>OX123199.2:51743646-54663614 GCA_944739405.2 Euclidia mi
CGGCAAGGCGGTTGCTTAGTCAGTAAGTATATAGATTGTCAAGTTATAGAGCGGTTTCAGATTAGCGTTTTATATGCGCGTATAAGCTCGTTTTTTGAAGCGCATGTAGGCGCGTACAGGCGCGCTTTTTGGCACACGCGCAACTCGTACGAGGCGTTGACGCGCTTCTAAGCTCGTATATGCACGAGCCGCCAGAATCCATGTTGACACTGACAAGATGGTCACTACAGTTTCGGGCGAACACGCCGAAATATGCCCGTTCGGTTTTTTTGAAGCTCGTAATATAGCGCGCGTGTAAGCGCGTATGCTGAAACGACCGTATACGCGCAGAAAAATACGCTAATCTGAAACCGCCCTAAGGGCGGTTTCAGATTAGCGTACATTAGTTATGCGGTTTTTTCTTTACTGTACCACTAATATCTTCTTCATTTTGTTGCTGAGGTATGCGTGTGCGAGAAAATTAAATAAATATGCGTTGTTTTTCTCATGCTCATTACTTTTTAATATGTATATTGTAACTATTGGCGAAAAACCTATTAATGGCTATCTGTATTTTGAGAAATCACTGTCTATCATGTTTGTAAAGCTGTTGGTTTTCCTAAGATAATAAATAAATAAAAAGGATCCTAAGTTTTATTTCTTATTCAGCTAAATTTGTGTTAGGATTCCTAACACACATTTAGCTGAATAAGAAATAAAACTAAAGTCAATAAAATTTATTAACACACTAATACCATAGAAACAATAAACGCAAGCGAGTCTATTAATGAGCAAACACAGGTTAAACTTCAATCTTCAATAACTCAAATGTAAGATTTTGTGGGTTGGACCTTTTTGGTTATCTATTCAATACGCACATAACTCCGAAAATTCAGTGGTGCGTGCCGTGGATTCGAACCCGATACCCTCTGCATGGTATCTCCACTGGGCTATCGCTGCGTAAAATAAATAAAAATGGGAAAATATAGAAATCAAAAGACAGACACATTGTTTCCGTTACACTATTCTGAAGTGGATTAAAATTCATCGTCATCATGGGAGGACTCATGATTTAGGAATTAGGAGGACTTCTGTCTTCCTAAATCTATTTTATGTTTCTATTAGATAGTACACAAAAAGATGTTTGATTAATTTCGCAGTCCACTACCAGACGATCCTAATTGCTTCTTATTAGCACTCTGTGCGTCAATAGGAGGATTCGGTCAAATATATCTACCACGCTGTCCAGACGAGTTACGGGTGCTAAATTATTATACTTTTTTTATTTTATGTGTCTTGAGTACGACCTACCTATCAAGTCAATAAGAATTCTCCTGTGTTCACATATACATACATATACGAGTATACTTACGAAAGCTTCGATCAGGTATTTTTGTGTACAAGTTCTTTTTAATCTTATTATCAATTTGCGAACAACATTTCTACGAAATAGTTATACCTAATGAATCCTTTGAAAAGTGCTGATGTCGATAAGTACTAACATTTTTTTTTGTTTTTGGTTGATCCGTAATCAATCCCAAACTATAAGCAGATGTGGTGGATGTTATCATGTGTAGTGTACGTCTTCCAGTGAGGACCGCAACTTTATTCATTTATAGGCTTAAAGCCCGTTGTCTTTGTCAATGTCGAGATTCATTATGTCCTTTTGTTTGAGTCACCTGGCGTAAATCTGGTTTGATAGGTCGTTAGCTAGCTTATTGGGATGAGTTGTGCCTTGATTTGTATCTCCTGGTGCAAGAACAAATTTGGTTTCTAATTGTGCTAATCCTGCATTCTTCGTGAATTTCTTTATTTGTTATGAACCAGGGTACTTAGTATGATATTTTGGAGTCACTGAAGCATGCTAACGTTGTTATTGGCAGCGCTGCCCCAGAGCTGCATCCCATATGTCCACACTGGTTTTATATTATCTATGTTTAGGACAGTATTGTATTTAAGGAGTTTGTTCTCCATTGACAGTTTTAAGTGTCGACCCAGTAACCAGTGTAGGCTTTTAAAGCGGATAATTATTTCCTCCCTTTTGGTTTTGATGTGTTGTTTCCAAGTTAGTCGACGATCAAGGTGCATACCCAGGTAGCTAATAGCTGTCAGGAAGAGCATTTTTTAGTTTTACAACTAGTCCCTTGTGCCAGACCTTGTCAAATGCCTGTTGTATGTCAATAAATGCTGATGAACAGTACTCCTTATGTTCTAAAGATTTTCTTATCCTGTCACACATTCTGTGAACCTGTTCAATTGTTGAGTGCTGCTGCCTAAATCCAAACTGATGATCAGGTATGGTTCCATTTGTTTTAGAATTGGTTGGTGTCTGTGAAGAAGGGCCTTTTCAAATAGTTTTGAGAGTATGGGCAGCAAACTTATGAGCCTGTATGATCTAATATCATTGGGTGCTCTTTCAAAACCTTTTTGGTTATCAGGTCAAACCCCGGTGCCTTTTTATCTTCGAGGCACTTAGGTACCAACATGAAATCAGATTTACAATTAAGAATTAATTAAACGCGCTCACTAATTGAGAACACTGATGGGCAGATTCAAAAAACCTTATCATGCGCACATAATGGCATGTACAAATACAGACCTAAAAAAATAAAGGACTAGGCTACCAGTAAACACGGTTTTCAATGTTTTATAACATAGATAGCTTATTTAATTCACATGATTACGTCAAGCTATATAGGTAGGTATACAATTAATAATAACTGCATAGGGAGACCAAGAACTTAGGGTCCCAAGCCAACCTCACCTGCAAGTGGTGCACCAGCCGAACAACGGACGAGGCTCTGGCAAACAAAATACCCGATAAGCGGCAGTCGGCTCGCCACCTATTACGTGGGATCAAAACACTGGCGAAAAGTGGGCGTCTAATATGCCTCTGCCTACCCCTTCGGGGAAACAGGCGTATGTATGTATGTATGTATGTACAATTACTGTGCGATTTTTCACGGTCTCAATGTCTGCTTTGATGTGTTAGGTCTACAGTATTCGAGACAAAACGGCGAAGAGATACGACAAGAAAAAGGACTAAAATAATATAACGCTCAGTCATAAGTGTTGCAGCTTTAGGCCTTTGCCACACTTGACGGTAATTCGGCGGAACGCCTATACAAGTTATTGTATATAAATATAAATAACCAATACCAGGCACACTATGCGGATGATCCGTCGCTCCGATTGCTCTCAGCGTTTACCGTAACGGAAGATCCGCGACGGAATTTCCGTCAAGTAGTGTGGCAAAAGCCTTAGCTTCTTGCGCCAATAGTTGCGGCTGTGCCTTGTCTGTCAGTAACGTAAAAAAATATTGAAACGAGACTATTATACCTACCTATCTATACATAATAATTATGGAAGTATGAGTTTCTAGAAGTTTACTACGGAAACCTAAATAGCATAAAATATAAATAATATGTTTTAATAGTATCGTATGTTTTAGACAGTATTGGAGGAGGTGAGCTAAACACTGAACCCAGTGAAGGTGCCTTGAGCGAGTCTACTAGAGGAACACAGACTAATGACAAATTATTATCTTCTGCAATTTTTTAATTATTATTTTTTAATTATTTTATAATTATTATCTTCTGCAAAATTCTTGTTTAATAAAATTCCTATTAATTTCATGGATACATGGACCAGGATTTTGATGCAGAGTCCTTCCCAGTCCAGAAGCTGAAAATATCTGCCAGCGCAGCTGTGCAGAGTTTCGAGGATATAACAATCCCCTGTCTCACTCCTCGCCCTCGCTGTAGTTAAATATGTTTCCAGCTCTGATTCTGGAGGTGGACTGACTGATACTCGATCTGGCACTGTTGGAGAGACTGAAGCCATGCTGCGTTTTGATAGACTCGAATGCTTTCTCATAGTCAAATGCCAAGCATAGAAGCCGGAAATAGGTACTCCCTGGACTTTTGTATAACCACGCACCGTGGGAAGCCAGCTTTATCCGAATCTCTTCTCGACTAAGTAAATAGGTAGGTAGGTAACTTACCCAGTGGCGTAGCTAGCCTGGGTGGCACCCGGGGCGGTAGTTGGCGAATGACCTTTTTTTTTTTTTTAGTCGATATCTAACAATTCCGGGCTAACTCTCGTAGTGCTGAGCTAGTGCCTATGTTGTTTTATAGTTTTTGTACATTGTTCTTAAAGTTAAGTTTGGGTGTCACCCCTTTTTTTGGATGGGTGGCACCCCAAAAAGGGTGGCACCCGGGGCGGACCGCCCCCGCCGCCCCCCCCTTTCCTACGCCACTGAACTTACCTTCCTTTGTTCTATTAACATTATTAGTAAAGATAGCCTGTAGGTAGATACCTATTTATGGCCCTGAGGTTATTTATAGTAATAGTTCTTCCCATAGGTTCTACCAAAGACTAAATAAATTAGTTTCGCTTTAAATTTGCACCTTTATGAGCAATGTCAAAAACATTCTGTAGTTAGATATCTACTTAGGTACTGTAAAGGTTTAGAAAGTAGGTTAAGCCTTGAGCAATATAGGTGATACACCAATAGAGAAAAATATATAGATAACAAAAACTTAAAAAAAAGGCACTGCGACCACTAACACAGGATGAAATAGTAGGTGAGTCTTGGTAACGGGCACTCCCTGTCTAAAATAACAAATTAGCCTGAATCGTATCTGTAATAAATGTAATCAAGAATACGAACCGTGTGAATCGTGCTACCAGGTATCTACCTATACTATACCTACAATTAAATTGAGAAAAAGCATAAATTCGTTTTACATGAATAAAATAAACAATTTATTCTTAGAATTGGCGGCAAAAAATTCCGACAAGTGAGTATTGATTTGTGACCCGAATGCAACAAATGGTTACAGGTTACAGATAAAAAGTATGTCACGTAGATTCGTAATTATATCGAGAATGTCAGTCGAAATATTGTCGGCGTACTATTCATTAGCCTCTAAATAAAATACATGTGATGCTTGTATAATTTTCGTTTTGTGTTAGAAGGAACTGTAAGAAGTTAAAATTGAGAGTCAAGCAAACAGCCATTGAAATCATATTAAAATAAGACATTTTTATTGTATAGCTTTGACTCAAAATATAATCTTTCATTTATTTGGTTTGTATTGAATGTTTGATGTGATCAAAATTAAAAAAATATATAAAATAAAGAAAATATGCTAAAATATAAAAAAATGAGGCAGAAGCGTAGCACATTTCTATTATTTATATGATCAGATCAAGAAAAATACATATTACGGCTCTTATTAAGAGTGAAGCCAAATAAAAGGAAGACTCATTCAACAGAAATACTCATGTTCAATACGGTTGGGGACTACAGTAAGTTCATACGTAGGTGCAGATAAACAATACTTTAATTATGTTTTTAAAATGTATTTAGGACTTTAGGAGAGTGATAGTTTAGTAATTGTGTGGGCCAGAAGTTAATGTAAAACTAAATTATGAATTGTTGAGCATTTAACGCATGAGACGAAGCAAACGAACATAAAACCAGTCCAAATCAGTCGGTGATAAAAAAGACATATAGTTCCACAGTATAATACGTCTGCGAAAGCTGCTTTATTACTCACTTACACCTCAGATGAAGTAATACAAGTAAGATTTATATTTCAAGTGAACCCAAAAAAGAAAGACCCGATAGTAAATATACGCGTTGGTAGGTATGCCTTAGGTTATATTTCTTTGGTACCTATCTAATCATAGAGATATTATATCTAATTCACTGTAAATGCCAAAATTGACAGTTCTATGATTTCGTTGACAAGAAAGCACCGATGCTGCTTGGAGGATGAAACACTTAGATCTCCGTTTAAGGAGTCAGAACGTAATAACCATGTTCTTTACATGCTCTTGTATTCATTGCATAACCGCTATGATATTATTTCTCTAACCAAATTAAAGGTCTTTCTTTAATTAAAATAAAATAATGGGAAACAGTGACATGACACTGTGCTATGCGATGCCTTTCCCCGAGCAGAAAATAACACCTCTCTTCAGCAACCAAATAAAACTCACATTACAATAATAATAAAACAAAATACCATGTTATTTTAAAACTCAGATCAAAGTTAATTATTACTTGGTTTGAATGCAAATTTTTATTCTGATAACATATTCTACCCAAATGAGGTACGAGCTTAGACTATCCTTACTTTAAGGGTACGAATCTTTTCTATGGTCGTTAATAACTTATCGTAAAATAAACGTGATAAAAATTAAAAATAATAATAAAATCAGGAGTTTTTACTGCAACACTGTTTTAAAAAGCGTCTGTTTTTTGTGGAATGGTAACATTATATTCTTTTTTTTTCTCTAAAGCGCCAACTGGTGTCTAAATTCTGTAACTTCTTATTGATATCTCTCGCTCTATGTTCATGTTGTAATATATTCTTGATAATTTGTGCTACTTGCTGACAAATCCAATGTTTATTGAATATGTGTTCGTGTTTGGTTTGTTTTCGGCTTTGATGAATTAAAAATCTTGTCTCCATGTATATGTTATGCGGCAAGTTACTTTCAAAACCAATGACATTAGATGAACTCGATGTGCGTTTTGGCCATTTTACTTGGCTTGCGTTGGTGATTCGTACATAGTCACGTGACCTAAGTGGTTTTTGGATCAATGGCGCCAAATGTCTGTTACAGAAAATGTATGTAAAATATAAGGTATTTCCACCTAGTGCATAAGTACAAATGTATGTACAATTGTCTGGATATGTATAATATATACATTCATAGCGAAACGAGGGAGAAAATGATGCGTAGGACTCACGTCAATCTGGCAACAAAACAGTGCTGCTATCTATGTTGTCAACTTTGTTATGTAGCCTACAATGGAGACTATTCGTGAGATAAATATTTACGGTTAAATTATTATAGAATGAAATAATCTGAATCCCGAGTGGTGTCGTGTGAGTGTATTTTGATTATTGGTGTCGTGCGCCGCTGAGATGGTTTGGGAGCAGCTGTTGTGAACGTATAGCCGCTATTTACTAGCTCTGTTAGCCCGACTGGCCCGCCATACATATTACTCGTGCAATAAAGTGAAACGTCAAACGGGATTGTTATTCAATTTTATTCGTATGCGTGAAAAATACGCTTATTTGTATGTTTATTTCGCGTATCCAGAGCAATGTTGAGGTAAAACATACTCCCGTTGCAAATAACATCTGTACACCTAACTTTGTGTAAACCTGAATTGTCATTTTTGTTCAATACGTCAAAATGCTTTTTTGTACAAAATAGTAACATATAAACGGTTGCATTATCTTTTGTAAGCTGAAATTACGATAGTTACGCGTAAATATCGCAACCTGTTTGTTGCCTTGTTGATCGTGCATATTGTTTTTGACCTGTCAAAAACTCATTGATTCACTGGTAATGATAATGATTTTGGGGCTTCAGTTGTGAATAGGGCATGATGAAATGCTAAGATCATAGTAGTTTAGTGAAGTGTGAGGTTGTTGAAGTGCGTGAGGTTAACGAGAGCGTATGTTGTTTCCAGGTTTACAGAACGCAAACTGAAGTGCCATGTAGTGAATGATGTGACATTCTACACGATGTTGCTCCCGCGTTCTAAGTGTAAAGCAGTAGGGGGATCGTGAACATGTAGGTTTTGGACAAGTGAGCGAGATGTCGTTGCGAGGCACAAAGCGGGCGTCTGGGATGCGCGGTGAGGAAGCCGGCGCATCCAAGCGCCGCAGGACGGAGCCTGAGGACGCTCTCTGGCAGCTCCGCCCTGTCAGTGACCTCAAGATGTCATCAATATATAACAGGAGTGCCTCAGAGGCACCTGCTGAACTATTCAGGTTTGTGTGCTCCGTTTGGTGCTCAAGTTATCATTTTAACATAGTTTATTATAAGTCTATTTAAGATTCACCCTATGTAATGCAGATACTACACAAACTGTATATAGATTTAAGTAATGGACTTGTCAAGACAACATCCATATGTATTAGAATTGTAATTATAAGTATTGAATGCTGGCGTTCTTTTATCTTTTAAGCCTGTGCTAAATGTGTAAATTTAAGGTTTGCTTAAATAATTAGTGTAAACATTTTGAGACTAAAATGTGTAATAAGTGCTGAAGCGGTTCATACATTAAAAATTCATGAAGTCTGGAACATTGTTTGGGACAGACAACTAAAACAAAAGTAACTATTCTGAATAGACTCATGCTTACAGTTCCACTGTTCCACTGGATAAATCAATACCCCAAGATATTTTGAGACAATTCTTTTTATAGACCATCAGACTACAAACTGCTATGCGATCTATGTTGTCTATTGTTGCCTAAGCATTTATATACGCTTTCTAAGCTGTGCGTAGCATAACATCCAAATTAAATAGACTCTAAAATCATATCCACTCATTGCAATGAGAATTGTATTTGTTGAATCATACAATTAATTAATAACTGATAATTGTCACCTGAATTTAAAATGAGTTGCTGTCTTATTGTTTTACATTATTGCAAAGCGATTTGTTTTAGAGAGCTTGATATAATAATATATATTTGTATACAAATGTGAGTGCCCTTACTTATAAATATTGTATAGCAACTATTTACAATTAAGTTAGTAATTTAATTAAATCTTAATATATTGACATTCATAAATAATATATTTTTAATATTTGAAAACAATGTTTATATGTAAGGCATTATGTATATGTCTATGTCAATAATGTGTGTATTATTTGACAATTATAATAAAAAATAAATAAAAATGAAACATTATCCCCCATCTTATGTTCCATTGGTGTTATTTGTAGTAATTTATGTTGCTGAATGATGTTAATATTTGTTTTTGACCGAAGTGTGTATAAAATATATTATACTTGTCAGGTTGTACAAGAAACAAAGTGCAAGTTAAAACTACAAGCAATGATTTGCCATCCTTGCATCTATAACTTCACATAGATACCAGACCTTTTTTCTAAAATACATTTGAAGAGAAATGCATATGTTCATGAATAGAAAATCAACATATTTCATGAGCTATGTGCACTCTATGAACAAAAAACTATTATAAGTACAAGCGAAAAACCTATGTTCAGCAGCCAATATATTTCTTAAAACATTTAACAAATAAATACAGTGTAATGTGATCACATCACTACATATTGTAGTTACTATGATAAGTCTCATGATTCACACAAGTCTATGATGATCATGTATGGAAACATTGCTTTTTTGTTTTAACTTGTACATTTGATCATGTTTATACATCGCTACTTAAGACATAGCAAGCTGAGCATGAATTACATGAAAAATATACTCAAAATTGTAAATTATCTTAAAGCTATGTGTAAAATGAATAATTGCAAGTAAGCAATTGTTACAGCTAAACTTGCAAGTATATATTGTATATTATACAATATGATTATGTATAAATGGTTGATATACAAATGAGAGTATGTACCTTTGTCAAATATGTATAACTGATATGTTAAATTTTTATATGAGCTGACTCTAAATATGTTTATCAAGACACTGAAGTGGCAACTTTTCTTATTTTGGTGTTTGGGATCTTTTTCTGTTTTTTTGAGTTAACCCTGGTTATATTTTTTATACAAAGTCTGTGTTACAATGCAGAATGCTCAAAAGAGTATTAGAAATCAGTACAGCTATTTTTGAGATATTCGATGTATGAGCAGGAATAGGTTCTTTGGAATATAGAATGAATCTAAGTAAATCATATTCGCAAGTGCTTGCAATGCAAAGGCTTACAATGCATTGTAGAATGTTACATTCGCTGAAATAACTCTGTGGTTATATCTATCTCATCTGCAACAGCTTGGGTTTTCTTAGAGTGAAATTAGCTATATCCCCGGACCTCTCCAATATTCAGATGAGGTGTGATAAAATGATAAAGTATTTGTATAGTAATTCACAAGACTTGTTGACATTTGTTATTACAACTATGGAAGAAGTGAACTGTTATAATGTACAAGTCTAAGCTGGCAGCTTTACCTATTTATAGAATTCTGCTTACCCCTCGAGAGTTTTGATACAAACTATGTTACTTCTGTCTAAATTAGCATTTTATTGCAGAAAGCATTGACATAATTATTGATTTAGCTGTTTCATACCTAATTGTTTACAAACAAGCAAATCTGTCCTCTTTATACAGTTGTATAGATAGCCATCCACAACAAACAGACCAAATTCATCTTCTAATTAGCATATTCAAATAAATAAACTCTTCATCAAATAATAACAAAGATTTTCAAATAAAGTCATTCAGGCAGTTATATAATGCAAAGTTTATAAGTTAATCATTTCATTAAAATTGTTAAAAAAAAAATAACATGTGAATGAAAATCACTTAATTACTTACAGTGGCACGTAAATAATGAAATGTATAAATCATTAGGAATGTGACATAGCTACAGAAAGTAGCCAATGAAAATTATGATTGAGTAATTCTATTATTAGCAAATATTTGAGAACCATCATCATCATCTTAAGCCGTTCTCGACCATTTAGTAGGTCCTTTAACAATTTCCATTCCATTCTGTTTCGGCAGTCATATTTGTGAATAATACAAGATGATCCCAGAGCACAATATTTTCATCTACATTATGTTTCAAAAACGGATAAAAAAATATTGCTGTTTCTTACAGATTTAAAAAAACACTTACAAGGTAGATTGATTTAATTTCTCTGTTATAGCACAGATTCCTACAACTTGCACTTTCCTAACATCCGGTAAGGCTATGCAAAAGTTTCTGTGCTACTCATTGTGAGAATGTTTGATATCTATTAATTGTAAATCAAGTTTGCTGGCTTCTTTTATATCTATACCTGGCTGGGATTGCATGAGATTATTTAGAGTTGTTCTCATAGCTTTGATCAACAATTCTATTGAAAAATTTTGCTTTGTGAACGAAATTAAGATATCTTAGATAATTCAACACAGACAGAGAGTTGTTCTGTGAAAAAGCTAATATTCAGCTGCGTTCAGTTAGACTAGTAAGCGGACCCTATGTTGGAACTGGGATAGAGCTAGGAGGATGATGATGATGAGACAGAGAGTTGCTCTGTGGAAAAGCTAATATTCAGCTGCATTCAGTTAGACTAGTAAGCGGACCCTATGTTGGAACTGGGATAGAGCTAGGAGGATGATGATGATGAGACAGAGAGTTGCTCTGTGGAAAAGCTAATATTCAGCTGCATTCAGTTAGACTAGTAAGCGGACCCTATGTTGGAACTGCGATAGAGATAGGAGGATGATGATGATCTTAGATAATTCTATCATTAGATAGAGCACATGTATTTAATATAATAGATAAATCAGGCTACAAACTATTGTTATTAAAATGATATGCAAGTATTACTATCAGGAAGTGACTCAGGCATTAAGTTTGCTTATACAAACTGATGCAGGAAATTTTAATAAATAAAAATATAGCTATTATGCGATTGCAAAATTAAATAATATTCTCTACCTTCGAATTATTAAAATTCAAGATTATCATCATCATTAATCATCTGACAATCATTAATCCTGTACAAACTTAAAAACAAAAAATATTAGTATTGTTTGTAGGTCTAGTCATTTTTGAGTAACATCAAAGCGGCTGAACTGATTTTGATGGTTACTAACAGATATAAACAGTTGCAAGTGGCCTTAGCAAAATGGTTACAGTATTGAACTTGCAATTGATCAATCTTTGTTACTCTACTGATGGAGACACATTTTAACACAGCCATCAAGCTGGAGTGATCCACCACAATAGAAACTATAGGAATGTCTTTACCCTATAATGTCATATAATTGCACAATGTTTCACCATTCAAATTGGCTATGCCCATACTAGAAATAAAGCTATATTTTCACACATATCCTGTAAAACTTGAATATATTCTGCAAATGGCTATATTCATAATTCTATACATAGCTATGTATGGCTATATATGAAGCTGTATGTATCACTATCCTCCATTGATTGTGAGGGAGTCAATACTATGCTGACCTTCTTACTACAAAAGAAGTTAGATCATGACAATAGCCCAATGCAAGCTGACTTTCCATCACCTTTTAAGTCAATCTAATTAAGTTCTATGTGATATAACAATGTAATGGGATATGCTTATTGTTTCCAAATTACATAAATATGTTCACCTGTTTTATAATCTTCGTTTTGGTTTTATATTTATCTGCTATTGTATACTATCATCATCATCCTCTTAGCCAGAATTGACTGAATAATGCTGTTTGTGTATACCATTACTGGGAGAAACATTTTAGTGCTCAACTTCTATTGCTTTGCGATTTATCGCCTATCAACAGTGTAGACCACTGTTCTCTCCAACCTGTTCTACTCTTTGCAACTATTGGAAATGGTTAGAGTATCTTTGTCTATTTTTATTAGATTGTGTCTCACCTGGGCAAAGTTATCTTCCTCCACACTCCTCAGAACTACTCCAAGTGACAGTGGCTTTGTCCTTAGACTCCTTGTCACTGTAGGCTTTTGTTCACGTGTTGAATGATTCTGATATAATTCAAATAACACTTTGTATTAACTGACCTGACAGATATTCACAGTTTATACAAATATCCAATTTAATATTTTGTAAAAATGTTGAGCTCAGCCCCAATTATTTTCATGGGATGTGCTGTCTCATCACAATTTATTCCTTTAAGACTATTAATTTTGGGAGCTCCTTTTATAGCACTTTCTTCCCAGATAGAAACATCTGGATTGAGCCACAGTGCTTATAAATGCATTTAAAAGGGTGTACAGAAAACCAGTTATGCTAGTTTAACTGTCTGGAGTTGTCTTGGAAACAAAATCAGTACTCAGAGTGACCAGTAGTGTTTACTGAGCCCCTGTGCATTCTTAACAAAACATGATTTTACTAAAAAGGTTTACAGTTTAAGTTTTTATATAAATTTTGCATAGTGAGTGCAGCTATTATCAAAATCAAAATGATAGACATACAAACTCTTTTTTTTCATCTCAGCATTAAGGTACATACTCTCATTTGTTTGTTTTTAATTGTTGGTGCAATATTATGTAAATGAGTGGAACAGTGATGTCTGTCTTACTCTAAATAATTAACCGAATCTCACCCTTCTTTAGACAGATATTTTTATCAAGACAACATATTTGATAAAAATATCTGTTTGACAATATCATCTCCACTCATTTTCATTGTGTGTCAAATAAAAATGGTTTAGTATAATTTTTGTTAAGAATGAATATAAATATGATTTGCATTTGGTTAGGGAGAGCTGAGCGAGGACTTAGTAATATAATTTCTTTGAAAACAGTAAGAGTTTTGAGATAATTGATTGGAAACAACATTTCTATCATTTAGATGATATTGGTGGTTTATTATCAAACTTCACACATTTTCAGCAACATAAATCCATTTTTATTAATAGTGGGATAAGTTGTAATGAAAAGCAATACTAACAATATCATTCTAATACAATTTCTTTTATATATGCTTCAAATACTACACTAACGCGTATTAACACTTAGTTTTAGTTTGCACGCAGTTGAGAGCGAAATTATAATGCCACACCCTTATGTAAATATTAGGTACAGCAATAAAAATATTTAGGTTCTTACATATAGTGCTAAGTTTGCTCTCAAGTGCTTGAAAATCATTGAAATCATTATCAACCATCATATGGTTTTATTAAAAATCATGTCAAGTTGCTGTATATAACGGTACCATATATTAAAATACATATAACACATATTTAATGAATTCAATGAAACATTTATGACTACCAATATTAATCTTTTCTGTGTGCTAAATTATTTAAAAATGTACGCTTGATTCATTGCAGAAAAGAAAGATACAGAAATAATGTCCAAAAAAATTGAATGCAGATACCATGGTATAAGCGGGCATGGCATTTTTTTAGGCCCCTGTGCATCTCAAAATCAAATGGGATCAGTGAAAACAGTATTGGTATAAATCAGACTTATTTTGTAAAATAATGAATTGATATTGTGAGACTATTTTCTTAGTACATCCCAATGTTTGTGTTATTCATTTGAAAGAAGTATACAAATGTATATCATATGATATCACAGAAAAGGTTAATAATGTATACTAAATACAACATGACAAAGTACAGTCATCTTCACAATAAAAACAAAGAATACTTATGTCATTTTCACTCTCAAAGAAAGTCCATTGACATTCACAAAAGACATTTTGCAACACAGTAATCATGTTGTACATAGTACTTGTTACTACTAACATATTTAGAGCAGATTTTTTAATCATCAGATAAAAGTCATTCTATAGTTAAAATATGGCCGAATGTGAAATTAAAACTGATAATTTACTTTATTCCAATAATCTTAACTTTCAATTTGGATTTCTTTTTATGTTTTTTTTTTAATATACTACCCTTTACACACATCACCACATATTTCCAAACTATGCAGATCTTGTAATAACTGACTTGTATCGACTTTTATCCGATGATTGAAAAACCACCATACCATATCTATGTTCCACCACTCACTTGTGTACCTGTATATTCCAGAAAGGACCTGATCAGCGCCATGAAGCTGCCGGACAACGAGCCGCTGACGCCCTCGTCGTACTGGATAATCACGGACACGTGGAAGCAGGACTGGGAGCGCGGCGTCCAGGTGCCCGTCAACCCTGACTCGTTGCCGGCGCCCAAAGTCGAGATCATCGACAACCCACCACCGCCAAACTTCCAGGAATTCAAATTGTGAGTATGCTTTCAGTTGTTCAGCTTTGTTGATAGCAGCTGCTGTGGACAATCAATCAATATATGTTATGATATAAAAATCTTCCGTTGCTGACTGACTGGCAACATACAGTCGTACGTAAATTGCTGGGTGCAAGATGCTGTAATTTGACATGTATGTGCGTTGGAGAGTGTGTGGGAGGCACTGAGAGAGAGTTTTGGCAATTCCCACCAGAGGGGTTGAAAAGTTATTCACAGTGTCTATGAAACTTTTTGTCTAAGTTAAGTAAGACATTCAGGTGGAAGAAGCAGCAGGCCAAAGCTAGTAATATAATAATAATAAAATCCTAGCGTCTCCGTGTACGCCCGCCAAAGGGCTGTGTTTTCTTCATATCATATGGTACGAAAATGTACATGATAGAGAAAAACCTAGGACAACACACACAGTAATCTGGTCCCAAACTAAGTAGAGCTCACTCTATGGCAACCATATATAACTGCATAAATATTATTGATTGGGGTGCATAGGGTTTCCACCAAGAATTTAGGGTCCCAAGCCAACCTCACCTGCAAGTGGTGCACCTGCCGATCAACGGACGAGGCTCTGGCAAACAATATATCCCGATAAGCGGCAATAGGCTCGCCACCTATTACGTGGGATCAAAACACTGGCGAAAAGTGGGCGTTTAATATGCCTCTGCCTACAACAAAACAGGCGTGAGTCTATGTATGTGTATATGTAAAGATTATAGATACATATCACACCAAGATTTTGTTGACGGGAAATCAAACCCAAAAACTTTGCCTTAGCTGACACGTAAAAGATACTACTTACAGCTAGGGAAAGATAGCCTTACAATTAATATTATGAAAACGACAATCACTTCTGCACATCCCAATACAAGAAAACACTGAAATTTTTTTACTACTGCCTGTAAGAAATAACATTGAAATCAACACAAACACTAGTCCCTGCAGTACTACCAAACTAAGTATTTTCTATAACCAATACCGTGACCATTGCCTCGAGTTCGATTTTTACACTCTTGGACCAGTGTCCTAGAGTGTGAAAATGGAAATGAAAATGAGTATCATTCCTTTTATTTTGATAATAAATCAATATCTTTTCATTTATTTAAAGTATAGCTATTCAAGTTACCAAGAAAGGGGTGAAGAGTGGAAGCAATCCATCTGCCTTTAGTACCTCTGAACGAATGCTCCATACAGTCCTTTTCTAATTCAGAAGTGTTCAGTGCTCAGAACCTTTGTGCTACCTCATCAGATGGTATCTGCTCAGTTCAGCTGAGGTCAACAGGAAAACATTTGTGTAGCTATAAATAACTGTACAAATAATTATATTTAGCTACTTTCTTGTGACATGTGACTAGATTTTTTTTGCTTTAGACGCTGAGAAGCGTTGTACGGTAGAATATGTTTGCCCGTGTATATATTGTCAGTGTGATTGATTTGAGCCTCAAAAGTTATGAGAGCAATAAATATCTTACTTAGAAAGTTTGTGTGATTGCAGCAAGTGATATGTCATCAAGTGAAAGGTTCTAGTAAGTAAAATCATACCAATATTTGAGTCTATAGCCCTGAATCACTGTATGGTGAGTGTGAATGCAGTAAGGTAGCAAACATTTTATCATTCTACACTCTTGTTAACACTGTTATTGACAGAATCTGCTAGAGACAGTTTGTCTATTCCAGAATTACATCCCAATATGACCATGATCTTTAGACGTAAGGGACTGACTTGATACAGACCTTACCATGGTCTGTGTCTATCTTGTACACTCATTATCATCGACTTGACGTTATCCCAGTTCCAAGCAAGACTTTCTACTTGGAGCCTTGGCTCCGCTTACTAGTCCCGCCGTCCCCAAACTTGTCATAATATTCACCTACTAATATTTGGTCGTCTTGTAAGGATTCGATATTATTTACTAGCCTCATCAAATTTGACATAACATCTTTTTCTGTCTGCCACAAACTGTTGATCTAATATTGAAACTGCTTCTATAGTATATACTAAAAGTCGTTCTCATTCTCCGCAGACCTAAAGACAAATACGTGCACCTGAGCCGCGACGCCCACTACTCTGCGGACAAGCACATACTAAGCACGACGCCGGCGCGCGCCGAGGCGGCGTGCAGCTACGACTTGGACGCGACGGACACCGCGTGGCTCAAGCTGCTCAACGCCGAGAGGGCCCGCGCCGGCGCCGCGCCCGTCTCCGAAGACCAGCTCGAGAAAGTCATTGAGGAGCTAGAGGTTAGTTCTATTGAACAATAAACTCTTGGAATGACAGTGAGGACGACCTCGGGCGTCAGTTCAGGCGTTCCTCGAGCGTACGCCCAGCGTGCGCTCGGCGTTCACTCTGTTGTACAAAGTGAACGCCGGGCGCAGGCCAAACGGACTTCGGACGCCGGCCGAACGGACGCCGGCCGAACGGACGACGGCCGAACGGACGCCGGACGCCGGACGCACGCCGAGTGTACGCTCCAGAAACGCTCATGACCAATGTAAGGTCGGTCTAAACGCCTATAGGCGTCAGGACAAAACTTATATTGTCTCCTTTACTGTCCTTCAAGGCGTTGACTATTGCTGCTTATATTGCTGAATAGGAGTTGCTAATTTGATGCAGGACATGCCAGCACAATTGAGGCATAAGCTCAGTTTTTGATTCCTTTTAGACCTAAAAACAAACTACGAAAATGCTAGAAAAAGAAGGTTCCATTTTCACCTTGTTACAAGCCAGTAAGATGAAAGTCAGGACATGGAAATCCTGCTGTAGCTGGAGCTGGAGCTGTTTCTACTTTGGCCTTGTAACAAGTCGGAAAGATCTCAGTTAAAACAATGTAGTCCACTGTAGAATAGTAGAATTTAACTGTATTTTGCCAAAAAGTCATGCTTAAGTTATTAAATGATATAAAACTTGTTTCAACCAGACCATGACATGTACATCAATTTAAATACCTTGAAAATACAATTCAAACCTTGCAAACTAAGTTTGCATATAGAAAATGTTGTGTGCAACTGCCAGGCATAATATAGAAAGCCGGGTAAATATAGGAGCACATAAAGATAGGAGCAAATTGATATTCATATTTAATAAGCATTAAAAACTTATTAAAATTTTTGTACTAATAAATCAGCTGCTACTAATACTGCATCAAGTTAGAAACAAACTGGAACTTATAAGTCAGGAAGAATATGTTACCGCGTACGTGTCTACCGAAGGTTTACACTAGAATATTCATATCTACTCGCATTACGGCCAACACGAATGACATTCTGTGTGCAAGCATGATTTACGGTATTGATCCAAGCTCGTACAAATGCCACCTATTTTCAACAGTTTCGGAATAATATTTTGACTAAAATATACATCAATACTTATGTAAATGTAGATTCATTAAGTAATGAACTTTAAAAATTGACGTTCATAAGCGTCACTATGTGACCTAAATGAATTAGAAAATTTAACTGTGACTTATGAAAAACGTATGTATTCTAGGTCAATGCGACGTAAAATGATGATATTCCGGAGTTTCGCCAGTTTCGATCCATTGCGTAACGTTGGTTTCAACATTAGGCCATGATTTCAAATTCAATGTGGACAGAAAACGGTTGAAATAGATCGTCGTTTGTACCACAGGGATATTGGGGACAAATTGGTGTGACGAATGAACGTCGATGTCGCGTTTTGTTCATTTATTCTATGGATAACTGTAAGTAAATCATCATTTTATATTATTGTACAACTACAATAATATTTTTAGTAAAAATAATTTATATGATTGTACATAGTTTCTGGTGATACATTTATGTATTGAGTATCATTACTGCCACCATATTCATCATTTACATTATTGACTTAAAATGAATAACCTTTACCAATGCAGAAATATATGAAAGAAATCTACGCATGTGTACCCAGATATTGAGTGAATAGTTCCATAACTTCAAACATTTCTTATATTTGACTGTACCTAAATCTGGAAATTATTAACTAACAAGGTATCATAGTCTGATCTTGAAGCTGTTACGTGAGAATTCATGTAAATGCTCCCTATAATACCCACGACCCATGCCTAAGCAACTTCGCCAGAGCAACCCATTAACCGCCTATCGCCGCTGCGTGATATTTTAAACGTAGGTAGTCATTTGCTGTGACGGATTACTAACTTGTTGTATCGTCTCGTAATGCTTAAAGACCTGATCCTAGTTACTATATGCCAGGTTAGATCCGCAATATTTAGATATATTTATATTCCAGAACAATCAAATTCGTAGTAGAATTTTCTGACGAGGCGGGGTAGTGATGGATTATGTATACGAAATATTACTACCCCATTTCATGGCCAGGGTATCGTAAGAGGAGACAAAGGATTTGACCAGTTTTGAACGTGGTGTTATTTATGGCTTAGATAATTTTCTGCATCACATGATTTGTGAAAAATGAATAGTGATAAAGTATACCAATTTAGGTGTACGTATACGTTGTCTATTAGTGTAGCGCAGCGAACGCCGTTTTTATTTGTCCATCTACGATAATAATAATCGGATCAATATCAAATAAGTATCGTGTATTTTATATAATAATAATAATATTCTACCACATTCACACAACACCATCTAGTCCCAAACTAAGCAGAGCTTGTACTACGGGTACTAGATAATGGATAAACATACATATATACTTTTTTTGTAAATATATACATATTATACATAGAAACACATATATATAGCTATTATATCAATAGCTTCAACTCGTGGTTCCACTCGCATAGATGTCGCTTATCGCGACAGAGGGTAGCCTAGATATCATTCTGATGTATAAGCTATATTACTGCAAAATTGCCCCAAAATCCTTATCCTTTGTGTGAAAGAGTAACAATCTTCCATCCTTACCAGTTTTCTCCCATCTTGATATTTTTTCGCCTTAATATAATAAAACTAGAATATATTCAGATTAGTATCTACGCGCATATGTTTACATTCAGTCTATAAAGCCGTGACTTACTTAGAATGAATCAAAGCGCCGCGCCCGGTTATGATTGGCGTATCGTTATAAAATCTTATGGAACGCGCGCGTGCAAATACATAATATAAAAACTCGCGTCAATATACATAATATATAATATGAAAACTACCCAATTGTTTGTACAGTATCATTGCCTACGTCCAGTGCGACATACGTAGACTCTTGCTGGGAAATAGTTTGTTTGATATCACATAGAAGTTTCTAGAAGTCATATTCTAGTTCTAAATATGTGGGGCTTAGCCCCCGAAGGGGTATTTGCCCCGGTCTACCCCTTTGAAGAATACCGAACTGGAGCTTTATTCAGTAAGTATTGTTATATTATATGGCGTCTAAACTATTCCAAAATGGGCCAGTTTCTATTCATTAATTTTCCAGACAAAATTTTCATATTAGCTCATCTTCATTTATGCTATGATTGCACGTAGTAGTTTAAGGACTCGCCGCTTAGCTCTGCGCCATGAGTGGTGGGTTCGATTCCCATACGAGATAAAACTTTTCGTTCCGTGCGCATTTGTGTCCGTTGATTGAGAAAACCATCGTGATAAGGGTTCAATAAAGATTCCAATTAATGTTGTTCGCTATATAAAATTTAGTATTTTCTATTAAAAATAACAATCTTAACTAGTAATTTCATAGATCGCAAAATAATTTGCAAATAAGAATACCATTTTATAAATATTATCAATTGCATATTTGCATTGCCACAAAGAACAGATTTTTAGGACACGTAAGTTGTATGTCCAGGTTATAGCATCTGTACGACTTCGTACGTGGAGTGATGATATTGCGATCTTTTTATTAGTGGTATATTCGTCACATTCATTCTCTCAAAACTCGGCGTTCCATGCCACTGCTGCTAATGTAGGTTCCACAAGTGATACAGTTGTGAAAATGTATTAGGTAATAGCCATTTAAAAATAACTTTAGTAACCGCAGTTCAGATTTTCGGACCTATGACCAAATTACAAAATCTTAAAAGTATCTTTCAGAGCATGGAATTAGCAGTCCAGCAATTTCGATGAATGGCTTTCACTATAAGACTATTGAATGCGTTCCATAAGGCAGACTTACAGTCAATTTATACACAGAGCTAAAAATAAATGATTCTCATACCTTCTACTGAAACAAATCCTCGACTGTTAGGATGCAGTCCGAGTAAATATTTGTTGTGTCTTCTATTTTAACAACGCCCTGGCGATATCCTGGTCGCATTTAAAACTTTGACTTGGAGCCCTATAGTCTAGGATGCACTCAAAATTTTGATTTGGAGAACTTGGTTTGCTTACTGGAGAGCCACAGATAATATTGGATTTTCTCACAGAGCGACTGCAGTGTTATCTCCACAACCCATAGGGATAATGATAGTCTATCATTCCATATTATAATGTGTATTAGGAAATTGTCTATTGGAAATTTGTTGATGCTAGTGCTTCTCAAGTGAATGCACAAAAATACTTATCAAGGCAAGCTGAACTGTGCATTAAGTTAGTTTCACTTGTATTATACTCTCGTTTTCAAGATTCATTGACTTTCTCATATTTTACTTTGTCTATTTCTCAAACATTTATCTGATGGATAGCGTCAAATTGACAAGACAATGAATTCTATATTTTAACATTCTGCAGGTCAAACTTTAGTTAGACTAGTAACCAGGCTCCTGCCGTCCACCGATTCAATGTCCAAGACAAAGCTCTTGGAGCGTAAACAAAACGACATTAATAATAAGAAAATACATTATGAGAAGCAATTCCTTTCAATAGACTTGACAAGGCAATTTTTACTTCGGAGTACCTACTTTTATTTGGCTAAAATCCCATCTCAATATGCCAAATTCCTTTTCAAATGTGTTTTGCCTTTATCACAATAAATACCCTTTACTCTTCATAGAATGCAGTTTCGATAACTCGCGACAACGGTCTCATTACCTCTCGGTTCGCTCGCGTGGCCTATTCTTGAGCAATCAAATGTTTTTCGAGAGTGCATTCAGAAGCATAGTGGACACCGTTTATATGACTGTATTGCAATTTGTCACTTACGATCGTTACTGTACATCAAAATAGACAGTCATTTATTCATTTGGGTCGCGGAGTGATATCTATGAACGCTGAAGTGATTCTATAAATAGCAGAACGACTAGGCTACCAGGATTCCATGCATTGTAGGGGTTTGAGAAGAATCTATAAGAAATTAACGGTAATCTTTGAACAGGGTCATCAGAAATGGTTTATACTGTAAGGTCATTCAAAAATGTATACTCGCAAAATTCTAAGTTTCAGGTACAAAATTCATCATCCTCTTAGCGTTATCCCAGTTTCAACCTGGGGTCCGCTTACTAGTCTAACCGGATTTGGCTGAATATTAACTTTTCTACAGAGCGACTGCCTGTTTGACCTCCGCAACCTGAAGGACTAGCGATATTTCATGGTTTAGATAGTGTCAGTTTATTTAGAAGATACTGACCGATAACGACTGTCAAAGATCTTCGTGACAACCGGGACCGAAATCTTAACGTGCGCTCCGAGGCACGGAGCAAGCTATAATTAAAAATTTAAACTTCGAAAACTCAGTGGTGCGCGCAGTGGTTTCGAACCCTATACGCTCTGCATGACAGTCTGTTGTTATCTCCACTAGGCCATCGCTGCTGAGGTACAAAATTATATTCTGTAAACTATCCCCCTGTTAAACGCTCCTCTTTTTCACTAGGGTTAGGATATAGTCACCCTCGCTGGCTTAGTGCGGATATATCTACTTTACATGTCTATCGATAACATTCTGAACGTGTCTTAGGTTTCCTCATTATGTTTTCCTTCACCGTTTAGCAAGCGATCATAATTAAAAAAAAAATTGACTTTGAAAAGCATGACCCGCACGGTCATGTGGAACCTGAGACCCGTCCGTGAGTCTTGCCACTATCGTAGACATGATATATCCAAATTATGTCGGTTTTAAAATGCGGTGCCACTTTGTCGATAGCCTGCCTGCATAGAAGTCAATACATATGAATTAATTATGATGCAAACGGTTACATTTATTTCCGCTGTTATCGATTTATCAGACGGCGGTCAGTACCGCGGACTGAAAGAATAAAACTGGTCGTAGCTCGGCGATTATGTTTTATTCTGTGGACTTTTTATGTTCATTGGTGTGAATTAACTTTAAAATATATGCATACTTAATACTGTGATACGTAAGTGGACCCTGTGAGAAACTTCTGCTAATGATAATTACAAGCAATTTCTAATAAATGCCACTTGGCCTTGAAATGTCACTGCTATTGAGATTTTACAAATCTTCAATTGAGATACGATTTTTCACCCTCATCATCGTCCTAGCGTTATTACAGTTGCATCCAACTTTTCGCCTTGGAACCCGGATTTTGCTTCTAGTCTAACCAGATTTCACAAAATAGCTTTTGCACAGGACGACTGCCGCTGCAACCCAAAGGGATAGCGATATTCTCTGGTGTAGACATCTGTTAGTATACGGTACTAGGTACTGACTAGGTATTTAATACGCACATAACTTCGAAAAGACAATGTTGCGCGCTGCCACAGCGCGTATCTCGTCTCGTCAGTCTGCTGGTATCTCGACTCTCCTATCGCTTCCTTACGATTTCATTTCTTTAACACCATAAACCGAATGTCATTTACACCGAATTTGTACCAACAGAGTTAGAAGAATTATCTATCTATCTATAAACAGCAACTGATTTCAGAAATTCATCATATTCGGTTCAGTCGTTTTGACGTGCAGACGGGGAGCTCTGAAAATTTCGATAATTTATTGTTCACTTGAATTTTCTGAAGTCTTCCATACCCTAGGTAACATTCATAGGAAACGTTCAAAACGATCTTCATCGCATTACTTTTTCGTGGTATGTCTTAACGTTAGTCGTCTGCCCATCTAAATTAGGCGGTGACTGTAACTCTCATTACTCATTACAAATCGATGAATTGATAGATATGGCTAGGCTATAATGCAAATTTGAGACGACCTGCGAAGGGTAGCGTCACTAGCAACTACGTTATACCTATAACATCCGTAACCGCTAAAAAACCGCTTGACGTAACTAAAACACTACGAGTATATCAATCCAACAACAAATTGTTTTCGAATATTAATCTTTCAACGTGGGCTGAACCATAATTATCGGTATTGATTAATTCGATATAGACAAAACAAGGATCGTATTACTGAGATGTTTTTGTTAGGGCTTTTCTATTTCGAGTTATGGAAACATTTTCAGCCAATTTGGAAATTTTCCATTTTGATACACGTGTAAGAAGAGTGGGTAAACCGAAAATACGAATATCAATAACGAACCTTGCGTTTTTACGACTACATCATTGTATAAGTACCTATTGCGTCCTTCACTGAGTTCAATCGATTCATATGTGATGGTTAACCAAATGATGCATCTTAAGTTGTACCTTTGTCGATCCTTATCTTAACTGCATTTATGGCGTAGTGTTTTAAGCAGTCGCCTCGACGTTTAATACTGTGCCAAGAGTTGTGAGCTCGACACCCGTAAGGGACAACACTGTGTGGTTCATAAATTGCTACTTCGACGCTGGGTGTTGCTTATGTTCGTTGATGACTAGTTGTAAAGTCCCCCGCGATACAAGATATATTCTTAGTGCAATGAATCTATGCTTACTGGGTTATCCCTACATCATATAAGAGATCCACCTTCCAAATTGTCATGTTAAGTACTTGTTATGTAGTTTAAATCTCCGATATGCCAAGTCAAGTGAGTTTATACATAAAAATATGATCGGAACCATTTCTAGAACTCTTCCTAGTAAAAACGTTTCCAGTAATTCCCCTCAAAGTATATACTTGCATTAGGTTGTCGCTGCCGCAAGCCTACCGATCATCTAATAATATTCATTTATTTGTAATTAATTCATGTTGACGGCTATTCCAGATTTTCGTTACAAGTATTTTTAATTCGCTAATAGCTTTACCCTGTAATACTGCTAATAGTTAGTTGGTAATGATTAAGTATTTAGTCACCGTCGCCGCTATTAGAAATACTTTAATTCTTTCATATTTGGTATTCAGTAGGCTCATTACAAGTATTTACATATATTTCTGTATTAACAGCTAAAGAATCAAATATTTCAATGACCACATAAGAGCATATGACTGCGAGAGAAAATCAATATTATAACAAAGTCGTCGTGATATTTTAATGAATTTGGTGTTACTAATGTTTTCACTAATTACTATGTTCGTTCATGTGCCCATGCAAAAAAAAAACGTAAAGGTATTTTCCTAATCCGTAAATACAAACATATAGTCTGTCATTGGCAAAGTACTACCTGCCCTCAATGTGACTGCCGCCCGACCTCCGCAACCCCGACATCCTCAAATGATTGTCTAAGATTTTCATGACATCCAGCACCGACTGCTTATCGTGCTCTACGAGGCACGGGCAAGCCATAATTAATATGTAATTTAAAATACGTTGCTAAATGTCTCTGGGCATTTCTGCATTAGAACATAGACTCATATGATCGATCGAGATATTTGAATAAGCGTCAAACCTAAATAGAAATTCTCATACCACCAACCACGTATTTTGTAGGAAAATATGATTAGGCTTCATACGCTTAGTGTCTAAAGACAGTATGCCGTAAGGTCGGCATAATGTGTTTACAAACTTAGATTGACGATACCAATTGCGGCCAAGAACTCGACAACGTTGAGTAAAACGTTGATTTTCTATCAGACGTCACTTAGGATCGTTAGATTCAGAAAGGCTACATACAAATTGGCATTTAGTATCGCTCGAGTTGCATTGACTTTGAATTCCTTGGCAGACTACTAGGCAACGCAGTTAATTTGTAAAGGTGATATAATAAATAATATAAAATAAATATTGTACCTCATTCACACAACACCATCTAGTCTAGAAATCTAGTCTAGTCTATATAGGAATATCTATTTATTTATTTTTATTTTTTTATTTATACTCACGCCTGTATCCCCGAAGGGGTAGCTGCCTACCCCTTCGGGTGTAATATTACACCCACATTTCGCCAGGAATTTTTAGGTCCCACGTAATAGGGGGCGAGCCTACTGCCGTACCGGGCACATTTATATAGAGAATTTCCTAACGGAAAAGAAGGAATATCTGTGTATATGAAAAGGATAATAATACCTTGTCCTGACTAACATATCATTGCAGAGCCTAATAACTACATGCTATTTGGACAACGGGTATAATTATGACGTAGTCGGCCACTAAGGAAATATTTTTACTATTCTGCCCCAAGGGACTAGGATGATTTAATTTTGATTGTACATAAGTACTATCGGTGAACAGGCAATATTATAAAAGTTTATCCTCAGCTTATCTTTGTCATTATAATGATGTTTTTAATGTTTTAGTACCTATTTTATAGTAAACTTTACTACATATAAGCTGATTTTCTTTCGTATCTGCTTATACTAGTAGCGGACCACGGTTCCCAAGGCGTAAGTTTTGAATGCAACTGAGATAACGCTAGGACGATGAAAATAATGTTACATGTCATGAGACTGAATTCCACTAAGCCATCGGCATTTTCACTTGAAGAAAATTTGCTCTGATTCTGACTATATTCTGCCGTCATAAGGGAAAAGGGCACAACTACATTTTTTTTCGAAATTCTATACATATTTGGAATCAGGAGAAAAAGGCCTATCTGCTCATATTTTCTGTATAATTTTATAACCACAATAAACAAAAGTACCATAACCCGAAAGGGCACAACTGAGCAATTATTTTTGTGATAGCACTAGAATAGGGAATATCTAGTTTAGATTACATGAAGAAGTCACAAGTGGATAGATGTGTTTTAATTAATATGGCTTTTCATTTTATTATTTAACCTTTTTTTCCCAAAATGTTACAATGGAAAGTCACATTTGGTTAATTATGCCTTTTATACGTAATATTAATGATTTTACAAATGGAAAATGTAGATTATTGAATAAATACAGTAAAAATTTAAAACAAAATTGTAAATCATCTTATAGACTTCATGTAGACGCTACTATAACTACAATACCGTAATTATTTTTTTACAAAAACTAAGAAAAAGTTTAAACTCGGGTTTCTCCTGATTTACAAAATGTTAGTTGTGCCCTTTTACGTTATGACGGCAGAGTAATATTTAACTTTTTTTTTCCCAAAATGTTAGAAAGTCACATTTGGTTAATTATGCCTTTTATACGTAATATTAATGATTTTACAATATTTTTTAAGTTAAGTTGAAATGGAAAATGTAGATTATTGAATAAATACAGTGAAAATAAAATAAAATACGTAAATCATCTTATAGAATTCATATAGACCCTACTGTTTCCATTCATACATTTTCTATAACTACGATGCCGTAATTTATTTTTTACAAAAACTAAGAAATATTTTAATCTCGATTTTCTCCTGATGTACAAAATGTTAGTTGTGCCCTTTTACGTTATGACGGCAGTATTGCTGTCTGAAGCTCCAAGGCACAAATACAGGTTCAGAAATTGTCAATTGCGTCTACAAAAAGCTGCCATAGCATTCAAACCTAATAAAAGTACCGCGTTGTAACTCACTTACGTTTAGGCTTACCATGAGTAAAGCATAAATCGGACGGAAGATAAGTAATCCAGATATAATTTTACACGTATAGAATGACAGATTTCGTCGTCAGACATGGACTATATCAATTAGGTATAATAATAAATTTGCTCTAGGTTAATATTTATTTAAAATACTAGCTATTGCCTGCAGAAATTACGCGTTATTATATATATCACGAGCACCACCTATTGCGTCCAATAATCCTATATGTAGTCCTACAAAGTCTATTTACCGCTTAAAGTCTCATCGAAATCTGTTAAACCCTTCTACTATATATAGGTCGTGACATGTTCGCAAGTTGTATCTGTACTAGAAGTTTTAAATTACTAATTGACTCTCCTAAGCCTTGAAGTCTTTGTAAACAGGTCGTTAGTCTTAGCTTTCTTCCGGTACTAAGAAATAATATAGCTTTAGACAATTGAGACTGCCTTTAAATCTAATCATAGAAGCTGAAGAATGAAGAGCCTTTAAATTTAATCATAAAGCTTGAGAATCTAAGCCTTTTGTTCGATATTGCCATAGTTTATATATACATAGGCTAAAGGTCAGTTTTACAGTTAATAAGTTCCCCGGTAAAATTCTTTCCACATTAGGTGGCATGTCGATTTCCGAACAGTTTCAAGTCCGGATGTGTAACTTCGCTAAAATGTCAGGATTGAACTGTATTAATACAGGATCCGGGTTAAAATTCCATAACGTAATTCTCTTTCGGAAATTTTATTCAAAAAAAAAAGCAAAAATTTTGCAATATTTGTAAGCCTCGTGCGAGTTAAATTCGTCAAATACCGCTGCTGGTAGTGCGAAAAATATCTTTGTTGAGTGATAGAATGCCGTTGTTCAGAGATATTTGTTCAGAACTTTACATTCATTGAGTACCTTACAAAAACCTTTTAGACACAGTTTGAAATTTGGAAGTGAAAATCTGATGAAAACGAGGTTTGGATTGCCGGTAACCGTTATAACTTTTAATTAACAGATAGTCTTCAAATAGGTCTTATGTTATGATAGAATTTGAAATAGCGAAATAAATAGGTATATATGATATACATACACAGCTCGTATTAGCAAATTGATTGATTTTACTAAAGCATCAAACAACGAAGAAAACCCGTTGCTATGAAATTCTGAAATTTATATCGTACGGCTGTCCATGCACCAATAGTCATACAATATACCTCACCAAAGGCAAGTACTTGTATGCATAATATGTTTTCCTCGGAAACCGCTCCTATGGCACGCGGATCTTCGACCACTGAAATCAGGACAATCTCCCTATCACTTACCACAGTATGGTCGCCCTTATCGTATACCGCCATTGATACCCTTTGTATTGATCATGTGTTATTAGTTTAATACAATAACTAATTAGTGGCAAGCTTGTACATTAACTTCAGATTGATCTATTAAACCTACATTGTTGGTAGACATATAGTTACATATATACATACATATAGCTTTATTATGAGCTTTCTTACTTTTCATACAAACTTTTAAGTTTAGTAATTGAAAGTTTGAAAATGAGTTGAAGCGTTTTGTTATTTGGTCGTTGCGTATATAATTAGTTAATTAAAAAAATAAGTGTAGGTGAAGAAGTTATCTGGATGGGCTGAATTATCGAGAAAGGGACATAGTAGCATATTTTTTTGGGTTGAACTGCTTTTTATGGCATGATGAACGAATAGTGCTTTTTCAGCTTTTTAAATGTATAGGTATGTTCCTATTACTTTAATAAACAAACATAAAGGTCTCAGTTATTGAATAGACAGGCAGATCCAATCAAACTAATTCGCCATCTTTTTTAAATAAGATAATTTATATAAATCTTAGATTCATTTCGTTTCTGAAATGGTGTCATTACAGTTCGTTAAGTTGTAAAAAAATGCAGTAATATTGTTTACAGGTTTAAAAAGGAAAGTAAACCAAATTCATGTCATATCAACAAGGAAATATTATTGTTTTCTGGAATTAAATAACTGAACGCGTATAGGTACGACGTTTTAAGATAGGCAACTCGCTTCTGACTATATTTGTGTAATTTGTCTGCTCGTGTGGCGTAGCGGTTTAAGCGACGCCGCGTGTTGTGGGTTCGATCCCCGTGCACAACATTTTCTGTACCCATTAATTGTTGTTTAAATTAGTGTTGATTGTGTCCGTCGGTTGTTTGTAAAGTCACCCGTGGCACACGATTTACACCTAGTGCGGGAGCTGTCTTTAAAAAAATGTAATACGAAATATGACAGAAGATAAAAAAAAACATCGGTTTTACTTAACGATAAAATATACATTATAAAATAATTAATTAATTAATTATCGCTCGCTTAATAATGTGCCCGGTAGATGGCAATAGGCTCGCCCCCTATTACATTGGGACCTAAACATAACTGGCGAAATGTGGGTGTGTATACACCTCTGCCTACCCCTTCGGGGATAAAAGGCGTGAAGTTATGTTATGTTATAAAATAATGAAGCGTTGTTAATTAGAATAACGAATTTGGGAACCCTCGTCTTCGACGACTTTTTCTGTTGTTGTAGAAATTATAATAAGTAGTATGAAGAAACAAAAAATTATTAACCATTAGTCCGCGCTAACTAAGTACATACTTATATGTATGTTAATTTTAGGCTTACGTCTCCAATTGCTCAGAAATAGTCCGCCTAGTGTATGGTAAAGAAAGTCGATAAATATAAAACGTTGAACTATCCTGTAGCTGTACTGATTTGTAACTATTACTCCCAGGATATAAGACTCTAACGATCGGCAAGCCTGCATGCGTAGTGTATCGTATAACAACCACGCTTCATCCAATACTTGCGCGGCTTACAAATAACAAATTTACTTTTAGTTTTCTTACTTACCTGTTGAACCAAGAGCAAGTCAGGAAGTTTACGTGTTGTTTTGGCTGAGAAAGCCTATTTTCTTGAGTAAGTAAATTTAATGACTTTCTAAGAACATTTTCTTGATGCTTTCTTTTTAAAATCTACCAATTTGAGTGTCATTAAATCAATAATGCGATGGATGAGAATGACAATATTTCGATCGGCAAAAATTATGTCGTGATTATCGGCATATTCCCGTTTCCTTACGATATAATAGCACTTAATGTATTATATTATGTAACCTTCAATGTTGGTCTTGACTGACTTATATTTCAAATCTGTAGCAGCTAATCATTTCGAACAACATGACAGATAACAGAAAGGTCCTTGTAAAGTACTGTTATACACTTTTAATGCACACTGCATTTCAATATTATAGGTACTCAAAATGGTTGCAAATGTCTATATGTAGATATTTTTGTTTATACATCGATAATATATTTTTAGGCTTTTACGGAATTGAATAATAAATAAATAACTAATACATTATCTGAACCCAACACAAAGCAAATTTAATTTGTCGACTTAACATCAACAAAATGGTTGCAAATGTCATTGTATCGGTATATTTCTACCGGTGGAAAATATATTTTAAGCCTTTACGGAATTCAATAATAAATAAATAACTAATACATTATCTGAACGCATCACAAGCATATTTAATTTGTGGACTTAATATCAACAACGTATTGTATGAAACTATGAAATAAATACCGCGAATTGCGTTAGTGCTGCATACCGGGATGTAGGCGGTATTGGTGCAGGGGGTGGCCGCCCGCTCGCTCATACAGGCCCTGTGAAAAATGCCAGGTACCTACACCCCGCTGGCTGAACACTCTGAAGTCTACATAGCTCACTCGCTGATGGGCTGTTCTGACGGATAGTTCTATCATCACTACCGGTCAAAACGTATCGCGATTTTATATCGTTCACTCACACTTTATATCTCTCATAAGTTCTCAAACATAAAGCATATACCTATTTCAAAAGTTTCTAAGTTTAATAGTGATATTCTTTTAATATTTTATTTTATTTTTCATTTCTTTTTTTTAATTAATTAAACAGTGCGCGATATTTTTCGGGCGTAAAATCAAGATGACGCGGACGTCGGAAAATTCGGGCTACTAAAATATTTTTTATATTTTGTTTCTATTATTTTCTTATTAAATCATTATGCGTTATTTCAAGATGGAAGAAATAAATACATTTATTATTTTATTTTATAATTTTTCTTCTTTTTGTTATTTTAAACTGAAGAGTTGGCATTAACGTGAGTTGGGAAAAAGTTTGTTTGACAAATTTCTTAAAAGGTGGGAGGGTGATACTTACATCATTGTTTGTCTTGTGAAGAAATGATCTGATGGTCAGACGAGTCTCTTAAAGCATTAAAGCATTAACACACGCTCAAATTTGATCCGGGGGACCAAATCCGCCTACTAAATCCGTTCTCGCTACAGACGGCAGAATCGGACAGTTTGTGATCATGTCGTTGGACACGAAAATTATGGTGGTAACAGCAACACTAGCAGCAACTTTACAGCCATCACGTAAAAAGCGGAAAAAAAGAAGAGAATGGGCGAAACAGTATTTAAGAGAACGTGACGAATTTAGTCACATAAAATTGATAAGAATTTTAGATGAAGATGATTTTAAAATATTATATCTGCGAATGAACCGCGAAACCTTTGAAACTGTATTAAATTTATTAAAATCTTTGAGTAATTGAAGAACTTCAATTAATACATTTCCTCCATAATGTAAAATGAGCGCACGCGCGGCCGTCCTCCTTGGCGTTCCGAACACGACTAGTCGTAGTTTGTTTGGCCCAACCGTCCACACGTCCGGATTTGGTACGGAGCAATCCATATCCGATGTGCAAACTAGAGGACCGAGGCGGACTCAATGAATAATAATTATATTCGCAGGACTACTCTACAGACGCGACGGTCAGATTTGGTTCGGATGCGAACCAAATTCGTGGTCTGTTCGAACCATATTCGAGCGTGTGTTACAGGTTAATGGGTTATATTTGTTTGTTTGAGTAGGTAGTTCGGGAATGTTTGTGTCCTTTTTTAGTCTATTACACAAAAGGTGTTTTTCTCTGTTAGTGTATATGTAGGTATATCTTTGTCTGGATTGTATTTGAATGTCACAGTCTGTGTCTAATTATATTTTCTTTAAATAGTATTATTTATTTCTCCGTATTAGCCGTGGTAGGTTTCCAAAGATTCGTCTGGCGCTAATACATCGCCCACTTTATGTATCTTGTTCGAATTAAAGGTGAAAAGTGACAGCCGAGATCATAGAGGCGGGCAACAGTGCGATTTATTTTCGTGCTTATATTTTATTCAATCTCTTTTTTATTTGCTTATTGTGTGTCGGTATATCAAATATATTTTCCATATAAAATTATTTTGATTCCTCTTTTCAGTTGTTCGTATAATATTTGCGGCTGTTGAAATGTAATCTTTTGTAACATGACCTAAAATCATGTCGGTATCGTATGGATATTTCACCTGTATTTTAACTTGAGGTAAAAAATATTGTGTATTTTTTATCTATGTTTTATTACTGTACGTATGATGGTTGAAGCGGCCGCCTCGCCTTTAAACAGCGGTGCTGTGGGTTCGATCCGCACAAAGTGTTTACACCTTGTTTGTTCCATAAATTGTTCTACATACAGTCTGGGTGATTTTTATATCCGTTTACAAAAAAGAAAAGACAGTATTTAGTTAAATAATAAATATCTTTTTAGGAATTGTACAGACTCAATTAGTAGAAACAATTAAAATTAATTTTAATTAAGGTGTTGGCTTATGTCGTAAGTATTACGACGTAACTATACATTGGCAAGTGAAATAAAATAATTGCAATAACAATTGTTGAAAAATACATATAGGTATCGAACTCGTTTCACCATAATGGGATAACATTTTTAGCTGATAAGTTTACCATAATTATGTTTTGTATATACCTAAATGCAGTATGCCAATAACTATATTTACATAAAAGTCGTAACGGAAAAGTTTACATCTATATGTATAAGCTCTCCTTTTTACCAACCTCCCTCTTTCGCCTCCAGCAATTTTAATATGATACGATACTTTTTATAAAAGATTTTCAAGAATTTAATTTCACGATATATTGACTGAGTTGTATGATTTCTTGGTAGAGGTCGCGAATTATATAAGCGTAATAACTGAGTGATTTGGATTTAAGTCTACCGAGTGTTACCTAGGCGTTTCAGTGCTTGGAGGTGAGGCATTTTGACTCCGAAACTCTTGGCGGAGTCTTGATTTTTTTGGTCGTTGAGTTTTTAACAGGTGCGCCTAAGAAAATATGAGTTGTATTCGTTTAGGGTTTGATAGCGGTTCCTCTTAATCAGTCTGCAATCTTAGGACTGCTGGGGGTTAATCGCCAATGTAAATTCGCCATCGCCTGCGGGTCTTAAACCAGTGGTTTTTTTGTATAATTCACTAATTTCAAAACGTAAATTTGAATGAGACAATAACTGAAAGTCGATCGTGAAATGCGGTGTTCTCCAGTTGTAAAAATATTTTCCCCGAAAACATAACAGAAAAGAAGCGCCCAAACATACATTGTTAAATAAATAAACCCTAAAAATATAACACACCTTTTTTGAGCAGTCGTGTAAAAATTGGTACCGAATTGTTTAGGACTTCAAATGAACAAAATAACTGTTGTTAATAAAAATATTTTAAGGAATTTTGTTGTTGATTGTATCTCGTCGATTTCTCTTTAAAAATAAAGGAAATAAATCAATAAAAAAACGGGAACAAAAAATATTAAAATAATAATTTACTGCTTCGTATTATAGGAGGAAAAGTCTTCGTAGGCAACAAGGAATGAGTCCTATAATTCCGGTACCAAATGACAACGTTCGTCAAGTTACGAAACTCCCGTAAAAATGGGAAATTCAACATATTATTTATTGACAACATCGTCAAGTTCAATGATTTTTTACGATTTTTATTGTAATATACAACAAAATGTCGTGATAAACAATAAAAAAAGCGTGAAATAAAATATCCTGCCTCTGTATCAACGTAATTTGCAATATTTCACTGCGTATCTACCCTTTTTACGATCGTTGTCTTTTCGTGTCGACAAATTTGACAATTAAAGAAAATGTGATAGTAATAGGTCCTCGAACCTATAACACATGGCAACAAATCTACGCGCTCTTTGCTAATCCAGTTGTAATACAGATCAATGTTTAAAGAGCTCAAAGGATGCACCCCTCGATTGCTACGTAGGGACCTACGTGTGTGGAGTGCGTACCGATACACTGATAATTAGTTTTGGCCAAACATTTTTCGGTGGACTTTATTCAATAAAGCACTTAAATTTTGAAGTGTTTTCTTTAGCATATCGATGTATTTTTATTTGTGACGAATGTAATATTCGTCACGTCACGTCGATTTACTACTATTATAAGTGCGAAAAATTGTGATGGTGGTCAAATGTGTGGATATTTTTTACTGATAATAAAAGTTACTGAACGGATTTGGATTAAACTTGCAGTAATATGGCTTGTATATCAGAATACCTCATGGAATACTTATTAGATGCTTCGCACATAGGCTTTTATGTTACTAGTTTGATAGTCCAGAACAAAAAAGGAAATGCTCCATATAGCGTATTTGTCATGACAACCATTTTGGTAGTTAGTTTAAACAAAAGCGAGATGCGCGGTGCTACACTTACTTACCCAGATGCCCCTCCACACTAATATTCGCTTAGGGGGACCTCCGCAGCCTTTGATAATTGACACCTTATGATAGAATACCTACACTTCGTGGCTATTTGTGATCCGCCACTGCTTATCCAAGCTTGTTATTTAGTCTTTCAGAAACAAACTAACTAATAATTATAAATATCGCATATCAGTCTAGACAGGATTCTCATGTATCAATCCCTAGACCTGCATATTGAGTTCCTCTAGCGCAAAAAAGGGATCTAAGGGCCTGTGCAAACCACGTTTTTTAAACGCGCCGTCGACGCGCGTTTGTAGTGATACAGACGCGATACGCACGCAAGTCAGACGCAGCCTGTAAGACCTTTGTTCAAGGCTGGTTTCAGAGTCACGCGTTTGACCGGCGCCGGCCACACGCGCGCGCTTACAATTACACTAGATTAGTAGTAGCGTTTCATAGTCACACAGTTCAAACGCGCCGCGTGTGAAACGCGCGCGCCGGCCGCGCTGCATAAGCTTCATACATTGCAATGAGAAACGCGACAGATGTTGAGACGCGCTCGCCGACGGCGCGTGCCGCGCGCGTCGCTCTGAAACCAGCCTAAAAGCGCTAAAAAAACTTTAAGGGCCTGTGCAAACCACGTTTTTAAACGCGCCGTCGCCGTCGACGCGCATTTTAGAAACGCGCGTCGACGGCGACGGCGCGTTTAAAAACGTGGTTTGCACAGGCCCTTAAAGTTTTTTTCGTTTAACATCCTCTGACCGCGTCATCCTGTTTCTAGGGCACCAACATTTTTCTCAAGCGTCCTAGATAACGAGAATTAAAAGAAATGGATTGTACCGCGATTGGTGTGTATTGCTAACATTCTTGTTAGCTTCCTTTGAATGGTTGGCCTTCAGCTATCGCTTGGCCCGCAGATAAATCCTTGAGCCATTTTACTGAGCCCACTATTCACGTAATGAAGGATATTAATTTATCAGTTCAAGATATAGCTTCTACATTTATAAGGTTTACAAAAATCTGTATCATTTTTATATTAAAATACTTCAGATATATTAGTTAAAGATTTCATTGAAATCTATCTCTATATACCTAATCGACATGGTTTATCGATATAATTATAAGAAATTCTTTTACCAGTTTTCTTTGGGTATGGTTTAGGAATGTCTTGAATAAGATTTTGATCAATAAAATATTCTGAAAAATATTTTTAGATTAATCAAGGATGAACCCAAGATAACTTTTTGAATTCCGTATTCAATGCTGATTTGTATCGCCAGTAGGCTACGTATACTTTATTGATTTATTTTTAAAACCCTTGAAATAGTTTTTAATTAATCGTTAGTTTGGGTACTTACTTACTGATTTGACAAATAAGATATTTTCGAGTTAAGAACTCACATGTTCATGAAGTAAAAACATCTATAAGATATTTTTTTAAATATTTTAAAATAACTATTCGTTTATTGATTGATAAAAAATATTAGGCATTATACGTTTGTATTTCATAAATTGTAAAGCAGTTTGAAATAGAGAATAATGCTGACGATTTAGTTTTGCTACTAAACTAAATATTGTATATGGATATCTCTATTATTTGACGAATTTAGGTCCAGATCAAATTTAGTATCACTAAATTTACTGCAGATTTTCGATGCTTCCACTTAGACATGCTGAATTAAAACGTCCTGGAAATACACTACCGCTCAAAAGTATTTGCGCACCTTGATTTGAGGATGTTTGAAGAAAATGTTTTCTTCTAATAAATTGTACTAATTTGATTATGACAATTCATTGCCGTATGCTATTAAATCTAATATAGTCAGTTTCCCTATCATGATTTTACTAGAAAAACTTAAATAACCAAAAAGCAGGCAGCGATAGCCTATTGGATATACCAACAGACTGCCGTGCAGAGGTGTATGCTTTTCATTTTATGCTGAATTTAGTCTGACAGCTCTAAAGCCATTCGTGTGCCTATTCTCCCGTCGTATCAGCAAGTGATAGCAATACACTTAGTTTAGTGAATCGAATAACGGATCCTCGAGTTATATATAACTTTAGTTACAACTAAAAAGCTAGTTTAAAATTTAACGTGAGCGAAGCCGCGGGCAAAATGCCCGCGGCTTAGCTCACGTTAAATTCGGGGTAACACAAAACTCCTTCATCGTCCGATAGTAATTTTCATTTTAATTCTAGTCATAGGGACTGATAAGAAATAGAACCGCAAGAACTATTTAAAACATTTCTGTGAACAGTATTTTTAGAGTTCCGTAGTCAAAAATGGCTAAACACGGAATCCTTATAGACGCGCTATGTCCGTCAGTCCGTATTTCATAGCCACTTTATGCCGAAACTATTCAGTTTACACATTTGAAAATTGGTAGGTAGACGTATTCTGTGAACCACCAAAACCAAAAAATATTGAATATTAAGGATATATAAGATAATTTCTTCATACATGGAACTGATGTGGAAAATGGGTCGTTAAAAATTACTTTGAGGTTCCTAAAACCATTGTTTCTCAAAGTCAATCGTTTGAAAGATTTACGGTTCCAAAGTGGTAAAATAGGTGTGAGGGTCCCTCTAACTTTTAAAGTAAGAGAGTGGCAAATCTATAAAAAATATGTGCTGTAGATCGTTATAAAAACTTTCAACGAAAATTGATTTGAACGATATGTAGTCAGCAGTTTTTGAAATAAAGCACATCTTAAAAACTGCAAATATAGCTTTGTCGTTTATACAAATACTATACTGCTATAATAGTTAGTCGAAGATAATGGCTATGGTAAGTGGATACCTGCACTATGGAACCCTTCATGAGCGAGTCTGACTCGCAATAGCGAATAGCTTTTATAATGTTTCATCCTTGGTGTTACTTGTAGCCGTTTGACATTACAAAGCTTTAGTGCATTAAGATTCCGCATTAACAGGATTGGAACACCAACGTTCGGTCTCAAGTTGCGTGAAGGTACTCCTGGTAATGATAAGTAGTTCAGAAACTCTATAGGGTACCTTGAAGTAACTTGGTCAGAATTCATGACATTATCTACCAAAAGGTGCTCAACAACATCACTTTGCATACACTCAAATGTCAACGCCATGGTCTGCTATATCTCTAGACACACTTTCGCATCTATGAGTAGAGAATATAGGTTCAGCCGGTTTAGCGTGAAATCGGTAGATACATACATAGGTACAAATCAGAATTTAAGGTTTATTTTCCAAACAAAATCAACAATTATATAATAAGCAGCTTAATTATGTCCTAAAATTAAAATAAGCCTATTATTATTATTATTATTAGGTATACATAGGTACACGTTTTCGCATTTATACCTTATACTAGAGGACGCCAGCAGCTACGCCTGCAATTTTTTTAATTTACCCGTTTTGGCCGATCCCGTGAGAATTTCGAGAAATCCCTTCTTAGTGCACCCCTACGGTCCCCAAGGAACATACATGCCAAATTTCAGCTTCCTGCGCCCAATAGTTTCGGCTGTAGCGTGTCTGTCAGTCAGTCAGTAACGCAAGGATTTTATATATTAAGATTAGTAGGGATTAGCCAAAGCTGTTACAATAATTATTAGTTTATATATGTAAGCGCACGAAGTAATGACAGTGCACCATAGGACAATGTTAAATAAATATCTATGCTCTATGACAATGTATAATGTGACAGTACTGACAGATATACGATAGCCCATATAGCTCAAGCGTTCTTACTGTCAATAGGTAGTAGGTTTGTCTCTACAAACTTCGACCCTCTCTAAAATCCCTCCCAGATTATTTTTTGCAGCTAATTGTATCCTATGTGTTTTCACTGGTTCTGAGCTACCTCCCCACCGATTTTCAGCCAAAATTTCTTTCTTTTTTTTTATAGACTCACGCCTGTATCCCCGAAGGGGTAGGCAGAGGTGTAATATTACAACCACATTTATCAAGATTATTATCAAGTATTGCTTTTTAGCATTTTCCTAGATTTTTTAGCTAATTTTCGTCAAAATATCTATAACCTACGGACTTTTTCACCTCTACAGTTTTAATATAGTATAGATAGTTGTAATAAATTTTGACACAGAGAGTTTTTGTTTATGAAAGTGCCGAATATTATACTCTATTATTTTTTTAATAACAGAAAGATACCCGACACATAATTATTGTCTTTTTTGCAAGAAACATTAATTTTTCTAGAAAATGATTTGAAAATAGTGACATCTATCTATCGGTCGGTAAATAGCCATAAAACACTTTGAAGGTTCCTATTTAGACTAACTATACTTTTACTAACAAACTTATAATGATTATAGATGGCACCACATAGATAACCAGTTTTGGATGATCTCTGTTTTGTTTGGAACTATGTACAAAGGAGAGGTCAAGCTGTACACCGAAAACCACTCAACCGATTGTGATGTAACATATACTATTTTATAGGTTTGAGTATCCTTTGTACATGAGTGTAAGTTTTATTGAAATCAATTTCGCCATTTTAGAGATCTTTAGCAATATAGGGAAAGTCGTCGGACAGACAGACAGACAGACATAAATTCTAAAAATTATCAAGTATTGCTTTTTATCATTTTCCTACATTTTTTAGCTAATTTTCGACAAAATATCTTTAATGTACAGACTTTTTCACCTCTACAGTTTTATTATAGTTACAATGAGCTTAGTTTAAAAAGTTAGGACATGCTTCAAACAAGATTAATAAGCTTTGGTTTATCTTGATTCTTAACAAATTCAAATTCATTTATTCATATAGGTTACAGAACAATACTTATGAACGTCAATTATTTTTTCTTCCATGTTCGGGATGGTAGGGCTATGAGAAGCATAATATATCAAAGTTCGATTTTAAAAACAATCTTTACGTAAATGGTCTCTGTCGCGTTACTTTACAAGTGCATATAGTTGCATGACATAATGTTGTTCAACTTAGCATCAGTTTGTCCGTATCAAAAGAAAGCTCAGCTGCGGTGTTATTACATTAAGACTTATCTGGTAATCAGCCTAGACTTGATTTAATAACACCATGATGACGTGACGTCTATTGACGTGAGCTATTTAAGAAATCTTGGCAGTGGACACAAAAAAGTGCAGTGATAAATAATATATAGTATGTGATTTAACTAACTTACATTGTGCGCGGTGGAACTATGGCATATTCCAAAATATATAGACTACACAAACACGAAATGCTGTTCTGCAGCTTTTGTCACCAGATGTGGATCTTTACCATGTACCTTCGGCAGACACCTGAATCAGAATTATCACCGGTAACATTATCTCTTTCTTTCTTATCAGTGTTCGCTTCGCTTCTTCTTTGTCTGTCTGTACCTGTTTTATTTTATTTTCACCTTTATTAAATGTGCACTCCCGCTTGATGTCTTTATAGGTTCGGACATGGGACAAAATCCAAGCGATCATGAAGTCAGAAGAGGGGCTGGGTATTGAATACGATGAGAATGTGATATGCGACGTATGTCGCTCGCCCGATTCTGAAGATGGCAATGAAATGGTATTTTGCGATTCGTGCAACATTTGTGTGCACCAGGCATGCTACGGCATCACCGTTATCCCAGACGGTGAGTAATTTTTACATTTAAACTTACAGGCATCAGAATAACACTGAAATGTGTAATGGAAATAAAAATATTTGTTCCGCCAGACAGATTTTCAATTCTATAAATTCTATTAGATTAGAATTTGTATTGTAACCTATTATTACGTATAACTTAATAGCTCTACATACATCCAGAACGGTTATAGAGTCAAGAAAAATTATTCGTTCCTGATTTGTTTTTCGAGTTATTCTGATTGTCTATGAGTTCGATATCTCAAAAGCCTGACTCGCCAACGAGACCTGGTAAATAAAGTTCCTTTGATATATTTGACAAAAATGGTTGTATTAGTTGACTATAAAGTCTAAAGACTACCTCCTTCGTCCAGTGGATAGCGTAAGCGTCTATTGATCGGGCGTCCCAGGTTCGATTCCCGGGTTGGGCAAAAGTGTAACCGAGTTTATCCGAATTCTTTTTAGCAGCACTGAGTCTGGTAATGTGCCGGGTAACGGCAATATACTCGCCTTCTATTAAGTGCGACCTAAAATTCATAATATGGCGAATGGTGGGTGTAATATTAGACCTCTACCTAACCCGTCAGGAATACAGGCGTGAGTCTATAAAAAAGTCTATATCGTTTATTAAATGGAAAGGATTTAATCAACAAATAAATTTGCACTTGTATTGAATTTAAAAAAGTGTTAGATAGTTATAAAAATAAAGTGATATTCACTGCCACAGACTACATTAATTGTAATGAATACTTAGGATTCCATATAGCCTGTCACTTTTTGGCAAATTTTTCCTTATTTCTTTATTCATCGTGCCTAAAGGTAGTAGAATTATCCAGAAGTTTGAGTTTGAGCTTAATAGCTCAAGTTCATACTAATGCGTCTTTAATTGAGCTTGCTAGGTTTTACTCAAACCTCTGACTATTTTTACTGGTTTAAGGTATATTGATAGTCAGGAAATGAAGTAAGATGATCTGAACTGTTTGCTAGCGCCAAAAACTGTTTGACGTGTACTCATGGCTCACCCACTGTGATTACAGGTCAGTGGCTCTGCCGACCGTGTGGGGACGGTGTAAGGCCGAGCTGCGTGCTCTGTCCGAACCATGGCGGTGCTATGAAATGCACCCCCTCCGGACACAAATGGGCTCACGTGAGTTGCGTTTTGTGGATTCCCGAGGTTTCGATAGGATGCGCAGAGATTATGGAACCTATTACCAAAATCTCATCGATCCCGGCCTCTCGTTGGTCGCTAGTGTGTGTTCTTTGCCGCAACCGCAAAGGTGCTTGCATTCAGTGTTCCGTAAAGACTTGTAAAACCGCATACCACGTAACTTGTGCATTTAAACATGGACTCGAAATGCGCGCGATCATTGAGGATGAAAACGCCGACGATGGCGTAAAGTTACGGTCGTATTGCCAAAAACATAGTGTGAATCAGAAGAAGGAGAAGTGCCCCGGCTCTGGGTCGGACGAGGAGGAGGTAAAGAGGAAGCGGAGGAAAGATATGACTTCCGAGGAAAAGACGCAAGCGCGTGCCGCTCGCTTGCAAGAAATCGAGAGGGAGTTCGACAGGCACGTCAGTGTCAAGGATATCAGTACGCATCTCCTTGACGTAGATCAAGATGCTATTAATTATATTTACAACTATTGGAAGCTAAAGAGACGGGCAGGGCACAATCGTCCCTTGCTGCCGCCAAAGTCGGATGACACAGAGTTGTTGACTCACCGGCAAGAGCAAGCCGACCTCGACAAGATGAAGATGTTTGTGCAGCTCCGGCAGGACCTCGAGAGAGTTCGCAATCTATGTTACATGGTGAGCAGGAGGGAAAAGCTCTCCCGCTCGTTCTTCCGCATGAGAGAGCAAACGTTCCACAAGCAAGTCGCCGTGCTGTCGGCGGACGCCAGCATACCGGACACGGAGCTGGCGGCCATCATCGAGGCTAACCACGGACCTTCAATATACGATAGACTATACTCACACCCTAACGCTCCGGATCATAAGAATGATTTTGACGATCTCCTAGCTCGCATCGCACCCACCGAATCAGGTGCCGAGAAGAAGGATCGCAACGGCCTAGTGAAAGGCTCGAAGTCAGCTAATCCGTACAAGAAGCATTATGTTAACGGATCGCGACGCAGTGGCAGTATGTACAGCGGTCTGTCTAGTGAGGAGAGTGCTCCAGAGATCACTCGACCGAGTCGATACCGAAAAGCTATCGGTTCCAGTACAGACGACGAAGCTAAGAAAACTGCCGCGTCACCAAAGAAAAAGGTATCGCCCAAGGTGGCGAAAGGTAAGAGATCTCCTAAGAAGCCCGAAAGGAAGAAAAAGAAGGTACCTCAGTCTAAAGCTCTGGTAGAGAGTAGTAGTGAGGATGAGGCTCTGAAATCTAAAATGAAAAAGGACCGATCGCGCAGTAAGACACTGCAGCAGATGGAGAAAGAAATGACGGCTGCAGGAGTGAAGCTCGGTCAATCGGGCACGGACAGCGATGACCTCATGCCGATCAGATCAACCAGGAACAACAAGTTCCCTATCGACATATACTCAGACAGCAGTGAGGATGTCAAACCAGACATTAAACCTGAAAAGTCCAAACTCGATAAGGTCAAGTCAGAGAAAGACAAGAAAGTGGACAAAATTAAACCTGACAAGTCACCGAGTGGAAACGATTCTCAACAGTCTCTGCCTAGAACAAAGGCGGCCATGAAAGAGTTCATACCGACGCAACCGGAAAAGAAACCAACTATAGCTGTAGAGGAAGAAAAACCCGCTCCAAAGAAGCGAGGAAGGAAGCCCTCTAACAAAGATAAAAAGGTTACTCCAGTAAAGACTGATAAAGAGTCAGATGATGAAGCGAAGAACAAGGAAAATATCAAATTCTCCAAGCAAAAGGACAACCCCACGGATTTGATCGTCCCACAGAGACAAGCTGCGAAGAAAGCTTCTGAGAATATGCGATCAACAACTGTTCCTAAAAAGGACGAGGCAAATCCAGTCCCAGAAAAGCAATCAAGTGGAGATGATACCAAAGTTAAAACTCCTGTAAAAACGCCAAGTAGCAAGCCGACCAAGGGCAAAGAAATAAAAGATGGTCAAGGCAAAGTTGGTCGGAAGAAGTCCAAGGATGTTGAGAAAGAGCCAATCGCGTACGTACCGCAGAGGCAAGCAGCTAAGAAGGCAGCAGCGCATATAAAGAGTGGTCTGGGCACTAAACCTGCGACCGAGGCTGACGAGAAAAAGAAAGATGAAAAATCTGATCCAATCAAATCACCACCGAGCAAGAAAGACGATACGAAAGATGCTAAGCCGTCAAAGGCTCTGGCGAAAGAGAGTTCTAGTTCGTCATCAAACTCGAGCAGTAGTAGCTACACGTCTTCGTCAAGCTCAGAGGATGAGCCTGAAAAGCCGAGCATCAAACCGACTGCTAAGGCGCGCGAGATTAAACCCGCCATTACCACGCGTCAGCCGTCAATGTTCTCACCTCCTGGCTCTAGACCGACAGTGGACTTGCCCTTTCTTGACAAGGTGTCCAAACCGCTGTCTTCGACTAGTGCCTCGAGTGATTCTGACAGCTCTAAAGAATCAGACAGATCAAGATCAGATAGTCCCTACCCAAAACGACCACGACGTCGACGAAAGGTTAAGAGTATCTCCACCGATGCGTCCCCACGCAAGGCGCCAGACAAGAAGCTTAAAACTTCCGAACGGCGGTCCGAGTGTAGGGTATCGCCGACTCTTGAGGGAGAGGAACCTAGTCGACCCAATGACACGCGTGCTGCCACGCGTGCTCGGACCAGAAGCGTTACTTCAGGAGGAAATATGCCTAATAAGTCTGATGCCCGATCTAGGAAACCATCTAAAGACGACTCCGGTATTGCCCTTGGGCCAAATAAAACTCCCAAAGAGAGCAGCCAGCCCAGTGAACTTCCAACTGCGGAGCGGAAAGCGGACGAGGAGGTAAAAAAGGAAGTGAAACCTGAACCTGCGGTCACTGAACCGCACAAGAATGATGTCAAACCGAAACCTGCAAAGACGGCGAAGCGCGCTAGTGAGTCTACCGAAGACAAGGAGAAAACGTTGACGCCTGAAATAATTGCGCCCGCTCCAAACAAAGTGAGCCCTAGAAAGAGCACTGATTTGAAACACAAAACGATCAACAGACGGATGAGCGTCAAGGAGCCCGTCTCTAAGGAACGGCTGGTTACGGAAGATGTGCGAGAGCCTGTCAAGAAAGATCGCAGGCTTAGTAAGGTCGAGACACAAAATACCTCTGTTGAAAGAACGAGTCTCTCACCCGTCAAAAAGACTAGGGAAGCTAGAGAGAGTAGAGATACTCGAGAGAGCAGAGATGCTAGAGAAATCAGCAGGGAAACGAGAGATACTAGGGAGATCAGAGATACTAGGGAGAGCAGAGATACTAGGGAGAGCAGAGACACTAGGGAGAGCAGAGACACTAGGGAGAGCAGAGACACTAGGGAGAGCAGAGACACTAGGGAGAACAGAGAAACTAGGGAGAGCAGAGAAACTAAGGAGAGCAGAGAAACTAGGGAAAGTAGAGAAAGCAGTAGAGAGATCAAGGAGCCTAGAGAGCCCAAGGAGCCTAGAGAGCCCAAGGAGCCTAGAGAGGTCAGAGAGCCTAGAGAGGTCAGAGAGCCTAAAGATATCAGAGAGCCTAGAGAAACCAGAGAATCTAGAGAAACCAGAGAGCCTAGGGAAACCAGAGAGCCTAAAGAAACCAGAGAGCCCAGGGAAACTAAAGAGCTCAGAGAAAATAGAGAGACTAGAGAGAATCGCGAGAACAGAGAGATTAGAGAAAGCAGAGACACCAGAGAAATCAGACCGGAGCCTGCTGCAGAGAAGGCGGTTATTGATTTGACGGACAAGGAAAGTCCAACTATAATAAATACAGATTACGATGATAACGAACAACATTGGTTACCCAAAGCGCCCAGCCCCAACGCCATCCCACCACCAGTGGAGAAGCCGGGTGGCAACGAGAAATACATGACTGATGACAAATCCATGGATTCCGACTACGCTGATAAGAGCAGCGTCAAAATGATAGCTAAGATACAAGCCAATCTCAACGAAAATACTATGATCAAATCACCAAAGACTCCTATGGACGCTAGAACGATTAGCATTGAACATCTGGAGGGCGATACTATAACCAGAAATGTGAGGAAGCGCCCAGCCGAGAAGAAGTTCATAACTCAGGACGCTAGTCACGTGCAAGGGGTTGAGATCTCAAAGAGCGCTAAGATACCTTCGGCTATGAACCCATATCCGAATAGAATATTCTCACCGCAGTCAAAAGATAATGAAATCTTCGATTTCGAACTAATGGCCGTCGACGATGGTTTCAACCATGATGACATTATCAAACCGTTCGCTACTTATCCAGAGTTTTTCTTCAAAGAGGACTCGAAGGAGCAAGGGGTGCAGGAAACCTTGAACTTGGTTGACAGGCTTCGGATGCAACTGAGCACCAAGAAAGTGCCGGTTGACAATCCAGCGCAAGACGAGCCGATCATAATCAATGATGATAGCGCTAAGGATCTGGATGATAACCTGCCAGAGGCTAATCCCGTGAAGACTGAACAAGACCCTGAGCCCCCGCCGGCTAAGAAGATGGCCGTGTCCCTTGCACCGGCCGTGTCCCTCGCATCGGCCGTGTCCCTCGCACCGGCCGCGCAACTCGAACTCACGTCTCCTAAGACCGAACATACCATCAACCACGTAGAGCGATCAGGGTCCGTGGATAGACTGCCATCTACAAATCTGGTCCACGATAACAAGGACTACATCGAACCTATTCCCATGACCAGTAACGAGAAGTGGTCGGCCGAGCCGGTGTTAAACCTCGACGCGCAGGCTCAGGCCGAGGACCGCAAGTATGAGCTTCCAGCATATACGGAAAGCAAGGAGCCGGTCAATTTGCAATCTGATATCCAGCCCATGACAGAGGTAGCCGATACCATATCTCTGTCGAAACAAAGCGACGACTCTCAATCTCACCTCTCGGTCGTCGACCACTCCGTGCACGGCGACCACGAACAGGAATTAACACAAGACAACCAGAACTACGACAACAATGATCCAATGATACACTCGGACTGCGCGACCATATCGTCGCCCTACATCAGCCAGGAGAAATGGCGAGAGAGTAAGATTACCACTCGCCGATCGTCCGCCTCCAGCACTAACTCAGAAGCGTCCGTTTGCTCTCAGAAAACTGATCTAAAAACTCGAATGAATACGATTGATTCACGTCCAGGTAATGTGATGCCTGAAATAGATACGTACCCACCCATCCCTGCGTACTCGCGCCCCGTGGAACCGTCTATGCCGCTGAACCAGTATAGTACCTATCCCCCGGATGCGTCCCCCTTCCTCAGCTCCCTACCTCTATTCGCAGGACCGTGCGCCTCACAGCTACCCCTGCCTTCGCCTGGACCGCTGTATGTTCCCTACACAGCCACATCCCTCCTCCCAACCAAACAATTCCCCCTGTCGTTCACGAACTCGACGCAGAACCTCGCTATCACCACTGCTATGATCGCACCGCCGACTCCCAAGCCGATGGACTCGCCGCGCGACGACATCGACGTCACAGGGAGCGATAAGTTCTCAATACACGTTGCGTCTAGTCCGAGCGTCAGCGTAGACTCGTACGAAACTAATAGCAATAGAGCTCCCACCAAGATGTCCAACGATAGCAATGAGACTATGACGAGTTTGCATCCACAGGAATCCAAATCTCCGCCTAAATTGAGCAAGTCTAAGTTTCCCGGCAAGTCACCCGGCAAGAGTCCAGGTATATCACCGAAGCAAAGCGATGCGCCCAAGGGCAGCAAACGTCCGAGCAACAAGAGTAACAGAACCCAACGAGGCCGGGGCCGCTCCAAGAGTCGCGGCCAAAGCGGCTTCCCTCCCGTCGATTATCTCGGCAATTCTATACAGAGCAAGCTGGTCGGCACAGTTTACGATTTCGATGAAGAAATCGCCAATGATGGTGTTGATTTGAAAGCACTTCGCGACAAACGGAAGTCTATAGACATGAGAGACGATAGGAAATCGGAACATTCGTACAAAGATGCGTCTCAATCTCCTCGTATCATAACTCCTCCTCAAAGCAATAAAAGAACACCGACGACCGAAACTAAAGATAAAGCACCTTCTCCTGAGCCCAATGATCCCAATTCTTCGCCGTCAAGTAAAGTATTTTCTCAGGTTGCTCCCGTATTACCGGGTCCAGTCGATATGCGCACTTATCAGCCTTTTGAGAATCCGGTTCCCCCAGCAGCCGAAACGTATACATCGTCCGGTCTAATGGCCTTCGCTAGCGGAACGGCCGATCAGCACTTGGCAGATATTGACGAAGAGGTAGAGAAGCAGCTGCACACGGCGCTGATGGGCAGTAACCCGCCGGCCGGGTCGCCGGGGCATCCGGTGACCGCCGCCAGCGAGCCGCCCAAGGAGCCGCCAGCCGCGCCGCAGCTGCCCAAAGTGTCGCTCTCGGACTCAAGGAATCAACTCAAAGTGAAGATAAAGGGTCCGTTCCTGGACGCCAACTACGCGAACAGTTCGTCGGCGCAGCCCGCGGCGCCGCCGCCGCCCGCGCCTGCGCACGACGTGAACGCCGCCGTGCCCTCCACGTCGGCCAGCGTGGGCGGCTCCACCAACCTGCGCCGCATGCGCAAGAAGGAGCTGCTGCGCCAGTACTGGTCGCAGGACCTCAACATGGACGACCCCTCCACCTCGGCGGCCGTGGTGCCGCCGCCTGCCGCGCCCTCGCCTCTCACTCGCGCCGTCATTACCATTCCTAAGGCAGTCGCGTCCATGACCAGTATACCCACTAGGGAAGATTATAAAATCGTAGACACTCCCGTCGAGAAAAAGAAACGTAAAACGACGAGTGGGCTGTCCCGCGAGTTGAGACACCTCGAAGTGAGCATGAACGACGATGTGGACCCGTCCGACGACGTGAAACTGTCCGCCATTGCGGGCACGTCGGGCACGCAGACGCACAAACGGCGGGGCCGCAACGCAACTAAGACGGCGAGCGCGACCGCCACTGTGACCGCCACGGCGTCGGCGAGCCGAGCGAGCGCCACGTCGCCGGTGGCGCCCAAACTGAAGATAAAGCTGGGCGGCAACACGGCGGCCGTGCAGCAGGTGCCGGCGCGCGACCCCACGCCGCCGCCCCCGCGCGCGCCCACGCCGCCGCCGCGCGCGCTCTCGCCGCAGCCCGGGCCCTCCTCCGAAGACGCCTCCGACGCCAACCGCCCGCCTAAGAAGCGCACAATCCCTAAGCCGAGCCTCGAGGACCTGCGCCGCGAGAGCATGAAGTACCGCCGCCTCGTCATGGCGGGCTTCGACGACGACGCCAAGCCCAAGAAGAGCAAGACCAAGAGTGAGAAACGTAAAAAGAAAAAGGACAAAAAAGGTGATAAATTAGCTGACAAACTAGGTGAAAAATTAGAAGTAGTGAATAGTGAGAGTGACAGTGCGACAAAATTGATTATAAAAATAAAGCGTACGAACGAGGCTGGGTCCGCGAGCGCGTCGAGTGGCGCGGCGGGCGCGGCGGGCGCGGCGACGTCGGGAGAGCCCTTCGATCCGTTCGAGTACGACCCCTCGGCGCCGGACCCGCTCGCCATCGACCCGCCCTCCTACTCGGAGAGCTCGTCGGCCATGCGCCGCGTACGCACCGACAAGGTGACGCCCATCCGGTTAAAACTGGCGCGTAGCTCTGAAGGCTCGGGCTACGTGATGAAGGAGCCGAGCCAGCTGCCGCCAGCCGGCGAGCCCGTGGCCGGGCCTGCCTCCTCGCCGCTGCCGCTCCCGGTTAGGTGACAGTTGCGGAACAACGCTACCAACCAGCGTCAATCTCAACCCGCGGCCGCGGCCGCAGCCGCCACCGCCGCCGCCTCCGCGAGCGTGCCCAACGGGAAAGGTAAAGGCATCGGCAAGGGGAAAGGCAAAGGCAAGGGCAAAGGCAAAGGAAAGGGCAAGCGTCAATATGACCAGGACAATGGCAGTGAAGCGGACAATTAAATGAACAGTGTTAGCATTAGAACGAGTAAGTCTTTTGTATAGTTAAACTAAACTACTGATATTGTCTGTATATTTTTAAAATTTAATATTTATTTCACATGTATGTATAAAAAGCTCAATGATTAACTTAAAGTTACTCTAAGGTATAGTTTTGTGCATGATGCAATGCACAAGTAAATTTTATAATAGTATAGCATATATTATATTTTTGTTATTAAAATTAAAAACCTTTGTTTTTGTGCCTCATATGGAATCTCATTAATTTTGCATAAATTAATTACGTAACTATAAGTTATCTGAAGGCTTCAAAATCACAAAAAGCATCACATCCACTCGTTAGTGTTTCAATAGCATTTATGAACGATGGTTCAGATCTCACGACATGGCATTGGCGTGCTTGCGCTGCATCATCACTGGCACCAATGACTACACGACGGAGCCGAGTCTCGACAATCGACACTCGGCACTCGACACTTGACACTTGACACTCGACATTGGGCTAATAACACACTCAGCTTACATTTCGGGGACTTCACCAAAGATTGATCGCTAAACAAAGTTACTCTAAACGTACGGGCATTATTACTGGATAACACATGTTCACATGTTTCCATTAACATCATTCGGAACACATCGACGTTATGAATACATACACACATTATATGCGAAGCGCGTGATTATTTCGACACGTATTATATTGTATATATCGCAGTCGAACTGAATCGTAAGACAACGCTGACTGATGTGGCGTAACCTCTCGCTGAGAAGGTACACGTATTAATGGAATGACAGACTGTCGGCGACTACTCTAGCAACACCGATCCGACTGTTCTTCTGCTATATATAAACTAGTTCACTCGTAACACTTCTGCTAGTTTTACCGAGCCTGTCAGCTCAAGTACAAGACTAACACCAACATTGTGTAAAACAGCAGAATGTGGCTTACACACGTCGGTTAGCTGCGTGCCATTATATAAAGTTAAATTAATAAAAATCATAATCGCTTGATGTCGTTAGATATGTGTCCTAACAGATGTAGGATAAATTATTGTGTATGAAATACCTAAATTTATGTAAGGTAAAGTCGATTGTATTGTAATATAGGAGGCCGCACGTGATCGTCGCAACACGCCTTTAGATGATAATCTGTGTTACAGTTCGTAGTGTTTTATGCTAGTAGATATATGAGTACGATATACATAACAATTCAACTAAATAAGATTCAAGTAATTATAAAAAAAAAAAACAATTATCGAAATTAGATTTAAAGTGGTGTAATTCGTTGTATTGCTGTTTTTCATGTGCGTTGTGGCATCGTCGTGTAACTCGGCGGCAATGTAACGCTGTAGGATTATTCAGTCGTATCCCTATGTTTTCCTAATAGAACGTAACATTTGTAAATATTTTCCTGGTCGTACGGCCGCGTGCACGACTTTTGCGGCGGTCTCAATACAAAATGCTTATTTCCTATTATTCATATCATTTTGACAACTATAATAATTATGATTAGGGTATGTTTTGAAATTAGAATTCAGTGAACTGATTGCGATATTTATTTGGATGTATTCGGCATACTTAGCATACGTGACAACGTTCGCGAATTGTAAAAAGCTATCCAACAATTTTAAGTCTGGATGTGACCACAAACTTTCTAGGGAAGGTTTGTGATGACACCCATACCTAAAATAAATTGTTTGATAGTTTTTTATTACGACTTACGTCATGCGCTTGTAATACGTATGTTGCTGTCATTTGTGACAGAACACAACTGGATGCAAGATTGGTTGGAATGGGTCATCCAATGATAATACATTAGTAAAATGAATTCTTTATTATAACAATAGAGTAGAATATTTCCACAATTTGCAGAATTAGCGTGATTCCAATGAAGTACCCAATTTTCGACTGATGTTGCATGAAGGTGTGCAGAACGTATTCGTATCGGCTACCTCCGCTTATACAATATTTACAATAAGTCAACACATATTGCACAGTAGTATGAAAATATTATAGGTATTATACCAAGCACAGAAACAGTCGCGTCGTGACGTGTGCTAAGTATGCTGCTAGATTAAAAAAGTGATGTACACAATATGGTTTAGTTTGTTTGTGCAATATTTGGCAATACTCATCGTTTAGTCAGAAATCGGTTGACTATAGGCAAGGCGTGTTAGTCGTAAGTGCATGTCCGTTAAAATAAGCGTCATGTTTCGTTCCGATTGTAAATATGATTAGTACTAAGGCCTTGTCCAGATTTACGATTGAAAATCGACTCGATTTATGTTTTATGTTGTCTTCAGTAGCGCGTGGACGATGTGTTGTTGAATAGAAAAGATTTATTATGATTTAGTTTGTTTTTATTTTATGGATTGTTTATATGATTGAAATATTACGTCTGATTATCAGTTTATTTTAATTTAAGCGTGTGTTAACTTGAATGATTGTAAATTGCAGTATTTTTTTGATCGATTGTTCTATAAAATAGTATTAAACATCTGGACTTTGCCTTAGCAGTAGACGATTAATGAGTGTAAGTAAGGGCCGCGTAGGAAGGTAGGCGCGACAACGCGAAAGAACCGTTAGTAGGCCAATATGGCCACGGCCTATCAATGAGCTTAGTATACATTTAAACTATTTAAAAAATCACAGTTTCGTAATATAAAAATTATAAGCTTAGTACCAATCTGACATTATATTGAAATATAAATGGTTATTGTAAAAATATAATTGGAGTCTGTGTTTAGTATCGTTGACAAGTATTGACGACGTAGTTAGGTGTTAAGCCGCGGCACTTCATGTTGTCTTCACCCGTACAATGGACGGCAATTTTATTTGTACTCTCACTACATCGAGTGAGCTATTAGGCTGTGCTTAGTTTTGCTTTATATTTTTATTTGAACCATTCGAAACGAAATGTCTGAACTACATGCGTTGAGCAACATATAACAAAACTTTTGAAACTGTGTACGACTTTTAAATTAGTGAAAATCTTCACTAACTTTTATACTTTTATATTTTTTAACGTAAGACTATTTTTTTTATTTTATCTCGGGTGTCGATTTGCCCAAGTTAAACAGATCTACTAACACTATCAGTGATGCATTTAAATGTATGAATGGTGCCTGTATAGCAAACGAATATAAATATTAAATTTGAACAAGAAAATAAATAAAAATTAAAATAGTGTATTTATGCTTATTTTACCTGGGATCATATTTATCAGAACTCGAGTACGAAATCATAATAGAAGCGCATATGTAACGTCCATTGACTAGGTACATTACCCGAATCCAATTTGATATTTAGTTTATTTTGCCAATGACTTTATCGAGTCGATCGTTGTAAATATTATTCTTGATGGCTTAGCGTTTTACATAAGATACAAGATGCGAAATTTCATATTTAAGTGTCAAACAAATTATTTAGTTGTTTTGTGTCTATATAATCAATATAGCTACATATATAGTAATAATTTAATCCGTTATTATATAAATAAAAGTTACCATAAATGTTATGATATTTATTTTTGTAAATAACACGCTTTCAAATTATTTTCTTCGGCTAAATTTAATATTAAAATAAACGTAAAATAAATAAATGATGGTAAAACGGAGGAGTTACACATTTTTTTAACATTTGGTTGAGATTTTCCGGCCAGTCTTTATAATAGCCATATGGGTTAAATGTATTTAAGAATCAAATATAATTAATTATATTGTGTAAAATAGTTACAATTGTTGCAGTAATGAATTATAAAAATAGTAACAGTCATGAATTAGCCTAATACTAATAGCTTAAATGATTTATTTCTGTCACGAAGTAAATCTGACTACGGTAACTGTTAGTTATAACGTGTGAGTTTAGGCTGTTGACTTGAAACACAATCATACACTACTTCACCTACATGTCGTAGCATACAAGCGTTTTAATTATTCAGATATATATAGTATGTATCTATGTTGATGAGGTTTATTGACCTTAGTTAAATGACGTCACTTATTAATATGTTCTCTCAAAATAATACTAGACACCACATAAATAAATACGGCTTAAATTTAAACCAATCAGTTAATAGTAAACAAACACCGATTTAGTAAGTTTTATTCGAAAATAAATAATCATTTTAGTATGGGTCATTGATGTTTGTTGATTCGGTACTACGGGCAAACTCCGGAATAGTCAGGGTGAAGCTCTTATAATGGACATGGCACTTTTTATGTCTCAATATTTATATAAAAGTAGCATATAGGTACTATTAATATTATATAATTATAAAATTTTGAAAAATATTTATTAGTAGGTTAAACAATTAGTGTAAATAAAAAATAGTTTGCCCGCGCCTATCTATCAACAGTTCAGGATGAACAATGTCGACATTGCCCGGGCAGTGTCTACATCGACTCGCTCATTCGCGTTCTTATATCCCTCAAGGTTTTATAACTACGTCAGACATCTTCGTCGACCTGTCCGGGCAATATTAGTACTACATTACGGACTTTGCCCGTTTCATTAAATACATGTTATAATATTATCACATTGTCTATATTTTAAATGCTATTCAAAAACCCCGTGTAGAGCTTAATGAACCCATTTTAAAAGTTTTGACTGATTTTTAAAGTAATTTAGAGTATAGGCAATGTGTGAAATAGCCGCTTTTTAGAAGAACACATACACACATACACAAACATTTTTTCTGTGTAAATAATTTATAAACTGACTCGGCTGTCTCTTGAGATTCTAAATTCAAAATTTTAAGAATATAGGTAAAGTAACTTTGGCACCATTCTTATGAAGTATATTAAGCTGTTTTTTTAAATAACTTGCTAGATAATTAACTATTTAATTTTACCGGACGCATGAGCCCACGAACAACTACTTATTTAAACATTTTCGTCATTTTAGATACATTATTTATTTGGCATAAACGTATTTTGACATTATTATACATTATTCTTATAAAACGTATTTTTGGAAATGAAAATAACATTTTTTTTTTAAAGTAAAATCTCAATCAAAGAATATTTTCCTTTAGAACTAAATTTAGTTTACAAAATCACTTTAGAATGCGTCTTCCTTGTTTTAAAAGAGAACTGGCCTATTTTTAGTTTTTGTAGCTGGAGGACAGTGTCGTGTCATGACTGAAATCTAACCAAAATGTATTGTAGCAGTTAATGAAACAAAATTGTGAAAAAAACATCAGCAGATTTGAAACACTAAATAAAAATAATATGACGATGCTTTGAAGGACATGGCACATTATGCACGCACTGCAACGGCACCGCTTCAGCGTAGAGATTCATTGGTCATTTAAATTTGACCATTAAATTGTGGATATCTCGCAAGGTCAATATACATTGCCAACGCTTTTTGTATTGACGTTACGAAATGTCGACGCGCTTACGAGAAAGCGCCGTGCTGCAGCTTTGCAGTTTCGGTGCCGGTACAGTGTGCACATGACGTATTAGGCTTTGCAAACTGAGAAAAAATTCAATGGTAGCTTCTAAAATTTCACAAAACAATGACAGCTGTATTGGAAATTTAACAGTTTAGTCCTACCCGGAGACTACAATCTATCGCACAGCAACTAACTAGTAACTAAAACTACTTAAAGTATTCAGTTTGCTGGCCAAGACTCCTTTTGTGTTCGATTATTCTAGTCCTTTCTAGACAATGGCTTTCATGATAACCATACACACTTGTGATAGCCTTCATTACTTTCCAGTTACTCAGCAAATTAACAGTCACTCTGCAAAATAACGGGCAAAGTGGCAATTTTGTTTCATTGATTGCGTCAAATGAGGGTTCGCACAAAATCATGTAGGGTACGTGACACGCAGACCAACATCACATTTCAATATATATTGTGTCGATTATTACCTTATTACTGTGATTTGTTTAATTTATATTATAAATCAATTAGATTCTTAAGTATATTTTTTTTTTTGTATTTTGAGATTCCGATTGCTGGGAATTAAAAACAATCATTTGATAATGTACATAATATGTTTAAAATTTCCTCTGTTATAAAATATTTTTTTTATATAAATAAAAAGAAATCTTGTATGTAATTTTTCTAATATTTTGACAATGTAAAGAAAGAGAAATGATTAAATAATGGATATGTAATGATTTTTTTTTGGTACATTTTAGATACGTGTTGTTTAGATTTCGTGCTTTAAGCGCATGATTTTATAATGAGTATTTTTAGTTAACTGAGTGTTGATACTTGAAGTGTTGTATGGAATTGTATTTTACAATATATCGTAAGCGTGTTGTTACGTGGATAATATTATACGAGTAATGAGTAGGTGAGGCGCGATGAAGTCGGTTGTCGGTGCGGGCAGACCGCCGCCGCGCGCATCCCTCTGCTTCTACCGATACTTAAAATGATACTTGATTGGTTGCTCTTACAAATAAATAATCTGAATATTAGTTTGTTATTAGAGTTAGCAGTAGGGAGCAGGAGCAGTTCCGGTAGGTGTGTGTGAGGGCCCGCGTGGCCAGTAGGCGTCGCACTTCCAACAGTTTGTGTTAGATGACTGACCGTCGCGTACCAGTCATTAGCTATAGAAAAAAATTCAATACATATATTAATTATTTATATAGTAGTTGTATCGTTATTAAGAATTAGTGTTAAGAGATTAAAATGAATTCTTATACCATTATCCGTATAAGTATTATGATCAACATTATTTCCATTGTTTTTAATATTAGTGTTGTTAGTGTATAATTAAGTTTTAAGTGTAACTTGTACAAACTACTTATGTACAGTGTGTAAATTAAGATGATGGTGGTATCGCGTGTGTCGCGACATTGTGAGAGAGCAAACATGTCGACGGACTTATGTAAATAGTTAATCTTGTAAAATATAATAACAAGTGTTTTCAATGTGCACATAGTCGCCTCATTCATTAATAAATTTTTTAGATCAATTAATCTTTCCTTTTGATTTTTTTGCCTTCTGTCCTTACTTGACATTTTTACTGTGGTTACACATAACTAAAAGAACAGTGAAGTTTTGTTTGTACTTGTCATAGTACATACAGGCAACAAGGATTCAAAGACATTAATAAATTAAAAAATATTGGTTTATAATAAAATATTCAGATACCGAATATTATATACTTTTCTTATAGTTGTTGTGTATATTTTTCATATCTGGTGTTAGTAAAACGACCAAAGTATTTAAACTCAAAATAGTATTGAGATACTAACATCATTACCTACTCATTTCATATAAGCGGCTTTGTCAAAATATTCAACAAGATTCTTATTACCAAGAATAGTTATAAGATTTTCATTGAACATTGTTTTTCTAAATAGATTTTAGAAAATTGACGAAGCCGTTTATAATCTGTCGAAACATATTTCATCTTGTTTGAGTTCATTATACTTAGTAGGTTTTTGTTCGACCCCAATTATATAATTTGTCCCTTAGTTTAATGTATGTACGGTCAGCAGGGAAGTCGCTGAAAAGATATCGCATTTAGATGTCCATACTTTAAGATCTTGTAAGTTACTAAACCTTGTAAGCTACTAAATGGCCTTACCCTTCTCTTAGCGAGAAGAGGCCCGTGCCAACAGTGGGATAGCATAAAAGGCTGATGATGAAGTTACTAATAACAGTTGTGTTTCATGACTTACAAAACCAACGAGATGAGAGAAAGCAAAGTTAACTGTATAATAAAAATTGAGCTAAGTTATGTCACGTTAATGAACGCTGGACATTGCTGTCTCATTCTCTCACATGTCGTTGATTATTGCTTTTTTGATGGACTAACCTAAAAACAATTATTGATAGTTTGTTTACATTTATCTCGAACCACTGCTGGTTATAAAAATGGAGGACTATTTAAAATATAGACATTTTCAGCGGCTTTCGTTATTGAAGCAAGATGTAGAGTTAAAAATGTCGTAAAAATTATGACGTCATACAGATACCTACCATAGCAGATATCGTATCCAGAATTATTGTTCCTGGCTGTTTGAGATGCCTGTGCCTGCTGCAACTACCTACGTCATTGATGATAAGAAGATAGAAATAAAAGAGTGAACTTTAAGGGTAAACTTAGACTGGCAAGATTTCTAAAAAGCGAAGATGTTACCCATGTGCCTAGGGACAGCGTAATGATCAAGAGTCGCCTATATTCGTACCTAAAGATCTTAGTGCTATGCACTCGCAGGATTAAATTAGGTTAGTCGGTAGTCCCGAACGCCACCCCTGGGTTTGACATCTCTGGGAACATATGTTAAGTCCTTCTCCCAGCCTTTTATCCCAGTTACAGCTGGGGTCCGTTTACTAATCTAACAAGATTTGACTGAATATTAGATTTTCCTCAGAGCGACTGCCTGTCTGACCTCCGCAACCTAAAGGAATAGCAATATTTCATGGTTTAGACCAGCGTCAGTACATTCAGAGAGGTACTAACTCCCCATAACGACTCACAAAGATCTTCGACAGCCGGGCCTACTGAGTTAATGCGCGCTCCAGGGTATCCTATAGGTACTTATTAATACATTAAAATAGTAAGGATGAAAATAATTTGGAACTACTTACCTATCTATTTCAAACGTACCACGGGGAAAAACCTGCTGCATACAGAAAAGAAGAGAAGTATTTTCATGAGGATTGGACCTGTTTCATTACTGCGGGGTATCTACTGCGTACCTAAACATCAGCAGCGGTATTTTTTTTTTTATATAGCATTAGGCGGCAAACGAGTAGACGGATCGCCTGATGGTAAGCAATTACCGCCGCCCATGGACACAAGCAACACCACAGGAGTCACAAGTGCGTTGCCGCCCCTTGGGGTTGGGAAAAGGGATAGGATGAGGAGTGGGATGAGGGAGAAGGAATAGGCACTCTCACTCACCGAACGAAACGCAACAGTTTTGGTACTGTTACTTTACGTCGATTTTCTGTGAGAGGGTAGTACTTCCCCGGTCGAGCCGGCCCATTCATGCTGAAATCAGCAAGGCTCTACTACCTGCAAAATAATCTTGTTGTGGTCTTGTAGTAGTATCACTATCAATGCTTATTTTGTAGTAGGTATGTATCCATTGTATGCGGCGGCTACAAACATTCAGAGAACACCCAGATGTGAACAGCAATTTATGGAACATGAAGTGCTGTTTCACGTCAGGGCCTATGATTCCCCCACTGGTCCGATTCGCCACGGTCTACCCTAGTCCTAGTTTGACCGGGATTATTCCGCATCCAAGCATCACATGCAGCGTTTACAACTATTTTGAGTAGGCCATGTAAGATCTATCTAATGGTTGAAGTGGTGGAAACGATAGCACGACGATCCTATTAGCTTTACAAAAACCCAATGTCTGTATAGTAATATGCGACGGGTAGTTATCAAGTAACAGAAGAACTTTGTTTTCCAGCGTCGATCGCGTCTGATGATGAAAATGCAAAAATTGTTTTTCATCCATCCGACTGGAAGACTTTCCACCACCAACACTGCCTGCCCTGGCAGTGTTGGTGGCAGTGATGATCATTTTATCTCTTATAAAATGATCCTGGTACCTTAATTGAGGGTCGTTTGCAACATGGGGTGAATTGTAGCGTACTACTGACCCCGACAAAAATGGTACAATTGTTCCCGAGGATCCTTTAGTGAATAAACAGTAAAAAAGCCTAAACTCTGAGCACTATTTTACATAGATACTTTATTAAATTTATATAGCGTGATAGATATAGATTCCAGTAGTACTTGTTAATTTACTTACCTATATTTTGTCGATTAAAAAGTAATATCAATTTTGTCATACTACAAAAACATACCTACTTTGGCTGAGTCAAAATGGCGCGAGTCGATGTATCTACGCGTCCACGCCGCTCGGAGCACACAGCCGATTGGCTACACTACCGGGGCACCTCAGGGCCTATGCCTCCGCGCCCGCACATTCCTTAACATTGTATGGCATCCGAAATATTGTCAATGTTACTATTGCCCCGTGGTAATTTTGCCCCCGGTCTCCCCTACTATAGGTATTACCGACAGCCCGCTGTGCAGAGCCTGCTCCTCGACTGCCCTGAGGTCGCACAGTATAGGCAGCAGTACCTGACCAGATACAGCACCCTGAGGGAAGCAGTGGGCAACATCAGGAGTCTGCTGGCCTTCCTCGAAGAGTTGGGGTGGCTCGAATGACAACACCATTCCCACCCGCACGCAAAATACACGCCAGGACGTGGATTTGTGGAAACAGCCCGTGCTACCAAGTAAGTGGGTGACAAAAGTCCATAAGATGAATAAAAATAATTGCCTTACTCCACAACAAGATGAACAAAGTCCGTGGCATAAGTCGAATTATTTCACCTGGTAGATAGGCATCACTCAGGTGAGCAAAGTGGAATATACTAGGTGTTCGGCACACCCCTGCGCTGAGTAACACATAGGTAGGTGTATTATATACATAAGTATTCGAACCCCAACCAGGACAATAAATTCGTATGATGTGATGCACAAAATACCTACGTCAAGTCTGGGGCAACTGGGGGTCGTTTTAAAAGCGCATCTGGCACAGTCTTTGACGGCCTCTACTGACCCTTGCTAAACGAAACGCAGGGGGCGCTTTTAATAAATGTATCAAATATTTTCCCTTCAGCGAACAACTGTAATTTGCACCATTGGTGCCAAAACTCGGACTAGGGTCCTTGTTGTGTCTGTGTGTTACATGTACCTATTATCTGTAGGCACATAGGGTAAAGTACCCAACCGCTGGCCCTTTAATTAAGTATAGTAATACTTGGATAGTAATCCACTTAAATCTTGAAAGCCGTCTTTATGAAGTACTAGCTTTCGCCCGCGGCTTCGCCCGCATGAAATTTTAATAAAGACTACTTGCCTTTGTACTTCCCCAGGTTTCAGACTATCCATATCAAATTTCATTACAAACCGATCTGCACATTAGCCGTGTAGCATACATATATTATAAACAGATAATAAGTACTTAAAATTACTTTTGTTTTTATAGTCGTCAAACTTCAGGTAAAGATTAGTATGTAGTGTATATTATTAAAGTTATTGAAGAGCTTATATACCTACTGAATAGAATTGCAACAAAAATAAAAACTGAAAGCATTACCACAAAGTACAATCAGACCGCCCCTCCTCCCCACTGCGCTTCAGCGCGGCAACTCATACTCTCGCGCTTTTAATAACGCTGCGCTTAAGTCAATTATATCGTAAGCTCTATTCTGCCAATCAAGCCCTTTCATTTGATACCCATATTGGGGTATTTGTGGAAAATATGTCATCCGCCATTTTATGGCGGCAGCCATCTTAGATTTTTCATAGTGAGCCCTATTCTACCAATCAAGCCTTTTCATTCTATACCCATATTGAGTTATTTGTGGAAAAATGTAATACGCCATTTTGCGGCGACAGCCATCATCGATTTTTCATAGTGAGCTCTATTCTACGAATCAAGCCCTTTCATTAAATACCCATATTGAGGTATTTGTGGAAAATAAGTAATTCACCTTTTTGTGGCGGCGGCCATCTTGGATTTTTCATAGTGAGCTCCATTCTACCAATCAACCCCTTTCATTAGATACCCATATTGAGGTATTTGTGGAAATATGTAATCCGCCAGTTTGTGGCGGCAGCCATCTTGGATTTTTCATAGTGAGCCCTATTCTACCAATCAAGTCCTTTCATTCGATACCCATATTGAGTTATTTGTGGAAAATATGTAATCCGCCATTTTGCGGCGACAGCCATCTTGGATTTTTCATAGTGAGGTCTATTCTACGAATCGAGCCTTTCATTTGATACCCAAATTGAGGTATTATTGGAAAATAAATAATCCGCAATTTTGTGGCAGCGGCCATCTTGGATTTTTCATAGTGAGCTCCATTCTACCTATCAAACCCTTTCATTCGATACCCATATTGAGTTATTTGTGGAAAAATGTAATGCGCCATTTTGGGACGACAGCCATCTTGGATTTTTCATAGTGAGCTTCATTCTACGAATCAAGCTCTTTCATTTGATACCCATATTGAGGTATTTGTGGAAAATAAGTAATTTACCTTTTTGTGGCGGCGGCCATCTTGGACTTTCATAGTGATTTCCATTCTACCAATCAAACCCTTTCATTAGATACCCATATTGAGGTATTTATGGAAATATGTAATCCGCCAGTTTGTGGCGGCAGCCATCTTGGATTTTTCATAGTGAGCCCTATTCTACCAATCAAGTATTTCATTCGATACCCATATTGAGTTATTTGTGGAAAATATGTAATCCGCCATTTTGCTGCGACAGCCATCTTGGATTTTTCATAGTGAGCTCTATTCTACGAATCAAGCCCTTTCATTTGATACCCATATCGAGGTATCTGTGGAAAATAAATAAGACGCCATTTTGTGGCAGCGGCCATCTTAGATTTTTCATAGTGAGCTCCATTCTACCAATCAAACCCTTTCATTTGATAACCATATTGAGGTTGTTGTGAAGTAATATGTGATTCGCCGTTTTGTATCGGTGGCCATCTTGGATTTACAATCATTTAAATATTATCTTTTAATTTCGATGACAATATGAGTGTATACCAAATATCAGATCAATCATCAGAAAGGGCGTAAAATTCCAATTACTAAATTTGACCCAAGCAAACAAATAAAGATAATACAGGATTTTCGCCGATTTAGTTGATACTTTTCCTTATAGTATGGCAACATTATATTTTTTTTTATAAATTGTAGCCTATGTGTTATTCTGATGTATAAACTATATTACTGTAAAGTTTCGTCCAAATCCGTTCAGTAGTTTTTGCGTGAAAGAGTAACAAACATCCATCCATCCATCTATCCATCTATACATACATCTTCACAAACTTTCACATTTATAATATTAGTAGGATTGCCAGAAGAAAGGAGATAATAATTATTAAGATGACAGAATACAGGCTCTATCGGACAGAGAGCGGTCACGCGGTCAAGCGTTCATGCGGTCAGTTTTGCGTCCTTTGTGTTATATTAAGTTACATAGGGTCTTATCAGACAGAGAGCGGCCACGCGGTCTATGTAACGTAATATAACACAAAGAACACAAAACTGACCGCATGAACGCTTGACCGCGTCATCGCTCTCTGTCTGATAGAGCCCTAATAATTAGTTATTTATCATTTGAAATAAATGAAAATATACGAAGTATTTCATATTTTGTATGTGTTATTTTGTCATTTATTCCAAAAAAACACTATTTGCCAATTTATTGGCATACTTTGACCAATTATCTGCATACGTCTATCCCATTTATTGACACTTCGGATTTTTTTCTTTCATTTATTATCAATCAGTGACGCCAAGTGTTAGCTGTGTCAGCGATCATGGTAGGGGAGACCTGGGAGAGTTGTGACAGAGGTGAGTTGTGACAAGGACGATTTCTCTCTACCTATTATAGTAAGCGAGATGGCAATAACGCTTGTTTGTCGTTCTCGACACGCGCTACTCAACTCAGTACCTACCGGCGGCGCACGTTGCGCGGTTGCGTAAATATATCGTCACTACAAAAAATTGCGAAAAGTCAAGTTTTTCTTCAAAATTTTATTTGAATAGATATCATGTCTTAGTATATGTGCATTGATGTGTTATTTTTTCTTAGTTTATGTAGTTATTTAAGTCTCAATAACTGGCACTGATTTTTTGTGTGCGCATCGTGTTTAGAAAATATGAATTATTATTCGGACCAAGTCGTCATTTTGAACACCTAGGCGAGTTGTGACAGCCTGTCACAACTCTCCTATCTTCCTTACTCCTTATTTCTACTGGGCTATTTCCACAATGTTTTTTTAATTAATTTTAATGTTTGTTGGTGTGTTAGTAGCTACTTAAGGTCAAATTACTTAAGGTAAAATCAAATCTGTCCTTACTGACACTCCCACGAAAGATGAAATAGCTGCTATTGAGGCTAATAGGAAGCCTAAGAATGTTAAGAAGCGTGTCTTAAGCGAAAAAAAGAAGAAAACTAAAAAAGCAAAGAAGACTAATAAGAAGAATAGAACAAGTGATGAAGAAGAAGCAGAAAATAATTGCTTTTGTTTAGTTTGCCTTGAAGCCTATGCAGACAGCAGATCGAATGAGCAGTGGGTTCAATGCCTGGAATGCAAAGGCTGGGCACACGTAGATTGTACTGAAGACGAGCTGCATTACGTTTGCCATAATTGTGAATCTGATTAGATTAAGATTTTATAGTGATTATAATAATAATATGATTGATCTCAAAGTTATGCCATATTTAGTTAATGAAAAGATTATAATTACATGTTATGAGTTGGCCGTGTGGTTGACGGCATAGAATACAAGTGTCACCACCCCTTATCTTCCCGTGGGTGTCGTAAGAAGCGACTGAGGGATAACACGATGCAAATACCATCTTTGCGTAGAGACGGAAAACTCGACATCAAACCCTATACGACTGCCTCGTTGGTCTCGCGGCATAAATGTGCGCGTGGGATCGGGAGGTCCCGGGTTCGATTCCTGGGTCGGGCAGTGTTATTGGGTTTTTCTGTCACGAAATTCTCAGTAGCAGCACGGAGTCTGGAAATGTGCCCGGTACGGCAATAGGCTCGCCCCTTATTATTACGTGGGACCAAAGTATATCTGGCGAAAAGTGGGTGTAGAAATATACCTCTGCCTACCCCTTCAGGGATAAAAGGCGTGACGTTGTGTATGTGTGTGTATGTATGTGTTATGAGTTATTATGTTGTTTTAGTTGGTAGGTACTTAAAGATGATTAAACTCCTGTTTTGGGAAAAAAGCTTGCTTGATTTATTTATGTCATGTGTAATGGTATTTTTTTTATATCTAATAGCTTAAATGCAATAATGTCACAACTTACCTCGGTGATAGGAGAGTTGTGACAAGGGGAGTGACTTTGTCTTTGACTTTGTTGATTTTGTCTGAGACTATTATACTTTAATTAATTTTGGTGATGGTTTTGAAAACAGAAGGAATGGCGCTAAAGTAATTCACATGAGTCATAACTGTGGAATTTTTCATAAGCGAGATATAGCCCCTTATGTAAAAATTGTCACAACTCTCCTAGGGCTCCCCTACCACAAATTGTAAAATTAAGATTCTGATTTTAAAAAGAGTGACATGAGTTCCTTCCGTGCTCTTCTCATAGCCAGAGCCTTACATCCCGAACCTGGTTGTAAAAGAAGAATTGACGTTCATAAGTGTTGCTTTTGTAACCTATATGAATAAATGAGTTTTGAATTTGAATTTGATCAGTAAATGAATGAAGATTTATCTATACTAATATAATAAAGCGAAAGAGTTTGTTTGTTTGTTTGAACGCGCTAATCTCAGGAACTACTGGTCGGATCTGAAAAAATATTTTTGTACACGATAGCCAAGTTATGCCGGAAGGCTATCGGCGATATAAAATAACGCTTCGACCCTTTGGGGCCGGGCAAAAGGCTAAAAAGGCTAAAAGATAATGTCGGCTAATCTCAAGAACTAGCAGTCGAATTTTAAAAATTGTTATTGCCTATGATAGCCCAATTATCCCGAAAGGCTAAGATGGCGGATGGGAAAAATTTGAAAAATCAATATGGGTATCGTCTCTGATGATTTAAGGGATGGGGAATCCAAATACAACATCTATTTCGTGATCAAAGATGGTGGATAGGAAATCAAAGATGGCGGACGCGATTTTGTTTAAAGTCGATATGGGTGTCGTGTCCAAAATTTTAAGGAATGGGGAATTCAAAAACACTATCTATTTCGTGATCAATGATGGCGGATGGGATTTTTTTTTTAAATCAATATGTGTATCGTCTCCGATGTTTAAAGGGATGGGGAATCCAAATACAACATCTATTTCGTGATTCAAGATGGCGGATGGGAAATCAAAGATGGCGGATGGGAAAAATTTAAAAATCAATATTGGTATCGTCTTTGATGATTTAAGGGATGGTGAATCCAAATACAACATCTATTTCGTGATCAAAGATGGCGGATGGGAAATCAAAGATGGCGGACGGGATTTTTTTTAAAGTCGATATGGATATCGTCTCCGACATCTTAAGGAATGGGGAGTTCAATATTATATAAGAATCTATGTTTGTTTGTTCATAATTTATAGACTCTGAAAAGATAAGAGATTAAGTGCTAAGTCAATGGTAACTTTGGAAAAGGGGCTGGGAAGAAAGGGAATTAAATAAAAACTCTTAAAAAGGCGATACGGAGTTCGCTGGGTCAGCTAGTAGGAAAATAAAGGAGTAAGTATAATAGAAAAGAAAAGGCTAGAAAGTACCTAATCACATTTATTATTGTAGCCATATAAAAATGTAAACATCAGGCCAGCCTTTTTTGTCCTTTTCCGTCACTCGTCAGTATATAGTAGGAGGGCCTGGACGTGACTGGTAAGTAGTCAGGGTTCTTAATGCTATATTGCAAGGTACCCCGTGGCACATGAAAGGTCTTTGCAGCTAATTTGTTACTTATTTCTTCTTTGATAGCTTCCAGGGCCTAATGTAGGTAAGTTTTCCGAGTTGTATAGTTTACCTACATCCTACCCCGAGGGGACGAAAAAGTCGCGATCGGACCCGTGGCCGAAGTCATGTTATTTCATTGATTCAAGTCACCCTCGACTAAGAATAGTGTGGAGGTTGTCTTTAAACAGAAATAACGGTAGAAGACCTTGACAAACACCTGAAAATAGATAGGAATGACCTACGAGCAATCTTGAAATGTCTTCTTACCACTTATTATACGGCAATACAAAATTGGTGAGTGTAAACATGAAATTTTACGTGTTAGGTTGAGCAACATTGTAGCTTTCGGTAAGTAACTTAGATTTTTATATTACTTATGTTATTTTTTAAGTTACTGTAAAAATATTCATGTAGGTATATTCCTGCCTTACAAAATATAGCTGTGCCCGCGTTCCATCCACCTTACTTATGGCTTACTACTGGGCGCCCGTGGTTAAAGCTTGATGTTAGGCAAGTATAATAATATGTAGCTCGATCAATGGACTATTCAACTCAAAAATAATTTCTGAGATAAGCGTCTTCAAACAAAGAAACTCTTCAGCTTTTTAATAAGTATTACATGGCTTCGCCTGGCCCCTGAGGCTCCGCCCACGTGAATTATAGGTAGGTACACCTAAACCTTTCTAAGGAATCAAACTACATAGGTACCTACCTATTGGTGAATATCGTAAGTACCCTTTTGGTAGTTTTTGAGTTTATATTATTTTATTTCCTGCGATATGTTTCTTTTTCTTGGTGTATGTTTTCTTTTAAAGCTGCGGGAGTCTGTGGTTTGTTCACATACACCCGTGATTTCAAATAAACCCAAATTAATTAATTTTGAAGAAAAATTATCCTCTTCAAGGTTGAGGTTTGGTGATCAGTAGGCAGCAGCTGATGAGTCATCTAAGTTTTATACGGCAATATTTTCAATTCTTTAACCAAAATACTGCTGCAGAGACAAATTCACGTTGTGTTTTATCACTGATGACACGATTATTCCATGTTCTTGGGGAGTAAAGCGGTCCATTTACTTATTTTATTATTTATTTATTGAGATAAAAACGGCGTAGGTACACTACTTACAAATATCTCACAAGTATACTTATACAAACAAACATACATCATATACATGATTAATACAAACAAAACACAAACACGTGATGATACAGATACAGAACAAAATAGGAAAGTAATAATAATTATACACCGAGAGTAAAAATAAATAAAAGTAAGTATGTAAAATTGGATTTTGTTCTCCCTTCCGCTGGAAGACAGTCACAATAGATGCCCAGTTATCCACTAAAATATCACAGTCTGTGTTAGCGGCGAGAAGTGCATTGAGGTGATGGCGCGCACGGACTAGCGGTGACTTAGATCTCGCCGTACGACTGGGATACACGTGGAAGAGGTTGTGTGGCCGACCACGCCTGTTTGTCGACACTCCGGGTTCATCTGGCACAAAGAACGTGCATAACAAATTGTGTAGCTGAAGTGAGTCGACAGAGCCTCTCATCACCTTGCAGCAGATAGTAAGCTGATCTAAAGTCCTTCTCACTTCTAAAGAGTTGTATCCAAGCTGACCAAGAAGGAATTTTGTCGGATATAGAAATGGATAGTATCCATAGCACATTTTGTAAAGCGACCTTAAAAAGGCCTTTTGTACTTTTTCAAGCTGCGTATATGTACTTGACTGGATGCGGGTTCCAAACACATGCGCTGGATTCGAACTTGCTTCTAAGGTGTTATAAAGTATTCTAATAACTTGGGGGTTGGCAAAGTCTTGACATTGCGTAATACAAAGCCTAACCGACTGTAGGTTATTTTAGCGAGATCAGATAAATGCTCGTGAAAGGTCAAACCGGTATCAAAAGTCACTCCTAGATCTTTAACGTGGTGTGATCTATTTATGGATAGGTTATTTTTAGTGAATTTTACATTTGATTACCTACTACAAAATTGTCAATATCAGAATGAGAGATGTCATAAAAAATACATAAGGTATTTCTACAGGGTCATTACTTTTGCGTCACCCTGTATCAACATGAGACAATTCCGACGATTCATGACTGCATGTCTCTTTAAAATCTGTCCACTACAATTTGTCGTTATCGTTGTTAGTGATAAGATCAATAGATAATAGTTTCATAATGATTTATTATACAAGTTGTTGCTAATCGAGTACTACATGTAGGTACCTAAGTATATGCAAGATTATTTATAGGTACCTGCGTCTGTGAATAGGACCTACTTAACTTATGCTACTTGCTACCACGGTAATGTTATCTATACAGTATTTTAACTTCATACTTATGGTCGGCACGCGAGTTAGGCCGACCTCACATTGGGTGTCAGCCTTCCACGCGCGTACGTCCAGCGTGCTCGGCGTTCAGTCTGTAGTACAAAGTGAACGCCGGGCGCACGCCGAGCGTACGTTCGAGGAACGCTCATGATCAATGGGGAGTCCTTATGCCTACACGTTTCGGGCTCAGTACGCCCTCAGTACTGTTTACCAAAACGTCTTAAGCTTGGTGTGCACTAGGTACCTACATGAAATACTGCAATGCGATGCTACCTAAATGCATTCAATACGGCTGCTGTACCTATTTCGGTGTCTTTTCAAGTCTGATATTCTTATTTATTTATGTTAAAACATATTATGTTACAGCCGGACGAGTCGTAAGCAGACGACTTTTTTCCACAAATTAACTATCAAGGTATGTATACCTACCAATATATTTCTCCGCCATTTCTAATATATACAGGGTGTCATAAGACCCATCAACAAGCCGAAGTCTACTCGTTGTGGACATCATGCCAAGTCATACTTACCCAAAAAGAAAACCTAGAAAACGATTTTTTTTTGAGTTTCCACATTTTTAAACCACAATCAAAAGCGCGCGCGTGCAATGCTCGAAATACCTACTTATCCATGGGGTTATAAGGCATCTAAAGAACATATTGGCGGGGTAAATTATCGATTTTGTACCTAATTAGAAAAAATCTATACTAACTTCGAGCCTCAATATCTCCTGAACCAGTAATTTCCCAGGTATGGTGCCGAAGTAAAAAATGGTCGTAGTGATTGGTAGATAGGTACAACATAGGATTTCAGTTTTCGTTAAGGGTCTTTTTACAACCTGTATAATTCCAGAATATATGAAACGGTAGCTATCTAATGGATAAAAAAAGGGAAATGTGAATTTCCTTATATCGTTTTCACTTACTCAATTTATATGAATTAAACTTATTAAAGAAATTGATGCCATTTGTGACTGGTAGAATAGTCTAGCTGAAGCATAGTATCGCATTGCCAACCATGGCATAACTGGTGTAGCCTTATCAATAGGCGAACCATAGTTTGCCGCTAATGAATAAAAATAAATAATAATGTAGAGTAAAAAATAATCGCATATTTACGTATCGTTCTGCGTCGACAGGGTCCTTGTGCATTATCGATAGTCTGCAATAGAATATAATTGTATCAGATAATCGAAAATGACGATAAATTCATTTGTTTTATCGGTATCACACATCGTGTCGTATGCCGTTAGTAAACATCGCATATCACGAACAAAACGGACGAGAAGAAAAATAAAACTAATAAACTTACAATTTTTAATATTTCAGTGAAGTGGGCAACATATGCGGTTGAAAAAAGTGTTCTGTGTGAATAAGTTCTTTGAAAACAAATGTCAGTAATTTTTATTATGATTTAAATCGTTTGTGCTTGTGTATTGTGTACAAAATGAGTTATTTTGAAGACAAATACGGGACAACGCGCAGAAAGAAGCCGCGAGTTTTGGTGAGTGCTGTTATCATTTTACAATAATTATTTATTATTTAAGCAGTTCAATAATCTTTTATCTTTTGCGGACGGTTGTCAAGGAAACGTAATCTAACATAATCCATTACATATTATGTTGTGTTCATGTTCAGGTACGTTCATTCGTACGTAAAGATATTATTGTTGGCGTAGGCGATTAGACATCTGACTGTACCTATATTGAATAATATACTGAATATTGCTTAGAGAAAAGAAACCTCTAGACGCCTTATCATCATCATTTCAGCCGGGAAACGTCCACAGCTGGACATATGCGGCAGGCATATGTCCAGCAGTGGACGTTTCCCGGCTGATATTTCTTTTTATTGCCATGGCTCCATCCATCCACTGCCTGCGTCGTCCCAATAAGATTAGTCCTTCCTGGCCGTATACTTTTTTTAAATGGCCCTTGTTTTCCATTTATTTAAAAAGCGAAGTAATAACTTGGTCATCGTTCGCAAGTATTCTGCCACAAGGTAGTCACTATCTAGAAGTGCTTGTAATAAGCCAATCTGGATTGATTTATTGGTAGTGCGAATAGTAATCAAACTTCAAGATGATCTACCGTACAGACTAGGACAAGTGTTAATCATAAAATCAAGTCTCTCCACTTTTCTGTCTGTCTCTATGAACGCGGTAAACTCAAACCTGTACCGAAATCTGTTTCCATACAGATTTATACATCCGCAGTCCTTAAGGATTTCGTGTGCCGATTCCAAGTGGGGACTGACCCTAGTTTAGTTCGTAGTTGGTAGCGTTGGCAGCGCTGGGGTCGTTCTCCGTCTCTTTTGCTCTCGTAGTTAATACACTGGAGGAGACAGACAGCTGTCGCAGCACGACTGCCACGCCGCTAAGCGGCAATTTGGGTCGCAGAAAGTTTGTCTTCAGAGCGCCCATAGGAAATGTGTCTCTATGTAAATATCTGAGCTCTTAGCTCAAACTACCGAACATATTTATGGTCAGCATTCACCAATAGTCAGTGTCATGTGATTCTTGAGGAAGGTGTGTGTGTATCATTCTTACGGGTGAAACCGTGGGTAAAATCTAGGCAGTGCTAGTTGATATTTTCACGGGTCTGACCGTCTTATTGCGTTTGACGCTCACAACCTTGCAATCACCATTTTTTTTTAATAATCTCACGCTTTTATCCCTGAAGGGGTAGGCAGAGGTGGTGTGGTGTGAAGTAGGTAACTTAGGTAATTCTGTGTCTTTGGGTGATTTTGGACAAGTTATTTTTTTTATGGCCAACTTTTATGCAGTGCCTGCGTGATAAAAACGCTGTATTAATTGGTAATTACACCCACCCACATTTCGCACCGAATTTTTAGGTCCCCCGTAATAGGGGGCGAGGCGCCTATTGCCGGTACCAGGCACATCACCAGACTCGGGGCTCTCTGGTCCACGGAGACTGCCTCCTTGGTCAAGTGGATAGCGTATGCGACTGCTGATCGGAGGTTCCGGGTTCGATTCCCGGGTCGGGCAAAAGTGTTACTTACTGGGTTTTTCCGAATACTCAGTAGCAACCCGGAGTCTGGTGATGTGCCCGGTAACGACAATAGGCTCGCCCCCTATTGCGTGGGACCTAAAAAATCATGGCGAAATATGGGTGGGTGTAATTACCAATTAATACAGCGTTTTTATCACGCAGGCACTGCATAAAAGTTGGCCATAAAAAAAATAACTTGTCCAAAATCACCCAAAGACACAGAATTACCTAAGTTACCTACTTAGGTAATTCTGTCTTTGGGTGATTTTCCTCTATAGTTTATCATATTATGTACTATTTGACATTTGTAATTTGTATGTATTGTTTTTATTTGTTCAAAAGTTGATTAGTTTTAATTCGAAACTGATGTCAATACCTACAAAGTATTAACAATTGTTACCTACTGTGTTGAATAAGAATGAGGTCCCATGCGCAGCTTCGATAATAATGATATAACTTATCTTTAAATAGACAGGCAGGCCATCTGAATGAGGCTCGAGATCCGTGGCAAGCCTTTCTATGAGAAACAGAGCTATTGGTTTTGATATACGCCGAAGCAACTGGAATTCTCTGTCGTTCAACGTAAAAGGCTCACAGAGATCCCTAATTCGCTTTCTTTGAACTTTTCTCGCGTGGCGCTCTTCATATAAGGTTATTAAATAATTATAATAAGGGATTGCCATTTTCTTTGTTGTTTTAAAGAAATATTTTTAGTTACTCGTGTAGTTCTCGTCGTATGAAAGCATGACGACTATTATTACTATTTTAGTTGTCAAAATTTGTCTTAATCGAGTAATATTGGGCCGTCATGTTAGGATTCGTCGAGAGAAATGCCACAGATAAGTAAAAACGACTATTATAGCTACATTTGACATAACGAGTCGAATCGTGTGTGTAACCATGTTAGAGTCAGCGAGTTAATAGAGATAATCGTCATAAACACGAGTAAACGTGTAGAGATAATTTTCTCGTGGTGCGTATGCTGGACGGGCTGGTGTGGACTGCAAAAGTCTGCAAAGGATCTATTATTATAAAAAGGTAGTTACCAGTTATCTATCTGGTCGCTATAGTACAAGCTCTGCTTAATTTGAGAGCAGATGACTTACTATCTCTACATATTATAAAACAAAGTCCCCCGCGTCTGTCTGTCTATCTGTTCGCTTAAAACTCGAAAAGTACTGGACAAATTTTTATACAGTTTTCAACAACATCGAGAGTGATCCCTGAGGAAGGTTTTAGTGTATAATAAGTTTAGGTTTTGTGCAAACTGACGATATTACGACTATATTAGTTTAACGCGCCGGCAAAAATTAAGCCGATCGGGAGCTTTCCTCGAAAACGCTGCCAAAACCTTTTGAGTTATAACAAAACATTGTACCTATGGTGGGATCGTACCTCTTTAATAGATCTACAAAAAAGTCCGCGATGGTATAGGTATGTCTATCTTCCGAGGATAACCCACAATAACCATATTTGCTTTTACATATTACAAAAAAATTATCGGTTATTGCCGAACCTATTTTTAAGAATACAGTTTTAATCCTTATTAAATTAAATACGTTAGATACGTTATGCATTTAATATAGATCAAAATTACCTTTTACACTAGGTATATGTCTAATGAGTTATCGCAAAATAAAAATTTCCGGGCGGGAAATTAGGTAATATCGATGAAGCGTAGCGAAGATGTCGCTCACTTGCTATTACCCCTCCCGCACCACGCCTATCTGCCCGCTGAGTTATCTACTAATGTTTATCTCATCCTCCTAGCGTTATCCCAGTCTCAACCTGGGGACCGCTTTCTAGTATTATTATAAAGTAAGGTAAACTCATGAGACCGATATATCAAAACGAATCTGAAATCCGTTGCAGCCAGAAATCGTATCGCATCGATATTCCAATGTGAGAAAACCGATTTTAGAAAACGCAAAACAATACCACGATAATGCAAACAATCCAATCCGAACCATACGGTGCAAGCGCAAGCAAACTACAAAGTAAATCTAAAGCTTACGTTTTCGATAGTTTTCATATTCATTCGTTCTCTTTTACTCTACCAAACGACTAGTTAGTTAGAATGAGAGAGAGCGAATTTCATTTCGTTTTCTTACTAACTTAGTGATCCGTTGAAAGAGCGAAAGAGATGAAGCGATTTGTCGCAAAGCAAGCGAATCGTTTTGGATTGTGACGGTTTATGAAATTGCAGATTAAATAGAAAACATTAAACTAAGTATAGAGGCAATAATATCTAATTCAGATTGCAACTAGATATTTAATGTTTATTTTGAAAATTGCAAATAGTTATTAGTAATTTATGTTTGGAGAGTTTTATTTGACTTAATGGCTCTCATGCCTAAAATACATTAAGATTTCGATTGTTTGCGTTTGTCGTACGCTACGCTCCAACATCCGCTACAGAAATCAATTTCTAAAATCGGTTTTTGAAATCGATTTGAAAATCTGAAAAAACATCTGAAAACGCCCATGCCAATAAACAAGCCATGCCAATTGATGCAATTAGCCTGCAGTTGTTCATTTTTAATTAAACTTGCTCTTTTGTCACAAACCTTTATCTGATACTTAGGTACTCTTTCTCCTCATAAAGGGTTAGCAATGGCAGTTTGATCCTTCGATTATCTATCGCGCAAGAAGCACATCGTATTGTGAGAGAGTGACTGCACGAATAAAGGACGAGTTTGACGATGTACAACTAACTCCATCCAATTTAGGACAGGCAAAGAGCATGGCACAATAAACGAATTGAACATCTTTTTGGATGCTTACATTATCATCAGCCCCGTATATAAACTGTCTACTGCTCGGCACGGGCATCTATGGTTTAACACTTCTATTAGTGAGAGCACCGTGGAAAGGGTAAGATTAAAGGCCATCCACGCTGGCCAGTTTATTGTCACCAGTAATTTAATAAAAAGTACAGTGAAAATAAAATGGAAAACACGTTACACAGTATAAAAAGGCAGGAACGCCAGCCTATATTTTACGCTTCCTGGAAATAAGGATGAAAGCTGCAACCATTTTTATTTAGCTTTCAATTTTAACGTTTCTGCTGTTTATTTACTTTTATTTTACTATCGTATTGGTGTTTGGAGCGGCAGCGCTCGAATTTGACGTGCTTTTCAAAATAGATCGACATTGTTGTGGCACGTTAAGTCGTCGGGCTTGGTTCTTGTACATACATATATACATATACTGACACCTTTTGCCCGTCGGGGTAGGCAGAGACAACAGAACGCCACTTGCTTCTATCCTTACAAACCTCACGCGCTTCCTCTACACTCATTACTCTTTTCATACATGCTCGCCGGTTTCTGGTACTTCGGTCCTTGCCGATTTTTAGGACGTCCCCAATTTGGTCAAAGAATGTTCTGCCGCGACCGACTTGGTTCTTGTCTCGGTACAAAATTCTTCAGGCCATGTCGGAGACTATTATTGCAGCTACTACTTCTATTTACAGAATTAATATGGTACAGCACAAAATATTGGCGGATTCATGAATGTGTTTATTTTTAGAGACTCACACCTCTATCCCTGAAGGGGTAGGCAGAGGTGTAATATTACACCCACATTTCGCCTTGATGAATGTTAGGTCCCACGCACGGCACGGCAATACATACATGCATGGCAATATGCGTCTACTGGACTACAGAGGCATATTTTTTTTCCTTTGCATATAGGTATGAAAGGTTTAGGAGGCTTCAACCCGGTAGGAAGATTGAATAAACCAAAACACAAAAAGTATTTTGTCTCTGGAAGGAAACTTAAAAAGTGCCTCGACCGCTTAAGTCTTCTCATAGATTCGCCACAGGTACAATACTTGTGTTATTAAACGGATGCATTGTTTATACATTTAACATATTTCTGTTATGCCACCCGACCTATAAAAATCTTTACAGTTCTTCCTTCCCGCCTGTCCAATTAGATGTTCTTAACTAGTGTCCCGAAGAGCTTGTAGACGTCTATTGCTGGACCTCACCTCTCCCGGGCTCTCCACACAGACCAACCCTGAGCCGCCGTCATCCAATCGTCGCCCCAGGATCCCACCAAGATCGTCAGTGAAGTCAGTCCACCTTACGAGAGAACAGTGTGCCCACAAATATTAATAATAAACCTGCTGATGCAAACTTTTCAAAAATTAAAATTCTGTTTATATTATCATTATATGCAAAAGGCTAGAGCTATATTACGCCAGAGCTAATAAAAAGTGAGGTGGCGTCTGATGTGAAGCTTACTTCATTTAAAACCTGTGGCGACGAACCTGTGTACGAGTAGCCTACAACAACATATTTAGATATTTAATAAGGTTCGGTCAATATTGCAGCGCTTCCGGAATATTTTTTAGACACGTCATGCCAGACAGCGCAAGCGGATCTTTCTTTCTAGTCCAGGATAAAAGCAAGTAAAAATGCAATTATTAAAAGTCTTAGGGCCTGTTCACGAGATCGGTCTAAGCGGCGCGCGTCGCGGCGGGCGGCGCGGCAGAGCGTCGTGCATGCCACGTCCCTACAGCAGCGGTAAACGCAGCGGCAAATGTGGACGTATTTGGGCCGACGGAGTTACCCATAAATATGGCGATAACCAAAATATCTTTGTGTAACTATACGGTATACCTACAAAATTGTCGACATTGGATCTTCATTTCTTACAAGTATTTTATATCAAAGGAATAATACATATTCGCAATTAATGAGGCGTTGAATAGGTACCTACACAACGTAGATTACGTTAAGTAGGTAGGTAAATCACCTTTTAACTTTCATAGTAGCTGTGTCTGTACCTAAATAGGTACATATGTACATTACTCAATGTTTTAATGTTTGCGATTTATATTAAAACCTACCATTACATTCTGTAAAACATTGTTTCATTACATCTCGCAACGTTTTATTAACATTTTTGTATTTATACAGCGGATGTGTTGCTATCCACACACGCGACCGTTTAAAAATTTCGACTTTAAATGTCTCCGTATTCATTACCGCCACAAAATATTTAACAAATAGTTTAACCGCCTAGTTCGTCCCTCGCGTAACGCTGTCTGTGCCGCTCGGAGTCGTGGCGTCGGACTCGGTCGCAGTACATTTGTTCCCGCCGCTCGCCGCACCGCACGCCGCGCCGCTCGCCGCGCAGCCAATCGCGCCAAAAAAAACGTGCGCGTTATCGCTGTGCGCCGCGGCTCGTGGCGTGCTTCGAACGTCTTCATACATTTGATCTTGCCGCTAGCCGCCCCGCGCTAAGCCGCCGCTCAGAGCGGCAAGGTCGTGACAGGGCCGTTAGGGCCTGTTTACGAGATCGCGATCGGTCTAAGCGGCGAGCGTCGCGGCGGGCGGCGCGGCAGAGCGTCGTGCACGCCACGACCCTACAGTAGCGGTAAACGCAGCGGCAAATGTGGACGTATTAGGGCCGACGGAGTTACCCATAAATATGGCGATAACCAAAATATCTTTGTGTAACTATACGGTATACCTACAAAATTGTCGACATTGGATCTTCATTTCTTACAAATATTTTATATCAAAGGAATAATGCATATTCGCAATTAATGAGGCGTTGAATAGGTACCTACACAACGTAGATTACGTTAAGTAGGTAGGTAAACCACCTTTTTTTAACTTTCATAGTAGCTGTGTCTACCTAAATAGGTATATATGTACATTACACAATGTTTTAATGTTTGCGATTTATATTAAAACCTACCATTATATTCTGTAAAACATTGTTCCATTACATCTCGCAACGTTTTATTAACATTTTTGTATTTATACAGCGGATGTGTTGCTATCCATACACGCGACCGTTTTAAAATTTCGACTTTAAATATCTCCGTATTCATTACCGCCACAAAATATTTAACAAATAGTTTAACCGCCTAGTTCGTCCCTCGCGTAACGCTGTCTGTGCCGCTCGGAGTCGTGGCGTCGGACTCGGTCGCAGTACATTTGTTCCCGCCGCTCGCCGCACCGCCCGCCGCGCCGCTCGCCGCGCAGCCATTCGCGCCAAAAAAAAAGCGCACGTTATCGCTGTGCGCGGCGGCTCGTGGCGTGCTTCGAACGTTTTCATACATTTGATCTTACCGCTCGCCGCCTCGCGCTAAGCCGCCGCTCAGAGCGGCAAGGTCGTGACAGGGCCGTTAGTTAGAGACCGCTGGTGACTGTAACATACCGACGTTGGGTGGATATTACTTCTTAAAATGTAAATATTTAATTTTCTATTTGTTTTCTTTTTGTGCTTTTTTGAATTGTCTAAATGTGTATTCTGTTATAACATAACATAACTTCACGCCTGTTATCCCCGAAGGGGTAGGCAGAGGTATATTAAACACCCACTTTTCGCCAGTTATGTCCCAATGTAATAGGGGGCGAGCCTATTGCCATCTACTGGGCACATTATTAAGCGAGTGATAATTAACATATTTACCTAATACACACATAACTTCGAAAAGTCAGAGGTGTGTGCCCGGGGTACCTGTGGGGATCGAACCCGAGACCATCGTGTCGGCTGTCCGGTACGTACACCACGGGAGTATCGCCGCTTTTCTATTGTTCACTATTCAGTTATTGTCCGCTATTTACTACTAACTCTGTTTACCTTTAACTATTTATCTCTGTGTTTTTAATAAAGATTTATTTATTAAAAAGCATTATCTGCCTTTAAGGAAGCGTGTTTCGGGCTTTCAAACATAAATCAAATTACGCCACGAAGTACGCTCTATCTCCATCCATTTTATTCGCAAACACTCGGTCATCTCTGCATTCAGAAGACTCGATTTCCTAAATTGGATTAGGTGGTTATGACTACACCCCATTGCTACCCTCAATTTCATTTGATTAACCAGAAATTATTTCACAATCGCTTTTTCCTACCCAAATCAAATAATTTCAGTAGTATTGTTTTCCAAATTATTTGATAGTTTTCGAATTTATTAGTTTTCCCACCAAGAGGGTGCATAGGGTTCCCACCAAGGGGTGCATAGGGTTCCCACCAAGAACTTAGGGTTCCAAGCCAACCTCACCTGCAAGTGGTGCACCTGCCGATCAACGGACGAGGCTCTGGCAAACAAAATATCCCGTAAAGCGGCTATGGGCTCGCCACCTATTACGTGGGATCAAAACACTGGCGAAAAGTGGGCGTTTAATATGCCTCTGCCTACCCCTTCGGGGACACAGGCGTGAGTCTATGTATGTATGTATGTTAGTTTTCTACAATTTCGCAATTTAACGAAATGAAGTAACGGTACTGGCCATTTTCAAATCTACACAGTCCCGTCCGTTCCCTTGTGTTGGACATTTGGTCCATATGTGTAATATGTAGAAAGACGGACTGCAAATTAACAGACTGTTGTGTCACTTTACAGTTTCCAGTCTTAAAAAACCATAACTGATTGTACAATATGGCATTTTATAGAGATCTAGTTTTATGGTACTTATTGCTGCTTGCATGTCTTGCGCTGTTCAAAGATAACACTGCACAACAGCATTTTTGTTTCATGGAATGTTTTTTTATGGATCTAGCTGCATTTTCTACCCTGATTCCAAATCTGTAGCAGTAATCTGTTTAGCTAGCAGCTCTACTTTATGAGATACGAACGGTACCTATTTTTTAAAGAAATCATGGATTCCCGTCATATTATAATTTATTTAAGTATCAAATTAACGCGGGTCTGCGAGCGCCCCTGCGTCGTCTTATGGACAACTGTACCTAACAAGTATTTTCTGGACCTAGATCTATTCTCTATAATTATCTTCTGGACAATTTCGGAATCTTGTTAACGCATGAAATACCTCGTCCAAAGCTTCTAGGTAGCCAGTATAATAGTTTAATATATAGGAACTTGCTTATGCATATATATAACGTGTATTTCTCATATGTTTTGTTGTTTTCTTTTTAAATTACTGTTTTGCTTTGTGATTTAATTTTTTTCTCTATATTGTTTCTGTATGAGTATAATATCAGTCCGTACGACTATTTATAGTTATTTTTACATAATATATCCTGTGAATAACGTGGTATATTACACAATTGTTTTCTTTTTGATCACATGTATGTATAGCTTATTGTGTAATTGTTAGTTGTTCCAAATAAAAAAATGAGAATGAAACTTTCTTTTATGTAACTTTCTTGAATGAGTTGGCGTTTCACTACTATTCTGGATAATCCAGCAGTAGTCAGCCATCATACTTTCACTCTAATAGGCCTAGTAGCGCTCCTCCATACTGCGAATATCCTGATGGAAGCGTTGTCTCTGCTCCTCGCTTAAATGTTCAAGATTTTCAGAAAATCGATCGAGGTAGCTGTGAAAGAAATGCATCTTAATGCTCATGTTGCATCCAAAAGTAATAGTAACTGCTTGACGTGGCCAGGACAGTCGACAGACTTCTTATTTCCCAAAAAACTTGTTACCGGCAGTTTTTTAAAAAGGTTCTCATTTTCAGTAAAATCTACGTCGTTTATTAATTTTCTGATTTGTGGTCCGTCGAATATGCCAGCGTTTAACTTATGATCACCTAATATTGGGAACGACATTTGCAGCTTGTGTCACTTTCCTCCATTCGTTCAACAATATCGTGCGGACGTATAGACGCCGGCAAACTTCTTTAACACTACCATAGACCAAAAGAGCTGCGCAGTAGCAATTTTACGTACAAAAATGTCTCCTGCGCATGCATATTGGTCCATGGTAGTGTTCAAGAAGTTTGACGGTATTTATACCCATGATGTACTTGGTTGAAGTTCTAATGTATCAGTTGAACGCAGGACAGATCTAAGTAACTGACGGCACAGTAAGATAAACCCATTTGGACCGATTTTGGCGGTTAATTACTGTTATGTTAATAACGCAGAAATAACAGTCGTCGTGGTGGTAAAGCTACGAAATAAATATCATTCTACAAATTCAATATTAATCAGTATTAAAATATGATACTACGAAATCACTTAATCGGATTAATTTATACCCGTTAACTGTGTCTAAAGTTGTTACGTAATATCTGTGTACTCGCATAACCTAGAACAGAAACGCATTTATCTTTTAAACTACATTAGTCGTAAGTTTATAACTAAATTTTGTTACTTCTTGTTTTACATACCTGTTTTTATTGATAAGCTGTCAGTGTACGCCATGGTAGTGGTAAATAATATGCTGAACTGCACGTTTACTGTTGGGATGCTATTAGTGGGTCAAATGTGGCCACCACTGTAAATAAGCGCTATGAAGTGGTGCATGCCACTGCATATCAATATAGCCGAGTGAGGCCCGGCTATTGCAGGTCTCTTACTTTAAGTAAAGCTATAAATTTTTGTTTTATTGAATGATTATGTTCAAATAATATTGTTTTTAGCAGTACTGTATATTTTGGTGTAATACTTCAAACCTGCAATAATAAACTTATTTTCTTTCTTCTTTTCTTTCATAAAATAATAAACCGAATGAAACAGCTTTGTTCGCCGACTACCGTATAATTATAATCATAATGAAAATGTTATGAAAATAAAATAACAATGCTTACATCGTTGTCGTATAAAATACCGTCGAAAATTATTTTGGTTGTTCTCGGAAAATGTCTGATGTTTATATCACAATACAAATACTAAACGCTTATAAATATTTTACAGGAGTCGAGTGTTATTATTGCTGGAAAATGCCTAATTAAAGTGTACAACATTGTATATAAATGATGGCAAACATCGAATATAAACCATTGTATTTGTGCTTTCGTGAACATGTTTAAAGTACCTATTACGTTTTCCACAATGTTTCTTCTCTCACTTTCAATTGGGATTTGAGGTTTGAGATATTGTAGAAGCAACGATAGCTTGCTATAGAGTATAGACATCAATGACCTGCTACGCAGAAGTTATGTCGCTTGCTAAACGGTGCAGGAACACACCGCGAGGAAACCTTCATGTCTGAGAGGTTAGATATTCGCGAGAGACTAGACTCTCGACATGTTAAGTCTGCCAACCAGCAGATAACCCGCGTGGTGTTTGAATGTTTGTTTCTCTTTTTCTTACTAAAAGGAACGGACTTTGATAAATCTTTCCAATAATATATGCCTCAGCATGTTCACGCAGGCAAAGCCTAGGCAGCATCTAGTTAGTTATAATTTAAGACAGAAACATGTGGAAAACAAAAACCAGGAAAATAATAGAATTCACATTTTATACGCGTAGAGGATTTAGTTTAAAATTGCATTATGGTTTGCTCAAGGCAAAATGAATCTAATACATTACCTACCTAGTTTATCGAATTAGGCGTACATTATTTTCTTATTTCACACTGGCACAGTCGTTCCCCTAACTACTTTAAGCTAACTATATGCCTCATAATGCTTGTTAGAATACGGGCCAACGTAGAAGATATTTTTCTATATAGGTATATGACTTATACTTAAGTGTACCGTATTATCTTTGTTTTGCAAGTATAAAATATGTAACTATTTTGATCGATTATCAAGTTACCATAGTACAGGCTTTACTTGTTTTTTGAGTGAGTTGGCCATTTGTGAGTTGTCTTGTGATATTATTATAAGCGATAATATGTTTAAAAAAATAGCGACGTGTTGGGAATGAAAGGTAACAACAAGCTAATATTCTACCATATTTACTTCTATACTTTTTATATTATTGGGTCCGCTTTTCCTCTCATCTAGCTATATTAACGCGATAGACTCTTAAACTACTGAATGGTTTTAGTGCAGTTTTCACCAATGAATAGTCTGATTTCTGAGCCAGGTTCAGGTGTAAAATTCACGCGAGCGAAATCTAGTAAAATATATAGCAAACACTGGGCTCCAGGATCATATAAACGTAAGTGAGTCTACTTTCTGATGATGATGATCACCACAGTCAGTAACAGTCAGCCTGCTTTTCAGACCATAAACCCGCCACTGTATTCTGAATTCGTGGTAAAGATGCGTTAGTCTGTTCGTCAATACCGCTTGATGCCTCTTTCTCCAGCTGGAGCACCTTTAAACAGAGCACGTACGGCTCTGTTTAAAGGTTAGAATATTATGTGTGGTGCCTCGTGCTTAGGACAGCTGCACCTACCGGGTTTTTGTACCTGCTTCTCTTTTAGTTGGTGCCCTAATTAAAAAAAAATTGCGTATAGTGTATTTTTAAGCAAGCCCAATTTTACGTTTTTAGTGGTGGTTCATTAAAAAGTCCTAAGTGGAATTCTAAATCATTAAAGGGTAGCACTGTCCAATATGTATCTTTGTGGCTGTTTTAGTATAGGCTAATGATACGTTTCATTTCTTTTGCTAAGTGTTTGTGCATTGAAAATTTCTCCTATGCCACCGCGACCATGAATTAAGTTTTCTAAACGATCAAATAGGACCACAGCAAACATATAGCAATATTTCGTATCAAAACAGGTGGTTTTAGATTTAAGCCTGTAGTGGTATTTGCAAAAGCTTGCACACAACGTGCAAATTAATCTAACCGGTAATCCCGATATCAATACGTAACGTATAGAAGCTTTTGGAGGATGATACTCTGAGATAATTACAGAAGCGCATATCTACTCTATTAATCCAATGTTCTCAGAATTAATTATTGACCCTCCATAATGTATGCATAGCCGAATAGACGCCTATGGGTTAATACTTAAGATGAATATTACTATACTAACACTGGCTTTGTCGTTATAATAATATTCATTTTGCCGACGATTTCGACGCCCTCTTGAAACCTCGCGTCGCAATAATACTCCTAAAACTTATCAATCACTTTGAATGCCGCTGAAATCCGTTTAGTAGTTTTTTAACTTACCGTGAACAGACAGATAGACACGGCCAAGGACTTAATATTAAAACCTGTTCTCAATCACGCTAGGCCAAAGTATTCCGCGCTGCCCTGTTGGGAGTTGACAGGCTTCACATGTCTTTCAAGAACGTTATGAATGTTTCTCAGACATGCAGGTTTCCCCACGTTATTATTCATATCGATATAATAATAATATAAGGCTAAGTGTGATTGATGTGACGTACCTACTGAAGTAAAGTATCTGACATTAAACTTTCATCAATTAATTAATTATATTAGACAATATTACAGTCGTAATATATTAATTTGGAAAATAAAGTTAGAACCTATGTAAATATTTAGTACATAACTACCTATGTAAATATACTGCCTCGTTGGTCTCGCGGCATAAATGTGCGCGTGGGATCGGGAGGTCCCGGGTTCGATTCCTGGGTCGGGCAGTGTTATTGGGTTTTTCTGTCACGAAATTCCCAGGAGCAGCACGGAGTCTGGAAATGTGCCCGGTACGGCAATAAGCTCGCCCCTTATTACGTGGGAATAAAGTATATCTGGCGAAAAGTGGGTGTAGAAATACACCTCTGCCTACCCCTTCGGGGATAAAAGGCGTGACGTTGTGTGTGTGTGTATAATATGTTACTGCATCAAATTATCTGCACTCTCGCTTAAGAAGCATTAATAAACATTTGTGACATAAACGCGGAACTTTGTTTATTACATTTACAGCAAGCATTCCTTAATATTTGCATGATAATAATAGTATACTGAGGTTAGCCGGCATTCTTACTTTAAGAACACAGAAACAGTATTTGAACAAGTGCCTGTAATTACACATTTCTGACATAAACGTTGTATGATTGCAACACATTTTGTTCATAGCATCAACAATCTTCCATTTGCAAAAATTTAAAAGAAAATAGCTTGAAACTGTAATTCTTATGATCACATAAACAGAAACGAATATAAGTTGTAGCATGCATCGTGAAATAAACACCACATTCCATCGCACAAGAACTTGGTCACTGTGTCAAACAGATCGATATCACCAAAACTTGACTAAAGCCACACACCATACAGCCTATTTTTGTCTTTTTTTGCTTTTAGATCCATGAATGTAACACTAAAGCTTATAAATTTTTAATCTGCCTTTTCGCTACTCACTACAGCAAATTTAAATTATGCACTTGCAAGGAATAATAATTGCATTGAAGTAATTCTGCTATTACCTCACAAGGGAACTACGATAGCATATATTAAATATTCATCCAGATAATATACAGGCTTGTGTTTAAGTCGCATTCAATCCGGCTTTTAATACGATATATAAAATGTAAAACCAAATGTAAGTACTGAAATTTAAACGAGAAATATTCGTGGATATTTTTCACGATTTAAGTTTTTGTTTTGTAAATATGTTTTATTCAATAACTCTTGTGATTGAAAAGTAGATAGTAAATAAATGTTGATATTTTAGACAACGATCTGAGCCGAATTAATGATTAAAAATATAGCTATATATTTAATATATATAGATATATTGAGAGTATAATGGTTTTAATTATCTATACATATAATAAAATGGTAGGCAAGTCAAAACTGTACATTGAATATTTTTTTTAAAGAATACTTGGGGTGTGATCTTCAATCGAAACCGAAGCAAAAAATATAGTTTTTAGAATTTTTGTCTGTTTGTCTGTTTGTCCTTATGTCCGGGCTAAACTCAAAAAGTACTGCATGGATTTACTTCAAATTTGGCACGAATATTATTAAAAGGTTGGGTCACCATATAGGCTACATATTATTACGCTATCACCTACGGGGAACGAGCAGAGAACCTTTATTTCTTGAACGTATTCTGTAACAACATGTAATGTAACAATGCATATTTTAATGTTGTCTTTATGTTAACTATGCTATAATCTAGCTTCACACTATAAAAATCACGCAATATAAGTAACTGAGGCTGATAAACATAATTAATTAAATATACGTAGAATTAAGACAATTTTAATGCAGCGCCATCTAAGAGAGTTCTAAAACATCAAGTCGAATTACATCTGTAAGCCCTTTTTGGATATAAATAATTTATATTGAACATGTTGGCGACGTTAATAGTTGTTTTCAAAAGTCATAGATGGAGTTGTACATTTTCTTCTTAAAATTGTATTGTTAATTCGTTTCAGAGATGAGCAAGACTATTAGTTGAAGTTATTTAATTAATTAACTACACCATCGCCACTTACATGTCGCATATAAACTTGCTTTAAATTGTCTTTCGGGATATACATATACCACGTACCTTTGTTTGGATTAACTATATATAAACATCAGTAAGATGTGGAACTAGCTAGATCTTATTTACTCACACACAGCCATTTATTTATTGTTACGTCTGAAGCGGTTTGGCGGATACTGGTGTTCTCTATACATGAGAAGCATCCTACCGTCATGCATTTACACGTCGACCTAGAGAACGGTCAGCGCATATATTTTGATCCCGACAGCGTTGCTGGGCACTTGGATAATCCGCGTCAAACAAGTCTCTTGGCGTTTTTCAGGCTCTGTTAAATCGACCAGTTTGGGAGGTCCCTTACGTATGACGAGTTGCCTTCATATAACACGTACGACAAGCAAAATGGTGTTGCGACGTTGACGAGGAGGTGCTTTGGAAGGTTTTCCGGGAAGTTTCAAGGACACCACATTTTGTAGAGTTTATACCGTACACACAAATAATGTCGAATGCTATTTTCTGCGGTTGTTACTTCACAAAGTCCGAGGCCCAACGTCTTTCGCCTTTCTGAAGACATTTGATAGCGTGGAGTATCCCACTTACCGCACAGCCTGCGTAGTACGTCACTTTCTCGACGGTGACCAATACTGGGATGATACCCTCGCGGAGGCGAGCGTCAGTGACAGTCCCAGCCGCATGCGTCATCTGTATGACGTCATCTTGGTGTTTTGTGGAGTCGCGAACCCGGTAGTTTTCTGGGAGAAGTATGGGGATCCTTCTCCCATCATCATCTATCTGAAGATTTTCTACGAGCTTTGAGGCATGCTACTGGAGACGAAGTCGAAGTAACTGATGACCGCGTGCTCAACACCAGTCTCAGTTCACTTCAAGACGTGGTCATGTCTATCGGCGGCAATCCACTGGTCAAATATTTGTTACCAGCTTCCCAATCATCACCGCATCAAGATCGTGAAAATTGGGAGTATAATGCTGAGACAATTTGAAATGACCACCTTACGAATTTTATGACACCGTCCTTGAAAGCGTTGGGCAAATCAAATGTTTTTCTTGGATGCACCTGGTGGAACAGGAAAAACATTTGTTACTACTGGCATACTTGCAGAGGTCAGGAGGCAAGGCAAAATTGTCATTGCTGTAGCGTCGCCGGCAATCGCTGCCACACTGCTTCCGGGTGGCAAGACAGCACGTACCATGTTTAAATTTCCCATCGATTTAGAGACCGCCGTTACACCCGTTTGTGGTGTGTCACGTAACGCAGGAACGAGCATTTAATGGGTGGTCACAGTTCTGTTCAGTGACGATTCCTGACAAATGCTTCCCGTGGTGACGCGGGGATCGAGGGCTGACGAGGTGAGTCATCATCATCATCAGCCTTTAACAGTCCACTGCTGGACTAGGCCTCTCCTTTGAAAGGAGGAATCGGCCTACTATACCACGCTGGCCAAACGGGTTGGTATAGGGTCTGTATCAAGTTTCCCGTCTCTTACAGTGCTGTTCTCTGCATAATATGCTCCCTCTGTCGGCTCTTACGACACCCATGGGATGATATGGGGTGGTGACATTCTGTATTCTTAATCCGTCACCACACGGACAAGGTGAGTGCTTCGTTGAAATTATCTTTGTTGTGGTCACGAGTTCGTATGATGCGCTTGACTATTAATATGAGAGCTCAGCTTGGCGTAAATGCACGTGCTCAACAATTCTAAGATGTCTTTCTAAGTCTTGACGAAGTCACTCTACCAGAGGAGGGAGGTGGACAGGTGGTGCTTCCAGAGTCTCTCAGTAGAGTTGTATCCAGCTTAGAACCAGCCTATTTTGACGCCCAAAAATGATCTGGCTGTAGCAATTGACGAATGCATTCTCTCGGAAATAGAGGAGAATGAAGTGGTCTACACCTCTATAAACACTGTCGTCGAGCAAGAAAACGCCACACATTATCCCGTGCAATTTCTGAACTCCCTGTCAGCAAGTAAACTTCCAGCGCATACCATCAAGCTGAAGGTCGGTGTCCCGATTATGCTTCTTCGGAACCTATCTCCTCCGAAGTTGTGTAACGTGACCCGCCTGAAAGTCATCTCGCTCCACAGACACACCAATTAGGCGGAAATTCTTACGGGTTGTGGCGTCAGCGAGGCAGTATTAATACCACTCATTCCTCTCATACCTCATAACTTCCGCTTCCCGTTCAAGCGCATACAGTTCCCCGTGAGTGTTTGCTTCGCGATGACCACCAAAAAGTCGCAGAGGCAGACACTGAGGGCAGCGGGTGTCCTGTACGTCGCTTTCTTCCGCATCACCAGTCCTGACTCTCTTTACATTTTGGCTGCGGAGAGCCAAACCACTAATGTTGTGTATCGAGAAGTCCTATAAGTATGTATTTTACCCTATTATGTATTCCTTATTTTCTCCATCTGCTTCAGTCACAACTAATGACTTAATTCAGCAGAATCAACATAAAGTCATTTATTCAAAGCAGGCTGAAAATCAGCACTTTTTGAAGGTCAATTTTACAAAAGACAGTCTCCCTCTGTTATTTCACTTTCTGCAGGTATGAAATATAAAGAAGAAACGGGTAAATAAATGTTATTTTAAAAGGTATAATGGTAGGTATTTATTTAATAGTTAGGTGATGCGTTCACGCAGACGACGTCGCGGGCAGCAGCTAGTTCGTAATATACCTAATGGGCAACAATTACGGGTCATCACTATGAAGAATCCCGAGTTAGACTAGTATTTCTGTTTATTTTGTTTAATTCAAAATATGGGTTCCTTTTGTTTCTTTGACAACCCTACCTCTTGCCTTAAAATAAGCAATTAGCATACATCGAACACAATATTATTTCAAAGATAGCAAATATTACTAATACTAAATTATATTATAACGCTAAAATGTTTATAACACAATTATTTATTACAAGTATATTTCTTGACGATATTAATTATGTAGTTATTTTAAAATGTGTAATTTCGTGTTATACTGTATTATTATGATGCGATTATTTTAGTAATGTTGCATAAGAAAATTAATGTATTAGACGTTCTGAAATGCGTAAGACTATGCGTTACGGATTCTGCTACGCAACCGTAATGAAGAAAAGAGAGGGACGATGACCACGTTTAGTTATTTCTATTCCCATTTATTCACCTTAATAATTTCATGGAATAATTTTACATACTTATGTGTTAATACATCTAATTTATTGCTTTTCGAAAATACCGCAACTGATTAACATAGACAATTCTGCAAAGATTTAAAAAGCATGAGGGGTGGTTTATGGTAAGGGTAACGGGGGCATGCGCGTCGTTGTACAGTATTCGGTATCGTGGCTGTGGGTGGAGTAGTGGGTTTGAGTCGGCATCGATCTGTCGTACGCGAAACACCCGCTCGAGTCCCGTGGACCGGTCGACCGCTCGCGCCTATAGCGGCTCCCAACATGCAGCCGCCACCGCGTAAGGTGAGTCACCATTCTCTATCACAAAAATCGAATTACTGGCCACTTTAAAAAAATAAATTTCAAATCATATAATTCCACTATTAAACTTTCTTGCACCCTCGTGTCGAAATTATATAAGTCTATGTTTATATTTTTTAAACTACAAAAAATTCATGAGTTATTTTTTAATGCGTGTTTTAATAAAGTGAGCCGCAGTGAAACATTTTGATTAATAGCACTACGCGTGACGGTTAAATCAATAAATGCTTAATCTCATATAAACAGGCCGCAGTGGTAAACATTCGACTTTACTTACTTAATTTCTTTTTAATAATTCTTATGTTTTGTGAGTGAAGTATAGGTAAATTCGGTGTGTTTTAAAAATGTGTTTCGCGGTCGTAGCGGTGTATTAATTTCGTAGGTCGTAGCATTTTCGTAGCGGTCCGGGAAAATCTTAGTGCCAAGTAAAATGCGTGAGACATTTTGGGGTTACAATGCTCCCGTTTAATATCGGAATTGCTGTGCGTTTTATAGGAAACTGTGGTATATTTTACCATATTTTTTTGGGATTTCTGGATTTATGCATTATATTGAAGTGTTTTGCTATAGAATTGACAAGAATAGAATTGTTTTCAATTTTGTCTTAAAACGCCTTTCTTATGCCTGTAAATTTTAATTCGGGTCCAAATTTGAAAATCCAAGTGTTATTCGGTAACGGGACAATCAATAGCGGAGTGTCGGTTAAATTATTATATTTTTCATATAAATCGTGACAAATGACGAAATTTCGAAATAATATATTTGTTCTAAAATCTATTGGGTAAATTATAGTATAATAAAATTGTCTTTAAATATTGCGATATGTTTTTAATATTTCCTCAACCGGAAATAAAATTTCAAAACGTTCGTGTCTTATAGCGTTAAATTAAAATGCCTCGAATAATTGCAATAAAATATTTCATTCTCACTATAAAGAAACCGAGCTCAACGCGAAATAATAATAAGTATTATTTACGTTCGTAAATAAATAAAATAATTTACAGATAAATTTATCCAGAAAAATTAAACCAGCCGTTCTTCAAGCGCGATAACAACGAGAATTATATCCACGTAAATACATCGTCAGTTTAAATTTACGTATAAAATGAGCAACAAATTAAGTAATTTAAGAGAAACTCGGTGACTCGTTTACTTTAATTATGCAGTTCTCCATTAATAACGAGCAAAGGTTTTCTACCTATCGCTTGTACGGAGAATAAGTTTAACTTTTATATAATTACCACATTATTATAAATTTACCACTGTGCCTGGAACTTTTTAATTAACAAGAAAATCGTGAGGAAGTCTATAAGTGGAATAGAATTCGTTTATTATATTTTGGCTAGTCTCCCTACCTGAAAGTATGTTTCCGAATATTTAAAAATATAAAAATATTTTCTACGTGTTTAGCTGCCAAGCAATTTAAACGGGACTTTTCAGTGTAGTGAGATTGACCTTTATGTCTTGTCATACCATTGCCAAGCACCCCTTACTAAAAAAATATATCAACATTTGTATGATTTGCTACAACAAGTAATTTAATCGGCAAATTCAAAAATACAAATGAATGATAGGTATAATGTTCTTCGGTTATTAATTTTATTAGCAAATAAATACGAAAAAGATCAAACTTATAGAATTGCCTACTTTTGAATAGTAAAGCATTTTTTTATTACCTAGATGGAATATGGTGTGACTCGCCCTAAATCTTTTATATTTAAGGTTTATAATTCAACAGTTGCTGTTTTCGTATAAAAATATTTCTATTTGTTCGTTACCTACGGGAAATTATAGGCTACGCGTATGTTATTTTCATATTTTCACTATTGCTCTGATACAAATATTAATTTAGCAATTTTAAATTAAAAAAGGATATACAAGTGGAAAATAAGCTTATTTGTTATTTGGGACAATTAATCAACACGGGTATATTTTGAAAACAAATAGTACTGATTGAAAATTCATCAGAAAAATAACAAATTTCGTTCACGTATTTAATCAAATATGTTTTTAAAAAGACATTTTAAAGTTACGAATGGCTTCTGTAATATTATCGCTGCAAATATTGTGAACATGCTGTTTTATTTACATTAATCGGTTTTTAATATTATTGCTCTTTAGAAACATGTACATAATTAAAAATTGAAATTATAATTAAGTAAATATTCTAAATATGCTCCATTAATCCATTATAATTAATAAAATTCAAAATAAAATTCATGCCAAAATGTGGGTGTAACATTACACCTCTGCCTACCCCTTCGGGAATACAGGCGTGAGTCTATAAAAAAATGCATAAATCCTTGAATTGGAATGTTAAAAACAAACTCTGAGAAAGGCAATAATATTTTGTACGTCTAACGTCCGGCGTCCGTACACAGCTCTTGTCTTCACCCAAAACTATTAAAGAAATAGGCATTCCGTAGCCAGCATGCTCAAAAACACACATAGCTGGATAAAATATTTATCTACATAATGAATCTTGATATAAAAAGCGAAGAACTAATTATATATAAAACGTATTTATTAGGTACATGATTTTGTTAAAATTCCAGGTTACAAATTAAGTTATAAAAGTCTTTTTACTCGACGCGATTATGAAATAAATAGCAATAACTCATTAAAATAGCGACTGCTTATATAAATAACTTTACGATTTAGGTACTACCTGAACGATGTCTTATTAATGTAACAAGCATTATGTCAACATAAAAATAAATAGTAGGTGACAACAATATTACCAGTAAATTGGCCACTTCAATAGACAATTCATATCACTTTACGATTTACTGTTTTTGAACGATGCCTTATTACTTTAAGAAGCATTATATAAATAAGCAGTAGAATTTTTATTTTACAAACAAATCGTGACAAGAATAAAATACAATTTACATGGAAATCTTTGGTACCTACAATTTGGGCGGCAATTTAGATAAAGTCAAATTTTCATTAACAAAGCCTTAAAGTTAAGTCGTAAAGTATGACTAGTCATTTTTGTAAATTTCAGACTGAATAATGTATCTTTGCTACTACAGCAGCCCTATCGCAGTCCACTGCATTGGCATATTTGGCATCTCCTAATTATTTATACATAATTAAATGAAAATTAATATCAGAAACATTACATATGTCACAAATGCAGCCAAACTAAAATAATATTCTGCTTTGTGTACAAACATAACCAAACAAAAAGCCACCATAATTATGATAACTACCACTTCTATTTTGGTAACAGTCATAACAACTATAATTATCATCATGTTTTTAATTGCCTTTAAATTACTGTAATGATTTATTTCATTACTGATTCACAAAACATACATATTTCCTACCATATTGCCGATCTATCCACCGAATCTTATATTGATTTTAGGTTATACAAGTCTTAGCCAAACAATTATTATGATCATAATAAAAAGATATGAGCCTAATTGGTATAATCCGTCCCAAGTGGTTCTTCAACATACTTTCATGAGCCAATTATTTGCGGATTAAAAATATATCGCTCATTAAATTATTTGAGTTCTACTTCCGTCGATATCGATGGTAAAATCCTCGGCAAACGAGGGGGCTATAAGTAAAAAAAACATCGATTCAAAAATATTCTTACTAGCCGATATAATATTAATTTAACATTTTATCAGTAGATAAGAATATTTTATTTTCTTTACAAATTATTCGAGACAACAATAAAGTAAAAATTGGCTTCGAACTCTGTGGAATATTTAGTGTCTCGGCTTACGTAAAGTAAAATTCTCATTGTATACGCACCTTAAGCCGAGTTTTAAAGTATAACTAGTTATTATTGGCAATTGCAAGCTGAATTATGCATCTGTACTACTACAGCAGACATATCGTAGTCCACTGCTGGACGTAGGCATTTTTATCAATAATTAAAATAAATGTAGGTTTAAAACATCACATAAATCACAAATGCAGGCAACCTAAAATAATATTATGATATGTGTACAAACATTAAATACGCCATAATATTATAACAACTACTACTACTATTCTCGCAATACCTAAAGATATTATATTCTTTTTAATTGCCGTTAATACTACTTTAATGAAAAATATTTCATTTCTGATTCACTAAACATAGCTGTGTATTTTCTAACATATTGCCTATTTTTCCGCCCAATCTGCTATCGATTTTCGCTCACACAAGTCTTATCCTAACAATTTTATTATGAACACAATAAAATATATGAGTCTATTGAAATTAAACTACAGTTTACGGATTTTATCGCGTTGTATTGGTTTCACTAAGTTATTACATTTGAAACTAAAGATCTAGAAACTATATTTTTAATTTATTACTAGCCGACGTTTCGAATTCTTTACAGAATTCATGTTCACGGCAGACTGAGGTGATATTTGTCTTGAATGTATAAGTTATCTCAAAGTACCCGAACATTTTTCAACTACTGGTGTTACTATTTACGCAGAATGAGCTCACAGTGTCCTTAGGTCTTCTGGTGACTTTGTCCTTCTTGGGTTTCATTAGCCTTATGACAGGGTCCCAAGCTGGAGGAACATTCCAACCATCTTCCCTATTGAAATTAGGGTGTTTTTTAATTTCAATAGCCTCTCGTATCATCCTTGGAAGAAAACGATGTTCTTTTGCGAGTATCTGTGGTTCATCAAATCGCAGGTAGTGGTTGGGTCCTTGTTCCACATGTTCACACACAGCAGACTTTGTTGACATGAATTCTGTAAAGAATTCGAAACGTCGGCTAGTAATAAATTAAAAATATAGTTTCTAGATCTTTAGTTTCAAATGTAATAACTTAGTGAAACCAATACAACGCGATAAAATCCGTAAACTGTAGTTTAATTTCAATGTGTAACATTCGCGTAAACCCAAGAAGATACTATATGAGTCTAATTGGTCTTACGTGGTACTTCAACATACTTACATGGGCCAATTATTTGCAGATTTAAAATATATTGACGAATAGTATTATAGAATTCAATAAATGTTTTAAGCAAAATGCCGGTTACCGTTTTAAATCAAAATAATAAAGATATATTTTATACGACACGTTTCGAACACGTTTAATATGAAAATAAAAGAAAAGCAACGAACGAGCCACGGTAATTGCAAGTGAGCAGAATTTGCACATGGTAAAAATACACGATTTTAAATCTAGCAACTGAAAATACATTTAATATTATTGCTCATGTATTGCAGGATAATATAACATTATGAAATGAGACTTATGAAAATAAAAGTTTAATATCGAGACTGATTTATTATAGTATACACAATTAGCTGACTAAGCAAACTGATTTCTACCATAAAATGTAGGGGGAAAGGAGTAGGTGAGCCACAATTTAGGATCATACCTACATTATTTTGATGTCAAACATAACACATACGATAATATTTTAGTCATGAAATAAACAAAAGAAATTCAGGATTAGTATAATAACTGAATACCCTAACTAAATATAATTTACGGTCTACATACATATGTTCACGCCCTTTTCCCGTCGGAGTAGGCAGCGATAACAGAACGCCACTTGTTTTTATACTTACTCGTACAAACCTCACGCGCTTCCTCCACATTCATTACTCTTTACATACATGATCGCCGGTTATGGGTGCTTCGGCCTTTTCCGTTTTTCAATCTTCTTTCAGGCCACATCGCTCTCGTATTACTGTATTCGGAATTCTATTAATCAGTCTCATCCCATACATACTAAGCAGTGATCGCATCTCAACTGCATTAATTCTGCTTTCATGCCTTTTCTGCCATACGCAACACTCACTTTCATACATCAGGCACCAGCACTCCATTATGAACCGCCAGTCGCGCCTTTTTTGGCTAATTTACGGTCTAATCTCATATCTTATTCGTACATGACATAAATTCTGTCAAGTCATTTCGTAGAAATGCGACAACATACACCGTGACACGCATTTTTTAAACATGGCTGTCCTTACTAATAGGCTAAACTATAATACTATAGTAAAAGGCCTTGAGATTTTAACATTTTCATATACCTTTTTAGAAATGATTGCACGCGCTATGAGTTTGTCTCAAAGGGATTCATTTCATTGCAAAACACGATTGAGTCTGGTCGAAGATATCAGATAGAAGGGTACAGACACTTTTTTTGAAGATTGAGTCGATTCTTACTCTCTTCGATGTCTAGTTAAATAGACGACCGTGCTTGACCTGTTTTGGTCTTTTGTACATGTAATAATATTTTTCGCGATCAGCAAATATAACAAGTGCGAGCCATGCCTTTAAATTTTTTATGAGTTCTGTCTTTGTCTTATTTTTTATCAGTGACTAGAGCAGGACCGCTGCTACGCTAATTGTAATTTTTATTTAGTAAAGTTTTTCTGCAATTTTCATATTTGTACGCCGACCACGGTATAACATGTTGTACTTTATAAAACTTTCCATCCATGAGCATGACATTTATGATATATGTATTATGACAAACACATGTTATCAAATAAACGTTCTTTATCTTTATCTTTATGCATGCACATTTTCTTAATTTAACCGTTTCTGCCTGATTCTGGGGGCATTTCGGAAAAGCCCTTCTTAGTGCTCTCCTACGGTCCTCAAGAAGTACGGTCTCCTAAGTCCTCGGTACTCGGTGGCCAGTAGTACCGGCTGTGCATAGTCTGTCAGTGAGTCAGTAACGTAAGACTTTTGTATACACAGATTGATGATAATGATCGTCCATCAAGAACATACGCCGGGATTTGAGTAGACAGATTCAGACTACCGTAGTAGTCTAAGGCGAATCTTTGAAAATGCTTGTAGACTTTAATATTTAACTTATTTTTTTTATCTGATTGTAGTTAATACAGAATACTATGATACCTCGACATACATGTATGTAAAATAATAATAACAATTACGAGCAATTTCAATGTAGATTGAGGCTGAATCGCCGTTTAGTAACGGCGGATTAAAATAAATCAACTAAAATGCAGTGTTACTAAATTTTTTTGTAATAACATTTAAAGATACAGATATAATAAAATGTAAACTTTATTTAAGTGGAGGTACGGCGTAGTGGTTTAAGTGGTTAGCATTTAGCACCGTGCAGCAATGCTCGGAGTGTCATGAGTTCGACTCCCACACGAGACGACACTTTTTGTGCTCCACTAATTGTTTTTGGTCTCCGTGACCCAGGATTGATTACTTTTGTAAGTATTTCTTTTATAAGTGAGAAATATTTGTCGACCCAATATCTTAAACTAGTCCTCCGATTTTAATGAAACTTACAAAACATTTGGGCTCATCCAATGGGCACTAAATTTATTTTGCTAGTGAATTTTTGGTAAACAATATACATATTATTTCTGTTGGCAAAAGTGTACCTCTTTAGGAAAAGCCTCAGTTTATACTAATGATGAGAGAGAGAGAGAGAGATGAACTTATTCCTGCAGAAGATTAAAATTCGGTCCGTTTAGTGAGATGAAGCAGGGTCACCTGCCTGCTCGCGATGCCTAGGATGGCAGGTACATGTGCAAAGTACCGCTCGAATTTTTTATAGGACCAGTACCTATGCACTTTTCACTATATTTCTGAGTAGCGAAATTCATAAACCTTTGTTGACATTGAGTTTTGTCGCTCGGGAAGTCTAAGGGAAAGTAATTCTCTTTAGGAAGGCACACAATGAATTTAATCAGAAATATATTGGAGGAGTTTAAAAAACAACAATTAATATAACATTTGCAGTAACTGATCGTAATTTCCACCCCAGTCACTCAATCTTCCATTCACATTTACTATTTTATTTTCACTCAACACCCCGCACCACATACATGCCTAAATTTCCGATCGGATTTGCCGCTTAAATCGCAGTAACCATGCAATAGATACCTGTGCCAATCAATGACAAAAAGACCTAGATCTGGATCTGCAGCCAATCTTCTAAATAGATCCGGTGCGGGATCAATTGGATCTTGGTCGGTTCAACGATCTCGCTGTCTGTTGCCACGTGATGTTCAATGTTGTCGCGAGCAACGGACCCTCGCGAATAGATGCTTGATTTATGACCTACATTGTGACTGCATACAAAGTGCATAGGTAGATTTGATGGACTCTTTCAGCTTGTCGAACGATGAAGCTAGAATTCAATCATGCGTATATTCTTCTCTGTAATCAGTCGTGTAATAATTAAAAAATAAAATGTTTTATTTTACAATTGAGCCGAAAAGCGAGGTCTATATTCAGCAGTGGATGAGGGCTATTGACGATGATGGTGTGATTGAGAAGCGTTAAATAGATATTAGTATAAAAGCGTTTGTTCCGCGCGAGCGTTTTATGGCCAAATATTTGGAAATTTTAGTTTTGATTAGAAGTGGCTTCAGTTTTGCTAATGTCTCGTAGCATTAACTGCTTATAAGGAAAATTCAAACGCTAATTATATTCGTAATGAAACATATAAAATCACTTGTCCTGATTGTCACTGTATCATCGCAGAGCCTAAACTACATAAGCTACAATCACAGTCGGTTCCTTTTAGATTGACGGCACCTTTTAAAAAAAGATTTTTCAACATAACTCTTCCAATGGGATAAAGTAGGGTTTGAAAGTGTTGTTTGAAAGCAAATTTTAAGGTAGTAATTTCAAAATGCCAACATTTTGAAAACTTGTATTTATGTTGTTTCTATTCCATTTCGCTCACAGATTTTTAATACGTGGATTGACATTAAGCATACTTTCCGAGGCGAAATTAGTTCTTTATAACACATATAGGAATCGCTAAGTCTATGTACTTAGTTTTATCATAGTACCTAGGTATAGAAGGTAATGGACCCGCATTACACAGACAATACGCCCACGAGAAAACTTTAGAAAATGTAACAAAGCACTGAAAAAGAAACATTGACTTGACAGCAATGGATATTATAAAATGTCTTCTTTGAAGGAGACTTTATTATTTTGAAATACATTTTATGTGCCCGTAATATGTCAGTTCTGTCTTCTTTGATGGAATATAACGGAGACGTGATGAAGGCAGCGATAGCTTATTGAGGTTATTATAGAAGGTATCGTGTTCAAAATCGAAGTGATTTGCGTATTAACTAGTTAATTACCTCTGGCCCCACGCTTTGAAGAGCATATTTAGTCGTTGGTCCCGGCTGTCATGAAGATCTTTGACAGTCGTGATGGAGAGTCGAACTTTAATATTACTTACACTGTTTTAAGCATTAGTTTTGCCTGGCCTAACGATGTAGCCATCATTTATAAGATAATGATGCTAACCAGACAACACTCGCGAATTGCCAGTATGCCAACGCTCTCTCTCTATAGAGATGAAAGTGACGAATCAAAAGATGACCTGGTCCTTCTAACTCTTGAACCCCAAACTCTCCTATTCGCTTTCGTTCATCGTTCATTGACTAGTTTGTTTCTTCTGATTTATGCCCCTAAGTTAAGCAATTACAGGAACGGCTACTTTTTAGATAGGTGGCAGTTTTTGTAAAACGTAATAGTATTTACGTAGTTATATTGCTTTAGTTCATTGCTCGTCAAATAGTTTGAGTTACTGATTCTTTTATTGGCTGCGGCAAGCATTGATAACTGCAGTTACGTTTTGGATGGATAACCATTACATTTTAATTTGTAATACCGTAACTGAAATACGATTATTCAGTCACCAGTTTATAATGGGCAGCTTTTAAAACATTCTTACTACACACTTTAATTAGGTATCTCTCTGGTGAATAGCAACCAAATTCATAACCGCATCATTCTGAAACATTATAATAGGTGTGGCGGTAAACCACTATTATGTTAACTACACCGTAATTGTGCACATACTGGGAATAATATTTGTATCGTATTCCGCTTGCCGACAATATTGAGTGTCAGATTGACAGAATTGAGTGATAGAATGATTATTTTAGCCTCTACTTTGTATAGACTGCTTGGGCGTTAAATAATTATTATTTATTATCACCCTCTCATAGTACATTGAGGAGTAACAGTGTGAGTCCTCCCTTTACGCCTTTTCCTTATTATTTCTCGGCTCCTCTATTTGGCAAGAAGAACAGGCCAGCGACGCCAAAGTGCCGTCTGTTCTGTCATGTAGTAGGATCTAACATTTGTAAGGATTTTTTTATGTAATAGGCTGCAAACGAATAGACAGATCGCCTGATGGAAAGAGATTACCGCCACCCATGGAAAAAGCAACACCAAAGGATTCACAAGTGCGTTGCCGTCATTTGACATAAGAAAAAGAATAGGAGGAGGGCGGGAAGAGATTCACTCTTTGAACGAAACGCAACAGTAAAGATACTGTTACTTTTAATCGAAAATTCAGGCTGTTAAACTAATTTAATTACAGTGCAATGGTGTGTAATAGTAGACAAAGTTTTGTAATGAAAACCTCAGATTCCGTTGATAACAGCTTTAATCTTGCTTTTTTGTCATTAAGTATTACAATGATTCGCAGTTTTTACGTATTGATGCCAGCGTAACAAAATTAGAAATCGAATAACAAAAATATGTGCGGGTGTAAGTAAAATAAATTTAGGAGTCAGGTACAGTATTACTTAAACGAGTAACTTGATGCCATTTAAAATGATCAGGCGTTTATGCAGCGCAGACATCTTCCCCCCCGTTGAAAGACTCCTTTCAACTGCGTTAGTCGTCATCCGGTAAAGATGTAGGCAAGGGGCAGATCCGTGTGAGAGGCCTCCTGAAGCAGCCTCTGGTAGTCTCCACGTCTGCGACTCGTGTGACGCCGTCGGTTCCAGGGAACAGGCGGCTGACTCGTCCCATTCGCCAGCTCAGTGGTGGGACGTTATCCTCCTGGAGAAGAACTAAATCTCCAACTTGCAGGGATGCTGAATTAGTACGCCATTTGGAGCGCTGTTGTAGTTCAGCTATATATTCCTTTTCCCAGCGCTGCCAAAAATGCCGATGAATCTGTTCAAGCTTCAAGTAACGTTGAAGGTTGTTCTGGTTCTCGTGCTCGAGCGATGGACCAGGCAATGCATTTAGGGCACGCCCTATCAGAAAGTGACCGGGAGATAGGAAATGGTAATCGTTAGGGGAAGGGGAGAGTGGGCACAAAGGTCGACTATTAAGCACAGCTTCCACTTGTGTGAAGAGAGTACATATCTCCTCAAACGTTAAATGATGGTTCCCCATAACGCGTTTTAAATGGTATTTCGCGGATTTAACGCCGGCTTCCCAGATGCCGCCGAAATGTGGAGCATACGTGGGAGAAAACACAAACTTTATGCCTTCATTGGTAGCAAAATTAACTACAGGTTCATGATTAGTTTTAAGAAAATTGCCAATCTCTTTAGCTGCCGCAACAAAGTTGCGACCGTTATCGCAAAATATCTCCGCTGGCTTACCTCGACGCGATATAAATCTGCGTAACGTCATGATAAACGCGTCCTTGGACAAATCACTAACGGCTTCCAGGTGCACACACTTATAGCGAAAACATACAAACAAACATAAATAGGTTTTATTTAGTCGTGCACCTCGACCCTTTCTATTTAGTGTTAGGAACGGACCAGCGAAGTCAACTCCTACAGTACGGAATGGAAAATCAGGTATGATGCGCTGTGCAGGTAAATTTCCCATCATGGGAGTTAATGTTTTACCTTGTATACGTCTACATCGAACACAAACATGTACTGTGCGGCGGGCCAAATGCCTACCATTTATAGGCCACACAGTCTCTCTTACACAGGCCAGCAACAGCTGAGGCCCAGCATGCATATTGTGTAAGTGTTCATATTTAAAATACAATTTAGTGAGTGGATGAGAAGCGTGTAAAAGTATAGGATGTTTTTTAGTATAATTGTAATTAGATAATTCTATCCTACCACCGACCCTCATCACCTTGTCATCATCCAAAAAGGTTGAAAGTGACAAAAGTGTTGACTTGCTACTTAAAGTTTTATTTTTTAACAAAAGATTGTACTCTAGAGTAAATGAAGTTTGCTGAGCAATTTTACATAAGCTAGTAAAAGATAATTCTAATTCGCTAACATTTAATTTACCAAATAATTTATCTTTAGGACATTTATATCTTATGTTATGTATGAATCTATTGACATACGCAAATACACGTCTCAGTTTTAAAAACGATGAAAACTTATCTATTTTTAGAATTTCTGTTGCTGGTTCCAGGACAACAGCGGAAGTGGACTTCATCTCAGGTAAGTCTGATTCATTTATTAATTTCTTTAAATAGGGCCAATCGGATTCAGGCTGTATTAGAAAGCTTGGACCTGACCACCAGAAATTAGAATTGATGATTTGATCTGGGCTCACGCCCCTTGAGATCAGGTCAGCTGGATTCTGATCAGTCGGCACATAGCGCCACGACGAACTATCGGTAAGTTCATTAATTTCGGCTACCCTATTAGCTACAAACGTTTTTAACTTTGCAGAATTACCATTTAACCAGCTGAGGACAACGCTGGAATCGCACCAGTAAATGATGCGATTGACATCACATCGCAGAGAGCTGGTAACTGTCTTACACAATTTTGCAGCTAATAGCGCAGCGCAAAGCTCCAGACGCGGTATTGTTATCGGTTTCAACGGCGCCACCTTAGACTTAGCACACAGTAAATTTACCTTTACCTCGCCAGCTAAGTTGTGTGACCGTAGGTACACACAGGCACCGTAAGCGACTTGAGAAGCATCACTAAAGGTATGTATTTCTATATAATTAGGAGCTTCGCATAGTGTTAAGCGCGGGATCTGTAAATCTGATAAAAAATGTAAATTGCCAATGAACTTGTTCCAGGATTCCAGGATATCGGAACTAACTGGTTCATCCCAACCCTTCTTGTTCAGCCATAAGGACTGAAGTAACATTTTAGGTATAATTACACATGGACTGAGAATTCCAAGAGGATCAAAAATCTTGAATGATGCAGACAGTATCGATCGCTTGGTAACCACATCATTTTTATTGGGAATCTCAATCGATATTTGAAGGGTATCGGTTTTAGGATTCCAATTTAATCCTAAAGTATTATTAGATTCACTTAAACTAACCTTATCATTCTGATCAATGACTGATGATGATAAAATGCTTGGTAAATTCGATCTGAATTTACGTAGTTTAAACCCACCTGACTTTAAAGTGTCCGACACCTTGCGTTGAATGTATAATAGCTTGGACTCGTCGTTTGATCCGGTGACCAGATCGTCGACGTAATGGTCGTGTTTAATAATGTTACCTATAAGCTGGTCATCGCAATTCTCTGCCAATACTGACAAACACTTGGTGCTCAAATATGTAGCACTTGCAAGACCATAAGTTACGGTTTTCAAACGTAAAGTTTTGATAGGATTGGACTCATCACTTCTCCAAAGTATTAATTGTAAATTACGATCCATTTCATTTAATTCAACCATTCTAAAGAATTTTTCAATATCAGCTGTCAAAATATATTTGTACTGACGAGCTCGAATCAAAATAGAAAAGATTGAGTCTTGAACATTGGGACCGACCATCTGCAGATCGTTCAGAGAGAAACCTGAGGAAGTTCGTGCCGATCCATCAAAGACAACACGAGTCTTTGTCGTTTCACTGTTTTGCTTATATACTGCATGATGGCAAAGATAATAGGATGGAACGGGATTAGTAGTCGGACATTCCTCTAAATGACCTAACTCTAAATATTCTTGAATGAAATTGCAATATTTCAACTTTAATTCTGGATTCTTACGGAAACGTCTTTCTAAATACAACAATCGTTTTTTAGCCATAGCGTAAGAATCTCCTAAACAATCTGGATTATCAATTAGGGGCAGCCTCACACAAAATCTACCCGATTCTAAACGATAAGTATTACGATAAAAATGGTCTTCACATGCCTGCTCAATTTTGCTAAAATATTGCTTATCTGGAACCTGCTCAAGTTCCCAAAACCTTTTCAAATGAGAATCAATATTGGAATTATTGCATTCGTCACTATCACTAATTGAAACATGACACGGAATATTTTTAGGTGACGAACAATTCCTTACATTTGGAGAAATTGGGCCGGCAACGAGCCAACCTAGCTTTGAGCTACGAAGCTGGGGCATATTAGTACCTAATGCAAGCTGATCACATCCGAGTAGGTCCCAAAACAGGTCTGCACCTATCAAGACGTCTATGGCTGAAGGCCGATTAAAGCTAGGATCAGCTAGCTGTAGGTTGGTTGGAATATTTAATTGACTAATGTCTATAGATTGTTTTGGAATAACACTTGTTAATTGGTTTAATACATAAAATGACTGTACAACACTATAGTCATCATTAAGAGAATTTAATCGGGCAATACAACTTTTGTTTACGTATTCCGCTAAGTTGTTGCCTATACCGATAACGTTTATAGTATTAATAGCACATACCTGTAATGATAACTTGTTCATAAGTGACTGGCTAATAAATGAAGACTGACTGCCACAGTCTAACAAAGCACGCACTCGAAATTGTTTGTTTGTTTGTGGATTGATAACATTAACCATAGCTGTTGATAAAAGAATGTGATTTTCTATAAAATTATCACTAATAGAATTATTTACTGATATTTCAGTTGAACCACGATCTGTGTTGGTATTATTGCTGCTGACTGTACTAGCATTACTTGCACTAGTATTGTTTAAATTAGGGGAATGCAAGAGTGAATTGTGCCTACGCTTGCACTCACGACAGGGACCCAACTTGCAGTCACGTGCACGATGCCCAGTTCGTAAACAATTGGAGCATAAGTGCAACTTAAATGCTTCATCTCGTCGTTCCTGAACGCTCTTCGCAAGGAATGTAGGGCAGTCGTATATCCAGTGGTCACCCTTACAGACAACGCACTGCTTAGCGACAGAGCCGGTGTTCTGAACTGTAGATGAAAAGGATTTAGTACTACGAGAATTGTTATTATTGTTTTGACGTGATTGTGTGACCTTGGGTATATCAGACTTGTTTTGATTCATAGTTTCTAACACATCAGCGCGATCAGTTAGGAATTTTTTGAAATCCTTTAAAGCAGGGAGATTGGACAAATTATTACGATGTTCTTCCCACTTCATGGCAGTACGATTATCTAATTTTGGTATAAGAATTTTAATAATTATCATTTCAAGCAGTTCATCTTTCGTTGCTAAACTTGACAATGCTCGCAAGTTTTTAGTTACGTGGTCAACTAGAAACCTCAGTGATTTGTCCGATTCACGTTTGTGTTGTTGTTGTGTTGATTCGAAATATATCAATGAATTAAGGTGTTGATTTATAAGTTGGCGCTTGTTATCGTAACGATCGCACAAAAGCTGCCATGCAGTTTTATAATTATTTTCAGAAATCTCTAAATTGGAAATAATTCGCGCGGCTTCCTTTTCAAGATACGATACCAAATAATGGAACTTGTGAATAGGTTTAATGCGTTCATTGTTATGAATAAGCGATAAATAGGTATCTCGGAACTCAAGCCAGCGGAAATAAGCGCCATCAAACTTTGCGATTTGTATTTGTGGTAATTTAAAATCAACATGATGACATTGAGATGACAGATCGTTATGACATTGTGATGAATTGTGCAAATCAGATTCGTTTGAAGTATTTTTGTACTTATCAAGTTGCTCTTCAGCAATTGCAAGATGTGAAGTGAAGATCTGCTCAATTTCATCACGTTCGTCGATCTCGGAGTCCATATTATCGCAATTAATGACCTCAATCTGAGCCTGTAGTTCATCAAATTTGCTAGACATAGCTCGTATTTTACCAATACTAATTTCTAACTCTTTAATTTGGGTTTTATTCAATTTTGAAGAGCATACTCCATCTAAATATTTTTTAAACTTTGTTAAACGACCTTTGACCGAGCTACGCTTAGCAAACAGTTCCTTCAATTGTTTTGCATTACAGTCTTTATCTTCGCTTAAAGACATTTTGTTAAATACTAATAGCAACAACAAACGATAAACTAGCACTGAGAACTTTACGAAAAATGCTTATTGTTAATTGAGTTCTAAACAGTAACGCAAAATGAAGGAATAAAGTTATATGTTTAGAATCTTATCTGATACTCCTTCGGCGGCACCTGGCGCAGCAGCGCGGCTGCAGCTCGGCAGCACGACGATGCACCGACGTCACCCAAACGCGGCTAGCGGTAGCTGGCAGCGTCAGGCAGCGATGGAGTTTCTGGAATAGTCGGCCCAAAATATTTGAAATAATGTTAACTACAATAATGGCACGAACTATTGGGAGGGTGTCTATGAGAAAAATTGGCAATATTACTAATTGGTGTTTAGATACTCAAGTATTGTTCATTTATGAACTTATTTTAAGGAATGTACTGGTATTTTAAGAATTTATAATTTTACAAATGATGACGTAGGTAGTTGTCACACTGAACAATGAATTTTAATTACACTATTTTTCTATATTTACTGGTTGTTTACTTGAAATAAGCTTTAAATTAGCTAGATACTTTGTTGAACTAATGAAATACACAAGTGGAATGTACCAAACAGCGACCCTTTTGATAGGAAAAATAGGTTTAGGTGTTAGGGTAAACTATGGGAATGGCACTTAACTGATAGGCGAGACGGCTGCTTCCGGCTGCATTGGTCCTCGCTGATGGCTGTTGGCACTGATAGAAACACGAGCTGTTCTACAAATGTTGACGGAATCCTCGAACTGGCGTGGCAGGCTGACGGTGAACCCCGACGTGGCGTCGTCGTAGAAGCTAAGGCTGGGCGCGGCGCTTTCTGCTGACCGACCTGGCTGGCTTAGTTGTCTTCTTTGATAGTGTTCCTGCGTCTGTAGTCCTCCACAATCAATCTTTGGTAGATTTCCTTTTGACGAGAATTCTTTGTTTTCGTACTTCGATCCGAATTTTGCAAATCCGTGATGTCGCGGTCGCCAATTTTAATGTGTAATAGTAGACAAAGTTTTGTAATGAAAACCTCAGATTCCGTTGATAACAGCTTTAATCTTGCTTTTTTGTCATTAAGTATTACAATGATTCGCAGTTTTTACGTATTGATGCCAGCGTAACAAAATTAGAAATCGAATAACAAAAATATGTGCGGGTGTAAGTAAAATAAATTTAGGAGTCAGGTACAGTATTACTTAAACGAGTAACTTGATGCCATTTAAAATGATCAGGCGTTTATGCAGCGCAGACAAATGGTAATAACAATAGTAAAATATGTTTGTATCTCACTTTATGTAAGTCGGGCTGTGTCATTTTTAAAACATCGGACATTAAAGTTTTGTATTGTGGTTACAACTAGGGGTTGAATTATTGATGTAATAGCGAGATGTGTACAAATTAATTAGTCGGCCATACTACAATTTTTTTAGGTTAGTAACACATCGATATATTGTAGAAAGTAGGAAAAGAATCAAAACTCTTTGGACGTAGAATCTCAATTTGAAACTGGCATTGTTACTGTAGTTTTGAAAATGGAATCTGATAAATGAAGATTTGGCTAGCAATTGGTGTTATTTACTAGCTTTCTGTTAAGTCTGTCAATTTGATTACCAATTAATTATAAAAAATCTCGATTGTTTAATGGTAATAAGAAAAACCCTGACGCAATAATAATTGTACTACCTGCAAAAATATGTATGAGTTAATTTGTGAAGTTATTAAATGGTGATATTTTTTGCGTTGGAAAATATGCCACTATTCATACAATTTTACTGGCACCCAAAAATCTATTCTTTGATAACGATACTCATAAAAATTTGTTCTTACGAAATGTCTTACTTTAATTTTAGATGCTGTCTAAATGTATAAACTATTTTACATTCTTGGCTTCCATTAAACCGTCGATGAACAAAAGAGTACCTTAGCATAGAACCTAGTAATCTTGTGTGGGTTCGATCCCCACACAAGATTACACTAAATGGTCTTCTCGCCGTTTAGAACAGTGCCAAGTGCCGTGGTTTCGATCCCCATACAATATTTCCACAACCACCACTTTGTGAGATCCACTAAATTCTGTCTCGGTGTCCGTTGATCAAATGTTTGTAAAATTCGCAATACATGATTGTTTTTTTGTAAAATTCGCAATAGATGTTCTGTACGGTCTTTCTTTAAAATAAAATAAGCATAAAACCTTTTTTTATTTCTGAACATCAGTGTTGCTACATTTGCCATATAGATCGAAAAATAACTGTGATGCCCTTGGTACCTAGTGAGTGTGTGTGACTAACATGAAAAGTGCATTAGGCACATCATCACTCAATTAAACTTTGACAGCTATAGGTATATTTTACTACAAAGTTTAAAATCTTCCGTAATGCAATACCTACATATCGATTTTCGTTAGAATTAATACGATTATCGGTAGCTACCTGAACCAACGCCTCGGTCAGCGTGGATTAAGGTTTAATGCATTCTAAGGGTGTTAAATTAAAAAGTTACAATGCCCAATGTTTGAACTAACACAATATTTTTATTATGGATTACCAGTGAGTTCTTTCAAGACAGAGATACTTACATTAATGTTTTTGTAACAGGTAATTACTTTGCAATATGTTATACTAGTATAGTCATAGTATAGTAATATACCCAAAGTATAGCTTTTGTCCGAGTCAGCGTATTGCATGAAATATAGATTATTTTAGAGTAACTTAGGAAGTAATTTCGTGATAAAGTGTTCCGAACATAAAATCTGCATTATATGTGACACGTGACACTTAAATCGTAGTAGGGCCTTACTCGACCGGGGCAGTACTACAATCTCACAGAAGATCAAGTATCTACCTATACCTAGGCTAGAGCTAGGCAGTGGCTTAGTTGTAATTATGCACACAGTCATTTCTAGGAACTGGGGTTACCACTTACCACCAGATGAAATAGAAAAAAGGCTTGATTTTTATTACGTCGTTAAAGGACCACTCTGGGCTTGAGTTTAGTCTTTTTAAAATCTGAATAATTTTACAATAACCTATAACGTGTAGGTACTATCGACGAGTTATCTTATGAATATTGGCATGGCGGGCAATACAAAGTATTTAAAATGCTAGCAAAGCTTACATACTTTGTAGTTTATTTTTTGTGCCGGCGTTCTTTCACTCTTTGTTGGATGTGCGCATATCCTACCGGGTTGCTGAAATGAATTTATTCAGGGCCCTGGATATTGAACGTGCTACTCACTGTGCATTTGCATAGGTGTAAAAGAGATGCAACGACTTAATTTGATTTTTTTAAAGTGAAGTAGTACTTTACTGCACGGTTGGCGTAGTGGTTTAAGCAGCCGCCTCGCCGCTTGACTCTCCGACTAATGCGGTTTCGATCCCCACAACCGACAACACTTTGTGTGATTCACAAATTGTTGTTTCGTATCTGGGTGTTCAATGTGTCCGTTCGTTGTACTTTTTGTACAGACCACGCGATGCAGGAGTTAATCCTAGTGCGGAAGTCGTCTTTTAAAGTAAGAATCAAGAGGCCATCAGGTTGTTGAAAAACTTAAATGTTATAATTAGAGATATTTCTTGCTTTTGGTTCTGGAAGACATACTACAGTACTTTTGTGGTAAAGATAGTTTTCTGACCAATTTGGTTAGACTTGAAAGCGGATTCGATCTCCGTGGTGAAAGTCTTGCGATCTGGACCCAAGATTATAGTATAAGGCTTTTATAGCAATCTGGATTTAATATGACGATGCTCTGATATAAGTACTTCTTCGTATTAGTAACTTTTACTAGAATTTTATAAGAAATAACGCTATTCACAATGTGTTGATATTGCTCCAAAACTGTTGGAAGCTACCTTTTGTTCCTCCTCACCGTGTCTGATGTTCAGCATACCGAACATCCACTAAATAGAAATAGTTTGGCATTAAAATGAACCCGCAGGTCGCCATGTTCATGTAAATTAGTTTTATTACGTTGAATTTTGGAGGTTTCGGATGTTTTCAAAACCAGACGTATAAAAACTTTAGCGAAATTTGGAAGTTGAGAGCTTTGAGCACAAAGCTCTGGTTCTCTGCAGCTTTAAAGGCTTTAGGGCTTCGTAGAGTCTATTAACTGGTGAAGCTCCATGATCTCCCTGTATGAAAAGTTTTGGTGCATCTGGAACTACACTAAAATGCATACACAATACTACTTGTGTTATTAACCTAAGATTCCCTAACATGAGTTTCTCTGGACTATTTTCGAACGTTTTTAGCTTGAAGTGAACAGCGTTTTGGTTTCAGCTTAGTGAGTGGTTAGTGTTATGATTGAGTGTGATTTGAGTTCGATCCTCACGCAAAATAATAGTGTTAATAGTGTTTTGCGTATAAAGACAACGTTAAAATATAATGATTGGTTTTATATCGTCTTTCGAATATCCGATCATCATCCCCTTGTACATACCACTGTTAGACATACGCTTTTTGCGTCACAAAGGCATTGACGGTATAAGATGAAAAATAGATTTTGGAAACAGAAAAAGAGGTGATGGTGGACTAGGTGTCTTATGTATGTATCATTAGATACATTTTTCTAACTTCGGATATACAACAAACTACTTAATAATATTTTGTTTTTTAAACGGTAAGATTAACTTAAGCAATCCTACCAGGAAACATGAAGTCGACGCAAACAAAGAGATAATAATTATGTCAATAGTTCTAACTTTAATTTCGAACTTAATCCTCCTATCTTATTTCTCGAACAACATTTCTAATTACAGCAATATCTAGATATAATCTAGTAAATTTATCAAGAGGCATGTTTATGCCTTCGTCAAGTTATATTTTGTACAGATTTCAATAACTTCCAGTAGCGGAATGGAATAAAATTAAATACTGCACTACCTAAACGAGAATTGAATTTCTTTGCAGCAGAAAAATAAATATCCTATTTATTTCCTTACCTCCTATTTTTTATTGAAAATGGAAAATATTTTATATTTGTACAATATCGGGAACAACTTTTATCGATAACGATCAATTCGATTGCCATTCCGCATCTATTCATAGCGTTCGGTTGTAGGCTTCTTCGCTATTAAGTCGACACAATCGATTTCGTTTCAACAGGCACTCGTTTGTTACTGTATGTTTCTTAACATGTTTTTTATGTTTAATATTATGAAGAAGCAAATTTTTCATCGAAATTTTTATAAACTTTGTGTACTTTTTTAATTGCCGTTTGGGAGTCTGCTCTTTATATAAATAACTTAGACAATGCTTTTAATTCGACTGCACGGATGGCATAAGCTGTGTTGCGTCGGATGTTGTGAAAATCGCCCAAACGAGACAACACTTTGTTTGAGCTGCAAATTACGTTTATTATTTTGAGTCTCTGTTGGTTGATCAGTCGATCAACCCACTTTAAAATGGGATCAGGATTTGTACCCCGACAGTTCCCATCTCAGTGAAAAAGAAAATAATTTATGATAAGGCTAAAGTATTAGGCGTTCATTTAGCTGCCTGATAGTGAAGTTGTCTTACGAATCGGTTGACTAGTATCAGATGCAGTCTTCACATTAAGTTTCGAAGGTAGATGTCACCTTCAAATACACTACGATCAATTTGGTCATCCAGCTTATCAAAGTAAAATAAAGCAAACAATACTTTAACTACAACATGTAGTAGACTTCAGCCAAGAAAAGTTTTATATGAAAACATATTGCTTATCTAAGTCTGAAGTAAAAATCCACTCGTGGTTTCAAATAACATTAGGTTCATATAAGGAGTTTACCTTCAAGAATTTCTCATATAATGTAGTGGATTCTTGGAGTAGGCTTAGAGTAATATATGAAGAATTTTAGGGTTCCGTAACACAATTATAGAAAGAGGGATTTTGATATAACAACTTATTCTTGACACTGAGAAAAGGGAGGGACAGGTAGAAGGAGTCTATAGGAGACACAAGGATGTGACAGGGCACAGAAATGACAGGGAAGAGGAGGAGATAATTTCTTAACAAAACACATGAATACATGCGCTCGGCCGCGTAGACACACACACGCGTTACTTGCGTGAAAGTAATACGGATCCGGATAGGAGAGAGGAAGAGGAAGGGAAGGAGAGGAGTAAGTAGCTAAACAAAGTAAAGGATAGGTGAAAGAGAAGGGTAGTAGAAAGTACCTTAGCATAATAAAAGAAACGGTGTCTAATATGTTATTTTTACTCTAAGTAAAAACGGCAGAAAGCGGAGTATATTGCCTTAACAAAATGAAGGATAGGAGAAAAGGAAGGAAAGTAGAAGGTCCCTTAAAATTAAAAGTACCGGTCCCTCTAATATCATCATCATCCTCCTGGCGCTATCCCAGTCTCAACGTCGGGTCCGCTTCTAGTCTAACCGGATTTGGCGGCATATTAGCTTTTCCACGGAGCGACTGCCTGTCTGACCTTAGCAACCCGAATGGATAGCGATATTCCATGTTTTAGACTAGTGTCACTTTATTTTAGAGGTAATACGCACATAACTCTGAAAACTCAGTGGTGCGCGCCGTGGATTCGAACCCAATACCCTCTGCATGACAGTCCGTTGGCATCTCCAATAGGCTATCGCTGCCTTTAATACCAGTCCCTCTAATATAACTCTGTTAATTGTTACTTTAAGTGACCAGTTTAAGAGGATAGGAGTCAAAAAAGGAGAGGAGACAGAAAAAAGAAACGGAACATTTGAAATAGCACATAATTATATCTGAGCATCTTATGCTTATACTAAAGCAACTGATTAAATGTTTATAATAGTGACATTGATCATTTTTAAGGCCGCTGATTTAAGCTATACTTCGAAAGTGTTGATAAATGCGGATTCGATTCCTGTAAAGTACAAAAACATTATTATTTTGGTGACCAAAAAATTAATCTGGCTCTGGGGTTATATTTGCCTCCAATATATCAAAATTATTCTTTTTACTTCAAGCCAAGGTTCTGAACCTTATGAGAGTGCACTTACACACACTTGACGGTATTATTTTATTATCTGTTATAGTGTACATGTTTACTTAGTAAGAGAGCTCAGGATATATCAGTCTTCGTCAATAAACAGTGGTATGATAAGTGGAGAAAATGATGCGTAATTTTTTGATATGGCTACATTATACATCTAACTTCTTGTACTTTAGTCCTTACATATTATAAAACAAAGTTCCTCGTCTCTTCTGTCTATTTATTTGTTTGCGATACACTTAAAACCACTGAACCGATTTAAAATTCTTTCGCTATTGGAATACTTCAATATTTCTAACTTTTTGCCGGGACACATAACTTCGAAAAGTCAGATTCAAACCCGAAAATCTCTGCGTGGCAGTTTGTGGTATTTCCACTAGGATATCTCTAGCTAAAAGGGCTCAAATAAAAAAGAATAATTTAGTGTAGAAAAAGCCGGCAAGATGCTCCATGAGTATCATATAAAGATCCTGTATTAGAAGAAATCTATTTAACTGGCTCCAAATCGAAACGTGAAACTGAACTCGGGCGGTGTTCAAAATATTGTGCAATCATCAAGCACGCAATCAGTTATTAAGTGACGTCACATTCATTGGCCACTCACTCTGTTAACCGTCATGCGCTGAGATGAAAACAGGCACTGACACCCATAACTGGACCGTATTTTCAACCCTTGTACATTTAATTTCTATGCTTATATCATAACTATTGTGTATCACGATGATATTGTACAGTGCGGTTTTTTTTATAACAATGCACACCCAGACTCGAAGCAACAATGTATGGATCTCACAAAGTGAAGTCTCGTGTGGGAATCGAATCCACAACATTAGGCGCAGAGTCGAGCGGTGGGGCGGCCGCTTAAACCACTTCTCCTACCTTGTGATCCATTATGAAGTGACCAAGTCCTACGATTTATGTACCTATTATTTGCCTTTTAGCCAATAGTAATGTCTTTCAATCAACCACAGAGTAGACAGTAATGAAGACAGCAATGTTAAAATATAAAAATGCAAGTAGCAATTATTATATTGCTCCTTGTTAAAATGTATCTCCATATAGACATAAAAAATTATGTCCGCGGTTCCGCCCGCGTAAGTGTTGCCTCTCGCGAAAGAAGCTTATGCGTTATAAACTATGTTACTGCATAGTTTCATCAAAAGCCAGTCAGTAATAAACATACTCCTATCCTTACAAACTTTCGCGTATATAAAATCCTGTGGTGTGTTTGCCCACTAAATATAAGATTAATATTCTTAAACATTCGATCCTTGTACGTCGCCATTTTAATATTTATGAAGGTGCTCGTCGGCTAAGTGATCTGCCCCCTTAGCCAAATGGCATTCGATTAACGATATCGCTAATCGCTAAGTGCAAAAATGTATGAAACTGACATAGGCTTGCGAGATGTCACGTGGTCAACGAAGAAGAAATTCCTTATGTTGCCATGGCAACCAAACGTTAGCGAAAGTAGAAAACTAAGCGAATGCCATTTGGCTAGGCCCTCTGGAACGCGTGTTGTAAAAAAAATAACATATTTCACGCTTAATAATATGTGTCGTGATATTTTGCTTACAAAATTCACCGAGAAGAATTCGCTTCGACAAGATCACGATATTATCGTTTTATTGCTCATTAATTCCAAAGTATTTTTTTAAAGAAGTGTACATAAACGGATTTTTGTCACCTTGCAGTTTGAAAACAGTTTTTTTGGTAACACTTTACTAACGCATCTAGTAAATATCTACACTTAAGGCTACGCCTGTGCATGGCAGTCGGTCCATAGGGTAGGAAAGTCGGCTTGTACCATTTTAACTATTGGCATTGCATAGTACGCCTTTCGTGCAGGTTTTATTAAATTACGTGCCAGCTTATGCGTATGTTGTATACCTTGAATGGGGCGATTTCATTAGTCAAGTACCTCCTTCTCATAGGATATCGATGTAAAATAGCAGATTCTACACATATTGTTGCGTTTCGTCCGATGATTTACATCGCCGAAAACCCCACCGTCTTCTCCTTCATCACGTTTCACTTCCTATATCTTCTCATCTCTAAAAAGTTTACGAGTTCGCCTTCTAGAAACAATCTGCTTCCAAAAAGATCTTTTCTCCTCTCATGGATCGACAGTTTGATAGACCTCTGGCACACTGTCGACGGGCTTTTCGTTATGGTGTAGTCGTAACTATAATAGAACAATTCAAATAGTAAAAAAATTGCCCGTATCTGCTATTCCATTTTATATTTTGACACCTATCAAGTGCAGGCTTGTGTACATTTGAATGTGTCATGATTTTGCGTAGAGTGCGTTTGGTGGTTATTCTGGAGTGCACATCAACAGCTCTGTCTGTATACATACTCGGCTGCTGAGCACGGGGCTAAGGTCTACCAGGCTGGCCAAAAGCTGGTTGACAGACTTCACATATATTTCGAGAACATTGAGAGCTGTTGTGCACAACTAAACAGTATACTATTCTACTACGACTTTGTTGTTTTTATATAACTGGAAAGTGATTGGTAGGACTGTAAAATTTAGTTTTACAAAATATTCTACGTTCTTTTTCGAAATCGGTCACTAATACTACTAATACTACACTAATAGGTACAAAATGTGGTTCAACGTCTCTATTTGTAAAAGACAGCAATAGACTTGAGTTCTGTTTGCCGGATAATATAACTGAGGCCAAAGTCGGGACACAAATAAATAGTAGCCAAATAGCACGAACAGTGTTCTCTATTTAATGAAGATCTTTAGCGGCTTAGATGAGACATATATTGCTCGAGATCCACAGTATTAACCAAAGCATGTAAAGTAGGTACACCATTTAAAAATACTTAATAAATATACCCAAATAACTACTTTATTTATAGACTCAATATTCCAAGGCTCCCGTAACACTATATGTAGAAATCTCATGTTGCAGCATGCCACCAAAACGATTTCACCGATGTTATGATTGTTTTGTGAATCTTTGGTAGATCTGAGAATAGGTCACTTAGGCTAATTTCAAGCCAAATGCCCGTAAATTAGCCTCTTTTATTCCCGTCAAGGATACCTAAAGCGTCAAATACGAATATAGTTACAGCAGAATGAAAGTTACAAACAACTAAAAAGCTTGAGTACTACTCCGAAGAGAAACGTTATCTATTTTCTTTTCTTAACAAGCTACCGTTTGAACATTACTTCACCTGATATTACGGGATGTTTTGCTATTGCTTCAGTAAAACAACTTGTTTACTTGAGTTCTGTAGACTATCCGATTCGAGCGTCAATATAATTATGTTTGTAATAGGGTTTGATGTTATTGCAATGTGCAATAATGATGTAACGTTGATGTATTTAATATTTTTGTAAGGATTTCTTTTTAATTTTATTGATTAAGGAAGTGGAACTGTTGCATTTTACTTTGTTTCCTCGTCTTGTAATTAACTGAAACTCGGTGCCGCGTGTAGTATGTTTTTAACATGATTATTCAATTAGCCATGGCTGTCACAGACATCAATATGAAGAAATATAATATGACTAGCTGTTTGCCGTGGTTTCACCTGCGTCCTGGGGGAACAAGTTCGCGTACCCGGTTAGTTTATAGCCTAAGTTACTCCTTGGTACATCAGCTATCCGCCAGTGAAAGTCCCGTCAATATCGGTTCAGCCGTTCCAGAGATTAGCGAGAACAAACAGACGGACAGACAGACAGAATTAATATTACAAACAGACACTCCAATTTTATTTATATGTATAGATATAGCTAGGTTTCATACGTATGAAGTTAAAAAGGGTCGAAGCTCTGGCAAACAAAATATCCCGATAAGCGGCAATAGGCTCGCCACCTATTACGTGGGATCAAAACACTGGCAAAAAGAGGGCGTTTGATATGCCTCTGCCTACCCTTTCGGGGAAACAGGCGTGAGTCTATGTATGTATGTATGTATGTATGAAGTTAAAAACTGTTATTTGACAATATAAGCAATTAAACAAATACCTGATATTTTTAAACTCTAAACTAAACACGGCAGCCTCATTGTAACAGAAGAATAGTTAAAGAAACTCCTATTAACATAAATCTATTCATTCCTTCTATGCTCATTTCAATTCTGGTACTTATGGCTCAGGTTCTCCTATTTTAAGTACCAGCCGCACATATATTGTAGCTAACTATATGTTTTCATTTAAAATTGTACATAATTTTGTTATGCTTGCTTGTGAAACAAATAAATAAATAAATTCTAGTAATATTTTAAGACTGGTTTTTGTATTTCGTATTTCGCTGTTCGCACAATCTGTTGTAGGTGAATTGCATATCATAAAGATACTCATAGCTAAGGCGATCTATGTTGTGACTGCATAGCTGCTGTATTGCGATTTCGCGATTCTCTGCACGCGATTGCGAGGTGCCTCTCCATGCGTTTGCGATGTAATTTTATTGGTTTCTTAGCTTCTTCCTTATGATACTCACATTTAATGTAGAAATTATAAAGTTTGTAGTATACAGAAATTTAACACAAGTTTTTCACATAATTTTTTCTGTTACCAGGGCGCCAACCTTTATAATAAACTCAATAGGGTTCTCTCATTATCCATACTAAATCAGCCTGTAAATCGCTAGTAGTATGAAGTCGGTTAAAAATGGTTAAAACAACTGGATTATACAACTACAGAAACTATACTTTATAACCTTTAGCACTAATCTTCAAAGCCTACCCGATGATCAAAAAACTGGCATACTTATAAATACATCTAACAACAATACACATAAAGACGCGTGCACTGCACCACAAACAACTACACTTTCATTCACTCACGAACACACACACACACACACACTTACAAACGCACACAAATTTAGTTTTATTTTGAGGCATTTCGATATGTATATAATTATAGGTTTAGTATTTTCTCTTCTTTTTATATTAGTTAATACTATATTGTTGTTATTAAGTACATAAATGTAGAATTTGTCGCCAAGTATCCGGATGTTGCTGGGTGAGTTCCTGGTGATCTGTGATACAGGCTCACGCCTACTTCAGACACCAGTCCTCACACAATAATTATAAAAGTGTTTACTGTAATGGTGTAATGTAAACTTGTTTGTATGTTGTGAGGAGAATAAATATTAAATTAAATTAAATTTATATTAAAGCATGGTGTATCGCGTGGATCCATTTTGTGTGAAATGACAGCTATAGGATCCGTCTTTTTATTTCAAGTCTTCGATAATAAGATAAAACAGCCTATTTGACAGGATTCTATAATATAATGAAAGTATCAGAATTTCGACTAACTACAATCTTATGCAAAACGGAGGCATATTTGCGTCCGAGAGCTGAACAAAGCCACAGTATTTATTTTATATCAGATCGCTTCGGCAAAGCGTGCCGCAGGCTAGCTAAAGTTTATGCATATTCGGCATTTTGTGATCGTAATTACATAGTAGGTACTTTATTGATCTTGGCATTTTTGACACAACAATAATGTAATCTAATACTAAAAAAATAGCCTATCCGATTATATATAGGTATTGTTGGTATACTTTCTGTTATTAACGAAATGTCACTGAAGTTTGAAGTTTCAAGCTAGTTATCTTTAGAAATGCGTAAAGCAACCCATACGTGCATAAGCTCTTGTCCCCAAACACACATAGGGATCACCGATCCTTCAACAACTAAATAGCTTTTAATTGAGCCTTTGAAACGAATCCAATCGGATCGGGAACTTTGAGCCTGGCAACACCATATTAATTAGACATGTCGCATGTCATTGAGTTTTCGTCCCTGGCAACTTTTATCCGCGTTCATTGTTTGTAGCTGTGGATCCTTCTGGGTCCGTATAAACTAAAATTGAGATTCAGAAGTTCAATCCTGCACAAAGAGACTGTGCAATTCTAGCTCTTGTTTACTTAGTTTGAAACTCAATGCATCTCAGCGATGCTTTGGGACTACTAAAATGAAGCTATTGTGTCAGTTGTATAATATTGGCGGTTATGATAGTGGCATTGCTCATGAAGTTTAGTAATTGCTCATTGTCAGATAAGGAAATTAATTTGAAGTGGAAATATGAAAAGAAAGTATAGCTATCCTACTAGTGTCATCTTTTGGATAAAGGCAACAGTTTTGAATCCGAACCAAATACAAGTACCTACAATTAAGCTATTTAGAATCATGTTATGATTCTTACATAAAGAAGTAGTTAGAAGTTGAAGTTAAGATTTATAGATGGGTTTCATTATGATAGTAGTTATTTACAAAATCGTTTTCCATTTCTAGTATGAGTCGTAACGTAAACAAAATCTATACCTAAACCATCTCAAAATCAGCAATATTTCTTTACATATTTTGTCACAGCCAGACCCCTAAAGCTTTATTCGACACGGCACCAGCGTTGCATATAAACTTTCAAATCCTTTTCTTTGAAAACAGTTCGTTTGATTCCAATAAAATTCACTTAGCTTAGGCAGTAACTGTGTTTACAACATTTTCAAAAAGAGCATTAACTGAATGAAAGGTTTAATTTCAAGATATTCATGCAAAATTTAAAAAAATACTTACGTAAAGTAAATAATTCAAAAATGTTCAATATACATCGTTTACAACTAATTATCTTTGTCATACGTAAACATTTGGTTAGAAAGCCATTGGAATAAAGTTTTTAATGAGTCCACCGAATCATAGCCGCCAGTTCAATATAGCAACAGATATATTTAGTGATGATAGGGAGATCGATTAAAAAATAAAAAAACACGAACGAAAATCGAGGCGCTGTCCTAAGCGACTGTTTTGGTAAATGAGGGGGTGAAGCAGGGGAGGTGAAGGGAGCTTAGCTCTGTCTACTGCGGGGCGCCCCCCTTCATTCTCGTCGCGTGCGGCCGTATTCTGGCGACATCCGTATTCCAATATTTCAAAATCGCAAGCAAATCGTTTTAGCATATTGAATTGAGATACTGATATTAAAATTTATATTACATACATCAATCTGTTTGTACAATATAGGCATAGCGCAATTTTTGTTCTCAGTGCAGCCATGAGCAAAACTGGTTTACATTAGACGTTATAGGTATTAAATGTTGACGAAAGTAGGTAAATACATACGTGCCGTAAGATGATAAAAATAATTAAGTCAGTTCCATGTATGGAGATTATTATTATTATGGCCATTATTATGTTTGTTTTGTTTTTGTATAAAAATAGTGAAGCAGTTCATAGAATACCTACATCTAATTCCATTCCTGCCAGTTTTCAAATCTGTTTTGCAATAAATTGGCTGTGACATACGGGCGGACAGACAGACAGACATTGCGAATCTATAAGGGTTCCGTTTTTACAATTTTTGGCTACGGTACCCTAAAAAACACAATACTGCTCTACTAAGCGCAAAAGCCGTATCTCAACTAAAGCGAGTTACGAGATAATTGAAGTTTAGTAAAAGTTGATTTCTTTTATTTATTTATGGATGTTTATTGTTATTATAGGTATAATTATTATGGCAAAGGTTTCGAAATACGTCGCCGTTTTTAGGGGTTGTGAGTGATTGGAGAGGGAGCAGGGGAGGTCTTGAAACCCCCCCTCACCATTTTCACTTGCCGGAAATACTTGGTTTCCTCTGAAAAAAAAAAAACTCCAAACATCGGTGTGTATGGCACTGCCAACTTCCACATTCATCACACTAGTTTAATAAACTAAGGTTGTCGGAGCCCTGCGAAGGGCTCCTATTTTCGGATTAAGGGTCAAAAGAGAACCTAACATAACCTATTTATTTACTTATTACAGTCGCACCTAACCCAAGGCACTCGAAAGCAATGACGCACAAATTTGACATTAGCTGTCAATATGATCATTCCAAGATGGCAGTTTTGCGTTTCATTTCACGTTTTTCACATAAAACCTAAAAATTACATTTGTAAAACTGTACTAAAGTATAAAAACTATGTTCCGTTTTGCATAATTGCCGAAGTATTTATGAAATTTTGGAAATTGTTTAAAAATATTTAGACGCAACTCCGACAGCCAAAATTACTTTTGGGGGATTAAAACGAACTACCTTAAGCCTCCCACACTACCAATACTCTCAAATTCAGGCGACTCGTTTCGAAACCCAACCCATTATTATTTTTCAAAATAGATGAAACATCAAAAATATATGTGGATATACCTTATTCATGAGATACTGCTATGTCGCTTAGAAAATTATAGAATTAGAATTTGAGTTACTGCTTTTTCGTTAGCTCTCGTCATACATGTTTGTATGGAAAAATATAAAAAAATTCTTTCGCTTCAAATATGTGTTGTTTCAAAGAAAATAAATATTAAAAGATATTTATTTCTATTCATTTATAATTTATTAACGAAATACAGAGTTTACAGCTCATCAAAAGTTAGCTGTCTGCTACAACCCGGCAGGTTTTCTTTAGTCTCATCGAATGTTAAAGGCAGTGTGTGAGGTGATAAGACTTATTATTTGCTGTTGTTCACGAGGCACAGTTTCATTTACTTTCCTTTTACGGCTTGGTATTGTAGAAATTTCAAGCACTGATGAAACATTTTCCTCTCCGTGATCTCGCAATGCCATCCCTTGAGCTTGACGAGAATCAACAATTTCAGGCAACTGCCAATTCATATAAAACGCCACAAGCTTCTCCCAGAAAACATCATCTCTTTCTATAATTTCTATTTTTAGTGGTATACTTTCGCCACTCCACACAGCAAATAAACACTTTTGTTTGCGTGTAACGTGGCGTTGCCCTTGAATTTGGTAATAACAATTACAATATTTGTTTAGACTAGTCAGTTCACTTTTTATCATGTTTCCATATTTGTATTTTATTTGCTCTTATACTATTCTCCAGGCCATTCTTATAGGCAACTTTAGAACATTAAATTTCCATAATCGTGTTTGGACCTATTAATCCATCTGGCGTGGCACCAATAATCGAATAATCCACAAGGCTCGATTGTTACATTTTCTTGCTTAGCCAGTTGTTGCAAAGCCAGTTGTTCGTTTTAGATTCCATGCGCAACTGATTTTACATTGCAAATATTTTATTTGTACAAAATATTTTTTACTAAGTTGGCTTTACTGCTGTTATCTCTTCTTTTTACCACTATACAAAATTTCAATCTGTCAACATATTCTTACGCAATTCGACCCAGTCACTGCTATCCCTCTTGTAATTTTTGCTTATCACTACGGAATTTGAGTCAAATTTTTAAAAAAATTGTTTGGCATTTCTTAGCCAGCTCTTGAACAGATCGTGTTAGGAATGACTGAAGTCAAATGTGTGTAAGACGTTGCAGAACTGTTATCTTTAACTTCACTGTAATTACAATAATGATAATTAGTTACGTACTTTATTATTTAAAAAATACTATATCTTGTGTTATAGCAAACAGAGAAGTCACCTTCTTACTTATAAATGATTGATTTTAGAAATTAAAAAGATATTAGATGTACTGAGACATACCTAATAGTTTATGAATAATCAAAGTTTTACCCGATGTACCTAAAAAGGTTTATGTTGAAAACACAATAATACAACATTCGTTACCGCTTGTGTGCGGATTGCGGAGCGCCATATTAGCGCTGTCATCATTATTGTTCGCCGTGGCGGCATCTTAGCGCTCCAGGCGCTCTGACAAGCTAATGAATTTGAAATATAGGTACATAAAATTATTCGATTTTATGTTATTACTCTTTCAAAAATTGAAAACTGTGGCAGCTATGTATTTTGAGAATAATTTATATAATTATATTATGCATAAACGATACTATATAAGTAACATAGTTAGTCATAAAAGACTCTTATGAAAATAATTTGTGTAAAAATGTTACATATTTCATAATCACTTGGCCATGGATGAATTTCTATTTTATTACGACGCTTTCTTGTACAAATCCTTCGTAGAACTTCATTTCTCTAATTGTCCATATTTTATTCTTCTAATTATATATTTATAAGCACAGAAACAATAACACATTAAACGCAACAAGAGTATAAACTTAGGTCCTAATTATATGTGCCCATAGTTACATGAAAAGCCTATTTGATTCAAAGTATTCAGTCTATAACATAAAACATGAAATTACGAACTCAAATCGGCGTATTATAATAACAAACAGGTTTACGTAAAATTTCGTGCAGCGGAGACGCAAGCGACATGACCTATCTCTCACAGGGCTCATAGCCGAATGATGAGGTCTGGGCGGGGCGTAAACTAGCAACTAACACTCAGTACACCGCTTATGCTAATAAGGTTTAAATTGCCGAAGCGTTTGATATTGATGGGATCTACCGAGCGTCAAAATCATGGACGTTTGGCAGATTTTATTTAATTTTACAAAATATACACGTATAATATGAAAATAAATAGGGTAATTCTTTAGTTCATTAGATTTCCTACAATATTATCAAAAAAAATATGACAGCTTACGATCAAAATATTGCAAACAGTGAGACGAAAGATTATTTTCTGCCTCGATTTTGTGATTTTTTTACCGTGATTCTATTTTACGTACATGAAAAATTCTTTCAAAAGTCTTTTGTTCAGACTTTTGGCTTTAAGCTCTATTTTTTGCTAGTTTGTAATATGTACCGTTATGGCTAGATGCGCGACGAAAAATTAGGTGTTTCACGGCTTCTGAGGTATAACAGCGCCTTAAACTCATATCGGCTCGCAAACTATTGGTTACTGATTGCAAAAATTTTAAAGCTGCAGGGAATGCCATCGTGCAATTCGAGTGGCCGAGACTGGATTATCTGTATCAAAAATACGTTAAACCGCCTCTGCAACAAATCCACAAAATTCGAACAGTATTCCGCTGTAAAAGAGAAAATAATATGTTTAACTTTCCCGAGTTAAAAACATGCATGATTATTTTTTTAAAAGGTTCTAGGTATAGTTAGTTTTTAGCGCCAAGTACCTAATCAACATAGCTCAAAGAATTAGCAAGCAAACGTAGAAGTGGGCTGGTCACATTTGTCGCTGAACCAATAACCGTAGTCGTGTTCTAGAGTGGAGACTGCGCAAACATAGTGTAGGGCACCCTCTGGCTAGGTGGAGCGACGATATACGCAAAGTGGCTGGCAGCGCCTAACACGAAGAGCCGAAAATCGGGCTCAGTGGCGTGCCATTGGACAGCCTATACTTATCTAGCAGTTGTCTACGGCCGGCTGGTGATAATGATGATAGTAGTTTTTATTCCAACTGTACTAGGGTTTGATTTTTGGCTCTATGATACACGCAGCACCTTATACTTTATACTAATATATAAAGCTGAAGAGTTTGTTTGTTTGTTTGTTTGGTTGAACGCGCTAATCTCAGGAACTTCTGGTCCGACTTGAAAAATTATTTCAGTGTTAGATAGCCCATTTATCGACGAAGGCTATAGGCTATATAACATCAAGCTATGAGCGATGGAAGCAGAGCAGTAGCCTTAAATAACGCGGTGTAACCGCGGGCATCCTCTAGTAAACCATATAACAAATCTGTTATTCTGACTTGCAAATCTGATCCGCCGCCTTCACTGACCGAATATCGGGACTCGCGCACACTACTTACTTGCTGTTTCAGGTACCTACGTGTTTCTTGCCTCACGATAAATCTTCTGGTCTCATAGTGCAAAGGCACAAATAGCACTTCGTCACTGCTTGGCTACTAAACTTGTTCTTCTAATTCATTCGAAACTGAGAGCAATAAAATTGGTGCCCATCTAGCACGAATCCTTAATTGAAAGTATATCTAATCTATCGCTGTTTCTCGTTTGTTTTCACAGTACCTATCTTTGAGTGTAAAACTATTTGTCTAGCTTTCAAATATAAAGCTACCATCTGTCTCCAGCGCTATAATAAATACAACATTTATGCAGTTTCTTGATAAAATACTTGGAATACGAAGACTACTTTCTATAATTATATTTTGTTAACAAAACTAAGAAGCTGCACAAAAAGAACTACAAATAACTTTGAAAACGTCGTCAGAAAATATATCTAGTCAAAGAAATAAACAATTCGGAGAAGCAATGAAATGCGCCAAGAAAAGTAGTTCTATAAGGAATCAATATAAATGGTTCTCGTTGAGAAATAATGAGGTTCCCAGAATAGAACCTCTGTTTACTCTGCAACCTACCTACCCGGTAAAGTTAATGGAAGTACAAATAAGGTTATAGGCAAATGGGAAATGGAGAGAGAGCAGACACACGCTATAACAGTTAACCCGAAATATGGTGGTACTACATTATTTTTACTAACAAAACGTTCTGTCACTATTCTTAAACATCCTCCATACTTACCTATATTTAAAACGCGAAAGTCTGTCTGTCTAAAAGTTTTTACGAGTAAGTAATCTGTAAGAAAAACCCACACTATTTTGGAGATAGATGAAAATCCGGGTTATTCAAAGGATACTGACATAGGGGATGAAAAATTGTATATCTTTGTCACCCACCGATTTAGGTATTACCTCGTACCTACCACGCGGGCGAAGCCGTGAGCAAAAACAACTATTGTATAAATATATTTACCAAACACATTTGTTTTATAAGATTAATTTATACGCATAAGTAAGCGGCGATAGCCCAGTGGTGTACGTAACGGACTGACGAGACGATGGTCTCAGGTTCGATCCCTAGATACCCCAGGCACACACTTGAGACCTTTCGAAGTTATGTGTGAATTAAATATGATAATTATTGCTCGCTTAATAATGTGCCCGGTAGATGGCATTAGGCTCACCCCCTATTACATTGGGACCAAAAAATAATTGGCGAAAAGTGGGTGTGTAATACAACCTCTGCCTACCGCTTAACTGCATCTGATTGAAATGCAAATGTACCAAGAGATTATCTTTTCTCTGTGGTCTTGCCACGTTGCGAATTAATGACATCTGTTTACTACTTATTTCATGTCTTTTAAATCCTCTTATCGATAAAGTTCTTCAATAAAAAGTGACTATAAGGATATTATTTTCCAATGCAAAAGTCATAACCGCAAATGTGAATGTGGTTTTTTCATAACTTATAAGATCAAAGCAGCGAGCATATTATTTTACATAAATAAGATTATACTTAGTAAAGAAGATTTCTAGTCGCATTAAAAACATATTTCTTGAACTACAATTTCTTAAATTTAAAATTGTGTTTGTGAACTGGCGAGCTTGGGTTGGCATATTCTGTCGTGTTATAGAATACACATAGGGCTGCACACATGCACACTGTTTGATATAGGGCCTCTGTGTCACAATATCATTGCGAGTGAACAGGATTTGGACGCGCCAGCCAGACGGATTAGTATAGGATTTTGTAAGGACGGGATTAAGTGAAATACTTAATAGCTACGTCACAGTTTGATGTTGAGTGTACCGACTTCGTAAAGATACTTGACTCCGTGCATTTTTCTGAGCCGCCTCTAGGACACCCAAGTATTGTAATGCGGTAGTGATACTTCGTTTTCTTAAACCTGTACGACACAAAGTGCATCTATCATTTGACTTTGAATGCTACGGAATAAATTATACAATACTTTAAGACTTTGAATTGTGCTACGACTTGTACCGTCCAAGTATAGCCGTATAGAAAAAGACGAGTAGACAAAATGTGCTAACATTTCTTTTTGGTACCATTAATTTATTTTTATCCTCAACCGTAGCTACAATAATAAATCCGTGTTGATATAAACTGAGTATTAAAAATGCTAAAGGTACTCGAATGTCGTCGTTGTGCAATTGGACCTAGAGGGAAGAGGATTGGGAGGAAGAAATCTTTGTACATCTAATCCATTTCATCTTATATTTGTTGCAACTGCAAAAACTGCAAATAAAACTGTGCGTTACATCGGAAGCGATTTTCTACTAAAAATTCTAACAGTTTGTTACGTAGAGAGTCTCGGGCTCAAACTATATACAATATAGAAATTTTCTAAATTGTGTGCTTAATAAATTGTTTATTATCCATCTTTAAGCATCGCGGCGTGTCGTAGGAAAACACCGTGAGGAAGCATTTTTCGTTACCCGTTCCCGAAAGTATGTTAAAACTGCTAATCGGTAAATGAGCCGCGTGGTAGTCTGTGAATAGAGCCTTCTCACAGTCAGGCAAGATGCCTGCCCAGCAGTGAGACAGTTTATAATAATAGTAAGGCCGCCCTCACATAGGGCGTCAGCGTCAACGCAGCGGCACCTCGCCGTCGACGAGGCGTAGACACCGCGTAGATGCCACGCAGACACCGCGTAGGCGCCGCGTAGACGCCGCATCTACGTTACGTCAGCCGAGCGTTCTTCAAAGACAAAAGCGTTCTCAAAGAAGGCTCAGCTGACGCGACGTAGACGCTGAAGCCAATGTGAGGGCGGCCTAATAGTTTGTATATAAGGTTTACATTATCATCTATATGTCGCGTTGATTAGGCAAAGTCGTTGTTGCAGACGTATCCAATCTCTAGACAGGAAACCGATCAATGGCTCATCATGCTGTTGACGCGACAGGTAGCTTTGCATCCTTAGATCCTATCGACGTCGCGACCACAATCCAATCGCAGATGCAATCTCGAGGTGGCAGACCTTCCATAATCAATTATCTAATAGCCAATTCATAGAGATTGATTTGAAATTGGCGGAAATTAATTTTAAATTACACACGTATTGTGATCGTAGTAGGTGTTCTAAAAAGTTTTAAAGAGATTCTTAGCCGCAAAAGTACAAGGTTTCCTACTCACATATTCTGATTAAAAAGGATAATAGTTCGGCCAAATTGCAAATGATTTTCCGTATGTACATCGTAGTTCACAATATTACATGTTTATTTCGATGTAACTATGCTAGTATAAATACCAAGAATAATTTGTTAAAAGCGCATAAAAAAGTTGCTACGCGAAACACTTTTCTAGCATGACTTTCTATTACGACATTCATTGGGTTCGTACCTTTGACTGCTATTCAAGAGCAAAATATATTTTATATTTGCAACGGGTTTCACGCCTCGGGATCGAGATCGCAGTACAAATAGAGCCACAATACAAAGGGCTACGACTATTTCACACTGCAAATGCAAAAAAAAACTTAATTTTGTTTCTTTTTTCCTCGGCGTGACTCATGAAGCGTAGTGATCGGTCTGAAAGCAATTTTATAATTGCGCGAAAATAGAATGTTATTTTCGTATATTTGCTAATGATTGGAAGTTATTTGATATCAACGTTAGAATTTATTGAACTTTGTATCGTGGGCGTAAAGACGTCTGTAGGATGTGCCCGGGTATTTTAAAAGCAAAACCCACGGGCTGGCGTGGTAGTTACTAAGTATAATTTATATTGAAGGTAGAGGGTAAAGAAGCAACAAAAGTATCTTATGTTGTAGGTGTAACATAACATAACATAACGTCACGCCTTTATTTTCGAAGGGGTAGGTAGAGGTGTATTACACACCCACTGGTAGCGCCATCTACCTTCCTATCTACAACTAATCGCATCAACATGAATCGTTCCACGCTTGTCTAGTGCGAGCGATATCATATTTCCGTCCCTCTCTTTCCCTCTCCCTGGAAGAGGCACTGCCTTGCGCCTGATTTCGTCGACGCGATCGTGAACGCGACGGACAGTCTCGAACATTCCGCTCGCTAAGAACGCCGTCTCGATACCGCTCCGCGCCGCACCGCTGTATCGCCGTCTCGTTCGTACCGCGCCGCTCCCGTATGTGTTTATCACCGCTTCCACCAAGGAAAACCCGCTCGTGAGTGAAGTGAACACAAGCAGCTGTATCACGAAACCACGAAGGCTGTATAAGGTAAGTGCCTTCCATCCTTAAAATAGCCTATACCCACTCAATCACCTCCTCCCGTATCCATCTCCTCTTCCCTTATTCCTTTCTAGGCGGCGAAGAACCGCTATCCTCTGAATACAGTCCATTTCCTTCTCCAAGTCGCCTAGAACCCTCCGGTTTCGGTGTAAGCCGTACCATTTTTTTTGATCCATACGAGTCGGATTCATTTACGTTTTATACGTTATACCGCTATACCTAGGCAGTTATAGCACCTAGCTATACTCCTAACATATTCATATAACCGTCACATGGTTATTTCCGCCCGCATTAGTAGGTAAACTTTTATGTAGCTACCTACTTATTAAATTATTATTTCTGCAACTATCATAGTTGTCTTATAAATCTCATATTTCAATCAACTTTTATTTCCTCAGCTCTAAAGTGTTGCCTACTTAGGTAAAATAATAGATACATTAGATATTCTTATTTTGTTTCGTTCTCATTAGCTTATACTTACGTAAGCATGTCACAACAAAAGAAGTCACGCGTGTCGGAAGACAAAGAGATGACAATCTTAGAAGCAAAACGCAATATTTTATTTGAGCGCATTCAAAATATCTATGAAAGATCAAAAACCGCATCGATGTCTGACAGTAATAGCGAAGCATTTCTCAGTTATTGTATAACAGTAGATAGTATTCGAACAGATTTTCATAAGTTGTTAGACGATTATAACGCAAGATTACTTTCTATCAATCCTGATGAAAAACCGAACTATCAGGCGTATACCGCATTCGAAGATCTCTATTGTATTATTAAGCGTATACAATCGCAATTGGAGGGTAAATGTTCAGCAGAGCCCGTTGCCCGCAAACCGAGATTACCGCCAATCGAGATTATGTCGTTTGACGGAGATATACGAAATTGGCCGTTATTCTATGCAAGTTTTAAATCTACGGTGCACGATAATGGTTCTCTGACAGATGCTGACAGGTTGTACTATTTAATAGGTAAACTGTCACCGAAGGCCCAGTCCGTATTTGCAGGTGTCACACCCAGTGCTGAGAATTATCAGGTCATATTTCAGTCACTACTTGACAGATATCAAGACACGCGCGTTCTAGCGTCTACGTACTTTGACCAAGCTTTAAATCTCAAACTGTCCGGCAACGCGTCTGTCTCGAATTTCCAGCTGTTTATAGACAACTTTGTTACCGCAGTTAATTCTCTTAAAAACTTAAAATTAGAAGATCTTTCCGACTTTATGTTGCTTCAACTCGCTTTAAAAAGGTTTGACACTGATACAATTCGCGCATTCGAGATGACGGAACGCAATAATAAAATACCTACACTAGATAGTTTTATTTCGTTCATCAAAGATCAGTGTCGAATATTTCATAATACGCAGTTTGGTTCACCTGGCCCGTCTAACACTAACAACAACAAACAAAGGTTGAATAAATCGCGAAATAGTAATAATAACTCAGTCCCTAATCCACAATCTTACGTAACATGTTCGGAATCTAATAGTAATAATTCACAGAAGTGTCTGTGCAGTAATATAGTGCACGACCATTACTATAAGTGTCCCACCTTTAATGATTTAAATCCAATTGCTCGTTTTAAAAGCGTAAAAGATAACAAAGCTTGCATTAATTGCTTAAGCATAAAACATAAAACGAGTAATTGTTCCAGTAGAACGAGATGTCGCACGTGTAAACAAAAACATCATACACTGTTACATTTGGATAAAAATAACCGGTTGTCAAGCCAAGCCGCTAACCTTGACACACTCGCGCCGCAGGTGCAGCAGACCACGGTAGCTGCGCCTTCCGCGTCTGAGGGCGAAGTATCGTTGTGTATGACATCCATTGCGCGGGCGACGCGCACGCGAGGACGGCACTCGCGCATCTATAATGATCCGCGCAGGGCCAAAACGCAGTGTACGGCGTCTAACACAGTACTGTTGGCGACAGCGCAAGTTATCGTATATGATGTCAATGGGTCGCCGCACATGGTACGTTGTCTGCTAGATAGCGCATCTCAGACCAATCTAATAACATCGGAATGCTTCAAACGCCTCGGATTATGGAATAACTTTAAAAATACTAACTCAACCGTCAAAGGGATAGGCGGATCAGAAAGGCATTGCAGGGGTTCCGTAGATGTTAAAATACATTCGCGTTTTAATAGGGACATTAATTTTAACATTTCTTCGCTTATCGTGGAACGTATTACAGACACGTTGCCAAACGCTAATGTAGACGTAGCATCACTCACTCATCTCGAATCATTGCCGTTAGCCGACGCGGAGTTTGCGAATCCGGCAGGCATTGATCTTTTGATCGGAGCTTCAATATTTCCGCACTTGCTACTAAGTAACATAGTTCGTAGTGAGCGATATGATTTACCGCCCGCTATTGAGACGGTACTTGGGTATGTGATTATGGGTACCGTACCTACGTTACATACTTCTCATTGTATTACGTCTTGTTGTTGTTCTGCTCTTCAAGAGATCAAGGTGGGTGCTAAAACTGTGTGTAAGATAAAGCACTAATTAGCTATGCTATGCTACGCTATGCTACGCTATGCTACGCTATGCTACGCTATGCTACGCTATGCTACGCTATGCTACGCTATGCTACGCTATGCTACGCTATGCTACGCTATGCTACGCTATGCTACGCTATGCTACGCTATGCTACGCTATGCTACGCTATGCTACGCTATGCTACGCTATGCTACGCTATGCTACGCTATGCTGCGCTATGCTGCGCTATGCTACGCTATGCTAAGCTACGCTACGCTATACTATACTATACTACCATCCGCTTTGTATATAGATGACATTGCTTGTAATGTCATACCCGCTCCGCTAGCAATTTCGCTTTGTGAAGAGCTTATTCAGCTTTTCAAGCGAGGCCAGTTTAATCTTGTCAAATGGACAAGCAACTCTAAGGAGGTTCTCGCACGCATACCAGATTCTCATAAAGCTTCTCCAGACATTAGGTTTGAGAAGTCTGTACCGCATAAGGTTCTCGGTTTACGCTGGGACAAATCCTGCGATAGTTTTCGGTTTGACGTCTCACCGCCAGATGATAAGTGCGCCAAGCGCACTATGCTATCCACAGTAGCTCGACTATGGGACATAATGGGTTTGTGGCTCTCACAATTTTGTACGCCAAGCTCTTGATCAAAGAGCTTTGGCTATCAAAGTGTGAGTGGGATGAAACACCCCCTGACCATATTGTCGCCGCTTGGGGCCAGTTTGTATTGAGCTTACCGCGCTCAATCAAATTGCTTTTCCGCGTCATCTTGGGTTGGTAGATGGATGTACCATCAACTTAATAGGTTTCGCTGACGCCAGCGAGCGTGCTTACAGCGGAGTCGTATATCTGCAAGTCCGCATTGGTTCTAACTACTCGGTGCAGTTAGTTTGTGCCAAGTCTAAGGTCTCGCCTGTTAAAACCATTTCGGTTGCGAGACTGGAGTTGTGCGCGGCCCTTCTGCTGGCTCAGTTGCTCCACAAGGTTCAAGACATAGTTTTGCCCCACTACTCTATTAATAAATATACGCATTTTCCGATTCCAAGGTAGTGCTCGCTTGGATTTATTCTGCTCCTCACCGCTGGCAGACTTTTGTCGCACACCGCGTTAGTAAATTGATTGAACTTGTTCCCGCTACTTGTTTCAATCACGTCGCGGGTTATCGTACTCGTCTTCAGGAAGAACTCTCCATAGATCATATTGACTGGAAGTTTATTCCACCAGCATCACCACATTTCGGTGGATGTTGGGCAAGCATGGTCAAAGTAATTAAAACGCATCTCTTCAAAGTTATAGGTCAACAGATCCTCTCTTACGAAGAGCCTTTAACTGTCCTTGCACAAGTCAAGGCACTGATCAACTCGCGTCCGCTTCCAACTCAGTGAGATCTAGCCTGAAGTTGGACCTACCTCTTAGTTTAAGTATTTAGTTAGTAGTTTTCGCTATTATTGCGTTTGTAGTTTTCGCTAAAGTTAATTTAGATTAATTTATTGTCGTATCGCTGTCTTAGCCTATTGAGGGGTTATGCGGTAGTACACCCAACATAGCTAAGTTCAATTCTATTTTTTTTAAAGGCAACCCTTTAGGGCCGGGGGGATATGGTAGCGCCATCTACCTTCCTATCTACAACTAATCGCATCAACATGAATCGTTCCACGCTTGTCTAGTGCGAGCGATATCATATTTCCGTCCCTCTCTTTCCCTCTCCCTGGAAGAGCCACTGCCTTGCGCCTGATTTCGTCGACGCGATCGTGAACGCGACGGACAGTCTCGAACATTCCGCTCGCTAATAACGCCGTCTCGATACCGCTCCGCGCCGCACCGCTGTATCGCCGTCTTGTTCGTACCGCGCCGCTCCCGTATGTGTTTATCACCGCTTCCACCAAGGAAAACCCGCTCGTGAGTGAAGTGAACACAAGCAGCTGTATCACGAAACCACGAAGGCTGTATAAGGTAAGTGCCTTCCATCCTTAAAATAGCCTATACCCACTCAATCACCTCCTCCCGTATCCATCTCCTCTTCCCTTATTCCTTTCTAGGCGGCGAAGAACCGCTATCCTCTGAATACAGTCCATTTCCTTCTCCAAGTCGCCTAGAACCCTCCGGTTTCGGCACCACGCCATACCACCCACACTCCGTCAGTTATGTTTCGATCCCAATGTAATTGGGTTGTAAGTGTAATACTTAAAAATACCTCAACTTTTTATACCTATTCTTTTTATTATCACAAATAACCATTAAAATCACATGTCTGAGTTGTTAAAAGAGTGCTATAAAAATAAATTTTCCGAAAATATACAAGCTTAGTTTATCATTAATAATATTTATACACATTAACGTTATTAAATTGCTGCGGTAGATGCAGTAAGTAGACATAACCTCAAGTAACTAAAAATATATAAAGCTTGGCTTAAATAACAATTTTTTATATCGAAAGCTCGTTCAATAGGTCAAAGCGACAAATTTATATACTTCGAGGCAGCGATTTAGTCCACCATCCTTCCCCCGAGACCACTACTACTTCTGTGAATTTAATGTCACAAGTCACGTAATAGACAATATATTGACAGAACGAAAAGCAATATGGTCTTCACGATAAAATCGGTCTATCGATTCGGTCTTATTTTAGGAAAGTCATTACTCGATTGAAACCTGAAACTGAAACTTTATAAAAGGACTAGTTTACTGTTATCGGCTCTCGCGGCTCTATATCTCAAAGGTTGCCTTTGAGATATGTGATAGTTTATAAACGTCATAATAGCTTGGTGAAATTTTGAATAAAATCTTAACACTTCTGTAATATTTTGAATTTAAAGCGCATGAAGATTTATGAGTAAGAAACGAGCTCGACCAGCTCAAAGTAGTTTCAATAATTAACTACCTGTCTGCGACTAAAATGCAGGTATTCTGTGCATAATTAGGCTTTCTGGCACGAATATATTTGGCATATTATCTAGACTAGGCACGTCTGAGTTTATTATACGAGCCTCTTTTCTAATCTGTATCAGAAATTGATGACAATCCAATATTCATTGGTAATTTCAATTTGCTGAATGCAACAACTAGCCAACCAAGCTTGCCTTTCAAATGTGAAACATTTGTACGTTGTGGTATTAGGGAATTCAAAATACCTTGTACAAATATGTTTAGTTAATCATATTAATAGAGTAGTAGCCATCAGCTTCGTAGCCAATACGTAAACAAACCAAAATAGAATCTGAACAATTTTTATTCAATTGCACCTTACAGACAAACGCAGGGGTTAACAAACAAAATAATATGAAACGCAAAAGCTTTTAACAAGGGTGGTAGGGTAGCAGGCAGGCTATAGGTTCGTTAGTACCTCTAAATTAATCTATGTACCAGACAGAGGTCCCCCTCAATGAGGGGTCTAGTAAATTATGTACCAGACATACCGAGGTCTGTGTTTTGACTGATCCGTTTCATGCGTTGTGTTTTGATATTGATTTATTCAGTTCGTCATAGTTTGTATTGAATCTTTTTGTTAATTGGCTTCAAGTTTTGGATGGGAGCAAACGAATGCTTTGACTTCAGTGATGGGTGATGGGCTAAGAAGCATAGTAGGTCTGAGAAATAAACGAGAATTTAGTGTTGACCTACATTTGTAGGTTGTGGGAGATAGTTTCAATTACATTGAGTTAATAGATTTTGCTCGTCTTTGAGAGCAGCATCGAAGACTAATCTTCATGGCTTATCTTTTTGGGAGAGAAACGCGACGGTTTTATTCACTTATATTGTTAGATGGTATGAGCAAAAGATGCTCTAAGATTATTATTGAAAATAAATTGTTTTAAAGTTAGTGCATTTTTGAATATGAGGTAGGTATCGCATACAGAGATGATTCGAAAGATATATGCCCGTAAAGCACTGCGGAAAACATAAAGTTTGCTTGTTGTCGTTTGCCAATGCATTGAATTAATAATAATAACATAACATACAACTAATAATATAACTTACATAAACGTAACATAACTCAGTTGTTTATTTCATAGGATTTCTATGATGCGGTGGCGGGTAGGCGCAAATATCAGATTAGAAAAAAAGAGCTTGTTCCACGACGATGATTCGCGATAACCGTGATCGCAATGTAATCTTAATAGTGTTATCCCGTTTGCAACCATGACATTATTTTTGTTGGCCGTGGTACTTGTACAGAATATTAGCTAAACAGAAAACAGCTTTTCCACTAAACGACTCCCGTCTACTTCCGCAAACTAAAGGGCTAACGATATTTTATGTCTTCTGACCAGTCCCATGGTTCGGTTTTAAACCGATATCCTCTCCGTGGTAGTTTTTCAGCATCTCCATTAAGCTATCTGTGATCGTATAAGTCTTTCAAATTGATCAAATTAATGTTCTACTCGGAGCCTACTTTAACAGCTAGTTAAAAAAATGACAATTATACTTATCCAAAAATGAATCGAGACAGATCTCAGTGCTTAACGCTCCTATAAAAATGAAGTTCAATTCTTCTAAGCTCTAGTGAACTATAAACATTTGGAGCGATTTTGTCCTTTCAGTACTAACGTACTTAAAAAAAGGGCGTGAAAAGACCGTCTTAATATAATCAAAGTGAGAGCAGTTAAGTCACTTTATCGAAATGAAATGAAAATTGTATTTCTCACTATTGAATTGAATTTATTGCAAAATAATGATCAGATTGGCTTCAAGAAATACATCGTGGTTCTCTTAACAAAGTCATTGGTTAGATTAATTGTGCAGTATACTTTGAAAACTGTTAATGATTAGTTCAAAATGAATAGATGAGGGACGTTTATTTGTAATTTTGTTTATTGACTAGCTGAGCCTGCGGTTCCACCCGCGTTATTGAGAGCTACTGCGTCGCATCGGCGGCTCACAGCCTGATATAGGTAGCCTATAGCCATCTTCGAAAAACGGGCTATCCAAGACAAAAAAAAATTATATACTCACGCCTGCATTCCTGAAAGGGTAGGCAGAGGTGTTATATCACACCCACATTTCGCCATGAACTTTTGGTCCCACGTAATAGGGGGCGAGCCTATTGCCGTTACCGGGACATTATCAGACTGCGTGCTGCTACTGAGCATTCGAAAAAACCCAGTAACACTTTTGCGCGACCCGGGAATCGAACCCGGGACCTCCGATCAGCAGTCGCATACGCTAGCTACTGGACCACGGAGGCTGTCAAAAATAAAAAATCAAATTAAACCAGTAGGTCCTGAAACTAGCGCGTTCAACCAAACAAACCAACAAACTCTTCAACTTTATTAAATTAGTATAGAAATAACAGGACCCACTTAGGGCTTAGCCGAGTTTCTCGACGAAGTTTTTTATTGTTTGTAAAATAGACAAAGAACTTTGTTAGATTATCATCAATGCAATAACGGTGGAGGCTAATTTTAACTCGCGTGGATAATAATTTAAAAGCTATTATACTGAACACCTCATTACAGTCTTTCTTTTATAATAAACGTCTATGTAATCTGTTTGTGTAGGTTGTAGTAAGAAAAATGGTTCTTAAGGTTAGGTGCTAAGTATTTTTAACTACATTTAGTTCATACGCATTCATTTCTTCTCAACAAATTTGTAATAAAGTCTGATCAAAAATTTGGTATCTTTTAGAAATTTCGTTCTAATGGACGATTTTAATTACAAATTAATATTTAAAAAAAATACGTGATTGAGGTCCGTTACATTTTTTAACTAAGTACATATTTTATAATAATTACTTATAATACATATTTTTAAAGATTCCTGTAATAGTTATTAAAAAAAGAACACCAACTTACGAGCTGACAATATGAACCAGCTTGCGTAACCCTTCTGTTAAGGAGCAATGCAAAATCAATAAGTCATTGTCGGCTCAAAGAGCAACGGCGAGTGGACCCTGTTGACGCTTAATGCCTCAAACATACTGGAAACTTAACTTACCGTAACACAAAACATATAGCAATGTAGCGACCGCCTAAAGGAGAAACCAACAGACTGTAACTCGGGATCAAACCTAAGGCATACCTAAGGAGTTGCGTATTAAATACTTAAATATTGTTACTACTAGCTAAACAATGACGGAAAATTTAGTTTTTCATAATCTTCTATATACATGTGAAGTTTGCCTACCCGAATCCGCAGCGTTGTGGACTATGGTATTACCCTTTTCATAGTGAGAAGAGGCCCAAGCCAAGCAGTAGGACAGTTCATTTTGAGCTTATGACGACACAAACTAAACACTGGGCTCATCACACTTATTTCTGCTTCTCACTGCTGTATTTATACTCCTGTGCTATAATAGTAGTATCTTAAAGAAAACTGTTAGTGTACAAGGTCAAGGAATTCTCTCTCCGTTTATATTCGACGGCCAGTCAATGGCTGCATTTTTCTGCGTACCCCTTTGTCAATAAAAGCGAGATTTCTAAAATGTTACTTGGTAGTCGCAACTAGAATATGATTGTGTACGCGAGCATTCAAATAGTTTCCATATCAAAGATTACAACGAAGCGACATGTAGTGGAAAAGTGCACTTTCGTACACCATTCAAAGGCGTTAAGCGGAAGCAGGCACGTTTCCTTATAACTTTAATATAGAAATACATACGTCTAGACGGGTGCCTCGCACGTAACAGGTAAATATTTAGACCTTTGTCGGCACCGAACATGCTCTCTGTCGAAGGTTCAAAGGTTCTTTCTTAAAATAAATTTTTGATATATGTAGCTCTGTTTACTTGTCTCTGCAATTTGTCTGAAAATTGCGTTTTAAAAAAATCCACTCAAGTGTCCATAAAGGGTCTGTTTGTCCAGTGTCAGACTTAACGTTGTGAGTGACTGAAAGTCCTACAGGACCATTACTGAGTTTTTAAAAGCACTCAGTAAATCGTGTTGTCACCAGCTATAAGCAATTTTAAAATATAATTTAATGTATGCATCTTCTTCAAACTCGGTACTACTTTAAAAAGAATTTAACCAGTGCTGCACTTCGTGTACTTATTTCTAAAAGCTTCGAATGAAATAGGTAAGCCTTTAAAAGGTTTTGAATATTTTTTGAAAACAAGTAGAGTCTGCTTTTAAAACTTTATATCTGAAAGTCTAGTCGGAACATGTTTGGTAAGTATTCAATATTTGAATCAATGTAACAGCTTTGTTTATTAACTTCAAAGGTTTATTTGAAAAGACTTTTCAATTCATCGGATGTTTATATTGATACAGTCTGAGTGTGTTTAGTTTATTGCACTGTTTAACCTAAGAGTTCGCACAACTTACAAACTCCTTTTTAAAAGAGACTTGAAAATGTTGGCCTGTTTTAGTTATGAAATAAGATGTATTATTTAAGGAGTTGGCAAAATGTTTGAATTTTCTATATTCATGAAAAGTTTTAAAATCGAAATTCGGCAAATATTTGTCCATCCGCACAAACTTGCTCTTTCAATAGTACTAGTAAGATATTGAATCAACAGAGATTTCTTTCTGTATTTTGATTAACTTACCAGGAAGGGTTCTAAAGTAGTTTACGAAAAAATCGGTCTTGCTTCAAACCGTAAACCTTAATCCTTATCATTGTGTGCATCTAGACAAATACAATATTCATATCATATTTGTGTAACCAGATATCACACAATATCAGCTTTTCCATAGAGTGACTGCCGTCTGACCTCCGGGATCCTCCAACCCAAAGGGATAGCGGTATTCTATGGCATAGACCAGTATCAGTTTATTTAAGTGTACTGACTCCTCGTAACGTCTTCAAAGCCGGGACCGACGGTTTAAGGTGCTCTTCGAGGCACGCGACAAGCGATAATCTTATCTTATACTAATATAATATATAAAGCTGAAGAGTTTGTTTGTTTGGTGGAACGCGCTAATCTCAGGAACTATACTGGCACGATTTGAAAAATTCTTACAGTGTTATATAGCCCATTTATCTAGGAAGGCTAGGCTATATAACCTCGCGCTATGAGCGACGGGAGCGGAGCAGTAGCTTTAAATAACGCGGGTCTAACCGCGGGCATGCTCTAGTTAACTATAATACGCACATTACTTGAAAAAGTCAGCGTGCATTTGTACCTGCTACCCTCTGCATGATCTGTTGGTATCTCCACTGGGTTATCGCTGCTTTGCCTTCTTTGATAAAAGTCTAAAATGTGCGTCTAAACTAGACTAAGTCTAGTTTTATTATATTTAGTATTTTCGTAATAAGACTCCAAAGAGTAAGCATTCAAATAGCCCTAAGCGATAACCTTTGAGTAAGTTTATTTGTGTCTGGCTGGGTTCGTCTCCATATTGGCCTATTCAATGATTTCTGAAGATTCTTGAAACGTGGTTTTTGAAATAGTCTATTGAAGACTAGAGGCTTGGCCTTATTACCATACCATTTACCACAAATGCTACCAAAACGTAAACATGTGCAACAAAATTGTGTACATCAAGCACTCAATCACACCAGCATCTCTGCCTACCCTTTGAGTGATATTTGACCGTGAAATTCGTCAATATAGTATCAAAAGCAAGATCGCGATATGTCAATATAGATTCTGCTTCAGCGGCATCAAAATAAACAATATTGTATATGCATATGGTCGAGTTAAAGTTAGCGTTGTTCGTTTGTCAAGGTCAGCCGGGCGTGACCTTTTGTTCAGACCAATGTTATGTAACTGATGGTAGCAATCGTATTTATAATATTGGATATCTATTGTTTATTTGTTATGATACTATCAAATGGCTTGACCGTGAAGTGTTGAGTTTGAGTAGCTGTCTCGTTCATGTTGCAGTGGGTTCGATTCCCACACATCGTCATTATCAGCTCTAATTTGCTCTGTATATAAACTGTCCCAAGTCGTTAGTCCATCTAGCTGGCCGAGTACGGGTTGACAGGCTTCACATGTCTTTACGATCATTATGGAGAAGTCTTAGACTTGCTGTTTCCTTACTATGTTTGCTACCAGGTAGGCAAATATTTTAGTGTTCTGGGCAATATTTTAGGGCTGTAGTTAAATCTCCATTAGTTACAAGTTTCCTGTCATAAGACATGCATTGTTAGGCCGTGTTGACGATCTTCGGGCGGCCTACAAGCTCCGAAACGAGACTTGGCCACACACTAGGACGAAATCTACTAACGCAATTTTAAAACTATGGATGAAAACATGAAATATCAACCCTGCTACGATCCACGATAGGAAGACTGTGTATGACGGAAGTATTATTATTTTGATAAAGAAGCATTAATCGGGTGCCGCGCGCTTATATCGTTAGCTGAGGCGCCGCAGCGTTTTACAAGTATTTAGTATTTATAATAATATGCCTTCAGATGACGTGTGATGTCTTCAAAGGCGAATTACTGTTCGTGAAGCTCTTTTAGCTGCACCTCGATGTAACAGACTAATACAAATTAATTTATTTGTGATAGTTAAGTGGATGAGTTTTAATCTTTGGTAGAGAAAATTTCGGGCAAATGAGAACATTATTTAATTATCTCTCTCTCTGTCTCTCTTCCTTGCTATAACTCCCACACGGTGGTGGGGTCAGCTTTCTTTACGTTACTCTTCCATTTCGCTCTACCCATGACATCATCGTCAGTGACCTTGCATTCCCTCTTGTCCTTTAGCACTACATCTCGCCACCTTGTTTTGGGTGACATTATTTAATTAACAATGAGACCATATTAAGTGGGTAAATTGTTTATAGGTATGGCGTAGTTCTCGGTGCCATGTGTTGTGATTTCGAACTCCACAAAAATTTTTGATCCATAAAGTGTTGTTTCAAATCACGGTATTCTTTAAATTCCACGCAATTCATGATGTATTCCTAGTGTGGAAGATAGTACACACAGACAGTACAGTTATGTAGGTATTAGGGCGGTTTCAGATTAGCGTTTTATACGCGCGTATAAGCTTGTTTTTGGAAGCGCATGTAGGCACGTATAGACGCGCCTACCGTTTCGAGCGAACACGCCAAAATATGCCTGTTAACGCGAGTTCGGTTTTTGGAAGCGCGTAATTTAGCGCGTGTGTAAGCGCGTATGCTGGAACGACCGTATACGCGCAGAAAAATACGCTTATCTGAAAACGCCCTTAGTAACAGTTAAAATCACAAACTACTGTTTCTGCTACGAAGCGTGCCTACATTAAGTAAACTTTACCCTTTGAGCGAGTCAGGCCATGTATAAAATACCGATAATTGGTTTATCTCTATCAGATTATCGGGTATTACTGCTGTAATGTAATAATCCCGATGTAAAGTTCACCTACGTAAAGTGTACCTTTATATTGTGCAGCCGGCAATTTCATTTAGGTATTAATAAATAGCGATTTATATGGTTTAAGGTTTCAAGTGGGAGTACAGGTAGGTCTTCTCCGTTTGCCTACCTCCTCTTTAATTTTAGTTCCTCACAAAATAAAATAAAATGATGCACATTTATTTCATAAAGTCATTATGAAATGCCCACGGCGGGTTCTTACGGCCCAGGTCACGGCCTACAGCGGCGGGCGACAGCCGCGTGCGTTTTCGATGTACATGGCGGGTTTACAGAGACGCGGCGCGCGGCCGCCTCAGAGTAAACGCGCCATGTACATCGCCTCTGACGCGCCGCTCGCCACTTAGACCGATGACGTGACCAGGCCGTACGTGCTCTTGCCGATGCCCACACACGAAACATATTTGTATGCTGAGTAGGTTCGATGATTTATTCTGAATCTGGGCGGAACTTATTTACAAATGTATTGTATTTAGAATGCACTAGACTTCACTCGCGGCTCTGCCTGCGCGTACCAACTTAAAGCACAGATTACTAAATAGTTACTTCGTACTTAAAGTCACTATCCATTGGTAAAATCCGTACAGTATTTTCCGAGTTATCACGTTCATACAGACAGACAGTAAGAAAATGGGACTACATTTTGTAACATGTTGTTTAGATGTAAGTTTATCTGTTATTTGGTAACCACATTACATGCTAGTTTGGAATGTGTTTGACCGTGTGTGAGATTTGCTAAAAAACTGTATTATTTCCTCAGTGTTTCTATCGGAGGGTACTTACAGCTTGGCAAATTATTATGTGAAACATTTTCTCGGTCGCCTAGGGGATTAGGTCGAGTCGTAGGTATGCCGTAGCAAATGGCCTGACACTCTCTTACAACGTCACTAAATGTCAAGATCGACATTACATGTTACCTACTTATTTTTATTTCGTTCGATATTAATTAGGTAATTCAATTTACTGAACAGGAAAATAGGGCATTTATTCATTCTTTGCCGGCATGAAAATATATTCCATGAAATATGAATTCAAGTAATCGAGTGGCCACTTTTTAACATTTATTTATAAAACAACCTTTTACCAAGTAATATTGCCCAAACTTGTATCGAAATACAAACCTTTAAAAGCTGAGTTTTATAACATGTTTTTTTGTAAAAGCCTTTTACGTAGGCAGATACATTTCTGAAAGTTTATTTAACCATGGGCGTTTTATTATTGTTTCTTAGTAATGTTTGACTATGATCCTAGGTTTTACCGAATGAATTTTTGAAATATTAGTTTTCAAACATCTGACACACTGACTGCTTAAATTACACTAATACTACGAAGTTCGTATCTAAGATAGACTGAGGGCTGTCTCATCACATTTATGATGCTTTAATGTTCGCCGTTTGGTGCTTTTTGTGCATCCTAGCTGTCGACGCACGGCCGGTGATTCGACATGCGGTTATACCTTTTATACTCGTCGCAAGTTCGTACAGCAGTCCACCGTCCTTTCTCACAACCGGTCTTGAATAAAACTTATAAAGCAAAAATGAACTGTTTGTGCCGTTCGCCGCAAAAGGGGCGTTGCGAAGAGGCCACCATCCGGTTGCAAACCAGCACTAACCGTCGTCATCATCAGCGTCCTAGCGTTATCCCGGTTTTATTCAAGCTTCACCTGCTAGTCTAACCTTAGATAGAATAGACGGACACTAACCGTCTAGTCTAAAAGTACCCTTACACTAAAACAGACAGCAGATACGTTAAAATCGCCGATACTTGTCGGTCAATATTAGCTGTTACAGCAAATATTTACGTACAAGTGTTCGATCGTAAGCACGAATATGTATCTGCGCACTATTACACGATTTTTGTCCAGTATTTTTCTAAAATGAAAAAGAGAGAGACATTCCATTTTTAGGGTTCCGTACCTCGAAAGGAAAAAACGGAACCTTTATAGGATCACTTTGTTGTCCGTCCGTCTGTCAAGACCCTTTTTCTCAGGAATGCGTGGAGGTATCAAACTGAAATTTATACTAAATACTCCAATCTACGGTTCCATAGAGCTGTAAAAAAATCAAACTTCTAATCCAACGCAATCAAAAGATACAGCCGTATATGCTGCAAATTGCAGCATATTTTCAAACTCGCATTGGAATCAAAACCTACAGGGTACTTCCCGTGAACTCAGAATCTTGAAATTTGGTACGAAGCAACGTCCTATATCACTTATAAAGGAAAAATTACGAAAACCGTAAATTTTTAGTTACAGCATATAAAAAAATATTTTTAATAAATTTAAAGTTACTACCCCTTTCTCTTAAACGCGTGAAGGTATTAAATTGAAATTCATATCAAATACTCAGGTATATAACACCGTAAGGCTGCAACAAAATCAAGCTTCTATGTCAACGCAATCAAAAGAAAGAGCAATATAAGCATATTTTCAAACTCGCGCCTACTCGCAAGTGAATCAAAACCTACAGGGTACTTCCCGTGAACTCAGAATCTTGAAATTTGGTATGAAGTAACGTCTTATATCACATATGAAGGAAAAATTGCGAAAATCGTAAATTTTTAGTTACAGCATATAAAAAAGTATTTTTAATAAATTTAAAGATACTACCCCTTTCTCTTGAACGCGTGGAGGTATTAAATTGAAATTCATATCAAATACTCAGGTATATAACACCGTTAGGCTGCAACAAAATCAAGCTTCTATGTCAACGCAATCAAAAGAAAGAGCAATATAAGCATATTTTCAAACTCGCGCCTACTCGCAAGTGAATCAAAACCTACAGGGTACTTTCCGTGAGCTCAGAATCTTGAAATTTGGTACGAAGCAACGGCTTATAGCACATATAAAGGAAAAATTGCGAAAACCGTAAATTTTTAGTTACAGCATATAAAAAATATTTTTAATAAATTTCAATTTACTACCCCTTTCTCTTGAACGCGTAGAGGTATTAAATTGAAATTCATATCAAATACTCAGGTATATAACACCGTTAGGCTGTAACAAAATCAAACTTCTATGTCTACGCAATCAAAAGAAAGAGCAATATAATCATATTTTCAAACTCGCGACTACTCGCAAGGGAATCTAAACCCACAGGGTACTTCCCGTGAACTCAAAATCTTGAAATTTGGTACAAAGCAACGTCTTATATCACTTATAAAGGAAAAATTGCGAAAAACTTAATTTTTTAGTTACAGCATATAAAAAATATTTTTAATAAATTTAAAGTTACTACCCCTCTCTCTTGAACACGTAAAGGTATTAAATTGAAATTCATATTAAATACTGAGGTATATAACACCGTTAGGCAGCAACAAAATCAAACTTCTATGTCTACGCAATCAAAAGAAAGAGCAATATAATCATATTTTGAACCCGTGAACTCAAAATCTTGAAATTTGGTACGAAGCAACGTCCTATAGCCCAAGATAAAGGATGCGGAAGGCTGAGGACCGTGTGCTGTGGTGCGTGTTGGGAGAGGCCTATGTCCAGCAGTGGACTGCGATAGGCTGATTGAGATTGATATTTCAAATAATTACATAGTCTTCAAACCTTTTTGCTAATTATTCTGTACTTTATAAGTATATTTGTAACAGATTTCTAATAGTCACTTAAAGTTTTGCAAAACAATAACTTTGATAAAATATCTTACCATCATATGTCAGCAGACTTTTGCAAGGCTGCTGCAAGGCTGGTATAGGTATTTAAGTTATATTCTAAAATAAGCGATATATGTTAATATAAAATAAAGGATGACTAATTACAAACGACAAAGACCCCTTTTTCTTTCATTTATGCTCCTCTAGTTTTTCATACTGTAATGTTATGGATTTCATTTGGCAATAAAAATACCATAACTATGACTGGTGAACTTTTTTTTTATGTTAATAGGCGGCAAACGAGCAGACGGATTGCCTGATGGTAAGCAATTACCGCCGCCCATGGACACAAGCAACACCACAGGAGTCACAAGTGCGTTACCAACACCACAGGAATCACACGTGCGTTACCGCCTCTAGGGATTGGGAAAAGGGATAGGATAAGGAGTGGGATGAGGGAGAAGGAATAGGGGATGGGGCCTCCGGCACTCTCACTCACCGAACGAAACGCAACAGTTTAGGAACTGTTACTTTACGTCGATTTTCTGTGAGAGGGTAGTACTTCCCCGGTCGAGGCGGCTCATTCATGCTGAAATCAGCAAAGCAACTACCTTGACTACTTACTTTTACTTATATACCTACAGGTTTGTACGGAACCCTCGGTGCGCGAGTCCGACTCGCACTTGACCGGTTTTTCTTTTTTGACATGTGTTCTCGCTGTACGTATTTTCCGATTGTATCAAGCTTTTACTGTTGTGTAGAGAACACACAAAATAATTACTACGAGTGAGATAGAAAATTTAAAATGGATTCCATTTGTTTATATTTTTTATTCTTGCGAGCTTTTTATGTCTGAATGCTGTTGTGGTGAATGGTGGCTGGACAAAGCGAACGTAACTTTAGTAACTGTAACATTAGTAGCTTACGTTTTTTGATAACATTTTTATATCGAAACCTTTTTATCAAAAGCAACGAAACATACGGTAGGTAATATCTGGTTAGTCTAGTAAGCGGACTTCTGGCTCCAAGGCGTCAAGTCTACCAGTATATATGTATAATCTATGGTCAAGTCTTTGATGCAACTGGTAGAACGCTAGGTCAATTGAGTTTTTTATGAAAGGCAATCTCTATTATGAGTCGAAAACTTATCTTGAAACTAATCATATCATCTTAAATTATAACACCTCAATAACTCCCGACGTCCTTCAACGAGATGACGTAGACAACGTTCTAAATAACGTACATCGTTCTAAAAACGGGTGGAACGCATATTAAGTATGATCACAATATGTCTAGAACTATTCCGTCTTGGATGCGGTGACGTTGTAAATGCCAACCCGATTTGAATACACCGACTGCTCATGGGCAGGTAAACGGTTTGACGTGAACACATTTTATATGCAAAATTTATACTGCAAATAAATTGTCGCAGTGAAAAGTAACTTATGTGATAATCTGATCGTTTAGCTTATTCATATCCGGTTGCGCACAGACTCTACTTCCGCAAGACACTCTCATTATTAGAAAGTTAAGGCCATTAAGTTTAGTGTGGGCTGATTGACTCCACGTGTATTTTTAGGGTTCCGTAGTCCACATTTCATTTCATTTCATTTCACAAGGAACCCTTATAGTTTCGTCATGTCCGTCCGTCTGTTCGTCCGTAGCCTAGCTCAAAGACGCCTGGTGCTAGAAAGCTGATATTTGACATGAATATAGACATAAGATATTGCAACAAAACTGTAGAATAAAATTTAGGATTTTTTTTAAGGCTGTCTCCCCTACATATATAGTGGGGTTGAATTTTTTTTTGATTGAGTACCCCATTGTATCATTATCATTGGATAGGTTTTAAAAAAATATTATTAGCTTGCTCAAATCATTTTTTGATCAAGTGATTGGTTTGTCAAATATCAAGCTTTGAAGTGAAAAAATTTTTATACTCATGTGTCCCCCCCCCTCTGCCAGCTAAACTATTAATTTTGAAGAGGTGAAAAAAATCACAAATGTAGTACATATAACGAATTTAAAAGGAAAACTATCACGGCTAAGTACACATCACTAGTTTACGAGTAATCGTCGTTTAACTTATTAATACCTTTATTAATACCTATTTCTGTGCCTTTACAATAAAGTGCCAAGCAATATTCAAAATTTAAGTTATAATAAATTCAAAAAGATTATAAAACGTAAACTTTGTCGAAAAGGGTACTATTCAGTGCTAGATTATATTGAAGATAAAAATGCTTGGGATTAATTTGCTCGGTCCCACAGGCTACTTATGTTTGATTAGTGTTAAGTTTCATGTGAGTGTGAGTTATTGTGTCTATATTATGCTAGTAAGTACTTTTATATTATTATTAAAAAAGCCTTATTAATTGATTACAACATTATAGACACACCAGCTCATATACTTATGAAAAATTCAATGTAGTTACTAAGTTTTTAAATTGTATAGAATCAAGACGTAGAAAAGAGTGGCCCGGAGTTTCTTGCCTGATTCTTCTCACGAGGCTCTACTTTCTGAACAGGCATTTTTTTCAATGCTCAACTATGTTAATATGCATTTAAAGTTACTTTTTTATTTTTTTATTTGTATGACTTTCTGACGTGTCCAAAAAATTAAAATTTTTTTTTTGGAAATAAACATATTTGAGTTTGAGTTTGTGAGTTTACATTGGGAGCGCTGGCTTAATATTAAAGATATACGAGTACGAACTTTGGTATGTAGTGTACTACGGGGTACAATGTGGGCTCGTTTTTAGTCCCATGTGAAACAGAATTTATTATCAATAATGGCCATTATGGGCAAATACGGAACCCTACATTGCGCGTGGCCCGACTCGCACTTGGCCGGTTTTTGATTTATGTAATTGGCGGCAAACTAGCGAACAGATCGTCTAATGGTAAGTGATTATCGCTGCCGCATTAAACCACAAGTGCGTAGCCACTCTTTGGGCTAAATAAAAGAATTGGAGAAGGAGTGGGATGATGAAGAAATAGGGGAAGGAGCCTTCGGCGCTCTGACTCACCAAACTGACACTGCAGTATAGGTATTGTTCCTATACGCCGTTTTTCTGTGAGAGAAGTATTTCTTCGGTGCCGCCGGCCCTTTCACTCTGAAATCAGCAAGGCTTCTTTCGTAAAACATTATGTTTATACATGCAAGTGTCCTCACGATATTATTGACAGCTTAAAATTTATTCGTTCAGTATTTTTGCGTGTAAGAGTAACAAAAATCCCTAACAACCTATGTAACGTAACGGTTTTCGTGCAAATGTCATCTATGATGAATTCATATGCTTTTTTATCGAATACAAATTTTCGTAGCGTTTTTATTTTTTAACTTTTATTCAATTTAATTTGGAACATTAGCGAAACATAATTTTATAACTGAAGCTTAATCTAACCTAATCTAAAACAAAAAGTATAAAACACATCCAAAAAGTGAAAATATTTACAAGGTTTAGGCGTCGTAAAATGCCTACGCATCGCAAAGAATAAACCAGCCTTCTGGTCACGTGAGACGTCGATTAACCGTTTAGAAATTTAGAGTAGAGTATAGAGAATATAGAACGAGCGCTCAGACCCCATGAGCCTAGCGTTTCCACCCCAAACGGCTCAAACAGGTAATTACTTACTAAATTACTGTATTTCCGCCGTTTGCGGGTTTCTGCAGTTGCAGCAGCAGCGCCAACATGCCGTGCTTGGAACGTGTGATGGCGCGAGGGTGTCTACGCAGCTTACGTCCCACACCAAAAGCATAGGTACCCATTTTCCAAGGCAAGAATGACATTCCATCAGGTTTCTTACCGTCGTCGCGTACCAAACCATTTGGTTTAAGTACAGCTGGTGCGCCAGACGCGACAAGAGCACGACGGATTATGTCATTTAGATGGGCATGACGAGGAATTCTACCAGCGCTTCTGCTGCAAGATAGCCCATGGTGCCCGAGGCTATCGACTTCTTCTCCGCAATGACATCGATGCGGAGAAACACACGGAGCACCTAAACGCAGACAAGTGGCAATACGGAACGTCTCATCGTCCAACATGGTTCCAGCGTTAGACGATGGTAGTGCCTTAAGCCATAGACCGGATAGCCATTCTCCCACAGCCAGCAAGCGAGCACGCTCTGTAACATTAAGAGATGTATCCAAAAGACTGTTTCTTTAGCGTTTGTATTTAAACGAATATATCAGATGCAAGCTCTATCGATAGAATGGTTATTGTAGTCTATTCAAATGGTAACGAAATATTTTCGAGTGAAAAATGTGACATGAATAACGTAATCATTGTTGCGCACATAGCGTGAATGCTGACATTCGTTTCGAAAATTTGATTGCAAAATTTATTCGTTTAGTATTTTTGCGTGTAAGAGTAACAAAAATCCCTAACAAACTCAAACTCAAATATGTATTGGAACGAAGTTCCATAACGCGCGTTGCGAAAGGGGGCTAGACGGAAAAATTAAGACGAAAAGTTTAAACGATACTTTTTGCTATAGTAAGCTATTGTAAGCCGTGCGGCGTGCGCATGTTTCTCTGTCTGTCTCTCTCATGCTCGGGCCACACTACCGGGATATGCCAATAATTATTGCCATAATTTCAACAACGCCTAGGTGTAACCGCGATTTATGGCCATAATTTTACAATGCCAATCAATATGGCATATGCCGGTAGGCAATAGCTCCGGCGACGGTCTTTTTCGCACATCAAAGAAGATTACCGCAGTAATTATTGCGTTTGTGGCCACACTACCGTTTGTTCAGTGTGCAACACGAGTTCGACGACGACGCACGTATCTACCGATATGGAGTGGTCAAATGAAAAAGCGCTCGAATTTTTGGAGTTATTGCAATCCGAACCGTCTCTCTGGGATACCCGACAGAAAGCTAAAAATTTAAAAGATTCATGTTAAAATAATTGGCACTCATAAAATACCAAACAGCTGCAGCTTCATCCGCCATCTTGAAAAATGATATTTTTACCGCCTAGTTTATTGGCATATCTCGGTAAACTCTAGTGTAACCACACGACTTCACGCAGTAATTTAACGGTAATTTATTGCCATAATTATGGCGGTAACAGCCCGGTAGACGGTAAGGTAGTGTGGCCCGAGCATCACTCTCTCTCTTATAGAAAGCAAGCATCATGTTCATGCTTTCTGATCACGAAAATGACATCTATTTGGGAATCCAAGATGGCGGACGGGACATTTTTAATAAAATTAATATGTGTATCATTTTCGGGGTTTTTATGGATTCTGGTCACGAAAATGACATCTATTTGGGAATCCAAGATGGCGGACGGGACATTTTTAATAAAATTAATATGGGTATCATTTTCAGGGTTTTTATGGATTCTGGTCACGAAAATGACATCATCGAATATCGAATAAGACCCGATTTAATAAAATTGTATGATATATACAAATCGCGAAAGTTTGAAATCGATTAAAATGACATCTATTTGGAAATCCAAGATGGCGGACGGGACAATTTTAATAAAATTAATATGGGTATAATTTTTGGGGTTTTTATGGATTCTGGTCACGAAAATGACATCTATTTGGGAATCCAAGATGGCGGACGAGACATTTTTAGTAAAATTAATATTGGTATAATTTTCGAGGTTTTTATGGATTCTGGTCACGAAAATGACATTTATTGGAAATATAGAAAGTACCTAAATATATATTACACCTCTGCCTACCCCTTCGGGGATTCAGGCGTGAATCTATAAATAAATAAAAAATAAATTAAAAATAAATAAATATAAATGCATATTTACATGGATTACGCTCTGGAACTTGAGACTATGCTCCAAGAACTGAACACAGCAGGCCGCAGGGTGGGACTAGCGATAAACCGGTCCAAAACCAGTGGTGTGTTGACAATCATATGTCTCTTAACGCGGCCAAATGTCACCTAATCTCATTTACGAAAAGTAAGTCACCTATATGTCACCCATACACAGTTGATAAGGAAGTGCTAACACGCCAGAACGTCGTCAAGGACCTCGGAGTATGGTTCGACTCCAAGCTTACATTCTGTACGCATTATGACACCGTGGTAGGCAAAGCTAATAAAACCATGGGATTCATGCAAAGAATCATAAAACCATTTAGAAAACCAGAAAGTATATTACTGTTATATAAAGCACTAGTTAGAAGTATAATAGAATACGCCTCACTGATTTGGTCTCCCTTCTACCGCATACACGTAGATAGAATAGAGGCTATACAGCGACGCTTTCTTCGTCACCTAAGCTCTAAACTTGGTTTGCGACGGAAATTACCAACATATGAGTCTCGACTCCAATATTTTAAAATGGAGACACTAGAGAACAGACGTAAACTACAAGATTATTCTACATTGTATAAGATCGTGAATTCTATATGGGACGCTAGTGAATTGTTGAGCCATCTCTCTCTTAAGGTGGGTGGTAGTAAACGCAAACAAAATCTTTTTTCCTTGCCTCTGACTAACAATAATGTAACATATCATGATCCAATATTGAGAATGTGCAGAGAGTTCAACAACCACACCAAAGACCTAGACTTATTTTATCAGACATACAATGAATATTTGAGTAAATGTAAGCAGATCCTGGCTATCCTCTGATTTTCATTGAATTTAATTTAATTTGCATTGACATTGTTTATTTGTATTTAATTTAATTTGTTTTATTTGTTTCTAATGTATAGTATAGCAGATGTATTTTATTTTATTTGTTGACTGATTTTAATTTTAATGATTGCCCTACTGATTATGTTATATTGACCTCATTTTATTCTAACCTTAGATATAAGTTTTTTTTTTTTTAGTTATTATTATTTTTACTACTTATTATTTAATGATTTAATTTATTACTCACAATTATTCTTTTTTAAACTAATTTTTATGTAAATGTTCTGTCGACCGCTAGGTCGACAGAACATTTACTTAATTAAATTTATTAACTTAATTTAATTAATTTAATTAAATTTATTTTTAATTAAATATGCTAATATTTCAATAATTCTACACCTTTCTTTGCCTGTCCTTAGTTAAATTATTCTGCAAATGTTGTGCACGGCTTTAATCTGATAACAAATTGACATGTATACTTTTACTTATATTGTACCTACTTCTAAGTTACGATTTGATATCTGTTGTTGTGCCTAATGAATAAATAAATAAATAAATAAAAGTAAGGTTATGACAAACAGCACCAAACATAGAGTCGAGGTGGATGGGCAGGAGATACAGTATGTCGATGAGTACATCTATTTGGGCCAGCTAGTTTCATTCGAAAACAGGCTAGAATGAGAAATCGATCGCCGTATCGAAAACGCTTGGAAAAGCTTCTGATCCATGAAGACGCTAATGAAGGGGGATCTACCGATTTCCCTGAAGCGGAAACTCATCGATATGTGTATTCTGCACATTCTAACCTACGGTGCTCGAACCTGGTCGCCTACCGAGTTGCAAAAGTCGCGCCTTGCGGTCTGCCAAAGAGCTATGGAACGCGATTTACGGGCTCGACTTAGGTACTTATTTTCATTTCGTTCCACATTCATTCATTCAATTTTCTGAACGGGAAAACAGGACATTTATTCATTCATTTCGGTATCAAAATATATTCCATGAAATAACAATTTCAAGTAATCGAGGTGGCTACATTTTAACATATAAAAACAACCTTTTAACAAGTAATTTTGCCCGAACTTGTACAGAAATACAAAACTTTAAACGCTGCGTTTTATAACAATGTATTTTTTGGAAAAGGTATTTCACTAAAGTTGATATATTTCTGAAACTATCTTATCGATGGGAGTTATATTATTGTTTCTTAATATTATGTATATGACTTTGATACGTTCAATTATTTATTAGGTTTAACAGCGAATATTGTTTTACGAAATGAATGAAACAAATATTATTTTTCAGACATCTGAAGTACTGAGTGCTCTAATTTGAATACATAATATTAAGAAGTTAGTATCTAAGATAGACTGAGGTGTGCCTTATCACATTTATGTTGGTTTCATATTCACCGGTTGGTGCTTTGGTGCATCCTAACAGTCGACGCACAAGCGGCTGGTTATTCGACATGCGCTTATGCTTTTTATACTCGACGCAACTTCGTACAGCAGTCCAGCGTTCCCTTAATCGTTCTTGAATAAAACTTAAGAGGCAAATAGACCCGTTCGCCGCGAAGAGAGGCGTAGCGAAGAGGCAACCATATTTGCAGACCGGCACTAACCGTCATCTTAGCGTTATCTCGGTTACATTCAAGCTTTACCTGCTAGTCTAACCAGATTAGATAGAATAGACGGACACTAACCGTCATGTCTTAAAGTACACTTACACTAAAACAGACAGAAGATACGTTAAAATCGCCGATACTTGTCGTTCAATATTAGCTGATACAGCAAATATTTACGTACAAGTGTTCGATCGTGAGTACGAATATGTATTTGCGCTCTATCAAACGATTTTTGTTTAGTATTTTTCTAAAATGGAAAAGAGAGAAGCATTTTATTTTTCTTTTTGGACATGTGTTCTCACAGTAAGTATTTTCTGATTGTATCAAGCTTGCACTGTTGTGTACAGAACACACAAAAATAATTACTACGAGTGAGATAGAGAATTTGAAAAGGATTTCATTTGTTTATGTTTTGTTTTATTCTTGTGAGCTTTGTATGTTTGAATGCTGCTGTGGTGGATGGTAGCTGGACAAAGCGAACGTTATTTTAGTACCTGTTTTGATGACGATATTTGATTCAGTTTTTGACAAGGTTTTGTATCGAAACCTTTTTACAAAAATCTACGAAGCAAATGCGAAGCATACAAAAAGCTAATATTCTGTTTTAGCTGGTTAGTTTCTTAAATGAGCAAAACTCCAAAGCGTCAGTCTTGATGCAACCGGGAGAACGCTAGGACGACGATGAGCTTTTTGTGAAAGTCAGTCTCTTTTATGAATCAAAGTGGTCATAACAGATGTATTTATTCCAAACTGACTACGGTCCGCTTATTTGCCACTGTGGGTGATTTCATCAAATTCTGATCAGTAGTTTATGTTTCAAAGAGCAACAAACATTCACACATTCTCAAAAACTTTCGCGTTTGTTATACAGTAGAAGAATTGTATATCAAGTGAATAGAGAAACCTGCACATGCACATGAATCTTCCGTATCAATGTTTGAAAGAAAGAGGTAAGAAAATTATGCTCTAGAAGTACTTTCAGTATCCTCGGAAAGTGTCAGCGAGGCGTTGCCCAGTTTTCCAGAAATTAGAACACTTTGGACTAAATGTAATTATTTTTAGTTAGGTAGCCGTAGGTTAGTTCAGTAGATAGCCGGTATGAAGCCGTTTTATACGCATATAATTTTATTATAATAGTTATATAAGTCAAGTGTGAATGGAACAGGAGGAAGGGGAAGAGACGGATGTTCTCTGACCCGATTGGAGACATCTTAAATAACGGACAGGTTAGAAGTACGCATAACCGAAGAGCATGCATGAGAAATTTGATGGGAGTGAATGAAGCAAGAGGGACATGTCAGGATCGTTGCAAATGGCGTTCCGTAGTCTCTGTCTACCCTTCCCGGGAAACAGGCGTGAGTCTATGTATGTATGTATGTATAATTTTATTACTCTGTGCCGCCGTGGTCTAATAAATGGCGTACGCGTCTGCTGGTCGGTAGATCACGGGTTGGTATATAGTGTTACACAGGTAATCCGTCTTCTCAGTAGCATCACGGAGTCTGACAATGTGCTCGATAACGGCAATAGGTTCGCCTCTATTATTTGGGCCCTGACAATTCCTATCATAGCGAAATGTGAGTGTTATAATCGTACACCTATCTGTCACTAAACCTATAACAATTCTCTTGAAACTAATCACATCATCATAAATTATAACACCTCAATAACTCCCGACGTCCACCTACGCCTCCAACGAGATGACATAGACATCGTTCTAGATAAACCTGGGTGGAACGCATATTAAGTATGATCTCAATATGTCTAGAACTATCCCGTGTTGGGTGCGGTGACGTTGTTAATGCCAACCCGATTTGAATACACCGACTGCTCATCGGCAGGTAAACGGTTTGACGTGAATTACATTTCATATGCAAATTTTATACTGTAAATAAATTATCGTAAAGGTAGCATAATATATGTGATATTATGATGTTTAAGCTATGTCATCAGCTCTGTTTATAATAAATTTCGTTCCACTGCTGGACAAAGAACTTCTCTCATTATTACAGAGAGCGACCACTTTGGTCAAGTGAAGGCTAACGGACTTCACGTGTATTCTTTTATTTATGTAATAGGCGGGAAACGAGCATTCGGATCGCCTGATGGACAGCGATTACCGCCGCCCATGGACACAGACAATACCAGGGGAGTTACAAATGCGTTGTAGACCTTTGGGCTAAATAAAGGAATATGAGGGATGAGGGAAAAGTAGTAGATAGAGTGGCCGCCAAAACTATCACTCACCAAACGAAACGCAAAATTATAGGTACTGTTACTTTACGTCAATTTTCTGTGAGAAGGTAGGACTTCCCTGGTCGAGCTGGTCTATTCACTCTGAAATCATCAAGGTTTTTTTTGTAAATCATTATGAAGAACGGTCAGACATGCAAGAGTCCTCACGATATTTTCGACAGTTTAAAATTTCATTGCAAAATTTATTCTTTCAGTATTTTTGCGTGTAAGAGTAACAAAAATCCCTAACAACCTATGTAACGTAACGATTTTCGTGCAAATGTCATCCATGACGAATATGATTTTTTATCGAATAAAACTTTTTGTAGCGTTTGTATTCAAACCAATATATTGAATGCAAGCTCCATCGATAGAATGGTCATTGTAGTCTATTCAAATGGTAACGAAATATTTTCGAGTGAAAAATGTGACATGAATAACGTAGTCATTGTTGCACACATAGCGTGAATGCTACGTTTCGTCTCGAGAGCAAAGTTAAGCAATGTTTGCACAGGTCACCACTTGGATGGGTGACCGCTTTATGTGACATTTACATCAGAGCGTTACCATGCTTTGCTTTGTCACCAGCCCATATCATCGCATGGGTGTCGTAAGAGCCGACAGAGGGAGCATATTATGCAAAGAACAGCACTGTAAGAGAAGGAAAAGTCGATACAAACCCTAAACCAACCCGTTTGGCCAGCGTGGTATAGTAGGCCGATTCCTCCTTCCAAAGGAGAGGCCTAGTCCAGCAGTGGACTATTTAAAGCTGATGATGAGTTACCGTGCTTCGGAGGCTATGTAAAACTGTCGGTGTCAGTTGTTGTCTCGAGGCAAAAATAAGGCAAAGTTAGGCCTTCGGATGGCCTATAAACTTCGACAATTCAAACAACAACTCGCATTTCACTTCACTATTTGCTCTCACTTCGCATAAGGTTCAAAATGACCTTGATTTTGAGAGCAAAGTGAGCGTCGAACTGACGGGGAATTACCTTATAGAATGCCACTTTTTACGTCATCTCATACTTTATCTGTCAAAATCTCGAGGTCAATTTAGTTAAACTGGCAAACACGTTCGCAAGAGTAACGCTAGTGTAGATTCGAAATATCAACCGAGTTTTTAGAATGCCAATCAAGAAACTCACAACGGATTCAGACTCGAAGTTTACAATGAAGTCTTACAGAATCACACGGCTGAAATAACCACACACACAAGACAGAGAAAACAGAAAAATACCTACATCGTAGAATATTTTTATCAAGCACCACTGCCCAGTATTACAAAGCGTACCTAATTAACCAGATTCGCCTAACGAATGTAGCATTCCATTGTTTCTTTTTCTCTCATGCTGCCATTTGATTGGCTTGCAATGTAGAAATGTAACCCTACGTGGCATTTTATTTTGAAAGAGAATTGGACTTTACTTTGTTTCTTTAATTATAGGATTAAATGGTCGGTTTTACCAGCTAGCAGTTTTGGAATACAAGAGTCATAAGGTCATTTTAATTATTTCATCGTTATGCACTTCAGCAGGCTCCAAAGTGTGGGTCTTGGATCGAAACCGGGACAATGCGAGATGATGATGATCGTTATTAACTATGACTTTCTTTTAATATAGTCTTATCCCGACATAGTACATACGTTTTAAGATATGAAAGCTAACCGACTCAAATTATTACCTTTGTTCTATCTATAGAAGAAAAATCGCCTAAAGGCAATCATGCCTTAGGCGATTTTTCTTCTTGGCCCGAATTTCGTTAGAAAATACATGTAAAGTAATCATACTTTACATGTATTTTCTAACGAAATTCGGGCGTAAAATCCTGTACAGTTGCAGATGAATGCGACCATCTCTAGACTGGATGCGAGTAGGTATATTTTAAACACAAACGCGGGCCAATGTTCCGATGCTGTCTGATAGAACTTGAAGCAAATCTTTCTAACTATTTGTGCGGAAAGAAAGTGCAGAAATGCACTATGAATTTTTCTACCGCAATGCAAAATGAGCGTAGCCTTAAAGTGTTAATGGCTAAAACAAGTGTTTTGCCTTTGACAACGGGTGATACGACAGCAAATTTTCTTAGCACCGCTAGCTTCTATACAACATGGCTCTTTCTCCTGCAGGTTTATGCCTCAAAGCTAGGATCCAAAAATATCCTAATATAATAACCTCACCGTCGCCTCTATGCAATATTAAATGTTATTGTTATGAGAACAATGACTGAAGTCTGCATAAAATCCACCGAATATCCCTTTGACAGAAATGCACAGCATATTTCATGCATTCATCTCCAACACGGGCGTATTTATCCATTGAGCTAGAAGACAAAGGTGGAAAATTCATTTACTTTCTCCTGTTGGTATGCTTTATGGATTACCTCAGAGGTGCATCTATGCTCGAATTCACCTTTGACCGGTGCATTATTCCATGACAAATCTTTGTTCATTTATTTGGCGCTGTGAAATAGCCAACGCTCTCAAAAGGCTCTCAATTGCATTGTTGACCTTTGACACCGTTTATCATTACGGCTTATGAATTGCATATCAATTGAATCATCCTGTGATCCGCTTTTCCCGGATTTTGTAATATCGGTGAATATTTCGGCGAATGATCGACAGTAAAATAAAATATCATTCGTGTATTTTTTTGTTTCAATAACTTTGATGTTGTATCGTCGATAATCTACTTATATGATTAAAATTAATAAAATTAAAAATGAGTTCCATTATCGGTCGGATATTGATAATGTCAGTCATTAACAATTTTAGTGCTTCTCGTTGTAAGAGGATTAATTTCTCAGCGATCCTGTACGCCACAAGATCAGATGGAGGCTTGTGAACTGATTCAATAATTATATACTTCAGTGTCAGTAGCAAGATTTCCCCGATTATCGAACAATTAACCTACTAGTGGTTTACTTAAAACAAAGCATTATAAGTGAAGTTAGCGATAAGCTCATTTCAAGTGACTTTTTACGACCTAAAATATGCGTGTTACACATTTTGAACATCTTTCTTAAAATCCAGTACCTACTTATATCAACTATAGTACTGAAGAAAAGAAAGCATGTCGTACTTATTTAAAAAAGTGCACTCATTCACAGACGCCTGTTCTTATATCCCACTTACTGAAGTAAATAAAACACGTCTTATAAACTTATTGAACTCCCGACAATACTAAGTTACATTTATTGACTACACGACTTCCTTGCTGCAGTGTAGTTAGATTCGAACGTCGGTTTCGCATCCGACGCACACATGTACATTTATGTATATAGACAACTATGTTATAGGTACACACATGCATATACAGTAGTGCTGCTGTCTCATTTCCGCTTCGCTGTGACGTGTGTGTCGCGAAGTGTTCACTTTGATGCTTTAACGTTTTAATACTGCTGGCTTCATACGCCTACGGAATATTTTATTGTGCCTTGTGAAATAAGTTTGGGCTGAAGTTTGGATGATCACTGATTTATTAACACACGGATAGGTAGATTAGTTAGAACCAAATGAAATGAATATAGATTTTTATTTTGGTAAAATAGTTGTTGAGTGGCGACCACGTACCGGACGACGTAGCAGGGGTATCTAGGCATCCCGCGAGGTGGACCGACGATCTGGTTCAGATCGCGGGAAGCGGTTGTATGCGGGCGGCTCAAGATCGGTCTGTGTGGAGAACCTTGGGGAGGCCTATGTCCAGTAGGGTACGATGACTGACATGATGATGAATCTTTGTGTACTTAGATCGAAAGAATAACAATATACTAATATTATTTCATTAGTAAACACTGTTTTAACTAGTTTGACGCGATTCGCTTTTGTTCCAACTTTCAAATCAAAATATTTTATAATTATGTCAAATCAAGGGTCAATCTACAGGGTGAAAGTTGAGTTGTCCAAGGTGCTCAACTCAAAATCATCTGAGCCCGACAAAGACAAATATATTTTTAGTCGGTATTTCTGTTAATATAACCTATCATTATTGGGCTCAAGCCACCGCAAGCCCTACACTAAAGTCCTGAATCTGCTACTCTGTCATTGTTATGTCATAATAATATTCGATGAAATTAAACCGTTCGAGACAAACATTAAACTGTTAGTCTCGAACGGCTTAACTTTATCGTGATTACAAGAAGACTGAGATGGTGTTGAATAACAAGTTATTTTAAATAAAAAAGTAACTTCGTAAAGAAACCCGTAATGTTCTTCTCACTAACCAGATTTGTTAGTTTGGTCTGACCACGTTCATTTTGCGCATTCAATTATTGAAATAGCGTCAAGCCCTGATCATCAGCCTTGTTTTTTAATTTGTTCCACTCTTGGACACAGGCGTCTTCTCATTATAAGAAGGGGTAAGCGATAGTCTATCACGCTAGCCTAGTGTGGTTTGTCAGACTTCACATGTCTTTATGTCTCAGATTTGCAGGTTTCCTCAAGATATTTTATTTCACCGTTTAGCAAGCGTCAATTGACAATTTGTTAAATATTCTAAAAGTCAGTAGTGCGCGCCATGGATTCGAACTTAAGACCCACTAGTGCTAGTCTGATCACTTCACTGAATTAATAACGCCTCAAGCCTCATATCATGGTATTGCTTAGTATTCATATACCTATTACATATTCTAGCAATATATAATCCGATATTAATATCCGTCCGGCATTCTATTGCGTGTTCTCTTCTGTAGGCGCTTAGTACATCCGAATTGGACGTCATTTAGTGAACGAACAGAATGTACGGAGTGAACGTTTGATCTGTTTCGGGATTAGTGGACCGCGGGGTTGCGGCGTTTGCGGCGCTCGGTTGCGGCAATTGGATAAATTGCTAATCTATGGATATACTGCAATGGACGGACAGTGCAGCTTAGAAACTTTGACTGATATAAGTAAGTTACAAACAAGTTTTGAAAGGGATTGTCGTAATCTATGTTTCCTTCGTAAATCTCTGAAACTTTAAGGGCTGTTTTTGTACAAAACGTTTTAATTGCTTATTTCAAAGGTAATTTTAACAGCTGTTCTTTATTCTGCTCAGATTTCTCTTAACAAGATATCGTTTGACCTATAATTTTAAAAAGGGGTTTTGTTTTTGGAGTTCCTTTCCTCTTTTCTAAACTTAAACTATGTAAGTAGTATTATTATTATCGTGACGAGTGGTTACAATTTACACACAATTTATAATTTTATAGTATTAGGTGTGCTACAAATTATTACTTAGAGACTGGATTCCTTTCGTGTGTTACATGTCTGTAAAGTGCTTCGGGGAACAAGAAACAATGAAACAATCTTAGGATATAAACCTATACTTAAGCTCTTCTATTTTAACTGCCTGTATTCAACCACGAAAGATTGTAAGGATAATTTTACTAGACGAAGTAAGCTGTAAGTTCATTTGAACGGGGCGATAAGCATAATGTATATTTGTTTCCCTTTTATGCTAAACTATCGACCAATTTCCGTTGAAACTTTGCAATAGCTTACACATCTAATAACACTATCTAACCTTTTATCGTGGCAGCGACTAGCCTTTTCCCCGGGTCCGCTCGCGTAGGTATTCCTACGCGAGCGGGCCCGGGTAAAAGGCTAATAGTCGCATAAACTCGAAAGTATTTCATCTTCTACGAGACTGCCTGGTCCAGTAGATAGCGTATGCGACTGCTGATTGGAGGTCCCGGGTTCGATTTCCGGGTCGGGCAAAAGTTTTTCCGAATTCTCAGTAGCAGCACAGAGTCTGGTGAAGGGCCCGGTAACGGCAATAGGCTCGCCCGCTATTACATGGGACCTAAAAATTCATGGCGAAATGTGGGTGTAATATTACCTCTGCCTACCGGCGTGAGTCTATAAAAATAAAAATTTAATATACCGGCCGAATTGGTAACCTCCTTCTTATTTTTAAGTCGGTTAAAAATGAAAAATATTTCATCTTAGCACATATCGTACGGTTTCTGAGAGTTTTCCAGTGAAGCTTTCAATCTGAGAGGGAAATTAAATTCAAGGTCTTATCGACTACATAAAGGGTGCTGGCGTACTGGCGAACCGTCGTATAGAAATATGTTGGCGCTCAATTGCATCATTATAATTAATATTGTACGTTTCACATGTAAAGGTAGTTTGAGCTCTATGTGTTCGCTATAAGGTCTGATATGTTTTGAAACTGGATAAGTACCTATGGTTTTTGACTTTGCGAGGGGCTTGGTAGTTAAGTGGTCACTATGCCGTTTGCACTGGGCCGTGTGTTGTAGGCTTGATCCTTACACGAAACAACATATTGTGTGATTTGAAAAACTTGATTCTAGCTTGTGCGTTTTTATACTACTGTTACTTAAAGAGAAGTATATGTGGTGTTTCTTTGACTGACAGAGTAAAGAATTGTGTGATAAGAGAGTGTTGTGGGGTAAAAGAAGATGTAGTGACAAGCGTCGAGAAAGGTATGTTAAGATGGTTTGGGCACGTGGAGAGGATGGATGACGAAAGACTGACCAAGCAGATATATAAGGCAAGTGTGGAAGGGACAGGACGAAGGGGAAGACCTAGGCGGACGTTCTCTGACTAGATTGGAGACAACCTAAAAACAGGACAGGTTAGAAGTACCCTGAACAGAAGAGCATGCATGAGGAGTCTGATGGGAGTGAATGAAGCAAGAGAGATATGTCAGGATCGTTGCAAATGGCGTTCCGTAGTCTCTGCCTACCCCTCCGGGAAACAGGCCTTAGTCTACGTATGTATGCTACTTAAAGATTTGTAAACTATTGAGATTATTTAAAAAGAAATTTGGTGATACTGGGGCACGGACATCTCAGAAATGTTACAAACTAAGCTATGTTGAGTGAGCCCCGCTTAGGATACCGAGAAAGACTTCCAAAGTATAAATATGCTATCGTCAACCGTATTTTCAACTACTGCTCATTCCACACATCTACATATTTATGGTAAAGTGCTCATCCAAACAATCTATTAAACTGAATTTTAAAGAATGCATTCTAACTTTTGATTGGAAAGACTACAGGTAATTCTGACGCGTAATAGGTATGTTATCGCTAGATCGAATTTTCAACTTCTGCTCATACAGTAGGTACATACGCCAAACCATCAACGTCAGTGTTGTCAATTAACCGTCGGTTCCAGTATGTGATATTTCCTTCTTTATGGATTTGGCTACTAGAGACTCATATTTAAGATATTTTGTTTGGAACTTATGTCAAATATGTACTTATATGTAGTGTAAATCTATGGATAGATCAAATATTGGGATCGGCCGTTAGGCTTAACTCATGGAGAAATTATGGCGCTGATACACCTGAGCATTTACTTGTAACAGAATAGCGAACATTCGCCGTTTTCTGTTTTGTCGCACAGAACATTTTCTCGATCATTCTAGCGAACACTCTAAATTCAAATAGTCCGTAGAATATAGAAAAAATATAGAAATCGCACTACAACTGCAGTTTTACCCAATATGTTCACTTTTTACTTTAGTTTCACTTATGAATTATTTCTAGGGTATGAGTAAGATACATAAACAAATAACGTTTCTAAATAATAAAATGCAGATTTTAATTTGAACAGGTTTAATAACGGCTTGTTCTCCATTCGATTGGGGAGCACGGCAGCATGTTTCAGAAACAATGTTTCATCACATTTGTTTATGAACTGTTTATAAACCAGGGATGTTAAGGATATCCATATCCGTATCCGAAACTATCGGATATCCGAAATAAAAAAATATCCGTATCCGTAACCGAATCCGAAATAAATGATTCGGATAATTTCGGATAGGGGCGGAGTCTAAATGAGACATGTTACGATAACTTGTTTTTGATCGGCCCAGTGACACGCCGCGCACGTCCTTTGGATTGATTGTTTTCTTTTGTTGTTCAAGTCATAACCAGTCAGCAATTTAATTAGATTACGAAATTACGAATACTTAGGCCCTTCTCTCACGAAGCTATTCAAATGCTACGGACTGAGATGCAAACTATGATCGCCTACTTGTATGCTACTCGTTTCCGCACACGGTGCTACACAAATAAGATTTTTTTTTTAACATTTAAAGAACAACATTCGTACGACGATGTCTAGTGACTCTAGCGATGAAGACTATGTTCTTCCGTATTTATATTACAAGAATAAACGCAAATATCAAAGAAGATTCTAGGTGCATCCGTACATCGAAAAAAAATATCAATTGTAGAGCATCCTTCGCTGCTAGAGAACTGCATAAGCTGCTGCGAGAAATTTCGTCACTTTTATAGAATGCAAAAGAATCATTATTATTTGATACAGTTGTTAGCTCCGAATATTCATAACAAAGATGTAGATCAGTACATAAAGTAGCCAACATTGTTAAGGCTGTTTGTGTTTTGCACAATTAAGTTCGTAAAAGAGAAGGTTTATCACCTGAGCATCTTCAGATTTCCTCGCTTTTATCACCACAAAACCTGAGAATACATTTAATGTATGAATGAATACCTATGAATAAATAAATGTTATTCCTGTCATATTGATTTTTTTCCAATCGAATTCCACGCCTTTTCTGTAGCATTTTTTCTTACGTGCTCAGGCAGCTTATAATTATACAAACATTAATAATTTTCCATTTTCTGGACAAAATAAATATTAAAAGCTTGTTCTGCCGCCATTTTGTAATGCAACGCGTATACGACTCGGGTAGCGTGCGCAGCAAGACGGTAGCGTGCGACTGATATCAAACGCGTCGTCGACGCGTCTTGTCGTGTGCGAAACTAGCTGGATATGTACTCACAAGCGACGCGTAGGATACGCGTACGAAACACAAATCGCTTGAGAGTCGCTTCGTGAGAGAAGGGCCTTATTTCGATAAACTGAAAAATAAGTGTTGTTAAGAATTTATTTAATTCTTTTGATATTCCTTAAAAATCTAATATCCGTAACCGAAACTATCCGAAACTACCGGATAATCCGAAATAATTTTATATCCGTATCCGAAACCGAAAGCGATATAAAAGTTTTCCCATATCCGTATCCGTATCCATATCCGAAATTCCATATCCGTAACATCCCCATTATAAACTGTTTCCAGAGTTGATGAAACACTGTTTATAAACTGTTTAAAAACAGTGTTTATCAACAAATGTTGCCTAATGAATACAAGGCTTTAATCACACAAGTGTCTGTTCCTACGTTCAAATTTATTTATCGATATCGAGAGTTAATCAACATTATATTGAAATTAAGTCTGAGTAAACCAAATCTAAAGTTCTATTGTAAACATTATCGATATTTATTCTGAGTAAGCCCATTACTAGTCAAGTTAAAATTTGTGACAAACTACGAAGATTCTTCCCTAGATTAAAATCATAAGTCAAAGTGAAGTAAACATATTGGTTTTACTACTTACCGCCATTGTAGCGCGAATCCTATGTATTATCTACATTCTAAGGCTCGTCCCAAAACAAAAAACAATAACATTCGCGAGAATTCTCATTACAGGTGAATGCTCAAGTGTATCAGCGCCACCGAATTATACCTTTAACTCATTCGCTCAGTACTTGTAACGCAGATTATACAAACATATCACAAATAATAATATAGTTATTGACAAAGGACTGCGGTTTGGATAATTCTCTTGGGTTTAAGTTGTAAGTCCCTTTTTACAGATTAAATATTCTAAGTACGTTTTGATCAGCGCTTTGAGGGGATGGAGAATGGTTGCTATGGGAGAATTGGAAGATTATGTTAGAAGATTATTCATTACAGATCCGATAACTTTGTGATTAATACTTTAGCCACAGATGTGTAATATAACTAAGTAAATAATATTATATTTCTTTTATTAATTTTTTTTATATTCCTCAATAAAAACGTTCCTCAGACTTCAAGTAATATTTTAAAAACGATTTCGGGGAAATACAGTTTACCACAGAAGCAAGCTACTTTTTTACTCCAAAAATGGCCGATAGAAAATTTATTGCATGTATATTGCGACCGTCTTTACAAGCATTCTTACAACGGATATAAAGTACAACCCGACTTAGTGCAGTAACTTTTTGTCCTCACAAACTTCACAAAGCGGTATCGCGTATGGGGATTCGTACCTCCAAGACTCGGCGCACTGTTGAACAGCGAGCCAGCCCCTTAAGCATCTACGCCATAAGTGCAAACCTAGTGCATAATTTCGTACCACAATGCCCGAGGGGCACCAAGTTCAGTGCGTGTCTGAAGTACCGCCGCGAATGTCTCTATTTGTGCATGTACCTACATAACACGCGTGAAAACTGCTTGTGCGATGCAGGATTAGTAATTTCGTCTTCGTATAGCAGGAATTTAGCATGACGTGGATTGAAACTGAGCATAGAAGACGAAGATGCTGGGTCTTCTGAAATATTTTTCTAGAGCTTTTATAAAAATAAGTAAAATAATACGGATCCGCTAAGCAAGAAGAAGAAAATATCAAAGACTTCAATTTCTTATTGACACCACGTGTGGGTATGAATATTGCAGTGTCATATTTAAGACTATAAAATATAATAAACTATAAAGAACATACATAACTTCACGCCTTTTATCCCCGAAGGGGTAGGCAGAGGTGTATTACACTCCCACATTTCGCCAGTTATGTTTAGGTCCCAATGTTATGGGGGCGAGCCTATTGCCATCTATCGGGCGCATTAGAAAGCGAGTGATAATTAACATTTATAATACACCCATAACTTCGAAAAGTCAGAGGTTTGTGCCCGGGGTACCTGGAAATCGAACCCGAGACCATCGTCTCGGCAGTCCGTTACGTACACCACTGGGCTATCGCCGCTATCTGTAAAGAAGTTGTATAGAAAATTATTACATATTTAACTAGTCAGAATACGTTACCTCACAATTATAGCTAGAATAAAATAATTAATATATATAATAAAATAATATAATTACTTTTATTAGAATACCTGCTAGTTATAAACATGAAACTTTCAGAGCTAAAATGAGCTAACTTGTCGCTTGGCCATGCAGGGAGAGTAACTTTCAACTTTGGATTTTGTTAAACGTATACAGGGTGCCACAGACCCATCACCAAGCCGAAGTCTACTCGTTGTGGACATCATGCCGAGTCATACTAACCAAAAATAATACCTGGGAAACGAATTTGTTTTTGAGTTTTCACATTTTTTAAACCGCAATTAAAAACACGCGCGTGCAATGCTCGAAATACCTACTTACCCATGCGGTTCTTGGGCATCTAAAGAACATATTTGCGGGGTAAATGCATCGATTTCGTACCTAATGAGAAAAATTCCATACTATCTCCTGAACCAGTAATTTCCCACGTATGGTGCCGAAGTAAAAAATGTTCATAGTGATTGGTACAACATGGGATTTCAGTTTTCGTTAAGGGTCTTTTTACACCCTGTATACCTACCTATACTGTACCAGTAACAAATTTAAAAGCCTAATAATTTTGACTAGGCGCATATTTAATTTGTTATTTTGTGTGGACTTGAAGAATATTGAACGATTTATCTCGTTAATTGGAAAATCTATTTACTTTACCTTGCGGTACTTGTAAGTGCGAAGATTTCGGTCTGTTTAAACGTTACTTTGGAGTCTCATTGAGTCTTATCTGTATTTCGTATTTAGATTATGAAATACCATGGTTTTATTAGATGCCAAATGTAGGCAGTACTCTAAGTATTACACTATAGTCCGTTCGCGTTAGGAAGATAGTTTAGTTTATTTAGTATTTTTATGGTTTAAGAAGTTAGTTTGTTTACATTAAGCAAACTAGTAAAAATTCTTCACATGTCAACTGATGCAATTACATGGTTCCTAGAGTCATTAATTGCAATTATACAGAATTGTAGGTATAATCACTACAATTTTTGAATATTATAATGCGTAAAAATGTCGAAGATTTTAAATAAATGCTAGATTCCTAAACAAGTAATTGGTTGAAACGCAAAACGATTTTTTAAATTTAATATAGCCTTACATGTTTCTGAAGTTCCTTTTTGCTTTTACTAAATGTACTTGTTATTGGAATTGAGTGTATTTAATCGTCTTTCTTTTATGCATAACCAATCATAATTGCCTTTACTGCAATAGGAAGAATAAAAAGCCCTCATATTATGTAGGTAGAGTGATGAATTATCAATTTGCCTGTGACCGTTGCCTATCGATTCCACAGCCATATGTGTGCAGGACATATTGCTGAATAAATAACAAAAACTACCGATGAAAGTGCATGCAAAATTGTTGCACGAAACTAGCTTATGACGGCAAATGACTGACTTCGGGGTAGCGGGTATTTTATAGTCAACGGGGGCGGTACGACATGACGGTGACACGTAGTGGTCTCGGGCCATGAATTTACCAGAAGTATTCGTCGGTAGTTGTAAACCTTTATTTAGGAACAGCATATAAGAAGGCTTATTATTATTCATCGTAATATACATTTCATCAAAATACGTTATCAAGATTTAAAAGAAAAATATTCTTCTTACGTGAAAACTTTCAGATCTAGAATCCAGACGCACGAACGCAAAAACTTCCACAACTGGAATATTAATAAGGATGTCATTTAATTAATAGCTATCATCATCCTCATCCTCCTAGCGTTACTCCAGTTGCAACTCAGGGTCCGCTTAAAGGTCGAACTGGATGTGACAGAATATCAGCTTTTCCACGGAGCGACTACCTGTCTTACCTTTGCAAGCCAAAGGGATGGCAATATGCCAAAGTTTGCATGTCAGTTTATTCAGGGATAGTAGTGACCCCAGTGACCCCCTTTAACAACAGTCAAACAGACAAAGATCTTCATGACAGTATGTGCTTTTCGAGGCACGGGCAAGGTATAATTAACTGCTCAATATGCTCATAACTCCGAAAAGTCAGTGGTGCGCACCGTGGATTCGGACCCGATACCCTCTGCATAGCAGTCTGTCGGTATCTCCACTAGGCTCAATAATTTATATCTATGATTGCTAGTTTCTTTTTAAAGAAAGTTGCCTTATAATATACCTATTTCTTTTTTCATTTTAATAAAGATAACTTGCATACTTCTGTCTTGTGGTAAACTTTACAAACACAATCTCCGGACTCAAAGAACACCCAGACTTGAACCAGATGTTGTGGATCACATAAAGTGACTAGTAGTATAGGGATCTACCGATGTAGAACTAGTAGTTTTCCTTTCATTCTACAAACACTTGCGGTTTGTTTATAGTTTATACCATTCAAAAGTCGTGTCGGTCCCGTGTCGTTCGTTGTAGAGTGGCTCACATTAATAAATAAAAACTATTACCGTGTAGGCGGCGTAATCTGTACCTGCCTGTAATTTATAGCAGTCTTTTTACTTTGGAACATGATCGATTGCAGTGCACTAAGCTTGATTACAAGACAACGATACATTTTCCATTAAATTGGCATTATGCGTTCGGTTTTCAACGTCCCATTTTGCAATAATATATAATAACTAGACTACGCCAGCAGCTATGCCTGCATTTTTTTTAATTTACCCGTTTGGCCGATCCCGTGGGAATTTCAGGAAATCCCTTCTTAGTACACCCCTACGATTCCCAAGGAACATACATGCCAAATTTCATCTTCCTGCGCCCAATAGTTTCGGCTGTAGCGTGTCTGTCAGTCAGTCAGTAACGCAAGGATTTTATATATTAAGATAATAATATTGTACCACATGCGTATATCGCCATGTAGTCCCAAACTAAGCAGAGCTGGTACTATGGGTACTAGATAATGGATAAACATACATACATATATACATTTTTTTTGTCAATACCTACATATATATTATACATAGAAACATATTACAAAAGTTTTGAACAAGCAGATTTATAGCGTATAAACATACTGTTTATGTTTATGTCATACTTGCTTTTGCCTGCGGCTTCGATAAAGTGGAGCTCTGTTATAAAAACAAAAGGTAATCATTGTACTATGCCGATGCATAAACTATACCAACTTATAACTGAAACGATTCATCACAATCTGTTACTTAAGTGCTTTTTGCGTGAAATAGTAACAAACTTGTGACCATCTTTGCAAATTTTCGCATTTTTAAAAGTAGTAATATACTTTAATTTTTAGGAAATAGGTATGCGTGGTGGAATTTGGTCTAACCCTTTTCATAGTGTGAATTGGCCTGAGCCCAGCAGTGGGGCAGTTTATGTCTAGGGCTCAGTTTATGTCTAATGATAGCTGATGCATCGTTTGATGATAACGATTATTTGTTCACCGGGGTCTAATTATTCTATTCTGTTTTAACAGACCATGTATAGGATCTGAAGTGTCCAAATGTATGTTTAGGGAGGCGTATGAACCTAATTTATTTAACCATACTGGCCACATATTGGCTGGTCTGGCTCTTTCACTGTTTTGTTACAGGAACAGAAAAACACATTTTGATACGTCTAAATGTGGTCTTTCTCCTACGGCTCGCTTCCTACTATATGTAGAAGGTACTAGAAGGAATATAATTTTAAAGACTGCCATTTCACGCTGATTTGCCGTGAGGAAGGAGTCTGTTGACCAACCTGGTTCATTTATGTGAAACAAGCGTTGTAACCGCTTTAAAACCCTGCGATAATTAGTATCCATTTGTCATTAATGTTTGAGATGATAATTCTGGTAGTTTAGCACACATGCAGGTTGCCACAATATGTCCTAGTTCACCTTCAAACTTAACTATAATTACTAGGTAATTAAAACGCAGGTATAACTTCTCAAAGGCCATCGGTTTTACAAGCTGTCGTTACCTTAAGGCCTACAAAGTGCATAATACATTCTAGTTCACTGACGATGTAAACTGGCATCTGCACATCCCTGTATAATAATACTTAATATTAAAAGGAATAATATACAAACTGCTCAAATAAGATATTAAATACCATTCGCGCTAAAAAAAAACATTAAATAAAAATCCTCTTTAGAAGTAGCAAAAAGTTTGGGTTTGCTACTTACTACCTTTTTTAAAACCGCTACAATATGCAACAACTTGTGCATATCGGTAAAATGAATTCTTAGGTAGGTATTTTGTAGAACTAGTCCCGCCATCATTCTCACTGCTGTTTTGTTAGCGTTACTGGGTTGAGCAGAAAATACTGATAAACGTAACAACGTTTAGACACTCGTGAAGACTTGAAAATATTGCCTTCGGACCTGAAGAACGTAATTAAGAGTAGGAGGTATTGTAAAATAATTAAGATACTTTATTCACAAAAATAACGAGCGAAAACAACGAAGTCATTTGGCGAGCACGCAGTGATAGCTTTTTGTAAAGAGATTAAGATACTGCTCCGCAAAGAGCCTCGGATTCAAATCCACGGAGCGCAACGATGACTTTTCAAAGTAGTAAACTGTGATTATCGCTAGCAAAACAGTGAAAGAAAACGTCGTGAGGAAGCTTGCATATAGTCTGAGAGTTCTCCATTCCCTTAGCATTACATGACTGGTCTCCAAGACCTTAAAGCCCGGGGTCCTCAGATATGACAAAACATAACCTTTCCACAGAATGACTGCGTCTAACCTCCATAACCAATGATATTACAAGAAAAATGTAGATACGTTACCTGCGTAGCAATCACTCTGTAGAAACGGTACACTAACGCACACATCGATAAATCCATATTTTATTTTATTTTCGGTTGACAAGATGTGTCAGTTTCACCATGACGCCGGCTCGCGATGTCACACACACATATGTCAGACTTGCCAACTGGCTTGCGTTTAGCATCCTGATTTTGGGATGCCTCTAACATATCTACTTCTTTTTACTTTTGTAACATCATTGTCAATAACCCTAACACGGCGTCACAAACGAAGCATTTATGATATAATCAGTTATGAATATTTCACATAGTAATGAGCCCGACTAGCCAACCAATGAAGTTATATAGTATTAATAAATGATTACGCCTCGACGCGGGTCTTGGTTGACATGACAATTACGTTTGCGGCTTTCTCGTTCTACATATTCAATTTTACGTCAGTGCCTTTAAGCAGCGATAGGATAGTGACCAACAGACTGCTGTGCAGAGGGTTGGGTTTAATTCCACGGCGCGCACCACTGACTTTTCCAAGTTGTGTGCTTGTTAAATCTTAATATATAAAATCCTTGCGTTACTGACTGACTGACAGACACGCTACAGCCGAAACTATTGGGCGCAGGAAGCTGAAATTTGGCATGTATGTTCCTTGGGGACCGTAGGGGTGCACTAAGAAGGGATTTCCCGAAATTCCCACGGGATCGGCTAAAACGGGTAAATTAAAAAAAATGCAGGCGTAGCTGCTGGCGTCCTCTAGTTGATAATAAAATTATCACTTGCTAAACGGTGAATGAATACATCGTGGGGAAATCTGCGTGCCTGACAGTTCGCCGCACTTAGCCAGCATAGTGGGCTATTGCCTTTACTTTGAATAATGTGAAGAGGCACGTACTTAGGAGAGGGACAGTTTATATACAGAGCTGATGATTTTTCAAACATCGATGAGAAAGTGATATAATATGTAGAGCTCTAAGTCACGCAGATAGGGCCACCTATACAGTTTTAGAAATTGGACGTAAGCTACAGTAAGAAATACAATTGAAAATAACCTCTGTAACTAGACAAAGTTCATATTTTGGTGCTCTGCGCTAATTTTCCTATATAATTAACAAGTTATCGTAGCCAATAGCGTAAGTAGAATGGTACAAAACTGGCATCTTTATTCAATTTAAAAAGTAAGAATGTTAAGTATGTTGTTCGCCTCTTCATGTATGATGTAATTAGCAATTAAATATGCATTCAAGTTTGAAAAGTCATTTGAACGCACGTAGGATCGAAAACCAGGTTTTGCTGTGACAAATGTGTCAATCCAACGGTCTCCCCACTCGATGGTCCCTGCCTGATAAGTGTATCAAATTAACTGCATGCAATCGAAACAACTTTGTCACCTAAACACACATGAAGCAATTTTGTCGCGAGGAACTTATTAAGAATTTAACATCAGACTTATTTCTAGGTAACATTTTTTTAATCCGTTTATCAAAAATGTCTTTATCTATTTAAATTCAATACCCTTTCTACTGAATTCTAGATAATTCTCCAAAAAATACTATTATCTACGCAGACTTAGAAAATGTTTAGCCCATGTTTTATAACAAGGCACTTATAGTTTCGCAGTCTGTCCACAGAAATGTAGGGTCTATCTAGTCTGACCACTTCTATAGAACTGAAAAATAAAAGGTTCGAAAAGTTCCTTTTACTGGTGGAAAATGTACAAATGATACTTTTATTCGTCTAGTACATTATGTGGGAGTGCATAAAAGGGGATTGAAAAGTATAAAAAGTCTGCTTGATTTTTCTCTTTATGTAATATTAATCATTACGCACGTGTATCAATTAAGTCTATTTAGTTGTGTGTAACCCATTCTATGGATGATTTATGTATTATGAAACAGTAAGGAAAATTTACAGTTTTTATAACACTTCTCTAGTAAACGATCAAAACTCGATTAACTTTTCTTTTTCTTATTCATTTTCTTTTACCTTGTAACTATTGAAACGGACACGGCTATACGTGACCGGTGTTCGTACTTACAACAATATTTCCGTTAAAATCCTGCCGCCATCATGTTTTCACCTATCACACCTAACGTATTTTGCTGCGAACTTTAATCAGGTTGCCTATGGTGGCCAAATATGTGGGTTTAACCGAACTTAAGCCGCTCGGGATTCAGTAAGCGGAAAACTCTGTACCTGTATTTTGTAACTAAGTTTAAAATAAATTGTTGCAACAGGATCGCGCATTCTGGTGCAACCATTTATTTTAAACTGATATTTAAAATTGATAGCAGAGGCGTAGAGGGCGAAAACAAACAAATTTTTTTTACATCGTTAACGTTGACGAGTTTATAGGTACTCGTCAACGTTAACGATGTAAAAAAATTTAGTTGTTCAAAAGTGATAAATGAAGTGATAGCTTTATTACAAATATTCTGATTACACTCGAGCCAAAATAAAAACTACGAGTATGACGGCATATCTAGCTTCACTGAGCTGGCACCTCCATTTTTCTTTCCTCCAGTTTTTCTTTGAAGTCTTGTCTATTTGACTTGAGTGGATGGAAAATAAGTGTCTAACACTTCTGCTTAGGCTTATGAATGATTTTGACCCTAAAATATATTGTCTCATTTACAAGTGCAACCGAAACTCAGCACCAGTTAAATGGCGCATGCATACGCAAAACCGAGCTGACACTGTTGTGAATTAAAACCAAAATAATAAATAATAATACTCTACCACATACATACATCACCATCTAGTCCCAAGCTAAGCAGAGCTTGTGTTATGGGTACTAGACAATGGTTAAACATACATATATACTTTTTTTTGTAAATACATACATATTATACATAGAAACACCCAGACCAAGACAAACATCCATGTTCATGCACACAAATGTTTGACTTGAGCGGGAATCGAACCCGCGACCTTTGGCGTAGCAGTCGCTTACACTCCCACTGCGCCAACCGGTCGTCAATAAATAGTTACATACCCATGATCACCCCTTACGGCCTGTTTTAATATTCGATCAATCCATGGATTTAGAGATTTGAAATACATGTTTGACATATTTTGTATGGAGCTTATGTCAAATATGTACTTATCTCAAATTCCAAAAAAGTGGATAGGTCGTATTTTGAATTCCGTGGTTGTGTATACATAAACATTTCACGTTACTACATAGGAAGTGCTAGACTAATCTGCAGCAGATCCATTTAAACAGCAAACACTCTTAATAGAACATGCGATTCTACGGAACTTTGAGTCGCACACTGACGCCTAATTTTCACTTAAATACGGCCTCACAGAACCATTACCAACTTATGTTATACATCTGCGCTTATACATTACGCCTATGCTATACAAGGGCTACCTAGGAATCTTCGATCGGAGTAATTGATTAAATGTGAATTCATTACCTGACGTAATAGAATGACAGTGTGTGCCTTTCATATTCTACCTAATTATCGTCTATGCACTGATAATAATGCAAAGAAATATAACCTTAAATCATAATAATGCATACAGTAACCATATTGTCTGCAGCCAGTATCACGCTGCGACTGACAAGTGATATTGATTCCATTTACAGTGTCCCTACCCGGTGGCGTAGGTCGCTACCTACGCCTTCGGTAGGGCACTAGGTGTAAACGACTTTTTAAGCCCTCCAAATGTCTAATGCACCTTACAGGTGCATTAGATATTTGGTCGTTCAAACGGTTTTTGCACCTGTAAAACGATCTGGTTATATTCGCTTTATCGATTTCCGCTTGACCAATTTTTAAAGTGGAAACGAACTGGATAAACGGCTTTGAACACGCAAGAGGTTATCTATGATCATCATCATCACATCATCCTATAGACGTCCACTATAGGCTGTAGAAAAAGGCTGGCTGGAAAATCCTGGCAAGACTATGTTAAAACTTATTGAACATGTTTTTAATAACTACTTCGCTACAATGTCCGTATCAGTGAAGGCATAGAGAAAATAATAATTGATATAATCCTTCTGGGAACAGACAATAATATAAGTAGTAGCCACTCTTGCAGTTATAAAATAAAGTGTAACTAAGTACTTTATTTTTATTATGCGGATGCATGGTGACGTCCATTAAATGGATTCATCGGATGGCCAAAGATAATAAGCTCTTGTTGTTAAAGAAATAGAAAATTTAGGAGCTTGTCTATATATATCTTAGACATAGACTGAGCAATAGGCTCTGCAATTCAGTGTGAATAATGGCTACTTTTTATATATTATATTACGAAATGCATAATTTATCGTTGATTATTGTCGATCAATAAATTACCGCCATTTTCTGATTTCTCTTTTAAAATACTGTTATCTAATGTTAATATGAAGGAGAAGCTCCGCATTTATTGACTTTCTGCGTGATATTATTATTATTAAAACAAATATCTATCTTTGCGGTAAATAAAGATTTTATAGCTGATTAGTTACATCCATTGAAGCGTCACAACGTTCATTATTTTTATCCTTTCTCTTAATAGCTTACCGTGTGTGCTAAGATACGCATTTGTCCATCATATATAGATATTAGGCCGACTTCACATTGGGCGACAGCGTTCCTCGATCGTACGCCCAGCGTGCGCTTGGCGTTCACTCTGTAGTACAAACTGAACGCCGCGCGGGCGCACACCGAACGGACGCCGAGCGTACGCTCATGACCAATGCGAGGGAGGCCTTATGGCCAGCTTACCTAAATAAAGTATAGATGACGTAGCGGAATTTGATATTCATACTTCATTAAATTTTTCGTTTCGAACGAATAATTTGTATTTAATGACTGCATGGTTGGCGTAGTGGTTTAAGCGTCCGCCTCGCCGCTTGACACTGCGCGAGTGTTGTGGGTTCGATTCCCACACAAGACAATACTTTGTGTGATTCATAAATTGTTGTTTCGAGCCTGGGTATTCATTGTGTCCGTTCGTTGTATGTTTTTAAAGTCTCCCGCGATACAGGATTAAGTCGTAACGCGGGAGTTGTCATTAAAAAAAAAATTTGCTAAATGTAGGCTAATGAAAAAATTCGTTATGATTCTGATATTTTGTGAGCCATCCGATTGTCACAAACATCCAATAATACTTTCGAGGTACATCAGTACAGCTGCATGTCGGGGAAAGTGCGTTTGTGTTGAATGTTCCAGTAACATAAAGGGTATTACCTATTAGGACTAGAAGCTTACTCTGGACTGCCTCTTTGGTCTCGCGGCATAAATGTACGCGTGGGATTGGGAGGTCTCGGGTTCGATTCCCGGGTCGGGCAAAGTGTTATTGGGGTTTTCCGTTAGAAAATTCTCAGTAGCAGCTCGGAGTCTGGTAATGTGCCCGGTACGGCAATATGCTCGCCCCCTATAACGTGGGATCTAAAAATTCATGGCGAAATGTGGGTGTTATATCACACCTCTGCCTACCCCTTCGGAAATACAGGCGTGAGTCTATAAATAAATAAAATAAAATAAGCTTACTCTATTTCCTAGAATAACTCTTAGTTCAGATTTCGAAATTGTCCGATTACTGCGACCGGGTTTTTGGTTTAGTGATTAGCGAATCAAACTGCTAAGCGCGAGGTCATGGGTTCAATTCTCAACTAGAACAATGGTTTGTTTGATGAGGTCGTCCTTATATAGAAAGAAAAAGAAAAATTCTTAGTTTGCGATTAGATGTGAGTGTGTGTATTATTCTAGGATAGTATCACTATCGCTGCTATCTTCTAACCACTGACGTTAGAATAGGAGGCAGAACGCAAACATAGTGGCAACGAGCGATGTCCCGTAGAGAGTTCTAATCTAAAACGAGATGGGCTATTAACCGCATTATTAAGAACAACCAAAGACTAGCCGCAGCACGTGTAAGTTTGTTGGATAACACGTCATCTGACGGAATTGCGTTATGAGGCTGGGTGTTTAATGAACCAGAATATTGAAACTATAAATTACAAACGGCACCTGCTATGTCATGATACTCGATACATCCGTACGAATTTTAGGCTTATGGTTATTTTTTTTTATAGACTCACGCCTGTATCCCCGAAGAGGTAGGCAGAGGTGTAATATTACACCCACATTTCGCCATGAATTTTTAAGTCCCACATAATAGGGGTCGAGCCAATTGTCGCTACCGGGCACATCACCAGACTCCGAGCTGTTACTGAGAATTCGGAAAAACTCAGTAACACTTTTTCCCGACCCGGGGAATCGAACCCGGGACCTCCGATCAGTAGTCGCATACGCTATCCACTGGACCACGGAGGCAGACTTATTATATAGTCTTATATAGCAGTATAGTTAATTATTTTGTGCAAAAATGGTAACGAAAGTAACGAACAAATGTCGGAAAATATCAGTATACGTTTCCCTTTGATTTCAGAGTTAAATTCAGAGATTTATTCAATGCAGCCGGTGGCATCCAAATGTCACAGCAAAATATTGGGAAAATCTGCGGATAGCGTGAAACCTGAGTGGAAAGTCGTCAGGCGGGATAGCATAGAAATTTGGATGGACGTGTCTGGCTATTTCCGGATGAAGGCTAGGCTAAAGCATATTGCCCGAATACATTGTCAGATTTTCTGAATATAAATTTTAAAGACGGTTCTATTGTGCGTTTTTGACAAGGTGTCTGTTGCGCGTTCACGACTAACTCGAATCAACATTAAATTCCTTTTTTTGGATACCTACAGTAAAATTACGGGGAAGAAATTATTTGCTAGCGCAATAGAAAAGTGGCGAGTAAAGGCTCTATTTAATAAAAGAAGCATAATAATTAAACCCATAAAATCTTATTACATTTTTTTCTACGCCGTTTAAGAATCTTTTATGTACATTATTATGTCTGCCGGTGTAAAACCTAACTTAGTTCGTTGTTTAATTGCTTGTCGCTAATTCAGATCAATAGTATCAATTTATAATGTTTTAGTAACCTGAATGTTGGCCGTCCTACATTCGTGTTCTGTCGTGTGAAATATTTAAATATGGATAGACCTTTCTATTATTTGCGGGTATGTAAATTGCGGATGTATGTGCGAGATGTAAACATTAGTTATTTACTGCATATCAATTATTTATAGCTTATAGGTGTCAACATCGACTGCTGTTACCGATTTCAAAATAGAACCCCGACCCGTATAATAATTTCCATCGAATAAATGTCTGTTTCGTGTGAGTTTGTGGCCAACTTAGGTTCTTCAGGAATTTTCACACGACGGTCTGAAACTCCTGAGAAATCTGAGTTGCCTGAAAGGCGATTTTTATCCTCAGTCAAGGACCGGAAAAAAAGACAGTATTATCCCCCCGAAGCAAGGTAGTGCTCTGATGTAGACGCCATACGTGATCACCCGTCACTGTCATAAAAATGAAAGATTCTTAAAATATTCTTAAAAGTTATCAGTTTATAGTTGCATTCTGTGATATTTAGGAGTCTCATAAGTTTATTGTTGCAGTCCGTTATCTCTCAGATATTTATCAGTCTAAAGCTACACATTTCAATACACAATATTTTATTGCACTCCATAAGTTACATAAAGGGGTTACATATCACAGCAAGAAATATGGCCCTGTAGGGTACGGCAACATATAACAATATAGAAGAGAGCAGGATGTCACTTAGCTATCTAGCATGAAAGTATCTAGCTTACAAGTATGAGCAACTAGCGTCAAGTGTGAGACTTGTAGCGAGGTACTGATGACACTATGGAGGAGTTAGCCTTGATGAGGCCGCTTAGCTATGCCTAGCTTAGCCATTGACATCTGCAGTTTCAATCCCCGACGTAAAAAGAGAAATAGCGTTTTGTACAATTGATTTGCTTGTGTCTGTGTATCTCTGAAACCGTCTGTGGCGTCGTAGCTCTTAAAGTCTGATTATGGTGCGGATTTTTTTCAAGCTGAAGTGGTTTAAGTTAACCTTACCTCTGGCTTAGCTATTAAGCTGCGCGTCCACCGATTCGGAATCGGAGCGTACGGAGCGGACGGAGCGTCGTCATTTACAAAATGCCGATGGGGTGCGTCCACTGCATTCGGATTCAGCATCGGCAATTTAGGTATTTTTAAAGCAGGAGGATAGTGACGAGGATATTGTTGTAGATTAATTTTCGGAGAATATTATAAATTTGATGAATATCATAAATAATGAATATCATAGATTTTTGGGTACATTCATATGACTCTACTATAGTAATTAAAAAATCGTCGTTCATCGTGAATAAGTATTTTTGCCTACAGTTTAACGCCGCAAACACGTCAGAACTTGAAACGCTCGGAATCCGAATGATTCGTTCACTGCGGATGACGTCATCAGCACAAATACCGGTCTCTGGCGCAGAAATGCCGATCCAGTGCACGCAGTTTCATAGAAATTAATACAAAGCAACAAATCTTTCCGCTCCGTACGGTGGACGCACAGCTTTAGGGTCCTTAACCACAATTTAAACAGGTCAGTCAACAAACTATTTTTAGTAGTGAATTATCCAAACGAACTTTATCTCTGTATATCATAATATGAGCAGTCAAAATTACAGGAAAGTTTTGTCCACTCGATTTTAATAGCTTAAGTGGTCACTGTTTAGTAACACCTTGTTTTATGTTGCTATTTTCGAGTGAACGTGGAATACGGCTGTCGGAGTTTTCAGAACGAATGGCTAATGCCCGTTTCCAATATACTATCTTTCGATGGATTTAGCTACTAGATAAATATTTTAAACTTAAGTCGTCTCAAATATATAAGTATATTTGTCGTCTTCTTCTTGTCTTGACAAAAATTTATGAATCACACAAAGTGTTGTCTCGTGTGGGAATCGGACTCGCAACACTCGCGCAGTACACGCGTAAACCACTACGCCAACCGTGCAGTCTGGATCGACTATACGACCGACTGCTTTATGCGTTCTTATAAGTATATCCACATCACTCTAATGTGAATGCCACAACTTGCGGACACCCAGCCATATGGTGACTTGTGGAAACGGTGCTTAACTTTAACTAAGTATCTATTGCGAACCACAAGATAAGTCAGGCTATGAGCACGACATGTGGGTGTAATATTTACACCTCTGCCTACCCCTTCGGATATACAGGCGTGAGACTATAAATAAATAAAAAATAAATGAGCTCGACAGTTTTGTTGGGTAATCAACAAATGGACGTCTAGCTAGATGTTCTTTTTGACCGTTATTGAATGTTAGTGTGCCAGCTTACCCATGGCTCCAAGGCGAGTATCCTGGATTGTAAACGGGATAATGTTAAGATGATGATTAAAATGTTTCTAAAGTCCGCCGCGATTTAGGATTTATTTCTAGTGTTTGATTGATGGAAATCATTTATATATCTACTCGTAGCAAATTCATAAAAAAATTGTATGTTCGTGTATACAGAAAATATAGGTATTTACTCAGAAAATTTCGCGTTTATAATCGTATTGATTATGTACCCGCAAAACTTACAATATTACGGTCTATAACTGTCCTTCCAGATTAAAAATAAATAATGGAACAGTATTTTAAAAATGGAAGCTCTTTTGTCTATTACCGTTAATATGGCGCGAAACACGTAAGCCACCGCAAAGTGCTCCAGAGTGAGTGACAATTCGTTCATTAAAACAGTTCAGTTTCAATAAGGGCGGTTTCAGATTAGCGTATTTTTCTGCGCGTATACGGTCGTTTAAGCATACGCGCTTACACGCGCGCTACAATACGCGCTTCAAAAATCCAGACTCACGTAAACGGGCGTGTTCGCTCGAAACGGTAGTGACGTCTTGTCAGTGTCAACATGGATTTTGACGGCTCGTGGTTATACGAGCTTAGAAGCGCGTCAACGCTCGTACGAGTTGTGCGTGTGCCAAAAGGCGCGCCTATACGCGCCTACATGCGCTTCCAAAGACGAGCTTATACGCGCGTATAAAACGCTAATCTGAAACCGCTCTAAAATATAATAAAAAGCAGTCCGTAGTATAAAATAAAGCATTTAAGTTCACGTTGAAACTTTCAGCGAATATACGGGCTCTCTAACAGATTCTATATATGGAAAGGTTACTGACCTCCGCTTTAAAAAGTTTCGTGCGAAGTCATAATGTCTGGCTAATGAAATAAACTGGCATTTTTATTGTTCTTGAAAAAAAGCTAATTTAAGCATAGGTTACAAATTATTTATTATTATTTTCATACCTGATTTTTTAAAGCGTTAATTAGTTACCTATATAATTTAGTATAGCTTTCGAACAGTATGTTAGTACACCAATATGATATCACTTTATAATCTTTAAATATAAAATTCTTCCAACAACGGCGATAGCCCAGTGGTGTACGTAACAGACTGCCGAGACGATGGTCTCGGGTTCGATCCCCGCCGCCGGCGGTACGCCGGGCACACACCTCTGACTTTTCGAAGTTATGTGTGGATTATAAATTAATTATCGCTCGCCTAATTATATGGTAGATGGCAATAGGCTCGCCCCCTATTACATTGGGACCGAAACATAACTGGCGAAGTGTGGGTGTGCAATACACCTCTGCCTAACCCTTCGGGGATAAAAGGCACCGGCCGTTACCGACTGACTGGCAGTCAAAGCATAGCCATGACTATTGGACGCAAGAAACTATGAAAATAATAGCCAGGAATTAGTTTATATACGCTTTAAACCAAAAACAGAAAGGCTCTTTACACTAACTGTTGGGATAAACAGTATTACAATTTTATTTCCAAACTAGCTGTTTCCCGCGGTTTCACCCGCGTCCTGTGGAAACTACTTCGCGTACCCGATAAATTTATGCCTAAGTTACTCCTTGGTACATGAGCTATCTGCCAGTGAAAGTCACGTCAAAATCGGTCCAGCTGTTCCAGAGGTTAGCGAGAACAAACAGACAGACAGACAAAAATTAAAAAAAAAACATTTCGGTATATGTACCGTGTATGCATCCATATGCATTTAGTACGAAAGCGGTTATTATAATATTACAAACAGACACTTCAATTTTATTTATATGTATATAGAAGACATGCTTAGTCCATAAACTCACAAATCACTTAAAATTAAAAAGAAACCTCAATAGCGCGTCATTGGAGAGGCCTATATCCAGCCGTGGACTATGGCAGGCTGATGATGATGATAATGGTAGAAATCTGAAGAAGTCTATACTTAGACACATCTAACTGCAAGACAGTTCGTATAATTTTTCTTTGACGAGCCATAAATAATAATTAAATCATCGAGTCTGGCTGTGCACGGTGTCCATTGGTTGTATATTCGTAAAATCCACCGCGACACAGGATTTATTCTAAACTAGCTGTGCCCGCGACTTCGTTCGCGTAAATGTTGGAATTTAATTAGCATGACATTTATCCCAAGAGTATATAATATATATGTCTTTTATATGTATATTATACTAGCTGTGCCCGCGACTTCGTTCGCGTAAATGTTGGAATTTAATTAGCATGACATTTATCCCAAGAGTATATAATATATATGTCTTTTATATGTATATTATATAACTAATATATATCTTTAGAGAATTTCTTTATACACAACATTAACTGTTTTACCACCTTCATATAGAACATGTAAATTATTTTTACCGCTCACTCGTGAACATGCCACATATAACTGATCATGTGAAAAACATCATGTTCGAATGTCGATTCCAGCTGTTTTAAGTGTCTGTCCCTGCGATTTATTTAGAAAATACACACAGGACTACGAATATCCAACCCTGCCGAAAGTAAGATAGCCCCGTTGAGTAATTCAAGAGGTATACTGAATTCAGGCCTCAGTCTCCCGCCCAAAGATTCCCACGTACGTGACGTGAGGAGTAGGAAATTGGGAACAATGAGACAATGAGACACCTGTATAAGAACAGAACACGAACGAACGAAAGAAATCAAAGAAACACGATAACATACAACAATCATAAATTCATAAGTAACGTCAAATATACAATCTAAGTAATCTAACGACGACGAAAGCAAATTATCCGAGAACCTCACCGATCCTCGTAGAATCTTAACACCGCCATTCAGAAAATGACGTCATTTGCTCAACGGAGGTTGTATCTATTTTTAAATATTGGTACAATAACCAAAATAACAGTGTACGATGGGCAGGCTCTTTTTCGGATGTGTACAGGTTGCAGTGCGGAGTGAGGCAAGGTGGTCTGACATCGCCTAAGCTCTTCAACCTATACATAAATAAACTTATCGGTGAACTCAGCAGTGCCAATGTCGGGTGCTACATAGACGGAGTCTGTGTCAATAACATAAGCTACGCAGATGACATGGTACTGCTGAGTCCATCGATAGAAGCTTTACGGAAGCTGTTGAAAATGTGTGAGTGTTACGCGGAGGCTCACGGGCTCAGATACAATGCAAAGAAAAGCGAATTATTAGTATTTAAAGCGAGGGGCAAAACTTACACCACAGTACCTTCACTTAGTTTAGCTGGTAGCACTATTAATAAAGTCGCTCATTTCAAGTATCTGGACCACTGGGTCTCTGTCTCTGAGGACCTTAAAGATAGTAAGGTCATAGAGTGGGCACGTAGGGCGCTAGCTGTCCGGTGTAATATGTTGGCCCGCAGGTTCGCACACTGCAGAAATGCAGTAAAAGTAACACTTTTTAAATCCTATTGCCAAGCCTTGTACACATGCAGCCTGTGGGTTAACTATACATTGGGAGCGTACAGCGCCTTACGTGTCCAATGTAACAACGCGTTTGGAGCTGCTATTGGAGCTGCCGCGATTTTGTAGCGCGTCGAGCATGTTTGCGGAAGCTCACACAGATGGTTTTAATGCCGTTATAAGAAAGCAATGCGCATCACTATTAAATCGTGTTAGATCCAGCCACAATGGCGTGCTAAGCGTGTTCGTGGTTAGGTGGGACTCTCCACTACTGCGCCACTGGATACGTCTGCACACTGACCTTTAATAAGTGGGCAGCTTTTTCTCTTTGTCCTACAAATTCTTAATGTTTTTTTTTCTGTGTTTGTTCTTTTTAATTTTTTAAATTTTGGCTTGTGTAAATTGTATAAGTATGGTTGTTGCTTGTTATTTTAAATTGTGTTAACCTATGGACTAATGTTTGAAATAAATAACTATTATTATTATATTATTATTCAACGCCATCTATGTTTACACATACAAACCGACCGAGATAGAAAATAATATGGACTAATCGACAATTTATTGAAAAAAGGATCTATAGTCATTGTATTTATCATTAAAAATAAATAATAATGCAATGATTAAGTATATAACTATTAAATAAACATAATAATTTGAAATAAATGAGATTGACCGTTTAAATTAAGTGGTCATTGTAATAAATTTTGACACAGAGACTTTTGTTTATGAAAGTGCCGAATATTATACTCTATTATTTTTTAATAACAGAAAGAAAGACACATAATTATTGTCTTTTTGCAAGAAACATTTATTTTGCTAGAAAATTATTTGAAAATAGTGACATCTATCGGTCGGTGAGTAGCCATAAAACACTTTGAAGGTACTTATTTAGACTAACTATACTTTTACTAACAAACTTATAATGATCATAGATGGCACCATATATATAACCAGTTTTGGATGATCCCTGTTTTGTTTGGGACTACGTACAAAGGAGAGGTCAAGCTGTACACCGAAAACCACTCAACCGATTGTGATGTAACCTATGCTATTTTATAGGTTTGAGTATCCTTTGTACATGAGTGTAAGTTTTATTGAAATCAATTTCGCCATTTTAGAGATCTTTAGCAACATAGGTAAAGACGTCGGACAGACAGACAGACAGACATAAATTCTAAAAATTATCAAGTATTGCTTTTTAGCATTTTCCTAGATTTTTTAGCTAATTTTCGTCAAAATATCTTTAATGTACAGACGTTTTCACCTCTACAGTTTTATTATAGTATAGAACTGTAAAGTATTATATTTATCTATGGTATAGATTATTCAACGCCATCTATGTTTACACACACAAACCGACCGAGATAGAAAATAATATGGACTAATCGACAATTTATTGAAAAAAGGATCTATAGTCATTGTATTTATCATTAAAAATAAATAATAATGCAATGATTAAGTATATAACTATTAAATAAACATAATAATTTGAAATAAATGAGATTGACCGTTTAAATTAAGTGGTCATTGTAATAAATTTTGACACAGAGACTTTTGTTTATGAAAGTGCCGAATATTATACTCTATTGTTTTTTAATAACAGAAAGAAAGACACATAATTATTGTCTTTTTGCAAGAAACATTTATTTTGCTAGAAAATTATTTGAAAATAGTGACATCTATCGGTCGGTGAGTAGCCATAAAACACTTTGAAGGTACTTATTTAGACTAACTATACTTTTACTAACAAACTTATAATGATCATAGATGGCACCATATATATAACCAGTTTTGGATGATCCCTGTTTTGTTTGGGACTACGTACAAAGGAGAGGTCAAGCTGTACACCGAAAACCACTCAACCGATTGTGATGTAACCTATGCTATTTTATAGGTTTGAGTATCCTTTGTACATGAGTGTAAGTTTTATTGAAATCAATTTCGCCATTTTAGAGATCTTTAGCAACATAGGGAAAGACGTCGGACAGACAGACAGACAGACATAAATTCTAAAAATTATCAAGTATTGCTTTTTAGCATTTTCCTAGATTTTTTAGCTAATTTTCGTCAAAATATCTTTAATGTACAGACTTTTTCACCTCTACAGTTTTATTATAGTATAGATAGATAGATAGATAGTTGTAATAAATTTTGACACAGAGACTTTTTGTTTATGAAAGTGCCGAATATTATACTCTATTATTTTTTAATAACAGAAAGAAAGACACATAATTATTGTCTTTTTGCAAGAAACATTTATTTTGCTAGAAAATTATTTGAAAATAGTGACATCTATCGGTCGGTGAGTAGCCATAAAACACTTTGAAGGTACTTATTTAGACTAACTATACTTTTACTAACAAACTTATAATGATCATAGATGGCACCATATATATAACCAGTTTTGGATGATCCCTGTTTTGTTTGGGACTACGTACAAAGGAGAGGTCAAGCTGTACACCGAAAACCACTCAACCGATTGTGATGTAACCTATGCTATTTTATAGGTTTGAGTATCCTTTGTACATGAGTGTAAGTTTTATTGAAATCAATTTCGCCATTTTAGAGATCTTTAGCAACATAGGGAAGGACGTCGGACAGACAGACAGACAGACATAAATTCTAAAAATTATCAAGTATTGCTTTTTAGCATTTTCCTAGATTTTTTAGCTAATTTTCGTCAAAATATCTTTAATGTACAGACTTTTTCACCTCTACAGTTTTATTATAGTAATAGATACGTCAGCAGTATTGCAAATCTGATGGCACAGAGTGTCATAGTGTTGGTTAGCATTTATGTTCAAATGGGTATATCTGAAATCCCTCCACAACCTTACTTTACCTTTACCTAACAAATACTTTAATTCGTCGTGCGTGTATGTCGTATAACCAAAGGTTTTCAGAGGTTGACTTTTTCTCTGTATCATAATATATTTGGGTTAAACTTGTTACACATATGGGTTACTTTTAACAAAGCTGTAGTGAAATTAATGGATCCGAATCAAGATTTAATTTAATTATTTGACATTTAATGTGATTTTCTTCATTGCTCCGAATGATCTTGTATGGTTTTGTAGGTTTAATATTTAATTAGTAATTTATTTTTCTCGTATTTTAATTAATGTTAGGTATTATTATATTTTTAATTCCTTTAACTTAGGGACCATTGCTTTTATTTCAATTTTAGTTAATACTTATGTTTAATGAAATCATATCTTGTTTAAATGAAATCTAATTTATTATTATAATGTGATTATTTTGAATTATGTTGTATTGCGTCAATTTAGTTTAGTTTTAATTTCCGATTTAAAAAAAATACCTATTTTTTTGTATTGTGCTACTTTAATTTAATGAATTATTTAACAGTGGAAACTTGATTGGATATGTTATTATCAATATTATTATATATTTAATTGTTATTGTTCTGTATGTTTCCCAAATAAACATAAATAAATAAATAAATAAACCTATTTATAACAGGGCAAGTCCCCATACGTCAATATATTTATAATCGAAGCGTTTAATCGGATTTACTATCCAATTAAAAGATGGTCAAAGCTGTTGATGCTGTAATTGTGTATATGTATAATGATAAGGTGTCGTAAGAGCCGACAGGGGGGGCATATCATATATATTATAGAGAAGGAAAACTTGATACAAACCCTATACCAACCCGTTTGGCCAGCGTGGTATAGTAGGCCAATTCCTCCTTTCAAAGGAGAGGCCTAGTCCAGCAGTAGACTATAAAAGGCTAATGATGATGACATCTATCTATTCACCATTCTCACAAAATATTGCAATCACTTTTTATTAGTTGTAAAATATTTTCTAGTGACCTGCATTGGAGAGCTGTGTGTAAGAATGATTACGGGTAGCTTAGAGGTTACGACGGCCACAAATCCACTGCGTCGTCTACTTTATTAATCTGACTGTTTTCAATTTTCTTTTGTGATTAAAAAGCCGATCAAAGATACTATAAATGTGTTTGCTAACCCACATCGGTAGTATAGTTTTCTGAACGGTTTTCTTTGTGAGAATTTGTTTCTTCAATATTGGAATTATGATAGTTATCACAAGACTTGGTTCTTTGCCTTTTTTGCATATTGGAAAGCCTTCGCATACAGAAAATACATTTTACCGCCGCTGCCTGCGTTTAAAAAGAAAATCTATGTGATAGAGTCAGTTTCGAGCCCTTTTTGTAATCATTGAGATATTTTTATGTGCTAAAGAGTTTTCTTAGGCCCAAAGCACACAGAGAATATGCATATCGACGTATACCGCATTTCAAGGCATTTCAGTATAGATCTAAAGAAGCTATTTTATGTTATCCTTCCAGTATAAAAATGTGGAAGTACGTAAGAATGAGAAATAATGAAAAACCTACTTTTGGTCACAGTGTCCAGTAATTCATAAAGTGTATACATAACAGTAAACTGGGACTACAATTTATAACTATACTAGTTGAAAGGATCAAAATAAAAATTATATAAGCTTTTACTATCTACATCTCATCTTAGTTACAAAACAAGATAAAACTACGAATAAAAATTGTCAAGGGGAAAAAATAATACGAGCATTCTATAATGCGTAAAAAAGCTCTCCGCAACCCTGACGATCGTTAGCTTGTCCATAAGACTGTCATCATTGTCGCAATGAATGCTAATGATTATTCTATCCCCAAAAATTAAGAAGCTTTCTCTGGTCACAGAAATCTAACATCATTTACTCATTACTTATTATGATAGAATTTTACGCCATTACACCTTCGGCACTCGTGGCTCATTGTGTCTTATTATAGAGCCTAGAAAAATTCAAATCAGACTAGAAGTGCTTGAGATTACGTATTCAACCAAACAAATAACCTCTTCAACATTATCTTATACAATATAGGTATAAAGCTGAAGAGTTTGTTTCTTTGTTTGTTTGGTTGAACGCGCTAATCTCAGGAACTACTGGTCCGATTTGAAAAATTCTTTCAGTGTTAGATAGCTCATTTATCTAGGAAGGCTATAGGCTATATAACATCACGCTATGAGTGACGGGAGCAGAGCAGTAGCTTTAAATAACGCGGGTGTAACCGCGGGCATCCTCTAGTAATATTATAATCGACATGATCCACTCAATATCAATAGTCTTATCTACAACATATAGAAGTGTAACATGGTGAGACACAAACCACAGATCTAGTTGACTCACTTACTGAGTTACAGCACGTCTGAGCATTAAACTTAGTGACCGCTTTCCAAACTTGATTATCAACTTCCGAGGCAGCGCTGACCCGAGACTCGAAGGATAATCGGACTGGAATTGAACGAGCTTTGTAATACTAGCCTGCGGTTTTGCCTGGGGTCGCTTATATGGACAATAGGTAGCCCATTTGCTATTCTGATGTACAAGAAAGAAAGAAATCTCATTTATTCTGTTTTATGTAGATATAAAATATGAAACAAAGGTAAGAAGCTATAGGTATACAGTTTGAAGTACCTTGGTATTTTGGCAGCAATCAGCACTACGATCTTACAGAATATCTACGTAAAGTAACAGTATTTATACTATGGCGTTTTGTTTGGTAAATGAGAATACCGTGGCTACATTGCAATTTTACAGGTTTTTGCGAAGCATCTGTTCGTAAAATTCATGGCAGCGTGTTTTGACGAATCTAAATAAATAACGGCTGTCTTTGACAGACGATTTTCTAAATCCTTGCGCTGGTGACTGACTGACAGATAAAGACAACGCACGGCCAAAATTATTAGGCAGAAGAAGCTGCAATTTGGCATGTATGTTCCTTGAGGACCGTAGGTGTGCACTAAGAAAGGAAACGGTTAAATCAAAAATAATGTGAGCAAAAGTAGATGCGGACATCTTCTAGTCTGATATAAAACAACATAGTAGGCCGTGTATGTCCGTGTGGTTACGGATTAAGAATACGGATTGTCACCACCCCATATCATGTCACATCCATGGGTGTCGTAAGACCCGACAGAGGCAGCATATTATTCAGAAAACGGCACTGTAAGAGAAGGAAAACTTGATACAAACCCTTTACCAACCCGTTTGGCCAACGTGGTATAGTAGGCCAATTCCTCCTATCAAAGAAGAGGCCTAGTCCAGCAGTGGACTGTTAAAGGCTGATGAAGAAATGATGAAATGAGTAGACCGTCAATCAAAGATTTTGCAAAAAGAACATGATATTTTTATTAAAACTACCTCAAAACCTTAATTAGTTACCACGAACTCAAAAATGAAGCCATATTTAATAGATATGTTGTACCATAATTGATATTGTAAAAACCGAATGAAACGTTGACAACGTTAACATATTTTAACTCGATTTTCCACTTGTTAACCATAATTGGAAAATTAATGGTTCGGTTTTCATTACCGTCACCAATTTTGAAACATATTATAATAATGGATTTCTGATAGACATGCATTCTTTAAAAATAAAATAAACATGTATAGAGGAAAAAAGGTGTGGTGTTCCTCCAACTAGAGGGAGGATCCTCTAACCAGGCTGGGTGGTCGTGCCTGGTGGACTGACAGTCCGATGGACAAATTTGAGAAGTTATATATATGCGGCTTGGCGCGCGAAATTTGCTTGAGTGGTTCAGGACTTTAGCTCCGTCGCATTGAATTCGATAGATGTCGTCGGAATGTGGTTGAGACTTCGTCGTCGCTCGCTAGATGGCCGCAGTTGTATGTAGCTACCGCTACACATAATATATTACTTTTAGCACTCCATCTACAACTCAATATTGTCTATTATACATACATACATACATAGTCTCACGCCTATAACCCCGAAGAGGTAGGCAGAGGTATATTTCTACACCCACTTTTCGCCAGATATACTTTAGTCCCACGTAATAAGGGGCGAGCCTATTGCCGTACCGGGCACATTTCCAGACTCCGTGCTGCTACTGAGAATTTCGTGACAGAAAAACCCAATAACACTGCCCGACCCTGGAATCGAACCCGGGACAGCCCGATTCCACGCGCACATTTATGCCGCGAGACCAACGAGTCAGTCGTATAGGGTTTGATGTCGAGTTTTCCGTCTCTACGCAAAGATGGTACTTGCATCGTGTTATCCCTTAGTCGCCTCTTACGACACCCACGGGATGATAGTGGGTGGTGACACTTGTATTCTATGCCGTCAACCACACGGCTAATATTTATTGTCTATTATTTTTATTTATTGTCTATTATTAGGTTATATATACCCTTCACAGTCAGTTAACCCATCGCTTTACTTTCACAGAATCTATACTTACTAATAATTTAAAGCTGAAAAGTTTGTTTGTCTGAACGCGTAGTCTCAGGAACTACGGGTACGATTTAAATAATTATTTTTTGTTGGCTAGCCCATTTATCACACAAACTATAGGCTATATAACATCACGTTATCAGCCACGGGAGTATCGGCCCTAAATAACGCTGGCCGCTAGTTGCCATATAAAAAGCCATAAACTAAATATATGTCTTCTCTTTGTTGCAGAGTAACTATACAAAATTTCTCAAAAACTTACATACGGAGCAAATCGCCAAGCTCCACGCGAAAAATCAGCATGAGTGTGATTTGTTGGAGGACCTGCGCTCCTACACCATCAAGAGGTCGGCCATCGAGAAGTCTTACTCCGAGGTAAGTGATTTTACTTATCACTGCTTGTCTGTATACTGTTTGTATTTATGTGAATATGTGCTGTGTGAACTTTTGACTATACAGGTACCTTATCTTCTCCAACGAGTATCTTAATTTGAACTACTTAATTTTTTTGTGGGTATCTTATGATATCTAAAGCGCCATATAGACGGAGAGAGTTTCTCGCACGTTTTGTACGAGAAATCGTATACTACTATCGCAAGCAATAATCGCCATAACATTATCGTATCTAAATGTTTACATTCAGGCAAGAACTAAATTCTCGCCTACGATTATGTTATACGAGATTCGCATATGACTTATCGCTAGGCGATAATTACTTGCGTCTGTTTACACAGCGAAATTATAGTAAGAAGATTCTGGCTTACGAGAAGCTCGACTCGTATAAACACAATCTCGTATGACATTTTTTCAAGTTCATACGAGTATCGTACAAATCGGTTTGAACCGTTTTCAGTGCGAGATTCGTCATTCGAGTTTAGTGCTTACTAGAGAGTATTTGTTCTCAAAAATGATACAAAAATCACTGCACTCATGGTAGCAACTGGGACAAAATCTCGAATACGATTATTGCTTTGAAATTCTGTTTACACGGACACAATCAATATTCCTTGCGAGGCAATTGTCGCCAAAGTGAAGGAGCGTGAAGTGTGTATGTTTAGACGAAGAATTTTTTTTATATTCTTTCGATACTCGCATCTTCGAGTCGAGAAACTCTCTCCGTCTAAATGGGCCTTAATTCAGAACCAGACGAAGTATTCTTGGAGGACAACGACCACATTTTAAGATATGATTAGAAAAGCTATTTCCGTGATATAATATAAAATTTTATTTGTTGAAATATAGTGCGTAAAGTCTAATTTATTACTGCATGTGGTGGAATATTTCAAATAACTGTGTGAAAAGTAATATGGTAATTTCTTTTCATAAAACCGCAGTGAATAATATTGGTTACTAACAGTCGGCCTCGGTTTTCAAACTTGGTGTAACTTCAACAATAGCAAAAGGGCAATCAGACTGCTGAATACATACCAATTGACTTTTAAAAGGGTAAAAAATATAGACGTCTATTCCACCTGCGTTCATAGATAGTTAGTTAGCTACGTGTACTTGAATCCTACGTTTTGACCTATAAGACAGAAAGGACTTTATGGAACCCTTTTTAGCTGACGTCTAATTTCTACCTATGAACTAAACGTTCTTGAGATTTCGTGATTTAACCAAACCTTTTTTGAAGTGAATGAGAAATTGAACTTTTGCTACGTATATGTTCGCGTCTCGTAGATAATCATTATTTCTTATAATATACAGACAATACATAAATAAGACCAGCTACGAAATAAATAGTTGAATTGTTCACTTCACATTAATATTTCACATATTTTCCGTGACACGCCCCTTCTAATTGGATCATGTAATCAAATGGCATAGTTTTAGTTTAGTTTGATTCAAATATTTTAATTTATATAATAAAATGTGTATTGTACGTCAACAAGGCCATACTATGTACACAGCAAGATTTGTCCTGTATAATCCAATAATCTGGGTTCGCTAGGTTCTCTACATCTCAGTTGGGTAGTGTCTCCAAGTTTGTTAATGATCGATAATCACACCAGAGACGTAACTTACCTTGACAAGACGATCATTCGGGCCCATGGCTGAAGAGGGTCCCCACTAGACAACACTTTCAACTGCCAAAAATATCTCGTCTACATGACATCTCATAAGCGAATATGTTCATGAAATCACGAATTTGCCTCGAGCCCTCAATAGCGTAGTTTCTCTACAAGAGAGCGCCAAACTGTAAATACATAGTTTGCTAGCTTAAGAAGAGCTCTTGTTTTCCATGTGTGTCGACGGAAAGTCTGTTAAGTCCCCCGCAACACCGCATTTATTCCTAGTGTGAGCGTCGCCTTTTTTTTTTAATATTAGATAACTATGGTGCCCAACTCAGCATTACGTTGTGCAGTTACTTCAGGGACTAAATCTTGTTGATTTTCAAGGTAACACTCAAATGTCCCACGGTTAACAGGACAACTACTCACAAACACAGTTTATATGCAAAGTTTGTCCAAATAAAAGAATCTCATAGAGTTAAAGCTCGACTACACGGGTTGCATAGTGGATTAAGTTTCTCGTAATTTAGCACTCAACCGAATGTTATGGGTTCGATCCCCATAGGTACGAGACAACACTTAGTGAGAATCCCAATTTCGAGATTGGGTTTTCTTTATGTCTATTATTAGAACGGGTGTATGGTTTACACCTGTTCTAATAATAGACACAAATTTTGTTTTAGTATGAGAATTGTCTTGTCACACAAATCAATCATCACAGAAACTGGGGAATACAACATAACAATAAAAATAAAGTTTTAATAGTACTTATTTCGGGTTATACCTCTATAATCTATCTTTAAAAAGGTTAAGTACAGCTTGGTTATCCAATATTGACAGTTATATATAGCTTTGTACCCTTTTCACTTAATAGACCAGAATGTAAAACGTAGTATCTAAGTCACAACGCCTCTACTTTTCACGCAGTTATCAAACATAACCAAAAAGTATATATCAAAGTATTTTCTAATGACAAATCATCATTATCGAAGCAGTTGCTAGTAGATTCTCTTTTAGGAAACTGTTTTCGCCTTCAAATCACACATTCGATACAATCTTAGATTTTTCACAGAGCGACAACTGCGGATACAAAATGCAAATATAAGATATTTATGTGCGAAAACTTTGTTCACGGTGGGTAGTATAGTATTATATTATCTGTGACGGTAGTGTGAACGAGTGGCGAAGTAGTTTAAGAAGTTGTTTAGCTTTTCGACACTGTACCGAGTGTTGTGGGTTCCATCAGTTTGTGTTAGTCTGTTCTGAGTCCTACTGGTCCGTTGGTTGTATGTTTGTAAAGTTCCCTGCGATGCAGATTTTATTCCTACTGTGGGATTTAAAAATTAAGCTCTCTTTTTTAGACAAGCACACGCCATTAAATTTTACAGCATCGGTTTTATAATTCTGATATTTATTAAAGCATTCTGTACTTAGCTTACTAAAGTACTAATATTTCCGTCTGACCTTAACAATCACATGTCTATATTCAGTGACATAGACCTGTGTAAAAATATTAAGTGCACTGACTTTTAGTTTTCCCTGCAGGTTTTAACCTTTCGTGAATTACCGAAAGTTGTATAATATGTCGTCATTATTGCTACCAGGAATGAATTTCATACATATTTGTCGGTTTACTTGAGACTAAATAATTATGTACAAGTATACTTACACCACTTCTATAGTATATTTTGACCAATGTTTTTTAACAAACAATAATTATTAACTAAGAATTGTGAACAACGAGAATTATCAGAAATACTATATAACCAAGTTTTCTCATGCATCAATATAAATTAAGCTAATATTTTCCAGGTTTTATCAACATTTTACTTTAGGTCTTCTATACACGGAGTTTGGCACTTTATTCAAATAAGTGTAAGGTTGATTTTAATTAGCTCTATGCGTTTTGGCGTTTATTTAAACCGATATGTCTAACGTTGTTTTTAGATTGATTTTGTAATAAAAACTGAATATAATACCTGCAACGATAAGTAGTGTAACGGTATATAAGTAGTAGGTATCTGTTGTGTATCATGAAATTCTGGAGCCTTACTTGCCCTGGTATACCAAACTGTCTAAAATACATATACTTAGGTATGTAATGGTATGGTAATTACTACTATGGTAATTACTAGGGTGTAATTCTATGTATTTTATAATTCTGCTAACACAATTTGATCTGTTATGCAGCCTTTCTAAAACGCAAATTGTAATTTTATGCGTTTATCCAACGTTAGGTATAACGGAAAACCAGCTTTAAATATATAAGATTATTTTCAAATACATGTCACATTTTTGAATACGTAAGTTTATACGTATCAAAAATGTATATAATACAATATTTTAAATGTATTTCCAAAAGACTCAAACAGCAAACTGCTGACATATCTAAACGATCGCCATCATGGTTGAACTTACGCTGCGGTTATACCTACAACGGATAAGGAAATGTCAGACCTCACGTTGTTTAGAAACAATTACATCAAAGCTTTTGTAATTTTCTTTACAATTATACTTTTCAGGTTTGTCAAATCATGTTGGTATTCATAACATTTTTAGAACCTCTATTATACGGCTTCATTGGTGAAATGGTTACATTTAACCAAATTATATGGTTTGTAATAATTGACTCATTTAATACTATGTTTTAAGTACCTAAAATAACTTTAAGCGTAAGTAAAAGTTGTATTACATGAAATTTACAATGGATTTATTTACATCCTGTTTCTGTAAGTGTGTATTATGTGGTTCCCAACAATTTTACTAAAGCAAATGTTTCTCCCTCTTTTCTATTTTGCTGTGCCGGAGTACCACTTTAACCAAATGGCCCATATTTGGTTAAATTAAATATTAATTTTACATTAGATGTAACATACGAGTTACAATAAAACACTGAACTAAATTAATCGTCATCTTATTATATACCATAAAAATATTGTAGACCATAATTAGACTATGTTTATTCACGTGCCAATGAAAACACTATTTTCATATTGTTTGTATTTTAACATAAGTGCAATTTATTTAATCACTGTTAAATATTTGTATACTGTTAACATATTTTTGTCAATATTTATGTCAATTGAAATTCATATTAATAAATTCTAAGCGTGTTTGTTGATTTGAGTATTGCAGTAATATTTATTTTGTTGTATTTATTTAAAGCATATCCTCTCACGTACATTAAAATCGCATAAATGCGTTTTAGTATATTATAACTGGTTCTAGTGATCAAACATTTTGTTTTACGAGCGACGGTTTTTTATTAGTTACAGCATCGATACTAAGTATTACTCTTTTGTCGGGCGTTACTGATCTTGTGATTTGTTCAAGATAATGAGTTGAAAATATGAGATAAGTGAATATTCTTATTATAAGCTTTTTACGGTATTGATTGATTATTACACAGATAAGCAGATCCAATTCTTTATCTTGAATTTCAGACATTGTTTAAATTAGGTAAAAAAGTACTATAAAATTTCAGGTAAACACTTAGGGTAGTGGAGAAGTATAAAATAGGTAGGAAGCTGCAAATATTTCAGGTTATATAATGCGGCGCTTATTGCAGCAAACCGAATTTAGAAAACATAATTGGGACGCGATAGGTACGTAGACAGAAGACTGTCAGATTTATTTTTGAATTCCATATTTCCACTTTAACCAGATAATTCTATATTTTACAGTTACTAAAAGAATAACTAGGACGGCTGATATACAGAAAAGTGAATTCTGTCAGTCTATTTAAGTGTTTCGCGTTTTCGTCTCATTTGGAATTTCTACATTGTTTCATATATTCTACCGACCCATTTCATCAGCAGACTTTCGTAGACATACCTTATTCAGTAGACCTGTGAAAACACTTAAATTTTTTACTTTTGGTTGATAAACAACGTGGGAATGACAGATTTGGTTGAATTTAAAACATACCGTTTCTGTAAATCGTGCGTAGGCAGGTGTTTAGCCAGATTTTCCATTCTTTACTAGCGTTCAACCAAACTTGACATAACCGTGTAAATTCAGGTAAGCCACCTAACCCATCTGTGGGTTTCGTTGAAGCTAATAATTTTCAACTCAAAGTTGTGACTCAATGCAAGTCAGGAGATATTCAAAGTCTCGTCGGCTCATACCACACTTGGTATAAATATGTAAGTATCTACAATTTATTATTCCAAACGTATAATGATATCTCACAAGCGACACGGAGAATGAACTTCTCAGAAAATATTCACGGAAACTTTCATTGTAAGTGCTACTTTTGTACACTTATATGGATATTTTTTGTCTTTAGACATACTTTGAATACATATCTGGTTGGATGAAAAAGTGATACTTTTTAAAACAAAGAGAAGGTTGTGTAAGTATTTATTTCTATTATTTGCTTCATGAATACATTTCTCAACCAGTCGGAGTAAGTATGATTGCCTAATTGTATTTTTAAGCGATGATAATACATATTTTTGTTCACTATGATCACGGGTAAGTAGGTACTTATATCTTGAAATAAATTTAGTGATAGGTATAGTTTTAAAATATATTTATGTGTGTGTGTGTGTGTGTACAGTATTTTTGTTACTTATGTGGTTTCAATTTTTTATATTGTAAATTCAACATGACGTTATACTTAGTTTGGTCCCAAACTCTTGGGGGATTCTACTCGTTATAGTCTAAGATCCCGCGATAAGTTAGTGCACTCATCGAGTTTTCGCTAAAAACCAAACTTTTATATAAATTTATGATAAGGAGAATATATATTTACTAGGTTGCCTATTAAAATGTGGCAAGTATTTTTAAACAAATTTTTTGGTAATTGAGTTTTGCGAAATTGTTTCGTTCATTTGTTTTTAAATAAAATATTGTCTACATCACGGCAAAATATATAAAGATTCTGAAAAATTGGGCAAGTGCGAGTCGGACTCGCGCACAAAGGGTTCCGTACCATCATCTATAAAAGAAAATCACGTTCGTTGTATGTATACTTAAATACTTTATAAGTTTCTACCTGTTTATTAAGATCGAGTAACAAATTGTTTAAATATTACGTTTGTTGTATGGGAGCCCCCCTTTATTATTTACTTTTTTAAATTTAATTATTTATTTTGAAAGGTAATATACAACTACATATTCTGTGAAAATTTAAAGCGTCCTGTTACAGTTAGTAATTTTGAGCAAAAAATACGAAAAATAACACGTTTTTTGTATGGGACCCCCCTTAATATTTAATATTTTTTTTTATTTTTTAGTATTTGTTGTTATAGCAGCAACCGAAATACATAATTTGTGAAAATTTCAGCTTTCTAGCTATCATGGTTTATGAGATACAGCCTGGTGACAGACAGATGGACAGACGGACAGACAGACAGACAGACAGCGGAGGCTTAGTAATAGGGTTCCGTTTTTTACCTTTTAGGTACGGAACCCTAAAAATCACGGTTGCCGTTTGTCATTTGGCCGCACCTCTTCGCAGGCAGGTATAAACAGGTATGATCTCGATATACATATATATGATAGGCAACCGTTGTAAATATATATTCTCCTAATCATAAATATACATAAAAATTTGGTTTTTAGCGAAAACTCGATGAGTGCACTAATTTGTCGCGGGATCTCGTACTATATTTAGAACAAAAATCTTTCATAATAACGAGTAGAATTTTGTACCCCGTAAGAGGCTCGCACGATTATCTTTTTAAAATTCGTGCTGGAACAGTAAAAAATAGAGTACGAATTAAAAACCAAAATTAGGCAGATTAACGTATTTATTTCTATTCTACAATTGCCTGCAATCTTTTGTCGATATACAAGTTATTAAATATATGACGGCAATTAAATATTCCACAAAGGATGTCAATTTAAATCAAGTTCACTTTCTTTATTCTATGACTAACCTACTATACCTGCGGAATACGCATGCATAATTAACATTACCGCTATACCGCGGGCAGGTCGAACGATTAACTTCATACGCCAAAGCAAACAGGGCACACAGTAAGTTTGATATTCAAACTTGGCAAATATACTCGGCCTTTCGTGGTAGGTATACTAAGATATTCAGTACAGAGCATTGCTAACGTACATGAACTTGTAAATTCAACAATTCCGTCCGTAGAGTTGGATTGAAGATGATCGATATACTATTTTAAGAAGCTGGTAACGGGTGTACTTCTGATTGTTTCGTTGCGGGTTTTGAAAATTTAACTGTAAGATATTTAAGGTATATTTACCTTTATTTGGCGGCGTTTCGACCGACTTAAATAGGTTGAAGTCGCGTATTGAGTATAACGCGCTAAATAAACTTGAATAATGTGTACAAGTCGCGAGTTTTATCTGTTTAGTTAAAATAAGCGATTTTATATATTTTTATATCTTTCTGCTTACAGAAGTTTTATTCAAAATTCGGTTAATGCTGTGTATGCTTAAATAGTGGAGAACACGAAATAATCTGACAAAGTAATATTCATGTAAAATCACGTAATTATTAAAAAATAAATATGACATACGCGATGGGTCATCCCGTGACCTAGGCTGGTGTAAACCATGCTGAAACATCGGGATAAATGTTAGGTATTTCACCTTCATTACGATATAAATGCCGCGAGACCAACGAGAATGCCTCGTTGGTCTCGCGGCATGAATGTGCGCGTGGGATTGGGAGGTCTCGGGTTCGATTCCCGGGTCGGGCAAAGGGTTATTGAGTTTTTCCGTTAGGAAATTCTCAGTAGCAGCTCGGAGTCTGGTAATGTGCCCGGTACGGCAATAGGCTCAACCCCTATTACGTTGCACCTAAAAATGCCTGGCGAAATGTGGGTGTAATGTTACACTTCTGCCTTCCCCTTCGGGGATACAGGCGTGAGTCTATAAAAAATATATAAAAAATAATAATTGCGCTATTCAGAAGCAAAAGTTTAAATCAATTTGAATGTGTCTAGAAACAAGAACATATAGAGCAAATTCCAAAAAAAAGCTGGAAGAAGTATTCAAGATCTAATGAAAAGACAAATCCTTATCTTTGCTGCTCATAATAAAAATCGCACACACAAATCCAAAAAAATCTTCATCTAAAATGGTGATCAATTAACTTCCATTAGTTCTGCAGGCGTCAAACTAAAACCAAACCACAGAAATAAGCGTGTATAAACAACTGAATTAAATCGTAGTGCAACTTGTTGGTAGCGCCATTGACAACGACCGTGTGATATTATTCACGACTTCAGGACTGACTGAAGGTCTCCATGTGGTAGTCATCTGGTTGAATCCGCTATTTGATTGAATGACTACACTTCAATAAATGAAGTTCAGTCAAGACGTTGAACCAGTGGCGTAGTTAGCTGGGGTGGCTTGGTACTTGGTACTTGGTAGCACGGGCTGTTTCCGCAACTCCACGTCTTGGCGTGTTTTTGCGTGCGGGTGGGAATGGTCTTGTCACTCGAGCCACCCCTGCTCTTCGAGGAAGGCCAGCAGACTCTTGATGTGGCTCACTGCTTCCCTCAGGGTGCTGTTTCTGGGCAGGTACTGCTGCCTGTACTGTGCGACCTCAGGGCAGTCGAGGAGCAGGTGGGCTGCCGTCTCGTCTGCTGCCATACAGGCCCTGCACAGCGGGCTGTCGGTGATACCTATAGTATATAGGTGTTTATTAAAGAATCCGTGTCCTGTGTAGGCGGCCGTGACTGTAGTTGTTGTTTGGACAGCCGGAGGATTTGTTTGGTTATCTTACCGTCTGCTGCGGGAAGAGCCTCCTTGGCCTGCCTACATGTCTCAATACCAATCAGACTAAAGACTAAAATCCAGGACTGGTTGTGCTGGGTCCTGGTTCTATTTCTTACCAGGTTGCGATAAAAACCAGAAGGGAGGGGAATAATGGGCTCGGGTCCCACCACCTTTAAGGTGGCCCCACTTCTGGCAAGTACGTCGGCTGCGTCTTTCCCTCTTGAGCCACTATGGCCCTTGATCCACTGCAGTGTTAATTTGTTTAGTTTACCTACCTCTGTTAGTGTCTGGTGGCATTCAAGTGTGAGTGCCGAGGTGATAGTATGGCTTTTGAGGGCTGAAAGGACAGCCATACTATCTGAGAGGATCCTAATGGATCGTTCCCTTACCTCACGTGCCATGATTGCTGTGGCGGCTAGGATTATACCAAAACATTCGGCCTGGTAGACCGTGTTGTAGGCTCCCAGCTGTGCTGCGATGTTGATGTTCAGCTCCTCGGAGAACACTCCTGAACCCGTACCTGTATCCATTTTAGACCCATCTGTGAAGATCGTGAGCTCGCTGTGGTTAAACGCTCCTACGTGCAGATCCTCGCACAGTTGGATTTTGTATTTCTTGTCAAACACAAATTGTTTCGGTATCTGGTCGCCGATGGCTTGTGTTAGGGGAACTTCTTTGAAGAGTGTATTTAGGTTGCTAGTATGCGGTGTATTGGTGTGTTTCCAGGGCTTTCGAGCTCTTAACCGAACCGCCGACATCGTTGCTTCCTGTTGTATGAACAGGTGCAACGGAGGCAGGTCCAGCAACACTTCAAGTGCCACTGTAGGTGTGGTTTTCATGCAGCCCGTGGCCGCTAGGAATGCAAGTCTTTGAAGCCTTTGAGGCGTTGGCGGCCGTTGTTAGATTGGTCCGAGGCGACCACACTACTGCGCCGTAGCTTACCATCGGACGTATTATTCTCTTATAGAGCCATAAGACAATTTTGAGGGATAAGCCCCAGCGTTTTCCTATCATCTTCTTGCACTGCCAGAAGACGATGCTGGCTTTGTTGAGCTTATTTTCTATATGGTTGTTCCAAGACAATTTGCTGTCGAGAATGACGCCCAGGTACTTGACCTCGGTTGACAGCTTCAGCTTTGTATTGAATAGCCTGGGTAGTTGGTAGGGACCCAGAGCGCTTTTAAGTGTGAACATCACTCGTTCAGTCTTGGTCGGGTTTACAGATAATGCGTACTCATTACACCACCGCTCCACTATTCGTAGGGCTTGTTGGGTGAGGTCGTACACTGTACTTACTACCTTACCTGAAGTGAGAATGGTCAGATCATCTGCGTATCCTATTGTGTAGAAGTATCTCGCGTTGAGTTTGTCTATGAGTTCATTGATGACTAAGTTCCACAATAGCGGGGAGAGAACACCTCCCTGCGGGCAACCTTTAGTTATCAAGGCTGTCTTCGTGAAGGCGTACTACCCTTTTGCTGAGCATGTTTTGGATCCACTGTATGAGCATCTGATCCACTCCATGTCTGACTAGGGCATTGCTTATGCTGGAGAAGTTCGTCTTGTCGAAGGCCCCTTCTATGTCAATGAAGGTGCCCAGACAGATGCTTTTTTGTTGTATTGCAACTTCTATCTGGTTCACGACCTGGTGTAAGGCCGATTCCGTCGATTTTCCTGAGCTGTATGCATGTTGGTTGGCATGTAAGGGCAGGTGTTTCAGAGCCCCACTTCTTAGTTCCCTCTCGCAAAGTCTTTCCAAGGCTTTGAGCATGAAGGAGGTCAGGCTTATTGGTCTGAAGGACTTGTCATTTGTATAATCTGTTTTGCCTGGTTTTGGTATAAAGATTAGTTTGACTTCCCTCCATCTCTTCGGTACATATCTGAGGGCCAGGCTAGCTCTCATGATTGCCAAGAGTCTTCTGAGGACAGGTTCACCTCCCCATTGTAATAACCCTGGGAAGATGCCATCCAGTCCGGCTGCTTTGAAGGGGTGGAAGCTATCAATGGCCCATCGGAGGTTTCTTCTGTGACCACGGTGTTTGCGTGTTTCCATTCGTGGTCGGTCGCCACTGTTGGTGTATCATGCCACGTTATTATCGGGGTGAGGACGCAGCCTGGGAAGTGTGTTTCAAGTAGGACGCATCTTGTCTCCTCCTCTGATGTGGTGTAGGTGTTGTCCGGTTTACGGAGAGTACCTGGTGCAACTGCCGGTTGCTGAGCTAGTACTTTCCTTACCCGGTTTGCTTGTTGGCAAGATTCAATGCTTCCAGAGAATTTTCTCCATCCCATGGTGCGTCTGAATCTGAGGCATTTCCTATAGCTTGATTTGGCCGCTTTATAAGCGTCCCAATCTTCGTCCGCGCTTGTGTTCATTGCCCTGTTTAAGGCCTTCCTTACCTTCTTGCGCTTGCGATCAAGCTCAGCGCCCCACCAGGGTTGTTTACCCGGGGTTGAAGGCGGGATGGTTTCCGGGCAAGCTGCGTGGTAGCTGTCTAGCATCGACTGTGTCAGTGTACATACCTGCTCGTCGATCTGTTAGCTGGGGTGGTACCCGGGGTGGTAGTTGGCGGATGACCTGTTTTTTTTTTAGTCGACACACCTAACAATTCCGTGCTAACTCTCATAGTGCTGAGCTAGTGTCTATGTTTTTGTACATTGTTCTTAGTTGAGTTTTGGGTAGCACCCCTTTTTTTGGATGGGTGGCACCCCAAAATGGGTGGCACCCGGGGCGGTCCCCCCCCGCCAACCCCCCCTTCCTACGCCACTGCGTTGAACGTTACATTAAACGACTTGACGAGTTGTCCTTTAGTCATTCAATGAAATGTGGTCATTCAATGAACGCGCTAGTCATTCAATCAAATAGCAGATTCAACCAGATGACTGCGACATCCATATTGATTTTACAATGACACCCATTACGGTGATTGTTAAATCAATAGGACAAGTTCAGTGTCGGAATGTAACTGCAATTATGGTCAATGCAAGTCCTTCACCTGCACCAAATATTATAAAAATGCAGATGCGCAATTATAAAAATAATAATATTGCAAATGGCGTTCCGCAATCACTGCCTACCTACCCCTTCGGGAAACAGGCTTGAGTCTTTGTAAGTATGTATGAATGATTTCTCCAACAGTGATGGTCAATGGACTAAATGGTTAAGGTGACCTGGGTGAAGTTCTATAAGGGTTAAAGTTCTCTAAAGTTCTATTAAAATACTGTTCGGGGTGTATAAAAAATCAGAAAACTTGCTTCGAACTTGAAAAAACATTACTTGTCATTGTATTAATATTAATAAAAAGTAATTAAAGCCTTACTTGCGGTTTATAAAGTTTATTAAAATGAATAAAACTATGCATAGGATTCCCACCTAGAACTTAGGGTCCCAAGCCAACCTCACCTGCAAGTGGTGCACCTGCCGATCAACGGACGAGGCTCTGGCAATCAAAATATCCCGATAAGCGGCAATAGGCTCGCCACCTATATTACGTGGGATCAAAACACTGGCGAAAAGTGGGCGTTTAATATCCCTCTGCTTACCCCTTCGGGGAAACAGGCGTGAGTCTATGTATGTATGTATGTAAAACTAATAGACATCTACGATAACATTTTGACTAACTAATATTCATATAACGAAACTCGATAGCGTAATTTTTTAAAAATAAAGATGTGATACGCAATGGGTCATACCGCGATGACGGCTGGTGTAAACCATGCTAAAACATCGGGATAAGTTTAAGATTTCACCTTTATTTTGAAATAATTCCGCAATTAAAACCCGCAACATAAATATTAGAAAATATAGTAGGGGAGCCCACGGTGCTAAATTGGGATTTACTCGAGCGTCATAGAGACCTATTGGGTTGCAAAGCTAAGATGATAAAAAGATAAAAATGTAAATAATGTATATTTTTTATCGGTGGGGGGAGGCAGCTATAGAATTTCAAAATTTTAGAAAGAGCTGTTGCCTTAATCCCTCCAGATAATCGTCAGATTATGAGTAAGCATGTCTAGGACGTTAGGATAAAGCATATATATCTTAATCTAATGCGCTTGAGTATTTCAAAACGGCGAATTCACTCATTCACATTTGAAACTTTCTAATAATGGTCACAAGTTTGCGTGACACCTAAATCGTCTGATTACTCAATGAGAGCCTTTATTTAGGTTCACTTTAACATCCCCTTAGAAAATCAGACACGCTCGATTAATTTTCTCTTTTTTTACATTTTGAAATCTTACCTCCATCATGCAAATGATCAGATTAACATTCCTACTGTATTAATAATACGTAAGACATGGATGCTATAATAATCTGACGCGTTCGAGTAAATCCCGAAATCCCTTCGTGCATGGGCTCCCCTACTATTAGGTCATGTAAAAATAGTAAAAGTTTTGACAACTATTGTTTCTAGAGACAGACGTCTTTAGAAACAAAGATACTAACTTCCAAAATTTCCGGAAACGTTGATTTGATTTGTTGTAGTGCGGCAACGAGTAGGAACATCACTCCCACTTTGCTATTCCAGGAATCCTACGAAATTCCTTTGTTTTTTGTAGTTACACACTTTAATGCTGCAAATCGGTTGCCACTTTGCATACCATCTTGTAAAGGAGAGCTGGTTTCTGGATCAAGAGATCGCTCGATGCTACTCACTATTGTTAAGCGATAGCGTCCCTATGTTAGTATAACGACTGCACCACTGGTTGTCACAAACACAATGATCTATTCCAAAATATAGTATAGGTGCAATCAGCGATTTTGTAAAATAGCTAGGTAGCAAATAACTCCGGGATCCGTCACACATTTTATAGACTCTAGTCTCTCGCAAAGGCTCATAATTGTGCAACCTATTGGTTTTTTTTATCGGCCCCTGTATTAATTATTTGAGCCTTTATGCAGAGAGAAATAATTTCATCATAGTCTAATTTATACGAGTTAAGTTCCTCTTGCAAAAACTTGAGTATCATACCTAGGTGTATAAAGAAGCATAAAAAATGATTCTCTGAAAACTGCCTCCGTGGTCCAGTCGATAACGTATGCGACTGCTGATCGGAGGTCCCGGGTTCGATTCCCGGGTCGGGCAAAAGTGTTACTGGGTTTTTCCGAATACGCAGTAGCAGCCCGGAGTCTGGCGATGTGCCCGGTAACGGCAATAGGCTCGCCCCCTATTACGTGGGACCTAAAAATTCATGGCGAAATGTGGGTGTAATATTTACACCTCTGCCTACTCCTTCGGGGATGCAGGCGTGAGACTATAAAAAAAATATAAAAAAATGATTCTTTACGCATGTTGATTCGGAGATTCCGCAACATAGAAACTGAACGCTTCTTCGTCTGTAGGAACAAAACGTTTCTAAATTGTGTTACGTATCCGTACAGTTTACCGGGCGGTTATAATCCCAAAACTATCAACAATAATATCCAGATCGAATCTCGGCTGCGGCCGCCAGTCTCAATGGAGGCTAGGCTGGCGCGGGGTATTATAGTGCACAGGCAATTACGCAAACACGATTATATTGCCGTACTCTCATGCTCCGATTGGATGGCAAATCTGAGACGTCCGGAGTGACATTGAATTCAGGATCAACGGTATATTGTATTTTTAAAGCACGGGAGTATCACCGAGAATTCTGAACAAAAAGTACGTACTCACTTTTTTGCTTTATCCAGTAATCATATTCGATACTACAACGTCCACATTCACTATAACTTAGGCATACATCATGGACTATACACTCACATGTAATAAATAAAACAATTGCATTGCCGATCACAGGAAAACAAAAAGGGAAAACGGCATTCATTTCAAGCTGAGGCACTATTGTTCAGAGGAATAAAACACATAATCTTGGTGACGGATTTGGCAAAATTATTATGTCAAAGTATCTTATGACAAAGACATTATGCATAAAAATTATGCTTACAAAATTTCTGTACCCGATTTTATTCTGTAGGTGTCCCAATAAGCGACTAAGGGAAAAGACGAAGCAAGAAGTTGCTGACATAAGCTTAGCTATAACTCTTAACAACTTAAGCCTTGCAGTTAGCAAGTTTACATTTAATCGTATAATTACTGTTAATGTACTAAATATCTTCGAAACTATAAATATGAACGAGAAATGGTAGAATAGAAAGCAGCCCTCCCAGATCAAATAGTTCGCTTACACAGGCAGCCCGGTGGTACGGCCTTCATAGAATGTCTGACAGATTTGAAACTACCCGACCGACCGTATCCTTTGAGCGCGATTTTCGTGAGCTCACCATTCATATTGCGATCGCTACACACTATTATTGGCTTAGCTTGGAAAGCATATTGATGGCCGTGCAAAATAGTTTGCTCCGTTGAGATGAGGGTGCAAATATTCATCTCACAATCATAATGTGTAAAATATGTCCTCCTAAATAGTGTTCATTTTGGAATGATTAGCTTATGGGACTCGGAAATGCTGAGATTCAGAGAAAATCTAATAAAATAATGAAAATGTGATTGTTTTAAATAACATATAAGACGCATAGTACTATACAAAATGTTTATTTTTTTGAATAAATGCCACAAAAATAATAATTACGCATCTATACGATCATAACAGTATGTACAGGTCGTACTATTAATATTAATTCTTAGAATTTATTGTAACCGTTGCATTTAACATATATCCATGAGAACGACTTTGGTTTAAGAGGTATATTGCTACACCCACTTTTCGCCAGATTTATTTTAGTCCCACGTAACAGGGGGTGAGCCTATTGCCGTACCGGGCACGTTACCAGACTCCGAACTGCTAGTGAGAATTTCCTAACGGAAAAACCCAATAACACTTTGCCCGACTCGGGGATTGAACCCGAGACCTCCCAATCCCACGCGTACATTTATGCCGCCAGACTAACGAGGCAGTCTCAGATCAGATTCAGATTATAGCTTATACATTAGATTAAAGGCAAAATTTTGTTGTGAAAGCTGATGCCCACGCGAGGGGAGCCTTGGAAGAAATATAGAATACAATACCTACTCTTGGTTTTTCGTGTGAGTGTGTAGCCAACTCTGGTGTCGAAGTTGTCAGATCACTTGTCTGAAGGCTTCCAACTTGACCTAACGATTCGTGTACAGAGGCAAGAACCGGGAACAACAGTTTGAAATCCACATTAGCGCTCAATTGATGCCACACGCGGTCACGTTGTTTAACTTTATTTACCGTTTAAAACGAATGGCGAGCCAAGTCCCGCTATGAGCGCTACATGATACTCATTACAAAGGTTGTGCATGGACAGCATCAGTATATCTGTATAATCTATGGACAGCATTATTAGAATCCTTGACGATGTGCTAGCAGTATTTTGATCTATCTAGAGCTCTTGTTCATGCATATGCTTTAGACTTGCGAAGAATGATTGTGTGATGACGAACCAATACTCATGTACCTCTTCTGTATGTTTCAAGCCTCAAGTCAATCAGTCTGTAGTGAGTAACATAATTGCAATATAGGAAATAATTAAGAAGACATTGTTAGGGTAAGGAGTCTCTAGTAATTTTATAGTATTTTCACTTTGTACGACTATCTGTGGAAGGGTGACCAGTCAGGGTCGTGCCCTACAGGTTCGCGTGGGGAGGGGCGCGGTCACTCTCTACTGGGGAGAGCTGATTTGTAAACTAAAGCCCAGTTGTAGGAAAAATAAAATATATTATTCATGTGAGAGACATCATTGCACTATGGGCAAGGTTTACGGTGAAGAATTGGGAGGTGGACAGGGGAATGAGAAATGAGTATAGAAACGAGTGTATGCGAAAAGAGGGGACAGGAGTAGGCGAGTAAAGAAAGGTAGGAAGGCCAGACCTTTAGGAGTCGGGAGGAAAAGGATGTGCGATTCAGGAGGATGGAGAAGGAGAAGAGAGTTTGTAGAAGGAGAAAAGAAGAAAAGGGAGTAGGGAAGAAGAGACGGAAGTAAGAGGACAGAGGACGTGGCGTGGCGGTTTTAGATTAGGTAGAAAGAAACAAAATTAGCGTTATTACTAAAATTACCGGATAGAGTACTTATATCATTTCAGTACTTATCCTTTATTATGCACGCGTTGTAACAACGGGCCGGTCAATTCACTGCCTAGCCTACTCTTCATTATTCAGTATCGACACACAGAGTCGCTTACATGATTAAGGCAAACCAGCGCTGGTTTACGCCGTAATGGCGATTTGTAAACAATGCGACAACACACATAATACCATTGAATTGTAGGTACATGTCACCATAACTTATAATCAGTATAGTGGCTTAGTACGGTGGCTTCTTGAAAGTCATTTTTAAAGCATATTCGCATTTATTTTGTAGATATATGTTGTGATCGTCCCAGCGTTATCCTGGTTGCATCCAAGACTTTGTACTTGGCGCCTGGTGGTCCGCTTAGTGTTTAAACCAGATTTGATAGAGTATAAGCTTTTCTACAAGACAACAGCCTGATCTCCGCAACCCTAAGGGATAGCAATATTCCGTTGCTTAGACTTAGCCTAATTTATCATCTCAGCTGAAAGATGTCCACTGTAGAATTTAGGCCTTTGCTGAGGCGTTCAACATAGACCGATTTTGGGCTTCCCTCACATATCTGCTTCTCACGATCTTAGCCATATGGGCAGTCCATCTTGTAGAGAGCCTGCCCTGCTGCTGTAGTATGATTGTGCCGAAAATACAACCGTTTTATTTTGAAAACCCAGTTGCTTAGGGAGCCTAATTACTACACGTAAAGGGCGTAATTGGTTTAACAGACTAGCTTACCGCGTAACAGTACACAGTGTTGTCGGTTGATTCTACACGGGACAACACTGGAGGGCTACTAATTGTTGTTTCGGGCTACAGTGTACCTATTCTGCGTCCGTTAGTTGAATGTTTGCTAAAGTCGCCGGCAATATTAGATTTGTTTTATTCTTGGTGTGGCTTTTATCTAAAATAAAACCAAATTTCTCTAATTAGGTTAAGTTTTTATTCTTCGTAATAGGTATAGTTGTTTTCACATGAAAGAACGGAAAATGACTAAAATGGGCAAACACACGATTATTACGATAATCTACATAAATAAAAATGAATCATCGGAATGTTTGTACGCGCATAACTTCTAAACGGCTGTACCAAATTGGATAAATCTTTTTGTATGTGTTATAGTCAGGTGAAAATTTGTATGAAAAAAATGTAAATAGGTATTAAAAATGGCGGTACGAAGTTCGCCGGGTCAGCTAGTTATTTATAAATATACCAACCGTTACCTCTACATTCTTGATTGGAATGCTGCTAAAGCTCGTCAAGAAATAACGATGAACATTTTCTAGAGCGATCAATTTTCTAGAAAATAATAAAGAAAAGAGGAATAAAATGCGAAATATTAAGCGAGCTTCATTTATTATAGTGGAAATTTGTTATATCTAGGTTAAGCGAGTCATGTCTTGAGACTTACAGGAAACATGGTTCCCGAGTATTTGCTCCAATAAAACATCGTTGTTTCTTTAATGAATCCGCTGCTTTTTATTTTATTTAGTCTTGCAGGTTCTATATAGAAGTTTAAAGCGTCAGCCTTGTCTTAGGTTGTATATCGAGATAGAAAAACTTATGCAAACCTAATTTTACATCAAACAAAATTTGCTCTTATTATATTAATGAAACTGCACAGCTGGGAAAGTAGGTTTTATAGGCACCTCGCAGTTTAACACTGCGCGGGTGTTGTTGGTTCGAACCCCACACGTAGCAATATTTTAAAGAATTCACGAATTAAATTATTGTTTAGAGTCTCGGTTTTATTTGCGTCCATTTGTTGAATGTTTTAAGTGTCCACCGCACTTTACGCTTTATTTCTAGAGCGGAAGTCTTTTAATAAACATCATAGACACTATTTTTGAACAAAAGAGTTTAAAGGATTCCCGTTGTTTAATTTTATACGAGTAATAGTAATAAGTAGTTATGACAGTCTGGTTGCTCTTAGTATGTATCTATTCATTGTAATATTAGCGTAAGAAACTAAGAACTATAACATTGTTTATCACAACATCCGTCTTGTAATAATCCAGCCTAACAAAGATCTATGCTCAAATGAAATCAAACTTTATCAGGCGGTAATAGTCTTCTTTTTCATTTGTCCTTTATTTGACACTGAACTTGAGGTAATTTCAATATATTTCACCTATATAAGAAGAGTGACAAAATGTCGAACAAGTCGCAAAAGTAAATGAAATAAGAAAAACTTGATAATGCTGTCTGTGAAAGTTTCCTAACACTTTTTGTGTTCATTTTTTTTTGTATTGTTGTTTACCCTGAATTTCTGTATTTTTCTATATTTACCTACTTATTTTTAAATATGTTTCTTAAGTGTCATGTTATGTGTTCTTAATCCATAATAGAGTATGTAAACTTAATATATGTGACAAAGTATATGTAAGAATAATATATTTCGCCTTCAATAGAGCCATACATTTTTGTACACTTCATCGGCCTCTCAATTTTGTATGAATTTCGCCTTTTCTTAAACTGGTCCTATTCTTACATTTTCCGCCTTATAGAGGCCTATTTTTATATTCTGCTTTTAATGGAGCCCATTTTTCTATAAGATGCTTATTTTTGTCTTCCATGTTCAGTACCTAACTCTTTAAATTCTCATAAGGATCTTTTATTTCGCAGGGCTTCAGAATATACTCCTACTCAGCTCCCAAATCCCAATAACGTCAGTCACAAATAATAGAAAGCAACCTATTGTTGTAAGATAGTCATATCATTCCTATAGTATAATAAAAATTAGGAATACTACGACGCCTAAACGCTTTGCCTTTTTATTATGTATGTATAAGTTCGTTTTTTTTTTAATTTAGCTGTAGGATTATACGTATAATTTTGTTTGTAAATGTAAATAAGTATACAGTTGTAAAATAATTGAATTGAAATATAATTCATCTATGTACAAAAAAGTCAGATTATTGTAAGGTTGCTTTTCGCAAGGCGTTGGACAGACGTGCAGACAAACACGACTGACGTCGTCAGGAAACAGTCGTAGGTCTATGTTTCATTATCATGGACTTGCGGGTTTCTTGATGGGGTTGGTGGTGGAAAGGACCCAGCGGTTACAAGCCTATCGTCGAGTAAGTTGGTTCTAAGTTAAGGCAACGGAATTTATGAACAATTCGCGCTCCTTAGGCTGCCTGTCTCGCGGAGCGGAGTAGGGTAAAACCGTTCAACAATTTTGGAAATCATGGTGCGGCATTTGCGCTATTATTTTGGTTATAGCTGTAGGTACCGTTCCGTTTTACGTTTTTATTGAACAAGCAGAGTTATGCCGTCATTTTACTTGGAGCATCGTACACATATAGCTTCATTATTAGTTACACATTTGATATAGGTAATTATTTGCATTATCAAATAAAGTGTAATTAAAACCTATTATTTAAGTTATTTGTGGAAAAGCCAGATAGCTAAAAACTCTCAGTTTTCTAAAACAAACCGTTTTCAAATAACACATACATATTACGAATATGCGACACCGCTTGGAATGTTGAGATAACTCTGTGTTCATAAAAAAGTCCTCCTAAGTATAATGGGTAAACTAACAAATTTAGGTATTTTAGTTATTTTTGCGTCAATGTACATAAACAACCAAGACCCTGACGTGAGTGTTAAGAAAGAATAAAAAATATCAATAATAGCCGAGATAATTACACGTATACTAAATCAATTTCAACGTGTATTAAAATTGTACATTGTATACTGAGCCACATACATCTGTACCAATATATACCAATATATACCCCCCTAGGGGACGCATTGATACAAGTGCAATGTGATGAGTATCATAATTTTTTTAATAAATGTATTTTAACTAACTCGATTGGAGCAAATGACGAGAGCTATTCAGACTGATTTTTAATTTATTAAACATTTAATATTTAAGTTATTTTGTAAAACTTGTAGCAATTTTTTGGGAATAGACTTGCCTTTACTGTTCATACTGTTGTTATTCATTTTTATTATTTTTATGTTTTATTAAGTAAATATAGTTAAACGTAAGAAATAACCATTTTAGTTCTTATTATTTTAAAGAACCTCCTAAAGAAGTACCTATTTTAGTTTTTATTTCAGTTGATTGTTTTTTTTTTCATCAAACTTTGATAATAAGAGGTACCACATTGATCAATTCTTATAGTCGATTTGTTCAACTTGTACCCTTTTAGTTAGGCTAAATACATTATGTTAAAAAATTATGTTGCTACGGCAAATACGCTGTGATTCTTTATAATTAGTTTGTTTCTTTTATGTTAATGATTCTTTCTTTTCCTAGCTTTTATTAATCATACATTTCGTAAAGTCGGCCGCTGGCCTAAGTGACTATTAGTTGAATATCAGTTAGTTAGGATATTACACAGATGGAATGCTTATGACGGCCGAAAGCGACACTTTTATGAAGATAAATAATAAGTCTGTTTAGTACGCACACAATTATCTCAGAATAGATATTGATACTCTGGGGCCACTCCAGCATACCTTATGGCAATAGAATGTTCTATCAGTAGAATATCATAGCTTCACCTTGTTTTTGAGTGATCCCATATAATTTATAACGTTCTGACAGGTATTGTTATATTTGAAATTAAATGAGTACCTAATGAATACGGCCAGGTAAATTTTATTAGACCAGTATACGATGAAGTTCCAAATGCTTGTCACAGCTAACTACTTGCCTGGTATAATGAGTCATATGATGTACCTAATCTCAATAGTTTATTATTAAATGGGATCAAAATCCCGAATACAACCAAAAGATATAATTAATAAGAAGATGATATATAGTGGATAATTATAAAATTACAATCATATTCTACACAAATATATTGATTTGTATATACCATGCATTTTGATGTATAAAGTATATGAATCTAACTGGTAGTTAAACCATTTAAGCATTGGGTCCCATCAATATATACCCTCATGTATAGTCATCTACAAAAAATCGTATTTATAACCAAAGAAAAAAGAAATACCGAAGGAAGAGATTCCAATCTTTATTAAAAAAACATTTAATTTATTTCGAAATAGTTTCATAAAAATAATTTCATAAAAATTTAAACGATTTTCCTTCAAATCGCTCTCCTGTAAAATTACTATAATGTCAGTTGACCCAGTATACTTAGGAGGTATCGAATGTAGTCCTTATAAATTTAAAATGTTTCACCTCATCGTAAAAGCCGCAATATAATGTTTAATAAAACCAAAAGATTATATTAGTATCTGAACCATCGATATATATGTAATGATCTGACCTAACTAACAACTTCCTTAGTCAACTAAACTGATTTCAAGATAAAGATAATTACATGGTCCTATATTTTCCACAGGCATTGATCAAATTTCTTTGCAATTAACACTTTCGAATCAAAATATATTCAAACTTTAAGACAATTTCGGTAAACATATAATAAGCGTAAATACGAGTATATCTGTATTTTGAAGTCGGTTATTCATATGACAAGGTCCACTTTGGTCTCAACCTTTTTTGCACTGTCAATTATTTTCAAATTAACCGGATACTCGTAATTTATTTTCATAGCTCTTTGTCAGATAGTTCTTTAACAAATTCCATTTATGTAAATATTTGCTACGCCGAGGGAAATGACAGTGGCGGCGTTAGACGTCAGCGATAAAGGTATCTGTCGACTGTCTCGCACTTAGTATAGAAATTATCCTATTTTACTAAAATATATTTAAGTACTTAATCTAAGATTTTAAATGGATTACCTGAGGTCTCGTACAGCTGTTGGTACAGATTAACGCGTTTGTCTAGCGCCACAACTGAATCAAAATCCACCATCACTGCTCTACCTTGGTTTCTTGAGGCAGTGCGGTATTGAGCAAGGGTGTATTTCAATCGTCCTTGTTTATACCGCACCTGCACCTAAAGGGATCGACTACTTCGAAGCAGAAAACATAGAAAAAAATCTTATGTGCCTGTATATCTCTCTGCCTGCCTAGCACGGGTTTTCTCGGGTGTAAATAAGGGTGGGATCACGCAGTACGCTAACCAACTGCTTACTATGTGAAAAAGAAGTTATCTTGTAAAGAGTTGCTTTGTTCTAATTGCCCAAATACCAAATTTTGTTGGTGCCAACAGTTTTGACTACAATACTAGTATTAAAGGACTAAATTCATCGTTCGGGGCTTTTCTTTACAAAATAATTTCAAATGTTTCAAAATAAGTAATTTGTATTTTGCTCCAAAATTATTTTTTAATGTTCGACACAATTGCTCAACATTATCATTCATAATAAAAAAATGTTGTAAGCAACGTGCAATGGAATGTTGTTACCAAAGCGAAATGTACTTATTTATTCAAGTACTAATAACAAAACTTATTTAGTCATTATGAATATAATCGTTTCGTATCGCACTGCCTCTGAAAATATATCTATAAGAATATTCACGTCCTAGGCAATCCGATCTATATTATGTACTCATTTTAATAGTCTCTAGTCTGCATAAAAATAAAAAAGGGTAAAATAAGCTAGAATAATATGCATGCTGTGCTAATATATTCTTTATTTATGAAGACTAAAACTCGCAAAGCAAACGTTTTTTTGTACTTTGCCCTACAATGATGCATCTATTTTCTCTGTCGGTCGAGTTGACAAATACAAGGTACGAAAAATAACTTCAAGGTTCGACCAAGATGCTCAATAAAAAAATTATTAATTTTAAATTGTCCTTTGATATATCTTTCTGCCTATTTCAGTTCTCATAGCATCATATTAGACCTCAGTGTTTAATTACAACGGGTCGTATACTATTCACTTGTTTGCACGAAATTTCGTCTTTATTCGTCGATCATTATAGGCACAGGTTGCCTGCGCTTAACGATACCTACGTTTACCATTATAACTCGGTGAGAATTTAAATTTAACAAAATTTAACTTTTGTTACAAGTAAACCATTCCGTTACACGTTGTAATTAATTTTATATTTTTATCCATTCATGTTTTTCATATAGGATCAAACATCACTCTCGAAGTCAAGGGTTTGATTCCCATGCATTACCACCAAGTACAACACCTGAAGTCATCTAAGCAATAATAAAGCATTCATTTGGCTGGAAGGTCTTAACAGTGTATTAGTCATTTGTAAACCAGTACACTTTTAAAATCCACCGGCTAGTGATACTAACAAATCATTAAGTCATCAATCACCACGTCATTTTTATCTATAAGATAACCTTGCTGATAACAGCTGGATAGATATCATGTTTACTTTAGTTTTAAGATCGTATATGCAAAGAGTAACCAGACTAGTTTTACATACTTAATATATTTAGTACCTAGCTGACCGAAGTTTTCTCGGCTTTTTTTTGGTAAATCGTGTTTAATAAAAATGAATCTTAGGTAGATCGATTTATCATGATAATCCCCGACAATCGCTGGAGCCGCTTTGAAGATTCGGATTATAGAAGAATTGCTCATTTAAAGATATTGAGACTTATTAGGGAAAATACGGGTATCGAGAAACCATGAAAATCTTGATTATTTTGTCTGGCCGCTGTTTTCTTGGAAGCAGTTAGTACCAAAGCGAAGATTTAACGGCTTACACACTAATTTACGTGTCATATTACGCGTATAAGTAAATCACCATTCTCATAGCGTTATCCTAGTTGCATGAACGAATGAACACGCTAAACACAAAAACCACCGAACAAATTTTTGCATAGTTTTCACCAATAGACAATATGATCTTTAATGAATGTGTACGATTGATGAATAAGTACCAGCCCGAGGTGAGACGGTGTGACAAAAGTAACGCGTCTTAAATACACATAGCAGCGATATACTCAGAAAGGTTGCACAAAACCAAGTTTCAAGCCTCTAACCCCATTGTGGTTTAAGCTTTGCGTCGAAGAATAGGAAAATAGTGAGGGAAGGACTTGAATATAATATTAGCTTTAGCAAAAGGAATGTAGCAAAATATAAAATGGAAATAACTGCATCCGACAAGCTGTTATTAGTTTCCGCTCAGAATGAGAGCGGAGCAAATTGAATTTAAAAGAATGCAAACCGAAGACCTTCTGTTAATTATATTTCTTCAATATAAAATCAAATAAATATGCAAGGCCGTATAGAAATGCAGTTATATCGGACGATAACAAGGTTGGAGATTAGATTTCTTGTCGGCGTCTTACGTATAAACTGGTTTAAGACTGTGAAAGGTAAAAATACTCAGGATTAGATTTGACTAGGAGGTAGCAAAAGGAAAGGTTAGAGGAGATTTCAATACGACGATGGAGGAAATCAAAGAAATAGTCGTATTCCAATAAGATGATTTGCTAGATGCTCTACAAGTTCTAGGTGAGGAACTTAGAAGTAGATTGGTGCTTCACAAGTACTAAGTTGTTATATTTTATACCAAAATGCTATACAGTTTTGGAAAACGTAACTTGAGGTACTTACTTACGTCATTTTAATTCACCATGCAAGAAGATTATATCAGCGAAAAATTTTGGGCTTTAAGATAGGAAGAAGGGGTCGGTACATATACACGAATATTTGAGTTTCTTTCCAAAATCTGATGCTTACATAAATTTACGTAGCCTACGGGTCAGCCATGGCATTAAATGCATTCCAAGCATGGAAATTTTAACAAGAATACAGTCGAACTTACAATCGAAATCATTGTTTGTGAAGAGTAACCACAAAGCTGTCTCATAGAGCGAAGAAGCACAACAAAAGCATGATTCCCAAAGCATATTGAATCGTCAATTAATAATAATAATATTCTACCACATACACATTCCAAACTAAGCAGAGCTTGTACTATGGATATTAGACAATGGATAAACGTAACATACTTTCTTTTTTGTAAATACATACATATTACACATAGAAACACCCAGACCAAGACAAACATCCATGTTCATGCACACAAATGTTTGAGTTGAGCGGGAATCGAACCCGCGACGATCGGCGTAGCAGTCCCTTGCACTCTCGCTGCGCCAACCAATTGCCTATGTAGTACATGATCTTCACATATAGAAAAGTTGTACATAACAGCGACAACTACTCACTTAACGTAGCTCAATACCGCCAACCGATTATAAAGTTTGTAGAGTTTGTCTCCATGTATGCAACTGTTACTAAATTTCCGAGTGGCAATACATACAGGTGGATATTAGTTTGTGCTAACTTTGACAACTTCCGTGTAGTGACAGGGAACACGTGTATGTTTTTGCTTGTAGTTTTTAACTGAGTTTATAATTGTATCTTACTATAGGAAGGTTAGATGAAAATCTATCGCGCTGGTCTAGTGAATATTGACAGTCTTTAACATGTACCTAAATTAAAATCATCGTGTAAAATAATGGTTACATGACACAAGGCCTTTGGGTTTAAGTATACTGTTTGACGACCGGTTGGCGCAGCAGGATTGTAAGCGACTGCCACGCCGAAAGACGCGGATTCGATTCCCGCTCAAGTCAAACATTTGTGTGCGTGAACATGGATGTTTGTCTTGGTCTGGGTGTTTTTATGTATAATATATAAGTATTTACAAAAAAAAGTATATATGTATGTTTATCCATTGTCTAGTAGGTACCCATAGTCCAAGCTCTGCTTAGTTTGGGACTAGATGGTGTTGTGTGAAAAGGTTATAGAATATCACGCAGAACTGTTTTTACGTACCTACATTATAATGATATACGAATCCTATGTCAGTCCATCATCCAGTACTGCAACCCAGCTTGAGGTGGCGCTGGCAAGACACTTCTCCTGGGACTAGAAAGAGAACAAAGAGCTGTTCTCAAAGTAATGACCAAAAAGCCGTACCGATACCCCACTGCAGCACTATACGCAGACTGCAGAGTGTTAACAGTTCGACAACTCTTTGTGTTAAAGTCCACCCAGAGAAGACACCGGTATGTGCCACGCCCCGATCAAAACAAACCTAGCAAGGCGTCTGGATGCACACCAGGTAATAACCTGTAAGACATCCTTTGCCAGAAGACAGTTCAATAGCATAAGCACAAAAATATACAACACCCTACACAAAAATTTAACATCGCCCGACTAAACAGCCACCAACTTAAAATCACACTAACAGACTGGCCCTTAGGTACGGACTACAATAAAACTGAACAACTACTGACACACATCGCATAGACTACACCCCGCAAAATAATACAACAACATTCACACAACCATCACCACAGTAATGAGCATGTGCTCATTACTAATTCCAGAAACACACAATCCCACACACACACACACACACGCACACAGCACACACACACACACACTCCATAAACATGGATCTGGTCCACTATAAGAAATATTTTAATCTTAATTTATTTTTAATTCAATCTTTCAGTCAGTATACAGCGTCAGACTACACTACCACTTATTGTAAATTTGTAATTAAAGTCACAATTTAGGACTGAACACTGCCACCCAAAATACAAGCACCTGCTTAGTATGGGAGACAGTATCAACACCATTAAGTAGTACAATACTGCCTCGTTGGTCTCGCGGCATAAAGGTGCGCGTGGGATTGGGAGGTCTCGGGTTCGATTCCCGGGTCGGGCAAAGTGTTATTAGGTTTTCCCGTTAGGAAATTCTCAGTAGCAGCACGGAGTCTGGTAATGTGCCCGGTGCGGCAATAGGCTCGCCCCCTATTACGTGGGACCTAAAACTTCATGGCGAAATGTGGGTGTAATATTACACCTCTGCCTACCCCTTCGGGGATACAGGCGTGAGTCTATAAATAAAAATAAAAAAAATAGTACAATACATCTACTCGTGTCTAGTTTTAAGTCACATTGTAAAACTGTATAAAGCGTCAAAGCGTCAATAAAAAAATATAATAAACCAAAGAGATCTGGAATAAAAGTAAAATGGAAAAACAGAATGGCTTGCAAAATACAGATTTTTTAGAGAAATACGCCAGCTAGAGCTGTACCCGGGGTACAGGACATGTTGGTTGGCTTGACCGAATCGTGTGTTAGTGCTTCCAATCCTTCTATCTACTATTCCGTCAGTTCTCAGAATCGGCGGCCGGCACTGGCTTTAAATACAGATAGCCCTCTGTTTTTTTTATAGCTTTCTCTCATACCTTTATAGTTGGTTTAGGGATTTGTGTACGCTTGCAAAATGAAAAATGTTCTTTTTTTTTAGAGTTTCTAGTAAATATAGTTAAATTATTCAACTCAAAGCATTTTGTTCTAAAAAGAATAAGAGTATTCGAGACTCAGTGATTAGAAATGTGGAATGGGAATTTAAAATATTGCCCTTTAAGTAGTATAAAGCTTAGACACACTCGGGGAATGCGCGGCAACAAGGCAGCCCTTGTCACGTGTTCTGTCGAAGAAACAGACTTTGGTATGTAACGCTACTTGAATTCTGCCATAGATTATACAGTTTCTGCTTAACCTTTTATAGGAATGCTTGTACAGTTGCGTCGAAGGCGAATTTAATATATGTATTATATTAAGCGTGGGGATTGCCACTCTGCTCCGTATTTGCTGTAGAGTCGTTTGGTATGGTCCACGCGTAGACCTCTTAGTTTCAAATAATACGCATCAAATAAAACGCAACAATACGGCAATTCAAATCTACTTTGGGCGGGTATGGGAGACCGGGTATGATTGTCACATGGCTTGGTTGTCACAGAGGTCATAATAGAATATCGAGTGGTCGAATAAGTCCATTAAACGGGGGAGTACGCGGACATGAGGTACAAATGGATGTGCTACTCCTTCGCTCCTACCACGCCGTTTAATTGTCTGTTATGGCCTCTGTGACAACCAACCAGTGTGACAACCACACTTGGTCTACCCTACTTCTCCAGTCCAACCGGACAATTTTGACCAAAACCGGCATTGAAACAAAAACTAAGTGCCTAATATTACTTGAATCAAGTTCTTTTAAACTATTTCTCGTCCGCCATTCACCAAATTAAGTATTTATTAATCGGTACATAAATAGCTTTTCAACTCAATGTTCGAGCGGTATTAATATTAAATAACTTGTCTAGTCGATACATCAAACTTCTGACAACGAAGCGATGATGTTCCGACATTAATATAATACGCGATTGGTGTCCATCGAAATAACTGTTGCCAATCGAACAACGCAATCCTAACTGTATTAATGGTAACCAATGTACGTGCATAGGGATTCCTACCAAGAAGGTCTCAAGCCAACCTCACCTGCAAGTGGTGCACCTGCCGATCAACGGACGAGGCTCTGGCAAATAAAATATCCCGATAAGCGGCAATAGGCTCGCCACCTATTACGTGGGATCAAAACACTGGCGAAAAGTGGGCGTTTAATATGCCTCTGCCTACCCCTTCGGGGAAACAGGCGTGAGTCTATGTATGTATGTATGTACGGCAATTAAAACATTCTCATGATAGTACAACGATTTTATTAATGTAAGATATTCGATGTATGGAAATTACTACTTTCGTGACAATTAACATAGTTTTTCGGTATGTTATCCGTGAACATGGCTAAGGATAAATGACAATTTCAACACATTATCGCTATGTTCAGAAATTTAGTAGTTGTATGTTGAAGCCGCCGTAATAGCAAATTTCAAAATTTCAACACTACTGTGTCACTACTTTGTACTTAATTACTTTTATATAAATTCCGGAAATATTATAATCTTTATAACAAAACATCAACCAATAGTTACGTAGCAGTGTGTGTAATATTCGGACAAATGAGATACATACTAGAAAAATCCATATTATTTGTTAACTAAGGATTACCTAGCTGCCTTTGTTGAATGAAATAGCTATTAACTTACATAAATGTTTTGAAAACATTTATGTAACCGGATGGCGTGTTATCGCAAATGCAATACGTGAAGTGCGGGTCTGATTCATTCATGAAATAAAAAAATGTGTCCTTCAAATAGAATCCCAAGACGAGGTAATATTTTTTTAATGTGGAAGACAAGAAACAGTTTCGTGTTAACTATTTTATATCTTATCTTGTAGCGAGACTTGGCGTGTCGTTATGCTATTTTACGAATAATTTAGTCATCAACGTACTCTTAAAACTTTACATTATTGAATGCCTCGGCAAGCATGATACGCCGTTGTTCCTGCCGCATATGTCACTCCTATCGCGTCACGTATGGCGACCCATTGGACTATGAGAGCGAGGGTATAGAGAGTGCATTTGTGTTGGCGCCCACAATTGTGCACTATAATATGTCCAGCGAAGGCTAGTCTCATATGAAGACAAGGCGTCGGCGCTGTGGCTGAAACCGGTCGGAGGCCATCATTTTTCTATTATTTTATCAAATTTCCTATTAAAATAAATTATAACGGTCCAGCTTTTGTCACAAACCTCTAAGCAATTGTATTTGTCTTTGTCAGTCTACCCCTTATCCAGAGTAGCTGCGAGATCATGTTAATGTCTTAGGCACACCACTATTGTGGCGGAAAGACTCATCTCAAATGACTGGTAGGGGTACAAGGGGGACTGGGGGACAAGTAACGGTTCCAGCTACCACCTAAATAGTTGGTTGTTCTAGTCAATATCAGTGATGGTAATGCTGAAAAGACTAGATAGATTTCATATTTGCGGAAACGGTAGTGATCCTACCGAAGACACAGCGTTGCATACGATACAGCATCTATCTATCTATCTATCGTCACGCCTGTCTCCCATTGGGGTAGGCAGAGACTATGGAACGCCAAATGCTCCGGTTCAAACACACCTCTTTCGCTTGTTCGACATTCATTAACCTCATCATACATGCTCGCCGGTTATGGGTACTTTTAATTTGGCCCTTTTTTAGTACGTCAGCTATTTGGTCGGCGTACGTCTGTCTTGGGCGTCCCCTACAGACATCTCCATTAATTCTTACACGATACACTTCTTTCGTATTTCTTCTTTCATCCATCCGTCCCAAAACGTGCGCAAACCATCGCAACATACCTTTCTCAACCTTTATCACTATATCTTCTTTCAGACCACACTTCTGTCGTATCACACCGTTTTTCACTTTATCTATCAGCCTTACTCCGCACATACCCCTCAAAGCTCTCATCTCCACAGCATTGATTCTACTTTCATGCTTCTTCTGCCATACCCATGATTCGCTACCATACATCAGCATTGGCGCCAAAACTCCCTGCAGTACAGCAAGGTGAGCCTTACTTGGGACAATTTCGTTACTGATGATGGACTGTAAGGCGCCATTCACACTATTTCCTGCTTTCACTCTACTTTCAACATCTCCCTCACATTTGCCATCTCTCGTAAACATAGACCCTAAATACACAAATTCATTCACTTGTTCCACTTTTTCATCTCCTATGATTATGTTACATTCAGTTATACTCTCTTCCCTCTCTATGACCATGACCTTAGTCTTGCTTACATTCACTTTCATGCCCTTCTTCTTATACGCCTCATTCATTACGGTGACCATCTGCTGTAAATCAGACGCTGACGACGCAAAAAGAACCTGATCGTCAGCGTATGACAGGGTCTTAAACACAGTTTCACCCATTCTTAATCCACATTCAGACTTTCAGATCGGTCAAACAACTGTCCATGAATAGATTGAACAGCCAAGGAGACGCTGCACATCCCTGTCTAACACCACGATCAATGTTAAACCAGTCCGTGTAGGCCCCGTTTATTCTGACACAGGCACTTGAATGCCTGTATAAGGATTTAAGTGCCCGTATCAGACTGCTGCTCACTCCATACACAGAAAGTGTTGACCAATCCATCATACATCCCATTCCCTTTCTAAATACCGCTTGCACATCCCAAATCTTACTGTCCGTTTCAGAGATCACTCTTTCAATCAGTATCTTTGCATACAATTTGCTAACAACACTCAGGAGGCTTATACCGCGATAATTTTTGCACAGCATCATGAACTAGTAGTCGAGGCAGTTGCCATTGTTACCCTGTCGCTAGAGATCTCCGCGGTGGTTTTAGTGGGTAGATCTCCGAATGCGTTCCGTGGTGAGTCCTACACACATTTCCGCCAAACTAGAACCTCACAATGGCGGAGGGGACAACCGCGACATGGGATTTCACCGCGTGATCAAAAACTAATAAGAAAATAATGTGAATATAGATTGAAATCAAACTGCGGTTTACGAATTCTATTGAGCGATCTATTGGTCTTAGAGATATTACATGTAAGCCGTATGATCTAAAAACTACATTATTTATTAATATGTGACGATTATGACTATAGAATAATGAAATAAAAGTGCAGAGTAATAAATATCACGGTTGCAAAATTATAAACCAAATTACAAAAATGACTGAATGTATCAAAAATCTTTGTCCCAAGATATTAGTTGTCATATGTTTACATATTATTATGTATCTGTATGCATATCGCGCAGATGTGTTTTTCATACCATGTCTGTCAATCAAGGGGCGCTCGTGAATAACGGACATCTTATTATAAGACCATACATTAACCTGTTCGACCCACTGTCTATAAGATGAATAATGTCTTGATACAATACATGAGATGAGAAAGTTAATAGTACCTGTTTCCCAACAGACCCCTTTATAAAGTGCGGATGTAGTACAAGGTTATTAGGCATGTGGACTTATGCGAAATTCAAGTCACACAGCTTTAAAATTCATATGACAAAGTGTGCTGAAATTGTGTGAATTTAGAGCAAAGTCTGACATTTAGTCTTTGTATTGAATTTTTTTGGACTCACGCCTGTATCCCCGAAGGGGTAGGCAGAGGTGTAATATTACACCCACATTTTGTCATGTATTTTTAGGTCCCACGTAATAGGGGGCGAGCCGATTGCCTTTACCGGGCACATCACCAGACTCCGAGCTGTTACTGTGAATTCGGCAAAACCATTGACATATATTCTAACGATAGACGTAACATTCCTTAGGAAAACATTGTCCAAGCTGTCTTAGGTTTGACGTCTAATCGCACATGCGCAACACGCAAATGCACGTAGCACCAATGGAATACAGCGCTTATTTATCATATTATAGCCAATCAACTACGGCTGACCGGGCATCTTACCAATGAGCAGCCAGTAGTACTCTAATGCTACTGGGTACTTATTGACATTTGTATAGATTATTTTCACAGAAGATCGGAAAATAGATAACTTTTGTGCCTATTTATGAAAATAAAAGTAATTAATTGTCGTGGTTTTATTTCAGTAAAATAATAAAAACTATAATCATATTTAGTTACTTTTATAAAAAAATTGAAAATGTATTCGTTGGCGTAAGTTCAAGACATGTGTCACGAACAATTATATTTTTTTAAAGTTTAAATTTATCTTGGCATGAGGCTAGCTCAGAAATTTCTTATTATACATATAAAGCAGCATTGTTTTGAAAATATGTTATAATGTCCTTTCTGACCACATAGTTCTATACACACACACATTTGGCAAATGGGACTATGCGCTACTATAAGTGAACCAACCATTAGGAAAAATCATTTTATGATGAAGTGGCCCAAATAGCTTAGTCGATACAGCATTGACACGGTTCGTCGTGGTCGCAGGTTCAAGTCGTGCCCCAGGAATTTATTTTTATAGCTTTAAATAAATTGCAATTCAATCTACCCTAGCATAAGAAATGCTCAAAAATATATTTTAATACCTATTCCATTACCATCAAACACAATTAATTTCGTAGGTTTTTGTCTCTTGGTCAGATAATAAAGATCAGGATGTTTGGCCTTATTTTTAATGGCCTTATATTGATTCAGTATATTTTTTATGTATTTTACTATAACTGCAAATTTATGTGTACTATGGTGAAGTGTAAGTGTAGGTACATACTGTTTTTAAAGTACCTAGGCATGTGTCACAATTATTTTATTTGAAATATTCATTAATATAGTAATAACGATCAATATACTGAAAAGAAAAACACAAATTAGTGTTATACAAAATCAAATTGGTCTTAGAACATCACAAAACACTTTTAAAACCAATGCCTTCATCAAGTCTGTTCTTAGTCATATATTTTTACCTACGATCACTTGCAATCGATGTCTGCATAGTAGTTAGTCTATGGTGGTAAATGACGTCACATAAAAATAAATAAATACATTGTTATGTGGTAATATGATATAATTAACTCTTTTTATTACTTAAATAATAAATAATATTAACTAGCGCTACAACAGATTCCAGTTCTGATTCGAATTAAGCGATATATCGCCGTTACACAATTAATAAACGAAGCGGACCCACGCCGCAGGCAAGTCAAAGTGACACTAGATTGCTTTGCTGGTATATTCATGCAAAGCATTTGAACAAAGTCAATGTTCTGAATGCTACATCTAGTACTTTAGTACATATATATCGATGGGCAAAACCCTCGGTTTATTTACTCATGCCCGACCCGGGAATGGAACCCGGGACCTCCGATCAGCAGTCGCATACGCTATCCACTGGACCACGGAGGCAGTCTTTGTGTTTTAATGTATCATTAACCGCTGAACGAATGTTTATGAAATAGTAGTTTCTGTATTTATAACTTTATTGAAATAAATCACATTCGTAGTCATCAGCGCTGTAGACAGGCAGTCCCAGTGCTACATTGTATAGAAAAAATAATTCAATGTAGGTAACTCTCATAAAATAGTCGCACACCAATTTAGAGAGTATTGATTGCACGATTATCAATTGTCTTCAATTCTGGAAATGTGTCAATTACTGAAGTCTGCTTCACGTAACTGTAACATTTCATTTAAAAATTATCGACTGTATAGGTAATCGAAAAACAAACTTTAGGTACGTGTTTTTGCTTGAAATAGCGTTGTATCAGGCTTTACTAGACAGCACAGACTATTGCTCCACCTATAAATAATACATGTGTGCATAGGGTTCCCACCAACAACTTAGGGTCCCAAGCCAACCTCACCTGCAAGTGGTGCACCTGCCGATCAACGGACGAGGCTCTGGCAAACCAAATATCTCGATAAGCGGCAATAGGCTCGCCACCTATTACGTGGGATCAGAACACTGGCGAAAAGTGGGCGTTTAATATGCCTCTGCCTACCCCTTCGGGGAAACAGGCGTGAGTCTATGTATGTATGTATGTATAAATAATACTGAGGAAACTTCCTTGAAATGTATTGCTAGCGTAGTATTTGAAATGGAAACCATTAAACTCGCATCAAGATTGAAAGCTTATGGTATAACTTATGTGCTATCAAGTCAAAGGTGTAATATTCAAGTAGTGAACGAATCACTAGATGCAACTTGTGACAATACTGCAATTAAAATTTGAGTACGAAGCAGAGCTTAAGTGCTCAGTTCGAAAGGAATGATTGTTGGTGTATGCATACACACTGATCGAGATATTCAAATAATATCAGTCCTGTATATAACCTGTGCTATAGCTGGACACTGGCCTTACCTCGCTATGGGAGAGGTATCGTCGCACTTACTTCTGGCCTAGCCTAGGCTAGAAGTAAGTGCGTTCGGACACACTTCAAACGTATTTTAAGAAGATTCTGAGGGACTTTCAGTCCTAAAGGTTTTGAAGTTATTCTTCAATGTTACGCAAGCCATAATTTAGAACAGTTTTTAGAACTAAAAGTATGTATCAATTACCTATTTATACTGGTTAAATTATTACCAAAATAGAGGTATTGAATTTAGTAGGTACATCAAGCTATACTAATAAGCGTCTTTAATAGCTGAGTCTAAGTGCTTTCAACATGAGTGCGCTATATTGCTTGAGATAGGAGCTTCTCAAAGAACATCAATATATCATATCGGTCGATGTATGCACTAAGAATACTAATACATAATATGTCGTATACAAATAGATTATAGTACCTATCTAATTTAAATTATTAAGCTTCTGTGATCAATAGTAAGTACCTACGATCAGCATAGGCGATTTGTAGGCAGTAAGGACAAGTTTGGAAGGGAAATGAAAGAAGGCGAGACAGCTTGACTGGTGTACATTACCAGATTCGTAATATTGCTTACTTCTTAAAACAAAACGTTAAAGCATTCTTTATTAAAATTGTAAGTGGAAACCGGTGTAGCCTTTTAATAATTACGTTACTTTTGTATAACTGGGTCAATCCACACATGATGATGTCATCTAATTCCAACCAATGCGTCGTGTGTCATAATACACAGTGCATACAAAGTTTGTGATTGTCATAACAATCACAAACTTTTATTTCAAGTAACTACATTCTTGGAAGCCTGCCTTCGTGGTCCAGTGGATATCGTATGCGACTGCTGATCGGAGGTCCCGGGTTCGATTCCCGGGTCGGGCAAAAGTGTTACTGGGTTTTTCCGCATACTCAGCCAGGAGTCTGGTGATGTGCCCAGTAACGGCAATAGACTCGCCCCCTATTACGTGGGACCTAAAAATCCATGGCGAAATGTGGGTGTAATATTGACACCTCTGCCCACCCCTTCGGGGAAACAGGCGTGAGACTATTAATAAACAAATGAAAAAACTACATTCTTGTCTCAGTAGGCGCTATAAGAGAGACCTATAAACAGCAGTAGACTGGATCAGGATGACGATGACGATCATAATTATTTTATACTGCCTCCGTGATCCAGTGGATAGCGTATATGTCTGCTGACCAAGAGGTTGATTTTTCGAATACTCCGTAGCACCACAGAGCCTCGCAAAGTGCCCGGTAACGGGATTAAGCTCGTCCCGTCTTATGTGGGACTTACTTTATAAAACTCTATAAAAATTTAACCTGGGTACGAACCGAACTCGCGACTTCCATCGTAGCTTCATGATTACTAATTAATACCTCAACATTTCTCAACGACTAGCGACTAATAAGCACAACATCGATCTCAATATATTTTTCTAACCGGGCGTCTGAACTATTCCGTCTCACCATCAAACTTTACAAGAAAAATAAAACATACAGCTCTATGCTTTTCTAGTAGAAATAACGACGGCGCTACATCAGTACTAATAGCCACACTCATTCTCGAAACAAAGTAACACATTAATATTAGTTGGAAAACTAAACGGCTAATTTAAACAGCTTGCCCTCATAATAGTGACGGATAGCCAATCTTGAGAATATTATACATGACCGAGTTCTTTCGACGACCTCGTTTTTGTAAAGCCTGTGTGTTTTTGTAGTAAATGGGTGCTTGTTTTGTTCATATATATATATATATATATATTTGTTTTCTATACAAAAAAAAAAGTATATATGTATGTTTATCCATTATCTAGTACCCATAGTACAAGCTCCGCTTAGTTTGGGACTAGATGGTGATGTGTGTATGTGGTAGAATATTATTATTATTAATATAGGTACATATTTTAATGACCTATTTGAATGCAATAGCTTCCTTGCTTTATATATTACTATTCCGATTGAAGCGGAAGATTTAATCGCGCCAAGGTTTTGCTTCATGAGGAGTTATAAGAGAAAATATCATTGGACATCATTACTAAAAATAAATCTAGGAACAAGGACACACTTGTGTCTACTCGTAAAGGAAACGACAATATAAAACTATAATAATTCAAATGGTTGACCTTTTTTCAACTTATATATTGTACGTGTATGTCTCATTAAAAACCACAGAGTACCTTTTTAGTATAAACTTAAGAGACAGAGTTTGCAATATTCTATCGTCAAACTCTATCTCTTACACACTATTTAAGTTCTATTTTTTCTAAGTGATCAAGGTAGATTCTTTACACGTTCTTCTACATAAGCACAGAGTAATGGCAAACCTAACTAACCACGGGCAATAATTGTATTTGCCATGCACGATTGTAGCACGATTAGCGGCGATAGCCCAGTGGTGTACGTAACGGACTGCCGAGACGATGGTCTCGGGTTCGATCTCCAGGCACCGCGGGCACACACCTCTGACTTTTCGAAGTTATGTGTGTATTAAGAATGTTAATTACCGCTCGCTTAACAATGTACCCGGTAGATGGCAAATGGCTCGACCCCTATTACATTGGGACCGAAACATAACTGACGTAGTGTGGGTGTGTAATGCAACTGTGCCTACCCTTTCGGGGATAAAAGGCGTGCAATTATGTTATGTGTTATGAATGTTATGATTGTAGCAGGAATAGTGACAAAAATACTGCTAACTATGGTTGTACTCGTCCGTTGAAAAAAGTACCTAGAATTAAAATAGTTTTTAAAGTTTAAACTACATCCAAGAATACGCAAGAACACTAATGTTCTGGGGGCACGGTAGTGCCCCCGCCAAGTCGAGCGAAAAAGCGGCACGGCCGGCGGACGTACCATCCCTTTCTCGAAGCAGTTCAGGTCATTTTCGATCCCCTATAACTTCGTTGCGGCTAAAACTAGAAGCTTGAATTTTCAGTAACTAAGTAAGCATTGTATAAACACAGAATATCTCAAATTTCATTCAATTTAAACTAGTACTTAATTCAAGAATTATAATGAGTCAAAGTTTTTAATTTTGTCACCCACTGACGGATCATCAAAAGTCTAAGGCACTTCTAGCAGACATAGAAGCTTCAAATTTAGAATACAAATAGTGCATAAATTAAGGAAAAACTAATATATTTTTCAATTTCTGTCCAGTTTTCGAGATATATCAAATGTATGCAACTTCGTTGCGGCTAAAACTAGAAGCTTGAATTTTCAGTAACTAAGTAAGCATTGTATAAACACAGAATATCTCAAATTTCATTCAATTTAAACTAGTACTTAATTCAAGAATTATAATGAGTCAATGTTTTTAATTTTGTCACCCACTGACGGATCATCAAAAGTCTAAGGCACTTCTAGCAGACATAGAAGCTTCAAATTTAGAATACAATTAGTGCATAAATTAAGGAAAAACTAATATATTTTTCAATTTCTGTCCAGTTTTCGAGATATATCAAATGTATGCAACTTCGTTGCGGCTAAAACTAGAAGCTTGAATTTTCAGTAACTAAGTAAGCATTGTATAAACACAGAATATCTCAAATTTCATTCAATTTAAACTAGTACTTAATTCAAGAATTATAATGAGTCAAAGTTTTTAATTTTGTCACCCACTGACGGATCATCAAAAGTCTAAGGCACTTCTAGCAGACATAGAAGCTTCAAATTTAGAATACAATTAGTGCATAAATTAAGGAAAAACTAATATATTTTTCAATTTCTGTCCAGTTTTCGAGATATATCAAATGTATGCATTTGATATATCTCGAAAACTGGAATAATGTTGTAATCCCATACAAATATAAGATAACAAAGTTACATTTACAGTTAGGACTTTAAGATAATTCATTAGGTACCTATAGGTACAAGAAGTAGAAGGTAACGGAAAGGGGAAAATAGGACTATCTACAAAAAGAAATGAGATCCCATAAAAAACAATACTTGTCAAAAAACCAAGTCTCGCAAGTCAGTTTACCGTAAAAAGTTGTGAGATCCATGTACTACCAAGTCAGATATTAATTTAACGTACAAATAAATAGATTGACTTGGCAAATGCACTAAACAATCTAATTTTTAAATGTAGGTATTACTTGTGCAATATATTGTGTTTTCATGCGATAGCGATGGAAGTTAATATTTTTATTTAAAACTTTAAGTTAATATCTGACTTGGTAGTACCTGGATCTCACAACTTTTTACGCTAGAAGAACTGACTTGCGAGACTTGGTTTTTTGACAAGTATCTATTGTTTTTTATGGGATTAATTATTAACGGTTACTTTAATGAGGGCTGCTTTTTTGTATCAGATAAACTTGCGTTACTGACTGACTGACAGACAAGCTACAGCCGAAACTACTCGGCGCAAGAAGCTGAAATTTAGCATGTATGTTCCTTGGGGACCGTAGAGCGGTAGAGGTGCACTAAGACAGGATTTCCCGAAATTCCCACAGGATCGGGCAAAACGGGAAATTCGAAAATATGTGCGTGCGAAGCCGCTGGCGTCGACTAGTTTTACAATTAAACTATAACCTGGCCTAATATGGCAGAGCACAGCAGTTCTACTTTAAGCGAATTATCGTCATTTCAAATGTGGGTACGTTTTACTTTCGAAAATAAAATCAGTGCTTAGGAAAGTCTGCGATTACGCTACCCCTATATACTCGTATCAAAGCAAACAATATCAAAGGGGACGCAGTACCTATTACCAGTCCGTCAAATTAATTCAGCATATTTTGATGGGCCAGCTTAGGGCTTAACATGTTTCAAAGGATTGCATCTGGCTATAATTTGCATACAGTTTGCAAGGGCAGCGAAGCAGTCCATAATGGGTCGCGTGTTTATTGCAATTATTTGTATTTTATACACAAAAGGTACTTAATACGGCATAAGTTACTGTAAGTAATAAAAGCTCTTTATATTGACAGTGGTTTGCAAAAGCGCAGCTGTTCAAAAGCCGCTTTGTTTGAGGTGGAAACTAACTTGTTGAGTGTTTTGCAACCCAAGGTCGATGTCGATAAACGGGTGCATCGCTTCGTCTTACTTAGGTGGATGACACAATGACATGTAGTAGTATTTACACGTTCTACGTTTAGTTTTCATGTGTGCAGCATTCATACAGAGAGGCTGGGCTGCATCGAGTCTGTAACGGGTTCAAGGGTAGGTCTTTTATGTTTGTAATGTAGTCAACGGGTTTGTAAAACACTGACGCCCTTATCTCTGAAAGGCGGCGGCCGGCAGAGTAGAGCCGTTTGCTTTTCACTCTTGAAATATAAGCAATGCCGTAAAATCATCTTCTTAGTAAAGATTTTTTATAATCTAGGCGCAAGGCGTTTGAATCTGTCTAAGTTCCGAACTACTGAAAATTTCTAGACAAAAATCTCTTTTAAAGTGTGTTGACGAGAGTGTTGGGTTTACAATAGATATATATTTATATGTAATATTTTTGGCGAAAATCTTTTGCTTTTGATTCAACCAAGAAAGTTAATCTTATTACTTTATAAACTACTGATAGGTAAGTAAAAAGTGTATGAGAATGAAAGTATGTTCCTCCTTCTTCAAAAAAATTGATTTTGTCGAAACTGTGCAATTATATAGCCTACCTTTTATATATAGCAAAGATATGAGGGGCCGAAGCCGCAGACAGTACCTAGCAAAACACAATAAAAAATACCAAACAGTAGAACAACAAGAACTTAGAGATATTTTTTTTACAAAGTATCGATTATTTCCACATAATGCAAGGGGAGTCACGACCGTGAAAATAAAAGGAAAGTTTAATAAACGTCCATCAAAGCACTTTTGCTTTATCGAAGCCCTAATTGAGCCCACAGGGAGCCTGGATCTAATTTGAGTGCATCTGATCGGATCAAAATTCAATCTAGGGGTAGAAAGCCCTATCTATACAAAGGAAGCGCATTCAATAAAGGGATTTCTGATACACAAAGTACATGTAACTAGGTACAGTAAGTGTACATGTATTATAATGTACACTTACTTTGTATTAATTGATGATAAGAACTCTTTAGGTATTGTTATACAGAATCAGCTATTATTACATTGAATCTTATCTTTTTAAATTTGAAATTGTTTATGCATTTGTTTTGCGTGTAAACCATTGAACGTTATTGAGATGAAAATTAAGATGGGATACACTTCTTGCCTTTCATACCAGGCAATAGTTGAGATCATTTTTGTTTTTATAGCTTTGTGTTGGAGATTGTTTTGTGTATAATATGTAGACGTGTCAATATATTATCTATACCCGCGGTTTCCCTGTTTTTAGGTTTAGTTATTCAGCCCTGTTGCTATTCAGTTCGTAGCCTAGCTTTAAACTAACTACCTAACAACTTGCAGATGCAGAGATCGAGATACTTTTTGTGACATGTCTTGTTTGGTGGGTGCATGAAGTTAGGAAGTAATATATAGTCTAAGGGTGGGTGACTGAGAGAGTGAATGTCATTTATGACATTGGTTTAAGCTAAGAGCATAGAGCATAGATATTTACATAGAGGCGCATTTCAGATATTTACATATAGGCGCTCTGTATAGGCAGCGATAGCCTAGTGGAGATACCAACAGACTGCCATGCAGTGGGTATCGGGTTCGAATCCTCGGCGCGCACCAATGACTTTTCGGAGTTATGTGCGTATTGAATTGTTAATTATCGCTTGTCCCGTGCCTCGGAGAGCACGTTAAGCCGTCCGTCCCGGTTGTCATGAAGATCTTTAACAAACGTTATAGGGCGTCAGTACCTTCTAAAATAAACTGACACTAGTCTAAACCATGGAATATCGCTATCCCTTCGGGTTGCGGAGGTCAGACAGGCAGTCGCTCCGTGGATAAGCTAATATTCAGCCAAATCCGGTTAGACTAGGAAGCGGAGCCCAGATTGAAACTGGGATAACGCTAAGAGGATGATGACATATGGGCGCTCTGTAGACAAACTTTCTGTGACCCAAATTGCCCCTTGGCGGCATGGCAGTCTTGCTGTGACAGCTGAGTGCAAGGGAGACGAACGTTCCTCCTGAGAATCTTAACTACGAGAGCAAGAGAGACGGAGAACGACGCCAGCGCCGACAACTACATACTAAACTGACGACAGTCGCCAACTCGCCACTTGGAATCGGCACACGAAATTCCTAAGAAATGCGCTTCTATGTAATTCTTGTCACGCCACCCATCAGTGCAGAGCAGTAGCGCTAAATAATGCGTTTGTAAGCGCGGACTTAGCTAGTCAGTACCTACGATATAATTTGCCGTGAATGCCATAATAATATCATGGTAGATCATGGAGTAGCTCCATTTAGAGCCTGTATTACTATTACTGGGGTATTCCTAAAAACGCAACTATTTTTGAGCGCAACTAAAAAAGCGCAACTACTTTATTCCACAAAGCACAACTAAATATCAAGGTGCAATAGTGCTGGTTAATAACAAACGGAAAATATCGATAGTTGATAAGACAGGACATTTTAGTATACTTTATGAATTATGACATTTGATGGATATAAAAATAATACGATGCAGCGGGGAGCAGGGTGCGGTGCGGGGAGCGGTGACCACAGGGCAGAGCTGTTGCTGTGCGCCTGAGTTTTACCTATACCATGCAGTGCCTTATTTCTGATTCATGACCCCAAAACCAGGTTTTTATTAGGCTACTAACTTCTGTTCATTTATGTTACCCTGGTACTTTTCAAAACATTTTACTGATTGATAGCTTTGTTACCAGATTCTGTAAACACTTCTAACCTCTGTTAATTTCTGTTATCCTAGTACTTTTGAAAACGATCACCATAATATAATAAATAAAAATGTGCAGATGATTTAAAAATCCTATCGATAGTAAATAGTCCTTTATGAATCTATATCTATTATGTCCCTTCACTATTTTTCGACGTGGTTGCGCTTTGTGGAAGAAAGTAGTTGCGCTTTTTTAGTTGCGCTCAAAAATAGTTGCGCTTTTAGGAATACCCCGGGGGAGGCTAGAAACGTTAAATTGCAGTAAGTTCTTTTTATGACGTAGCGTGAGCTATAAAAATCTGGCCACTGTAGCAATATATACATTTGGATAAAAAATGAGAGCGTTTAAGTGTGATAAAGATAGAGCTACTTTACTGGCGACTTTATATGCTTTTTCGATATATCTACCGAATCAAAAAATTATCGTAATATATATATATGCAGAAATTTCACAAATAAATACATACATATTATTAGTAATTAACATCTAGACGTACCAAAGATATTCGTAAGCATATCATAAAGACATGTCCATGCCTAAGAATAGAACTTCTGCTTAGCAGTTAGAGTACTAATCACTATACAATCATGCAAGGTGTAGGTCACAAGTCATTAACCACTAAGCAATTATACAATGTACTGAGAGTTATTTTTGGCTAGTTGGTTGGTTTAAGTTTATGAGAGTAAGGCAGGCTGAATTTGTCGCCTTAACCTTACAGGCTGCGCCTCCGGTATGCCTACGTTGCCACTCTGTGTCGAAGTATACAGGACAGCTTATTTATCTAGCGACAACTGAACGCAGAGCTGAACTTTGCCGTCTTTGTAATTGGTTACAGTAGCTGGAACCCTTGTCCAGCTACTTCATCATCATTGTCCTATAACTATACCGGTTACATCCAAGACATACACGTCTGCAATAAAATTGAAATTATCTCGGATCCCGGGGTCCACCTATTAGTGGTAGTAACCAGTTTGACAGAATACTTAGCTTTTTCATAGAGTAACTGCCGTCTGACCTTCACAACCCAAAGGTATAGCGATATGCCATGGTTTAGACCTGTGTTCCTTTATTTGAGGCTACTGACGGTAACGAAGATCAAAGATTTTTATGACCGGTGCTCTCCGAGGCTTGAGGGAAACGATAATTAACAATTTTATACGCGCATAACTATAAAAGTCGGTACTGGGCGCAGTGGATTTGAATCCGATACCGATACATTCTGTTGGTATCTCCACTAGGCAATCGCTGCCGTATTCATTTACTTGTCACAGGAAAAAGCGTAAGAGAAATTGAAAGCAATTAACAATACAAATGTTATGCTAACAAATACAGCATAACAAAAAATAAACTGCAACTCGCGATCAAAGCTTTTCTAAAAAGTTAGCCACACTATTTGTGTTTATAACGAGTTTTTAGGAAAACCTTGCATTTACCTTCAGTTATTCTACGGTGATAACTGTTTAGCTTGTTTGAAACTAAATATATGAGCTGTAAAATCAAGTTAAATAAAGGTTGATTCTAATGTAGTCCATATTACAAGTGATTATAGTTTAATGTCGAAACGTTGTGGGTTTGAAACTGACCGTTTACGTAACTGAGATGAGTCCATTAGCATAGCTTAGCTCCACATGATAACAAGAGTACTAGTGCACTGTATCAAGAGCATTTTCACAACAAATATCTTCTCAGTGCACCCTTACGCTCTCCAAGGAACACACATGTCAAGTTATAGCTTCTTGCATCCAGTGGTTTCGGCTGTGCGTTGTCAGTCAGTCCGTATTGCAAGATTTTTTTTATTTTATTTATAGTCTCACGCCTGTATCCCCGAAGGGGTAGGCAGAGGTGTAAATATTACACCCACATTTTGCCATGAATTTTTAGGTTCCACGTAATAGGGGGCGAGCCTATTGCCGTTACCGGGCACATCACCACACCCCGGGCTGCTACTGAGTATTCGGAACCCAGTAACACTTTTGCTCGACCCGGGAATCGAACCCGAGACCTCCGATCAGCAGTCGTATACGCTATCCACTGGACCACGGAGGCAAGAATTTTATGTATATTTAATGACTACATTCGGCAAATGTCTATCAACAAAATAATAATGGTATAGACTACAGAGATTGTCAAACGGGGGATTCGAGCCAAATTCACTTTAAGGTTTCAACGTATATCACTTATATTTAGAGGGCACTTACATAATTGATTCACCCATTCCACAAGTACCTAAAGTACGTCCATTATCTCCTCATGTCCAACTAAGTGGGTATTTTACGGAAATTTTGATTCAATAATGTCATTCATGTATAATCCTTCGTCAACACAAGGTCGATGAAGACAATGTTGGGTTCAGAGCTTAATATGAAGTGCTTGGCAAAGCCCCTGAGTCGCAAACACTGCGGTACCTGCAACTAACTTACATTAATGGCTTTAAGCTCGGTGCATATGTATAGATAATGTACTGTAATAAGTTGAATTTAGGTATCAAGTTTCTATCTATTCTTATCATCATCTTAAAATAGCATAAACCGACCTTATAAATTATTCACATCAGCCTTTAACAGTCCACTGCTGGACTAGACCTCTCCTTTGAAAGGAGGAATTGGCCTACTATACCACGCTGGCCAAACGGGTTGGTGTAGGGTTTGTATCAAGTTTTCCTTCTCTTACAGTGCTGTTCTCTGCATAATATGCTCCCTCTGTCGGCTCTTACGACACCCATGGGATGATACGGGGTAGTGACATTTCGTATTCTTAATCCGTCACCACACGGACACATAAATTATTATTTAACAAAAATATTTATAAGCAAAAAGCAGTGACCATTGGTAAAAATTACATGGTTGAGTATTACTTGTGTATTAAGTGGGTATTTTACGGAACTTGACAATGCTAATTGTCAAGTTCCGTGAACATTGCACTATCAACCCGCAACAATTTCAATGAAATTATTATTCTTACACACCAACATATACTCTTCCTACCCTCTCGCCTTTTTCCCGAAGGTGTAGGCAGTACGGATCGCCATTTCCAAAGATCCTGTTCATAATATATCCCTTGCTTCATTCACACTCATCAAATTTTTCTTGCATGCTATTCTGTTTAGGGTCCCTCTAACCAGTCCTTTAGTTAGGTTTTTTTCTTTTATATCTTTTATCAGAATTAAGGCAGTTATTTATAAATATAATTACTTTTAATAGTAAAATAATTCAGAATTGATTTAATGTTTTGGGTTGCTATTTTCAATAATGATCTTAATCGGCATAAATTAACATGCGTTACTGAAAAACTTATTTGTCACAAGAACATAAACAAATAATCAGGCCCCAAGATACAACTGAATTTTGTACTGTTTATTAACACGTGGTTTTATAATAAATAAATCAAACAACTGTCAGAAATGCGCTTTATAAATATAAAGCGTATCTCTGACTGAATCCGTCACATATATTTATAGCAAATCAATCATAGAATAATAAATATCATTATTGGGCAGTGTTGTATAGATCGTATAATACAGATCAAGAATTTCGCTTTTAAGTAAATGTGTTTGTAAGTATCAAATTAATGTTTTGTCAGTATTTTTATTTAGGTATCGCAAGCAAACTGCTCTCATACAGATTTACTCGTCATAGCAGCCACGCAACTGACTGTCTGCCTTTGTCACTTTCCTTTATTACAACTTCTACGTCGCAAATTAGAAGTAGTGATAAAGATGTGTGCACAATTAAAACTACAGTACGAGTTGAAGATTTGTTCATCGAGATAACTACAAGACGTCGTCTGCGCAACCAAGACCACGCCTCTGTATCTTTCTTTATCGTAACTTCTGGACGGTCCTTACCGTTCAAAATGACGACGACGGGCGGCGGTTACTGTAAAACTACAATTCAAGTGAACCACCAACTATCACAACATCATCATCTACCTGTCTCGACACCAAATTTGGCAAGTGTATAGTTAGTGATACTATTACTAAGTTATCTTGAATAACGATATTTATAACATTGGATCTACCAAGTAATACCTAATCTTGCTTTATTCTTGAATCTGTGAAACAAGATACAAAATTAATTAAATAATATTAATACTCAACCATGTAATTTTAAGTGTACTAGAATTTATTTAATATTACAAATTATACGTTTTCCCCATGCTAACCGCAAGCCATCGTCTTCGCAACAACGTTAATGACACTGTGTGTCTTCTCTTTACATCAAGTCGGTCAAACACGTGCCGAATGATGAAAATGGTAGATGCACTAGTAAAGCTACAATACGAGTTGAAGATTTGTTCATCGAGACAACTACAAGACGTCCTCTGCGCAACCAAGGTCACGACACAGTATCTTCCTTTGTCACTACTTCTAAGCTGTGATTACAGCTCAAAAGTTATTGTCATCACTTCTGACTTGTCGCTACAGCTAAAAAGTGATGACGTAGGCGGTTACGCAAGTGAAACAACAGTACAAGTGAACAAAGAACTATCACAACATCATCTTCCACCTATCTTGACAACAAATATGGTAAGTGTATAGTTAGTGATACCATTACTTAATTATTTTAAATAACGATATCTATAAGATTAGATCTACAAAGTAACACCTAATCATGCTTTATTCTTTACATTGTGGAACCAGATATAAATTTAATTACATAATATAATATTCTATCATATAATTTTAGATATCCTATATAGATATTAGGTCTACTATTTAGAATACAATATACAATTTATATGACAAGTTATATGTTTTCCTCGTGCCTACTGCAAGCCATCGACTTATCAGTCACGTTAATGTCACTGTGTGTCTTCTCCTTACAACATACGATTGATATACGGGTCGAATGATGAAAGCGGTAGATGCACTAGTAAAGCTACAATACGAGTTGAAGATTTGTTCATCGAGAAGAACTACAAGACGTCGTCTGCGATCCACGGCCACGCCTCTGTATCTTCCGTTATCGACACTTCTGGACGGTCCTTACAGTTCAAAAGTGACGACGACGGCGGTTACTGTAAAACTACAATTCAAGTGACCACCAACTATCACAACATCATGTTCTATCTGTCTTGACAACGTATTTAGTAAGTGTATAGTTAGGGATACAATTACTACGTTATCTTAAAAATTTTAACTGTAAGATTGGATCTTCAAGAAACATGAAATCTTGCTTTTATTCTTTACACTGTGAAACCAGATATAAATTTACTTACATAATATAATACTCTACCATGTTATTTTAAGTGTACTAGAATATATTTAATATTAGAAATTATACGTTTTCCCCGCACCAACCGCAAGCCATCCTCTTCGCAACAACGTTAATGACACTGTGTGTCTTCTCTTTATATCATGTCGGTCAAACACGTGCCGAATGATGAAAATGGTAGATGCACTAGTAAAGCTACAACACGAGTTGAAGATTTGTTCATCGAGACAACTACAAGACGTCGTCTGCGCATCCACGGTATCTTTCTTTGTCGTAACTTCTGCACGGTCCTTACCGTTCAAAAGTGACGACGACGGTGGTTACTGTAAAACTACAATTCAAGTGAACAACCAACTATCACAACATCATCATCTACCTGTAAAAGTTAACTATAGAGTGTTAACGCAATCCTTACAGTGATTTTACTTCGTTTGGATTCTCAGAACTAGCGCTCCGGTAACTCGATACATGTTAATGATATGACGCGATTCGCGAGCGCTAGCAGAAGTTTCTGATTATTATTTCATGTTGTTAATTTTTGTACCTATGTTAATATTGATCTCTCGTATTGTTAAATTGTTACATAATACTTTCGTTATATTTCTTTTTTATAAAGGGGGGAGTATTGTAGCGGCCGCTGACGCTACAAATTATATACAAGGCGTAATATTGTATTAGCGCGGCTCAGCAGTCGTCTCCGAGCTCCCCTACAGTTAGGTCGTAGTTATGTAGTTTATTTATAAGTATATTTAAATGTGGTACCACAGTAAAAGTATATATTTCCACGTTTGGAATCTTTCTTTTATTTCTCCACACAAACAACCTCATCACGAAACCCTACATTGGTGACCCCGACAAAGATAACGCAACCTTCGGTACAGCTTCGGCAACGCGGCATCGACGCACGTGCACATGGTCAGCGGAATCAAACAAACGCATGTGCGCGTGGCAACTGCGTGCAGCCAAGCAGCGTGGACACGGAGGCATCCTGTACTCATGGGAGACGACTCGCCCTTTTTCTACGACCAAAAGGGCTTACGACCTAACTGCGAAGAACATCAGAGTCAGGACACGTGAAACTTTTGAAACATGCAACACGACTATCTGCCGACAACAGCGACCACGGCAATATGGGCAGGAGGAGAATACCGGGGCGGCATACGACGGCGGCGGCACTCTGCAGGACAGTGCGTACGTCGAGGCATAGGCGTAAGGCGTATGGGAGACCGGGTATGATTTTCACACGGGTTGGTTGTCACAAAGGTCATAATAGAATATCGAGTGGTCGAATAAGTCCCTTAAACGGCATGTCGGAGTACGCTGACATGAGGTACAAATGGATATGCTACTCCCTCGCTTCTACCACGCCGCTTAATTGTATGTTATGGCCTCTGTGACAACCAACCAGTGTGACAACCATACACGGTCTCCCCTATTGACCTTGGTGGCGAGGCAGCATTCCGCACCAAGACGAACAATACCTACGCAGCACACTCCGAGGACGGTGATGGACACGGGACCGGCGCGGCGGTGGCAATCCAGGGAACAGTGCACGCATCGTTGCGGCCGATCACACTTAGAAGTGAGGATGGATACCGCTCAGTGTTGGATAGCGCGCCCTGTCATCCCTCATCACGGCCCAGGCAGCACGGTGAATATCGCGGGCAGGATGGACGAAACCTATTTGCTTCTTCGTACGACTATTTCTCTGTACAAGCGGCTTACGAAGAGCAAAAGAAGTTTGACAAAAACGGCATTTGTGTTATTATCGTGTTAAGTTAATCAGTAGTTCTAAAAATAAATCCGAGAGTATAATTATAATGTGCCACATATTGAATCAGTGGGTACAGTGTTTTCACTTAGTATGCATTCTCAGAACTAGCGCTCCGGTTACTTGATGCGTAGGTACAAGTGTTTACGATAACATGATCTGAGCGCTAGCATGTACTTATTGTTATTAATTTATGTTAAAACTATTCTCCGTTGTTTTGTACTGACATTATTTGGTGGTGTTATTTTTAAATTGTTTAATTTTTAGTACTATCCTTTTTTGTTTTCAAAAAGGGGGAATATTGTAGCGGCTGCTGACGCTACAAATTATATACAAGGCACGCTATTGTGTAAGCGAAGGTCAGCAGTAGTTATGTAGTTTATTTATAAGTATATTTAAATGTGGTACCACAGTAAAAGTATATATTTTCACCTTTGGAATCTTTCTTTTATCTCTCCACACAAACAACCTCAGCACGAAACCCTACATACCTGTCTCGACACCAAATTTGGTAAGTGTATAGTTAGTGATACTATTACTAAACGATATCTATAACATTGGATCTACAAAGTAACACCTAATCATGCTTTATTCTTTACACTGTGAAACCAGATATAAATTGAATTACATAATATAATATTCTGCCATATAATTTTAAGTATACTCTAGTTTATTTAATATTACTAAATACACGTTTTCCTCATGCCAACCGCAAGCCATCGTCTTCTCGACCACGTTAATGCCACTGTGTGTCTTCTCTTTTCATCATTTCGACCCATATACGGGCCGAATGATGAAAATGGTAGATGCACAAGTCAAACTACAGTAGAAGTTGAAGATTTGTTCATCGAGATAACTACAAGACGTCGTCTGCGCGTCCACGGCCACGCCTCTGTATCTTTCTTTGTCGTCACTTGTGGACGGTCCTTACCGTTCAAAAGTAGCGACGACTGCGGTTACTGTAAGAACCGTTCATTGAGACAACTACGAGACGTCGTCTGCGCAACCAAGACCACGGCACTGTATCTTCCTTTGTCACTACATCTGAGCTGTCATTACAGCTCGGAAGTTGTTGTCATCACTTTTGACTTGTCACTACAGCTCAAAAGTGATGACGAAGGCGGTTACACAAGTAAAACTACAGTACAAGTGATAAACCAACTATCACAACATCATCTGCCACCTGGTGGTCTTGACAACAAATTTGATAAGTGTATAGTTTTAGAGAAACTAGTTACTTGTAAAATAGCACCGGCTCAATGTGGTTAATTGGCAGGCTATACCTAACCAACGCCTTTATGAGATTCCGAATAAAATGTTGTTCCTTTTATAAAAAAATGTCAGTTATAACTATTTTTAATCTAGTATGCACCGAATTTAGACAATTCTCGAATAAAGTAAAATTAATGAGGCAGTAGACAAGGCAACACAAAGATGAAATAATTTAAGTTTACTTGATTTCTATATGTTTTGCACTATTACGAGAGATTTAGTGTAGGAAAATCAGATGTATTATTTAAGTTCAATTGTATTATTTTACCGATATTATGAATACAGGCGATCTCGGAGGCGTTTCAGTAAAGGTCTTTTTTCAAAAGTATAATTCATTTAGCTCTTTTTTCAAACAACTCATTCAATAAATGTATTGAAACAGGCACTTTGCCATCTTATGAAACATAGTAGAGCTAATAGCTAATGCTTGCTTTCAGATCTGCCAGTAAAACTGATCATAGATATTGTAAGCAAATTTCGACACTACCTGCTTCTAGTAAAATGTTTGTATAGATCGTACTCAAGTAACTACTGACAAATTTTTATATAATCAGCATTCTTTGTAGCGAGTAATATGGTTTTATCAAGGGTGAATCGATAACAAATGCAGAAATAGATTTATTCAAACACATTTCACGTGCATGGGATAGCTCCTTAGTTGCGACGATTGTTGTGTTCTGCGACCTCTCGAAGGCCTTTGATTGTGTGTCCCATGATACGCCGTTATGTAATCTTAGCATTGCGAAGTCCAGACTAAAGCATTGGATGTCACTAAAACGTGGTTAAGTGGTATATTCCAATCTGTTAAACTGTAAAGCACAAAAGCCAGTGGCGCCTTAGTTGAATCAAGAGCGCTGCAGGGCAGCTTTCTAGGGCCTTTATTTTTTGTTTTGTACATAAACAATTGATTTTTTTGTAAAGAAATTACAAGAAATTTAACAACAATCTAGGGCTGAACTCCGGAAACACAAAATGTTTTGGGTTTACTCTCCCTAATGCCAAAAACTTGGGTCCTAACGTAGATTTATATGATACTAATATTATATTATTTTATTAAGCCTTACCGTTAAGTAACAGTTCACTTCGGGAAAATGTTAAAAATATTTTTTTACAATCGGCCGATTATAAATTCAATCAATATCATAATGACAAATATGTACGCTTCGAAATAGTTATTCACATATTAGTTTAATAATAAAGTAGTTTATGTTATTAAAGTTTCATCAATTAATTACGTTACTCTCATTTCATACCAAAGAATATTATGTAAATAAGCTTTTGGGCTCGCCACCTCTTCATAACAAATCATTCATCTTTATTTATATTTAGCTTATTTTTTATACATATTTTCAGTCAGTTTTATGGTCAGAAGCAGGGTTGTAGTTCAAAAGCTATCTTATTTATAATACCTGCTTTTTTTTAAGTAGACCAAGTAAGAGAATTTGTATATTTGGGTAGCGTGTTTACAAGAGATGTGAAAAAGATATTGAAAAGAGAGAGACTGCGGGCAATCGTGTAAATGGAGCACTGTTTGCCTTTATGAACGGCCAGAATGTACCAAAAGAGGCGCGATTGGCGGTTCATAATGGAGGTCCGAAGTACCCGAGCATGTATGAAAAGAGTAATGAATGTAGAGGAACCGCATGAGGTAAGCAGGCAAGTGGCGCTCCGTTGTCTCTGCCTACCCCTACGGGATAAATGCGTGAGTATATGTATGTATGTATGTACCTACTTTATTTGCATTCTTGTGCCACACTTGTTATTTTGACGACCGGTTGGCGCAGCGGTAGTGTAAACGACTGCCACGCCGAAGGTCGCGGGTTCGATTCCCGCTCAAGTCAAACATTTGTGTGCGTGAACATGGATGTTTGTCTTGGTCTGGGTGTTTCTATGTATAATATGTATGTATTTACAAAAAAGAAGTATATATGTATGTTTATCCATTGTCTAGTACCCATAGTACAAGCTCTGCTTAGTTTGGGACTAGACGGTGTTGTGTGAATGTGGTAGAATATTATTATATTATATATTATTTTAATTTTACTTACATCTAAAATAAAGGTAGCTCGTGGTCATGCCCTGTACACTTATAGATTGAATTTGCTGCCTCTTTATATACCATCACTATCTACAATTTAAATAGAGATTTGACCATTGATCTGAAGATTTTATAATATGCCAACTGCAAGACGTTGGCTTCGCAACTACAGTCATGGCAGTGTGTGTCTGCCCTTGTTATCACTCTTCGACCTGAAATATCGTGATCAGTGCTATAACAGCGGTAATAAACATTTGTTCATGGCATCTACCACAAAACGTCGTCTTTGCATCCATCGTCGCTGCGTGTAGCTTCCTTTGTCATTACTGCTGACTTTATTGATAACAGATCAGTAGTGATGATAAGGGCGATTGCACAATCAACGCTAGAAGATTTGTTCATCGTGCCACTATGAGACGTCACGTCAGAACAATGGTGACGCCACTGAGTGTCTGCCCTGGTGGTCACTATTGAATCTGCAGTCACAGGTTCAGTAATGACGAAGGTAGCTGCATAAGTAAAGGTAAAATTAAAGAATTTGTTCACCGTGCGAACGACAGGATGTCATAATCTCAACTTAATTCCAATATGTGTCGTAATTGTCTCTACTTCTAATGGCTTTGATTCTCAATATTGGATAAGTTTTGAATAATTATTTGTATTTTAATAAATCTTGTTATTTAAGATGAACATAATTATTTGTAAAAATTGTTTTTTGATCAACTGTTTTAGAGTAGTTTCTTTTCAAATATTTTAATTTATTATAACGACTTTGTTATGACCAAATATATTTAAAGTGTAATGAGTTGTTTACGTTTTCCCCGTGCCAACAGAAAGCCATCGTCTTCACAGCAAGGTTAATGCCACTGTATGTATGTCCTCTTGCTGCAATATTTGATGGGTCACACTATCAAATGTTGCAAGGGGTGGATGCACAAGTATTGCTACGAGGGAAGGATTGTATCATCGCGCCAACCACAGGACATCGTCATATTTGTGTCTATCCTTGTCATCTTCCTTTGTCATGATTTCTAGCGTATGTTGTTCATCGTGCCAATGACAGGACGTCGTCTTCACATCCACGGCCAAGCCGATGAGTGACTTCCTTTGCAACCATTCCTGATCGTTAACAATTACACCCTTATAATTGTCAACAATCGAGAATTGCTGCGACGGCGGTTGCACAAGTACAGCTACAGCGTGAAGATTTTTCATCATGTCAACTACAAGACGTCACCTCACAACAATGGTCACGCCACTGTGTGTCTGCCCTTGTCATCACTCTGAACCTGTACTCACAGGTTCAGTGATGACGAAGGTAGCTGCATAAGTAAAGCTACAATTTAATGATTTGTTCACCGCGCTTAATCTCAACTTCATTCCAATATGGGTCGTAATTTTCTCCACTTCTAATGGCTTTCATTTTGAATATTGGATAAGTTTTGAATCATCATCAGCTCTTTATATGAACTGTCCCAATGCTGGGCACGGGCCTCTTCTCACTATGAAAAGAGTAAGGCCATAGTCCACCACGCTGGCCCTGTGCGGTTTGGCAGACTTCACATGTCTTTCGAGAACATTAAGGAGAACTTTCAGACATGCAGGTTTTCACACGATGTTTTCCTTCACCGTTCAGCAAACGATGATTAACAATTCAAGTTTTGAATAATTATTTGTATTTAATAAATCTTGTTATTTGGGATAAACATAATTATGTGTAAAAATCGCGAATGTTTAAAAACAAGTAGTTTATTCTCAAATCTTTTAATTTATTATAACTACTCAGCTTTGATAAAAATACATAAAATGTAATGTGTTGTAGAAGTTTTCCCCGTGTCAACAGCAAGCCATCGTCTTCACAGCAAGATTAATGCCACTGTGTGTCCTCTTTCTGCAACATTTTATGGGTCACACTATCAAATGTTGCAAGGGGTGGATGCACAAGTATCGCTACGAGGGAAGGATTGTATCATCGCGTCAACCACAGGACATCGTCATATTTGTGTCTTTCCTTGTCATCTTCCTTTGTCATGATTTCTAGCGTATGTAGTTCATCCTGCCAATGACAGGACGTCATCTTCACATCCACGACCAAGCCGATGAGTGACTTCCTTTGCAACCATTCCTGATCGTTAACAATAACACCCTTTTAATTGCCAACGATCGAGAATTGCTGCGACGGCGGTTGCACAAGTACAGCTACAGCGTGAAGATTTTTCATCATGTCAACTACAAGACGTCACGTCACAACAATGGTCACGCCAGTATGGGTCTGCCTGTTGGTCATGTTACCTTCGCCTTCCTCTTTCATTTCTTCTGAAACTGTACCTACCGGTACAAATGTTATGATGATAGAAGCCTCTTTGTGTGTGGGTCACTGTGCATCTTCTGTTGTTAGCTCTTTCGAACTAACAAAAGTGATAACAATGGAAGCTACACAGGTTAACGACGCATACGGATTCCCTACTGGTTAAAAGCTTGGTGAGCAAAAATGTTTTATAAACGATGAATAAGAAATGTACCACGAATGAATAAGAAAGCTTGGCGATTCTAAATAAAACGTTTTTCGTTTCAAATTGTTTCTATGTTCATTAAATTGTAAATTTGTTCATTTAAAAATTCATACTTAGTTGTTGTTTATTGTACTAATAATTTTTCTTTTTAACAGGGTATTTTTAATATATTTTATGATCTTCATTCAAATTAATATTTGTTTTACAGGGATTCTTCATAATTTCATACTCAGGTGTTACTCTGATTGTTTATACTTACTATTATTTTTTGTGTTGTTATTGTTTCTTCAATTACTTGTGTTTAAATTTGGACTACTAAATCATTATGTATTGACTTTATTATGATTACATATATTGTACTTATAGTTTTTGCAAAGTTTTTAAAGCTGCAACGTTTCCTTTGTGTATCTTTTATAAATCGTAAATATTGTAGTTGTATTTTTCGCGGCATTGTATTATGAATTTTAGACTTTTCAAATGTAATGTGTTGTAGAAGTTTTCAGCAAGCCATCGTCTTCACAGCAAGATTAATGCCACTGTGTGTCCTCTTTTGCAACATTTTATGGGTCACACTATAAAATGTTGCAAGGGGTGGGCACAAGTATCGCTATGAGGGAAGGATTGTATCATCGCGCCAACCACAGGACATCGTCATATTTGTGTCTTTCCTTGTCATATTCCTTTGTCATGATTTCTAGCGTATGTAGTTCATCGTGCCAATGGCAGGACGTCGTCTTCACACCCACGGCCAGGCCGCTGAGTGACTTCCTTTGCCACCATTCCAGGCCTGTAACAATTACACTCTTGTAATTATTACAGCTACAGCGTGAAGATTTTTAATCGTGTCAACTACAAGACGTCACGACACAACAATGGTCACGCCAGTATTTGCCTGCCCTTGATCACTTCATATTGAGCAATGTAAGGTGCACAAGTAAAGCAACACAGTAAGGAGATGTAATGTTGGTCATGTTAACTTCGCCTTCCTCTTTCATTTCTTCTGAACTGTACCTACCGGTACAAATGCTATGATGATAGAAGCCTCTTTGTGGGTGGGTCACTGTGCATCTTCTTTTGTTAGCACTTTCGAAATAACAAAAGTGATTACAATGGAAGCTACACAGGTTAACGACGCATACGGATTCCCTACTGGTTAAAAGCTTGGTGAGCAAAAATGTTTTATAAACGATGAATAAGAAATGTACCACGAATGAGTAAGAAAGCTTGGCGATTCTAAAAAAAACGTTTTTTCGTTTCAAATTGTTTCTATGTTCATTATATTGTAAATTTGTTCATTTAAAAATTCATACATAGTTGTTGTTTATTGTGCTAATAAATTTTCTTTTTAACAGGGTATTTTTTATATTTTTTATGATCTTCATTCAAATTAATACTTGTTTTACAGGGATTCTTCATAATTTCATACTCAGGTGTTACTCTGATTGTTTATACTATTATTTTTTGTGTTGTTATTGTTTCTTCAATTACTTGTGTTTAAATTTGGACTACTAAATCATTATGTATTGACTTGATTACATATATTGTACTTTAAGTTTTTAAAGCTACAACGTTACCTTTGTGTATCTTTTATAAATCGTAAATATTCTAGTTGTATTTTTCGCGGCATTGTATTATGAATTTTAGACTTTTCAAATATAATGTGTTCATTCAAATTAATATTTGTTTCACAGGGATTCTTCATAATTTCATACTCAGGTGTTACTCTGATTGTTTAAACTATTATTTTTTGTGTTGTTATTGTTTCTTCAATTACTTGTGTTTAAATTTGGACTACTAAATCATTATGTATTGACTTTTTTACATACTAGCTGTGCCCGCGACTTCGTTCGCGTAAATGTTGGAATTTAATTAGCATGACATTTATGCCAAGAGTATATTATATTTATAACTTTTATATGTATATTATATACCTAATATATATCTTTAGAGAATTTCTTTATACACAACATTACTTTATACATACATAGACTCACGCCTGTTTCCCGGAGGGGTAGGCAGAGACCATGGAACGCCAATTTCAATGACCCTGACATACCTCTCTTGCTTTATTCACTCCCATCAAGTTTCTCATGCATGCTCTTCTGTTTAGGGTCCTTCTGACCTGTCCTTTTTTTAGGATGTCTCCAATCTGATCAGAGAACGTCCGCCTAGGTCTTCCCCTTCGTCCTGTCCCATTCACACTTGCCTTATATATTTTTTATAGGTTTATTATTATTGGTTTTTACCTATTACTTGAATTATTTAATACTAGCTGTGCCCGCGACTTCGTTTGCGTAAATGTTGGAATTTAATTAGCATGACATTTATGCCAAGAGTATATAATATTTATAACTTTTATATGTATATTATATACCTAATATATATCTTTAGAGAATTTCTTTATACACAACATTACTTTATACATACATAGACTCACGCCTGTTTCCCGGAGGGGTAGGCAGAGACCATGGAACGCCAATTTCAATGACCCTGACATACCTCTCTTGCTTTATTCACTCCCATCAAGTTTCTCATGCTTGCTCTTCTGTTTAGGGTCCTTCTGACCTGTCCTTTTTTTAGGATGTCTCCAATCTGATCAGAGAACGTCCGCCTAGGTCTTCCCCTTCGTCCTGTCCCATTCACACTTGCCTTATATATTTTTTATAGGTTTATTATTATAGGTTTTTACCTATTACCTGAATTATTTAATATTATTTTTTTTCTTTTGGTTTCTCGGATAAGTAACCGTTGACAGACTGATGTTACGGGCCTAAGCCAAGTGAGCATCAGATATAGGTTGAGTGTTAGGCTGTAAGGTGAGGGCGGTATTAATGTTTATCGGTTGTGTACTGTCCGGTTCGCATTGTAGGAATTTCCTTACCAGTCTGTATGTTTTAAGTACTACTGATATTTGCAACACGTAGTAGGTTTTTGGTGGTAAGTTTAGAGTTTTAAGGGATTGGTGTAATTGTTTAGGTATAACTCCTGTTGTAGAAAGAACAATAGATACAATAGTTACTTTTTCTAGATGCCATAGTCATATTATTTCATCCTTAAGCTCAAGATATTTGCTGAGTTTTTCTGCTATTGTATTCTGGATGTTATGTGTGTTTGGTACGGCAATGTCTATGAGGTATCATGTTTTAGTAGTCTTGTTTATTTCGGTGATATCAGGCCTATTATAATGGACGGTGCGATCAGTGAGAATGGCTTGTTCAAAGTATAGTTTGATAGTAGAATTTTCTAAAACTGTTTCCGGGTTATATTTATAGTAGGCTGTTATAGAGTCTATGCATTTGTATTGTAGTGCAAGTTTTTGGTGTATGATATTGGATATCTGATCATGTCGATGTTTGTAATCCGTTTGGACTATGGACTTACATGCGCCTGTTATGTGTTGTAATGTTTCTGCGGAGCTATTACATTTTCGGCAAGAGTCAGAGTGTAAGTTCTTAATTATATGTTTTTTATAGTTCCTAGTTTCAATTACTTGGTCCTGTATAGCGATCATGAAGCCCTCAGTCTCTGGGAAGACTATGCCTTGGCTCAGCGCATGGCTGAGCCAAGGCATACTCTTTCGATTGTTCGATGCTACTTTTTCGACATTTTGGTGGCATAGATCGTGACGATGTCTTCCATGTAGTGACTTTTGGGCCCCTACTGCAATCTTCGTTTTATCGTCTGTCAGTTTTTCAGTATCTTGTTCGTTTGTATATTTCAAAGAAAGTAGAGTAAATTTCTGATCATTTTGAGAAGTTGCTTTGTGGAGTCTAGATATTTCGGATTTAGTAAAGAAATATTGTCTGAGAGTCGTTATTTGTCCATTGTTATTATTATATCTTCTTTGTCAGTTTTTCGTCATCCATCCTCTCCATGTGTCCAAACCATCTTAACATGCCTTTCTCGATGCTTGTTACTACATCTTCTTTTACCGCACACCACTCTCGTATCACACAATTCTTTACTCTGTCGGTCATAGACACACCACACATACTTCTCAGTGCTCTCATTTCTACAGTATTTATTCTACTTTCATATGACTCTTCTGCCATAGCCAACTTTCACTACTATACATAGGACATGTAAATTATTTTTACCGATCATGTGAAAAACAACATGTTCGGATGTCGATTCCAGCTGTTTCAAGTGTCTGTCCCTGCGATTTATTTAGAAAATACACACAGGAAGGACTACGACTATCCAGCCCTGCCGAAAGTAAGATAGCCCCGTTGAGTAATTCAAGAGGTATCTGAATTCAGGGCTCAGTCTCCCGCTCAGAGATTCCCACGTACGTGACGTGAGGAGTGGGAAATTGGGAATAATGAGATACCTGTATAAGAACAGAACACGAACGAACGAAAGAAATCATCAAAACACGATAACATTCAACAATCATAAACTTATAAGTAACGTCAAATACCCAATTCAAGTATTCCAACAACGACGAAGGCAAATTATCCGAGAACCTGATCAATCCTCGGAGAATCTAAACACCACCATTCAGAAAATAACGTCATTTGTCAACGCCATCTATGTTTACATATACAAACCGACCGAGATAGAAAATAATATGGACTAATCGACAATTTATTGAAAAAAGGATCTATAGTTATTGTATTTATCATTTAAAATAAATAATAATGAAATGATTATATAACTATTATATAAATAAACATAATAATTTGAAATACATGAGATTGACCGTTTAAATGAAGTGGACATTGTAATACATTTTGACACAGAGACTTTTTGTTTATGAAAGTGCCGAATATTATACTCTACTATTTTTTAATAACAGAAATATACCCGACACATAATTATTGTCTGTTTTGCAAGAAACATTTATTTTGCTAGAAATTATTTGAAAATACTGACATCTATCGATCGGTAAGTAGCGATAAAACATTTTGAAGGTACCTATTTAGAGTAACCATACTTTTACTAACAAACTTATCATGATCATAGATGACACCATATATATAACCAGTTTTGGATGATCCCTGTTTTGTTTGAGACTACGTACAAAAGAGAGGTCGAGCTGTACACCGAAAACCACTCAACCGATTGTGATGTAACATATACTATTTTATAGGTTTGAGTATCCTTTTTACATGAGTGTAAGTTTTATTGAAATCAATTTCGCCCTTTCAGAGATCTTTAGCAACATACTTTGACGTATAAGTTTAGTTATAACTTATGTGGTCAATTTTTTTTTTTCATTTTTTTTTATTATTATTATTATTTTATTATTATTTGACATTACTGTATTCTTCGACATTATCATTATTTGACTTTATTGTATTATATATCTATTATTAGACTTTGCATTACTTACTTGACATTATTGTATTAATTGGCACAAATTATAATTAATTATATTACTTGCAATTTTCAATTCTTAATTAACAAAAAGGATTTAAATTGTAAAAATGTAAACTAAGCCAAGCATGACTCTCAGCACGTGTTGGGTTACTACCTGTAAGTGTTGTGAGTAACTGTATTATAAATAAATAAATAAATAGGGAAAGACGTCGGACAGACAGACAGACATAAATTCAAAAAAATATCAAGTATTGCTTTTTAGCATTTTCCTAGATTTTTTAGCTAATTTTCGTCAAAATATCTTTAATGTACAGACTTTTTCACCTCTACAGTTTTATTATAGTATAGATATTGTACTTATAGTATTTGCAAGTTTTTAAAGCTGCAACGTTTCCTTTGTGTATCTTTTACAAATCGTAAATATTCTAGTTGTATTTTTCACGGCATTGTATTATGAATTTTAGACTTTTCAAATGTAATGTGTTGTAGAAGTTTTCCCCGTGTCAACAGCAAGCCATCGTCTTCACAGCAAGATTAATGCCACTGTGTGTCCTCTTTCTGCAACATTTTATGGGTCACACTATCAAATGTTGCAAGGGGTGGATGCACAAGTATCGCTACGAGGAAAGGATTGTATCATCGCGCCAACCACAGGACATCGTCATATTTGTGTCTTTCCTTGTCATATTCCTTTGTCATGATTTCTAGCGTATGTAGTTCATCGTGCCAATGACAGGACGTCGTCTTCACACCCACGGCCAGGCCGCTGAGTGACTTCCTTTGCCACCACTCCATGCCTGTAACTATCATATTCTTGTGATTATTACAGGTCGGGAGTGCCCAAGTAAAGGTACAGCGTGAAGATTTTTCATCATGTCAACTACAAGACGTCACGTCACAACAACGGTGACGCCACTGTGTGTCTGCCCTTGTTATCACTGCTGAACCTGTACTAACAGGTTCAGTGATAATGAAGGTAGCTGCATAAGTAAAGCTACAATTTAATGATTTGTTCACCGCGCTTAATCTCAACTTCATTCCAATATGTGTCGTAATTTTCTCTACTTCTAATGGCTTTCATTTTGAATATTGGATAAGTTTTGAATCATCATCAGCTCTTTATATGAACTGCCCCACTGCTGGGCACGGGCCTTTTCTCACTATGAGAAGGGTAGGGCCATAGTCCACCATGCTGGCCATGTGCGGTTTGGCAGACTTCACATGTCTTTCGAGAACATTATAGAGAACGCTCAGACATACAGGTTTCCTCTCGACGTTTTCCTTCACCGTTCAGCAAAAGATAATTAACAATTTAAGTTTTGAATAATTATTTGTATTTAATAAATCTTGTTATTTGGGATAAACATAATTATGTGTAAAAATCGCGAATGTTTAAAAGTGATTAGTTTATTCTCAAATATTTTAATTTATTATAACTACTTAGCTTTGACAAAAATACATAAAATGTAATGTGTTGTAGAAGTTTTCCCCGTGTCAACAGCAAGCCATCGTCTTCACAGCAAGATTAATGCCACTGTGTGTCCTCTTTCTGCAACATTTTATGGGTCACACTATCAAATGTTGCAAGGGGTGGATGCACAAGTATCGCTACGAGGGAAGGATTGTATCATCGCGCCAACCACAGGACATCGTCATATTTGTGTCTTTCCTTGTCATCTTCCTTTGTCATGATTTCTAGCGTATGTTGTTCATCGTGCCAATGACAGGACGTCGTCTTCACATCCACGACCAGGCCGCTGAGTGACTTCCTTTGCAACCATTCCTGATCGTTAACAATTACACCCTTATAATTGTTAGCGATCGCGAATTGCTGCGACGGCGGTTGCACAAGTACAGCTACAGCGTGAAGATTTTTCATCATGTCAACTACAAGACGTCACGTCACAACAATGGTCACGCCACTGTGTGTCTGCCCTTGTCATCACTCTGAACCTGTACTCACAGGTTCAGTGATGACGAAGGTAGCTGCATAAGTAAAGCTACAATTTAATGATTTGTTCACCGCGCTTAATCTCAACTTCATTCCAATATGGGTCGTAATTTTCTCTACTTCTAATGGCTTTCATTTTGAATATTGGATAAGATTTGAATCATCATCAGCTCTTTATATGAACTGTCCCAATGCTGGACACGGGCCTCTTCTCACTATGAAAAGAGTAAGGCCATAGTCCACCACGCTGGCCCTGTGCGGTTTGGCAGACTTCACATGTCTTTCGAGAACATTAAGGAGAACTTTCAGACATGCAGGTTTTCACACCATGTTTTCCTTCACCGTTCAGCAAACGATAATTAACAATTTAAGTTTTGAATAATAATTTGTATTTAATAAATCTTGTTATTTGGGATAAACATAATTATGTGTAAAAATCGCGAATGTTTAAAAGTGATTAGTTTATTCTCAAATATTTTAATTTATTATAACTACTCAGCTTTGATAAAAATACATAAAATGTAATGTGTTGTAGAAGTTTTCCCCGTGTCAACAGCAAGCCATCGTCTTCACAGCAAGATTAATGCCACTGTGTGTCCTCTTTCTGCAACATTTTATGGGTCACACTATCAAATGTTGCAAGGGGTGGATGCACAAGTATCGCTACGAGGGAAGGATTGTATCATCGCGCCAACCACAGGACATCGTCATATTTGTGTCTTTCCTTGTCATCTTCCTTTGTCATCATTTCTAGCGTATGTAGTTCATCGTGCCAATGACAGAACGTCGTCTTCTCATCCACGGCCAAGCCGCTGAGTGACTTCCTTTGCAACCATTCCTGATCGTTAACAATTACACCCTTATAATTGTTAGCGATCGGGAATTGCTGCGACGGCGGCTGCACAAGTACAGCTACAGCGAGAAGATTTTTCATCATGTCAACTACAAGACGTCACGTCACAACAATGGTCACGCCACTGTGTGTCTGCCCTTGTCATCACTCTGAACCTGTACTCACAGGTTCAGTGATGACGAAGGTAGCTGCATAAGTAAAGCTACAATATAAGGATTTGTTCACCGTGCGAACTACAGCATGTCATAATCTCAAATTCATTCCAATATGTGTCGTAATTTTCTCTACTTCTAATGGCTTTCATTTTGAATATTGGATAAGTTTTGAATCATCATCAGCCCTTTATATGGACTCTCCCACTGCTGGGCACGGGCCTCTTCTCACTATGAGAAGGCAAGACCATAATCCACCACGCTGGCCCTGTGCGGTTTGGCATACTTCACATGTCTTTCGAGAACATTATAGAGAACGCTCAGACATACAGATTTCCTCTCGACGTTGTCCTTCACCGTTTAGCAAGCGATTATTAACAATTTAAGTTTTGAATAATTATTTGTGTTTAATAAATCTTGTTATTTGGGATAAACATAATTATGTGTAAAAATCGCGAATGTTTAAAAGCAAGTAGTTTATTCTCAAATATTCTTTCGAGAACATTAAGGAGAACTTTCAGACATGCAGGTTTTCACACCATGTTTTCCTTCACCGTTCAGCAAACGATAATTAACAATTTGAGTTTTGAATAATAATTTGTATTAAATAAATCTTGTTATTTGGGATAAACATAATTATGTGTAAAAATCGCGAATGTTTAAAAGTGATTAGTTTATTCTCAAATATTTTAATTTATTATAACTACTTAGCTTTGATAAAAATACATAAAATGTAATGTGTTGTAGAAGTTTTCCCCGTGTCAACAGCAAGCCATCGTCTTCACAGCAAGATTAATGCCACTGTGTGTCCTCTTTCTGCAACATTTTATGGGTCACACTATCAAATGTTGCAAGGGGTGGATGCACAAGTATCGCTACAAGGGAAGGATTGTATCATCGCGCCAACCACAGGACATCGTCATATTTGTGTCTATCCTTGTCATCTTCCTTTGTCATCATTTCTGGCGTATGTAGTTCATCGTGCCAATGACAGGACGTTGTCTTCACATCCACGACCAAGCCGCTGAGTGAGTTCCTTTGCAACCATTCCTGATCGTTAACAATTACACCCGCGTAATTATTACACAGCTGGCATTGTTGCTACGGTGGTTACACAAGTACAGCTACAGCGTGAAGATTTTTAATAGTGTCAACTACAAGACGTCACGTCACAACAATGGTCACGCCAGTATGGGTCTGCCTGTTGGTCATGTTAACTTCGCCTTCCTCTTTCATTTTTCTGATATTAAACTGTACCTACCGGTACAAACGTTATGATGATAGAAGCCTCTTTGTGGGTGGGTCACTGTGCATCTTCTGTTGTTAGCACTTTCAAACTAACAAAAGTGATTACAATGGAAGCTACACAGGTTAACGACGCCTACGGATTCTCTACTGGTTAAAAGCTTGGTGAGCAAAAATGTTTTATAAACGATGAATAAGAAATGTACCACGAATGAATAAGAAAGCTTGGCGATTCTAAATAAAACGTTTTTCGTTTCAAATTGTTTCTATGTTCATTAAATTGTAAAATTGTTCATTTAAAAATTCATACTTAGTCGTTGTTTATTGTGCTAATAAATTTTCTTTTTAACAGGGTATTTTTATATTTTTTATGATCTTCATTCAAATTATTATTTGTTTTACAGGGATTCTTCATAATTGCATACTCAGGTGTTACTCTGATTGTTTAAACTATTCTTTTTTGTTTTGTTATTGTTTCTTCAATTACTTGTGTTTAAATTTGGACTACTAAATCATTATGTATTGACTTGATTACATAAAAATTGTACTTAAAGTTTTTGCAAGTTTTTAAAGCTGCAATGTTTCCTTTGTGTATATTTTATAAATCGTAAATATTCTGGTTGTACTTTTCGCGGCATTGTATTATGAATTTTAGACTTTTCAAATGTAATGTGTTGTAGAAGTTTTCCCCGTGTCAACAGCAAGCCATCGTCTTCACAGCAAGATTAATGCCACTGTGTGTCCTCTTTCTGCAACATTTTATGGGTCACACTATCAAATGTTGCAAGGGGTGGATGTACAAGTATCGCTACGAGGGAAGGATTGTATCATCGCGCCAACCACAGGACATCGTCATATTTGTGTCTTTCCTTGTCATCTTCCTTTGTCATCATTTCTAGCGTATGTAGTTCATCGTGCCAATGACAGGACGTCGTCTTCACACCCACGGCCAGGCCGCTGAGTGACTTCCTTTGCCACCACTCCAGGCCTGTAACAATCATACTCTTGTGATTATTACAGGTCGGGAGTGCACAAGTAAAGCTACAGCGTGAAGATTTTTCATCATGTCAACTACAAGACGTCACGTCACAACAATGGTCACGCCACTGTGTGTCTGCCCTTGTCATCACTCTGAACCTGTACTCACAGGTTCAGTGATGACGAAGGTAGCTGCATAAGTAAAGCTACAATTTAATGATTTGTTCACCGCGCTTAATCTCAACTTCATTCCAATATGTCTCGTAATTTTATCTACTTCTAATGGCTTTCATTTTGAATATTGGATAAGTTTTGAATCATCATCAGCTCTTTATATGTACTGTCCCAATGCTGGGCACGGGCCTCTTCTCACTATGAAAAGAGTAAGGCCATAGTCCACCACGCTGGCCCTGTGCGGTTTGGCAGACTTCACATGTCTTTCGAGAACATTAAGGCGAACTTTCAGACATGCAGGTTTTCACACGATGTTTTCCTTCACCGTTCAGCAAACGATAATTAACAATTTAAGTTTTGAATAATTATTTGTATTTAATAAATCTTGTTATTTGGGATAAACATAATTATGTGTAAAAATCGCGAATGTTTAAAAGTGATTAGTTTATTCTCAAATATTTTAATTTATTATAACTACTTAGCTTTGATAAAAATACATAAAATGTAATGTGTTGTAGAAGTTTTCCCTGTGTCAACAGCAAGCCATCGTCTTCACAGCAAGATTAATGCCACTGTGTGTCCTCTTTCTGCAACATTTTATGGGTCACACTATCAAATGTTGCAAGGGGTGGATGCACAAGTATCGCTACGAGGGAAGGATTGTATCATCGCGCCAACCACAGGACATCGTCATATTTGTGTCTTTCCTTGTCATCTTCCTTTGTCATGATTTCTAGCGTATGTTGTTCATCGTGCCAATGACAGGACGACGTCTTCACATCCACGATCAAGGCGATGAGTGACTTCCTTTGCAACCATTCCTGATCGTTAACAATTACACCCTTATAATTGTCAACAATCGAGAATTGCTGCGACGGCGGTTGCACAAGTACAGCTACAGCGTGAAGATTTTTCATCATGTCAACTACAAGACGTCACGTCACAACAATGGTCACGCCACTGTGTGTCTGCCCTTGTCATCACTCTGAACCTGTACTCACAGGTTCAGTGATGACGAAGGTAGCTGCATAAGTTAAGCTACAATATAAGGATTTGTTCACCGTGCGAACTACAGCATGTCATAATCTCAACTTCATTCCAATATGTGTCGTAATTTTCTCTACTTCTAATGGCTTTCATTTTGAATATTGGATAAGTTTTGAATCATCATCAGCCCTTTATATGGACTCTCCCACTGCTGGGCACGGGCCTCTTCTCACTATGAGAAGGCAAGGCCATAATCCACAACGCTGACCCTGTGCGGTTTGGCAGACTTCACATGTCTTTCGAGAACATTATAGAGAACGCTCAGACATACAGGTTTCCTCTCGACGTTTTGCTTCACCGTTTAGCAAGCGATTATTAACAATTTAAGTTTTGAATAATTATTTGTATTTAATAAATCTTGTTATTTAAAGTGATTAGTTTATTCTCAAATATTTTAATTTATTATAACGACTTAGCTTTGATAAAAATACATAAAATGTAATATGTTGTAGAAGTTTTTCCCGTGCCAACAGCAAGCCATCGTCTTCACAGCAAGATTAATGCCACTGTGTGTCCTTTTTCTGCAACATTTTATGGGTCACACTATCAAATGTTGCAAGGGGTGGATGCACAAGTATCGCTACGAGGGAAGGATTGTATCATCGCGCCAACCACAGGACATCGTCATATTTGTGTCTTTCCTTGTCATCTTCCTTTGTCATGATTTCTAGCGTATGTAGTTCATCGTGCCAATGACAGGACGTCGTCTTCACACCCACGACCAGGCCGCTGAGTGACTTCCTTTGCCACCACTCCAGGCCTGTAACAATCATACTCTTGTGATTATTACAGGTCGGGAGTGCACAAGTAAAGCTACAGCGTGAAGATTTTTCATCGTGTCAACTACAAGACACAGGTTTTCTCTCGACGTTGTCCTTCACCGTTTAGCAAGCGATTATTAACAATTTAAGTTTTGAATAATTATTTGTGTTTAATAAATCTTGTTATTTGGGATAAACATAATTATGTGTAAACACTAACCAGGAACTACCTAAAACCAATACAAAATCCCAGTTATTTATATTTGGAGGACAACAATTGTCAGGGTTGGCTACACGACTAATACAGTCCAGACAAAACACTTTTTATACGAGAATTATCAGACTTTTTCTACCACAAAACCACAGAGGAAATTCTCAAACCTATCTATAAACTGGAAGATTCCAAAGATAATTATTTAATTATATGCATAGGTGAAAATGATACTAACCCAAATAGGATAATAATAGAACTAGTAACAATGTTAAAATCCTTTAAACAAACTAACATTCTAGTATTAAATGTTTTAAAGAACAGGTATTTAAATGAAAGTATGCTAAATAACAACTTAAAAATTATGTTTAACAACTTTAAGAATTGTTCATTTATTAATTTTGAATGTAATTATCCGTACAATAAAACTAAATGCTTCTATTTATTGGATGCATGTAAAATAATTAATCTTAAGATTGACTCACATTTTTATGATGAAAAATTTTTATGTTGTAAAAATATGTTATTACGGAACAAGGTGGAAACAAAATGCACAACTATTCCTAAGAAGGGCACAATTTCATTTTATTTTAAGTCTATTAAAAATATACATTCAAGGGACAATTATAATCATGCAGTTTCGTCTAACAGTGACTCTCTGTGCAAACTGGAGATAATATCCAACGATACTCATAAGAAAGGAACGATACCTTATTATTTAAAAAAAAGAACACCATGTTTAAGTAGGCAGTCTGACACAGAGTTGACGTCACAAACGAAAAATTGTTTTCGTACTTAATTCAAAATATGACTTTAAAATATTTCACCAGAATATTGCTGATGCTATAAGCAAAGCTGAAGAGTTAACGTTTGCACTCCACGAGCTATCACAAACAGGTCCAAGAATAGATGTCGTCTGTTTGACGGCAACTTTCATTAAAAAAGGGACAGAAATACTTCTAAAAATTCCTGGTTTTAAATTAGCTGCATCATATTCACGTGACACTAAAAGAGTAGGGGTATGCATAAAGATAAATAGCAATATAAAATATAAATTGTTGACAAATATTAATGACTTGACATGTAAATTTTATTTTGAATGTTGTGGCGTAGAAATTGATAACATTATGATTATTTGCTTATATAGAACGCCTAATAGTAACCCACAAATATTTCTTGGAAAACTAGAACAATTACTAGAAAGGTTCACTAGAAAGCATAAAAAAATTATTCTTTGTGGCGACTGGAACTTAGACATCCTAAAGCCAAACAAAAGTTGCGAAGAGGTGAAAAATATCTTAAAAAACTTCAATATTGAATTGCACATTAAAACACCAACAAGGAAATTGTCATGTCTGGATCAGTTAGCAAGCAACATTAAGCAAGTTAAAGCAGTGGTGCATCACCTTGCACTGTCTGACCACGAAACAGGGCAAACTCTCTCGCTGAAAACTACTAAATCAAACGAAATACCCAGTTGGTATGAGGCTGTAATGGATTTTAATAGGGAAAATATTGAAACTTTTTGTAGTTGCATGTCATCTCTTACTTTTTCCAACGTATATGAAAAAAGAACTTACAAGAAGCATTTACTGAATTTCATAGTCTCTTCAAACTATTTTTTGATCTGTGCTTCCCAATAAATAAAATAAAAAGGTCAACTAAAAAAGGGAACCACAAATGGTTAACGAAGGGTATAAGAAGGTCCTGTATAAGAAAGAGATATCTATACTTAACCCTAAAACACAATAAAACAAATGGAAAAATGTTAAATAAAAAATATAAATCATACAGCTGTATACTAAAAAAGTGCATACATAAGTCCAGACAAATACAAAATAAGAAATATATAGACAATAATAAAATTAAATGTAAAGCCACATGGGCAGTAATTAATGATAACATTGACGACCAAAATGCGAGAACACAAATTGACAAAATAGTTTTAAATAATCGGACGTATAAAGACCCTAAGGAAATAAGTGACATATTTAATCATTTTTATATACAATTGACAAATAGTAATAATTTTAAATATAATGTTGACGAGATAAACAAAACTATTGATATTAATTGTGAACATACAATATTTCTCCAACCGACAGATGCTATGGAAATATTCTGCATAATTAAAAATCTTAATAACACCAACGCGGCAGGAGTAGATGACATAACCATCAATGTAATTAAATTTTGTGCACCATACATATGTCAGCCGCTGTGTTATCTAATAAATTTATCTTTTGAGGAAGGTACCTTTCCAATCATACTGAAAAAGTCAATAGTTAGGCCACTTTATAAAAAAGGCGACAGCACTGCCATGAATAACTATAGGCCAGTGACGCTGATTCCAATTATATCAGAAATCTTCGAGAAAGTCATGCTGAAAAGGCTTCAAGAATTCACGAGGAGTCATGGTCTACTTAAAGATGAGCAATTTGGGTTTAGACGGAATAGTAGCACTTCATTGGCATGTTTCAATTTGATTAAAACTGTCACTCAAGCTATAAATGATGGCTTACCAGTCGCGGCGATCTTCCTAGATATGAGCAAGGCGTTCGATTTTGTGGACCACAAATTGCTCCTGCACAAACTAGAAAAGTATGGGATACGAGGAAAACTAAACGACTGGTTGAGAGACTACCTAAATGATAGACAACAATGTGTGGAAATCTCTAAAATCCATAACAATGACAAAAAAGAAGTATATAGAAGTGCCTATCAGCAAAATAATTTTGGAGTGCCTCAAGTCAGTATATTGGGACCATTCTTGTTCCTCATGTACATTAATGATCTCCCAAATACAGTTTGCCATAAAACGATCCTGTTTGCTGATGACACAACCCTTATAATACAAAATGAGAACGCCAACACGTATGAATCAGACATAAATAAAGCAATAGAAAAAATAATACACTGGTTAAATTCTAATAATTTACATATTAATATTGATAAGACAAAAATGATCCAATTCCAGACATATAAAAGAAAACCATTGACATTAAATATTAAATATAATAATACGAAGATTGAAGAAGTTGTAAGTACAAAATTTCTGGGTATAAAGTTGGATCAGAATTGCAACTGGAAATCACATATAGATTAAAAATGTGTGCGTGCAATCTATGGAGCCTGGTATACAGACAGTTGTAAACACTTGTTTAAAAAGTATAATATTTTGCCATTACCTTGTATGTACATTAAAGAATTATGCCTATTTGTACAACAATATCCGGAATTATTTATTAAGAACAAAGATGTAACGAAACGAAATGTTGCTCCTATAAATAAGCATAAATTGTTTACCGCAATGCAAGCTCGAATTGTATAGAAGGAACTCGTACGTAAATGCCATAAAGGTATATGACAAATTACCCAATGTCTTTAAAGATTTACCTTTGATCTATTTTAAAAAAAAGTTGTCAGAGTGGTTAAAAGATAAATGTTTTTACGATCTAAATGAATATATGACATATCGCGGAGAAGAATATTAATCTATAATATTGGTATATACCTTATGACTTTAGTTAATGTAATATCAAATGTATTAATAAAAGCTTTGACATTTAAAATGTAATTGTGGACTAAAATAATTATTTATTTATTTATTATTATTATTATTATAGACATAAAATAAAAGTAATTTCTTTCTATCTCTTGAACTGACATACCTACATATTATTACATTTACATTGTTTAATTAATTAGTATCACAATTATCATTTACGGGAGTTCATATTAATTTGTTGTTTTATTAGGGTTTTAAAATAATATCATTTATGTTTGTGTACTAAAACAAATATTTGCATACCATATGTAATGGTAGAATGTAAATGGGCCATTTTAAATTTAAGATCATACTCGGTATACCTACATTCTGGCAAATAAAGGACTTTGATTTGACTTTGTAAAAATCGCGAATGTTTAAAAGTGATTTGTTTATTCTCAAATATTTTAATTTATTATAACTACTTGGCTTTGATAAAAATACATAAAATGTTATGTGTTGTTGAAGTTTTCCCCGTGTCAACAGCAAGCCATCGTCTTCACAGCAAGATTAATGCCACTGTGTGTCCTCTTTCTGCAACATTTTATGGGTCACACTATCAAATGTTGCAAGGGGTGGATGCACAAGTACCGTTACGAGGGAAGGATTGTATCATCGCGCCAACCACAGGACATCGTCATATTTGTGTCTTCCCTTGTCATCTTCCTTTGTCATGATTTCTAGCGTATGTAGTTCATCGTGCCAATGACAGGACGTCGTCTTCTCATCCACGGCCAAGCCGCTGAGTGACTTCCTTTGCAACCATTCCTGATTGTTAACAATTTACACCCTTGTATTTGTTAATAATCGTGAATTGCTGCAACGGCGGTTACACAAGTACAGCTACAGAATGAAGATTTTTAATCGTGTCAACTACAAGACGTCCCGTCACAACAATGGTCACGCCAGTATGGGTCTGCCTGTTGGTCATGTTAACTTCGCCTTCCTCTTTCATTTCTTCTGAAACTGTACCTACCGGTACAAATGTTATGATGATAGAAGCCTCTTTGTGAGTGGGTCACTGTGCATCTTCTGTTGTTAGCTCTTTCGAACTAACAAAAGTGATAACAATGGAAGCTACACAGGTTAACGACGCATACGGATTCCCTACTGGTTAAAAAGTTGGTGAGCAAAAATGTTTTATAAACGATGAATAAGAAATGTACCACGAATGAATAAGAAAGCTTGGCGATTCTAAATAAAACGTTTTTTGTTTCAAATTGTTTCTATGTTCATAAAAAGGTACAATTATTCATTTAAAAACTCATACTTAGTTGTTGTTCATTTTACTAATAAATTTTCTTTTTAACAAGGCTTGATATTTTTTATGATCTTGATTCAAATTAATATTTGTTTTACAGGGATTCTTTATATTTTCATACTCAGGTGTTACTCAGATTGTTTATACTATTCTTTTTATGTGTTGTTATTGTTTCTTCAATTACTTGTGTCTCAATTAGGACTACTTAATCGTAATATGTTATTTATGTATTGACTTAATTACATAAATTGTACCTAAAGTTTTTGCAGGATTTTAAATTTACAACGTTTCCTTTGTGTATTTTCTATAAATCGTGAATGTTCTAGTTGTATTTTTCACGGCATTGTATTATTAATTTTTGACTTTTCAGGATTTTTCACCATGTTTTTATAAAGGCTGTTTTTCTTTTGCTGGCATTATCCTTAACTCAAATACACTTCCTAAAATGTGATAATAGTTATGTTCCTTTCAGAGATTTATGGTATGCAACTTTAAACAATATATTTTATGTCTTGTGCGTATACAGTTACACTTATGCCGGAATAGCTTGCTTTTATGAGTTTATTGTTTTGGTGGGTTAGGCTGAGACTGCTTTTTAATATTGTGTTTGAATTGATTTACCAACATAGTTATACAACTATCAGCCAGCCAATAACGCCACCTTTATCTTTCGATTTGGCTTCATTCGTTTTTGTCTGAAGTCTGTTACTTGATCTAAACTGACTACCTGCCTACGCCTCAGATGTCAAGTACAGCAGGGTGGCGCAAAAGTAATGACCCTATTTGGTTCAGCTACAACTTCGTTTCTAAATTAGAAACTTAGAATTAGTTTTTTTAAATATATATGTATATTTGTGCCATGAAAGGACCATGGGCAAAAATGTATGGACCCTGGTCCAATATACAAACCGTGTTACTACCTATGCCAAATGAAAAAACTTGGAGAGCATTACAAGATTACTTATATATTACATCATTTTTAGGAGTCCGTATCTCCAGCAAAGCAGATGGGCAGAACTTAAAGTATAAAAGAAACAACAAATTTTATGTTGTAGCTTTATTAATAATTCTGTATTATCAGTGTTATCTCTAAAAATAATTACAAAAATAGCTTTATATAATAAAATAAAATAATTATTCAACAACAATCTCATCTAAATTTAGTGCCAGTCTATGAAATCCTTCCAGTCTACCCAGCCCCAAGTACCAGATTATAAAGATTACATACGCACTGCTCCCTATAGTGCGTCTACCCGTAAGGCATGTACAATAATAATGTATTATCGCTTCTCGGTCTACGTAATCGCGGTCAATTAATGTGTAAGTGTAATATATTTTTGATCTAACGTGTCGAGATTGTACTCGTCCTCTGAGTAGCCATACGTTAGTTTGCATAATATTACATTGCTGCAAGTCGTGCAAGTTACTCTGCCGATATATTACATAAAACGCTAAACGCCCACTTTTCGCCAGTGTTTTGATCCCACGTAATGGGTGGCGAGCCTATTGCCGCTTATCGGGATATTTTGTTTGCCAGAGCCTCGTCCGTTGATCGGCAGGTGCACCACTTGCAGGTGAGGTTGGCTTGGGTCCCTAAGTTCTTGGTGGGAACCCTATGCACTCGTATCGCGAGCTGTGTGTGCCGTGGCGCCGTCTTGTTGGAACCAGGTGTACTCCTGCCCCATTTCATTCAAATTGGGTATCAAGAACTCACATAACACGGTTCTGTAGCGATCACCAGTGACACCGCATTGTCTGCAGCGTGTTAAAAAAAAATTGCGTCTGATCACTCTTTCTGCACAGATGCCACACCATACAGTTACTTTTAGTAGATGTAAAGGTATTTGTTGAATAATGCGCGGATTTTCAATGCCCCAGAAGCGAGTATTCTGCTTATTTACATGCCCCGAGAGATGGAAATCCGCTTCGTCACTCATAATCAATTTTGAAGAAAAATTATCCTCTACAAGGTTGAGGTTTCTGTCGCGCTGGCTGTACTCTATGAATATTTTTGGCTGTACGGCCTATTTTTGGTCTGCCATACTTACGTCTATCCAATGTTAAGCCAGTTGCTTCGAGGCGTGTGGCAAAACAGTGCGACCAACCGGTGCCGTACGCGTTGGGGAAATCGTCGACGAAATTCACGTTGTGTTTTTATCACTGATGAATTATTCCATAAAAACATTGACATGATTATTCCACGTTCTTGGGGAGTAAAGCGGTCCATGAATATTTTTAGTGAATTTTACATTTAATTACTAAAAACAATTCAATATCGGAATGAAAGGAGATGTCATAGAAAAAAAATTAAGGAATTTCTAGAGGGTCATTACTTTTGCGCCACCCGTTAGCTGACTATTTACAACAGAGTGCTCCCGCGATTAGAAGAAAACGTAAAGCCTTCATTCTCACTTCTCATCTCAGGGCAACGGTCGTTAGGCTTGCCGGCAGTCTTGAAACTCTGTCACTTGAATTCACGAAACACACACGCAAATGAAAGAAACGACGAATAAATTAGTTACCTACTTCATGTATACACGTACTTGCAGTTTTGACCTTTTTCTGCAAAATGTCATCACCTCATTTCATTCCCTGAGTGTCGTAAGATATTCAAAGCGAACGTATCTTTGCGAAGAGACGGAGAACTCAACATTGAATCCTATACCAACTCCTTTGGCCAGCATGGTATAGAAGGCCAAATCCTATTAGCTCACAAGATATTGTGACGCAAAAAGCTGTTATGGTGAAATTTAATAGTAATAAAGGTTTTAAAATCTTGTTTAAATAATTTAGATCATAAAACCATCTCAGTCTAACCCTGTTTGGAAGCATGGGCATTATTTTTTTAAACGAGCTATTGATGTTTTATGCTAATAATAATGTCATATACACTTTTTTTATATTCATAATGTCATATAGCCATGAATGTGCTAATTTATAATTATAAGTATGTTATGTTACTGTTAATGTATTTATACCTGCCTGCTCCTGTCCGCCTGCAGTGCGTCACCAGAGTATTGGCACCTGGTAATCCCTGCTGGCTCAATCAAACAGTGCTTACCATTTGCTTCGATTCTGGTCATGTGAAGCTTCATTGGTCTACCCTCCAAGACTCGGAGACTTATTTATAATGGTAATTATTTTTACCAGTTATTTATACTGCTAACCTTATGACATTAATTTTACAAGATACTTACATTTGTGCCATCATTGTGTGTTTTTATTATTTGTAATTATTATAAATTTTTTATTACACAGTCATTATAATTGGTTTTATCATCATCATGACCATTATAATTGATTTTATACCATCACCATCATACCATTATCACCATAATAATTGGTTTTATACCAATATGTTAAACCATTTTCATAACCTTAATATTTATTGTAAATTACTGGTGATCGAATAATATTTTTACCTGTTAGTCATTATTGTAAAGCAATTGCTATAAATGCTATGATTGCTTAAATTAATATTTTATCAGTTATGAGACTAATATGAACGTCTAACAGCGGGTATATCAAATAATTCCTATTGCCATATGTATTATTTTGTATTGTTTATTTTTATAAAATATAGTATTAGTTATAAAATATATTACCGTACTAATAAATTCGTTTAGTATCTTAAGTTAGTCAATTCAATTCAATTTATTCAGAAACAATTTACATTGGTTGAACTTACATTAGCATGGAACATGTTATGAAAAATTCAATAAAATAACAATATACATTACCATAGAAACATAATTAAATCATTCAATACTCATACATTAAAAAACACATGTCAAGATAAAATTGAAAAATAAACAAAAGAAAATCATAACCAAGGATGTCAACTAACATAATAAATAATATGTCACAAAATGTAAAATTTCATAATGAAATATATAAATTCTTTCATATAACTCTATCTAGCATCTATCTCTATTTTATAAATTGTCAATTGAATAGAGACATTTTTCTAAAAGGAATGCCTTTAGCTTTGCCTTAGATGATCCTGTGTATAGTGCGTTTTTTAATTTAATTGGTAGTCTATTAAATATCTTAACCGCCTGATATTGTGAACTGTGCTTAATTATATTCAAATTTGGCACAAACCCAATTTCAAAGTCTTTCCAACGTGTTTTCTCCCTTTTCAGCCTGTCCTCATGTGTTTCATATTTAAAGATATAATTTTTAAAAGTGCATAATAGTACAAATATATACAAGCCAGGTACTGTGGGAATACCCAGTTCTTTAAAGTGTGGCTGACAGGTCTCTCATTGAGAAATGCGAACAATGGTGCGAATTGCTGTCTTTTGAAGTATGAAAGCCCTTTCACAGTTGTAGTTGTAACTATTGCCCCAGAACTGTATACTGTACATATCTTAATTTAGACTCTATTAGGGCGTGATACACCATTTTTAGGTCTTTAACACTTATTTCATCTCTTAAAGATCTAAAGGCATAGCAAGCAGATGATATGTATGAGTCCAATACTGATAGTGCCCTTTTCCAGTTTACCTGTTCATCCAAATGTATTCTAAGAAACTTTACTTCTTTGACTAAATCTAATTTAGTGTGATTTATTTCAATGTCCATAGTATCTTGGTTACGTGCAGTTGTTTTAAATAACATTATATTTGTTTTATTCACGTTTATTGTGAGTCTGGGATTGATTATTTTGTTAACACTTAGATGAGTATCTAGTCGGTCTTTCAATATTCTTTCATATATTTTAGAGAGTGTGGGTAACAAGGAAATAGGCCTATAGTTTTCGGATCTGATTTTTTGCCCTTTTTATAAATGGGTATGATTCTAGCTATTTTTAGTTGCTCGGGGAAGATACCGTCCGAAATGCATTTATTATAGAAAGTTGAAAGTGGCTCTGATAATATCTTTAAGTTATTCTTTATGATTGATATTGGAATTTCGTCATAGCTACATGATTTCTTGTTTTGCATACTTGTGACTATTTTAGTAATTTCGTTTTGGGTAGTAAGTCTAATGTCCATATCATTTTCCACTCTAGTCGTGCTCTGCTGTAGAAACGTTATAGCATTAAAATAACCTGAATTAGATGAAATACATTTATGGTCGAATTGATTTGCTAATACATTCGCTACTTCCTCCAGATCATCAATTAATTTGTTATTTACTTTTAGTCTGATATCCTTATGCACTGTTTTTATTCTATTTGTACTTTTATTTTTAACTTTCCAAATCTCCTTACTAAGATTTAGAGATTTATGGATTTTTTCACTTATTGTAAGTTTTTGTGCCTTAGAATCACCCTTCTGTTAATTCTAATGTAATTATTTCTATAATGTAATACACTACCGTCTAGCCTGTTACCACCAGTCATTAGAATTCGTTTCATTCTACTTGACGTTTTCACACCTTTAGTGACCCAACGGACCCATCAGTCGGTGGAATACAATTCGTTTTGTAGACAAATGTAAACTATTAAATCCGAAAATTACGATGGCATCATAATCACATCTCGCGAAAGGGCTAAGACCGTTTTAGTAGCATTTAAAGTAATCTTGCATAGGTGTATTTCGTATTTAGTCGTAGGGTAAAGGAAAACTTTATGAGAGTCGTATTTATGAACTGTGTACTTATCGTTTAGTTAAAGTTAGTTAATTTATCGCTCGATCTCTATTCTTATAGTGATCAGAAAACACAAGGCTAAACCAATAGTGATCAGAAAATACACGGCACATGGCAGGCGTACACAAAGACATGGGCAAATAGTGCAGTTGCCCTTTGAGAGTTTTCTAGAATGTAATGGGACATTAGGAGTCTCTATAACTGCCCTTTATAATACAGTCAGTCACCGAGTCACCGCAGACATAGTAGGTAGAATTAAAACTATTCATGCAGGATAGGTGCCATTGGAGAGGCCTATATCCAACAGTGGACTACGGCAGGCTGATGATGATGATGATGATGATGAAGGATAGGTGTTAACTATATTGTTTCCGTAAAGTCTATAGATGAAAAACGACGCTTGCTCTAACTGTGCACACGGTATGACCAGCTAACTATATTGCCTGTATTGAAAGCGAAACAAGGTTGTGTAGAAGTACTATGTTGTGACATGGTAAAAGTTTAATAATTATAATGACCCGCACTTCATTAAAACATATAGGTTATTCAAAAATTGGTGAGAAAAATATTAAATAAGATGCACAAGAATCTCTGCCTTGTGCGATTGTGTAAATAAAGGTTATGTTTGTATGTAACGTAATATGACATTACACATTCATGAAAACAACTACTAGAATAAAGGACGCTGCACCAGAGACAAATCTTGGTATTCACTGGTAGGGCCCTTGCAAACGGTAAAGTAGTGTTTACATCGATAGATGATCTATCGGTTATCTACTTTGTCGTTTGCTGCGGCTCTGCTCACGTGACTGACATCGTTCGACACTCCTCAACGCTCGGCGGCAGCGGCCACACTTCGCTCTAACCATAGCTGTTGCGTTCTGTACAATTTGTTCAATAGATAGAACAATTTGTTCAGCGTGTATTGCTAGCGGGATACTTCGGACCAGTATCTGCGTGAGACATTGCCGACTTGTGAACAACATTCTTCAGAATATACCAGACCGTCAGCACCACGCTAACTTTACTGCATCAACACTGTTTTTAGAGACCGATACTAATAAAATCTGATATTTATGTATACCTAATAGCAATTCATTTCAAAAGAATGTAACAGCTTCGGGTCACAAAAATTGTTTTGAAAATCTATCTACTAAGCAGTTTACGCGCACAACATTTTGTAAATATGCCACAGACTATTCTGGTACTGACAGTCTCTTATTATTGTACTGTTTTGTGTCTGATACTGTATGATTTTAATGCTGACTGTGTACAAGCTTGCTGTGCAAACTTCTTTGGGGTGATTGTATTTGTGACAATTTATTTTTCTAGAAAAATACCAATATCGCAAAATACAATCAGTTGTTCCACAGTACATTGAACTTCGAACTCAACGAAACTTATAATAGCTAAAAATTTTGGTATGTCGGAAATCTACTAAAACAGAGGTAGTTAATAAAAGTAAATCCAATCAACCAATGAGTGGTTTACACAATTCTGAAATTAAAGTTGTATAAGTCGTTTAGGCCTTCCGCAAGGTGGACGGACGATCTGGTTAAGATCGCGGGAAGCAGTTGGATGCGGGCGGCTCAAAATCGGTCTGTATTGAGAACCTTGGGGGAGGCCTATGTCCAGCAGTGGACGTCTCTAGGCCGAAGTCGTTTTGAATTGGAAATTTTGTGCTATTTATTCTGGAATAGTGTCGACAGTTTTGGGTCATCTTCGTTTTAATATAAACCTACGTATTTTTATGAGTTTGTGCTAATGAAGCATTTATCAAAATTTTACACTAAAGTCTTTCTGCTTTTGATGAATTTGTTACTGTGCTGTATTATTTAGTCAATATTTTACGACGAAAACTGCATGTATTGTTACGGTTTTAATCTCTATTTAAAATTATTAATCATGATCATGTGTTGAAATAATTAGAAGCGGTTCGTATTTATGACTATTATAAGTGTAGGTACATCCCTGTTTCAGTATTAATTTTAATATTAAAATTCCTAATAACAGTTAGTTCATATTGCGTGTACTAACAATATAGTAACCCTGTAGTGTGGGTATAGAATAACACTACGGTATACCCTGCCTGTCGTAAGAGGCGACTGAAAGGGTCATCGCGTTTGTCCGATTTTATATTATAATAATGATGACTGACTACATTTTTGTTCAATTACACAAATATAAAGGCATCAGCGCGGCGTATTTTTGGGTAGCTTACTTCTTTATATCTTATATTTAGTCATTGTTTGTCAGTGACAGAGCGCACATTCTACCCACTCGAGGGATACAAAATACTCATTTTGTTCCAAAATACATAATTTTATAGTTGACGGCTGTATAGTCGACGCCTGTGTTGTGTCACAAGTGGACTCGTCTCAATTAGAATGTTTCCTTTCTCGCGCGTGCAGTTACTTGCTATGGAACTTCCTGCGACCGTTTTAGTCGCGTTAATCTTCTAATGCGTATTTTTAAACGAAATAAAATAAGTCTTTATTTCGTGTATAAACTATTGAAATGCTTATAAAACAACAATTTTGCTTTATAAGAACTTCAACAGTTAGATTCAGGTTGGCTAAGAATTACTCGCAAGAAACTGAATCGTAATAAAACAAATAATGGCAATATGATTTTTATAATTAAAAATCACACACAGATTTAACACAGACAAAAACTTATTTATTGATTGTTCTCTTCTATCATTCATAAATCTACAAAACATATACGGACGACCGTCAAAGTGATTTATACGCTTTTGTTTAATAATGCTGATTTAACATATGTAAGTATCTCTGTATTACTTTTCTCTTCGAAAGTGTAGTGTTTTATTTCAGTGACATCTTAGTACTAGTTACACGCAAGGGTGCACCAGAGACAAGACTTTTTATTCACTGGTAGGGCCCTCGCAAATGGTAAAGTAGTGTTTACATCGATAGATGATCTATCGGTTATCTACTTTGTCGTTTGCTGCGGCTCTGCTCACGTGACTGACATCGTTCGACACTGTTCAACGCTCGGCGGCAGCGGCCACACTTCGCTCTAATCGAAGCTGTTGCGTTCTGTACAATTTGTTCATTTTATCCTCAAATGCTTGTATGAAATGTTTTGTAAACTTTTGTTATATAAAGATGATAAACGTATTTTATCCTCAAATGCTTGTATGAAGTGTTTTGTAAAGTTTTGTTATATAAAGATAATGAACGTATTTTATCCTCAAATGTGTGTATTATACATAATATGATATATGTAATGACTGGTCACATTTGGAAAATCTTACTATTAAGTGTTTTTTCTTCAATGTCTTCCTTTAGGTATCGCCAGAAATGTCCTGCAGGATGGCTACCAGCTAAACCACCAGTCGTCCATTTCTCTTTCTCTTGCTGTCTCTAATGGCGAAAGAAAGAGTAGTGGAAGATTGGTACAATCACCAAGCAAGTCAATCACCGTCTCCGTCTTCTCTGTACTGAAGAAAACAAATTTGTAACATATATAATTGTTTATTTTGTGTATTGCTTCCAGCTACTTTTTAAGTGTTTTCTTCGATTAGGTATTGCCAGAAACGTCTTCTACCAGCTAAACTACCAGTGGTCCATTTCTCTTTCTACCTTTTTTGGTAAAGATTTAAAAAAGTGAGGGGGAAAATTAGTAAAATCACCAAGCAAGACAATCACGGTCTCCATCTTCGCTCTACTGAAGAAAACAATTTTTTGACATATTATGTATATAATTGTATATTTTGTATATTAATTTTTTTACTACTACTCTTTTGTATAGTGCATATACGAAATAAAACATTATGTTTTATTTAAATATATCAATGCGTGAGAAAACTCGGTACTATTATTGGTCATTCTCTTCTTTATCCGACTAAAGCTAGAATTATTGTAGGCGTTCGAAATAAACAGTATTCTTTAAGTAGGTTGTATTTATGAATGAATGTCATTAAATTAGTTTTCGGCTATTTGTTTCATCATGTCAGCCTAGAGACGTCTACTGCTGGACATAGGCCTCCCCCAAGGTTCTCCACACATACCGATTTTGAGCCGCCAGCATCTGACCGCTTCCCGCGATCTTAACCAGCTTTTTGTTTGTGCAATTATATTTGCGGTGCTACGCCGTAGCCTGTGCTACGCCGTAGCCTGTGCTACGCCGTAGCCTGTGCTACGACAACTACGGCATAGCAGAATTGACAGTTTTTTACGAGGTTTGGCAAGATTATGCAACATTTATCATAAGATTTTATTTTTCATTTACTAGATGTCTAACTTACAACGAAAATTTCCAACCAAAATTACTTTAAGTAAATGTTTTATCGTTAGTCTTTTTGGAATAAATCTACAATCTGTACTTAACGCCTATGAATATAGTATAAGGCCAATCCAACATCATGTCAGTGAAATTCAATGCAATATTATCATTTGTCAAACAAATATATTTCATAATATGCAAGAATTTATATTATTTATCCACTATAGGGCAAGATGGAGAGATTTCGTGTGCCACAACACGGGTCGGATTTAATCACTCAAAGTTTGCATACCAAATGCATTTTGCATATCATCTCAAATCTGCCTATCCAGTTATCTATTAAACTAATTTAGTACAAATCCGTGTTTCTCTGCCACAGTTGCAGAGTACTGTCGGCTAAGAGTTGCACCACTAAACTCTAAACGAGGAGTTACTATGCGAACAGTCTAGACATCTCACAAACTTTATAAGCGACAACTAGTTGTTTGATAAAGGAATAGCTAGGCACTGTTTATAGTCTTTGAGTTGACTATTGATTTGTATTTATATTTTAAAACTGCGGGTAGTATTTAAATCCCATAACGTTTTTATATAACCATATCCTCTCGAGCGCCCAAACGTGGTTTCATACGCTTCAAAATGGTATACATTGAAAAGAGACAAACATTGTTTTGGCGTTTCATTTGAACATTGAATGGAACAAGTACGAGACCACCGTATAACGATCGGCGGGCGCTTACGGGGGGTAAAGCTTTGGTTTCCTAGGAAAGCGGTGGCGTCATATAGCGGCCGTAATACAGCGGTGAATGACGTCACTAGAACGTTGTCTATGTAAACAAAATGGCGCGGTTTCCTAGAGAGCGGTAACTGTCACCGTAACGTCAAAAAGCGGTGCCGCCATTTGCATTACGGCCGTCTTGTCGGTGTCAGATGGTTTCGTGAACGTTTCATTGATAGCGGTGAAGCTATTTTTAATACGTATTTGTGTTTTTTTTTTACCGGATCAACGTACAAAATATAATACAAAGTTATATTCATTGCTCAGTAAACGGCGACGTACTAAAATCTCAAATGCACCTTCAGTACCACGAGATTTGAATAAATCGTCTGCCGCCATACCACTATTTTCCACTTCTGATGATAGTTCATCCTCCAAGTAAATTACTAAAGCTAAATCAAGGTCGTCGTCCGTCGATTTTCTATCTTGGATACTTTTCGTTTGACGTTTGTTTTAAAAAATGACTGACGGTTTGTTAAAACGGCCGTGGAACTTTCCACATGTCCTCGCCGTAAAGACGGCCGCCTTTTTGCGCCCGTAATATTACGGCCGCTATATGAGGGCACCGCTTTTCTAGGAAACCAAAGCTTAAAAGTGTCCACCGTAAAACGGTGGCCGGGCGCTCGAGAGGATATTAAGAAATTAAGTTCCTCTTTCTTCCTGTCTGCTTCTTTATATCTAGACATTGTATCAAATAAATCACTCTTTCTTCGTGGTCTCTATGAACATGCTAAATTCAGAAACTACCCGACGGATTTACAACGGTTTTGACCATTACGTATAGAGTTATTACTTAGAAAGGTTTAGGTGTTTGTTTCACGCGGGCATAACCGCGGAAAAAGTCTAGTTGATGATAATATTCAGCGTTATATATAGAGTATCCCACTGATGGGGATAGGCTGCTACAGTAACAATCTAAATCAATGGGAATGTTCCACAATCGAAAATTATCTAAAATTTCTCCAATTGTAATAAATAAAATGTACCGTACTTATAACAGTTTGAATTCAAGTTTCTTATCCCATAACAGAACAAACCTACGATTATCAAAGTATAATACATTTATAACATTAAATTGTTTTTTATTTCTCAACTCGACTCGGTTAGTAAATAATGCCAATTAAGGAACAAGTGGTCTATTATAACATCGCTTGTCTAATTTACTATAAGTGTATTTAATTATCCTATTTATGTTTTCGTATTTGTTATGTCTGTTTTTCCTGTTATAACAATAAACCAGCATATTTACAAATCAAGGTTCCATATTAAGTTAATGAGCCTGCCTCCGCAGTATAAGTGATATAATAGGAAATAAACGATTAATGTCATTAATAACCTTCCTTTACGCGTATTTATAACATATCACGGTCTAATTATCCTAGCCCTTGCCTTTTTCCGGTTGTATCAGAGACACCTTCACCTTCACCCTGGAGCCTTGAACTAACCATTTTCCTCGTTTTCCTTCTTAGATATTGATGTAACATAACTTCACGCCTTTTATGCCCGAGAGGGTAGGCAGAAGTGTATTACACACCCACGTTTCGCCAGTTATGTTTAGGCCCCAAAGTCATGGGGGCGAGCCTATTGCCATTTACCGGGTACATTATTTAGCGAGCGATAATTAACATTTTTAATACACACATAACTTCGAAAAGTCAGAGGTGTGTTCCCGGGGTAACTGGGGATCAAGTCCGAGACCATCGTCTCGGCAGTCCATTACGTATACCACTGGGCTATTGATGTATAAATGCAATAATAAAATCTTAAAGACGTCGATAGTATTCTAGCCAAAACTGCACACTACACAACTCTAAAATCGAACCCAATACACACGCGCAAAGCAGATCAACTCAAATGGCAAAGCCTAATGCTAGCATCTAAAAATAGACCCATCTGCAACAAAATTGATAATTCCTCCAGCTATATTATTTCTCGAGCGAGTCAGGTAATTAAAATATTCATCTCAATCCCAATCTTTTAATACTAACATTAGTACAATCAATTTGATCTTGTTTTCCATTTAGAAACTGAAGATAATCTTGTTCTGGAATATTTTATTTTACTTGGGAAAAAGAAGAAGACTACAAAAAATACGAATAAACAACGCATTATGGAAAATAGTTTCCCCACATAACACAGTAACAACAGAAAACATAATGTAGGATTTATAATTTAAATTGTAACTTTCAACAAGCTTAGCAACATATAACATAAATATCACGGTAGCTTAGTGCAGAGACCCTGCTATAGACGTTTGCACACCCACGCTTCAGTACGCGTCACTGGCTTTTCAAGCTTGTGCGTATTCAATTGTCAGTTATCGTTTGTTAGACGATGAAGTAAGATATCGTGGGTAAACCTGCCATGCGATTATTCTTCAAAATGTCTTAAAATACATGTGAAGTCTGCTATCCCGTACTTGGCAACTACCTTAGCAACCCATAATTTTATAAAGAGCTGATATTATTCTGAAATTCTGAATAAATATGAAAGGTAATATCTACAAGGTTCACTGATGGCAAATAGCAAAGAAACTGAGACCGCCTTTATACTCTATATTTATGCGTAAAAAGATGATAATTAAATAATACCTTCCAATTGCTTTTAAACCGCCAACCAAAAGCTCTGGCTACTTATATTCGTGTGATTCAATAGTTGTTAATATTTATGTGCAGCGATTAATTTATTTTGTCAGTCGGCTTTCGTTTGATGTTGCATGTTGAGGATATTAATGAATGAACGACTCATTAGTCATGATTTCGGATATTTTCGAACGATTTTAAGACCTGAATTAATTCTTGTAAAAGTATGTCTCTTATTCGCATTGGCGATTGAATGTCCATTTTTATGATATACATTTTACAAAGATTGTCTTCAAAACTTTAAACGTAGGTTTGTGTCATAATATACTCGTGAGCATTGTAGTTCCCAGGTCGAGATAATTATATTGTGTCCAAGCAATTTTCAGTCTCAATAGTAATAATAATATATTGCGACAATCTACGCACAGCCCTCTGTTCCAAAACAAGGAGTCCTTTATATTCTTATATGCATACGTACTATAGATACATCAACCAGACATGGCACAATTGATCGTGTTCTTAATAGGGATATAGCTCATGAATAAGAATCAAATCCACGATTTAATAAAGTAAGTTCAAGGTCTCAAGCAACTAAACAAACAGTCCAGTTAATAAAACCAGTATGTTGCAAAAAGCGTCCGGCAAGGGTCAATATGCAAAATGCAGATGGTTGCAAACTATAAAAAGTTGCATACAATCAATAAAAATACCTGTTTGAATTGATTTACACTTGAACGATGATAAACCTTAAAACATTGGCAATAAAGTAATATTTCGTTTAATAAAAAGCAATGAAAAGTGCATGACGTGATTGGCTAAAACACGAAAAGGGATAAATCCCCTTCGTCATCCCTACCATGAGTTGAGGGACTGCACTTCAGTTTCAAGCACAGTTGTGTTCCATCGGTCACTCCGATCAGTCAAAATGGGTTACGAACTCGATCCTCACCTCAAAGAGTTTATTCAATTCATTTGTCAAGTGGTGTTTTATTTTCTTGTGGCTCTTCGCTATCTTCTACCAAAATTCTACTAATGTGCCAACATGTTCCATGTAAGTAATTCATTTATACATTTAGCTTATAATTTAGTTGATTTTTGTATCCAAAACTATTAATTTGACCCATCCATTAGATGAAAGCTAATTAGTTATACTTGTTACGAGAATTCTATAACACGTACGTAATCCTCTTTGACTCGTCATTAAATTCAAACGTAACGTTTATTTCACAAAATACTGGTCGAATTTGTGGTCATTTTGAAGCATTAGGTAGGGTCGCTAATAATACCTCCATTAGTTATATTCAGCAAATTGCCACAGATTTACTATTTTAGTTTATATTTGTAACAGGAATATTTGATCAACATGGCTACTTTATTTTTGCATTTTTACTCATTGCAGTACTTTGAAAGGTACGCGTAACGAAATGTACGCTTCACTGACTGAGTTTACGGTTTTCTGCACTTGATATGAAAAATTTAAATGCATTTGCTCTTTACTTTTCTATTTTATTAATGTTAAAAGGTGTTTTCTTCCTTTGATTCGTGATTCTGTTTATTTTGATCTGAATACTGGTGTGTTTATTTTATTTTATATTATAACTGTTTACTTTTGCTTTAAGAGACAGGCATATTATAAGACATGCTCTTTACAGAAAAGCTTGTTTGTCTTGTTTTTAAAGTTTCTATTAACATTAAATCTTTCTAAATACACCCACAAACGACTTATCTACGGAAGATGTGATATGGAGCACAACAACTTTACGAATTATTTATTGCTGAATGCATAATATATTTGTTTTTCTTTAAGTACGGATTTATACCTAGATTTTGAAAAAGTATAAACTGTAGCATAAACTTTCCAGAATACCTATATACTTAATAACCTACAAAATAGTACAAAATTATTCCAAATTAATTTAATTAAAATACTGCGGTTTTCTCTACAGCATATAATTACATTAATATCAAGAGATGCAGCGTTTATTGGAATTCAAAATAAATATATAAACGCAAGAGTTCCGGTTTCTAATTAGTTATTAAAAACTATTCAAATTATAAAGTGATTCGTTGAAATGCGAGATCGCATTTCGAAATTAAATTTATTTCAAGTGAAACTTTGTGCACTTGCAGTCGTTAATCGAGATTCTTGGTTTTTGAGCAAATTGAAATGCATGCAGAAGTGTTTGTTTAGTTTTCGTCTTTACCTTAGGAACTAAGTAACTTCTTGAGATTTTGACAATCTGGTTCGTGAACTCCACTCCACTTATTTATACGACTGTCTAAGAAAAAGAGTTTAATGTTTTATGTTGTCAAAACCGCTCTTTTTTTTAATTTTTGCGTCTTCTGTTCATCATATCAAGCTAGAGTCGTTCACCGCTGGACTTAGGCCTCCCACAAAGTTCCACAACCGCTACTCGCGATCTTAACCAGTCGTCTGATAAGTCATTTGGATTGTCTTTTATAAAGTGACAATGAATTGAATTTTGCCACCTATTTTTTAATGTGAAATATCTAACCTAAAGGTAAATTTTTGATTTAGTAAATACTATTTTTATTTATTTATTTATAGACTCACGCCTGTATCCACGAAGGGGTAGGTGGTGGTGTAATACACCCGCATTTTGCCATGAATTTTTAGGTCCCACGTAATAGTAAATATTATTCACCTGTTAATATAATATAGATAAGTTTTAAAGCTAATAAGGAAATTTAAAGCATTCAAATATGATTAAAATCATGCCATACACACTTGCGTGTAACCATGTACATGATTTGAAGCTGTCTTTGCGCATTACATATTTGTTTCTTTTTTCACAATATTAACATATTTTTCCTTTTTTTCCAGGCACTCCTCAAAATATCATCAGCCTATCTAAATAAGAAAATACCGAACATCCCAGACATCAAAGTCGACGGTGCCGAAGAAAAATGGTGAGTACATAGTAATTAATAACAACGTCTTACGTGAGCGATGTATCGACATGACTCTCTGGGGGCCTGGCATTCACTTCTCATTTCATATATCGGTTGCCGTAGTAACGTAAGCTAGTCTTTCTTCGTGGACCACATGACATAATATATAGCTTTTGCCATTGCCTTTTTTGCACTAAGTGAATCCAATGAATACAGATTTACATAGAAGCGCAGTTCTTAAGGATTTCATGTGCCGAACCGATTCCAAGTGGAGACTGTCTCCAGTTTAGTTCGTAGTTGGCGCCGTGGCGCGCTGTCGTCGTTCTCCGTCTCTTCCTTGCTCTGGTAATTCAAATACACAGGCAGGAGGAATGTTCGTCTTTCTTGCTCTCGTAGAGACAGCTGTCACAGCGCCACTGCCACGCCGCCAAGCGGCAATTTGAGTCGTAGAAAGTTTGTCTTCAAAGCGCCTATATGAAATGCGCCTCTATGTAAATATCTGAGCTCTTTGGTGAATCCCAATACCGCTGATCGAATGTCACTTGACTAGGACCTCAGGAAAAGCATATGAACATTTTAAATAACACCGGTTCTTTTTCGCCATGAAGATTAGTTTAATAGTTTCTTTGCGGCAACGTCGTAATGATATCTGTCAACACAAGATAACCACACGATATCGCACATTATACAGGAAGATACAAATGATGTAACTGTGCTACCTCATTGTGTTCTATAGTTTCAGAATGCTAGAAAGAGAAAACAATACCAATTAATAACGGTATCTCTTTCGTACATATTTAGTAATAATTATTTAGCAGCTTTAAAGAGATTGTCTATTAAGCGGACGCCGGGCTCCAAAGTCGAAGGTCTTAGATCGCAACCGGGACAACACTAGATGACTGCACGGCTGGCGTAGTGGTTTAAGCGGTCGCCTCGCCGTTTAACACTGCGCCGAGTGTTGTGGGTTAGATTCCCACACGAGACAACACTTTGTGTGATCCCTAATTTGTTGTTTCGAGACTGGGTGTTCATTGTGTCCGTTGGTTGTATGCCTGTAAAGTCCGCCGCAACACAGGATTGATTCCAAGTGCGGGAGTTGTCTTTTTAAAAAATAATAAATAAATAACTAGGATGATGATGTTGACGATAATGAAAGAGGAGGTCAATTGTCGCATGATGTCACGTCGCCGCATCGCATCGCTTGCCATCGCTCACGCAAGACACGATTTTAATGCTAGCGAACTATTTTTTAAATGCTAAGCGTTACACCTGTTTATATAAGTTTAATGCGAATACTATTTATTATTTTTTATATTATCGCGAATATTATAATTATTATTTAGGTTTAGTTTTGGTTTTTGGCGAATATTTTGTGTTCTAAATTATTGTATTTGATATTCTCTTGTTTTCTTTATTACAAAAATGGTGATAGATGTCTACCTACTTACATACCTGGGCCCGAATATTAACTCTACCGAAATATTCTTATTTTCCATCACTTACATCAACCCGTATTTTCACATTTCATGTCTTATTTGCAGAATTATTTTGAATACTTACTGTTTTCTCCACATAGCTTGCAGATAAAGTCAGTTTTAAAAAATAGGCACATGCGCAGAATTTAAAAATATTCCGCATTTTATGTATACTTTTTAGCGTCTATGTAATGGGCAGATAGGTAGGTACATACAAAACAATCGAGTAATGTATCAGTCAAAAATGGCTATAAGCTTTTCTTCTTATTAGTATAATTGCTAATTAGAGGAATAGGCATCTGTCAATAAATGACTAAATATTGTTATAGTCCTTTATTCTTCTTTATTAATATGGATTACTTTTGACTATTAATTATTAATGTTGTTTATTCAGCAAAATTGGATTCAATTCCAACTCAATAAAGATTAGGTACTTATCTTTTTAATGAAGGTTTCTTTACTTAGATAATCGATACTTTATATTATTATCAATTGTTTTAGAAAAGTATAAAGAAGTTCGTCGGGCCTGTGGTACCTATTTATTGGTTATTAATTTGATGTTTACCGCTGGCTTAAATTAAACAAAATTACCTTCTATATCTTTTTTTGCATTTTTTATTATTTATTATTGTTGCCTTAGCAATTGTATGATGCTACATATATTTTATGTATTAATGTCTAATCAGGTATTTATAAAGTTTATCAATGCTTAAAGAAATCATATTGTAAAATTTACAGCGCAAACCCTCTTGGTGGGAAACTACAGAGTAGACAATTCTATATTATCCGCTAAGTTAATGGTGATTGATAAAAGATTGTGTTTCATTTCATGTATATATTTAAGAGTTTATTTTAATTGCCCCAACTAAGTTCCTTCCTCATCAGCCTTTAACAGTCCACTGCTGGACTAGGCCTCTCCTTTGAAAGGAGGACTAAGTTAACAAATCGTTGTTGTGGCAGTCCTTTACATACAAAAATGAACATGTTTTAGGACTCCGCTTTTCAGTCTGCAAATTGAAGTCAATATGCTACACAGAACATTATTGTGTTCTGGGATGTGACTTGTATAGCGTAATATAATATCGGCATCTCGAAATAAATCAAAGATACTTAAATGTTTAATTTGCGTTGTAGTTTCCAAATGAGATACAAGTGTGCCGTATGGTTTCCTTATTACACAGAGTTATAGGTATATATCTAACGACATATTGTTTGTATTTTTAACTAACCTAGTATTACGGAATGTCTATGGGCCTGAATGTTATGTACGTTTCAAAGAGACATGACATAAAATAATCTTTTGCTTCAGGTATACTGTATATTTTACAAACACCTTATTAAAATGGTATATTTTATAATTATATATAATATATTTGTAAATATATATATCGGCGTCAAAAAAATATAGACCTATAGCTGACTTTCCTCTGAAATTGGATTCGAGCAATCGCGCAGAAAGATTACTTCAATCGTATCTTGTTGCCTAGGTTATAAGCTCATAAATGTAAAGCAAATCAAATACATATAACTGTGAGGTCTCCGTAAAGTTCTTCGAGTATTAGGTTAAATAAGCAGGTATCTTCAAGAAAGAACTAACATCAAAGAGGCGTTTTATCTTGTGTATTCGTTTTTATTACAAAGATATCAAGTAGGTATACAACTAGTTTTAAAACATAAGTTTTGATGAACATTCTGTCAGATCAGATCTATTTAGACTAGTAAGCTGAGCACTCAGATGCGTAAGTCTTGGATGCAACCGGGATAACTTTATGATGATAGTATAATGACATTTAATGGACATAGGCATGCATAGCTTTTAAGTTTTTCACAATTAGAACCTTATAGTACTTTTTATTGTTTTTCAAAGTATTCACCACGTAGCTACACTTTTCCATTCGCTCAAACCAGTTATTGTCACATTATTCCACTCTAAAATGGGGTTGTTCAAAATGGCTGACTTGAAAGCGTCGACTGCTTCTTCACCGGACTGGAACCTTTGACCACGAAGACTTTTCTTAATTTTAGGAAATGTAAAGAAATTGCTAAGGCTTAGGTCAGGACTGTATGGAGGATGGTCAAGAATTTCTACTTCTTCCTGCTTCAAATAATCGTAGTGATAGTGATATTTGGATAGGTGAAGATAAAGATAAAGGGTTAAGTGTTAAGACTGATGCTAGTAATTAATAAACAAACAATCTTGGAGTGGAAGCAATATAGCAACAAAGATCAAATAATTAGATTAAGTGCGAGTCCCGTAAGGGTCCCATAGTTCAGGTATCCACTTAACATACCCTTTATCTTCACTTAACCAGATATCACGATCACTTGTTCATCACCAAAAATAACTTTGTTTTCCATTGTGTTTGTATAAACGACAACGTTATATTTGCGGTTGATTAAAATTACTTAAATTTAAAATAGTTTTTAGCACTTTTTTGATAGGCAAGTTATTATAGGCATATTTGTTTATAAATTATATTACATAAAAAGTACGTCTCATCTGGTTATCAGATCAGTGACGGTAGGTAGGTAGGAACTCTTATTTTAGAGCGTACCTCTAGGAAGGTTTTACTAAACTCATATTTTTCTTAAATTATTTGAATTTTCATTATGTAACTACGATAGAATTCCAATAGCGAAATTTGGCATACAATTCCTAATTGTTTGACTAAGTAATGCTCTTCTACGTTGGTCACTTGTTTGAGCGCTTATAGTCCGTTTGCGCCCGACCGCTAACTCTGTGTAAAGGACACACTAAAACCTCGGTCTTGAGTATTTACTAGGAACAAGAACTATTGCGTCAAGCAGCCTTCAGAGGTCTATAAATTTAGCCAAACAATAAAGTTAACCAGAGTTTATATCATAAATAAATACAGGCACTTACTTAGGTACATTTTTGACATATAAAATAGGGCGCATTGATTAAACTATGAGTTCTTTCGTTATTTTTTTAACGGTATGGGCTGCACCAGTCGTCGTCTTAAGATGATAAGAATATATATATATTAAGTATTGGATAAATTAATTTTAACTTCTAATGAAACTGCGGATAGAAAGCTTGCGATTAAATTTAATGGCACGGCCCTGCTTTTTAATACTACAAATCTTATAATACCGTTATATTACTTTCTCATAACCACAATTAAAAAGAAGAGATGTTATCAAATTTCCAGTCAATACGAAGCCATAATTTAATTAGTCTTCTGAAAACTTTGATCACATCAATATTATATTCAAAGGTATCAATTTGTAAGTGTACTCTCGAAGTAGATGCAAGTTCGCAAGAGAAAGTCTTTATACTTGAAGCACAATGGAACCGCGGTACCTTGTAAGCACATTATAAAGACAAATTAAAACGACAGCCTTTGAGAATTATGATGAGTAGTGTCGGCGTAATAATGTGTTTATTGCAGCGACAATGAGTGAAGTGTCAAGTGAATTTGTGTGAAGTGAAGTGTGAAGTGAATTTTAAATTCACTTTGATTTAGTGTGGGGTGAGTTTTGTCACCGTCTGATTAGTGACGGTTGAATTAATTGGCGAATAACATAATGTAAAATTACGGTCTAAAGATTTTTTCTGGCAAAAGTTCCTATTTAGAGGAGGTGAGGGAGATATGCCTATGTATTTTTATTGTTCATATTTTAAGTTAGGTAGTAATGCGAAGTGTTTTTGTAGTGTCAGTGGTCAACTGTACAAGTTTAAACAATTGGGCGATTTTAAGTGGAAAGGGCATGAGTTTCTTCTGGACTCTTCTCATAACTGTACTCTATTTCAGAACATATGGGACAGTAAATTTTATTAATATTCATAAGTGCCTCTCAGTTATTAAGCTGAATTTGAATTTGGAAAAGAAACGGGTCCGATTATATCGTTACGACAGTTGAATACTTAATCGTTTTAATGTAGCTTATAGGTATTTGTAAAATAATTCCGTTACTGACTGGCAAAGAAAGCAACGCCAGCGCAGGAAGATGTTCCTTGTGGACCCTAAGAAGGGATTTCCCATACGGGATCTTGCAGAAACTGTGAATTAAAATAATATGTAGAATAGGTACATCGCTGCGTTCGAATGCAAGAAAGGCAAACAAATTCGCATTTATTATACTAAAATGGATTAGAGACGACTGCAAAAAATTAATTGCCTAATTTTAATATACCTAACTGAAAATCTGTTCGGGGCAGTTTACAACTACAATCTACATAACTCGCTTTTTAATTAACCAACGCTTACGGCAGATTAGCGAAAAATGTAATAACCTTTGTTTATAGCACGAACACCATTCCTTATCAAAAATATAATAAAGGAAAAATTAGAATCGTTAGTTATGAGCATTAAAATTATTAGGTACCTATTGTGTACAGTTTATAATTTTCAATCAAATTACTTAATGTGGAAATTGTTCCTATGCAAAATCAGAGTACCGAGTGCAATGCGTGATAAACAAATAAGCACATTAGGTATTAATAAGTACGTATATCTCACCGAAAAGGGGTAAGCCAATATTAATTCTCGTTTCGTTTTATTCTGTGCTCCCCTAATTGGAGGGGGGAATATACCCCCACAATGTGCCCAATTAGTACTCAAAGTTTGACCCTCTAATTGACGGATTATTTTCATGCCCTGCTGGCTCTGGATTTGTTATGTACTACGTGGAAATACATTCAGGTAGGTATATACCTAGCCAGACAATATAGGTGTAGTACCTAAAGGGGAGTCAAAGGGGGTAATTAGGGAGATTGGTAATGCTATCATGATGAGGGACAATGCTATGGATTACATAGGCACATGTTACAGGGAAAGATACTCTTTGTAATCAAATAAAGCCTGGGCAGATGCACAGTGCGGTGATTATTAAGTAGTGAATAATGTATGCAGTAACTAAACTAGGTATATTTGAAATCAGATTTTAACGTTGCACCATTTGTAACTACGATAGAATTCCAATAACGAAATTTGGCTTGCAATTCCTAATAGTTTGACTAAGTAATGCTCATTCTGTGACCAACGTGGTCACTTGTTTGAGCGCTTATAGTTCGTTTGCGTCCGACCGCTAGCTCTGTGTAAAGGACTCATTAAAATCTCGGTCTTGAGCATTTCTAGGAACAAGGACTATTGCCTCAAGTAGCCTTCAGAAGTCTGTAAATTTAGCCCAACAGTAAAGATAACTAGATATATATCAAATCTTAATATATAAAATCCTTGCGTTACTGACTGACTGACAGACACGCTACAGCCGAAACTATTGAGCGCAGGAAGCTGAAATTTGGCATGTATGTTCCTTGGGAACTGTAGGGGTGCACTAAGAAGGGATTTCCCTAAATTCCCACGGGATCGGCCAAAACGGGTTAATTTAAAAAAAATGCAGGCGTAGCTGCTGGCGTCCTCTAGTATAAGTATAAACTTAAATATTTTAATAAATAATATTAGTCGGACTGATTGCAATATTATACATACATAGACTCACGCCTGTTTCCCGGAGGGGTAGGCAGAAACTACGGAACTCCATTTGCAACGATCCTGATATCTCTCTTGCTTCATTCACTCCCATCAATTCTCTCATGCATGTTCTTCTGTTTAGGGTACTTCTGACGTGTCCTCTTTTTCTTTAGGGTTCCACCAGTTTCAGTCAGTCTAAAGTTGGTAAGACTCATTACAAAATAAATAATTTTGTATATATGTTGTCAAATTGCGGCAGTATGAAACTGTAAAAGTATTGAACAAATATTTTTTTACTACTTAATGAATTTGCGGATAGAAAGCATTATTTTAATAGTAAGATCCTTTTTAAAACTACGAATCTTATTATACTGTTTTATTTCTTTCTCACAACCACAAAAATACATTTTAATCTCAATTAAATACGCGAAAAGACAAATAAGGTTTAGGCGTTGTAAATTGCCGCCGTATTCCTGTCGTCTTACTTACTTAATTACTTATGTCCTATTGTCTGCCATATTCAAAATCATGATCATTATACATATTACTGTGAGCACCTAGAGAACTTTAATAAAATTATTTAAGTTGAGATCTTATTAGATTTTAACGTTCCACCATTTGCATGCGTCGATGATTTTACTTGTCACAGATATTAATTGCTCACATGTTCTCAAATATTAATTTATAAAGATTGACGCTTGCATTCATAGGATCAAATGATTTCAGTTAAATGATTTACTTGAATTGAATTTATTTATTTGAAAAAACATTGCGAGTACGTACGAGTTTTTGCTATTTATTCAGTTATTCAGCCACACAACAACCTATTTAATGAATAGTTACTGCTTATATTCTGGCATATCTTAGTTCGTCTAGAAACTTTCGGGATACGAGGCGAAAGTATGATGCAACCGGAATAACGGGCCATGAAGATCACTGATAGTGATTAATACTCAATATATGATAGCTACGTTAATTCGTCATGGTATGCTAGTCTACAATTTTTCATAGCTCCTTACTCATTAATAACGTCGAATAACATACGGAGATTGAGTCTGTTTTGACTGGCTGTAATTTTATTTTCGTTGTAATGGCAGCCAGACTTGGGAGAGGCCTATGTCCAGCAGTGGACGTTTCTAGTCTATCTGTTGCTATGTGGAGCTATTCTTAATTCCTTTTCAGTATCAGGGATTTTCATGAAACAATACAACAACAGAACAATTATCATAAAAATCTTACTCACAGATTTAAGTGTGTTTTTTTTTGGTATTTATAACGGTGTAGAGGTGAGGTCCATGTATGAGATTATTTTAATGTTTTACTATAATAATTGTGGCATTCAGCTGTACTGGTTAATTAAGATACTAATTACTTTTTACAAACGTTGCTTATACAGTTTACAAAGAGAAAGGGATACCTGTCAACATGAGAGGCCTAGAAGTAATTACCTAGATAGAAACCGCCTCTAGCTATGACTGACCTGCAATTTTTCTCTTGTGCATAACTCAATTATAGAAATATATTGACCAATTATGTGGCAATACTTTGAGCAAGTATTAATTTGACGCCAGCTGTAGCTCGCGATCTACATTCATAATATATGTAGGTACTACCCAAATTTCTGATGAAAGGCAACCTAAATATCTTAATTTATTTCCCTGATAGAGTGTATACAAAACTTCATATCGTTATGTTGGTATACGATTGATGAATTAAGCGGGAAAACGTAACACAAACAAACTCGCATTCCAATATTTATGTTATAAAAATTACGCGGAATTACTTCTATGTGTCCCAAGCGCCCGAAATTAGGTACAGCATGTTTTATACCAACAGCCGTAGACACAGGACTACCAACTAAGCGCCTTAGATTTTCACCTTTGTTATTCAAATAATTATGCGACTGTGTCATCATCAGCCTTTAACAGTCCACTACTGGACTATGCCTCTCCTTTGGAAGGAGGAATTGGCCTACTATACCACGCTGGCTGAACGGGTTGGTATAGGATTTGTATCAAGTTTTCCTTCTCTTACAGTGCTGTTCTATGCATGATATGCTCCCTCTGTCGGCTTTTACGACACCCATGGTAGGATATGGGGTGGTGACAATCCGTATTCTTAATCCGTCACCACACGGACATCACGGACACCACGCGACTGTGTACCATTACATAAATATGACTACGTATACCAATCCCGAAAGGTTGAAAGCATTCACTTAAATAATATCATAAGAAGTAATACCGACTTAGATTCGTATTATCCTGTCAATGATAAACGCCGTAACCTTTCCGAAGGTACTGGTAATCGAATAGGTAACTACTTACATGAGTATTACTTGGTAAAGTATTGAATAAATTATAAAAGTAGACGAGAAGGAGTCCACACGCGATCTCAAGAATCGAACAACACAGAGCATGACCTGGTTGTTATTCAAATACAATATAATTATATTGTATTTGATTTTCATTTAATATTTAATACATGTAGGAAGAAACGACAATGGCCTTAGAAGAGGCGGCGGGAAGAATTGGATAAATTAGAAGTTTTCAAAAGGATTGGTAGGAACTCGCATGTGACAGGTGGAGGATAGAAGGGGAGGTTTTTGCCCAGCAATGAGCCCTAAATTAGGCCAGTAATTATAATAATAATAACATGTAGGCTGGGTCAGATAAGTCTTTTTAACACCGACTAAAAAGTAGAATATGGTTGTCCCTTTGATTTGCCAAGGTCAGACGACAGTCACTTTGTAATAAATAGCTATTTCAATTTTGGAGACTGGACTCCAACGTAAAAGCTCTAGATGCAACCGAGACGCTTGGACCACGACGATTATGACTTCAGATAATAACTTATACTGGTATTGGTCAGCTTATTCAAATCTTATACTAATCTTATACTAATATATGAAGCTGAAGAGTTTATTTGTTTGTTTGGTTGGTTAAACGCGCTAATCTCAGTAGGTAACTACTGGTCCGATTTGAAAAATTCTTTCATTGTTCAATAGCCCATTTATCGAGGAAGACTAGGCTATATAACATCACGCTATGAGCGGCGGGAGCAGAGCAGTAACCTTAAATAGCGTGAGTGTAGCTGGCACTTGACCTTAATTCTTCATCAATAACTCAACAGAGGAAAATGTTATAGAAATTTTCACAACGCTATACGTTTTGAAAATTTTGTTATTAGGTGCTCTATATTTTGTAGGTACCTTTAAAAGGCTGCTGACTGCTCTGGCGATTAAACTATATTTTTACTCCAAGTTGTTTGTAAAATAATGTACGTACCTACGTAATGTGCTCAAAACTATGTCAAAATTAGTAATCATTGTAACCTCTTATTTGTTACATAACCGCTAATGACTGAGTTGTCTTATAAACAAAGAAAAGGACGAACTTAACTTAACTATTTGGTTTGTATGGCCCAAATTATATTCATGACCATCATCATCATCAGCTGGGCCTGGGCCTCTTTTCAGTATGCAAATGGTAAGGCCATAGTCCACCACGCTGGCAAAATTTGGGTTAGCAGAGCTCACATGACCTCCAAGAATATTATGGCGAACTCTCAGACATGCAAGTTGCCCGACGACATTTTTGTACACATTTTTGACAGTCTTAAGTAATTTTAGTAAAAAATGACTTCAATCTTATTTGGCTTACATAATTTAGGTACTTATTTAGTAAGATTACTTACTTTGTTTGTTTACCAAGATGTCAAACTCGGCATGTAACTTTAAGCGATTTTATAGCCCGCGGGTGCTTGCAAATCTTATTGCTATTTACTTATGTGTCTTGTGCCAAGGACATCATTCTCTATCATTACAACTATTCTAGTAGTTCAGGAAATAAAATGAGGCTAAGTACTTGGTTGTTGACAACTTGTCAAAAGGAAGTACGTAGATTATAAAAAACTAGCCTTTTTTCGCGTAGCGGTCCCAAAGTTAGCCCTTGTACCCTATTTTGGTTATTTCTGATTTTAAGCTATAGTACAGAAAAGTTAAATTAGTACCTCGTTGGGATTTTCCGTTAGGAAATTCTCATTAGCAGCACGGAGTCTGGTAATGTGCCCGGTACGGCAATAGGCTCACCCCCTATTACGTTGGACCTAAAAATTCATGGCGAAATGTGGGTGTAATAATACACCTCTGCCTACCCCTTCGGGGATACAGGCGTGAGTCTATAAAAAAATTAAACATAAAATTAAATTAGTACCAAGCCATCCAGTCACGTGGTTCAGTAGAGTTTGCATCAAAGAGTAACAAACATCCATCCATACTTACAAACTCCAACTCCAATCCATATACTGGACATAGGCCTCTCCAATGGCACGCCACTACCACACACGAGCCCGATTTTCGGCTCGTCGTGTCCAGCCGCTGCCAACCACTTGGCGTACCTATATCGTCACTCCACCTAGACGGAGCGCGTCATACACTACGTTTGCTTATCTTATAATACAGACACCTAATAAAGAGAGCCTATCTCTCAATAACTTTAGATAGACAGTGTATTTAGGTATTTTTCTAGAAATGGTGGTCGTCTTGCTAGGCATATAGGTACCATCCCTGAGCCGGGCAGAGCCCTATCCCAATTTCTTATTTTTTTATTTTTGTGTTTAGCCATAGATAAACATTAAATTTGCCCTGCCAGAATATGGGAATATTCTGGTCTAACGTAATAACAGACATAATCAAATATTTTTATAGGTATTTAGGTACTTACTTATGTAATTCTCTTTAAGCTGTGCATTTTTGTCTCTTTCTATTGGCTGGCACATGGTCTAATCGTTAGTGGCTATTCTAAGCTCACTCTCGCCCTCTGAGAGTCCCATTCTCAAGCGAAATAATATTTGTGACATGAGCGCGATTATTATTTGTGTCTAGGAGTTACTAAGTCTAGCCAGAATGTAGCTAACTTTCTTGGTTTGGTCTGTGCATTTCGTTTTCTTAGCAAATATTATCTAATTTATCTTGTAATCCATACCATTAATGTTCACTTACCAAAGTAGAGAGGCTCCTAATTTAAGTAATTTAAATCAATTAACAAATTGACTTAATGGCATTGTAATATTCATACACTACCTCTTTGAATATATGTACTTATATAGGTATAGGTAGAAAATATAATCTACTTTGTCTTGTCACTCGCTTAAATTAGGGGGAGGACCTCTGTCGAAAATTGGGCGTACCTAATCCCGCGTCGTCGTTACCGCATAAACAAGTCTGAAGCATAATACATTATTATTAGAATCTCCTGAATTATCTATTTCTAGAATAGGTACAGCTGTTTATAAAGTGATTCATAAGCACTTGACTTAAATATCAAGTAAACAACTTATCTATAAATAGTCAACAACACCAATAACAATTAATCATAACAGCGCATTGCACAAAATGTAACTCCTAGCGACATCTATTCACCGTCTATTGAAACAATAGGGCAGAAAGATTAATGTACAAACATAATAGCGCCCACGTAGCTGTGTTGATTGTTCACGGTGTTTTTAAAAGATGGCGCCACTTTATACTTTCGTAGACATGTTATATTTCGTAGGCTTTGTGTAGCATTGTGATTTCGTTTGAATATGACAATGCGATACCCAAATGTTGTGTTTATGAATCTATTTTAGAGTACTATATTAACCTCATTGTTTTATCTAACAAATTAGCTAGGTAATCTAGCTCAAAAAATATATCTTATTAACGCTACGGACCTGCTACGAAAATTGACAATTTGAGTGCTTGATAAACATAGCGTTTACAATCGCATAATATAAACGAACATTATTGATTAGGTGTTAAAAAAAAGCCAGGGTCAGGCTACGTTAATGTTTTCTGTTGGCTATTGGGCTAGATTTGCCGATATGTATATGAAACTGCGAATGTATAAGATACATGTCAGCAGGACATACTTTAAATCATTTCAGCCGCGTTTACTCAGGTGTGTATACCTAAATAAATGTGTTTCTGAGAATTAGATTTGATCTGCTTAGCTCTTTTACATAGGTACCTACTCATGGTATAGACTCACGTCTGTTTCCAGGAGAGATAGGCAATGCATATGGGATAGGCAGACTACGAACCACAATTTGCAACAATTCTGACATATCTCTGTTGCTTCATTCCCTCTCATCTAATATATGTAGCTCTTTTAAAGTAAAGGTTAAGTAAGTGAGTCTTTTAAGCAATAGGCTCGCCCTCTATTACGTGGGACCTAAAAATTCATGGAGGAATGTGGGTGTAATATTACACTTTTGCCTACCCCTTCGGGGATACAGGTGTGAGTCTATATAGCCGATATATTTTTAAAATAAAAATACGTCCCTATTTATCTATTAGGAAAATAAATTTAGTAAAATATCCGTAAAGACTTCTAACTAAGGGTCGAACATTGTCGTAGAGAAATTATTATGCCCCACATAATTCACATAATTAACTAATGTACAGTAAAAAGGGACAAACTCTATTTGGTCTTTGATTTTCAGAAATTTGGAAAGAGAAAACAAGACCGTGTTATAAGGTATCTATTTCGTATTTGTCCACAATAATTTGATAACTTTGAACAGATGCTTAGTCTATATTTTATTAAAGTATAACCTTCAGCATCCCCTTGCCTGTGTTAAATGAAAACAAATGTGTTTAATTTTGCAACTTAGTTAATAAATCTTAGCAAAATACATTGTAGCAGTACATAACTGCCTACCCATGAGTATGCAACGCGGTCTAAAGGTACATAATTACATTAAATTTATCTGAAGAGTACATACAAAACCCAGCGAAGCGCACCAGACGTCCAAATCAAAAACGCTCAAAAGTTATAACCAGCCGAACTCTCAATTAATTTTCATTCCCCTGATGGAAGCCCTAGGCTTCCATTAGGGGATGTTACGTCCATTTTAATATACATGGTGGGCACTGCGCAATTTCAATTTAGGTACTGTTGAGCCCAGGATACCTAAGGGGAGTACTAACAAAGCCGTACCTAGGTTTAGCAAACCCCTGATGGAGTGGCCGAAATTAATTGATATGCAGTGTGATTGACATGTCCGAAATAGGGCCCTTTGTCGAACGTATTGGGCATCAGACTAAAACCCGCTTTGATATTTTCCCCTGCAGCTGTGTCTGTGTTTGAGCTTACAATATTCAAAAGGGAATCTAGAAACTGTGTTTATGGTTAGGTAGAATGTTTTTAAATTAAAGTACAGTTGAAATAAAGCCCTATGTATTTGCCTTTGAGTTAGTCGATGTTTCGAGTTTATTATGCAGTTGTTTCAAAGTACAAGGTGGCTACTTTTAAAATATTTTTGTAAGGCTTCTTAGCTATCAACTTTGGAAATGCTAGGTAGGTATTTAATTAGAAATGATTGATATCTAGTTACTCCTAACAATTAATAAATCGGTAGGTAGCTCCATAGATGTGATGCCAGTATGCCCTGATCCATCTTATGTATTTAAATTTTTGTTATATACGTACTTATTAGCTACAGACGCTAGAGGCCAGTTTGATTGATGGTTTACAGAGTCCATTACAGTGATTCCCTGTACCTACGTTTTTTATTCTTAAACATGTTTTCATGCCGCAGGTATATCTAAGCGATAGCAGCGTCTTACGCGTCGGCAAATAAATTACGCCCACTCACGCCCAAGCGCCGGCCGGTGGTATTTGAAACAATGTAATCTTTCATATATTTCATTACTTTATGATTGCCACCATTTTATTTCGCAATTTGTTGCTGATTGAGTAAGAGATGAAAATTTAGTAAGAGACGTATCACAAAGCTGATGGGACCGACAGGGCCAAGTCAAGATTTCTTTTAGAGCGGACTCTAATATAGATTGAATAAGTTGTTGAATTTTGTAGGATGATTGTCTTTGTTCAGTTAGATTTAATAATAATATACTTGAAGACATACAATTCCCTAGAGTATAGGTAATATGTATTACAAGCCTCGTAGCAAGTCAGTTTTTATTTCTGTGCTGTTTGACTTTATCACTTAGTTATTCAATACAAATTAAGTATTTACTGAATATGAGTAGGTCAATATAATTACAATTATATTTATATCCTTTTCGTAAAAGTAACGACTTAATTAGCTTCGAAGTTGCAGTATTCCTTGCGAAACCAGAGATCATCATTTTCAATTCCCCAGACTTCACTAGTCACTGCCGTACATCTACAATACAGAAGGAATAAATATGGTCAGGCCCATACACAGGGCACAATTTTACCACTGATAAAATTTTCAATCGAATAGGCTTGGCCCGTCTACACGACACAATCTAATCACTGATTTTCATTCCGTCCACCCGATTGGTTAAAATCGTACACGGCTAACAAATATTGATGTTTCTGATTGGAATAATATTCTGCTTTCGGTAGAGACTAAACTATTTATTTACCTACCTACGATTGAGAAATTTTATTTTATCATACATGCCTATCTATTCGTATCTACATGTTACTGGTTATAATAAAGTGTATTTTAGAATTCTTCTCTGGTCGCATGTATTTAAAGGCTTTAAAGAAACTTTAATTTAATGTCGAATAAACCACGGACTCTAGGTCCCAGGGCTAAGATATTGCATCGCAACCATTTTACTCTTGGATGATTATAAAATTTAACCTGTACCTAACTGCGAAAGGCATGTGCAATAAGCTTAATATATGAATTTATCTACACGTCAGACTAATTACGCGATTGAGTGGAGACAAGAAAAGCTTCTTTCTGCTTGTCGTAATACACGGAAGATCACATTCTCACCAAACACACAGTACAAATCTTACCACAACATAACCTTTAAATAAAGTTGAAATTTCTCAACAATAATATAAAATCAATACTATTTCTCAACACAAACACACATTTTCTCAGATAACCAGAAGTCGTGGTAAGTATTACTTAAAGTTCCGTCGCTGGCGAGCTATTAGGGAACCTAACTTTTAATGCGAACCTTGTTTGTTTCGATGGAGAAACAAACAAGGTTCGCATTAAACACAAACGCAATGTAATTTGTACAACGGTGATTGTGGAAAACAGGACTGACATTGAAACTTATTAATTAGAGATGTGCAAAGAAGATGGAAAGTATAATTCAATTTGTGTCTTGATTTGTTCATGTTATTTTTCTGGACGCGAAGAACTGAAGGTCAAGCTTAGTGATGATGATAATGGTGATATTTTATGAAAATCTAAAATTATATACGGGCGGTTTCAATATTCGATATATCTATGATTTTGGCTAATATACAGGGTGTCACAAGACCCATCACCAAGCCGAAGTCTACTCGTTGTGGACATCATGCCAAATCATACTAACTAAAAATAATACCTGAGAAACGATTTTTTTAAATTTTCACATTTTTTAAACCGCAATTAAAAGCGTGCGCTTGCAATGCTCGAAATACCTCCTTATCCATGGGGTCATAGGGCATCTAAAGAACATATTGGCGGAGCAAATGCATCGATTTTTTACCTAATTAGAAAAATTCCATACTAACTTTGAGCCTCAATATCTCCTGAACCAGTAATTTCCCAGGTATGGTGCCGAAGTAAAAAATGTTCGTAGTGATTGGTACAACATGTGATTTCATTTTTCGTTAATGGTCTTTTGACACCCTGCAGGTAGGTACATAATTCATGTGGAGCTTACCTATATCTTGTATTGTATAGAATGTGTCAAATATCTCTAGTAGCGAAATCAATCAATAGATCGAATATTGTAATAGGCCGTTAGTAATACCAATGAATACAGATTTATATAGAAGCGCAGTTCTTAAGGATTTTTGGATTTTCTTAAAACGCCCCTATCGGACAGTAGCGACTGATAGTCTCCTAGGGGGCGCATTTAGGAAATGTATGAAAATTGTTTCCGTCGATTCGTCTATCGTCACTGTGTAAAACTCGTACTGGCCCCACTGACAGATAGGTGGACAGTGGAGGCTAATGAATAACTCCCCGCTTTCACCTTCTCTTACGGACCGCTGAAACTTATAAATCCATAAAGTGCCATTTTAATTCAATTATAGGCATACTGCCTCGCAAAGAGAATACTGCGCTGCAATAATTTACCATGTAAGGTATCTATATCCAATTAATTATCGTGTAGGGTAACAAAGGATTTTACCGACATATTGTCCCAGTTGTGACAGGTAGTGCAGTAAATCGCCTTCGGAGTCCAGGTCAATTTTAATTCACTTATGGGTAAAAAGGATGCGAGTTGGAATGCAATGTGCTAGAGTTTATGTTTTTATAACAGTGTTTTTACCTATTATATGCTTTCAGATACCTACCTATCATAAAGTTCGTTAAGTAAAATTAAACTAAATACGCGAAGTTCTAAGTGATTTAGAAATTACTAGACTGCTCTACCCGCTTGAATTATATACCTAAACTTTTTCTGGAATCTCACTATCTATTAGCGAATATCGTACGAAAAACGAGTCATTTTTTTAAGTTTATCGCGTTAAACAGACAGGACAAAAGGGCGAATTCATTTTATAATTAGTATAGATCCTATGCGGGGAAATTTACAATCACATCGACGGATACAAAGTACATCCAAACTCGAAACTATTTGTGAATCACACGGGATTGATCTGAGCAGAGATTGACGTCACGGCGCAACGCTTAGAACATTACGCTATCCACCATCGATGTATATGTACTTATAGATATATATACTGCCTCCGTGGTCCAATGGATAGCGTATGCGACTGCTGGTCGGGCAAAAGTGTTATTGGGTTTTTCCGAATTCTCAGTAGCAGCACGGAGTCTGGGTGATGTGCCCGGTAACGGCAATAGGCTCGCCCCCTATTACGTGAGACCTAAATATTCATGGCGAAATGTGGGTGTAATATTACAACTCTGCCTTCCCCTTCGGGGATACAGGCGTGAGCCTTTAAACAAAATATATGTCAATGCTATTCACAAACTTTTACTGATATACGATATAAGTTGACTTTAATGTTACTCAATCTTTTTATCTACTACGTACAGGAATAGCGCTTATAGTGTGACTTGTCCTGCCTTTAATTACAGATCAGTAAATACTTTGAGAGTAATGTTTACTCAGATCCTAAATAGGATGGATGACCGCTTGTTTTAACATTAACATCAGAGCGCTACCGAGCTTTTTTTTTTCTGCCGAACAAATTGACTCCATGTTGCCTGATGTTAAGCAGTCAATGAAGTCCCATAGTGATGGCCATCATCCCAGCAGCCAGCATGGCATTATGGCATGATGGACCTCACCTTGACGGCCTTGAGTAAAGCTTTTTCACGCCCCGCTTAAAGGACCTGGGATCATAAGTGGAGGGAAACACGTGGACTGGTAAAGAGTTCCACATCTTAATGGTACGGCAGAGATAAGAGGCGCCGAACCTTTTGGTGCGTGACGGTATCTGTTCTACCGAGTAAGAGTGGCACCTCAACCCAGCACGTGTCGTTCGGGATAGGAAAGGAGAGGGTGGGATTAGTTGAAAGAGCTCTTCGGAGCACTCACCGTGATAGATACGGTAGAAGACAGCCATTGAGGCCACGTCTCTGCGTAATTGCAGTGACTCAAGAGTCTTAGTGGCATCTGGATCCCCGAACGGACAGCACGCCGCTGCAACCTATCGAGGGCGTCCAATAAGTACTGAGCGGAGCCATTCAAAAGGTGAGAGCAGTATTCCACGCAGGAGCGAACCTGGGTCTTGTATAACAGACACAACTGCTCCGGCGTGAAAAACCTCCTCACCTTGTTCAGGACTCCGAGTTTCCGAGATGCGGATTTGATGACACCCTCGATGTAGTTCTTCTGGTTGAGATTTCTGCGTATGTCCATACCTAGGATATTGAGGCTGTCTTGAATCGGTAGTGGGGTGTCCAGAAGAGCGGGATGGGGAAGGAATGGAGATACCTTGGCTGAGAATGCGCACACCTGTGTTTTCTTGGCGTTGAACTCGACCAGGTTCTCATCACCCCAATGCGAGATGCAATTCAGAACCCGGTCAAGCTCAGCAACAAGTGTTCGCCTATACTCCTCAGTATCGGCTTGCTTAGCCGCAGGGTGTCCGAGATGTCGCCCATGTACAGTACTGTCATCTGCATAGCAATGTATGCCCCTAAAAGTGAGCATATCATTGATATGCAGAAGAAAAAGCGTGGGCGATAACACGGACCCCTGAGGCACACCAGCATTCACCTGGAGAAACTTCGATGATTCACCGTCACAAAGGACTCGTATACGGCGCTCATTCAGGAAGCTGGCAACCCAGTTGCACAATCGAGGCGGCAAGCCGTAAGCTGGAAGCTTGGAAAGAAGCGCACGATGCCAGACTCTATCGAAGGCTTTGGAGATGTCAAGACTAATAGCCAACGACTCCCCATGCCTGTCCATCGCCTTTGGAGGGCACGTAATCCCGTCAGTCGCGGTTTTTGTCTCAGGACAGAAATCATTACGCCATGTTGTAGGCCTTCGGGCGGCCTGAGATATTCCACCACCAGAGTATGTAATGTAAATAATACAACAAACAATCATTCATTCTAGAAAACACCTCCATGAACGTTGCTTACCTTAGCCGCTCTTCTATGAACGATAATAACACCTGGAATATAATCATTCCCAATGACCAACTTCTGGTATAAGTTATAACGATGCGGTGGACCGCTGTGAAGGTATTTTTTCATTGATCTAAAAGACCAATACATACATCAATATAAGCACTTACAATTTATCCAGTACATACATGTAATCCTATTCCCCTGAACAACACATTGTTAGGTGAAACTATGGAAACAATGAGCAGAATGTGGAGTTGGCCTCTCCACTCACAATAGAGACAGTCAATCTACCATGTGTTTCACTTTATTGGCTTTTTAGATTTTTGGGGTACCTGTTTCTATAATAATACGAAACTTTAGTGAGTTGTATACGTCATATAAGTTAATTTAACGGGTAAATGGCTAAAATCATTTTAAAAGCAGCAGTGGTTTAGTGGAGGTGTTTGTGAGGCGGTAGGACGATTTAGCTAACTATACAATGCTGGCCAGACCGGTTGCGATAGGTTTTGATGTCGAGGTTTCCGATTCTTGCTAAGGATACTATTTCCTTTGTGAATTTTTCTATTCTCCTAAGACACTAACGAAATAAAATAGATTAGTGACACTTTGTATTGTAATCCGTTAACACGCGGAAACACGCGTAGAAATTTTCCATCCGTTCGTAGAACACAAATCACGCTATTATTACCTGCTAAAACAACGAAAGAATATTATTTTAATAGCAGCTGTTCTCCCATAAGTCGTGTTAATGAAATTGTGGTCTGTTAACACACGATTAAGTCGATGCTTACGCAAGAACATGCTTTAGTCTTTGAGGTGAGAGCGGTGGCATTTTCTCGGCCATAACAGGGTGTTCAATGGTGCTGGTTTATTGATATTTTCCGAACCATTGATGGTGTTTTTTGTCAGTAGTCTGTTTGTTATAATACGGTAGCTCTGTGCAGCTAATGAAACAAGTCAAGTTATATCAGATCAATTCTTTCTTTCTTTGCGTGCGCATGAGGGGTTAATTCTGGTGCCGGAACAAGGCTCTTGAAATGCCCTAACGATGCTTGTCTTGTGACAAGAAGTAGGACCGATAGCTTTATGATTGTCGAAGCACGCTATGTCATAAATACGTAATAAACATAGAAATAGTAACTAGCATAGATACAAGTAGAAAAGCTAATATTCGGTTACATATGTAAAGCGGACTAGTGTTTACACGTTAAAGTATTCGATGTAATCGGAATAACGCTAGGACGATAATAAAGACAGTGATAGAAACTTGGCCGAGAAAGAATCTCATAATACACAGCTAATGACGTCACTTCAATGAGCACAAAGCCGTGCTTTAAATAAACTCAAATTTGAATTTGCTCAAATACGTCTCGTATGACTATTAGGCCCTGTTTCACCACCTTTATGTAAGCCTTATCTTGGAAGTAAATTCAAAATTTGAAATAATTGTATGAATTTACATGCCAAGTAATTTGATCGGAACTTACTGAACAGTCGTGAAACAGGCCCTTACAGTAATAAGGCAAATTGTAACCTGCTAACAAAGCAGGTTACAATAGCCCGTCGCTGTTTCACTCGTCTCTCCGTGCAGGTATTATTGGCTTCGAAAGCAGGTAGTTTATTTGTAATATAAGATCAAGATTAACGCCTACCTTATTGAGACTTTGTGAAGACTAGCAAATAACAACGATGTAGCAATCTATAGAAATAACTCACATTTTTCTAAAGCTTAGGCCCATGGGACTCATTTTAAGACTCATTATAGGCGCAGTATTTACTTTAATAATTTTCATATACTAGGACAGAAGAATGTCTCCAAAACTACTTCGGCTGCATCTTGCTATAGACAAAAAGTTATTTTTTACAACCATTCTTCAACACATTTGTAAAATGAATCTATCTATATACGGCATGTCACAAAACCCATCACCAAGCCGAAGTCTACTCCTTTTCGACATCATGCCAAGTCATACTAAGCAAAAATAATAACTGGGAAACGGTTTTTTTTCTTAAGTGTACTCATTTTATAAACCGCAATTAAAAGTGCTCGCATGCAATGCTCGAAATACCTACTTAATCATGGGGTCATAGGACATCTCTAAAACACATTGGCGGGGTAAATGCATCGATTTTGTACCTAATACCAAAAAATTACTTTGAGCCTTAATATTTCCTGAACCAGTAATTTCCCTTGTATGGTGCCAAAGTAAAAGATGTTCGTAATGGTATAATACGGAATTTCAGTTTTCGTTAAGGGTTTTTTACAACCTGTATATATACATAAAATATAACAAATATAAACGAAGTCCCCGCTGCGTCTTTGTCTGTATAACTTCCGAACTGGTTATGTACGCGTACGGTTTCCACAAACAGATAGTGTGACTCCTGAGGAAGGTTTAGAAGTGTAATTTAAGCTAGGAAAAAACTTTTATATTTTATTACAGTAGAAAGTAGATTTAAAATGGACAAAGGCTACAGAAACAACCGCCGTAATCTTTATATCAAAATATCTTACAGACCGTGCAATGGTCGCTGTTCGATAGTACAAGATAAAACAACTTGGACTCGGTGCCGAGCAAAGAAACTTCATTCCAAGATCTGATATCGCTTAGACGTATAAAGCTGCAAACCTATCTCAGACGTGTGAGCGAGCTGAGTGGTTTACTACCAAATCATCATCATCATCATCAGCCTTTAACAGTCCACTGCTGGACTAGGCCTCTCCTTTGAAAGGAGGAATTTGCCTACTATACCACGCTGGCCAAACGGGTTGGTATAGAGTTTGTATCAAGTTTTCCTTCTCTTACAGTGGTGTTCTCTGCATAATATGCTCCCTCTGTCGGCTCTTACGACACCCATGGGATGATATGGGGTGGTGGCATTCCGTATTCTTAATCCGTCACCACACGGAATATTACCAAATCTATTCACCGAAACGATTGCTTGATTTCAGCTGAGCTAGGATAATAACATGTAGGCCCAGTTTTAACACCCTTAAATAGGCCCTATTTTATATCTTTTACTTTTGATTAATTTTATCAGTTAAATACAAAATTGGAATGAAATTTGTATGAGTTATCTGAAAAAATAATTTAATAGGAACTAGTCAGATAGCGGAAAACTGAGCCGAAGTATTTTTACAAAAGCAATGTGGCAATGATGGGTATATTTAAATCTAGGTAGGAAGTTACGTATTATAAGCCTTTGAGAGTGGCAGTCTGTGCTAGTAAGATCTTGAACATATCTCCAGGCTCTCTCACTCCCAACAACTGAGCCGTCACCTCTTCCTCGCGATGTAAAGAAACCTCTTCCGATTGTCGAGTCCGCGACGTGAATATATATATATTTAAAGGAGGAACTGTTCCTTATTTAACATCTCATTTAAAATTTCATGTAAGTTTTGTTTGTCTTTGTATTGTTTGATTAAACTTGTAGAATGCCTAACTACATCCTACAGTACATAAAGGTATGTGTTTGTGCGGTTGCATGGATATCTGGTAGTTTTTATGCAAAATCTACTGAACAAAATTTTAATTAGCTTTGTAGTAATACGACTTATAATTTCATCAGAATAGCACATAGGCTAGCAGCTTTTGTAGACAACCAATACAGAAACCGTGGGCAGAAGATAGCATAAAGTATTTATACACATAACTTTTTTCAGGGGTATGATTGCCTCCATAATCTGCATATCATTATAGAATGACACTAATAAAACCGCTTTAAAGTAATGTGTACTGAAAGACATACAGTGACACTTGCTGGAAGATTTTCTCTTGCTCCGCTCAGTCACACACAGTTCTAGTAGGTACACAACTTAAGGCTGAGCCATATAACAATCTCGCAAACAACACATGACATACCTCGTGGGCCTCGATGCAATCTAGCCTTTATCTTATTTGTGATAACAAGCACTCTAGTCTCCTGGGCTTCGCATCACATCCATGAAATTGGAAGCGAAATTCATTTAATTTTATAAAGTTTTTTATAAAAGATAGAGGATGATGCGATATTGCTTGCGAGAAATAAATAACAATGCTTGTATGACAAAAGAGTTTTATTACTTTTGAACGAAGGCTTGAGTCTTAATGGGTAGGTAGAGATATTACACTAACCTGCCGTCGATTATTCTTTAGTATTATATGTAGAACTCTGCATTTTAGTATTATATGCAGAGCTGCATATAATGCTTTAGTATTATATGCAGCGCTCTAAAATAATACTATAACATAATCGAGATATACATATGTAGTAGACACTTCCCATTCAAGTTTATTTACCGTCGGTCGTGATCCCGACGGCATTGTGGCTGCCATTTAAAGTAGTTGAAATGTCGGCAAATTAGTCATTTGTTCCTTCAATTCATGCTGTTAATGTCCGTTAAAACTGGTGACATCTTTAACGTTTTACGGATATCTTCTGGAGTAGTGTATTATACCACTATACGTGAGACACTCAGTAAGTTTTGCGACACTAAAAAAATGTTCTTTAAGTAAATATAATTTTATTACATCTTTTCAAAGTCCTCTCCACCAGCCTTAATACAAAGTTTCATGCGTCTGAATCAGTTTTCGAAAAACTTTTTCCAGTCTGCCGCAGACATCTCGTTTACAGCCTGCTCGAACGCTGAGAGCGCATCATCCGGCGATGAAAATTGTATCCCTTTGAGCAGATTTTTTATTTTTGTGAATAAGAAGAAGTCACACGGTGCCAGGTCAGGGCTGTAAGGAGGGTGTCCCAGGAGTTTGGCCGGTGTGCTTTCTAGGTAGTCCCTCGTTTTGATTGCGGTTTGGGCGGGCGCATTATCGTGGTGGAGCCCGCGGAGCCCTGTTTTTGGTCGCTTGTTGCTCACAACAGAGAAAACTTCTGCCAAGTATTTGGTAGTATACTATTCGGCGTTAATGCTTCTTTGGTTTCGTAAAGGAATTGACACCAAGTAGCCAGTCAAATTGAAAAAGCTCGCGATGAAAATTTTTCCCCCGCTTCTTGGTCGCTTTACTTTGGTAGGCGTTGATTCGTTTTGAAACACCCAAACCGTCGACTGGCGCTTTGTTTCTGCATCGAAATGATAAATCCAGGATTCATCACCTGTAATGATGTCGTAAATACGCCGAGACGAGCCTGTTTCAAATTTGTCTATCATATCATGCGACCATTTCACCTTTGCCTGCTTCTGAACATCGGTGAGGTTGTGTGGCACCCAGCTTGAAACTATCATCCGCACCCGTAGATGCACATGTAGAATCTCGTGAAGGCTTCCTGATCCAAACTGCAGTATATGCTGAATCTCTTGGTATGTAACTCATCTATATAGTCTTGGATTAAATTTTTCACTGTTAGCACGTTTTCTGCCGTAACCGCCGTCAAAGGGCGACCACTTCTTTCTTCATCCCCAAAGTTAGTCGATCGCGCTTAAATTCATTATACCAACTATACACGGTTGCCTTAGAAGGGCCTTCATCCATGAATGCCATTTGATGTCTACCGTATGATTCATCCGGTTTCAGGCGACCAATAAAATCATAAAAAATCATAGCGCGAAAATGTTCTCGACGCAAGTCCATTTTTCAAAGAGACACGGTATTTTTATTTAGCTCGCAAAAAATGTGGAGGGAGGTTTTGAATTTAGAACGTACCTATTTTTACTTATAAGTAATCATATTTTTAAATAAATTATAACTGGCCCAGTCTCGCATACTTACATAAAAACTTTTTCTCGCTATACTTTCTGAGTGACCAGGTATATAAAGGCCCTTTGCTAGTGCCAACAAAGTAGCTAATTTCTTAGAAGATAAATATAGAAATTAAGGTACAGCTAGCGCAATAAGAGGATATTCATGATTTTGAATGGTTTTAATTGCCCAATATCTTGTTGAAATCTAGACGAAGAAAACTTACCTTAATCATAATAAATAAATTAAGAATACTTGATTATCAGCTGGTTTTAATTTACAAAAAACATTGCTGTCTGTACGTAGATAGCAGTTATATGATGGCGTAATGTTTTACGTGACAGCCTCACTGTGCTTAAACGCGGTTTTTTGAACGATTAAGGTTGTAAACACGCTGTATTTACTATATTTCCTACAAAGGGCTGTTTTATTAGCCTAACTCATGGCAGGCAGCTGGGCATGCCCACCGTGTTAGGACCGTCGGCTAACTGCTTTACCCTGCGCCGAGGCTTGTGGTTTCAGTCACCACACGAGACAACACATTGAGTGTGAGTTTCAAATTGTTCCTTCTGTGTATTCTATACAGACATGAAGGAACTATGTCTGTTACGCTAATTTCCTTACAATTTTTTGTGAATTGCTCCTTGCTAGTGAGTAGTGCGGGTTTAATCTTGTCTAAAGGCAATCAACTTACTATTACTTGACCAACTTACTTACCATTGCATTACAGCTTCAGTCTTCTTTTTACTAAATTACCGTTCCAAAACGGCAATGCTACAATTACGCGTAATAGGGCAAGACAGTTTTATCTTAGTGAAAGCCTACATTGACGAATGCTTCATGGAACCCTTTATATATGTTTTATCCTGATTATAGAGAAATGTGTGTTCGAAACTGTACGCACGTCATGTCGTTTGTAACATCTCTTTGGGTACGGTGCAAGTATCCTGCCGATAAAGAGCTGATACTTAGCCCTTGCTCTGCCTTTGAGACCAGCGCTCAATAGGATTGTATGACTAGTGCAATGTATGCATTCTTTGATTCAATAGGCTTTGCTATATGTGGACATGTGTGTTGAATAAATAGTAGGCAGAGATACATGTTCGTGTTTGGTGGAATATTCGGGTGAGAGCCCATACGCCCCGTGAAATAACACTGGTGCCCATACGCCCCATACGATGCGTATGAACTGGTGAAAGTACGGTCGGTCGTCTTACGGACGATATTATAATAATATGTAATAGAAAGAGAAAAGCTGGGTTTTGTAAATGTAAACAAAATCACAGATTTGCTATCTTATTACTAAAACCCATCTAGGTATATCATCGATCTATTATTATTGTATGATATCCACCCCGCAGTAATGTAATTATACCTCCTCTTTCGGTAGTCAAATATTCAATAAAACTGAGTAAGAATAGAACTTTTACTGGGCGCAGTAAACATGTTGTAAAACCAAAAAAAGCAACCAAAGGTTTTTTTACTATCGATGATAGACTTTTTCAATCATCTGTCCAATTATTTTATTTATTAAAAGGAAATATGACTATTATTTTAAAAATTACCAGGTTAACAGAAATGAGCTGAGGTCAGGCGTTTATAAAAAAGCTGGTAACAAAGTTATCAAATCCGTAATATGTTCTGAAAAGTACCAGGGTAACATAAATGAATAGAAGGTCGCCTATAAAAACCTGTTTTTGAAGTTATCAATCAGAAATTTTCTAATTTCCATATTATGAAATAATCATTACAATTTTAAAACTAGTAGTGAATTATAAGATCATAAAATACCATACTAAATTAAATATTAAATAAAGATAACTTCTTTTTACAATCTTTAGCAATCATTTTAATTAACACAACACAGTATGATCACTATGCTAACACAGATAGCAATATTCTTAACGCAGTATTCAAGATTTTATAAGCAGTAAGTAAATATATTATAGTATATATTATTTTGTCTAACCGTACTACTTTATTAATAAGAGCATAGATTATAGGGAATGGGGATATGGGCCCTTAAAAAATATTAAATAAATATTTTCTCCATACGCCCTTTGAAAAGGGGCGTACGGGTTCTCCAAAACTGAGCGAATTTGCAACTTTTATTCACGGGGCGAATTTTAAGGGGCGTATGGGCGCTCACCCAATATTTCACCATATATTTAAAACTGGCTGACCAAGCGTACTCCGTACCGCCATATTTTACTTATTTATTATATTTTTCATACACACTCCTGAAGATAAGGAACAAATAAAAGAAAAATTTATCCAATTTGATGCAGTTGTTTTGCAAGTTATGCGCGTACAAACATTTCAGTTCTTTATTTTTATTTATATAGATATCAATAGCCAAAAAGCACCTAGTTGTTACTCAATAATATTAAGGCAGATGAATTGTAACCGAAAATGTTACCAATAAATAATTTCAACAAATAGAAACCGACTTCAAAATAATACTTCTCAAACTTGAATGGGACCAAACGGCACGTATTTCCTTCCAACCAAAAAATAAATTCTTAATCGGTCAATTAATTACTGAGGTAACAACTATTATATAAAATACGACTTGAGAATCTTCTTCATAATTTTATATATTTTTATTTAGGTCGAGTTTCAAGAAATCTTAAATCAAATTAACTTGCGAAATAATATTTCTGATCTTTTGTTTATTTCGTACCTATAGTATTTTTGATATGCTTGCTGAGTGACCGTCTTTAGCATACGCAAAATAACTATGGGGTATAAGTGGTTAAGATATTCACCTCCATAATTTATTTTCAACTTGCAGTTCGTATTTATCATGAAAATATACTTTTGCATCGCGCAGCCCGTCGGTATTGCGTTTTCAGCAAACTGCAGTACTTGCGGCCTCGCGGTTGGTATGAGTGTGTTTGCTTAAAACACCTCAAAGTCTATAAAGTTACAAATTACACTAAAGTTAGTCACTGTATAGGTTTATCATTACCATCCTAGCCTTATGCTAGTTGCATCAAAGATAGACAGACGTCACGTCTTGGGGCGGTTTCAAATTAGCGTATTTTTCTGCGCGTATACGGTCGTTTCGGCATACGCGCTAACACGCGCGCTACATTACGAGCTTCAAAAAAACGGACTCGCGTAAACGGGCATATTTCGACGTGTTCGCTCGAAACGGTAGTGACAAATTGTCAGTGTCAACATGGATTCTGACGGCTCGCGCTTATACGAGATAAGAAGCGTGTCAACGCTCGTACGAGTTGCACGTGTGCCAAAAGGCGCGGGCATAGGCGATTACACGCGCTACCAAAAACGAGCTTTTACGCGCGTATAAAACGCTAATCTGAAATCGCCCTTAGAGTCCACGTTTTACTTTCTAGTCTAACCTGATGTAACGTAATATTCAGCTTATTACAGCAATCATCATCAATCTATGTATAATTGTTCCATTACTGACTGGCTGACAGATAACGCACAGCCTGAACTTCGAAGCGAAGAAGCAAAAATTGCAATGCATGCTTATTCCTTGAGGAGCGTAGAGGTTTCCCAATATACCTACAAGATTGGGCAGAACATATAAAATAAATAAAAAAATTGCGGTCGTAGCTGATATGCGTAAGACCATCGCTATGAGCTTTTTCGATCAGCTGTTATATTATATAGCCCAGCCTCCCGTCCAGTATTAAAATATGTAAAGTTGCAACGCCAGCCAGACATTCGCTCAAAAGTAGACACAAATATTATTGAGATGCTAAACAAGCTTTCTTCTGCTTAATGTTTTGTAGCCTTTTATATAACCGAAAGCTATATACAACAAATTAAAATCTAGAAGAAACTTACATTAGTTAAAATGCTTGTAGCCAAAATCACAATCGCTAAAGCGCAAGCAATCATAAATTAAATAAACATAGATAACATTATAAGAATATAATTGTTTATCTTGTATCTTCAACGAAGTTGATTTATAAGACGTGATTGAAGATGACTCAAATTTAATTCTGATGCGTTCGCTTACCGTACAAAACTTTATTCAAGTCGGCCAATACTTACCCAAATTAGCAAAACCATATATTTTTAAATTTGTTGCCGTTTTGGCGAATTGTGAGGAGCTATTCTCAGTAGATAGAATTTTAAAATGAGTCGTCACAGTGAGTCTCTTCTAGGAGTCGGATTTAAAGAATTCAGGTCACAAAATTTATTTCAGGCAATAAATAAAACACGTCATCAAAGCTCAAAGATGATCTTTATTAAATGAAATGAAATCTTATATAAATAGTGTAACATACAATATAAATTTTATAATGCCAAAAGACAATAACAATTGATACAATGATATTGTTAAAATTTTGACTACATAGGTACCTATTCAATAAAATAAAAAATAAATAAATAAATTCCTATACTGCCAAAATATTACAACAACGGTGGTCCCACGCTAGGTAAGCCTGTACTGTGGGTACCATTACAATTAGTAGGAACAAGAACAAATAAATAATTATAATTATATAATCATTTATTAAAATTTCTACTGTGTAACATTTCCTACTCTACTGTGTTAACATTTTCTACTCTACCGAGTTTTAACATGTTCTACTCTACTGAGTTTTAAAATTTTCTACTCTACTGTAATTGAAACTTTTTAAAAACTAATCTACCTCATAAATACTTTTATATTTTTTGAAGGGTAGGTACATATTTAAACTTAAAGATTCTAAAATAATCATAATTATAGTATATAATAATAGGTATAATTAAAGTGAGTTGGATATAAAAACCCATTAATGTTACCCATAGGTAACGTAAGTTCTTCGTAAATCGTGATACTATATGTGATTAAGTATTGTTTTACTTTTTTAAATTAGCAGTGTAATAAATTTTTAAATAAGTATGAATTATTTCTTTTTCCTTAGAAGAAAAATTCGTACAATTATAAACAAATAATATGTATTATGGACTGGCCTGTGCTGGCACAAAATAGATACCTGTGGAAGAAGGAGAGGGATTTGCCCTGCAGGGATGCTACAGGTTGAAAATAAAATAAAATAAAATAATATGTATTAGATTACACGAGTTTTTTTTAAATTAGTCGAGAAATTATTAGGTACCAAATTAAACACAAATATTAATTACATATAGTATTACGATGAACTTAGTATTATACTAGAATAACATTATATAAATTTTATTCATTAGAAGTTAACTTAAATTTATTGCCCAGAATTTACTTTTTGGTAATAATTTTAATCGGTTGGGTATAACAATGGAATATATTTTAATTTTTTTTAATAAACAGTGGTGACTTAAGTATATTTAAATTGAGCACAAAATATGTTTCTAGAATGAATCGACGTACTTGAAACATGATCTAATAATCTACTGAAACAAATGCTGTCATTTCAAAAATGCAATATGGACAAGAATAAGAAATCGGTGCGAATGACATTTGGCTACGAGCGACAAGTACCTACTGTCAAAAAAACAATAAGTATGTAAACAATCCTATCAGAAAAAAAATTGAAAAGGCAAAAATCTGATGAGACATAATGATTTCACAAATTATTGATAAAATAAGCTGAAAACAACGACACTCGTTTAACCTCATTTTAGTTAATTAGCTTTTTAGCTGGCGTCTATCTGTCCGAATTCTGTCCCAAAGATTGAAAACAATTAAATAAGTTTTTGAACATCTATTATGAGTTCTGCACCTTCACCTTTGCAAAAGTTGTTTTAAAACATAACCTTTAAACATCTCATCAGTAAACATAACATTAAATCATATTCGGTTCGAATTATTGTGTTAAAAAGACATACGCTTTGAAGATAAGGCAAACCAATTGCCTTGCCATAAACAAAAACATTGTGCCAGATACATGCTCCCTATATTTAGGGAAGCACGAACAAAGTAAAACCAAAGCGGTTAATAGTATTATTAATATTTTTAACATTTTTAAAAGCATGGTTAGTTTCGTTTGCTTCTTCTTTTCACAAGCTTATAATTTAAAGTAATGCACAGGTCACAGTTTTTTTTTAATGGCGGCTCTGCAAGTATCTTTTGTATTAGGAAATTATTAATTGATAGTAGTTTAAAATGAATAGTTTTCCAATAATCTTAGACAATTTATCAATTATTGAAACGACGACGAATTTCAAAACAATCTCATAATTTTTTTTGTCACTTCACTTTTCATATGATCAGATTTGCATTTGATTATTTATCACGCCGCGTAAATGTTTATTCAGGCTTGAAAGTTCTTCAAAAAGATGACGTACTCTTCGGCTTGTTCTCGACGCTCAATGTGGTATTAGCCCACTCTTTCGTTGAAGAAGTATCTTTCAATTATTAACCAAGTAGAGAAAATTATTCAGTAGCTTTAAAATAAAATCCATTCGTGCACTTCGAATTTTTTCGGCCACAAAAGGTCATTGACCGCAGAACCGCGTTTGGAAATTTCTTCACAAAATTTCCAAAGTTCCCTTGACAGGGCCCTGCAACGAATATGGGATGCGCCGTCCAATACAGAATAATAAAACGGTTCCTTGAAGGCCTCGCGCTCGATGTCTGTCGCGCCTCCAACACTATTGGTAACTGGTTCTTGCATTACGTGTGTGGTAGGCTAGCCAAGGTATTCAAGGCATGAAGCCTTGTTAAATTGACGTCGGTTCTATGTCTCATCGATTTTATTTCCTTATAAACCTTCTGTATTGGTGATAAGGTATCTATTTTACAATTGATAACTTGGTGCTTATAAACTATATGTAACTGGTACTCGGAGGTTTCTGGGCGTCATGGCCGTTGGCTCCGCCTTCTTTCAGTTGGATGAATTTTTAACCATGCTGCGCTCAATCTACATGCAACCATAATTGTTGTATATTGAGTTAATATTCCCTTACAAAGGCTTTTCTAGTGAACTGTGTTTCTCAAAGATTCCGTCGTTAGTTTAATGCTATTCTTATGACACGATATGCGTTTTTTAGGCTTTCGGGACTAAGTTGATGTGTGATATTGTGGAATAAGATTTGAGCTCAAATCTTTCGCCATCCCAAAAGTATGCATTGCTACTTAAAAATCAGAATTTTCTGATCAAAGAATATAAAATTGGAGTATGTGACAATCACTGTATTTTTATTTTTACCAACTATTTCACAATTTAAAGTCAAACTCTTGATTATAATAATATGTAAGTAGGGCAGCTTACTGACTTCAAATAAGTTCAAACAATATTTAATGACATCATAAACCTCAAAAAAAGTCACGTGTACCCCTTCATTAAAAACGAACACGACTTTAAAAATAACATACACAGAATTGTCGTCATTCGATAATATGTCCAGGGATTACATTGCTCTGCTGTTTTGTTGACCAAAACCTGGCCAGAAGAAGTGCCAAACAATTTCGGCATCCCATGACTTCTATCACAAAACAACTAAAGAGCTTTTAAGCTTTTCATAGATTACTTTTAGCTAAACCATCTAAATAGTAGTCATGTATGAAATTTGCCTTTGCTTTGAACTATCGCAACTTGCATACATTTTACTTTATTAACAACTCTTAATCCCATAGTCACTTTTTTATTGGCATGGGTACTACTTATTATCCAATGTCCAGACAACGGTCACGAAAAGACGCGTGACCACACCCAGAAAAACAGGCATTGATACATACATACATACATACATAGACTCACGCCTGTTTCCCGGAGGGGTAGGCAGAGACTACGGAACGCCATTTGCAACGATCCAGACATATCTCTCTTGCTTCATTCACTCCCATCAGATTCCTCATGCATGCTCTTCTGTTCAGGGTACTTCTCACCTGTCTTGTTTTTAGGATGTCTCCAATCTGATCAGAGAACGTCCGCCTAGGTCTTCCCCTTCGTCCTGTCCCTTCCACACTTGCCTTATATATCTGCTTGGTCAGTCTTTCGTCATCCATCCTCTCCACGTGCCCAAACCATCTTAGCATACCTTTCTCGATGCTTGTCACTACATCTTCTTTTACCCCACAACACTCTCTTATCACACAATTCTATACTCTGTCAGTCAGAGAGACACCACACATACTTCTCAGTGCTCTCATTTCTACAGCATTTATTCTACTTTCATGACTTTTCTGCCATACCCAACTATCACTACCATACATAAGAGTAGGTACTAACACCCCTCTAATAACTAACACTTTTGCCATACACCTTAAGCTAAATAAAGATTGATACATAATTCAAAATTAAATTGTGTAAAGGAGAATGGGCGGTTTCGTCCCAAGTGTTGTAACATCTTGAGACCTATATCAAATGAAAGATGTCAATGAGTGTATTTTTTTAATGGCATAACTCTGTATCTCGTACAGGGAAACTATTATAATGGTTTAAAAAAAAAACTTGCGCGGCTTATTGTATATTGAGCAAACAACTAAGAAATGGCATGTAGATAATCAAAATATGCATAGAAATATGCTAAGCAAATCAATTGTTGAATGACTAGTACATACCAATAAACAAATTCCACTTGTTTGAGTAATTATATGTCCGTGTGGTGACGGATTAAGAATACGAATTGTCACCACCCCATATCATCCCATGGGTGTCGTAAGAACCGACAGAGGGAGCATAGTATGCAGAGAACAGTACTGCAAGAGAAGTAAAACTTGATACAAGCCCTATACCAACCCGCTTGGCCAGCGTGGTATAGTAGGCCAATTCCTCCTTTCAAAGGAGAGGCCTAGTCCAGCAGTGGACTATCAAAGGCTGATGATGATGATGATGATGATTTGGTAGTAAACCACTCAGCTCGCTCACACGTCAGAGATAGGTGTGCAGCTTTATACGTCTAAGCGATATCAGATCTTGGAATGAAGTTTCTTTGCTCGGCACTGAGTCCAAGTTGTTTTATTTTGTACTATCGAACAGCGACCATTGCACGGTCTGTAAGATAGTTTGATATAGAGATTACGGCGGTTTCTGTAGCCTTTGTCCATTTTAAATCTATTGTCTTCTGTAATAAAAATATAAAAGTATTTTCCTAGCTTAAATTACACTTCTAAACCTTCCTCAGGAGTCACACTATCTGTTTGTGGAAACCGTACATAACCAGTTCGGAAGTTATACAGACAGAAAGACGCAGCGGGGACTTCGTATATATTTGTTATATTTTATGTATATATACAGGGTGTAAAAAGACCCTTAAGGAAAACTGAAATTCCGTATTGTATAGATCGGTTCACGAAAGTTGACCACAAATGGCAGCCGTCGCGCATATGTATATTCGTGCACCAATGGCGTGGCTCCATTCTTGACACATTTAGGGAATGCGTCAAGAACGGAGCCACGCCATTAGCATTCCACACGCGCCTCACCCCGCACCTCAACGGGGACCTAAATAAATTAATAGTTTAAAAAATTGGGCAAGTGCGAGTCGGACTCGCGCACGAAGGGTTCCGTACCATCATCTATAAAAGAAAATCACGTTTGTTGTATATATACTTAAATATTTTTTAAGTTTCTACTTGTTTATTAAGATCGAGTAACAAATTGCTTAAAAATTACGTTTGTTGTATGGGAGCCCCCCTTTATTATTTACGTTTTTTAATTTAATTATTTATTTATTAAAGGTAATATGCAACTACATATTCCGTCAAAATTTTAAGCGTCTACCTGTTACCGTTAGTAATTTTGAGCAAAAATACGAAAAAAAAACACGTTTATTGTATGGGACCCCCCCTAAATATAAAAAAAATATACTAAAAATAAAAAAAATGAAAATATTACTTTCATTTTTTTTATTTTTAGTATTTGTTGTTATAGCGGCAACCGAAATACATAATTTGTGAAAATTTCAGCTTTCTAGCTATCACGGTTTATGAGATACAGCCTGGTGACAGACAGACAGACAGACAGACAGACAGACAGACAGACAGCGGAGGCTTAGTAATAGGGTTCCGATTTTTACCTTTTAGGTACGGAACCCTAAAAACACTAGAAAAACACGCTTTTATAAATGACGATTTTATGATGATGAGTTTACATTATACATTGACGATGTCATCATTATTTGTAAATTCGCAACTATTAATAAGTGTCTAAAATTATTTTTACTGTATAACTCATATGAATAATATTAAATTTATATAAAGCGCAAATTGTAAAAAGAAAATAATGGTTGTAGCACTAAAAGGTTTTTGGCCATATGGCCGGAATTTCAATAAAATCTTGCATAATTACATTTTCATAAAAAAACCTAAATGAACACGTTTAGACTAGCCGCAATTCGTTACAAGAGTTGGGACGCAACTCATACAATAATGCCCATCCATAAAAAGTTTTGTTTGAAAGGATCAAACAATACTTTTTATAAAAGTTAAATACATACATACATACATACACTGCCTTTTTCCCATCGTAGTAGGCAGAGACAACGGAACGCCACTTGCACACGCTTCTATCCTTACAAACCTCACGCGCTTCCTCTACATTCATTACTCTTTTCATACATGCTCGCCGGTTCCGGGTGCTTCGGACCTTTCCGTTTTTCAGAACTTCACCAATTTGGTCGAGGAATGTCCTTCGAGGTCTACTTCTTGTCTCGTACTCGTCTTCGAGGATACTACGCAGTGATCGGCGTTAATTCTGCTTTCTCGTTTTTCTGCCATACCCATCACTCACATACATCAACGTGGGCACAAGTACACCATTTTAAAAAAAAACAATATAAAAGTCAAAAACGTTTAGGATCGCAGTGTCCTATAATTTCGTTTTCCAGTCAAGCTCTATAAAGTGGACTGTCAAAACAATTAAAATTTGAACTATGCTCTCTGGTCGAATGAAGCACGTCTCACTCCACGAGGCTTACAGTTTCACGCGAAAAATACTCACACTAGCAGATACTCTATTTTTATTTTCATATCAGAATACAGTGACGGCTAAAAAATATATTTTCATATGAAAGCTAAATATAGAGGATCACCCGTGCAGCAATTTCTGGAATTGAAAATGTTTTATAAAAGTAAAATATTTGGACATTCGTTCTAATAGTATTTTAGGAAACAAAAAGAATGTAAGCTAAGTATCAAAATATGAAGCTAAAAATTGTACACCGAAAATCATAGCCGCCTTAGGTCAATCATCGTCCGATTACACGCGATTTCGCTAGATTGTTTATAAAACTAGCGATTTCCAAGCTACCCAGCATCCCGTGACAGTAATACCAGACATGCTAAATATTAACAGCAAATAAATATATCAGCCGACAGATTGTAGCGCTCACAGCGAGACTTGGCTTGCCGTTCTTAACAGTACGGCAAAGTTAAGCAACCCTTGCACAGGTCGCCACTTGGATGGGTGACCACGTGCGGCATTTACATCTAAGCGCTACCGTGATTCGGAGGGCACGTAAAGCTGTCGGTCCCGGTTCTTGTCTCAGGATAAGTATCGATAGTCCATGTCGGAGGCCTTCGGGCGGAATGAAAACTCCGACACCAGAGTTGGCCACACACTCACACGAAGAAGAAGAAGCCGATAGAGATCCACTGCTTGACATATACCTACCGCATGGCTCTCCACATAGACCGATCTTGAGCCGCCCGCATCCATCCGCTGTCCGCGAACCAAACAAGATGGAATCAAATTCTCATTAAACTCAAATTCATAGTCATATATTTCAATTAAATCAGAGTAGCACTTCTGAACGTCATAACAAATATTAATTTTACCATCCACTTTTCTGGCATCGCCACCAAACATTATATATTAAAACACAGGCTTCACGGCTAGTGTGCTTAATTAGCCTCGCTGTGACAAGATGAGCTTTCACCAAATAAATAGGTCAACAGCACAGAGCTATCAACGGCCCACACTCAGCGGACTATCGGAAAACCGTCAGTCCGATCTGTAAGCCGTTACGGATAATTTTTAAACATAAAATTGCGCCGATCGTAATGGACATTCGACGGATTTCAACAAGCTGTAGGCTGAATTTGGTAAAAGCCCTCAAAAAATAATATATATGTGCATGTATTTTTTAAGAGCTATCTGCGGCACCAGAAATAAATTAAACTTGAATAACCTGTGTCGTGGGATGATATCAACAACAGAAACAAAGATTTGCCAAACTTGCAACACACGTTTTTGGATGGATAAAAAAATTGTTAGACTTGAAAACAAAAATTATATTTTTAAACTATAATACATGCTTCGAAAAATTAAGTTTTATGTCTCAAGTTATAACAACGAAAACGTTTGCCATACACCATAAGTTAAAATCTAAACAGCATTTTCTATTTCCAAACATTCTCAACGGAAAGTTTCTGTAACATTTTCCACAAAATCTATTCTTCCTCACTGTCCAAATATTAGAATTGTCGTACGAAATATTAGCAGATCGCAGCACTTTGTGAACCGCATGCTCTCTTAAGCCGCAAATGTACTCAGTGCTGCTTTTAAGCTCAATTAGCACTACCACAAATAAGACTTTGCTGTATAAGTTAACAATTTAAGCCTCTGCAGGGCTGTCAGTGCCACTAAAATAAGATGGATAGAATACGAATACGAGGCGTCGCCTGATTTTGGAACTATTGTTCAATGATGAAGTTTGCTATTCTTATTTAATTTCTGTTATTTATTATATTTTTTACAAAAATGAAGAAAGCCTAAAGTATATACTACTAATAATCAAAGTTGTGAAAATTCGAATTTGCACCTGCAAGAATAACTTCGTTTGAGGCTAGTCATAATTGCATAGATAAAAGACTCAATCATCTATTGATATGCAGTTACTGTCAAAATTTGTGCCCCGTTTATACCAAAACGGCTATGCCTAAAAAATATACTTTTAAATGTTTTAATGCTTTAAGGTGGCATAAGCTTAATTAACAAAAATCAGACGCAGCACTAAAATACCTATACAAAAAACAAATTGTCAGTTATTTTTAAACATGGTTAGTAAATATTTTCAACCATTTATTATCTAAATATATTTTTATTTCATGTACCTAATTAAATATAGTAACAGTTACATAATTAAATTTGTCCATCCAAATATTTGCAATGATAATATTTTTCTGATTTAATCCATCTATATTTCTTGATCAATTGCTATTCTTAGTCATGTAGGCAGGCCTTTAATGGCGTAAATCACTAAAGATTCGCATCCTAATTCGCATCCTATCTTCCTAACTATAATTCAATTCAATAGCTTTGAACATAGGATTCAAAGCTTTCTCGATGACTTTGACTTAGATGTAATTCAATTCATCAACTAATTGTAGTTAGGTTAACTAAACTGTGTAATTGTATCAGACAATGTACGGTCAATATAGATAAACCTTGTTAACATTATATTTCAAACTAGAGGACGCCAGCAGCTACGCCTGCATTTTTTTTTAATTTACCCGTTTTGGCCGATCCCGTGGGAATTTCGGGAAATCCCTTCTTAGTGCACCCCTACGGTCCCCAAGGGACATACATGCCAAATTTCAGCTTCCTGCGCCCAATAGTTTCGGCTGTAGCGTGTCTGTCAGTCAGTCAGTAACGCAAGGATTTTATATATTAAGATTGAGGGCATTATCTTCTAAGGTACCTATAAATTACAGCCTGTCGAATCATCATCTAGGACAGACTGTGTAGATCTTAAATGGCCCGGGTTGGTAAATGGTTGGCTTGTTGGACTTTCTTTGGATCTATTTTTATTTATATCAACTGAGTAATAAACAAAAGGATGTATAAAATAAAATATTAGATTCATCTAAAATAACTCTTAATAGAAAGCATTTTAGCTCCCGGATAGGTGGACCGGCGACCTGAAAAAGGTGGCTGGGTCAGACTGGATGCGGAAGGCCGAGGACCGTGTACTGTGTCGCGTGTTGGGAGAGACCTATGTCCAGCAGTGGACTGCGATAGGCTGATTGAGAGAAAGCATTTTTAATTATTAATTATATGCCTATTAGTGGAAAATGACTGGCAGTGTACAATGTCCATTCTTTATTGTCTTATATGTCTCTCTATTTCTCGGTAGGTCTAATATGGATCTACAAAATGTGTGATAAAATAATAATATGTAAATGCAACTGGAATCCGTTTACTTTTACGATGTAGAAGAAAAAAAAAGGAAAGTAAAATTTGAAATGCCATCGCAATAATCACCGAAAATATTTTAAAACATTATTATCTACCATTTCGTCCTAATAGACATCTGATAATAATATAATGACTGTTTAATAAGACAAAATAGTTACCTTATTTTCAGTATCTAGTTCGCGGTCACCACTCAGCTACCAAATATATAATATTAAATGTAACGAATTGAGGTTGCGAAGCGCAAAAAATGTGGCCGGCTTACTGAGCATTTTAATTAGGACTCGTGTTTCAAATACGCCACATATGAGACGATGTTAATGAGCAAATGTGTACAAACACAGATCACCACAGACTGGAAAAACCACTTGAAATATCTAGAGCTATTTTATTTTTTTTATTTTTTTATTGTTTAAGGAGTTTTTTTTTCGGCCAAAAAGGCAGCGATAGCCGAGTGGAGATACCAACAGACTGCCATGCAGAGGGTATCGGGTTCGAATCTACGGCGCGCACCAATGACTTTTCGGAGTTATGTGCGTATTGAATTATTAATTATCGCTTGTTTCGTGCCTCGGAGAGCACGTTAAGCCGTCGGTCCCGGTTGTCATGAAGATCTTTGACAGTAGTTACAGGGCGTCAGTACCTTCTAAATAAACTGACACTAGTCTAAACCATGGAATATCGCGACAGGCAGTCGCTCTGTGGAAAAGCTAATATTCAGCCGAATCCGGTTAGACTAGTAAGCGGACCCCAGATTGAAGCTGGGATAACGCTAAGAGGATGATGATGATGGCACGTCAAAGCTATTTTCAATACCCTTAAGAGAGCAATTAATATGTAATAAGTGTATCTACATTCGCACATTTTTCTGTAAAAACAATTTGATAGCTTTAAAGTGTTTAAACCTCATGTTTGCATATTTTGGAAAATTACTTCCGTTTCGTATATACTGATTTCGCTTTAAAATGGACAAAAAACAAAGGCCAAATATCTGCAGAAATAGAGCTTATAATATAATACTTGAATAGTTTTTATAAGAGCTGAGTAAATAGTTGTCGGATCTTAGCATGCATCCACCTAGCGTCAGTTGACATGACTGTCATATAAGATAACGATTCCGCAATAAAAACTAATAAATAACTTACTATTGAGATTTCAATAAAAGTATAGATCAATTCAGTCGCTATGTATCGAATGTAAGTGGTCTGTGTGTGTCTGTACGAAATTAAAGCGCCCCTAACCAAGCCACAGTGACCATATATGGCAATAGCTTATATTTTCTATCCTAGCAAGGTATTCTGAAACTTTTTACGAAAGAAGTTTGAGTATCCTATAGACTTATCGATGTATACTCAAGAAAACTAATATTGTGTTGCATTTTATAATACCTGAGGATATTAGAATATCTCAGAGCTTAAACTTCCGATATAACATCCTGTGAAAGTATTTTACAATAGCAAGACAGCAAATTTTATAAGCATTGCGACTAAAATAGCTTTCAAAAATTCTTTCACACAGTAAAGGAGTTTTAAATGAGAAAACGGTTTTAAATATTGGTTTAGAAATATGAAACTTTTTGCTCAGGTCTTGTTTGAGAATAACGTAACCTCAAATACTTTTGAAGCGGCATACTATTTAAGTTGCTAAATATTTGCTGAAAAGGATCATCATCTCATCATCATCAGCCTTTAACCGCCCACTGCTGGACTAGGCCTCTCCTTTGAAAGGAGGAATTGGCCTACAATACCACGCTGGCCAAACGGGTTGGTATAGGGTTTGTATCAAGTTTTCCTTCTCTTACAGTGCTGTTCTATTCATATGCTCCATCTGTCGGCTCTTACGACACCCATGGGATGATATGGGGTGGTGACAGAATACGGGTGTATTCTTAATAACCACACGGACCTGAAAAGGATACAGTTACTTTCATTTACTTTACTTGATATTGTTGTCACACATATTCTCAAACTTGTATTTAAATTTACTAATAGTAAAGGGCCTCAATCGCATACTTATTTCTTAATTTAAGGTCAATTTAATTAATGGTGCGTCTAAGACCTATGACTGTATGACATAAAAACATTAGTTGATATTATTGCAATCATCCGTATACAGGGTGTCACAAGACCAATCACCAACCCGAAGTCTACTCGTTGTGGACATCATGCCAAGTCATACTAACTAAAAATAATACCTGGGAAACGAAACTTTTCTTTGACTTTTCAAATTTTTATACCGCAATTAATAGCGCGCGCGTGCAATGCTCGAAATACCTACTTATCCATGGTCTTTTAAGACATCTTAAGAAGTGATTGGTACAACATGGGCTTTCAGTTTTCGTTAAGGGTCTTTTTACACCCTGTATATAAAATCCTTGCGTTACTGTCTGACTGAGAGACAAGCTATAGCCAAAACTATTGGGCGTAAGAAGCTGAAATCTGGCATGTATGTTTCTTGAGGACCGTAGGGGTGCACTAAGAAAGGATTTCACGAAATGCCCACGGGATCGGGCAAAACGTGTAAATTAAAAACAAGTGCGTAGCAGCGCGCATCATCTAGTTTGTCTATAAGATTAGCGTAGTTAAAAATCGCAGCTAAAAATATGCGTTGCAAGTGTGTCAACAGTATTTTTTATAGTTGTTACTAATATTACTAATCTTAGAATTTTAACCTTTTTTGTGCATTATTTGTTTTTATTGGTTTACCACATTTAAATTGTAAAATCTCTTATATTCTGAAATCCCATATTGTTCCAATCATTACGATAACTTTTACTTTGGCACCATATCTGATCAAATTATTGGTTCGGTAGATATTGAGGCCCAAAGTCACCATACAATTTTTCAAATTAGGTACAAACTCGATGAATTTACTCCGCCAATTTGTTCTATAGATGTCCTATGCACATGGATAAGAAGGTATTTTGAGCATTGCATGCGAGCACTTTTAATCGAGGTTTAAAAAATGCGTCTAGTTAAAAAAAAGAACGTTTCCCGCGTATTATTTTAGCTTAGTACTTGGCATGATGTCCAAAACAAGTAGACTTCGGCTTGGTGATGGGTCTTGTGACACCCTGTGTAGGTGTTTTCTTTCATTTCAAAGATTTCGATTAAAAACAGAAATACGTAATACTATTTCAAAATGTTCGATATATTATCACAGACGTTTCCTACTCCCTAAGTACTGGGATTACGCAGCTCTATTTTTCATACAAAACTCAGTACATATGAACCCTACCTACCTCACATACGGAAGATCCTATGAGCCCTTTTCCTTTACATGGCATAAGGACCTACATCTGCCCATACAGTGAGCAGTGAGCAGCCTCTAGGGAAATAGAACCGTGTATCTACCACTTTCTCTGATTATCTGGATGATTTTAGTTGCTTTACACGATCAGTGCAGCTCCCGCAGGGACTCTATCTCCCGTATGTATGTATGTATGTATGTAAAGAGTGCTTCATTATGCAGAAAAATCTAGGACAACTTAGTTGATTCTTTACCAAACTAGCAGAAGCTACATGAATTATTATTTCGAGAAGCTATAACACGAAATTACTATATAGATGTCCCTTTATGCCTGTGAAATGAAAGGAAATACTTCTTTATTTCGTGTAAACTTTATAGGTTCTTACGAAACGTCATATATAAAAAAATATTGTTTTATAAAATAGTTCTTAGTGTGTCGAATTAAAGCATCTTGCTCCATCTGGGCGAATTCGTTTTTAGTAATGAACCACCCTATTGTACATAATCGATTGTGACTTTGCAACATAAACTCGTATTTAGTGTCATTATCATCATTGGCCTGTCCCAATCCATTGCTGTATATCTCCGATGGCACGCCACTCAGCTCGATCTTCGTCTCTTCGTGTCCTGCCGTTGCCAGCCATTTAGCGTATATCGCCACTCCACCTAGCCGGAGGGCACCTTACGCTATGTTTGCCAAGACGCGGTCTCTACACTAGAAAACTGCTACTGTATTTCCTTCTCTTAGCATTATCCCAGTTTCAACCCGGGTACCAGTCCGCTTACTAATCTAACCGGATTTGACTGAATATTAGCTATTCCACGGAGCAACTGCCTGTCTGACCTCCGCAACCCAAAGGGATAGCGATATTCCATGGTTAAGACTAGTGTCAGTTTATTCAGAGACAGGTACTGACTCCCTATAACAACTCTCAGAGATCTTCATGACAACCGGGACCGACGGCTTAACATGCTCTCCGAGGCACGGGGCAAGCGATAATTAATAATTCAATACGCACATAACACCGAAAAGTCAGTGGTGCGCGCCTAGGATTCGAACCCGATACCCTCTGCATGGTAGTGTGTTGGTATTTCCACTCGGCTATCGCTGCCTTTAAAAAACAACTACTGTATTTGGTGTACAATAGAGTATTATTTATCTATGTATTATAATATTACGCGTAGTGTAGCAAACTGTGATGTATTACAACTATAAGAATAAAAGTATAAAGATAAAAGGCGTATGAAGCTGTAATATATTATTCAGGCCGTATTTTAGTAAACCATTTTATAGTATTGCACTCATTTTCATATAGCTAAGCTTCAAAACATAAATTCTTACACAAACTTTCCATCCTTGTAAAAGGAACTCTCCGTAATTTCATGTTTCGAGCTGCTAAAGTTTGAACTCTTGAAACTAGAAACATGAAATGAAAGAGAGAACTACTAGAAACTGGGCTCTATTTAGACTATGCAGAGCGACATTAAATAAATTTCTAAATGATATTTATTTGAGGGTGCATAGGGTTCCCACCAAGAACTTAGGGTCCCAAGCCAACCTCACCTGCAAGTGGTGCACCTGCCGATCAACGGACGAGGCTCTGGCAAACAAAATGTCCCAATAAGCGGAAATAGGCTCGCCATCTATTACGTAGGATCAAAACACTGGCGAAAAGTGGGCGTTTAATATGCCTCTGCCTACTCCTTCGGGGAAACAGGCGTGAGTCTATGTATGTATGATATTTATTTAATGTCACTCCGTCTTCGTCTAAATGTTTTTAAGTAAAACAGGTTTTAGGTATATTGTCTAGTTCCCATAGGACAAGCTCTGCTTAATTTGGACCTAGGTGGTGTTATGTGTATGTAGTAGAGTATTAGGTATATGTCAGTCGAGTCAAGTTATTTTTATTTTACTTTAATGCATATGATAATAATTTATGATGCTAAGCTAGAAGTAATTTTCATGGATTCGTAAAATGTCTTGTTTAAAAATTAAGGTGAACAAAAAAAAACTGAGATAAAAGTAAACCTTTATTCAAATATTGCTAAATCGTCTATTCTATCGGCTTCAGAAACCACAGGGGATTAAAAAATCTGTGGTTTCTCGCTTGCGGACGACGGGGACTTGCTCCGATTCTTAACGATCTTTTTGCTCGATGTTTGCATGTTTTTTATCGGGTCGGGAACCGAGATTAGTCTTGAAGCAACAGTTGACTCTTTAAGATAGAAGATACATGCAGATAAGCATGCAATTAAATTCTATAATAAACGCTGCATGAACATATCATGCAGCGTTTACTATAGACTTTAATACAAGTTGTAAATAGTTTATTTGCAGAAAGTGATAATCATTGAGATGTCTATGCAAATCTTGATAATGTCTGTTTTGAATACCATGATTTTGATGATGATTATACATTTCCCGTGGTTCTACGTCCTTGCAAAATGTGGAAACATTAAGAAATTAACTTGTTTATTCATAAGTGCTACATTGTTTTCTAACGGGCGATTACAATATTCAATCTATCCATGTTTTCAGATACATATTTAACATAAGCTCCATACAAAACATGTCAAACATGTACTTATCTCAAATTTACTGATTGATCGGATATTGAATTTAACGGCAAGTGAACTTACTTTTCCACATTGACTTTAAAAATACTAAGACGAATAACGCGTAGACAGCAAATAAGAGAACATTATTGTTCTCTCTGTTAATTTGATATTAAATAAATCATTCTTTATTGACATAAAATACACGTTTACAATATTTTACAATTCCCTGACTCATGCACTAGAAATAACTGTGTCGCAGGAGACAGTGTCTTCCCAAATTTTATCCTGGCACAGATCATTTATGTATCAAGAAATAATAATTATATAAAATAATACTACTGGGACTATATTTATTTTATCAACAAACAACTTACAAAAAATCGCAGTACAGGGTTAAAAAAACGTGAGTTTTAATCAGTAAGTAAAATTTCAACGTGTAAGTAAACCTTCAAGAAAACGTGCAGGTACACGACAAGTTAAAAAATCTTTCAAAGGTTTCGTCTGCAAAGTTTTAAAAGTACAGAATCTGGTGATATTGTCGAGGTCTACAAAAATAAACTTTTGGAGAGTTGGTAATAAGTACGAGGTACTTGAGTGTGTTTGAGAAATAAATAAGCGAAGTCACGTTTTATTTTGAATCGACTTTAAAAACAAGGCGGTATTCAATTGTTTGTTTTTCACTGTATTAACTTGGAACTTTTTGCTAGATATACAAATTTTTATGTTTATGACATACATTTTATTGTTTCAATGCTGGTACTTCTCGTTGAGTCCCATTTTATTCAGATTTGACGAGTCGTTTTTGAGTTATCCTTAATTACTAGTTTATATGTTTTGAGGAGATTTGAAAGTTGGTTTTTTTAAACATAGTTTTTATATTCGTTGACGATTCAGTGCGGCCGGTATGTAGCTTAAATCAATTGGGAGAGATATAATCACTGTAGCAGCAGTTTGATATTTGTGATCCGGATTATAAACTATCTTGTAGATAATGCATAAGCTTTTGATAGTATATGAACGATGAGTCCATAGTTCCATATGTTATATAGTCTATCGCGAAGGTGCAATATATTGGCATATAATTTCGCAAACAACAAGAAATCGTTGCAGAACCATTCGATCAGTAGGCTCTTAAAACGCGTTCTTTTTTGTTGGTCGTAGTTATTAATATCGGTACACTTGGCGGTGCAAATATTTTTTACCGAATTTTGTTCCTTCCAATCTCTGCTTGCTGATCTAACTTTTCAATATACACACTACTACACAGTAAACTGAGGGCCGTATACCTTATATTTCAACGCAGACAGATCCCTCAAAAATCAATAATTATTGCGGTTATTCGTAAATAAAATACAAATATAGCGTAAACAATTTTAAGGATGGCATTCAAAATAGCTCTATTCCAATCTAAGAATCTTCTTGCAATTCCTATATAAACAAATAATACTTAGCAAACATCTCCAGAACATAACATTCTCGCACGCAGTATACACCTGCCATAGAACACCAAATCCCATTGAACCGTAAGGATATACAGACTAACAACCCTGAATCAATTACCTGATCGCTTACAATATTGGCATGTACACCACATTGTTAATATGAGTCTGTCCAAACTACTTGGAATATCACGTGCTGAATTTATTCATGCGTGAAGTCATAAGCCTCAACTGGCGTGCACGGTATTCCCAATTGGGAGGATACTATGTAATAGATACCGATATGTTGGCAGATATTGATGGACAAGGAGTGTTACATGCTTGCATGTTGGCTATTGGAGCAAAATGTATTGGGCTAGTAGTTACTCTGTAGACTAATGATAGCTTCCTTTGTCTGGTGCTTTGTATAATCGAAAAACAGTCTTCGAAATTTATTCCTCGTGATTTGATAAGAGAAGTAGGTATAACCTTCTAACAATTTGTCCAAATTACTATAAATTAAATTGAATAATTTCAACACATTTTCAGAAACTTTAAAATTACATTTGATTTTTAATTTTATACAAGTTATTTTCTTTAACCGTGTTTTCGGTTTATATGAATAGTTTTACTTGTAAATTAATTAATTATAGTTAGAATATATAAGTATACAAATAAAAGTCAGTCAATTAATATGGACGTCTGCTATGAAATAGGAAACAATATCATCGGAACTGAGAACCTCCTTTATTTTAAGCTAAATAGTGCGCTATGATACAACTTTTACAATCTGAACTAGTAGTGCCATATATTTTTGTCAGTGAACAATAGGAAGGGATACCAGAAAGGGAACGCCAGAGAGTTTTAATAGTATACGTTAAAATCGCCATTTCTTCAACCGCAGTGGCACTATCTGTAGTTCGCTTTACCTAACATTTACTATTACAGTCTACTATAGCATAAATTCTCAAAAGGTTTCTCAAGAGTTGAGGATGTAATACAATTTATATTCCTGTGACGTACAAAATGCAATCATGCTAACCAAATTATCGTCTATTGAGGCGGATACTAGCTGCTAGTACAGCCTTTGCTATATAAATACACCTTCTTCTTTTCCAACGTGTGTGTGTGTGTGTGAGTGTGTATGTGGATATGTGTGCGCAGGACATCGACATGGCCTTACGATTCTTATCCTAAAACAAGAACTACCGAAACCTGGCGAATCACCATGCTCGCCGAAAAAGAATCCTTAAAAAGAAGCCAATGCCGTAAGATGATTCAGTTTGCTACGCGACGTAGACGCTGTGTAGCCACATTTTAACAATGTGTCATTTTTCTGTAGCACTTTGTAACACCCTTCCTTATGATCTAAGAGTATAAAATAAGCATACCAATAGGTAGTTGGCTTAATTTGTACTCCTAGGTGATACTCGGACCTAAGAAATTTATGTAAATCAGTCAAGCTGTTTCGGATGCTTTCAGTAACAAACACTGTAACACGAGATTCCTATACATTAAATAGTACTACATAGTATCAAACTTTCTAATATAAGACATGGTCACAAAACGCAGAAGCCTAATATACCATATTGACGACCGTTTGGCGCAGCGGGAGTGTAAGCGACTGCTATGCCGAAGGTCGCGTCACGTTCGATTCCCGCTCAAGTCAAACATTTGTGTGCATGAACATGGATGTTTGTCTTGGTCTGGGTGTTTCTATGTATAATATGTATGTATTTACAAAAAAAGAAGTATATATGTATGTTTATCCATTATCTAGTACCCATAGTACAAGCTCTGCTTGGTTTGGGACTAGATGGTGATGTGTGTATGTGGTAGAATATTATTATATTATTATTATATATGCAAGTTAAGCATAACAGAGGGAGTTCTGAAAAGAAGAAAATGCGCTTGCTGAACGCAAAATAATGTTCAACACAATGATAAATTGAATTGTACGCAAGTGCAAGCTCGGGAATGGAATGCCCGCATTTGTTTCGTCTATCGTAACTTATTGAAATATTGTAAGAGGTACTCATATTATTAGAATAATTTGTGATGTCATACATGTTTATATTGTACATTCAAGCGTGCTTCATGTATAGACAACTTAAAACTATGTGATGGAGCAATACACTTAAGCCGCTAATTACGCCACGGTATATAATAATTAGTTAAAACTGTTTTTATCCTATGGAAGAGATTTGAACAAAACTACATAAATAAAAACGAATGAATGCGTGTTGCGCTACACCGCTACAATGCGGCTACACAGCGTCTACGCCTCGTAGCAAGCTGAATGGCCTGACAGCATCGGCTACCGTTACCCAACTAGAGGACGTAGCACATAATTATATTAACTAGGAAAAAAATTGTCACCGTATGAACTTGAGCGTTTCAGTATTCTTTGAATGACACAGTCTACTACAATGCAAACTAAAAAGAATCATAACCACAGATCACTACTACTTAATCGTAACGTAATCGACTCGCCTCCAGACCAGCTCGTGAACCACAGTGCGAGCGTAGTCAACTATCCGTTTTCGGCTGATTGTCCCTGCGATCAAATCCAGGCTACCAGTCAGGTCAACTGGTGGTCTGTGAACTATAAGCGCGGCATCGCCTATTAGTAGCCGAGGTAACATAGCAGGGGTGCTGAACCACTTCGATTATGTGTAGCACCTCAAACTCACGTAGCGAACCGAATCACATGATAGAATTGGGTATTTTCAAACAATTAAAGGTGCGCGTAGTAGATAAATGTGAATCTTACTGCATATTATAATGAATGCGTTTCGCATACGCATTGCGGCAACGTCACGTAGCAAACTAAATCTTCGACAGCACGCGCAGGCTGTTTTATGAAACTAATAGGACGCGTAGCAGACAAATGTAATTTTCTCTACCTAGTGCAATAAATGTGTAGTGCATCTTTATCACGTCTACGTCGGGTAGCAAACTAAATTACGCGACGTAGACTGCCTACAAACAACTAACATGCACGTAGGAGGCAAACGTGATTTATGGACCATACTCAATTAGATCATGTGTTCGTCGCGTAGCAAACTGCATCATGGTCGTAGCAGGTTACCTTTTAACAAGTAAAGGGTTGCACGTAGCGGACAAATCTGATTCTCCATGCACAAAGGTTGCAAATTTATTAAAAGGTTTTCAACGAAGCTTTCAGTTTCAGTATTTACTACATTGCTTGCCTGCCCAATGGCATCGCGGTAGAAACTTCGATGCCCTTCGGCTACCAATTTATGCAAATATTAATATATGGACTGCATACTCACTACGAAGGTGGATACACCCTATCTTACTAGCCTGACCAAAATGGAAGACTCGCCAATAAACGGGTTTAATACAACAGTTCGGTATACCGCCGTTTGCCCGAATTTTATTTGCCCTAATATCATTTGCCATAATAGTCAACAGCCATAATATTATATGACGTAATATTCATTTGCCCTTCTCTTATTTGCTATATTAGTCACGTGCTAGAAGCTTTGTTTCCCATAAAGTCACTTACCATAACATCATTTGTCATAATCATTGTAAGCCCTAATTATCACATGGCCTAATTATCACATGCCATAATTATCATATGCCATAACATCATTTGCCATCGACATTGGGTGTGTAACTGTTGTTATATCGGGAGAAACTGGCTTCACTAGACTAATAATGATTTCTTTGCTTTCGAGTGCCTAGGGTAAGGTCCGACTGCAATTCCAGTAACTAAATAGGTTATGTTAGGTTCTCTTTTGACCCTTAATCCGAAAATAGGAGCCCTGCGAAGCAGAGCTACGTCAACTTCAGTTTATTAAAGTAGTGTGATTTTTTGGGTTAAGGGCAAAAGAGAACCTAACATAACCTATTTTTTTAGTTCGTCGCACCTAACCATAGGCACTAGCTGTTGATAATAATATTTAATTTATTTTTCGGGATTTTAAGCTTCGGGATTTTGAAATGTACCCATTTGAATATTATATCTAATAATCATTATGGCGTTTAAATATTATGTCTAATAATTATTATGGCAATTGAAAATATGAAAACCAATACGTATGGCACTCGTATCTTATGGTATCTAAGTTTCGGGCAATTAAAAGTATGTCATATGTCTTTTAGGGCAAACAAAACATTTGGGCAAATGAAATTCGGGAATATGATGATTATGGTATATAGTCTGCGGGAATTGTCTGTTTTAATAAAAACAAAAAAAAATATATAAAAAGAAATACTCACTTTGAGGCATGGCATTTATTATCAATGAGAGCAAGAAACCAAAAATCTAAATTCCGTTAAAAATTCCGTACTAAAAATGCCTTTAATTGTATATCACCGGCATTTTTGCGACTATAATAAGATAAGTTCTGCTAGTGCTATAGGAATAATATTTTCTTTAACCACGAATTATAATTTATGTTACATCATCATAATATATTTAGACAAGATATTTGCTTAAAATAGAAAAAGCATTTAATATATAAATCCTCTATAACATCTATTTCTATTTTAATCCCTCTCTATAATAATTTATATGCAAATTAATTATAATTAGTTCCTGTACATAAATCAAGAAACGATGTTCTACTGATGTCGCTTTTAAGGAATGTACCAACATTATACATGCACGATCCCTACAAGGAATTATATCGCCGGTGGTACCGGCTGACGAATAAAGTTCTGACATACTTGCCTTACCTACTGAATGGCCAGAGGCAATGAATACAAATTTTACATAATAGAAGCGTATTTCTTAAGGATGTCGTGTGCCGATTAAAGTTGGCGTATTGACGGTTGTCAGTGTAGTACGTAGTTGGCGCCGTTGGCGGCGCTGGCGTCGTTCTCCGTCTTTCTTGCTCTCGTAGTTAAGTGACACAGGAGAAACTTTCGTCTCTCTTGTACTCGTAGAGTCAGCTGTCACAGCGCGACTGCCACGCCGCCAAACGGCAATATGGGTCACACTGGTCACAGAAAGTTTGTCTACAGAGCGCCCATAAGAAATGTGTCTCTATTATTAAATATCTATGCTCTATGCCAGAGGCTAGGCCGTCCCACGAATAAATGCCCATTGATTGAACGAGCGTGATAGTTGCAAATTCAAAAGACTGCTGTGAAGATCTTTTGACATACATATAAAGTACTATCTCAATCTCCCACTGAGTTCCTAAGCGATATGAGTTTCAGTTTCATGGTAGCGCTCATAGCGAGACTTGGCTTGCCGTTCGTAACAAATCAATAACGTTAAGCAACGCTAGCACAGGTCACCACTTGGATGGGTGACCGTAGTGTGGCATTTACATCTGAGCGCTACCGTGCTTCAGAGGGCATGTAAAGCTGTCGGTCCCGGTTCTTGACTAAGGATATGGATCGTTGTGCCATGTCGGAGGCCTTCGGGCGGTCTGAAAACTCTGACACAAGAGTTGGCCACACACTCACACGAAAAACAAACAAACATGAGTTTCAAGCAAACCAATCAATATCGGACGCTATTCAAATCGAGGTGGTACTTAATGTTACGCTATCCATGCGTTACACGCCAAAAGTAGGGGCAGTCTTATACGCTAGTTAAAAAAATCGGCCTTCAAGAAATAGCTCATCTTGCCAACTCTTTTTAAGACAGTCTTCTTTCTGAAGAGTCATGACGTTCAACTTCAAGCGCTCTTTTGATATAGGTAATTGTATCATTCTTAATAATTGTTACGGAGTATTCCGTCCAATGCATTTACCATAACTGCCATTATAACCTACCACCATCATCATACCGCCCTTTGTAGTCCACTACTGGACATAACCTCTTCTAATTTGCGTCACAGTAACATCGTGACGGATAATTCTAAAACCTATACTAACATATACTATTATCATCTTCACACTGCGAGGCAATGAGAGAATAATTGTATACTAACATATAATATTATCTTTTACATCATTATTGCGAAGATTTTTCCTCCTGTCCCTTCACCATAACTGCCACTATAACCAATACTAACATAAACTTTTATCTTTGACAGGAACATGTGGAACGTATGGCGCACAGTTCTGGAGGAGAACGAGAAGCTGGCTCGCGCGAGGCTGGCGGCTGTTGAGGTGTTCCAGCAACAGATCGCCGACGAGGCCAAGTTCCTAAGACAACATAAACTCAACGTCGCCAAGAAGGTATGTAGACATACATACATACATACATACATACATATCGTCACGCCTTTTATCCCCGAAGGGGTAGGCAGAGGTGTATTTCTACACCCACTTTTCGCCAGATATACTTTAGTCCCAAGTAATAAGGGGCGAGCCTATTGCCGTACCGGGCACATTTCCAGACTCCGTGCTGCTACTGAGAATTTCGTGACAGAAAAACCCAATAACACTACCCGACCCAGGAATCGGACCCGGGACCTCCCGATCCCACGCGCACATTTATGCCGTGAGACCAACGAGGCAGTCGTATAGGGTTTGGTGTCGAGTTTTCCGTGTCTACGCAAAGATGGTATTTGCATCGTGTTATCCCTTAGTCGCCTCTTACGACACCCACGGGAAGATAGGGAGTGGTGACACTTGTATTCTATGCCGTCAACCACACGGCAAAGGTATGTAGACACTACTTATATTTCATACTAACCATCACCCGCGGCTTCTCATTGCCTAATTTTTTTCCTTTATTTTACCCCTCAGAAGTGGAGTACCTCGTCCTAAGTGGCTGTCTACGTCATAAAACGAGTTGGCTGTCCAAATTTCATGTTACCAGTAGTTTTTAGTTTGCAGTAGTTCGGGCTCTGCGATAACAAGTCAGGACAAGTAATCTGTACTGACTGACTGACTGACAGCCACAGCCAAAACTATTGGACGCAAGAAGCTGAAATTTGGCATATATGTTTCTAGGGGATCGTAAGCAATTGCCGAAATGGACACCGGTCTGGGAAGAAAGAATTAAATAAAAAAAATTGCGGGCGTAGCTGAGCTCCCGGAAACACCCTCGTTATTTAGGGCTACTGCCCTGCACCAGTGGCTAATAGCGCGATGTAATATAGCCCATAGCCTTCCTTGATAAATAGGCTAGCCAACAATAAAATATTATTGAAATCGGACCAGAAGTGCCCGAGATTAGCACGAATCAAACAAGCAAGCAAACTATCTAGATTTATAATATTAATATGGATATAAATCTTAAAAAAAGGTATACTGGAGTCCAATCGTAGCCAGTAGACGCTGCTTCAAATAACTGAAATAAATAGTTTTCGTGCTTAGTTTGCATGCAATTTTGCAAGTGAGTCTGACCATCGCCTAAGCCTTCTTATAGTGAGACAATGCTTGTATCCACCAAAACAATATTTTCTACGATTGTGACTAGCTAAAAATTTGATTCGAAGTATAGCTTGCCAACAATACAGTATCCCGTCGCCGTCGGACTGAATTTATTGACGAAATATCTGCCACAAAGAGTCCCGCGTAAATTTCTCTTTAATAATTCAAAGTATAGGTGAGTCCTTGTGTTTTATTGAAAATAATTTGTGTCCTTCAAAGAGAAAGTGAAACGTGACGTACGTAGGAGTGTTGAAAGGACTTTTTGTACATTTCTTTGGCTTCGAAACCTTCGAAATGCTTATTATAATTTCGAAGGTTTCTAAGTTTTGAATATGCAGAAGTCTCGAAATTGGTTTAGTAAATGCTCAGGTATAGTCTTTTTACCTCCGGGCTAACTTTATAAGAATTGAAAATTATTAGACCCGTCGGCACTGTGTTATAATTTAGGCCTACATACTTCACATAAAGTAGTGTGAAGTTAATAAGTAACTTTTCATTTTGGAGTATTATCGAAAATTTTGTAAGGTATATCAAAGCTCGGATTATGCATTGAACTGCTTGAAGCAAATGGACAGTATAAAGACTGCTGCTCAAAAGATAGCAAGGCTTGCGTGCTAATTACTGAAAATACAAAACACTTATTTTGTATCAACGTCAAATACTTAGATTCATTTGAGGTACCATATGAACTGTCTAAAACTTAAAAAAATAGACAAACCTGTTTAAAATATTAGTCTGAAACAAAAACATCTGTCCCTGAAATAAAAAATAATAAACAAACTAAAAAAGAAAACCCTTTTTAGATTAACAATCGGAAACATCATTTGTATTGTTAGACATGCAGATTAATGGATGTATTAAGTATTCATCAAATTGTACACTACTATTGTCAATTGTAGGGGTGGTATCACGGGAAGGGTAGAATACAAGTCCTGGCCTAAAACCCAGACAGGCGGCGCCAACTGAGTATAAAATATTCAGTCCGATCAGGAGCTATATATTTTAAGTACACCCATTCAATGGCATGTTTTAATTTAGTCCAATCACGCCGCATTTACAATCATTATAGCTTGTGTATACATTTTAATTTTTTACTGAAGGTGAAACGGCTGTTCCGCTGTTTAAAACTGCACCTATTGTCTCATGATCAATCCGTTTAATCCCACAGAACACTTTGTACGGTATCTTCTTTGGGTTTACACGAATGTTACACGTTGAAATTAAACTACAGTTTACGGATTTCATCGCGTTATATTGGTCACGGCACACTGCCGTAGTTCAATTTCAATCGGTTATAGTATTAAAAAAACATACATACATAGACTTACGCCTGTTTCCCCGAAGGGGTAGGCAGAGGCATATTAAACGCCCACTTTTCGCCAGTGTTTTGATCCCACGTAATAGGTGGCGAGCCTATTGGCGCTTATCGGGATATTTTGTTTGCCAGAGCCTCGTCCGTTGATCGGCAGGTGCACCACTTGCAGGTGAGGTTGGCTTGGGACCCTAGGTTCTTGATGGGAACCCTCTGCACCCAATTAAATTTATTAAATAAAAAATCTAATGTAATTATTCTTAAATAAAATCAAGTTAAATAATAACTATTCTAGTAATTTAATATAATATGTAACTTATTCTCTTGCCATCATTGTATAGGTATATTCGTTGCTTGTCTAACGCTATGTTAAGGAGGAAAGTGAATTTATTTTCCTACTCCTCCAATATAGTTCTGATTAACTTTTTTGCGGGTTCTAAGACAGTTTAACTTGCCCTGGTAGTTCTCAAGTGTCAAAACTCGTCATCAATGGTACTACTGCTGAACCTAGCTAAACAAGTGATACAATATTAGTGGAAATGAGGGTAGGACCGGTCCAAAAAAAAACTTCACCTTATTTGTATAAAAATGTGCATTTTTGTCTATTTGGCAAGATTCTGAGGTTTTCACTAGAAAAACATCTTAGCCACGACTCTTGCTATAATAAGTACAACTACCTGAATACCTGTTTAATATTGATGTCATCATAATGCTACTGCTACACCTGCGTTAGCGTTAGCGTTAATGGCAATAGCCATCTACAATTAATTAACGCGTTAAAAATGCGTGTTGGAAATTAGTAATTTAACGCGTTAATACGGTGGTCATATCTACGTAGCGCCTAAATTAACGCACTCATTGATGCGTTAAGACGCAGGTGTAGCAGGGGCATAAGAATGAGAATAATCTCTTCACATTTTATGTCCATAACACATGTATCAGAAGTAAATAAAGTGTTGTAGACCTATGTGTATTTATGGAGTAGGTAGTAGGATTTTATATCTTAAAAATTAAACACAGTAACGCTACATAGTATTTATTTGACGATGTTGAACGTTTTTACTTACTACTTACAAGCTTTTATTTCATTTACTATGTTATTTAGTAGCATAGGCCAAATTCTGCTGCTTGCGACGAGAATAATTCTATAAGATTGACTTTCTGTCATGCGAAGTGGTTGGAGATGCGTATGTTGCTCCAGTTGTCAAGACATCATAGGCGTAGTTTGATTTTCCTTCTATTATTGACTCCATATTAGGTTACTTCTTCTGAAATTCGAATAAAAGCTTATTCTTAAAGGTGCGGTATATGTCACCCTCTCTTATTGAAAGGCCGACGGTGCTGTGTGGGTACCAAACACTTTTGTATCGATTGGCATTGCTTTCTTTATTCTTTTCATATTTCACTATTGCTTATCTTGTTAAACTTTCTTAAATCGATTATATTTAACTGCTAAAATGTATCTTGGTTTGCTTTTAATTTTCTTGTAGTTTTAAATTAAACGAATTTGTTTGTTATTCGCCCAGATTTTGCTCCATTCTTTATTTAGTAATGTTTTTGCCAATTTAGCTTTTAGTTGTAGATAATGCGTTATATTTTCACCACAATTATCCATTATTTCTAAATTAAATTATCTTCTTCTATAGTTTTTCCTGTCTTTTCTTTGTGCTATCTCTACTCCCAAGAAGAAAAAGTACTGTAAAGCGGTGCAGTCCAACATCATGATTTACACTTCTATACAGAAGTGCATTTGCATTTGTATCTTGGGGCTATCTTTCTCAAAACTATAGTCAGCAGTTTTCTGTATACTTTGAACCCTTCTTCAACATAATACGTGTAGTGCAATACTACTTTATTAACGGGTCGTTCCTTGGCTGAGTCCATTGCAACACTATTCAAAACCTCTAAATAATGCGACGTCTACAATACAAATAAGAGGGAGGTACGAACGGACCGCCTTACATGCTATTTCTGTAATTTAATATCTAACATCAAAGAGTGCATGTGTCATGGCTCCCACGTTTAAATTGCCTGTCTACAAGCTGAATTATTTTGATAATTCACCTTGTAGACAGGCAACTTAAATGACAATGGTGCAATATTTGAAATTGCTTGCCTTACTTCATTTTGCATCGTTTATTTACAATCTATTACTGAAATCTTGCAAGGAGCTTCATGATTTTTATTGTTGTATTTTTAGTTTATAGGGGGTTTCAAACTGAATACCGAATACATGATCGTGAATATTAACGGAAACATATACTTCGTGGTAAAGAAGCTAGAGATTTCGTTACTGTCATAAGATCTATAGTTTATTTGCAACTGAGGAAGAACAAATAATTAATATAAAATTTTCTATAATATAATTTCTTTAAGCAAGTGTTAGTCGATGAAAGGTCGTATCTACTCCTAGTCCTAAATTAAACTCGACTAGACTAAACCTTAATAGCTAGATTCAAATCCAAGCATTTCACATAATATTAAGGTATTTATGTGCCTATCAATGTCTTAATTTTTCACAACTCATTAATTTGGCATCCAGAATCATGTAATGGTATGCCGCGATTGAATGAAAGTTCAATCAGTTCGTCAAATACGGCCTTGAATATGGAAATGTAATCTCCATATTCTGTTTCTATTATTTTGGCTGGCTAGCTGACATGCAAATATTGTGAACATCTAGCTTAAGCACATGGAATTAAATAGGCTACAATCTGCCTACATGTCGGAATAATCATATTTTATTTTCAAAATGCTATTCAAAGAAATCATCATTTCTGAAGGGCCTAAATTCTAACAATCACAACCAGAAATAGAACAAAAACTATTCGGTTTATTTAAATTGTGGGTCTTACTTACACTTGTAACGATTACAGTAACCTTTTTAGAATTATTTGTAGAAGAATTGTATAAGCACCTGCGACCTATTTAATGAAGAAATAAAACATTTTTAAGCTTTAGTCTTGACCTTTCCAACGTAAAGGTTCGTGAACGGAATCTAATTTCTTTAAGCATCTGTTTCTATAATACCGTTTCTAAATTCGGAACAAAGATCGCATTGAAATAAATAAAATATGAGAAGTGGTCCAAATATGTATTCTGTAAAGGAGTATATTTGGAGTGATATCTTGTACTTATTTTGGCATAAAGCATTTTGGGACGCTATTGTGTTCCAAATAAGTACACAATCTAGAAATTATATAAAATATCCAAATTTTTATTTACATTCAGCTCAGTAATATAATTTAAAAACATCACCATATCACTTTAATGCACGCATGTAAGGAATGCTGTGGGTGAGTGTACCGTCTTGAATAAATAACGTATTGCATTGGTGTGAAATGAATATTTTGAAAACAGCTGTTCTGACGCAATCGTACCGCAAGGGGTGATACCTAGGTCCACTAGGTGTAACTAACACCCTTTCTTACGAAGCTGGACAATTATACTTTATTTATTCAATAGGGATGGGTCCAACTTTTCAAATTAGACACTTTTAACGATGTCAAAAACAAACTCTTTGTACGATTTTTTTATGAAATATGAAGTAGTGACGTCATAACTTTTTGGTGTCGAGTTGAGTTGAGTTATCAATAAATTTACATTAATAAATGTTTTATAGAGTTTAAACATTAATTGATGAATTAAACTGCAATTAATTTGCCATGTTTTACTAGATAAGGTAGTAGAGCCTTGCTGATTTCAGCATGAATGGGCCGGCTCGACCGGGGAAGTACTACCCTCTCACAGAAAATCGACGTAAAGTAACAGTACCTAAACTGTTGCGTTTCGTTCGGTGAGTGAGAGTGCCGGAGGCCCTATCCCCTAACCCTTCTCCCTGATCCCACTCCTTATCCTATCCCTTTTCCCAACCCCAAGGGGCGGCAACGCACTTGTGACTCCTGTGGTGTTGCTTGTGTCCATGGGCGGCGGTAATTGCTTACCATCAGGCAATCCGTCTGCTCGTTTGCCGCCTAATTTTATATATAAAAAAAAAAAGATAAAAGAACCTGTATAATTTATTTTTATTTGCTGGAATTATCTCTAATCACAATTGTATCTAGTATTTCCATTGTCTTTAGCTGTTTAGTCGTTATAGAGTTTGTTCAACCTATATCTTCTATAACTAATATGACTTCTCAAATACTTACCTCTCTCGGAATCTATTAATAAAGCATTAATACTTTCATCATCATTTTGGGCACACACACTACACACGAATACCCAAAAACCTCTGACTCCACTCACATCAATCCTTTTCACTCCTGATTTCATTTTCCTCAGTCCCCAGAATAGCCGATGACTTTAATGCAAATACACACAACCGCATTTAAAAGCAACCCTGCCTTCTATCAAACCGATCCCCTTTCTCAAACACCAATGACATTCATTACAAAACATCTCAAAACAATTGGAAAGAAATCCCTCAAACTAACATGTCATATTCTTAAATAGTTAATTAAAGGAAACTCGTGCATTTCTTGTAAACTGACAGATGTCAAATTAAAATCCTTCGTACTTGTTGAATAGTAACAATATTGTGATACACGACTACCCTTTAGAGCCTTTGACAGGGCTCAGAACCCATCATTACGACTTGACTTCCATGTCACTTTGACATGCGATGCCAAGCGAAGGCATAATTTGCAGAAAATGAGTCTTAATACTTTATAATTAAACTGGCAATCGTTTGCACATACAGTTGCGGACACTTGCTAATGAATTTGAAAAAGCTATTCGTTAGAGGTATGCAGAATTTTATAATTTTAAGGGTTGTTTTCTTTTACGGCGAATTTAGATGGTTGGTTATCATAATAAATAGTGATGGTCATGTAGAGAACCATTCAAACATTGACTTGATGAAGCCATGATAAAATGAAGCGGAGATAAACAGACTCCAAGTGTTCCATTTCCAACAGTCAGCAGGACTGTCGCTATGCTAGGAAAATCACACAAGACCTTTATCAAATCTTACACTATATACAACAAAGCATTTGAATGTTGTTAGACACCTACAATCAGGACTGCTGCTTAAAATCAATCATGATGTCGGTTGTCAAAAGATAAAATATATTCTGGTGCAATGTATGTATGTCTTTTTCCAAAAATGCAATGAGACGAGAGAAAGTGCCGAGTAGAAATAAAATCAACTGATGTCAGCATCCTACTCATACGCAACAGTCTTTTGTTTCTTGTAAATCCTGGTGAGTTTCTTCATCAATAGAGACGGTAAAGATATATTTATCTCTTTATATGTCAGGGTAAAGTAAAAGCAAAATAAAAAAGCCGTGATATTTAAAATAACATGTTCTTGAAAATAACTGTTCAAATTGGCTGCAACTACAAAACAATAAAACATTGAATAAATTCATGTAATTCACCGACTACTACATGTTCTGTGAATTATAACCATGTTCTTATAACTTTCTCACATTCAAAAGCATTCAACCAGCCGCAGAACTTCCCAATAAAATTTCTTAGTCATTTAAGAACTAAATTTCTGTACGCTGACATTTAATGTGGTGGTCCATTGAACGTCTGCTAATGATTCCTCGCTATTTACACTGTCTCATCTTGCTAAGAAGTGCAGTCTTACGCGGAGCACTTTTCTTTCCATAACTGCCCCTTTAACTGCCATTTTTCCAGTGCTCTCTCAAGTTGAGCAGATTGGATACTATTTACATTTTTCCGCGTTTTGTGCCACGGACATTTATGTTGTTAGATGCTGCTCTGAGGTCAACTGACCTGTTAGACTGCATTCTATAATCTTATAGTACGCCGTGACTGCAATATTACTGTCCGTAGATACTCAAATTCATTCAAAGCTGCCTGGAAGAAATCGCTTTATGCTAGAAGGTCGCCCATTGTGATTTTGTATCATGAACTTGTATGTGGTGTATATTTGACTTATCTATCTATCTCAGACTAAAACGCAGTCATGACTTTCATCACAATATCTAGTCCCAGCAGTCGGGAAAACATACTCTCTTTTTTCCATTGGAGCGCGTTAAAAATATACTCACCTCTATCTTCCAGCAAGTAATATAAGGCAGCACACGTTACCTCTTTTAAATAATAAGCTCTATATCTTTGATCTAAGACTTCTTTTTCTTTGTTAACAGTGTACGGACTCCCTGGCTCAAGCGCACAAGGAACTGCAGCTGACTGTTCTGGACGTGGACAAGACCAAGAAGCTGTACTTCGATGAGGAGCACACCGCTCACGATGTCCGCGATAAAGCCAAGGACATCGAAGAAAAGTAAGTAGCCATACAGGTTTATCCTCTCTTTAATAGTACAAATCGGTCCGTGTGGAAAACCTTGGGGGAGGCCTATGTCCAGCAATGGACGTCTCTAGGCTGACATGAATAGTACCACTACTTGTCTAGCAGGCAAATGGTGTGGCGACGTGACTGGAATTCATCGTGTTTCATATCGTTTTCGAAAAAGGAGCGAAGTTCTGAATTCGAAATGTTTCTTTTCTAGAGGTTTATATCTAGTAAAACCAACTGACCTAGAATCGATCAGCTTATTTTGTTCTATCTATCTATACTATAATAAAACTGTAGAGGTGAAAAAGTCTGTACATTAAAGATATTTTGACGAAAATTAGCTAAAAAATCTAGAAAAATGCTAAAAAGCAATACTTGATAATTTTTAGAATTTATGTCTGTCTGTCTGTCTGTCCGACGTCTTTCCCTATGTTGCTAAAGATCTCTAAAATGGCGAAATTGATTTCAATAAAACTTACACTCATGTACAAAGGATACTCAGACCTATAAAATAGTATATGTTACATCACAATCGGTTGAGTGGTTTTCTTTGTACAGCTTAACCTCTCCTTTGTACGTAGTCCCAAACAAAACAGGGATCATCCAAAACTGGTTATATGTTATATGTATGGTGCCATCTATGATCATTATAAGTTTGTTAGTAAAAGTATAGTTAGTCTAAATAGGTACCTTCAAAGTGTTTTATGGCTACTTACCGACCGATAGATGTCACTATTTTCAAATAATTTTCTAGCAAAATAAATGTTTCTTGCAAAAAAGACAATAATTGTCGGGAATCTTTCTGTTATTAAAAAATAATAGAGTATGATATTCGGCACTTTCATAAACAAAAAGTCTCTGTGTCAAAATTTATTACAATGTCCACTTAATTTAAACGGTCAATTTCATGTATTTCAAATTATTATGTTTATATAATAGTTATATAATCATTTCATTATCATTTATTTTAAATGATAAATACAATGACTGTAGATCCTTTTTTCAATAAATTGTCGATTAGTCCATAATTATTATTTTCTATCTCGGTCGGTTTGTATATGTAAACATAGATGGCGTTGACAAATGAATGGTCTTAAGATTCTCCGAGGATTGATCAGGTTCTCGGATAATTTGCTTTTATCGTCGTTGGAATACTTGGATTGGATATTTGACGTTACTTATGAGTTTATGATTGTTGAATGTTATCGAGTTTCTTTGATTTCTTTCGTTCGTTCGTGTTCTGTTCTTAAACAGGTGTCTCATTATTCCCAATTTCCCACTCCTCACGTCACGTACGTGGGAATCTCTGAGCGGGAGACTGTGCCCTGAATTCAGATACCTCTTGAATTAGTCAACGGGGCTATCTTACTTTCGGCAGGGCTGGATAGTCGTAGTTCTGTGTGTATTTTCTAAATAAATCGCAGGGACAGACACTTGAAACAGCTGGAATTGACATCCGAACATGTTGCTTTTCACATGATCGGTAAAAATAATTTACATGTTCTATGTATGGTAATAAAAGTTGGGTATGGCAGAAGAGTCATGAAAGTAGAATAAATGCTGTAGAAATGAGAGCACTGAGAAGTATGTGTGGTGTGTCTATGACCGACAGAGTAAAGAATTGTGTGATACGAGAGTGGTGTGCGGTAAAAGAAGATGTAGCGACAAGCATCGGGAAAGGCATTGTCGGTAGTATATACGCATACTGCTGACATGTATGATAATGATATGATAATGATATATAAATGATATAGGGTCGATTAGGAATGATAAACGAAACCGCCCGAGCTGAATGCTGTAATTGCATTGATTTATTCGTAATAAAATGATAGGTACTACACTGATGCAACGGTGTCGCGCATATAATGTAAATGCCGAGTAAGCATTTTCAACAGGTAGGTAAGCTGTACATCCTGCCCACTCAAAAGATGATATCAGTATAATGATAAAGAATCTATAAAAATAACGAAAAATAAAATGAATTCTTACACTAAATGATATATTTAAATTAGATGATACATAGAATGATAATGAACAATTTATATTGTTAGTACTTATAGCTACGAGTATGTTTAAAATTCATTAAATCGCGACCTAAGAGGAGTAGGGGAGTTCCCCACGTCTACACTTAACACTAATCTTTTGATTTCACTTGGTACGCACTCCATTGGCCTGATCATTTCATTCACAGTTTCACAAATTGCACTATCACTTTTCATGTACTGCTGTAGAGGGGGCACGCCTGCCTCGCAGCATGCCTCCCGCGGCACGGCTGCGTGTGGGCAAGGTGTGCGGCCGCAAGGTCCTCTCCTCAACTTGACTTTTATTATTCGTAATAAAATGATAGATACTACACCGATGCAACGGTGTCGCGCATATAATGTAAATGCCGAGTAAGCATTTTGTACAGGTAAACTGCACAGGCATGTTGAGATGCTTTGGACACATGAAGAGGATTGATGACGAAAGACTGACAAAGAAGATATATAAGGCAAGTGATAATGGGACAGGACGAAGGGGAAGACCTAGGCGGACGTTCTCTGATCAGATTGGAGACATCCTAAAAAAAGGACAGGTCAGAAGTACCCTAAACAGAAGAGCCTGTATGAGAAACTTGATGGGAGTGAATGAAGCAAGAGAGGTATGTCAGGATCGTTGCAAATGGCGTTCCATGGTCTCTGCCTACCCCTCCAGGAAACAGGCGTGAGTCTATGTATGTATGTTCTATGTGAAGGTGGTAAAACAGTTAATGTTGTGTAAGTATAAAGAAATTCTCTAAAGATATATATTAGGTATATAATATACATATAAAAGTTATAAATAATATATACTCTTAGCATAAAGGTCATGCTAATTAAATTCCAACATTTACGCGAACGAAGTCGCGGGCACAGCTAGTTAAGTAATAATTTGGCATTTGAATTAGACCGTTTGAGAACATAACTTACTTTTGAAATATGAACCGCTGAAGATAATTCGATGAAATTAGGTTGTTTGACTTCAACAAAACAATATAATACGATTAGAAAACTAATTAATACTCATAAGATAACTTCAAAAGCAAACAAAAGATTTATCCTTTAAGTACTTAAAATAAAATCTAATTACAAAATGGGTGTTATCTTGTACTTACCTAAATATTTCCTATACGGAAAGGAGCATTCAGAAGGCTTCAAGATTAGTCCTTTTGAAGTTATAAACGAGAGAATTACGCAAGTAATTATCACTCTGGCAACGGTTTATCTACTTGACAATCATGGATGTAACTTGGAGATAGCTAGATGATGACAAAGAATAATGATGACGATTAATGACAAAAAGAATACCTTTACAAAAATCGACTCATTTGAAAGACAAACGATGATTGGATTTTATTTAAAATTCCTACAATCTCTTCAAACACCTATCCAATACTTACGTTACAACAAGAACTTTCGACTTTGCAAATCCTCGTTTAGATATTATAGCTCAGTCTGTGCTGCAACTGCCAATGTATATTGCTTTGGAGTTTTTCGAAACCCTGCAGCAAAAAGCCAACGCAAATGTTCCTGCCGCGAGGAGTTTACAATCTGAGCCAAAAAGTTTTCATAGGTGCCACAATGTACAAATTTTCAATGGATTATGGCAGGCTGATGATGATGATGATCGTATATATTCGCAGATGTATAAATGAATTTCTACATTCTATATTCACATATTATGTTAAAATTGACCAGAAGTCAAAATACACGCCTGATTACGACTGCTGGTATTTCTTTAAAGTATCATTTACCTGTATATTGCAATATGTTTACATTTCTTAGAATGGTTCTGTAGGCTGTTCAATAGTCACGACAGTCAATGCTACTTAGTTGGCTACTACAATCAACAAAATATTATAATGCAGGATTTTTATGTCGAGAAAGTTGCAAAATATTCGAGTTTTAAAAACTTTCGAGGCCTTAATTGAACATAAATAAACTATGTTGAAAGGAACTTGGTACTCACACAATAGGATGACATGTTGCTCGCAATAGCTAGTTGAGAAGAATTTTGTAGAAAAGATTTAAAGCAAAAGCTGACCGTATTCGTTTTATTTTGTCAAATTTAAGAAGTACGGTTTATCAAAACAAAATTCCACCACTCTATTTCATTCCGTGGGTGCCGTAAGAGGCAATTAAGGAAAATCATCATTATCATCATCGCCCTAGCGTTATCCCGGTTGCATCCAAGACTGACACGCCTTGGAGCCCGAGGTCCGCTTGCTGGTCTAACCAGATATGACAGAATATCAACTTTTCTACAGAGCGACTGCCGTCTGACCTCCGCTACCCAAAGAGATAGCGGTATTCCACGGTTTAGACCAGAATCAGTTTATTTGAGGGTACTGACTCCCCGTAACGACTGTCAAAGATCTTCATGACAGCTAGGACCGACGGTTTAACGTGCTCTCCGAGGCACGGGGCAAGCGATAATTAACAATTTAATACACACTTAACTTCGAAAAGTCATAGGTGTGCCCCGTGGATTCGAACCCGATACCCTCTGCATGGCAGTCCCTTGGTATCTCCACTAGGCTATCGCTGCCTTAAGGCAATTAAGGAAACTATATGAAGCAAGTATCTCTGCGAAGAGAAGAAAAATTCAAAATCAAACCCTTTACCAAGCCGTCTGGCCAGCCTCCTATTAACTCACATTACTGCAAATTAGGAGATCAAGGACCTAAGTACAGCAGTGATCTGCCAAAGGCTAGCTGTAGCGAAGAGAATAAGTTTTCCATTTTGAATGAAAATCAGTCAATTCTTTATACAAGGTTATATAGCGGGTCTTACTCGCGATAAATAATATACTTAAGGCATACATACCTCGGTTTTTGCCAACGTTCGACTGACTTGCTTCAGCCGTGGTCGCGGCGGGACTGGTGAGCTCAGCGCCGCGCCGTCCTTGTGTTGTGCGGGTTTTGGCACCTACCCTCACTTGATTTTTATTTTTGTTTTCAACCGCACTGTCGGTACCTCGATAAACTACACTAATGACATCTACACACTGTTGAGCTGTATCATTGCGGCGGTGTTTACACTTATTGATGCTTGGATCCAAGTTGTTGATAATCTAAATCTATCCTCCCGGTTGAAATTATTGTGTTTTTGATTTCAACCGCTTCACGCTCTATCTGGAGTAATAGTGACGTTCGGTGGACAAGACCTGTGGTTGATGTAGTTCTATCCAGTGGTTTGGTCCAGACTCCAATAAATGTTCAGCTATAGCTGAACATTTATTGGAGTCTGGACTATAACCTTATTTACTTGTCGATTTTCACAGCTGCGATATGTTCCTTGACCCTTTCCGCCATTTTTCGCTTGGTCTGTCCGATATAAGAACTACCACAATGGCATTGACCTTGAAGACGCCAGGTGTCTGAAAAGGAATGACATCCATTGGGCTGCGCAGATTGTGCGCTATCTTGGAAAGCGGACTATATACAGTCTTAATGGAGTATTTCTTGAGCACTGTTCCAACTTTGTCCGTTACTCCTTTTAGGTAAGGCATGTAAGCCGGCACCCTGCTCACCTAAGGTTCACGGTCCCTCATCTTCAGACGGTGTATCTCATTCTTGTATCCGTTACGTCTAAGTACCTCCTGAACATGTGAGAGCTCACTGCTTAAGTGTTGAGGGTCATAGAGACAGAGGTAAAGGAGGAAACAAGAGGGTCAGTCGAAACGTTGGCAAAAACCGAGGTATTTATGCCTTAAATATATTATTTATCGCGAGTAAGACCCGCTATATAACCTTGTATAATGTATACTAATCGCCAAAGTTTAAAATCAGTCAATTCTTATTCCAAAAGATTACCTCTTTACTTCAAAAATTTACCAATGAATAAAATCTATCAGATTTTCCAAAGCATTGAGCTGCCACTTTATGTTCAGAACAAATTTCAATAACATTTTCTATTCAGCAAGTATTGCTGTTGATATTTCTGCATCTACATTTACATTTATTGTAGTTTCCTTTTCATATCGTTCAATGCGTGATATTTTCATATCTCGGATTCACAAAAGGGAGTCTACACTCTATTAAATGTCCCCTAGATTTATATCGAGCTAGATAAATGTTTTCCTTTATTGAAATCTCGGTATTTGCAACATGAAGGTGCATGTCAGATATTAATTTAATTTTGACAGATCTTGAAGGAGTTGAATTTTATTTTGATAATATATTGCGCATGTATTATTTAGTTTTCTATCAAAGTAGAAAGATTGATTTTTGATGTAGAGGTACCTAAATTAACATCTTCTTGGGCAACATCTTCTTGGGTTTACATGAATGTTACACATTGAAATTAAACTACAGTTTACGGATTTTATAGCGATATATTAGTTTGACTGATAGTACTTTAAAACCAAATGATCTAGAAACTACCTTTTTCAATTATTACTAGCTAACGTTTCGATTTCTTTACAGAAATCGTGGTCACGGCAAACTGAGGTGATATTGGCTTTTTCTTGAATGTTTATGTTATCTAAAATTACCCCAATATTTTAATTTCAATACCCAATTTCATAGAAACACTTCTCCTTCGCCCACAAAAATTTAATTCAAATTTTATCTTGTATCCTTTTGTATATTAAGAAACTTGCACACTCTTTCTGAGTACCGGGATGGGACCGTGCATGTTATGCCATTTGTGACCACGGCATGTCATTCATACCTATATTTGCCACGCTTTCAGCTAGTAACTAAATGTGACTTGCTCTGGCGACGCCCATTGTCGAAGTCTACCTACTGATAGATGTCGCGGGTCGCCTCAAATAAACGTACAACAGCTTACTGTTGGGTGTCACCTACACTTTTCAAATCTAGCATGGTAGCTGTGTTGTGGAGTGTCATCCCAGCCAAATTAACTTACTCTTGAAGCCAACGTACAAGTTTTCGGTGAGCTACGTCTCAGGTGTTAATCGTTTTTTTGTCGCGCTGTAGTAACATAATATTTTAATTTCTAAAAATGAAGTCATGTTGAGATTTCAAAATAAACTGTTTTTGGAAACTTTAAATAAACTTAGCAATTAGCTGTGATTGAAGCAATCAGTTCCTAGATTGCTTAATACACTACTAGGCTAGTTGCCTTACATTTTTATTGACTGGTTTCACCTTTAAAGGTTAATCGTAAACGTGAAGAATCAATTTGAATGCACCCCACGAATTTACAATTTAAATTGGATTTTTATTTTTAAATGGTTGTATTGGCGTGAAACTGCATTTAGGTTCAAAAACCATCTACAAAAACGCCATAGCATTTTTTTTTTATTTGTAAAGTAGCGATGCCGCTGTGCCCATGTGCAATTTAATTTTATGTCATGATTTTAGTCCTGTATGCTTCTTTTTTCACTTTGGAACTTCAAATATTCAAGCAGTTACGACAGTGCATCCGTTGATATATTGCATTGCATATATATTTCCTTTTCACTATATTTTATTTGTAATGGTGTGCAAATTATTCGACATTCAAGTGTAACTTCTAAAACGTTTAGTACAACACACACAAATAACAAAAAACTAGGTTACATTTACACGCCTCTCAATAGCCAGATTTGCCGCCGGCGAAAAAACCACCTCGAATTTTGCATTTGAATCTTTTGAAGCCAGCCAACGCCGAGCTCAGTCGTGAAAATCTATGGATTTGTTGACCAATTTGTACGGCCCGACTTCATGTAATGAATAATCGACTTATAACAATTACGTTTGCACCCGCCTCAGTTAGATACTGTCTCTTTCTGTCTCCTTGTCCTGCTAGATAATTGTTTGCAAGCGAATAATAAGGCCTTACGCCTTTTGCGAATGTTACTTTCTTTCTTTGTACTGCTACAATGCATTAGGATGCCATGGGTTTCATTCAGCGGTGAAAGAGTAAGCATTATTGTAATGCATACTCTTTTAGCGTTGTGTACAGAGAAAGAATACCTACTTTTAAACTTTGGTGGTTTGTTCACATATAAATATTATGTAACGGGTCTAAATAGCGTAATTGTGTGAACATAAAGGTAACATGCCTTCGATGCTTCCCATGTTTCGGCATAGGTTACACCAGCCATGGTCAAAAATATACGGTAGGTATTTTATTTTCAAATAATTTCATGATAGTGACACCCATGCATATATTTTTATTTGAGAGAGAGTATTCCGAAGAGTTCGTTGTAATCGATATATTTTTTTAATTTTGTACATCAATATTTAGGGTTTAAGCAGTGTTCATTTTTTTTTAACTGTCTCACTGTTGGGCAAAGGTCTCCCCTACACTTCTCCAAAGGTCCCTGTCTCCAGCTGTTACTTTCCAAGTATCTGAGAAGGCATCCAGCTCATCTCGCCAACATTTCCTGGGTCTATCTCGACCACAGTGTTCACATAAGACAAAAAAAAATGTTAGTGACATATTCATTAAAATTGTACAGCAGCAGTACAGAATTACAGAGTTACTTGCCTTAACCCTAAAGCGATAGATAGATCACAAAATTTTCGTCTTATATGATCTTACAAACCTATTGAAATATGATTGTAATTGACCAGGGATAACCATTTTTACATATTTAACTATAAAAAATATGTGCACCCTTCCGCAGACACTGACACTCACGCTGATAAAAAAACAAAAATGGAAAAGAATTGAGCACAAAACTATCTACCATCATCCTCCGTCAAATTCTTAGCGAATTTCTCCTCTTTGATCAATAAAAACCCTTAAAAACGGTTTTATTTAAGAAATTTCTTTATAATTATACATTAAATAAACATAATTTTATAATCTATATGTAGCTTAATCTAATCTTAATGTCTAAGTAGTATATATATACTACTTAGACATTAAGATTAGATTATTTTTTTTACGGTTTTTTTTTACATATATGTACAAAAAAACCGTAAAAAGAAATTAAAAATTGAAAATATTTACAAGGTTTAGGCGTCGTAAAATGCCTCCGCATCAATGTCATCGGGTAACGTGCCCAGAAGGCTGGCAGCATTGCCACGCTGGTTGGCAATGCTGATTCTCTGAGCAAAGAATAAACCAGCCTTCTGATCACGTGAGAGGTCGATTAAACGTTTCGAAATTTCCCGAAATAGTGAACGAGCGCTCGGACCCATGAGCCTAGCGTTTCCACCCCAAACGGCTTAAACACGTAATTACTCACTAAATTACTGTATTTGCGCCGTTTGAGGGTTTCCGCAGTTGCAGCAGCAGCGCCAGCATGGCCTCCCGTGCTTGGAACATGTGACGGCGCGAAGGTGTCTACGCAGGTTGCGTCCCACACCAAAGGCCTACCCATTTTCCAAGGCAACTATGACATACCATCAGGTCTCTTACCGTCGTCGTGTACCAAACCATTTGGTTCAAGTACAGCTGGTACCCCAGACGCGACAAGAGCACGACGAATTATGTCATGCAGATGGGCGTGACGGGGAATTCTACCAGCGCTTCTGCTGCATGGTGTCCGAGGCTATCGACGTCTTCTCCACAATGACATCGATGCGGAGAAACACACGGAGCACCTAAACGAAGACAAGTGGCGATACGGAACGTCTCATCGTCCAACATGGTTCCAGTGTTGGACGATGGTAGTGCCTGAAGCCACAGACCCGATTCCCACTCTCCCACAGCCAGCAAGCGAGCACGCTCTGCAACATTAAAAGTTGTATCTAAAAGACTTTTCCTTACAATGTCACAAAGCGGCGCGTCCCACTGTCTTTGGGAGAATAGAAAATTATGTATGTATTATGATAGTGCCTTTGCAATAAAAATAAAAATTTGTTTCTTTTTTATAGACTCACCCCTGTATCCCTGAAAAGGGTAGCAGAAGTGTAATATTACACCCAGATTTCGCCATGAATATTTAGGTCTCACGTAATAGGGGGCGAGCCTATTGCTGTTACAGGGCACATCACCAGACTCCGTGCTGCTACTGAGAATTCGGAAAATCCAGTAACACTTTTGCTCGACCCGGGAATCGAACCCGGGTCCTCCGATCAGCAGTCGAATACGCTATCCAGTGGACCACGGAGGTAGTCTAAAATATTGCACCAGCCACTATGAAGGTTTTATTGATTGTCCTGGAATCGATGACAAAGGTGCATGAACCGAGGCCGAAGAAATATTCTTTATCTCTTCAATTTACTTCTTTATCGTTGGTCTAAGTAAACAAAGACGTAACCCATTACTTATTCCTTATTCTACATACTTTGCTACATAAGTTGTATTGTAGAGGATTATGTCTTCGGCCTCTGTTCATGCACCTCGGTCATCGATTCCAGGACAATCAATAAAACCTTCCTAGTGGCTGGTGCATGTGACCACCCAACCCCTACTACAATAGCACTGACGGTAACATGGCCTGTACGGAAGCATCCATGCTTAGGACATCTATTTAGAGATAAAAATATATTTTTGATATTTTAAGGGCGAAGAGAAGTCTACAGACTTTTGACTACGTAGATGTACTGCTAAATACAATGATGTTTTTAACTACTTTTGGTAAATTTTAATATTCAATAAATCTACGCTTTGCTCCTCGTGGGTCCTATTTCACACTCTAGCCTCCTACTATTAAATATTACCGCAAATAAAATACCTTCCATAATATCCCCCCTTTGCGACGTGAAAGAATGTCCACCCATTCGCTTGTTTATTATATGTACGTTCGTGTGGATTCGCCGAAGTTACTCAATGTTTAGTTGTCAAAGTACTCAGTGTTTGACATAATTTTATACTTAAAAACACATAAAACAATATGCGTAAGCTGCTTTGTAAAAATACGCTCACCAAAACTGGCAAAAGACACCCATTAATCTCCTGTCGTCATATTTTACAATACGAACAATATTCTACAGAATAGTACATGGTACATGATGGCCGCACTCCTAGGAACACAAAACGGTGTCAGTATCGACTCCTATGACCTTAGTACTGCACCAGTCCACTTGGAGTATCGCCAGAATTGCCAAAAACTCACCTACAAACACATATACCATATATGTATGTATGAACTACTGTCCTCTTAATATCTGGAGCGAGACTATTGTCTATGCTATTGTGTCCGATAAAGCGTTTAAAGTTTTAATATACTCTGGTAACTTCCTTTTGTGGAATATTAATCTTGCTTATGATATCATTAAATATAGTAATAGCTTCTAAATATGTCAAAGTGTATTTGATTAAGAAGAAAGTATAATTATAATAACTAGATTCTTAATAATAAAAAAATCTGGTGCACTCAAACCAGGCTCACCAGACTTTTATGGAAGTAAACTGATCAGTCTTAAACTAGCATAAGGCTCCCTTACAATATAGTGTCCGATAGCATGGCCAATCATACGCATAAAGACTTTATATCTATAAATGACGCTTAAGCAAGTCTGTCTTATCTAAGTTTTGTCCTGTTTGCTATTCAAACTTTCCCAAGTGAGACCGGGCTTTCCACAGAATGACTGACATCTGATATAGTGATATTATTTTCCATTTGACCAAACATCATCATTAATCAACATTTCACTCAGCCCACATTGTAACATTCCGTTTTGTCGCAGGCTCAAAAAGAAGAAGGGCTCCTTCTTCCAATCAATCACTTCGCTGCAGAAGAACAGCGCGAAGGTTTCCTCCCGACGTGACCAGCTCGAGGAGAAATCTACTGGCGCCAGGAACGACTACCTGCTCAGCATTGCCGCCGCTAACGCACACCAGGCAAGTACTGTAGTAAAACACTCTTATAAAAATCAAACCTTTATTGCATTCATCAATGTTGTAGAAATAAGAAATATGGTCATTGATACGTAGGCACGACAACGGCAATCCAACCGAACGATTTACTTGTCATTTTAAAAGCTTACGGCGATTGGAAGTAAGCATCGTGGTGCTTAAGCCGTGCCGTTACCGTGCCGGTATAGTGTACCATGACCTTCAGGGGTACAAACATATTATTACAGTTCTCTTCTGTTTTAATGTTGCTGTATAAGATCTGTTCGTACCCTACTAAGTGTTAGCAACGGTGACCAGCGATCTAGTCGTTTTTGGCAGCCCGATACTGCATATATTATGGATCTGTCTATCTGTATACATAAACCGGGCATAGAAACCAGATTTTGCCCAAGCGCAAAAACGTCTATAGTTACTAAAAGTGACCATCCAAATACAGCATTTGAAGAATTTTGGCAAAAAGGATGTCATTCCAAAATCACTAGTCACCGAAGTGACAACAAGTATGTATTCTTCTATCCTGTCGTACGCTTTCTCTGTAGCAAAACCTCCATGTAAGAAGCTTCTTTATGGCCATGAAATAAAGACAGTATTTTGGTTGGAGGGACAACAAATGTGTGTCTAGTATGTCTCTCGCTCCAGACATGGCAAGAGATGAGGTGATCATACGACATCCGAATTGCATCCGTAAACTGCTTCTAGTCATTCAGAACCCCTCAGTCACCTAGTGTATTGCGCCGTTAATGCGCAGTACTACTGCCAGCTGGAGGGAGAATAAAAGGAAGAGGAAAGTTCCTGCCTACTTACAGTTTTGTATGCAGGGTGATAATCTATCCGACAAATGCATAACCTTTTTAATCTATGTCGTAAACAGTTTTGGACAGTAGTGAGTCTCTTTTAAGATTTATTTCAATTTTATGATTTATTATTATTTCGATTTAACTTATGCTTGATGTTTATCGTATACTATTACTTCTTCTGTGTCCTATTTTGCTTTTATCATGCTATAGTTAAATATTTTGAATCTTATTACAAAATAGGGACTAAACATAGTTCCAAGTTTATTTCTAACTATTCTAAAATGTCGAATTAACATAAAAACAACCTTCTTCATAAATATTTTGTCTTCGTTTTGTAATAAGACGTACATAATATTTCTGGCAATTGCAAATGTGTAATGTGTTACAACTAAGTAGATGTTTGAGTTTACATTAAATACTTGAATCTAGTTTTGTCTTGATTGAAATGTAGGTATATTTTATAATAATTCACCAAGCATGATTGCGACTTTTATTAACTTCTGCCATGATTATAATAATAGCATCACACTATTTTTCCATCAAATTAAGTATCAAAGCAGACGAGCGCACAGTGCGAGATTTAATTCAAAGACCTCCAAGAAGAAGAAATAGTCTCCCTTTTAATCAAATTACATATCTTGCCACCAAAAAATAATGTAAATAAGAGAAACCAGCCACATACTACCAATAAAAAAAGTCCCAGTGTCCTTGCCAAACTTACCTGCAGTGCTATTCTGCTAGCAGACATGCTTACATAAAGACTGATACTAACTACTTACTCATTGGCTCGCCTTACAACAAATAACGATATTTTGTAGAAACGGGCCAATCAGCAGCTGGCTGTATGATCGCCGTAGTTAGCAATGGCGAAAATGGGTTAAAAGTAAGTGCATAGTCGAGGTGAAAATTAGTGTAGAAACATAATTTTTTCGAAGGGAAATATTGCAGTTCTGGTTAAATTTAGAGGTATATGTCGCTTCTGTTTATCTTCAAGGAAATCGGTTCTTTAAACCTTTTCTTTTGGAGTGAACTGTCTGAAACAGTACGAAAGGCTCCTCTTCTCTCCATCATTTTACCACTGTATGATGCTTTACCGGTAAATTGGCGTTTGCTAAACGTTTTGGTAACTATCACGTCCAAAATCCTTTACAAAAGAAGGGTTCTGCACAATCAATATGCAGGACTTTTTATGTGAAAGGTAAATTATATGAAACGTTGTTTTCCATTTTATTTTCTCAATAAGTAAAATGGTTAGCGCCATTCCGACAACCTTTACTAGTGAAAGTACTTATTATTACAGGTATTATTTGTCCAGAAAATTTAAGTTCTTCTCACATATTTGTTTTTCACCAGAACCGCTATTTCTTGGTGGAACTACAAACTTGCATGCAGTCTATGGAGTCTGCAGTTTACGAAAAGGTGTCTGAGTTCCTGACTCTGATGGGACGTACCGAGCTGCTGACTTGCTCGGCGACCCAGCATTCGTTCGGCAAGATCCGAGACCAGGCTCAACAGCTCACCAGGGAATACAACCTGCAGTGCCTGTATCTGTACTATCCGGTGCTGAAGCAACACATTCAGGTAATTTTGAAAACCATGTTACTCTTAGCCCGTCGTCCTCTTGCGCTGGTCTCAATTTATTTGGGTCGGTGTATGTCCGAGGGGAAAACACATACATTTGCTTAAAATTAATTATTTTTGGAATTACAATTAACTAGCCTCTTCGATGAGCATAAAACTGAAAAAAGAAACTTTACTCACATAAATGCGATGATAAAACAGTTGGCATTTTTGTAGATATATAAAGCTTATCACAAACATGTTATCATTGCACAAATACATGGATATGTGATGACTGGTAAATAATATAAGGCCATGTGCAAGACGTGTAACTAGACTATTGACTCAGCCGAAGGTAAGGTGGACTACTGATTGCTATTTCATCTAATTTGGGGAACCAGCAGTATGTGCAGTTCTGGCCCTGATCATAACTTTCTTGTGTGAGCAGATCTTGTGTAATACATTTTTTTTATCATTTTCATCAAACTTGATGGAAAACCTTATTCCGACCCTTAATAAAGCTGCTCAATATGTGGACTTTATCAATAGTCATCATCATCATATCAGCGAGAAGACTGATAAACATATATTATGTCTCTTCAAATTATTCACGGATATCCGTACAGACCGATTTTGTGCCACCCATATCCAACCGATTCGCCAATAGTCTTATTGCATAGTTTCTCTTTTATATACGCGTATTATTTTAGTAAGCAAGTATAGTAATCATTTGGTACCATGATGTTCGCCGTTACTTTTGCCTAAGTCTCGGCTATGTGTGGTGTACCTACAGTAACGTACGCAAAAGGATACGTCATCTCGTATGTAGTACTTTTGCGAGGTGAAGATAAGCGTGCGACAAGACAAAACTATTTGTTTCATTGGAATACCCTGTTCGAATTAGCTAGGTATTCCATTTCTTGCTATTTAAAAGAGTGGTACTTATAAGTTTCTGCCAGGTTATACGAAGGGCAATAATATTTATTTAATAGTTCATTAGTGTTACTCTGAGACCGAGATGAGTTTGATTTGAAATCCAATTAATTTAATTTAAATAATAGGATGTAAAACTTGTTAATCAGTATTACTTTCTATTCGTTGGGTGCGAAAGTAAAATGTTAACCAATGCTTTTTACATATTTAGAAAACTATAACCCGACTACGTAAAAAAGGGGGTCTAAAAAAGGACAAAATAAGAAAATATGCTCAAGCCAGAGCCGTGGTCGCACCTATTGTATACTAGTGTACATTTAGTTACCTGCCATATTTGTTTATTCAGGTAAGTATACCTGGCCTTAGGCCTTAGGTATACAATAGGTGCGGCCACGGCTCTAGCTTGAGCATATCTGTACTTATATTATTCTGAATTTATATCTGAATTACCTATTTTCTTTCTTTTGTCCTTTTTTAACGTAGTCGGGTTATAGTTTTTTTTAACTTATTTTTTATTTAATCCTTTTCCGTATCCCGGTGGGGATACTGAAATATTTACATTGTCACATTTAAAGGAAGAAAGAAGAACAAATAGGTATAAAACTCAAGAGTCTGAACCGCGCGAATTGTAAATACAACCGCGTTTTAAACTTATAATTTGACTCAAGCAGTATAATATAAGTCCATATTTGTAATGTGCTCACCAATACCTTTCTTTTGATAACAAACACGTAATGATTATCTTAGTAAAATTTTTATTTGAGGTTAGAATCTGAGGTATTACTTCCGTAACAGGAAATTTAGACAATATTTCTATAGCCTATATTACCCGGGCCATTACTACGAATCTTTTGTCAGCCCATTTATTAAAATCGGTTTAGTATTTTTGGCGCTACGGTGGAACAAAAACATACATACATACTTACATACATACATAGACTGCCAAACACATTAATTACCCTTACTTTTGACTTCGCCCTAGTCGGGTAAAAATAAAATTTTGATGCAAACATCATTGTATATATTGCAATAAACATTATCTACACTATATCTACACTAATATTATAAAGAGTAAAGATTTGTATTTTTGTTTGTTTGTTTGTAATGGATAAACTCAAAAACGAATGGACCGATTTTAAAAATTCTTTCTCCATTAGAAAGCTACATTATCTGCGAGTAACATAGGCTTTATTTTATTTTAGAAAAAGTAGGGGTCCGTAAGATATTTGGGATTTTCGGGTACGCGAAGTAGTTCCCTCAGGACGCGGGTGAAACCGCGGGAAACGGCTAGTATATATAATAATATTATAAAGAGGAAAAATTTGTATTTTTGTTTGTTTGTAATGGATAAACTCAATAACTACTGAACTGATTTTAAAAATTCTCTCACCATTCGAAAGCTACACTATCTGCGAGTAACATAGGCTATACTTATTTTATTTTAGAAAAATAGAGGTCCGTAAAATATTTGGGTTTTTCGGGTACGCGAAGTAGTTCCCTCAGGGCGCGGGTGAAACCGCGGGAAACGGCTAGTCTCAAATATCTTAGTCTATTATTGTCAAAATCTGGTATAATATATCAGCCATTTATTGATTTTAGAAGACGATTAGGCGGTGTTCACCTTGACGAAAATTATGGCAAAACCATCTGCCATCTAAGTAAATTTGCAGTACAGCAAAATGATATTGCATTAGTGGTATACGTCGCATGTTGCGACGTACATGATAATTGGCACTGTCAATTCTATTAAAATAAGTTAAGTTTGGCATGTTAGTGTTTTATTGATTTTCTATTTCAAAATTATGTGTTAAGTATATTTTAATGTTAAACGTGAGAACCTGCAATTGGCTATCTGTTACTTATATAATATTTTTGTCAAATTGGAATAAGCTTTTGGACCTTCATATACCTAAAATAAATAAATAAATAAAAGTCTATTTGCACTTCCCTTTATTTGCAAAAACCATGGTAACGTGGATCAAAACTAAACAGTGACGACAATGACAGTGTATTAATACACACCAGAATAATTAAATGCTATAAAATTATCAGTAATAGCCGTTGCAATTACAACTGCATTTAATATTCTTTTGACGTTTGGTGACGAAGTTTGTTGAAATAATTTTCTACAGTTTATACAGTCTGCCACAACATGGTCAATTTTATATTTGTTTAGGGTTCACAAAAATGCAATAATACCTGGGTAAATTTACCTGGATGAATACCTACTTAAATTAATGTTGTGAACGAAAAATCTGCGCTATATATTTTGTACAACAAATAATTTTGTGTACAACAACAACAAATTACAACTAACTAAGTACAACTTTAAATGCTTTTTTATTTTTAAAACAAAATTTAACAAAAATGTGAATTTTTTACAATTTTATGCAATTTTCACAAACAGTTAGATTCTGTAAAACTGTTTTGTGTGAACTATTTGTTTTTCTACTTCACCTATTATATAGGTGTATCTGTGTTCTTTAGTCATGTTTTAAACTTCTCCATTTTTTTTTACTTTTCTAACCTGCTATTTCTGATGTAGTACGAGTTCGAGCCCTGCGACAACGATCCCGTGGACACGGTGACCATGGAGCACGAGTCGGTCGCTCAGACCCTCGCGAGCGAAGCCCGCCGCTGGGCCACTAGGGTGGTTCGCGAAACCGCCCTCGTGAGGGACGCCACCCGTAAGGTACACCTCTACCAGGCCATGCGGGACGCGGGACAAAAGGTAACATACGTATTTTTTAATATTTAATTATATATATTTCTTTTTATAAATGTTTTTCGTTATTATATGGCTTGACAGCCATTGCACAGAAACTACTGGACGCAAATACTGAAAGCTGAAATTTTGCATGTATCTTTCTGGGGCGTAGTGATGCACTTAGAAAAAAATTCTGAAATGTTTGGGATCGGCAGCAAAAATTAAATTTTACATACACTAATATGTATGTGATATCATTATCTAATATCTATGTATCTATCTATGTATTGTCCATTTATAATAACAAAACAAAAATAGCATATAACTACTTATACTGACGATAACTCTATTTATACTGTGGATATATCTTATGTGTTGACGAGTAAAATATATTTCAAAACAATATTTTCCCTAATATCGATACATTTTTGCACAAATACTTATTGTTGGCTAATACCAATTTGATTGATGAGCTTATTTTTTTAGATTCCTATTGGTGTAAAATTGTAAAAATATGAATATGTTGTAAAATACGTAAAACAAACATAATAGATAAATAAATACAAAATTAAATTAATTCGAATTTCTTATTGTGTAAAGTACTTAAACAAAATCATGTTGAAACTTCTTTTTTTTAACGCGTAATAATAACGAATAAAATAAATATTATTTCTGTCAAGAAATAGGTATGTATATTCTTTAACTGCGGAATTAGAGGCGGTGGTGGAACGGTACTATAATTGTAAGCGAGGACGTTCACGACTTTTGAATAATAAATCTCATTCGATGGAGAAAGCCTTGCTGCACTTGACTTATAGGCTCGCTGTGAAAGACATCATTTTAAAAGCGGCTGCGAACCAAGCACATACTCAAGTCAATATATTATACCTACGCTCCCACCATGGGGCAAGCCTTAGCTTTTTTTTTTTTTTTTTTTTTTTTTTTGGTTTCGGGTTGGAAAATCCTCATGGAGTCCCTCCGTCCTGGGGGTGTAGGACGAAGGGGACTGTCAGACTCTTACTGACTAAAAACCAACCCGTGCTCCTCATGTACCCATGTGTCGAAGGGTAGGGTTTCACCGAAGCATTCCTCGCTACCCCCCGACGGGTATTGGCCCGCCAGATGGTCAGGCGGGCCCCGAACGAAACCCCCTTGGCGGCGGATGAAGGTGTTGGGCTCCGCCGCCAAAACACCAAGCGGCCGCAGAGGATAGGGAGGACGGCAACGCAACACCGCATCTCCTCTTCCTCTGCGGCCCCACCGCGACGCAACAATGGTGCGCCCCCATTTGGTCGCGGGAGATAGGGCGCGCGGCAACGCAACACCGACACGCCTCTCCTCCCGCGACCACAGCCGACTGCGAGGGACAGACAGAAACTGTCCCCCGCACCCGCACTTTGGACGCATCCTTCGCAGGCCTCACCCAAGCCCACGTGGAGCGTCCCCTCCCGGGATCCCGCTTAGCTTCACCGCGGGTGTCCTCAAACCCACGGTTACTGAGCCCCCCCACCACGACAAGGTGGAGATCCCACGGGGGGGAGGGGCAAGCCTTAGCTACATTTCTCCACAGATGTCGGAGACTGGTGAGCTGATCCGAATTCCATATATTTTCGCGCGTTCTCGTAAATATTTTTTTTTAACGGCTTTTTCTGCGGTTTCCGTCGGAAAACTTAATTTAAAAAACATTTCTCTAAATGAGGAATTAAATTAATTCGTTAATTTGTCGTCGCCAGAGCATTTTAATAATAGTGCATTCAGGTATAAAATGTATCTATTACTTATAATGCGCGTTTCTATAATATTAATAAGTGTAAAGCCGATTTAAATTCTTCGGTAGATAGTAAAAAATGGTCGTAATATAATGTGATGCATCGCTAATTAAATACCCTGACGGCATTAAACAATAAGTATAATTATTAATCCGATTAAAACACTCGCTGCTAATTTAATCATCGCCACCAATTGCCTTCACACTAATCAAATCTATACACATAAATAAAATTGGAGTGTCTGTTTGTAATATTAAAATAACCGCTTTTTACTAAATGCAGTATGTAAACGCGGTACATATACAGAAATGATGTTTTTTACCATTTTTGTCTGTCTGTCTGTTTGTTTTCGCTAATATATGGAACAACTGAACCGATTTGGACGGGACGTTCACTGGCGGATAGCTGATGTATCAAGGAGTAACTTAGGCTATACATAAATTAACCGGGTACGCGAAGTAGTTCCCTTAGGACGCGGGTGAAACCGTGGGAAACAGCTAATATTTTATAATAATTAAAATACACCGTCAGCACATAAAATATATATTCACTTAAATAAACTATGTATACAGTATGTAGTAAAAAGAAATCTTGACGACGGCTTTTTAATATTTGTTTCTGTTCCTAGGTGGACCCGAACGACCCTAATGGTCCAGAGCTTGAAGTACGTTTAGATGAACTGCGCTCCAGCATCCGACGCTCCGAAACCTCAAAGGCCAAGTACGAATCGCGACTCGAGTGTTTGCGCATCAGCGGGGCACCAGTCGACGAGTGGCTTAAAGAAATAGACCTGCTAGCAGTCCAAGACACTTCGCTTCCCCGAAGCAGCAGCCTCCTCAGTGTCCGCACTGACGCATCGGGAGCTGCCGTGAGTACTAAGGAAAATACCTACATCTGCCTATGCGCGTATGATTGCCTCGGACGAAGTGAAGCGACAAGCGTCTAGGTACATAGAAGCAGTTTTGCCAAATAAACTAGGCTGTAAATAAATAGGTTTACGGTAAATTACAGATCAGGACAAGTAAAAAGGAAGCGTAAAGTATTTCATTTCTAGAATATGTGTTTTTTGCTTATATCGATTTGTTAATTATTTATTATTTGCGAATTAAATATCCATATAAATACCTTTGTTGAGTCAACGGCAGACGATTGTCCTTACAAACTAGCTTGTGTTTTTGCTTTATAATTACTTTCTAGCTATGATTCAGCATTTGTTACTTTTTTTAACTGTTATGAAATAAAATACACTTATAATTTGAACATTGTAACAGAAATTATGTTTGTTTTAGACTAGTTTGTTACTAAAGCCTTTTTTAAGTTGTAGAGCATCGCAATTATACTTTTGCTGGAGTTGTAATGTATTACTTAATAAAATGAAAAAGCTTTTGTCCTCTTTTCTATATTTTATTTTTTTCATACACCTATTAGCTACCTTGTTAAAATCCTTTTTTCTTTTACCTTAAATGTATTTAGCACAACTTAACAAAATAGACAACGCGACACAAGACGCAATTATCGTTTAAAATTTAATGGCAAAGACTAGCGAAATCGTTTTTGTGCTTGCTGATTTTTCTTCTTTGCATTTGCTCTTATTTAAATGCAAGGCATACGCAAACACAACATAACATAATTAATATTCCTTTGCAAAGCTTAATCTATAATCAATAAGGATTAAGTTTCATACACACAAACCAAGGGTTTTACCGTGCCAGAAGGCAGCCATCTTTTAATTAATTAATGTACAAGATGAAAATAAAAATAATAAACATGTACATTAAATAATTTCATAATAGAATTTCAGTGAATTTGGCGTGCCGTATGCGAATGTAGGTGAATCAATATGTTACTATCACTACATAGCGTAAAACAAAGTCTGTATTCTGTCTGTCTGTCCCTATGTATGCTTAAATCTTAAAAACTACGCAACGGATTTTAGTGCGGTTTTTTAATAGATAGAATGATTCAAGAGGAACGTTGATATGTATAATTGACGCGGGCTAAGCCGCTGGCGATGTCTAGTTTATTATAATTCTGAAGATATTCGAATCACAGCTTAGTATCATGCTCAATCAGTTTCGTAATCTATGTTTATTCTATGTAAAGTGAAAATGCACCCAATAATTATAATATGTCATACCTACCTGCCGAAATCCGAACGGACGAATTTCCGTTCATTTAGGCGTTTTGCCATACATATTACTGCAAACACGTATAGTTCGCGGTTTAGGCCCCAATAGTGCTAATAAACGTGGTGGTTGTCTCTGCTCATCATTATAATATAATTATCTCTTCGTTGCTTGTCTCCCGCTTTGTTAAGGAGGGAAGTGAATTATTTATTTTCGAAATCCTCCAATATATTTCTAATTATGTTCGTTGCGGGTTTCAAGACAATTTAACTTTCCCCGGGACTTCACGAGTGTCCAAACTCGTTGTCATCAATGGTAACTGTTGCTGAACCTAGCTAGTAGCTACACAGGTAGTAGGACACAGTAGTAGGAATGAGGGTGGAACTATTCCGAAATAAACCTGCTTAAATCCTGCTATTTAAATATCAAAACATTGATGATTTGGTAACTATATAAAAATTAGTAATATTATAAAAAATTTATTCGAATAACTTCTCCATACAAAATGTTAATTAAGATCATTCCAATACCTTCAATGCGCCTGTAGTGTAAAAGTAGGACAAAGATCTGTTTTCGGCAGATAGTTAACCATGAAGCAAAAATATTTGACACACGTATGCTTTTATTTTTCCCGTCGGACAAAATGGTTGGTGCCTAAAGACGATGATCATAGTTATGAAAAGTTTTGGACATTACACCAAAGATGATAAACTGATTTATAAAAATAGTGTATTTCTTCTCGTTCCTGTATTTTTATTAAACTAGATTCAAATATATATTATACAGTGTAGGTTTATGTTAACTGTGTAACCCGACGGTAAGTTGCCGTCGGAACAAAAGTACAGACATAACTCAAGTGGTTAGTTTCTTTTACTCGGATATACTTTTGGATAGTAACATAGTACATTTTCAAAAATGATTAGTCGTTATCCGGTTTTCATCGTGGTTTGGCCGGATTAAAAATAAAAGATTGTCGACACAAAATGAAAATAAAATTTTTGAAATCTGTAAAAATTCGATTAATAACAAAAAATATTATTAGTAATTTTAATTTATAATTCAAATATCTCCCAATATTTTTTAAATTAAAGTAATTAGATATCCATACTGAGGCCAAAGTCTTCTTGAAAGGCAACAAATAATAAAATGCTAAGCTAAGCACATGATGCCAACCGCACCGGTTCAAATTACGAAAGAATAAAACTGACTGATCATCGTATCTTAGATCAGAAGCAAAGGAAAAACTCAAGCAGCATACACTCTAAGTCACTTATAAACACTTTTGGGGCTTTTGTATATGCTAAGAAATTCCATCTGTGTCTGCTACAGAACACCGTACCAACACGTAGACGGCAAGATTTTTTCCGGATCTAGGTACAATATGATATTGATCAGCGCCAAAGTCGTGTTCACTATTAGTCTGTACAAACGACATAAATTCTTGCATAAGCCCGGCGAGTTTCAGCGTCTACAGGCTCTCATCACCATCTAGAACTAAACCAAAGGCAAATCTCAAACAGCAGGCATTTTCCTTCCACTATTATGACTCAAATTCTGACATCACACTTTTATCTTTCACTATTTTGATCCAAATTGTGACGTCACTCTGTTTGTGACAGGACCAGCCCAGCTCGGACTCGTTCTATGACAGCGACAACACCGAGGGAGAAGCCGCGTCTGCCTCAGCCACCGTGGCTTCCAGCAGCCACCAGCGCACCACGTCTGGCTCTCAGGGCGAAGACGAACGCGATGAAGACGTCGACGGTAAGTCAGAAGTAAAATGTACTCTGTCGTCAAAATAGGTAGACAATATGCTATCTTTTTATTAGCAGACCCCGGGTTCTAAAGCGGGTCTTGAAGTGCAACCTGGATAGCGCTAGGATGATCTTCTTCTTCATCTCGAGTCGATAGTACAGATATAAAATGGCACCAGGAAGATGATGCTAGCTTTTTATTTCGTTTAGTTTCGGATGCAGAATTATAATTTGGAGTTGAAATCAACTATAATTTCGAAGATACTTGAATCATCTGCGCGTTTTGCGTAGTAGCGGTCGCCTTGCCGGATGACATTACTTTGAGTTTTATGGGTTCGATCCCCACACGAGACAACACTTTGCGTGATCCATTAATTGTTGTTTGAAGCGTGGGTGTTCATCGTGTCCGTTGTATGTTTGTAAAGTCCCACGCGACACTGGCTTAGTAGTGTGCAAGTTGTGTTTCAAAAAAATAATGTCATAAACATCAATAATAAATAAAGTCCTGAGCCACATTTCTTTCGGTTCCGCTGCTATCACTAAATATCACTTTTTCTCCTAGCTGTCTTAGAGGAAGAGCGTATGCGCATAGAACAGCTGACAGTGGGATGGGATGACCCCACTCAGTTGAACTGGGACGAGCCGGAGCAAACGGTTGCTGCCGAAACCGTCGAGCCACCGGCCGCTCCGCTTTATAAGTGCACAGCCCTGTATTCATACACGGTAAGTGCATCACAGAACTCATTATATATCTTTATGTTTTACTAGAGGACGCCAGCAGCTACGCCTGCATTTTTTTTTTAAATTACCCGTTTTGGCCGATCCCGTTGGAATTTCGGGAAATCCCTTCTTAGTGCACCCCTACGGTCCCCAAGGAACATACATGCCAAATTTCAGCTTCCTGCGCCCAATAGTTTCGGCTGTAGCGTGTCTGTCAGTCAGTCAGTAACGCAAGGATTTTATATATTAAGATTTTATAGGAAGCTACGGAATCTATAATCTCAGGAACTTCTTATTAGATTTGAATAATTATTTTTTGTTCGATTGCCCATTTATCGAGGAAGACTTTAGGCTATAATCTATCACGCTATGAGCCACAAGTACGGAGCAGTAGCCCAAAATATTGTGACTGTAACCTCGGGCTCAGTTCTATTGCTACTGTATAACTTGTGTTGAAGCAATATTCTTATCCTCATCCAGGATACAGGATACATTATTCATTGTAAAAAAATGAGATGAGGATTGATATCAACTAAGATACTTAAATGGTGCATCTTCATAACTACGAAATAAAATTATTCTTACCTGTACAAAACTTATCACTGATTTGCTATATCCTGAACGAATACAGCATATTCGATATATAAGGAAATGTAGCACCAAAACAGCTTGTAAAATAACGAAATATTTACTACTTCATTTTGCCAATACGGTTGTTTCTGCCTTATGTAACTTTGGCTGTAAAGTAGCATTAGATAAACCCACTACAGAACGGGTATCATGCAACTACACAGAGTTTCATGTATTCCGTATTAGGTAACCGAAGCTTCTAGGCTCACAGTAAGTCCGTCTGTTATTCAATGACCTAACCAAGTTCACCCGTACTTTACTCGTAACATCGAATATTCTCAATACCCCATATATTTTATTGATTTGGTGCTTGTATTCGCTTGCATAATGTGCATATGGAGCGATGAATTTAACTCTATTAGATATACAAACAATTTAATATTCTTTAATATCCATTCAATTTTAAAGTGATTATCGACATTGTGTGAGGTATAATCTAAAGAAGTTTAATCAGGAACTGGAGCAATGATAACACTAATCTTTTTTATATTATTAAATTCTTGGGAAACTTCCCACATTATAACTATAAAGGAAATGATATTAGCAGTTTCTCAAAGCTATGTGAATTGTATTACGATAAACTTGAAAAATAATGATTGGCCTGAATCCAGAACTTAAAAATAAAAATTCTTGATATGTTTCTTTTAATTGTTATTTCTTTTACGTAGGCACAAAATCCGGATGAGCTGTCGATCATCGAGAACGAACAACTGGAGGTCGTCGGCGAAGGTGATGGAGACGGGTGGCTTCGCGCCAGGAACTACCGCGGCGAAGAAGGATACGTCCCACATAACTATCTGGACGTCGAGCGAGAACAGGTACGTCAGTCTCTAAACGACCACGGTACAGAACCTGAATACACAGAGTATATCATCGACGAGGAACGCTACGACTTTGTAGTATTCGTGAAAGATCACATTGGAGTTGTATCTTACAGTTTCGTTGATATTACTTTCTAATTAAGATTTCTTTATGTTTTATTTCCGAGTTGTGTAGTTATATTACGTGTTGGTACAATAGGGCACACAGTGCTTAGTAAATTAGAACCTTCATGTAATCTTCATTGTAAAGAATAAATTATATATTAGTATGATTTTGTTATTTTGTTTACCTTCAATTATTTCCTTGCGTTATGGTTATCTGAAGATACGCGAGATAACTGATTAAACTAAAGTAGTTGTCACCAATATACTACGTTAAGTTTTTCTGACAGAAAAGAAAAATGTGCGCCTTGGAGTACGCCATGATCAAAAATAGGTACCTAAATTTTATTGGGAATGAACATACAATGCAAGGCTTGTAATTTAGTAAAATGTCATTAGGTGTCGCACTGTACATGGTCGTTAGTTTCGCTTCGATCTACGTATGAATTAATATTTTATGAGATATTTTATCAAATGCCTTACTGAAGTTTTAATAAAAGTCTTGGTCCTTCGAATCGACAGCATTTAAAATGCAGTAATTGCTTTATATTCGGCGTCAAACTATGGTACACTTAAATACAGTATTGACTTTATGAATGCATTGACAGAATATTTAATATGCTCGTGATCTAAAGAAAAGAAGTATTAGGACTAACGCAATATTTCATATTAATTTAGAATAAACATCAGAGTAGGACATATTTTGATATTCTGATTAATAAGGTTATTATTTTTACACAATTTGAATTGTTACATAATTCAATTCAGAAACAGACTTCCAGGAAGGTGGCGATTAGGTATCGAGTGTGTCAGATAAGTTTTTTAAAATCATTTCAGCACTTTACCTTTTAAGCACCTATTTAAAACTTTGTATTTTTAAATATGACGCAACGTGTGAAACTTCTTTTTCTTTACCAGCAATCCAACGCTCCTGGTCTGGTCTCCCAGATTTCCTTCTCATCAGTCGACTACACAGTGGAAGGAGAAGATGCCGATGTGGTTCAGTCACCTGACCAAATCTCCGTGATTTCTGCTCCGGCTGCTAAGCCAGAGGAACCAAAAGCAGATGAACCGATGAAAGCTGAGAAGGTGGAACCACAACTCCCAACTCTTGGGTACTGCTTCGCTCTTTATGATTACGATGCTGAAGCCGCAGATGAGCTCAATCTTGAGGAAGGCCAGGTGAGTATAAAACAGCCTCGTTTGATATATGTTTTATTTCTTGTGCTTGGGTGTGCACCAAATGTGTCTCTAGAGTACAGAACTATTTCCTGTTTATCTATTTATTTCCTAGTTAAATGTACGACATCTTTATCAAATCTTGATGATGTAAACTAATAGGTACATCAGAATTCTATCATTCCAATTGCAGTCTATTAAAATTATTAGATTGCCTTGGTTATTTGTTTTGCATCTATTGATGTCTATGTCCAGATCATTCGCATCGTGTCCCGTGACGCTCACGGCGTAGACGACGGCTGGTGGCGCGGTGAAGCTAACGGCATCGTTGGCAACTTCCCTTCACTCATCGTCGAAGAGTGTGATGAGGTGGGCAAGCCTAAACGTACATGATACAAATAGATAATAAACAAGCTTTTTGAGTATGCTGTCATTTTATTTTCTTTCTGCTGCTTAATTTCCTTTCTTTTTAATTATCTCTGCTACACATTTCATTTATTTCGCCAGATACACTTTCTATCGTTAAAGTGGCCTTTGTAGATGAATTTTGTTTATTTTTAATAAAGGGATATGAATTTTCATTTCAGAATGGTAGTCTACAAATGCTAGAGCCTAGGCTAGGCATGGCCTGGAACTTTGATAGATTGAATGATTTCAACTATGATGCCTACATAGACGCGCTCTTTCCTTTCTCTTTAACATTGTAAGGATTTACTTGTGACAATACGTCGGATTACTTTTGTGAACATGTCAGTATTAAGCTTACATCGAAAGAGCACAGGTTTGATTATATTATTTTGTTTCATCATTCAATAGTTCACCATTAAAATGGTGAACGAATACTTAGTTGGGCTTAGAATTATTTATGCTATAAATTCTTTGTGAAAAATACAACTTGCGACTTTTATTTTATTTTACGTACTTGTTCTATTACGTTTAACAACAGAAAATAAAGTTAGACGTAATTTCCTACTGGCGTTTTACCTTTTTATAGTGTAGTAGTCGACCAGCGGCTTCGCACGCACATATTTTCAAATTTCCCGTTTTGCCCGATCCCGTGGGAATTTTGGGAAATCCCGTCTTAGTGCACCCCTACGTTGCCCAAGGAACATACATGCTAAATTTCATCTTCTTACGGCCAGTAGTTTCGGCTGTAGCGTGTCTGTCAGTCAGTCAGTAACGCAAGGATTTTATATATTAAGATCATAGGAAATCAACTATGAATATGCTGAAAATCTGCGTATAATAATAGGTTTGTTCTGCTTATTGCATGGAACGTGATGATGTTGAGTTATACTACAATATCAAATAATATATTTTTTTTTAAACCTTAAGGTGACTTCACACTGAATAAAGAGTATAATTTCACCGATAAAGTCGAACGAGTTTAAAACGATAACATGCTATCCTAGAAGAACATATTTACTATTATTGACTTAAGTAGAAATCTTGAACTTTTATTTTTATCCCACTCGTAATATTCATTTAGGCTTTTCACCTATATTTAGCAAGTACACTCTCTAGCTTTAAGTTTGTTTGTACTATTGACTGAATGTGAACAAAAAAGTATTCTCTATCGCTTGTATTTGCGCTTTATATTTAAGTTGTAATCTTATATTGATAGTAACTGCTTTTACCACAAATCGTTCTTCGACATTTTCTAGTATTTGACTATAGAAACTTATGGTGTCTCAAATATGCAGGTAATATTATATGGGTAAGTTTTAACTGATAATAATATGTTCAATTAGTTTCTAAAAGTTAATATCCAAATCAGTCAGCATTTACTGCTGAATTCCTACCGTTGAAGAGTTAGTTAATAAATGGGTGTATATTATAAGACTTAAATTACGATAAAATTTAAAATCTTAAGTGCTACAAGAATTTGGCTGTTCCTGATCAAATAAATATGACAGTCAGTGGTCTGTCAGTCATCACTGCTTACAACAAAGTACTGATAGAAGACTTTTTTCGTTATTACTATGTGTATATATGCACTTGGTCCGTGTGGTGACGGATTAAGAATACGGAATGTCACCACTCCATATCATCCCATGGGTGTCGTAAGAGCCGACAGAGGGAGCATATTATGCAGAGAACAGCACTGTAAGAGAAGGAAAACTTGATACAAACCCTATAACAACCCGTTTGGCCAGCGTGGTATAGTAGGCCAATTCCTCCTTTCAAAGGAGAGGCCTAGTCCAGCAGTGGACTGATAAAGGCTGATAATGATGATATGCACTTGGTATTATGGTACTAGTAGGCTGATTTCGATATAAATAGGTGTGATTTATTACCTACAAAATGCGAATGATTGTTTACTTGAATCCATGTGCTTCCTGGCTCAGAATGGAGAGCCACTAAGCGGCGCTGAGGACTGGACACCACCGGAGTCTGCTCCACCGGTCTTCGCGTCACCGCCAGGCTCGCCCCCGGGACAGGAGGACGATCGTAAGCAGATATACATACTTGCGTATCACCACTGGGTGAATGAGGACAACTTTGCGATCGAACTATAAAAAATGTGGTCACAGCTTGACTAATACCGCTGTACCGCGCCTTAGGTATGTGCGCGGCGAGACGGGGGTGATTATCTGTTACCCAGTCCCGGTAGACTGCCGTCAACGCTGAAGGTAGGCGGTAGGCTCTTATAGGTAGAAGTTGACGGAAGATTTTTCGATTTCTTTGAGACTAAGTAGATTAGTGACATGAATGAATAGGTACTGGATACTAAGGAATAATATAAGGTAGCAAACGAAAATATAATGAAACATGAGTCGACGATAGCGATGCATTTATGAAATATATTTGTTAAGAAATTGGAAACTGAAATCAATGAAGATTATGCTATAAAATATGCATGAGCTAGAATAAGCTAAAATATTTACTACGCAGAAAGTCAAATAGCCTTGAAGAATCAAAGACGTGCGATGTGACCTTTTTCTTCAGTAGGCGTAGGTAGGGTTTAAACATATCGACATCGTAGAATCTAACCTACGACACTAGTAGATAGTGACGTCAAAGGCAAATGATGGCGCCTTCATTCGCAATTTGAATGCTGCGTACTTACTTAAAGCAGGTATGGAATTCTTGAAACAACGGATCGCCAAGGTTCAAAGGCGAGGACTTTGAATCGCAAACCGGGTATAACGCTAGGCTAGTGACGAAGGTAAAAGACTTGTCTTACTTGCATAAGTATAAAATAATATGCACAGAAATGAAATCAGACATGATGAGAGAGGAATACCGATGTTACAAAATTATATGTCCCTAATATAGAGATACAGCGTAATGGTGATCTAGGTGGTTTAGAAATAAGGGAAAACCTTACGAGATAAAATAAAATAAGTTTGAATAATCTGACATAGTATAACTTCACCATTCTGAATCTTTAGGAGATGGACAGCTCTCCGAAAGAAGCAGGTGCTTTATTCAAAGAAGCTTAACAGTGTTTTCAATCAGCACCTCTCTCCTTCTCCTCAGAATGAGTCTGGATTCACTTATACAATTCCGAATAATTCATTTATATTGAAAGATAAAATGTAATTCATAATATTATGGAAAGCTGAATGTGGAATAGGATACCTATTGCCAGCTTCCGTGTATTTTAAATCGCAGGCAATTTCATTTTTGCAGTCATTATTTAGGCTTCTACAAGCAGCATCGATCGTTTAAAAACGCTAGCAGATCTGAATGTACAGGAATACTTTTTTTACTGTCTTATTATATGTATGTATAAAGTTTGCCTCCACAAACTACAAAGTTTTGTTCTCTCTATACGCTTTGGGTTCTTAGGATGAACTTCTGCCAACTTCAACTACTTGCATCTTATATGATACCATGGCTAATTATTCTGTTTGTCGACTTGGAGATACGTTAGTGGCTTCGTTATATAGCAGATTATACAGAGACTACCAAATGAAACTTTCAATGCGAGTGTAGAACATTTTCTTTTGACTAGCTCCAAGATTTTCGATAGGCTGCGAGTTACGACTCTGAATTTAGTGTTAAAATTCATCAAATCAGTTTCTTGGTTTGGCCGTGAACGTTTCATAGATATACAGAGTTCGTTAAAATTTAAATACCTATGTTCTAAAATATCCAAGTTGTCCTCATTCAAGCCAACATGTATAGTATATGCAACACACTACATTTTGAAACTCCCACGTACACATAGTGTTGTAACCGTTGGCTTTGGCTGATTGGGTATATGGTATCGTGGTTTGGTTCCCAATTGGCATGTTTTAGCACGGTTGCTAGGACAAACATCACATTTATCACAGTATTTGCATGTTTTGCACGATATATAATAAGTATATGTTTGTTCGATAGTCGCAATATCAAGTATTGGCGACCGGATATCTTGCTGGACGCAATCAAAGTCACAGATATTACTGCTAAGATCGCCAATCATGTTGACTCAGTGTGTTTAATGAAAGGAACCGTTGAAGTAATTGCAACTTTTATATTTTTCAGGCGACTGTCAAATAAACAGTGCCACTGAACTGATCACTGAATTATTGAATGAGCCTTGGACAATCCTTCTAGAAATTATTATTTAGTATTGACACAAAGGCACTATGTTTGATAGCTACCTTTGAACTAATCAAAGGACTTCCTATTTTTAAGTATAATTATTATTATTAAAGATTTTTTTTTAATTCGTAGTTCGACAAATTAGCAAGAACATGTTTCTTTGCTAACGCTTTATTTCTTTGTTATCCGGCTAAATAAAATGTATGTTATAATAAAGAATGGTTTATTCTTACAGCCACCATAAATTTGCTATTTTCTAAAACTGAGTATTGAACATTCCAATATTTTCTCAATCGATACAAAGTTATTGTCATAAAAAGCGATGTTTTAATTTCTCGATGTTCAGCTTAACTTTATGTTCTGATGGGCACCACGCAGTCATTGATTCGTACTTTCTGAACATACGTTACCGAATCTCTGACAAACAATGGGATAACCAAACCAAGAATTGGCTGGTGGAACAAAATTTGCATGCGAACCTTGCTATGTTGGTGTTGGCTGAAATATTTGTACCTCGGACGCTGCCAGTGATCGTGAATGAGAACAACAACACTAAAGGTGCGGCTCCACCGGCCGCGCCGCCGCCACCACCGCCCGCAGACCTCGGCGACTCCATGGATAGCCAACCCGACTTCAGTTTTAACCTAGAGCTCACGCGGAATCAACATGAGCAGTACGGCACACAGTTCGATGGCTCGGCTTCTGCTGTTACTATTGTGGGTAAGTAGGAACAGACGTGTACTACTATGTAAACACTTCGAAATGTTCGGATTATTGAATCAATTTTATGAAAGGTTATGGATGTGAGTGGAACTTTGACTTAAAGAGAATACTTGAAGATGACTGCATTAATTTTATGAAATGGAATGGATGGGAGTGTAAAGGTGACTGGCAGAGAGTATGTATGTAAGGCATCAAGGCCGCATATTTGCCTCACTCATTGGGAGGTGCCTATGTCCACCGCCGGACATAAGCATTATCTAATGCGCTTCACAGTTGAACTGCGAGTCATATTAAATATGTACCATGGTTATATTATTCAAGAATTAAGTTAATAAATAGATTAGTTAAAATACGCTAAACTCTAAATAGCCATTTATTTTAGAAATCATACATTGATTTGTAAAAATGAAAGTAGTTTTGTTTGTGATATGAGTTATGTATGTATATACAAACTGGACTTTAACTTCTAATTTGGAATTAGAGAATTGTCGGGCTCTGATGGTCATAAAACTGTCATTCAAAACAATGCATAAATTCGTAACAATTATGATTTTAAAATTAGTGTGACATGTATTTTACAATAATTATTTTTCTGCTAAATAAAATATATAAAATATATACTTAAAGAAATTGCGATGTTTCTGAAGAATCACAGAGAAAAGAGTTCAGTTTATGAGAGAATGTGTGAGTAGTATTTCCTAGACCTTAGCGTCGATGTAGCCTATTAGCCTAATGGTAAGAGACCTGACCCTGACAGTCGATACCGTGGGTTCGATTCCCACCCAGTACAACAGTTTGTTCAGTATTAGGATGTCATTTATCAGTAATTTGTATATATTTAGAAATGTATATGTAAATACAATAAATGCAAAGGCTCTGAGTTTGAGATCAGCTGACCGTGTGTGACTTGTCTTTATCATTATAACAAGCACATCATAGTAACACATACGAACTTTAAGGAGTGTTTACATAATTATGTATCCGACTGTACATTGATAATGTTTGTCATTATCACTGACGCCAATAACACAATAGAACAAAACAATACACAAAACACTAAACAAATTTCAATATGTAATTTTATTATAAGATACAAATTACAGGCGAACCAATACGCCTATAATAAAACACTGGCCTCTTTCCCATACTTCATTTTATATTCATAATGTGTTGCTTCAAGTACAGTCAGATATTTTAAAATGCATTCGAGTATTTGGCGATGACGTGGACTTTTCTGTAAAGTACACTGTTAAGAATTATTTATTAATATGTCGTTTCAATGTTATCCTCGTTTGCACTTGACGTTTCTCACTTAAACCCACAATCATTGACACATTCATATCATACTAATGACAACAAACAAGGTTTTTATTTTGTTCTTGTTTATATTTTTAAGACTTATTTTATTTCTTTATTTGATTTTACTAACTAGTCTTATTTATTTTGGTGAACAACTCGACCAGATTTACTTGAGTCTACATTTTTCACAATAGATCTTCTATTTTCTCTCATGGAATATCAAATAGATCGTTGTTGCCTGTTATATAGGTACTCAATGGCTATTTGGTTTACTTTTTACACTACTTGGAAAGTTTTTTACTGTATAAGGCATCTTCTTGATATATCAAAAAGACTAAAACATTTCACCTTAAGAAATGTGTCTTTTCTTAATTTATCAACGTTATTAAAGTTAAAACATCTTAAAACAATGGACGTCAATCTTACTTAGAAAATTAATAATTTAATGAGAAATTAGTTTAGAGATGGTTGCAACGGGGTCCGTGTACCACCGAAATAATGAGAAATTAGTTTAGAGCAGACTTAGGTGAAAGCGAAATGAAGATTTATGAGCCTATTGTTGTCGCAAGTTTAAAACTACAGAACTAGTTCGTAAGCTTACGTCCTCCAACCAGTATACCTCCTCGATATTTGTCTCCCGTTTTGCTAAAAAAGGCAAGTGTATTGTTCATATTCCAACACCTCCAATATACACCAGATAAATTCGTTGCGAATCCCAAGACAGTTCAAATTTTCTTGAGATGACACTAGTATCAAAACTAGTATACCTACTATGATCACTGCAGCTGAAGCTGGTTACTCAGCTGATACAGTACCAATACCACAGAGAACCAGTTGCAAAATAAAATAGACAGCATACACTACTACAAAATATTTTGCCGAATAGAATACATTTGTAACGTACTCGACGATGTTGAATTTTCCAAGTTTGCTTTCCTAGGAATCATATTTATACATAACTCTGTCGCCGTCGGAGCAAAGGGATTATGTTATGTAAAATGTACATACAGGTGGCACTCACAAAATGTGATCTAAGAATGCATGTATTTTATTCCATCTATGCGGATAAGAGCAGAGGATCACCTGATGTGTTATCGATCCAACTAAAAGGAGTTGCTGAAGTGCAAACATTGCACTTCCGTAAAGAAATCTACGTATCCATAGGTATACAATTTTATTTGTACGTCACTTCTTCTTTCAGTACCATCTATTCCAATTACTCTTGGTAGTAAAGATACATATTTTAGTAGACCTGCAAATACTATGTTGATATTATCAGGTCTGTCTTCAAAGAAACTGTTATTTTTTTCATACAATCATATTTTTAAACTCTTAGTATAGCCCTTTCAAGATGGCATTTCTCGGAATCCGCTCTATAGTGGGTGCCTAATTGCAAGAATCCTGAGCAGAAAAGTTTTGAGTTGAATTGCGATAACCTTTTTAATCGAGTTATTTTATGTACATCGTCGTTTAACAAAAGAGTTGTACCTTTCTAATTGTCCGACTCTTATGAAAGCAAAATTTAAAACGAACCATCATTCTTTCACTCATTTTTGCATTCATACATCACTTGCACGAAGAAGCAATTCAATTATTGTATGCGGTTTAAATTACTTAATTTTATCTTAAATGTACAGCCACAGCTTTTTACAAAATTGTAATAGATAGAGTAGGAAACTGTACAGCCATAATCTCGAAATGTGTTTCATGTATTGTATTTACATGTTGTTCAATGTATTAGTGTTAACGAAATGTGAATTCTTTTCCATGCTTCAGTCGACGAGGTTGCCGGAGATGCGAATAGCGAAGAGGTTTGACACTACATAGAATAATCTATCGCGTCTAGTACATCTGTCCTTAGTACTGTTGCTTGTCAACGCTTGTATAGACCGGTAGAGTGTTGCTGTTGTTTGTTTTATGCCTATACTTTACTTACTCTTACAGGAACTTCTCAGAAGACTCTTTTATTTCAATCTGTTTTAAGAGTTTCGATTAATTCTTCTTCGTAGCCCACGTCATCATAGCATGCTGCTTCGTGATGCATGACCCGAGTTTCGGAATGTCTGTCCCCAGTTCTATCTTTACGGAAAGTTTGACTTCGGAGCAAACATGTGAAGGAACGTTAGTAAGAGGTGTTTTTGTGCAGGACGAGGAGGAGGCTCCGCAGCTGGTGAAGCCGGCGGCGCCGCCGAAAGTTGAGGCGCCGGCGGCGGATGAGTGCGGGCTCGGCGTGGCGCAGATCGTGATCACCGCCGCCACGCCCATGGTGGAGGAGCCCGAGCCGTTCCCGCCGCCCGAGGCCGAGGCCGAGGCAGCGGCGGAGGCCGAGGCGCAGGGCGAGGACAACGAGGACGACGAGTCGTCGCTGTCGGAGCAGACGGCGGTGTGCCTGCGCGACTCGGACGAGGGCCCGGCGGACTCGGCGCCGCACCCGCACTCCAGCTCCACGGCGTCGGAGGGCGAGTCGGGCGGCGCGTCGGTAGCGTCGGGCCCGCCCACCGCGCCGCAGTCGCCGCCCGCTGCGCCTCGAGGCGGCCGCGCCTCCATCCCCGACGAGCTCGAGCCCGCGCAGCTGGCGCGCCTCACCGACCTCAAGGAGTCCAACGCTTAAGGCCTAGTGCTCCGCCGACATTACCTTTACGATGCCGGCCGCACGCACACTCCCCGCCGATCATCTACATTAGACCGTTTCTCTGCTATCAAGTTTCGCGATTTATACTCGATCGAGTCTATTGATGAGGTGCTGTACCGCGCCAATTTCTACGTTGTAATCGTTGTATAAATGTTTTTACGTGTGTTTTCACACCTGTTTCGTTGATACTAGGTACCAATTTTTGCTAATGTTATATCTGTGCGAACTATCCCTTATATTCGATCGATCATGGTTATAATTAGATCTAATATTAAATGTTTATTTATCTAGCGAAATTTAATAATATGGATCTGATTAGATGTTTTATTAGCAAATATTTATTGATGTTAGTATTGTATGTGAATTTGCCATTATTTATACATATAAAGTTTATTGAAGTAACATTGGGCATACAAAAATTATTATAAATTTGTCGGCAATCAGTTAGGCGTAGAGAGACGGTCGGAGCATGTAGATTGTATTGTATATAGCTATTAGTACTTATTACTAGTTAATAAGTACAGGAGCACGTTCTAGTACCTGTGATAGAGGTATGATAGAAGCGAACGTTTGAGAAACGCCGCGGGCTCACCGCTCACCGCCGCTCGCCTACCGAGTGAGTCACTTATTCGTAGCGCAATACATTGCGCGGATTGTTTAGCGAGTATTGGTTGGCGCGGTCAGCCCGCCGGCGATGTATTGCGTTGTAACTAAGCTCCCGCGCTGGACACTCGACGCACGAACATCGAAGTACAACCACAGGCGCGTGAGGTCCAGTCACGGGCGGTAGGATTAGGAAGATACAGGGTGCTATCACCCTTTTGTTAAGTACCTCAACACGCTAAAGTTCGGGTTACAACTGGCTGTTACGTCTCCTTCGAGCACAGGACCACGGGACGCGAGCCCAACCTTCTTTTTTAAACATTAAACCTAATTCGATTCCAACATTCATCTTGAAACTACTAATCGAAATTTCCCAAAATTGTCTATGGTATTGACATGTTAAAAGACTGTTCTTATGCATTCTTGTTACGATGTTATTCATTTAGCCAAATAATTTGAGCTTCGTACATCTGCGTTTTATGTATACTCAGCAACTACATGTTCCATTGCTTGGAGGTTCAAACGATAGAAAAGGCTACTAATTAGTAACTACGCCGCGTAAAGACATGAAACTTAAGGTCGTGTCCTCACATTGTTTTGGCTATACATACATATGAATTACATTATACATACATTTAATACATTAATGTTATCACGTAGGAATTTTAACATAATTATGTTATCAATAGCACATTCAATTTTTAATGATTATAGTAGACAATGAATGTTACCAGATATAGATATTAGTCGTTTATCCAAGTGAGTTAATGTGTTGTGTTAATTTAATATAATATTATAACAATCTATATTAATGTTAGTTTTATATTGAAGTTATTGTATACAATGTATAAAACCCGTAAAAACAGATAAAAAACAATAAAAAAGAAAATGTATATTTACTTATTTGTCGCGCCTCTTTGCTCGTTTTGATATTCGAAACATTTATTCAAAATGGGACGTTCCTATGTTTTTACGGGTTGGTAACCGAGATTCATGAATAAATAAAATATTAAATAAATGGTATGATAAACAAATGAGAGGATTGTAGCACTCTGTAGATTAAATACCACTGTATCAAAAAAGCACCAGTTATATTGATTATACACTAGGTATCCAATTTGTGATACAAAATTATAACATTACGTCTTATTAAACGAACTAAACGTAGCTATATAAGTGTTGCTTTTTCTTTAGACAACTGAATTATATCGCCAGAGCTGAGATTATGCGAACTAACTACTTATACATACATACGTAGGTGCTCAACAATATTGTTTTTTTGTTTAACTGTGTACTATTGTTCTTACTGTTGCCTTTTTTATCAATGTACCTTTGAATTTACAAATATATGTAGAACATGAATAAACGTTGATTGCTTATAGATATTTGTGGACCTAATTAACCCCGTTATTGATATTACCGAGTATTAATCGTTTATACAAGTCTGTTAATGTTGACACCGAAAACTGCTGAGCCGATTCTTATAATCCTGCTGGAGTTAGTCATCGTTGGTAGGTAGAAGAAATTAAGTATTAAGCATAGAGCGCCTACATTATTCTGAATACGCACATTGAGACTGCTCAATACCCTGAAGGCATGGCGTGATATTTAAATTATACAAACTAACGAAAGTAGGTGCTGTTTACTAGCTCACAAAGTTCATACAATAGTAATTTGAAGTAATAATAACTCATGTCGGACACATGACTGATGATACAAATACCATACTTTTTAACTTAACACCGGATTAACTTAAAATAAGTTACTCAAATAAATCATCTCATCATCGAAATGCAAATCACAAAAGCCGTTCTAATTTCAATTTGTTTTTACCGGTTGCACATTAAAAAGACTTAGATCAAATCTTTTTAATAATGAATTATTTGTTTACTTAGTAGCAGTCTGCGATAAGCATTTGGTACTAATTATGAACATCAATTATAATATTATAAGTTATTGAGTCTTTATGTGAGTTGTGGTGGTATATGGCTTACTGTCTAACTAACCGGAAGCCTACATAGATGTCTCTAAATACTAAGCTACCTTTCACAACACAGATAATGATAAATATTACCAAGTTGACACTCGTGTCTTTAGGGAATAAGGATCGAAGCAGACCTGCATTGTACCTACAGAATAATTCCAGAGCATCGTTCATATAAAATATAATTAAAATATACTATTGTTAATGAAAGTTATAATAAATAATTTCACATAATCTCAGCATATCGGACAATTAATTAGAATGATAGGAACAATTAGTATTCAAATATTTATACCTAACGATTTAAAAGAAATGTAACTACGAGTAAGTATTGATGAAATTGGTAGGAGGTACCGTATGCAATTCTATAAACAATAAACATATTGAATGAAAACTCTTTCATTTAAAAATAATAGTATGATGACTTAGATCATTTAGGTTAACGCTAAAAAAATATATCTAGGAATGATAGTTTGATCATGGTAAGCTAGCTAACGCCATACAAAATATGAAACTAAATCTCCTTTCAGAACGAATATATTATGAGATTATTTTTCTAATTTTGACCTCTTCTCGCTTTGTTGATATAGAATGTTGCAAGCCAGCGCCACACTGCCGAAAACGAATCAAATTATATAAAGATACGCCTTTTAAACTAACGGTTGGCATACATTGACTGCCTCCAAAACGAATTGATGTTGAATCACGATCTAGCTATTGTCTCTATGAGAGACTCTCTTTTGCAACTCACATTTAACAGCAATGGGAGGGCTCGTCTCGCTTTAAGGTACCCATGAAGGTGCGTCGAAAGGTAAAACGATGCTAAGCCAAAACCGAGGCGTCATGTGTGAGCTAACCATAAGAATTCAAAGGCAAAAAAAAATTAAAAATTATAGAAGAATTTAGTTGTATTATTTCGAGTAGGTTTTTAACAACCAGTAAGGTTCATAATTTAAAGATTCACTTATGTTTGGGAGCCTGTCCACAGAAAAGACGTAAAACATAGGTAACGTAAAAATGAGTTAGCAAGGAGACATTTGACCAGCAACTGAGAATGATTTTTACGTGACCTATTTTTTTATTAAAATCAAACGTCTTGGAATGGGCAGATAACCATTTAAGTTGCAACATCAAGATATTCAACAAAGCAAAAAATACTATTCTGACTTTGTCATTTTTTTTTCTTCTGATCTTTCTGCAGTGTTGCTAGTATTCTGATTAAAAAGTATTGCATGCGGTACGGTATTGTAAGTAAGAAGTGTTTATAGTACATTAGCGGCCCGTCGTATGGTCGCAGGTTCGATGTATGATTGCTTTAATGTTCCCCCAATGCCTTTTCGACCTGCAATAAACTTTCTAAAAATTATATGTTGTTTTATTTTAATTAGAATAATATTTCCCGAAACAAATATTATTGATTGAGCAGAAAGTGTAAGTATGTAGACCATCAAACTTAGTAAGTAAAATTACTGGAAAGTTTAAGTTTTACGAAGCTTATATGGCAAATGAATAAAGAGCAAGTCTGAAGCACTATCCTGTTCTGTAGACTACAATCGTTGGCAACACCAGGAACAATTACTATTGTCTTATGAACCCTAAGAAGAGATTACTGTGTTGCCATTATAAAGGGGCAACGTATCTAATTACCTAACAGGAACCTCTGGAACCAAGCAAGTCATTAGTCAACTAATTAAATAATCACAACACTAGGCTGTTTCGGGTGTGTGGTTCTATGGGAAGCATGTACTTCGAATACAATCATGATCCCAGCAACCAGTAATGCTATTTTTCCATAGTTGTCGGTAGATAACGAGACAGGTTCACCTGAAGTTAGCTGGTAGGCTTGCCTTATTCTTTCATATTCATATCTCTAGTTTGTCTTAACGTTATAGAACCAAGGCCAAACGAAGATATACTCTACATACCGTACAAAGAAGGAATAGGAACCAAACATATTTTGGTTGCACTTATGGCGTAATGGTTTCAGCGGCTGTCCTGCCCTTAGTACTGCGTCGAGTTTTGTTTCTTCTTTTTGTTATCCACAAATTGTTGTCTCCATTATAGTAGTCCGACATCCGGCTGCAAAAATCTGCAGGCATCTGTTTCTTTGGTGAAACTACATTTTATGAATCAGGGCCGGCCTTAGCCATCCAGGCGCCCCGGACGAGTCACTCATTTGGCACCCCTTTAAAAATCGAGATGGAAAACAAAGTAATTTTGTGAAAAAGTGCTAGGTATGTACCTAAAGTGGATACCTCTACGGAACCCTTCATGGCCGAATCGAGTTAAAAGTGATTTCGAAACGTCATGATGGCATAATACATAAAAAAACACTGAAAATAAACAAATTATAGTTCATAAACAAGTGATTGTGAAAATGGAGGTGCTCAATTCATTAGGTAACTATATATTAAATCATAGAAAACACCCAAGCTCGCCTTACACCTGGAAGCAAACGGGTAGGTCTTGTTTGGTGGCTAAGGTTTTGAACAGTCATAGTTGCCACTTGGCAGCGACCTCTCAACACCTCCACATCCCAGGTGGATGCAAGCTCATGATTTTTTGTTATTATACAAAGCGCTACAGGCTTCTTGTAGTCCACATAGGCCAGACACGACGGCTACTCCGTATTCCCCGGGAGCCTTTACTAACCTGCCTAAGATGCGGGAGATGATTTCGTTACCTCTTATCTTAAATCTTCTAATCTCATGTTAATAACCAAGGAAGTGGGCTCTAGGGTCGCTGGTGTCTGTCTGGTGTAGGCGTCGCTGTAGGCGGCATCGGTGCGTGAGAGGCATACAGGTATTCTCAGAAGTTTAAATTTTCAGCAAATGTATCTGGGACGGCTGTTATAGTATCGCTATTCGAGGTAGTCTGCTGGCTTTGTCAAGTGACTCTTTCCCAGTAATTTTGCGAAGACTTTTGACCCCGGATTTTGCTCAATCGCCTCCTATATGAGACGACTGGTCCAGCTTTGCCTAGCTCCAGATCTTTTTACGGAGTGATTGAGGGTATTACAAGGCTCCCTCTGGTGTCTCCCGTAGAAGTCGCAGCAGTCTCAGAGTGTTATTTGAACCGATTATGTCAAGTCCACATCTTTATTTGCCAGGTTTTCTCGTGCAGAGGATCGATTTGCTGATTTTAGTTGAAGGCAACATATACGAGATTGTCATCTCCTGATTCTTGTTGCCGCCGGGGCGCTTTCAAGTCCACTTCCGTTGAGGATTTGACGGACAGAAAATTGCTCTTCATGCAAATGATGTGCTATTTTAAGTTACATAGCATTTGCCGCGCTGTGGTTTTCTCTGCGTCCATAATTATGCAGTCCCAAATATGTTTTCCAGCGCTCTTGGCCCACTCTGGTGCAGAAGTTCACATGAGAACAATAAAGTGAGTGTTGGTGGTGCAATGACCTTTAACCATAGGAAGGTACCATGAGCTAACCTTCGACACATTGTCGTATACGGCCTTTTTCTTCATCTGTGTTACTCTACTTCGGTACCTGCACATCCAGCCTTAGAAAACATATCTCGATTGGTTTCAGTTCAAGGTACGCTACACGGCTCCAGAGGCTGCAGATCTCAGCACGTAATCACGTTGTCACAGAGGGCTTAATTGACGAGAAATCCTACGTCACCCTAAGGAAGTTGGATTTCTTGCCTGTAGCAGTATAAGTAGCCTGATGCACGGGTTATGGTGTCCTCTTCCTCTTCAAGAATTCTAATATATCTAGAGCACGTAACCCAGTCTCAACTATAATAACTAAATTTGAAGGCTCTCGTCCAGCTGTTAACTGCGTTCATTGTACGTAGTCAAATGACGTTGACAGCTATCCATATCTAACCCAAACATTCAGGTACTCTATGGAGGATTCTTAGCACACTTTCATGACCAAGGCCGTTGCCGTGAGCTGGAATAATAACGCGGTTGTGGACTAGGGACGGCACTCTTTGGCCAATTTTCATGCTGGGTGTTGCCTATATTCATCATGCTAGATATGCAGGTTGGCAACCGCAATATGATGATCAGTAGGTACCTGCATTGCATAGGGGAACGCTGCTGCACGTATTCAGCTGAAATCCCTTAGTCGCCTCATACGTTCACCCACGGGAGGAAATACGATGATGTTTTTCTAAGCCTACCAACCACTGTTATAATATATTTAGTTATAACATTATGTTTACTATAAAAAAATGACTGTTTCTTTTCATTTATTTAGAGGACCATGGGCAAAAATGTATGAAGCCTGGGCTCACCCACCAACAGAGATGAGACTACTTTGAATATACTTGTAAAGCACTAAATATAAAGATATAAACTCATTTTTGCGAAGAATCCATGGGGTTATTTTGCTATAAATATTTTTCTCCTACCATAAATAAACTATACTTAATCCTGCAAAGTAATGCTGTTATGGCATTGTAGTTTTTGTTGTTTCACATCTTAAACTAGTTTTAATTCCATGTGCAAAGAATACATAAAAAATAAAACAGCTGCTAACAGTTAAAAATATTTTTATTAACATTTCAATCAATATCAATAATAATATCGTTTAGGTGACCTGCCGGTGGATTAAATTGTATGTGCCGAGAGGATACACAAAAACCCACAGATAACATACATACATAGACTCACGCCTGTTTCCCGGAGGGGTAGGCAGAGACTACGGAACGCCATTTGCAAAGATCCTGACAAATCTCTCTTGCTTCCTTCACTCCCATCAGATTCCTCATGCATGCTCTTCGGTTCAGGGTACTTCTAACTAGTTCTGTTTTTAGGACACACAGATAACACCGTGAGAATCACGAGTCGACTGACTGAGAGCTGACGGGCGCCCGGGCAGGCGTCCGAGAGGTGTGAGAGGGAAGGAGAGTGTTGGAAATCACACGGGCGCAGGTGCATGTATTATTTACCATTATTTTAAACAAAGGCGTAGGAAGGGAGAGGGGGCGGTGGAGGCGGTCCGCCCCGTATGTCACCCTTTTTGGGGTTGCCACCCAAACTCGACTTTAAGAACAATGTACAAACACATAAAAAAACATAGGCACTAGCTCAGCACTACGATTCAGGGGCAGTTAGTCCGTAATTGTTAGGTAGGTATCGACTTAAAAAAAAGAAAAATGTCGACCGCCAAATTCCGCCCCGGTTGCCACCCAAGCTAGCTACGCTACTGATTTTAAAGTATGAATATATTGTTACTATAACAGTTTTATGACTAACAATTGTATTTTTCTACAAAATCTACTTAAGTGCATAATTATCTTTTTTCTGCAATGGAATTGAAGGTGGTGCTGGTAGTAACAATTTTAGTACGAACAAAATCCTTTACAATGAATTATGCCATAACTCTGTTGGACACTGAGCCCAATTTGACGCATGGTCCTTTATACCTATTTTGCCAAAAAGATTAATAAGTTTATTTTTCGCGCCTGTTGTGATTATTTCTATTAACGTTTTGTAATCAATGTCAACATTTGGCTAGTTGTAGGGAACTTTACAATTTTATTTTTTTGTAAACTGATTGTTTTTAATATACTTATTTAGTGTATCTTTGAATCCCAGAACTTGATACGAAAGAGGAGCGCCTGCGGCGCCCCTGGAACTCGGCGCCCCGGGCGGCCGCCCCGGTTCACGGTGGGCTGAAAATGTTCGCTAGTGGACTTAGGGATTTCGAAAAAACTAAAGTGGAATATAAATAAACTAATTCCATTTTTGGATTCTATGATCAAATACAACTCAAAATTATTAATACAATTTTTTGATTAAACGCGTGTTTTTCGAGTTATTTAATTTTAATGAATTTTTTGTATGGAAGAACACAATAAAATGAGAATTGTTCGTAATTCTTAAACTATCTTAAGAAAACAATGAAAGTTTATGATAGAAGATATTTTTTGGCTATTTAAGCACTATATCGCGAACTGCGTTTTTTTGCGTTTTGGCGGTAATAATTTTTTTTATCTTTTATTCGACACCACCCAGAGAGGTTAAATATTAGGCACGTTTTTTTTATGTGGTAACCACAGTAGACCTAATCCACTTGCTACACTTGAAAAAATCATCATTAGTCATATATCTGAAACTTTAAAAATTTATTAGTTTACCTGATTTTGTCAAAATTCCGAGAAAGCATAATATGTCGTGACCTGTAATGGGTGGTGTGGATATTTTATTGTTTCATTTTTGTTGTATTGACTTGTTAACAGTGGTAGTATAAAAAAATCGATTTCGTTTTTTTTTATTTTCTACTAGTTTCATACAAATTTCAAACAATTTTATCTCGGTAAGTATGTACTTTATCAAAAAAGTCAAAGAATAAAAAAATATTGTTTTCATTAGTAGAATCCAAAAACAAGTCTCTTAGCCCCTAAGTCTGCATTTTGATTTTCAGCCCACCGTGCGGTTGCCTCCCACCCTAAAGCCGCTACTAATATGAATGATACCTACGTGAAGAAAAGATTAGGAAACGCAACATTCAAATATTATTTTCTCTTGCGGTCAATATTTGGCCATGCCTGAGGCAACCCCTCTGTAATCAATTTTCCCACCATATAACATTCATAAAAATATAGTCTCACCAAAAAAGAGTTCTGTGAGAGTATACTTACTACATTAAGACGGCTAAGCTAGAGGAACTGCAGCATATTTGGAATACTAGTTTGTTTTTTGAGGATAAATTTAAAGAGAAACGGGGTGGCTCAATAAAAAGTATATTAAATTATTGGAAAATTATTAAACTTTAATAATAAAAACAATCAAATAGAACAAAAACCAAGAAACCTTGTCAAAATGCCTATCAAACTAAAAACTCCAAAAACGAGATTTGACTTAGGGTGCAAGTAATTTGGAATATAGTATTCCAAATTACATTCGTATTTTTCTTTAAAAATTAGTAACACTTTTTCTTAGAAACTAATAGATTTCTTATATTTGTTGCAGTTTTAAAGTCTATAAAACCCTTTTAGCCAATATCTCCCAGCAAACCCATCCTTAAAAGGATTTTTTATATTATTTTTTAGAGCTAGTTGATATGCATGATATGACAAACGGCGCAAATCCATTCTGGTTAGCCCATAAAACTTATTCTCCATAGTTAATATGTACTCCACAAGCAGGTTTTCAATATCTTTACAAAAAACTGGATTTCGACCAATAACTTTATTCATTACCGATTCAATCAGAGAGTCTTTATCATTGACAAATCGAAAAAGAGTTGGCCTAGGAACGTTGAAGTGTTTAGCTGCCTTTAAGTATCCCATTCTCTTTTCACGAACAGCGGCAATAGCATTGGCCATTTCCTCCTTTTCCCACCTCTTTCTCTTCTTGTATTTAGGAGATGTTGCCATTTCTAAAAAAAACAATAATTATTACTTACTCAAAAATGTGCATAAAATTTGGAATAAGTATTCGAAATTATCCTCACTGTCAGTATTCCAAATTAACAACATAGGTACCGTCCTAACCTAAAATTCCATGTCACATTTTTGATTCTAGAAATATTCACAAAATCAACTAACAAGAACACTCAACACTTTAAATAATTACAATGAAGATTTAACGTATTACTGTAAATGATTATCATTGATTGCATTCTTACCGAAAAAGTTTTCAAAGCCGGTGTCTCGTTCTCTTGGTTCGTTCTCCGGGGCTTGTAGCCGGAATGTCAAGATGGCGTCCTGTTTTTAATACTCGATGGTTTCGTGTGTCTTATGACGTTATGTTTAAGACAAAAATACAGATGGCGTTTATATTGATTTAGATATCGAAGTATTCCAAGTTACCTGCAGTATCCCATCCAAATATGCTGCAGTTCCTCTATATCAAGTAGCATGACATACTTATGAGTTTTTTATGTCAACAGACAAAAAAGTTTATATTTCTGCTAGTGATTTGATCAACCGGATAGTGTAAATTTGCTAATAGATACTAATTTTATTAAAGTGACTTCCTGTAATAGGGTCTCATCCATGCAGCTACTAACATGAAAACTATCTACTTACGGAATTGTGGCAACATAAAAATTGTCCACTTCTGCCAAAAGACAACCGCCAGATGCGATAATTTGTGTGGTGTTCTTTTTTTAAAAGAAAAGGGGTCGCATTTCCTCACCCCTTTATTATTAAAACAACAACTCATAGATAGAAAGAAAGGTATCAATAATAGAATACGTACCTATAGAAATACCGTTCATTTCTTAAGTCTAAGAATCACATACTTTTCAATACTTTGGCATTTTATAACATAATTTATTGGAGACGTTAGCACATTCCGTTTACTAACAAAAATTTTAGCAATATTCATGGCACTTAGACTTACCTAGATATACTGGTATTCCCCGTTAGGTTCGTATTCCATAATTGGTACCTTTCCTCTACTAATATGACACTGTCACCTAAATAGAAAACCCTCATATTTCCTCACCCTATAGTCAGAACTACAACAAAGCGTACACGCCAACACCTAGTTCTGAATAGGTAGTCATTAATTTCTTAATTCCCTACCTTCCTGTAGAATCAATTGAACAAGACTCAATAATGACATCAGGTATTGCGTGTCTGGTGTAATTTTACATAGAATCAGTACGTAGTTGAAGGCATTTAGTGTAGTCGTTTTAACGTTAGGGTAACTGAACCCTCAGGCGCCATGCTTGAACATTCGTGAGAGGCGTGGAACTCTTTATAAATTCTCCAACTAACATGCGTCAAGGATGAGGAACTCTTTAACATTCTCCAACTAATGTATTGTGTCTTGTTGCGCACGTATTAAAGGTAATTGGCATTCCGCAACCAACGAACTAACTACATAATAAAATGTTCGGTTGTTGTCAATGTGTTTACATGTACGATTGAACTATTAGACTCCCTAGTCCAATAGTTCAATACATTCAATATATCTGGACTAAGCTGCAGGACGTGGTCTTGATTCCCATTAGGAAATATCTTTGTATACAGGCGCGGTCCGAAGGGGGGGGTCACATGGGACATGACCCCCCCCCCCCCCAAATCTAAGGTCAAATTGATCTTGAATCTCAAAAATTGGCCAAATAATAAAGTATCTGAATTCTATTCCCACTTTATAATGCTATGAATTACAAAGTGGAAACGGGAGGTCACAGAAAATGCTGATACGAAACTTGCTAAGTGTGTAGTTTCTACCATCGATGTTAAGTTTATGATGATGATTTATACTCAAATATTAAGAAATTTCTCAAAATTCTGGCTACTCTTCCCATAAGTGGTGCGACGGCAGAGCGATTCTTTTAAAAACGTGGTTGAGAGCTTTCTACGCTCGTGTAAAAACATGGTAATGTTAGAAGAGCGATTAACCCGGAAATAGTACCAGACGTCTCAAATATTATCACCCGATTCGCAAATACGTAAAGACGACTTACATTTTGTTTTATAGATAACTAGCATTTGCCCGCGGCTTCGCTCATGTTAAATTCGGGGCATCACAAAACTCTTTCATCGTTCGATAGTCATTTTCGTTTTAATTCTGTTCATGGGCACTAATCTTAATATATAAAATCCTTGCGTTACTGACTGACTGACAGACACGCTACAGCCGAAACTATTGGGTGCAGGCAGCTGAAATTTGGCATGTATGTTCCTTGGGGACCTTAAGGGTGCACTAAGAAGGGATTTCCCGAATTTCCCACGGGATCGGGCAAAACGGGAAATTCGAAAATATTTGCGTGCGAAACCGCTGTTTACAAATTTGAATTTTAATATATAAAATCCTTGCGTTACTGACTGACTGACAGACACGCTACAGCCGAAACTATTGGGCGCAGGCAGCTGAAATTTGGCATGTATGTTCCTTGGGGACCGTAAGGGTGCACTAAGAAGGGATTTCCCGAATTTCCCACGGGATCGGGCAAAACGGGAAATTCGAAAATATGTGCGTGCGAAGCCGCTGTTTACACATTTGAAAATTGGTAGGTATTTAGATGTATTCTGTGAACCGCTTTACGACTTTATAGAAAATAAAAAATATTGAATATTAAGGGGGGCTCTTCATACATGGAACTGATGTGGAGAAAATGGGATGTTAAAAATTACTTTGAGGTTCTCAAAACCGTTGTTTCTCAAAGTCAATCGTTTGAAAGATAATTACGTGGGTGGGTCTCTCTAACAGTCTAACTTCTAAAGTAAGAGAGTGACAAATCTAAAAAAATATATGCTGTAGATCGTTATAAAAACTTTCAACGAAAATTGGTTTGAACGATATTTACGAGTATCAGCAGTTTTGAGAAATAAAGCACATCTTAAAAACCGCAAATATAGCTTTGTCATACATACATACATAGTCTCACGCCTATGACCCCGAAGAGGTAGGCAGAGGTGTATTTCTACACCCACTTTTCGCTAGATATACTTTAGTAACAAGGGGCGAGCCTTTTGCCGTATCGGCCACATTTCCAGACTGCGTGCTGCTACTGAGAATTTCGTGACAGAAAAACTTAATAACACTGCCCGACCCAGGAATCGAACCCGGGACCTCCCGATCCCATCATATCCCGATAGCTTTGTCGTTTATACAAATACTATTAATAGTTAGTCGAAGATAATGGCATGGTAAGTGAATACCTCCACTACGAAACCCTTCATGAGCGAGTCTGAATCGCAATAGCGAATAGCTTTTATAATGTTTCGTTCTAGGTGTTACTTGTATCCGTTTGCCATTACAAAGCTTTGGTGCATTAAGATTCCGCATTAACAGGACTGGAACACCAACGTTCAGTCTCAAGTTGCGTTAAGGTAGGTATAATTTAAGGAGTTTAGAAACTCTATAGGGTACGAAGGAACTTGGTCAGTATTCATGACATTATCTACCGAAAGGTGCTCAACAACATCACTTTGCATAGGTACAGTCAAATGTCAACGATATATCTCTATACACACTTTCGCATTTATGAGTAGAGTTAGTATAGGTTCAGCCGGTTTAGCGTGAAATCGGTACATACATACATACACATTTTCGCATTTATACCTAATATTAGTAGGGATTAGCCAAGACTGTTACAATAATGATTAGTTTATATGAGATAAGTAAGCGAACGAAGTAATGACAATGACAGTGCACCATATGACAATGTGTAATGTGACAGTACTGACAGATATACTACTGCTATTGGAAAAGTTAGCAGAAGTAGCATAGCATTCGTTCATATCAAGGTATTTGTTTCGTATTATTATAAAATATGTATGCATAATATTTATTTATGTATAGTGTATATTTATGTATAGTATATATTTGTGTATAGTATATATTTGTGTATATTATATATTTATGTATTTTGTATTATATATAAGTAAAACTACATCAGTCTCAATTTAATTGTAAAATACACCTACCTTTAATCTCTGCACTACCCTAAGGTAGACTGGCGGAAAATGCCTAAGGCATTAAGTCCACCTTGTATACGCATTGTGTATATGAAGTTTTAAAATAAATAAATAGATAAAAATATACGGTAGCACATGCGCGGCACCCAATTATTACAGCGCATGCATTCTTACTGTCAATAGTTAGTAGGTTTGTCCCTACAAACTTTGACCCTCTCTAAAATCCCTCCCAGATTACTTTTTGCAACTAATTGTATCCTATGTGTTTTTCCTGGTTCTGAGCTACCTCCCCACCAATTTTCAGCTAAATCGGTTCAGCCGTTTTTGAGTAATAAATAGTGTAACTAACACGACTTTATTATATAGATATAGATTTATAAAATAAAATTCTGTCTTTTTCAATAATGTTTATTTTATTCTAGATACCTATTTTTCTGACTGCCTTGTTGGTCTCGCGGCATAAATGTGCGCGTGGGATTGGGAGGTCTCGGGTTCGATTCCCGGGTCGGGTAGTTTTATTGGGCTTTTCCGTGAATAAATTATCAGTAGCAGCACGGAGTCAGGTAATGTGCCCGGTAGGAAAATACACTCGCCTCCTATTACGTGGGACCTAAAACTTCTTGGCGAAATGTGGGTGTAATATTACACATCTGCCTACCCCTTCGGGGATAAAGGCGTGAGTCTATAAAAAAAAGCTATTTTTGATTAGTGTAGTGAGTGACCCCCTCCAAAATTTCAGGCTGCGACCGCGCCTGTTTGTATAAGGAGCATAGTAAAGGTATACAGGGTGTCAATAGACCCATCACTAAGCTGAAGCCTACTCGTTTTGGACATCATTACAAGTCATACTAAGCAAAAATAATAACTGAGACGCGGACTCTATCGATCGCTACTCTCCGTTAGGGGGGCGCTTATAGAAAATGTATGGAAATTGTTCTCGTCGATTAGTCTATCGTCACCGTGACGATCGAGTGCAAAACTCATACTGGACCCTCTGGGACCATATGTTTTTAAGTACGTATACACATTTTTGAAACTACAATTAAAAGTGCGCGCGTGCAATGCTCGAAATACCTATTTATCCAAGGGGTCTTAAGACATCTATAGAACATATTGACGGGGTAAATGCCACGATTTTGTGCCTAATTAGAAAAATTGTATGGTGAATTTGATCCCCAATATCTCCTAAACCAGTAAATTCCCAGGTATGGTGCCGAAGTAAAAAATATTCGTAGCGATTGATACAAATGGGCTTTCAGATTTCGTTAAGGGTCTTTTTATACCCTGTATTTTGTTGCGTGCCTGGGTGTAATTTATCTAGGTATATTTATGTATTTAGAAAAATGATATATAAGTAATATATAAAGTAGATACCTATATTTATCGGTAATTTGGTTGTTATAGAAGTAGCAAGCTATGCTTAGCTTAGGATCAAAAACTAAAACTCCTTCAGGCATACTCCGAATAAGAATACAACTTTGAGAACAGACTGTAAACTACCTACAAACACTAACAAACAAAGTAGTCTGCTAGAGTGCAGGGGTGCTGTTGTAAATGTCATTATCAGCCCAAATATTGACTTTTGACAACATTGCTTCAGCTTATCGAGGTCTGATGCATTTACGTTCTAGGATTTAGGAACTTACATACACGTACACCGAACAAATATCATGTTTTTAATTACAAGAATTTCTTTTATGAATGCTTTCTTAGTGAACTATTTCGTGATTTCCCCATATTCGTATTCATATCCGATTACCCGGATAGCTTGAATTTATTTTTATGTCTTTTATTAACTTGTATGAATTCTATGAGTAAAACAGGCGCAGCATTGTAATAACGACAACACTTTCGTTTCAAGATCGCGTGAATTTACGTCGCACCCGGCTTATCACTAGTCAAGCCAACAAACAGCCTCTGATACAGTACAAGTTCTTTCTACTGAAACTTTAGAGTTAACTAGTTTTACCTAAGTTTCGGCACTAACAGATGGCATTCGAATTATTCATCGATAGTACCATTTTTCTAGTTTTTATTTTAGTGAATGTTTGGAATATAATTAAATAATACCTACCGTAAAATGGGGTTACTTTCAAATAGCGGGGTAAATTTTATGATTACTTTTTATGGATGCTTTTTCTTAAAATAGATATCATTTTCTATGGAACGCAGACATTTGAATTTTTTTGTTGGTATCTTTGACTGTTCAGTTATCTTTCTTCAATGCGTGGGCGTTGGTGTTGATAACGTTACTCGTTTAAAAATATATTATTTGAAAACCCCAGAAATAGTGTGCGGGATAACTTTAATGCTACAAAGGTTGGTATTATTGTTGTCGTTTTTTTAGTTTTTTCAAATGATGAAAGGGTATCTTCCGAGTAAAATAAATTGATTGGCATGGATAGATGGTGGCCATATTTTGTTTTATTATGAGTATTTGTTCCTGGGTTTATTTTGATAGGTGGTACGGGGCAACATTGATAATAATCAAAGTAACCCCAAGATTAATTTAAACAAATCTCAATGTAATAAGTACAGTTTATCAAAGATACCCACTTTTACAGTTAAAACGGTGCGGAACTATAGAAAACGCCTGGTATCCCAATTACAGTAAATATACGGAAGAAACACTTGCAGAAGCGTTGCAAAAAGTTACCGATGGAGTTAAGTGATGTAAAAGAGCTATGAGCAACCAAATTACTTTGATGAAAATAATCGTGTACCGATCTCAATTATTATTCCACAAGACTGTTGATTGTGTTGTTCCTGATATCGTAACTAAATGTATAAGAAAAGTTGATATTTTCTGTAATTAAAATTAAAAAGGCTGATTATTCTGAGTAATAATTTAGCAATGAAACATTTTTGATTTTTCTTTTTCCTAAGTTTCGAGTTTTTTGAAGATTTTAAGTTTTCAAAGATTTTAATCCTTTATTTTGTATATGATGTTACAGGTTGATTGTTTTTTGTGTCATATATTTGATTATCCTAAAACGATTGTTTTATTTTTCAACCTTGTAAACTGCTTAAAATCAGTTATCAATGTTACCCCTGTAATCAGAGACACCCCACTGATTTTCAAATTTGTTCTAATTTGAAATCTAAGTAATCAATATTTCTTTTTGTTTTTGCTTTTTATTCCTGTTAAGGGATACTATGATATTCCGTCATAAAGTCGTGGCCTATCAAAATAACCCCATTGCAAGTATAAAGTTGAATCGACACTTAGTGAATTTTTACGCCAAAACTATAAACGCAATTTTTTTTATTGTCCTAGTATGATAGCGGGTCCCAGGTTGGCAATAAAGTATTTATTTTGTATTTTTCTAGCATAAACTGGCAAAGTTATGATCAATTGAAAAAAATTAATCAAAGTATCCCCATTTTACGGTACTAATTTCTGTTCTCCTGTCCCCCGCCCTGTGTGTAAAACTTACTATTTTAGTAGACTACCTAATGTTATTTTCTTGTGAAGCAGGTGTCTATAATAATTATTGGAACTAACGTCAAATTGAAATAAATGAGGATTTTCTTTGATAGATGGTCGAAGTATAAATTATGTCATAACTATCTAATAAAGATAGACTCACCTTTAAGACCTTTTCATTAAGTTAGGGCGTCTGTCTCACTGTTAGCGAGCGAGTAAGTACCAAATATGGTTCTAGTATGTTAGGCGATATAATATTTAATGAGACACAAACCCTGCCCTGGGACCCACAGGCCGGGCTGCTGCCGTTGCTTTATAGGTGGGCGGTCATTAGGTGGAGACCCGAGCCTCGCGAGATTGAGGCGCGGAAGGCAGAACTCCGACAGGTCCTGGTGGCGAAATGTTTTAGGCAGCGGAGCGGCATAGGGTACTCACGCGATCCGTAGGTAGCTAGATTACTTATTTGCGATTTGTGTTCATGTTGCAATGTAAAATTAGTTTAATCTGTAAGTATATACAGGTTGTCCCAAAATACTATGTATTTTAGACATCATGTCAAGTCATATTAAGCAAAAAAAATAAGTACCTGGAAAACTATTCTTTTTTAAGTAGACAAGTTTTTCTAATCGCAAAAGTGCGCGAGCGCAATGCTCGAAATACCTACTTAACCATGGGTGCATGGGGCATCTAATGAACGAATTGGCGCGAGAAATGGATCGATTTTGTACCTAATAAGAAAAAAATTATGGTGCCTTTAAGCCTCAATATCTTTGTTATTTTGCCGAAGTAAATAAATTAATGTTTTTACGTGCATTTATAAAAGCCTATTTTTCTAGTGTTTTTTAAACTATTAGGTAATTTATTTTATACTTTTTGGTCTTTGATAACGAAATATTTTTAACATTTATACATTTATTTTAAGTAGGCGAATGAGCCCGCATCCTCTGCATCTCCGCCAGTGCGTCTGTATTACATGGTGTTTTATCTGTCAGCTCAAAACAATCTAGCTCTTCAATCTGGAAACCACTAAGTGATTTTACTCTACATACGCCTGTCCAGCCGCAAAAGTACGGGACCCTATAAGTACACCGCAGCGTGGTCTACAATATAAGTACTTACATATAATTGGATTGTTATAACCTTGAAACCTGATCGTGTTCAAAGTCCATTACGTGGCCTTTCTCACGAGTGCAAACACGACTATGATACGATATTCCATCATGGAATACCAGTGCCTATCTTCCGGCTTAATCATCAAACCTTGAAACCTAATCGTGGTCAAAGCTTAGTTCATTACAAGACTTTTCTATGAAATCCAAAACAGCTATGAAACGATTTTCCATCTTGAAGTTCCAGTTCATATCTTCCGGCTCCATCATCATATCAGTTCGACGGTACCTACCATATTATTGTATTGTCATCAGAACTACATACAGATGCCAATTTTCATTCCGCTACGACCCTTGGCAGATGGTTAAATTAGTTACCTTAGATTCCATTACATAGTTACATACATAATTATGTCGACCTAATAAAAACGTATTAAAAAAATCGTACTCTTTGGTACAATACAGGATTTCAGTTTTCGTTAAGGATCTTTTTACATCCTGTATATACCTACAGTTCTTGCGTTACTGACAGACTAGCTACAGTCAAAACTGTTAGGAGCCAGAAGGTGAAATTTGGCATAATATGTTCCTTAGAGACCATATTAGGTATATGCCAAATTTCAGGGTGCACTAAGAAAGGATTTTCCAAAATTCCCACAGGGTCGGGTAAAAACGTGCGAGCCTATCCGCGATCATAACACACCTTAAGATCTATAATAGAAAAGCCTTGCTTTTTTGTCCTTATTAATTTGTTTTACTACTAACTTACCAAATAATATAAATTCATTAAAGCGCCTCACACTGCCCGCCATCAGTGAAACCAATTCCTAATAAATGATCTCATAACTGCAGACAAAGTTTCTAGCTCTCAGCTAATGATAATTTATCAAAATAAATTGAAACAGACTGTCGCAAGATACCTATGTATAGGTAGATGTTTTGACGTCACAGCAAATACAATTTTATAAGATAGGTACCTTTACCTAGAGATCAATCTTTTTTGATAAGTTCAGGTGAAAAAAGACTTAAGTAACTGAGTTTTGTCTTAATTATCACTGATGAAATTGCAAACTAGGAACAGTAGTAACCGGGCTTTTATCAAAGCGTATACGGGAAGAAACTCTTGTGTGAACAATATATTTTTTCGTGTTAGGATATTCATGTTTAGTAAGCACCTACCACCATTTTTGGGTGTCACCGGGTGACTCAACTCCAAGAGCAAAATAAAACACACATTACACATACCCAGTACCTAAATACGCGCTTCTCCCGTGATTTGGCCTTCGATTTTAATCACAGACCGTAGGTGGTCTGTGATTTTAACCTACCAATGAGGAGGTGGTGGGAAAATACCTAGTAAATACTTGACTTCGCCCGCGTGGATTGTAAACCTTCATCAGAACATCATTACTAAATAATTACTTATTTGTGAAAACCGTACCAAAATCCGTTCGGTAGCTTTTGCGTTTGTCGTGTTCATACAGACAAACAGGACGAAAAGGTATTTAATTTTATTATAAACTAGAGGACACCAGCAGCTACGCCTGCAATTTTTTTTAATTTACCCGTTTTGGCCGATCCGGTGGGAATTTCGGGAAATCCCTTCTTAGTGCACCCCTACGGCCCCAAGGAACATACATGCCAAATTTCAGCTTCCTGCGCCTAATAGTTTCGGCTGTAGCGTGTCTGTCAGCCAGTAAGTAACGCAAGGATTTTAAATATTAAGATATACCTGTCAGTAGGCCTACGATGGACCCTCCCACTTTTGAGAGTGACCCCTGATGCCCGTGCTTACACCTATGTGTGCGGACTTCTAAGCGGTCACTGACATTATCCTCCGTGTTGCTTTTCGGCAAGGTGTGATTGGTGGGTGAAGTGTCCTCTCCACGAACGCTGTGTTGCCCGGGTAGGAAGGAGTTAGGTGATGCAGGCGTGCCCAGAACCTCTCGGCCTTCCCGGCAAGGAGTCACTACGTGTGGTACGGGGTCGGCTGCAGAAACCTGACTCGGGTCTAACGCGCGATATCGGCTATGTTTTGAGTTTTCCCTCTCTGAACCGACAACTCGCTACCAGCGACTTCGCTCAACGAGCTGTCCACGATGGGCTAGAGTTACCTTGCCTTAAGTCGGTTAGTGTACCTTAGTAGTCTCTTATTAGGGTAAGATAAGATAGAGGTAAGATAGACGTTCCTATTCAACTCTGCCGGAAACCACACGGCACAATACCTAAATATAAAATAATAAAATTATTTTACACTTTGAAAAAGCTGTTCCCGAGTTGATGAGCTTAGGAATCTTCTTCTGTCGACCACGCCCACCATCATCGTGGAGACCTGACCGCCAAGCACCCGGCATAGCACTGTGCGAGCAGCAACCGAGCAGCCGAGAGGCTACCCGGCTGGACGTAACTACAATGTGCTGTACATCCTGATCTCTAGAGGTCTGAGTACGTACCCAGAAAAACTGGGATCAATACCAAGTGACGCTGGCTGGAAACCACCGGCCCACAAACATCTACACCTGCGAGGAAGTCGGCGCAGCCGTTGAGAACTTTCTAGCACTATTCAGGCGGCGTTTCGAGTATCCTCGAGTATCAAAGCGCAATCCAAGCGGCGGGATCTACCCACCGTGATAAGGAAGTTGTTCGGGCCAAGCGCGACGCCAAGACCTTGATGAGAACTCGGCATCTCCGTTACAAGTACCTACCGATACAAATGTTTCCCCAACGTAACTCAAGGCTGCCCTATGGGGCCACACGGGAGACGATTGGGAGAAACATCTTGGCCACATCCAGGCAGTGGCGTAGGAAGGGGGGGGGGGGGACGGTGCATTAAGAACAATGTCCAAAAATATAAAACAACATAGGCACTAGCTCAGCACTACCAGAGTTAGCCCGGAATTGTTAGGTATCGACTAAAAAACAGTCACCCGCCAACTTCCGCCCCGGGTACCACCCAAGCTAGCTACGCCACTGCATCCAGGACAACCAAGCATCGCTGTTACGCCTCTGCAGGCAACTATCTGCAGATCCCAACCCTGTTTGGACGAGACGGCCTTCTGCGTAACATCTAGAAGTGGAGCCGAGTCGCGTATTTCCCTTTCCGTGTTCAACTGGCGACACCGGTCTCGCGAAATCCACACGCTTTTGTTTTACTACGGAATCCTACGATCCCGTGTTCAATTCGCGTCAACTGAGCACGCCTTTGTGATCAAGTGGCGCTGGGTAAGGTTTAACAAAATCGTGTGCAGTTGAACTGAACACTTTTTTGACTGTCCGAATTTTTAAATAAAAAAACACGAAGTTGACGGAGCCCTGCTTCGCAGGGCTCCTATTTTTGCGTTAGGGGTCACAAGAGAACCTAACATAACCTACTTACTTGAATTAGTCTCACCTAAAAAAATTGCAATGAGAAGCGCGCGAATCCAACTTCGGGCGTCACTTACACACTATTTTGTACAACCTTCTTTTAACGTTGCTTGATCGCAAAAACGTGCTCAGTTGACGCAAGTTGAGCACGGGTTGGTTGCATTCCGTAGTAATACAAAAGCGTGTCGCTGTCGATTTGGCGAGACCGATTTCGCCAGTTGAACACGGAAAGGGAAATACGCAGCCGAGTCATTGTACTCCCCATGCCCGGCAAGGGAGGAACCCAGGAAGCCGAAAACTGCAGGCCCATCACTTTCTTCTCGACGAAATCCGAGGTGATCGAACGGCTGCTGCTGGCCAAGATAACCCCGCTCCTCATCCCAAGGTCCGGGCAATTTGGGTTTCGTAAAGCTCACTCCACGCTACAGCTGACTCGCGTACTGATGCGATGGCCCAGCCTAGTTATAGTATATCATCTATGGGCCCAGCATGGCATGGTATCAAGTGGAGGAGGTACAACAGAATAGCGGACCCCGGACTCCAAAGCGAGGGCCTTAGGCACCAGGATAGCGAGTGCACACACTTATTGTGTGTCACGGTTACGTATGTGTATAGTGTACGGAGTTTGAAGACAAGTGAAACACACGGATGTTATATGCCATCTCGTTTATTGAAATATTAAACTTACAAACTAATTTCGCTCACTCATACGTCACACACACACACAAATACATCTCGCATACCTACGCTACGTCAGCTTTCGCACACCTACGCAAGACCCCACACACTTCAATACGTAGATTTTTAATTTTAGAACAGGAATAAAAATGTTTAGGTGTTTTAGTAGATATATATTGTACAAAACCCGTTGTATTCAGATAAATAAGTAAAAGGATGCCCTATTTTTAGACAGGACAAAATATTTCCTTTTTGAATATAACGGCAATCGCCGTGTAGGTATATAGCTTAGCAAAGCTAGAATTAGAAAATACATACTTAGTAAAGTTACACTACACTTCTCACAATCTAATCTAGGTAGGTACAAATACAATTATTTTACGAATATGAGCACATTAAAATGGATGTTACAATTTTTGTAGCGCCAGACATATTCAACCTTTCGTCGTGCAAAATCATATTGCAGATTTAACTGCTACACACATTACATTACTAATGAGATAAATTATGAAAAGATAAAATATCTATGTTTTTGAACTGCTCCGTTAAATACAATAATAAACTAATAATTTACCATCTAACATAAATTCTTATAAGCAAGAAGACATATTAATTACTTAATAAGTAGGTACATGGGCAGATAATGTTACAGAGCTACATACCAAATAGGAACAGTCAGCCAAAGAATATGGCCTACCCAAAGGTCTAAATTATACAACAAGGTAAATTTCCTTTGAAACGATATTGTGAGAGTTCTTACCTCCATCTCATCATTACTTAGATGACAATGAGAGTTTTGTCAAAACTGGCAGACCACTTTATTCGCTGACCATACCAGTCGGTCAGTAAATACGGATCGTATATGTAAGAAGATAGAAACCTAATTGCTATGACTTCATTCATAAATTATTAAATAGAAAAGTGATATACAGGGTGTCACAAGACCCATCACATGCACAAAAACGCTTATATACTATATGTATATTTATCTTTATTTCTTAAGCGGTGGGCATTCATACAAATTGATGGAGCCGTCTTTAGCCACGGATATCAGTCTCTTGCCGCTATTGTCAAAACGCATGGCCCATACCTGTGGAAAATGTTTATAATTACTAACACAATATCTCGAAACGATCGATTAGATCGCAATGATGAGTTGACAATGTCGAAAATGAAATGGAAGTAAACATAGAAACATGAACACTTAAAGTTATAAAATAATTATAACTAAAAACGTGCCAAAAATGTTGGTCTTTCTTTTTCGTGTAACTTGTTGCCAACCGAAGGCCTCCGACATGACCTAACAATTCTTGTCCTGAAACAGGAACCGAGAACCAGCTTAACGTGCCCTACAAAGCACGGTAGCGCTCGGATGTAAAACCTGCATGCGATCGCCCGTCCAAGTGGCGACCTATGCAAGCGTTGCTTAAGTTTGCCGACCTATTGCGAACGGCTAGCCAAGTCATCCAATCTGGTGTTGTTCTCTCTTTCTAGAATTCTAACGGCCCGGCCACTGCCAACAGCGGCGGACGAGCGGCGGGCGGCAGCGGCGAGCGTTTTCGATGTACATGGCGCGCTTTACTGCATCGCGGCCCAGATGTCGCGTCAGAGTAAACGCGCCATGTAGCTCTGAGCGGTAAGGGCCTAGTACAGCTTTGTGTATTGTGAGAGAAATGAGAACTGAGAGCCCACTTTTATTTTTGCGGATTTTTGCAGTTAAACTAACAACAGTGCTTAGTAAAAGTTGTGAAAATATTTGTAAAACGAATATTAGAGTTTGTAAAGTCATAATTCCAAAGATATATCGCCTTAAGTGGGTCCCTCAGTTCACACACATAAGCTTACAAATCTAGATATATAATGAGTTCACCAACAAATGTTGGTTATAGACCTTTAAAACATGTAATGTAATAGATAATAAAACAATACAAACGTCTTTATGTGGTCCCTGAGAGACCACATAAATTTATCTCATAATTATTAGATTATAACATGAACATTAAATATTCATAAGCCAATCTTTAGTAAAAATTACAAAGAAAATTTTAAATTTAAAGAAAGGTGACAAATAGTGATAAATATTGTAAACTTTATGTTTTTGTTGGTAGGGTTTTGAACTGAGGTCACACACTATACAAATGCTAATTGTTTAAAATATAATTAAATATAACAATTACAAAAATGTGGAGCCTTTCAGTGCTTAGTAATTTTTTTATAGTATCGATCTGTATTTATCTTGTCACTAGTTTTATTGTTCTTTTACCAAAAAATTACAAATAACATAAATCTTTAATACCTACTAAAAGTTGCAGTTTTATATAAAGATTACGAGATCTTCAACTTACCGTATCATTGTGTTCTGTAAAGGTATAAAGTACTGTGAGATCAGAGGCGCGTGCGACCCGCACTGCACCTTCGGCGTCACCCACCGCGATCCTATTGCCATCTGGTGAGAAACACACGCTCGTAGCCCACGTGTCGTGGTCCAGTTGACAATGAAGGCCAGCTCCAATACTGTAGGAAAGAAAAGTCTCTTACGTAAATTATACATGAATGCTGAACTAGTTTAGGGTTCACTGGTAAGTCACAGTGCAATCAAAATCTCAATGGCAATTTTATTTTTATGATCTAATTATACTGGCAGGTGTCTTTTTCTTACTTTGCATAGTTTTAAGTACTTAATTCAGGATACCAACCAGTTTTAGTCAAAATTTGAAATTAACTATTTTTGAACACTTTCCAACACTAACATCAAAATAATCACAAACATTACTAACACTCCATGAATCCTGACAAAACCGTCGATAGAAGAAGAAGCGACGCCTTTACTGCACGGTGTAAATGCTATACTTCGGACTGATCCTGTGTGCGCTTCTATTGTGTGCAACAACTTGCCTTGACACACCTCTAGTATACAAATTATTCCATCCTCTGCCCCTGATGCTATATATTGGCCATTACGACTCTGTAATAAAGAAATACTTAGCGAAATTACAAATACAATAACTTCTCTAACACATTCATATTAAAATCATGTACCTCAACTATTTTGAAATTCACACCAATATATTGTATTTATAATTTATAATTATGAATACATATTTATAATTAAGAATTTGTTGTGAACAGACTGATTTTAATAGTTTCTTCTTTTTTTAATATGACAGTAAGGTGGCAATCACTTTGGCAAGCTGGAATGCACCTCAGTTTGAATTCTAGTTCAAAGTAATTTTATTTGAAAACTCCCAATAATTGTACTTAGCCCTTAACAACCCACAAGTGTCTTGCGGACTCATATTTAGGTTCAAAGATGTATACAAACTAAAGTATTTTTCTCTGCAAAAAATCCCTTTTTTCTAATCTATCCCTATGGCTTACTGATTCCAAATGTCTAATGTTTTTTTTTATAATATTATTAGTTTTTTTATTTATAATCAATAAACCACGTAAGTAACGCAGCAACCCACAAGTGTCCACAAGACACGATAACAATGTGTAACAGGATTATGTGGGTAGGTAGGTCGGATTGTAACCAAAACATTGCTTATAATCATTTGGTATCTTGGTTTAGTATACCCGTCGTAGTGTTATTTATTATTCGTATTACAAAACTTTCATTGTGTTCACATGTTTTATTACTTGTTTGGTTTTAGTACGTACAATAAATAGTAACTGATAAAGTGATCCTACTCGGAGTTATTTTTGATCGTAGATATGTATAAAAAGAAATACTAACAGCGAACGAAATTCAACAAGCTCTCGATGAAAGCAGTGATGCAAATATTTTGTTACGTGAGAATGATTGATAATGAAAACATTTGGGTTGATAGCCGTTCGGACAATGAAAGTAACGCGACAGAACCAGCCTCGGAATCTGATGAGGGACAAATATGGACTTATGGAGTGAAGGTCGATGATTTGCCACTACAAAATTATGCATCGATTAACGTTTATCAAGGCAAAGATGGAACAACTTGGACATCAGAACCTGAGAGACAAAGTCGTACTCCTTATCACAATATAATTCATGGTGGTGTTCATAAGGTAATTCTTCCTGCAGGCAAAGTTATATCCGAAACGATAGAAAGTTTTAACCTATTTTCCAACGAAAATGTGATACAAATTATAGTGAAACACACTAACGCTGAAGCTCAAAATGTGCTGTAAGACAGATGGAAACAAACTGATAATATCGAAATACAAGCATTTACCGGACTTTTACTGAGTATAGATGTCAATAGACAGGGTGAAGCGCTGTCACATATGTCCTTCAAAAATATCTAGGGCCTCAAAACAGTGTTGTGACAAGTGCAACCGCAAAGTATGCGCAGAACACTCTGTAAAAACAAATTGCAATATCTGTAAATTTTTTTTTTGCAGATATTGCAAATATCTTTTTGTAAATAATGGTTGTACTTATTAGGTTATTGTTTAAGAAAATAATTAATTAAAAAGATTTTGATGAAATTCTATTCACAATACATTTATGTTCGTTTAAATAGCGTCTATTTTTTTTATGTGTCCATTAGACACTACTAGTCATTTACGTTACTAAAGCATACTGGGTTGTTAAGGGTTAACTGATAATAGTCAAAATATATAAGAATAAATAAATAGATCTATCTTGTTCTAATTAAAATAAACATTTATAATTGTAATACAAATAAAGTCTAGTCTCAAATAAATAATTTGTTAAAATTAATAGACCTACGTATCAATAGTTCCTATTAGATAAGTATAGATATAACTAACGTGTCTATTTTTATTTTTATATTCATCATCATCATGTCAGCCTAGAGACGTCAACTGCTGGACATAGGCTTCCCCTGAGGTTCTCCACTTCAACCGCATCCCGCCATCTTAACCAGATCGTTGGTCCACCTTGCTGGAGGCCTACCCCTGCTGCGTCGTCCAGTATATTGCTTAATAGCCGTTTCCCGCGGTTTCGCCCGCGTCCTGAGGGACTACTTCGCGTACCCGAAAACCCCAAATATCTTACGGACCCCTATTTTTTCTAAAATAAAATATAGCCTATGTTACTCGCAGATAATGTAGCTTTCTAATGGTGAAAGAATTTTTGAAATCGGTCCAGTAGTTTTTGAGACAAACAAAAATACAAATTTTTCCTCTTTATAATATTAGTGTAGATAGATAGTGTAGACTAATAAACACATATCAGATATCTATCGTGAAGATTTTAAGAATGTTGTGCATGTCTCTAATTGGTATAAACATATAACTTTGTCTAATTTGTGAAATTTTTGTTATGTGTATGTTTATTCTGTTGACAATAGGGTATTTGACTAAAAAAATCTAATTAGTCCGTCAGATAGATTTCCAAAAAATATTGGACACGTATATTTTCTTTCGTCACGTAAACAAAAAATAAAGACGATAAACTTCGCTGAAAATTCGTGTGACGTCACTTGCCAGAACACATTTTACTGGCAAGTGACGTTACAAGCCCCCACTCTTGTGCGTTTCTCCATCTTTGATGCGGTTTATCTTCGTAATTTTTTACTGATGTGAAAAACAAAAAATACGTATCCAATATTTTTCGATAATCTAACTGACGGACTAATTCGATTTTTTTAGTCAAATACCCTATTGACATAGCTTATTTAATAAATCATTTAATAATGTGTCTACATAAACGGTAATAAATATCAAACTGTATATTACACATCTAAACTTAAAGTGGAGATCCAATAAAAGTACTCACCCAATCAATACACATAATAAATTTGCCTCTAGTTTCCATAGTTTTCTGCACAGCTCCATCTACCACATTGTACAGACAGATTTTCCCAGTGTGGCCTCCAGTAGCAATTCTGTCACCATCAGGGGAGAATGCTACTTTCCAGACATCTGACTGACCAATTGGCACCTCAGTCACTTTTTTGCCGTTATTAAGATTCCAGAGAATTATGTGGGAGTCAAGTGAAGAACTGACAATTGCTAAAAAGAAGAAATATTTGACAAAAAAGATATGTCCTAAATAGGGACTATAATGGAAGTTTCAGCAAGGATGTGCATACAAGCCAGTAATGGACATAGAAACTAGCGATGTGCCGAGTACGGTTTGACTTGAGTCAGACTCGATTCCTGCTTAGAACTTGCTTACTCGAATACCAATTTATTTTGATTTGAGTACGCCGGACTCGATTCTGGTACTCAAGTCAGGAAGAATCGATTCGTACTTGCTAACTCAATTCTATTTATGTGAGTCCAACTGACTCGAGTCTCGTCTTCGAGTTTGGTTAACTCGCTCCTGTTTACTTAACCTATGAAGTGGCATTGGTTCACATGTCCACAATCCATGTAAAGTAATTAAAAGGTGATTTGAGGCTGAATCAACATAATATAGAAATTCATCAGATCAAAAACATTGATCTGTATAACAACTATGTTATCTCAATGAATACGTAAGATACAAACGAGTTTGAGCCTGCATCTCTTTGTTTTGATGTCTTTATTTTGTGCCAGTGAGCAGTTACAGTGAGTACTGAGTTTACTGAGTAAATTTATTTAATTGTTTATTAATACCGGAAGTGAAGTGACTAAATTGTAATTAACTTTATTGTAGAATGACGCCGAAAAAACCTGCAAAAAAAAAGTGCAAAAACTGTAACTCCGTATTTAAAGATTTCAATAACAACTAATTTGTTACAGCACCTAAAAAAATCTCATCCTATTATTTACTTGACTCAGATTTACAATTCTTCAACTACCCCCTACATTTATAATTGTTATGTCATAAGGCTTAACCTAACCTACACGCTGTTTGAAGCTAACTCCTTTTCATTTTTCCCTTTTGTCCTAAAATCGGACTCTAGTTCTGGACTAGAATTTTCAGACTCGAATTCTGGACTCGAATTTCTAGACACAAGTCCAGCTGGACTCGAGTTAATATTCGAATACCAAACATAGAATTCGAGTACTGGTCTCAGATCAGGGAATCGACTCATGATTTGAATACCGGATAAACTGACTCGAGTCGACTCGATCCATCAAAACAGCGACTCGGCACATCACTAATAGAAACATCAATGTTGAATTATGTCAACATAACAGTAAGCAGTAAGTTGACAAAATAAATTTAATTATTCGATGTTTAACACATTGACCGCTGGAAACATATTTGGTGTGCCCCAAGTGTCGGTTTTTGCGATGCAGCTATCCCAACATGTCGTATTTAGGGGAAAAATATACAAACGTGCTACCGAAACATACGACGCGTGAATCATACCCATACTACACATGTGCTGACGACCACACATGTATGTTTTTTTGTATTATAGCAACTCGTATGTCACGTGTCGCGTCAGCACATACATACACTCGACCTGCACACGCGTTGCGTGCAGTTTGCCCGAGAGGCTGGGCACGCCCGATGCCGCATAGCAAAAGGGCGTCTACGAATCTTAGGCCAGCAGTCAATGTGTTAATATTTCTGATAGACTTACTGGATGATGTGGGATGAATCACAACTGAGATCACAGCCATTGTGTGCCCCCTTAATGTGTAAAGCTGTTCTAGATGATCATTTTGTAATGTCCATACCTTCACTAAACAATCAAGACCTCCTGTCGCAATGATGTTTCTCGAGGCATTCCTTAAATTAATATCAACAAAGCTAGTGAATTTTACTGTATTATAGCCAAGGCACTATCTGCATCAAAATATGTCTTCTATAAACTATTAATGGACATATGCCTCCCCCAAGGTTCTCCACACAGACCAGTTTTGAGGCGCCCGCATCCAACAGCTTCTCAGCAGTGGATGTCTCTAGGCTGACATGATGATGATGATGATGATGATGAAACTATTAATGTCAGTCTCACAGTCAATTTCACTTCGATATACATAAAGCTTGGAATGGTTTAAATAACAGATCTGTACAGATTATATCATGAACTTACCTCACATCGCCAGATCCATCGGCTTTAATCCAATCACAGCAATAAAGAGGATCAATGTGTGCATTTTCTTTTTTTGATATAATAGAATACTGCAAAAATAATTTTGTTTGGAATTAGTGTTTGTTTGGATTTTGTAGCAGCACAATAATGATTGACCAGTTTCTGAGAATACTTACTAAACTATTAGCTCGCATAGCCATGGTTATTTCTATTTAGTTCCTACGTACGTGAAAATATAAAAATAAATAAATTGTTAGTATTTTCGTAAAATTAATCAGATCTGAGGGCTCTGTGCTCAACCAGTAACCTCCATATTTTTCTAAAATTTTGATTTGGCAAGTGAGAGAGACAGGTTTATCTCAAAATCGTAGGAGTAATAGAATAAGAATACCTATTTTAAGCTAAATATCAATCAATACACGTACAAAAGAAGAGTTTTAGCCGGCTCCGTCCAATAGGCGTCCGCACTCCGCGTCCGCGTCCAATTTGGCTAAATTGGCGTCCAATCATCCATTGACGTTTGACACTGTCACTGTCACTGAGAATGACAAATTGTGGCGTTTAGAAACAAGCAATTTTTTTAATTATTCCAAATATTTTTAAAGTGAATTTTTATTTTTGTTTTTATTAGCGAGGCAGCTGAAACTAGTGTCTAAATGCTGAAATAATATGACTGAATTTAATTTGGAGTGTTCTTGATAAACGCGCCGCCCGTGATTTATCGACTAGTTCCCGATGCGTCTGTGTGCATAAGCAAGGAACACGGGCGCGTGCTGTACTTCTAAAAAATTGGGCAAGTGCGAGTCGGACTCGCGCACGAAGGGTTCCATACCATCATCTATAAAAGAAAATCACGTTCGTTGTATGTATCATCATCATCAGCCTTTTACAGTCCACTGCTGGACTAGACCTCTCTTTTGAAAGGAGGAATTGGCCTACTATACCACGCTGGCCAAACGGGTTGGTATAGGGTTTATATCAAGTTTTCCTTAACTTACAGTGCTGTTCTCTGCATAATATACTCCCTCTGTCGGCTCTTACGACACCCATATGGGATGATATGGGGTGGTGACAATTCGTATTCTTAATCCGTCACCACACGGACTGTTGAATGACGTTGTATGTATACTTAAATACTTTTTAAGTCTCTACCTGTTTATTAAGATCGACTAACAAATTGCTTAAAAATTACGTTTTTTGTATGGGAGCCCCCCTTTATTATTTACTTTTTATTAAATTAATTATTTATTTTGAAAGGTAATATACAACTACATATTCTGTGAAAATTCAAAGCGTCTACCTGTTACAGTTAGTAATTTTGAGCAAAAAATACGAAAAAAACACGTCTTTTGTACGGGACTCCCTCCCTTATTTTTTTTTTATTTTTTATTTTTATATGTATTTGTTGTTATAGCGGCAACCAAAATACATAATTTGTGAAAATTTCAGATTTGTAGCTATCACGGTTTATGAGATACAGCCTGGTGACAGACAGACAGACGGACTGACGGACAGACGAACAGACGGACAGACAGACAGACAGAAAGCGGAGGCTTAGTAATAGGGTCCCGTTTTTTACCTTTTAGGTACGGAACCCTAAAAACGAATAACATGTCTTGATACTTTTGAGGATAAAACATAGGTACAATATATTTCTTAAAACTTTTAGGAAATTATATTGTTCGTTTTACCTACCTTTGTTACCTAAATAGTTTAGTTGACGTTTAAATAGCTTTATACAAGACTAGAGGACGCCAGCAGCTACGCCTGCATTTTTTTTTAATTTACCCGTTTTGGCCGATCCCGTGGGAATTTCGGGAAATCCCTTCTTAGTGCACCCCTACGGTACCCAAGGAACATACATGCCAAATTTCAGCTTCCTGCGCCCAATAGTTTCGGCTGTAGCGTGTCTGTCAGTCAGTCAGTAACGCAAGGATTTTATATATTAAGATTAGGCAGAGGTGTAACATTACCCCTTCGGGGATACAGGTGTGAGACATTATTTATAGAGTGGCGTCACTTAGGACCCTTTATTACTAAAATCGTATATTTCAACCAATTTTTTTATATAAAGCCATTTCTAGTTAACAAGCTTTCGGCAAAGTAACAATTTGTAGCCAAAAAATGAATAGGTTTTTTTATTTTTGATTATTTAGATGACAAGGTTGAAAATTAAAAAATATATATTTTAAACTCGATATCTCAGAAACCGTTAATTTTGGACCCCTAGTTGACGGAGGGAGGGGGAGGGGGTTAAATTGTTGCAAATGACCTCAAATATAACCTCCTTCAAGGAATTGGTCGAATTACCAATCACCCTGTATATATCTTGTGTGCGTGTGTATGTCACTGAAATCCTCCTAAATGACTGGACCGATTTTCATGGAATTATTTGTGTGTGTCCCCTAGAGGACTTGGGAATGGTTTAGATTCACAAAAAAGTTGCAAATATAAAAAAATATTGTGACGGCCGGTGTCATGCCAAGCTGTCATCACTACCGTTGCCAAGGACTTCTGACGTCTACACGACAAACTATCCGGTCATCAACCACAATAATTTATTAGCAAAGAGGTTTGAAGACTATTTTATTATTTGTAAATGAGTTTTTAGTTCGATGACGTATACACTCTGTCAAGTGTTCGCCAAATTCACCAGTCATTGACAACAAGGCGATGGCCGTGCGGATAACACATTCCCAAGGAACTTATACCTTGCACATTCCTTTCACGTTCTGAAGGCGTGGGTTCAAATCCCAGTCATAACTGTTATGTGGATTATGGTTTTTATGAAATTTGGAAAATGTTTATGAATATTTGGCAAATATTTAAAAGATTATTTAAATATTTCGAGTAAAAATTAGAAAATTCCAGAAAATTCAAGAAGGAATGGAAAGGTTAAAACGAGACAGGAGATGGAAAAACAATTGAATAACGAAAAGACAATCGAAATTAGTAGATCTAGAACATTCTTAGGGGTATATAAGGCGGTGTAGACGCGCTAAGCGCCAGTTTAAGTTGAAAAGTGGTAAAGTGAAGAAGAAAAGGAAGAAAGAAGAAGTAGTAAAATAAAGTGAAAGTGAAAGTATAGTGCAGTAAAGTGCAGTGAAGAAGTGCAGTGAAGTGCATAGAAAAGTGCAGTGCAAAAGACGCTTGTGTTGGTGCTGTCCGCGTCGAAATTAAACGGCGCGTCGTGTGTGAAGTCGAATAAAGTGTCATCAGTGCTACTCGGTGTTTCCTTCCAATCCCGTTACCCCGTCCGTAACAATTGGTGTCAGAAGTGGGATTGGAAGGATTAAGGATGCCAGTCATGCCAAGGGAAGGGCCTACGACACGTGCGAGGGCTGCCGCTCATGAACAAGGCGACTCTAATCCAGAAGTTGTGGACAGGGAAGCTCCTTCGCAAGGAGGTGGCTACGAAGGAGGGGTATTTACGTCCGCAAGCGCAGCTAACCCGCTATCTCTGGCAGACCTCGCTGCACTATTCCAACAGTCGCTTCAGGAAAACTCGCAGCGACTCGAATCTCGACTCGTCGAAAACTCGCAGCGACTCGAATCTCGACTCGACGAAAACTCGCAGCAGCTCCAGCAAAACTCGCAGCGACTCGAATCTCGACTCGACGAAAACTCGCAGCGACTCGAGCAAAACTCGCAGCAGCTACAATCTCAGCTTAGCGAGATGATGGAGAGCCAGAATGAGATTCGCCATTATATATCGGAGAACGCTCGTAAGATCACCGAGATGGAGATGTGTATCGGTGAAGTGCAATCTCGCATGGCTACTATAGAGGAAGAGATACAGTCCTGCAAGGCGGCAGTGTCGGAAGAGGTGCAGTCCCGCATGGCATCAGTATCGGATGAGATGCTCAGCCACATAGAGGAGGAGTTCAAGAAGATTAAGGCCAACGTCCCTTCAGTCGCAGTCACCTCATCAGGTGCTGGAAATTTTAAAGTGCCTTCTTTCGATGGTACATCATCCTGGGAGGCGTACAGGATGCAGTTTGAAGCCGCTTCTTCCAGTAACAGTTGGAACAGAGACCAGGCCAAGACTGCACTCGCTCTGGCCTTACGCGATGGTGCAATATCAGTGCTACAGTCTGTGGGGAAGGACGCCACATATGAACAGCTCATCGAGGCTCTAGAGTCCAGGTATGGAGAGGCGCATTTGGAATTTGTATTCCGTGCTCAGTTGCGTAATCGCTGTCAGCGCCCTAACGAGTCATTGCAGCAGTGGTCTCTAGAAGTAGAGAAAATGGTAGGAAAAGCTTACCAGTCTGCACCCCCGGCACAAGTCCAAAGCATGCGTCTCCAGGCGTTCATTGATGGCATTTATGACGATGAGGTCAGGTCTGCCGTTCGTCTGAAGCACCATGACAACGTTAAGGACGCTTTAGCGCATGCTCTCGAAGTGGAGGCTGTCCGTCGAGACAACAAGGGTGGACGAGTCCGAATTGTGGCCGCAGAAATGCAGCGAACAGAGCGAAGATTTGGCCCAAAATGTTATAGCTGCAGGGAACCAGGACATTTCAGCAGTAGCTGTCCGAAACGTAAACGTAAGACTGACGCTACTGTTCAAACGTCTGAACACGACCAGGAAAACTAATTCCAGCCAGGGCTGCGGGGCAAGCGCTGGCCGGTAGACGAAAAGCCCCTAAAGTTTGTATCCGACAAAGCACGGATGGGAACAGTTTAACCATTGATGGAGCGGTCAATGGCGTTACCTGTTTGCTGACCTTGGACACCGGTGCGTCTCGAACTGTTATAGGGACTCACCTGATAAGGAAGAATGGAAAGATTCTAAAACAGTCAATTCAACCTCGACTGACAACGGCTACCGGCCAGCACATCCCAGTCAGGGGAGAGCAAATAGTGGCTTTCAAAGTAGGTGACGAATTGTATTGGCAAAAAGCACTGATTGCAGACATCATCGACGACTGCATTGTTGGGCTAGACTTCTTCAGAGATCACCAATGTAGATTGGATATTAAGTGTGGTATCCTAAAGTGTGGAGATGTGGAGATTCCAATGAGAGGTGGAGGCACGGGAAAGGTTTTGTACCTCAAGGAGAGCAAGCTCGCACCTAGGTCACAGACATTTGTTCCTGTCACATTACCTGCCACTTCGAGTCAGCGACGTTGCATAATGATAGAAGACAATGGAGATCACGATCCATGGTTGCCAGCATGTGTAGTTGTTGCTTCTTCACAAATGGCTGTCATACCTGTCCTAAATTTAAGTGATGAAGAAAAAGTTTTGAAAAAGGGTTCTGAGATAGGAGAGTCCGTGGAAGTCGCTTGGTTACGAAACTGCCAGGAAACCAAGAGTTTGGCTGGGACTAACGTTAACGTGGATAGTGTTTTGAAAGGTTGCAAAGACGATCTAACAGAAATAGAAACAGAAAAAGCAAAGAAATTGCTGACACAATACGTCGACATTTTCTCAAAGGACGACGGAGACATCGGGAAGACAGGAGTAGTAAAACACACCATCAATACGGGGAATGAACAACCGATCCGTCAACGCCCGCGACGTGTACCTTTTGCCAGAGAGAAGGAGGTAGAGGATATGATTGAAAATATGAGGAAAAACGGGGTTATTAAGCCATCGACTAGCCCGTGGTGTTCACCGGTTGTATTGGTAAAGAAAAAGGATGGATCGACTAGATTCTGTATTGACTACCGAAGATTGAATGATGTAACCAAGAAAGACAGTTATCCTTTGCCTAGAATAGACGACACGTTAGACACGTTATGCGGAATGAAGTGGTTCACAACAATAGACCTAAAAAGTGGTTACTGGCAAGTGGAAATGGACCCAAAAGACAAGGAGAAGACAGCTTTTTCAATGGGCAGAGGGTTATGGCATTTCAATGTTATGCCTTTCGGATTGTGCAACGCACCAGCTACTTTTGAAAGGTTAATGGAACACATCCTTGCCGGGCTCTTAGGGGAAGCTTGTCTGGTGTATCTCGATGACATAATTGTAATGGGACGAGACTTCGATGATCATCTCACGAAGCTAGAAAGTGTACTCAATAGATTGAGAAATGCAAATCTGAAGCTCAGTCTTAAAAAATGTTCATTTTTTAAGCGACAAGTTAACTACTTGGGTCATGTCGTCTCTGAAAAAGGCATCGAGAAGGACCCTGCCAAGATTTCGGCGGTTAAAGATTGGCCCATGCCTAAGGACAAGACGCAGGTGCGCTCATTTATGGGGCTTTGCTCTTATTACAGACGTTTTGTGAAGAATTTCTCGAGCATCGCAAAACCCTTACATGAGCTCACGGAGCAAAAACGACCATTTAATTGGGATGAAAAATGTCAAACTGCTTTCGAGGAGTTGAAGACGCGTCTATGTGAAGCACCAATTCTTGCATATCCCGACGTCAAAGGGGAATTTGTTGTTGACACAGACGCAAGCAATGTGGGTATTGGTGGAACTCTTTCCCAGAGACAAGGAGACCAGGAGGCCGTTATTGCCTACTTTAGCAAATCGCTGTCTAAACCTGAAAGGAACTACTGTACCACACGAAAGGAGCTTTTAGCGGTAGTGAAAACTCTTCAGCATTTTAAAAAGTACCTAATCGGAAGAAAATTCCGGATCCGGACGGACCACGCAGCGCTTAAGTGGCTTTTACAGTTTAAAAATTGTGAGGGTCAAGTAGCTCGATGGATTGAACAACTTCAAGAGTACGATTTCGAAGTTGAGCATCGTAGCGGAAAATCTCACGGTAATTCTGATGCCTTATCAAGACGTCCTTGTGATAAGAGCTGCAAGTATTGCGTACGACAAGAAGGAAAAGAGGAAGCTGCCGTCAAGGTAATCAGAACGGATACCATCGACGGGCGATGGAATAGGGAGTTCGTTATTAAATCCCAGGAAGAAGATAAAGATTTGAAACCGATACTGGAGCGTCTAAAGAATAACTCCCTTCGGCCAGAATGGAGTGAGGTGGCTGATACTAGTACCGTGACGAAAAGTTATTGGGCGCTATGGAACAGCCTAATAATACAAGATGGACTACTTTGTCGAAAATGGGAAAGTGCTTCTGGAAGAGACAGTTATCTTCAAACAATAGTGCCAAAATCAATGATTCCTGAAGTTTTGCGAGTTTGTCATGATGGCCCATCTGGCGGACATCTTGGAGTGCGAAGAACCTTACTGAAGATTCGCCAACGTTTTTATTGGCTACACTGTAGGGAAGACGTTGAAGACTGGTGCAGGAAATGCGTTAAATGTTCTTCAGTTAAAGGGCCGTTAAACTCGGAGCCGCGGAGCACTAAAACTATACACTGTGGGAGCTCCTTGGGAACGGATTGCTGTGGACGTAGCTGGACCATTTCCTTTGACAGAAAGTGGTAATCGCTACATTCTGGTGGTGATGGATTATTTCACGAGATGGCCAGAAGCTTTTGCAGTCCCCAATCAGGAAGCAGTTACAGTTGCGACAAAATTAGTAAATGAAGTATTTTGCCGATTTGGTTTACCGTTAGAAATCCACAGCGACCAAGGGAGAAACTTTGAATCGCAACTCTTTCAAGAAATCTGCAAGATGATGGGGATCCACAAAACTAGGACAACTCCGTATCACCCTCAATCGGAGGGAATGGTGGAGAGATTTAACCAGACATTGGAGCGCCATCTTGCTAAAGTGGTCGATAGCCATCAGAGAAACTGGGACGAATATATCCCACTATTTCTTCTGGCTTACAGAGCCGCAGTACATGAAAGTACGGCAACAACCCCGGCGCGAACAAATTTAGGAAGGGAGCTACGACTACCAGTAGACCTTCTTGCTGAATGTCCACCGGGGACACCTAGCTGTGTTACCGATTATGCATGTGAATTAAGAAGAAAGCTCGAAGAAATTCATGAACACGTTAGACAAGAGAATTTACAAGCGGGAGTAAGAATGAAGACCCGATATGACAGACGCGCAAATGCAAGAGAATTCGAAGAGGGAACTTTGGTGTGGCTTCATAATCCGGTCCGATGTAAGGGAAAATCTCCCAAATTACAGCCAAGCTGGGAAGGACCATATACTGTAATAAAGAAAATTAACGATGTAACCTACAGAATTCGAAAAACACCTAGAAGTCCACTGAAGATTGTTCATGTGGATAGGATAGCGGTATATCATGGATCCAACAATGCTCGGGACGAGCATGTCTTAGAGAGGGGGTAGTGTGACGGCCGGTGTCATGCCAAGCTGTCATCACTACCGTTGCCAAGGACTTCTGACGTCTACACGACAAACTATCCGGTCATCAACCACAATAATTTATTAGCAAAGAGGTTTGAAGACTATTTTATTATTTGGAAATGAGTTTTTAGTTCGATGACGTATACACTCTGTCAAGTGTTCGCCAAATTCACCAGTCATTGACAACAAGGCGATGGCCGTGCGGATAACACATTCCTTTCACGTTCTGAAGGCGTGGGTTCAAATCCCAGTCATAACTGTTATGTGGATTATGGTTTTTATGAAATTTGGAAAATGTTTATGAATATTTGGCAAATATTTAAAAGATTATTTAAATATTTCGAGTAAAACTTAGAAAATTCCAGAAAATTCAAGAAGGAATGGAAAGGTTAAAAAGAGACAGGAGATGGAAAAACAATTGAATAACGAAAAGACAATCGAAATTAGTAGATCTAGAACATTCTTAGGGGTATATAAGGCGGTGTAGACGCGCTAAGCGCCAGTTTAAGTTGAAAAGTGGTAAAGTGAAGAAGAAAAGGAAGAAAGAAGAAGTAGTAAAATAAAGTGAAAGTGAAAGTATAGTGCAGTAAAGTGCAGTGAAGAAGTGCAGTGAAGTGCATTGAAAAGTGCAGTGCAAAAGACGCTTGTGTTGGTGCTGTCCGCGTCGAAATTAAACGGCGCGTCGTGTGTGAAGTCGAATAAAGTGTCATCAGTGCTACTCGGTGTTTCCTTCCAATCCCGTTACCCCGTCCGTAACAATATAATTATGGCGGTACGAAGTTCGTCGGATCAGCTAGTATACCTAATATATATTTTAACAACCTAACCAAAATTATAAGTTACATTTTAAAATAAAATATTATGTAGGTACATACATCAATATGTACTCCTATTTTTTAATTTCTGCTTAAAAGTGTAACATAGCATGGCATCAATTATATAAATTGATTATTGTAATATCATACATTTTAGTGCCAACACAAATAACACAACACGCGCATTTCAATTATCTACTAAAACATTCACCCAAATGGGTGAATGTTTAAGGCGTGGCACGGCATAGTAGTACAGTTTTTGGCAAGCAACTTGAACCACATGAACCAGCAACCAGACTTCCTGGGATGCAGTCGGGACAAAGCAAGCTGTTCGATCATTCGCGTGTTCGGAACACTGTCGTTAATCGGTTAATTTCTTAAGCCTCGCCCAGTACCACCATACAGACCAATACATGAATTTTGTGCAGGCATAGACAAATAGTCTAGTTCCTTGGCGGTAATTATATTTAAGTACCAGCTGACCCAGCAACTTTATACCGCCTCACACTCACAGTCGATTCATTACTAATTTTTTTTTTAATTTCCTCCGTAAGGACCATCGTCGTACTTCAAGGAATATTGTAAAAAAGAATTATCGAAATCGGTTCAGCTGCTCTCGAGATTTGCGCTTAGCAACACATTCAATGATTCATTTTTATATTAAAGATTTAACATTTCGTAGTTTTACTAGTCTGATTAAATAAAAAATGTAAGACTCGGCCAACTTAGCCTCATAAACATCGCCATAGTTCCGGTTTTTTCGTTCTATCAGATTGATCACTGTAGTACATTTGTAAGTATATGCGATTCATTAAGTTAATTGACCAATCAGAACACGCGGGGCTTCCACCACGAACTCAACTCACAATAAACGTAGATTTATTATAATATCACTATTGCGTACCAGTGAAATTACAATATCACTGAAAAGAGCCCGTGAAATTATACGAACCAGTCGTTAATGAGTTTATTGTCTGTGATGTGATGTACCTACATCTGTTTCACTAGTGAAAATAAAATATCACGTTTATGACTAAATCCCTGCGACATAATCATATAAACTTTAGCTACCGTGCTTCTCTAATAAGTATATTCTTTTTTCTAATTCGAGTACCTCCACTGTCACCACAATAGAGTTTAATTTTGCGAGCTTAACTTGACATAATACATAAATACAGGGTGTAAAAAGACCCTTAACGAAAAGTGAAATCCCATGTTGTAGGTACCAATCACTACGAACATTTTTTACTTGGGCACCACACCTGGAAAATTACTGGTTTAGGAGATATTGAGGCTCAAAGTTAGTATGGATTTTTTCTAATTAGGTAGGTACAAAATCGATGCATTTACCCCGCCAATATCTTATTTAGATGCCCTATGACCCCATGGATAAGTAGGTATTTCGAGCATTGCATCCGCGCGCTTTTAATTGCGGTTTCAAAAATATGAAGCTTAAAAAAAATCGTTTCCCAGGTATTATCTTTGGTTAGTATAACTTGGCATGATGTCCACAACGGGTAGACTTCGGCTTGGTGATGGGTCTTGTGACATCCTGTATAAAAGCACATTAAATTAGTACGTTTATAAAGCGAATGTACAAAATCCAAGCGAATGGACAATAATTATATTATAAAAAAAGTTATGGATCAAAACGTGTCAGGCGTAGTATAAAAAGCCGGTTCGATCGTTGACGGGTGGCGGAGCGAGCGACGCAGACCGTCCTACCTCAGAGAGCGCTACAGCGCGACCATAGATGATATTAGGTATACTATAAGAGCCTGTCCAGAAAGCGCGATTTACGCGCGTGTCCACTCGCGTGTAGACACTCGCGCGTTTTCGAGATACTAGAGCTAAGACGCACCAGCGTGATGTCGACCTTCAGAGTCTCGCACAAACGTGCAGTAGAACTATAGAGAGCCGCAGTACAGTTTTATCGCATAATGGCCGGCGCCGACTGACGGCGCGGCATGGCACGGCGCGGAACGGCGTGGCACGGCATGTTTCGGTAGCCCGAAGGATCCGCGACGTGCCGTTGCGTCCTTCGGGCTATGAGTAATATGAATTCTAAGCTCATTGAAATAAGAATAAAAATGACTTGATCAGTAAAAAAATCCTTTGCCATGCCGTGCCATGCCGCGACGTCAGTGCGCGCCGGCCTTAAGCGTTAATACTTAATCGCACTATTTTGCCTCACTCACATATAGTACACTCAAGTATTACTCTGTTCCTTTGCCTGCCTCACCCATCCTCAAAACATGAGCAGAATGGCAATGGAAGCATCCAGCAATCATTATTCCAAGGACAAAATTACTTGACTGCCTCCTTGGTCAATGATTGGAGGTCCCGAGTTTGTATCCGGAGTTGGGCTAGAGTTACTGAGTTTGCCCAATTCTCAGTAGGTAGCAGCCCGGAGTTTGGCCACATGAGTAGATAGTTTATTTACTCATGTGGTTTGGCAAAGTCCGGTAACGGGAATAGGGTCGCCCCTTTTACGTGAGACCTAAAATACAAATGGCGAAATGTGGGTGTAACATTACAACTCTGCCTACCCCTTCGGGGATATAGGCGAGAGTGTACAACAAAAAGAAAAATAAAATAGTATCATCAGCATCAACCAAATAAAACAACATTTTCAACGACAACTTTATTTAGCTTTAGCAATATATAGGTATATTAGTCTATTACATTTCTACGTCTAAAGCTATGGTCAAATTTGATCACATTTCGACTATTGCTTACAGTTTAAGAGGTAGTACGTTATATAATGCATATTCACTATGGTAACCTTAGCGCGGGCTCCTGTTAATTCTTTGCACGATTAGTAAAAGCGAAATTATTTACATTCAATTCGAAATAGATTAGATAAAAAATATCAGTTTGTATTTCTAGGCACGTCATGGTCCTACATACATACATAGGTACATAGACTCACGCCTGTTTCCCGGAGGGGTAGGCAGAGACTACGGAACGCCATTTGCAACGATCCTGACATACCTCTCTGGTACATGTCATGGTCCTGTGCATTATAAAAAGGCGTTTTATTCTTAGAGCAGTTTCAGACTAGTGTTTTATGTGCGTATACGCTCGTTTTTGGAAGCCTATGTAGATGCGTATAGGCGCGCCTTTTGGCACACGCGCAACACGTACGAGCGTTGACGCACTTCTAAGTTCGTATATGCGCGAGCCGTCAGAATCCATGTTGATAGTGACACGATATCACTACCATTTCGAGCGAACACGCCGAAATATACCCGTTTGCGCTAGTCCGGTATTGTGAAGCACGTAATGTAGCGCGCGTGTAAGCGCGTATGCTGAAACGACCGTTTATGGGCAGAAAAATACACTAATCTGAAACCGCCCTTAGGCAGAATGAATGACGAGCCATAGCCAGAACTAGCTCACAAGATGGTAGTATGTGAAAGGAACTACACATTCAACTTTGCCGTTATTACATTTATTTTTTTAGATTATTATCTTATCATCTTCACATAGCACGTCATTCTGATATTATTGACATATTTTAGTAACGGAGAGGTTGAATGTTACTTAATGTGGGCCTGTTAAGGCGCTGACACACCTGTGCATTCACTTGTAACAGAAAAACGAACATTAGCCGATTTTTGTTTTGTCAAACTGAACAACGAATAGAGCCGAACATTGTTACGAATATTTTCACGATATTACCTACTAGTGAACGTAATCTAACCAGCAAAGAGCAAATTTACTGTACATTCGCTAGAATGCTCGCCAAAACACACATAAGTTTGTTTTTCTGTTTTGTAACATTCGCAAGAATGCTCATTACAGGTGAAAGATCAAGTATATCAACACTAATTTATCCCCTCGACTGTGTCGCGTCCGCTCAGCGGACTTTGCACTTCAGTGCGATTCTATGTCGAGTCCGCTACAGGGATCTGCCGTAGACGTATTTTATGGGCTGTTTTGTCGATTGCTACAGTTCTCGATTCTATGTTACTTATTAAAAATCAACACAAAATGAACAGGTCCTCCCTATCACATAAAATTTGTTTGGTCTGTGGTACAATTTTTTTTTAACGATAGTCGACTATGGAATTCAATATTCGAAATATAGATAGATCTGTAGATTTAAGATTCGTTTTTGACAGTTTTTGACTTATGCTCCATACAAAATATGTCAAACACGTATTTAAAATCTACAGATCTATCTATAGTTCGAATATTGAAAATGGCCGTTAATCAGTGACCATTTCAGCCAGTGTTTAATTTTTTTTTTAAATTGTATTGTTTTTATTTTATCAAATACTTAATGTTATAAAAAAATATATAAATTAATCATATATAATTTAAAAACACAAGGCTATATAAAAAAATACTACAGAAGAACGCAATAACACTGCCCAAACTAGGCATCAAACTCGGCACCTCATATCGACAGAAAAAACAGCAAATTATCGAGTCCAATTCTACACAAACAATTATTACTATGCTCACTCACTTATACTCTGGGTATGACGACAAATACATGAAATTAATATAATATAGAAACTATATTATCTGTAAGAAATGCATCCGAAGCCCTTAGATAAGTATTGAATAATAAATACATGTGTTTCATAAATAAATTGTACCTATCTTATTATTAAGTTTATATTGTGCAGTTTGTAAGACAGAAAGGAAGAAAATGACCTTATCACCAAAGGGCTTGTACTAATAATGGTCTGTGACATACTTCATTAAAAAAACATGGCTATTTCGAGATATGCCTTCACTATGTAAAAGCTCTGTGTATATTATAGCTTGTTATACAAGGTGTAAAAAGACCGTTAACAAAAATTAAAATCCTGTATTGTACCAATTATTAATACGATCATTTTTTACTTCGGCACCATACCTGGGAAATTACTGCTTCAGGAGATATTGAGGCTCAAAGCCGTCCCCCCCGTGGGATCCCCACCTTGTCGTGGTGGGGGAGCTCAGTAACTGTGGTTAGGTCACCCACGGTGAAGCTAAGCGAGATCCCGGGAGTTGACGCTCCGCGTAGGCTTGACGGACGCCTGCGCAGGATGCGTCGAATAGTGCGGGTGCGAGGGACAGTTCTTCTGTCCCTCGCAGTCAGGCGCGGTCGCGGAAGGAGAGGCGTGTCGGTGTTGCGTTGCCGCGCGCCCTATCTCCCGCGACCAAATGGGGGCGCGCCATTGTTGCGTCGCCGGGGGGCCGCAGAGGAAGAGGAGATGCGGTGTTGCGTTGCCGTCCTTTCTATCCTCTGCGGCCGCTGGGTGTTTTAGCACCGGAGCTCAACACCTTCATCCGCCGCCAAGAGGAAAACCCCCTAAGGTAGGTATTGGCCCGCCAGATGGTCAGGCGGGCCAATACCCGCCGGAGGGTAGTAGCTAGGAATGCTTCGGCGATACCCGACACACAGGCACACGAGCCCAGGGCGTAGGGACTCCATGAGGATTTTCCAACCCGACACCAAAAAAAAAGGCTCAAAGCCGTCATCTTTTTTTTCTAATAATTATGTACCCTTTGATAGGTAAGTATCTCGAGGATTGCACGCGCGCGCTTTACATTGCGGCTTAAGAAATGGGTCTAATTAAAAAGAAAAAAAGTTTCATAGACCAGTTTTGCTTAGTAGGACTTAACATATTGTACAAAACGAGTAGACTGCGGCTCGGTGATGGGTCTTTTGACACCGTGTATATTAAAAAACACAGACTATGTAGCTAAGCTACCATATGAAGCATATGCTTGCAGTATGTAGTCAATATTGGCTAATAAAGCGACGGTAGCAGCCAAGGCATATCTGACATCCATGATTCACATTAAGAAATTTGATAGGCAATTTCACCACTGCTTAGTAAGTTTCTATGAAATTAATTTGTCAGATAATTCTTACTATTAATTTATCTGACAAATAAGTCTTATCCAGAAGTGACCTAGCCGTAAGCATTAAACAGAAAGAAGCAATTGTATGCAGAAGATGCTATTCTAGTTTTTTTTTATATTTATAAGCTTTGCTATATTGCGAGGTTACAGTATTTCTTTTAAACGCAATGGAGTGAATTGTTGTTCATATTTATTTGTACTCATAAATCTATGTCGACGTTCAATAAATTAATACAAAACATTAAATTATATTACTTACAACTTTATGCCGAAATAAAACAATCTCTTGTAACTTAGGCAGAAACGAGTGCTGATCTATACATCCTATCTGTCATATCATCCTCATAGTGTTATCCCAGTTTGAACCCGGGGTCCGCTTTCTAGTCTAACCGGATTTGGCTGAATATTAGCTTTTCCACAGAGTGACTGCCTGTCTGACCTCCGCAACCCGAAGGGATAGTTATAATCCATGGTTTAGACTAGTGTCAGTTTATCTTAGAGGTACTGTCGCCCTATAACGACTGTCAAAGATCTTCATGACAACCGGGACCGACGGCTTAACGTGCTCTCCGAGGCACGGGACAAGCGATAATTAACAATTCAATACGCACATAACTCCGAATAGTCATTGGTGCGCGCCGTGATACCCTCTGCATGGCAGTCCGTTGGTATCTCCACTAGGCTATCGCTGCCTACATCCTATCTGTCATATGAACGCGATAAACTCAACAACTATTTAACGGATTTTAGTAGGATTTTCACCAATAGCTGTTTGATTCCTGGGAAAGGTTTAGGTGTATAATAGGCTTGTGTCCTAAAATGTAATTAGCGATTGATTCGTTCCTTTATTAGATGTTAAACTGAAATACCTGAATTTTGCTTCAAAAATCGATCAGCAACATACAAATTACGGCTTTTTAAAAACCTTTTTAAATTTGACACGAAAACGCTGTAAACCATCATGGCGGTTGAATGATATCACAAAGTCCAAAACAAAACAAACCGTGAATGAAGTCTGATCTGATGTACCCACTTTTATGTTGTTATAATATTCGATTTGTCAGGTAGAAAGTTTGACGTTTTAGTTGTATTTACTACTAAAACGTCAACAACATGAATGTCGGACGTATTGTTTGACATAATGCTCTCTGATTGGTGTTCACTGTCACAAAAATAAATACATTATTTTAAGAATCCTAAAAATAACATTAATCTTACCTTTTTATAATAAATAATAAACTTTATTGACATCTTAAAATCATAATGAATCTATAGATACTACAATCGAACCGATTTTACTTAGTGGACACAAGCCTATTCACACAGGCGGAGCCGCAGTCAATATCTAGTAGAATACCTAATCTAAAGATCAAGCCAGTGACGGTCTTGACTTAATCAGACACTCAGTTGATTTCTTTAGGTCAAATGAAGGTCAGAGAGAAATAAATCCGAATCTATTAAGGCAAAATGATAAAATATATTTTTGGAAGAGAAGATTTAATAACCACCCTCCTAGCGACATCCCTGTTGCATCCAAGACTCTTGGGAGTGGACAGGAGTCTTAGACTCCGAGGTTCACTTATTTGTCTAACCAGATTTTAGAGAGTATATTGGCCTCTCTTCTGAGGCAATTCAGAGCAACATATACTCTGTTCCCGATGGAAAGAGACAAAATTTAGACAAACCATAAAAAAGTTAGTAATTCATCACCTAAGAACATAGGACTTACGAAGACATAACATTTTTAATGTCATAGTCGGTCCTTATAATCTGCCTTTAAAAAAATATATAAGTAAAGGGAGTTGAAACAATGTTAAAAATATATATTATTTACTAACTGGCAAACACTATATGTTTGCTATATACATATTTATCGACCCATTCCATACGTTATAAAAAACGAAGGCAGCGATAGCTGAATGAAGAAACCGACAGACTGCTACGCAGAGGGTCTCGGGTTCGAATCCACGGCACGCACCAATGACTTTTCGAAGTTAAGTGCGTATTAAATTGTTAATTATCCGGAATTAGGAAACCTGCATGTCTGAGAGTTCTCCATAATGTTCTCGAAAGACATGTGAAGTCTACCAACCCGCACTTGGCCAGCGTGGTGGTCTATGGCCTTACCCTTCTCATAGTGAGAAGAGGCCCGTGCCCAGCAGTGAGACAGTATAAAGGGCTGATGATGATGATAACAAACGCAATGTCTAACCCATCATAATACTGCCAATTCAAATGTACATTTACCAAGTGTAAATGTCATTGAAGTAAGGCTTTTCATATTTAGACGAGTTATTTTGTTTCTTTATGCTTTGTCTCTTACTATCTTGAACAGAGCATTATGCTTAATAATAAAAAATATTATTTAACAGTACTAGGTACTGTTAAATAATATTATTTTTGTATTATCTGTTAACAAGTCAAAGTCAGCGGTGGGCGTAAGCCAAACAGATATAGCGTTTAAAACCAAAACGGCAGTAATACAATATAAAAGCCATGTATCTATAGATAAAGACAAAAGTGTTACTGGGTTTTCCGAATACTCAGTAGCAGCACGGAGTCTAGTGATGTGCCCGGTAACGGCAATACGCTCGCCCCCTATTACGTGGGACCTAAAAATTCATTACGAAATGTGGGTGTAATATTTACACCACAGCCTACCCCTTCGGGGATAAAGGCGTGAGACTATATAATAAGTATCTATAGATCATGATTGTTTGAATGTATAATTTTTCACTTATTCACTTACGTCACAATGTGACGCTTATGAACGTCAAGTTAATACTAAATCTACATTGACCGCCTCCTTCGCAATACTACGAACAGACAGAAGGATGGCTAACTTCAGTCATAACTGTGTGGCATGACTATCGATACATAACAAGACCATAAAACAAGCACTCGTTTCACCTAAACCAAACTTTTCTATACAAAAAAAAAATCATTATCTTTCCCCTTTCTTATACGCCTGGTAGATTTCCTGGAACATATCCGTGCAGTTCAACTTAACTTTCAGCTTGGAGCAAAGCAAAAACACCCCTGAGAGCTTTCTATGTAACGAGTATATTTCTTCAGGCGGCGGGCAAAGTCGCTGAGATAGGATGGTAGGCACTAAGGCTTGAATTCGCCTGGTTGTCTGCTGGGTGCCGAAGTCGAATTCACCGGAACCGCCAGTGAAGACCTCGCCCATTATCATCACTGTGTCTACGTGCGTTTCTTCCATTATCTGTGGAATAAAATAGTTTTTCATTATCATGGTTATGTTTATACCCTCGGGTAGTCTATTTATTTATGCTTGGTTTTATGTAAAACAATGTTGAATTCTAAGATCGAATTTTATCCTCGGAGCCTGCTTTCTTGGCTTTCGCTTGTCATTTCTAGTATCGCTATCGTTTGTTTGCCATCGTAACCTGAGCTAATCGTTCTTCGTTGACCACGAAATATCAAAGGCGTACACCAGCTCAACCGTTTTTACACTTGCGAACTATAGTGCTAATTGATTGTTACTTTGTCTAGGCCCTCAGATATACACCATAGATAAACTTTCTAGAAGTTACTTTATTTACTACAGTCAACAGATGAGATGAAAAATATGTACCTAACTGTCCCCGGCTAATCCTACATAAAATGGAAAATGTTTAACTTCTAAATCATAGCGATTTCTATGCACCCCTGAAATCATCAATACAATCAAGGCATCAAATAATACACACTTTAGACTCATAGCCCGTCAAGAACTTCATCTCCTTAGACATGCGCAAGATGGCGTCCCTGTCGCCGTGGCACGCCGCGTTGATGATCTCGATGTACTGGTCCATGAACTCCTTGGAGTACTCCCTCGTTGCGCCGAAGTCTAGCAGAATCACCTGCAATACAGTAATAATATATTAGAGTACTGATAGCAGAGTGAAGACACCAACAGACTGCCACGAACTCTAACAAAATGACCTGAAACACAAAATAATAAGGCAGAGTCTCGATAGCTTAGTGGAGATACCAACAGACTGCCATGCAGAGCAGAGGGCATCGGGTTTAAATTCAAGGCGCGCACCATTGACTTTTGCATTACGTCATAAACACTTAGCTAAACCATAGAGCATAGATATTTACATAGAGGCACAATTCTTATGGGTGCTCTGTAGACAAACTTTCTGTGACCAGTGTGACCCATATTGCCGCTTGGCGGCGTGGCAGTCGCGCCGTGACAGCTGTCTCTACGAGTGCAAGAGAGACGAAAGTTTCTCCTGTGTATCTTAACTACGAGAGCAAGAGAGACGGAGAACGACGCCAGCGCCGCCAACGGCGCCAACTACGTACCTACTACACTGACAACCGCCAAATCGTCACTTGGAATCGGCACACGAAATCCTTAAGAAATGCGCTTCTATTATGTAAATCTATATTCTTTGGCTACTATTAGCAGCTGGACATGAAACACACACTGTACGATTGACGTAGTGGTCTAAGCGGTTGGCACTGCGTCGAGTGTTGTGGGTTCGATTCCCACACGAGACAACACTTTGTGTGATCTATAAATTGTTGTTTCGAGTCTGGGTGTTCATTGTGTCCGTTTGTTGCATTGATCTGTATAACAACTGGATTAGCAAAGAGCGCGCAGATTTGTTGCCATGTGTTATAGGTTCGAGGACCTATTACTATCACATTTTCATTAAGTGTCAAATTTGTCGACACGAAAAGACAACGATCGCAAAAAGGGTAAGTAGATACGCAGTGAAATATTGCAAATTACGTTGATAAAGAGGCAGGATATTTTATTTCACGCTCATGTTAATTGTTTATCACGACATTTTGTTGTAAATTACAATAAAAGTCGCAAAAAATCATTGATCTTCACGATGTTGTCAATAAATAAAATGTTGAATTTCCCATTTTACGAGAGTTTCGCAACTTGATGAGCGTTGTCATTTGATACTGGAATAATAGGACTCATTCCTTGTCTCCTACTAAGACTTTTTCCTCCTATAATACGAATACGAAGCAGTAAATTATTATTTTAATATTTTTTTGTTCCCGTTTTTTTTTAGTAGATTTAATTCCTTTATTTTTAAAGAGAAATCGACGAGATACAATCAACAACAAAATGCAATTTTTATTTAGAACATTTATTTTATTCATTTGAATTCCTTCACAATTCGGTACCAATTTTAACACGACTGCTCAAAAAAAGGTGTGTTATATTTTTAGGATTCATTAATTTAACAATGTATGTATGGGTGCTTCTTTTTTCCGTTATGTTTTCGGGAAAACATTTTTACAACTGGAGAACACCGCATTTCACGATTAACGTTCAGTTGTTGTCTCATTCAAATTTACGTTTAGGAACGTCCATTTTAAATAAGTGAAAGAGATGAATATAGGTTATTCTAAGGTGCATAATAGTTTCAAAGCTACGTCGTCAATCTCGGCTGGTTGCCACGCTATTTCGAACGTCAATAAATAACTACTAGAGTAATAAACTCCTACAGAGTTTGTTACTCTAGTAGTTACTTATTTATTTTATTTTATTTATAGACTCACGCCTGTATCCCCGAAGGGGTAGGCAGAGGTGTAATATTACACCCACATTTCGCCATGAATTTTTAGGTCCCACGTAATAGGGGGCGAGCCTATTGCCGTACCGGGCACATTACCAGACTCCGTGCTGTTACTGAGAATTTCCTAACGGAAAAACCCCATAACACTTTTACTCTAGTAGTTATGTTATCTCAATGGTTTGTTGTATGTTTATGGCTCCCGCGACGCAGGATTAACCACAAAGTCGGGTTCAGTGACGTGCCACTGGAGTGAGAGCCCTATATCCAGCAGTGGCTATGGCAGGCTGATGATGATGATGAAAGCTATTAGAGCTACAAATATTTATACAATACGCACCTGTTTGGTACTAGTGTAATGTATACTTATACATACATACATACATAGACTCACGCCTGTTTCCCCGAAGGGGTAGGCAGAGGCATATTAAACGCCCACTTTTCGCCAGTGTTTTGATCCCACGTAATAGGTGGCGAGCCTATTGCCGCTTATCGGGATATATTGTTTACCAGAGCCTCGTCCGTTGATCGGCAGGTGCACTACTTGCAGGTGAGGTTGGCTTGGGACCCTAAGTTCTTGGTGCGAACCCTCTGCATATACTTTACATACCTGTTTATTACTAGTATTGTAGAAGAAATTCGCCCAATTCGGGTCGGTCTGCATACACCTAAGCACGAACATCTCCCTTAGCACGAGTTGCATGATCTTGTAAGCGATGTCGTGTCGAATCTCTGGCGACGCGTCGAACAACTTGTCTAGCGGCACGCCTTCTATTAGCTCTGTGGTTATTACTTCGGGTGCGCACAGTTCGTCTGGAAAAGAAAGAAATATTGGTTGTCTGTGAAAAAACAGGCAGCGAGGGCCTGGTGGAGATACCAACAGACTGCCATGCAGAGGGTATCGGGTTCGAATCCACGGCGCGCATTACTGACTTTTTGGAGTTATGTGCGTATTGAATTATTAATTATCGCTTGCCTCGTGCCTCGGAGACAGTCGTTATAGGGAGTCAGTACGTATGAATAAACTGATACTGGTCTGAGTCATAGAATACCGCCCTCCTTTTGGGTTGTTAGACAGGCAGTCGCTCCGTGGAAAAGCTTATATTAAGTCTAATCCGGTAAGACTAGTAAGCTGACCCTGGTTCGCAACTGTGAAAACTTTAGGCGAAAGAAAGAAGGGCAGAAAGATTGGTCGTGTCTGGAAGAAAAGAAAGAATGATGGGTCGTCTGTGAAAAAAAGTTACACATGTCTCAACATTTACAAGATTGCAGGTAGTAGAGCCTTGCTGATTTCAGCATGAATGGGCCGGCTCGACCGGGGAAGTTCTACCCTGTCACAGAAAATCGACGTAAAGTAACAGTACTTAATCTGTTGCGTTTCGTTCGGTGAGTGAGATTGCCGGAGGCCCTATCCTCTATTCCTTCTCCCTCATCCCACTTCTCATTCTATCCCTTTTCCCCACCCCAAGGGGCGGCACCGCACTTGTGACTCCTGTGGTGTTGCTGGTGTCCATGGGAGGCGGTAATTGCTTACCATCAGGCGATCCGTCTGCTCGTTTGCCGCCTATTACTATAAAAAGAAAACGCCCCCATCACACAGCGTTTTTGCTTTACGGCTAGATAAAGGCCTCATCTATTAGCGTCATAATGGGTTTCCCGTCCGTGCTCGAAGACACTATTTGCTCAGAGTATTTGCAATAGTCACCTCCAACCCCATGGGGCCATGACTTACTCTCTTTCATTCTGTGGGATGGCATGTGTATTTTCTAACTTTGTAATTTTAACTCGTTATCACACGGAAACTAAGGAAGCTATACATAGACTTTTGCATTCGCGAACATATTCAGCGATTTAGAGCCAGTTTCACAACTATCAAATAAGTTCCTGTTACATTTATTTGTCAGATAACACATACAAATATCATTCTAATTTCGGATTTATCTGACAGATAAGGGCTATCTGGAGGAGAAACTGGGCGTCATTCTTATATTCTAAAATTACTTACCCACGATGTGTAGAGTGACGAGAAGTCGTTTAGCCTGGTATGGATATGTTATGCGAAGAGAGAATACGTAAAAAGGTAAACAAGTGAAGAATATGAAGGTGTTTGAAGACGGACAAGACAGAGAAAGGGGTAAACGAATGAACAGGAAAAGATACTGTGAGAATGGATATTTAAGAGAAAGGGGGTAAATGATCAAATTACGGGCAACAAAGAAGTATGAAAGCGAAGGACAAATAATGTTTGACCAGGGCAAGAATATGACTTACCTACGACGTCCGGAACATAATATTCAGGGAAAGGCTCTAGCAGTTGTTTAAATTTCTTAGTGCATTCCGCCTCTCTGACATAGTCCACCTCCCAAGCCAGCTCCTTCTTAGCAACCTCCACGATATTGTCTATGAACATGCCCTGGGGGAATATGTTCCATACCTAGGAATAGACAATAAAAATACCCATTAAAAACTATTATCATAAATACCTGTTAACTATGGGTAGCATAGACAAAAACAAAACTAGCTGTGCTTCGTGTTTTCATCAGCCGATCTTTCGGCTTCTGTAAGTCTTTAACCTTTTTAGTAATTGCTCTGTCAAGTGCATAAACTATTTCATATCTATTCAGTAGTTCAAATAACTATCTTTTCAACTTTATTATTTTGGTATAAACGATTCATTGTTATATTCAGAAACTTAAACAAATCATAATTTGTATGGTCCCAAACAAAGCTATGTCTTGGGCATACATTTAACATATAGGTATACTTTATTTATTTTATTTATTTATAGACTCACGCCTGTATCCCCGAAGGGGTAGGCAGAGGTGTGATATTACACCCACATTTCGCCAGGAATTTTTAGGTCCCACATAATAGGGGGCGAGCCTATTGCCGTACCGGGCACATTACCAGACTCCGTGCTGCTACTGAGAATTTCCTAACGGGAAAACCCAATAACACTTTGCCCGACTCGGGAATCGAACCCGAGACCTCCAAATCCCACGCGCACATTTATGCCGCGAGACCAACGAGGCAGTCTAGGTATACTTAGACGACATATATTGGGCAATACAAGATAAATAACATAAATTAATTAAAATTATTATTAAAAGGTATTCAAATGGGTATACTGGTAGTAGCATCAATAAAAAGAGTAATAAGTACCTTCATAACGCCGACCAAGTTGTCTATATCGCTGTTGATACCCCTCGCGACGCCCGGGTATTGTACCTTCACGGCTACTTCTTCACCGCTGTGTAGCACACCCAAGTGTACTTGACCTGGAAACAAACGTCAACATTACAAAGTTGCCGAAGCCACAGTACATCTTGAGAGAGGATAAGTTACTAATAAACAATTATGAGAGGAAAAATGGAAGTGGTTAAGGACAACTTTCCACGGCAGCAGTAGCGGACTTGGATTTGAAGCACTATACTTTACAGTTTTATAGGATGTTTATAAAAAAAGCGTACGTGTATACGAATATGAAACATAAATTAATAAACCAAAATCTTATACTAATATATAATGCTGAAGAGTTTGTTTGTTTGGTTGAACGCTTGTTACCAGTAAATACTGGTCCGATTTGAAAATTCTTTCAATGTTAGATAGCCCATTTATCGAGGAAGGCTATAGGTTATAAAACATCGCGCTATGAGCGACGGGAGCGGAGCAGTAGCCTTAAAGATCGCGGGTGTAACCGTGGGCATCCTCTAGTATATAATATATCGTCTTAGTAATCTTAATACATCCTTCAAACAAAGTTGATTTCCTACTTCATACTCCACATACACCTACTTCATATTACACATCATTAATCAGAAAAAGGATCGTCAAAATACCTCCATAGGTTACCTATAAAAGCAGCAACAAAGGTTTTCTCATCGAAGCCCGCAAATATGTAATAAACCAATCAAATATCTTATAAATTAGCCAGATAAGAAGCTTTCTAGTATCTCCAAATGCATACCTATAGAAGCAGCAGCGAAAGGTTTCTCATCGAAGCTGGCGAACTTGCTCTTCCAATCGGCCCCCAGCTGCGTCTCCATGACTTTCTCTACCTGCCACGCGGGCATGAAATCTGCCGACTGTCTGACTCGCTCGAAGATGCGCTGCAACTCTGGCGATATGAGCGCGTCGTCTTGTATGCTTAGTAGCTGACCTAGCTTTAGGGCCGCACCTGGGAAATGAACAGCCAACTGTAGAAGGTATTTTCTTGAATTGAAACAAATCTGTAGATTAAAGGGGCATAGCTAGCAATTTAGCGGATGAAAACCGCGTAGTTGTAACCGCAAGTGTGGCCTTGGGCTCAGACAACTCGCTGCAGGTATTTAAAAAGTTGACATGAATTGCGTAGAGGTCACATCGGTACGAAATGCATAGTCCTTTGTGAATTTCTGGTTTGCAGTGATATGTCTCAGACTTTATTGACACAAATGATAGTTAGTCTTGGCGAACGCTACTAAATCACAAAACGTTTTATAAATTGCGCAATCCATTCAATCTGTTCCCCGCAGCACGTTTAATACTTCATAGTGGCGAAACGAACACCAAGGTATTCGAATTCGTGTCGTGGCGGATAAGCTCCAGGAGAACCGCTCCAGATAGTATGCCATCTAATGCGCAGAACGGAGGGGTATATAGGTCAAAAAAGCCTCGAGTGAGAAGTACCCGGTAATCGGCGGCTAGGACACTCCAAGAAGCGCTGGATCGATATCGTGGAAAGCATTGACTTTGGAGGATGTAAAAGATCGGGCAAAATGGAGAGAATTGAGCAGGAAGGCGGACCCTGGTATAGACCGGGATTAATAATCGCCAGGCGAAAGAGGGCGAAACGAACACGATTACGCTCCTCATGTTTCACTTGGCGTAACTAGGATTGTGCAAGCGCACAGGGCGCAGAACTTAGGGGAGCGAAAAAGAGACCTATTATAACATCAAAAAATTCAAATGCGCATTGAGGCTCGCATGCTCGCAGAGAGCACATAAAAGTCAAGGTGAGTGTTCCAAACAACTTTAGACCCCAAAAATGACCATTAACCATTAAAAAAACATTTTACAATTAAAACCCACCTCTCACTTTACACAGTGTGTCAACGATCCTCTCCGCATTCGCCGGCGACATGAACGCATTGGCCGCCGACTGCTCAGTTTTGCCCGTCACCGACTGTATAGTATTCCTAGCGTACTGGGCCACGGTACCAACTCCTAGGCCAGCTGCTAAAGAGCCGAAGGATATCATTCGCTGTATACGAGAGGACGGCACCACACGGGCTTTGGAATTGTCGCTTAGCTGAAAACGTTATAGGTATAAAGAATGGTAATTTTCAATGATTATGGACATAGATGATTACACATTTTTTATTATTGGGTTTGTCTTGCGTGGATTTCGGTTACATAGACAAATATAGGCTAACGGCCGGTTTCTGAATTGAGAATTTAAGCTTTCATCAGTTGAAAATTTCTGAACTAGTTGAAGTCAACTTAAGTTTTTTCTGTTTCACAGGTCAGAGTTAGATTTTTTCAAAACACTTTCAACTGAATATTCTTCAAATCATGAATAACTCAAACCGAACAACACTAGTACGTTCCGATACAAGTAAAAAAACCGGTACTAACCATAAATTCGTATTAATTAACATTTTACAAAGAAGCACACTTGTCAGTTAATTATTTTTATGCGGAAACAAATAAAAAGTCGAAATAAAGTTGTATTTAAAATTATTTCGCGATTATTTATTTAATTTTAATGAACTGTGTGTTGAATTTGTTCAATTCGGTATAGTGAAAACGGAACGTGTATGTTATGTCAAAGTCAGTTTGTTTTATTTTTAAAACAAAATATTTGTGGCAAGGTATATTTGAGGTACAATTATATAAACCTCCATGGTGGCCACCATGGAGGTATATAGAATTATACCTCCATGGAGGCCACAGCGAAATTATTTGGATTGATTTAACACGGAAATCGCTTATTTATATTTTCTATCCCTTCTATTTGTTCCTAATAACGTTGTAATCTATTTGTTCCAAATATTGAATAGTCTTTGAACCTTTTTAGGGTTCCGTAGTCGACTACGAACCCTTATAGTTTCGTCATGTCCGTCCGTCTGTCCGTCCGCAGCCTAGCTCAAAGACGCCTGGTGCTAGAAAGCTGATATTTGACATGAATATAGACATAAAATATTGCAACAAAACTGTAGAATAAAATTTTGGAAAATATTTTTTTTAAGGGTATCTCCCCTACATATATAGTGGGGTTGAATTTTTTTTTGGTTGAGTACCCCATTATGTGGGGTATCATTGGATAGGTTTTAAAAAAATATTATTAGTATTCTCAAATCATTTTTCGATCAAGTGATTGGTTTTTGAAATATCAAGCTTTGAAGTGAAAAAAATTGTTAGATTCAAGTGTCCCCCCCCTCTGCCGGCTAAACTATTGATTTCGAAGAGGTGAAAAAAATCACAAATATAGTACATATAACGAATTTAAAAGGAAAACTATCACGGCTAAGTAGACATCACTAGTTTACGAGTAATCGTCGGTTTACTTATAAATACCTATTTCTGTGACTTTACATTGGGAGCGCTGGCTTAATCTTAAAGATATACGTACTTTGGTATGTAATGTACTACGGTACTACGTATGTATAGTAGTAGTATATCTTGGAAACCACATTTTATGTTTACAATACATAACTGGATACGTACCTAGTATTTTTCTATTTTTATATGCACATTGATTACTGTGTGATTCGGACTCAATTTGGGCAAAATATTGTTTTATTTACTTTTCTAATATTTATATTGTCAGCGCCGAATCTTAACACCGACTTTTAATTTTGCCAGAGGTGCCATCTAGTATTACTTAAAATATTATAATTTTAGCGGTACTTTTGCCCCTAGATGGCACCACTGGCTAAATTAAAAGTCGGTGTTAAGATCCAGCGCTGCCAATATAAATATTAGAAAAGAAACTGTAACAAATATCTCTCCACTTCCCCGAAGCATGGAGACTCGGCCGAGTCATAATGCTGCCCAAGCCCGGGAAGAACATACTGAAGCCCGAAAGCTATCGGCCCATCACGCTGCTGTCGACACTCTCGAAAGTCTTCGAGAAGCTTCTACTGCTGCATCTCATTCCACACATCCAGCCACGCGACGAGCAGTTCGGGTTCCGAGCCGAACACTCCACGACGCACCAGCTCACGAGAGTACTGCACCACATGACGGCGGCCCTCAACAAGAGGGAGAGCCCTGTCGCAGTACTTCTCGACATGGAGAAGGCGTTCGATCGCGTCTGGCACGCCGGCCTGGTCTACAAGCTGTCCACGTCTACTACTCCCCGCCGAGTAGTCAAGACTGTGGCCACCTTCCTTCAGGACAGGCGCTTTCAAGTGACAGTTGACGGCGTCCTGTCAACAGAGCGTCCCATCAGAGCCGGCGTCCCTCAGGGGAGTTGTCTCTCGCCCGTGTGCTACAGCAGGTACACGGACGACATCCCCGTCGCTGGAGGCGCCATGCTGGCGCTGTACGCAGACGACGCTGCCTTCATTACCACCTCCCTTAACCCCGTTCACGCGGCGGTTAAGATGCAGCGCGCACTGGATGCACTCCCGCCCTGGCTGGAAGACTGGAGACTGACGGTCAACGTGGCGAAAACCCAGGCGATCTCCATGGGTGGACGGAGACTGCCCCTGCCTCTCACCATGCTTGGACACCACATCGACTGGTCCCCGACGGTGAAATACCTCGGCGTGACCATAGACCGTCGTCTCACGATGGCCCCACACGTTAAGAACGTTGTTGGCCAAGTGCGAACCACTCGAGCTCTTCTGCGTCCTGTCTTGGCGTCCCGACTTCCCCTCCGTGCGAAGCTGGCCGTCTACAAGGCATATATCCGCACCCGCCTCACTTATGCCTCCCCAGCGTGGTACGCGCTGGCTGCGGAGACCCTCCGTAAACGGTTGCGTGCGCAGCAGTCGCTCGCCCTACGCGCCGTTGTAAACGCCCCTCGCTACGTGAGAAACGACGTCATCTCCAAGGACCTACGCATGGAGAGCCTCGACGACTTCATCGGTCGCCTGAGCGCCAACATGTTCACCCGCGCTGACGGGTCATCCTTCCGCCACCTGCGGGAGCTGGCGCCTTACCATCGGCGCCCACCGGACCGACCACTGCCGCGGGACCTGATCCCCGCAGCAACCACACCGGATTGACTCCAGCTCGCTCACGTCAGCTGACGGGCGCTTGTCGGGAGCCTCCCCCGGCAAGCTCGACCTCGCCAACGTGAGCGAAGCCCCCACCAACAAGCCGCCGCTGGCTTGTAGATCGCTCACCGAACGTTCCCCTCTTGGGAATACTGCCGGTGGGGTCAGGTCTCGCTAGCGGCGTGAAACACATCCGGACAAGACGCCCGGATATGACATCAGTGGCAACGACCACAACCCCGTGACCCGTCTGCAGTTGCAGGCGGCGGCTGACACCACTGAAACAGCTCATCACCTGTAACAGTTTCCCCCCGGTTCCCCTAGGGGAATCGTGAGAAGACCCGGAAGTTAACAAATATCTGCCCAAATTGAGTCCGAAACACATAGTTACCCATGTATGTGCAGACGCTAAAAATTGCTGGCGTGAATCTTACGAGCCCCTGTTTCTCGCATGGTCAACTTTCTGTGGCAAACTGTTTGTCCACGCTCCGGACAACGTCACAAAAAATGTTGTGTACACAGAGGCGTTGTAGATAAAATTATCGCGATTATATTATATTATCTGTGACTTAACTAACAAAAGACAGTGCGCTGCAAATAGTTGTTAGAGTCGTTTACGGTTTTCAAATAAAATGAAAGCGGCGGGCGCGGCGTCGGATTGCAACTGGTCGGTAGAGTAGAATACTGTATTCTTTATTGCACACCATTACAGCTTAGGTATATTACATAGTAGACTAATTACTATTCAAGTGTTACTTTTTGAGTGCAAAGATTTCAAATTAACTAATAATTATGTGATCAGGCCAGGTAGTAGGTATTTATTAAAAGAAAGAGCTACAAGTACAAATTTAGGTGGCGAGTACCTACAGGTTACCAACTAGGTACCTACTTTTCTAATACAGTAGGTAAGTAAGAAACTTAAATATGAGTGTGAGTTTCATCAACCGATCGTTATGTTATTTTACATTATCAAGGCCACAGAAAGGGATACTTAAAGGCTAATTCTACAGAACAAATTGTGAACAATTCTTGTTTGTTAAATCTGTGCTTAAAGGATACCGACTTTCACGCGGACGAAGCCGCGGCCACAGCTAGTTTAAAAATAAAATATCTCACTCAGTCGCCTTAGAGGATACTTCTTCTGCGGCTTGTGCCTTAGTCAGTTCCGTGCATGCAGTAGGTACCTAGCTAGTTCGGTGCTCAGTGGGCGGGCGGGCGCAACTCGTGCCTATAAATAGCACCCGAAAGCCGCGCGCCGCGCGCCGTTACTGTCAGATGGCCCTAAACAGTATTCTGCGAACCCTGGTTTTGGAGTATGTGCATGGGCAAAAGATCATCATCAATGTTGTAACCCGCAAGCTTACAGCGACTCTGTCAGAGGTGAACACTGCGAACCGGTATCTCTGGAACTAAACAATGTGAAGATTATAGCTTTGTATAGATCGTGTAAATGCCCTGACTTGAGTTTGTTACCGCTAAATAACAACCCTTGCATAATATTTGGAGATTTTAATGAAGACTATCTCTGTAATGTCAATACTGCGGTATTCAAATTATTACATAATGCAGGTTATAAATCTTTATTACCGCCGCTTGCCTCTACACGTGGTGGTACTCAGATAGATAACATTTTTTCCAACTTCCCCTGTGGAGTTGGGTTTTATAACTCTTTCTTCAGTTACCATCGCCCAATGTGGGCCCGTTTTTAGTACCATGTGAAACAGATGTTATTATTAATAATGGCCATTATGGTAAACTACGGAACCCTACATTGCGCGTGGCCCGACACGCCCTTGGCCGGTTTTTTCTATAAATTCCGTTTGACGACCTTCTTGTTGTGAAGACGTCAGTATGACATAGCCGCTGCTTGACAACCGTTGTGTGGACAATTTGACATACTGGCCGTCATATTACTCGTGATCATGGGTTAAAAGGCCAAAGTAGTATAATTAAATATTTCTCCATTTATGAGTGATAAGTAAGGTTTGACAAATGCCAAATGATTTCAGAAACGCGAATATAGAGTTGAAATGGAGTTTGATCATATATGTTATGTCAAATTTGAGATTTTACAAGCACAAATACTCAAAATGTGGTCTACTATTTTTTGTGAAACGGAAAACTGATTATGTATGAGATAATTTATGTTTAAATTGTTTTCAACGCGAAATTCTCAATTCAGAAACCGGCCGTATGTGTTGTTCTGATGTATGAGCTATATTCTTGCAAACCAAACTTTATTAAAATAAGTTCGATAGTTTTTGCATTAAAGAGTAACAACTTCGAAGCATCCGTCCACCGTCACAAACATTCGCATTTATAATAGTAATAGGATAAGACGAAGTTCTTGCAGCTTAATTCAATAGAGCAAATTAGGTCTAGTTCTCAAACATCATCATTCTCCTATCGTTACCACAGTTGCAAACCGTGGCCTCATTAATTTCTCAAACAAACAAGAGATTAATTTATAACTTCTTTTTAAAAACCATTTCAGAGCAAAAGTTTCATGTGTAAAATTTCATGTGTTAAATAATAAATACAAACTAAACATATATTGCCAAAGCCAAAATAAATTTTTTTAGTAGAATATATCAAAAGGACAAATTGGATTCAAAGTAATTTCGCACACTTATATAAGGGCAAGCTCAATTATCGCGTTGCAGTTTGCAGAAACACGCAACGATGACATCACCATACCAATTTAAACTAGCAAGAATACCGTGATTCTGTTAAGCTCTCGATTCCAACAAAATTACGTCACTATTACTCAGGAGGCCTTCAATAAAAACGTACCTATTATACATATCAAATTAATATTATAAATGCGAAAGTGTGTATGTTTCTTTGTCTTTTATTCTTAGTTAAAAGGTAAAATTAACATGGGCTAGTAAAATATATTTGATAACTAATACTCACAGAAGTCTTTTGCTTCTTCTTCTTTGCAACTGGCTTTGGCACGGGCGGAACTTTGTCCTTGGTAACTGAACTGCTTGTGGTCACTTGCAGTGGTACAACTGGCGGTGGTACAACTGGTGGTGCTACAACTGGCGGTTTCACAACCTGCACCTCAGGCTCCGGCTTCAGTACTACCTCAGGCGTCGCCATCTCACTCTTCAACATCTCAGCATGCTTCTTCAGCTTATCCATCGGGGACACAATCTGGTTGCTCTCCGAACTCAACCTATCTTTCTCCTCATTCAAAGTCTCGAACGTTCTATTGAACTCCCTATTCAACTCCTCAATTTCGTCCAGAACTTGTGGATCCATGTCGCCGTTTTCTACATCAGTTTTCAATAAAGGAACTTGCATCACAGCATACCGCCTAAAGCCGTGTGTGATAACAAGGGCCTTGTCTAAGTACTCTTTGAGTGCAGCAGGGTTTGGATTGATAGCTAGCGGATTAGTAGGACAGTTTTGTAAGAGGGGCTTGAAGCTCGAGTTATTCCATATTAGTCCCGTGGCTTCCCGCTGTGTTTTGATCCCCGCCTCTACCACTAGGCGCAGGCCTCTCAATACGGCCGTCAAGTCATTAATGTGTGACATTCTCTGAAAGTTTTTAGTACCAGTTAATATACATACATACATATATATGAGCTGTATATATTTAAATAGTTACAGATTTGTTATACACAGAAGAGTGACAAAGGAACAATACATAGACAGTAAAAAAATATGAATACAGTCATGCAGTGCCAAGTATGCTATTTCGATCTAATTGTTAAAAATAACACATTCAAACTATTTCCTCTTGAGTTTTTCTTAATTTTGTGTTAAAATTACTCATAACTGGCATGGCATATGCTGATCATAATTTGTTTTAAATGCAGGTTTGCTAATTTATAATTATCTTGATGGCAATTCATATACTTTGCTTTAAAAAAAATAAAAACAGCAGACATATCACTGCAGACTCCAAACTAATAAAAGTAGAAATACCAAACATGGTCAATCAAAAGGTAGGATTTTTTATATGCCTCAAGGGGGTAAAATAATGGTTAAAGGTTAAAGGCACTTGAAGCTGTGGACCACTGCTAGTTACTCATGCCTAGGTATCAGCATTATTAGTACCTACAGTCGAAATGCAAGTATTACAGCAATAATACACTCGCGAGCAAGTAAATCGACTCAAGGCTCAAGTGCACTTAAAAAGCAATATATCTTAGTAATTACTTATTTTAGCTCTATTTAATGTTTTACATATTTAAAGCCTAGTAATTAGGCGTTAAAATGATAGCATTATTTCAGTAATTAACTAAACACTTTTCTTTAGTGTTCTCAACCTGTCGGTTGAGTAGTTGACCACACCACGCAGTTGTTTACCTACTTCATATTTGTATTTGATAAAACCTTGTTTGATACACTGTCAAAATACAAAAAACTTAAGCGTCCATTTTATAGAAGACAAAATTGTAAGCTGTCGCTCTTTAGAAAAACGCGATAATACACGGACTGTTGAAGGACTCTGCTTTTTATTCAACAAAACCACCATTCCACAGCCCACCACTCCTTAACATTAGAATACAACTGAATACAACATTCGTATAATTCGCTCTGCACTCTCTACACAACTTTCGCGACCCAACCCCACTATAAATACCCCTTTAATCTTTTTTTTTCCTTTTCAGTCGCTAATCAGACGTTGACTTGAACACATCTCCTTATATTGAAACCATTGTTTGAAGATAATTATGGACACGTAACACCTGAAGAAGCCGCTCAAGTTGTTGTCCTGTTGCAACAAGGGCTGATTCCAGCGAGAAGTCGTTCGTCAGCTGAATATGAGCCAGTCTGCTGTCTCAAGAGTATACATACAGAAGGTTTCAACAGACTGGTGCTTTGACTAGGGAGACCTAATACCAGTAGACGCCAGTGCACATCTGAACGTGACGACCGTTTTTTGGTGTCGACTTCTCTCCGAAATCGACACCTTACCCGTGTAGATGTGCAGCAGGAGCTACGTCAAGTTCGCTGGGTGACTCAGTCAATGGACAGTTAGGAGAAGGTTGAAGGAAGCCAACCTTACTCCTAAACGACCCGCTATAGGCCCGAAATTGACCACAGCTCACCGTCAAGCGCGCCTTGACTTTGCTCGAGAACACATGAATTGTAGCATAGAGCAATGGCAGGCAGTCCTGTTTACTGACAAGACGAGGATGTGTCTACATGGCAGCGACAGGAGAGGCCGTGAGTACCGGCGTCCCAGTGAACGATTTTCACGTGCTGCTTTACTGAAACCATGTCGGACGGTGGCGGTTCTTGCATGCTGTGGGCTGGCATTTCCCTAGAAGGAAAAACAGATCTTGTTTTTGTTCCTGGGGGTGGCCGAGGAGGTTTGACCAGTGACCGTTACATAAAAGATATTTTACTGGAGTTGTCCCTTATCAAGGTTTTATTGGGAATAATTTCAGTGTGATGCATGACAATGCCCAATGTCACACTGCTCGGGCCACACGTAATTTCCTGAACGAAGTCGGTATTGCCACAGTGGATTGGCCAGCTCTGAGTCCCTATTTAAATCCCATTGAGCACATATGGGACGAGCTCAAAAGGAAGGTTAGAGCGAGAAATCCAGCTCCTGAAATCATAAACGAGCTCAAGACAGCGTTGGTAGAAGAGTGGGGTCGAATACCTCAATCACCAGTGAAAAACTTGATTAGGTCCATGAAGAATCGCATGAGAGCAGTGATCAGGGTTAAAGCAGGCAATACCAAATATTGACAACAATAAGTTAATATGCTGTACACATTTTGTTTCATTTTATAAATCATGATCTCTTACTGTTAAGTTATATGCATTCTCAATGTTTTTTTACAATTTCTATGCTGAATACCATATTTACTAAACTAATGAACCGATTCTCATGCTAATTACACCATTATAAAGCCTAATTAGTATGTTTTAAATATGTAAAACATAATATAGAGCTAAAATAAGTCATTATTAAAGTATGTTACTTTTTATGCGCACTTGAGGCTTGAGTTGATTTGCTTGCACATGAGTGAAGTTTATATTTACCTCTGACTTTTGGAAGTTAAGTGTGTACTAAAAATGTCAATTTTTGCTTGCTTAACAATGTGCCTGATAGATGGCAATAGGTAGGGAAATGGCGAAGTGTGGGTGTGTAATACATCTCTGCCTACCTCTTCGGGGATAAAGACGTCAAGTTATGTTATATTATAGATAGGTTTTGTCTATTTCTTTCTTCTATTTAATAAATTCAGCAAAAGCAAATAACACACCAAGTACTAAACAATACAGAGCCCTCACTAGGTTAATACAAGAGTTGGGCTATATAGTAGAGAAACACCAGACATCTTTCATGAAAAACAAGATAATATGATTGAAGCAAGTGCTGCAAGCAAAGATGCAGTATTTTTTGTATTTCACAATTCCAGCTATGCAGAGTTATGCAATCAAATTATCAATTACTGAAAATCCACTGCCAGGTTCCCTTAGAAAACTTTATGGAAGACATCTTGTTTAAAAAAAACATTTACACAATGCATTGGATGAATGGATTATTAGATATTATTTTATCCCAAATTGTAAGAAGTTCATGAGTGTTTAGTTAGATTCTTCCTTATGGCTTCTTTTTAGAGCAGAATGTGCTATTGAAACAGTAAGTATACAAAATGTGAAAAAGATATGTGAATCATTTTCTGTACAGTTAGTGGTCATAAGAATAAGATTATATCTAAATTGTAAATAAAATACCATAACATAATATTTTTAAGTAGTTGTTGAATCTTCCGGGACAATAACTGTTTTATGAAAATAAATATTTGTTTTATGCCATTGACTTTCTAATAACCAGCTACATTTATCATAAACCTTGTCCGTAACATGCACCACTAATTGCTAGTATTACATCATATTATTAATGAAGTAATAACCATTAAAACAGACAGCACCTGGCCAGTTCTTTACACAAACCTAGAAGATTAACTCATATATCTACAAGTTGAATTCCACGCAAGGCTTTGGAGTAATTTTCTGTTTATAGACAGCTAAAAAGTGGTGTAATAATTATTACTAGCGGTAAGTGTAGGCGCCAACGCAAATATTTCAAGGTTAAAATAATTATTGCATAACATTGAAATGTAAGAAAAAGCATTATTATAAAAAGCTGTGGTCTCTATATTAAAAATAGTTTTTAATTTAGTAATTATGAGTCACGTGCAAGTCCTAGAAATTATTAAACGAAGTAAAAGAAAATACTTACCTACTAAGATTCCAGATGGTACAACGTATAATATAATGCAGTCACTACACTTAGGGACTAGAATTTCATTCTTTCTTTTATCACCTTGGGCTATAATTATATTTTAATTCATTTAATTTCAAATTTTCGAACCAAAATCAAATTTCCGACCACAAATGGTAAGAAAACAAACGTCACTGTCAAATACTCCAAGTGACAATCGTGACGTTTTGCGACCATTCAGAACAAGGTTCAGAATTGTCCAAGAATTGTCAGAAACCAAAGAGATTGGATATATTACAGAAACTAATTACCATTTTTTTAAATTGTCTATTGTTTCAGTCCTTGTAAAAATAGTCAATAATATTCATTTTATTGCAGTGTACCTGAAGTACAGACGTATGCTTGCCTGAAAAATTGAAAGCATACATAGGTATTACGTTCACACGGCTATTCATCAAGCTAGACACTAACGTTAACTACTCGGCGAGTTTTGTCGACTTTGGTTCTCATTTCTGATTCAGTCTCGCAGGGAAACTCCAAGCCTATCTCTCTCCATATCCCTCTGTGTGATCTTGAGGCTAAGGCCGTCAGAGTGCGAGCACTTGTAAATTTCGTATGTAGATGAGCAGCAAAATACAGATTCAGTCAATGTTATCAAACCTTTTCTTCTTATCTCACTCTCTGATGGGAGATGGGTTACCTATTTGAAATAATTTTACCTATTTTACACTCGTCCATATTACGCTTTTAATGCAAACATTAGCTCGCTCTGCACCCTTCATAGCCTAGGACTAGCCAATGAGATAATAAACTCGGGATGACTTTGGTAGATAGGTTTGATCAGTTGGATAAATTAAATATTTAGTGCATACTGCTGAACCACCGGAGTGAGCTAGGTTCCAGGTAGACGTCAATTCACATCAGGTTATACGTCTGTGATTAACAGAAATCTATTAGTAACTAGATCCTGGCAAATTAATTTCTTGCTGCCTCGCCTTGATATTTTTTTACAGCGTTTTGTCACGATTGCCATAACAATAAGGTAGAACCAACTCAATAGAACGGAATATTTTCGAAAATATCCACAATACAGCTGGCAACAGCAATACCGTCTTAGCCTCTCTGGGGTAAGCGGATGGGTGTCTGTCCAACTCAATTCAATCAGAATTAAACCAATCGGATATATCCGACAAAATAAAACACAAGAGGGATAATATAATTATTTTATTTCTTAATACTATGTCACAAATAAATACCCAGATACCTTGATAAAACATTTAAATGCATTTTACGCGAATGTCATCATTGAAACCAATACCAAAACTAAACTGAAACATTCACACTATAAATTAAATCGTACTTCGTACACGAACTGAATATAAATAACAATTACCAAAAAAAATCCTCGATATACTTGCACAACATACATTTAAATAAATAAAATAATAACATCATAAAATTAACAACATTAGTAATTAATTATAAGGATAGGTACTGTATTTGTAATAAAATATGGAAACATTGAAGATGGTTATTATAATTATATAATTTTCTATTTGCCTTGTTATAAAATAAAACATGGAATTAATAAAGTTCCAATATTATTCCTAGCCTTATCTGTGTAGGACTATTGCTATATATTTTTGGAAAACTTCTGTCGCCAAAATTCGTTGTAACGTTTGTTCAATTCAAATAAATAATGACCATTGAGAAAAGGTCTACCATAAAATGAATCTAGGACAAAATCAGCTGTCGATCGAGTCCATGTTTTGTAATAAAGTTTATTGGTTTGTAGTTTTTTATTGACTTTGGTTTGAAGTTTCTGGTGATCTGGTGACAGTCTACAGCCTGAATAGCAAGCAATGACCTCTTTTCATGGATATTAGAAAATATTGAGGCAGAATCACTGACTTGTGTTAAAGTAGGTCGGCAGTATGGATTCCACAATGTCAACATAATGCAAGAGCAAAAAAACAAAAAGGGTAGACTCTTATATCGTTAAATGTTATTATTTAGAAATAAATGGGGATAATCTCGTTGGCAACTAACATAAAAACAAGGAAGAAAGTAAGAAATTGCATCCAGTACGTGTACCAGATTTTTGCGATCTTGAGGTCAGCATTTCATATCTTCTTTTACAAGAGATTATACTCAAGTTATACTGATAGTGCACAATATCCATAAGAGAGGTCACTTTGAACATAGGAAAGTCTTAAACCACGTCTATCACCATACATACATACATAGACCCACGCCTGTTTCCCGGAGGGGTAGGCAGAGACTACTGAACGCCACTTACAACGCTCCTGACATATATCTCTTGCTTCATTCACTCCTCTCTTATCTATCACCAAAGATAATAAAAATATACAAATAGCAACATCAATCATTCCAACCTAAAACGATGATGAATCAGTTAGGTAAGTGATATAAATAAAGCGACGTGGGCAGAGCTAGCAGATGCGACAGAAAGCTATTAATCTTAGATATCCATACTGACATTATAAAATCGAAAGCCTGTTTGTTTTCTTTGTTTATCTTGCTTTTACTTTGCAACGGAGCGATGTTATAGTATGAATGCTGTATGTGAACATAATTAGGAGACCAGAGAATCACCTAAGTACCTAGTAGACCTACTTTTCACGTGAGATTCGAACATCCACGCGAGCGGCTCCTCGGTAAAAGACTAGTGCCTCAATATTGAATGCTGTTGTGAATGCTCCATTAGAAAAAGATTGAAATAAATATTTAGACTTAGATTAGACTGCCTCGTTGGTCTCGCGGCATAAATGTGCGCGTGAGATTGGGAGGTCTCGGGTTCGATTCCCGGGTCGGACAAAGTGCTATTGGGTTTTTCCGTTAGGAAATTCTCAGTAGCAGCACGGAGTCTGGTAATGTCCCCGGTACGGCTATAGGCTCGCCCCCTATTACGTGGGACCTAAAAATTCATGGCGAAATGTGGGTGTAATATTACACCTCTGCCTACTCCTTTGGCGATACAGGCGTGAGTCTATAAATAAAAAAAATAAATACAAAATAAATATGAAATAAATATATTTAGTGGCCGAGGATATAAGATTCTCTAATCATATAATACATGATAGACTATTACAACGAACATAAAAGTTAAAATCGCATAGCTATCTCTCGCCCCGCCATAACACACATAATAAAATTACTCTAATACATATTGTTACGAATTGAAAATAACGCCATCTATCAGTGAATGGGAGAACTATATGAGATTAGATGTATCGGTTGTTAAGGCTGTTTCATCTATCCTCTAATAGATGGCGTAGGTGTAAATAGAACATTTACGCAATTCTAGAAACACCTTTCACGTTTCCAGAAATATCGTGAGTCGTCTCGAAAAGCCTAGTGATGTTATCCGGCCAGTATAAATAGAGCGAGAGCGCGCGAGACAGGACAGTAACAATTGAATTCGGAAAGCGATCAACATCAAGCGAAGGAAGTAATTCGGAAGTGTTTAGTGGTGTTTTATTAGTGTTGTTCTAGTGGTGTGAATAGTGTGTTTTACTAGTGAAGTGAAAATTAAGTGTGTGTATCTAGCGTTATACTTAGTGTTTGTGTTAGTGAATAAAGTTCAGTTTAAGCGGCATAGTGTATATAATTTATCACGAACCCCAGCTCGTAACAAATTGGTGTCAGAAGTGGGATAAATTATGCCGGTTATGCCGAAAGAAGAAACTGAAGGAGTGCGCACCAGGAACCAGCGCCAGCAAGACCTGGACCAGAGACGCTTCGGAGACGTTCCTTCTCCATCGTCTGGTGGATCAGGCGACTCCGCGGCTGCAGTGGAGCCTGCAAGCGCACACTCCATGGCGGTGCCCGACATCGCGGCTCTGATGGCGTTCATGCAGGAGCAGGCGCGCCGCATGGAAGAACAGCGACAGCGCGACAAGGAGGAGCAGGCCCGCCGTCAAGAGGAGCACGCGCGCCGCCTGGAGGAACAGCTTCAGCGCGACAAGGAGGAGCAGGCTCGCCGTCAAGAGGAGCACGCGCGCCGTCAGGAGGAGCATGCGCGCCGCCTGGAGGAACAGCTTCAGCGCGACAAGGAGGAGCAGGCTCGCCGTCAAGAGGAGCACGCGCGCCGTCAGGAGGAGCATGCGCGCCGCCTAGAACAACAGCTCCAGCGTGACAAGGAGGAGCACGCGCGCCGCCTAGAAGAGCAGGTGGTGCTTATGAAGGACCTCAGCGCCGCTGTAGGGAAGGACTTGAAGGCGGTCAAGGAGGAACTTCAGCAGCATGAGGCCCGTATCAGCGACATAGAGAAGCGTGTACACGACCACCACGAGACCTGTGTTGCTGAAGTGGAGAAGAAGTTGCGTGGGCTCGAAGTGACACCAGCGGCTGTAGCGCCCTCACCTCGTGGATTTAAGGTTCCACCATTTGATGGCTCGTCATCATGGTCTGCATACAAGATCCAGTTCGAGGCTGTGATGCGATCGAATGGGTGGACCAAAGAACAAGCCTTAACCGCCCTAACCTTGGGCCTTCGCGACCGGGCCTTGACAGTGTTGGAGGCACTCGGGCAAGACGTCACCTACGACAAGCTCCTGGAGGCGCTGGAGGCGAGATACGGTGACGCGCACCTTGAACACGTTTATCGTGCTCAGCTGAAGGACAGGACACAACGCAACGGAGAAACTCTGCAGCAGTGGGCTCTAGAGGTGGAAAAGCTGGTCAGGAAGGCATACCAGTCGTCTCCTGCGCTTATTGACGGGAACCTCGTACAGGCGTTTACGGATGGGATCCGGGACCTGGAGGTAAGAGCAGCAGTGAGGCTTGGGCACTTCAAGGACCTCAAGGACGCCTTAGCCCACGCTCTGGAGGTGGAAGCAGTGCGACGCGACGACCGAGGTCACCGCATCAGGGAAGTCTTGTCATCACCTCGGTGCTACAACTGCGGAGAAAGAGGCCATATCCGTTTGAGCTGCCCAAAGCGTAGGCAGCCTGGTGACACCCTGTCTCCACCAAAGGGGTCACCTGATGTGCCTGCCAGGCAGCGAGAGCAGGGAAACGAGTAGAAGCCAGGACTGCGGGGCGGGTGCTGGCTGGCAATGGAAGAGCCCCAAGTGTCTCGATCTCGCAATCATGCGACGGGAACAGCCTGATCATCGAAGGCGAAATTAACAGAACACCATGCAAGCTGACATTGGACACGGGTGCTTCTCGGACAGTCGTCGGTTTCCATCTGGCAAGACGGGTTCTTCGGGGCTGCTTCAGGAACAATGAATGTGTGAATCTGAGAACAGCTACCGGTCAGCACATAACCGTCCGAGGTGAAATGGAGGTGGATCTGAAGCTAGGCAACAAAATTTACCGTCACAAAGTCATCGTGGCCGATATAGTGGACGACTGCATCTTGGGCCTGGACTTCATGCGGAAGTATCGCTGCGAGATCGATGTTAGCCAGGGAGTGTTGAAGTGTGGCTCGGAAGAAGTCTTCATGGAAGGTGCAACTTCAGGAAAAGTGTACTGCCTGAAGAATGTCATTCTTCACCCGCGGTCGGAAACTGTTGTACCAGTTTGTTTATCAGGAAATTCTGGTCGAGGGAACCGCTGCGTACTAATCGAAGGTCTAGAGAAAGAGGCCTCCTGGAAGATTGCACGAACCTTGGTAAGGGGTACAAAAGTTTCATCAGTACGCGCACTGAATGCAAGTGACAAGGAAGTGTCGCTCAAGAAAGGGACGGAATTGGGCACCTATGAAGGAGCGGCTTGGATGCGTAGATGTCAAGAGCAACCTACCAGCGCCAAGGTTCAGGGTGCACGATTCGACGTGTCTACTCTTTTAGAGGACTGCGAAAGTACCCTGTCGGAGGAAGAGAAGACCGAGGCTCAGAAGATGTTGAACCGGTTCGCGGATATTTTCTCGACCAGTGATGCCGACATAGGGAAGACAGCACTAGTCCAGCACAAAATAAACACGGGAAGTGAAGCACCGATTCGCCAGCGACCAAGACGTGTGCCAGTAGCACGGGAACGTGAAGTGGAAGCTATGATCGACGGTATGGTGAACGAAGGCGTAATCGAGCCTTCGTCCAGCCCGTGGTGCTCTCCGGTTGTCCTAGTTAAGAAGAAGGATGGCAGCATGCGCTTCTGTGTAGACTACCGCCGATTAAACGACATCACAAAGAAGGACAGCTACCCGCTGCCAAGGATCGATGACACACTGGATACGCTGACGGGGATGAAGTGGTTTTCTACCTTAGACCTAAAAAGTGGCTACTGGCAGGTGGAAATAGATCCTCGAGACAAAGAGAAGACGGCATTCTCCACAGGCAAAGGACTGTGGCAATTTAACGTCATGCCCTTTGGATTGTGCAACGCTCCGGCTACTTTTGAGAGACTGATGGAGCGAGTGCTTATGGGACTGATTGGAGACGCCTGCTTGGTCTACCTGGATGACATCATCATCGTGGGGCGCAGCTTCCAGGATCACCTTCGAAACTTGGAGCAAGTGCTGTCAAAAATACGAGGTGCTAATTTGAAGCTGAGTCCGAAGAAATGCGCGTTATTCAGACGGCAAGTGAACTTTCTAGGACATGTGGTCTCGGAGAACGGTATTCAAACTGACCCGGATAAGATCATTGCCGTGAAGGAGTGGCCAGTTCCAGAGAACAAAACGCAGGTCAGAGCATTCCTCGGATTATGCTCCTACTATCGACGGTTTGTGAAGAACTTTGCTGACATTGCTCGACCTCTTCATAAGCTCACCGAAGACAGAGTGCAGTTCTGTTGGAATGAGAGCTGTGACGTTGCATTCCAGAAGCTTAAGGAACATCTGTGTACTGCACCTATTCTAGGCTACCCTGACAATGAGCATGAATTCATAGTTGACACAGATGCCAGTAACACCGGAATTGGCGGCGTGCTGTCACAGAAGAAGGGTGATCAAGAAGTTGTTATAGCATACTTCAGCAAGACCTTATCCAAACCCGAAAGAAACTACTGCGTCACCAGGCGGGAACTCTTGGCTGTAGTAAAGACGTTGCAGCATTTCAACAAATACTTGTTGGGCCGTAAATTCCACCTGCGAACCGACCATGCAGCGCTGAAATGGCTACTTCAATTTAAGGACCCAGAAGGACAAGTAGCTAGATGGATTGAACTACTGCAAGAGTTTGATTTTGTAATACAACATCGCAGCGGCAAGTCCCATGGTAACGCAGATGCCCTATCGCGTAGGCCGTGTCCCGACCAGTGCAAGCACTGTAGCCGACAGGAAGCAAAGCAGGCAGCGCTAGTGAGGATGTTAAAGACGGATCTAAGCGACGAATGGAGAGAAGCTTTGCAGAGTGCTCAGCGAGATGACAAGGATGTACAGCCGATTCTTGAATGGAAGAAATCAGATGCGCCTAGGCCCAAATGGAGTGATATCGCAGCAATGAGCCCCATCACCAAGAGTTATTGGGCACAGTGGGAAAGCTTGGTCGTCCAGGATGGAGTTCTGTGCCGCAAATGGGAAAACGCTCGCGGTAACCAGTGCCATTTGCAAATGGTAGTGCCCAAAACTAAGGTGCCGGAAGTCTTGCAGCTCTATCATAATGGTGCTTCGGGAGGTCACATGGGAGTTAAGAAGACCCTTACTAAGATCCGGGAGCGGTTTTATTGGCTCCACTGTCGAGATGACGTCGAGGATTGGTGCCGCAAATGCACAAGTTGTGCGGCTGTCAAGGGGCCACATACTCGAAGCAGAGGTGCATTAAAGGTGTACAATGTGGGAGCTCCATGGGAGCGCATAGCGTTGGATGTCGCTGGACCGTTTCCTGAGAGCCAGGACGGAAACAAATACTTCTTGGTTGTGATGGATTACTTCACGAAGTGGCCTGAAGTGTTTGCAATCCCAAATCAAGAAGCTACCACAGTGGCTGATAAGCTGGTGCATGAAGTCTTTTGTCGGTTCGGGGTGCCCTTGGAAATCCACAGCGATCAAGGCCGGAACTTCGAATCTGAGGTATTCAAGGAGACTTGTCGCCTAATGGGTGCACATAAAACCAGGACCACGGCTTATCATCCGCAATCAGATGGTATGGTTGAACGGTTTAACCAATCACTGGAAAGGTACCTGGCGAAGGTCGTGGAGAGCAAACAAAGAGATTGGGACAAGCACATCCAACCATTTCTCCTGTCATATCGCAGTGCGGTCCACGAAACTACAGGAGTAACACCAGCTTTTGCCAATTTCGGTAGAGAGCTCCGTTTACCTGCAGACCTTATCACCGGTATTCCACCAGAATCTCCACGCAATATAACGGATTACGCAACCGAGCTACGCAACAGGATGAACGACGTATACGAGCACATCAGGGAATCTGGACAACAGATGTCTGAGAAGATGAAGACTCGCTACGACCGGAAGGCAAACAACAAAGGCTTCGATGAGGGATCATTGGTGTGGCTTCATAACCCAGTACGAAGCAAAGGAAAATCGCCTAAGTTACAAGCCAGATGGGACGGGCCATATCGCATAATTACCAGGATGAACGACGTCACCTATCGAATCCAGAAGGGGTCGCGAGGTGCACCGAAGATAGTTCATGTGGACCGGTTGGCTCGTTACTATGGGTCTAACGATGTTCGAGACGAACACGTTTAAGAGGGAGGCCGTGTTACGAATTGAAAATAACGCCATCTATCAGTGAATGGGAGAACTATATGAGATTAGATGTATCGGTTGTTAAGGCTGTTTCATCTATCCTCTAATAGATGGCGTAGGTGTAAATAGAACATTTACGCAATTCTAGAAACACCTTTCACGTTTCCAGAAATATCGTGAGTCGTCTCGAAAAGCCTAGTGATGTTATCCGGCCAGTATAAATAGAGCGAGAGCGCGCGAGACAGGACAGTAACAATTGAATTCGGAAAGCGATCAACATCAAGCGAAGGAAGTAATTCGGAAGTGTTTAGTGGTGTTTTATTAGTGTTGTTCTAGTGGTGTGAATAGTGTGTTTTACTAGTGAAGTGAAAATTAAGTGTGTGTATCTAGCGTTATACTTAGTGTTTGTGTTAGTGAATAAAGTTCAGTTTAAGCGGCATAGTGTATATAATTTATCACGAACCCCAGCTCGTAACAATATACTGCATTATACTGTACTTACAGATTAATGTACGTACAACATTGACTTTAAACATATATAACTTGATAGGTACTGTATACTAGGAAATATTAAGATAGATATATCGCTTAGTCAAGCATCGCTTGTTTGCTATGCGCAAGCTTCATAAAGTTGTTCTGAATTTTTTTTGCGTTAATATACGCGAGCCTTCTATAGACATTTCAACACTAATATTATAAAGAGGAAGAATTTGTATTTTTGTTTGTAATGGATAAACTCAAAAACTACTGGACCGATTTTAAAAATTCTTTCACCAATAGAAAGCTACTTTAACTGCGAGTAACAAAGGCTATATTTTATTTTAGAAAATAATAGGGGTCCGTAAAATATTTGGGTTTTTCGGGTTCGCGAAGTAGTTCCCTCAGGACGCGGGTGAAACCGCTGGAAACGGCTAGTATCAAATAATTAGATAGGTCATTTGTCAAATGTGCTTGGAAACATAAATCATTTATAATATATTTTATAGTTTACATACATTTACTGTATATCATCTAAGCGATATACCTAGGACTAAATACTATAACTATCTATACTAGGGACGAGACGAGATATTTTTTCCTTATTTTGCGAATACAATCTCTAATGACCACACTTGTGTATGCGCGGACACTTTATTTCTTGAAAAGCGACTTCATATCAATTTAGTTAAGGTTGATATTTGAAAGAACTCTTAACAGATTATCTCGTCTCGATGGCCCGTATAGGATTGTGACAACACCAATGGAAAGTGTATTACAATATTAAATATGTTCGAAAAATACAATTTTAATATCACCAGAGAAGCTCTGAGTATCAGGAGTGATCCAAAGTTGAATATACGGGTACAGTAACGACAAAAAGTGTTAAGTTTAACCACAGATAATTGAGATACTAAATGACTGTCTCAAAAGACACAATTTCAAACTGGCATCCAATGTGCTTTACAAAGTCTTTATATATTATCTTATTGGTAAATATGCGGCCTATTTCTTGGTAATCCTGGATTATTATAGGAGTTCTAAGCAAATGCTTAGTAAACACAGGTATGTCGATCTAGAAGTTGTTTTCTGAGTAAATGCTTAGTAAACATAACCATATCGATTTCGAAGCTGTTTTCTAAGCAAATACTTAGTAAACATAACCATGTCGAACTTCAAGCTGTTTTCTAAGCAAATGCTTAGTAAACATAACCATGTCGAACTTCAAGCTGTTTTCTAAGCAAATGCTTAGTAAACATAACCATGTCGAACTTCAAGCTGTTTTCTAAGCAAATACTTAGTAAACATAACCATGTCGAACTTCAAGCTGTTTTCTAAGCAAATACTTAGTAAACATAACCATGTCGAACTTCAAGCTGTTTTCTAAGCAAATACTTAGTAAACATAACCATGTCGAACTTCAAGCTGTTTTCTAAGCAAATACTTAGTAAACATAACCATGTCGAACTTCAAGCTGTTTTCTAAGCAAATACTTAGTAAACATAACCATGTCGAACTTCAAGCTGTTTTCTAAGCAAATACTTAGTAAACATAACCATGTCGAACTTCAAGCTGTTTTCTAAGCAAATACTTAGTAAACATAACCATGTCGAACTTCAAGCTGTTTTCTAAGCAAATACTTAGTAAACATAACCATGTCGAACTTCAAGCTGTTTTCTAAGCAAATACTTAGTAAACATAACCATGTCGAACTTCAAGCTGTTTTCTAAGCAAATGCTTAGTGTACATAACCATGTCGGTCGAAAAGCTGTTCTCTGGGCAAATGCTTAGTAAACATAACCATGTCGATTTTAAAGCTGTTTTCTAAGCAAATGCTTAGTGTACATAACCATGTCGGTCGAGAAACTGTTCTCTGGGCAAATGCTTCGTAAACATGACCATGTCGATCTTAAAACAGTTTTCTAAGTAAATGCTTAGTAAACGTTACCACGCCGATCTAAAAGTAATACCAAGAGACCACATAAAGTCTGCTATCTTATTTAAGGGGAAGTAGGACACAGAAATCGGATTCATGCGTTCAAAAGCATACAATATATTACGTTTCTTGAGCCGTAGAGTGGGTGTACGTATTTAATCTAAGTGTTGACGACGGTACGCGTTTATTGAGGTCATAAGATCATCGAACAAATCTTCTGGTAGCGGCGTGCAATGTGTAGACCTGTAATCTTTCATGTATTTGGAGATCTGAAAGCAATTAATTATTTATGTAACGTATTGTACTTACCTATAAATCAAAGGAATAAAACTCTGAGTTTCGGAAGGGACGGGTGAACATGGCGCTTGCAACAGTGCCGAAATATCGGTTACGGTAAAATATATCCGAAAGGACAATTTAAAATAAGTAAATTCCTATAAGACATGACTCAGCTGAAGGTAATCTCAACTGAAAATAATTAAGGATGGAATAATCTACTTTGTGGTACAATTTTATTATTAAACGAGTTTCTATCGCGTTATTTAACTAATTTAATGTATAAATAAAATACCTCTGCTTTTTTGCAGAAGTTTCGACTCGTTTACAATGGTCCTGGTCGCTGAGGAATTCAATTTGTCGACTGTAACTTACTACTAAGTAATACTTACTAGTTCGACGAGCGGTTTGTCGTAGGGCTGTATGTTGGAGCTGTCGGGCGAGTTGCGCTGCGCCTCCAGTAAGGACACAAGTTTGACCATCGCCATCTTGGCTAAAGGATTCTCTATGGCGTCAGGGTGACGGTGCTCGATTATACGCATGAGGAGGTGGTTGCCGCGGTTGGTCGATAGATGGCCTTGTCTGGAAATGTTAAAGGGTAATGTTAGACTTACTTAAACATTTCATAAATTGAAAGCATCCCCGCGTCCCGTCTGTATAAGCGCTATAAACTCAAAAATTACAGAACGGGTTTTTGTACAGTTTTCACCAGTGTTAATCCTTAGGCATTTCATTAATTTTCATCATTTGACTGCACGGTTGGTGTAGTGGTTTAAGCGGCCGCCTCACCGCTTGACACTGCGCCGAAGTGTTGTGGGTTCGATCCCCACACGAGACAACACTTTGTGTGATTCATAAATTGTTGTTTCGAGTCTGGGTGGTCATTATGTCCGTTAGTTGTATGTCTGTAAAGTCTCCCGCGACACAGGATTTAGTCATAATGCGGGAGATGTCTTTAAAAAAAAAGTTTGTTCAAGTATATAATTTACCTGGGCGAAGTCTAGATAAGTCGGAGGCTTGACTCTACTAGCTGACATCAGTCAGCTAGTAGTTTTAAATATTCGGTACAAACGTGCTAAGTTAGAGACGCGCTTAAGAGAATTCATGAAAATAGCGGTATTTTTATGATGTATTTAGTGAGATACAGCAATTTCTTAGAGTCGACCCATTTATGCTAAATTAGAACGGCTATATGGAAGTAGAAACACGCGACGGTAGACGAAAATAGACCTTACTCTTGTCAATATAGAGCGTATTTTTACAGACATTGAGATACTAATAAAGCTCACCTCAGACAAATAATCTCATCCTCAGTCCTCCTCACCAGTTTCACAGGTCCGTTATACTTGTTGACCAGGTCTGCGATGTTCAGGTTTACGTATGAACGAACCACCTCTCTAACCAGCAGGGACCAAGAGGACGGCATTTGGTTCTCCGCCAGTGGTAGTAGATCGTCGAAAGTGGCGTCTAAGACCTGGAAGATGAGAGGTACGGCTAGTATTTTGGGAGATTTTGGGAGTAATGCTGCATTCAAACTGCAGAAGGTAGTAATAGTCTAGTAGAGATACCAACAGATTGCCACGCTGAAGGTCTCGAGTTGCGGAAAAGCTAATATTCAGTCAAATCCGGGTAGACTAGTAAGCGGACCCGGCAGATAACGCTAGGAGGATGATGGTGCATTGAAACTCCGGTTAATATTTGTTGGTCAACATTTAGAAAGATGGCAACGTTTATAACTTTTAGCAACAATGTTTGGAGTTACCTCGAGTGTTTTGCTATAGAATGTTGTGCTCTAATCTGAAATGTTGTACAACAGCCAGTAACTGCGGTGGATGCGCTATAAGGTAATTGTTGTAAAGCATGTGATTATATAATAATAAGAATTATTGGTTTTAAATGTAGTGTTGCTCGATTCTGACAAAATATATACTACTTTTACAGGCTGTTGATTCTTAATACAAAGCTGACAACTGTAAAGGCTAGTCGCTTCTGTAAAGGCTGTTTTTCTTCTAGAATACACCATATTACGCAAATAAATGCTTCGAAAGCATAGGGCTATCATCAAACAGGAAACATTAGACTGGGCACAAGAATTTAGATTTTGGACAAATTCGACTATTATCATCGAAATTACATAAGTTTGGTAAGCCCGTTTTAGGCTGTTAGTCTACTGTTAAGATGCTAACATTGCCGACAATGTTCTCCTTAAATTCAAAATCTTCTACCAATGCCATTTAGAGGAAGTTCTTTTTCCGTATGCTGCGGTACCTAAACATACTTTCTACGAAGTCGAAGCAAAAAAATCTAGAAAGATATCAGCTTATTTTACGCAAAGAGCAGTGAAAAATATTCTAAAAGGCTAAAAAAACTAAAATTGTGCCAGAATCTCGCGAAGGTCTAAATTCTACTTAAGAACGGGTTCGATTCCTACTCAAGTAAATATGTGTGCGTGAACATGGATGATCTTGGTCTGTGTGTTTCTTAATAATATATGTATCTGTTTACAAAATAAATAATAACGTGTATGTTAATCCATTGTCTAGTACCTTTAATACAAGCTCTGCTTAATTTCGGTCTAGAATCTTGGTGTTGTGATATGTAGTAGAATATTATTATTTTATTTATATCTCACCAGCCCTTTCACCGGGTAGTTGACAGCGGCCCATGCAGCAGAATAACCTCCGATACTCCATCCAAACATGACGATGCGCTCCGGGTCGAACCCGAGGTCTTCTATAGCGTACTGCATCACCGCATCGATCGCGTTGTGCTCTTGAGAAGGATATGGCAAGCCCTGCAATGGATAACCAATGTTTTCAAGTGTGAATAACGATAGCGTTGGTTGTATGAGTTGGATTGCCTTTAATGAGTGTAAAAATCATTTTCAACCTTACATGCTCATCTTTAAGTTGTATTTACGTCGTAATTTTTTGGCATTTGTAACGTCTGCGTTGTGCGAACGATGTAGTAATGTTTGAAAAAATATACATGTAAGTACATGTATTTTTTTGCCGGACGGTTTTAGGACGCTGATTGTGTATCGTGGGTTTTTGCGTATCTATCTCAATGAATAGAATTTTGGTGTTATACGAAAATTCATATCATTGAGACTTACTAAGCAATAGTTATTGTTTACTTGGTCTTAATCATTTCAATAAACAAATCCATATCAGGGACGCAAACAAAATCCACAACCTTATCGCATCATGCGACATGGTTATGGATTTCCCGCATTGTTGTGGTTTTATAGTTATAACAGTAAATTGAAAATGTTAATCCAGTCGGTTTCAATGTAATAATTATATAACAAAAATAAATCGCGATAAAATCTCTGGCTAAACCGGCGTTTTCGTTGGCGATTTATTTTACATTATTTTTAAATTTTAGGCCGTATTTTATTTTAGGATCCTACATGTGGGCCGTGAATGTTATTTTTAAAAATCATAAAATGGAACTAAGGAGTCCTATGGTACAAACTATAGGTACCTACACATGCTGTCTAGTTATTATCAAAAGTCAGGCCCGCCTTTATTTTGCCACCTTGAGACCCTTGCCTATCAAAAGGTTGCCGACCGCTGCCCTAGAGCATACCTACTTTTGCTAAGATTGTCTCAACAATGCCGGAACTAGACCACGAGTAGGTTGCTGGACGCCTACGAAGAGAAGCGCGGCCATCAAGTGTCACCCTTGCGTCCTTCTACACATTTACCGTTTCGTTTTCGGAATTTTATACTATACTAGAGGTAGTATAGTATAAAATTCCGAAAACGAAACGGTAATTTATAGGCGGGAGTTGTCAATAAGTGGACAATTTATAGTGGGTGACCAATAAACTGCTACGCAGGGACTTTCGGGTAAAAACCCAAGGCACGCACCACTGGCATTTCCAAATTAAACTTGCATGACTGAAAGGTCTCCCTCTATAATGTTCTCCAAAGACCTGTGAAGTTTATTAACCTGCACTTGGCCAACGTGGTGGACTATGGCCATATCCTTCTCGTAGTAAAATTAAGAGTCCCGTGCCCGGGAGTAAGGCAGTTTCGATACAGATCTGATATTGTTACATGTTTTAATTACAGCTATGCGATCTTTTAAAATATAGTTGTACTTATAGGTACTAGTGTGTATAGGTACTAGTACGATGATGTGCTCACACATCTCGCATTCTGTAAAATTTGTGTAACGTGTACCACGAATAATGCATTTTAGTCTATATATCGTCATTGAAAATAGAATCTCCGCCACAGAGTCTGTTTCCTTGTCGCGTAGCTATGACTTTACTGAAATAAAACATTTAATATGAAGACTCCTGTAAAACTATTTCTGCATTAATCTAGCTCTTTTGTTACATCTGTGTTTTGAACATCACAGCGCTTTTTATGTTTTAGATAGCATAAGTATAGCACCGTCCTATATGTGGTAACGATACTGCCGCCCAGTACCCGAAATAATATGTTCCCTTTTGCAAAATCAAAATCATATCGCAATAAAATGTACAAAGGAAAACAGATACCCTATTACTGTTCTACGTGCGTCATATCTAAAAATAGCCCGAGCACCAGAGTGCCGAGGTAGGGAGTCTGAAAAATGCAATATGTATGGATGCACTGTATTGATTTGCATCACTGGACGCTGAGGGAAGGCTGTCAATTATAGACGCAGGGGAAAGCTAGAGGGCGAAGGGGTGTGGGAGGCTAGGTTTACATTATTACGCATGTCATACCTGATATCAATGATGATATTTTACGCTTGTAGTGACGCTAGATGCCACCTGGATAGAATCTAGGTTGGCGCTAGAATCTGAAAGTTGTTCAACGCGAGGCGTAGCGTTTCCTATACAGTTTCATGTTGTTACATCCCAAAGCATCGGTCATGTAGGTGTATAGGTTCATGTACCTATATAGTAAAGTAAAATTATCAAAGCAAATTAAAAAGAATATAAAAGGAAATAAATATATTATAAACATTGAGTAGGTAACGGTGTACATATATCACATAAACACACGACGCTTATACGACACCTAAATATTATCTGTTCAGATCTTCGATGAACAATACTACTAGATATCGCGTCCGCGCAAAGAAAACTTCTCGGCAAATAACACCTCACTTGAGAAGAGAGATCTTACTTTTGTTTAGTTCGTTTGAAACACAGCCAACGTAAATACGCAAAAAAATAGGGGTCGCAATATCGGCCCATTTTCTCAATATCGGTATTTTCGATATTCAACATTTTGTAATTCCGGAATTCGATATTTTCGATATTTCCGATACTAGAAATCAGACGAATGAAAAGTCATGAAAAATGGGAAATAGGGTCTAAACATTAAATTAAAAAGAAATATTGAGATCAAATAAGTAAATTTTAATATATTTTAATTTTAATAAAACGCTAAGTAAACTCTTGCTCAAGACTCGAACTTATGAGGCGAGGAAGCGGAATGTCATAATTATGCGTAGACGTCTTCGACGGATGGAAGAAACCTAAATCGGAAGATCCGGAAGCTGGTGCGACGTGGCCTCCGATGTTTCAATACGCGCCATTACGGCTGCGATTGAACAGAATCGAGGCACCAAAGTCTCCGCTCGCCAGCTTGGTAGAATTCATCTGTCGAAACTCAATACTGCGGATGGCCGAAAACCGTAACCTGCAAGTTCGAGATTCGCGCTGAAATAGAGTTTCCACAAGGACTTATACGCATCACGGATGCCTAAATCCACGAGACCCGGCGATGACCACAGAGCCCAACTCACGCGCCATTACACGAAAGACTTCCCTGATGACAACCAGAGTGAGGTAAGAGTGGCTCTCAAGCAGCTTAAGAACAACAAGTTTCCAGGGGATGACGGAATCACCACAGAGCTCTTAAAAGCAGGTGGGACAGCAGTTATGAAAGAGCTGGAGCCTTTTTAATTCCGTTTTCCACCAAGGCCTAACACATCAGGCGTGGACGGGGAGTGCAGTGGTTCTGTTTTTCAAAAAAGGTGACAAAACCTTGCTGAAACTTTACTCCTCCTGACCACTCCTGAGCCACGTCTACAAGTTGTTCTCGAGAGTCCTAACAAACCGCCTCGCCAGAAAACTCGACGATTTCCAGCCACCGGAACAAACCGGGTTTCGAAAAGGCTACAGCATCGTAGACCACATCTATACTGTTCGGCAGATTGTACAGAAGACCATCGAGCGTAACGGAACGAAACCACGAAAGCCTTCGACTCCATCGAAACCTGGGCGGTTTCGTATCGATTGGCGCTACATCGAGGTGTTGAGATGCTTGACACGGCCACTATGACTGTCCAACTCCAGGAGAGTAAAACCAGCCCCATCGAGTTGCGAAGAGGGGTGAGGCAGGAGGATGTAATATCCCCTAAGCTCTTCACCAACGCCCTCGAAGACGTATTTAAGACGCTGGACTGGACTGGACCGGGCATGAACATTAATGGCGAGTACATAATATCCCACCTTCGGTTTGCCGACGGTATCGTCATCGTGACAGAGAGCCTGGAAGAGCTGAGCGAGATGCTGCACAGCTTGAATGGAGCCTCTCGACGGGTCGGCCTCGGCATGAACTTGGATAAAACCAAGATTATGTTCAACGAACACATTGTGCCGGGACCGGTTTATGTCGACGGATCGATGTTCGAAGTTGTTCAAGAGTATGTCTACCTTGGGCAAGTAGTCCAGCTTGGTAGAAACAACTTCGAGAAAGAAATCGACCGCAGGATCCATTTGGGTTGGGCAGCGATTTGCAAGCTACGTCGAGTTTTCTCTTCGCCCCTACCGCAATGCCTGAAGACCAAAGTCTTCAACCAATGCGTCCTACGTGTTATGGTACGTACGGTGCCTAGACGTGGACACTCACAGTGGGACTAGTCCACAAACTAAAAGTCACGCAGCGAGCTATGGAACGGGCTATGCTTGGCGTCTCTTTGAAGGATAAAATCACAGAATCAGTAAGCTCAAGTGGCAGTGAGCTGGCCATATCTGTAGAAGCCTGATTGCCGATGGAGCAATCCTAGAGTGGAGACCACGCCTCGGCAAGCGTAGGATAGGGCGGCCCCTGGCTAGATGGGCCTGCGACCTGAAAAAGGTGTCTGGGACAGACTGGATGCGGAAGGCTGAGGACCGTGTACTGTGGCGCATGTTGGAAGAGGCCTATGTCCAGCAGTGATAGGCTGATTGATTGATTGATTGAAGTAAATTTTAATTCACTGCTTTAGTGACAAAAATGAGTGGCCTATTACAAACTGGTGTAATTAAGCAATTCGAGTGCAAATGGAACAACTTGAAAAATAAAGTATATTAATTTGCCCATTGCTAGGATATTTGAAGGTAAGTACTAACTTTACGTAAATGTTCATCTGGGACTGATAGCTTAACGTGCTCTCCGAGGTATGAGACAAGCTATAATTAACTATTAATTACGCACATAGGTTCTATAACAATTTTAAATGAATTTCGAAAAGTCATTGATGATCGCAAGGATTCATACCCGAGACCTTCCGAATTCCAGTCTGTTAGTCCCGCCACTGGGCTATCAGAGCCTTGTAGAAACGACTGAGATATTATCACTAAAACTTATTGAACTTAAATAAAGAGTTATAAATATACATTTTGGCAGCTAGGTAATTATTTTATAACAGGTAGGTAAATCAAGAAGGCCTGTCTATCATGAAATGAAATAAAACTATATAACAAAAACTACTAGATACGGATCAATATCGGTAGTTAATTACTGGTAAAATGGTAACGACGAATACTCGCAATATTACCATATTTGGCGCGCTAGACGCACTCAACGCAATACCGCAGACTTATTATTATTTATTGTTCTTAATACTCACATGCACGGGTAATAGCGCGCTTCGAGTGATCGATTTTGAAAAAGTAATATAAATTAAATTCATTGGTAATGATTACTTGAAGCAATGTCGTAAATATCGAAAATCCCGGTATTTACAAATCTAATATCGATATTTTCTGGCACAATATTTTGTCCGATATTCCGATATTTTCGATATTCGATATTCCGATATATACACCACTTGCAGGTGAGGTTGGCTTGGGACCCTAAGTTCTTGGTGGGAACCCTATGTTATTTATAATTTCATTTCAATGACAATAGTTTATATATATAATAAGATTGAAATAAATTGCTATGAGTTTTATTTTTAAACGACAAACAAAAGAAATATTCTCAATTATAATTTAACTGGAATTATATAATTAAAAGAATATAATTATTATTATATTTATACATAATTTGTTATTACATTTATATAGAGTATAATATTTAATTATTATAATATTCTTTCATCTTATTTTAAATATTTTTACTACCCAAGCAATTAATTAGATACTATGATTAATTTTGAACTTGACAGAATCTATGTCCCCTAGGGCGGCCACGTTTTCGATTTCTTTGGGGATTCCAGTCTAGGGCTTATCTTGGTATATGTTCAGGGTTCGGAACGTGTGGTCGACTCACTTTCACTTGCCATAATCGATCGAAGTCTTACAACAGCGTTCCCACAGTTCTATGTTTGACATTTTCTCGAGCCAGTAAACATCAAGAATACGGCGATGGCAGCGGTTGACGACGACCTAAAGACGATGTCTTTTGTGAGCCTCCAGGTCTCGCATCCTTTCAGCAACAATGTTCTAACTTTGGAAACGGAATATCTAGAGCTTAACTCTCCAAGTCAATTGCCGCGATTGCCATACAGTACAAACCCTTGCGAAGGTGCTCTCGCTTTAGCCACTGTGCAAATGAGCAACGGCAAAGAGCTTGTTGCGTCGCATGTCATTTCCCAGGTCTGCCTGGTGTTAATTTTCAGACCCTCTCCGTCCTCTGTCAGAGAGTGAGAGCATGGCGCCATCGTGGATGTCAAGAAAGAGGATAGATGAGAGGTGGGTGTGCGCCAAGGGTGGCTACCCTTGGCGCACACCCGCGAGAACTGGTATGACCCCCGAAACAAGACTGTCGTAAGTCACTCTGCAAAGTACTTTCTGTAGATGACTTTATTCAGGTTTGTAATCTCTTCGGGGACCCCGATTTCACGTATCCGGTCCCAGATCCAAGTCCACTTCAGCGTATCAAAGGCTTTTTCGAAAGCCACTGAGGTCAAATAAATTTTCCTCTGCCATTCTGATGAGCTGTGAAACATCAACATCAATGTGGATGTTCTGTGTGGGTAGACTTTCGGAAGTGGTCGGAATGACAGGGTCGTTCGGAACTTGGAAGATTTCATCAAAGCGCTCCTGCCATCGTTGGTGCTGTCCCTCCGATGACACGATCGACTCTTTTGCCTTTCAAGGGCTTCTTCTTATTCTGGATGCATGTATTTTTATTTTATTTCATTTAACACTAGTAGTTACCTATGTACCTAACTATCTGTACGTATGATTATGAAAATTAATGGGTATTTAGAATCTAGTGTACTTTACACTAGATTTTAGTATCAATAGAAATTTGTAACATGTTTAGATAAGTTTCGGTTTCGGCCGAAACTAAGAGCAAGGCCGAAAGTTCGGTTTCGGTTTCGGCTGAAAAACCAGTTTCGGTCGGACACTAAAAATAAGTTATATTTTAAGCTTTGAATTACCAAATTACATCATATTTTGAACAAAAATAATTATTTAAACCGCCACTAAAATTTTAAGTACGTGCGCTAGATAACACTCGCACGAACCCTATTCGAAATTCGAAAAAATAAGAAACGAATCAAAACGACGCAACTCGCAAGGCAATGATGCTATAAAGTACTTTATTCTTTACGGTATAAGGTTGATATTATACTAAATATTATTTAACTTATTCAGTTCTGTGACAGGAATAATTTATTGCTTTGCTCGTTTTTTGTGACGACTGGTCGTAAGTATTAAGCCTGCAATACATGTTGGTCGAGCTTAGGCCAACGCAAACGTAGACAAATTGATATAAGGCAAGTGTTACTGCCTACACGTTCGGCAAGTATATCGAAAACCAATGCAAATGGCCAATACAGACGAATTTTGAAGAGATGCCCACACGTTGGGGTCTTTCAGTTTGTATTGTGAATTGAAACAAGATGGATGATGACGACGTAGAAGTTATTGCAGCTGCTGCTATTTATTTAATGAGCGCTTATAATTTTATGTCAGTGTATACCGCACTAAAGTAGAGAAAAAGAAAAGGTGAAAAATAAGGTGGTGGATGTCGAGTATTCACAAAAATAGAACAAGGGCGTAATGGCGCGCTGACAAACATGTGGACATTATTGGCCGAGTGCGCGCGAGCGCTTTTGATTCGTGCAGAAAAACCGACAGCGCTCCGAAGTGCGGCAAGGGGTCGCGAGCGACCGCAAGTTGTGACAAGCTACGCCAAAAGAGTTCTATACACGTTGGCGCTTGACTTTACTCGGCTAACTAGGCGAGTGACACCGAGCGATGGCAAGACAATGCAAATATACTGTCCATACGTTGGTATTGGCGTCCACTCGGCGACGCTCGGCCAACATGTATTGCAGGCTTTAGATAACATTTTTACGATTTTGTGCCTTTATTACTAGGTGTCGTGGTTGTAATTTGGTTGAGCTTAAAACTGTTTTAAAACATTAGTCTCCGTTTGGTAACAATCAAATGTAGATGTTTATGTGTATACTCACGCGGACAGATTTTATCTAAAATTTTGTACGTGACCCGTTATCTAGTAGTTAAGGGTGATTTTTTAAGAGGTAAAGGATTTGATTTTCAAAAAAAACCACAAAAAATTTGAAAAATTTTATGAAATCTTTATTGGAATCGATAGAACGATCAATATAATTTAATGTTTGAAGATGATTTCATGCAAATGCTGGCCGCGGCTCCGGTTTAGATGGCCCATTCGCAAGGCCCAATTTCGGCACACTCTCTCCAACATATCAGCCGGTATATCACGAATAAATGCTTCAATATTGGCTCCCAGTGCGTCAATCGTTGCTGGTTTATCCCTGTAGACATGAGCCTTAACATGGCCCCACAAGAAATAGTCCAAAGGCGTTAGATCACACGATCTAGGCGGCCAATTGACGGGCCCAAAACGTGAGATAAACTGTTCACCGAAGGCGGCTCTCAATTGGGCCATTGTTTCGCGTGCCGTGTGGCATGTGGCACCGTCTTGTTGAAACTACTGTCAGGCATGTCCAATTCTTCCATTTTGGGCAAAAAAAAATCGCCAATCACAGTAACGTTTCGGCCATTGTCGTCCTTGAAAAAGTACGGCCCGATGATGCCACCGGCCCATAATCCACTTCAAACAGTACATTTTTCGGGATGCAGTGGTAGCTCTTGCAATGCTTCTGGCTGGTCTTCACTCCAGATGCGGCAATTATGCTTATTGACATATCCATTCAACCAGAAATGAGCTTCGTCGCTGAACACAATTTTTCGATAAAAAAGTGGATCTTCCTCCAACTTTGCCAATGCCCATTCACCAAATGTTAGACGTTGTGGGAGGTCGTGTGGCTTCAATTCTTGCACGAGCTGTATCTTGTAAGGTTTTACACCCAAATCCTTTCGCAAAATTTGCCACGTAGTGGAGTAACAGAGGCCCAATTGCTGCGAACGCCGGCGAATCGACATTTCACGGTCATCACTAACACTGGCGGATACAGCCGCAATTTTTTCTTCGGTCCTCACTCTACGTATGCGTGTTCGTGGTTTAATGTCCAATAATGTAAACTGGGTTCAAAATTTAGTCACAAGCTTCCGAATAGCTGCCTCAGTAGGCCGACCAAACTGCCCATAAATTGGAAGAAGTGCGCGATGCACTCTCTTAACCGAGCATGCATTTTGATAGTAAAATTCAATAATTTGCGAGCGTTGTTCGTTCGTAAGTCGATTCATGGTTAAATTATAGACCAAACTGAACAAGTTTGACAATGACACAAGACACGATTCACGCGTGATCTGTCAAAAACAGTGTTGCCAAAAAGATACCAGCAAAAAAATCACCCGTTATTATTGATCGAAGGTTCAGATAGAAATTTTGACTGTGACTTTCATAACACAGACGGCTCCCGCTTAGAAAGCATTTTTAATATTAAGTACACTCCGAAGAGAGCGGAACAGGGGTAAAAAGTTTGTATGAGAATCCACTGAGTTAGAAGCACTGTGAATATTCCGTATATTACACCAGCTAGTATAATACAAATTCAGCGAGGTGGTAAAATCTGAAAACGTGCTGAATGTGTTATACTTAGATATTTTCTTCGGCCATTATTCAACAACGCACGTTGGTGCATGAAGCGTAGAAAATCGTTTCAGACATCTGCATTTTTGCTTAACTTTAAAGATGCTAAGCGCAAGTTCATTCTAAGCTCTAGCTTAACTTAGTTTAACGTGATGATACTTGAGAAAGGATATGTCTCCAAATATCATACCTATAGCGAGGAAATAGTAAACATTGATGGAATAGTAGGAAATAGTAATGGGTGCCGCTCGATGGGCGGTAGAATAAAGGCAGACCCCGAAAACGATGGCGTGCAGATCTAGATGACTTCAACACGAACTGTCCAACTTGGCGCAAGCCAGAGGCGCTTTGAGGACAGTAACGGAGACCTTTCCCCTTCAGGGGGACTTTGTACGGGAACAGAAAAATGTAGACCTCGTATCCAAGGGCAAAACCGTGCTACGCAGTGCTCGGTGTCCGTTAAGTTAAACTGCGAACGGGATTAATTAGTGATACATTATTAAGGAAAACTAACATAAAAGCAAGGGCGTCGCCAGCCGATTGTCTAGGGGGGCAAGTTGATATGGAAAATGAGAAATGTATTGAGAAAGTATCAATTGTAGGGTTTTTTTACTCTCTAGGGGGGGCAGCTGCCCCCCTCTGCCTCCCCTTGGCGAGTGAAGTTGAGATATGAGCATTTTCAAATATTAGGTACCTACTGTATTGCTGATAAAGAAAACGTGTCGAGGCGAAACTATTTCTAATAGATTACATATGTATGGGAATAATTACTACCATTGATATGACTCAAGATCAGTCTGTGTGGAGAGCCTTTGCCTATGTTTAGCATAGGACGTCTCTCGGCTGAGATAATGAGATCATGAATATGACTGACGTCGTTGCGAGGCGGCCTCTTAAATCACTAAGCCATACATGCTGTCATACTTTTCTAATGTATTTCTTGTGGAAAACGTTATTTACACTTGACCAATACATTAACTTGGATCCTTCTTTTCATTTTTAATAATGGCGATTTTTCCTTTAATGATATGAACCTTTTTCACAACAGGCTTTAAGTAAATGCATCTATATTATTTCATAAAACTAGTGCGTTTAGACATTCCGTTTATAAGACTATATTAAATGCCACGAAGATCATTATGTATGATCTTTACATATTTATTAATGAAATCTATATCTATACTATAATAAAACTGTAGAGGTGAAAAAGTCTGTACATTAAAGATATTTTGACGAAAATTAGCTAAAAAATCTAGGAAAATGCTAAAAAGCAATACTTGATAATTTTTAGAATTTATGTCTGTCTGTCTGTCCGACGTCTTTCCCTATGTTGTTAAAGATCTCTTAAATGGCGAAATTGATTTCAATAAAACTTACACTCATGTACAAAGGATACTCAAACCTATAAAATAGTATATGTTACATCACAATCGGTTGAGTGGTTTTCGGTGTACAGCTTGACCTCTCCTTTGTACGTAGTCCCAAACAAAACAGGGATCATCCAAAACTGGTTATATATGTGATGCCATCTATGATCATTATAAGTTTGTTAGTAAAAGTATAGTTAGTCTAAAAAGGTACCTTCGAAGTGTTTTATGGCTATTTACCCGACTTTAAAAAAGGAGGTGATTCTTAATTTCGTCAGTATATTTTTACGTATTTTCGATAGGTAAATAAATTACTTGAACCGAGGATATTTATAGTTATCCTTCCGAATTGTGTGATACGAGAGTGGTGTGGGGTAAAAGAAGATGTAGTGACAAGCATCGAGAAAGGCATGTTAAGATGGTTTGGGCACATGGTGAGGATGGATGACGAAAGACTGACAAAGAAGATATATAAGGCAAGTGTGAATGGGACAGGACGAAGGGGACGTTCTCTGACCAGCAGGCCGATTCAGAATGTCACGAGTTCTAATCGTACGATATGTCAAATTATTGTCCTCGTCTTTTAGCCGCCTATCAGAGATATTTTGAACAAATATTCATTGAACTCGGTTTATTTATAAATTTACTTCATACTGAATGTATAAAATTTATGGGAAATGCGATAGTTTTGACAAAAAATGAGGTAGCCCGTTTGACAATTAACGGAATCGAATGTCAAATGAGATATCGAACGATACTGAATCGCCCCCCTCCCCCCCGATTGGAGACATCCTAAAAAAAGGACAGGTAAGAAGTACCCTAAACAGAAGAGCATGCATGAGAAACTTGTTGGGAGTGAATGAAGCAAGAGAGGTATGTCAGGATCGTTGCAAATGGCGTTCCGTAGTCTCTGCCTACCCCTCCGGGAAACAGGCGTAAGTCACACAGAGTGAGAGACCGATAGATGTCACTATTTTCAAATCATTTTCTAGCAAAATAAATGTTTCTTGCAAAAAAGACAATAATTATGTGTCGGGTATCTTTCTGTTATTAAAAAAAATATAGAGTATAATATTCGGCACTTTCATCAACAAAAAGTGTCTGAGTCAAAATTTATTACAATGTCCACTTAATTTAAACGGTCAATCTCATTTATTTAAAATTATTATGTTTATATAATAGTTATATAATCATTTCATTTTATTTTAAATGATAAAAACAATTACTATAGATCCTTTTTTCAATAAATTGTCGTTTAGTCCATATTATTTTCTATCTCGGTCGGTTTGTATATGTAAACATAGATGGCGTTTTCTGAATGGCGGTGTTAAGATTCGCCGTGGATTGATGAGGTTCTGGGTTAATTTTCTTTCGTTTTAGTCGGATTGGTGTCTTAGTCGTTTCTTTTGAATAATGAATGTGGATGTGTTTCTTTGATTTCTTTCGTTCGTTCGTGTTCTGTACTTATACAGGTGTCTCATTATTCCCAAATTCCCACACCTCACGTAGGTACGTGGGAATCCGTGGGTGGGAGACTGAGGCCTGAATTCAGATAACTCTTGAGTAACTCAACGGGGCTATCTTACTTTCGGCAGGGCTGAATATTCGTAGCCCTGTGTGTATTTTCAAAATAAATCGCAGGGACAGACTTGAAACAGCTGGAATCGACCCCCGAACATGTTGTTTTTCACATGGTCAGTAATATGTGGCATGTTCACGAGTAAGCGGTAAAATTATTTACATGTTCTATATGAAGGTGGTAAAACAGTTAGATAATGTTGTGTATAAAGAAAGTCTCTAATGATGTCCCTACTATCCCTACTTCCCTACTAATATTATAAATTCGAAAGTGTGTATGTTTGTATGTATGTATGTTCCGTTTGCACGCTAAAACGGCTGAACCGATTTTGTTGAAATGTAATCCTACTAATAAGTATTATAAATGTGAAAGTTTGTGAAGATGTATGTATAGATGGATAGATGGATGGATGGATGGATGTATGGATGGATGTTTGTTACTCTTTCACGCAAAAACTACTGAACTGATTTGGATGAAACTTTAGAGTAATATAGTTTATACATCAGAATAACACCATAGGCTACAATTTATAAAGATTTATAAATGTTGCCATATTATAAAGAAAAGTATCAACTAAATCGGCAAAAATCCTGAACTCTGAAAGCTGTCTTCGCGTACGTTGCCTAAACCGTAAAAGTTACTTGAAGATAATGTACGGTAATGTATAAATTGTTTATCATAGAGGCTCATTATGAAAAATTCAAGATGGCTGCCGTCACAAAATGGCGGATTACTTATTTTCCACAAAATACCTCAATACGGGTACCAAATGAAAGGGCTTGATTCGTAGAATAGAGCTCACTATAAAAAATCCAAGATGGCTGTCGCCGCAAAATGGCGGATTACATATTTGCCACAAATACCTCAATATGGGTATCGAATGAAAGGGCTTGATTGGTAGAATAGGCTCACTATGAAAATTCCAATATGGCTGCCGCCACAAAATGGCTGATTACATATTTTCCACAAATACCTCAATATGGGAATCAAATAAAGGGCTTGATTGGTAGGTTTTTAATAGTAATAGACCTTACTATTAAAAATCCAAGATGGCCGCCGCCACAAAATGTCGGATAACTTATTTTCCACAAATACCTCAATATGGGTACCTATCGAATGAAAGGGCTTGATTGGTAGAATAGACCTCACTATGAAAACAGAATGCGAAGTATTAACAAACAAAACTAAAAACTTGAAAATAAAATAAACTAAAAAAACATTTATTTTAATTTTGGGCGTAGCGTATCCAGAATAAACATTATGATAGAAATTTCACTTGCCCAACGATTTTATATTTGTCTGATCAATACCCCAGATTGATGAGAAGTTTGGTGATCTGGCAGCTAGGACTTACCGAATTACGAATTACTAAGAGATGAAATGACAAAAAAAGCAATGACTCTGAGTTTGTTTCGGCCTTTCTTCTCAAGAAGTCATTTAGCTAGGAAAAGCCGGCTTCATCTAGAATAGGGTTTTGACATGTATAAGTGTTGTAAACAACCAAAATGAATATGTCTTTATGTCTTTACTTTATAGCTTTTGGTACATAACCTAAATAGATCATTTTTATTGTAATAAAACAGTGTAACACAAAAAAAATGTTTTTTACAATGCTCATTCTAGAGTAGTGTAGTTATCAAAATGTTTTCAAAATTGATAGATTTATTGCCTTTAGTATTTAATGTAGATGAACTTTGTCTTTACAGTTAGTAGTTTGGACGGATAGTTTAAAAGTTATCACGATATAATTGATATAAGCGCAGCGTCATTCAAAGCGCTTACTATGAGTCGGCGCGCAGCGGGGTAGAGGGGCGGACTGATTATGTACTTTGTGGTAATGCTTTCAGTTTTTATTTTTGCTGCTATTCTATTCAGTAGATACATAAGCTCTTCAATAACTTTAATAATATACCTACATACTAATCTTTACCTAAAGTTTGACGACTATGAAAACAAAAGTAATTTTAAGTAGGTATTATTTGTTTGTATGTATGCTACACGGCTAATGTGCAGATCCGTTTGTGATTAAATTTGATATGGATAGTCTGAAACCTGGGGATGTACAAAGGCTACTCTTTATTAAAATTTCATGCGGGCGAAGCCGCGGGCGAAAGCTAGTTAATTTATAAACTAATAAAGACTACAGTAAGAAATAATTATGGCAAGACTAGATTTATAGTTATATTATGAAAGTATTATTTTTATCTTTCGCCCAACCCAGAATGTTATTGTTATATGGTAATTAACATACTTGTTTGAATTTGAATTGGTGTTACAGCTGTAAAATTTGGTTAGGTCTATATCTGTCCCCCCCTCCCCCTTCCCGTGGGATCTCTACCTTGTCGTGGTGGGGGGGCTCAGTAACCGTGGGTTTGAAGTACACCCACGGTGAAGCTAAGCGGGATCCCGGGAGGGGACGCTCCACGTGGGCTTGGGTGAGGGCTGCGTAGGATGCGTCCCAAAGTGCGGGTGCGGGGGACAGTTCTGTCTGTCCCTCGCAGTCGGGTGCGGTCGCGGGAGGAGAGGCGTGTCGGTGATGAGTTGCCGCGCGCCCTATCTCTCGCGACCAAATGGGGGCGCACCATTGTTGCGTCGCGGTGGGGCCGCAGAGGAAGAGGAGATGCGGTGTTGCGTTGCCGTCCTCCCTATCCTCTGCGACCGCTGGGTGTTTTGGCGGCGGAGCCCAACACCTTCATCCACCGCCAAGGGGGTTTCATTCGGGGCTCGCCTGATCATCTGGCGAGGAATGCCTCGGTGAAACTCTACCCTCCGACACATGGAAAAATGAAAAGCACAAAAAAAAACGTCTATATATTTGACCTGTCCATGAGTTTTGCTACTAGAAATATTTTTTTTTATGAAGCTTTTGTCTAATATGTATCTCTAGTACCTACTCATATCAATGAATCATATCATGATCAAATATAGGGACCAGCCGTTAGCTAGCGTTTTTTAACAATACTTATAACCGCAATAACAAACAGCTGGTTGCAAGGAGCAATACAATCCAAACTTGTTGTGTTTAAGGGACCCCTTGCTAACCTTGACCGATAATTGCGCACTGCGCTTGCAGCTCCCTTATACCCAGGGAGTGAATTTGATAGCTGCATTATATTTACATTTATTTTAGATTTCTGTACGTGTTATATTAGTTGTAAAAAGGCAGTTCCAGTATGATTAAAATTCTTATCTTCTTTTTTAAATCAGTGAGAAAAGGAAGAGAGATATATACATAACTCTTGAATTAGATCGCGGCATTCATTGTATAAAATAATCTTCTACTATTTTAAGCCAACACAAGAAAAAAATTGGACATCGGAAAGACGAAAATAGTAGTGGAACAGATTAAAAACTATTTTATGGATGATCTCAATTTGTCAGACATCCCATTAAAGGCTATGTCAGTAACCTTCATCATTAATCATCTATTAGCGGAGACCGCAGTGACACCCGCGTTATTTATGGCTAATGCTATGCACTAGTGACTCATAGCGTGATGTTAAATAGCCGATATAATAGCCTTTCTCGATAAATGTACTACGGAACACGAAATAAGATTCTAAAATCACCGCGATCTACAAGCAAATAATCACTAATATTTATTCTTAAAAGACCGTCGTAGCTTTTAAACAAGGAAATATATGGATTATGCCTGAAGCACGGGTTCTTTACATTATACTTATCATTTGGTATTCAACCAACAAACATAGAGAGCATTCAGATCGAAAGCATCCATCCCGTTACAAAAATAATGGAGTTCTGAACTCTATTATCGGAAGCAAGAAGTCTTAACGCAAAGTTAAAAGGTTTTCTTACAAAACATGGACCGAACATAAACTTAGTCCTAGAGTTTTAGACCATCTACACACATCAACAAAGTCTAGGGATATTTTATATTTCATCAAATATCTAAAAATCTATGAAGAATTTTCTGATACAGTAAATAGAAGAATCATAGATTATTTTAAGGTCTTTAATAAAAATAAAAAACATTTCGTGTTTTTTTTTGTTTTAAATAAAAAAAATAATTTTTTTAATCATCATGGAAAATTAGTATGATAACAACAAACATTTCTTCTTAAAAAACTATTAATTTTAATAAAAATGGAAAAAATCTTGTAAAATCTAATCATTAATAATCAGTGTTGCCACCTCTAACATTGATTACACATCGACATCGATTGTTAATACTTAAAATTAAATTGTCAATGTCTTGCTGCGGTATGAGGTCCCATGTCCTTTGCAAGTGTTCGTAAAGTTGTTGTTCAGTCGTCAAATTTGGTGGAAAATCTCTCAAAGCTTTTCGTTGTAACATGTCCCAGGCATGCTCGATAGGATTTAAGTCGGGCGACTGTGCAGGCCAATCCAAAACTTGAATATCGTGCTCTCGGAGAGCGGTCGATACCAGCCGCGCCGTATGGCAAGGAGCATTATCGTGCATGAGTAGAAATTCATGGCCTATTTGAGTTCTGTGTGGGACAATAACGGGCTCTACTTCCTCCTCGTGGTATTTTTGTGCAGTCATGCTGCCTTGGATCCAAACGAGTTGGGTTCGTCCGCCAAGACGAATTCCTGCCCACACCATGATTGTCCCGCCTTGGTATGGGTGGACCTCCTGAGGGTGCCGTAGACGGCTAACTCTCCCTGGAGCTCTCCAAACGCGTGTTCTTCGTGAATCCGGGTGAAACCCAAACCGGGACTCATCGGTGAACAGCACCAAAGACCATTGTTCGTCACTCCATGGTAAATGCTCCCGAGCCCACGAAAGCCGCCGACCGCGATTGCCACGTCGCAATGCTGGAACACGCAATGGTCTTCGAGCATGAAGATCAACTTCATGTAACCTTCTTCGCACGGTTTGGTCGCTTACCAGCAGCTGGTGGTCCTCCTGGAGCCTTTGCACTAGTTGCAGCGCTGTGATATTGGGTTGTCTTCTGGCGGTCATTTGGAGAAATCGATCCTGTCTCTGCGTAGTAACACGATATCTACCTGTGTGCTGTTCGGCCACATCTCCAGTACTGCGATAACGTGACCACAACCTTGATATCACATTTTGACTGGTATGTAGGGCCTCAGCAACGACGCGTTGAATTGCACCATTTTCTAACACGAGATGAAATGTTACGAGCCGTGGGCGGCTCGTAACATTTCATCTCGACTCAAATGACGACGTGACATGACTTTTAAAGTTCGTACGTCACGTTAAATTAAAAAAGAAAAACAATTAAAAACCCTTTTCATTAATAATTATAATAAAACAGTTTTAACTTTCTTTAATGTAACGAATTACTAGCAAATTTGCCGCCATATTTTGTTTATTATTTTGTTTTTTTTCTTTCCATGTTCAAATTTTGAAAATAGAATAAAAGAGGTTTTAATCTGTATATAAACTTTTTGTGGAAACTAACAAGGTTCTAAACTATAAACTCGTAAATAATTTAGGATTAAGATATCCCTAGACTTTGTTGATGTGTGTATGTAAGAAAGAAGTTTTGTTTATTTTAACTTGTCGTAGCTTTCTTTTATAACTTCCGACGAATATAAGAGATTGATTCTGCACAAAATTAAATGGCAGTCTTTGTAGCCCAGGACTTAAGTTCGATCTGTAATAAGTTCTAATTTTAAACTAAGGTTGTATACATTTTTGAAGTCAAATTATTGCCAATATTATTAGTGATTTAAGAACAAAAAGCAAGCGTGGGTAGTTCTTCAAATGTAAAGCTACCTATTTACAATTGAAATATGACTATGGTCATGAAGTTTGTGGAATGCAATAAATTGAGTATTGAATATATTGGCGATGCTAATTCTAACTAGCGATGCTTAAATCTTTAAAACTACGCAACGGAATTATCAGCGGATTTTTAAAAGATAGAGTGATTTTCAAGAGGAAGGATTAAGTATAATACATGCATAAAAGGCATTGTACCCGTGCAAAACCGGGTCGGGTGGCTAGTAGATAATAAAGAAAAGTTTATTTTAATTATATACCTACCTGTTTTAAGTCATATTCTATTGGCGATGCTAAAGGCCTTGCCACACGGCACAATTTTACGTCCAACTTGACTAAATCATTTGATGAAATCGTGACGTGTAGACGCCAGTTGTCCAACTCAAGTTCATCGGGTGGGCGGTACCACCAGATTTTAACCAATCGGGTGGACGGAATGAAAATCAGTGATTTGATTGTGTCGTGTAGACGGGCAAAGCCAATTCGATTGAAAATTTGATCAGTGGTAAAATTGTGTCGTGTGGCAAGGCCTTATGATTCTCACTAGCGACTCTAGCGGCGAAAACAGAAGCCGTCTATGTACGACTCCTTCACAGATCACTACTACTTTTGACAGCTCTCAATGTTATTACCACCTAAACCTCAAAGCCAATTTCTATTGAAAGCTGTGAAAAGTGTCGTACATTGCCAACCTCTAAATTTCGACGCTAGAGGCGCGCGGATAATCATTGCATCGCCAATAAGATTCGTGACGTCTTTGTCTTATTTTCTTCATTTTAGTTCTCTCTACATAAACCTATCCGGCACACTTTTATGCATTTAGAAACTTTCCATAACACCATCGTCATATAACAAAACATCTATTATATTTATGGCGCTTAAGCTGGCGTACCTTGTTAATTGAAAACCGGGGGCAGTCTTTTAATAAACTCGTTTTGGTGTGATTTTGAGGGTGTACACGTGGGCTGTGCTATTTGATGAATGTGTATTTAGTTGCCACCCTCAGGGGTCAAAACATATTGTACATGAATGCTTTTGATTGGCACTCGAATAAGCAGGGGGAGGAGATTGAAGGGCGCCACGGTAAAATCGTCATGGAGCTTAAATAAGTACTCTTTAACGATGTTTACCTGCTTTATATTGAGAGTATCTTTTTAGGAATTAAATTGATTTCACGCAGCCTTATGGTATGCCGGTGATCTTATAGACAGGGATACAACCCTAATTGCTGAGAGGGCAGATTTTTATTGAAATTGAACTACCAATTTTATAAGCTTTTTTAAATCAGCTTGAGAACGGTGTTTTCGTAGACATTAAGAGGGTGAATATATCTTTCGGTGAACCATCAATTCCTGCTGCGGGGAAGTTTTCTACTACGGATATGATAGGAACTGTGTCATCGTTTAACTTAACTGAATCAATAAAATTCTGGCCTTACTGACTGACTGTGAGACACGGTTCGGCCAAAGCTGAAATTTGGCACGTATATTCCTTGGGGAGTGTAGGGGAGCACTAAGTGAGGATTTTTGGAAATCTTAATATATATATATATATATATATATATTTAAATCGCGGAAGACTTCTTGCGTCATTTCAAAGTCGAACCTTGTGGCGTCCACCACTGTCAATGAGATTTCAATTGTTATTTGTGCGAATATAGGTACACTTTAGTCATGTGAATTCAGTTATCAACAAGAAATTTTGATTAAACATGAAATGAAGATATTCAATTACAAATAATTCTCGCTGGTTTCTGGCGTCCGTTCATGATGGAAATAATGTGACGCACGGTATATTTCTGAATATGTTCTATGTGATTTACAGATTATCCTACATCCATCTAAATTTAAGTTTATATCGCATCCGTATATTTTCCTGTATTTAATATAAGCATTCCATTAATTAAATGACTTCCTACTACATTAGAGGTTATATTGATACCGAATATTTTTTCTGTATATAGTCCATATATTGTGTTGAGAATGCTGCTTCCTCCTAAACTGATATATTTATCGATACCGTAACCTCTCGTGTTCCAGCCGTCATGACCGTTTCGAATGGTACCTACCATTAGTTGCCATATTTGATCTCACAACTATATACTGAAGAACTGTTGCTCAAGTTGTTGTTCTTTTTACATGTAATGTTTTTGTTGAAATCTAACTTCTTTTTGCTAGTGATGGTCTTTATGAAACATCTCTCCTCATGGGGTATTATTCTACCCTGCACCCACCGTGACCACCATCCGTGAAGCTCCATCCGTACCCCATCCGTGCCCCCAACAGTGCCCACACCGGTGAACCCCCACCCGTGCCCTCACCCGTGTACCCCTACCCTTGGCCTCATCCGTGAACCCCTACCCTTGCCCTCATCCGTGAACCCCTACCCGTGCCTACACCCGTGAACAAATGAGTTTGCACCTGCATCCCCACTTATGTACTCCACCCATGAACCCCCCCGTGCCCTCACCAGTGAACCCCCACCCTTGTCCTCACCCGTAAACCCCCACCCGTGTCCTCACCTGTGAACCCCAACCTATGCCCTCCACCCGGGCCGCGACTTATGCAACTCCACCCGTGCTCCTCGCCGGTCCCTTCCCGGTGCCTGCCCGTTCCCTACCCTGATCCTACCCTACGAGTACTTCTAGATAGCCAAAAATATTTGAATCTAGTAGGGACATAAACTGAATTCCGAATTTTAAACCGCAAAGTTATCTTGGTGGAGTAATTAATACCTAATCCACGTACTACAAAGGTTCACAAACTTATTCGTGTAGATTCTAAAATATGAAAACTAGACCAAAATTAAAAAGGTACATTTGTTTGAATTTTTCCTAAAGGTTTAAGGACTTTTTTATTTTTTTAGGGTTAATGATAATGATCATCAAAATTACAAGCTTGTACCTATGTCTGCTAGAAATACCTTAGAATTTTATGAAGACCGTTGAGTGAGTGTGACAATAATTTTAAAGTACTAGTTCGATTTGGATGAAACTCTGTAATATATTTTTCATCCCTTCTATTCGAAAAGTGTCGCTTTGTTCCTCTTTTAGTTGGAGCAAAACAGCTCTTTTCTGTTAAGCACTTTTTAGCGGGCGGAAAAGTGATTTGAATTTGGAACGTATATCATTCATAGAAATCGAACGTAAATTGTGTAAATAACTGGCTGGTACGTGTTGGCTGCACGGGCGTGACCCGCGCTAACAAAAAAACAGCGCGCGAATTACGACTCTGTTCTCGTAATCAGTAGGTACATACTTTATTGAATTTTGCAAAAATAATGAGTTCTACGTCGGGTTGTGAATGAGGAAAATATAAATTTGTAATTGTTTTAACTTATATTCACACGTCTAATTTTATTAAATATATTCATTAATTACATAACACCGTCTCTTATTTATTTTCTCATAGAAAGGGGATGGAAAGTAGAGTATATGACTCGAGAGCAAATTATTTTTTCCTCGGGCAATGTATTTTGAACCCCTCGCTGCGCTCAGGATTCTACGTTAGAATCCTTCGCTTTGCTCGTGGTTCAAAGTAGCGTCCTCGCCGTAAAAATACCATTTTGCTCCCTTGTCATACAATCTACTATTATTATAAAGATTTTCTCTTGATACTGAAATGTTCAGATGTCTAGCTTTATCCAGAACGAAGTTACAGAGACTTGAAAACGGCCTGAATGGCTTCGGTAAAAGTAAAACTAACGACTGAGCTTTTTTGCTCGACTTTTTTGGGTTCAATGCCGTGCACCCTGGTTAAATACGAGCGTTATCTAGGATAAAAAAGCTTATTACAGTCATAATTGAGTTGGCATTTTTGTTCTAACCATATCGATGTACTACGTACTGCCTGATGTTAAGCAAATATGTTGTCGAGGTTGTAGACACTAACGCAGAAGATACCTGCCTACCTATTTACTCGAGATTGGATAACCTTCTTCTCGCGTCGGTTTCCTCAATGCTGAGGGTCGTGACCACCTCGTGGAAACAGTCTATTGCGGACCACTTCCTGCCATCTATTCCTATCTGCTGCTGAGTGGAGAGCGATCCGCACGACTCTTAACACCACGGTACGCGATACCGTGGTGTTAATGTTAATGTGTCGATCCAACGTATCGGGCTTCTGCCTCTCGGTCTTTTTACTTCCACTTTGCCAGTGATTATTAACTTTTCCAAGTTATCACTGTCTTTCCTCGCAATGTGCCTGAAGTACTTTAGAACTCTGCGCAGGCAGATGGTGGAAAGCCTCGTCTGGATCTTGAGCTTCTGTTTGATCGATACGTTCGTGCGGTGTGCTGTCCAGGGGAAGTCCAGCATCTTCCTCCAGCACCACATCTCGAAAGCATCAGTGCGATCACGGTCATCTTTCTTCAAGTACCATGTGTTTGCGCCATACAAGAATATGGAGAACACCAGAGTGCATAAAAGATTGATCTCGGTTTTCAGAGAGATATTCTTGACATATCTTTCACAGCAGTGCCATGGCTCCTTTTGCCATCCCGATCCTTCTTCGCACCTCAGATTCACAAGAACCATTATTACTAATGCTTGAACCCAGGTATATAAAGCTGTTAACCGTCTCTAAATTGAGTGACCCAGTGGGCTCAAGCTTGCCTGTGCGATCTATGACCATGATCTTCATTTTGAACCTGTTTATAGAGAGACCTAGTTCACTGCTGATGCGCTCCATCCTATCCAGTTAGGTGATCATCTCGGCGTCATCTGACGCTAGCAAGGTAGTGTCGTCTGCATAACGCAAATTACAGATTTTGCGTCCACCAACGGTGATGCCTCCCTGCCAGTTATCGGAAGTACGCCTCACTATATATTCACCGTTTATATTGAATAGGATGGGTGAAAGGACGCAGCCATGTCAAACTCCTTTTTCAAAACTGAATGGTTTAGATTTCGTACTGTCTATCCTCACCACACTTTGGTTCTTGTGATATAAAGATTGCAGAAGTGCAATCAAGTGATGAGGTACACCCAGTTCTGATAAGACCCTCCATAGAAAACTTATGTATGTACGGATTTGGTGGACCAATCTACAAGTGGATAAAATCATACTTAAGCTATCGTGACTCCAAGGTTGTTTTGAATGGCTTCAAATCATCCACACGCTCCATAACTTCAGGAGTGCCTCAAGGATCACACTTAGGGCCATTATTATTTAATATGTTTATCAATGACCTGCCGGACTGCTTGCACCTCTGCCCTGCTATTCGCATATGACCTTAAAATCTTTAAGCCTGTAGAGTCACTTAATGAGACCCTACTTCTTTAGAAAGATCTGGATTCGTTGTCTATATGGTGTCATAACAATGGTTTGCAATAGGCTAGTTGACAAAATTTTTTTTATAAGTTCGTCCCTAAGATTATTCAAAAATAAGCGATACGTATTTTTTTATTTGTAAATTAAACCAAAAATGACCAAGATATAGCTCATTAAAGTTACGTATAACGTCACGCCGTGCTGCATTTTTTGCACTAGATGACGTCACACGTAACTTTAATGGGCTATATCTTTGTGATTTTTTATTTAATCGAAAAAAGAAAAAATACGTATCCAATATTTTTTCTAATCTAAAATACGGACTAAATAAAGTGTAATTATTTTGACCCTGGAAACTACCCTATTGAATCCAAATAAATGTCAGTTTATGAAGTTTACTCGTGAGATTGACCAAATAACATCAAAATACTCGATCAACGGCGTAGAATTAAATGAATGTGATTGTGTTAGAGATTTAGGCGTTTTGTTAGACAAAAAGTTAACCTTTGTACCTCATTTGGAAATGATCATTAGGAAAGCATCTAGATCTCTGGGCTATATTGTAAGAAATGGAAAGGATTTTCGCAAGCCTCATACAACATTTTGTTATACAATAGTTTTGTGAGAAGTCATTTAGAATACTGTAGTTTAGTTTGGCGACCGCATTATGCCGTTCATATTTTCAGGCTAGAAAGAATTCAAAAAAGATTTCTGTGGCACTTGTCGCCCACGCGTTTCCCAAGAATGGTTTCTTATCAGAATAAACTTAAAAAATACAGAATGGAAACTTGATGAAAAATTTACTGTACACAACTCCTTCATAGAATAAATTTTAGGGTCATCATCATCCTCTTAGCGTTCGCGTTATCCCAGTTTTCAATCTGGGGTCCGCTTTCTAGTCTAACCGGATTTGGCCGAATAATAGCTTTTCCACAAAGCGACTGCCTGCCTGACCTCTGCAACCCGAAGGGATAGCGATATTCCATGGTTTAGACTAGTGTCAGTTTATTTAGAAGGTACTGACGCCTTGTAACGACTGTCAAAGATCTTCATGACAACCGGGACCGACGGCTTAACGTGCTCTCCGAGGCACGGGACAAGCGATAATTAACAATTCAATACGCACATAACTCTAAAAAGTCATTGGTGCGCGCCGTGGATTCGAACCCGATACCCTCTGCATGGCAGTCTGTTGGTATCTCCACTAGGCTATCGCTGCCTCTTGGAATAAATTTTAGAGTGCCATACAAATATCCTAGAGTATACATCAGTCTCCTTTATCCGCCACCCAGAAAAACTGTTTCAGGCTCTACCTCTCCTGTCCCTCGCATGTGCAAGCTACTTAACCTTTGCAATCACGGTGTTGATATATTTGCTGATTCTCTTACTAAATATCGCAAAACTATAAAATGTAATACTTGCTTATAAATATGTATTTCTGTATGCTTGGCGAATTTTTGTATCAGGAAAAAATATGCTATGTAAAAAAAAACTGAACTGTAGTCCGTACTTTTTTAACTTGTTATTAGTAATACTTACTTATGTTTGTTATTGTAAGTGGAAGTGGTGTTTGCTTATAATTGGATGTAACTGTTACTCTAGATCGTAAGATTTTTATAATATTTGCTTGTACGACTGATACAATTGTTAGCAAACCTAAATAAATAAAAACAGACAGTCTCAGTTGACACAGTCAAATGCCTTACTATAGTCGACGAAGCACATTATGACAGGTGTGTCGAACTCGTAGCATTTTTGCACAATTTGCCTGACGTTTAATATTTGTACACGCGTGCCCTTTCCCTTGACAAAACCGGCCTGTTCTTGCGGAATCTGCCAGTCAAGATAATACCGGACCCGGTTGTTTATGATGTCTAACAGGACTTTGCTTGCGTGACAAATTAAAGCGAGTGTGCGATAATTGTCACATTTTTTGGTCAAACCTTTTTTATGGGCCTTGGGCCACTTGCCGTTCCACTATACGTGGTTGCAGATGTTGTGCAGTGTGTCAACACCTTTTTCACCCAGAGCCTTCAACACTTTAGCTGTAATTTGATCCAGACCTGGCGATTTGTTAGTTTTTAACGATCTAATGGCCGTTACTATCTCCGATCTTAGGATGTCGGGTTCCAGGTGCAATTTAGCCCATATGGATAGCCTAGACGTCTGAATGTTTAATACCTTACTAAGAGAATATCGTATGACGAGGTGCATTTCCTAATTTCATTTAAATCGTACTAGTAGTTTAAGAATTATATTGCAAGTCAAAGTTATTTGATTTATAATCCACTTGAAGAAGGAGGTTATCAATTCGACTGTATGTTTTTTTGTATATTTATTTCGCGGATTACTCCGCCAATAAGGAACCGTTTTCAATGGTTGTTTTTTTCATAGGTCATACTTCAATGTTGGTCCCTTTCAAATTTTATTGAAATCAGCTGAGCTGTTTTTGAAAAATTAAGAATAGTTAAAAAAAAATATATATATATATATATACTACTCAAAACAAAATAAGGGCCACTAAGATTCTTTGCTGTACCATGAAAACAATAAAGACAATTGTTTAACTTATTTAACTACAAAATAATGTTATTGGTTATAAATTAGGCTAACAATTGTTTAAAATAATGATCAGGAATTGCTTTTTAAGTCCATAATGAAATTGGCCATATTGAATGAAAAACATGAACAAAAGAAATCACCGAAAAAATACAAAATACTGTTTTTGTAACTTTTGTTTCTTCTTTTTAGTAACGCGTATGTCCTCCTCTCTTAGCAGTACACTCCAGAAGCCTTGTGTGCATACTCTGGATCAAATTCCTCACTTTTTCATCTGGAATCTCTTCCCAGGCACGTTTTAAAGCGTCAATCAGCTGCTGTTGATTGTAGACCCCTTGCTCATTCACTCTAACCCTTCGTTTCAATTGGTCCCACAATTGCTCGATTGGAATTAAATCCGGACTGTTAGCTGGCCATGGTAATACCTCAATATGAGACCCTTCTAGGACAGTTTGGGTCGATCGAGCTGTGTGTGCACGGGTATTGTCTTGCTTCAGGATGAATCCAGGCCCCACTCGCTGTGCAAATGGGATCACTTGAGGCCTGATTACATCCTCGATGTAACGTTCTGCAGTTACGGTACCCGCATTTAAAATGGTAAAATGGAGCTCGGTTTTACCGTGTAAACTAATCCCATCCCAAACCATTACGTTACGTACGTACCACCAAAACGGTCAACTTCGTGGATGCAGGACTCCGTAAACCACTCGCCGCGTGGTCTCCACACCCTAGCACGCCGATCATCATTGAAACATTTTACTTTGCATTCGTCTGTAAAAAGCACCTTGCCCCACTGATTAATCCCCCAGTTCAAATACTGACGGGAGAATCTTAAACGGTTTGCACGTTGAACCCTGTTCAGAGGAATTAGAACAACTCATCGTCTTGACATTTGCTGGTCTTCGTGCAATCGATTACGTATAGTTTGATCACTGACACGGGTACCTGTTGTCAGCCGTAGGCGGTGTTGTAACTTACGGCTCGTAACTGTATGATCACGACGAGCACTTAGTTGGATGTACCGATCCTCGTGCGCCGTTGTTACACGAACTCTACCTGAACCAGGTCGCGTATTTTCAAAGCCTACATTATTTGAGTCACGAGTCAGACTCTAATAGAATAGCTTTTGTTTATGCATATTACACGACAATACCTAATCTATCTCAGTAAAAAAATTGACTCAAATGGATTCGATTTTTGCCTTGATATTTTCAAAGAAAATACACGTACAAAACCTAGTACAGTATGATTCATATTCACTCAAATAGATAAGCCTTTGTCAAGATATTTTCAAACATGGTTTTGGTTTTTTAGGTGCGACTGTATGTAATTCAAGTAACGAAATAGGTTATGTTAGGTTCTCTTTTGAACTGAACTGAAAAACTATTTAATTGGATATAAAGTCTACTTACTGATATAATACATATAATATAAACTAAGTTGACGGAGCCCTGCTTCGGCTTCGGCTCCTATTTTTGGGTTAAGGGTCAAAAGAGAACCTAACATAACCTATTTAGTTACTTGAATTACCTACATACAGTTGCACCTAACCAACCAAAACTAGGCACTAGGCACATTGTGTTCCCAAACCTAGACCAAAATTAAATAGCATTTGTTGCTGCAATGTTAGAATGAATTTATCCTACAAAGTCTACGCGATTTCGGTTAATTTCTGTACTAAAATAGACTAGGGTTTCGTCAAATTTTTTTCAAAAAAAAGCTAAGCCAGTTCAGTTTGCACTTTCACTCTATGGTATAGGCTTTGTAAATACGCAACCGGGTCTCCTGGCAGCACTGCCGGTCTCTAGGAAGCGATTCCATACATTTTGGACAGCTCTTCAAGAAAATCCCAACTGCAAACCCACGTAACGATGAGAACGGCCTTCTTGAATCATAGTAATGGCTCTGGTTGCCGTAATTGTATCCATGTGCCTTCGTAACGGTAGCATGATTAACGCGAGATGATAAATGAATCAATTAAAATTGAAAAGTAAAACTTTTTTCCTAAAATAACCGAGACAAGTTAGGTAAACAATCGAAGAAAAACTTAAGAATAACATTTAATTTTTTTTTCTTGGAATGATGACCAATACTTTTCAAATTAGGAACACACACAAGCGTAAAAGAGATCAAACCCCAAAGAGTGCGTAATATCAATATACACACATCAACAAAGTCTAGGGATATCTTAATCCTAAATTATTTACGAGTTTATAGTTTAGAACCTTGTTAGTTTCCACAAAAAGTTTATATACAGATTAAAACCTCTTTTATTCTATTTTCAAAATTTGAACATGGAAAGAAAAAAAACAAAATAATAAACAAAATATGGCGGCAAATTTGCTAGTAATTCGTTACATTAAAAATAGTTAAAACTGTTTTATTATAATTATTAATGAAAAGGGTTTTTAATTGTTTTTCTTTTTTAATTTAACGTGACGTACGAACTTTAAAAGTCATGTCACGTCGTCATTTGAGTCGAGATGAAATGTTACGAGCCGTGGGCATGTTAGAAAATGGTGCAATTCAACGCGTCGTTGCTGAGGCCCTACATACCAGTCACAATGTGATATCAAGGTTGTGGTCACGTTATCGCAGTACTGGAGATGTGGCCGAACAGCACACAGGTAGATATCGTGTTACTACGCAGAGACAGGATCGATTTCTCCAAATGACCGCCAGAAGACAACCCAATATCACAGCGCTGCAACTAGTGCAAAGGCTCCAGGAGGACCACCAGCTGCTGGTAAGCGACCAAACCGTGCGAAGAAGGTTACATGAAGTTGATCTTCATGCTCGAAGACCATTGCGTGTTCCAGCATTGCGACGTGGCAATCGCGGTCGGCGGCTTTCGTGGGCTCGGGAGCATTTACCATGGAGTGACGAACAATGGTCTTTGGTGCTGTTCACCGATGAGTCCCGGTTTGGGTTTCACCCGGATTCACGAAGAACACGCGTTTGGAGAGCTCCAGGGTGAGTTAGCCGTCTACGGCACCCTCAGGAGGTCCACCCATACCAAGGCGGGACAATCATGGTGTGGGCAGGAATTCGTCTTCGCGGACGAACCCAACTCGTTTGGATCCAAGGCAGCATGACTGCACAAAAATACCACGAGGAGGTAGTAGAGCCCGTTATTGTCCCACACAGAACTCAAATAGGCCATGAATTTCTACTCATGCACGATAATGCTCCTTGCCATACGGCGCGGCTGGTATCGACCGCTCTCCGAGAGCACGATATTCAAGTTTTGGATTGGCCTGCACAGTCGCCCGACTTAAATTCTATCGAGCATGCCTGGGACATGTTACAACGAAAAGCTTTGAGAGATTTTCCACCAAATTTGACGACTGAACAACAACTTTACGAACACTTGCAAAGGACATGGGACCTCATACCGCAGCAAGACATTGACAATTTAATTTTAAGTATTAACAATCGATGTCGATGTGTAATCAATGTAAGAGGTGGCAACACTGATTATTAATGATTAGATTTTACAAGATTTTTTCCATTTTTATTAAAATTAATAGTTTTTAAGAAGAAATGTTTGTTGTTATCATACTAATTTTCCATGATGATTAAAAAAATTTTTTTTTTTATTTAAAACAAAAAAAAACACGAAATGTTTTTTATTTTTATTAAAGACCTTAAAATAATCTATGATTCTTCTATTTACTGTATCAGAAAATTCTTCATAGATTTTTAGATATTTGATGAAATATAAAATATCCCTAGACTTTGTTGATGTGTGTAATGCTACTTATCAGTCACTTTCAAAGTGCACTTAAATGTAAATAAACTAGTGGCCCTTATTTTGTTTTGAGTAGTATATATCAACTCGAGTGAACTATTCGAATTTTGTACACGATTAAAATCGGTTGTGTGTCATATTTGGTGAAAATAATTAGTCACCGACAACTGACCCACTCACTCCACGATCATCATAACAGGTAAGACGAGTAAAAAAATATATAAAGACAACCAGTGGATATCGGGCGAGGCATCAAGGGAAGCAACCAGAAAATAATATGGGACGTATAGGCCGCGCCACACAAGTTGGTGAATGTGAAGTTAGCTACAAGCTGCGCAATATCCAATCCTGACTGAACCTCACATAAAGCTCCGCGTTGATTGGATATTGCGCAGCTTGTAGCTTACTTAACATCCGCCAACTTGTGTGGCGCGACCTATAACCAAGGTGGCATCAAGGGAAGTAACCAAGGGCCATCAAGGGGCCCAACTAAGGAAGCATCAAAAAGAAAGGGATTGTATCGGTAATACCATCAAGCTTTATTTTTTCCGAGTTATTAAGTACAATATTAAGACCATAATCATAAAATTACAATTTTTTTCGCGATTCAATCAAGTCAATCAACAACACTAGACATATTTTTGTTGTAAATTTGACCCAAACAAACAAATAAACTGGTCAAGCTAAATAAAACCGTAAAATATGCGTAAAAATTTTGAGATAAAAAGTAGGTTTTCATACAAATGCACCCTTTCACTTAAAGAAGGAATGCTGTTACATCGTTTGATAGTTATGTTTATTATTATCAATTATATGTAGGTAAAGCTTTTGTTGATAGCTTAACCTAATTCAGCAAAAAATTGTTTTATTGAAGGAAGTACGAGTTACGTAGACAAAACATACTCTACATTTCTTGGTATATTTTCAAGAAATATAATATTTATTTTTTGCCGTGTGATCTTCTCGTGGGTGTCGTAAGAGGCGACTAAGGGATAACACGATGCAAATACCATCTTTGCGTAGAGACGGAAAACTCGACATCAAACCCTATACGACTGCCTCGTTGGTCTCGCGGCATAAATGTGCGCGTGGGATCGGGAGGTCCCGGGTTCGATTCCTGGGTCGGGCAGTGTTATTGGGTTTTTCTGTCACGAAATTCTCAGTAGCAGCACGGAGTCTGGATATGTGCCCGGAACGGCAATAGGCTCGCCCCTTATTACGTGGGACTAAAGTATATCTGGCGAAAAGTGGGTGTAGAAATACACCTCTGCCTACCCCTTCGGGGATAAAAGGCGTGACGATATGTATGTATGTATGTTTAATATTTACTCTCAGCTTACAATTTGATTACAAGTTATTTACTTAAAAAGGTGTTTACTTAAAAATACTCATTTACCTATTACCTATTAATCATGTTAATTGAACTTTATGATACTAGTTACTTGCAAATGAAAGTAACCTGGCACTTCTTTTCATGTTGCTGGTTATTTTACTTCCACTTCACACCATAAGTGTTTTTGCATCCGCCCCGGCTGGCTAGTCAAAACGGTGTAAACAAAATTACGCTGCGGGCCTCTAACAGGTTGCGGCCCGCATGCTAACTCCGCCCCCTCACACTAGCCGTCTCCGTATTTGCGCCGTTTTGGTGGACGTAATTAAATCGGTAATTAGAATCGATAAAAACTTTTTATTATACTGAATAAGAATTACGGAAGCAATATTATCGGCATGATGTATGTAACCTCAATAATGAATATACGCCATTAATATACATCTCTCAGTAGCGGCCCCTAAAATTCGCGCGGCGCACTGCGGAACTAAAAAATACGCCGAAATTCACTCTCGTGACAAAACTACGTCCATGCCAATATTTCACCCATGCATTGTACTGATCTTTTGATGGCTCCTGGCTGAATTTGAGAGATGGTCAATCTTGCGTCCGTATACAGGACGCAACAAGTCAGTCGGACGCAACATCATCGGTAAAAACCGCCATGTAGGACGCAATATCAACATGGGGATGTAAATATATATATATATATATATTTCTTGTGTGCGTGTGTATGTCACTGAACTCCTCCTAAACGACTGGACCGATCTTGACGAAATTTTTGTGTGTGTGTTTGTTGCTGTTCATCATTTATATAAACAATTTACCAAATTATATAAAGCAAGATATGGTACTATTTGCAGACGAAAGCACAGTGATGTTTACAAGCACAAACAAAAATCTAATGTTATCTGACATAAATCAAACACATGACATAATAATTGAATGGTTATCTAATAATAATTTAATAATAAATCTGCATAAAACTAATTTAATGACATTTAGAAATAGAAAAATAATTTGATTAATCTTGATATTTGCTATAATGGAAAACAAATTAATATAGTCGGGAATACAAAATTTTTGGGTCTAAACCTAGATTCAAATTTAAATTGGAAAATTCAAGTGGAAGATGTTTCTTCTAAACTTAACCAATTTTCTTATGCGCTATATAGACTTAGGACAGTTGTGAATCAATCTGCTGTCATCACGGCGTACCACGGTTATGTAGAATCATTGCTAAGGTATGGTGTCATTTTTTGGGGAAACTCTGTAGACAGTGACATAATATTTAAAGCCCAAAAGAGATGTGTAAGGGCCATTTTGCAATTAAAACAGACGGATAGTTGTAAACCCTTTTTTATTAATCTGAAATTGCTAACGCTTCCATGCCTTTATATATTTGAGGTAGCAGTGTTATAACACATATTTCTCTATTTGAGCGCCTGCACAGCAAACGTAATAGCCATAAAATAAGTTTTCCGTCAAATAATACAGCACAATTTAGCAACAGCATATTTTGTATGGCTCCCCGAATTTATAACCATTTATCTCTATACATTGTGAGATGCTCCAAAGTAAGTAAATTTAAAACGCAATTGAAGCAATTTCTTGTTGTAAAGGCATACTATAGTGTGAAAGAATATCTCGAGGACAACTTTACAACTTAGCAAATATGTACATGACTCATAATGAACAAATGACATTAGTATAATTAATATTTAATCTAAATTGACATGTGTGTACTATTACTTTGACTATTCTAATTGGTATTATTTTGACTTTGTATAATTTGAAATTTTAATTTTTATTTGAAAACCTAATTTAAATTTTCTTTGATCTTATTATTTATTTTTTAAGAACAATGTACCTTTTATATTTTGCACACCAAATGGCAGAATATAGCTGCACAAAAATTTTTGTAAACATCAACTGTAATTTACCAATATTCGCAATAAACTATTTAAATTTGAATTTGTGTTCAAGGGGACCTGAGAATGGTTTAGATTCACAATTTAATCCACTGGAAAATGTTTTTTTACTTAATTTTGAATTTGTAAGTAATTGTGGATTTTGGAATGTTTCACATTGGAACCGACGGACTGCGCTGCTATCGCAGTGTCAAATCGTATATTAATAATTTCGTCAAGGAGTACATCGAAACCTTAGGTACCGGAATAATAAAACATTAAAAAATAAAGATTTCGAGTCGACAACATATATCCACAAAATTCGGATTGTCGAGTATTTTGTTAAATTGTAATGGTTCTGACAGACAAATCACAGTCGCCATATTGGTCTCTCTAGCGAAACGTCACTGATAGTGAATAACATTTTGAGTAGGTACTAATAAGTCTTAGTATTCAGTAGTTTGTAAGTATGTGTAAATATAGTAGTATTATAGTAGTATCCGCCCAATAAAGGAGATTTGTGTTACCCCGAACATAGATGATATACCTACTATAACTAGAGAACCCCGAATTTACGCGAGCGAAGCCGCGGGCAAAAGCCAGTTTAAGTATAAGTACTTTATTTTGCGAAATTTCCATTCGATTCTGCTTCCAATGGCGTAAAAGGTCTCACGGGGCGGCGCCTTTAGTTTCTTATAAACGAGCCAGAGCGTTACCTAATTAAAAAAAAAAAACAATGCTACGTTATTGGTCCCGTACCTTATACCGGCGTTAAACTTGAAGAGATTCATTCTAAGAACAAACCAATTCCAGCTGCAGCATAAAGTAACCTACCATACAGACCTCCACCTAGGGGGTTGCAGGGTGGGGAAGGTTCTGGTAGAGTCGGGTGTTAAAGTGGACAAACTTTAATACTCATCTCTTGTGTTGTATCTTAACTAATCTGAAGTAGTAGTAGTCGTGTAACCAAATTTTTATGAAACACGCTTGTCGACTTATCATAGTCAAAAGCGATACAAAATCGTAGTAGGGGCATTCCATATAAATGCTGTTATAAACAAAGCACTCACACAAACGCACGTTCCGAGATTTTCAATAGTCGGATGAAACTTAATTGCATTCCATTGACGGTATGCCAGCATCCCTGTTTCAATACCTAGGCACCCTTTTCACGTGTCTATCTTTTGATTAATAGGGGGATGCGCGAATATTTGGCACTGTATTTTCCGAAACGTAAGCTCTAATTGGCGGTGATGCTAAAATCGATATGGGCAGACAGCGTTTACATATTTGTAAACCAGGAGGCCAGACATCAAAGGAAAGAGCTCGAAGGGTGTTTCCATGGCACTGTGCGAGGGGAAAGCTTCCCCCTACTAGTCGAAATATAAGCTCTAGGTTGCTACTCCAATAATACTGTTAATTGTTCATTTTTTGTCAAAATTTATCGCAATGTTTTGATTCTGAAATTTCTTGTTGCCAACTCTTGTTGCAACTTTGCGTGTTACCTACACCAGATATCTAAAAATAACTATTTTAATTGTGATAAACTTCTTTTTTATTTGAAAGAACTTCACTTTAGGAGGTTTAAGTTTGTTGTCGGTTATCCCTATATACGAAATTAAAGCTATGTGATGAATTAGAAACTAAACTGAGTACGGTTTTTAGAAATAGAGCCATATATATACAACCGTTATTACTGAACAATTATAGCGTATTTACACACATACAGGGTGTAAAAAGACCCGTAACGAAAACTGAAACCCCATATTGTACAATCTTTGCTTCGGCATCATACCAGGGAAATTACTGGTTCAGGAGATATTGAGGCTCAAAGTTACTATGGTTTATTTAATTAGGTACAAAATCGATGCATTTACCCCGCTAACCTGTTCTATAGATGTCTTATGCACCCTTGGATTAGTAGGTTTTTATATTATCAATTCTAAACACAAAAATAGGTCCAACATAGTCATAAAATAACTAGTAGGTAATAACCGAAATCGTAAGATTATCCATTTCGTATAATTATATTTTTTTATTACTGTCATTATTGTGACAAAAATCTAACCAACCAGAGATAACGAATATCAATATGTAACCAATCTGAGTCCGTGAGTCTCAATATTTACCATAATTTGGCGTTTTACAGTGACCATAACAATAAAAATCTCAGCCTTATTGTAGCCAGTTTGTAACTGTCTGATTATTGGGCACAGGACTTCTTTCTTTGAGAAGGCTTAGGTCTTTGTTTACTCGGTCTAGTGCGGGTTGGCAGACTTCATATGTCTGTCAAAAACATTATGAAGAACACCTAGACATGTCGGTTACTCTACCGTTAGAAAAAAGCGGTACTTGCAAACTTTATAGGCTCACGAGACATCACTTTGTATATGCACTAAACTATTGTTTCGAGTATGTGTAGGTACCTTGTGTCTGTTTGTTGAATGTATGTAAAGTGCCGCAGGAAACAGTATTTATTGCGAGATTAATATTTAAAATAAGAAAATAGCATCTGAAATGTATTTAGACTCTTTTAAACGGTTCAGAAATAAACTCGTAAAACAAAAAGACATACTCCATTGCTTTCCTGATATGACTATGATTCGCAATAATACAATGGACAATATGCAAGAGCGCATTCTCGCCAATATCATATGCATGTACGTAAGGTTGACCGTGACCTATCGATTCCCACATTTTCCATAAACCATTTTTAAAGCTTCTTTGAGTTACTTATTAAGTCATTTGCATACATACTTGAAGGTACAGTCGAACAACTTCCCGCTAGACCACCATTAGGGTGAGAATCGCTCAGCAAGACATCGTCACTTCCAGTGCTACTTTACACAAACATTGACAGTCGTATAAAAAACCAGTTAGTGCCTCGACTTTATGAGCGAGCCAAGGGATTTTTTTTTCAAACTGGTCCACCGCCGACTTGTTTGATTGTACATCCTATAAATTACGTCTTTCTTTTGCGAAAGTGGCTTATTCTGCCGTTGGCGTTTTTGGCCTAACGATTCTTGAGACGAGAACTGGCAAGAACCAACAGCTTAAGGTGCCCTCCGAAGCATGGTAGCGCTCTGATATAAATACCACACGCGGTCATCCATTCAAATCGCGGCCTGTGCAAGCGTTGCTTAACTTTTTTACACATGGCAAGCTAAGTCACGCTATGAGCTCTACTTAAGTCACGTAATTACTGCTGAATGAGACAAACAATATTTTATTTGAAAGTCAAACCTAAAATGTGAAAGTACGTAGTATTCTTTTAGTTTTTTGGCAACTGGTCCTTATATACCATGAAGGCCAATTCACATATCATATTTCAAACTGCGACTGAATTTTGTCTGAATTATGATAAATAGTGTTTTATACGGCTTTCTATACAAACTTTCCACTACTGTATAGTATTATATTATCTGTGCTTTCCGCTCATCACAGTTGAACATGAATAAACAATTATTCATTTTAATAGTACATAAAACTCGCCCCCTATTACGTGGGACCTAAAATTAATGGCGAAATGTGGGTGTAATATTACACCTCTGCCTACTCCTTCAGGGATACAGGCGTGAGTCTATATATCATAAAATTAGTCCCACACGTTGTTACCATATTTATTACTTGGGAATGCCCGCAGCTGGGCGTGGCTGCGGGCGGGTATCCACAAGTATTAAATATACCAATTTTTATTTCCCGTAGTTTCAACTGTATGATTTTCAGGATTTTGTGGAAAGTTCGGGCAATCCCATCTTAGTGCACCCCAACGATCTCGAACGTATATAACATACGTTCCAAATTTCAGTGTCTTGCGCCTCGTAGTTTTGTCTATGCCTGTCTGCTGCCTGAGTAACGGAGGAGTTTCAATAAAGTATACTAGCGACTCGCCCCGGCTTCACACGGGTGCAATGCAATATTATGCATGTGTGATGCATATAAACCGTTCTATTGAATCATTCTATCTATTAGAAAAACCGCATTAAATTCCGTTGCGTAGTTTTAAAGATTTAAGCACACATAGGGACAGACAGACAGAAGACAGACTTTGTTTTATACTATGCATGTAGTGATTGATTGATGACGATATTATAACTCGGTGTAAACCCTGTTAATACAGTACTAAAATAACGTCATGAAAGTTTGTATTGTATATGTATTGTATATTCATTAATATTGGTTTGGAAAGCCGTGAGGAATCAGTATTAAATCTCATCAAATCCAGTGTTATACTGATTTGAATGTGTTTGAGTATCGTCTCGCCAAACTAACAACGTCACTTAACGTCTCCGGTATGTCGTTTGTAATCAAGACCAATATTCTGAAAGGTTCTCCTTGAATAATCTGACGATTTAGGTGTCACGCAAACTCGTGGCCATTATTAGAAAGTTGCAAATGTGAATGAGTGAATTCGACGTTTTGAAATACTCAAGCGCGTCAGATTAAGATTTATATGTTTTATCCTAACGTCCTAGACGTGCTTACTCTTACGTTTATCTGCAGGGATTAAGACAACAGCTCGTTTTAAAAATTTTGAAGGTCTCTAGCCGCTCCCCCCACCGATGAAAAATTATACATTATTTACATTTTTATCTTCTTATCATCTAAGCTTTGCAACCCATTAGGTCTCTATGACGCTCGAGTAAATCCCAATTTAGAATCGTGGGCTCCCCTACTACATGTAGGTGAGTAGAAGCGCGAAATATATGGCCGTATATGCGAGACCGGTTTTTTGAAGCGCGATATGTAGCGAACGTGTAAGCGCGTATGTCGAAACGAACTTAAACGGACAGAAAAATATGATATTTTAAAATCGTCCTTTAAATCAAAAGGTCATCATCACTCACCGAACTGCCACCGAATCCAGGATGGTTCCAGCCAAGCGCCGAAAATCCAGCCTTCACCGGGGTTGTCATGATCCCCACTTCGTAGAATCCCGAGTTTCCTTCGCAACAAATCACCAACGTCTTCCCTTTCTCCGTATTACTCTTGTCTACAAACATGGTATCCACTGTGTTGCCATCTGCTGTTTGAACCTTGGCCCTTTGGCCGTCGAACCCTTCCACCAATTGAGACCGGCCTTGGAATAGAGGAGCCCCTAGACAAAAAGAATAACGTCAGGTATGCTTTATGAAATGGCATTAGCAAAAAGGATAATCGCATTTATTTTATTTTTAAAGAGCGCTTTTAGATATGGATACACATTCGCTTTTTAAGGTAGGTACTACGCCAAAGAAAATTATGATACCTATAAATAAATTAAGGAAAATCGCTGAGCTTCGCAAGCATGTAGTTAAACAGGTTATTGACATTATCAATACTATTCAGTACAAAAGTAGGTGAATTATTTTTGTTCATTTGTAACATGTAATTTTAATTTAAAACTAGCCGTTTCCCGCGGTGTCACCCGCGTCCTGAGGGAACTATTTCGCATACCCGAAAAACCCATATATCTTACGGACCCCTATTTGTTCTAAAATAAAATATAGCCTATGTTACTCGCAGATAATGTAGCTTTCTAATGGTGAAAGAATTTTTAAAATTGGTCCAGTAGTTTTTGAGTTTATCCATTAGGTACAAACAAAAATACAAATTTTTCCTCTTTATAATATTAGTGTAGACGATAGCTGCATTGAATGTTCTAATAAGTACAGAATACTCAGTAAATATGTCCCTTAAAAACCATATATTAAATATAAATCAAAGTGAACTTTTTATTTTTGCTGAAAATACAGTTTCGAATTTCATGTACTACATAATGGTTACAAATAGGTACGCCAGCAGTCACTTTTTAAGATATTAATTAAGACACAATTGCATTAATTTCTATCCTAAATAATTAATATCAGGGATGTTAAGGATATCCATATCCGTAACCGAACTATCGGATATCGGAAATAAAAAAATATAGATAATTTCGGATAGGGGCGGAGTCTGAATGAGAAACTTTACGATAACTTGTTTTTGATCGGCCCAGTGACACGCCACGCGCGTCCTGTGGATTGTTTGGATTGATTGTTTTCTTTTGTTGTTTAAGTCATAACTAGTCAGCAATTTAATTACATTACGAAATTACGAATACTTAGTTCGATAAACTGAAAAATAAGTGTTGTGAAAGTAAGTTTTGTTATCTATTTGTGAGTTACTTTTGATATTCCTTAAAAATCTAATATCCGTAACCGAAACTATTCGGAACTACCGGATAATCCGAAATAATTTCATATCCGTATCCGAAACCGAAAACGATATAAAATTTTTCTAATATCCGTATACGTATCCATATCCGTAAGATCCCTGATTAATATGACTGCCTCCGTGGTCCAGTGGATAGCGTATGCGACTGCTGATCGGCATTAGTGTTACTGGGTTTTGCCGAATTCTCAGAAGCAGCATGGAGTCGGGTGATGTGCCCTGTAACAGCAATAGGCACGGCGTGCCTATTGCTGTTACAGGGCACATCACCCGGCACGCCGGCACCCTGGCACGCCCCCTATTACGTGGGACTTTAAAATTCATGGCGAAATGTGGGTGTTATATTATACCTCTGCATACCCCTTCGGGGATACAGGCATGAGTCTATTAAAAATAAAATTAAAATAATCAATTAATAGACACATTCGCACAAAGCCTTAGATTTTAAACAACTCAGATTAATCGAATATTCTAAGGACCTCTCAGGATGTTTATTGGTTCGCAACAGCAACTGAATTTTTTACAGAATAAGCTCGTGACGACACAGACTACAAACCTCCATATTCACCGTCAACTCTTGTGTAATGGTAGAATAAATTTTCTCAATTAAAATATCAGATGTATAATATAATTTCAATAAAGACTTGCTTAAGCTTAAGCACCAATTTATTGTTAGTTACAAAACAAGGGCTGTGTATAATATCAGACACAGTACCCGAAACTAAGAATTTTTATAAGGAAAATTGCTCTTCCTTGAATATGAGTAAAAGCATTTCAACAAATAATAGGGACAAATGCTAAGCAAAAATTTACCATGTCACCATTAGTCTACATAAATATAAAAAAAATATACACATCAAATAAAGTTCCAACAATATTTAGCGCCAGCTTTAAAATTATTAAGTCTGCATTTTAAGAACCACACTTTTGCCTAGCGTAATTGTGGAATACATATGTATATCAGAATTTAAATAAAACGTAGTTTTGGTTACTCACACAGCATGCTCTGTATCAGTGCCATACATCCAGGATAAATAAGCCGCAGTCCGAAAGTGTGCGTTGCTATGAATGCTAAGAACTGTATAGCACTCCGCTGATACAATGGGAGGTGGGCGTTCACACACGTGCTGAATGGATTTACTTCCATCCAGTTTGACCTGAAGCAAATACCATGGTTAGGCTGTACTTGTTTTAAGGAACAGTAAATTAAGACTGATTTTAAATCCTATTAGTTTGGAGAGTAAGGTCTGATAAAAGTATTATTAAATTTCAAAATTAAAGAACAAATAAAATCAATTTATTTATAGGATCTAATAACTAAAATTTCATATTTTGCAAGCATCAAATTAAAAATCATGTTTGTTTAACAAATTTTCTAAAGAGTTCACAGCAAGCAAAAGATTGAATTTGGAATATATTAATTAGTTTACATGGATTTTAGTATGTATATCATACTTGTGTTTGAACTTTTTGGTTATGCTAAACACAAGTTATATTAAGTTTTATGTGGGCTATGCCTGTCAAATAGGTCAATAAGACAAACAATTAAAAATAGAGCAATGCTCACCTTTCCTTAGAGGACATTGTGTAAGTAGCGGGCCATGAGGTAAATTCAAAGTCGTATTTCCTGATCCCCTTCAGATAAGTTTTCTTATCAGTCATGGGAGCTTGGAGAGCCTTTAAGAACTCTACGTATTTGGGGTTAGTGCATCTGCCATATGCTCTGAGTATGAAAGAGACGGCTAAGAGGCAGCCAATGCTACCGATAAGACCACAGAGTGTCTTTGTTTCATCAACTGTGAAGAAGCCTCTCTTGTAAATGTACATACAGATGAATGGAGATGTGTACAGAGTTATGTTCATAATGGTGCTCGCCTGAAATACAGTATTACAATTTTATTATGTGCCAGAGTACTAACATGTAAGTACTTAGTAGTAAAGTACACAATGTCAGAAGTGATTCTTTATTCTTGGGTGGGCTATCAACTTGCAATATCGAAGTTGGCCAGACACACACATGAAATGAAGCAGTAGTTATAGATTGGTATAGTCAAATTGAACAGAAAGAATGTACAAGTAATAAATTATTAAACAAAGGCTTGATTTTTTTGTGCTATAACATGATAACTATACAAATAATTAATACAATATATAAGTATGTCTTTTTCATTATTGAACCCTTTGATGTATTTTTCCCTATAAGTTAAAATTTCAGACATAGCAATAACTAAAATATTGCGTTCTGAAATATTGGACACAAGTGAGTATTGAAAATTAATAACAGAAGCATAATTTTGTTATTATTTTGTTCAGAGAAAGACATACTCCCAATAAAAATGCAAGGGATTGGACAAAAATTAAAAATGATTATTTCATCAACTTAAGTAAACTTACAATATCATGGTTTGGAATCACCTTTCAAGCAAAGATTTGCTTATATTTGGATTATACTTATATTTAAAAATACAATACATATATTATAATACGGACATAAAAACAACTTATTTAATATACATATGACTATAGGTTAATGTTACATACATCTTCAAACTATGTAAGACTTACCGTAGATATTACTTTATCACCCCATTTTTCCATACCTTGCGGCTGGTACATAACCTAAAAGAAAATAACACTAACCATTACTCTGAGTTTCAGCAAAACTTTTACCTAAATATTTAAGGGAACTAATATGAGCAAAGATGAATATACTTTGAGTTTAAAATATTAAATTCTAATATTCTTAATATAATAAAACAAACAGTGCAATATTCAATTTAAATTAATTGATTTTATAATTAAAACAGTTGTGTAATAATAGCATGTTCCTCCTTTCTGCATTATTATGTATGTTGCTCTTATTCTGATATTGTAACATCTTTATATAACTTAAATGGAGTGCAATATAATATTGAGTATATCAATACTATCACACCTAGAAGATATTGTACTGCCTGTCCAGCAAATCAAATTTGTAGACACACAGACTGCTGTGTCACCTACCAGGTTGAATTCTTATTTTCATACAAAAATAATAATATTCATATATTTACAACCCGCAGGCGGAGTGGGACTGCAAATGAATGGCATGCTGAAGGTGGAGTCAAACATTTGTGTTGAACATAGGTGTTTGTCTTGGTCTGAGTGTTTCTATGCATAATATGTTTCTAGTTACAAACAAAAAGTATTTATGTATGTTTATCCATTGTCTAGTATCCATAGTACAAGCTCTGCTTAGTTTGGCAATAGATGGTGTTGTGTGTATGTGGTAGAATATTATATTATTATTATATTAAGTATATTCCTGTTCTAAGGCAAGGTATTATGGATCCACAGACTACAAGCAATATGCGGATGTTGTTATCCATCATATTTCTTTGATACAGAGTGTGTCCAGGCAAATCTCATCCAAACCCTCCCAGCCATTACCTACTATAATATTAATGTAGAATTGTGTTCTATCCACATTTTAATACTTATTTTATTACTAGTGTTATTTTATTCATATTATTTTTATTAAATTGTCAAGCGAACAGCTGATTAGGCGATGATATTGCTGCATAGGTACCTACTTACTATAATTTTATTGTCTGGTGTCCATGATCTTTTATGCATTTTGTGTTTTAATATAGACAATAAAACACAACAAATCTTGTCTTCAGTACTGCAAATAGTGTAATAAGTACAGAAATTCTAAGCTGACAGATAAAGTAAGGTGAAACAAATCTTGTAAATGAAATTATTTGATATCGCAGTACGTATAATAATATGTCAAATAAACACTACTGCAATGACTGAAAATGGTAAAATGAAGAAAAATATACTTACGTCATGGGGTCCTTCTTTGTACACTTTGTACAGTCTTGGTGAAAATAAACACTGCGCAATTAATTTCATGTTTGGTCTAAAGATAATATTTTGAATAATAATAATAAAATAATAATAATTGAATAATAATAGCAATACAATTGATGACACACAATATACTAATAATCCAATATTGTAATTTGTAAACACAAATTACTTTTTTATTTTATTTTCGGTGGCTTGGGTGCACACACTACAGCCTAACTAAAGATTAATTCACGTTACACACTTCAGTTTCTTCTAAACAACGATAATAAATGTACCGGTTTGTATGGTAAAATTGTTGTAATTCATTTTCTGATCAATTTACGTGCCCTTTCTTATCCCTTTCAAAAGTAAAATTTATTTCCTAGCCTAGTTTCACTTTGATAGCTATTTGACCAATCATCGTGTGTTCATTTCATTTTTTGCCCTCTCAACAGTGCCAGTGCATTGAAACCAAGGCTTTTAGTTTCAATCCAAGTAATTTCTAAGAAGCGCTCAGATAAAGAAAAAAATTAAAAGAGATTTAATATATAATTTATATTAATTAGTCAAATCCATGTCAAATCATATTTAAAATTTTTAATATGTAGTTTCGTTAGTAATCCGTGATCGCATATTAAGTAACATCACTGTTCAGTGTTCAAAGTGGTTCAAAGTCAAATTAGTTATTTGGTAATAGACTTTACAAAAGAGTTAAACAAAATCATTTTTAAAGCTAGATGAGACCGATATTTCCTTCCTGATTATCGTGAGAAAGAAGAAGAAGCATCCGAATCAAATTCAGAGGTCATAGTCATAGTCTCTTCTCACTACATTTTCACCTCGATAACTGTATGTTATTGCTATAAGTCGAAATAATTTCAGGCTAAAAAGCTTTTTTACACAATATTTTTATTTTATTAGATAAATAATGCAGGTATACATAGTATAGATACTGAAAAACTTATATTCCTTAAACTTACCTTCGAGTGTAAGTTTTATTAACAAACAACAGGCGATAATCTTCACTGAATAAAAAAATAAAACTAAAAAAAACGTGATTTCTTTAAGAAGATACTTAGCTTATTTTATGCTGGCGTCGTGCGTCGCTTGCTGGAGAGTTTTTTTTTCTAGTACATAATACACACACAGATTTGGTACCGACTAAAAAAAAAAAAGCTCATCCGCCAAAGGCGCTTCATAGATATCGCACACAGGCGCTGGATTACATACTTATTATACATAGAAACACCCAGACCAAGACAAACATCCATGTTCATGCACACAAATGTTTGACTTCAGCGGGTCTCGAATCCGCGACCGTCGGCGTAGCAGTCGCTTACACTCCTGCTGCGCCAACCGGTCACCAACGTAGTAAAGACGGTTGCTCATGATTAGTGCGTTCAACCAACCAAACAACCAAATTTTTTAGCTTTATAATATTAAGTGCCTATAGATTAGTATGGGATTCACATAGCGCCAGATTTTCTGTTTAAGACCTCACCATACAAGTCTAGTGAGATTTCAACGGTGAATGAAATTGGTAGTTAGTGACTGCACTAACGACCGATTTGATTTACGAGTACCTACTTATATTCTTCGCCATTTAGTGTGTTATTTTTATTTTTAGATAATCATTATTCGAAATGGTGCGGCATTATGAAAGGAAAACCAATAAAATGTCATATCCAACAGAAAAGTTAGAATATGCCGTGCGAGCTGTTCGGAATGGTGAAATTTATTAGAATGGTATTAAGGCTGCTCGAGTGTATAATATACCTAGAATGACAATCATGGATCACGTGCATTGCAAAACGGGGTAATCATTATATCTCTGGAAAGAGATACAGTCTCTCACAGGAGATCGAAAAGAACCTGACCTCGTATATTCATATTATAGAATAACAAGAGACGAGGTTCTGGAAATGGTTAGCTATATAAGCTATATAATACTTACTGTGATTGTTGAACCTAATATGATTAAGTACGTCAATAATAAATATTGTACTAAACTTATAAATACTTATTCTTAAAGACAGATTCAGTACAAATATTTTGAAATTTAAACCCATTTAGTTACATGAAATTTTGTCTACACATTGACATTCTGACAGCCTTACTTACCAGCATACTATGTTTACAACCCTGGCCTAATAAATATGACGGCATTACCCCGTTTTATGATTTTACTGCAATAAAATACAAATGAGCTGAGAGTATACTTTAGATAAGTAATCATTTTTACGTATTCATATCATAGACGCGCTCTATAAAATCATCAAGTTCTTTACATAATTATAACGTACTTACCCCCTAAAATCGGGAAAGTCCGTCTACGCACAAAATTTTAAAAAGTGGCTCATAAATTCGTTATGGAGCGTATTAGGACATTGATGATACATGGAATTTGTAAAGAAGGATATGCTTTAAGGCATACGTTACAAAAGTAAATTAAGTTCATTAAGTGCTCCTAGATGACCAAACAAAAATGAAAAGAAATGAAATATGCCGGCATTCCCCACCTTGACCTTAATATTGATAAAGCAATATTATCGCATAATGCAAATATCAACTTCATCATCGATAAACAGTTACAAGCTTGCGGGCGCTACACTAGACGTGGTCTGTCTGCTGTCTAATCAATAAAGAGCGCGGTTCCGTTATACTGCGTTATACACATTTTGCCGCAGTCTCTGTCAGTTGGTTATCCAGCGCAGCAGTCGGTCGTGAATTCCGAGTATTCTCGCGCGCTTTTTTGAATTTGTAGTTAGTGTACAAGTGTTAATAAAAATGTCAACTCTTCGTGAAAAATCCCAGCGTAGTGCTGCTTTGAGTCTCAGAAAAAGAAGGATTACAATTTGCCGAGATATAAATGAGAAGAAAATTGGTAAAAGTACTCTCAAAGTCTCAACAACAATCACAACTCGTGAAACCAGAAAGAGTACAAGAAACGGTTTAGAAGATACATGCTTTAGAATAACAACGCGATTACAAAATAAGTTAAATATGCACCATGCGGATGAAATCCTGGAAATAAGTCCTGAACCGCCGATCAACACAAAGAAAAATTATGAACACAATAAAATCATTAAAAGTTTGTCAGTAAAACTTGAACCAATGGCAATTGTAAGAAGCGAATCGCGGTCATTGCGTGAATATAATATCACAAGCTCTGCAAATGCAGAGCCGCGTGTAATGAAAGAAGATTCATCAAAGAACACTAAAGGAAGCAGTGTAAATAAAGCAACATCTGACACCAGTCAAGAAACTCCAAGTCATTCAATAAATAACGTTGTTACTTCAGCGGAGTTACATTCGTATAAAAATCGTAAAACAGCTAAAAAAACTTTCACAACCTGTAAAAAAGTAACAGAAACAGGCATGCCGAAGAAAGATCTTCGGCTTCAACGCAAAATTAATAAGATCAATATTAATGAAGAGGACGATGATTCAATTAATACTTTTGAGTCTGGTCTTTCAGACCAAAATAAAACAAATAAAATGTGTAGACATTTCAACCCTGATAGGAATAATGCAGCGCCTAAAAATATACAAGTGGCTCAACATGCATCGCAAAATAAAGACTCTATTAAAGAGATGAGTGTCCTAAAACGAAAACAAATTACTAAACCTAAAAAAATTGAGTGCGAGACTGAAGTACAATGCAAAGATGAGCCTAATGTTAAGAGAAGTAAGCGCATATTGCAAAATACACGAAATGCACCCAGAAATACTAAAAAGAACAATGTCAAAGCATTGCCAGCTTGCGTCTCGGAACCTGAAGATATAGTGATGGCTGAAGTTCCAGAACATGAATTTTCTCCACATCAGGTGAGTGATCCTAAAATTATTTCTAATGTGTCTTAATATTAGCTAAAGAGTTTGTTTGTTTTGGTTAACGCGCTAATCTCAGATCTCAGAAACAAAGTGTTTTGGATAGCCTATTTATCAAGGAAGGCTGTAGGCTACATAACATCACGCTATGAGCCAGAGGTACAGAATAGTAGCCCTAAATAGCGCGGGGGTAACCGCAGCTATTCCTAAACAATGTACTTAGGTCACGAAAAAATATTCGTTGATTGCATGTTTGAAACTTCCGCCGCGATATAATCCTAATGCTAAATTGTCTTAGTAACTAAATCAATTATATTATATCAAAAAGTTATAGTATATCAAAGATGAGTTTGAATGTTTTGATTCCAGAAGCTCGGGATTCTAAAAAAAGCCAAGATACCCAGCCAAAGGCGTTCAACAGTCAAGAGGAAGAAGCCACTACCTAAAAACCAGACGACCAGTTAAGTAATTCAGACATTGGTTTACGTAACCCAACGACAACCCAGGCTGGGTTGTCGTTGCGATCCTATCGCACTGGATAAGTTATTTCAGAATCCTAAGCATATCAATGAAATTAAACTGATACTAGAAAACGTGGCCGCCAGCTTTATGACATCAGATTTGTACTCAACTTCATTCTTGAAATAAAAAGTGTACTTTAGTGGGGTTGTCAATCGTATAGCCACGCTCCACCGTCCGCGATGTCGAGAGACTGAAAATTTGAATAGAAATGTATTCTAACTAGAGAGGCTATACGGCCTGTGTAATTTTTATCAATCTCAAAAAGATAGAACTTGGAGGCTTTAAATCATGACAAAAGGCGAGAAACAATTGAATATAGCCATGCATTCACCTGTTGTGACTGAAAAGTGTTTAATCTCCCCTTTGCAACGGACTGAAAATAATTTAATAAATTCACCGGCTGGAAGCAATCTGTGGACAAAGTATACTGAAATATTTGTTTTTGGCTAGTCACTATTTCCGGAAAATTATTCACAATGAGAGTTTTAAAATGTATTTTTGTAAATAAATACTTACTTACTTACAGGGCAAGTTAAGCTTGATTTCAGAGATCTGCTTGGTTAGCAGAGCTCCTCTAGATCAGGTCTTTGAGAAAAGGTTAAAATTTTATAACAACCTCAATACTACCTGTCCTTGTAGAGGGAAGCTACTGTATTTAATGATTTCTTACAACTTACCAATCACTATTATGTTTTTATAGGGCATTGAGGGAATAACTACTATATTGCTAAATACTTTATATAATTTTGATCAAATGCTTCAGTTAGGTCATGGTTAGCTGGATCTTTTCACTAAATTTATAACCACAATCTGGGATAAGTTTGCAGTTACAGCAAACGGCATTTATGTACCTAGAAATCTAATTAGATACTCAGCGCTTGCATACAGTAATGTTATTAGAATAATTATTATAAAGAGCCTTTTCGCGCATTACGTAACTAAAAACCGTAAAAGGTTTTTATCTGTAACGGAAACATTTCTGGTCCATCAATGCGACGGGCAAATCATTGTCCTGCAGATATTTATGAAACCATTTATAATGAAAATTATGTTCCTGTTATGTAAATTACGAATGTAAGTACAACATTCTATTAATTATATTTCGAAGTCTTTACATCTTACCTCTTTAATTCATAAAATAAACATATTAGCAGGGAATAAAGGGTAACCTTAAATTAACTTAAAAGTAACACTGCCAAAGGCTGAACTAATTGGCTGTATTGTATTGGCTGTGGTCAAGCTGTGGTGCTAAGTGTAAATTGCAGATTAAATCTGGTTAATATAAAATAAGCAGTAATACGTACAGATACTTACATAATTTCTCTCCTATAAAGCCATATTAGCACTGTAAAACCAAATTAATTTTGGCAATCAGATGAAAAGATATGGCTAATTTCTGATACAGTGTAATACCAAATTTAAATGATCGGTACTATAAGGTATGTAACCTAAGCCCATTCAAGGGAACATTCATGTACAGAAATTCCAGCCTTTATTTCAAGATTATTTTCCTATGATCACAAAATCTTGCCTACCGCTGCTATAAATAAACTCCATTATATAACAAAGCAACCTGATATTCAATTTAAAGTAATTAAATACATAGCTACACATAACTATAACGCGCATTGATGACATAAGACTCATACGTAATGATATTTTAATATTACCAACACTTTGTTCAATTTAAGAAGTTGAACACTATCAATATATTACTGCATAATGAAAGCACAAATAAGAAGTGAAAGAACTGAAAGCTAAAAATACTTATATGCATCATAGTAGATATAATACAATATGTTTTATATGCCGTAGTTATTTCTGAAACTTTTACAATGAGCATATCAGGTAGGTTGACTAAATAGGTAGTCACTAGTCACTTACCGAGTGTAGATTTCAGTAGGTATATTTACTACAAATACCTACTATAATTTTAACATTTTACATGAAAACATGCTTAGTTGTAAGCGTAAGTAAGTGTGTGTCTAATATAATTCTCGAAAACGCTGTAAAAAGAATCTTGTCTAAGGCGACTCTCTGCTTGTATTTAATATTAGTAAGCGCACGGTAAGTTGAGACCTGAGCGCGGTGATGTTGCTGTGTACAAAAACAGGCAATATCGTGACTAATAGGTTCACAAAAAAATAGAGTTGCCTACAGTACAACACGTAGGCTAGTGGGGAAGTGAGAAGGGTAGCGGGTGGAGGGCTATACATCCTAGGCGAGGCTCAACTTATCGCGTACGGATAGTGCAAGAACATAAATGATAAGACGATAATTAGGTACTTACGACTGAAATTAAAGGACTTTGACAGAAGTTACATTTGTAAACATATTTTTTGTTAAAGACATTTCAAGAAGGCGCGTAGGTGCCTCCTTAATTTCTTTAACAAATTATTAATTGCACAAGTCAAATGTAACAATTACTTATGTAAAGTAAGATGGCTAATGTATAAGTAAACGTGTGTCATTTAACATGAATGTCAATGTTTATGATAGGCATTTAATATTATTTAAAGAATACAATTTTAATTCACAAGATTATTGTCTAGTCATTGCAGGTGTACTTAACTGCGTTCTCTAAATTATGTGTTGCACATATTAATGCATATAAAACTGTGTCCTGATTTGATCAGTTAGTAAACATAATTTATTAGACATTGTCTCCAGTCAATATTTATTTTTGCTACTGTCTATTAAGAGTGTTAAGTACGTATAAGAATATTTAATGTACTACTTATTTATTCGTATCATACCTAGTGGAAACATTAAATTTGTTTAAGTAATCTTTAGTTACTCGAAGACAGTATTACTCAAACTGTGAACCCCTAGCTAGTATTTCGCGAATTTACCATACGCACTCGCGACCACATTTTTAAGTCGTATTTTTACTCATATTTTTATAACGTCATGACTGATCAAATTGTCAATAATGGATTTTGAGTTTCAAGACAACGAGAATATTCTAAATTATAAGAAAAATATGTAACTCCATAATTACTAAAGAACTAACATAGAGAGTTGTACGTTAGGTTAGGCGGTAGAGAGGCGGTTCAAAGTGTTCGTAAACCTATAAGTTTGAGTGGCCCTGTTTTTATAGAATTATGTTTGAATGTTTTAGTAAAGTTAAGATTTGTTCTGTATGCTTTTAATAATTTATCTATAGTTAAATAAGATGAAGTAAAAGGCAGCGATAGCCTAGTGGAGATACCAAATAGACTGCCATGCAGGGGGTATCGGGTTCGAATCCACGGCGCGCACCAATGACTTTTCGGAGTTATGTGCGTATTGGAATTGTTAATTATCGCTTGTCCCGTGCCTCGGAGAGCACGTTAAGCCGTCGGTCCCGGTTGTCATGAAGACCTTTGACAATCGCTATAGGGCGTCAGAACCTTCTAATAAACTGACACTAGTCTAAACCATGGAATATCGCTATCCCTTCGGGTTGCGGAGGTTAGACAGGCTGTCACTCTGTGGAAAAGCTAATATTCAGCCAAATCCGGTTAGACTAGTAAGCGGACCCCAGATTGAAACTGGGATAACGCTAAGGGGATGATTATGAGTTAAATAAGATGAAGTATATGCATGTCTTAATATAATAAGTATCCGTCTAGTCTAAGTGATTGTCTAGGTTAAAATTACACATATCTTTGGGAGGTATTTCCCAAAACACGAATTTTACAAATTGTAGTCCATAAGTGCATTATTATAACAACGGTATTAATATTTCGTATCAAATAAATTTTACGTACGAGGATACATTGTCTTGTTTTATTTATTTACCTAATGATTCATTCACTTAAATATATGGGAAGAATCGTGGTTATGACCAGCGTAGTCAGATTGTATCGTGGTACCTACGATTATTGCCTATTAAACGTCACTAATAAACGAAATAGATGGCGTTGGTAACGGTAGATTATAATGTAAGTAAGCTTAGGCTATAAATATTATAATTTATCTCCACCATGTCCACCTGCAGCCGTTGTCGGCCTATGCCTACAACGGCAGGAAAAGCAGTGGCCCTAATATGCTTCCTTGAGGGTCACTTAGTTGGTTTTTCGCAAGATCTGGTTTAGTGTGAGTTTCATGCATTAGCACTGAGGATATCAACGTAAGGCAAGCCGGTTATATAACTATGTACGAGTAGAATATTCATATAACAGCCCATCTGTCCATCTTGCTAGTGTGGTACAGTAGACTGACTTCGGTTTACGTAGTAACTATTTAGTAATCTGTGCTTCGGTCTGGTATCGGATAGATAGATATATGCATACCGACATTGAATGTAAGAAATAATAGCAGACGCATCAACGTTTCTAAATATATGTCTTAGCTGCAGCGGATCACTACCTTGATACACACTTAAATCAAACAAGACAATGAGCAGGTAACAATTATTTTTTCAAAAAGACTGATCATATTTTACGCTTGTTGATATTGAAATAATTATTATGTTTGCCTATTTGAATGCTATTACGCAAAGCGCCTAGGACTATTATGTTAGCAACGTTCTGACTTCTTTGGCAAGGTGCATGGTGACATGAACGCCAAAATACAGGGTGACAGGTAATTCCACGTATTCCATGAAAGAGTTAATATTTTATATCATTTGCAACAAATTTACCCCCAGCAACAAGGGGTTTAAAATTAACAGTTTCTAAGACCCGACTTCAACATACAAAGCTTTTTATTTCAGCGCCCATCCAAATATCTGAAAATTAAATCCGTTAAAAAGTAAACTGTATGTATATGACTATCATTTAATTAGGTAAACATGTTTAAACGGAGTTGCGGGTACAGACAGGCTTTTAACGAGCTACAAAATTGTTGAAGTAGCGATATGAAACCTTTTTGTATTTCTAGGCTGATATGTTTATTTTTCTTCGTAGTGCTTTTATACTATGATTTTTTATTTTAAATGTAGAATGCCACTGTTGTTTACTTTAGTCAATAATGTCATAGTTTTTTCACTGTCTTGTCAAGAAGCATGGTAACCGGATTACATAATATATTTTAATGTCTGCAAAACTAACATGTTTTATTAATCTTCTACTCGTCAAATTTTAAGTGGTTATGGGCCCAGCACGAGGGGAATTATTGTTAAACTTTAAATGGTTATGCGCCCTACACGAGAAGAAGTATTGTTGTAAATAATGGAGCTATCGAAAATTCAGATTTCGAAACTTGACGGCGAAAATTGGGTATCATGGAAGTACCGCATGTCGGCGATGTTACGTGGCATGGACGGTCTCATGGATATTGTTCAGGGAAAGATAAATAAACCAGAGAAGCCTGCAAAGAGTGATACTATGGAAGGTACAGCTTTTGAAGCGGCGATGGCTACATATCGAACGAACTTAGCCGAGTACTACAAGTTGGAAAGTACAGCTCTCTTATTGATTACGAACAATTTGTTAGACGAAACTCTCGACAAAGTAATAAGGTTCACGAATCCTAAGGAAGTATGGGATGAACTACATAGATTGTACGATGGTGTATCTGAAGACCATTTATACAGGAAATGTATGGAATTCTTTCAATACAAATGGGAATCTACTTCAGGAAATGATATGAAAGCTCATATTTCAAAGATGAAAAACTTATGGCACAGCTCAAATCAGGAGCTTATCAAAGACGAAGGTAAAGAATTACCAGAATTGTTATTGATATGCAAGATTATGGAGACCCTGCCAGAAAGCTATTTCAATTTTAAATCGAGCTGGTTACTCATGTCTAAGAAGGATAGAACCATGGAGAACCTTACTAGTCAGTTATGTACTCACGAGAAGGCATTGTTAGCTAAGGAGAACAAACGCAACTAACACATTCTCTGACGTAGACTCAGACAGAGTCTACGTCAGAGAATGTGTTAGTTGCGAAAGGTACCAAGAAATGTAGAAACACCAAGAAGGGTAATGGTGAAGGTAGTAAAGAGGAGAACAAAAAGGCTTTCAGGTGTCACATTTGTAAGGAAGTCGGGCACTTTAAGAAGGACTGTCCTAAGAAAGAACAGGTTCGAAAAAAAGGTCCTACAACAAGTATGTGGGCAGTAAAGGTTAATGCGACAGATTGCGCTCAACATCGTGATGATTGGTATGTTGACAACGGAGCCACACACCATATTACAATGCGAGGCGACCTGTTTGAGGAATTTGAACGCTTTACGGAACCATGTACAGTGACAACAGCTAATGGAAAGCAAGTTGATGCCTTGGGTAAAGGAAGCATTTTGATGAAAACAAAGAATGAGGTATCGTTTTATTTGAGAAATGTTTGGTATGTTCCTCAGATTACTACAAACCTGTTTTCGGTACTAGCAGCGCAGGACATGAATCCGAGAAGCGTGTTTCAGTCACGTATGATTACCTGCTCATTGAAAGTTAATAAGACAGTAACCGTTACTGGAGATAGACAGAGATATGGTGGACTATACAAGCTAAACTGCAAGGCGATACAACCAAATAGAAGCGTTGTTGTTAATACGGTTGATACGCTGCAGCTTTATCACGAACGTATGGGTCACCAGGATAAACGTCATGTGAAGAATGTAATAGAGAAAGAGCTGAATGTGAAAACTAAGAATGATGGGACATTATGCGAAGGATGCATTTTCGGGAAAACACATAGGAAGAAGTTTGGTGTTAGAGAAAAAGCAAGTAGTCCAGGAGAACGCATACATTCGGACGTCTGTGGTCCGTTCCCACCTTCAGGCTCTAAGTTTAGATACTTTGTACTCTTTAAAGACGAATACACTCGCTATCGATATGTCTATTGTATGAAACAGAAGTCAGAAGTCCCTGCAAAGTTGCGAATGATGTTAGCTGAAGCAAAGGCAGTTGGACACACCATTAAGGAGTTTCTAAGTGACAATGGAGGGGAATTCGATAATGCGGAAGTCAAAAAAGAATTACAGAAGTACGGAATACATCAACGGTTAGTTATGCCCTATACTCCAGAACAGAACGGGTGCAGTGAAAGAGAAAACCGTACGATTGTTGAAATGGCCAGAGCAATGATGCATGCTCATGAAGAGCTTCCTCAAGAACTGTGGGCAGAGTTGGTAAATACAGCGACGTATATTCTGAATAGAACAGGACCAACTTCTGTGAAACACAAGTCTCCGTACGAGTTGTGGTTTGGGAAGAAGCCGCAAATCAAACATTTGAGGATCATTGGTTCGACTTGCTACGCGCATATTCCGAAACAGAAAAGGAAGAAGATGCAGAAGAAAGCAAAGAAGTGTTACTTGGTTGGCTATGACAATGATGACGGTTATAGACTCTGGTACAGAGAGTCGGATACTATAGTTAGATCCAGAGATGTCACATTTGATGAGAGACCACTGGCGACTAATTTAGGAAGTGAAGAACCTGAGGATACTGAAAGTTCACAAGTAACAGAGACAGCTGACATAGAAGTTCCAATATATGTAAGGAAGGAACGACATGATAATGAGATACCGAAACCAGTCACAGCTGAAGAAGACAGAGGAAGACCTATTGAGACAAATAACGAAGTTGAACTCTCGGAGGACACGGAAGTTATTGAGGGTCCTGTTACTAGCGGTGATGAAGAAGAATTTGAAGATGCGCGTATAGAGGAGTTGGAAGACGAATCTATTGAATTGGGCAGGCAAGGTATGCAGCTCAGAGATCGATCACTCCTGCAGCGACCATTGAAATTCAATGATTACGTTTCTCATGTCAATACCAGCGATGATTGTTACTACGAACCAGGAACTTACAAGGAAGCTATAGATTGCCCAGATAAAGACCTTGGCGCAAAGCTATGGATTGCGAGATTGGATCCTTAAAAGCAAATGGAACGTGGGTTCTTGAGAAATTGCCTAAGAATCGGAAAGCAATACCTTGTAAATGGATCTATAAAGTGAAATTAAACCCAGATGGTTCAGTAGATAAATATAAGGCACGTCTTGTCGTAAAAGGTTTTAGACAGAAGAAAGGGGAAGATTATGATCAGACCTTTAGCCCTGTAGCTAAGATGGCAACTATTAGAGCGGTGCTGAGCTTAGCAGCTAATGAAGGAATGGCACTACGTCAGTTTGACATCTGTACAGCCTTTTTATATGGTTCGTTGACTGAGGAAGAGATATTCATGCGGCAACCGGAAGGATATGATGATGGTAGCGGACGAGTATGCTTGCTTAAGAAAAGCTTGTATGGGTTAAAACAGGCTCCACGATGTTGGAACACGACGATCATAAACTACTTCAAGGAAATTGGCTTTGAAGTCAGTGAAGCTGACCCCTGCCTGTTTAAGAGAGAAAGATCTAATGGGAAATTATTAGTTGCTCTGTACGTCGACGACGGTCTTATAACTGGTTCAAATGAAGGACTGATTGATGAATTCATTAAGGAATTGAAAAAGAAGTTTGCGATGACTTATAAACCTGTATCATATTACTTGGGTATGGAGGTTGAAGTCAGAGAAGGCGGTGATATTAAAATACACCAAACTTCTTATGTAAAGAAAATCTTGAAGAGATTTGGTATGGAAAACTGCAAACCAGTAAGCACTCCTATGGTAAAGGACCCTGTACCACAGGAAACAGAGAAGGTTGATGACTACTTTCTGAAGAATTATAGACAAGTAGTAGGTGCTCTTGCTTATCTGATGGTGTGCACAAGGCCTGACATAGCATATCCTGTCAGTGTAGTATCCAGAAGCTTGGAAAACCCGACTCACATGGATTGTGTTCGGTTGAAGCGCATTCTAAGATATCTACAGTACACTCCAGATATGGGAATTCTGTATAAGAAGGATTACAGGAGAGGTGTTCTGGAATGTTACAGTGATGCAGATCACGGTGGAGATCTGACAACAGGGAGATCAACTACTGGAGTTGTATGCATTTATGCTGGAGGCGCCGTGTCATGGTTGAGCCAGAGACAACCCAGTGTGGCTATTTCCACTACAGAAGCCGAGATTGTCGCAGCTAGTGAGGCAGCGAAAGAAGGCACTTGGCTAGCTCGTCTAATGCAAGGCATGACGAAGATGGAGGCTTCACCTGTTCTCTATGTGGATAACGAAGCGGCTGTGAGATTAGCTGAGAATCCTGAGTTCCATAGAAGAACTAAGCACATTCGAATACGCCACTTCTTTGTGCGAGAACTGGTGACTGCTGGAGAAATGAAGGTGAATAGGATCAGCACTGAGAAGCAGCTGGCAGATCTCTTCACAAAGCCACTGGCTAGGCCGAGGCTTATCAGCCTACAAGAACAGCTAGGTCTACACATCGAGAGAAGGTGTTGAAGTAGCGATATGAAACCTTTTTGTATTTCTAGGCTGATATGTTTCTTTTTCTTCGTAGTGCTTTTATACTATGATTTTTTATTTTAAATGTAGAATGCCACTGTTGTTTACTTTAGTCAATAATGTCATAGTTTTTTCACTGTCTTGTCAAGAAGCATGGTAACCGGATTACATAATATATTTTAATGTCTGCAAAACTAACATGTTTTATTAATCTTCCACTCGTCAAATTTTAAGTAAAATGACTTTCTAGTGGGCCAATGAATGCGCCAAACGAAACACTAATCGAAGTGACGTAAAGGCCAATTTCCACTGTGATTAGTGCAAGGGCAAGTGATTAGCGTGAACCTGAAGTGCGCATTGGCCTGAACTCGAATCATATAAATTTCACAACAATGATAATTATTGATCACATCGTTATTGATACTTGATTTATTCCTCATCGTGCTGACTACATAATATATTAATTATTAGCATATTATAAGTGAATTATTCCTCTTTTAATTTTGGACACAATAATAGCTTACTACATTAGTGACTTTTTACCCTTATAATTTTAAACACAAAATATCTATAGCCTAAGCAGTAGTTTAAAAAGTAATGCATAAAACTTTGTGTAGTCTATGATACCTACTCTATTTTTTGTTGTCTATGTTTATCTCCGTCACCCCGACCGAGAGAATGTTTTTGTGAAGAAATCTAATTGTAAAACGCTAAGCTAAACTAAATTTGTTTATTTAAGTTGAACATTATAGTCATGAAACATGATTCGTGCGGTGAGAAGTGCATTTTTATGCGTCGTGCTAGTTGCAGTGACGGTTTACGGCAGGATACACAAGTTGCATCTTACGGTAAGTAAAGAATTGTTATATTTTAGATACCTTTCTACTATTATTGCAAGGTTTTTGTAGGACTGATTTACGAAAGCTAATTTCTAGCAAAATAATGAGCTACAATGAGCTAAATATGCGTAGGGGTAATCACAATGTAATGAAGCCATGCAAATCTCATATTTCTTCATAAAAGTATTATTCTCTTACTGTAGTATTATTGTAGATGGTATTTCATAAAGCAGTCTTATAATTTAACAGAATTTCATAATACTTTTAATTTAAATTTTGCGACTGCCTTGTGTCAATACATGCCTACTCAAATTTTCTTAGATGGAGTTTGAACTTGATTGTATGAATAGTTATGGAGATTATATGTTTATTTATGGCAGAGGGATTACGATATCTTTAACACAAGGCTCAGTGGCCTTGTTGCTGATCTTTTATAATCTTAATATCTAAATAACACTCAATAAGCAATCCTTGAGTTGCATTCCACTATGTAGACTTGGGTGGTATCTAATAATATAATAGACAGGACCATTACGAATCCTCTTGTCCATTATCATTGGGCATTGATTAGCTGTTTAAAGATCCCTGCAGGTATAGAACTTAGGTTCTTATATGTGATGCATGCTGTTTTTTTTCTGCGAGATTTAAACACGTTTTACTTATCAACAATCATGTGTTGATGTGTTCAATAGGTTTCAACTGGTCTGCTTGTTGCTCACTTACTATTTAATTATAAATTGTGAGCAAGATTTGATTGACTACCTTGATAGATAGATAATTTTATTGATAGATCTATACAAATAAATAAAATTAAAGTCTTTGATTTCACCATAAGAGTATATTAAAGCTATTTACATTTCTATAAAAACAATTTTATAGTTTTTTTTAAGAATTAACAAGACAAAGTATCACTAGGCTTCTTTATAAATTGTTTAACTAGAACAGCATTTCGTAAACTATGAATATTAGATATAGATAGAAGCAAATATTAAGTGGGTCCTGTGTACAGCAATGCAGATTCTAATTTGGATAAATAACACAGCATCAAGGGATGCCACTACTTGCTACAAGAGAATCAGAGCATTATAACAATATTTAAGGTCCTCCTTTTTTCTAATGAGCTAAGAATTTGGTCTCAATTTTGGTTTTCTTTTTTGGTAGCATGCATACAACTTTGAGAACCAATGATCTAAAAGAAAAATATTCACTATTTAATAAATCGGTTATAAATACAGTAGGAACTTGGTAATCCGGCAGGCATATTTTATCGTTGATTATCACAAGTGCCTTGCCGATTATCAAATTTGTATGGGAAGTAAAAGCTTTATACATAAAATGTAAAATAAATCCTACATATCATAAATAGGTATCCAGAATAAAAGACTAGACCGCTCTGTAATCCGGCATTTGGCTATATAAAGTGCTGGATTATTAAGCGGGTTACCTGAGTCGCTGCCTGACTACTGAGCGTGCCGTATTGGCGAGCGGCGATTTACTAAGCGCCTACTGTATTAATTATTTTGTTCAATCACAATGAAAATTAAATTATATTATGTAAGGACTCATGTTATATGATTATTATCTGATATTTTACAATGTTTCTTATACTTTAGTTAATACAACCATCTATATATGAAATTGTGGCGTTACTGACTGATTGACAGACAATGCATAGCCGAAACTACTGGTCGCATGAGGCTGACATTTGACGTGTGTGTTACTTGGGCAGTGGAGAGGTGCACTAAGGGATTTTCCGAAATTCTCACAGGATAGGGAAGAAACGGTTACATTAATTAAAAAGATAATAGAGATTTACATGTATAATGTCATTTTGACTAAACCTTTTGGAATATTGCTATCCCTTTGGGTTGCGGAGGTCCAACGGTAATCACTCTGTGGAAAAGTTGATATACTTTCATATCTGGTTAGATCAGTAAGCGGACCTTGGGCTCCAAGGCATGTAAGTCTTGGATGCAATTGTTATAACCCTAGAGCGATGATGAATGTCATTTTGCCATCTACATTATGATGTTTTATGTTTGTTCAAAACACAAATAAGTACTTAGTAAAGTTATTTGGAGCACATAGCAAAAATTACACTTACTGGAGCGGTAAGTGTAATTTTTGGTTTCACTTACGGTTTTCAGTGTTGTTTTTTGCTCATCACATACCTAAACAATATTCAAATAATGCGAGCGTTAACGTCTTCCAGTCGAATAAATTATTATATGTTACGTTACTCTTTCAATTCAGTGATAAGATTTTGCATGTGCTCTGTTTACTGACAAAATATGTACCGTCAACTACAAAAGTCGCACCACACCAAAATTTTTGCTGACTAATTTATGAGTAAAGCTCTCCTATTATTTTATTTTCAATAAATTACACTAGTCTGAGATCCGTAGAAGAGAAACCTTCACTGACCTGGTTATTGGATGAAAAGTATTTCATATAAAATTTTGCATGTTACAAAATATATCGCGAATGGGTTGGTAAAAAAAATCAGACATTTTGCACTTTTATTCACACAATCTAATGAAACAGTAATTTCAGTCGATTCGCACTGCTTCTTTATAAAATTCTAAGAATTAAACATGTACATGTCGCGTATACACTGACGCGACATCGGGTTTTATACAAGCAATTCTTGGCATTAGCGAGTCCATCAGTTATAGCCTGGTAGTTTGACTCTGTAAAGGTTGACTAAAAGCAGCGATAGCCGAGTGGATATACCAACAGACTGCCATGCAGAGGGTATCGGGTACGAATCCACGCCGCGCACCAATGACTTTTCGGAGTTATGTGCTTATTGAATTGTTAATTATCGCTTGTCCCGTGCCTCGGAGAGCACGTTAAGCCGTCGGTCCCGGTTGCCATGAAGATCTTTGACAGTCGTTGCTGGGCGTCAGTGCCTTCTAAATAAACTGACACTAGTCTAAACTATGGAATATCGCTATCCCTTCGGGTTGCGGAGGTCAGACAGGCAGTCGCTCTGTGGAAAAGCTAATATTCAGCCAAATCCGGTTAGACTAGTAAGCGGACTCCAGATTGAAACTGGGATAACGCTAAGAGAAAGAAGAAAGGTTGACTAAAAGGAGGTATCGTTAGAGGCCGCTTTACATAAGACATAAGTTTCGTAATATACATACATACATACATAGATTCACGCCTGTTTCCCGGAGGGGTAGGCAGAGACTACGGAGCGCCATTTGCAACGATCTTGACATATCTCTCTTGCTTCATTCACTCCCATCAGATTCCTCATGCATGCTCTTCTGTTCAGAGTACTTCTAACCTGTCCTGTTTTTAGGATGTCTCCAATCTGGTTCTGGTTATATGATTGGTCGAAACGCCTGTACTAAAAGATGGAGCTAGCTATAGAGCTTGTACTGTCCCACTGGTATGCAAAGGCCTCTGCTCTTTGCGATCTATGACCAGTCGACCTCAAAAGCCATCCCGTGTCGTAGTATAATACATACATACATAGGTAGGCAGAGACTACGGTACCTTATTTGCAACGATCTCGACATACCTCTCTTCATTCATTCACTCTCATCAAATTTCTCATGCATGCTCTTTGGTTTCTTTGGAGGGTATTATAATAATTTAATATTAATGATAAATAATATAAAGTTGTTACTTAAATATTATTTATCATTAAACTATAGTGTATATTGAGGGCGTGTGCAATGTTTTATTATAACAGTTATTTTACGATATACAATCATAAAACGTGGGTGACATATTATGCATGACATAGTACGATCAAAAGTTAATCTTATATTTAATCTGTATCCAATAATCTTTACAGTCATAAAAAAAACTATATAAAATGTTATCGTTGTTTAGTACAAGATGGTTAACAAGCGCTTAGACGAAGGAAAGAAAGAGTACAACGTTTATTTATCTAAACCGTAGAATGGATAGCTATTATTTTAGAAATAGCCTTAACCTAATGGAAGGAAAGAGGAACCCACCACGCACCCTCGGATTGACCACCCCAACTATTGCAATAGAAAAAGGTTGACAATACCGAACTCCTCTAAAAGGATAAGGGATATAGGAATGGTATGGGTTCCAGGAAGATACCTGACTTGCAGTATACCGCTGTATGCGCCGACTATTCTTCGACACGTGTTTCGCCTCTGCACGAGGCATCCTCAGGAGCGATGGGCAACGACTGAGGCTTTGGCTCAGTCGTTGCCCATCGCTGGAATGGTATGAACCCATACCATTCCTATATCCTTTTAGAGGAGTTCGGTATTGTCAACCTTTTTCTATTGCAATAGTTGGGGTGGTCAATCCGAGGGTGCGTGGTGGATTCCTCTTTCCTTCCATTAGGTTACAATGGAGTTCCGCCAAGTAACGCCTGATTCAATCAACTATAGAAATAGCCTTGTCTTCATTATCTTATTTTTTATTTTTATTTATTTATTAAACTTCATACATACACTGTAGAGATATATGTATAGGCGGACTTAATGCCTAAGGCATTCTCTACCAGTCTACCTTTTGGGTGGTGCAGAGATTGAACAAAGTAGGTGTAAATTGAAGTTACTATAGGTAGAGAAGCGTTGAAAACGTCTTCGTAGCGTTGTCCCGGGTAGAATCCAAAACTTTCGATTTGGGACCCCAAGGCCAGCTTACCTTGTGTATTAAAATTAAAACGAACAATCTGTAAATCTTCGTCGAAACGAGACAGCTGAGACAAGCCTTATTTGAAAGAAATAATCGAAAAGAATTCAGTGCCTTGATATACTCTTTTAAGAGCCACTGAGTTACTGCATTCTAAGCCTGCTGTCACCTAGTCTTTTAAGCGCCACTAAGTTACTGCATCCTAAGCCTGCTGTCACCTCCATGGGCGAATATGCCGTCAGTATGCCATCATAAGTAGATGTTACTGGCGAACGACAGTGACTCCATGCTTTTTCGCCGCGATACGCTTGTCATTGTCTGTGTGACGGTACTCGCGGCTATCCTTCGCGGTACGCGATGAGCAGTTGCCATCACGCTGCAACTGGTAAGGTGCGTCGATACGCCGATTGCAAAACATTAGCTGCTCTACCATGAGTTTAATCACCGCACTTTCAGAATTACATTTTGGCGTACTGATTGACTCGTGCTGGGTTCTTCGACGATATGGTCATGCAGCGCGCCAATCAGTGTGCTGAATGCCTTTCGAATCGACATGAGACGTGCGGAGACTAAACTCATGCTAGAGGCAATTTTAAAATGGTCTATGCTTTATAAACATTACGAATATCGATTTTGGCATTACTAGAAATTACTTATTACTAAGTATATTGTTAAGAATACAAAACATAATATTATTATACTAAGGCTTCTTTGAAACCTTTTAGTCAATAATATTTAGGCTTATGCAAGATACTACGTTGCGGTAAATAGCTCGGTAATCTTATAAACATTCATTTTGTTTCCGTGAAATTATGAAACCTTGACAATGGATGTGATCTCACACGGTTTACGAGAAAATCAAACACGACAATGTCTTCTTGTGACTAAAGCTGATATATGGCCATAGTCTATGCCGAAACATGGCCAATTATACTATATGTCACTCTTGTTTTCAAAGAATTACGACTCGTTATATAAATATTAGTATGGGTACAAGTCGAAATATTTCCAAAGAATTTAAACAAACACGCAATCTGGTAATTACAGATATTCAAAATAGATATGATATATGCTATGATCTCGCTATAATATTTTATTGCGTGAGGTTCTCGTCAATGAGAAACATTACTGCAGCCTTATGACATCAGGGCATGGACAGGGTATTAGCGCTTGGACTAAGCAACAAATTTTCACCGAATACAGAACTTTTGGAGGGGCGCTCCAAGATGTTTTCTTCATCGTGTATAAGTTTGTAGTGTGTCTGACAAATTTCTGACAGAATGTCTAGCTAACCCGACAGGTTGTCGACTGCATTTGCTTGTTGCACCGTCTTAAAAAAAACATGCAAATTTTGCTGCGCTTGTGTTTTAGATGCAGTCAGTTCATAATGATGTTAAAACCGAGTTTACACTTTGTGTTAATTTTTTCTCCGTAAAATGTTTAAAGAATGTTCGATTATGGTTAAAAGTTAAGAGTTTCATTGTTTACTACCTAAATAGGCTAGAATGTTAATAAAGTCATCGGGTATTGCACAACCTTGATTGTTTTGCAATAATGACCTTTTGATAATTTGTAATACTTGTTTAGGATGTTGAGATTCCTTTTTCTATAGGCTTAGTACAAAATTTGGTCTTCATGAGTTTTTTTTAGTTTTAGTTTACTCAAATTACGAAACAATTTTCTAACCGTACATGGCAGTAACACTGACCCAAATGAATCAAACTCGAGACGAAAACTCAAAAAACTCATAGGTTCGCACTCGCACACAAATCTCTGAAATGAAAAATCCCGTGATTGAAGTTATAAAAAGTATTTTCACTTCATTATAATCCTCTTAGCGTTATCCCAGTTTCCATCTGGGGTCCGCTTTCTAGTCTAACCAGATTTGGCTGAATATTAGCTTTTCCACAGAGCGACTGCCTGTCTGACCTCCGCAACCCGAAGGGATAGCGATATTTCATGGTTTAGACTAGTGTCAGTTTATTTAGAAGCTATTGACGCCCTGTAATGACTTTCAAAGATCTTCATGACAACCGGGACCGACGGCTTAACGTGCTCTCCGAGGCACGGGACAAGCGATAATTAACAATTCAATACGCACATAACTCCGAAAAGTCATTTGTGCGCGCCGTGGATTCGAACCCGATACCCTCTGCATGGCAGTCTGTTGGTATATCCACTCGGCTATCGCTGCCTTAAAAAACTATTTTCACTTCATTAATTTATTATTCGACTCGTATGTACGTGTGTAATATATTAACAATCCCCTATTAACGCTAAGACGGACCATCAATATTTTATCTATCCATGAATTTGGCTAATAGAGACATACTCCTATATTTGACATAAGCACTCAATTAGCCAAATCCATGTACCTATTGTATAGTTTAAATATTGGGACCGGCAATTAGGTTTAGTCGCCCGTGTGTGACTTGTTCTAGTATACTATACCTAAGTATTACATACATATATATACATATACTGACACCTTTTGCCCGTCGGGGTAGGCAGAGACAACAGAACGCCACTTGCTCCTATCCTTACAAACCTCACGCGCTCCCTCTACACTAATTACTCTTTTCATACATGCTCGCCGGTTGCGGGTGCTTCGGACCTTTCCGTATATTTCTTAGGATGTCTCCAATTTGGTCGACGAATGTCCGCCGAGGTCTGAAGCGACCGACTTGCCCACACACATTTGCCTTATATATCTGATTCGTCATTATTTCTTCACTCATTCGCTCCACGTGTCCAAACCACCTAAGCATTCCTTTCTCAATCCTTGTCACCACATCTTCTTTCAGTCCACTGCTCTTTCGTATAGTTGCATTCGGAATTCTATCAATCAGTCTTACCCCACACATATTACGCAGTGATCGCATCTCAACTGCGTTAATTCTACTTTCATGCTCTTTCTGCCAAACCCAGCTCTCACTTCCATACATCAACGTGGGGACAAGCACTCCATTGTGAACCGCTAACCTAAGTATTAATTCAGTACTTTAGTAGTAAAGCTACGGCGAAGAATCCCTGATTGATAGCAATTTCAGCCAATTAGCTACGTGCTGGCCGTTGCTCGGGATCATTAAATACGGTGTTTGTATTTCTGTAGTAGGTCTCCGAGATCAATTGATCAATCAATCACTAGAAGATTTTCGTTGTTCATAAAAAGGGTGAAAGAGTAATAGTGATTTTCGGAATACATTAAGCTGTTTATGAAATAATATATTTTGCATACAGTAGTGTAACAGTGACTGCCTCCGTGGTCATGTGGATAGCGTTTTCGACTGCTGATCGGAGGTCCCCGGTTCGATTCCCGGGTCGGGCAAAAGTGTTACTGGGATTTTTCGAATACTCAGTAGCAGCCCGGAGTCTGTTGATGTGCCCGGTAACGGCAATAGGCTCGCCCCCTATTACGTGGGACCTAAAAATTCATGGTGAAATGTGGGTGTAATATTTACACCTTTGCCTACCCCTTCGGAGATACAGGCTTGAGACTATAAAATATAAATATAAATAATATACATACAGTAGTAAGCGATCACATGCTTTAGATACCCCACAGTTGCATATGACCACGGTATTCCATAGATCATCACTATGGATGTGTATTAAATACCATCCCATAAAAACCATACTTGTCAAAAAACCAAGTCTTCGCAACTTAGTTCTTCTACCGTAAAAAGTTGTGAGATCCATATAATACCAAGTCGGATATTCATTTAACGTTTTAAATAAATAGATAACATAGACAACCCACCCGGCGGTCATTAAAGTTTTCAGCAAATATTACAGTGAGCTTGTGGCCGAAGCCATAAATGTAACAGCTACGTATATTTGTTACTTGTTGCCGTTACGCACGTAATAATTCAAGGTCACTAGTAACATGCTACTGAACAGGAAACATTTGTGAAATAACATGATTGGCGTTTGTAGTGGAGACACAATTTACCTTTGAACCCAGTCTGTTACAGCAAATTGAAGTACACATTGAACTTGCTGTAAATGTGTAGCGTTTATATGGCATGCTGGTTTTATGAGAATACACACTTAAGAGGTGGAATACACCTAATAAACGACAGATATTACGATTGTCTTAGATGCTTTTGGAAATGGTTATTGATGACTAAAGGTTATAAGAAAGGGCGCGATTCTTACATTCCTTAGCATCCGTCCTGTTTATAATGGCAAAAAAATATTTGTGGGTAATCTTCATATCGCAATCAAGGATATAGTAGAGCAAGCCCGCAGCTACTCCCGCAGATTTATTGTTAATATAACTGTTTCTGTCCGATCCCGTTGGACGGTTGAAATTTCAGAACAGCAGGCTAATTCTCGTATTTTATATGACATTGAAATTATATTTTGAATGGACTCAGAAGCGGTATTCTGCTAACCAAATGTCATTATCGTATATTTTGAAATAAACAGTTCGTCGTTGACACATATTTTGACACTTGTTTCACTCTACGATCTCGTTACAACTTCATTCAAATACCAGATCATTTAGAAGAATACGATTTTTGCGACGTAAGATGACACTGACATTATATCGAAACTGTATTTTGAACAAATTTATTTAGGAGAATCGGGCCCCTGAGTGCTCTCAGAAGGGATGTCCTGAAATTCCTACCATCCCTAAGGAACATACATGGCAACTTTCAGCTGTCTGCGCTCAATAGTTTTACCTGTAACTTGTCTGTCAGTCAGTCAGTAACGCAAGGATTTTAAACATACAGATTACGCCATACTGATTGCCATATCGTTATTTAAGATTACTGTCTATATACTTGTAATACCATTGTTATCATTAGTGACTGCTTTCTTTCAATTGCCAACTGTTTCTTGATAACTTTGATGACAAAACACGTTGTAAAAGACATTTGTAGTAACCGGTTACTGATAATCTTCGTGTTACTCACAGCTGTAAAGAACAGACTTCTAAACTGGATATTAAAGCGTTTGGATACTAAACTGGAAATTAGCCGTGTGGTTGACGGCATAGAATACAAGTGTCACCACCCCCTATCTTCCCGTGGGTGTCGTAAGAGGCGACTAAGGGATAACACGATGGAAATACCATCTTTGCGTAGAGACGGAAAACTCGACATCAAACCCTCTACGACTGCCTCGTTGGTCTCGCGGCATAAATGTGCGCGTGGGATCGGGAGGTCCCGGGTTCGATTCCTGGGTCGGGCAGTGTTATTGGGTTTTTCTGTCACGAAATTCTCAGTAGCCGCACGGAGTCTGGAAATGTGCCCGGTACGGCAATAGGCTCGCCCCTTTTTACGTGGGACTAAAGTATATCCGGCGAAAAGTGGGTGTAGAAATACACCTCTGCCTACCCCTTCGGGGATAAAAGGCGTGACGTTATGTATGTATGTAAGTATGTAAAGCGTTTTCTTTTGACAACACGCAAATTTGTTAAATGATGTAGGTTTATTTATTTTTTCTTTATAAACAGAGTTCTTACACCGAAGATACTGGATACAGTTTGAATGCTCATTCCATTTAGTACCCAGCACGACTAGCGCAATCGTTAATTGATTATTAAAACACATTATGCATCAATAAAATTCTTGCATTAGTAACTGGTAGACAACGCGTAGCCGGAACTATTAAACAGGGATTTCAGAAGCGATCGGGCACAAACGATTAAATTTAAATTATCTATGTATAGACCCACGCCCGAAGGGGTAGGCAGATGTGTAATATTATACCCACATTTCGCCATGAATTTTTAGGTCCCATGTAATAGAGGGCAAGCCTATTGCCTAAATTAAAATTAATGTGTGTGTGCATTCTCTAGTTTAGTATATTAAGGCGAGGTTGCAGCAGTACAGTGCGTAGCTCGACCTCACCCCCCGCAAAAACAAAACCACGGCGGTGGCGTCAGCGAGTGAGCGGGGGGAGGGGAGGGGGCGTTTCGTGTGTGCGTGTGCCACAGCGCAGCGTAATAAAACCGTAGATGAGTTATGCGAACTTCAAAAGTGGCACATTAAAAACAGGCTTAATGTCTCATTTGGCTTTAGTCGCGTACGCACTGCGGTCGGAAGCGCTCGCTCTTTTACTCGCGTGTGTGTACGTTACATTTGAAAATGTCGTCGTGTGTAGTGAGATTTTGCACAAACTATAGTAGGAAAATGACTAAAAGTTATGGAATCACTTCTCACTCATGAGTATTACAATATTACAACGTTTTATTTATAATTTATAATATATTCAGTATCACAAATAATAGAGTGAATAAAAAAATTGGCATTTAGCGAGTGTAAAAGAGAAGCAGTATTGTGCGTGTTCAAAGACTAAAAAACAAAGTATCCAGATGGGACATTCGTAATAATAAAATACTGATGTGTGTTTTTGTCAAGTAATAAAAGTGATTTGAGGCTGAATCAACACAATATATTATTATTATAGAAATACAAAATCATACGTAAGTTACAAACATTGACGGATGATCAAAGTCCCTTCATTTGTTCTTGTTTTTCTCCTTTTAATATTAAACAACTAAATAGATTGTACTGCACTGTTTTCGCTGCCGACCCACCGTACCCCTGGCAGTACCCCTGGGGGTATGGTGGGTCTTTCAAAGCTTAACCGTACTCCCAGATAATATTGTTGTGTAATTAGTTTATTAATTTCAGTTCGTTAATTTCAAGTTCTACTATTTTGTGAGATCATTCCCAGTATAGTAGTAGTATTGAACAATCGATTTTAAACTTTCGCGATTTGTATACATCATACAATATTATTTAGCGGGTCTTAGGAGAATAACAGAGGTATTTATGCCTTGAAATAAATAAATTATCGCGACTAAGACCCGCTAAATAATATTGTATAGTATTGAACAATTCTATGATAGAACTGTCCTAATTCTATTAGCACAACTTGATGAGGAGAACAGAACTAATGGGATAAGTAATAGGAAATGTCCCAGTCTAGTTCTATGTATGTTTTTACAAGGGTATTCAATAGAACTACTGCGAAAGATCTACGGATCACTACGGTGTCACGACATCGCGCTCATATATCCGAATGAATATGTTTTGTAGACGTTCATTTGTTTAATGTGTAAAACAAATGAACGTCTACAAAACAAATTAACGCCTACAAAACAAATGAACGTCTACAAAACAAATGACTTACAGAAAGTGATCAGCTATCGATAGTGATTGCAGAAAACAGGTGCATGCGATTTTCAACCTAATTGACATTAGTCAGAATTTATAGTTTTATTACCCTAATATTGCCAGAAAGCGAGAAAAAGCAAAAAAAATGTTTGTCATGAATTGTCAATAAGGTCGAAAATCGCATGCACCTGTTTTTTGCAATCACTATCGATAGCTGATCACTTTCTGGTAGTCATTTGTTTTGTAGACGTTCATTTGTTTTGTAGACGTTCATTTGTTTTGTAGACGTTCAATTGTTTTGTAGACGTTCATTCGTTTAACACATTTTTATACATATAGATTTATTCGGATATGTGAGCGCGATGTTGTGACACTACCCTTGTAAAACATACATAGAACTAGTGGTAAATTTCCTATAACTGTTCCCATTAGTTCTATTCTTCTCATCAAATTGTGCTAATAGAACTAGTGGGAAAAAGTCTCACTAGTTCTATCATAGAACTGTTCAATAGAACTAGTGGGAATGATTCGACAGCGCAAGGATGATGATGATGACGGGTCTTCAACAGTACCACAGCTTATACCTATAATATACAAAGCATTATAACCATTAGCAGTAATACCTAAACGTTTTATTCTCTAATTTATCTCCTTGTTGCACTATATCATCGTACTAGCGCTTGTCTTCGCTTGTCTAAAAATACAAAAACGTAAGTAGTAAGTCATTATCATACGAGAGATAACACTGTCCAGTTTAATGTCCACGTAGCACGTTGGTATAACACTACGAGCATTTCAGCCAGGAGTACGGTTAAGCTTTAAAAGACCCACCATACCCCCAGGGGTATCGCCAGGGCTACGGTGGGTCCGCAGCGCACAGTTTTTATATTAACGTACTGTTTTAGGTTTCCATTGAATGAAATGAGAAGAATAAAATGTACTTTTTTAATAAATGTTATAAATAAATCACATCGACTTTTTATTTCCCTATCTTAAATGAATGAATCAAATTTACTTTGAGGAGAATTGAATTTACTCAAGACAGACAAAGTGATCATGTCGCATCTGAGTCAAATTATTGTTTGTGAAACGGTCAGCATGATGTCACAATGCGCGTCGGTCCAGAGAGTATATGATTATCTCTATTTCGCGCTTGCGATTAGATGTGCTATCTCACTTACACTTCTTATCTAATTCTTAGTGTGTCGTTTTGACATATATTAGTGTGTATACGCTTTTCGCGATGCGTGCCACTCGTAAGCTCCGTCATGTTACCTTGTCAGTAACCTGTCTACGGTTTCTTACTAGTATGTCTATGGTTTGAACGATTGAGTTTGGAATACGAATTACTTTGTACTTTTGCGAAAACGTACATGCGGGGGTGGAGGGGGATTTTGCGGAGCAACGACGTACGTCCGCCCTCAATCACGCCTAGACAGGCACTGATGAACGGCCGGCGAGCGATATAATGCCAACATGTTGACTATTTTTTTTCTTGCAGAAAAATGATAACGAAATTACAAAATCTGTTTTTAGCATTTATTTTAAAATAAAGAGCTGCTTCTATTGATAATACTTTCATATAAATTCATTATGGAATGTCTAAGCAGTACACGTTTAAAATTGTGATTTAGTGCCATGTTTGACTTTTTTTTTATCGAGCCAATCATTTCAAATCGTGTTTCTATCTTTACGATTTACTAGAAGATATGTTCAACTTTTATACTTAAATTTTTATTCATTAAAAATATCATAGTTCATGTGACTTTCAGACGTTCAAAAATCTTAAAAAGTACTGCAACCTCGCCTTAAGTAGAGCAAATGTGTTCCAACAAATTTATAAGTTGACTGAAAGGCTTACAGATAAACTTTGAAAATTATTTTACGCCGTATTCGCTTTAGATGTATCTTATAAGCTAAAGAGCTATAAGCTAAATATTATCAGACCCTCTGCCTAACATTAAGCTTTGCATACTTAATTACTTATGTATTTTTAATCACAAGAGAATATTATATTTCTTGATAACTTGGATTTCTCTTGATGGTAAAGACACGAAAGCATGACGAAAGGGAACTATGTGATAAGCACTTACAATATTGACAAATTAAACGTGTTCGGCAATTAAAATTCTTTGTTGGCAGGTAAAAATCTGCTTAGGAATGCTTGTAACATGTGTTTCATTATAAAAAATATTCTAACTATTCTATTGTTGTGCGTTGCAAAGATTTGCCTGCCTAAGTGGCAAGTCACTTGTGCCCAATGATCGGAAAACTTCTTTAAATTTTTACAATACGGTACTCATTTGAGTAAAATAAAAAACGCGCGCAACTGTCGGCTTAGTTTATAATAGGACTTAGATTTAGTAAAGCTGGTAAATATATCGATTGATTTTAATATTTCTTTTCTGTTTACTCCGCCTGACTATATAAAACTTTCAGGCAGATCTCAAAACAAAACCCGTTTCAAAAAATTATCAGTGGTTACTAAAAGTGTCGGGTTAGAAAATCCTCATGGCGTCCCTCCGCCCTGGGGGAAGGGCGAAGGGGACTGTCAGACTCTTACTGACTAAAAACCAGCCCGTGTTCCTCATGTACCCGTGTGTCGGAGGGTCGGGTATCACCGAAGCATTCCTCGCTACCCACCCGACGGGTATTGGCCCGCCAGATGGTCAGGCGGGCCCTGAACAAAACCCTCTTGTCGGCGGATGAAGGTGTTGGGTTCCGCCGCCAAAACACCCAGCGGCCGCAGAGGATAGGGAGGACGGCAATGCAACACCGTATCTCCTCTTCCTATGCGCCCCCCCCGCGACGCAACGATGGTGCGCCCCCATATTATGGGCGCGGGAGATAGGGCGCGCGGCAACGCAACACCGACTCGCCTCTCCTCCTGCGACCGCACACGACTGCGAGGGACAGAAGAACTGTCCCTGCCCCCCACCACGACAAGTTGGAGATCCCACGGAGGGAATTGGGAGAGGCCTATGTCCAGCTGGTGGACAGTGACATACTGTATCATATAAGTTCTTTTTTATTTTTGAAGTTTTTTTGTTATACATATATATAAATTGTTTTCTTTTTACTGTCTCGTAATAAATTACATAATTCATATGATAACGTTAGGTTTCCTACTCCATTTTTTTTAAACGTTTGAATCATAATAATCATAAGCTATAAATCATAAGTATATAAACGTGGGTCTTCTGATTCGTCTATCATTCGCAATGCATATCAAATTTATTAATGTTGTGCTTCGTTGTTGTGTTATTAACATCTGAATAATTATGCTGGCGAATAATTTCCATTTACCTGTAGCATCAAAAATTTTTACAGCACCTTGCAAGATGCGCGCGATCTAATAGATGATTTGTGAATGATTTTTCTCTTTCGTAGACATATAAAAACCTCGCTACATAAAACCGGCTTCTCACGGCCCGTGGTTTTACGTGGTAGCTTGCCGACTCGGGCTATAATTTCACAGATGCTGCAAGTGTCCGCCTACAAAACCACGAACCGTGGGATGCGGGTTTAACATCACAGGAAATAATAATGATGATATATTTATATACAAAGCTATTGCGATTTGATCCCTTGTGGATTTTCTATTCTTTTGTCAACTTTGCATTAAGCATGCCAGGCAAATGACTTAATTTATGCTTTGCGAATAGCAATTGTATTTAATCACTGTGGTGTCTAAAGCGAATTTAAATCTTTGTTTACCTGTATTATATTAATCCTAACTCCTAACCTAATATGCTGATGGATATTAAGCCTAATTTGTTGTCGCTTGTGTATACAGCACGGTGAAGTTGCTTTGGTCTGGTGATATCATCATCTACCATTGTCGCGGTTATATTTCGAGCTTGCGCTACAGGCACCTGAGACCAGCTATTAGGTTCTAGTCCTCTGATATATGCTGTCATCAGTCTTCATCCAATCATGACTCTGGCTACCTGTCGTCAGAATATTTGAGTCTTTAATTGATCAAGACAGCGGGGACCCTTGGCTAATGGGCTTTCTAAGTTTGGATGTTAGGTATTAAAAAAAAAGAGAATTAGATTTTAAAATTTTGCCTGAAGCAGTAAGCAAATGCGACCTTGCGAAAGTTATGTATAATTTTTCTTTTTTCCTGTTGTTCATATTATGAAATTTCTTGCTCTCTTGCAATTTATATTTTACTTCTAAATGCAATTTTTTCATATTTTGCTTTAATTGCACGTAGCGACGATTGTGAAAGTAATTTGGCAGATGAACTCATCGATGACGATCTACCACATCTATGAAAGTAGTAGTAGAAGCACCAGACAGTACTAGCACATCACCCTACACTGTGATAACTTAGAATCTAAAACATCAGTTCATCTTGATCATGCGATTTTTTTATGCCTTTTGCGACTATTGCAATTTTCTCATGCATGGTCATTTCTTTTCACTATTATTTTCTTTTCGCTTTGCCATTTGCACTCAGCGATGGTATGGATTGTTGGTGCCTTGTGTTGTTTTAAATTATACTGAACTAAAATGTAACTAATAAAAATGAATAAGTACAGAGATTGGACGAACACGACAATTATGCTTTATTTGTCAATGCATTTCGGTATCAAATGGTTAGTTTGTATAAAATTATAATAACTACTTAGGTATATTAGGTAGGTGTATGTAATGCTCATATCCCTATTAATATATTTTTACGTATTATATTTATTTTATTGCCGGGTTCAATCGTAGCATTTCATTTAATATTATTACATCATCATCCTCCTTGCGTTATCCCAGTTTCAACCTGGGGTCCGGTTACTAGTCCAACCGGATTTGGCTGAATATTAGCTTTGCCTCAGAGCGACTGCCTGTCTGAATATTATCTTTTCCACAGAGCGGCTGCCTGTCTGACCTCCGCAACCCGAAGGGATAGCAATATTCTATTTTAGACTAGTGTCAGTTTATTTAGAAGGTACGCCCTATAAACGACTGTCAAAGATCTTCATGACAACCGGGACCGACGACTTAACGTGCTCTCCGAGGCATGGGATAAGCGATAATTGACAATTCAATACGCACTTAACTTTGAAAAGACATTGGTGCTCGCCGTGGATTCGAACCCGATGCCCTCTGCATGGCAGTGTGTTGGTATCTCCACTCGGATATCGCTGCCTTAATATTATTATATACCTATTGAAATATTTAATTCGGTTAGTAAAAAAATAATATTTACATAAATTTAATTTACAGCTGGTTTCAATATTCGGTCTATTCATTGATTTACAGTTTTGAAATATATGTTTGAAATATGTAAGCTCTATCCAAAATATGTCATTAAAATCTTAAAATCCATGGATAGATCAGATATTCAATTTAGCGGTTCATCATCAGCCCTTTATATTGTCCCACTGCTGGGCACGGGCCTCTTCTCACTATGAGAAGGGAAAGGCCATAGTCCACCATGCTGCCCAAGTGCGGGTTGGCAGACTTCACATATCTTTCTAGAACATTATGGAGAACTCTCAGACATGCAGGTTTCCTCACGATGTTTTCCTTCACCGCTTAGCAAGCGATAATTAACAATTTAATACGCACTTAATTCCGAAAAGTCATTAGTGCGTGCCGTGAATTCGAACCCGAGACCAAAGCTCTCTGCGTAGCAGTCTGTCGGTCTCTCCACTCAGCTATCGCTGCCTTTTTATTTTCAGCGGTTATTCAACATCAATAACATTTCACTAAGTGATTTTCCATTGCTGTAATACCTACTACTTTCATGTCTGAAGAAAATTTTTTTAAATAAGTGACTTCTGCATAGAATAATTTGATATCAATGTGTGCCGTCGAATTCAGGTGATCGATAAAACGAGCAATTTGTTACAAACAATGAATCTGAGTGTAGTAGTCACGCAAATGGAAACTTTTACCACTAGTGAATATTTCAACGTAGCATTAAACCAGCAACTTGGCCAGCGTGGTGGAATATGACCTTACCCTTCTCATAGTGAGAAGAGGCTCGTGCCCAGCAGTAGGACAGTATAAAGGGCTGATATTGAATGAATGAGAGCATTAAACTGCTACTGGTAGCAAATTTTATTAAACTAATGGCCCTAGTAAATGTTTGCGTTTTTCATGCTCAAAGCTGACTAAGATAGCTAGTAGTATGTTTGGAAAACTAATATTCTAAAAATGTATAATAGTGACACTTTCTGTAAATACACTAGTGAATCCAAACCCAGATTTGGTATCGCTCAAACTCTTTATATATCAGGGTGTGACAAACTGACCTTACTTTTAGAACACCGTGGTGGTCAAACAGTTAATTTAAAAGATAACCCACTGAAGGCTGTTTACATTATTCTCAAACGCGTTACATCGACTTTTTATGTAGTTCAAAATATCTAAAAGTGCCCGCCATTTTTAAAACGTCGGTGTATTCAAGAATTGTGTCGTAGTTCCAATTATTCCTCTCTCGTTATCACGTCTAAAGATAGATAGAGATACTAATGGAATATGCACCTGTATTGAGTAGGTATCGGACCGGACAGGAATCAATATCTCGTTACCATAGTGACGTGGCCTTAGACAGCTATTCACATCTTCCGCCTACATCCAGCTTGCAAATTTACTCAACATTCTGCGAATTTCGTTGAGGACATCATATTAGTTTTTAACCTTTACAGTTTCAAATTCAATGTTGTTTTCGGTTACAGAGTACTACTCGTGACCGTCTAAAGTTCTAAAGGAATTTTACTCTATATTTTATTCTTTTGTGTCTCAGGCTCGTCTCGCAATGGATCATATTCAACAGGCAGAACTTAAAAATAACAAACCAGACTATGAAAAAGATTTGTTCGTGATGATATTACTAATGTCAGGCCTCTTTTTATCAACACTATGAATATTTAAGCGACTTTGATTTTTATATAAACGTGTGTATTTCTCATGAAGAAAAAGCAACATGTGTGTTTCTCATGAAAAATAAGAAATTCTATTGATAATTTCTGATTGATAAACCAGTAAAAATGTACCTCAGTCTAAACGAAATAAAAAATTACGTAATTTTACTTAGAAAACCCGCTTATCAGTCGTATTATCCAAGAAGAAAAGAAAAGTCATTTAATTTTCAATGCGGCATTTCACATGCATCAATAGACTTACCTGCTATCTATACATGCGTCGTCTAGCTACTGATAATTGCCTACAGTAAAACCTTATCGCATTGTACCTACCGCCGACATTATCGACAGTTGCCTAAGAAATATTGAGTAACATAGAAACTACTGTCTTGTTCAATAGCTAACATGTTTCTTAATTATTGAATGAAGTTAGTTAAATGACGACAAACGATCCTCACTGTTGTTTTGTTGCACAGATATATCTCCTGAGGCTCTCCACACATACCAACTATCATACACGCGCTTCTCGCGATCCTAATGTGATCGTAGGTCCACTTTTCACAAATTCACACCTTCGTAGTTAGGTTTAGGTTAATAGTTTTACAACAAAAATATTATATACTTCGAGCTGATTTACTCTCCTGGATAAACCCAATGATGAATTGTATCACTCGAGGTTAGAATCAGCAAGGTTTTGCTCTACAAGTGGCGCAGGACTACGAATGTAAAGATTGAAAATAAGTAAAATACTTAATTGTGATATTGTAGGTAGCTTTAGTTCATTGGGGCTGTTAGTGGCGGTTAGTGAGATCATAAACAATTAAACTTCTTTTTGTCTTCATATTAATTAAGTACTAGCCGAGCCGGCGAACATCCATAATGGCTTTCTTGATAATAACAAACAATAAAATAAAGATGCATGCAATTTGGTGCAGGCGTTTGGTAGTTATGCGCGTACAAACTTTTCTGTGATTCATTTTATTTATATAGATAAATTAAAACACAACATTCACGGCATTTCATTGTACAGAGGTATTAAGGATCATTATGTAGGACTTACAAAATATGTTAAAAAGCATACATACATACATACATAGACTCACGCCTGTTTCCTGGAGGGGTAGGCAGTGACTACGGAACGCCATTTGCAACGATCCTGACATAATTATCTCTCTTGCTTCATTCACAGATGAGAATCAGATTCCTCATGCATACTCTTCTGTTCAGGGTACTAAACTACTACTTCGTTAAAAAGCAATAACATTCAAAACAACTTTTTATAAAGTACAATACTAAATAGTAATGTAGTGTTATCTCGTGGTGTGTCCAGGATGATGAGCGGCAGTTCGTTGACCTCACGACCTTCGGGTTCTTCAGGGGAGGAATACTCGAAGTGCAGATGGTCAACTTCATGATGCCGTCTGGAACAGTTTATGGAGAGGTAAGACTTTTGCTTTATATTATAAAGGTATTAGCAGGGAGACAGCCAGTACGACTAAACAATAGTACTTTAGTCATGGGACTAAGCTGGCGAAACATCGTCGCACAGTGTATTATTTTGCCTTAGTTGCGGACATGCTCATTTTATGTGTTTTTTGGAAAGCTAACAATCAAACTAAGACCCTATAAAAACACCGCTGGCTCCAACTTCTATAGTTTAAGAGAAATTAAATAAATCGAGAAAAATCCTTAAAAACCATAGAAACACAATACCTCGTTTTTGGATTTGAATTTTACACGAAATGTTTTAAGGTGTGATAGGTATTCACTATAAGAACCATTTTTTTCTTGTAAACTTTAAAAATCTTGCTCACACAGGCGAGAATATATGTTTTTCTATGATTTTGTAAATATTTTTTTTCTGGCGATTCTCTTCATGGTCGCGTTTTTTTTAAATGCCTAAATGTTGATCACTATAATAACTATCGCCACAAAAAAAATCAAACCCGACAAACCCAGGATTACGGAAATATTGAATTTTAAAAGTGTGGGCTAGGGTTGTCAATCAAAACTGTGAGCAACATACAATACTTACTTCATGCAAACATTACTCATTATGATTCATTATTTTTGACTTAGGATTAGCAATTGCGGGTTTAAATAGTGATGTGTATAGTTTACTTACTTTAAGTTTATATAGAAAATAGTGCAGAAAGTTAGAGTCAACATAAAAAAAAAATTGCGGTGGAATTCGATCACTTTTGTTTTGTGATCTATCTTCGATGAAGGATATTATGTGGAATTGGGTAATAATAATATAGGTACTAATAAGATAAAGGTAATAATAATATAACATTCTACCACATACGCGCAACACCATCTATCCATCCCCATGAGGCAGCGATAGCCTGATGAAGAGACCAAGTCTCGGGTTCGAATCAACGGCGCGCACTTTTCGAAGTTATGTGCGTAAGTATTAAACTCTTAATTGTCGTTTGCCCCGTGCGTCGGAGGGCATCTTATGACGTCGGTTCCGGCTGTCATTAAAAATATCTTTGACAGTCGTTACGGGGAATCAGTACCCTCCAACATAATGACTCTGGTCTAAACCATAGCATATGGCTATCCCTTCGGGTTGCGGAGGTCAGACTGCAGTCGCTCTGTGGAAAACCTAATATTCTGTCAAATCTGGTTGGACTAGAAAGCGGACCCCGAGCTAGAGCTGGTTGCATCCAAAACTTACGTCTTGGAAGACGTAAGTGTTGAATGCAACCGGGAAAAACCGGGAAGATAATGATGATGAAGACACGCAACACCATCTAGTCCCAAACTAAGCAGAGCTTGTATTATGGGTGAACTAGACCATGGATGAACATACAATGACATATTATACATCTTTTTTTGTAAATACATACATAATATAATACAAAGAAACACCTAAACCAAAGACCAACATCCATATTCACGCAAACAAATGTTTGACTTGAACGGGCATCGAACCCACGACCTTCGGCGTGGTAGTCGGTTACACTCCCGCTTTGCCACCGGCTTGTCAATTCAATCGCATTGGCGAGCATAATTGAATAACCGATTGAACTAATCAACTTAAATATAAACTACTTTGGGACAACCCTATTTCCATAGAAATTAAAAGAAAACTTAGAAACGCAATATCTCCGAGATCTCGCTAGATACATATCTAGAATTTTCTCAAGTTGTAGGTACTACACCTATGTATATTATGTAAACAAAAAAAATACGACCCGCAAATAGCTAATTTATTATAATTTATTTTCGTTTATTAACAATATAATTATTTATTATTGTTCCTGTGATGTTAGAAACTTGAAAAATTTATATTATATTTATTTCAAACCAACAATTAATATGAATTTTCCTAGAGACGGACATTCGCTTTATTCAAGAAATACAGACCAAAAACTTTTTCAGAAAGGTCAGTGACCTTTCTCTAAAATATTTATATCTCCTAAGTGAAGTGAAATATCAAAACGGGTATTTTTTTGAATGCTTTAGAATGGTTTAATCTATACGGGGAAAAAATAAAACTGGCATGTCCGCAACTAAGGCGAAATAATACACTGTGCGTCGTCGGCCCATACAGTAACGTCGGGCAAACATAATTCATGGCTTCGATTTCCGCTCAAGTGAAATGTTTGTGTGCGTGAACATGTATGGTCTTGGTCTGTAAGTTTTTAAGTATAATATGTATGTATTAACATAATTTAATATGCCTCTGCCTACCCCTTCGGGGAAACAGGCGTGAGTCTATGTATGTATGTAACAAAAGTATAATTATGTGTATCCATTGTTTAGTACCAATAATACAAGCTCTGCTTAGTTTGGGACTAGATGGTGTAGTGTGTTATGTGGTAGACTGACTGAGACCCGTTACGTGAGTATTAGTAGGCAGGACCAGATAACAACTGCACCTTTAAAATAAAGCAGCAGTTATATAAATATTAATTATCATTAGCCTGCTGTATTCTACTGTTGAATGTAAACTTTTCCAGACCTCGATTTCCAGCTCTTCGTTGTCAGCTGTTGTCACGGTTTGGTCAACTATCTTACCTCATCTACCCGGAAAGCGTCATAGGCCATGTAGTTTTTTTTTTGTTTTGATAGTAATAGGTGGCAAACGAGCAGACTGATCGCCTGATGGTAAGCAATTACCGCCGCCCATGGACACAAGCAACACCACAGGAGTCACAAGTGCCTTGCCGCCCCTTGGGGATGGGAAAAGGGATAGGATGAAGGAGAAGGAAGTACTGTTACTTGACGTCGATTTTCTGTGAGAGGGCAGTACTTCCCCGGTACTCCGAACCAGTTAAACCGAACAAAATATAAAATAAGAAGAAGGTCGCAAAAAAATGCAGTGCAAATATTTCTCCTTGCGTTTCGTAGACCACTACTGAACTTAGCCTCTCCACATTTGCTACACATTAGTGTTGTGAGTCAATAAGAGAATAGGTACTACTATACTACTCTGGCCAGACAGGTTGGTACAGTGATTAATGTCGAGATAACCTTCTCTTCACTAAGCTACTATTTGCTTCGTGTGTCTTCCGAAGGGATGGAATTGGGGTGGCGACATTTTATATTCTTACATATTTGTCTATGAACATATGTTCAGTCGAACAACTGCTCGCTAGACCACCATAAGGGCGTGAATCGCTCAGTAAGACATCGTCGCTTCCAGTGCTACTTTACACGCACATTGACACTCGTATACAAAAACAGTTTCTAGTCTGCCTCGACCCTGAGAGAGCACAGGGATTTTTTTTTAAAACTGGTCCAGGGCCGACTTGTTTGATTGTACCTAAACAAGCTCCAATGAAATATTATCAAACTCACTACACACGGTGTTTTTGCGATGTGATGGACTCATTCATTGCGCCGTTCACCCAATCTAGAAATATATTAATAGAGTACCTGAAACATAAAGTGTAGTTCTATCCAGCCACCTTTAAATAAGACTTCAAGGTCCTCTGTCGCGGATATGTACGTTAATACAGTTGACTTGACACCGAGTAGCTAAACCGTTTGTGAATGGCTATAGGTAACATCAGTATCATCTACATCTATAATTGGTGTAGCGAAAAATGTACTCTAACCTACAAAGCATTAGTCAGATTTTTGATAAAATTTAAACGTCTATCAGCCGGTTGCAGAAACGATATTTAAAATTTTAAAACGAGATTAAACCCTAATCTATTATTAAGTCGTTGCACAAAGCCAAATTCTTGTAAAATTTAATCCTTTATTAAATTTAATTTAAGAAGAGTCAAAGCCTACATTAAAGCGCGTTTTACGTTGCACAAACAGCCATTAGCGTGAATTGACACGTGAGAATTTTAAATATGACAGATGTGAATTTTAAAATCTAATGTGAGCTCAGTGAGGTATTAAAGCTCTATTGTTGTTGAATTTATCCCTGTTCCATAATATCTTATTGTACATTGAAGTGTTTGTTGCCAAATATAGCTCTATTAAATAATATATTTCAATGCATTGTAGTGTTTTACGGTATTGAAGTGGTTTACAATGAATACCTAAGTTATGTCTTAACTAGTCTTTCATCTTTGTCTGATCCCGACGAAGATTTTCCTCGCGGTCAAATTCCGGCAAGGCGAATATATTTTCAAGGCATGACGGTGGAGAATTACGTATTACATACAGGGTACCCATAGAAGCAGATGACCAAATACGAAACATTGTAGATAAGGAGGTTTTAGGTGGTATTAGAAGGCTTTAGGTGGTAGAGCTTTGCTGATTTCAGCATGAATAGGCCGGCTCGACCGGGGAAGTACTACTCTCTCACAGAAAATGGACGTAAAGTAAGGAGTGCCGGAGGCCCTAGCCCCTATTCCTTCTCCCCTATCCCACTCCTTATCCTATACCTTTTCCTAACCCTAAGGGGTGGCAACGGACTTGTGACTCCTGTGGTGTTGGTTGTGTCCATGGGCGGTGGTAATTGCTTACCATCAGGTAATCCGTCTGCTCGTTTGCCGCCTATTACTATAAAAAAAAGGAACCCATGTCTCAAAGAAATAAATAATTATGTTGATGGTCAGACACAGTTTTTTATTTGTTTGAGGGTTTTTGCCAAAGGAGCTTATCAACTGAACAGGTCTTGGGTGATTATCAAATAAACACAAATCCAGTGTGTAGATTAATGCAAAGAGTTCTCAAGCCCTAGCAAAATTAAGCTCAAAATGTATTAAATTGCCAAACAGGAAAGTTCTACGTCTACATTTAAGATCTACGGCGAGTTGCAGCTAGAAATTGATGGATTTCCACGTGTCGTAGGTGCTTTGGATTGTACTCATGTTAACATTATTACCTATTAGCAGAGGAGGTCATCATCCAAGCTATAGATACCAGTGCAAGAAGAGATACTTCTCCATAAGTGTAAAAATAATTGTCTTTATATATCTAATTGAATTATCACAACAAAACACATTATAAACAAAACATATAAAAATATTTCTTTATCGTATGCAATTTAACCAATATGTCTTGAATAGTATAACAGCTTATTTCCTTCTCTCTTCTCTCATTTTGTGACTTCCACATAAATGAAATAACTGGGCATTTTCATATTTTTGATTTTATGTTAATACAAAATACAATAGTAGCGTATGTATTCAGGTTATAGAAAATCATCATTTATGAATGGTATTAACTGCATTATATGGTCAATCATTATAATAAGCGCCAGGCTCCCTCTTTGTATGAATTTTCTCGGCTTTTCAGCTCAAAACGTAACAATTTTAATTAAAATCGTAAAAATGATTCAATACAACAATAACATAAACATGTCAATTTTTGACAAAAGTTTTGATAGTCTTGACCACAGATTTACTAAATATGTATATTTAGAATTACACCTCTTTGATATATGTGACCATTACGTTTTGTTTAGTGAAATTTTTACTCATAGTACATTTCATAGATTATTGTGCATATAACTAAACGGAAATGTTCACTCTTTTCGTTCACTTGTAGGCATTAGTTCTTCATTAGTTAAATGATGTTTAATCAAGCGTAAAATGTGTTTGTGCAACGCCATTAAATTATGACACACATTAGCGATAATCTCCCTTTAAGTAATAAAGAATTAATTTGAAGCTTTCTGCAACCGGCTGTATATCTAGCAGTGCAATCTGATGATGTACTTTCCTTATAGTAGAAGACTGTACCCTTGAAAATATGTTTTCATGATACGGTAGTCATCGGGAATCGGTGCTTATAGATATCATTATCATACAATTTTATTTGGCGGATCTTGATCGCGATAATGGGCTTATGCAAAGGTAACAATACCTCTGTAATTCTCCTACGTTTTAACCGGCCTGCAACGGTCGTGATGTATACAAATAGCGAAAGTTTAAAATCGATGGATATTATCAACATCTTTTTATTAGGCGCAGTGCAAATATTCTCTCAAGATTATCAGTGAGATTAAAAACAATTTGACTGCTTGGAGTAGAAGACTAGTAACGGTATTGCTTTGATGATAAGCTGGTCAAAATGTCGAATCCTAAGAATTTAGTGTACTGCCGAAGTTTGCACTTATACCGTAGAACCTGGCTTGATCAAAGCGATTACATTTTAAACCGTCATATATTGACTTTACGGAAGCCGTTATGGTTGGTATGGTGGACTTACGGGTTGTGTTGTCTTGGACTGACTTAATTATCTTCATATGTAGGAAGTGAGCACATGAAAAACACGGTTACAGCAGATTGAAATTTTGTTAAAAGTTCTTATGAAAAGACACAAATTTTGAAGCAAGCATAGTGAAAATGCAGGCAGCAACTAGTATTTTATATACTTACTAGAAAACTTCCGCAGCTACCCAGCCCCTCATTTTTTAATTTGATTTTTTTATTCTGATCTCGTGAGAATTTCGGGTAATCCCTTCTTACTGCAGCCCTACACCCCAAAGGAACACAGATGTGAAATTTTTGCTTCAAGCGACAAGTAGTTTCGGCTGAGACGTGTCTGTTAGTCAGTAACGAAAGAAATTTATAGGTATATACAGATATACCATGATGTCGTTTGGCATGTCTTAATATTTGTACAAGACGATAGTGCAAGTGTTTTGTATTTGCACAGTCCTTATATCTCGAATCTACGCTTGTTGCATATTCAATGTTACTGCTACAAAAAGTAATTTACAAATTGTATTCAGAAACGAAATATTGTACAATTATAATGAATAGCATAAATAATTATGTGTTATTGTATTTAATTAAACCTTGTGATAAAAAGTATTGTTCCTCTCCGAATTTCGTTGCGCGGTTCTGATAAGGAATTGGTATCGAAATAAATTAAAAAATATAATTATATAAATATCCTTTCTAGCAGCCAAAGTACAAGCCGTCTTTAAACATTGCTTTGGTTTCTCTACTACTTGAAAAATATTCTGTATATTCTGAGTACGTTTAGCTTATCGAGTAAGTAACAATATAAAGATGATGGATTGAAAATAAAATCAAAGACCGCCCTCGTCGCGTTATCTAACAAAGTTCCGGATCAGATTTCAGTCGTCGCCGGTGGAGATGTGGTTTAGATATCCGGGGCTGATAATGTATACGAGATTGCAAAATTATCGACATGTAGTGGGACATCGACATTTTGCCACATTACCAGGGGTCTAAACAAGTTGCGAAAACTATTTGTATTTACAGAATATTACAGTAAATGCGGTGGCGATAGGAAGCCGTCTAGACCTCGTCTGATAAGTTTACGTCGGTGCATGTTTGAGTTCGATTATGACTAGGCTTGGTTGACTTTAACAGAATCAGACAGTCTGATTTTAACTAATTCGGCCTATTATATTCGGCTATTTATATTTCTAGATATTTCTCACTAGTATGAAACATGTTTTAATCAATTTTTTGTTTGTTACAGTACGGTTTCACCCTGGACAAAACCATAAACGCTGCGATAAGTCCGTACCTCGCCCAAGCTAATTCAGCGTCTTGCTTCCTGAAGGAGAGTGACAACAGTATACTGTCACCTCAGCATCCCGCCATAGTGTTCCTCAAGATGGACTTCAAGAACCTCGTGCTTAATATTACTTGCAAGGCGAGAGTGCTGCACCTATACGAGAATAGGACTGTTATACCTGCATGTAAGTGGAATGTTTTTATTTTACCTTATAGTTAGGGTTTTTGTCTGTTGTGATGATGTAAATAATTGTGATTGGGAATAGCCCTTACTTTCCTGTGGTGTATTCCAATTTGTTCTCCTGGCTGAACAAAGCGACTTTTTCTTTGTTCACCTTGGGATTGATATATATATAGAAAAGTCGCCTTTGTCTACCTGGGTGACCAGGTAGACAAAGGCGACTTTTCTATTTATCTTGTAGACTTTCATCATCCAAATAAAGCATGCTAAAAAGTCTTGAAATCGACAGACAACTTGATATTTAAATCAGTTTAATGACCACGTTAATTTCGTAAGTCTTCTAATGATATTGGTAGGTACACAAATTGTGTAATGAGAATTAAACTGATGCTTTTACCGTATGTACCGACAGAAATATAATTTAAAGTATAAAATTACATCTTAAAAGCCTGGCAGCGTCATATGTTTAAAGTTTTTGATAGATGACGTAGTGACTATGACAGTTTGTTAACTTCATTTGCTTGTTGAGCCTTCTACGCCGAGCATTTTGTAAAGAAGTTCTAAACTATGCATCAGCCTGCAGGCACTTTAAATATTATGTTATGAGAGAATACATGAGACGAAGAAGTTATGCCAAGACAGTAAGTAGTTATCTATAAAATCTCTGTCTATATAGCTATTTATTATAAATGAATAGGGTAGTAGACATATTCTTTACGTCAATAATATAGAGTTAAAATGATATAGAACGTCCGTGTGGTGACGGATTAAGAGTACGGAATGTCACTTCCCCATATCATCCCATGGGTGTCGTAAGAGCCGACAGATGAGCATATTACGCCGAGAACAGCACTGTAAGAGAAGGAAAACTCGATACAAACCCTGTACCAACTCGTTTGGCCAGCGTGGTAAAGTAGACCAATTCCTCTTTTCAAAGGAGAGGCCTAATCCAGCAATGGACTGTTAAAGGCTGATGATGAGAACGTCGAAAGCAATATATAAACAATATATGTAATCGCTTTCATATTTAACTGACTTTTATGACACCATACCTTACTTGTCTTCATACTTCCATGACTGACAATCTGGTTAAGATCGCGGAAAGCGGTTGGATGTAGGCGGCTCAAGATCGGTCTGTATGAATAAACTTAGAGGGGGGCCTATGTCCAGCAGTGGACGTCTTTAGGTTGAAATAATGCTGATAACTCCATAAAAATCTAAAAACATAGTTTTGTATCTATTAATAAAATACTCTGCATCCGCTGCGACGATTCCGTCCAGAAACATAACATAAATATTAGTATGTTCATAAATCGCGAAAGCTCAGAAGAATTTATTCTAAGATACGTCTGTTATCCATTTAATTCATTGATCGTTTATTGAATAGGTATCCTTATTTACAATGGTTTAGCTATGGTTAAACCATTGTAAGAGAGGATCTCGGGCTTTATCAGGATAATGGCAAACTGCTATTATAATACACTAGACTTATCACAGCGCTGCCCGCGTGAATAATATGCCTAAACACTTACAAATCACACTTTCAATTATGAAAACCATGGAAAAATCCGTTAGATAGTTTTTGAACTTAATTTTATAATAAGATCACTTATTATATAGTATACTAGCTTTTGCCCGCCGCTTCGCGCGCGTTAAATTCGGGGTAACACCAATTTACTTTCAGTCTCAAGTTGTGTGAAGACAGTCCTGATTATTTTAAAGACTTCAGAAACTCTAGGGTACAAAGTAACTCGGTCAGTATCCATGACAATATCTACTACGTACTATTACCTAAAAGGTACATACCCATTACATACCTAATAAAATAACATTGCATACAGTCAAATGTCAAAGCCATGTTCTAATACATATTCAATATATCTCTATAAACATTTTCGCATTTTTAATATAAGTAGGGAAAATCGTTTCAGCCATTTAAGCTTATTATATATTTATTACGTTTATATATGCGAACAATTTAATCAGCGTGCACAATATGACATTATGTATGACGTGACAGTACTGACTTGGTACTGACAGATATGCGATGGCACATGCGCAGCACTCAATTATTAGCGCATGCGTTCTTACTTCCAAGAGGTAAATTTGTGCCGTACAAACTTCTACCCTCCCTACAATCCCTCCGAGTTTAATTTTTGCAACTTATGGTAGCCTATGTCCGTCTCCATTTTCCAATATATCTCTATATTAAATTTCAACAAAATCGGTTCAGCCGTTTTAGCGTGAAAACGGAACATACATACATACATTCATACATACACACTTTCGAATTTATAATATTAGTAGGGATATTAGTAGGGATATAGATTTAAACTTGGATAGAACATACCTAGTTTTATACATATTGCATGTCTTGTAGAAAAATTTGTTATAGAACAGTTAACATTTCGTCCACGTTCTCGGCAAAGTTGCAAAATAAAAGTTATTCATGACGAGTACAAGCACCCTGTAAAGGTTTTGCAATAAACAACACCATTTCACAACGGTTTCGAACAAAATTTCAGCTGAATTTCGGAAACAGTTACAAACTCGGCAATAAACTACTCTTATTCGCAATTAATTTCTAATTTCAATCTAAGAATATTTTTGCCATCGTCATTACTTTCGAGTAAAGTTTCGTAACTAATTAAGCAGCAGAAATATGTTTCACAATTTGTAAAGATATAGGTACTTCGACATGTTTCACTGCAGTTGATTAAAAATTGTGTAAGTATGTGTCATTCCACTTTCAATCAACTTTATCATAATGGGCGATTATTATAAAGTTTTACAAAACTATATTTATGCTATTCTATGGATGAAATGATGACGAAAAGTGGATGATGGAAGGGCCTCCCCTTCCATCTTCCACTTTTCGTTTCCCCTTTGCCCAGCAGTGGGACATAAATTAGGCTGTTAATAATAATAATAATAACCGTGACTGCACTTAAAAGTGCAGTTACGGAGGTGCCTCAGCAGGTATCCCATCACATTCTAGATTAAAACTCTCAAAGGGCCTCTGCACGTTGGACCTATGTCTCCATGTACGCCTGCCAAAGGGCCGGTTATTCTTCTAACATCAAAGGTTAAAAGAACAGCCGTGATAGAGAAACAAAATAATAGTATTAAAAGCAAACACAGTCATCCATAATTCTGAATAATTCGTAATTGGGAACTGGTTGGGAAAAAAAAAGATTAATTTACTAAGATCGTTTGCTATGGCAACGGTAGCCATAATGGTAAATAAACCAGCTCCTTCATAATATCAGCAGGAGACCAATTACACCCCCGCGTGGGATCTCCACCTTGTCGTGGCTCAGTAACCGTGGATTGGTCACCCGCGGTGAAGCTAAGAAGGATCCAGTAGGGAACGCTCCGCGTGGGCTTGGAGAGGCCTGCGCAGGATGCGTCCAACGGTGCGGGTGCGGGGGACAGTTCTGTCTGTCCCTCGCAGTCAGGTGCGGTCGCGGGAGGAGAGGCGTGTCGGTGTTGCGTTGCCGCGCACCCTATCTCCCGCGACCAAATGGGGGCGCACCATTCGATGCGTCGCGGTGGGGCCGCAGAGGAAGAGGAGATGCGGTGTTGCGTTGCCGTCCTCCCTATCCTCTGCGGCCGCTGGGTGTTTTGGCGACGGAGCCCAACACCTTAATCTGCCGCCAAGGGGGTTTTGTTCGAGGCCCGCTTAACCATCTGGCGGGCCAATGCCCGTCGGAGGGAGGCGACGAATGCTACGGCGATGCCCTACCCTCCGACACACGGGTACATGAGAAAGTCGAGGTGGTTTTTAGTGGAAACACCACATACTCCGGCTCTCATTTCCCCCAAGAGTCGGAGATCCGAAGGGATTTTCCACCTCGTAAAAAAAAAGGAGAACAATTACAAACTTACTAAAAAAATATATGTCAACACTTAAACTATAAATAAAATATAATTCAAATAATTGCCCGTCTTGATTTGCTGCTTGATTACTATTCCAATTATCTATAGAATCAAGATCGCATTCAAATTGGATAATAACTTTATTTTGCATATCGGACAGACTTGTTTTCAAGCTTTCTTACAGTTTGTACAATGGTAGCTGATTGTACTTTTTCAGATCACCCGCCAGGCGAGAACAAATGCATCTACAGCCGTCTGCCCATGACAAAAACAACCAGGAATGAATTTGATTACTACAATACTAGTGTAAGTATTCTATTTACTTATTACTTTAGTTTAGGTTAATTAGTTATAAGGTCTTTATCGCTGCACTATTAAATGTTGTTGTATAAAATTGATGTGATCTACATAAGTATTTTAACCATTTCTTAAGAATAGCAACTTTTTCAAAATTATATTTGACCTGTAACAGCAATTTTCAAAAATTTATCATTGAACCCCTAAGTCTTATCTGTTCGGTGCAGAGCAAAATAAGGTTTTTGTTCTATGATAAATGCTTGAAAATATCTTGGTTTTCGAGAACACACTTCCTTTAAAGTACTATTCCTTTAAGAAATATCCTTTTATTTGATAGAGCAAGCTCGATAAATATTTTGAATTTACTTAGTCTGGCCATAAACACTGTTACAATAGGAAAAAAAAATATTACATTTGAATTTTTAATCTGTCATTTTTATACGATTGTTTATTGTGGTTTCTCGTTTTGGCGCCAATACATTGTACAACATTTTGCGATATTGGAAAAATGGAGTGGAGTGATAAAGAGAACCAAATCGATGTGATTGCATTACACAAAGTAGGTATGGAGCCAAAAGCAATATTTAAAACTCTCCATACACTTGATATTAGTCAAATGTTTGTGTAACGGGCTATTAATAGGTACAATGAGACCTCCTCTGTTTGTGACAGAAAAAGACCTGGCCGTCCACGTAGTATTCGTACGAAAAAGGTTGTCTAAGCAGTAAGGGAAAGAATTCGAAGAAATCCTGTCCGAAAGCAAAAGATTTTATCTCGGGAGATGAAGATAGCACCTAGAACCATGTAGCGTATTTAAATGGATAACTTAGGACTTGCAGCATATAAGAGACGCACTGGGCATTTCTTAACTGATAATTTAAAAAAGAAAAGGGTGCTATAATCGAAAAGCTTATTATTTTGCAAGTGACTAATAACATAAAAGATGAGATTTTCGCGACTATTATATTAAACTAGAGGACGCCAGCAGTTACACCTGCATTTTTTTTAATTTACCCGTTTTGGCCGATCCCGTGGGAATTTCGGGAAATCCCGTCTTAGTGCACCCCTACGGTCCCCAAGGAATATACATGCCAAATTTGAGCTTCCTGCGCCCAATAGTTTTGGCTGTAGCGTGTCTGTCAGTCAGTCAGTAACGCAAGGATTTTATATATTAAGATAAGATTCAAAACTAAGGGTGTTATAAAAACTAAAAACTAGCAGCTGCGTTTAGGTAGCAAATAAACTATGCAAGTCAATTGAAATATTAGCCGGGGAGCTATAAATAATGACTTGGCGACTAATAATGTTAGTAGTAGGTTATGTTAGGTTTTCTTGTTACCCTGTAACCAAAAATAGGAGGCCTGCGAAGCAGGGCTCCGTCAACTTGGCTTAAAAACACTTCATTTAAGATAAAATGCTCAGTGTTAATAAATCATTTGCCAAATATTGAAATTTGTATTATTTATGAAAGCTCATTTTCTATTTTTTATTCATCATAAAGTTTCCGCTTAGATACTAATTCAGTTCCCAAAAAAACAAAAATACTACTCGTTTAAATTTAAAACGAAGCTTATTATAACTGACATATTAAAGTTATAACTGACATATTAATATGCTACTTTTTACTTATTACGATACTCCTTATTAGCTGCCAACCCATTATATATGGTACCCACTCTAATTATTTTTGAAACTTGTATTCGTATTACTTAGATGCTGCATTAAATACAAGCCAAATCGAAACAACTACTGAAGCGGTACGCAAAGGGAGGTCACAGAAAAAATTTGTTTACGGATGAATTTTTTTTACAATTGAGCAACATTTTAACAAACAAAATGATCGTATTAATGCTCAAAGTTCTAAGGAAGCTTCCCAATTAGTAGACAGAGTGCAACGTGGGCATTATCCGACGTCAGTGATGGTTTGGTGGGGTGTTAACTATGAAGGAGTGACTGAGCCATATTTTTGTGAAAAGGGTATCAAAACATCGGCACAAGTGTATCAAAATATCATTCTTGAGAAGGTAGTTAAGCCCCTTAACAACACCATGTATGGTCATAAAGCTCGGTCCACGCAGTCTTGGTTGGAAGCGAACGTTTCGGACTTCATCAGAGCTGAAGACTGGCCGTCGTCTAGTCCCGATCTTAATCTGCTGGATTATGATTTATGGTCAGTTTTAGAGAGTACGGCTTGCTCTAAACGCCATGATAATTTGGAGATCCTAAAACAATCCATACGATTGGCAAAGAAGAATTTTCCCATGGAAAGAGTACGTGGTTCTATTGATAACTGGCCTCAACGTTTAAAGGACTGTATGGCAGCTAATGTAGACCATTTAGAAGAAGCATTTTATATTTTAAATTGTTTTATATTTATGTATTAAAGTAACACACTGTAAAAGTAATAAATATTATTTGCAATTAATTTTTTTTTTATCTTTGTTACAATATTTATGGCAAGACTAGGTATACAGTATCGAATCGCACACGCTTTAAAACTGGTACGCCCTACAGTAGAAAAATCATCCAATTATCAATCTCACAACCAGAACAGCCCCACAACAGACTATTAATATAAAGCGTGCAGTACTTCAATATCAATACCCGTACAAATAATGCCCACGTCAGACGTATCGACCGGTTAGGGAGAGGGTTGCCGTGACCATACGAGATACAATTACAACCAGGTACCATATAGGCACCCTTGACGTGCGTACACCTATGGCTATGAACGTGAAATGAAATGCTCCAAGGGTAGATTTAGATAGATAGGTAGATAGATAATACACTTTATTGTACACCAAAATAAAATCGTACAGTAGGTACATTGGAAAATTAACTAATATCTATGTACAATCGGCGGCCTTATCGCTAGATGCGATCTCTGCCAGGCAACCTTAGGCTGGACAGAACTTTAGAAAGCATGTCTTTAAATAGATTTAAAACTTTTTTTAAAAATAGATTCAAAACCTTGCTTTAAAATAGAGGCGGCCACAGCCCAGAGTCGTACTTAACCGACTGCCGATAAAATGGTCTCCGGTTCGATCTTCAGGTACCCCGGGCAAAAATGTTTATATCGCTAGCTTAATAATGTGCCCAGTAGATGGTAATAGGCTCGCCCCCTATGACGACCGGTTGGCGCAGCGGGAGTGTAAGCGACTGCTACGCCGAAGGTCGCGGGTTCGATTCCTGCTCAAGTCAAACATTTGTGTGCATGAACATGGATGTTTTTCTTGGTCTGGGTGTTTCTATGTATAATATATATGTATTTACAAAAAATGTATATATGTATGTTTAGCCATTATCTAGTACCCATAGTACAAGCTCTGCTTAGTTTGGGACTAGATGGTGATGTGTGTATGTGGTAAGATATTATTATACTACTACTACTATTATACATTGGGACCGAAACATAACTGGCGAAGTGTGGGTGTATAATCCACCTCTGCTTACCCCTTCGGGAAAGTTATATTATGTATTGTTTTAAATAAAGGATTTGTATTCTAAAATCAAGTTTTCTCCAATAGCAGCCAGTATTTTAGTGATATTGTTTTTTATCTATTTTTTATTATGGGGTTTTTGTCTTTAAAGACATGTCAACCCATTGTGACCTTCCCTTAATCTAAACTTCGAAAGAAGTCATTGTGGAAACACTGAAGTTGCTAAGCATAAATTTAAGGTTGCATATTTTATTGGTGACGATAAAATAGCTTGTGTAATCCCAATATCAAGTTGGTTTAACTTAAGCGTTTCCATCTGGATTTCTCTCTCTCTTCGATTCTTGACACACTCCATCAATACATGCTGTACATCTTCCTCTACTCCGAATAAGTTGCAATTACGACAGTTAACTTTTTTCATGTGATATTGTTGATGTTGCCAGTGTTCATGAATGGTTTAGTTGCACAAGTATGCATTGCGTTATGTAGTGTTGCAAGGTATTTTGTAAAGTTGAAATTTTTTGCGCCTTCAGATGTTGAAAAGGTAATTGTTGGTATTGTTAGGAGACCAGTTTAACAATATGAATGTAAATTTAGTAAGGGCTCGTGGCATTTTTTTACAATGTAAGGAAAGCATTGTTGGAGCCAGTTACAACACATTTGGGGATCATTATATTTTTTTTGTAGTATACAACCCTATACCAAATAGCGGATCTATTGATAATGTGACAAACGCATGAATTTATTAAATCTTGCGAATCATCATCATAAGACGTCCACTGCTGGACATAGGCTTCCCCCAAGGCTCTCGACATAGACTGATCCTGAGCTACCAACATCCTGCATCCATCCGCTGCCCGCGACCACAACAAGATCGTCCGTCCAGCTTGCGGTAGGCCTACCTCTGCTACGACGTCCTGTGCGTGGCCGCCACTCCAGAACCTTTCTGCTCCAACGGCCATCGGTTCTTCTGGCTATGTGCCCTGCCCACTGCCACTTCAGCCTGACTATTTGGAGAGCTATGTCGGTGACTTTGGTTCGCCTGCGGATCTCCTCATTTCTGATTCGATTTCGCAGGGAAAATCCGAGCATAGCTCTCTCCATCGCCCTCTGAGTGACCCTGAGCTTGTGACTCTTGCGAATAAGCCTACTGAATTTTAGACGGCGCATGGATAGGTCAAAAAGTAAATTGTACTATGGAGAGCACGTAAACCTGTCATTCTCGATCGCCGTCTATCATAAAGATATTTGGTAGCCTTTTCAGACAGCCACCAAATCTTCAGACACTAGTCTAGCCACAGAACATCGCAATCCTGACTTCCATCGACAGTAACTGTTTGGAAAATCTAGTTACTCTAGAAAGCTCTTTTCTCAAAAGCAAAAGCCTTGAGCCTCAATAGTTACAACAATTACAACATCAGATGAATCTCATAAATCATTATCATCTCACGATTTACATAACTTTACGACCCATTAAGTTCAATAGCTGGCAGTGATCTAAAACATACATACATATCGTCACGCCTTTTATCCCCGAAGGGGTAGGCAGAGGTGTATTTCTACACCCACTTTTCGCCAGATATACTTTAGTCCCACGTAATAAGGGGCGAGCCTATTGCCGTACCGGGCACATTTCCAGACTCCGTGCTGCTACTGAGAATTTCGTGACAGAAAAACCCAATAACACTGCCCGACCCAGGAATCGAACCCGGGACCTCCCGATCCCACGCGCACATTTATGCCGCGAGACCAACGAGGCAGTCGTATAGGGTTTGATGTCGAGTTTTCCGTCTCTACGCAAAGATGGTATTTGCATCGTGTTATCCCTTAGTCGCCTCTTACGACACCCACGGGAAGATAGGGGGAGGTGACACTTGTATTCTATGCCGTCAACCACACGGCAACATGACAACATATTTTAGTATTATGTTTGATTTTGACTTTCCATATTGAAAATTGCATTTAATTCATCAATTTCAAACCCAAATTCAAATTCATTTATTCATATAGTTTACAAAGCAACACTTACAAACGTTATTTTTTTACAACGAGTTTCTGAATGGTAGGTCTATGAGAGGAGCCTGGATAAAACTTATGCCTCTCTTTGAAAGACATTGCATTTCTTATACACATTAAACACTATTCGATTTTGTGTCTCAACCGTTACATTTGGTATCCTAAACCACAAAATCTATACTATAATAAAACTCAAAGAGCACTTTGTCTGTACATTGAATATTTTAGCGAAATTTCAATTGGATTGTGACATGTTATCGATATAGAATACAAAACATTTTTTTTTAAATTATTGTCTATCTGTCTGTCTGTATGTTTGTTAAATCATCACGCAATAACCAGTGAACGGATTTTGATGCGGTTTTCACCAATATATTGCCTGAAGACCATATTACAATCTTGGACAACAATCATCACGCTATCACCTATGGGAGCCTAGCAGTGTCATTCAATAAATGTAATAGACTTGAATTCAAGCAACACACTAAATTGTTTGTATCGAGATAGTGACAAACGCATAGTTTGTGTCTTTGGTTAACATTTAGTCTTTAGTTTATCAGAATCCGTTTATTCTCTCAAAAGTTATCGCAATTTAAAATATACATAGGTATATCCGCATTGGTTATCAAGTGATTCGGACTCAATTTGGTGCCATCTAGGGGTATTACCTAAAATTATTATTTTAGCGGTACTTTTGCAGACTTGTAGGCATGGGCGTTTTCGGATTTTTACGCAAACCGATATAAATCCGATTTCAGATATTGAAATCGATTTTAAAAACCGATTTTAGAAATCGTTTTCAGTAGCGGATGTTGGAGCGTAGCGTACGACAAACGTAAACAATCAAAATCTGCAATTCATAAAACCGCCAAAATCCAAAACGATTCGTTCGTCGCAAAGCACAAATCACTTCATCTCTTTCAACGGATCACTAAGTTAGAAAGAAAAGGAAATGAAATTCGTTCTCTCTCATTCTAACTAACTAGTCGTTTAGTAGTGTGAAAGAGAACGAATGAATATGAAAACTATCGGTAACGTAAGCTTTAGATTTACTTTGTAGTTTGGTTGCGCTTGCACCGTTTTGTTCGGATTTGGGTAGTTTGCGTTATCGTGGTATTGTTTTACGTTTTCTAAAATCATTTTTTTCACATTGGAATATCGATACGATACGATTTCTGTCTGCAATCGGATTTCAGATTCGTTTTGATATATCGGTCTCATGCATACAGACTTGCTCACAACAAGAACTAGCTGGATTAAAACACACGATAATTTATGCTGTGCCTATGTGTTGCATATTCTGTTAAAAGAAAGAGCTAAGAATTTAGGTGGCAGGTACAGGTTACTACATTTCGAATACAGTAAGTAAGAAACTTAAATATGAGTGTGAGTTTCATCAACCGATCATTATGTTATTTTACATTATCAAGGCCATAGGCCACGCGGACAAAGCCGCGGGCACAGCTAGTTATTAAATATAGACCACAGTCGCAGTGTACGCTAACCAACGTTTAAGTACATGACGATGCGAGGATGACTGGATTCCCTTTGTACACGAACGTTACGAACAGGAATCTGATATTTCAAACACTAATGAGGATTCGAATTTGTCTATTATATTGTGTAACTTAATAACTTTGATATGCAGGCAGATGCAGGGCCGAACCGTCCCTATGTGCAATGTGCGCGGCGCACACAGGCGCCAGGGTGACAGGGGCGCCGCGCGCCGAGATATGCGTTAATTGTAACAGTTATTTTCGAAAAAGGATGCCAAAAAAGGCGCTTCACAGATTTTGCACACAGGCGCAGTGGCGTAGGAAGGGGCGGCGGCCCGCCCCGAGTGCCCATCCAAAACAATTGTTAATCGACTAAAAAAAAAAAGTCATCCGCCAACTTCCGGGTGCCACCCAACAGGCGCTTCATGGATTTCGCACACAGGCGCTGGATTGGGTCGGAACGGCCCTGCAGACGTGCCAAATTATGAACAGAGATTTAATTTAGGGTTTAGTTATTCATTGCTATTAGATATGTAGATTACATTGAGAGTGAGGCACAGACCGCGGACATAAATCACAATCGTATAAATTCACTTCACATGACTTGAACTCCATGTGTGGCAAACGCTTGCAGCACAAATATACGGTGCGTAAATTGTTAACTATTTGTTACGTGGAATATGTAGCTAGGTTTAAAATACTAATTAATCGTTTCATGTATTATATTTTTTTATATATACTGACTGCCTCCATGGTCCAGTGGATAGCGTTGTCGACTGCTGATCGGAGAGAGGTCCCGGGTGTACGGTGTCAACACCGCACATACTAGCGCTCACGTTGTGCGCACTCAGCATTCATTATTTCCATATTCTATGTAAACCTTTATACAGTCAGTCGGCATTACCGTCGCGTGCGGCTCACATCATTCATTTTAATTATAAGCAGGTTTCAGTTCAATAAATCAGTTGTGTTATCAGTTAAACAGTGTTTCTTTCATACATACTATCAGTTAACCTGGTGTGCAAACCGTACATCTGTCTGGTCCTTCGAGCCGGATTGAATGCTGCTGCAATTGCTTCTGTCCTTCGAGTTACCGTTAACGGGACCTTTTCGCGAGTGCCCGTTGTTCAGAACCTCCTGAGGATACCACCCGGCCACGTAAGTGACGCAGCAGCTATCGGTGAGTGATCCTTATATTATTTCAAGCAGCTAATTTATCGCCATGGAGGATCTCCTAGCAACCCAGCAACAAATTGTAGAAGGAATTGAAAAACTCCTTACGAATTTCAAGAAAGACGGTGCTGAACGCAAAACGTCTACCTATATCAAGAATCGTCTGAGCTCTCTAGAGTCATATTGGCAGGAGTTTCAGAACAATCACTTCAAGTTATGCAAGTTCGATGAAAGGAACTATGATTATTTTACAAATGACGTGTATAAACAGACAGAAGAATACTACATGAATACACGTTCATACATCATGAATCAGTTCCCGTCGGCTTCAAAAGCAGCAGACAAGTCTCTTCTTCGTCCAGCAACGCCCTTGGGAATACAGCAGCAGTCCCCCAGTGGTATAGCGGTTACACCGCAAGCGTCAACGCGCCCGGAGACGCCCACACAACAGCAAACAGGTTCTCGCGAGCAGGGTGTAAGCAGCAAACTAGAAGAGATGTTCAGAAATCAGAAAAGCAATTTCAAAGCCTTTGTTAGGACAGTGAACAGCATTGACCTTGAAAGTGTCTCTGAAAAATGGGAATTCGAGGATATTTTGCAGACAATTCAGAACCGTTGGTCTGTTATTGACACGCTGCATTGGAAAATTGACAGCGAGCTCTATGAGGAGAACATAGAGTATGAACAGACTTTTAACAAGCATGAGCAGCAGTTTCAAGATATCAAGAAAGAAGTCAGCCGTAGAATGTGGTCGACTAGCTATAGGGAGAAATCTACGCCAAAGATGGACGTACCGACATTTACAGGAAATTACCATCAATGGGTGTCCTTCAAAGATTTATTTGTTGAAACCATTCACAACAATAAATCAATGCCAAATGCTCAAAAAATGCAATTTTTGAAGGGCAAACTTAAAGGAGAACCTGAAAGATTGATCCAGCATTTGCCAATCAGTTCTGACAATTATCAGGTGTGTTGGGATATTTTAACACATCGTTATAATAACGCTAAGCTTATTTTTAATTCTCATATCCATATTCTTATGAGTTTCCCAACCATACAGCACCAATCAGCAGCGGCTATCAAGAAGATTCATGACACTGCCAACGAGTGTCTGAATGCAATTAAGACCTTAGGCGTAGACATAAGCACGTGGGATCCATTAGTGGTATATATAATTTCTAACAAGCTCGATGCGGACACGCATAATGACTACATTGAGTCGTTAAGGAGCCCCAGGGAACTACCATCACTTCAAGAATTACTGGACTTTCTGGAGAGTAAATTTACATCTTTAGAATCATCAAAACGCAAGCAGGATACAGGAAGGCCCAGTCATCAGCAGGAGACATTCTATCAGAATATCAGAAAACCTCAATTTAAGGCATTTACAAGTAATACAAATAACAGTAATGAAACAATGAAGAAATCATTAACACATAATAAAACTAATTTCCGTTCCAATTTACCTATGTGCCCAGTCTGCAATAAAAATCATGGAATATTCCATTGCAACACGTTTTTGGAATTTCCGGCGAACATTAAATTAGAAACAGTGGAAAAATTGTCGCTATGCAAAAATTGCCTACACAACCACAAAGGTAACGAATGCTTATCCAGCAAAAGGTGCCGCACATGCCTCGGTGACCATAACACAATTTTACACGATAGTTATAATTATAAATCACCAAATGTAAAATCAAATGATACCGTTAAGGGAAACAGGCAAGGGACAAATCAGCAGGAGAAGGGTGCCTATGCGACACAGGGCGAAATAGGTGAAATACTTTTAGCAACTGCCCAGGTGAAGGTCCGAGCAGCAAACGGATCGTACAAAGTTTTAAGGGCCTTAATCGATCAAGGTTCGCAAGCCTCGCTCGTGACAGAAAACGCAGCTCAGTTATTAGGCTTGCAACGTCAGCGTTGTAAGGGCGTAGTATATGGAGTAGGATCCAAGGGCAACACGTGTAAGGGAATGTTGACCATCAACATATCATCAATTCACAGCGAATATTCTATCAACACAGACGTGATTATCATGAAAAGCGTTATCAACAATTTACCTAATCGGTCATTTGAAAAACCTGCATGGGAGCATATACAGCATATCGAATTAGCAGATCCTGAATACTACATCAGTCGCCCAGTTGACCTCTTATTAGGTGCCGATATCTACGCCATAATACTCATGGGAGGTATTATCAAAACAAGCGAAGTCCTACCGATAGCTCAGCAAACGCGCTTCGGATGGATCCTATGCGGGAACGCAGCTAATATGAAGTCATTAAACTGCAGTGTAACTTTATTCAACGATGACGAGTTCCAGAGATTTTGGTCAATTGAAGATATCAACGACGATAGCGACTTGACGTCCGAGGATCAACAATGTTTACAGTTATACAAATCTACTACCGAGCGGCGGGCAGATGGCAGATACGTAGTCCGCCTCCCCATGCATTTAGACGCAAGCAAAAAATTAGGACAGTCGAGGCATACAGCAGTTGCTCAATTCCTTCAATTAGAGCGTAAATTTAAAAGACAAGAAAGTGTCGCAAACAGTTATAAATCCTTCATACAAGAATATGTAACATTAGGTCATATGCACTTAATAAACAGTAACGAGACACCGAGTTATTACATGCCGCACCATTGTGTGCATCGCGCGGACTCGACTACAACGTCACTTCGGGTCGTATTTAACGCGTCACAGCCTACGTCATCTGGCCTTAGTTTGAACGACCTTATGTTTAGGGGTCCGAATTTACAGAAGGATTTATTATCTTTAGTTATCAGTTGGCGACAGTATAGATATGCCTTCACAGCCGACATAGAAAAAATGTTCAGGCAAATTTTGGCTCATCCAGATGATCAGAAATATCAAAAAATAATTTGGCGCGAATCAGCAGAATTGCCCCTTTCAGAATATCAGTTAGCGACAGTCACATATGGCACAAAGGCAGCCCCTTTCCTCGCCATGATGACCTTGAAGCAGTTAGCAAGCGATGAGCGACACCGCTATCCAGCAGCAGCCAAGGTCTTGGAAGATCAGTTCTACGCAGACGATGTATTGAGCGGAAATCATTGTATTTCTTCCGCGAAGCAGTTACAAGCAGACCTTTTAGAATTACTCAAATTGGGAGGATTTAATCTTCGTAAATGGATCTCTAATTCCCCCGCATTGTTAGAAAATATCAGTCAGACCACAAGTAATCAAGAAAATTTTGATTTTAAACATTTAGAGTCCACAAAGGCATTGGGTCTTTTGTGGAATGCAAAACAAGATGTCTTCACATTTCAGTGTAAAATGTCAGCAAAATCAGAATCAAAGCCAACAAAAAGGATGTTACTAGCAGATATATCAAAAATATTTGACCCTTTGGGGTGGTTGGCGCCTGTAACTATAAAACTGAAGCTTCTTTTTCAAAATGCTTGGATTGCAGACCTAAAATGGGATGATAAGGTACCGGATAGCATATTTGAAGAATGGTTGAAATTACGATCAGACATAGATAACATCAACAAATTGGAGATACCAAGGTGGATCGGCAGTGATGGTAAAAGCACAATTCAGCTTCACGGCTTCAGTGACGCTTCAGTAAAAGCCTACGCGTGTGCTGTATACGCAAGAATTCAGAAACAAGACACAGCATCAGTCATTCTTCTAGCAGCAAAGACAAGAGTAGTACCTATAAGCAAAACAGCCAGCGAAACATCCTTGCCACGATTAGAGCTTTGTGGAGCATTGTTACTGACAAGGCTAATGGTCAAGGTCAAACAAAGTTTGAGTACCCACACGGTTCAGATATACGGGTGGTGTGACTCCAAAGCAGTATTAGGCTGGATCCATGGGGACCCCAACCGGTGGAAGCCTTTTGTTTCTAACCGAGTTAGAAAAATTACAGAAATTATGTCACCAGACTGTTGGCACTACGTTAAATCCAGCGAAAACCCTGCTGACTGTGCAAGTCGTGGTTTAACTGTATCGCAATTGCAGCAGCATTCACTCTGGTGGCAAGGACCCACTTGGTTATCGACATACAATCATGAAGAAACTAGCAAACAGACAGTATTTGACACTCAATTAGAAGCAAAAGAAATTAAAATATCAAATACAATTCAAACAGATTTACCAAACGTAATACAAGAATTACTAAATAAACACAGCAGTTTTACGCGAGCGTCACGTGTCTTAGCCTGGATACTACGCGCAGTTACACGTAATCGACATAAACAAGCGTTCTTAACAACAGAAGAACTTCAATCAGCAAAATTAAAAATTATCAAATCAGTACAGCAATTAGAGTTTTCAGAAGAGATTGAATATCTCGAGCAGCATAAGCAAGTTAAACCAAAAAGCAAAATATACAGTTTGAACCCGTTTTTGGACAAGGACGGCTACCTCAGAGTTGGAGGGCGTCTAAAAAACGCTAACATCAGCAAAGACATGAAACATCCTCTCATTATTCCGCATAGCAGTCACTTAACAGATTTATTAATAGATTATGCTCATAAACAGACGTTTCACGGCGGTGCACGTCTTACTTTATCATGGCTTAGACAACAGTATTGGATATTGGGAGGAAACCGAGCAGTGAAAAAACGTTTACACAGATGTGTTTTGTGTAAGCGACACAATCCAGTGAAACAGCAGCAACTGATGGGAGATTTACCGGAGTCCAGAACAAATCCCACCAGACCGTTTTACAACGTCGGTGTAGATTTTACAGGCTTCGTTCAAGTTAAATCCAGTAAAGGTCGCGGTACAAAAACCTCAAAAGGCTATGTGGCAGTATTCGTGTGCATGGTGACCAAGGCCGTGCACCTCGAATTAGTATCAGATTTATCATCAGCAGCATTTTTAGCGGCCCTAAGAAGGTTAGCAGCAAGAAGAGGTACTCCCAGGCACATATTCAGCGATAATGGAACTAATTTCATTGGAGCTAGCAGGATTTTAGAACAAGAATATATAAATTTGAAATCAGTCATAACAGAAGAGTTCCTAACTGAAATCAGTGAGATGCAAATCACGTGGCATTTTAATGCTCCCTCTTGGCCGAGCGCCGGAGGATTATGGGAATCAGCAGTCAAGAGCCTCAAACATCATTTGCGCAGAGTAGTCGGAGATCAAAAACTCACGTACGAGGAGTACGCTACCCTGCTGTCTCAGCTCGAAGCATGCCTCAATACGCGACCCCTTTGTGCAATAACCGAAGATCCAAACGACACAGATTACCTTACGCCATCGCACTTCCTAGCCAGTGGACCCATCCTAACAATAACAGAAACAGAGAGAGATCAAAGAACGAGATGGCAGTTAACACAAAAAATATTCAATGACATATGGGTCCGTTGGCGTACAGAGTATCTAGCAGGTTTATCAGCAAGAAGTAAATGGCGAGGATCGAACCCCAATATTCAGATAAACGAAATTGTTATTATTCACGACGCCAACTTACCGCCCGGTAAGTGGGCATTGGGCCGTGTCGTTGAAGCACATCCAGGGAAGGACGGACTTGTGCGCGTCGTTAGCCTCAAGACAAAGGGCGGCATAATCAAACGGCCTATTATCAAATTATCAGTTCTACCTGTCAATGAGCCGCCAAATCAAAACAATCCGCAGCAACAGGAATCTGAAGCAGATATCAAAAGACAGAAAAACAAAACCACGTTCAAGACGTCTTGCATAAATTTCATAAGCATGATATTTATGTTGTTTATGTTAATTGCCTCGCCAACCGTACATGGTGCTTATAACATAACAGCGTTACAGAATAACAACAGTATCTATTTTGACAAGTTATCAGACATGCACCTAATTCAAGACAAATGGAAAATAGTCGTTTATTACAATATGTCACCATACTGGCAAGGAACCAAGGTACTGAACAGTTACTACAATTATTTATCAGAGCTATGTACGACAATACGTGAACAATCACATTGTGACGTCATCCTGATACAATTACATCACGGCATCGTAGAGCTCGAGTACTATAACGCCCTGCTACAGAGTCAGCACTTTGATAAGAGCGCACGCGTGCGCCGGCGGCGGGGCCTTATAGACGGCGTGGGCTATATTGCAAACAGTTTGTTCGGCGTATTGGATGAACGCTTCGCCGAGCAGTATCAGAAGGATATAACTATGATCAGAAATAATCAGAAACACATAGCTCAATATTGGAAAAATCAGACGTCAGTTATAGAAGCAGAAAACAATGTTTTGAAGAGAGTTGAGAGCACCATGGAGAAGCAACACAAGATCTTCAATCAACACTTGATCCGTATAGACCAAGCCACATCTCAAATACAGAAGGAAATTAGTATAACAGAGAAGATCAGCGAATTTATGGCAACTAGCATTATGGCGAACAGCATGCTCATGAATCTAGTAAACATTCAAGATACCCTCCTGGATACCATTACGAGCGTCCAACATTTTAACGTACATCTTCTAACACCCTCTCAATTAAAGCAAGAATTCGGCGTTATCTCAAGTCAGCTGTCAAAAGAGTTATCGCTGCCCATTCACAACATTCAGACAGATTTTACACAAATGTACAAGATATTGAGAGTGAAAGCACGTATGACCACAGATTACTTTATTTTCGAACTACAAATTCCGCTAATTAATAGAGACAGTTACGATATATACAAAACAATCACTATTCCACGGTACAACGGCAAGGATATGGTCAACGTTATACCTGTAGATAGGTATTTGGCTATGAATATTTTGAAAGACACTTTCATAGCTATCTCGGAGAGTGAATTGCAGAACTGTTTTCAACTGGACTCATATACAAAGTTGTGTGAGTTACAAAAACCAGTGTTGCAGAGAGAGTCTGACCTTGACTTTTGCGTTAAAGATGCGCACTCGAAGTGTGAAACTATCACCAGCCTGTGCCAAAACACATGGACAAATCTATTCCCAGTAAATACCTTTATGTTTACTTGCTGCGGTCAATGCACTTTAAGAATAATATGCGAGCATCAGGTTGCGAGCGAACAGTTGAACGGAGTCAGCATTATAGCTCTAGGGAGCGATTGCGTCATCAAGGGCGACGGATTCACGGTCACGTCGCATAAAACGCAATCAAATCAAATAAACATAAAGCCAGATGTGATAGCAGTACAAATCTCACCCGTCAACTATCTCATTAATGTATCAATTCCAATGACGACAAGCGAATTTAATGAGAACAACAACTTTTCGGGTACGTTCAAGAATATAGATGAGCAGATTGAGCAGATGAAGACAACCCAGAAACGATTTGAGGGCGGAGACGATGGGTTGTCGTTTCACGATATTCATCATTACGCAGCAATCTACGTGGTGTCAGCAGTAGGCCTGGCGCTGTTCGCGCTCGTGTGGAGGCGCGCGCGCCGCAGCTCCGCAGCGCTGCCAGCACCGACAGCAAGCGGGATTGAACAGCAACTCAGTGATAATAGTGATATCAGTGAACGACGTAAAGGTGTAAAAGCAGAGCATAGTGTAGTGCAGTGTTCAAGTGGAGTGAATAAAGATGTGAAAATAAACGTGACGAGCACAGCGAGCTCGCCTATATTTACTCAGTGCAGTTTTCGTAAAATTGATCACGAATAACTGTCGGGATCATTTGTAAAATCATTTAGTCCTAAGCAAAAATGGAATCACCTTGTTACTCATCAGATCATCAGCATCTTCCATCTCTCATTGCCGCGCCCCGGAGCATGTACGGTGTCAACACCGCACATACTAGCGCTCACGTTGTGCGCACTCAGCATTCATTATTTCCATATTCTATGTAAACCTTTATACAGTCAGTCGGCATTACCGTCGCGTGCGGCTCACATCATTCATTTTAATTATAAGCAGGTTTCAGTTCAATAAATCAGTTGTGTTATCAGTTAAACAGTGTTTCTTTCATACATACTATCAGTTAACCTGGTGTGCAAACCGTACACCGGGTTTAATTCCCGGGTCGGGCAAAAGTGTTACTAGATTTTTCGTCCCGGTAACGGCAATAGGCTCGCCCCCTATTACGTGGGACTTAAAAATTCACGGCGAAATGTGAGTGTAATATTACACCTCTGCCTACCCTTTCGGGGATACAGGCGCGAGTCTATCGTTTCATGTATAGGAGCGCAAATAGATACTGTAGATAGACAGCAGCTAACTGTGAAGTTCAGCTATCATTTTGGATTTTGCAGATAAGACTGCAGATACTCTCTAGAAATGTAAGTCTGTTAGACCTGGTTAAATAACGATGTAGATCTTGGTTTCCAAAGCCAGTTTCATTTGGTGTAAGCATTAGTATAATCATGACACAATGTAAACATTACATTGAATTTACGCTTTATGAATAAACCTATTAAAATTGTATAACAAAAAGTTGTAGGATATCAAATCGAATCATTCCTTAAGAATATTTTAGGTCGTATTATATTCCGTAAGAATATAATAGGTATCAATATTGATGCTTTCCGTAAACAAATAATTCACCCATCTGAAAATAAATTCCTCTCATCGAATTAATATCAAAATTTCGACAAAACGCATCAGCTAATTGTCTCCCAACGCATCCAACAAGGGGTGACAAAAGCCCTTTATTGAAATGTTACCATGCGCTAGATATAATCCTGCATAATCCGGTATAATCTTCGTATTGTGTAGGATAAAGGGTCGGCACATATCTGACGGAAGATGCGTCGAACGTATCTTCGGTCGCGTCTATTCCGTCAAATGAGTCGGTACACATCTGACGGAAAATGCGTCGAGCGTATCTACATCGGTCGCGTCTATTACGTCAAATGAGTCAGTACACATCTGACGGAAAATGCGTCGAGCGTATCTACATCGGTCGCGTCTATTCCGTCAATCGATATATCGTCCTAGTAGTATTATTAACGGTAGTAGAGCCTTGCTGATTTCAGCATGAATGGGCCGGCTCGACCGGGGAAGTACTACCCTCTCACAGAAAATCGACGTAAAGTAACAGTATCTCAACTGTTGCGTTTCGTTCGGTGAGTGAGAGTGCTGGAGGCCCTATCCCCTATTCCTTCTCCCTCATCCCACTCCTTATCCTATCCCTTTTCCCAACCCCAAGGGGCGTCAACGCACTTGTGACTCTTGTAGTGTTGCATGTGTCCATGGGCGGCGGCAATTGCTTACCATCAGGCAATCCGTCTGCTCGTTTGCCGCCTATTACCATAAAAAAAAAATATATATATATATCGAAGATTCCGTCAAATAAGACCTGCTACATTACGCGTCTAGTCAGTTTCTGCGTTTAGCAACTACAGTGCGGTTGCTTTGTATGACATTTAATTTTAAAACGTCGCCCAACGCGTCAGTCAAATTCACGTGGTGGGTGGTGCGCGCGACGTCGATCGATAATGCGTTGACGGAAACGGAACAGACGCTGTACGCTCGACGTACTAACGGATTATCGGTCAGGTGTGAAAGATTGAATGTTTTTCTATATATTTGTATGTTTTGGCGATACGCGACCGATAATACGCGATGCATCTTCCGTCAGATATGTTCCGACCCAAACAGTGTTGCCACCCCTAGGTAGGTATCTCTCCCTATGCTTTTCAGGGTCGCATGGGGAGATTTTGTTTACTATCTTCAAAGGGGCGATGTTTATACAAATCTATAGTATTACGTGAAGGGTTAGCTCTATTATTGAATATGAGTACTAAGTATGTATGGATGTGCGTGTGCCACTAAGGATTATTCAAGATTTGAGATCCTGTAAGCTAAGTGCGCACCTGGACCGTTTCGACTCCATTATAAAGGGTTAAAGGGGACACAGGAAGAGTTGTTATGCCGGTTTTAACAAAAAATGCTTCATCGTGGTTCTGTTTGTCAAATTGTGTAATGATAAATAGTTTTTGTCACCGTTTTTTTAATTTAAAACAACTTTTAATGTAGTATTTTTTAGCCTTATCGAAATGAGCTGCAGCTGATGCCTTCTCAAAAATTGGACAGAAATTGCTTGAGATGAGAGAGACCTTAGAAATGTAGGGGAGACCTTTGCCCGACAATAAGACAGTATAGGCGAAAAAATTATTGAAATGTAAACTTGTATTAAATGTACTAACTAAAGTGAAATTGTTCATAATAATTTGTATGATTATCCCTAACAGATTTACGTACATTAAACTATGAGTCAAATTGTTTGAAGGAGTATAGAGCGTCCTGACTTAAAGATAACTATTTCTGAACAAGATTACCTTTCCATTGTTACCTCAGAGCTTCTGATATTTTTCTTGATGTTTACACAAATGTCACCATGTGTCCATGTATTAAAGGATAAATCATGGACAGCTTACAATTGAACATTTTATTACTCTACAGAACTTCCTATTAAAAGTTTTCTTGGCCTATCTCTTATATTGACGGTTTTCGATGTATGCTCTACCCAGTATCAGCCATCGTGTCGCAACATTGTCACGTTATTTCTGTCCGAAGAAACCTAGCAAATGTCAGAATTTCATCATTATTATTCGATAGCAACGGAGACAACTTGTGGCAATACCAAGTCACGTTTTAGAAGAAACAGTTGGAAAGCCGGTACTTAAATAGCCCATTCATCGAGTTCAAAATTTATTTGGAAATTTGGCTTAATTAAAAAACTTATGCGAGTTTCAAAGATTTCTTCTCATTAAGTAAGGGAACGAAAAATTTCGGATAACCCACAAATTTTCTTAATATTACACTACACTGTATTTAGAAATATTGCCAGCTTTATAAAATTTGTTAGAAATTGACCACGCGTGCCCCGTAAGTTGATTCTAATTCAGGAACGATAAATATGCTTTTTATTTTCGTAATATAACGTGATTTAAGTCGGCTGTTCAACCGCCGGCGATAAGCGAGTAGCGAGTAAAGTTAACAACTGAAAACGAGTGTGTAGTTTCATAGTTTTATCACTAGAATATACTGACGCTGGACCGCTCATGGTGGCGCATGTTGTCCCGCAGTTGACTGCAATAGGCTGAATGAGAGAAACTGACGTAGGTCTAAGCCATGGTATACTTATATCCCTTTGGGTTGCAGAAATCAGACGGCAGTCATTCTGTAGAAAAGCGATCAAATCTGGTTGGGCTAGGAACGCCGGGCGCGTCTCAGCTGCATTTTGCGTTATGGCGGTATCACATTAGCATATTTTTCTGCGCGTATACTGTCGTTTCAGCATACGCGCTTACACGCGCGCTTTATTACGCGCTTCAAAAAACCGGACTCGCGTAAACGGGCATATTTCGGTGTGTTCGTTCGTCGTCGGTAGTGACATCGTGTCAGTGTCAACATGCATTCTGACGGCTCGCGCTTATACGAGCTTAGAAGCGTGTCAACGCTCGTACGAGATGCGCGTGTGCCAAAAGGCTATACGCGCCTACATGCGCTTTCAAAAACGAGCTTATACGCGCCTATAAAACGCTAATCTGAAACCGCCCTTAGACGTGATGCAATTGGTGTAACCATACGTATTGTGTCACATCTGCATAATCTATGCCACCCAACGTAAAGATATATACGCTCGCATTGTTTTTCAAGTAACCTATGGTAAACCAGCAGAAATGATGCCGTCTTCAGCGTGGCGCCGAATCGCCATTCTCCTTGGAGCGTCATATCGCGCGGAGCGTTTCGTGTCCTAGAGTTAGCCGCCACCATAACATAGTACAGACTAGTCGGTGCGGCTGGTGTGTCATTTCAACCGAATACTAAGGCCGATAGATCAAGCGCTGAAGTATCGGCGCCGAGCTTTTAGCAAAAGTGTCCTACACTAATAAGAGGACGATGTTGTCAATAAGTGTTACTACCGTATTTCATTCCGTGAGGGTCTTAAAGCTGCTAAGGTTAACACTCGTAGCAAATTGTATCTTTTTGAAGAGACAGAAAACCCCATACCCACCAATGTGAGCTAACTCCTCCTCCTATTCACTCACAATGCCATTGTAATGCTATTTAGAAGGAGCCTTCATCCAGCGTGGATTGCGTAAGGCTGTCTGTGTGGACTGTGATATGGTCTTAGTTTTGTTATACACTATGACACTGGATATTAACAATATGTATCGGACGTTAGCAGAGTCAGCCCTCTCGCAAGGTGGACCGACGATTTCGTTGGGGTCGCGACCAGAGATTTGATGCAGGTAGCTGTACGGGTCTTGACCTTTTGGCATGTCAAAGAGCTCAGATATTTACATAGAGGCGCATTTCCTAGGAGCGCTCTGAAGACAAACTTTCTGTGACCCAAATTGCCGCTTGGCGGCGTGGCAGTCGCGCTGTGAAAGCTTTCTCTACGAGAGCAAGAGAGACGGAGAACGATACCAGCGCCGCCAACGGCGCCAACTACTAACTAAACTGGAGACAGTCCCCACTTGAAATCGGCACACGAAGTCCTTAAGAACTGCGCTTCTATGTAAATCTGTATTCATTGGCATGGTTAACACTAGCCGTGTTCAAGAGATGAAGTCATCTCAGCTGGTGTAATCCGTGCCGAAACGTAGAGACAAATATGAGGTATTTTACCTTTTATTTTCAAATAATTACGTCAGATAGACCCACGTGTACAAGTCGCGAACGTTTAAAAGTTTTCATTCCAATATGTATTTTTGTTACAGTTCGCGTTGTACGTGGCTACTGAGGAGGAGCAAGGTCTTTATAACTTGTACTTCAACAACTGTCCTAACGCTACTGCGGGTACTGCGCCTCCTGTCAACATGATTGTAAGTTGATTTTTATTTATAAGGGGCATTAGTAAATTATGTGACACGATTTGTATCCCTCAATCTCGTTGACATAGCTGATCTCATAAATCCTTATCTCATTATTAATACTGTTACGAGCTGGGGTTCGACGATAAATTAAAACTGACTATGCCACTAAACTGTACTTTATTTTAACACAAACACTATTCACACTTAATTACACACCACTAATAAAAACACACTTATTTCACACTACTAGAAACACCACTAAACACTTCCGATTAACTTTCCTTCGCTTCTTGATCGCTGTCGATTCTTCAATAGATTGTCTCTTCTCGCCTGTTTGCGAGGTATTTATACCGGCCGGAACACATAACTAGTATTTTCGAGACACATCACGAAAGTTCTGGTAGCTTGCGGTCATTCTAGTTTGTTCTATTTACAGCAACGCGATCTATTAGAGGATAGATGAAACAGCTTTAAACAACCGATACATCTAATTTCATCTAGTTCTCCCATTCACTGATAGATGGCGTTATTTTCAATTCGTAACACGGCCTCCCTCTTAAACGTGTTCGTCTCGAACATCGTTGGACCCATAGTAACGAGCCAACCGGTCCACATGAACTATCTTCGGTGCACCTCGCGACCCTTTCTGGATTCGATAGGTGACGTCGTTCATCCTGGTAATTATGCGATATGGCCCGTCCCATCTGGCTTGTAACTTAGGCGATTTTCCTTCGCTTCGTACTGGGTTATGAAGCCACACCAATGATTCCTCATCGAAGCCTTTGTTGTTCACCTTCCGGTCGTAGCGAGTCTTCATCTTCTCAGACATCTGTCCTGACTCCCATGGAGCTCCTACATTGTACACCTTTAATGCACCTCTGCTACGAGTGTGTGGCCCCTTGACAGCCGCACAACTTGTGCATTTGCGGCACCAATCCTCGATGTCATCCCGACAGTGGAGCCAATAAAATCGCTCCCGGATCTTAGTAAGGGTCTTCTTAACTCCCATGTGACCTCCAGAAGCACTATTGTGATAGAGCTGCAAGACTTCCGGCACCTTAGTTTTGGGCACTACCATTTGCAGATGGCATTGGTTACCTCGAGCGTTTTCCCATTTGCGGCACAGAACTCCATCCTGGACAACCAAGCTTTCCCACTGTGCCCAATAACCTTTGATGACAGGGCTCATTGCTGCGATATCACTCCATTTGGGCCTAGGAGCGCCTGATTTCTTCCATTTGAGAATCGGCTGTACGTCTTGTCTTCTTGCTGAGCACGCTGCAAAGCTTCTTTCCATCCGTCGCTCAGATCCGTCTTCAACATTCTCACTAGCGCTGCCGGCTTCGCTTCCTGTCTTGCACAGTGTTTGCGTTGGTCGGGGTAAGCCCTACCTGTCAGAGCATATGCACTACGTTGCTCTTGCCGCCAGACAGGTACGTCAGGTGACCCCTTTGGTGGAGACAGGGTACCAACGTGCCGCTTACGCTTTGGGCAGCTCAAGCGGATATGGCCTCTTTCCCCGCAGTTGTAGCACCGTGGTGAAGAAACAACTTCTCTGATACGGTAAGTTCGATCCTCGTGACGCGCTGCTTCCACCTCCAGAGCGTAGGATAAGGCTGCCTTCAGAGACTTGAAGTGCCCAAGTCTTACCGCTGCTCTAACTTCCAGGTCCCGGATCCCATCCGTAAACGCCTGTACGAGGTTCCCATCAATAAGCGCAGGCCACGACTGGTATGCCTTCCTGACCAGCTTTTCCACCTCTAAAGCCCACTGCTGCAGAGTTTCTCCGGTGCGTTGTGTCCTGTCCTTCAGCTGAGCACGATACACATGTTCGAGGTGCGCGTCTCCGTACCTCGCCTCCAACGCCTCCAGAAGCTTCTCGTAGGTCACGTCTTGCCCGAGTGCCTCCAACACCGTCAAGGCCTGATCACGAAGGCCCAAGGTTAGGGAGGTGAAGGCCTGTTCTTTGTCCCACCCATTCGCTCGCATTACGGCCTCAAACTGAACCTTGTATGCAACCCACGACGACGAGCCATCAAAGGGTGGAACCTTAAACAAACGAGGCGAGGGCGCCACAGCTGCAGGTGTAACGTCGTTGGTCTCAAGCCCACGCAATTTCTTCTCCAATCTGGCAATACGGGTCTCGAGCGGGTCGTGTACACGCTTCTCAATGTCGCTGATACGGGCCTCGTGCTGCTGGAGTTCCTCCTTGACCTTCAAGTCCTTCCCCACTGCGGCGCTGAGGTCCTTCATGAGCACCAGCTGTTCCTCCAGACGGTGGGCGTGCTCCTCCTTGTCGCGCGACAGCTGCCCCTCTAGGCGGCGCGCGTGCTCCTCTTGACGGCGAGCCTGCTCCTGTTGACGGCGGTCCTGCTCCTCCTTGTCGCGCTGTAGCTGTTCCTCCAGGCGGCGAGCCTGCTCCTCCTGACGGCGGGCCTGCTCCTCTTGACGGCGAGCCCGCTCCTCCTTGTTGCGCTGTAGCTGTTCCTCCAGGCGGCGCGCGTGCTCCTCTTGACGGCGAGCCCGCTCCTCCTTGTTGCGCTGTAGCTGTTCCTCTAGTCGGCGCGCGCGCTCCTCTTGACGGCGAGCCTGCTCCTCCTGACGGCGGGCCTGCTCCTCCTGACGGCGGGCCTGCTCCTGCATGAACGCCATCAGAGCCGCGATGTCAGGCACCGTCACGGAGTGTGAGGCGCTTGCAGGCTCCACTGCAGCCGCGGAGTCGCCGCGGAGTGGCACCGCATCGCACTTTCCTATGCTTCTATCCTTTTCTGTCACTTAGGACCGTCATTTACGAGAAAGAGAGAGGGAACGCGTCCGCACGCCGCGGAATCGATCCTAACTAGTTTTTGCCCGAGTTTTTATAGCGCTGACTTCGATATCGACGGCTTTTCAAAGAAACTTACAACCCCTATTTTAGAAATTATAATACTGTTAAACTTAAAACTTAACATAACTATAACACTTAACTAGATATAAAACCTCAACAATCATCATCATCATCATCAGCCTATAATAGTCCACTGCTGGACTAGGCCTCTCCTTTGAAAGGAGGAATTGGTCTACTATACCACGCTGGCCAAACGGGTTGGTATAGGGTTTGTATCAAGTTGTCCTTCTCTTACAGTGCTGTTCTCTGCATAATATGCTCCCTCTGTCGGCTCTTACGACACCCATGGGATGATATGGGGTGGTGACATTCCGTATTCTTAATCCGTCACCACACGGACAACCTCAACAATAGTTCATTTTAATTCAACTTCAGAATACAAATAAAATAACCAACAATGCCTCTAATGCGTTTGTTGGACTCTTTAGACTGAATTTAGTGTATTGCTGTTTACTACAAACACACAAAAAATAGGCAAGGTCTATAGAGACATCAAGGTTTCAGAGACGTCAAACTATTTTCGTACCTACCATACATAATAATTGCATATGATTTTAATTAACAACAATAACCTCTAAAATATTTGATACTAGCTGACCCGGCGAACTCCGTATCGCTTTTTAAGAGTTTTTATTTAATTCCCTTTTTCCAAGCCCCTTTTCCAAAGTTACCATTGATTTAGACCTTAATCTCTTATCATTTCAGAGTCTATAAATGATGAACAAACAAACATACATTTTTATATAATATTGAATTCCCCATTCCTTAAAATATCGGGGACGATACCCATATCGACTTTTAAAAAAAATCCCGTCCGCCATCTTTGATTTCCTATCCGCCATCTTTGATCACGAAATAGATGTTGTATTTGGATTCACCATCCCTTAAATCATCAGAGACGATACCCATACTGATTTTTTTAATTTTTACCAACCGCCATCTTTGATTTCCCCTCCGCCATCTTGAATCACGAAATAGATGTTGTATTTGGATTCAGACACCGCGGCGGGGGACTTTGGTTTATAATATATATGGATTTGGACAATATTCAGAAAGACAGCAATATCTATATACTATAATAAAACTGTAGAGGTGAAAAAGTCTGTACATTAAAGATATTTTAATGAAAATTAGCTAAAAAATCTAGGAAAATGCTAAAAAGCAATACTTGATAATTTTTAGAATTTATGTCTGTCTGTCTGTCCGACGTCTTTCCCTATGTTGCTAAAGATCTCTAAAATGGCGAAATTGATTTCAATAAAACTTACACTCATGTACAAAAGATACTCAAACCTATAAAATAGTATATGTTACATCACAATCGGTTGAGTGGTTTTCGGTGTACAGCTTGACCTCTCCTTTGTACGTAGTCCCAAACAAAACAGGGATAATCCAAAACTGGTTATATATGTGATGCCATCTATGATCATTATAAGTTTGTTAGTAAAAGTATAGTTAGTCTAAAAAGGTACCTCCGAAGTGTTTTATGGCTATTTACCCGACTTTAAAAAAGGAGGTGATTCTTGATTTCGCCAGTATATTTTTACGTACTTTCGATAAATAAATTACTGGAACCGAGGATATTTATAGTTAGTTAGTTCCGACCGATAGATGTCACTATTTTCAAATAATTTTCTATCAAAATAAATGTTTCTTGCAAAAAAGACAATAATTATGTGTCGGGTATCTTTCTGTTATTAAAAAAATAATAGAGTATAATATTTGGCACTTTCATAAACAAAAAGTCTCTGTGTCAAAATATATTACAATGTCCACTTAATTTAAACGGTCAATCTCATTTATTTTAAATTATTATGTTTACATAATAGTTATATAATCATTTCATTTTATTTTAACTGATAAAAACAATTACTCTAGATCCTTTTTTCAATAAATTGTCGATTAGTCCATATTATTTTGCTATCTCGGTCGGTTTGTATATGTAAACATAGATAGCGTTTTCTGAATGGCAGTGTTAAGATTCGCCGTGGATTGATGAGGTTCTCGGTTAATTTTCTTTCATTTTCGTCGGATTGGTGTCTTAGTCGTTTCTTTTTAATAATGAATGTGGATGTGTTTCTTTGATTTCTTTCGTTCGTTCGTGTTCTGTACTTATACAGCTGGTGTCTCATTATTCCCACATTCCCATACCTCACGTACGTGGGAATCCGTGGGTGGGCGACTGAGGTCTGAATTCAGATAACTCTTGAGTAACTCAACGGGGCTATCTTACTTTCGGCAGGGCTGAATATTCGTAGCCCTGTGTGTATTTTCTAAATAAATCGCAGGGACAGACTTGAAACAGCTGGAATCGACCCCCGAACATTATATGTGGCATGTTCACGAGTAAGCGGTAAAAATAATTTAGAACATGTTCTATATGAAGGTGGTAAGACAGTTAGATAATGTTGTGTATAAAGAAAGTCTCTAATGATATCCCTAATATCCCTACTTCCCTTCTAATATTATAAATTCGAAAGTGTATATGTATGTATGTTCCGTTTTCACGCTAAAACGGCTAAACCAATTTTGTTGAAATTTAATCCTACTAATATAATAAATGTGAAAGTTTGTGAGGATGTATGTATAGATGGATGGATGGATGGGTGGATGGATGGATGTATGGATGAATGTTTGTTACTCTTTCACGCAAAAACTACTGAACGGATTTGGTTGAAACTTTAGAGTAATATAGTTTATACATCAGAATAACACATAGACTACAATTTATAAAGATTTTGTATAATGTTGCCATAATATAAGGAAAAGTATCAACTAAGTCGGCAAAAATCCTGAACTCTGAAAGCTGTCTTCGCGTGCGTTGCCTAAACCTTAAAAGTTACTTGAAGATAATGTACGGTGAAATTGTATATCATAGAGGCTCACTATGAAAAATTCAAGATGGTTGCCGTCACAAAATGGCGGATTACTTATTTTCCACAAAATACCTCAATACGGGTATCAAATAAAAGGGCTTGATTCGTAGAATAGACCTTACTATTAAAAGTCCAAGATGGCCGCCGCCACAAAATGGCGGATAGCTTATTTACCACAAATACCTCAATATGGGTATCGAATGATAGGGCTTGATTGGTAGAATAGACCTCACTATGAAAAGAGAATGAGAAGTGTTAACAAACAAAACTAAAAACTTGAAAATAAAATTAACTAAGAAAAAAACATTTATTTTAATTTTGGGCGTAGCGTATCCAGAATAAATATAATGATAGAAATTTCACTTGCCCAACGATTTTATATTTGTCTGATCAATACCCCAGATTGATGAGAAGTTTGGTGCGATCTGGCAGCTAGGACTTACCGAATTAGGTACTTTTTAGCTTTTGGTACACAACCTAACTAGATCATTTTTATTGTAATAAAACAGTGTTGCACAAAAAATATGTTTTTACAATGCTCATTCTAGAGTAGTGTAGTTATCAAATTGTTTTCAAAATTGATAGATTTATTCCCTTTAGTATTTAATGTAGATGAACTTTGTCTTTACAGTAAGTAGTTTGGAGGAATAGTTTAAAAGTTATCACGATATTGATATAAGCGCAGCGACATTCAAAGCGCTTACTATGAATTGGCGCTCAAGCGCAGCGGGGCAGAGGGGCGGTCTGATTATGTACTTTGTGGTAATGCTTTCAGTTTTTATTTTTGCTGCTATTCTTTTTAGTAGATACATAAAGCTCTTCAATAACTTTCATAATATACCTTCATACTAATCTTTACCTAAAGTTTGAGAACTATGAAAATAGAAATAATTTTAAGTAGGTATTATTTGTTTATATGCATGCTACACGGCTAATGTGCAGATCCGTTTGTGATGAAATTTGATATGGGTAGTTTGAAACCTGGGGAAGTAAAAAGGCTAATCTTTATTAAAATTTCATGCGGGCGAAGCCGCGGGCGAAAGCTAGTCGATAATAATAGAATGACAGTGAAAAATGATTTGTGCTGAGCAACGCCATAAGTTTGCCAGCCCTAAAGCGTCTCATCGTACAATCTAAACTACATAGAAAAACTAAAATTAAAATTGCCAGATTCTGCGTTCATCTCTTTCTAGTTCTAATAAAGAGAGCAAGATTGCAATAGACAACACTGTTATACATACAATAATATTTTCCTCCATGGGTTCATACCTGATATAATAAAAAATATTTAAAAGATCTTGTTTCCATGTCTTTCTAGTCCTATAAACAGAGCAACAATGCAACAGAGCTAGACAGCAATAGGCAACAACTTACAAAAACTATATTTTCTTCCACAGGTTCACATATACGAAAGCAACGACGGCAATTTCCTCTCAGCCGGCGAGATGCCACTCCCAGTCCTGTACAGCATGATGTCTTTGATATTCTTCATGAGCGCCATCATGTGGACCTTCATCTTGAAGACGAGCAGACAACCAGTCTATAGGATACATATCATTATGTGTGTGCTCGTGTATTTGAAGGCACTGTCGCTTGCCTTCCATGGGATTAATTACCACTTTATTGAAACCAGAGGCGAACATGTTACTGCTTGGGCGATACTGTTTTATATAACGCATTTGTGAGTATACTTTGTATTTATTTTTATAGTATTAGTGATAGGCTAGGGGTGAGACTAAGAGAGATTGTGGTGTAGAGTCAGGTTTGTTTGCACGGTTGGCGTAGTGATTTAAGCGGCCGCCTCACGGCCTCACTGCTTGACACTGCGCCGAGTGTTGTGGGTTCGATCTCCACAACTTACGGACACGACACTTTGTGTGATTCATAAATTGTTGTTTCGAGTCTGACTGTTCATTGCGTCCGTTAGTTGTATGTTTGTAAAGTCCCCCGCGACACAGGATTTAGTCCAAGTGCGATACATATTTGTCATATTTTGGTATGGAACTTATGTCAAATATGCTCTCTAATCTCCAAATCAATGGATAGACTGGATGTTCAATTCGGCGCTTAATCTGTCGATTCACTTTTTTATTTAGAATAATTGGCGACAAACAAGCTGGCAGGACTTTGGGACTTTTGTGGGGATTTAACGAAATGCCCACGGGATCGGGTATGCGGGTATCCTATAATTTATCACATGTTTCCATTCTAATTAGTAATGTGTTCTGTACATTTCAGATTGAAAGGTGCGATGCTGTTCGTGACGATTGTGCTGGTCGGCACCGGGTGGAACTTCATCAAGCACATACTGTCCGACAGGGACAAGAAACTGTTCATGATCGTCATTCCACTTCAGGTAATAACCTCATAATGCAAACCTGCTACTTCTCGGTCTTGGGCAACTTGAATCTATTCCGCTCCTGCTGTTGTCTTGGTGTAGTCGGACCAACGCATCAGCGGCCTTCCTTGTGGCCGCTTCTCACCCTATGGTCTCAATTCCATCAGTAGTTACACAACAAGTGACATTATCCTCCTAGTGTTATCTGAGTTGCAACCCAAGGTCCGCTTACTAGTCTAATCGGGTTAACTGAATATAATATAAGTTTTTTTTTTATGGTAATAGGCGGCAAACGAGCAGACGGATTGCCTGATGGTAAGCAATTACCGCCGCCCATGGACACAAGCAACACCACAGGAGTCACAAGTGCGTTGCCGCCCCTTTGGTTTGGGAAAAGGGATAGGATGAGGAGTGGGATGAGGGAGAAGGAATCGGGGATAGGGCCTCCGGCACTCTCACTCACCGAACGAGACGCAACAGTTTAGGTACTGTTACTTTACGTCGATTTTCTGTGAGAGAGATTTTCCATGGAGAGACTGCCCGTCTGACCTCTGCAACCCAAGAGATAACTATGTTTCATGGTTTATACCAGGGATGTTACGGAGCTTCGATTGCCATTCCGTTAAGTCGGAAATTCCGATTATTATTACACGTCCGGTGTCGATTTTGGCTCCGAAACTTTTAAATCGAATCGGTTTTAATCGGAGGTCGAAGCATAGAAAATAGCGAGCGCGGCCTGCGTCGACAAGCACGAACTGGTTCATACCCGTCGCGTTGGAAGACCTATAAGATTATATTATATTTAAAAAGAGAAAAAAGGTTGACTGAATGATATTTTTATTTGTTCTTGAATAAAAATTATCTCTATTGTGACCACTTCTGACTCTGCCTGTGGCTCCGACTCTGCCTCCGACTCCGTTAAATAAAATTTTAAAACGCTGACTCCGGTTCCGATAAATTTATCTCCGTTACTTCCCTGGTTTACACTAGTGTCAGATGATTCATAGGTCTGACTCCCTATATCGATTGTTATAGATCTTACATTATCTTTGTGACCTCTTGGTGTAGTTATGAAAATGTTAGGCGACATCACGGTAAGCCTAAAGCGGCGTCCTACGTGAGTGGTCTGGATGCGAATGCGAAGCGGCGCGGTAACAAAAAACAGTCGATACCTATTGAAGTGGCCTATGTGACTAAACGCACGTGACATGCGATGCGCCGCGGCATGACTTGAATCGAATGCAATCAGTTGGCTTGATATTTTCGCGCACACTGTATGCAACGCGGTGATGTTGTACGACACAATATGTTGAAGAACACAGTCACACCTCATTGAATACGCATCGGACTGCTTTGCAATCACGTTGGCGCTGAGTCGCTCACGTAGGACGCCGCGTAAGTGTTCTCGTTTGTGACTCAGTCAGCCGTCACTGAGTCAAATTTCTTATATGTAATATTGTGTTGTTCTGTTACGCAGGTGTTAGCCAACGTAGCGGAGATAATACTAGCGGAGAGCGAGGAAGGCGCCGCCGAGCACAACGCGTGGCGAGACATATTCATACTCGTCGAGCTGCTGTGCTGCGGCGCCATCTCCTTCCCTATAGTGTGGTACGTACACACACGCACGTCGCGCACGTATACATACACGTTACGTTGGTGTATACGTAGAGGTACACACTACGTTGGTGTATACGTAGAGGTACACACAAATGTACTTGTATACGTACATGGACATACATGTGTGCACACACTTATACACGTATATACTTATAGGTTCAAAAGTTCTCACATGCGATTACTATGTAAAAATATACAAGTTTTAATTACTTCCGTCGGACTGCAGTTCACCGGGCACTGTCATCTAGCCTGGTCAGAGGATCCCGCTAGTTGGAGGAACACCGCACTTTATTTCTGCACAACATTGATACAAATAACACTTGTTACACAGTCGGCGTCATAAAACCGTTCGGATAAAAATACCTGCGCATGCATGTTTTTTCAAATAGTACTGTACCGTTTATCGCAGCGCGCAGGCGTTAAATACAAAAATCTTACGACGTAAATACAATTTTAAGACAGATCTGTATTTTTTAATTTACAAAATAATACGATAATTGTCATAACTATAATTAGATTTGCACAACGTGGAAGGTTTTGCAGTCATTTTAGTTCGAGAGTGTGCATCTTGGGTTTTATGTGTATCAGTGCTCCATTTGAATCCTGCCATTATCAATATTGGTATCATCATGTCCACTGTTGGACATAGGCCTCGCCCAAGGTTCTCCACACAGACCGGTCTTGAGCCTCCTGCCAATATTGGCATAGTTGTCATTATTTCTACAGTCCTCTATTTCTAAAGGAAAAACCAATTACAGCCGAACAATTTACCGAATTATAAATGCAATATGGCTACTGTTCCAGGTCGATACGTCACCTCCAAGACGCGTCGAGCACAGACGGCAAGGCCGCCATAAACTTGCGCAAGCTGAAACTGTTTCGACACTTCTACGTGATGGTGCTGTGCTATATATACTTCACAAGGATCGTCATATCTATACTTAATGTGAGTATCTAATCAAGAAAAGCAATTTTGTAAACACATGCCAAGGCTCTGATCTTTATACACGTGACGACAGAAAGACGAAAGACCCATAACGAAAATTGAAATCCCATATTGTACCAATCATTACAAACATTTTTTACTTCGGCACCATATCTGGGAAATTACTGGATCTGATGACATTGAGGATCAAAGTCACCATATTTTTTTCTATTTAGGTACAAAAAATATGATACCGCCAATTTGTTTTATACATGTCCGTTGGTTTTTAAAGCATTGCATGTGCGCCATTTTAATTGAGGAAAATATTAATTTTGCTTAGCATGCTTTGGCATGATGTCCAAAACGAGAAGACTTCGGACTAGTGCTGGGTCTTGTGACACCATGTTTATAGTCATGATAATACACGTTTGGAGTAGTGGTTTAAGCGACCGCCTCGCTGCTTGACGTTGCGCCAAGTGTGTATTCGATACGAGGCAACATTTTTTGTGATTCATAAATTGTTGTTTCGAGTCTGGGTGTTTATTGTGTGTAAGTTGTTTGTAAAGCCTCCCACGACATAGGATTACATCCTAGAGCAGGAGAAGACCATATGTGTCTATAAACTTAGACCATTTATGGCGATTTTTCGACACGATCGGTCAATACCTCTGTGTAAAGAGATCTATATCATTATTTGTAGTGATAGATTAGGAAGATAAAATGTCGCTAGAACATATTTCATTTCATATTTAAGCTGTGTAAGCAATTTTCTGATTAATAATATTTAAACAGCTGTAACTAGCTTAATATGGAAGTATATTACATGTTATTTCCATCAAAAAATTTGACGAGATATATCCATTAGATTCAAGCAAATGGAAACTATCATAACAGTAGCACAACATATATCATAATGTTCTAAAAATCTAAAATAATATTGTATACGTTCCAGATAACGGTACCGTTCCAGTACGCGTGGATAGACGAGATGTTCCGCGAGATGGCGACACTGGTATTCTTCGTGATGACCGGCTACAAGTTCCGACCGGCCGCCGCCAACCCATACTTCACGCCGACGCACCTTGACGATGTACAGCCGCAAGTGTGAGTATATAAACATACATACGTAGACTTACGCCAGTTTCCTGAAGGGGTAGCCAGAGATACTTGTTGCCCGAAGGAGCAGGCAGTGACTACGGACCGCCATTTGCTATGTACAGCTGTTAGACTCACGCCGGTTGCCCGAGGGAGTAGGCAGAGATTACGGATCACTATTTGCTGCTTACAGAAAATAGCTGTTATTAATAGAGTATGAATCTGCTTATTTGTGCTCTACGTAGCAGATTGACCCACAGAGCTACAAACAAACCAAAATAAGGCCGAGATGAGATTCTAATAAAACAAAAAACTTTTAATTACTTGAGAAGCGTCAGTTTTACCTTATTGGAGAATTTCATTTAGACAAATTCAATATTAGAACGAAATTTGTATGATAATGATATATGTCTAATTTATTAAACCACAACTTATGAGAAGCTGAGCCGTACTGTTATGACCTTATAGTATTTCAGTATTTTGACATAATGATAGAAAAACAAGTGGACGGGCGTCCGTGTGGTGACGGATTAAGAATACGGAATGTCACCACCCCATATCATCCCATGGGTGTCGTAAGAGCCGACAGAGGGAGCATATTATGCAGAGAACAGCACTGTAAGAGAAGGAAAACTTGATACAAACCCTATACCAACCCGTTTGGCCAGCGTGGTATAGTAGGCCAATTCCTCCTTTCATAGGAGAGGCTTAGACCAGCAGTGGACTATTAAAGGCTGATGATGAGGTGGACGGGTGTTGAGAGTTCTACAAGGTGTGATAAATATGTTTTTGTTCCTAGTCTGTGTGTCCTTCGTATCCTTCGGTTGATTTTTCTAAAGTCCTTTGTGACACAGGTTAAATCCTGGTGCTGGAGACGTCTTCTTAAAAACAAGAGTAAAATAAGAACTATCTTTTCACAAACTTAACAAATATACATCATTGTCCACAGCCTCTCCGACATCGGTGTACTGGAAGGCGTCACCCGGATATCGAACCGGGGCGACAGGAAGCGCGAAGACACACAGCCACTAATGGATGAAACTAACTATAACTCAGACTAGACACGTAAGACTATCCTAGTTTTTATATACTAGTTGTACTATCATAAGAAAGGACAACTTCATATATTTCGCCTGATGTATTCAGGCTGCTCGAAATATTCGAATAATTATTGTAATATAGGATTTGGTCACTAAATTTTTAAACTTACCTTTTCATTAATATGAACTGGCAATCGAATATTGACTTTTGTACTTGTGATTCTGTGGGTATGTGGGCGAAAGACTGTAGTGTGGGATATTAAAGCCGTAGTTTATTAAAACGCTAAATGAGGTATGAGCGACAGCGGGGCGATAAGCGGAGCGACGAGCGGGGCGATAGGCGGAGCGATCTCAAACTGTTTTTGAATTGCTAACCGCATCGCTATAGTCTAAGATGTATACGAGGTATAATCTATTCTGCGCTCCCGCTTCCGCGCTTGCACGCTGACCGTTTTGAACGAGGCCGCAGCCTAAGAATGACGTGAATGATAAGTTTATTTCATTTCTGTCTACCTCTTTTGACATATAAAAGTGATTGTAGAAGTTAAACCTAATGCTCTCAGATGACGTGTTGTGATTTCAAAAAGTAAACACATACGAAATAACAACATTAATCTTTTGAGACCTGGGTCTTATTACAATAGTCAGGCTATGTGGTCTTCGGGTGGTATATTGGCGATGCAAAGATTATCCGCGCGTCTCTAGCGGCGAAATTAGAACTTGTCTAAGACCGACATTTTTGACAGCTCTCAATGCAACTTTGCTTCGAGGATATGGTGGTAACCATGATAACTGTATTGAGAGCCCAGAGACAACTTCTAAATTTCGCCGCTTGAGTCGCTAGTTAGAATTAGCTTCGCCAATAAAGTAGCATAAGTTTCAATATCAGTGTTGATGCACGCTCGTATAAATTCAGTGAAATATCAGTCGATATGGTTCTTATTATTTTATAGCCTGTATTTCAACATTCGATTTTAAGCTTCATATACCATTTTAGATCATAATAGTTTAAAATAACATATTATAAGTTTATATATTACTTGAAAATATGTATATCGTCGTTTCCAAATCAATACATAAAATTATGTGCAAATCGATTTTGTTCAAAATCGCTCAGCAATTTTTTCACTACTTAGCAGATATTAGTTTACCAACGACGATGTAACAAATCAAAGCCCGATATAAATTGATGCTTTACAAATCTGAACTCAGCTAATGTCTTTGAAGCTTTTAAGACTCTACCCGCGACTATGAGTCTTGATACTTTGAAATACATCAGTCAAAACCCAAACTATAAAAATAAGCCATTTGAAAATAACTAAATATGTGATATATTTGATCTTTTGGTTTAATAATAATTTAAGTGAAACTAGTTGATATAAATCTGTGAATTTCCACAACTTATTTTGAATACTAGTCCGTAAACAATGGCGTTTGTGTACATTAAAAGCAGTCAGCTGCAGAAAGAACGTTTTAGGAAATTGTAGCTGAGCCAATGAGAAGAGATAATCTTATATTTTACTATAAGAATCTTTATCACAAACTGTTATTGTTTGTTTTCTATTGCAATATTCTTTTCGTTTTGACTGTTTTGTTTTTAACAAAACAATTATTGTATTATACTTTATTAAAGGTTGATATTTAGGAGAGTCATTGAGAAGTCGTTTGTTTCAAAAGACATCTCCAAATCGTTTTATCAGCGAAATAACATAGGTTATAATATTTAATATATATTTTTTATATACTCACGCCTGTATCCCCGAAGGGGTGGGCAGAGGTGTAATATTACACCTACATTTCGCCAATAATTTTTAGGTCCCACGTAATAGGTGGCGAGCCTATTGCCCTTACCGGGCACATCACCAGACTGCGTGCTGCTACTGACAATTCGGAAAAACCCAGTAACACTTGTCCGACCCGGGAATCGAACCTGGGACCTCCGATCAGCAGTCGCATACGCTATCCACTGGACCACGGAGGCAGTCTATGATTATATTCTATGATATAATATAATAACCGTTATATTTCTTATGTTATGCAAAATTTCATAAGGGCTTACGTTTTATCATTCTATGTATATTTTTATATGTATTTACGTACGTGTCACCGTTCAACCTGCTTTAATGGTTTTGATGAATCAGGTGCTTATCGAGTTGAGGTATGTCGATCATATAAGCAGATGAGGAAATCATTTATTTTGATAAAAGGCTCTTTGTTTATTATTATATACTGTATTTATATGAGGAACTGATAGAGCAACGATCAGTCGAGACTTCGACCTTAATTTTGTTAAATGTTGTTTAAAATTGCTGATTTTCTAGGTTTTTGTATATTAAGTATATAATTTCCGAGTTATTTTTTATATAGTTTTTGTCTATTTCTTTATACATTCACGTCAATTTTAGTTAAATACACGTTGTAATATATAATTAATAATATTATTATTGGGCAGTCATGTACACACTGAATATTGAAGTTTAAACCGATTACTTGTATTTTTTTATCAGTTGTTGTTTCAAGGGTAATTTAATTTGACTACTGCGAAACCAAGTTATCAATGCAGGTGCGTAGTGATTAGCGCGAATCAGCCGTGGACAGCAAAGGAGTTGTGCGAGTGCGTAAATACGAGCTAAACACTCACCAATTTTACTAATCGCTAATCACTTGCACCTGCATAGATCAAAATGGAAATTAGCCTTTAGAAATATTAGTTATTCGAAATTATTTTCACATTTTCTCATAAGAATTTGTCAGTTACTTTTGAGTGACGTTGTCACCTTGCATATTTTATAAATCGCAATAAAATCTATCATGGAGGCAGTTCAACTTCATTCGATGAATCGATTGTTCAATTAATTTCTATAGACTTACATATCGACAGTGAATACATTGATCGTTTTGAACACTTTATGATATTGTGCTTAAGTAAGTTAACATATACTTCTGTTAACTTGATTACAAATAAATATTGAAGCAGTTTAATGCTGTTTTGTGTTTTGATTATTTTATAGCTTAGGTTGTGAAAGATTAAATATATTTAAAAATGCTTGTAAATAGGTTTATATTATGTTCTATGCGAATCAAGTTGTCATTTTGCACTGAAATATTTTGTGAAGCCCTTATATCAACCCGATAATGCGTTATGGTCACTGTAAAACATTCACGTCGTGAAATGCCTGTTAGGACACACTGAAATGCATACGACGCATTGTGACACAGAAGAAAAGCCACGTTGCTTTTGGAATCATATAATATACACACGTATGTAAAATACACCTGTATACATCTGGCTAATTTGAACGCGCTAGCACGCATTTGTTTAGCTAAAACTTGAACAAGAATGGTGGGTATGTAATATAAGTGCATAGGAAGCAGAATAGATTGAAACGGACTATAGGTATATAGATATTTTGTCAATAAAATTACTTCGTATTCGTTAATACGCAATAAAGCTGCGTATTATACGCATCAAATAACATCGCAAGCGAATTTTTGGACTTATATTCACGGAGGTCTAAGTGTAAACTATATTCAAAATCTATGAGAATATCAAGCAAACGACAGAAGAAAAGTAAGTTGCAGACGTGTTTGTTTATGTGGGTGGTTAGGGCTCACTTTACAGAAATCACTTAGCAGAAACACATTTCTAAAGTTCTTGTCTGTGATGTAAGAGCGAGTTTAACTGCAAGATAAAAGTCCTGGTTATAACCGAGTCATGTTGGGTTTAACATGCATTGGCATTGGCCTAAAATTTCACATAACATGTATTTATCGTTTTTTTTAAACTAAATTTAGGTCTCCTTAAATATCAATTTGTAATCTCTTTGCTTCATTTTACGCATCTCCTTTGTACTGCACGAAGTGAACGTCATTTTTAATGCAAAATAAATTGAAGTGAGATCTCACTATGCAATCAATGAGGAACGGATTCAGGGAGAGGCAGAGCTAAGGGCTCAATAGTCCCCCAGTACATTTGAATATGCCCAGGATAAATGCCTTTTATTTATAACTCTTGATAAAACCTAAGCCAACCGCGGCCAAGCCGCTGCCAAAAACATTTAAGAACAATTTACCTTAGGCTTGGATTCCCTTTTGCTACTTATATTGCGTTTTCTTTCCAACTTCTTCTTTCTCTTAGCGTTATCCCAGTTTCAATCTGGGGTCCGCTTTCTAGTCTAACCGGATTTGACTGAATATTAGCTTTTCCACGGAGCGACTGCCTGTCTGACCTCCGCAACCCGAAGGGATAGCGATATTCCATGGTTTAGACTAGTGTCAGTTTTATTTAGAAGGTACTGACGCCCTGTAACGACTGTCAAAGATCTTCATGACAACCGGGACCGACGGCTTAACGTGCTCTCCGAGGCACGGGACAAGCGATAATTAACAATTCAATACGCACATAACTCCGAAAAGTCATTGGTGCGCGCCGTGGATTCGAACCCGATACCCTCTGCATGGCAGTCTGTTGGTATATCCACTCGGCTATCGCCGTTTTCTTTCCAACTGCAATACATATTAACCTACTCATTGTATTTTCTCATTATTTCACTAAAGGACCAAAGCGGAACGTTCCCTTAGATTTATAAACTTAGCTTTGTTTTATTCATATTTCGGTTGTACATAATTTTCACTTACAATTTCATAGTGTAGGTATGGATTTCTTTAAAAAAAAATTGTATGTTTTTTTAATTATTGTATTTAGTGTTATGTTATATATTTAGTTAGTTCATAGGGGTAATAGTTATTTTTGCAATATCGCGACACTAAGTCGATGCTTGTAACACTTGTTTGTATAAATAAGATTTATAGGAATGCTTTTATTATTTTTGCTTTTTTTTTCACTTTATGAAAAAAAACATTTGATTTGTAAAATATATTATATAAGTGTCAATTACGGATAACATACATAATTATATTTAAAAAATGTTTACATATCGATGCAGCTGACTGCACATCACTATCGTTATGCCAGTTGAGGCAGAATGAGTTTTTTTTGTTACCAGCGTAAAGATAAACAGTTGTAAGCAGATCTATTTCTATTGTGTTCTTGTACTTTATCTTTAAGAACGAAGTGCTACTTAATTTCAGTAATTTATGGAGAAATAAAATGTCTTATTACAAAACAAGGATTATATGTATATAATCCTTCTATAAACTTTTTTTATATAAACTTTCGTAAACCGATCTGTAGATCGGTTTACGAAAGTTGACCACAAATGGCGGCCGTCGCGCGTATGTAGGTACATTCTTGCACCAATGGCGCATTCCCTAAATGCGTCAAGAACGGAGCCATTCCACCCGCGCCTCACCCCGCACCTCCACGGGGACCTAAAAATGATTTCTGCGCAGTGGTCATCTTTCATGAACCAACCTATACACACCTAGACTTTTCCTGACGGACGTCCCAAAATTTGATCTTTATATGGGTTTGGTTTTACTTACTAGAAATACAATTTGACATAAGCACCATACAAAATTATGTCAAATATCCATGAATTGATCTAATATATTGAGACAGGTCTTAGGATCTTGTAAGCTTTAAGTTATTCATTTATTTAAATTTGTCATTTATTCCGAACAATGTTGGAGTCAGTTGCTTCATAAAATCTTAGTCCTAAATGTTCATCTTCATTCGAATTCGGAGATCTGAGAAAAAGTTTCTTGATGCAAAGTGTTTTCAAATCATAATTCAGATATTGGACAAAGAATTACTTTGTTATAAATAAAGAAAACTAATGATTTCTATTTTTGTTTCTTGTTAGTGGGTCTTACCGTCAATAGTAAATTTATTTTAATTAGGTAATATCATAAATATTATACACGTAATTTATTGTATAATTTAAACAAACAATTCCAATTAAGAATATGTAGAGTAAGGAAGTTACTTACACCTTTTAAACGCCATAGTCATGTATAGATTAAACCGAAATGAACCTAGCATAATGTGTTGGATACATTTTGGTTTGTCGCAATTGTCATCATATTTCAGCTTTGCAGTCCACTGCTGGACTAGGCCTCCTCTAATTTATGTCATCATCACCATCAGCCCTGTATATAAACTGTCCCACTCTTGGGCACGGGCCTCTTCTCACTATGACAATGGTAAGGCCATAGTCCACTATGCTGGCCAAGTGCGAGTTGGCAGACTTCACATGTCTTTCGAGAACAGTCATCATAGCGTGAGTCAATAGGAGGCCTACTGTACCACGCCGGCCAAACGGGATGTTATAATCGATTTTAAACTTTCGCGATTTGTATACATCATACAATTTTATGTAAACAGTTCTTATTCGCGATATTTAATTAATTTAAGGTATAAATACCTATGTTTTACCGACGTTTCGGCCGTCTTATAACAGCCATGGTCGCGGCAGGACTGATGTCATCTCAGCGCCGTTCTTGTGAAGCCCGGGTTTGGGCAGCTACTCTCACTTGTTTTTTATTTTTATTCGAACTGTCGGTACGTCGACACACAACACTTATGACGTCTACACACTGATGAGCTGTGTTACTGCGGCTGGGTTTACATATGTTGAATGGGGTGGTATAAGGATGACATTAAGTTTTCCATCTCTTCGCAATGATTCTATGTGTCTAGTGTATTTTCCGAAGCCAACTCTTACGACACACAGTGTTTTATGAAGACCATTTTTCGGACACCGTCTTTTTATTAAAGAAGCTAATAGATATATTCAATAAAAAGAAATATTTTGTATCCCCATTAGGCTAGCATCTCTAGTTTTTTAGAAAAACTCTTTCGAAAATCTTCATATTTTAAAGCGGAAATTTAGAAAAAAAGATATTCCTCTTAATCTAAGCATGATAAGCAATAATAATGTTACAAGCACCGATAGCATCTCTTTCACTGCACATTTTCCAGTTAAAATGAACCTCATAACTTGACTAGATTCAAATTTAAGCGAGATTTTGGATTTTTAGATTTTCTTACTTTTCCCGAAGATTCTACCAAAAGGGGAAAAGTTATATATACAGAAATGATGCTCTTTACTTTCCTCATATACTCAATAAATTTCAGACCCCAAATCCATGGAATCTAGAAGTTATTCCAAATTAATTGATTTTGCTAGGGTTTTCACATTTGTATTCCGGATTATAATGATACAATTTTTATTCGATATTGATTTTATAGCTAAATTATATGTTGTAAAGAAATGAATATTGAATAAAAATTTAATCACTAAAATCCAGAATATAAATATGAAAAACCTAGCAAAAACAGTTATCTGGAATAGCTTCTAGATTCCATAGATTTGGGTTCTGAAATTTATTGAGTATATGAGAAAAGTAAAGAGCATCATTTCTGTATATATAACTTTTCCCCTTTTGGTAGAATCTTCGGGAAAAGTAAGAAAATCTAAAAATCCAAAATCTCGCTTAAATTTGAATCTAGTCAAGTTATGAGGTTCATTTTAACTGTAAAATGTGCAGTGAAAGAGATGCTATCGGTGCTTGTAACATTATTATTGCGTATCAAGCTTAGTTTAAGAGGAATATCTCTTTTTCTAAATATCCGCTTTAAAATATGAAGATTTTCAAAAAAGTTTTTCTAAAAAACTAGAGATGCTAGCTTAATGGGGATACGAAATATTTCTTTTTATTGAATATATCTATTAGCTTCTTTAATAAAAAGACGGTGTCCGAAAAATGGTCTTCATAAAACACTGTGCGACATCCACGTAATGAAATGGGGTAGTGATACTTTGTATTTGACGTAACATTTTTACTTAGTCTATACATGGCATGGCGTTCAAAAGGTTTTGTGATGCCTCTGCGTGTGACTTCATGGTTTCTTGTGTTTTGTACAAATATTTGTTTGGAGATCTTAGTTTAGTTTGGTTACAAGTAACTTTACCTATAAAATAGATCGTAGTATATATATTCTTTTAAAGCAAAATTGTATGTTAGTAATATACATATTTGTATGTATATGCACTGAAACACCCGAGGACCCATGAACCTTCAAAAGAACCGATGTCCTCAATATTGTCTAATGCAATCAAAGAGATTACCAGTCCTGAAAAGTTCTGTTCGAATATCATTTTATAAATGTTTTCCGTCATGTATAACGATTCAAATAATTGCATATACCTACTGGTGTTAGAATATTTGTTTAAAGCATTTGAGTGCGTGGAGACCGAAGTAGGCTATCTGAAGTTATTTATTTGCATAAACTTATTTTAATAAAATCAAAGAGTGAAGATGTTTACATTATTTGAAAATAGATGGCGCTACAATACAGCTCCCAAAGTTTCTTAAAATCCTATTAATAACAAACAGATACTTAAGCCAGCATTAAAACGTAGGTCTAAATAAAAAGTTGCAGTTTCTACTCTGGTTTTCACGGCTCAATTTTATAGTGCTGTACTACTGACTGTGTAGTATGAGTTTCCACTTCAATCGAATACGTTGAACGTCGATATGTCAACATGATTTGATTACCAAATTGGAAGATTTTCTCCATGTCGATTTTCAAAGTATTCGCAACCAAAATGAAATAGTTCTAAGAATCCTAAGGTATTCAATTTAGATACACGTATTAAATATTGTGAAACTGTATATTTTTCCATCTTGTTGTACCCTCATACTAAATTTCAATAAATGTAATAAAATATCTCATTAGATTAAATTGTGATTCGCTGGTGATTTTGTCAATAAAGTTTCTTCGTAGCAATTATTTTAGGCAATAACGTAACGCAGTTTCATTGTCAGATTTGCGTTCACTATGTAAAATAAATTGTACAAAATAAATCGATTAATTATCCTTCTTCGTTTTATTTCCACTCTAGTATCATGTATGTTAATAATACCTTGAATTACGTACAATACGTAAAACCAAACAATAAATAATTTAAAGTGGACATACAGTTTAACTAGATGTCGCTAGTTTTTACATAGATAGCGTTGTAACACTGATTTACCCACGCACTTCCCGAACACTAAACAGGTAAGTTAAAATTTAGTTGAAGAGTAAAATAAAACTAGATAGCATTCGTTTCCTTAAAAGACTGCTTTACCAACGTACAAGGCAAGCGTCCAAGTAAAAATTTAAGTACACAACTACACAACAAGATGCCGCAACTTTACATATTCGCGCGTTAGTACTTACTATTATGTCCCTATGTGGTTACAAATCAATATCCTATAAATTATCAGAAAGTGTTGGCGTGGGTTCATAGATGTTGTATAAGAGTGTGGATAAGGCACTTTATCTTTTAATTAATAAAAATCTTGCTATTTCAGTGAGTGAGATGGTCATGCACTCACACGAATTACAAGTAGGTACCTACCTATTTTCTGACAATCATCAGTTACATGCTAGTAGCTCTATAGCTTGTAATAAAATCTAACTCAATGGGATGATCTGGCTAACTCAGTCACGCACAGCATTTGGTTGAAATCTTGCTCGTTCGTGTATACATCATGATATAAAATAACATTCGATTGTATGGGTGGCACATTGGTCAAAGCGGTCATCTAACTACTGCCTTGAGTTCGAACCAAGCCTAAAACTAGATTAATTTTGAGGCATCTATTTGAATGCTTGTAGAGTCATTAGCGACAAAGCAATTGAAATGTGGTAGTTATTAATACTAAATACCTATTGGCATTGTCATGATATTCATGATTATGATATAACTATCAATGTACTTACGGCAAAAACGAATACTGTGACTATTAAATTATGCCATGTCCTAACATAATATATTTATTTACTCAATGGTGCCATGTATTCGTAGCACAAACAAGCCGTTATTGTGGCTTCACTTAATAAACTTGATTTAAAGTAAAACTAGATGGCGTTACCGTACATCTATATACAAACTGATGGTTGAGGGCTGCGCGCTTTTGGTTTGTTCTTATCTTAGTACTTATTATTTAATTAGGTTTCATGTTTTTTCTTTACGTGTGTAGGCAGATTTTATCGTTAGAGACAAAGCACGCATAATGTTCCTAATAATCATTTGGAAAATTATTAGGGTAAGTATATTGGAAGATGAGCTCCCAAGAGCGAGTAAGGATGGAAATAGCAATTTCTTCCAGATGTAGGTACACTATACATTTATAGATCAGATTTCCTATTTATTATTGTTGCTAGACTTTGCCCGCGACTGCGCCCGCGTGAGTTATACACCTTGATCTTATTTAGGAATCACACTATCTATTGGTGAAAACCGTACGAAAATCCTTTTCGCAGTTTTTGAGTTTGATGCGTTCATACAGACAGGCAGCGACGCCGCAGATGCCGTGTGGTTGACAGCATAGAATACAAGTGTCACCACCCCCTATCTTCCCGTGTGTGTCGTAAGAGGCGACTAAGGGATAACACGATGCAAATACCATCTTTGCGTAAAGACGGTAAACTCGACATCAAACCCTATACGACTGCCTCGTTGGTCTCGCGGCATAAATGTGCGCGTGGGATCGGGAGGTCCCGGGTTCGATTCCTGGGTCGGGCAGTGTTATTGGGTTTTTCTGTCACGAAATTCTCAGTAGCAGCACGGAGTCTGGAAATGTGCCCGGTACGGCAATATGCTCGCCCCTTATTACGTGGGACTAAAGTACCTATATCTGGCGAAAAGTGGGTGTAGGAATAGGTACACCTCTGCCTTCCCCTTCGGGGATAAAAGGCGTGACGATATGTATGTATGTATTATTTTGTATGATGAATACCTACAAATCGCGAAAGTGGAAAACCTTTAGGTTGTCTTAGATTCATTTACAGTGATCACTGATGCTAAAATCCAAGTGGATATAGCAACAACATCAAGAATTGTAATGAAAAATAATTCAAGAAAGAAAGATGAAAACTGTTGCACTGACAAAAATCGTATGAGGATCAATCTACCGAAACAAACAGCCAATAACTAGTTTGTTGGTATTTCATCAATAAATAAAAAGAAAAAAAAACAAAATGAAAATGAAAACTTAAAAATCGTAACAAAAATGATAACTAAAGTATTTAGTTTCTTTTTTAATAAAAGAGAACCGCCTTCAAAAAATCGACCCACTGAAAAGTATGAAATAATGTTTACATACGCAACCCCTAATCCTCTCAAATTTCCTTTCGGATTTCTCCCAAAAACGAATTACTAAATTAAACTAAATACTTAGTTTTTGCAGTCGGTGCCAAACCAAATCCCTCTAAAAGCCTATTGTTTGTCGTCATCCTTTCCAAACCAGCGCATTCAATCTACATACATAGGTACTTACAGCCTAAATAGCTAAGAAGTATAATTATTTTATAATTAAGCATTTATTTCATACTTTTTATATATTTTATATATTTGTTGCATTTTAGAGTATATAGGTAGATTATTTTAAATTTTATTAATTCAGATATTTTTTGAGGCTTTATTGGTTTGATACATTCGTCGTATTATTTTCTCTGTTTGCCAGTATTCTTTTTTTGTTTTTGTTGGTTTGGCACCGACTTCAAAAACTAAGTATTTAGTTTAATTTAGTAATTAGTTTTTGGGAGAAATCCGAGAGGAAATTTGAGAGGATTAGGGGTTGCGTATGTAAAAATTATTTCATACTTTTCAGTGGGTCGATTTTTTGAAGGCGGTTCTCTTTTATTAAAAAAGAAACTAAATACTTTAGTTATCATTTTTGTTCCGATTTTTAAGTTTTCATTTTCATTTTGTTTTTTTTTCTTTTTATTTTTATTTCATACTTTTTAGTGATAGGTACTCCATTTACTTTAAGGCAGTGATAGCCGAGTGGATATACCAACAGACTGCCATGCAGAGGGTATCGGGTTCGAATCCACGGCACGCACCAATGACTTTTCGGAGTTATGTGCGTATTGAATTGTTAATTATCGCTTGTCCCGTGCCTCGGAGAGCACGTTAAGCCGTTGGTCCCGGTTGTCATGAAGATCTTTGACAGTCGTTACAGGGCGTCAGTACCTTCTAAATTAACTGACACTAGTCTAAACCATGGAATATCGCTATCCCTTCGGGTTGCGGAGGTCAGACAGGCAGTCGCTCTGTGGAAAAGCTAATATTCAGCCAAATCCGGTTAGACTAGAAAGCGGACCCCAAATTGAAACTGGGATAACGCTAAGAGGATGATGATGATGACTTCATTTACTTTAAGTTTTGGGCTAATTAATAGTTTGTTTATAGTTAGGTTCTTCAATTATTTTAGTGATAAAAGTTTTCTGCTAGTATCAGTCTGTAATCATGACTTTGACATAGGTACCTACTTTTATTCTGTGTGCCTATGGGCTTAGGCTTGATGCTGTAAGAGAGAGATGAGTATAGGGAATCAGCCACATACAGAAGGACGCCCTCCGCAAATGCTGCTCCGGCTGATCCGAACAAATGCGGTGGGCTTGTACATACTATTGAATTGGCTGTGAGCTCTCGTATTATGCTCCGGAGATATATGTCAATAACGGATGGCTTAGCGAACGAGGCAATAGGTGTTCCTAAAGGATTAAAATGGCCGGCACCAAGAAGAGATCAACTTGAGCCAGGTGAACTGCCTGATGCCATTTTGATATTATTTGATGATCCATCAATAGCATTGCGTCTTAAAGATGATGATGGATACATTTCCATAGCTCCAGTGACAACAAGCTATCAAGGCAATCGCGGTTATGGTGATATGTTGCCTTGAGTCGGGTCAAACCCCTAAAAGGCATGGCTTTAAGTGATATTGACTCGAACAAATTACTCAACCATCCCCACGACAACAGAGCCTAATCCGAAGTGACAAGAATGAGAAATATGCTCTCGCATTAGATTCTTTCGCACGCACGCACGCACGCACGCACGCACGCACGCACGCACGCACGCACGCACGCACGTACGCACGCACTCACGCACACACAAACACACACACACGCACACAAACATGTACACATGCAAATACACACACACACGCATGCACACACACATGAACACATGTACAAACACACACACATAATACATACAAAAATAAACATACTAAGAACCAATATATGTATACGAGTCAAACTGAGAACCTTCTTTTTTTGAAGTCGGCTAAAATACTAAAACTTTCTCCTAAGTGTAACAAATACTTACTTTTTTCTGAAAACCGCATAAAAATCGGTTCAGCCAAACTCGAGTTAATCGTGGGCAAACTTACATATATACGGGTCAAACTCACAACCTTCTTTTTTTGAAGTCGGTTAAGGGCCTAAAACCTTCTCCTAAGTGTAACAAATACTTTTCTGAAAACCGCATCAAAATCGGTTCAGCCAAACGCGAGATAATCGCGGACAAACATACATACATACATACATACATACATACAGGTCAAACTGAGAACCTCCTTTTTTTTTTGAAGTCGGTTAAAAAAATATCAACAACTCCTAGATCTTGCTGGTGTGTCATTTAGCAATCTTAAGTTTTATTTAACAAGATGAACTATGTAAAAATGTACAGTTTTCATTTAAGACTGACTTCTTATTTTTTTGATAAAAATTAAAACTGGCTTGATATTTTCAGCATTGAGTGTATTATTTGGTGTACACAGAACCACAATCTCACGAATATTTCATTTGATCTTACAAAATCTAGCTTGTGCAACTACTAATTTAATCTTTTCGCCGAATATAGCCACCGTAGAAGCAACAATGACCAAGTGTTTCAGTCCAGATTACATCAATACAAGAGTTAGGTATTATTGACTGTACTGAATTCCGAATTGAAATACCGACATCAGTGGATGACCGTTGATAGTAAAAATACCACTTCGTCTTTTTATTTATCTTTAATTTACTATATTTACTAGAAAGCAACAAAATACTGATATGTCATTATTTGGCATAATCCCAGATAGTTGCGCATACGTGGTGGCTACGTGGTGTGCGACGCACATAGCCAATAGATAGAAAACAAAGCTTTTTTTTGGGATTGTTGTCTGTTTGTTTGTTTGGTACACTATCACACAAAAACTAGAGAAAGGATTTTTATGGGGTTTTCGCCTAATTTGATTTCTTGCAAACCCGATTTACCTACTACGGAATTCAATATGCGAACTATAGATAGATCTGAGGGTCTAGTCCGAGTTTGCACTCGATCGTCACGATCGACGATAGCTAGTCGACGGGAACAATTTCCATACATTTTCTAAATGGGCCCCCTAGCGGTCTCTATCGATCGCAACACTGCGTTAGGTGGCGCTTTTGGAAAATGTATGGAAATTGTTCCCGGCGACAATTCTATCGTCGATCGTGACGAGATCGAGTGCAAACTCGGACTAGACCCTCTGTAGATTTTAGATTCATTTTTGACATAAGCTCCATACAAAGTAGGTATGTCAAACACGAATAAAAAATCTACAGATCTATCTATAGTTCGCATATTGAAAATGGCCGTTAGCCATTTGCACGACAGCAAATCGTTAAGCGGTCCAAGCATGATCGCAAACTAAAGCGCCATGTAGACGGAGAGAGTTTCTCGCACGTTTCGTACGAGAAATCGTATAGGTACTACTATCACAAGCAATAATCGCCAAAACATTATCGTAGCTAAATGTTTACATTCAGGTAAGAACTAAATTCTCGCCTACGATTATATCATACGAGGTTCGCATATGACTTATCGCTAGGCGATAATTACCTGAATCTGTTTACAGTTACACAGCGAAATTATAGTAAGAAGATTCTGGCTTACAAGAAGCTCGACATGTATAAACACGATCTCGTATGACATTTTTTCAAGTTCATACAAGTATCGTACAAATCGGTTTGAACCGTTTTCAGTGCGAGATTCGTCATTCGAGTTTAGTGCTTGCTTCTGAAAATTTCTGATAATGTTTGAAAGGAATCCCTTGTAGACGGAAACCGATTTTGTACGAGCAGCTATAGCTTGACGCATATTGGTATCTTTTATTTGTATAGATGATCCAACTTTTTGAAGTAAATATGAAAATTGGGCTTTCGTAACCAGAAACATATTTTTAAATGTCTCTTCATTTTCTAATTGTACCTACCTAGTTCAAGGCACAACGTGTTAGATGCTCCAAAATTGTTTCTTCTCGCTGTCCATTTTTTAACCCAACATTTTCTTTTCTGTTTCCGTTTAATTAACTCTTGTCTTATTAGAAGAGCAGATATAATTAAATAATCCTCGCGCACTGCACTCATGGTAGCAACTGGCACAGAATCTCGTATACGATTATTGCTTTGAAATTTGTTTACACGGGCACAATAAATATTCCTTGCGAGGCAATTGTCGCCAAAGTGAAGGAGCGAGAAGTGTGTCTGTTTAGACGAAAAAACTTTTTTATATTCTTTCGATAATCGCATCTTCGAGTCGAGAAACTCTCTTCGTCTAAATGGGCCTTTAGGGAAATCAAGCAGAATTACGAACCAGCGATTTTCGTTAGTTAGACTCTGTCTATTATACCACTATACAAGGAGCAAATATACCTATATTGCTCCTTGCCATTATACAATATGAGACAAGAGCTGATGAAATTAGAGCCTGTCTAAAGATTTCTTAACTATGGGATTGTATTATTGCTATGCATTTGACATTAAATATGTGAGCGTGATTAGGAGGTAACGAAAATGCACAGGAATTCACTGATATTTTACTAGCGATTGGTAACTTCGCGGTGTGTACTCGCCCAAACAAGAGAAAGTCATTCTACATGAAAACCTGTGTAAGGTACACATTTTCATGGATGTTAAATCTCATATCACCTGTGTAAGGCAACGCAACTCAAAAAGCAACTTTTTTATAGTTGCTTGTACCTATAACCGAAAGAGCTATTTTGATGTTTTGATGATTTTATAATTTCAAAGACGGCGTACTTATTAAAGTTCTTGGAAATTTAATTCCACCAAAGCTTTGTAATGGTGCCAGATTAACAGTGACCAATTTACAACGAAACGTGATCGAAGCAGTGATTTTAACAGGGTGCGGAGCAGGTGATAGAGTTTATGTAGGTACCCTCGATTTGATTCTTCTAATTCCAAACAATTTTCCGTTTAGTGTCAAACGAGTCCAATTTCCAGTAAGCCTAAGGCCAAACACTAAAAGTAGCGGGTGTGGATCTAAGTAACAGCTGTTTTGCGCATGGTCAGATTTATATGGCCCTGTCACGTGTTAGCGATCCTAGGAACCTTTATGTTTTCATCCCCAAGGGCTATAGGTAGGTACGTCTAATATAGTGTAGGAAGAAGCTTTAATGTAGGTGATTATTAGGTAATAAATTGAATAGTAATTTATTTCTCTCACCAATTACGTTACACTTAATATTTATTACTAAGATGACATGAGAAGTATTTGCTACAATATGTATAGGTACTTATTAATTGTTATTTGAGTTATTTTCGAGATATCCACATCTCCCCTATTAAAAAAATACCTAGGTATTAAATGCAATCTTTAAACATTTGGGTAACAATTCTGTAGCCTAATGAAAAGACAAATTCTGCGCGAACGGAGTTGCGGGCACAGCTCAGCTAGTACTTATACAATATAATTATATACCAACATACAAAAGAAATAGACGATAATCCTACGATGAATCAGTTTGCGCGTCTATATAAGTCTGGCGAACTCTAGTTTTAAATGTGAAACGGCTAGTGGACATCCTGATGTCGAGAGGGGGCGCATTCCAGAGAAAGATAGATTGAATATTAAACGAAGAATGTACAAGGCTAGAACTGTGAGAAGAACAAAGGAGAAGAAGGTTATTTGAGGAACGAAGATTTTTCTCAAGTGTATTACAAAGAAATTGAAAATGAGGAGTTAAATAGGTACACAGAAGCATATGGGGAGTGCAATAAAGAATAAAGAGTACAATACATACATATTATAATATACCTATGTACATATTTGCAATGTTGCTCGCCAATACCTTTCTTTTGATACCAAACATAATGATTATTAAAAATTTTTTTGAGGTTTGAATCTGAGGTATTAATTCCCTAATAGAAAATTTTGATAAAATTTATTCAATACCCTATGTCACCCGGGCCATTATTAAGAATCTATTGACAGCCCATTTATAAAATTCGGTTCAGCTCTATAGGCGCTACGGTGGAACATACAAACATACACACACACACATACTTACCTACATACATAGACTGCCAAAAATATCCTTCCTTTTGGCTTCGTAAAAATGAGGTGGTTCTCAATTCGATAGTGTTTTTTGTGAGTTACCTCAGAACTTTTTACTAGGTGGCCCAGTCTTGATGATATTTTTATTAGGTATTTGAATAATTTTCTTCTTCTATGGTCCCATTTCAATTTCATTGAAGAACTGACGAGTACAGCTCTTGAGTTATTCTTAACAAGTTGTTTATATATTATTAGGAGACTCAAAGTCTTATATAAAACATCGCTTCTTAGTTTAATAGACTACTATCCAACTAATAAAATGTTCATATTAAGTGTACCTAAGCTATGTATGTTTTTCTTGTATACACAGAACTACTGAAAGTAATGCTGTACTTACTTACTCGTATAAGGATTCAGAAATTAAGGATAATATACAACTAAGTAGGCACTTATTACCGAAGACGTGCGCAAGTCACAAAGCAACCCTCAATCTGACGACCATGAAAACACTTTTTCGGGGTCACAACAGGATAAAACGAGGAAGGAAAGTCGTAAATATATTTCAAGATCGCAACCTTTACCTTCAAAAACAGATGTTTCACTGTCTGGACCGCAATTTCGTCTGAAATAATAACTTTCTTTGACACTAATGTAAATAATACCGTATGTTCTAATTGTAAGTGTGGATGAATTAAGTGATTGGCTTGCTGCCAGACGTCGCTGTTGTACGATAAGGAACATGAAAAAATTCGGTAAGAACACGTTGAGAGATATTAATTACTACTATGAAAATGTAAGATTATTCATTTGCATTATACATGTCTTGTAATCCAACCCAGTGGGACATACTATGAACAAGGCTTACTTAGAATAAAAATTGCTTGCTATGGTACGTAAAGGACGCTGGTGGTTTTAGTAATTAGGCCCCGATAATCTATAGCGGGGAGTCTCACACACCCATTCTTTCTGCCCCAAACTTGACACAAAGAGTGTTGAAGGGGACGGCCCGCAAAAGGGTAGCCATTCCCATGTGAGAAAAAAGTAATAACACGATGATAGCAATATCATCGAAGACTACTTCATTAGTAAATGTAGTCTCTACTTCAGACATTTTGTTTCGTAAGCTTCATTTTTGTGACGTGTGTATATTTTTCGCCATATTGAGTATTGTTTGTCGTTCTCAAATAGCAGAATAATTAAAGTAGATAATAAATTACAGTGGACGTTTATAGACAAATAGTTAATTTTAAATAAAATATGTTTGTTTTCTGCTTCGCGTTTCTTGGAATTATCTTTAAAGAGCCGATAGCTGTTGACAGCTAGCTTTTGTGTTTTTTGCGTGGTGCGAAATAAATGAATTAATTTATTTTCTTTTTCTTCTTTTCATAATGGTTAAAATGATTTCCATTAGCCGATTTAATGTCTTGACTTCATTGTTTATGTTTGTAGGAACTTACTCTGAATTATCTCCACTGCGGTAGTTATTTTTGTGAAGTGAAAGTCTCCTTTGTACCATAGTAGCACATCAGCCTTATCGACGAGTTAGTGGTTTCGATTCCAACAGTTTTCCAGGACGGGAAGGTAAGGATATTCTGATATTGAAAAAACACATTACAAATTACCTTCAGACTGCCATGCAGAGGATGTTGGGTTCAAATCCATGACGTGCACCACTGACTTTTAGAAGTTTACACATAGGATTGGGTACCCACCAGAGGGCAAATGCAAGAGCTAATTATAATATCTCCTCTGCTAATAATCATCAGTAGTAGACACCGTAGCCGAAATCGGCTGTGAGTAGGTACATATACACAGTATAGTGAGAATGAGGGTGGTTCATTAGTAAGAAAAAGCTCTAGTGATATGGGAATATTAGCGCCTTATCTTTACCTATTCTTTAGATTAATTAAAAATATTATTGTCCTAGATGATTCCAGGATTTACGCTTCCCAGTATAAACGTTTGTCTTCGCTGTGTTGTGGTAGTCAATTCTTAGTAGGAATATTGGTTTCGTATTATCAGTGGCGTAGTTAGGGAGGGGCGGCTGTGGCGGTCCGCCCCGGGTGACCCCCTTTTTGGGGTGACACCGGGTGGCCTAACTCCGAGAACAGAATAAAACACACTTTACACATACCTAGTAAATAATAAGTGGCATAGAAAGCGAAAGGATCTGGCTTGACAGGCTGTCAAAAATTCGGTTCGTTAGTTTTTGAGTTTAGCGCGTTCATGCATATAGACAGGATGAAAAGGGTACTTGATTTTATTTTTGATTGATTTAAAATTATTTTAAACTTTGAAGAAGTTCTCTGCTTTGTCTGATAATATTTCACGGTATATTCATTATGGTTATTAAGTCGTTTTACGTTGACACTTCGTTGAATTAACTGCCTGTTACGAGTACATAAAATTATAATATTATTCTACCACCTACACACAACACTATTTAGCCTCAAACTAAGCAGAGCTTGTACTATGGGTCCTAGAAAATGTATAGAAATATAAAAATTGGATACACCCAAACTAAAAATGAACATCCAATGTTTAACTTGAGCGGGGAGCGAACCCACGACCCACGACTTTCGGCGCGAGAGTTGATGGTTACACGGTCGCTATGCCATCGGGTCATATTCAAATAAAATATTCTTTATTGTGAAACATAGGTAGGTTTATACATAATAAGGTGTTTACAGAGTGGTTGTGTTCAACTATGTCCTACCAATAGGCTTACAATAATTTTGCTTATCACATTTAAAAAAACATCCAATAAGAATTTTAAATTACTCATTTTAAAATACCTAATGGAACATTTTTATTTCAGTTTGGTTTAACATTAAAATTAATAAATATAAAACAATAATTATACATGCAAACAAAAAAATATATTCTCAAGCAATAATTATCAAATAAAATTTAATAAATAAAATTTAATAAAGTCAAAGGAACAGTTACAATGTCAGAAAGTAAAATTAAAATAGACTTCATACAAAAAATGTCAAAGAAAGTATCATGTCATTAATAAAATTTATTAGTCTAGGCGTGTCAAATTACAGTCCCTGGCCAAATTATTAGACGCACTGCAGTTTAAACATTAAATTATATTTATTCTATTCTCTTTCAGAGTCAATAAATATATATTTGTTCTATAATAATTATACTATATTTGTGACAAAAACAAGATAATTAAATGGATACCAAAAAATAAACATTGTATTTGGTAATTATAATAAACCTGTGCCGTGTGGGTGACGGCATAGAATACAAGTGTCACCACCCCCTATCAACCCGTGGGTGTCGTAAGAGGCGACTAAGGGATAACACGATGCAAATACCATCTTTGCGTAGAGACGGAAAACTCGACATCAAACCCTATACGACTGCCTCGTTGGTCTCGCGGCATAAATGTGCGCGTGGGATCGGGAGGTCCCGGGTTCGATTCCTGGGTCGGGCAGTGTTATTGGGTTTTTCTGTCACGAAATTCTCAGTAGCAGCACGGAGTCTGGAAATGTGCCCGGTACGGCAATAGGCTCGCCCCTTATTACGTGGGACTAAAGTATATCTGGCGAAAAGTGGTGTAGAAGTACACCTCTGCCTACCCCTTCGGGGATAAAAGGCGTGACGATATATATGTATGTATGTAATAAACCTGTATCATCAGATAATTAAAATTTTCATAAAATCTTAAAGTCCGTCTAATAATTTGGCCAGGGACGGTAATTAAATTTGATATATTTATATTTTTTTATTTACCACCTAAAAAGTCTCTGATAATTATCGTAATAACATTTTTCAACCAGAAATTCCTGCAGATGTTTTTTAAATAGAACTATGTCTAGATTTCTAACGTTATTGGGTTATTAGGTATAGATGACAGGTGCCATGCAAAATATACTTTTGTGCAATAATGCAGTATTGCTTTACGTATTCGGATTAGGATTCTATTGCAAGTATGAGTTCTTCTACTAATAATATTGTCAGCTAATGTTTCAAATAGTTCCGCGTTTGACTTTACAAAAACAGCCGCTTCAAAAATTTATAAGGATGGTTGTTATAATTTTATAGTTTTTTAAATAAGGTAGATACACAGCTTTCTGTAGATTTTAATTTGAACATTGCTCGAATACATTGCTTCTGAGATTTAAAAAGAATATCTCTATTTGTCGAATTTCCCCAGAATATTATATCATATCTTAGGTAGGATACGGTCATTCTGTGATATGCTTTAAGTATACCTTCTTCAATAAGAAGTGAGTGCAAGCTTAAAAAGCGCGTAAGCTGTTGTGCTGATTTGTTTACAAAGCTCTTCAGTTTGTATTTTCCAATTAAGCTTATTATCAATGTGTAGACCTAAAAAAATTGTAGCGTCAATTTCATTTATTTTTATGTCATCGTATATATTCAAATTTGTAATTATATTATGTTTCTGTGAGAATTGTATTAAATTAGTTTTGCTTAAATTAATCATTAAATTACATATTATCATACATCCATTTTATAATATTACATAGCGTGTTATTAATGTCCCTTTCATAGCAAGCACGATTATCGCATTCTATAACTATCGTACTGTCATCCGTAAATAAAGTGTGCCCTAAACCTAAAACTAAGCCCTAAAAGTATAACCTAAAACTAAGCCCTAACTATCATCGACTCAAAAAAGTATGCAGTTGGTTTGCTACTAGATATGACCAAAGCCTACGATAAAGTACAGTTCAACATATTATTAGATAAACTTTACAACATAGGAATCCGAGGGAAATGTCATGACTGGTTTGTATCTTATTTACAAAACAGAGAACAATTAGTGGAAATAGAATACTACAACAATGTTACAAAAAATATTGAACTCATACGATCAGACACCAAGGCAATAAATGCCTCTATCCCACAAGGAAGCGTCATAGGATGTCTCTTATTTATAATATATATGAACGATCTCCCAAACAATATAGACAAATCATGTGTATTATTCGCCGACGATATCTCCATACTTACTTACCTCCTGTAACAATAATATTAATCTACGAGTAAATGATAAATTAAACACCATACCACGGTAATAATATCTAACAGTATTGTAACTCCATACAAACGCACGAAACTCGAGTTATACCTACGCGCCTCGAGCAGAGTACCCATTAGACTGTGCGGACTGTGCCTACAGTACCCGCAGCCGCTATCGTGCCGCAGCTCGCATGCGGCGCGTCTGGTAGGTATATAACACACGAAGACGGCCGAGTTACAATACTGTTAGATTATATTACCGTGACCATACTAAACTCCACATCAACTTGGATGACAGCAAATAATCTCGAAATTAATTTTAATAAAAATAAATTAATAACATTCTACCTCCGCCAAAAATACCGATTAACATAGACTTCACATACAAAGGACATCACTTGGAGGTAGTTAATAACTTTACTCTATTAGGCCTAGACATAGACTTACACATCAACTGGAAGTCGCATATTAAAAGGATAGGAGCAAAGCTGTCTAAATTTTCATATGCACTCCGTGAGATAAAAAAAAACAACAGATGTCAAAACTGCCTTGGCAACATATTACGCATATGCCTACGCTTGGTTAAAGTACGGGATCATATTATGGGGGAATAGTACAGACGCACCCACCTTATTTACACTCCAGAAAAAGCTTATTAGAATAATAGTTAACATAGATGAAATAAATAGCTGCAAGCCTTACTTTCAAGAATTAAAAACCTTTACTTTACCCAGCCTATATATTTTTGAAATATGTAAATTTGTTCGCAAATATCCAAAGGACCATGCGGCAAATTGGGCTCAGTGTCCAACAGAGTTATGGCATATGCCATTGGAAAGGATTTTGTTCGTACTAAAATTGTTACTACCACCTTCAATTCCATTGCAGAAAAAAGATATGCACTTAAATAGATTTTGTAGAAAAATACAATTGTTAGTCATAAAACTGTTATAGTAACAATATATTCATACTTTAAAATCAGTGGCGTAGCTAGCTTGCGTGGCACCCGGGGTGGAAGTTGGCGGTCGACCGTTTTCTTTTTTTTTAGTCGATATCTAACAATTACGGGCTAACTGCTCCCGAATCGTAGTGCTGAGCTATTGCCTATGTGTTTTTATATGTGTGTACATTGTTCTTAAAGTCAAGTTTGGTGTGGCACCCCAAAAAGGGTGACATCCGGCGCGGACCACCTCCGCCGCCCCCTCTCCCAATGGTAAACAATAGATGCGCTTGCGCCCATGTGATTTACAACACTCTCCTTCCCTCTCATACCTCTCGGACGCCTGCCCCGCGCCCGTCTGCTCTCAGTCAGTCGACTCGTGATTCTCACGGTGTTATCTGTGTGTCCTAAAAACAGGACAGGTTAGACGTACCCTGAACCGAAGAGCATGCATGAGGAATCTGATGGGAGTGAATGAAGCAAGAGAAATATGTCAGGATCGTTGCAAATGGCGTTCCGTAGTCTCTGCCTACCCCTCCGGGAAACAAGCGTGAGTCTATTTATGTGTGTATGTTATTTGTGTGTTTTCGTGTATCCTCTCGGCACATACAACTTAATCCACCGGCAGGTCACCTAAACGATATTATTATTGATATTGATTGAAATGTAATAAAAATATTTTTTTACTGTTAGCTGCTGTTTTATTTTTTATGTATTCTTTGCACATGGAATTAAACTACTTTAAGATGTGAAACAACAAAAACTACAATGCCATAACAGCATTACTTTGCAGGATAATAGTTGATTTATGGTAGGAGAAGAATATTTATAGCAAAATAACCCCATGGATTCTTCGCAAAAATGAGTTAATATCTTTATATTTAGTGCTTTACAAGTATATTCAAAGGGGTTTCATCTGTGCTGGTAGGTGAGCCCAGGCTTCATACATTTTTGCCCATGGTCCTTTGTTCACCAAGAGAGAAGACATACAAAATAAAATTACATTAAGACACGGAAGCCGACTAAACTTACCCATCTCGAGACTAAACATGCACTCAACCAGTACATTTGTGATGTGTATAAAAATATACAATAAACTACCAGCTATTATAAGAGACGAAAATAAATACTACAGATTTATTACTAAATTACGACAATTTCTGCTCAAGAAAAGCTATTATAACTTAAATGAGTACCTAAATGACAAACTATAATCTAAACTAACATTATTTAATTAATACAGTGACTAATAAATTCGAATTTCCATAATTGATTTATTTATACAATGATTACCATTTAACTATTATTATTTATTATTATTTAAACAAAATTAATTAATTAAAAATAATTGTGTTCAATATCTTTTCAATATTTTAATAACAACAGTGGCTTCCTCCTTTCTCCTCTTCTATCTATTTTGTCGTGCCCGACAGGGTCCATATTTGGTCTATACCTTATCTTTGTACAACTTCTAATACATATGGGTAGCAATAAAACATTTGAATTTGAAGTAACGGGATAATTAGTTACTTCGGGCAAATCATCTCTACATATTATAAAACAAAGTCCTCCGCCGCGTCTGTCTGTCTGTCTGTTCGCTCAAAACTCGAAAAGTACTGGACAAATTATACAGTTTTCAACAACATTGAGAGTGATCCCTGAGGAAGGTTTTAGTGTATAATAACTTTAGGTTTTGTGCTAACTGACGATATTACGACGATATTAGTTCAACGCGCCGAAAAAAATTAAGCCGATCGGGCGTTTTCCTCGAAAACGCTGCCATAACCTCTTGAGTTATAACAAAACAATGTATCGTGGGATTGTACCTCTTTAAAGGATCTACAAAAAAGTCCGCGGTGGTATATGTCTATCTTCCAAGGATAACCCACAATAACCATATTTTGCTTTTGAAATATAAAATTACCTGGGCGAGAATCAAACCTCCGACCTCCAGTTTAGCAGTTAGGGTCACTAGCTACAAAATTAACAAGGCAATAATTTCTTTAAATATATAACTAGCTAAGTCCGCGGATACACCAGCGTTTTCATTTTTTTTCCATTTTCAAAATAAGTATTCAAATTGGACCTGTAGTTCCTGAGATTAGTGCGATCAACCAAACAAATAAACTTTTCAGCTTCACTACATAGTATAAAACAAAGTCTGTCTGTCTTTTCTTATTTATACTTAAATCTGTAAAACTGTGCAACGGATTTTGAAGCGGTTTTTTTTTAATAGATAGAGTGATTCAAGAGGAAGGTTTATATGTATAATTTTGCACCCGTGCGAAGTCGGGGCGGGTCGCTAGTATATATATAAAATGAATAATAAAGGTCCTAATACACTACCTTGTCCAACTCCATAATGAACTGTCCGTAGATGAGATGTGTACTTTTCTTCGTCTTTATTTACGACAATGATTTTTTTAAGTTCTCTGTATTGTCTTCTATTGGTGAGGTAAGATTTTATTAGGTTGTTTATATTGCTACGTATTCCGTAACTTTCCAATTTTTCTAATAGGGTTTTATGGTCTACGTAATCAAAGGCTTGCGTCATATCGCAAAATATGGCGCACACTGGTCGTCGTGGTTATGTCTGTGGAGTACATGTATTTCTATACATCATGTCAGCCAAACGACGTCCACTGCTGGACATAGCTGTCTTGAGCCGCCCGCATCCAACCACCTCCCGCGATTTTGACGAGATCGTCGGTCCACCTTGCAGGGGGCCTACCTCTGCTGCGTCGTCCGGTACGTGGCCGCCACTCCAGAACCTTTCTGCCCCAACGGCCATCGGTTGTTCGAGCTATGTGGCCTGCCCACTGCCACTTCAGCTTGGCTATCCGGAGAGCTATGTCGGCGACTTTGGTTCTACTGCGGATCTCCTCATTTCTGATTCGATCTCGCAGGGAAACTCCAAGCATAGCTCTCTCCATCGCCCTCTGAGTGACCTTGAGCCTCCTGATAAGGCCCATAGTGAGCGACCACGTCTGTGATCTGTAAGTCATCACTGGCAACACACACTGGTCAAAGACTTTCGTCTTGAGACACTGCGGGATATCGGACGAGAAGGTATGTCGTAGCTTCCCGAACGCTGCCCAACCGAGTTGGATTCGACGATTGACCTCCTTCTCGAAGTTGGACCTACCTAATTGGACTACTTGTCCCAGGTAGATATACTTGTCGACAACTTCGAGCTTAGAGCTCCCAACCTGAATAGGAGCAGGTACAACATGGACGTTCGACATGATTTTCGTCTTGTCCATGTTCATCTTAAGACCTACTTGTTGGGAGACTCTACACAGGCCATCGAGCATTGTGCCTAGGTCTTCCATGGTCTCAGCCATGACTACGATATCGTCTGCGAATCGAAGGTGAGTGATGTACTCGCCGTTGATGTTGATGTCGAGTCCATTCCAGTCCAAAAGCTTGAAAACATCCACCAGCGCAGTGGTAAACAGTTTCGGGGATATGACATCCCCCTGTCTCACCCATCGCTGGAGTTGAATAGGTTTCAAACTCGGGATCTGGAGGCGGACTGACATAGTGGCGTTTTCATACAAACACTTCAGAACTTCGATATATCGGTAGTCAATCCGGCACCGTTGGAGAGACTGTAGCACCGCCCAGGTTTCGATCGAATCGAAGGCTTTCTCATAGTCCACAAACGCCAAGCATAGGGGCTGGTTATACTCCTCGGACTTCTGTATAACCAGCCGCAGCGTATGTATGTGGTCTATGGTACTATAGCCTTTACGGAAACCGGCTTGTTCGGGAGGCTGGAAGTCGTCTAGCTTGCTCTCGAGACGATTCGTGATGACCCTCGAAAACAGCTTGTAGACGTGGCTCAGAAGTGTGATGGGTCTGTAGTTCTTTAATAGGGTTTTATCCCCTTTCTTAAAGAAAAGCACCACCACACCTCTGTGCCACGCCTGTGGCGTTTTACCCTCGAGAATGACGGAATTAAATAGCTTCCGAAGGGCTTCTCTAGCGGGTGTACCGCCGGCCTTCAGAAGCGCGCTCGTAATTCCGTCATCACCCGGCGCCTTGTTGTTTTTAAGCTATTTGTTTCTATATATATATGTGGTAAATTGAATAACCAAGACAGTTCAGGTTCCTTATGTCGAAGAATTAAAATATATTTTTGTGGTATTCTTAATGTTTAGAAGCTGAACTCTGTCGAGATCGACCCAGTGAGGAGCATGTTATGGGACAAACATATGTAGCTACATGAGTTTAAAAAATATTATTTTGCTATCACGAAGAGGTCTATCAGTTTCATCTCTTTGTTTAAATGAATAGCGGACTGCTGCCCTGAAAAAAAAAACCGTGCTGCAGGAAGCCATTTCGTATTGTGCAGTGAATTGTAATAAACAATTTGTAGTTTTCAAGTAGCAAATATTGCTGTGCCTAACCATCTGTAGCATGAGAGCGCCGAATCGTTCGGGATTACTCATTCACAGAATCATCAACATCGTAGGGGTGCTCATATAATTCCATTCCAATTAAGCCTCTCGTCCCGGCGAGAGAGCTTTGAATAGACTTTGACAGAGTATTTGCTTTTCTAGGGAGTGATAATGTAACAAATTTAACACAAATTTTAATACCTCTCAACATGTTACCGAACTGTCTTACCGAAGTTTCTCATATTCCTTATCGTACAACAGCGACGTCTGGCAGCAAGCCAATCACTTATTTCATCCACACTTACAATTAGAACATACGGTATTATTTACATTAGTGTCAAAGAAAGTTATTATTTCAGACGAAATTGCGGTCCAGACAGTGAAACATCTGTTTTTGAAGGTAAAGGTTGCGATCTTGAAATATATTTACGGCTTTCCTTCCTCGTTTTATCCTGTTGTGACCCCGAAAAAGTGTTTTCATGGCCGTCAGATTGAGGGTTGCTTTGTGACTTGCGCACGCCTTCGGTAATAAGTGTCTACTTAAGTTGTATAATATCCTTAATTTCTGAATCGTTATACGAGTAAGTAGTACAACATTACTTTCAGTAGTTCTGTGTACAATAAAAAGTTTACACTTTATATTAACGTTTTATTAGTTTGATAGTAGTCTATTAAACTAATAAGCGATGTTTTAAATAAGACTTTCAATCTCCTAAAAATATATTATAAACGACTTGTTAAGAATAACTCAAGAACTGTACTCGTCAGTTCTTCGGTGGAATTGAAATGGGACCATAGAAGAAGAAAATTATTCACATAATAAAAATATCATCAAGACTGGTCCACCTAGTAAAAAGTTCTTAGGTAACTCACAAAAAATACTGACGAATTAAGAACTACCTCATTTCTACGAAGCCAAAAGGAAGGGTAATGTTTTTGGCAGTCTATGTATGTAAGTATGTATGTGTGTAATTGTGTAAGTTTGTATGTTCCACCGTAGCATCTATACAACTGAACCGAATTTAATAAATGGGGTGTCAATAATGGCCCGGGTGACATAGGGTATTGTATATAAATTTTATCAACATTTCAATTTCTTTGTAATACCTACATATAATGAGAAAAATCTTCGTTCCTCGAATAAACTTCTTCTCCTTTGTCCTTTTCACAATTCTAGCCTTGTACATTCTTCGTTTAATATTCAAACTATCCTTCTCTGGAATGCTCTCCCTCTCGATATCAGGATGTACATTAGCCGTTTCACATTTAAAACCAGAGTTCACCAGATTTGTATAGCCGCACAAACTGAATCATCGTAGGATTATCCTCTATTTATTTTGTATGGTTTTTATTATATAATTTTTTTATTATATTATTAAGTATATATTTTTATTAAATTATTATATATTTTTATGTAAAGTATTTTGTATTATATAGGTACAAACACTAAGGAAAGCAAAGTAATTTTTGCTGTCGAAAAATTGATACTTAGTGATATTTGGCTAGGGGGCTATGTGATGATTATGTTAAGTGAATCCCTCTACTACGTTAACCTTGATGAGCGAGTTCGACTCTCCTATAAAGTTCCATATGTTTGAGTTTCCCGCATCGCGCCCGCACCCGCGCCCGCTTTTCACTGTGGCCGAGCACTTATATTTTCTGCTTGAAACCGTCTAACTGGCACGTCTGTTACCAATTAAAATAAACGAAATGAATTATTTACCTATAGACAAGTTCTACTAATATAGTAATGTAAACAGAATACAACAGGTACTTCTTACCTATAGTCTACCTCCATTTTATAAGCGCTACATGTCTTATGAAAAAGTATGATATAGTTCGCCTAATTATTCTACTCGTAAGATAAAGGCGAAAAGTCAACCTTGTTTTTGCCCCGATATTTCGGCATAAGTCATTGTGAACATTTAAAAGTATAAAGAGAGTAGTAGACTTTTGGAGTTACATAGTACTAAAGAGCGGCGTAGGGAATGCTAGCCTAGACAGCGCAGCCTTAGGCAGAGCGCATATGTGGACCCTTTAGAGTCTGTTAACAGACACAGGCTACCGAAGAATATTTTATTTCTATAGAACCAGTGTGAAATCATCTGCTCCCTGGGCATACGTGTGTGGCGTTGCTTCCAATTAACACATACTCAATAACAATCAAAAAGTGATCGGCGTCGGTAAGTGGAAACCAAAAGTTGTCCGCTAAAGACACAAGCAACATTAACAAATTTCCTTACAATGTACTGAGCTGCGCAAACGGAGGAGTTGCATTCGGTTGCAGTCTCCTGTGTGCAACACAAGCCACGCACATTGAACGTCTATTTGAGACTGACGGAATTCGGAAAACAAGACTGTGTCCGATTGCCGCCACCAGGTACAGCAACTACGGTTATCAGTGACCAGTAGTAGCAACGCCAACTGTGTCCGATCACCGCTACAGGACACAGCAACTACAGTTCTCGGTGATGGTGTGCCGTGTCGGCAGCAAAAAGTGTCTACGTCTGCGCAGGCCCTTAGCAAGCGGAGTATAGCGCGCCCTGCTTTTCACACCCCTTTCTTTAGAAATAAATGCTACTTATAATATTCAAATTCATATAAACTGCAAGCATACGAGTTTTGTTGCCGAATGTAGTACCTAACTAAACTGTTCAATAGCAGAGTAGGTGCGTGGTGTCGGCAGGCCACTCGCGGCTCCCAACTGGCCAAAGCAGGCTCGCGTCGCCATAGGCCGCTGCTGCTTCGGCGTAAATAGGCCTTCATTGCTCTGCCACGTACACATATTTGCAACGCTTCAGACTTCTAAATGTCTTGAGAGGGTGGCAAACAAGACCGAGCGCCGCTCTTCTAGAGGTGTTCCTGCAACCGTCCTCATTCATCAATCCAAACGCAAGAAGATATTCGCCTTTGTGTATACAAAATGTTTTATTCTAGGCCTCTGAAGATTCCTCCAGCTTGGGTCTCCAATGTCAAAGAAATAGCCCATAGATGGTTCGAGGATTCGCACTAGCAAAATCTATTCCTGCATATAAACTTTACTCGCGACAGCTACATAACTTAATAAGATATCAAAGTGAAATTTTATATTTGTTAAAGAGACGACAATGCTATCAGATTTAATCCCTGTATCACATGTTAACAGATATTCACCAAGTGAACACAAAGCACTACGGCAGCTATAAGCACTTATAAACATTTTATTTTTATAGACTCACGCCTGTATTCCCGAAGGTTAGGCAGAGGTGTAATATTACACCCACATTTCGCCATAAATATTTAAGTCCCACGTAATAGGGGGCGAGCCTATTGCCGTTACCGGGCACATCACCAGACTCCGCGCTGAAATTGACAATTCGATAACACTTTTGCCCGACACGGGAATCGAACCCGGGACCTCCGATCAGCAGTCGCATATGCTATCCACTGGACCACGGAGGCAGTTATAAACATTATAATCGTCATATCAGCCAATAGACGCCCAGCAGTACATTAACAGACGGACGGAATCCAGTAACAGACGGACTGTCTTCAAAATACATAAACATAACATAACTTCACGCCTTTTATCTCCGAAGCGCTAGGCAGACGTGTATTAGGAACACACCCATACTTCAAAATACGACACTTACAAAATGTTTTTACTGCAAACGTAATACCTAAATTCAGCTCATTGTTGTAGTACGACTACAACTCTACATAAGTTTACCTATGTATCTAATAAGTTTGCACTAGATATTCTCTGCGTTCTTAACCACCGAGTTGACAACGTGGACATTCCCACATAGTTATTGTTCTGTCATAAACACATCGGCAGAAGTTGTGTGAGATGCCGCAGTAAGTAGGTTAATGACCAGCAGAATATAGGGTCGTGTGGACACACCGCAAATAAGTTGTTTTTCAATCTTTATAGTTATTCTTGTGCACTAAAGTTTCTTTATAAACTAATTGTTTTGTGTGCTACAAATTTTAACTACCAACATTGCGGTTACAATTTACAGCTTACGTAACCTCATTGTAAAAACGAGCATTCAAATAATGCTACTCCATTGAAAAGTTACATTGGTAGCCATTTTCTGAGGACGCAATTTATAAAATTCTAGGTTCGTTGCCAAACACAAAAAGCCTGGTAGATACATACTGTATACTGATATGCAGAAGGTATCGAGTTTCAATTAAGACACGCATTATTGACTTTTTCGAGTGCGTATCAAATTGTTAATTATTGTCGGTTGGCCTGTGCCTCCGAGTGCGTGAAAACTGTCTCCTCTGTCATAAAACCTTTGAAACTCGTTATTGGGAGCCAGTATCTTTCTATATAAGTTTCAGTCATAAGCACTTAAATGTTATAGCTGTGTTGTATAGATATGCTAAAGCTGAACAGCTTCGGTATGAAGAAGGAGCCAAGGAAGCACTGGCTTCTAGAAACAGAAAATGCGGCGTAAATAATTATTTTTTATACCACCCCTTATTTACGTAACTATACCTAAGGGCCTGTTCACGAGATCGGTCTAAGCGGCGCGCGTCGCGGCGGGCGGCGCGGCAGAGCGTCGTGCACGCCACGACCCTACAGCAGCGGTAAACGCAGCGGCAAATGTGGACGTATTTGGGCCGACGGAGTTACCCATAAATATGGCGATAACCTAAATAATTATCTTTGTGTAACTATACGGTATACCTACAAAATTGTCGACATTGGATCTTCATTTCTTACAAGTATTTTATATCAAAGGAATAATTCATATTCGCAATTAATGAGGCGTTGAATAGGTACCTACACAACGTAGATTACGTTAAGTAGGTAGGTAAATCACCTTTTAACTTTCATAGTAGCTGTGTCTGTACCTAAATAGGTACATATGTACATTACTCAATGTTTTAATGTTTGCGATTTATATTAAAACCTACCATTACATTCTGTAAAACATTGTTTCATTACATCTCGCAACGTTTTATTAACATTTTTGTATTTATACAGCGGATGTGTTGCTATCCACACACGCGACCGTTTAAAAATTTCGACTTTAAATGTCTCCGTATTCATTACCGCCACAAAATATTTAACAAATAGTTTAACCGCCTAGTTCGTCCCTCGCGTAACGCTGTCTGTGCCGCTCGGAGTCGTGGCGTCGGACTCGGTCGCAGTACATTTGTTCCCGCCGCTCGCCGCACCGCACGCCGCGCCGCTCGCCGCGCAGCCAATCGCGCCAAAAAAAACGCGCGCGTTATCGCTGTGCGCGGCGGCTCGTGGCGTGCTTCGAACGTCTTCATACATTTGATCTTGCCGCTAGCCGCCCCGCGCTAAGCCGCCGCTCAGAGCGGCAAGGTCGTGACAGGGCCGTAAGTTCTGTGCCGCGGGCGATTTTATGAGCAAACCAACGACAAGCCAACCTACTAGATACCTCATGTTTTCATTTCTACAAACAAACAATTCTGTCAAAGCGGTGAGGTATGCGGGGCGAAGGGGGCTACAAAAATGCATTCTAATTGGCCGGTTCAAATTTGCGGTACGTCATAATTCATAACTAGTGTTGGGATTTGTCTACTGTAAGACGCATAAGTCTAACGTTTTGTCAGAAAGTGTTCGCCTTACGTGTGACGTCTAGTAGGCTGGGTTGTCGTTGGAACAAACAGACATCGTATACAAAGCACACACAGACTTGGCACAATAATTTACGGATCATAAAAAGTGTTGTCTCGTGAAGGGATCGAACTCACAACACTCGAAGCTGGGTCAAACAGCGAGGCGGCGGCTATAGTGCAGTTAATATGTCAAATGTATTATTCGTAACATATTCTACACATATTATATGTATGTAATATAGCCTTTCACAGTACATTGCTGGACATACACTTCTCCTAATTGGCGTCCTAATAGACTTATCAGTCAATATGAGGGTTTAATATTTTTCGTCTCTTCCCAAGGTGGGTTTGTGTACTTTTCTTATTCACCCCTTTAGACACGGACGGAATGAAATAGGGAAATCACATGTTGTATTCCTTATCCGCAAATAAACAATCCGGCCAAGTGCGAGTCGGAATCGCGCGCCGAGGGTTACGTAGGTACGTAAAATATTTGTATTATATGATGTAACTAAAAAAATTACGGCTTACGCAATTTTTCTCAGCTATAAGACGTTGCTTCGTACCAAAATTCAAGATTCTCAGTTCATCGGAAGTACCCTGTAGGTATTGATTCCTTTACGAGATTCGAAAATTTGCGGCATATTGCGGCATAAACTACTGTATCTTTTAATTGCGTTCGCTTAGAAGTTTGAATTTTTCACGGCTTCAAGGGACAGTAGACCCTGAGTATTTGATATAAATTTTAGTTTGATACCTCCACGCATTCCTGAGAAAAAGGTTCTGGATAGACGGACCGACGGACAACAAAGTGATCCTATAAGTGTTCCATTATTTTCTTTCGAGGTAAGGAAACCTAAATAAAACATACACTTTAAATATGGTACGAATAGTGGATACACTTACCTACCAACATTTTAATAAAGCTTAAAGCGTTGACGTATTCCATTACTGCCGTTAGTAGACAAACGTACTGATTGAGTAGTATTGTATGGTGATTGATGCCCGCTTGTACACATCGACTGTCCCAAATCAAAACACCGTAAGGGACTTCGAACAAATTTTACAGCAGGCCAAAAAGCAAATTTTATTATGCCTTACCAAACTATGAATCTACAGCTGAATATGACTCTTGGAGATGGTAGATAAGATTACTGTCTACATTTTTGCATACTAAAACTTTAAAAATATAATTCGATGCAAGTTGTATAACACTTACTAAGTTTGGAATGGGATCCAACACTAACCCTTGCCCATGGAAACTAAACCAAAACACAGTAAGTAATAAGACATTATTAGGTTTTGTTTTTTTTTTGAAAACTTTTAGTTATGATAAAATTTATGATAAAGAAAATGAGAAAATAAATATTGCAGTAAAACACATTAACGAGAATTAACCATGTTTATTTTTCTAATTCTTAGAAGGTGAAGTAATTTAATGTGAAAAGTTCCAAATTATAGTAGAAAACGAGGCATTAATAACATAAACAGATAAACTCAAAATACGAAATTTTATGTTTTCTCACAAATTTAAACCCTAATTCCTGGAGATAGAAGCTCCGACGGGTGTGTGCTATACTGTGTAATTTTTAGATTTTATGGTCTTTTATACATATTAATTCCCAAATCAAAAACCTAGCAAGTTGAAATTTCCAATCCAAAACAAAGTAAGTCCGTGTGCCTTGCTGTTTTCATAATTATTTACTTATCCCTGTATCGTTTTATTCATATAATACTAACTAATATACACTATACATTTCATAAACACTGCTCACTGCACGTGAGCGACGTCATTTACAATACACAGCGGCACCGTTTATGTCTCCTTTTGCTTGACAATTTGTGGAAGCAAAATCGATGACGAAAAACATTTGCCTCAGACACCATATACTACATGTCACACTATACACAAAACATAATTATTTATTATAAAATAAGTATATTAATCTAAGGAGTACAATAGTGTTACACAGGTCAATTTATAGAAGTACCTACCTACATTCCAATTGTATTTTATTGTTTTATAAAAATAATATCAATTATATAACTTTTTGTACCTATTCATTACTTTCATATTCCCCAATAGCTAGATTTAAAATAAGCTGTTCCCAAATTTATTTAATTTACTTTTCTGTTATTTTTTTTTTTATAATCTACCTACATTATTTCCTTCTCAACTTTCTATCCACCCATTTCTTAGTTTCTCTCTGCTGACTTTACTCACTCTTCCTTATATTTCAGGTGCTTACGGGGTGGGTCTGTTCAAATGATGACCCGCAGAATGGCAGTTCTGGAGGACAAATTACAGTCCACACTCAAGGAATTGGAATCCTCCAAAAGCCTGTGTAACCAGCTGCTACAGGAAAGAGAGGACAGCGAAGAAGAAGTAAAGAAAATAGTAGACAAGAACACTGAACTCAAGGCACAGCTGGCTGAAATGCACACACACCATCTTGAAATACTTGAGCAACATGAACAACTTCGACTGACGGTGTCCAACTTCCAACAGTGCATGGACACTCATGAAGAAGCTCTGAGACGTGTTGCTGAACTGGAACGTGAATTGAGTGAAGCTCATAAAACCATCTCCAACATAGAAATAAATAAACACAGTCAACAGATTGCGAATACCTGTAGCCTATATCATGAGTTGGTTAGTAGTGAGCCTGATCATGTGTGCATTAGGGAGCCAGTAGTGACAATAGATCTGACCAGGGAGGATACCATTATTATGAGACCCAGCTTTTCTAGTCGTAATAAACTTAAACGTTACATTAAAATTACTAAATTAATAAAAAAATATCATAAATCTATTAGGAAATATAATGTGCATAGAGTTAATTTTAATCTTAGAAAGGAGCGCATAAACTTAGTTAATCAACTTTCTGAGTACTCTAGAAATTTGGAACATAGCAGATCAGTGTATGATATGGAAACTCATCGCTTAAGGGAAGAGATATTACTTAGGGAAAGAACCTTAAATGAGATCTTCAACAAATACCAAGCTTCTCAACAAGAACTGAGCAAGCGTATAGTGGAGGCAGGTGAGCTTGTAGACTTGGTGAGGTGTAATGCAGAAATGTATGAGTCTCTGACCAATAAGCTCTCGTGTTCTTGTACTCATGCTCTTGTACAAGCAGAGCCATTGAGTACCGTACTACCTGAGAATTTTTCTAACAATCCGCAAAACTCACACTCATTACAATCAAATTTAAATAAATCTGGGCTTCCAACATCTATTAATAAAACTTTTATTTTTTCTGATAGGCTAGGTCACAATTTTGGTAGTCTTCTCAGTGAATATACAAATCAGTGTGTTATAAATTATTGTAGGCCAGGGGATAGTTACTGTAGTTTAGTTAATCAGATTAAGTTACACCCCTTAGATGAGAGTAGTACTGCAATATTATTGTTTGGTAACAGTTTAACTGTAAAGAGACAGGATATCATAGAATGTGTTGAATTGTTGATAGAACTTAATTCTAAATTTAGTTGTAAATTTATTTTAGGTGCTTTACCTTACTCAAACAACTTAACACACACACAAAATATGCACATACACTCATTAAACATGTTATTGTATAACATAACTTGTCGTCATAGTGACGCAATATTGTTTTTTGACGCTAATAAATTTATTAGTAAATTTATTTTAACTAAAGATACAATGTATCTGCCATTTTATATTAAGCGACAAATTGCTAAGTTATTAGCATACAATTTACAGCAAGGCAGTGAGCCTTGTGTTGACAATTTATTTGATAGGGTTAGTACATGTACTAACAACGTTTTTATTGACACATCTTGTGATTTAAACTCCAAGATAGGACAACAGTTAGGCTGCAGTATTTGAATATAGTACATCAAAACATGCAGGGCCTATCTGGCAAAGAGTTAGAGTTAAGTTTATTTCTAGAAAAATATGACGTTAAGGTTTTGTGCTTAACTGAACATTGGTTAAGCACCCATGAGGTTATTGTTATAAATGAATATTACACAGTGCAGAGTTCGTATATAAGAAAGCAGGCTATTAGAGGCGGTTCTCTCATAATGACTTCAAATTTATTAAAATGCAAAGAACGTAAGGATATTGTAAATTTATCTATTGAGCGCACTATTGAGTTGTCCTGTGTGGAACTAGACTTATATATTATAATTTGTGTATATCGACCCCCTTCTGGTGATTATAATCTATTTGAGACTGTTATGGAAGATGCTCTTAATAAAATTATAGGTAGTCATAAGAATATTATAGTATGTGGTGATTTTAATATTAATATTTTAGAGAATTCTTCACAGTGTACTAGATTTCTGAATCTTTTTAAGTCATTTAATTTAAGTAACTTATTCTGTGAACCTACTAGAGTCTCTGAAACATCTTCTACTTGTTTGGATAACATATTTAGTTCTTGTGTTGCTAAAAACCCAGTAGTTATTAGTTCTCTTCCTTCTGATCACCGTGGACAGATAGCTAGTTTTTCATGTACAACATATGATAAATCACATACAGTAGAATGTAGGCCTCAAACTACCAATCGTCTTATACGTTTTAAAAACAATATTATCGCTAAACTCAATCCCTCAATTTTGAACTCAGAAAATCCAAATACAATTTATAATTCACTTTTTGGAATAGTAAATAATGAGTTTCAAGTTACTTTCAAGAGTAAAACTGTCACATTAAAGGGTACTACCGGATCTTTTAACCAGTGGGCCACTATAGGTATATACAGAAGTAGAGCCAAATTGTTTGAATTATATGGTATGAAACAACATAGATTTGACACACCTTTTCTAAATTATGTAAAAAACTACTCAAAAATTTTTAAACAAGTTTGTGTTATGGCAAAGTCTAAATTTATTAGTAGCAAAATTAAGCATTCAACAAATGTAATTAAAGAAACTTGGAGAATTATAAATAATGAAACAGGAAGAGCACGACCACGGGAAAACCAATTTGAACTAAAAGAAAACAATTTATTAGTCACCAATCAAACTCAAGTAGCGCATATGTTCAATAGTTTCTTTGCGAGCATACCTTTAACAACTACTAGCTCTTTACAATCATCATCCTTAGACGCTGGAAATTTTTTGCTTAGCAGTGTACCTGAATGCAAGAGCGTGTTTAGATTCGAGCACGTTACCCCGCGAGATATATTGATCGCATATAATTCAATTAATATTAAAAATACCGGCGACTTTTGGGGCATTTCAATTAAAATTTTAGGTACTATAGTTGAGACTGTTGCGCCTTACCTCTCTATAATTTTTAACCAATGTTTTGACTTAGGCGTATTTCCGGATTTGATGAAATTAAGTAAAATCATACCTTTATTCAAATCTGGCAGTAAAAATGACGTAAATAACTTCAGGCCCATCTCTATCTTGCCGGCATTTAGTAAAATATTTGAAAAGATTTTATTAAAGCAGCTACTAAGACACTTTAATTTAAATAGTCTGCTTCATAAGGATCAATACGGATTTACTAAAGGTAGATCCACTACTGATGCGGGTGTTGCTCTCATAAAACACGTTTATAATGCTTGGGAGTCATCTAAAAATGCTATCGGAGTATTCTGTGACCTCTCAAAAGCATTTGATTGCGTTCATCACGACACACTATTGCGTAAGCTCCGCCACTACGGCGTAGAGGAAACCGCACTTTGTGTTGTCGAGTCGTACCTGCGGCAAAGATTTCAGTGCGTCGATGTAAATGGGACTACATCCTCTAAATTACCTATACAGTTAGGCGTTCCACAAGGCTCTATTTTAGGTCCTTTTCTATTCCTTGTATATATTAATGACTTACCTTTTTATTTAAAAAATATCTGTGATGTCGTACTTTTTGCAGATGATACGTCACTTATTTTTAAAGTAGATAGGAATAGGAATCAATTTGATGATGTAAATAATGCACTTATACAGGTTACACAATGGTTTACAGCAAACAACCTAGTGCTTAATTCTAAAAAGACCAAATGCGTTAAATTTGCTTTACCTAACGTTAGACAACTGGGACCTAATATAAGGCTAGATAGGGAGGAACTTGACACAGTTGACTCGACAGTGTTTCTAGGCATTACACTAGATAATAAGTTACAATGGGGTGCACATATAGCATGTCTTGCAGGTAAGCTCAGTTCTGCTGCGTATGCTGTCAAAAAAGTTAGACAACTTACTGATGTTGACACAGCTCGTTTAGTTTATTTTAGCTATTTTCATAGTGTCATGTCCTACGGTATTTTGTTATGGGGCAAAGCTGCGGATATTCAGAATATCTTCGTTCTACAGAAACGAGCGGTACGAGCTATATACATGTTAGGGGCAAAAGATACTCTTAGGGAACGCTTTAAGTCTATAGGGATTCTTACAGTAGCCTCGCAATTTTTATTTGCTAATATATTGTATATTAGGCAAAATATAGGTTTATTTACTACAAAAAGTGATGTACATAACATAAATACTCGAAACAGGCATAAGTTATATGCCCCTTATCATCGTTTACATAAAGTTAATAATTCTTTTGTAGGGCTAGGTATTCGTATATACAATAAAATACCAATTAGTCTTTTAGAATTGCCATTTAGTACGTTCAAAAGTAAAATAAAAGACTGTCTTATTAGGAAAGGTTATTATACCATTAATGATTATTTCAGTGATAAGGATAGGTGGTCACTTACACTAGCCAACTCCTGATTTTTTTAATTTATATAGATACCTTACTTTTCAGTTTTTTTTTTATATAAAATCTCTAGTTCTATTAATTTAATATTCATGCATTATTAGGTCATTCAACTTACTACATTTACATTTTCATTGTTGTTCCATAAATTTTATTAAAATTTGCTACAGTGTTAGATGAAGGTAACTCGTTATCATGGGCTGGATACTAACGTTTTTGTAATTTTCGTGTATTCATATACCGTCACTTTCTGTAACATACTTTTCCACCATAGTTCTGAACATGATCGCGAGTTGCCTACATTATAAAGCGTAAGTGGATGCTCCTGTTACACAAGATTCACATTTGAAGACTACTACAGCACTTAATTTAATAACTACATATTTTGTATATAATATGTTTGTTCTTATTTACTATTTACAAGTAATTAATTACAATGTGAAACAGTTGCAGCTCCTTACAAAAACAAAATATGTACCATAACACTGGCGATTAAAAAGAGTGGCCACGAGTTTTATTGCCCGTTCTTTCTCGTGGTTCTACCTATTGCTTTGCGAATGGGCAGTAAATGTAAATGTAGAAGCATTACTAATTTACTTTAAAAATTTGACGTTCATAAGCGTCACGTTGTGACCTAGATGAATAAATGATTTTTGACTTTTGACTTTGACTTTTGACTTTTGTTGTTTTGAACTGGTTATCAGCTGTTACTAGGTTTTTGATTTGGGGTTGGCGGTTTAGTCTGTGCACTTACTAGGTTTTATGGTATTGCTATATTGGAAATGGACGCCGTTATTGAAAAAAGGGCTTTTGCATATTGTGGGCATTTACTGTGTTAAAAGCATGGTGTAAAAATCTTGATTTCGACAAAAATGTGCCTTACTGTGTTTTGATTTGGGACGTCATGTTGCAACACAAAGAGGCGTTAAACAAACTCACCCGCGGGCACGCCGGTGGCGAATCAAATAAATGGCGCGTATTGTGGAACCCGCTTGTAGTTATCTATTTGTTTTAGGTAAGCACCTACATTGTTTGTTTCATGTGAATGTGTATCTGGCTAACTGTAGTGTTGGACCGCTGCGTGTGTAGCTATTAGACCGAAGGACTCCGATATGCCCTAATGATTCTTCACTACACAGGTCTGTTTTACGTGCCCTGCCGACCTAGATTGATTTAGTGGTTATGTTGTTTGCATACCTACATATACAATATGCTACTGTAATAACACTAATTATTTTTTTTATAGACTCACGCCTGTATCCCCGAAGAGGTAGGCAGAGGTGTAATACATATTACACCCACATTTCGCCATGAAGTTTTTAGGTCCCACGTAAAAGGGGGCGAGCCTATTGCCGTACCGGGCACATTACCAGACTCCGTGCTGCTACTGAGAATCTCCTAACGGAAGAACCCAATAACACTTTGCCCGACCCGGGAATCGAACCCGAGACCTCCCAATACCACGCGCACATTTATGCCGCGAGACCAACGAGCAAAGAACGACCAACAATAAATTATTGTACAAAAAAGTAAAATTTATACACTGTAGGGATTAAATAAATGTAGGATAACTAACAGCAGACTCCATTTCCACACGGCTAGCTTGAAAAGCATCGGCTTTTCAAAGTTTTAATCTCAATTTTGCCTTGGACGTTCATCCTTTCTTAGTGAATCCCTAGAATGCTAGAACGAGACTTTATTGATCTCTACATATCATTATCATTGTAGCGCTATCCCATTTGCGTTCCGGATGCCGCCTATTAGTCCAACGAGATTTGACGTGACATTGGCTTTTCCATGGAGCACATACCGTCTGACATCCGCAAACCAAAGGGCTGGAGGACCGGGCACGGATATTTGTGAACGAGTCAATTTGCGCCCCTGACGGTTATGTGGTATGTTACCTTTAACGTGCTCTTCGAGGCTCGGGGCAAGCTATAATTAACAATTTAATACCTAAATTACATCGAAAAGTCAGTGGCACCCGTTGTGGATTCGAACCCAATAACCTCTACATAGCTGTTTGATGGAATCTCCACTAAATCCAATGTGGTTTTGAGGACGATTTAAATATATTAATTACTCTATTCACATTTCAATATTTTCCTTACGCAGAATTTTTTTCTGAAACCGTACATAATCAGTGCATTTATATCGAAGCCGTCAAAGCTCTTCGTTACAAACTTCCATTGGCTCACGTTTATCTTAGCTCTAACTTTACAACGGGTTCACAAGTCACACTTTCATTCACTAGTTTTCCGTTTGCCACCGGTTTGTCAGAACTGGGCCATCGTGCAGTTAGACCTTAAATGGTTTCAGTAGATCTCTTTTATCAGAACTTTGGCTTTGCTGCTAGATATGTCATTGACCTCACTAATGCGCTTTTCTTTTCTGGACGGGTTTATAGAATCAGTCGGGGTCGGAAGTTGCTTGAATCCCCGGTATTTGCGCGTATTTCCGTGTCTGGGCAGCGTTTCGGATTCGATGACAAAATGATTTTCAGTTCTTCTGGGTAACAATAAAATACATGAAATCTAAATATATATAAGGGCCGGAACATATCTGACGGAAGATCCGTCGCGTTTTATCGGTCGCGTAACGCCAATACATACAAATGTATAGAAAAACGTTCAACCATTCACACCTGACCGATAATCCGTTAGTACGTCGAGCGTACTAACGGATTATCCGTCGACGTCGCGCGCACCACGCACACGTGAATTTTGACCTTTGAGTAAGGAATATAAATGGAGAGGGCAAATAGTAGGTACATATAGAAAAATTACATTATTCACATATATTATTGTAATTTATATTTTTATAGACTCACGGCTGTATCCCCGGAGGGGTATGCAGAGGTGTAATATTACACCCACATTTCGCCATGATTTTTTTTATACACACATATACGAAATCGACATAAAGCCACCAAACATGGTGTTGTCTCGTTTTGTCTTAGGGATATCTCTGTCAGAAAAAAAAGATAGCCATAGTTTACTGAATAAATTAATCATGACGATATTTTATTAGAAATGTCATTCGTGCCACTATCGCCGTATTTTTCGCCAAGGTTTGTGGTACATCTGCTGTGAAATCGTTATCTATCGAACATAATAATTTTGTTTTTGTGCATAAATATGTCTAAAAAACCGATATTGGCTCTCAGATAATATTTTGTTACATGTTTCATACAAGGGTCGTCTTTCGCTTTGCCATGTTCGTGGTTTGCATTATGGAATAAACTAATCTGGCAAAAGATTTAAACTAACAAAGGTAACTTACTACAAAAATTTATTATTCTCCTCTAACCGGCTCCATATCGATATCGATTACATTCTAGAGAACAACCCAAATGGCAGCCATTTTATTTGCCCAACGTTTCGTAGGTGTGCACGCCAATTTCGTAGGTGTGCACGCTAAATTCGTAGGTATTGGACATACCATATCCATGTTATTCCCAGATCGGTGATTTTAAGATCGTAAGATTCCAGGGCCGCCAGACCTTACTTATTTTTTCAGAAACGAAATGTGTAGAATAATGTAGTGTTAGTATGTGCTATGAGTGTACGCATATTTGCTAGCTTGGATCGAGGGCCAATTTTTGGGCATGAGGTGCTAAAGGTCCACGGGAACAATTTCCATACATACCTATATAGAAAACATTTTGTGTCTTGCTCTGCAACTGTAGTCTGTAACCCCTTGTATATCATTTGTATAAGTTTTGTGAAAAACCGTAACCAAATCGTATTATCGTCTTTTATTTTTGAACCTCCATACCTAAATAGGATATATATTTAAATAACGCTTGTTGGCTACTATAAAAATCTTCGAAGTCCGACATATTTTTAATAGTCAAACTCGAATTGCAATATAAATAACTACTGGACTTCAGTGACTACATAACATCAGGGAACACGAAAAATGATTAGGTAAGAGAATATGACGGTAAAATATTGAGCTGCCCTGAGTACGGCCCTGCACGAACAAACTTATATGTGTGCATAATAGCCACGCTTTCAGCGAATGTGTGCAGATACACTCGACGCATTTTCCGTCAGATGTGTGCCGATTCATTTGACGGAATAGACGCGACCGAAGATACGTTCGACGCATCTTCGGTCAGATATGTTCCGCCCCTAAAACTCAAAGGTGACTGACATAGTAATATATTAACGCACAGCACAAACTACTGGAGGGATCGGGCTGAAATTTGACATGCAGGTAGATGTTATGACGTAGGCATCCGCTAAAAAAGGATTTTGATAAATTCTACCCCTAAGGGTATAAAATAGGGGATGAAAGTTTGTATGAAAATTTGTCAATTTTAAACTGATCGGGCTGAGACTTTGCATGTATATAGTTACTATGACGTAAATATCCCCTGAGAAAGGATTTTGATAAATTCTACACCCAAGAGGATAAAATAGGCGATGTAAGTTTGTATGAAACTTTGTCAATTTTATACCGATTGGGCTGAGACTTTGCATGCATTTAGCTACTATGATGTAGGCATCCCCTAAGAAAGGATTTTGATAAATTCCACCCCAAAGGTGATAAAATAGGGGATGAAAGTTTGTATAAAGAAAAGATCTGACTTCGATTGATACTGTGGTTAATACAGATGACGGTACTGATTACCCTGTAGAATTTTAAAATTCATTGAAACCGCCAGTATTGCCTTATCTTAAGTTTATTCTGCGTGTGGGCACTCCAATTATGTTTTTGCGCAATTTTAACCACCAAAACTTTGTAACGGTACGAGAATGCAAGTGAAAGCGTTACATCGCAGTATAGTGGAAGCCACTATATTAACTGAGTGTGCGAAAGGGGAAACTGTATTTATACCACGAATCCCATTAATACCGAATGATATCGCGTTCGAATTGAAACGATTACAGTTTCCCCTAAAAGTCTGCTTTGCCATGACAATAAATAAGTCTCAGGGGAAAACTCTCAAATTTGCGGGCATTGACTTGAGAGAACATTGCTGCTCTCATGGACAGTTTTATGTTACTTGCTCGCGAGTTATTTTACCGAATAGCTTGATAGTTTTAGCGCCTAATGACAGATTAGTTAAGAATATTGTGTACAAAGAAATTTTGTAGTTACACACGCTAAACAAAAGTAAAGCCGCAAAAAATATACCTAATTAATAATAATACTTCTTAATGCGAGCGAAGCCGCGGGCAAAAGCTAGTAGTATACATATGTATACAGGAATAAGAAGGATTTTTTTATTATTCATTATTGCTAAAATGCATGATAAAAACTCTTTTATTTTCTCCGTGTATTAAGCATAAGTACGAGTATAAAAAGTGTCACTATCCCACCCACAAAACAGTTAAAAGTAATATATCTATGACCCCACCTTAGTCCGTGGGTGTTGCAAGATAGTCCGAGAGCTGGCATCAATTTTGGGTAGGTATTCTGAGCAAGCTGAAAACTTGCCTCCTATTATTTTTATTTTTAAATGCATTTTAAATATAGCAAAAATATATTTGCACCTTTTCATTCTAATACTAAGGCAAATAAAATTATTTTATTCAGTAATTATCCTCAACTTAATAGGATAATAAATTATTCAAAGGATCCCACTTTTATTTTCAATAAAAACATTTTGAATCAAGTTTTTTAGTGTACTTTTATTTAGATACATCAAAGAAACATAATTTTTATAATCTATATGAAGCTTAATCTAATCTTAATATCTAAGTAGTATATGTACAAAAACCGTTAAAGAAATTAAAAATTGAAAATATTTACAATATTTTGAATCAAGAGGTTTCCTTTGTGTCTGAGACTTTATTTTTCATTCAAATTTTTCGTAAGCCGTTTTGAGTAAACTCCTACGAAACAGCTGTTATAATATACATTGTATATTATTATGTCCCTTATAAATTGAGTTTATCAATTTCTATAATGTTGAATTATCAAAGAATAATAATAATAATATTCTACCACATACACACATCACCATCTAGTCCCAAACTAAGCAGAGCTTGTACTATGGGTACTAGATAATGGATAAAAATACATATATACTTTTTTTTTGTAAATACATACATATTAAGCCGTGTGGTTGACGGCATAGAATACAAGTGTCACCACCCCCTATATTCCCGTGGGTGTCGTAAGAGGCGACTAAGGGATAACACGATGCAAATACCATCTTTGCGTAGGGACAGAAAACTCGACATCAAACCCTATACGACTGCCTCGTTGGTCTCGCGGCATAAATGTGCGCGTGGGATCGGGAGGTCCCGGGTTCGATTCCTGTGTCGGGCAGTGTTATTGAATTTTTCTGTCACGAAATTCTCAGTAGCAGCACGGAGTCTGGAAATGTGCCCGGTACGGCAATAGGCTCGCCCCTTATTACGTGGGATCAAAGTATATCTGGCGAAAAGTGGGTGTAGAAATACACCTCTGCCTACCCCTTCGAGGATAAAAGGCGTGACGATATGTATGTATGTATGTATGTACATACATATTATACATAGAAACACCCAGACCAAGACAAACATCCATGTTCATGCACACAAATGTTTGACTTGAGCGGGAATCGAACCCGCAACCTTCGGCGTAGCAGTCGCTTACACTCCCGCTGCGCCAACCGGTCGTCAAAATAAGAGACAGCATGCTGAACTGTTTGTTTTCTCTCTTTAAAGTTGAGGACTTTGTAGGACAAACACATAGGCTAATTTGACCCAGTAGGTGGCGCTGTTGTCGGGCAATCGAAAACAACGCGAGGATACCTATCGCAGGAAAAGCTAGTATACGAGTATATTACTTGACAACTGTAAACGAACTCAAAAGTGCGCTAGAGGGGGCTTATCCGTGTTAATACCAAGTTTCAACTACGATCCAAGTTGACTCTGTTTTACTTTGGTTAAGCTAGAGTTTTTCACTTCATTTCTCTAGGGTTAATGTTATATAGGTCAGGTCTCGTTTTCACGGTATTTTTTTGCATTACAGAGATAACCGCGTGCTGCTGAATGCGCTGAAATTGAAATACCGACCGTTTAATTAATGCAAGTAATGAAAATGTTATCGATGCCTGCACGGTGGGTTTATTTTAATAAATGATGCTATTCATTTCAGATTACTATCGAAGAAACAGCTATTATGTATATATATATAGCCTATGGGAGATATGAAATATACCTACTTCAGATTGAGTTCGCTGCAGGTAAAGAAAGAAAGAAAGAAAAACTGTTTATTTGTCACAGGCACTGGAAAGGTATAACATAGGTATATAAGATAAGACATCACAAGGCATAACAGTAATCTGTGACAGATAGGTGCACACTCAGCTATATTGTTGCATTGTGGTAGTGTCCACAATACACACAGTTTAACTTGCCCCGGGACTTCACGAGTGTCAAAACTAGTTGTCTTCAATGGTAACTGCTGAACCTGGCTACACAGGTGACACAGTAGTGGGAATGAGGGTGGGACTAGTCCCAATAAAAAAAGCGTATTGGAGAAAATTAAGAAACTGCTACGTAGAAGTTCTCGGGTTGAAGGAACTGTTAACTTTGTGAACTTATGTGCGTATTAGATTATCAATGATCGCTTGCTAAGCGGCGCAACATTGTAAGAAAAAGCTGCATGAGTTAGCTGTAGTGTTTTGGAAATTCCAGCGTGCAGGACTGTGCCCCAATCCTTCTCATATAGAGTAGAGATCCGTGCTCAACAGTGGTCTATTTTTACTATACAGTACTATACATAACATTGATTAAACGACTAATGAGAAATCTTCGTTCAGTCATCATCCTCTTAGCGTTATCCCAGTTTCAATCTGGGGTCCGCTTACTAGCCTAACCGGATTTGGCTGTATATTAGCTTTTCCACGGAGCAACTGCCTGTCCGACCTCTGCAACCCGAAGGGATAGCGATATTCCATGGTTTAGACTAGTGTCAGTTTATTAGAAGGTTCTGACGCCCTGTAACGATTGTCAAAGATCTTCATGACAACCGGGACGAAGAAATCTTCGTTCAGTATATACAATAAAATCATAAGCTGGGAAATGAACTTATGGACGCATTATCATGCAATCATATATATATATATATATATATATATATATATATATATATTTACATCCCCGTGTTGATATTGCGTCCTACATGGCGGTTTTTACCGCTGATGTTGCGTCCAACTGACTTGTTGCGTCCTGTATACGGACGCAAGATTGACCATCTCTCAAATTCAGCCAGGAGCCATCAAAAGATCAGTACAATGCATGGGTGAAATATTGGCATGGACGTAGTTTTGTCACGAGAGTGAATTTCGACGTATTTTTTAGTTCCGCAGTGCGCCGCGCGAATTTTAGAGGCCGCTACTGAGAGATGTATATTTATGGCGTATATTCGTTATTTAGGTTACATACATCATGCCGATAATATTGCTTCCGTAATTCTTATTCAGTATAATAAAAAGTTTTTATCGATTCTAATTAGCGATTTAATTGCGTCCAACAAAACGGCGCAAATACGGAGATGGCTAGTGTGAGGGGGCGCAGTTAGCACGCGGGTTGCAGCCTGTTAGAGGCCCGCAGCGTAATTTTGTTTACACCGTTTTGAATAGCCAGCCGGGGCGGATGCAAAAACACTTGTGGTGTGAAGTGGAAGTAAAATAACCAGCAACATGAAAAGAAGTGCCAGGTTACTTTCATTTGCAAGTAACTAGTAGTAGTATCATAAAGTTCAATTAAAATGATTAATAGGTAATAGGTAAATGAGTATTTTTAAGTAAATAACTTATTAAGTAAATAACTTGTAATCAAATTGTAAGCTGAGAGTAAATATTATACATACATACACACATACATATCGTCACGCCTATTATCCCGGAAGGGGTAGGCAGAGGTGTATTTCTACACCCACTTTTCGCCAGATATACTTTAGTCCCACGTAATAAGGGGCGAGCCTATTGACGTACCGGGCATATTTTCAGACTCCGTGCTGCTACTGAGAATTTCGTGACAGAAAAACCCAATAACACTGCCCGACCTAGGAATCGAACCCGGGACCTCCCGATCCCACGCGCACATTTATGCCGCGAGACCAACGGGGCAGTCGTATAAGGTTTGATGTCGAGTTTTCCGTCTCTACGCAAAGATGGTATTTGCATCGTGTTATCCCTTAGTTGCCGCTTACGACACCCACGAGAAGATCACACGGCAAAAAATAAATATTATATTTCTTGAAAATATACCAAGAAATGTAGAGTATGTTTTGTCTACCTAACTCGTACTTCCTTCAATAAAACAATTTTTTGCTGAATTAGGTAAAGCTATCAACAAAAGCTTTACCTACATAAAATTGACAATAATAAACATAACTATCAAACGATGTAACAACATTCCTTCTTTAAGTGAAAGGGTGCATTTGTAAGAAAACCTACTTTTTACCTCAAATTTTTTTACGCATATTTTACGGTTTTATTTAGCTTGACCAGTTTATTTGTTTGTTTGGGTCAAATTATTTTTCACCAAAGATGGCACACAACCGATTTTAATCGTGTACAAAATTCGAATAGTTCACTCGAGTTGATATATACTACTCAAAACAAAATAAGGGCCACTAGTTTATTTACATTTAAGTGCACTTTAGCAAACTGAAAGTGACTGATAAGTAGCATTATATTGATATTACGAACTCTTTGGTGTTTGATCTCTTTTATGCTGGTGTTCGTGTTCCTAATTTGAAAAGTATTGGTCATCATTCCAAGAAAAAAAATAATGTTTTTCTTAAGTTTTTCTTCGATTGTCTTCCTAACTTGTCTCAGTTATTTTAGGAAAAAAGTTTTACTTTTCAATTTTAATTGATTCATTTATCATCTCGCGTTATTCATGCCACCATTACGAAGGCACATGGATACAATTACGGCAACCAGAGCCATTACTATGATTCAAGAAGGCCGTTCTCATCGTTACGTGGGTTTGCAGTTGGGATTTTCTTGAAGAGCTGTCCAAAATGTATGGAATCGCTTCCTAGAGACCGGCAGTGCTGCCAGGAGACCCGGTTGCGTATTTACAAAGCCTATACCATTAGAGTGAAAGTGCAAACTGAACTGGCTTAGCTTTTGTTTGACAAAACCTTGACGAAACCCTAGTCTATTCTCGTACAGAAATTAACTGAAATCGCGTAGACTTTGTAGGATAAATTCATTCTAACATTGCAGCAACAAATGCTATTCAATTTGGGTCTAAGTTTGGGAACACAATGTGCCTAGTGCCTAGTTTTGGTTGGTTAGGTGCGACTGTATGTAGGTAATTCAAGTAACTAAATAGGTTATGTTAGGTTCTCTTTTGACCCTTAACCCAAAAATAGTAGCCCTGCGAAGCAGGGCGCCGTCAACTTAGTTTATATTATATTATATCAGTAAGTAGACTTTATGTCCAATTAAATAGTTTTTAATAAAATATTTTTGGGTTAAGTGTCAAAAGGGAACCTAACATAACACCTAAAAAACCAAAACCATGTTTGAAAATATCTTGACAAAGGCTTATCTATTTGAGTGAATATGAATCATACTGTACTAGGTTTTGTACGTGTATTTTCTGTGAAAATAACAAGGCAAAAATCTAATCCATTTAAGTCATTTTTTTTACTGAGATAGATGAGGTATTGTCGTGTAATATGCATAAACAAAAGCTATTCTATTAGAGTCTGACTCGTGACTCAAATAGTATAAGGCTTTGTAAATACGCGACCCGGTTCAGGTAGAGTTCGTGTAACAACGGCGCACGAGGATCGGTACATCCAACTAAGTGCTCGTCGTGATCGTACAGTTACGGGCCGTAAGTTACAACACCGCCTACGGCTGACAACGGGTACCCGTGTCAGTGATCAAACTATACGTAATCGATTGCACGAAAACCAGCAAATGTCAAGACGACGAGTTGTTCTTATTCCTCTGACCAGGGTTCAACGTGCAAACCGTTTAAGATTCTCCCGTCAGTATTTGAACTGGGGGTTTAATCAGGGCAAGGTGCTTTTTACAGACGAATGCAAAGTAAAATTTTTCAATGATGATCGGCGTGTTAGGGTGTGGAGACCACGCGGCGAGTGGTTTACGGAGTCCTGCATCCAGTTGACCGTTTGGGTGGTCCCAACGTAATGGTTTGGGGTGGGATTAGTTTACACGGTAAAACCGAGCTCCATTTTACCATTTTAAATGCGGGTACCGTAACTGCAGAACGTTACATCGAGGATGTCATCAGGCCTCAAGTGATCCCATTTGCACAGCGAGTGGGGCCTGTATTCATCCTGAAGCAAGACAATACCCGTGCACACACAGCTCGATCGACCCAAACTGTCCTAGAAGGGTCTCATATTGAGGTATTACCATGGCCAGCTAACAGTCCGGATTTAATTCCAATCAAACAATTGTGGGACCAATTGAAACGAAGGGTTAGAGTGAATTAGCAAGGGGTGTACAATCAACAGCAGCTGATTGACGCTTTAAAACGTGCCTAGGAAGAGATTCCAGATGAAAAAGTGAGGAATTTGATCCAGAGTATGCACACAAGGCTTCTGGAGTGTATTGCTAAGAGAGGGGGACATACTCGTTACTAAAAAGAAAGAAACAAAAGTGACAAGAACAGTATTTTGTATTTTTTCGGTGATTTCTTTTGTTCATGTTTTTCATTCAATATGGCCAATTTCATTATGGACTTAAAAAACAATTCCTGATCATTATTTTATACAATTGTTAGCCTATATTGTAACCAATAACATTATTTTGTAGTTACATAAGTTAAACAATTGTCTTTATTGTTTTCAAGGTACAGCAAAAAATCTTAGTGGCCCTTATTTTGTTTTGAGTAGTATAAATATATATTTTTTTAATTATTCTTAATTTTTCAAAAACAGCTCAGCTGATTTCGATAAAATTTGAAAGGGACCAACATTGAAGTATGACCTATGAAAAAAAGAACCATTGAAAACGGTTCCTTATTGGCGGAGTAATCTGCGAAATAAATATACAAAAAAACAAACAGTCTAATTGATAACCTCCTTCTTCAAGTGGATTATAAATCAAATAACTTTGACTTGCAATATAACTCTTAAACAACGATTTAAATGAAATTGGGAAATGTACCTCATCATACGATATGCTCTTAGTTAGGTATTAAACATTCAGACGTGTAGGTTATCCATATGGGCTAAATTGCACCTGGAACCCGACATCCTAAGATCGGAGAGAGTAACGGCCATTGGATCGTTAAAAACTAACAAAGCGCCAGGTCTGGATCAAATTACAGCTAAAGTGTTGAAGGCTCTGGGTGAAAAACGTGTTGACACATTGCACAACATCTGCAACCACGTATAGTGGAACGGCAAGTGGCCCAAGGCCCATAAAAAAGGTTCGACCAAAAAATGTGATAATTATCGCACACTCGCTTTAATTTGTCACGCAAGCAAAGTCCTGTTAGACATCATATACAACCGGGTCCGGTATTATCTTGACTGGCAGATCCCGCAAGAACAGGCCGGTTTTGTCAAGGGAAAAGGCACGCGTGTACGAATATTAAACGTCAGGCAAATTGTGGAAAATGCTACGAGTTCGACAACACCTGTCATAATGTGCTACGTCGACTATAGTAAGGCATTTGACTGTGTCAACTGGGACTGTCTATTTTTATTTATTTAGGTTTGCTAACAATTGTAACAGTCATACAAGCAAATATACATCTTACGATCTAGAGTGACAGTTACATCCAATTATAAGCAAACACCACTTCCACTTATAATAACAAACATAAGTAAGTATTACTAATAACAAGTTAAAAAAGTACGGATTACAGTTCAGTTTTTTTTTTACATACCTTTTCCTGATACAAAAATTCGCCAAGCATACAGAAATACATTTATAAGAAAGTATTACATTTTATAGTTTTGCGATATTTAGTAAGAGAATCAGCAAATATATCAACATCGTGATTGCAGAGGTTAAGTAGCTTGCATATGCGAGGGACAGGAGAGGTAGAGCCTGAAACAGTTTTTCTGGGTGGCGGATAAAGGAGACTGATGTATACTCTAGGATATTTGTATGGCACTCTAAAATTTATTCTATGAAGGAGTTGCGTACAGTCAATTTTGTTGCGTACAAGTTTATATGTATAAGAAAACCGGGTCTAAATATTTTCTTCTCTTTTCAAGTGTTTCCATTCTGTATTTTTAAGTTTATCCTGATAAGAAACCATTCTTGGGAAACGCGGGGGCGACAAGTGCCACAGAAATCTTTTTTGAATTCTTTCTAGCCTGAAAATATGAACGGCATAATGCGGTCGCCAAACTACACTACAGTATTCTAAATGACTTCTCACAAAACTATTGTATAACAAAAATGTTGTATGAGGCTTGCGAAAATCCTTTCCATTTCTTACAATAAAGCCCGGAGATCTAGATGCTTTCCTAATGATCATATCCAAATGAGGTACAAAGGTTAACTTTTTGTCTAACAAAACGCCTAAATCTCTAACACAATCACATTCATTTCATTCTACGCCGTTGATCGATTATTTTGATGTTATTTGGTCAACCTCACGAGTAAACTTCATAAACTGACATTTATTTGGATTCAATTGCATACCATTGTTATGACACCATATAGACAACGATTCCAGATCTTTCTGAAGAAATAGGGCCTCATTAAGTGACTCTACAGGCTTAAAGATTTTAAGCCTGTAGAGTCACTTAATGAGGCCCTTTTTTACCACGTTATCGTGTACCGTGGTGTTAAGAGTCGTGCGGATCGCTCTCCACTCAGCAGCAGATAGGAATAGATGGCAGGAAGTGGTCCGCAATAGACTGTTTCCACGAGGTGGTCACGACCCTCAGCATGGAGGAAACCGACGCGAGAAGAAGGTTATCCAATCTCAAGTAAATAGGTAGGCAGGTATCTTCTGCGTTAGTGTGCTACAACCTCGACAACATATTTGCTTAACATCAGCCAGTACGCAGTACATCGATATGGTTAGAACAAAAATGCCAACTCAATTGTGACTGTAATAAGCTTTTTTTATCCTGGATAACGCTCGTATTTAATCAGGGTGCACGGCATTGAATCCAAAAAAGTCGAGCAAAAAAGCTCAGTCGTTAGTTTTACTTTTACCGAAGCCATTCAGGCCATTTTCAAGTCTCTGTAACTTCGTTCTGGATAAAGCTAGACATCCGAACATTTCATTATCAAGAGAAAATCTTTATAATAATAGTATATTGTGTGACAAGGGAGCAAAATGGTATTTTTACGGCGAGGGCGCTACTTTGAACCACGAGCGAAGCGAAGGATTCTAACGTAGAATCCTGAGCGCAGCGAGGGGTTCAAAATACATTGCCCGAGGAAAAAATAATTTGCTCTCGAGTCATATACTCTACTTTCCATCCCCTTTCTATGAGAAAATAAATAAGAGACGGTGTTATGTAATTAATGAATATATTTAATAAAATTAGACGTGTGAAAATAAGTTAAAACAATTACAAATTTATATTTTCCTCTTTCACAACTCGACGTAGAACTCATTATTTTTGCAAAATTCAATAAAGTATGTACCTACTGATTACGAGAACAGAGTCGTAATTCGCGCGCTGTTTTTTGTTAGCGCGGGTCACGCCCGTGCAGCCAACACGTACCTGCCAGTTATTTATACAATTTACGTTCGATTTCTATGAATGCTATACGTTCCAAATTCAAATCACTTTTCCGCCCGCTAAAAAGTGCTTAGTAGAAAAGAGCTATTTTGCTCCAACTAAAAGAGGAACAAAGCGACACTTTTCGTATAGAAGTGATGAAAAATATATTACAGAGTTTCATCCAAATCGAACTAGTACTTTAAAATGATTGATTGTCACACTCACTCAACGGTCTTCATAAAATTCTAAGGTATTTCTAGCAGACATAGGTACAAGCTTGTAATTTTGATGATCATTATCATTAAGCCTAAAAAAATAAAAAAGTCCTTAAACCTTTAGGAAAAATTCAAACAAATGTACCTTTTTAATTTTGGTCTAGTTTTCATATTTTAGAATCTACACAAATAAGTTTGTGAACCTTTGTAGTACGTGGATTAGGTAATTTACTCCACCAAGATAACTCTGCAGTTTAGAATTCGGAATTCAGTTTATGTCCCTACTAGATTCAAATATTTTTGGCTATCTAGAAGTACTCGTAGGGTAGGATCAGTGTAGGGAACGGGCAGGCACCGGGAAGGGACCGGCGAGGAGCACGGGTGGAGGTGCATAAGTCGCGGCCCGGGGGGTGGGGTTTCACGGGTGGAGGGCATAGGTTGGGGTTCACAGGTGAGGACACGGGTGGGGGTTTACGGGTGAGGACAAGGGTGGGGATTCACTGGTGAGGGCACGGGGGGGTTCACGGGTGGAGTACATAAGTGGGGATGCAGGTGCGAACTCATGGGTGGGAGTACGGGTGGGGGTTCACGGGTGTAGGCACGGGTAGGGGTTCACCGATGAGGGCAAGGGTAGGGGTTCACGGATGAGGCCAAGGGTGGGGGTACACGGGTGAGGCCATGAGTGGTGGTTCACTGGTGAGGGCTCGGGTTGGGGTTTATGGGTGAGGGCACAGGTGGAGGTTCACGGGTGTGGGCACTGTTGGGGGCACGGATGGGGTACGGATGGAGGTTCACGGATGGTGGTTACGGTGGAGTGCAGGGTAGAATAACACCCAGTGAGGAGAGATGTTTGATAAAAACCATCACTAGCAAAAAGAAGTTAGATTTCAACAAAAACATTACATGTAAAAAGAACAACAACTTGAGCAACAGTTCTTCAGTATATAGTTGTGAGATCAAATATGGCAAGTAATGGTAGGTACCATTCGAAACGGTCATGACGGCTGGAACACGAGAGTGTACGGTATCGATAAATATATCAGTTTAGGAGGAAGCAGCATTCTCAATAAAAAATATTCGGTATCAATATAACCTCTAAAGTAGTAGGAAGTCATTTAATTAATGGAATGCTTATATTAAATACAGGAAAATATACGGATGCGATATAAACTTAAATTTAGATGGATGTAGGATAATCTGTAATACAAATAGAACATATTCAGAAATATACAGTGCGTCACATTATTTCCATCATGAACGGACGCCAGAAACCAGCGAGAATTATTTGAAATTGAATATCTTCATTTCATGTTTAATCAAAATTTCTTGTTGAAAATTGAATTCACATGGCTAAAGTGTACCTATATTCGCACAAATAACAATTGAAATCTCATTGACAGTGGTGGACGCCACAAGGTTCGACTTTGAAATGACGCAAGAAGTCTTCCGCGATTTAAATATATATATATATATATATATATATATATATATATATATATATATATATATATCAATGGCTCCGGTGGCGTTTGCGGCTTGATGAATCACGGCTAGCCGCTAATTTATTGCGTTACAGGTCTAATGGTGAGACCTAAGTCGAATTTACGACTCACAGTCTTGGGTTCAAAATCTAATCACTGGATTGCTAAGGTATACAAACAGGACGAATGTGAGGTCATAAGACTTTGACTTTTGAGGTTTGCAAGTGAACTTAAGTAAAGTTCACTTGCAAACCTCAAAAGTCAACTATTTGGCTAACAATTATTTGGCACAGTTTCCGGTAAAATTTGATTTATTTTCGGAAGATTATGAATATATTTGCATTCGTTACGAATAAAATATTAAAATAGGAAAGGTAAATATTAAATTAAGTTAACAAAAATCTAGCAACATATTATTATTATTCAGGCTACAAAAATATATTACCAACCTACAGGAAACTATCTCATGTTTGCTTTAAAGAACATAGAAATATATTTATATTTTTAGCAACAGTGCCCATATAAACTCGAAATAAAGTCAGGCTCAAAACTAAAATGTTTGAAGTTTATTAATAACTCTTATATTACTTGTACATAAACGATCCCACTACAGGGCTTAAGCTTCATAACACGAGGAACTTTATTAATACTACTTAGTGCCGTCAAAATAACCGCATTTGCGAAGTAAGGGTGGTTTCAGATTAGCGTATTTTTCTGCGCGTATACGGTCGTTTCAGCATACGCACTTACACGCGCGCTATATTACGCGCTTATACGCGCGCTACATTACGCGCTTCAAAAACCGAACTCGCGTAAACGGAAATATTTCGGCGTGTTCGCTCAAAACGGTAGTGACATCATGTCAGTGTCAACATGGATTCTGACGGCTCCCGCTTATACGAGCTTAGAAGCGTGTCAACGCTCGTACGAGTTGCGCGTGTGCCAAAGGGCGCGCCTATACGCGCCTACATGCGCTTCCAATAACGAGCTTATACGCGCGTATAAAACGCTAATCTGAAACCGCCCTAAGACGTATTCAATAATTTAGCCTGGCAATTTTGAGCGTACTATTGTAACAGGTCCGTTAAGAAATATCCTCGTCCTATATGTAGCATGACCTATATTTAGCTCGCTCAAAGTCTGATTCATCTCTGCTTAACCCTTTGCGTGCAATGCGTGACGCAAAGTTTAATTTTTATTTTTAGGTATTACTAGCTGAAAAGGGGTTTTCGCTTGCGTATTTGCCGGTGTCTTTTGAAGTGAGTACAATAAAAAACGTGTCTTCTTTCTTTATTTTTTTAATAAAGCGGGCTTAGTAGATTTCCCGAGAGGAGTGCCTTTTGTTTATTATAAATCGGATTTAATTATTTTAATCTAGTATCCTCGTATTATACGTACATAAAAGTTTATATGCTTTTAATCAATTTCACACGCTCCCTAAAAGCGTACCTAAGCCACTTTTATAGCATTAATGCACTCCACTCGCATCAAGGAATATCACTGGGTTACTTTAGCGTATCTCCGCTATAATTACCTTAGAGAGTGTGCATCTAGTTTTTACGTAATTAAACGGTGACCTGGTTGCTAGAAATGGCTGGAAACTGAGTTATATTTTTTAGTTTTCAGAAGGTAATTCTGAAACTGAACCTCACGTAGAGAATTGTTGTTTATAAAATAATATGAACAGAATTTATTTTAAACTTTGAGGAAATCAATTGAAAAAATATTTTCCGATGAAGCGCCGCTTTTGCCGCGCCTCTTCTATATTTATTGTAGTTCAGCGTGCATTTGACCTGACTTAATGACCTCAAACCACCTGAACGTAAAGCATACATTCAGTTGCCAATTAAGCAGTGTAATCCGGGCGTTGAGTGCGGTGGAGGCACGGACTCTACGCGTTACAGTACCGCTGGCCCGCGAGCGACTCAGTCCTGTGTTCACCCCGACCAGGAGCAGTACCCTCCACAACACACTCTGTATATCACCCGTCACAGTGTCCAAACATTTTCGAAGTAAACGTTGACAAGTTTAAATCGTAATAAATTGTCAAATACTAAGGAAGGGAGGCAATTGGCCTGCCGCCACTTGGGAGGAGGCAAGTAAACACGGCTATTTGCAAGTCTGATCTTGGCCAGATCTTGACCTATTAACACGCAGTGTATATCAGAGTGTCGCTCCGTATATTTTTAGATTGGGACTCACGAGCTTTTTGTTTAGTGTTCGCGCGCATTGGTTGTGCGGCCGATGAGCGGGCACGTCGCGTGTGCTATGTAAGATGTCCGCTAGAGGGATCAGACGTAAAAAGTCGTCGCTGTCCGAAGTCAAAGTTGCTGTGATCGGTGCTCCCTCTGTCGGGAAAAGTGGTACGTGAATTGTTTCTTACCGATGTGTCTTTTGTGTTTTAGGGTTTTTTTCGTGAGTGATTCAATCGTGTTTTTTTATAGTTGTGATTTAAAAATAATCGGTGTAAGTTTAGGTACGGTGCTATCTATAGCTAAAATAGCCGATGATGGACTGCAAGTGTTTTTGTCTCAAGGTTTTGAATATTTTCAGATCGTAAATGTTACCAATAAACGAACGGAATCGATGAGCAATAAAACTGGGAATTTATCATTGCTATATACATATTATAGTGTTGTGCACCTACATGCCTGCGTATAACATAGCTGACGTGAAAAAACAGATTTGGCTTCCGCGATCTTCAATAGCGAATTGAGATAATTTCTTGTGACACTTTTAAAATTGCAGTAATGTGCTATTTCAGCTATTAATTTTACTGCTTTTAACACTCCAATCAATTTATAATTTTAATGAGTTTCAATATGTGAAAATGTTGTGTATTTTACTTAGTTGTAGATTTGCAAAATGTAGATTTGTGGTCAATTCATTTTTACTGGCCATATCTTCATTACGACTAACCTGCTTAGAAAAATAAGAAAAGCTTCTTATAACAATACAGGAAGTCTTTTGACCAACCGATAAATTTTCGAGTGTCGTGTAGAAAAGCTTTCTGTTTTGCCGTGGTCTTTGTGGTTTAGCCCACGACCGTATTGACGTGGGTTTGATTTATTCATTGTCTAGCTTATTTGAGGTAAATGTTAGCGTGGAATTATGCTTCCATACATACATAAACAGACTCACGCCTGTTTCCCGGAGGGGTAGGCAGAGACTACGGAACGCCATTGGAACGATCCTGACATATCTCTCTTGCTTCATTCACTCCCACCAGATTCCTCATGTTCGCTCTTCTGTTGAGGGTACTTCTAACCTGACCTGTTTGTATGCTTCCAAAATCAACATTTTATTCTTTGCTTGCTGAATAGCAATGCTATTCTTTGTCTTATATTATTATTAATACCATAAATATTTAATCTCGAAACTGCTAAATCAATTAATGCTTTATACGATAAATAGTCGTTTTATGGAGCACGTTGGTATTTTACAAAGTATTGTGTACGAATATTATTTCACTATACGAATATTATTTCACTACATTCTGCCCGCGCCTCTGCTCACGTAGCTGTTCGTTATCGCGACGTAGGTATGTATTATTCTGAAGTAAAGCTATATAACTGCAAAGTTTGATCAAAATCGGTTCAGTAATTTCTGTATCAAAAACTCACAAACACATTTATCCACGAAAACTTTCGCGTTTACAGCAGTACGATTGCTATACAGCTGGTACCATAAAACTGCTAAAACATGTTTTAAAGCGAGCATTAGTCGGAGTTGTAAATATATTATTAATAGTTTTCGTATTTACTTAAACACTCGAGCGAATTTTAGTTCAGTAATGAAGCCATGTGTTGTTGGTTAATGGTAATTCTATCTCGAATTAATTATGCTTTTATTTTAATTATGCCTTTCCATTTGTTTTGAATATAATAAATTCATGCATGAAAGTAAAATGTATGTTAACTAGTAACTGCCCGTGGCTGTTCTCAGGTAAATTTCGGTTGAAAGGTTTGTCTATGGGGTATTATTTTGTTCATCATCATCAGTCTGGCGTAGTCTGGCTGATAATCCTCTCCAGTTGCTTAGTAAATGTTATCTACACTCAAATAGCTGCAGTTCAAACGACCGTCTCGTCTTTAACACTGCCCCGAGAGTTTTGTGTTCGATTCCCACACCAAGTACTAATAACACTGTATGATACACGAATTATTACTTGGCTGCACGGTTGGTGTAGTGGTTTAATCGGTCGCCTCGCCGCTTGACACTGCGCTGAGTGTCGTGGGTTCGATTCCCACACGAGACAACATCATAAATTATTGTTTCGAGTCTGGGTGTTTATTGTGCTCTTTGTATCCGTAGAATGTTTGTAAAGCCCTCCGCGTTATAAGAGGCTGTATTCCTATTACAAGCGGTTTCTTCTTCAAAAAAGATACCACTCATTTTAATGTTATTGTTAACTGCTCATTTTAAACCAAATGCTTGTGTGAACAGTGTCTCCTTGCTTATTACAATCGGTCGATAAACTTACGACATTATGATCCCGATAACATCACTATTCCACCATGATCTGCCCTCTTTCTTCGATTATAAACCCAACATTCCGTTAGATGCAATCAAATTTAAAGTTTTCGTGTCAAAATGACTAGTGGCAGCCAGTTTGCAATCATGGCTATTTGAATAGTGGCTCTCATAGGTAATAGCACGGAGTAACTGATTCCCTAAGTGCTCACTGCGTACCTCGCAAATGGAAATCTGAGAGAGGTTACACAAACACCACTGAGAAAACATAACATAACATAACTTCACGCCTTTTATCCCCGAAGGGGTAGGCAGAGGTGTGTTACACACCCACATTTCGCCAGATATGTTTAGGTCCCAACCACTGAGATACTTATACATAATTATATGTATATGACGAATGGCGTAGTGGTTTAAACGTTCGGCTAGCGGATCAGCACTGAGCCGAGTGTAGTGGGTTCGATCTACGGTCATGCCCAATAGTTTATCCATCGATTAATTTGGCTGTTTTTTATATATTTTTTATACCGACGGGGTAGGCAGAGGTGTATGTAATATTACACCCACATTTCGCCATGATTTTTTTAGGTCCCACGTAATAGGGGGCGAGCCTATTGCCGTACCGGGCACATTACCAGACTCCGTGCTGCTACTGAGAATTTCCTAACGGAAAACCCCAATAACACTTTGCCCGACCCGGGAGTCGAACCCGAGACCTCCCAATCCCACGCGCACATTTATGCCGCGAGACCAACGAGGCAGTCAGTCAGTCAATTTGGCTACTAGAGATATATTTATGTTGAATGTAACTTATGTCAAATATGTATAGACTAGAGGACGCCAGCAGCTACGCCTGCATATTTTTTTTTATTTACCCGTTTTGGCCGATCCCGTGGGAATTTCGGGAAATCCCTTCTAAGTGCACCCCTACGGTCCCCAAGGAACATACATGCCAAATTTCAGCTTCCTGCGCCCAATAGTTTCGGCTGTAGCGTGTCTGTCAGTCAGTCAGTAACGCAAGGATTTTATATATTAAGATAGTAGCCAAACCCCATCGGTATGTAAAATATTGGATCTGCTCGCTAACGGGACAACACTCATTGTAATCCACAAATTGTTGATTTTAGTCTGAATGTTTTTTCTGTCCGTTGCTTGTTTTTATTTTTATAGCGAAGTAAAAGACCTTTCGATACAGGTTTAATCATGGTTTAATATCTACTGGGAAATGAGAAAAATAATGTTATTTTTCCGAACACTCAATAGTATAGCGCTGCAATATTTGAAATATTGTCGCTATCGACTACTTTCATTCCACTTTTCATTTTCAATTTCTATTGTTAGCACGAGAACTCGTCAAACAGAAAAATATAACAAAATGTGCACAAATAGAGGAGAAAAATGCTCATAACTTGTTTGCCATTTCATGTTGATGAAAGGCGTCTACCGGGAATTAGAGAAGCAGTGAACTTTAATAAAATAAAACACAATATTATGATGATAAAAATACTCATTCTTAGTATTTCTATTTATGGATAATACGGTCTCTATGGATCTAAATTACAATGCGTTCGAAACTCTTTGATAAAAATTGCTTGCTTTTTACCCGCATTATAATGAAGGAGTTAGTAACCAAACTCATTTAATAAAAACCCACTGGTTTTAATATTGAAAATATTGGCTAAGTGGGACCTTAGGTCATAAAAGGCTACAGTAGTTAAGGGGCTGCGATAATATGTCAGGATGTTTTGTTTTCAATTCAACCCTTAACGGTCTTATTAATAAAAAATGCTTATTCTTCTCTTACTCCAAAGTAACACCGGGGATAGTTAATTTTAGATTAGTTATGGAATAGCTACGTGTTAATAACGGTATTAATAAATACGAAGTAAGTTCGGAGTAACAATACTATTCTTACCCTGAGATTAAGGTATACGTTATGGCAACCCACTGATATTAAAAGTAAAAAGAATGAACAAAATGACCTGGTCGAATAAAAACTTTTTATTAAACACTTTTATTTGACAACTAGTTTGTGCCCGCGGCTTCGCGCGCATATTATTCTAAAGACTTCAGAAACTATTGGGTACAAAGTAGCTCGGTCAGTAGGTATTCATGACACTATATATACCTAGTATTATATCTACATAATAACATCGCCTTGCATACAGTCAAATGTCAAAGCCATGTTCCAATACATGTCCAATATAATATCTAATAAATAATATCTATAAACACTTTCGCGTTTATAATATTAGTAGAGAAAAATGTTTCAGCCGTTTAAGCGTAGTACTTATATAATTATTAGTTTATATATGCGAATAATGTAATCACCGTGCACAATATGACATTATATTGTATGATGTGTCAGTACTGACAGATATACGCACAGCGCACTAAATTATCATAGCGCATGCGTTCTTACTTCCAAGAGGTAAATTTGTGCCGTACAAACTTCTACCCTTTGCAAGGGCAAGCGTTTGTGTTGGTTGGCAATCTTCAATGAAATAATGTCTATTAATTTTAACCCACAATGATAAAATTACAAAATCAGATACTAGTAAGTACTCTAACGAACACCAAATAAATGTGAAAATATATTTGGGTTATATATATAAATCTCAATGAAAGTTGGAAATACAAAAGGACTTGTCATAGAAATTTGTGGAATGTGTTGGCATCTCCAGCCTCAGATCCTTAGACGACCTCAGAAACTTTGCATGTGTGTCATGATGGAACTGAAAACGTTCTTTGAGATAAAGACATAAAGACATATTTATTTCTGCATTTTGGTTGTTTACAACACTTATACATGTCAAAACCCTATTCTAGATGATGCCGGCTTTTCCTAGCTAAATGACTTCTTGAAAAGAAAAGCCGAAACAAACTCAGAGTCATTGTTTTTTTTTGTCACTTCAATTTCTTTAGTCTACGAGCTTTTGCCCGCGGCTTCGCTCGCGTAAATTCGAAGTAACACAATTCTCTCATAATAGACGGATACTTTAATAATCATTGTCGTTTAAACAAACTGTTTATACCGATAAGAAATATATCTAACTGCAAGAAGTATTTACACATGGTATACAAACTACATAGTAGATACTCAACATGACTGTTATTCGGTGACAGTGACTTTTCTGTCTTTTTTTAATATTATAATTTCTATTACTGTCAGAAGTATTAGAAATTAACAAAATACTCGACAATCCGAATATTGCGGATATATGTTGTCGACTCGAAATCTTTATTTTTTATGTTTTAGTATTCAGGTAAAGTTTCGAACTAGTCTACCGTACCCCGTGACAAATAGATGCTCACTCCTTGCTTACTCCAGCGTTAAACCATGGGTCTCCGCGGAGTAACTTTTATTCCCGGAGTAAATTATGAATAGTTAACTCCGTCCTTACTCCTAGTTTATTAATACCATAATTGCCTAATCTTGGCTTAAGTCTTGGAGTAAAGTTGTTCTGACGCTAATCCTAGTTTATTAATAAGACTGTAAAAAGTGCGGAATGAAATTCTTGCTAAAGAGGCGGACAATGAAGCTAGCTGGTGCAATGAATTACAAAAATATTAAACATAACATAAATTCACGCCTTTATCCTCGAAGGGGTAGGCAGAGGTGTACTACATACACACACTTCGCCGGTTATGTTTCGGACCTAATGTAATAGGAGGCGAGCCTATTGCCATCTATCGGGTACATTGTTAAGCGGTGATAATTAAAATTTTCATAGAAAATCAAGATTATATTTATATATGGTAGACATACTTGTCTATGGGGTACAATTAAAAAAGACACCCATTTGAGTGGCCTTCTCTCCTTTTTTAGTATTTATAAATATCATATTTTCTAGAAATATCAATTAGCGAATGATATTTTTTTGATATTTGCTATTGCAAACGTCGTATATTTTTATTCTTGTAAGCCGATTACAACCTTTTTATATAATATCATACTGAAGTCTTTGTTATTGAAAATATTGTGTTGATAAAAGGGAAACTGGATGCTCGCCTTCGTAAAATTCTTCGAAAAAAGTATAAAGTTGTTTACTCAATTTACTACCAAGGCACAAGGACTTAATTTTTTCATTGTCATAAGCAATTTCATCTGAAGTCATTTTTGCTGGCTAAAAGATCTGTAACATGTTATGAGAAACAGTTTATTCTATCAATTAAATAACCAATGATCATTAATTCGGACTATTTCAAAATTGTGGGTGTAATATTGCACCTCTGCCTACCTCTTCTGCGAAAAGGCGTGAGACTATATATTTTAAAATTGGACTATTTGTTGGCATAGAATTCTATTCAAAATAACATGCTTGTTCGACACAACTCCATTTCGATACATCGGAACTGAATACCGCATTCGAAGGTGTTCACTGACCGAATTGGGAGCTAAAGCGCCGTGAAATCCGTGTACTGTTAAAACTAAATACCAATGTGCTCTACTTTACATACAATTTTAATTCGTCAGTAAATTGTACGCAAAATAATTGTTCTATTTAGAGCAATTTCATGGCTTATGAATAGGTAGTTTAGGCTGTGCATCTATAAACGATTTACGAGACAGTTGAGTGGTGAGATTACATCTAGAGCGTGCTGAGCGAAGCAAATTTAAAGTACCTATACCATAATTATATTTTTGGAAGTTACTTGCGTATTGCATTGTTCACTATCATTTCTTATACAATTGAGGATAATATCACGAGGAATGGCAGGCCTAGAAGTTCTCTATATGTTCATGAAAGCCATGTAAAGTCAATGCCAACTCACACTAGAGTACCTACCACGGTACTATAACTATAGCCGTTACCGGGAAATGGAGCAATTTGTAGGCGTTCGTTATTCTTATTTTGGAACTTAGACTTTTACGAAGCCCTCAAAGTATTATATTATTTTTGATGGATGTTTTGTCGCTCATCTATTTAAGATACTCAGCTTTATATACGAAGATTGAGAATATACTCGGATTCATTAACCAGTTTTTAGGAGTACTTGTAAACACGTAAGCGTGACGTTGACTACTTGTGTTGTGAATGCCTTCGGACGCGTGACCGGTATTGCGAGCCCGATTGTTTCACTGTTTACGACAACACTTCGGAATTATTTCATTGGCAATTACTGTACGTTTGCACGCTAATGATGTAGCTTTCGTGCCTTAATATTAGACTGGTATGCGTTTGAATCTTTATTGGACAGGTGCAATAAAAATTGAGCAATTCTCTGCATTCTTGAAACATTGAATAACAATTAAATATGTACGTATTTACAAAAAAATACATATGTCTGTTTATCCATTGCCTAGTACCCCATAGTAAAAGTTCTGCTTAGATTGGGACTAGATCGTGTTTTGTGATTGTGGAAGAATGATTACTATTTATTTATTATATTTTATTGACTTTTTGTATAAAGAAATAATTTATTACTGAACAACTTTCAAAGCGTGATTATAATATTTTTTTACCGTAAGGAATATGTTTATTGATTGATTTATCTAAAGGTGAATAAGACATGTCTTGTACACTATTTCCGGCAATTAAACTAAGTACGCTGTAACTCTCGGGTCAAGAACACCAAATTGGGTAATTTGGAGTACATTCGTCTGTTATGGGCATTTAACTAAACTGTCGTGTAAGTGTTCTCTCCGATCACAAAAACACGTACATATACTTGCTTACTAGGTTTTCTAAGACGTCGCCCGCTTTGTTTATTTTATAGTAATTATCGTAGTTGTTGGTATATTAAATGAATTTGCATTACCAAGAACATTAGAAACTAATATTAGCACGGTTGGCGTAGTAGTTTAAGCGGCCGCCTCGCCGCTTAACTGCGCCGAGTGTTGTTGTGTGTTGTGGGTTCGATCCCCACGCGAGGCAACACTTTGTGTAATTCACAAATTGTTGCTCCGAGTCTGGGTGTTCATTGTGTCCGTTAGTGATATGTTTGTAAAGTCACCCGCGACACAGGATTTAGTCGTATGCGGGAGTTGTCTTTTAAAAAAAAAAACAAAAAAATCTTTCAATTAACACTCAATTGAAACAACAATATATGGGATACACCATGTTTTATGGCCATCGAAGGTTATTAGGGTTCCGTACCTCGAAAGGAAAAAACGGAACTCTTATAGGATCACTTTGTTGTCCGTGCGTCTGTCAAGACCCTTTTTGCCAGGAATGCGTGAAGGTATCAAACTGAAATTTATACTAAATACTCGAATCTACGGTTCCATAGAGCTGTAAAAAAATCAAACTTCTAATCCAACGCAATCAAAAGATACAGCCGTATATGCTGCAAATTGCAGCATATTTTCAAACTCGCATTGGAATCAAAACCTACAGGGTACTTCCCGTGAACTCAGAATCTTGAAATTTGGTACGAAGCAACGTCCTATATCACTTATAAAGGAAAAATTGCGAAAACCGTAAATTTTTAGTTACAGCATATAAAAAAATATTTTTAATAAATTTAAAGTTACTACCCTTTTCTCTTAAACGCGTGAAGGTATTAAATTGAAATTCATATCAAATACTCAAGTATATAACACCGTTAGGCTGCAACAAAATCAAGCTTCTATGTCAACGCAATCAAAAGAAAGAGCAATATAAGCATATTTTCAAACTCGCGCCTACTCGCAAGTGAATCAAAACCTACAGGGTACTTTGCGTGAGCTCAGAATCTTGAAATTTGGTACGAAGCAACGCCTTATAGCACATATAAAGGAAAAATTGCGAAAACCGTAAATTTTTAGTTACAGCATATAAAAAATATTTTTAATAAATTTAAAGTTACTACCCCTTTCTCTTGAACGCGTGGAGGTATTAAATTGAAATTCATATCAAATACTCAGGTATATAACACCGTTAGGCTGCAACAAAATCAAGCTTCTATGTCAACGCAATCAAAAGAAAGAGCAATATAAGCATATTTTCAAACTCGCGCCTACTCGCAAGTGAATCAAAACCTACAGGGTACTTTCCGTGAGCTCAGAATCTTGAAATTTGGTACGAAGCAACGCTTTATAGCACATATAAAGGAAAAATTGCGAAAACCGTAAATTTTTAGTTACATCAAATAATAAAAATATTTTTAATAAATTTAAAGTTACTACCCCTTACTCTTGAACGCGTAGAGGTATTAAATTGAAATTCATAGCAAATACTCAAGTATATAACACCGTTAGGCTGTAACAAAATCAAACTTCTATGTCTACGCAATCAAAAGAAAGAGCAATATAATCATAATTTCAAACTCACGACTACTCGCAAGGGAATCAAAACCTACAGGGTACTTCCCGTGAACTTAAAATCTTGAAATTTGGTACGAAGCAACGTCTTATAGCCCAAGATAAAGGATGCGGAAGGCTGAGGACCGTGTGCTGTGGTGCGTGTTGGGAGAGGCCTATGTCCAGCAGTGGACTGCGATAGGCTGATTGAGATTGATATTTCAAATAATTACATAGTCTTCAAACCTTTTTGCTAATTATTCTGTACTTTATAAGTATTTTTGTAACAGATTTCTAATAGTCACTAAAAGTTTTGTAAATCAATAACTTTGATAAAAAATCTTACCATCATATATCAGCAGACTTTTGCAAGGCTGCTGCAAGGCTGGTATAGGTATTTTAGTCATATTCTAAAATAAGCGATATATGTTAATATAAAATAAAGGATGACTGATTACAAACGACAAAGACACCTTTTTCTTTAATTTATGCTCCTCTAGTTTTTCATACTGTAATGTTATGGATTTCATTTGGCAATAAAAATACCATAACTATGACTGGTGAAGTTTTTTTTTATGTTAATAGGCGGCAAACGAGCAGACGGATTGCCTGATGGTAAGCAATTACCGTCGCCCATGGACACAAGCAACACCACAGGAGTCACAAGTGCGTTACCAACACCACAGGAATCACAAGTGCGTTACCGCCTCTAGGGATTGGGAAAAGGGATAGGATAAGGAGTGGGATGAGGGAGAAGGAATAGGGGATGGGGCCTCCGGCACTCTCACTCACCGAACGAAACGCAACAGTTTAGGTACTGTTACTTTACGTCGATTTTCTGTGAGAGGGTAGTACTTCCCCGGTCGAGGCGGCTCATTCATGCTGAAATCAGCAAAGCAACTACCTTGACTACTTACTTTTACTTATATACCTACAGGTTTGTACGGAACCCTCGGTGCGCGAGTCCGACTCGCACTTGACCGGTTTTTTTAATTTTTGTTACGAGCTATCGGAGATCCTGTTGGATTTTCTGTTGTTGTTGTTAAATGAAAAACCACCCTGACTGCCGGCCGAAGACGCCATACGGGGAGGAGACATGGTTTCTGAGAAGTCCAGTCTCCCTTCCATTGCGCCTTGTCCAACCAAATACAATCCCAGGAAAGCATACAAACCCTTGACTGCCATTAATGGCCATATTCTTGAATTCACTATATGGGAATCGAACCTGCTAAGAGGTGTCAAGGTGGCAAGGCGACCTTTAAACCAGTACTCTATCTAAAGCTTGATAAGTCTCCTATGTAAATCGATAATAAAAATCATCTCCATAGCAGTAATTTAATCAACTTGGCACAATGAATCTGGTTTAGATGGCTGGATAATGAAAATTCATTATGTAACGATGGCTCGCTGGAAATGAAGCTAGTGCATTCTCTTAATTAGGTTATTCAGAACACGTTATGGACTGTAATTATGCTTATTCGCCTGAGCATTCCTTGAAACAGAACTGCCAGCATTCGCCGTTTTTTGTTTTGTCGAACTGAAAAACGAACAGCGCCCAACATCGATACGAACATTTTCATGGCGAACGATCTAATCAGCAAAAACGTCAAAGCTTTACTGTCAATTCGCTAGAATGCTCGACAGAACGTGCGTAGGAATGCTCGCTAAAACACACTCGTTTGTTTTTCGGTTTTGTAACATTCGCAAGTCTGCTCATTAAAGATGAATGTTCAAGTCTATGAGCATTACGCGTCGGGACGATGGCTTCGGAACTCCTTATTAGTTAGAGTATCCAACTGCGTTTCCATAGACTTCGTGTAAATGTACCCGTACGTTTTCACGCATTCCCTGTCTGATGAAACACACGATAGAAATCGATTGGAGGACAGGGAGTAGGTTGAGATAAACCTTGGAGTCTGCCGGCAGTCATCATCCTCCTAGCGTCCTCGGGGTCCACTTGCTAGTCTAACCAGATTTGAATGGATATCAGCTTTTCCACAGAGCGACTGCCTCTCTGACCTCCGCAATACAAAGGTTGGTTTAGACTAGTGTCAGTTTATTAAGAGTTACTGACTCCCCAGAACGATTATATTTCTTTTCAAAGATCTTTATGAATTTGCTGACTGTGATTCGCGTGAGCATGGTACTAAGTCATGTAGAGAATTCCACGGTGGTGTTAGTGACTAGGATCGAACGTCTTGAGAGAGTTTCATACATCTGCCGAGTGTTAGAGTCGTGAAGGCCCAAAGAGTGTTTCCACCGGTTTGTTCAAAATGTGCTGATTTTGAGGCAACGCGTAAGAAATTGCGAGCAACAGTTAGTAATTATTCCAAACTATCACGCGTGGGAAATATTACATATAAAGTGGTTCAAAGCTGAAATTTCGATAAGAAATTTTCTTGAAATATTTTCAAACTTTCACGATTTGTACACATACCTACTATTGTTTTTTGCTCGTATATCTTTATTGGCTATTAATTGATAAATTGATGCGTAAAAATTACATTACAATCGGTCTTAAATAATTTTCAACTAAAACTATACGTATAAACCTACAACTAAAATTAAAATATTTCAAATATACTTAAAAGGTGTTTAGGCGTCGTAGCATTCCTCCGCATCACTGTCATCGTGCTAACTCTCGTAGTGCTGAGCTAGTGCCTATGTTTTTGTACATTGTTCTTAGTTGAGTTTTGGGTGTCACCCCTTTTTTTGGATGGGTGGCACCCCAAAAAGGGTGGCACCCGGGGCGGTCCGCCCCCACCGTCCCCCCCTTCCTACGCCACTGAGCATTGCCACGCTGAATAGCAATGCTGTTTCTTTGAACAAAGAATAAACCAGCCTTCTGGTCACGTAAGACGTCGATCAAACGTCTGGGTATGTCTCGATATAAACCACCCCAATGGGCTCAAAAACGTATTTGTCGTCTAAATTGCCGTATTACCGCCGTTTGAGGGTTTCCGCGCTTGCAGTAGAAGCGCCAGCATGACTTGCCGTTGAAAACACATTTTTATGGAAACAATTGACATTTAGTACATATATATCGATGATGGCAACCATATGTGGACATTTTGTGCCATCACATAGTGCAAAATGTACTAATGTTTTATATAGGTCAAGATATTACTTTAAAGCGTTAGCATCTACAAAGAAGTTTGTATAGTCTCAATAAAATGTACAGTGCATTGTGCTGACGATGCCGCGATGCGACCAAACAAGTGCACGTCTTTTACGTAAAGTTTTATTAACTCACCTTTATTAGGTCAACCTGGAAGAATGTCATAATAAAATGAAAGAAGCCGATCTTCACCCACTTCTGTATCATGAAACTTTAAAGTATATGTAGGGTAAAAATACGGTACCACTGATTGAGGTCAATAAAGAAATCGGTCTTATGATAGAGATTGAAGATAGGAGCTGAAATCAAAGAATGCTTTCTTGTGAACCCTTCGAGATTGGGCTCATTAGATTGATCTTAAATCACTTTGTTTATTCAGCCTGATGACAAAATGCGTGATGTTTTTAGTTCACAAACTATTAATTTATTTATTACTTAAATTTTGACTGCACCGATGGTGTCATCACGACACTCGAGGCATTGGCACAGCCGTTCGTGTATGTGATCCATTAAGTTTAGCTTGGAGTGTGGATGTCTTTTGTTTTCTGAACACGGGACTCCATGAAGCAAAATTAACTCGTTGTACTGTAGATCATAAAAATGTAGAGCTTAAGATCTTGACGTACATATATTAGGGAGATAAACAGCCCAACTCTAGTATTATGGTATCAAGAATTAAACGTAACTGTTTAATACTTTTTCTATGTCCATTTTCCTATTTGCACTCATTCAACAAAGTCAAAGTCAAAGGATTTATTTGTAAACATAGGTACAGAGTCGTTAAAAAATATATAGGTCCACCATGTTTCGCTTGCAAAGCATACAAATATGATAAAGAATTCAAATACATTAGGTATAGGTACACATTACAAAAAATTATATTAAATCTCTATTTGTCTTAATTGTGGTATTAATTAAGAAGAATTATAATTTAATATTATAATTCTTATTTAATGGAATAAAAGCATTACTAATTAATATGTCATATAATGTTTCTTTATAAACTTCTAAGTATATTATTGGATTCCAGTAATGACTTAGGTAATTGATTATATATTTTAGGAGCCATCCCCAAGAAATTTGCATAATAAATGCCTTTTTTGTGTGATTGCACATGTATTTTATTTTGAAGTCGAACATTAGTTAATATTTCAAATAAATTGAAATTTTTCTTGACAAAAAGCGCGACTTCATAAATGTAGATAGCCGGTAGGTACAAGAGTCAAACGCACGAAGCAATACAAAAGCCCTTTGAAGACTAACTTTTAGCGACGGCCATAGTGGAAGGGAAAGGGAGGGCAGGATGCATGAAAGCCTTTGTTCCTAGCAGTCTAAGCCTGGACGAAGTTACCAGTTATCTCGTATATTTATAAACTGAAAGCTCTTCCGGTAACCAGTGACCTAGATATACCGTCTAATTATTTAATTACTACGTAGAGGCTCACAGGCTTGTTCGATGTGTTGATAATCATTTTTAACCGACTTCAAAAAGAGGAGGAGGTTCTCAATTCGGCTGTATGTTGTTTTTTTTTTTTTATGTTTGTTACCTCATAACTCCGTTATTTATCGACCGATTTCCAAAATTCTTTTTTTCTTTGAAAGCGTATACTTTCAGGTGGGTCCCATTTAAATTTTATCAAAATCAATCGAATAATTTCATTAAAAACTCAACTTTTATCAAAATCAATCCAATAGTTTCATTAAAAACTTCAAAAATTAAGTCATCCAAGTAAACAAAATTAAGCATTTACTGTGATTTTTCTTCAGTGGACACTAAAATAGTCGCAATCAATGGGTCTACTTCGGGCTTCATTACCAGGTATTGATGAAACCGGGAGGAAGAAAGGTTGGAGAGTAAATCTATATACAGGATGTCACAAGACCCATCACCAAGCCGAAGTCTACTCGTTGTGGACATCATGCCAAGTCATACTAACCAAAAATAATACCTGGGAAACGATTTTATTTTCAGTTTTCCCATTTTTTAAACCGCATTTAAAAGCGTGCGCGTGCAGTGCTCGAAATACCTACTTACCCACGGGCTCATAGTGCATCTAAAGAGCATATTGGCGGAGTATATGCATCGATTTTGTACCTAATTAGAAAAATTCTCTTACTAACTTTGAGTCTCAATATCTCCTGAACCAGTAATTTCCCAGTGATTGGTACAACATGGGATTTCAGTTTTCGTTAAGGGTCTTGTGACACCCTGTATATAAAATTGCTTGGGCTGACTGATTCATCAATGCAGAGCCAAATCCACAGGGGCTTGAGACTTGAAATTTTGACAGTCGATGCATTTTATGACGTAAGCACCCACTAAGGAAGGATTTTTATACATATTTTTGGTTAGAAAAAATAAACACTCAATTTAGTTTTTTTCAAATCTAACAACTATATGGGAGGTCCGTCATTTTTAAAAAGATAGCGTGTAATTTTGTGCGTAAACTTCTGGTTAAAAATAAAACAAATACGTGTTTTAGAGATTGGTAAAATCTACCGTTTAAAAGGGTGAAATAGGGGTTGAAAGTTTTTATGCGAAGTGAAATTTCATAAATAGCTTCTGATTAGAAATAAGTGATCATGTATTTACGCGTTTTTGGAAATAGGGGTTGCATTCGCGCGTAATGACGGAGTTTCCATATAAAAATATGGAAAGTCCGTCATTACCCGCGAGCGAAGCCGCCAACTGCTAGCTTATACATATAATAACTTTGATTATAAATCACAGAATAACTAATAGTAGTACGGTTTAATTCAAAGAGCAGACGATGAGTACGTTCTTCAGTGTTTACACGATTTAATATTTTTCACTGTAAGCCCGCATTTGTGATAACTGATAACCTCTTTTCACGCAGTTCACTACTTTCTCTTGAAATGGCCTTGGACCGAGATTCCCTACTTTGAGATAGACGTTTCTCCATTTCTTCGCTAGTTGTGGAGTACTGCTCACATCTCTGGGCCGGAGCGCCAAAATATCAGCTTGATCCACTTGACTCCCTACAGAGACGAGCTGTTCGAATCGTCGATGATCCCGATCTCACGGCTAGACTAGAGTCGCTGAAGCAGTGGAGAGACTTTAGTTCTCTCTGCGTATTTTACCGACTCTTTCATTGGGAGTGCTCCGAAGAATTGTTTAATTTGGTACCAACGTCACCCTTCTACCAACGTATTACTCGCCGACGCAGTAGAGTTCCCCCGTACTACCTGAAAGCGTTCTCATCTAGTACGGTGCGCTTCCAGTGATCTTTTTTACTACGTACGTGTAGGCTCTGGAATGAACTACCTGCTGCGGTGTATACCGAGCGCTATGACTTGTCCTTATTCAAACGAGGCTTAAAGAGAGCATTACTTTCACGGTAGGCAGCGGCTTTGCTGTGTATACCCTGATATTATCGAAGACCATGAACAGTGGTTATCGTTTACCATCAGATGGGCCGTTCGCTCGTCTGCAAGTAGCAGCAATAAAAAAATAGTTTTATTTAAACGGCGCTGTCTCATATGGGCAGCGCGTTTAGTAGATCTACCCATGTTTGATCGAGAGGAGAACTGGCTGCGTCACGTTTAGGTTGACTCAGATACTCACCGGACACGGATGTTTCGGCGAGTATTTGAACCGAATCGGCCGCGAGGCGACGCCGGCATGCCACCACTGTGGCAGTGACCTGGACTCTGCCCAGCATACGCTCTCCGAGTGTCCTGCATCGGAATCCGAGCGGCGAGACTTGGTCTCTCTGTTATCGGTGGCGATCTTTCTCCGCAGGCTGTCGTCCAGGCCATGTTGGCGGAAGACATCCAGTGGGATGCTGTGGTCTCCTTCTACAGCGGTCATGCTACAGAAGGAGGCCGCCGAGCGGGATTGCGAGAGAGCCGATGCCGCTCGCAGACGTAGGCGGCGTCGTAGTGGTGGCCATGGCCGCTAGCCCAAGATCTTCCCTAGGCCCGTGGGCAATCAGAGATGGCAATCTGGCTGCCCGACTACGAACGACCCCGAGAAGACAGCGGTCTTGGATAGCCGAGGGACCACTGTACTCGCACAGTACGAGGTGCTACCTCGAACTGTGCGAGTGGGGGACACTTCCAGAGACTGAGCCCTACTTACGGGACAAGCGTTACGGGACCCAGGAGCAGCACACCCGCGTTCCCTGTGTCCCATTCTTTGCCCGCCACGCGGACAGGCACTCGGCAAAAGAGTTTCCGCAGGTAAAAAAAAATCTACCCATCTTTAATTTCGATAAATCAGATAACTGCAGAAAGAAAATTCACTAAAAATCAGGAAATAAAAAATTTTTATCAAAAAATAACCGCCTCCAAAAATCTGAAAAATGTGTGAAAATAGCACTAAAAAGTAAAAAATAAATTCCGTTATTTTTACTTCAATTTACTTATAAACATCAACTATTCAATTGAATATTATATACTTATACGAATTATACGTATCTACCACTTAATTCACATACCTGACACAATACATATTTTTATATAACTAACGAACTAAATTAAATACCTATCACCAGAAATCAGATAAGTATATTATATTTTTGGACTAAGTACTTAGGAAAAAATATTTTATTAGGACTTTAATATACAATTATACTTTTTTTTGGAGTCGGTGCCAGCCAAGCGTTTTAGTAAATAATTCCTTGTTTATGTACAAAATATATGAAAAGCTGTATTGATACGATAATTTAGCAAAACTTCATCAAACTTGTAAGTAATTTACAAATGACGAGAAATCAAATCAACAAATATAAATCAAATTTTAGGAAATTATATGTACCTAAAGAAACACAAAATATATGTACCTAAAGTTACATTAATACCACAATGTAGGATCAAACCAAACCTATTTTGCAAATAAAGAAAACAACGCAACCTGGCAACAGGCGCGACAGCCCAGTTACATTATTAACCTAAATACCTATTTACAATTACCTATCTAACCAAAACAAAAACTTAAAGCGATACTTGGAACAAATCAAATTCTGAGAAGTTTTTACAAAAAGATCTCAAAATTTGATAAACATCAAAAATAGGATTATGTAAAGATGCAATACTAAAATGCAGCAATACCAAATCAAACCTATTTCAATGAACACAGATTTCGTGTAAAATAACTCTTAAGAACCACAATCCACTGCAATACAATAATTAGGTACCTACATACAAGCGCATAGAAAAAATGGATATCGGAGACAACCGTCAACCACGTCTGCCGTCACGCGTCTGCCCTGCCCGCGTTCGGGTCGGTCACTTAATAACATCTTTAATTCTTAATCTCCGCTGGCACCGACTCCAAAAAAAAGTATAATTGTATATTAAAGTCCTAATAAAATATTTTTTCCTAATTACTTAGTCCAAAAATATAATATACTTATCTGATTTCTGGTGATAGGTATTTAATTTAGTTCGTTAGTTATATAAAAATATGTATTGTGTCAGGTATGTGAATTAAGTGGTAGATACGTATAATTCGTATAAGTATATAATATTCAATTGAATAGTTGATGTTTATAAGTAAATTGAAGTAAAAATAACGGAATTTATTTTTTACTTTTTAGTGCTATTTTCACACATTTTTCAGATTTTTGGAGGCGGTTATTTTTTGATAAAATTTTTTTATACTTTGAAAGATCTGTGAAGTGAATGAAATTACTAGAACTAATTTGAATACTAAATATTTTTATTAGTGCATGGGCAAACAAAAAAAAATTGAATTTATTCATTGTCTTGTTAGGTTAGGAATCAATTCTTGAGGCAACCCGTTCGCGATATACTTTTCTGATATAAAATTATTTTCATCAATTATAAAGATGCGTTGCGTACGAATCGTAAACTATTATGAGTTATCTTCGTCCTAATGTAACTTCGGTTGTATCCAAGACTACATATAAACGCCTTGAAGTCTGCTTACTCGTTCAACTGATTTGATAGATTATCAGCTTTGAATTGTAAACCGTTATGGGAGTATTTATGACCGGTTTTTTTTTTGACGACCGGTTGGCGCAGTGGGAGTGTAAGGGACTGCTACGCCGAAGGTCGCGGGGTCGATTCCCGCTCAAGTCAAACAAATTGGTGTGAGAACATGGATGTTTGTCTTGGTCTGGGTGTTTCTATGTATAATATGTATGTATTTACAAAAACAAAGTAAAAATGTATGTTTATCCATTATCTAGTATCCATAGTACAAGCTCTGCTTAGTTTGGGATTAGATGGTGATGCATGTATGTGGTAGAATATTTGGATATCGTAAGTTTTCATATAAGGGTTTCAGATTAGCGTATTTTCTGCGCGTATAGGGTCGTTTCAGGATACGCGCTTGCACGCGCGCTACACTGCGCGCTTCAAAAAACCGGACTCGCGTAAACTCGCACTTATACGAGCTTAGAAGCGCGTCAACGCTGGTACGCGTTGCGCGTGTGCCAAAAGGCGCGTCTATACGCGCCTACATGCGCTTCCAAAAACGAGTTTATACGCGCGTATAAAACGATAATCTGAATCCGCCCTAAAAATCGAAGTGCGGTCAACCGCATGCGGCGCGCTGCTTTGCGGCCAGCTGCTAGGGCGGGCGTCCACGTTCGTATGATAAAATTCATTCGGCCCTTTTGGCTTTTTAATTTGGGGGCACGGCAGTGCCCCCACCAAGTCGAGCACAAAAGCGGCACGGCCGAACGTAGACCCCTATAACTTCGTTGTGGATAAAACTAGAAGCCTGATTTTGTAGTAACCATGCAGACATTGTATAAACATGGTGTATTTCAAGTTTTATTCAATTTGAACTAGTAGTTTAAGAATTATAATGAGTCAAAATTCTTAATTTTCTCATTCACTGACCGATCATCAAAAGTCTAAGGCACTTCTAGCAGACATAGAAGCTTTAAATTTAGAATACGATTAGTGTTTAGTATATGATCAAGGAAAAATTAAAATATTTTTCAATTTCTGTCCAGTTTCCGAGATACATTAACTGCATAAATAACTTTGTAATCCCATATAAATATAAAGGATTACAAAATTACATTTGCAGTTACAGCTTTAATTAATAAAATTCGTTGTTGGTGTACAAGAAGTAGAAGGTACCAGAAAGGACAAAAGTAAGACTATCTACAAAAAGAAATGAGATCCCATAAAAACAATACTTGTCAAAAATACCAAGTCTCGGGAACATAAAAAGTTGTGACATCCATGTAATACCAAGTCGGATAATCCAAAATCTTAAATGATTTAATTAAATATATTGACTTGGCAATCGCATTAAACAATCTAATTTATATATGTATTACTTATGAGATATATTGTGTTTTCATGCGATGGCCGAGTCAATCTATTTATTTAAAACATTAAAGAAACAACCTTTTATGTTCGTTAGACTTGGTATTTTTGACAAGTATTGTTTTTATGGGATGTACATTTACATTTTTGCGTTTATAATATTGATTAGAGATTAGTTTGGTACCTACATATCATTTGATTACTTAAGGAAAAAAACTCATTTCTTAATAAGTATACAAATGTGTTTTTTCTAATAATAGACTAATATCACAAATTTGTCATGAGCGGAAATCGAATTCGCTACGCTTGACGTATTAGCGTAGAGCGTACACGTCACACGTCACGTCACCCTCTTGAACTACTGTGTCACTCAGCGTCAACCTCAGAATAAGTAATCTTATTATTGTGATTACATTTGTATCAATCAATCAGCCTATCGCAGTCCACTGCTGAACATAGGCCTCTACCAACACGCGCCACAGTTCACGGTCCTCAGCCTTCCGCATTCACGTCCCAGCCCCCTTTTCAGGTCGTGGGTCCAGTTCCTTTTCGGGGTGTTTGTATTTTACGTACTTATTTTATTTGCAAGCAGGCAGCATGATACGACCTTCAGCAGTCTTCTGCTGCACATAGGCAGCCTAATTTCCGTCACAATAGCACTGCAAGGTAGATGACCGGTTCAAATACTGACCTGATAATATTATGACCTAATTAATAATTAATTAATGCCTGGTTCTTCGCGCTTAAATTGAATTTTTGTATAATGCGATAATTTGACTGCCTCCGTGGTCCAGTGGATAGCGTATGCGACTACTGATCGGAGGTCCCGGGTTCGATTCCCGGGTCGGGCAAAAGTATTACTGGGTTTTTCTGAATTCTCAGTAGCAGCTCGGAGTCTGGTGACGTGCTCGGTAACGGCAATATGCTCGCCCCCTATTACGTCGAAAGGGTGTAATATTACACCTCCGCCTAACCCTTCGGGGATACAGGTGTGAGTACATAAATATAATTTGAGTTTGAATCATTTGAATACCTGTGTAGGAGTGGGCAATAGTATATTTAATTTATACGGTAAATTTTTATATCAGACGAGATTCTGCCCATTAACTAGTCTGCATGAGAGTCGGTTATAGTGAAAATAGGAAGCCCAGTGCTATTCTTATGTACTCATGATGTATATTGTGCCTCCATTACATTGGGCATGCTCGTTCCTTGAGCGTGCGCTCGGCGCGTGCATTGCGTCCGTTCGGCGTGCGCCCAACGTCTGCTCGGCGGGCGCCCGTGGAACGCGCACGCCTAATGTGAGGGCCTTACTACAATGCTTCATCAAAATATGTTCTGTAGTTTTTACGTGAAAGAGTAACAAATGTTAACATCTATCCTGGCATCCTCGCAAACTTTTGCTTTTTCATTTTGTTTTATGTTGGATATAAAACAATGGTATAAAGAAAATTGCATAAAAACCAATTCATTACTAAATAGGACTCCTTTTACCACCGACTACAATATTCACTTATTAATACATTAGGTTAGCAAGCAGGTATTAATAACATACATACATATACTCACGCCTGTTTCCCCAAAGGGGTACGCAGAGGCATATTAAACGCCCACTTTCCGCCAGTGTTTTGATCCCACGTAATAGGTGGCGAGCCTATTGCTGCTTATCGGGATATTTTGTTTGCCAGAGCCTCGTCCGTTGATCGGCAGGTGCACCACTTGCAGGTGAGGTTGGCTTGGGACCCTAAGTTCTTGGTGGGAACCCTATGCACCCTAGGTATTAATAATAATATAAAATAATATTCCACTACATTCACACAACACCATCTAGTCCCAAACTAAGCAGAAGCTTGTACTATGGGTACTAGATAATGGATAAACATACATATATACTTTTTTTTGTAAATACATACATATTATACATAGAAACACCCAGACCAAGACAAACATCCATGTTCATGCACACAAATGTTTGACTTGAGCGGGAATCGAACCCGCGACCTTCGGCGTAGCAGTCGCTTACACTCCCGCGGCGCCAACCGGTCGTCGTATAATGTTTACGATATTAAGTTTGCGGGCGGACGCGCACCGTGGAAAGTCGGCTTAAAAGTAGTATTATGACCCGATCGCTCACGCCTGGGAACACACAGAAGGATGCTATCAACAGGTTAGTAAATGTTTATTTCAATGCATATTGTTTTATGCGCTGCGATTGTTCTGCAAAGCGAATGCGATCACTTAATTGAACGCCAATTACTTTCTACATAATTGTTGCATATTGTTTCAACTAAGCTGCAAATGATAATAGAATCTTTTTAATACCTGGTAAAGTAGTTTATATTATTAAAGTTTCATAGACCTTACTCTCATTTCAGACGAAAATAAATTATGTAAATGATAGCCACATTACAATTCATGTAATTTAAAAATTATATAAAATGAAATCATTTATCATAAGCCTATTATCACCCTCCATTGTCATATGACTACACCAGATACATGGCTTACTGCTTTAGGTGGAGTTATGTTGCGTGGGTTCGATTTCTGTACAGGAAAATACTTTGTCTGTTTCATACATTTTGGACTCGGGTTTCGTGCCTCTCCGTGTTCGTGATTTGAATGTTTGTAAAGTTCTCCACGACTTAAGAGTTAAACAATGCATAATATTATAAGATATGTAAAGTATATAATCAAAGGATAGGTAAAGTAAATAGTCACTATCAGCCCTATATACTGTCCCACTACTGGGCAGGGGCCACTTCTTATGAGAAGGGTAAGGCCATTGTCCACCACGCTGGCCAAGCACGGGTTGGCAGATTTCATTATGTCTTTCGAGAAAATTATGGAAATCTCTCAGACATGACATGCTCAATTGAAGTTTATTGTACAAGTAAGCAATTAAAAAAAAGAAAAGAAACAGAGAATGTGTACTTCATCGTGTCTCTCTCTGTACTTGCTTTTCGTAGGATTAAGACCGTTTGTTAGCCAATGCAACATAATCTATACTATAATAAAACTGTAGAGGTGAAAAAGTCTGTACATTAAAGATATTTTGACGAAAATTAGCTAAAAAATCTAGGAAAATCCAAAAAAGCAATACTTGATAATTTTTTGAATTTATGTCTGTCTGTCTGTCTGTCCGACGTCTTTCCCTATGTTGCTAAAGATCTCTGAAAGGGCGAAATTGATTTCAATAAAACTTACACTCATGCAAAAAGGATACTCAAACCTATAAAATAGTATATGTTACATCACAATCGGTTGAGTGGTTTTCGGTGTACAGCTCGACCTCTCCTTTGTACGTAGTCTCAAACAAAACAGGGATCATCCAAAACTGGTTATATATATGGTGCCATCTATGATCATTATAAGTTTGTTAGTAAAAGTATGGTTACTCTAAATAGGTACCTTCAAAGTGTTTTATCGCTACTTACCGATCGATAGATGTCAGTATTTTCAAATAATTTCTAGCAAAATAAATGTTTCTTGCAAAACAGACAATAATTATGTGTCGGGTATATTTTTGTTCTTAAAAAATAGTAGAGTATAATATTCGGCACTTTCATAAACAAAAAGTCTCTCTCTGTGTCAAAATGTATTACAATGTCCACTTCATTTAAACGGTCAATCTCATGTATTTCAAATTATTATGTTTATTTATATAATAGTTATATAATCATTTCATTATTATTTATTTTAAATGATAAATACAATAACTATAGATCCTTTTTTCAATAAATTGTCGATTAGTCCATATTATTTTCTATCTCGGTCGGTTTGTATATGTAAACATAGATGGCGTTGACAAATGACGTTATTTTCTGAATGGTGGTGTTTAGATTCTCCGAGGATTGATCAGGTTCTCGGATAATTTGCCTTCGTCGTTGTTGGAATACTTAAATTGGGTATTTGACGTTACTTATAAGTTTATGAATTTTATGATTGTTGAATGTTATCGTGTTTTGATGATTTCTTTCGTTCGTTCGTGTTCTGTTCTTATACAGGTATCTCATTATTTCCAATTTCCCACTCCTCACGTCACGTACGTGGGAATCTCTGAGCGAGAGAATGAGCGCTTAATTCAAAAACCTCTTGAATTACTCAACGGGGCTATCTTACTTTCGGCAGGGCTGGATAGTCGTAGTTCTGTGTGTATTTTCTAAATAAATCGCAGGGACAGACACTTGAAGCAGCTGGAATCGACATCCGAACATGTTGTTTTTCACATGATCGGTAAAAATAATTTACATGTCCTATGTATAGTAGTGAAAGTTGGCTATGGCAGAAGAGTCATATGAAAGTAGAATAAATACTGTAGAAATGAGAGCACTGAGAAGTATGTGTGGTGTGTCTATGACCGACAGAGTAAAGAATTGTGTGATACGAGAGTGGTGTGCGGTAAAAGAAGATGTAGTAACAAGCATCGAGAAAGGCATGTTAAGATGGTTTAGACACACGGAGAGGATGGATGACGAAAGACTGACAAAGAAGATATAATAATAACAATAGACAAATGACGATTCTCAGACAATATTTCTTTACTAAATCCGAAATATCTAGACTCCACAAAGCAACTTCTCAAAATGATCAGAAATTTACTCTACTTTCTTTGAAATATACAAACGAACAAGATACTGAAAAACTGACAGACGATAAAACGAAGATTGCAGTAGGGGCCCAAAAGTCACTACATGGAAGACATCGTCACGACCTATGCCACCAAAATGTTGAAAAAGTAGCATCGAACAATCGAAAGAGTATGCCTTGGCTCAGCCATGCGCTGAGCCAAGGTATAGTCTTCCCAGAGACTGAGGGCTTCATGATCGCTATACAGGACCAAGTAATTGAAACTAGGAACTATAAAAAACATATAATTAAGAACTTACACTCTGACTCTTGCCGAAAATGACAACACATAACAGGCGCATGTAAGTCCATAGTCCAAACGGATTACAAACATCGACATGATCAGATATCCAATATCATACACCAAAAACTTGCACTACAATACAAATGCATAGACTCTATAACAGCCTACTATAAATATAACCCGGAAACAGTTTTAGAAAATTCTACTATCAAACTATACTTTGAACAAGCCATTCTCACTGATCGCACCGTCCATTATAAAAGGCCTGATATCACCGAAATAAACAAGACTACTAAAACATGATACCTCATAGACATTGCCGTACCAAACACACATAACATCCAGAATACAATAGCAGAAAAACTCAGCAAATATCTTGAGCTTAAGGATGAAATAATATGCATCTAGAAAAAGTAAATATTGTATCTATTGTTCTTTCTACAACAGGAGTTATACCTAAACAATTACACCAATCCCTTAAAACTCTAAACTTACCACCAAAAACCTACTACGTGTTGCAAATATCAGTAGTACCTACTTAAAACATACAGACTGGTAAGAAAATTCCTACAATGCGAACCGGACAGTACACAACCGATAAACATTAATACCGCCCTCACCTTACAGCCTAACACTCAACCCATATCTGATGCTCACTTGGCTTAGGCCCGTAACATCAGTCTGTCAACGGTTACTTATCCGAGAAACCAAAAGAAAAAAATAATATTAAATAATTCAGGTAATAGGTAAAAACCTATAATAATAAACCTATAAAAAATATATAAGGCAAGTGTGAATGGGACAGGACGAAGGGGAAGACCTAGGCGGACGTTCTCTGATCAGATTGGAGACATCCTAAAAAAAGGACAGGTCAGAAGGACCCTAAACAGAAGAGCATGCATGAGAAACTTGATGGGAGTGAATAAAGCAAGAGAGGTATGTCAGGGTCATTGCAATTGGCGTTCCATGGTCTCTGCCTACCCCTCCGGGAAACAGGCGTGAGTCTATGTATGTATAAAGTAATGTTGTGTATAAAGAAATTCTCTAAAGATATATATTAGGTATATAATATACATATAAAAGTTATAAATATTATATACTCTTGGCATAAATGTCATGCTAATTACATTTACAACATTTACGCGAACGAAGTCGCGGGCACAGCTAGTAGAAAATAATTTCGCAGGCAGGTGCCGATGGTCATCCATTTCGTACATAGTTATATTATTAGATTCCATTTTGATAGGCTAGTTCTACACGTGCGGTGGCTAGACTTTATATGTAGGTGCTTAATAGCGCAGTATTCACTTGCTATTTTTGATTAAGATGATGGTCCTTTGTAGTTTGGACCCAAGGAGCATTTTATATATGTACCTAGGATTATTTTTCCGACCGAAGGGGGAGGGGCTATAGGTTTCTCGCTTTTAGATAAATAGGTATTAGATATCAATTATCTTTATGTGTCCAGCCTGGAATTTCGAATTGGTAAACAAAAACACCCAGCCCTCTCCTATAAAAGCGTAGTAGAGTGAGGTCTCAGAGGTTCTGTAGAAATTACAAAGCCGTCGTGTCGTCTCTGTTTAATAAAGAATGTAGCCGTCGGTGAAGCGTCATTCAGCTGTCGTGTCGGATCGGCAATGAAGAGACGCTCATTCGCGTAGTCTTTGCTTGCGTTCATAAATGCGAATGTATGTTTTGTGCATATTATGGCAGTTCTTCGATAACTTGGAACAACAGCATAGTAGATACATCATTGTAAAATATATGGAATTTACATAATTAGGTATAACGATACTAAAAAAGCATTATAGTATAGTATATAAATAGGTATAGGTATGGATTTATAAATAAGTCCGTCACTGCCTCATTTTTTTACCGCTTTTATTTACGTCTTGGCCTACTACTTCTATCATAAAGTGTAAGTGTGTGAGGATGTATGAAAAGTAATTTTTGCACGCAAAAACTACTGAGCATATTTTAATGAAACTTTACACAAATAGGTATACATATTTTATACATCACGATAACGCACAGGCTGCGTTTTGTCGCAATAAACGACACCCGTGGAGTCGAGGACAGATGCTAGTTAAATATTGTATTAAAATTCTTGCGTTATTGACTGACTGACAGACAAGCTACAGCCGAAACTACAGGGCGCAGGAAGCTGAAATTTAGCATGTATGTTCCTTGGGGACCGTAGCGGTGCAATAAGACGGGATTTCCCGAAATTCTCACGGGATCGGGGAAAACGGGTAATTCGAAAATATGTGCGTGCGAAGTCGCTGGCGTCGACTAGTGTTGTATAAAATTCTTGCGTTACTGACTAGCTGAAAGACAAGGCACAGCCAAAACAATTTCAAGAAGCTAAAATCTACCATGAATATTGTGGAGAACGTAGGGGTGCACTAAGAAGCCATTTTCCGAAATGCCCACGAAATCTGGCAGAAACCGGTAAATAAAAAAAAAGTGTTGCGGGCGTGCTCTATAACTATATTAAAAACATATTAAAATGCCTCTCTGTCATGAATCCTTGTAAGAATCTGAATTAAGTCTGCATTTATTCGTAGCATTGAAACTTATTCCCAGCATGAGATTAAATTTACAGATGTCGCGTCGTGTCGTTGCAGCAACCCTAATAGAAAACTAAGGGTTGAGCTACACCTATCGGCACCGCATTGCACTTTTATATGCTTCAATCCTTTTCTGTCACTTAGGACCGTCATTTACTAGAGCGAGAAAGAGAGACGGAACATAATCGCCTTTTCGATTCCGCGGCGTGCTGAAGCGTTCCGTCTCTCTTTCTCGCTCTAGTAAATGACGGTCCTAAGTGACAGAAAAGGATAGAAGCATATAAAAGTGCGATGCGGTGCTGATAGGTGTAGCTCAACCCTAATACCATGTTTTCATGTAAGCTGCATTTACTTTTATCAAACGAATCAGACCTAGAAATGCATTATATTTTGAATAAATTATAATTACATTATAGACTTCTCTCGCGGCTCCGTCTACGTTCATTATACACGTTAACCTTCATCAGGATTCACACTTTATATTTATGAATACTGTACAAAGTCGGTACAGTAGTTTTTGAGTTCAGTTGAAAGAGGACTTCATTTTATATAATTTTTACGTGGTATAATCACGTAAAAATATAAGGCAGCGATAGCCGACTGGATATACCAACAGACTGCCATGCAGAGGGTATCAGGTTCGAATCCACGGCGCGCACCAATGACTTTTCGGAGTTATGTGCGTATTGAATTGTTAATTATCGCTTGTCCCGTGTCAAAGAGCACGTTAAGCCGTCGGTCCCGGTTGTCATGAAGATCTTTGACAGTCGTTACAAAGCGTCAGTACCTTCTAAACAAACTGACACTAGTCTAAACCATGGAATATCGCTATCCCTTCGGGTTGCGGAGCTCAGACAGGCAGTCGCTCCGTGGAAAAGCTAATATTCAGCCAAATCCGGTTAGACTAGAAAGCGGACCCCAGACTGAAACTGGGATAACGCTAAGAGAAAGAAGATTATCACGTAAAAATATCTAAAATTACCTATGACCCTCATTAGGTTTAGGTAAATTTTCTACCTGTTGTCCCACTGCAGAAGATATCACTGCACTTTGTGTAATTCCAATTTTGGGGCCAATTCCTCGTGCCCCCTTTGCATTGACACTGACTGTTTGCAGTTTTACAGTTATTTGGGACCCCAAACCACCTTTAAAACAGAAGGGAATCACACCTTGTGATACTATTTGTCATATTGCACGTACTCGCATTGTCGTAAACTCAGAGTACATCTGTCATTTATACTATTTATATTATTGTATAAGTAACTGGTATGACTACGTTGAGCGTTTAAAGGAAATAACTGTAGGAACAAGCATTCGAGCGTTTAGAAGTACCTTTATTTTTTGTGATATAGACTATTTTTGTCTTTCTCTATCTAATAAAAGTAGGTAACTATAGAGAGAGAGAGATGAGAACAAACAGCAATAAAACTCTGGCGGTTTAATCAAATTGTGTCAACTAAGACGCGTAGTTAACACTGCCAAACAGTACAACTCTTTGTATCATCGCCTGAATTTTTCTCGTAATGTATACCAATGTAAAAGATACCAATATACAAATCTTATTCCAGTGTTTAAACATGTCAAAGTCAAAGTCTAAGTCAAAATCATTTATTCATTTAGGCCACAAAGTGACGCTTATGAACGTAAAAAATTAAAGTTAATTACTAGATGATTCTACATTTACATTTACTGCCACGTTCGCAATGCAATAGGTAGAACCACGAGAAATAACGGACAATAAAACTCGTGGCCACTCCTTTTAACTGCCAGTATAATGGTTTTACATGTTATCTTTGTAAGGAGCTGCAACTGTTTCACATTGTGAGTTATCTACTAATGCAAAAGTTAATAATTATTGATATCACACTCAAGCAATAAATTATGTTCATTTGGTAAGCCTCCCAAAGTGAATATGGTGAAACAGGAGCATCCACTTACGTCTTTTGATGGAGGCAACTCGCGAACATGACTGTTCAGATCAATGGTGGAACGGTATGTTCCGAAAAGTAACGGTATATGAACCTGCAGCAATTTACAATCTTTTAGTTAGCAGTTCATGACCACGAGTTACCCTAACCTTACAAATCCGATGAATTATAATAAAAATAGTAGAACAAGAATGCAAATGTAGTATAAAATGAGAATACGGTAATTAATTACACTATAAAACTGCTTATTGAACTAATAATCAAAAATTTGGCCTAATAAAAGAATATTTATTTCCAAGCGTACTTGTCGTCAAGATACTCATTTAGAGTATAATATATCTTTAGTAAAAGATTATTTTTAACTATTTTCTGAAACGACCTTAAAGGCAAGTCTAAAATATAACTTGGTACCTATTTTATTATACATTCTTATACTAAGCCCAATAAAAGAGCTATGCGTTTTGTGTAAACGGAAATACGGTACACATAATTTGTGCCTGTCCCTAGTATTAATATTGTGTATGTCACTATTCATTTTGTAAGAATTTGTATGTAGTCGTACATGCATAACACTGGCATAAATATATTGTGATGCTACAGTAAGAATACCAATATTTTTAAATTTTCTTTGAGAGAGACTCTTGTCTTTAACTGGTAAATGACCCTAACTGCTCGTTTTTGTAATATAAAAATATTTTCGATGTTAGCGGCCCTACCCCATAATAATATGCCAAATGACATAACACTATGAAAATAGCTAAAATAAACCAATCTAGCCGTATCGACATCAGTCAACCTACGAACCATCTTAATAATTAATCTTTTGTTTTTTTGGCGTTCAGTACTAGATTGTTTACATTAAACCATTTCGTTACTTGAATAAGTGCACTGTTTATTTCGTTAAAATGTTTCTTATTTCTATCTACTTTTAATATCAAAGAAGTATCGTCAGCAAACAGTACAACGACATGTTTTTTCAAGTAAAAAGGTAAATCGTTTATGTAAACAAGAAACAGGAAAGGCCCTAGGATGTTGCCTTGCAGCACTCCTAAATCAACAAGTAAGCCACTGGATTTTGAGCCGTTTATTTCAACACATTGGATTCTGTCACTTTAGTCTGTACGCCGTAATGTCTAAGTTTGCATAAGAGCGTTTCATGGCAGACAATTGAATTCTTTCGAAAGGTCGCAAAACACACCAATAGCATTTTGGGCATTCTCCCATGCACTGAATATGTGTTTAAGTAACGCTACTCCTGCATCTGTTGTCAAGTGACCCTTGGTAAAACCATATTGCTCACTATAAAGGAGGCTGTTTTGATTAAAATGTTAAAGTAATTGCTTGAGTATGATCTTTTCAAAAATCTTACTAAAGGCAGGTAATATCGATATTGTCTTATAATTACTAGGATCAGTTTTACTGCCGGATTTGAAAAGAGGTATTATCCTACTGTGTTTCATAAGATCGGGAAAAATCACTGATTCAATACACTAAAATAAGTTGCTTATATAAGGAGCTACTACATCAATTATACTTTTCAAAACCTTAACAGAAATGCCCCAGAGATCACCTGTATTCTTAGACTCTAGAGATTGAAAAGTACTTATAATGTCGGTAGAATTAATACAATGGAACTTAAATAATAAATCACTTTTTCCTACACTAGATTCTAATAGGTTTTCTGCGACTATAGCTGATGATTTTAATTCTCTAGTAGTAGTAGTCGGTATGCTAACAAAGAATCTATTAAATGTGTGTGCGACTTCTTTGTCATTATACATTAATTTGTCACTATCAAATAAACTAAAACTATTACCTCTTAGTGTTGTATTCGAGAATTGTTTAATTTTGTTCCTAATGAATAATGTCTTAGCTGTATTGCACATTCTTTTAAATATCTTGGAATAATTCCTAACATAGTCTGTGAAGTTCAAATCAGAATTGTATCTCTTCATACCATACAACTCGTACATCTTTGCTCTGCTTTTGTAAATACCGTGCAGTACTCACTAAAAGCTCGAGATTCCTTAACTACTTTCTCCTTAGTCCTAAAAGTATTCTGAAATTCGTTGTTAACTACATCAAATAAATTACTGAAATTGTTATTTGGCGAATCAATCTCCATTAAATCAGGATTCATAACATTCATTCCAATCTAAATTTTATTTCAGAATTCATTAAACTTATGCCAAGGTAATGTCCTAACTAACACTTTCTGTACAATGCTATCACTATAATATGGAAACCTTGCTAATTGACCACAGTGATCCGAAGTTAATTCAGAACTAACTAATTTATTCGAAACTGTACAATTACTAAACATATTGTCAAGACAGGTGGATGATGTTGCTGTAATTCTAGTTGGTTCAAGGAACAAATTTTTTAAATTAAATTATTTAAATATATTTAAAAATCTACTAGTCATTACTGAATGATCAAGAATATTTACATTAAAATCACCACAAACTATAATACCTATCTTATTGCTCCTAATTTTAGTAATTGCATTTTCTATAACCGTTTCAAACAAGCTAAAGTTACTTAACGGTGGACGATATACACATATAATAATATGCTGCTCAAGTTCTACACATGACAGTTCCACGGTGCGTTCTATAGACAAACTTGCTATGTCTTTCCGTTCTTTACATGTTAAGCTATTTGAAACAATAATCAAGGATCCTCCATGAATATCGTGTTTCCGTGTACCGTGTATTGCGAGTTATTTAGGAATTTAATTTGTTACCCTGCCGATGAGTACAGTACATAGTAGTGACAAGAACTAGATACGAATGCCAGATAAAACATTAAAATTCTAAACAAATAAAAGCAAAATTACGTAACACATACACATACCTACATATATATTTATCCCTCTCTGTCCAGTAATTGCATATATGTGGGCGTAGGATAGAAAGGACCATCCCAAAATCCTTCGTTACCCCATATAATATATGTTTGTCTTGAATTTTAAGATACAATAGCTGGACGACGATTGGTCTACTGTGTAGCGATCTCAAAAGAGGCACGCCCCCACATAAAACGAAATTTCTCTTGATTGTACTGCGCACTGAAAAATATTTCGATCCGACTGCGTGGTGTGAGGTTTTGGGAATAAGGGTCGGACAGCTGGGATTAGAACGCGTCGAGTATTGTTTGTGGAAAGAGCGTTGGGTTGCCTTATTGGATGCCTTTTGAGTTATAGTTTACGCTTATGTTTATACACTGTAATTTTCATGATTGAGTGCCACGTCTTGTTGTTATGAAGAAGATAAAGTGCACAATGTACGGTTAAGTAAGTTTTTACAATTATGAGCGGCAGACCGATACTAGCTGTAAAGAAATAGTAGTAGCCCATTTGTATGGTCATTACACCTAATGACTATACAAGGCCACTACGTTCGACCTATTGATGAGCTCCTGAAACACACAGAGTGCCTTACGACAATTTCTTTCTGCCTTTCTCTGTACAACGATACTTCCATTAATTCTGGATTTGGAAACTTAGACGGCTGTGGCTATTAAACAAGCTTAGACGCTTTGACTTTTGGACCTTTCTTATGGCGTTGGAATTAAGGAATAGAATCGTACTTCAACTGATAAGCTTGACTTGTCGCTGTGTGTATACTATAAATAACTACATACTTATATAGACTCACGCCTGTATCCCCGAAGGGGTAGGCAGAGGTGTAACGTTAGTAAAATTACACCCACATTTCGCCATAAATTTTTAGACCCCACTTAATAGGAGACGAGCCTATTGCCGTTACCGGGCACATCACCAGATTCCGTGCTGCTACTGAGAATTCGGAAAAACCCAGAAACACTTTTGCCCGACCCAGGAATCGAACCCGGGACCTCCGATCAGCAGTCGCATACGCTACCCACTGGACTACGGAGGCAGTCTACATACTTATTTTACGTTACTGTGATATACCCTCTTTTTACCCGACGCTTCGGCGTGGGTTTACACCAGCCGCGTTTACAGGGTCAATCTTTGAAGAAAGCCCACATATTTTTTTATAAGTTTCCTTTTGAATGCGATCGTCATTTCTTACTAAAGCGATGTCAATCTCATAGTAACCTTTAAATGCTTATAGCGAGTGATTTCACTTTTCTATCTCGTTACCTGAGAATGTACCAGTTTATAATCTCAAGATGTTTCAGTTAAACTCTGGGCCGTAACATAATTGTCAAAACGAAAGCGCTGCGGACAAAACAAAATATGTGTACCCCCATATTTTTTGTCTGTCCTTGTCTGCGCTATGATAAAATCATGTATCATGGACAACATTTATCTATACAAGCGACCCAAAAAACGTTCTTAACTGACAAACCTTCATGTTGTGTAATGTCCCGTCATAGAATAACTGACAGCGATAGCTGAGCTAAATAGCTAAGTAGAGATAACAAAATACTGCCATGTAGTTCTTGACTGCTAACGACGACTTAAGAGATATCTTGAAGTATGAGGGCTTAACGTGCTCACTGAGGCATGATACGAAAGATAATTTACAATTTATTATGCACATGACTTCGAAAATTCAGTGTTACATGCCGCAGCTTAAACTCAATAACTGAGATCATTAGTAACTCAAGAACTATATTTTTAATAGGTAGGCAAAGGCGTAATATTACACCCACATTTCGCCATGAATATTTAAGTCCCACGTAATAGGGGGCGAGCCTATTGCCGTTACCGGGCACATCACCAGACTCCTACTGAGAATTCGGAAAAACCCAGTAATAATTTTATATATATAGATAACAATAAAAGAAGAACTGCTTAGCGCTCATGTTTGAAAAAAAAAATTGTTACGTAAGAGCAGTAAAATACGAATTTGGCAATATTATGTTTGTATTTGTTTCTAAACGTATTCTTGCTGTCTACTACCTCAGTGATATGATGGGTGAAGTTGCATGGAATCCCGAAATCTTTATTATACATAATTTTGATGTTAAAATCTTTGATCCGCTGTTCAAACAATAAGTGCCTCGTGACAATGAGGGTGACAAGTTGTCAATTTATGCATTTGGCGATCACCCAAACTGTTTAAATATTTGTATTTGCGTCGCTCCCAACAATTATACTCTCCGAAATACTTCGTTTGACTTTATCTATATCTATACTAATATAATAAAGCGGAAGAGTTTGTTTGTTTGTTTGTTTGAACGCGCTAATCTCAGGAACTACCGGTCGGATCTGAAAAATTCTTTTTGCATACGATAGCCCAGTTATTCCGGAAGGCTATAGGCTATATAACATAACGCTTTGACCCTTTGGGGCCGGGCAAAAGGCTAAAAAGGCTAAAACATTATGTTGGCTAATCTCAGGAACTAGCAGTCGGATTTTAAAAATTGTTATTGCCTATGATAGCCCAATTATTCCGAAAGGCTATAGGCTATATAAAATTACGCCACAACTTTTAGGGGCCAGACAAAAATAATAAAATGGTAAAACGAGAGGGGGGAGGGTTGGGTCAAAGGCAAAAAAAGGCTAAACGAATAGGATACAATCTATATGGGTATCGTTTTCGAGATTTTCGGGACGCTGATTAATAATATGAAATTAATTTAGTGATCCAAAATGGCGGACGGGAAATCAAAGATGGCGGATGAGAGATGAGAAAATTTTAAATATCAATATGGGTATCGCCTTCGATATTTTAAGGGGTGGAGAAACGAAATACAACATCTATTTCGTGATCAAACATGGCGGATGGGCAATCAAAGATGGCGGATGGGAAAATTTAAAAAAATCAATATTGGTGTCGTCTCCGATGTTTAAAGGGATGGGGAATCCAAATACTACATCTTTTTCGTGATTCAAGATGGCGGATGGGAAATCAAAAATGGCGGATGGGAAAAATTTAAAAAATCAATATGTGTATCATCTCCGATATTTAAAGGAATGGGGAATTCATAACCACCATCTATTTCGTGATCAAAGATGGCGGATGGGAATTTTTAAAAAATCAATATGGGTGTCATCTCCAATATTTAAAGGGATGGGGAATCCAACTCCGACATCTATTTCGTGATCAAAGATGGCGGATGAGAAATCAAAGATGGCGGATGGGAAAGTTAAAAAAAAACAATATGGTTATCGTCTCCGATGTTTTAAGGGATGGCGAATCTAAATACAACATCTATTTCGTGATCAAAGATGGCGGATAGGAAATCAAAGATGGCGGACGGGATTTTTTAAAGTCGATATGGGTATCGTCACCGATATTTTAAGGAATGGGGAATTCAAAAACACCATCTATTTCGTGATCAAAGATGGCGGATGGGACTTTTTTTTTTAAATCAATATTGGTATCGTCTCCGATGTTTGAAAGGATGGGGAATCTAAATACAACATCTATTTCGTGATTCAAGATGGCGGATGGGAAATCAAAGATGGCGGATGGGAAAGTAAAAAAAAATCAATATGGTTATCGACTCCGATGTTTTAAGGGATGGCGAATCTAAATACAACATCTATTTTGTGATCAAAGATGGTGGATAGGAATTCAAAGATGGCGGACGCGATGTTTTTTAAAGCCGATATGGGTATCGTCTCCGATATATTAAGGAATGGGGAATTCAATATTATATAAAAATCTATGTTTGTTTGTTCATCATTTGTAGACTCTGAAATGATAAGAGATTAAGCGCTAAGTCAATGGTAACTTTGGAAAAGGAGCTTGGAAAAAAGGGAATTAAATAAAAACTCTTAAAAAAGCGATACGGAGTTCGCCGGGTCAGCTAGTATATCATATTCATCATCATGATCACCACGAACCGAAATACGTTCACTGCTGAACATAACCGTAGGTCACCCAAAGGTATGGGTGGAGAGCTCTCCAGATAAACCGATCTTGAATATGAAAAATAATCACGATACGAGGGTTTAGTACGAGTTTTACACATTGAGGATAGACTAGTCGACGGGAACAATTTTCATACATTTTCCAAATGCGCCCCCTAGCGGTCTCTATCCATTGCTACTATTCCGTTAAGGTACAATTCCGAGTTGGCTGCAGACTGTAACTGTGGATGCGGTTGACCGCAGTGCTGCCTGCGGTCGCAGTTGCTTCTTTTCCGAGCGCGGCGGCATGCCGCGACTGCACTAGTTATAGAACCATTACTTTTTACCAAATTATTCCGATATTTTGGATTCGATGTGTCGTAAATGACTGGATGACCAGCAACAAAGTTAATTATTTTTCTTCATCATCCTCTGAAAAAGTGGTCATTTTTTGTACGTGTGAACTGTCTGCAGTCCGCGACATCACAGGTGCTGTAGCGTGCGGTCGCTGCGTGCCGCGACCGCACGCGGCGCGCCGCGACTGCAGGCCGCAGTGTTGCCGCGCTCGGAATCAATTTCATAGAGATTCATAGGAACTAGTGGTGTCGCTTGCAGTCTGCGGTTGCAGTTTGCGGTCTGCAGCCCATCTCGGACTTGCACCTTTAGGGGTGCTTTAAGAAAATGTAGGGAAATTGTCCGCGTAGACTATGCTATCGTCACCGTGACAATCGTGTGTAAAACTGGTACTAGACCCTCAGAAAATAAAGCTACCTATTTTACCTTTACTATAAGTTAGTAGATATGAGTTCAAATCACGATACTTTAAAAATATCTAAAACAATTAAAGAAATTCTACGCTTATGAATTTAATATACATACATACACACATACATACATAACGTCACGCCTTTTATCCCCGAAGGGGTAGGCAGAGGTGTATTTCTACACCCACTTTTCGCCAGATATACTTTAGTCCCACGCAATAAGGGGCGAGCCTATTGTCGTACCGGGCACATTTCCAGACTCCGTGCTGCTACTGAGAATTTCGTGACAGAAAAACCCAATAACACTGCCCGAACCATGAATCGAACCCGGGACCTCCCGATCCCACGCACACATTTATGCCGCGAGACCAACGAGGCAGTCGTATAGGGTTTGATGTCGAGTTTTCCGTCTCTACGCAAAGATGGTATTTGCATCGTGTTATCCCTTAGTCGCCTCTTACGACACCCACGGGAAGATAGGGGGTGGTGACACTTGTATTCTATGCCGTCAACCACACGGCCGATTGATGAATTTAATAGAATATGTATTATCTCATTGTAACATTATTTTAATTTGTAGGTAACTAGGCCATTTCAATGAGTATGCAAATAATGACATCGCATACTAGTCCAGCCTTCTCTGTCTAATTAAGTAAATGCCATGTAGTTTTCTGGGTCCGATGGCTCCATTCGAAAGCTTTTTTTAGCTCAGTTCATATTTATGACAAAATATATAAAATTTATGTTTCTAAAACCTTCAACCTTATATTTTATAATATACCTTATTTATAATTTACTTTACAGTTAGTACTTGAAACCTAAGAGTACTTAGTAGCGATAACCTATTATAACTGCCAAGCATAGGATATTGGCCTCAAACGCACGGCGCGCAGCACTAACTTTTTCAAGATAATGTGATTAAATTGTTAATTATTGCTTGTCCGACGCATCGACGAGCACGTTAAGCCACAGTATTCATAAAGATCTTTGACAGCTACGAGGCATCAGAACCTTTGACTATACTAACACAGGTCTGAGTCATGGAATCGAGATCCTTGGAGTTACGGCCATCAGATGGCAGTCAATCTTTCATTATCATTATCAGCCTGTATTAGTTTACTGCTAGTAGGTGGCTCCACCGGCACGCTCATTTGCTCAGTCTTCAGCTTTCCTCCTCAAGTCACTTTTTAGACATGTTTATTTTTTATGAAATCTTAAAATACTGAACTGTCCCCGAGCTCTAAAGCGGAAGTCTCTGCTGCAACTGGCATAACGCTAAGACCCTGATGACGATGAACTAGCTAATATTAACGAGAAAACGATACCGCATTAAACCATACATCGAATAGTACCTACTTCACACAGCTTTTATCAAACAACTACGTTCAACACCTTTACGGTATATTAATTTTATTGAATATTCGTGCATCTGGCGTGTACAATAAATACGCTTGACCTGGCAGGCGTGCGGCCGTGATACGCTCGATCGCCTCACTACGCGCTTGTTCACAATACGGCATTTTAATAGATGGCTCTTACGCCAGTCGCTTTTGCGGACGTAGATCGAAATCATTGTTTTACAGGAAATAATTATATGGGGGATTCTTCTCTCTATTTAGTGGATGATCTATAGATTTGGTATTTTGCTATTCGCTTAGTAGAAAATTGGTCTAAGAGAATAATGAGGATAAATTCAAATAGGTATAAAAAAAAATAAGAAAGGTAAAATATATTTTGCTTATTAATGAATCGCGAATATTAATGTAGGCGTCGTTGAAAATCAATATTTGAACCAGTTTAGCAGTTTTTATATATACGTTATTAGACCAACTAGGCTGTTTACTTATCTCGTACGAAGAAACAATCTATTAACAAATGCGGACACTAGAATGAAACAGCTCAGAGCTGAGTAGAGAGACCGACAGACTGCTACGCAGATGGCCTTGGGTTCGAATCCACGGCACGCACCAATGACTTTTCGGAGTTAAGTGCGTATCAAATTGTTAATTATCGCTTGCTAATCGGTGAAGGAAAACATCGTGAGGAAACCTGTATGTCTGAGAGTTCTCCATAATGTTCTCGAAAGACATGTGAAGTCTGCCAACCGCACTAGGCCAGCGTGGTCGACTATAGCCTTACCCTTCTCATGGAGAGAAGAGGCCCGTGCCCCGCAGTGGGACAGTATAAAGGGCTGATGATGATGAATGACACTAGAGTCATTCATCATCATCAGCCCTAGTAAAATAAGTTTGCTACGCAGGTTCGTACGTACATTCGAAACGCTATTTTGTTTATATTCCACACATCTTTAGCACGATGTTATGGTGCTTCGAAGTTCCGTTTGACAGATTTCACACTTGTTTAAAATCTTATGTGTTCCGCTCTCCACTATAAAAGCTCTGGAACAAATTAACATTGGAAGTGACGACTATTGGTCTAACGTTTTTCGAACTTACATCACATCAGTCAAACGTAACTTCGTAGTAGCATAACATATTCCTCGGACAGTGTTCAAAATAAAGTAAATGTGCCCTACGTATTTTGATTCGATATTAGGTACCTGCCTACCCCTATCATAGACTGTCGTTAAGTATCATAATGATCTCCTACTCTTTTACACATGTTTTAGCAGAATCTAGTTAACCCGTTTTACATTGGGTGTTTATAACTACAAAAATATTTGCCTATGATACAACGTGACTGCGACTATATTAAGCTCCTAAGGATGTTTTGCGAAACATCCTCCGGAAAAATAAAACTATCAAATAGATTAATATTAATATTTACTGTCTATTTCTTGTATAAGGTGGCTGAACCATTTTTGAAATACCTCAACGAATACAATTATCTTAATATATAAAATCCTTCCGTTACTGACTGACTGACAGACACGCTACAGCCGAAACTATTGGGCGCAGGAAGCTGAAACTTGGCATGTATGTTCCTTGGGGACCGCAAGGGTGCACTAAGAAGGGATTTCCCGAAATTCCCACGGGATCAGCCAAAACGGGTAAATAAAAAAATATGCAGGCGTAGCTGCTGGCGTCCTCTAGTTTACAATAATATTAGATGTTATTGAAAGGGACTGAGACTAGGGTATACAAACAAACAGACTATTCAATACTCAGCTTTGCAATATTACTATAAACATTATGAATTTTTTCGTACTTTTACGAGTGGATTTTTTAAATATTAAAATATGTCGGTCCGGAGTTCCATACTATGTTTCATATTTTTATATTTGTCGGCTTCTATTCATTTAAAACGTAGCCATTTCTGATGCGATGCCTAATATTATTTGTTTGTGTGTAATAAGCATAACCTAGATGCGAAAATTATGTTATGAATTATATTTTGTTTCGATTCAATAATGTAATTTTACCGAGTTAAAAGCACATACATCGGCAGTCATGTGCATCTCGAACTGAAAATGGTTCAAATATCCATCATAATTTGTCCATTTCATAGATACCATAATAGGTACTATTCTACTAGGTAACATGAAATGACGTCTGCCATTTGCGTTTCAAAGTTATAATGGATGATAAGTTGTATTTTGGAACGATTGCTATTCTATGTTTGGATTAAATTAGACCAGCTCAATATAGTATATTTATGCTTGATGTGAAAAGGTTAAAATTTTGCGACCTATATTGAAGTGAATTTGCATACATACATACATAGACTCACGCCTGTTTCCCGGAGGGGTAGGCAGAGACTACGGAGCGCCATTTGCAACGATCTTGACATATCTCTCTTGCTTCATTCACTCCCATCAGATTCCTCATGCATGCTCTTCTGTTCAGGGTGCTTCTAACCTGTACTGTTTTTAGGATGTCTCCAATCTGGTCAGAGAACGTCCGCCTAGGTCTTCCCTTTCGTCCTGTCTCTTCCACACTTGCCTTATATATCTGCTTGGTCAGTCTTTCGTCATCCATCCTCTCCACGTGTCCAAACCATCTTAGCATTCCTTTCTCGATGCTTGTCACTACATCTTCTTTTACCCCACAACACTCTCTTATCACACAATTCTTTACTCTGTCAGTCAAAGAAACACCACACTTACTTCGCAGTGCTCTCATTTCTACAGCATTTATTCTACTTTCATGACTCTTCTGCCATACCCAACTATCACTACCATACATAAGAGTAGGTACTAACACCCCTCTATGGACAGCCAAACGTGCCTTTTTGGACACGTTTTTGCTATTCATTAACGCCTTCAGAGCTCCATTCACTCTATTACCTGCATTAACTCTTCTTTCAATATCTTCTACATTCTTACCATCTCTTGTAAATAGCGCACCTAAATATACAAACTCATTCACTTGCTCCACTCGCTGTCCATCGATCATAACATTACAAGCCGTAACGCATTCCTCCTTTTCAAAAACCATAACTTTCGTTTTACTTACATTTACTTTAATTCCTTTCCTCTCTAACGCACCATGCATGATTGTTACCATCTCCTGCAACTCCTCCGCTGAAGACGCAAGTATAACCTGATCATCAGCATAAAGGAGGCATTTGACAAGTAACTCATTCATCCTTAATCCACAATCACTATTTTTCAAATCTTGCAAACAACTGTCCATAAAGAGGTTGAACAGCCACGGCGACGCTACACATCCCTGTCTAACACCTGTCATAATGCTAAAATATGGTTGCCAAGAAGAAAGTTATGATTTTGCGACCTATATTGAAATGAATCTGGTATTTAAGTAGTAATGTTTACAATCAGGTACGACGTCCAGACTTCAACTAACTGATTTTAAGAATTCAGAAAAGTCCTTGTTACTGTCTTCAGTAGTGGCAAGTGATTCTTGTTACTGTCTTCCAAGGGCTATAGATAGCCGCTTCTCATCAGTCGGGCGGTAATTAGTTTGCCGTCCTTGTAGAGTATATCAAAGTGCCTTAGATTATGCTTTGTTCAAAGGGATTTGTTAAACTGCTGCAGCTGTGCGATGTTAATAGCTACGCGAATGGAAATCTGTTTGGTATTTTTAAAGTTATCATACATACACTGGCTATGAAAAAATAAACAGCGATATTACTCAGACTGCTATCAAATCAATATGGAATGAATCTAAATTTGGTTGGTTTAATTTTAGTACTGATTAAAACGTGAGCAGATTTAAATGCATTGGTGCGTTAAATGTTTTAAGTGATTCGAGTATAGCTTTAATAGCGATTAAAGCTATACTCTATATATATTGCATATAAATTATAGATAGATAGATAGATAGATAGATATATACTTTATTGCACACCAAAATACAGTACATTATTAAAGTGACTTAAAAGTACGATTTATGTACAAACGGCGGCCTTATCACCAAGGGCGATCTCTTCCAGGCAACCTTTGGATGGACAGGAATGTTTTAAGCAATATTATGGTGATGGTGTAGTATTATATTAATATTTATTTGTTGTGATCCATGCCAGCGAAATTCCGCTGCAAGATTACCTTCGGCTTTGTTTTAGGGGGGCGTATTTTGTATGATAAAAATACAAGGTCGTGGTAAGAGAATGCATCTGCCGTACATTGACCATGCTGATAAACGGAGCTAGGAGAAGACACCAAAATAAGGTCAAGTAAAGAAGGAGTACAGTTCGGAAAGTGATGGGTTGCATTTAATTCTAGAATTGACAAGTTACATGACTCTGTAGCCTGTCGAAAGCTGGTAGCACGTGAATCTTGTTTCAAAAGGCAGGTATTAAAGTCACCCATAACAATAGTGTGGTCATATAAAGGAGTGAGGTCTTCCAGGATTTTTTCAAACGACGAAAAATAATTGATACGATTAGAGGGCGAATAGTATACACCCAGTAGTATTTTTATGTGTTGCAGTTGTATTTCTAAAAACAGATGCTCGCCAGCATTCGACAGTGGTGGTTGTGGGGACACACTGACTATTTTAAAAGGAAATTGGTGGCGCAAGTATATGGCCACACCGCCCCCACTGCCGAACGAGCGATCATTCCTAACTAAATTAAACCCTGGAAGAGTGTAAGAGACCGATGGGAGGCATGGTTTTAGCCACGACTCTGAAACAAGGACAGCGTGTATGTTTTGGCAGTCTAAGTTAGCCAGCATATCAGGGAAATGGGCTTAAAAAAAAGCAATTATTTACTTATAACCCAATGAATAAATAAAAATTAAACTTGGTATATAAACAAGGTACTAGATTTTCCTCTAAAAAATGTGTAGATGTTATTTTTGGTACAGGATATATACTTATTTTGTCGATACATATATTACCCCGGGAAAAATAATAAAATAAAATAAACACTTTAGAGAGATGTCCCAGAATCGTTGCAAATAGCAGACGTCACTGCCTAACCCTTCGGGAAACAGGTGTGAATCTATGCATGTATGCATTACGGATCCCAACGTGAGCTTTCATTGCTTAATAACATCGACCAAATAATTTGGGTCCCCTTACCTCCGGAACCAGTGAACCGATATTGACAATGTTTTCACGTTCACATACGTTATTTTTAGTTCGTACGTCAATGCGCTTCATTAAAGATGTCGTAACTACGTTTCGTATATAAAATCGTGGGTGATTTGAAGATATCATGTGATTTTTGTGAGTTAAAATGATGGATATGTTACATTTGATTGGTGAAAATGTCGTAAAAATGTTGACGTGCAGAATTTTAAAGCTTTTGGTCACCACAACGACTGTCGATTGTAAGTGGTATATATTTTTCTTTCTGTGGTTTTGCTGCTTTGTCACAAAGCCGCGCGGTCTCATCTATACATTTATTGTAAAATGAAGTTCCCTTTTCATATTGTCAGACCTGTATGGACGCGGCAAACTAAAAAAATACTGAACGAGTTTTTGTACAGTTTTCACCGATAGATAGTCTGATTTCTGAGAAAGGTATTATTCACGCGGGTGACGCCGCAGACCAAGTCAAGTATGATACGTAGACTTACAGCAGCCAGCTGTAGACATAATATCTGAAATCTGACTGCACGGTTGGCGTAGTGGTTTGATCGGCCGCCTCGCCGCTTGATACTGCGCTAGTGCTCGGGTTCGATTTCCACACGAGACAACACTTTGTGTAATTCATAAATTGTTGTTTCGAGTCTGGGTGTTCATTGTCTCCGTTAGTTGTATGTTTGTAAACTCCCCCGCGACACAGGATTTAGTCGTAATGCGGGAGTTGTCTTTTTCAAAAGAAAAAAATATCTGAAATCTAAATTTATAGTCATATTTAAAATATGACTAAATATGACCTTTTAGTAGACCATCTAATTTTAGATAATAGTTACCAAAGCAACTGATAAATCCTAGGATACGCCATCAAAAACATTGAGCTCACGCATTATGTTACTTTGAAACTATTTCTGTTTACCCAACAACACAAGTATTTGAGATCGGTTCGTTGCATCTTAGCATTAAAAGGGTTCTAATAGAACGTGAATTATTGCATCCATCCGTTATACAGACGGATTTTATTTCTTATTAACCGACTTCAACAAAGGGGAAAATTACTAATTCATTTTTTTTTTTGTTTGTTACCTCAGAACTCAGGTATGTATTAATCGATGTGGAAAATAAATTTTATTGAAAAGATACATACTAAACTAAACTTTAATTATAGGTACTATCCTAACTTACGTCTCGTTTGACCCCAAACGAATTTGTGGAAAATAAAAAGAACCCATAGCTACTCAATTTTATTACTAGTCTAAATTAAGCGACAATGTTTCTTAAATTATATATTCCATAAAATACATTTATTTCAACATTAGTAAATTACCATTAAAATAATAACCGAATAGGCATTTATATATTTATATTGCAATAGCATCTAAAATTGCTCTTAATATATTCGCTTACAAAAACGGCATTTATACAGAGAAAACCAATGATGTAGCTAAATAATTGACGTTGAAAATATATCCAATACCATTATATTCAACCCCGCAGATACAATGCCGAACGAGCAAAAAAAACAAAAAACAGGAAGGTTTCCCAATTAGTAAGCAAAAACTGATTCAAATGGAATGGTAGAAACAAAGGGGAATCAAATTTCTACAAGTCTACCTTAAAATCATAATGCTTTTCTAGATATGCTCTCCACTAATAATATTTTGACTGAGTCTTTAAACTGGAGCAGATAGTCTAGGCAGGGCCGTGCCGACCCAATCCAGCGCCTGTGTGCGAAATCTATGAAGCGCCTGGGTGTGCACCCGGAAGTTTGGCGGATGTCCTTTTTTTTAGTCGATCCCTTACAATTTTTGGATGAGTGGCACTCGGGGCGGAACGCCGGCGCCCTGTGTGCGAAATATCTGCGAAGCACCTTTTTTGGCATCCTTTTTCGAAAATAACTGTTATAATTAACTAATATCTCGACGGTTCGGCCCTGAGTCTAGGTCAATCAAGTATTCTCGAAATAAGTGCTTTATATAAATGGCAATTTTGTTTGCCAGTTATTAGTAGTAGCGTCCAGAACAGATCATATATGTACAGTACCCGCCAAACTTTATGGCCGCTCCGAACCTAGCCGCATTACGCTGCGCAGAATACAAAATCAGGTATGAGCGGGACGTACGCGGGGCGTGGAGGCAGCGCACGCTCGCGCGCGCTGTCTTCCACCCGCTAGCGTCCTAGCCTCCCGCGCGTTAGTGTGAGTGACTACGTTCGTACACGAATCACATATTCGCTGAGCTCTGACAGTATCGTCGCGTTCAGAATAGTTTCATAGTGTTACTTCTTCGTTGTTTCTCGTTGCTATCGTTATTGTTTCTTGTTGTTATTTGTACTGATATAGTTACCATTTTCATTGATCATGCCTCGCGGTCGTTTTAATGTTTGAGAATGGAGATTCCGAAATAAGTGAAGAAAGTGACGAAGAAAGTTCTTCAGATAAGGAACCTTCTATGAGTATGGAAGATGTTTTTATGGAAGGTGTAGCCCCGTTATAAATAAATATAAAAAAAATAGTTTTGTCGTAACCAATGTATTTTTTCATTTAGAAGTCCCTTCCTTCACCTTACTGAATTTACATTAATCGAATTTGATTGAATATGTAATTAAACAATATAATATAGCTAATCTAACAACGTAACTGAAGATTTTAATATTCCATAATTACAAATATTTTTTCTTGGTTATCAAATGTCCACCCGACTGTACCATGCGCAAGTTCGTACCGATGGCTACATTCAGAGCGGCCATAAAGATTGGCGAGTACTGTACGTCTTGATCTTTGTGATATTTGGCTATATGGCTAATCAAATCGCTATTACATTGCATATATAAATAAATTACAAAGCACTAAAGTACTGGGTATAATAAGTTTCCTGATACCACAGCAAATTATAGATCTCAAATCTAGCTCTACTGAAGTCACACATTCATATACGCGCCGGGCGACACCAATAAAAATCACATTAAATATATATTTTAAACATAATCCTACTCTTCTAGTAATAATCTCGTTTCAAGATTGATACATTAACGAGTGTCTGTCGGCATTAAGTCTATGAAAAGTTGAAACTACGTTTATATCATAATAAAATAGACCGTCACAAATGCGTGGGATTTTATAGCTTACTAAAAAAAAACTTAAAACGAAACAGGCAATGAGTAATCTAAAATATTATTCACATCATAAAAACAGTTATTTTTCGTTTAAAGTTTGCTTATGATTAGTATAAAGCGTTTGACACGTCAACAGATATAATTAGACTATGACTCACGTTAATGTTTCGTTTTTGTCGCTTGTCTACGAATAGATTTAAGATTCTACCGTGTTGTACGAGTGGTTTAATTGTGGATAAAGATGCGCTCGTTACCGAGTGACCCGTTTTCTCTGGTGTTTCGCAAGGCGGTTACCTTGCTCCAGCACGTGAATACAGAATGTGTGACTTTTCTGATAAGAATTTAAGAGTTCGGACACGTTTAAATGAGTTACTTCCTATGACCGCATATTTTCATATTGAACTAATCTAAGCCATGTTAACAGCAGTGCGCAATCCGTGAAGCCAAAAACAAAATATCTCCGATGGCCGTTTCCACGTTAACTCACGTCATTTTACTAAATAAAATATATTTCATCAGCTATAAACTGCTGAATGGAATCAAGAATAAAACTGATTCGTTTGAATGTTATTTTTATGTTCACCGACCTTGATATCCTACTCTCACAGTGAGAGGGGTCATGGTCAGATTAAACTTTAGATATCATCGCGCGGATAGCATAGTTGAATAGACATAATTATGTAGCTTCTTACCACTCCCCAGACATAAGTTTTGTTTTTTTCACATTGTTAGGATTTGGTGTACACAAAATTTTGAAGTCTGATGCAATTGACGAGCGCTTTTCGAAATCGTAATAGGTTGTGCAATCGGAGGTTGTAGAAAACAAGAAGGGCAAAGAATACAAAAAAATAATTTCACTTAAGGGAACACGTTGATTGTTTAGTATTTTCAACTTACCGTTACCCAAGTAGACCGTCATACGGTGTAGTTCTCCATACTGAACTACCCCTACCCTACCCCGGCAGTGAAATGCGAGGTAGGTGGGAGGTGCTTGCCTCCTGTTAAGAAAACTAGACTATCATATTCGCCCGAAATTTTAAGCGATTTTTAGCAATATGATGATCTGTTTTATGTATATCGAGAATAATCTACGTCATTAGTTATCAGTCAGCCTATCGCAGTCCACTGCTGGACATAGGCCTCTCCCAACACGCGCCACAGTACACGGTCCTCAGCCTTCCGCATCCAGTCTGTCCCAGCCACCTTTTTCAGGTCGTCGGTCCACCTAGGCGGGGGCCACCCTTCCTTACGCTTGCCGAGACGTGGTCTCCACTCTAGGACACGCTTGCTCCATCGGCCATCAGTTCTTCTACAGATATGGCCAGCCCACTGCCACTTGAGCTTACTGATTCTGTGAGCTATGTCGGTAATTTTGGTTCTTTGTCGGATAACTTCGTTTCGGATTTTATCCTTCAAAGAGACGCCAAGCATAGCCCGTTCTATAGCTCGCTGCGTGACTTTTAGTTTGTGGACTAGTCCCACTGTGAGTGTCCACGTCTCGGCACCGTACGTCATAACAGGTAGGACGCATTGGTTGAAGACTTTGGTATTCAGGCATTGCGGTAGGGGCGAACAGAAAACTCGACGTAGCTTGCCAAACGCTGCCCAACTCAACTGGATTCTGCTATCGATTTCTTTCTCGAAGTTGTTTCTACCAAGCTGGACTACTTGCCCAAGGTAGACATACTCTTAAACAACTTCAAGGATCGATCCGTCGACATAAACCGGTCCCGGCACAATGTGTTCGTTGAACATAATCTTGGTTTTATCCAAGTTCATGCCGAGACCGACCCGTCGAGAGGCTCCATTTAGACTGTGCAGCATCTCGCTCTTCCAGGCTCTCGACTACGATGACGATATCATCGGCAAACCGAAGGTGGGATATGTACTCGCCATTAATGTTTATGACCCGTCCAGTCCAGTCCAGCGTCTTAAAGACGTCTTCGAGTGCGTGGGTGAAGAGCTTAGGGGATATTACATCCCCTTGCCTCACCCCTCTACGCAACTCAATGGAGCTGGTTTTACTGTCCTGGAGCTGGACGGTCATAGTGGCCGTGTCGTACAAACATCTCAACACCTCGATGTAGCGCCAATCGATGCTACACCGCTGCAGAGCATCCAGAACCGCCCAGGTATCGATGGAGTCGAAGGCTTTCTCGTAGTCCACGAAAGCCATACACAGCGGCTGATTGTACTCGTTGGTCTTCTGTACAATCTGCCAAACAGTATGGATGTGGTCTACGGTGCTGTAGCCTTTTCGAAACTCGGCTTGTTCTGGTGGCTTGAAATCGTCGAGTTTTCTGGCGAGGCGGTTTGTTAGGACTCTCGAGAACAACTTGTAAACGTGGCTCAGGAGTAAGATGGATCTATAGTTTTTCAACAGGGTTTTGTCACCTATTTTGAAAAACAGAACCACCGCACTCCCACTCCACGCCTGAGGTGTTAGGCCTTGGTGGATAACGGAATTAAACAGGCTCGCCAGCTCTTTCAGAACTGTTGTCCCACCTAGTTTTAAGAGCTCTGTGATGATTCCGTTATCCCCTGGAGACTTGTTCTTAAGTTGCTCGAGGGCCACTCTTACCTCGCCCTGGTTGACTTTAGTGATGTCCTCCGTGTAATGGCGCGTGAGTTGAGTTGGGCTCTGTGGTCATTATCGCTGGGTCTCGTGGGTTTAGACATCCGTGATGCGTACAAGTCCTTGTAGAAACTCTCATTTTCAGGGAGAATCTCTAACTTGGGGGTGACGGTTTTGCCATTCGCAGTATTGAGTTTTGACAGATGAATTCTACCAAGCTGCGTCATAGTTAGTTGATTGCTATTTGGTGCTAATACTCACTCCATCTTTATCTTAATGACTGAATCCTTTTACATATGTTATTGTGGTATTATAACGTTTTAATTGAATGTTATCTTACACTGCTCCAAATACATTACTAAATGTATACATGATTTATTTTAAAAGTCAGATATTTTAGGTCTATAGTCATTTCTCCTACGCAAAATTCATTACCGTTGCAAATATTTTACCAAGTAAGTCATAGAGAATTTTAGCGACCCCATACATCGAGCATCGTGTCGATAAACTGTAAAACATATAGAGTTATCGATCCATAACTATTGACCTATTTGTTGAAACATTGTTCAGAACTATACCGTTCTGGTTGCGAAACAATATTATTTTTATGCGAGGATTTACTTGTGCGTTACGTTAGGAATGCGAGCTATTACCGACTGTTATGCCAACTATTTAAATTATAGGAGAAAAATATTTGCTTTTGGTATTTTAAAATGTTTTATATTTACTGATTTTGTTTATGGATGATTACGTTTGAGAATATCTCACAAAGGTATTATCCTGCTGTACTAACGTGGTTGGGTCGGGTTTGTGGCCAACTCTGATATCATTTTGTATGATACCCGAATAGTTGTATCATATGTGCTATGCGCAATAATTGTGACTCATATTATTATCTAAATTAGTGATTCCCATAGGCTTCTAATCTTAATAAATAATTAATAAGTATTCAACTTTAGTGCTATAGAAATCTGACTGCATATATTAACGACCATGTTCTGTCGATCAAAGTGCCGAACATTACTTCTATTTATTGCATGTGATTATTATTATCTTCATGCGGCAAAATTATAAAGGTGGACTTATTTTCAATAGCTAGTCAACCCTATACGCAGGGCACAGTACATTTAAGAGGCAACACAAAGGGTGAGAAAATTGAAAATACGTGTTTGTAAAGAATATAACTGACTCGAAAATACTATCTATTAAAAGTACAAAAGAAGAATCAGCGCTTAGCGCTCTCCTGATTCCTATTCCAGAATTTGAGCGTTTTAACTACTATTGCCAAAAGAAGAACTTTTGCGGTTTTAGAATGTTAATGTCTCTTTTAATACCTTACTTATGAAACAACAAAACACATCACAACAGATTCTAATTTTAGAATAAAAATATTGCTCTATTGGCATTATCCATTGAGGAAACAGGGAACTACGTTTAATGGGAAAACGACCCTTGCGTCTCCTCTCCACGAATCAAATTATACACCTCTGAACTGACAAAAGCAATGACACCGATTACAACAATGCACTCAATTGCGTATTTACGTACGCAACTTACACCAGCAACGTACAATTGTAAAATAAGCCGGCGTTATTGCAAGCAGAAATACACACATTTAAAGCGGGCAAGTTTCACAATATTTTCATTGAAACCTTCACCGGTCGCGTCCAATTAACTGTGCTACAGTACTGAGAGTAAACATCTCTTATTTTAGACGTTTGTGTTTATCCGCACTCGATGTGAATGTGCAACGCTAATTATTGCACGCTGAAAAATCCTTTTGACGACTGAATAACTTGAATTCAGACGCCGTGATCGCCTAGTGGGGTGGCGAATAGTCTGCTCGCCTCGGGCTTAAAATTATAGCGCGCTCCATTGACTTTTCGCAGTTATGTTTGTATTACACGGTTTATTATTTTGGTGCTGAACTATGAGGAAAAACAGCGTGGAAATCTTGCATGTCTGAGAGTTCTCAACAGTGGTCTCAAAAGACATGTAATGTCTGGAAAACTATATTTATATAGCCTGGTGGGCTATGGCTTAATCCTCTTTATGCGAAGAACCCATGACCAGCAGTGGGCAGTTCATATACAGGACTGATATACATTTTATAGACGCGTAATGCTTTTTATAACCGTCATCATGCTTAAACATGCACTACGCTAAGTAAAGCGTGTTCGGTTGTTTTGTCATAACAAATTGGAATTGCAAAGCCCAAATTCGTAATCTGTACATTTTTCTGTATCAATTGCATTAAATAATCTGTTGTGACGAGAGTTTTGAGTGAATATTTTCTCATGGTCGGACTTTACATTGAATTATAAATGAAACATCAATTTCCACGATCAGCAATCTTTTTTTATCTATGTATTTGTTTGTCGTGAGCAATGCCTTGTATATGCAAATAATGTCATAGTCTGACATATGAAACACTAATATTTCCACAATCAGCGATCTCTTTTATCTGCCAATTTGTTTTTAATTCGGCAAAAATATTGCAAGTGAAACGCGAAATATGTAATACATCAAGAAGAGAGGTCGATGCGTCTGAACCACTGTTTATATGTTTAATCGAAGATATAACGTATGATTACTTTACAATATATTTACGAGATCGATCTGGACGTTTATCTGCAGATATGAGTTGCATATGGCATGGATGAGATTGTTAAAATTTTTTTTGGTTTGTTTTATTTCTGTTTTGCTACATTTTTTGTTAGATGTTTCTGTGTATGGCATTGATACACAAAACGATGATGATAATAAGAGTAATTGACAAGTATCGGTTAAAATAAAAATGCTGTGACTACCCCACTGACCAGTTTATCCTGACATCTAATTAAAGTTTTAATATCAGTCATGTATATAAACCGTCTTGGGCTTAGACCTCTTCTCACTATGTAAGGCCACAGACAAACTACGAGTTGGTAGACTTAGATATAATATAGAGAACTCTTCGGCATGCAGGATTTCTTATGGCGGTTTATTTTACCGTTTAGCAAGCGACCATTAACAATTTAATACGTACTTAACGCCGAAACTACGAGTTTCGTACTGCCGTCTGGGCTCGCAAAATTAAGTCAATATCAAGATAAAATCAAATTAAAAATAAACAAACATTAAATCAAAATGAACTGAAAAAAGAGTCAATAAATACACTTTTTCACAATAAGAACATAGATCCAATAAAATCAAATAAAATCAGAATGTCGTTAACAAAAGCAATTAAAATAGAAAATGGTTAAAAACAATTAAACCTATTCAGACCTTAGAGGTTTTGGATCCATTAATATTTTAATTAAAACAGACGAGTCATACCCCGATACCGTTGTATCTTTACCCCCATTTGATCAGCAGCCTTGTTTACAATTTGTCCCACTGCTGGACACAGGCCTCTCCTCATTATAAGAAGGTTTAGATCAATGTCCAACACGGTAGCCAAAGTGCGGAGCAGACATCACATGTCTTTCGAGATCATTATGGAGAATTACTCTTAGACATGAAGGTTTCATCAAAAGGTTTTACTTTGCCGTTTAGCAAGCGATAAGTGACAATTTAATACGCATTTAAATTCGAAAACTCAGTGGTGCGCACGGTGGATTTGAACCTGGAACGCTCAGCGTACCAGACTGTTAGTCTTTCCATTAGGCTATGTATAATCCGACGACCGGTTGGCGCCGCGGGAGTGTAAGCGACTGTTACGCTGAAGGTCGCGGGTTTGATTCCCGCTCTAGTCAAACATTTGTGTGTTTGAACATGGATGTTTGTCTTGGTCTGGGTGTTTCTATGTATAATGTGTATGTATTTACAAAAAAGTACCTATATGTATGTTTATCCATTGCCTTGTACCCATAGTACAAGCTCTGCTTAGTTTGGGAGTTTATTATTATTTATTTATAATAGGTACCTATGTATAAAAATCCCCAAATTAATTAAAAAAAATCCATAAAATATATCCAGTCAAAAGCAGCTCTCTGTTTTTTATTGAGTGAAACGTGTTGGAAATCCAACGCTTTCCACATTTCACTTAGTATGATAGTTCTCATACTTTGTGTGTTATTTTGAGAGGTGCCTTGAGAGTAAGAACAATGTGTGGACAGCCGGCGATGACACACACATGTGAGATGACGGAAACACGTGCCACTCAGTGCGCCATTGTAGCTGTTACACAGAAAATAATAGCATCAGGACAGTCCTTACTAACAGCATATTCTAAAGAAAAAAAGAAAAAGAAAAGTTATTTTATTCGTAACACGCAGACAAATAAAGGGCACAATAAAGAGCAGCACAAGAAAACCAATACTTACACACTATAAAAAAAATAAAAAATCGATGACTTCTAGACTTAAAAATACAATGTAGTCTTTTTTGTGGTATGCGTAAGTGGCCATCAGGACAGATGTCCTTACTCACGGTATATTTTAGACTTAAAAATATAACGTAGTCATATTTCGTGCGCGCGTGTAGCCGACTTTGGTGTCGGAGTTTTCATACCGTCAGACATGCCTCCGGCATGGCCTGACGACTGTTGTCTTGAGATTAGGACCGGGACCAACCCTTTATGTGCTATCAGGAGCACGGTAGCGATCAGATATATCACTCAGACCTTTGCCACACTTGACGGAATTTCCGTCGTGGATCTTCCGTTACGGTAAACGCTGAGAGCAATCGAAGCGACGGATCATCCGCATAGTGTGCTTGGTATTGGCTATTTATATACAATAACTTGTATAGGCGTTCCGTCGTGGAAGATGCGCAACGGAATTTCCTTCAAGTGTGGCAAAGGCCTAAGGGCTGCCCATAGCAGCGATTATACATTTTATTTTGATTTAGCCGCTTCTGCTCGATCCTGTAGGAATTTCGAAAAATCTCTTCTTAGTGCCCCTTTATGGTTCTCAAGGAATATACAAGCCAAACTTCAACTCTTTGTGCCTTGTCGGTCAGTCAGTCAGTAACGCAAGAATGTATTTTTTTTATAGACTCACGTCTGTATCCCCGAAAGGGTAGGCAGAGGTGTAATATTACACCCACATTTTGCCAAGAATTTAACATATACAGATAATAGCACAAGGCTTCCTTTTTGCCACTATAAGCGATACTCATATGGGCAGCACTGGCCATGCTGAGGAAAATACATTGGGTGTCAGAGGTGTGATTTGACTACTGCGTGAGTGCGTAAGCTAGCATTGATGCATGCATATCCATGCTTCAACATCAAATGTCCATAGTAGTACACACAACCAAAAACCAAAAGATCGCCGATCTACGTTTTTTAAAAGCATTGTGTTCACCTTTACATACATACTACAAAGACTCACGCCTGTTTCCCGGAGGGGTAGGCAGAGACTACGGACCGCCATTTGCAACGATGACATACCTCTCTTGCTTCATTCACTCCCATCAAGTTTCTCATGCATGCTCTTCTGTTTAGGGTACTTCTGACCTGTCCTTTTTTTAGGATCTCTCCAATCTGGTCAGAGGATGTCCACCTAGGTCTTCCCCTTCGTCCTGTCCCATGTGTTCACCTTTAAACTGGATAATCTTCTGTTATACATCGAGCGACCCCGAACGAAGCTATTTTTCGGAACACTAAATGATTTCTCACATTTTGACGACCATCAACTTTCCTAGCGGCGGTTTTAAATAGTCGTTAATTGATTTCCTGGTAATCTGGCCTTGTAAATCACCAGGTTTTGTAATGGTCCAGTCAGCTGCATTAATATTTATTTTCTTTGATATAGATAAATCTACGTATGAATCCTGTACATATTATTGTATTGTAAGGGTAGCATATGGACTTAGCTTTCGTTAGTTTATTAACCAATATGAATGTATATTCTGTAAGTAGGATTTAATGAAAATAATTATACAGAAAGTCGTGTCAGCAAAAAAAATAATTCGCCTGGCTTTTCGTCAGTCTGCCACGTCTTGGGCAAACTTTAGAGCGGCGTTGATAAATACACACATCAACAAAGTCTAGGGATATTTTATGTTTCATCAAATATCTAAAAATCTATGAAGAATTTTCTGATACAGTAAATAGAAGAATCATAGATTATTTTAAGGTCTTTAATAAAAATAAAAAACATTTCGTGTTTTTTTTTGTTTTAAATAAAAAAATTAATTTTTTTAATCATCATGGAAAATTAGTATGATAACAACAAACATTTCTTCTTAAAAAACTATTAATTTTAATAAAAATGGAAAAAATCTTGTAAAATCTAATCATTAATAATCAGTGTTGCCACCTCTTACATTCATTACACATCGACATCGATTGTTAATACTTAAAATTAAATTGTCAATGTCTTGCTGCGGTATGAAGTCCCATGTCCTTTGCAAGTGTTCGTAAAGTTGTTGTTCAGTCGTCAAATTTGGTGGAAAATCTCTCAAAGCTTTTCGTTGTAACATGTCCCAGGCATGCTCGATAGGATTTAAGTCTAAAACTGGAATATCGTGCTCTCGGAGAGCGGTCGATACCAGCCGCGCCGTATGGCAAGGAGCATTATCGTGCATGAGTAGAAATTCATGGCCTATTTGAGTTCTGTGTGGGACAATAACGGGCTCTACTACCTCCTCGTGGTATTTTTGTGCAGTCATGCTGCCTTGGATCCAAACGAGTTGGGTTCGTCCGCCAAGACGAATTCCTGCCCACACCATGATTGTCCCGCCTTGGTATGGGTGGACCTCCTGAGGGTGCCGTAGACGGCTAACTCTCCCTGGAGCTCTCCAAACGCGAGTTCTTCGTGAATCCGGGTGAAACCCAAACCGGGACTCATCGGTGAACAGCACCAAAGACCATTGTTCGTCACTCCATGGTAAATGCTTCCGAGCCCACGAAAGCCGCCGACCGCGATTGCCACGTCGCAATGCTGGAACACGCAATGGTCTTCGAGCATGAAGATCAACTTCATGTAACCTTCTTCGCACGGTTTGGTCGCTTACCAGCAGCTGGTGGTCCTCCTGGAGCCTTTGCACTAGTTGCAGCGCTGTGATATTGGGTTGTCTTCTGGCGGTCATTTGGAGAAATCGATCCTGTCTCTGCGTAGTAACACGATATCTACCTGTGTGCTGTTCGGCCACATCTCCAGTACTGCGATAACGTGACCACAACCTTGATATCACATTTTGACTGGTATGTAGGGCCTCAGCAACGACGCGTTGAATTGCACCATTTTCTAACATGCCCACGGCTCGTAACATTTCATCTCGACTCAAATGACGACGTGACATGACTTTTAAAGTTCGTACGTCACGTTAAATTAAAAAAGAAAAACAATTAAAAACCCTTTTCATTAATAATTATAATAAAACAGTTTTAACTTTCTTTAATGTAACGAATTACTAGCAAATTTGCCGCCATATTTTGTTTATTATTTTGTTTTTTTTCTTTCCATGTTCAAATTTTGAAAATAGAATAAAAGAGGTTTTAATCTGTATATTAACTTTTTGTGGAAACTAACAAGGTTCTAAACTATAAACTCGTAAATAATTTAGGATTAAGATATCCCTAGACTTTGTTGATGTGTGTAGTGTCACTTGACGACTTTACTCGTGATTGTATCTTTTCGTCTTTATTTGTGGCTAAGGTACACTTGTTTAAAAAAAATCTATAATAGTACACTAATGGTAAAAAAATCACTGTACTCTCTGTATAGTCTAGTAATAATATCTATATATTCTGTTCACAAATAATTTATGTTGGAAATTGTCACAGCCCTATCGATAAACACATTTTATGATGCGACCTATTAAAATTGACTGAAGTTCTCCTTTATCTAGTTTTAGTGTAAAAAAATATCTGTTTCGTATAGAAATAGACATAGATGTAATTATAGCATTGATAGCTTAAGGGCGGTTTCAGATTAGCGTATTTTTCTGCGCGTATACGGTCGTTTCAGCATACGCGCTTACAAGCGGGCTACGATAGGCGCTTCAAAAAACCCGACTCGCGTAAACGGGCATATTTCGGCGTGTTCGCTCGAAACGGTAGTGACATCTTGTCAGTGTCAACATGGATTCTGACGGCTCGCAGCTTATACGAGCTTAGAAGCGCGTCAACGCTCGTACGAATTGCGCGAATGCCAAAAGTCGCGCCTATACGCTTCCAAAAACGAGCTTATACGCGCCTATAAAACGCTAATCTGAAACCGCCCTAAAAATCATCTCCGCATAGCCAAAAGATCTATAATAAGAAACAAAAGTGTTCGTCCCAAGCTCCTCTATCTTCCCGAAATCAACAGACCGCAAGCAATACTACTATTATCTGTGTCATTAGTGATAATAGTAGTATTGCTCGCGCTTTAGTCGAACCGGTGGCGTAGCGGGAATGTAGACGACTGCCACGCCGGAGGTCGCGGGTTCGAAGTCAAACATTTAAGTGCGTGAACATTGATGTTTGTCTTGGTCTGGGTGTTTCTACGTTTAATGTGTATGTATTTACAAAATAGGAAGTTTATATGTATGTTTATCCATTGTCAAGTACCCATAGTACAAGCTTTTGATTAGTTTGGGACTAGATAGTGTTGTGTGAATGTGGTAGAATATAATATTATTATTATATTATATTAATGGGACACGCTATAGATAGCTAGAAACATAAACTCTTTTAACTGCTGTAGAATAGTATGCATATACATTATAATCATAATTAATATCATACCATACTATAGGAACTTATTAAATAACTAGACTACGCCCGCGGTTACACCCGCGTTATTTAAGGCTACTGCTCTGCTACCGTCGCTGATGTTATATAGCCTATAGCCTTCCTCAATAAATGGGCTATCAAACGTTGAAAGAATTTTTCGAATCAGACCAGTAATTCCTGAGATTAGCGCGTTCAACTAAACAAACAAACAAACAAACTCTTCAGCTTTATATACTAGTATATGGCCTTATCCGATAATATCTGTGGATATGATCAAAATAACTTCTAAAAATTATTTTCAAAGAATAACGTTCGTAACGAACACTCGACTCATTTTGCGGGACAGTCTATTTTCCCTGGTTTACCTTCAGTGTTTTTCATTCATCAGAAAGTAGATATGTCTTTCAAGCTAGGCCCGTCAATTCATGTCTTGTAAAAATAGAGATAAACATTACCTTGTAAAAAACAATGAATGTGAATTAAAACGTTCGTCAAAGTTTACGCATTACTGTGTCTATACAAACATTACAAGCAGTATCAATGTAAGCTATTAGTGCGGCTGTAAATATTTGGATATGTGTTCTACTACGGCTTATTACATCAGTACCCAGTAGTGTTCGGTTATAATCGGTTATAATATTTGCCGGCACGTGTGGTGTTGTTTAAGGGTTCTATCAGACAGAGAGCGGTCACGCGGTCAAGCGTTCAAGCGGTCAGTTTTGCGTTCTTTGTGTTATATTACGTTACATAGACCGCGTGACCGCTCTCTGTCTGATAGACGCTATGTAACGTAATATAACACAAAGAACTCAAAACTGACCGCTTGAACGCTTGACCGCGTGACCGCTCTCTGTCTGATAGAACCCTAAGTAGTTGTCTAATCACTGTCATTGCGTTGTATTGTAGGTTTTATATTATTCGTGTGGAATAACTCGCACAGTCGAACAACTTCCCGCTAGACCACCATAAGGGCGAGAATCGCTCAGCAAGACATCGTCGCTTCAAATGCTATTTTACACGCACATTGACACTCGTATATAAAACTTTCGTTTCTAGTGTGCCTCGAGCCAAGGGATTCTTTTTCAAACTGGCCTTTGTCTTTGGCATTTTTGTCTAGCGCCGACTTGTTTGATTGTACCTATGTATGTACGAAATACAACAGTAATCTATACTGTTGCGTTTCTTTTGGTGAGTGAGAGTGCCGGAGGCTCCATCCCCTTCTCTTTCTCCCTCAAAGCACTCCTTCTACTATTCCTCTTCACATCCCAACGGGTAGCACCGCGCACTCGTGACTCTTTCGGTGTTGCGTATGTCCATGAGCGGTGGTAATCGCTTACCATCAGTGTGCTCATTCTCTCATCAGACCTATGGTATAAAAAAAGATATGACTGAAAATGTGGGTGTAATATTACACCACTGTCTACCCCTTCGGGGATATAGGCGTGAGTCTATAAATAAAAGTAAAATAAAAAAAAAAACATGACTGAAAATTGAATTTGTCACAAACTGACCGCCTGACCTCTCCCACCTAATGAAATGCTTACAATCTATGGTTTAGAATTAACAAGCTAAATAAAGAATATTTGAACATAGACTAATATATTATAACTGGAAATTATTTGAAGTTCTTCACGTAACAACTGACACTTTAGCCGGGACTGACGCTCTCCGATGCACGTGGTAAGCGATAATTAACATTTTTACCTCAGCAGCTCAAACTTGCCGCTTTTGCTGCGAGACAACAGTGATCAAAACGCGATTTTGATTCGAGCGTGGGTCAAAGTAGCTTTTTAATTTTTCAATCTTCAGTGCCACGAATTGACATTGTTCTGCCATAAATTTGAAACTTTCGAATTTTACTGTGCTCTGTCTCTTTCACATGCATATAAAAAAGCGAGTGAAAAAACAAACCTCTTCGAAATTAGATTTTGGAATTCGACCTCAAAGAAAACACGTTCGGAAACGCGTAATACCCTAAAATTTAAAGATATTTGTAATAGAGAAATATCTAATTGTACCTTTAATAATTGTAAATTTTAAACTGTTTAGCATGATTTAAAATCATATAAAAATGAAATACACGTTATTTCAATCTATTCCTGTTCATTTCTATGTCGCCTAAGTAATATGTGTTCTCATTGCTGAGGTGAAAAGTTATGTGTGCTACACGAGAGCAAAGATTTTTTCATCTCGTGCTGTTGAATCCCTCACTACGCTCAGGATTCTAACTTTGAATCACTCGCCACGCTCGTGAATCAATCATAGAATCCTTCGCTTGCTCGAGACTCAAAATCAGCACTCGAAACACAAAACAACTTTGCTCTCTTGTTGCACAATAACTATTGAATCCACATTCATAGCTTCGAAAAGTCAGTGATGCGCTACGTGGATTTAAACCCGATACCCTCTGCATGGTAGTCTGTTGGTGTCTCCACTAGGCTATCGCTGCCTCCAGTCAGAGCTATAATTATCAGGTGTTATTGCATCTAACATACTTGTTATGAAGGAACCGCATATTTGTTTGAGTAGAACATAAAATATTGGTTTTGCGCTAGCATGTGTGTATTTATCGAGAATATTTTAGCACGTGCAACGGATACAGTGAAATACTGTTCCAAATAATATGGATATGTTTAGAAAGGACACTAACGTACTCAAAGTGCTGCAACTGCCAATAATAGCAAAGATAACATGGTCGTCGAGTAGAGGGTTTCATTTAAACCAGCGTCATATATTGCTGCCTTTTCGAAGTATTGTTGAGTTGAATCATTGAGCAGGAATAGTTTTATAACAAATATAAGAATAGTATAAAACAAAAAGAAATAATTACTGCCTCCGTGGTCCAGTGGATCGGAGGTCCCGGGGTCGATTCCTGGGTCAGGCAAAGTGTTACTGGGTTTTTCCAAATTCTCAGTAGTAGCACGGAGTCTGGTGATGTGCCCGGTAATAGGCTCGCCCCCTATCACGTGGGGTCTAAAAATTCATGGCAAAATGTGGGTCCAAATTACACCTCTGCCTACCTCTTCGGGGATACAGGCGTGAGTTTATAAAAAAAATGATAATAAACTAAATAGTATTTATCGATAAAAGAAAATATATTTATTAGCCTTTTAATACAAAGTAAGTATCGTAGTAAAAGCAAATTTAATATCGCGCATAAATGAAACTACATTCCAAGGATTGCAGCCAGGTTTTGTTTGCTTAAAGATTAATACCTCTCGGGATACCTTTCAGCATCCATCACTGAACATTATGCAATTTACAAAAAGGCACAGCTCTGAAATGTCTTTAGAAGTACGTACATACCAGTAATTAAAAAATCTTCAAGAGTCCCTAGAGAAAATTTTAGTTTTGGACTCGTTTACTGTTCTATCGCGGGACTGGGGTTAGATTCCGGGCTGGGGTTAGGATTGGGATAGGGGCATTTACTGCCGCCACAGTGACTCCCACTCTCACTGTCGTAACAATCCTTACTACACACAGACTCACACGAGTCTCTCTTAGTGAGCGCCATCTGCATTTTGTCTAAACAAGCACACTGTGTAGACAGACCTTTCTCTGTATCGCCATGAGTAAATGCACCTTCGTGACGCAAGAAGTCCTGCATTCTTGCAACCAACGTACAATCTTTACTCCCACACGGACCAATAAGGTCATCAATCTCAAATTCTAGATTGTCTTCATCGACCAGATTCTCAATGTAAGCTCGCATGTCTCTAGCGATTCTACAATCTGGTCTACCGCAAGGACCTCTAATGTTGGCAATGTCGAATACATCACCACGTTTCTTCACTTTCTTGCCAGCGTCGATACACAGAGGACAAGGGTCACTCAGCGCCTCCTTCTTAAATCTTTCAGCGAAATTACCAGGAGGCCAACCCGTCTCTTTACAATAACATTTTCTATCGATATCTGTGGCTTTTATTCTCGGCTGTATCGTAGGTCGAGGTGTCAACATTCTCATATTGTCATTGCACGATACGATTATCTTTCTTACATAGTCAATAATAAATTTGATATCTGGACATGTTTCTGGCGATCTGTACTTAGATTCCGGAGGTTTATCTGCGTGATCCATACAACAATAGTCTCCTTCGTTGAAGAAGGTAAGGTTAGCTGGTGGAGCATTCTTATAATCCGCGTACTTGACTTGGTTTAGTTTCGGTTTCGGCTTTGGTTTATCGATTATGAATTGGTTTTTGATCTTATTACAATTCTCTGTAAACTCTTCGTCTGTTGTCTTGAGTGTGCATATGTAAGATGTTGTTTTGGAGTTCATGCCAGTGTAGAGCCATTTTCTGACGCTCGGGTCTTCTGAGAGCGTCCTGAATGCAGTCGTGACTCTGTTGGTCAGGTACGTCAGTTTTACTTGCAGTGTTATCTTTGCCATCATATTACCTGTTCTCTCTTGGAATATGTTGTAATCGTCTTGTACTGTCACCGGAGGAGGCGATTCGCAGTTGTAGATCTTTTGCAAATATTCTATGAAAATTGGATCCCATGGGATGTTAACTGAACCTATGTAAACCAAATTGTCTTCTTTGCTCCATAGAGAGACCTCTAAGGGGCACTTTTTCATGTTTTGTATGAGGAATTCAGCACTGCTAGCAAAGAGTACAGATTGACCGGACTGTATCTTGGGTTCTGGCGGTGGTAACAAAACAACGCCCTTTTTTCCCTTCTTACCTTTTTTGGGTTTTGGTTTCTTTTTCTTCTTTCCCTTTTTCCCGGCAGGTTCAGGGGGTAGAGGAAGTGGTTCTGGCATTACTATGTACATTTGCTTGGGATCTCTCAATTCTAAAGAGAAAACATCGGCGAAGTCACTTTTTATCACCAAGAATCGACTTTCGACGAGGCTTGTCACTTTTTCCATCACCACTTCAAAGAGAAACATGCCGGTGGTCATAGCCATTTTGTTTTAGTTTTACTTTATGTTTCTCACTTGAAAATTTGAATTGCTGTTGGATAGATTAATTGTTTATTTTATTTTGTACATTTTTTGTTGTTGTTGCTTCGCAGTGTTGACTGTCAGTTGCATTATCTGTTGTGTCAGTAATTGTCAATAGATATAGATACCTACCAAAAGAGTTCGTACTAAGAAGTAAAAAAAAAAAATTATGTATACTACTTTGTGAGTATTATGAGCAATGAAAATCAAATAATTCAACTTTTAATATATTCCTATAATAATTGTCGACGCCGGTTAGCCCGATTGTCGACCGTAACGCTTTCCTGCAAGGCGCAAATTAATTTACTTTATATCGAGCCATACACTCCATCAATCATACTTCACCTTACACGAACACGTCACATATACGTCATACACACACCTCCACTCACAACCATCTCAACCACGACACCTAACAGAACGATCCACCGAAATAATATTGTATCCACCTAAATCTGGATTAAAGGAACATTAGTCCAGCCCATCTGCATTTTCTTTTGTTCATCGTGAACTATAATTGATTGATTGATTGATTGATTAACACTTTAATGTACACCAGTAAACATGAGGACATACAATATTAACTTAAATAACTTAAAACTAGTAGCACAATATGGCGGTCTTATCGCAAAATGCGATCTCTTCCAGACAACCTAGTTTGGAATACAATGAATAAAAGTATAATAGTGTGGGTTAAGGTGTACAATGAAGAACAGTGTCATAATAGGTAAAATAATAAAACATAGTATTATGTCAAAACAATGTTATATAAGTAAAAACATAAAATACGTATAAATTGTACGTACATACAATACATATAATAATACTAATACTAAATTACTGAATGGCAAAACAATACTTATATACAGTAGATAAATAAACTACATATATACCTACTAAACATTATAATATACATAATATAAGCTATATATACAAATATATATAATTATATATATCTAAATATATTTATTAATATATACCTACAACTGTCATGATAATTGTGACAAATAATGATTTGTTACAAGTTTTTTAAATACAGGGAGAGATTGAGCCCGTCTGATTGTTTCGGGTAACCCATTCCACAAACGTACAGCTTGCACTGTGAAGGATTTTTGAAAGAAAACTGTGGAGTGAGTAGGGACCTTCAATTTGAGATTCTCTGATGATCTCAAGCACTTCGAATGAGTGTCATGTAGATATTCGAATCGTCGTTTAAGAAAAGGAGGGAATGAAGGATTAAAAAGTATATTATATAGAAGGCAAAGGATGTGAGTATTCCGTCGAAGGCAGATTGGCAGCCACTTGAGCTTGTTACGAAATTCAGTGATGTGGTCATATTTACGTAAACCATATATGAACCTTATGCAGAAGTTTTGGAGGCGCTCAAGTTTATCTAGCTGGTCCTCATTGAGATCTAGATAGCTGGCATCGGCATAGTCCAGAATGGGAAGAAGAATAGATTGCACAAGTGCAATTTTAGTAGGTATGGGAAGGAAATTGCGTAACCTTCTCAGTGATGCAGCGGCAGCAAAAAGTCGTCGACTTATATTTTGTAATTGGACAGTCCAAGATAACGTTCTGTCAATGTATATCCCCAGATTCTTCACTTCTTTACTAATAGGAATTGAGACGCCACCAAAAGATACCTGGGGAAGCAACGACCAAGACACCTTAGACATCAGTCTAGAACTGCCGACAATTGTGATCTGGGTCTTCGTATGATTAATCATAAGTCCGTACATAACGTAATTATGACTTACTCAAATTATTCAGATTGAAATCTATATAACAGGATGATATTCTTTACTGATTCTACGGGATATATACCACGTACCTTTATTTTGAGTAACCGATATGCATTTTATGTCTCTTACTGCTTCATGTTTATGCCATGCTGTGATATTTACCTTTAAAATGTTGAACTCTATGCATTAGTCTTTACCTACCTTACGAGTACAGTAAAGTTTTGGTATTCGCTGATGAATATATATTCTAGGCAAGCATGCACCATTGCCCGCGTTGTACCGCTTAGCATAAGGTCGTGGTCAAACGTTTGCTTAACCGCATTTGAAAAATACATTGCCAAGATACTGGCATGCCACTGGAGTAACCTGGCTTGCCGTGCGGAATAAGTCGGTAATGTTAAGCAACACTTGCACAGGCTACAACTTGAATGGGTGATCACGTGTGTGATTTACATCAGAGCGCTACCGTGCCTCAGAGGACACGTAAATCCGTCGATCTTGGACAAGAATCGTTAGGCAATGACTGCGGCCTTCGGGCGGTCCGAAGACTCTGACACTTGGTTTACGTAAACAGCTCTTCCTTACTTTATATATTTTACGTAAACTATATACGCGACTGCGGTAGAGGAAGCGTCTTGGTTTTATCTCAAGAGCATTGTATATTTTGTTTCCTGTTAAATGTATATTAAAAGCGCGTAAAGCCAGCTGAAATCATTAACAGGAAGGTCGTGACATTGTAGACGGCGTTTGAGACGCTAAAAATTTAATCACTTTTTTGCACGGTTAATTTATTTTTAACTTTGTAGAGTATGTAATGAATAATGGCGATTCTGATGTGAACTAGAAGGAGATGGAATATGGCCATATGATAAAATAATATCAGATTCCTCCTGTTGAGCACGGACCTCTTTTCACAGTGATAAGAGTTATTTCATAGTCCAGTATGCTGTCCAAGTTAGTAGGTTACACATGACTTTCGAGAAAATTATGACGAACTCTCAGTCATGCAAGTTTCCTCACGATGTTTCCTTCAGTTTTTTAGCAAAAGATTAATAGTAATTCAAGACCCCAAAAAAAGCAGTGGTCGGGCGCTGTGGGTTTGGGCTAGTGGAGAGCCCAACAGATGGCTATGCAGAAGGTCTCTGCATACCAATCTCTTGGTCTCTCCACTAGGCTATCGCTGCTTTTATGTCAAATTTGATTGCTTACTACGTTTGACGTGTCGTAACATATTTAACGTGTATTAAATAAAACGCGCACAGTGGAATGCGTCGTTAATCCGACAAAATGGCTGCTCAGTTTTGAATGTAGTGGATGCACTCTTTCATGGCCCGGTAGAATATAATATGGCATGTACACATATAATGCTACTTAAACATTTTAGTAAGACAAAGAAATCCATTTATTTCATATGACTGGGTATTACGACAGCTATATAACAGGTTCACTAGTAAATAATTTATTTTCATACCGCAATATAAACTTAGGTATGTCCCATAACTAGTAAATGGGATCATTGTGGGTCACCCTGCGTATCACTACACGCTTGGAAAGGAGGAATAAGGCTCCGTTTAGTATTCATTTGGTTACTTTTTATATCTTCTTGATCATTCGTGCTGTCATTGAAAAATACCTAGCAAAAGCAATTTACGCGATCCGAGAATCTAACCCGTCACACCCGTAACCCGGAACCATGAGGATTAACCTCACACGGGTGGCGAACGCTTCTTAAAAATAGGAAGAAAACACCAAATACCGGCATTCTGCCAACACTCAGCTCCGTACTTACCATACACGTTGTACAATGTAATGTTTATTTAGATACAGATGCCGCGTATATTTAGACGGTAATGTATGTGATAACGTTCGAGACACGCCGCCCGACAATTGGCCCGCTTCCCCGCATCTCGGCAAGATTTACGAGGTAACCAGCACATTGAGAGCGAACAGGAGCATTAACCTTACTGGCCTTAACACCGGCACCTTTGCAACGCATTGTTTAATGAGCACGATGACATGATTATAGACTAGGTTAGATAGTTCGCGGCACAAGTTATGAGTGCTGAAGGTTGGATACCCGTGTGATGTGTTTATTTTTTTTTATTATCTCACGCTTGTATCCCCGAAGGGGTAGGCAGAGGTGTAAATATTACACCCACATTTCGCCATGAATTTTTAGGTCTCACGTAATAGCGGGCGAGCCTATTGCCGTTACAGGGCACATCACCAGACGCCGGGCTGCTACTGAGTATTCGGAAAAACCCAGTAACACTTTAGACTGACCCGCGAATCGAACCCGGGACCTCCGATCAGCAGTCGCATACGCTATTCACTGGACCACGGAGGCAGTGTGATGTGTTTATATTACTAATGTTGTGTTTTTATTGTTTCAGCGTTAACAGTGCGATTCCTGACGAAGCGCTACATCGGTGAATACGATCATCAACAAGGTTAGATATACTTGATTATGAATATCCTACATTTAAATTATTATCTCTTGGACACATACTAAGGAAAATAATGGCTCGCTTTCATCGAGAGTGTTCACACGTAAGGTGTCGTTCACACAGTAACCATCCGATTCGGTTACACATAAACAGTAAAGACAGGAGCATGAGATAATTTGGTTTAATGTTACGATGTTTCGCGAGCAAGTCGTTTTCTCGTTTGGACACCGTGTGAATAGTTCAGTATCGTATTTACTACTACGTTCGTTAAAATCTTATGAACGGTATGAGGGAAAATTATGGTTGTGAATAGCGGCTAGTCCGTGACCGTAAAAGTACGTTTACAATCCCGCCGATTTCCTCGACGTTGCATCGAACTAAGTAGTAAGAGAGGAGGCTATCATTATATATGAATTCGTATTATACAACCAGAGCCAGTTTCACCACTTCTGGATGGGCCGTACCTACCTAATAATCATCATCATCATCATCATCAGCCATGTATATATACTGTCCCACTGCTGGGCACGGGCCTCTTCTCACTATGAGAAGGGTAAGACCATAGTCTATCACGCTAGCTAAGTGCGGGTTGGCAGACTTCACATGTCTTTCGAGAACATTATGGTGACCTCTCAGACAAGCAGGTATCCTCAAGATGTTTTCCGTCACCGTTAAGCAAGCGATAATTAGCAATTTAATACTCACTTAATTTCGATAAGTCATTGGTGTGCGCTGTGGATTCGAACCCGAGACCCTCTGCGCAGCAGTCTGTCGGTCTCTCCACTAGGCGGTCTATCACTGATGTACCTGATAAATTGAAACGAAATTTATGTGTGTTTTCTGTCAAAGTTATTTATCAGCAACTGATCAGAGAGCGGTGGAACCAGTCACAAATATTCTACGTGTAACTGATACAATTAATGACTACACCGACCAAATTCACATTTCTGCTAATGTCATCCACATCATGCCTATTGTGTATAGTTTGACATGTATCAGCAAACTTCTCAAAGTGTCTACCCAATGAAATAAAACCACTTCATTACAATAAATAACATTCTAAAATATATTTCTTACATAAAAAGCCGATATCAATATATTTCTTGAGCAAGTGCTATCTGTTTATTTTTCTTAGCAATTGGCGCCATTAAGACGCTTATGCCAGATTGACAGACAGTTTGGACACTGACAAATTGACAGACATATTAGTTCTTCACTTTGTTTACAAAATAAAGTTAGAATGTTGTTGTAAAATTGATATTTTAATATCCATATCAAATAATATTTGATACATTTTTACGGATGCGTAGTATGTGTGGGGTAAGACTGATTGATAGAATTCCGAATGCAGAAATACGAGAGCGATGTGGTCTGAAAGAAGGTGTCGTGACAAGAATTGAGAAAGGAATGCTGAAATGGTTTGGGCACGTGGAGCGAATGAGTGAAGAAAGAGTGACGCTTCAAATTTATGAGGCTAACGTGTGTCGGCAAGTCCGACGCGGCAGACCTTGTCGGACATTCGTCGATCAGATTGGGGACATCTTAAAAAATGGCAAGGTCCAAAGCACCCGCAACCGGCGAGCATGTATGAACAGGGTAATGAATGTAGAAGAAGCGCGTGAGGTTTGTAACGATAGATGCAAGTGGCGTTCCGTTGTCTCTGCCTATCCCGACGGGAAAAAGGCGTGAGTATATGTAGGTATGTATGTATTTTTACGGATACTGGACCGGTTTGAATAATTATTTGTGGAGCTTTTAATGCTTGAAACTTTCGCAACTTATACGTATAAGTACCATCTGATATTTATGTAACGGTTTTTAGTTTCCCCGTGACATTATTTATTTAAATTTAACCGTTTCTTCCCGATCCTGTCAGAACTTCGGGAAATGCCTTCTTAGGTCGCCAATGAACATACATGCCAAATTTCAGCTTCTTGCGCCCAATAGAAATCCTTGATTAAATCTAAAAAAAAAATATTTTTCTTACCTGCCTGTCAGTAATGCAAGAATTTTATATAGGTATACAGATTTCACCTCTATCTTCAAATATTAAAGACATATAGCCGTAACATAGGTATCAGAATATAAGGCTTTGACTGTGAATGCCAAAGACCTCGATATATATGTACTAACGTTCCAAAGGCAATCTGATACTGTTTGGTCTGTTAGGTAAGACAGCGTAGCATGTTTCAATTAATGAACATAGCCACCGTATGTCATCGATATGTCAGTGTGGTTCTTAGCAGGAAAGCGCTTTGAGGATCACGTTTAATAAGATGAACGGACAGTAAACCTTGACTAGGCTTTGATGAATATGACAAAGGCAGATTTTGGGTGCAAAATGTTGCATTTAGGAGTAAATACTTACTTGCTACATGAGCATTGAATTTACACACATCTTCATTGTTCAGTCGTTCCCCCATTTATGAGGGTCGTGATCAGCAGTTTTATATACAGGGTGTAAAAAGACCCTAACGAAAACTGAAATCCCATGTTGTACCAGTCACTATGAACATTTTTTACTTCGGCACCATACCTGGGAAATTACTGGTTCAGAAGATATTGAGGCTTAAAGTTAGTATGGATTTTCTAATTAGGTACAAAATTGATGCATTTACCCCGCAAAAAATATGAAAACTCAAAAAAATCGTTTCCCAGGTATTCTTTTTGGTTAGTATGACTTGGCATGATGTCCACTACGAGTAGACTTCGGCTTGGTGATGGGTCTTGTGACACCCTGTATGTTAATGACTAGTCCCCATCGGCCCATAGTTGCCTTCACTCTCGTCCCGTCTGGTAGAAATTCTCGAGGAGGTATTAGTATTAACTATGTATTAAAACTGTCGTTGAACGATTGTGACGAAAATAACACGAATATTTCAGTAATTGCTTCAAAATATTTGTCGCTCTTATATACACACTACGGTATCCGAAACATTTAAAGAGGAAAGTGAGACCTACTAAAAGCCCATTTGTAATATCCCAAGACATTTTTATTGAGGAAACAAGAAACTGAAATAGATGCGTAGTATTTATATTTTCGTTCTATTTTTAGAGTCCATTCATCATACCAATTTACGACGCTACATTAACAGATCTAACGGCATGACGGCGACTAATGAATGAGTTGCCTTATCATCATTAGCTTTGTTTATAATTTGTCCCACTGCTGGGCACTCTTTTTTTTCTGTACAAAATACAACTCCCGTACTTCGAATAAATCCTGTTTCGCGGGGGACTTTACACATACGGTCACAAAGTACACCCAGACTCCACGGTATCTGCCGACAAGTAAAGCTGCCGTATGCATAAGCTCCGTTAGCTTCAACAAAGAGCTCAGATATTTACATAGAGGCGCATTTCCTATGGGCGTTCTGAAGACAAACTTTTTGTGACCCAAATTGCCGCTTGGCGGGGTGGCAGTCGCGCTGTGACAGCTGTCTCTACGAGAGCAAGAGAGACGAACATTCCTCCTGTGTATCTTAACTACGAGAGCAGGAGAGACGGAGAACGACCCCAGCGCCGCCAACGGCGCCAACTACGAACTAAACTGGAGACAGTCTCCACTTGGAATCGGCACACGAAATCCTTAAAAACTGCGCTTCTATGTAAATCTGTATTCATTGGCTACACTGCCTGCTGACACTGTGTCCGAAATTCAAACTGCATACAGCCGGTGCACATGCTGTCGGCAGTTACCGTTGGCAGCTCAGTTTAAAATAGCCTGTCCAAATAGTTTCAATTTCCATGTCTGAATATTGTCAGCCAAAATACAGCCTACCTAGGTAAATAGTATCGGTTTACATTTAAAAATAAATATGTACTGCATAGTGTCCAACAATAATGTTACCATTGTGAACGCATTTTCACTTGTGACAATTTCAAAAACCATTTCTGCATTATTTATTTAATTTGCTCACAAAGGCATTGTAAATCTAAAAATAATCCTTCAATATTCAGATTCCCAGAAAGTACATTTATTTTACTATGCCTTTGACGAATATTAATTTCAATAAATAATACCACACATTGTGTTACCAGTAACCTTTGTTACAGTCAGAATGTGTGCAAATAAACTTATAATTATATATATTTGATATGCTGCGGCAGAATATTTTTTGCTTTCATTCATAATTCATCTCTCTCTATCTATCTAAACGTCACGCCTGTATCCCATTGGGGTTGGCAGAGACTATGGAACGCCAAATGCTCCAGTCCAAGCATACATGTTTCGCTTCCTCGACATTCATTAACCTCGTCATACATGCTCCTTTGATTTGGCCCTTCCGTCGTCACCAATTTGGTCGGCGTAAGTCCGTTTTGGGCGTCCTCTACCGACATCTCCATTCATTCTTACTCGATACACTTCTTTCGTATTATCTTCTTTCATCCATCCGTTCCAAATGTCTAAACCATCGCAACATACCTTTCTCAATCTTTGTCACACATCTTCTTTCAAACCACACCTTTCTCGAATAACACTATTTCTCACTTTATCTGTCATGCTTACTCCGCACATACTCCTTAAAGCTCTATTCTCATAGAATTAATTATACTTTCGTGCTTCTTCTGCCATACCCGCGATTCACTCCCATACACCAGTGTTGGCGCCAAAACTCCCTGCAGTATATACTGCTAAAAATATAATAATTCAATCATCTCTATATTAAATTCTAACCCATAATAATTCTTTAAAGCGAATACCTTTCATCATATTGCAGGAAGAGTAAAAATACCTCATATTACGTTTAATACTAATATTGCATACACTTTAGCGAAAATATCAAGCTCGTCTAAGCTACGTAATGTGCCGAGATATTGGTAGGTTATTGGAATTGCATCTAGAACGCACCGCAATATCAATATTGATCACGAGAGGCAGGGCAGAGGAACCATGTCAAGTTATCTTTAGAACGATCTCATTCATCTGTGTAAGGAATTCTTGCGGTACTAACTGACTGACAGACAATAGCTGAAATTTGGCATTATGTTTCTTGGAGACCGGAAGAAGAGATTTGTCGATATTCTCAAAAGATCGTAAAGAAATAGTAAAAAAAAGCCGATCAGGAGGTCTCGAATTCGATTCCCGGATCGGGCGAAAGTGTTACTGGGGTATTCCGAACTCTCAGTAGTAGCACGGATTCTGGTAACGACAATAAGTACGCCCCTACCTAAAGTAACGTTGCAAAATGTGGATTTAATAAAACTTTCACCGCTGCCGACCCCTTCGGGGACATACAAGCGTGAGTCTATAAAAAGAAAAATGTTCTTGCGTAGCTGCGGGAATCCTCTAGTATTTCATAAAATAAATACTCGATATGTTTAGGAATTGTGCCACTGGAGAGCGGTATGCATTGTTCTTGATTGTATTGAGTTTGTATTGACGTAATATTTCAGTTTATTCTATTCTCGCTTATTGCTTTTGATTTCGATTCGTATTTTATATTTTTCTGTTTACTGTGTTTGAGTTGTGTGGAAATAAACATCTATTTCTATCTTGTTGTATTCTGCGTAAATACCAAGCTACATAGGTCTTTTACGTTCAGAGCGAATATATTGTTATGTAGTTTGACAAGTCGTGACATAGTGATGCCCTGTTAGTTTAGTGGTTGGTGACCCGGACTTAGCCGGAGGCTCGATGTCGACCAAGCATAAATATTTGCTTGATGAGTTGATTTATTCACTCATCGTCTCAGCCTAAAGAAGTCCACTGCTGGACATAGGCCTTCCCCAAAATGCTCCACAAACCGATGTCGAGCATCCAGCCGCTTCCCATAATCTTAACCAGATCTTCAATCCACCTTGCGGGACGTATGTCCAGTTGTCAAGTGTCCAGCAATATCAGTATATATATAGGTATATTTTGTTTTACGTGGTGGAAATCCCTTCGGATCTCCGACTCTTGGGGAAATGAGAGCCGGAGTATGTGGCATAACCACTAAAAACCACCTCGACTTTCTCATGTACCCGTGTGTCGGAGGGTAGGGTATCGCATAAGCATGCGTCGCTACCCCCCGACGGGTATTGGCCCGCCAGATGGTCAGGCGGGCCCCGAACAAAACCCCCTTGGCGGCGGATTAAGGTGTTGGGCTCCGCCGCCAAAACACCCAGCGGCCGCAGAGGATAGGGAGGAAGGCAACGCAACACCGCATCTCCTCTTCCTCTGCGGCCCTACCGCGACGCATCGAATGATGTGCCCCCATTGGGTCGCGGGAGATAAGGCGCGCGGCAACGCAACACCGACACGCCCCTTCTCCCGCGACCGTTCCTGAATGCGAGGGACAGACAGAACTGTCCCCCGCACCCGCACCGTTGGACGCATCCTGCGCAGGCCCTTCTAAGCCCACGCCGAGCGTCCACTCCCGGGATCTCTCTTAGCTTCACCGCGGGTGTCCAATCCACGGTAACTGAGCCCCCCCCACCACGACAAGGTCCTCACCTTCCCCTGGGATCTCCATCCCAGGGGGGAACAATATCAGTATATTGCTGGACAGTGGCCAACTGGACATACGTACCTACCACTAGAACCACTGGGTTGTGATGAACATTTTGGAAGCTTATGCTTTTTTAATGATTTAGTTTCTTTAGCAGGATGATGAAATACAACAAAAAATAATCATACGGTCATTTAAATTAACATTCAAGAATCAAAATAACATTGAAACAATTTAGGTTTTCTAAAAACAGAAATGTTATCATCAACTTTCAGGGCCTGTTAATTAAAAAAATTGTTTAGCTTGTTATACAATAAGGTGTTCTTACTAGTTACGAGAATTTCCTACATAAATAATGTTTTTTAAGTTACTTATCTGAATAAAGTTTGGTCATTCATTTTCGATGTGTGTTTAAAGATGTGCTATGAAGCTATTTAGAATTAAATGTAGTTATAACAGATTATCGATAACATCTTAGAATGTTCAAGATGTTGAAGCTATTTACTATTTAATACAGCTGTACAACTTAATGGAAATTATCGATTATATGTTAGAATGTTCTAGATGCACTTTTAACACAACAATGAGAGCAAACAACAAAGAGTATACCTGATAAAAGTCAAGTTCAGTTTTCTAGAACACTTAGTCCATTCAATAGGAGACACCTCTTTCAGTATAAAAGACCAATACACAATAGTGTCAAAGACATGTCACCACATTATGCAGTGCATCCACATAACATTGAGTAGTTTTCCAAGCTTCTTTTATAAACTAGTCGTGCCCCGTGGTCTCACTTGCTACAATTCTTTTAATGGATTTCGTACGACATAACCAAGAAAGGACAACGGACTACTTGTGTACCTATTTGTCCTTAAACTATTACGGGTACGGCTAACGGCATCAAATGAGATGGCAATTTACACTATTATATTTGCTCTATCACTTCGCCTGCACTATTAACAAATATTCATTCAATACAAACAGCACACCCAGAATCCAATTTGTAGAACAAAAGTGTTGTCTCTTGACACAACACTTCAATGTCTTTCGATTTTAAAAATTATTATTATCATTAATTGATTTGCGTAGCCCATGGATCGAGGAAGGCTATCGGCTATATTGCTATGAGCTATGGCTGTGAAGTAGTAGCCCTGAAAGAAGGATGTAACCGCGTGCTACCAAGTCAAAAATAAAATGGAAATCAGTTTTCCTCAATCCAAGAATAGAACCCAGACTCCCACGGCTAATAGTTACTTCTGCCGGTCGATGGACAAACAAATAGTGATTACATTCGATAGTTCAATAGATTTGTGGGGAACAGAATAAATATTTATCAAGCAAAGATCACAGTTCGTAACACCGGAAACGATTGGGTGAAATTAAAAATAAAAGCGTTGGTAACATCCGCCGGAACATTGTTGCTATGTACGTGATAAAAACATGTTTGTTTAGTTATGCCTACAGATCGATTAAGGCGTTTTAAACAGGATAATTTATTTATGTTTTTTCATAATTCACACAATTTTAAGACGCTGAAAACGGGAAAATTTTATTTATATTTTTTCATAATTCACATAATAGGCAACAAAATGTATTTTTGTCACGTTATATTGAAATCTTTAACTGGGAAAGACTTTTTAAAACTTGTTCATTATTAATACCTACTTATATAAACCTATAAATAATCAAGTGCACTTTGTTAACCATATTTATTTTAAGGATAATAATAATATTCTACCACATACACATCACCATCTAGTCCCAAGCTAAGCAGAGCTTGTGTTATGGGTACTAGATAATGGATAAACATACATACCTACTTAAATACTTTTTTTTTGTAAATACATACATATTATACATAGAAACACCCAGGCCAAGACAAACATCCATGTTCATGCACACAAATGTTTGACTTACGCGGGAATCGAATCCGCGACTCTAGGCGTAGCAGTCGCTTACACTCCCGCTGCGCCAATCGGTCGTCAAGGATACCAACAAGGTATACCTACTGCCATCGATATTTCGACACTATTGCTAAGACTCCAGTTTCCATCCTTCTATCTATCAGCGGGTAGAAATTTTGGCGTGTATATTAATTTAGGCGCTATTATAATAAAGAATAAATAAAAGTGCCAAAAATAAATTTAAGCGCTATTATAATAAAGAATAAATAAAAAGGCCATAGATTAAAGCCAGTTTCAATTATTTTGATACAAAGACAATCAAAATGCTTTATCAAATAAGAAATATAAAGTTATGCTTCGCGGTTTCCCTTCATTTTTCTCGCATTATTTTCTTTGTGTTCAGCTCCGTAGAGTCGTAGGGTGATGTGACATAGCAGATTGCCTTTCTAATGAAAATGGCTCTTATTTACAAATAAATTTCATTGATATGAAATGTATTTGTAGTTTCAGTTATTTGATTGTTCAAACAAACACTCTTCAGGTTTATAAAATTAGTTAAGATTATCTATTTTACTCAAAGGCAGCGATAGCCGAGTGGATATACCAACAGACTGCCATGCAGAGGGTATCGGGTTCGAATCCACGTCGCGCACCAATGACTTTTCGAAGTTATGTGCGTATTGAATTGTTAATTATCGCTTGTCCCGTGCCTCGGAGAGCACGTTAAGCCGTCGGTCCCGGTTGTCGTGAAGATCTTTGACAGTCGTTACAGGGCTTCAGTACCTTCTAAAATAATCTGACACTAGTCTAAACCATGGAATATCGCTGTCCCTTAGGGTTGCGGAGGTCAGACAGGCAGTCACTCTGTGGAAAACCTAATATTCAGCCAAATCCGGTTAGACTAGTAAGCGGACCCCAGATTGAAACTGGGATAACTCTAAGAGAAAGAATAAGTATCTCTTTTACTCAAAAACCCACCGGCAGACATTCAAGGTAATCATAAACATTCAGCGTCTATTATTAAGGAAAACACTAATAAAATAAAACAGATACGTTTTTCGTTTCCGTAAAACGTCGGTCGTGGTCAATTTCCTACCTACCTCCTTCCTGGTTGATAGTTGGCTACCACGCTGTAATTAACTATTTAGTCAAACATACAGCCCAGGGCTAACTGATTTATATAAATATATTTTTGTCATTGGATTTTATTTAAATAATATAATATTCCACCACAATTACACAACACCATCTAGTCCCAAACTAAGATGAACTTGTACTATGGACACTAGACAATGGATAAACATACATATGTTCTTTTCTATTTGTAAATATAAATATATTATTCGTGGAAACAACCATGGTCACGCACTTAAATGTTTCACTTGAGCGGGAACTGAACCCGCGACCTTCAGCGTGGCAGTCGGTTACAGTCCCGCTAAGCTACCGACTCGTCAAATACGTAGATACGATAAGTCTTGGTTGTCTGGCACATATCGCATTTTGTGATAAAACCACCTTTGTACAACTAGTTTTAAGTAAGTAATTTTATTTTAGATATTTGTTGAGAGTACAATAGTTACTGCACGGGTGACGTGCATTGCCATAAGGCGAGGTTGCAGTACAGTGCGTAGCTCGACCTCACCCCCCGCAAAAACAAAAACACGGCGGTGGCGTCAGCGAGTGAGCGCGGGGAGGGGAGGGGGGGGGGGTTCGTGTGTGCGTGTGCCACAGCGCAGCGTAAAAAAACCGTAGATGAGTTATGCGAACTTCAAAAGTGGCACATTAAAAACAGGCTAAATGTCTCATTTGGCTTTAGTCGCGTATGCGCTGCGGTCGGAAGCGCTCACTCTTTTACTCGCGTGTGTGTACGTTACATTTGAAAATGCCGTCTTGTGTAATGAGATTTTGCACAAACTATAGTAGGAAAATGACTAAAAGTTATGGAATCACTTTTCATTCATGAGTATTACAATATTACAACGTTTTATTTACAATTTATAGTAAATTCAGTATCACAAATAATAGAGTGAATAAAAAAAATTGGCATTTACCGAGTGTAAAAGAGAAGCAGTATTGTGCGTGTTCAAAGACTAAAAAACAAAGTATCCAGATGGGACATTCGTAATAATAAAATACTGATGTGTTTTTGTCAAGTAATAAAAGTGATTTGAGGCTGAATCAACACAATATATTATTATTATAGAAATACAAAATCATACGTAATTTACAAACATTCACGGATGATCAAGTCCATTCACTTGTTCTTGTTTTTCTCCTTTTAGTATTAAACAACTAAGTAGATTGTACTGCACAGATTTCGCTGCCGACCCACCGTACCCCTGGCAGTACCCCTGGGGTTACGGTGGGTCTTTCAAAGCTTAACCGTACTCCCAGATAATATTGTTGTGTAATAAGTTTATTAATTTCAGTTCGTTAATTTCAAGTTCTACTATTTTGTGGTATCATTCCCAGTAGCCCTATTGAATAGTTCTATGATAGAACTGTCCTAATTCTATTAGCACAACTTGATGAGGAGAATAGAACTAATGGGATAAGTAATAGGAAATGTCCCAGTCTAGTTCTATATATGTTTTTACAAGGGTATTCAATAGAACTACTGGGAATGATCCGTAGTGTCACGACATCGCGCTCATATATCCGAATGAATATGTTTTGTAGACGTTCATTTGTTTAAGGTGTAAAACAAATGAACGTCTACAAAACAAATGACTTATAGAAAGTGATCAGCTATCGATAGTGATTGCAGAAAATAGGTGCATGCAATTTTCAACCTAATTGACATTAGTCAGAATTTATAATTTTATTACCGTAATAATGCCAGAAAGCGAGAATAAACAAAAAAAGCGTTTGTCATGAATTGTCAATAAGGTCGAAAATCGCATGCACCTGTTTTTTGCAATCACTATCGATAGCTGATCACTTTCTGGTAGTCATTTGTTTTGTAGACGTTCATTTGTTTTGTAGACGTTCATTTGTTTTGTAGACGTTCATTTGTTTTGTAGACGTTCATTTGTTTTGTAGACGTTCATTTGTTTTGTAGACGTTCATTTGTTTTGTAGACGTTCAATTGTTTTGTAGACGTTCATTCGTTTAACACATTTTTATACATACATATTTATTTGGATATGTAAGCGCGATGTTGTGACACTACCCTTGTAAAACATACATAGAACTAGTGGGAAATTTCCTATAACTGTTTCCCATTAGTTCTATTCTTCTCATCAAGTTGTGCTAATAGAACTAGTGGGAAAAAGTATCACTAGTTCTATCATAGAACTGTTCAATAGAACTAGTGGGAATGATCCGACAGCGCTAGGATGATGATGACGACGGGTCTTCAACAGTACCACAGATTATACCTATAATATACAAAGCATTATAATCATTAGCAGTAATACCTAAACGTTTTATTCTCTAATTTATCTCCTTGTTGCACTATTTCATCGTACTAGCGCTTGTCTTCGCTTGTCTAAAAATACAAAAACGTAAGTAGTAAAAGTCATTATCATACGAGAGATAACACTGTTCAGTTTAATGTCCACGTAGCACGTTGGTACAACACTACGAGCATTTCAGCCAGGAGTACGGTTAAGCTTTAAAAGATCCACCATACCCCCAGGGGTATTGCCAGGGCTACGGTGGGTCCGCAGCGCACAGTTTTTATATTAACGTACTGTTTTAGGTTTCCATTGAATGAAATCAGAAGAATAAAATGTACTTTTTTAATAAATGTTATAAATAAATCACATCGACTTTTTATTTCCCTACCTTAAATGAATTAATCAAATTTACTTTGAGGCGAATTGAATTTACTCCAGACAGACAAATGGATCATGTCGCATCTGAGTCAAATTATTGTTTGTGAAACGGTCAGCATGATGTCACAATGCGCGTCGGTACAGAGAGTATATGTTTATCTCTTTTTCGCGCTTGCGATTAGATGTGCTATCTCACTTACACTTCTTATCTAATTCTTAGTGTGTAGACATATTTATATTAGTATGCGTACGCTTTTCGCGATGCGTGCCACTCGTAAGCGCCGTTTACCTTGTCATTAACCTGTCTACGGTTTCTTACTAGTATGTCTATGGTTTGAACGATTGAGTTTGGAATACGAATTACTTTGTACTTTTACGAAAACGTAAATGCGGGGGTGGAGGGGGATTTTGCGGAGCAACGACGTACGTCCGCCCTCAATCACGCCTAGACAGGCACTGATGAACGGCCGGCGAGCGATATAATGCCAACATTTTGACTATTTTTTTTCTTGGAGAAAAATGATAACGAAATTACGAAATCTGTTTTTACCAATTTTTTTAATACTTTGTAATACTTTCATATAAATTCATTATGGAATCTCTAAGCAGTACACGTTTAAAATTGTGATTTAGTGCCATGTTTGACATTTTTTTTTATCGAGCCAATCATTCCAAATCGTGTTTCTATCTTTACGATTTACTAGAAGATATGTTCAACTTTTATACTTTAATTTTTATTCATTAAAAATATGATAGTTCATGGGACTTTCAGACGTTCAAAAATCTTAAAAAGTACTGCAACCTCGCCTTAAGAGGCTACCTTGAAGGTCAAAAAATCGTGCAGAGGTCATCGCTAAGTGTTAGCTATAAAGTTGAATGTCGCACGGTTTTTACATGGCATGCCATCACGAAACTGTCTGAAATCTTATTTCGTTCATAACTCAAGTAATAATCGTTTTAGAGATAATTCGTTCAACCAGTCCCTATTAAACTAGCTCTTCTTTCGGTGAGTAGCAATTTTAAGGCGAAAAGTTAAGTATTTTTTTAAATATTCATAAAAATATTTAGAGAAAGCATGTTTTTCAAATTAAAATTCTATCGAGCGAAAATCTTCCAATGGTGTATCTGTCCAAGGAGTCCCTAGACAAAGACCTGATAAATAATATATAAAATTTTCACTTTGCTGGTGTGTCTCACTGCTTCAAAATCGGTAGGTAATCAAAAAGGGCATACATTTTCGAGGTAGGGCCTTAAGTGGTCGCCACGTCGTCTAGAACTGTGTTGACTGTTGTGGGTTCGACCCACAATTTGTTGTTTCAAGTAGGTGTACTAAATGTCCGAAAATAGAATGTTAATAAAGTCTCCCGCAACACGATATTTACTATTACAGAGGTTGTTATCTAATATATAAAATTCTCGTGTCACAGTTTTCGTTCCCATACTCCTCCGAAACGGCTTGACCGATTTTGATGAATTTTTTTGTGCTTATCCGGTATCTATGAGAATCGGCCAACATCTATTTTTCAAAAATAAAAATATATTTTTGCAAAACAACGTTTGCCGGGTCAGCTAGTCTTTTATAGAAATTTAAAAAGCAAAGGACCTGATATTTGCATAGCCGCCAGGCACGTAGAAAAGTGACGATATCTATTTAAAGCTCCGTACTCACTTGAATTCTTATCCGATAGTTTTACTTGCTTACAAGCAAAAATTACCGCGTGGAATGCAAAACACTAGACTTCAATGCTATTAAATTCTTGTAATTACAGAAATTATGAGCTGTTTCAGACTAGTGTGTCTGTGTCCCACGTGCGTATCATTTCATTTTTGGAAGTGCCTGAAGCCTGTCCTCACATGTAGGCGCGAACACGTGCCTTATGCCATACTAGTAACAACCACCATAATGACGAATCCAGTTGTTTAAAATGTGTCATAGTGCATTGCAACGCGTGTAAGCGCGTATGCCGCAACGACCGTATAGGTACGCGCAGGAAAAAATTACATACGGTTACTTTTTTAAAAAGACAACTCTCGCACTAGGAATAGGTACGCAGGATGCGTTGCAGGACTTTACAGACATACAACCAACGGACACAATGAACACCCAGACTCGAAACAACAAATTATGGATCACACAAAGTGTTGTCTCGTGTGGGAATCGAACCCACGACACTCGGCGCAGTGTTAAACGGCGAGGCGCCCGCCTAAACCACTACGCCAACCGTGCAGTCAAACCCTTTACCCGACCGTGTTGCAATATTTTTGAAATATATTATTTTATGTTACAGATAGCAAATACAAACACGAGGCCCTGTTGGATGGCGAGCCGATCCTGTTCGAGATATTGGATACTTGTCCTAAGGTAAATATGTAGGAACTTAAATAAAATTTGAATTTGATAAGAGTTATGAAGCAAGAGATATAATATGTCGGGATCGTAGCAAATGGTTATCCATAGTCCCTGCCTATCCATTTGAGTAACAGGTATGAGTGTATATTCGTATGTATGTATTCTAAGATTTAAATGGCCTTAAATATAACGAAAAGGAAAACCGGGCCGGCATCTGTGGCGAGTAAATGATAAGGTATTGCATTTGTAAAAATATATTATCTGTACTGACTAGCGAAACCTCGAAGTGACAAGACCGTAACGATGTCTTAGTTCTACTACGCAATTCAAAACAAAGATTATTTGAGTACCACATAGCAACTTATAAAGAAACAATACCAAATAGCTGCCACACGTCAGCAAAATACCTATCTCGTATAAATAGTTCCAACATAAAACATACTAATTAATTATACTAAACGTCTACAAATGTACAACTGTAGGCAACAAATCAAAATTTAATTGTAACACGACGAATAAAAACTCATATAAATTACAAACTCGACCGTGAAAACAAACGTCTAAATCTTAAATAACAATGTTTAAGAAATAAGAGAAGAAAATAATGACATTAGCATGGGCAACGATTAAAACTGGCAAATAGCCTGCTTTGCTCATCTTGACCGATCATCTTACGGTCATCATCGCTTAGCTTTGGTCAAAAGGAATTAATGAAACAAGTAATATTTAGGACAATAAGGCAAGGCATTAGTCAATACAGATTTACAAAGAAGTTCGCAGTTCTTAAGGATTTCGTGTGCCGATTCCAAGTGGGGACTGTCTCCAGTTTAGTTCGTAGTTGGCACCGTTGACGGCGCTGGCGTCGTTCTCAGTCTCTCTTGCTCTCGTAGTTAAGAAACACAGGAGGAACGTTCGTCTCTCTTGCTCTCGTAAAGACAGCTGTCACAGCGCGACTGCCACGCTGCCAAGCGGAAATTTGAGTCGCAGAAAGTTTGTCTTCAAAGCGCCCATATGAAATGTGCCTATATGTAAATATCTGAGGTCTTTGGTAGTAGCTTAAGTCAGTTTAAGCAGTACTTAATATTTATGTCTAATTTAAATCTGTCTGACTGCCCCGTTGGTCTCACGGCATAAATGTGCGCGTGGGATTGGGAGGTCTCGGGTTCGATTCCCGGGTCGGGCAATAGTGTTATTGGGTTTTTTCGTTTAGAATTTCTCAGTAACAACACAGAGTCTGGTGATGTGCCCAGTAACGGCAATAGGCTCGCCCCCTATTACGTGGGACGTAAAAATTCATGGCGAAATGTGGGTGTAATATTACACCTCTGCCCTTCGGGGATACAGGCGTGAGTCTATAAAAAAGGAAAAAATATAGTAATATTTATGTCTAATTTAAATTTGTCTAAAGTCTCAGTTTTGTGGCACTGACATTTCGGATTGGGTTACACCAGCCGTGGTGACAGGTGTAACTCCCACGCTGAAACGACGGAGCATACTTGTATACCTAATGTTTCCACTACTGTTTTCGAATAATTAGTAGGTATGTTTGCAAATCGCAAAAGAAATACTCATTGACTGCACGGTTGGCGTAGTGGTTTAAGCGGCCGCCTCGCCGCTTGACAATGCGCCGAGTGTTGTGGGTTCGATTCCCACACGAGACAACACTTTGTGTGATCCATAAATTGTTGTTTCGAGTCTGGGTGTTCATTGTGTCCGTTGGTTGTATGTTTGTAAAGTCCCCCGCGACACAGGATTTATTCCTAGTGCGGGAGTTGTCTTAAAAAAAAGAAAAACATCGCCCACAAAGTTTTGTTTTGTTTCTCGTGTGAGTGTGTGGCCAACTCTGGTGTCGGAGTTTTCAGACCTCCCGAAGGCCTCCGATATGGCCTAACGATTCTTATCCTTAGACAATAACCGGGACCGACGGCTTTACGCGCCCTCCAAAGCACGGTAGCGCTCAGATGAAAATTCCACACTCGGTCACCCATCCAAGTGGTAACCTGTGCAAGCGTTGCTTAACTTTGCCGATCTGTTACGAACCGCAAGCCAAGTCTCGCTATGAGTGCTACAAAGTTACTGTATCTGTACGTATGTCTGTGGAAGTCATCTATATACCTATCTTTATCAACATTTTCACTTCCTCTTTACTTTTAAAATATTAAATAAATACAATATTCTCTTTCTAGATCACACAAATTATGGTCTCGTGGGGAAATCGAACCCACGTCACTGAGCGCATTGTTAACCATGCAGTCAACATTTTATTACACCCGCTGTTATGTAGGCGTATTATTTAATAATAGATACCAAAGTGCTCCGAGCCATCAAACAAAAATTCTATCTAGAGACCCACTTGTTTGCTGTTTTTTGACGAAAAAGGGGCATACATAAGAGGATAAAGAAGTAAAGGGAAGTGAAACTTCGGTCTGTCCGTGTCGCCTTACATTTTAGGACCCAGTCAATTCTGCCCTAGGACACCTGATAAACATAATTTTATCACTACATTACACTCTCAAATACAAAAAATATAGATATATAACAAACTAGCTGTTTCCCGCGGTTACATCAGCTATCTGCCAGTGAAAGTCCCGTCAAAATCGGTCCAGCCGTTCCAGAGATTAGCGAGCACAAACAGACAGACAGACAAAAATTAAAAAAAAAGTCATTTCTTTATATGCGCCGTATATACATCCAGATGCATTAAGTAAAAAGCGGCTATTTTAATATTACAAACAGACACTCCAATTTTATTTATGTGTATAGATATAGACACACCCAGACACGTAATAGAAACCACGACTCAAAGAATTGTCCTAGGGTGGAATCGAAACCACAGCTTACGGCAAATAATTAAGTAGATTCAGAATTTTACTCACCCTATTCCTTTGTATATTAGTATGCTTTTCAAATATTTACAAATTAATTACAAGTCTGTGATATAATTCGTTGGTATTGCTTTGATTAAATATTATGCAGACGACATAATTGTCTTAGAACCTTGTGCTGTAGTATAAAAGTCGATGGTTACGTAATTTATTTTAACTTATTTCAGCGCTTAATGATCGGCAGTTATAATTATAACCGATTAACCCGATGATTTCCCCTACCATGAGTTTAGCAAATACACGACTCACCTCGATTCGAAGCCAAAAGTCGTTTCGATTACTTTCGGCAAACAATAAAATAATTATAGTAAAACTGGTGATGAGTTAAATCCTCAAAACCCTGTACAGTTAATTTACTAAGGCTCAGTTCTTATGTCTGATAAGCTCAAAATACACAAAAAATAATTCATTTTGAAACTTTAAATTATCTGACAGATATTTATCCAAAGAGGGCCTAACTCTTTGAAATTAAACTAAACTTGTTCCCCCCTTTTTTGTACATATTTATTTTTATGTAAGTAAATAATCTGTAAAGTAATTAGATGAATGTTACCATATCTTTTAGAGAAACAATAAAGTATTTTTAAGAAACTTTGGGTTATTATTTTATTCTATTATTTGCCTTTATTGCTGCAAGATATTTTGACACACGAAAAGAGTGTCTTCTTTTTATACCATCAACCTAGCGCTGTTCCGGTTACGATTCAAAACCTTCGCCCCGGAGCCCGGGATACGCTTGCGTTCTTATGTCTTATTTTTTACGAACATTGGTTTCTTTTATTTTCAGAGTATAGAAGAGCTCCCTGGTAATGAAATAGCGCAGTGGGCGGACGGCCTGTTCCTCGTGTACTCCATCACCGACCGCGAGTCATTCAACTATGTGCGCCGCGCAAAGCAGAGCCTACAGCCCGAGATACCACTAGCACTCGTCGGCAATAAGGCTGACATGGTGCATCTGAGACAGGTAAACTGAATCTATAAATATTGATTAACGTACTATATATACCGTGTGGTGACGAGTTAAAAGTGAAAAACGACACTATCCCATTTTTCCATGGGTGTCGAAAGAGGTGAGTAACAAAACTAGATGAAGTAAAAAAATTTTAACTAGACATCAAAATGCTATACCAACACGTCTCGCTAGCTTCATATAGTCGGTTAAATCCTCCTATGGAGTGACAGAGTTCCAATGTGAATCAAATTAGAGGAGGCTTAAGTCCAGCAAAAGTCTGCGAAAGGCTATCAAGGAATATAAAATGACGAACAGTGGCCAATTTCAATCCTCTGAAACAGCGAAGGATTTAATAAATTTTTACTTTTTACTGCATCGTGCAATTTATTCGTCGTGAATACATAAGAAAGTATGTACTCGGGACGAGTCATGACTTTTCTTCATTTCTACAAAGCACTATCTATGGTCGTAAAACATGCAGCGATGTTATAAAGAGCCATAAAAGGAATTTCGCGATTTAGATGTTTTCTTCGTTGTAAATGCGATTTCGGTTTTCAAGCGTAACATATAATAATAAATTCACTCTTGGTCCCACATATTTGCTAGGAAAAGCAGAACTTTACTATCATCTAGCTCAATAGTTTATTTATTATTTTGCTTACCAGAGTTAGTACATATATAACCTCCTGGTATAAGATATTTGCTAGGATAACCAAGCCTTACCATCATGCAATTGAATGGTTTACCAGGTAGCTCAGCAGCATATTTTCCGTGTAAATAAAATTATAGCAAAATATGTGCGTTCCAACAGCAGCAGTTACAAGAAGAGCTCTTATATTTTTTCTGCGTTCAAATTTCTCATAATATGTATAAACAGGCTATTTTATCAGGTAGATAAATTCACTGTTATTCCAATAGTAAGGGTAAAAATGGTAACCAAGCTATAAGGAACTTAGTATCGGTATAGGAATGGGTCATGAGGTTTGCTCGTGAGCGCGTAAAATAAATGTTGTAATTCCGTTCGAGTTGACGGGTTCCAAATAATCGGTTGAAGGGTACATGAATGTAAAATGCTATGATTAAATAATTATTGTCAGGTTGCTTATTCCGGTGGCCTGTTATAGCGTGCTGCAGTATTTCGCACGACAGTTTTATGGCGATGAAGTTCTTTGTTGCAATCGGTTATTTGCTTATGTGAACGAATTAATACTACATTTATTACATTTGTTATAATCTCTTCTTTTAAATGTACCACAAGATAGTGCCAGTGAAAATGAATCCATGGAATAGCGTTGCTATACGATTCGCAGAAAATTTTCTCTCGCATTAAGCGCGTTTACGTCCTGCAAAAATATTCTTTTAAAAACGTATGAATATGTTTCACAGTTGCGTGAAACTGCACAAAGATTGCTGTACGTTTTATTTCCATGTCTCAACGCAATTTTTGTACAGTAGCTATCAAAACCGTCTTACGTTTGTTTTTGCTAATTACAGGTGAGCCCCGAAGAAGGCGAGATTCTAGCAAAAGACTTCGAGTGCAGCTTCGCTGAGGTGGCGGCGGCGGAACAAGTCAACCAAGTTGGAGAGGTGTTCCATGAGCTGTGTAGAGAAGTGTTGACTCATCGACGGAGAGCCAAGCACAGCCTGCTCGACAGAATGCTGGGCTCTAAGACCGCGTACCGAGTGTACTCGCGAGGGAAGAGCGACAGCGCTCTACCAAAAGATTAGCATTTACTACCCTCCGCAGCAACGAACTATCTGTTCTGTGGATGTTTTTAGAAAACCAAATAATAAAGTACTCATTCGAGGTATAATGAACGTGCGCGCGAGTTTTTCCTTGACGATTTCTTATCCATGCTTTGTTAAACAAAAAGATATTGACGTTTGTTGAGAACTGAAAATCAAAATGTGTACATCTAAATTTTGAACGAGCGTTAGGTATCGAGAACTAGCGGCTGACTTCGCCGCAAATGTTTCTCGATTCTATAATTATTTTGCGGTCTGCTGTAGTGCGTAGCACATTAATACCTCATTGTTCTGAAAACTAGTCTTTCTATATAGTCTAAGATTGGTAGAAGAGAGTAGTAAGATTTTTTTTACCAACCCATGCGCAATATATTTTTTAACATGCAAAATATGATATAAAATAGTTTTCATCCAATAACCAGATCGGTGAAGGTCGCTCTTCTACGGATCTCTTACTAATAGTTGTTTGTTTAGAAACCAAACTATGATCTTCTGTAATGATATTATCCGTTGTGAACCTTAGTTGAACAGGTTTTCTGATGTATATTTTTTAAGCCGTAGACTAAAATTGCGGTTTCATATTGTGACTTAATTTTGGCAACTCATTGTTATCATGGCCCAAAAAGAATAAGGTCTGCTCGCTTCGTTGACAGCTTACGTAGCTTAGCATATTTTCGTACCTGGGGTAGATACGAAAGTATGACGTCATTTTGATGTTTTGGCAAAAATCATAGATATTTATCGGATTTGCGCAGACGTTACTTAGGGTCGGAACATATTTGACGTAAGATGCGTCGCGTATTATCGGTCGCGTTATGCCAAAACATACAAATATATAGATAAACATTCAACCTTTCACACCTGACCGATCCGTTAGTACGTCGAGCGTACAGCGTCTGTTCCGTTTCCGTCAACGCATTATCGGTCGACCTCACGCGCACCACGCATCACGGGAATTTTGAATGACGCGTTGGGCGACGTTTTAAAATTAAATGTCATACAAAGCAACCGCACTGTAGTTGCTGAATGCAGAAACTGGCTAGACGCGTAAAGCAGGTCTAATTTGACGGAATAGACGCGACCGATGTAGATACGCTCGACGCATTTTCCGTCAGATTTGTACCGAGTCAATTGACGAAACAGACGCGACCGAAGATACGTTCGACGCATCTTCCGACAGACATGTGCCGACCCTTACTTGGGTCATGATTATTATGAAATATTTGTAACTGTAGATGTAGTATGTGGCTATGAATATACTTATGTACTTTATTATGTAAACTCAGTTATAAATGTATTATGAAGTAAAAAAGTAAGTAGGAATTGCATTATGGATATTATATTGCTTGGAAACAAGGAGCAAGTATATATTTGAGTACCGCTTCAAAATTTTGAGGCTTTCATTGTTTAGAATGACATTGTGCACCGCAAAATGTGATGAACATACCTAATATTGTAAAAAAATTAAGAATAAGCGCTACGGTTTATTTTTGTTAGCTATGGTGGAAATAAGTTATTTCTGAATATAGATTTATATTTAAATAGATTATTTATTTACTTTCTAGTCATAAATATTTATTCCTCAGAGTAAGAACAAAGTAGTTGCCGTGAGACTTAGAATTCTAAAAAATATAAAAATTTATTAAAGTAAAATGAATCTATATTTTACCAGCCAAATTTTTAAAACCTAGTCTTTTTACAAGTAAATGACAATAATTAATATCTGCCACGAAAACAAGATATTCTAAATTCAACTTGAGCTTTATGTGCACTATGCATTAAAAATAAAATATTAGGGTAAGAAAAATGTACTGCCATCGTAGCGAGAAAATTATAAAATATATTATAAACATATGTATGTACAGTCGAACAACTTCCCGCTAGACCACCATAAGGGTGAGAATCGCTCAGCAAGACATCGTCGCTTCCAGTGCTACTTATCATGCACATTGAAACTCGTATACAAAATCGGTTTCTAGTGTGCCTTGACTGTATAAGCGAGCCAAGGGATATTTTTTCAAACTGGTCAAGCGCCGACTTGTTTGATTGTACATTCTTTGAAGCCAAAGTTAATATTTTAAACTCTTCCTGTTAAGTAAGTAATGTCTAGTAGCTGTAATTACATCAAATTATAAAGATTGTCACTTCAGTGTATATGTAGATTATAACAAGTAAGTTAATGAAATACTTATGGCCAGTGTAGCGGCTGTCTATTAAGCACCTGTTAAATATATTTGTCAGATAACTCATACATTTTTTTTACAGATTTTAAGTTTATCTTGAAAATAAGAGCTATCCAGATATAAGAGGTGGTAAATAGTAATTGGGATTAGGCCTTGTTATTGTTGAGTAAACTGATGCATAGTACAAGCACATTTCATAAACTTCAGTAATTACGAATTATAAAAATTATGTACGTAATGTTCACACAAAGTATGGATGGCTTTCTTTCAAATGTTTATGTAACTGAGTAAAAGTGTAAATTAAATTATTGCATATAATAATAGCAAAAAAAAAAGATTAATCCCCGTAGTGTGAGGAATGCCCAACTACGTATGTTAAATTGCACAGTAACCGCAAAAAAATATACTAAGCATTTTGCTGTCCATAATAAGAAAATCGGAGTCTACATGATCAGTTTGAAGGGAACTTCAAACTGATCCTAGTCCTATTTTATCAAATCTCCTTTATAAAATCCTCAAGCTGCTCTCCATAAATAGTCTCGGATATTTGTAGACTATGTAGTGAAACGAATTTTACTGAGCTTGGTGTGTTTTTTAAGAACTTATAAGGTAGTTGTTGTATAAGGTTGTTGTTGTTTCAGTGTTAGAAAGAAATAAAGATAAACATTGTTAGACTCACCAATGATAACACAACATTTACAGTATAAACTAAATCAAGATACGAAATCCAAAATCTAATTAAAATTGTGCAGTGTGTCCAAAAGGCTCAGCCTGCGCTACGGATAACCGCAGTGCTGCTTTTCAGCCAAAACCCAAGGGCTGGTCACGGACGATTACCAGAGTAGTAAATACTATAAAAGTTACATATGTTGTTACGGCACTAAAATAATGCTTCATTTTATTTAATCATGAACGAGGGTAAATGTTGGTTTGATATATTATCTTCACATTAGGATCAATTCCCACAGCGCTAGGCTGGACCGACAAAATATCAAAAACTGCAGTGGCTGCGAATTTTATACGAAAGTTGACACAGTTATATTTCATTGCATCCAGAATGCTCTTGGGTGTGATAATTTTAACTGACTTTCTAATAAAATGTGTAGCCACTGGTCTTCATAGAATTCTGCCAGTACATCTCCTTTGAAATAAAGTATGAAGCATACGTAAGCTTTTAAGAAAGGATAGCGTTTTTTACATTTGGTTGTTAAAGTTGAAGGTTGTTTTTATTTCGAAGCTTAGAAGTTTTAGAGGTTGTTAATTCGTGTTCGCGGACTAAGTTTACTATGTTACCATATACGTGGATGCATTGTATTTTAGTGATTATTGTTATAATACATCAAGTGTTTGGTTGTAAAGACAGAAATTATTAAGTGTACGTTCCGTAGTCTCTGCCTACCCCTGCGGGAAACAGGCGTGAGTCTATGTATGTGTGTTAATGCATATGAGAGCGTGGTTGTAGAGCGTCACCTTAGAACATGTTGTTTATTTAATAAATGTAACAATATTGTTGTTCTACTGAAAAGTTTTGTTTATTTATCTCCCAATGATCCCTATGGTAGTTGTTTTTATACTGTTACCATGGTAATGATATCCATACTGTACTTGGTACTGAGCTCGTAGCTTGAAGGTATGAGCCGCGTTCCGACCGGTTTTATTATGTAGTTAACTAGAGGACGCCAGCAGCTACGGCTGCATTTTTTTTAAATTTACCCGATTTGGCCGCTCCCGTGGGCATTTCGGGAAATCCCTTCTTAGTGCACCCCTACGGTCCCCAAGGAACATACATGCCAAATTTCAGCTTCCTGCGCCCAATAGTTTCGGCTGTAGCGTGTCTGTCAGTCAGTCAGTAACGCAAGGATTTTATATATTAAGAAGATAACTGTAAGATAATTGTAAGACAATATACATCTCATGAAAATTCTGCATTTACGTACATAAATACCCTTAAATACTCAAAGTAAGGAAGTAAATAGAGACCGCATTAAAATAGCAACCTTACCCAATATATTTACTTCACTCTGACTTATGATATTTTTCTCATGGAAGAGAAAGATAATTAATATACAAATGTCATTTCGAATCTTCGAAATTGTCCTAAATTTTAACTAGACTAGTGATGTGCTTACTCAAAATGAATTTCGATAAAATATCGATAATGTTTGCAATAAATCTTTACTTCTGGTTTATTCAGAATGAATTTCAATTGAATGTTGATAAATCCTCAGATAAAGTAAAATATGTGAATAAATCCAGCTTATGCTTAAACACTAGTAAATAACTTACATTTAGCATTACCGTGCCGTTACTAAGTACCTCGTTATTACCTTTGTGGCTAATATTTGGCATTGGTCGAGTGTTTCTCTCATAGCGTTCATACCGCCGGTAGCAAATAAGCCTTTTTAAATAAAAAAGGAGCAAGAGTGAGAAAATTATTCGTTAATGTTACTTTTTGAATTGGTTAATTGACGATGAACTACTGTCATAATTAATGCTACAAATCCACCGCTTTGCTTTTATTCTGGTCTTAATATTTGATGCTTGCAAATCAGAGAGGTTGGACGTTTAGACTAGAGAGAACATGCTCGCCATATTTCCTTATACCGAACGTGCAACATGTAATGTCAGTTGGTCTTAGTTGGTTAATCATAACGTCAGATTACGCGTCTCATTTAAAGAGGCATAGACTCCTTACAGACTCATATCTTTGACTGCATTCTCTAAATAGCCGTGCTGTAAATCCCATAATTAAGGAGTGATGGGATTTGACAGTGAACGGAGATATCGATGTTTTTGAATGAGGTATAAATACGGAAACAGACTATCGGACATGAATGTAAAACTGAATCGTACCCGCAAGCTTCGGCGTGGCAGTCGGTTGCACTCACGCCAACTGGGTAGTCAAAGTAGTTCACTGCTGTACTAATATTTACATAAAGGCGGATCATTTGTGCTGGCGGATCACAAATCGGATTACCTACAACTCTAAAAAAATCGAGCAGTGTCCAACGTAAGTGATAGCAAGCAACGTGATATGATGCGACGCACACAAATTGCCAAAGCCTGCCGCATTAGCCAATCTGGTATAATTCGTACAATACATAATCTAAGTGACAGTTTCTTAGCACCTCATCGCAATGCATCGCTCATTAGTTTATGAATACTTTTTGTCACTAGATTTTATGGCTAAAACGAACAATTAAAAACGTGAAATTTTTTAGCACTGTCTGGCAAGTCTTTGCAAAGCACTGTCCGGCGTCGACAGCAAAAACTACAATTTCAATATTTTAGTTGTTTACTTCTACGGCTTAAATATATCGACACATACTAAAGTTAGACATTTGACCAAAAATATTTATCGATAAATCATCACTGTTACGAACAACACTCAGTTTCCTAACTCTATGTTTTGTCTACTGTTTGGCTACCACGACGCTGCTATAAGAGTGTGCTGCTAAACCTATCGACAGCTCTTTCTATTATACTGCATGTGCCATTAGAAAGAAGATATCAAACATAGCAACCGCTGTTGTTATTTAGTGTTACTTCTATGACTTAAGGTTATATTTCTTTGTTGCAAATCTTGTAAGTAATATATATAGTTAATATAATATAATATTCTACCACAAACACACATCACCATCTAATCCCAAACTAAGCAGAGCTTGTACTATGGGTACTAGACACAGGTACTAGATAATGGATAAACATACTTATATACTTTCTTTTTGTAAATAGGTACATACATATTATACATAGAAAAACCCAGACCAAGACAAATATCCATGTTCATGCACACAAATGTTTTACTTGAGCGGGAATCGAACCCGAAACCTTCGGCGTAGCAGTCGCTTACACTTCTGTGCTGGGGTGATGATGGCTGCTTCTGACGTACCAAGAGTATAGCAATCATGTTAGAGCTAGGTTGATGATGATTCATTTTCGATGAGAAGGGTGGTCAGGTGTAGGTCATAGATCGTGAGTCTTGATTGGGAAAGATAGTCGGTGGGCGATAAAGCGGCAATGTAACAGAAACGGATCAAGGTAACAGATGGTAAACGAAGGTAATAATTGGCCGATGACCGGCAGCAATACAAATTAAAAAAAAATAACAGGAGCCCAATTCTCGCACTTTTTATATGACATTGATATTATATTTTGAATTGACTCAGAAGCGGTATTCTGAATATTCTGATAACCTAATGTCATTATCGTAATAATTTGAAATAAACAGTTCGTCGTTAACACATATTTTGACAATTGTTTAAATTTACGATCTCGTTATGATTTTATTAAATTAGAAGAATACGATTTTTGTGACGTAAGTATGGCATTGACATTATAACGAAACTGTATTTATTTGGGAGAATGGGGCCCCTGATATTGTACCTATTTTAAAAGACACATCCTCCTCTAGCAATAAATCTTTACAAACATTCAATAAACGGACACAAATTACATCCCGATGTGAAACAACTACAATAACAACAATTGATGTGTGATCACACTAAGTGTTGTCCCGAGCCCATAATACTCAGCGCAGCACGATAAACCGACCACTTAAGCTACGACTCCACACATACAGGTATACAGGGTTATTTGTAAAACACCGTTAACCTCTCAGAGCTATGTTACTAACATCATAATAAACAACTTTTGTTCTATGACTTTTTACAAAACACAATATATTTACCAAACAAAAACAAACCTTCAAGATTTCGTTGTCCTATCTAACACATCTCAACTCTTGTATTTTGCTGTATCTACCTAGGTACGCCTGCCGCGAACTGTCCTCGTAGTAGGTAATACTTAGAGCGGTTACGCACTACGTTCGATTCGAATCCGATCCGAACCCGTGAAAATCAGGTCCGGCGTAGGCGTAGAACTATTTCTTTGGTAATTTACGCACTAGATCCGATTTCCGTCATCCGATTTCTGTCCGTTATTCTAGAATCTCCATCCCGGAGATAATTTTTGACGGACCGTCGACGGACCGACGTAGCCATAGTATTATTTGTATGGACGCTCGCGCACTGCGTCCGACTTGAATCCGAACTGCGTACGAACAGAGAGGTAACGGGACGGGCGATGTATGCGGCGGGGTGGGTGACAGGTATCCATCTAGTGTGGCAGCGAGCGCACGTGCGCGTTGGTTTTTGCATTATGTTTCCCTACGATGTTTTTACTTTAATTGAAAATGTTGAAAATAAACCCTGTTTATGGAACAAATCTATAGACGATTACAAAACACAACATTGACAAGGAATGCATGGATTGAAATATGCATCAAAAGTAGACACACTTATTCGGTAGTGATTGTAAAATTTCCTGTCGTATTGACGTAAGACTGCGTGGTGATTGTAAAAAGCTCCATTTAATCTTCGATCCAGCAAGAGAGTGTGCACCCGAAATTCTTTGCTTCTTCTGCGTCTTCGTACGTATAGTATCTAGTATTGCCAGAACTTGACGTCGATTGAAAGGACTCATGATCAACGACGTGAACACTTTGCTGTGGCTCCGAGTAAAATGACTTATGCCAAAAGGTGGCTTGGATTAGTATCAGAGATCGGACTAGTGCGTAAGCGATATCCAAATTCAGTCCGAGTTTTCTAGATCCATATTTTCACTGGTTCGGATCGGATGTAGTGCGTAACCGCTCTTATGGGTTTGTAACTCGCTACGCTACGATTCCCGCGCCCCCGCCGTCCGCACCCCTCGCTATTATTCCATCGCTTTCTTTTGTTTGAGTGTTCAATTTAAATATTTTTATTTTTGTATGAAAATCTGATGAACTAAAATATGATGAATTTTAAAAGTCATAGAACAAAAGTTGTTGACTATGATGTTAGTAACATAGTCCTGAGAGGTTAACGGTGTTTTACAAATAACCCTGTATAGGTGAAAGACGGAAATTTATTAGTATTCTTGGAATTATCCAATAAGAATATAATAGCGTAGGTTAAAGAATGGTTATTTTATTCCCAAGTCACTTTATATCGAGATATTAAGTGCATTTACACTATGAATACTTAACTCGTCACCGCAATTTGCGCCCCATCGATACGCCGTCACAACCAGTTATCAAGCTACGGTTCAATTAGTGAATAATTGAACCGCTTTATACGACCTTTGCTGTAAAAAGGGTTGCATTCATTTTTAAATGCAGTCGTTTAAAATGTCTTTATGGTAAAGTTGGTGTTTTGTATTGAATAAAGTTGTTAGGTTCTTAGATGGAGGGTTTTCTGTGGGTTATTTAATGATTTTGTTTTTGGTTTGGTTGCGGAGGTCAGCAGGCAATTGCTCTCTCCCTCTGTAAAATCTGGTTAGACTAGTAAGCGGACCTCGCGCTGTGAGGGGACGGTATTGTATGCAACAGGGATAACGCTAAGAGAATGATAATGATGATAAATATCAGAGAGATGAGGATGTCGTTGAGTCTGATCAAATTTAATACAAACAATAAAATTATTTATTTCTTTCTTCTTTAGATCCGCTTGGGACAATGGTATAGATCCCCTAATTCTTCCCTCTATTTGTAGGCGCCTCTGACCAGACTAGATGACTGCGCTGCTGCGGTACGACGTATATTACCAAGGAGTAGTATAATAATTACACTGCATCCGCGTGAAACTCTTAGACTGGCTTCATAACTTTCCGGTAACGCGTACGAGGGCCACCCATGACAGGTCCAGGAACGGAGCCACGCGTTTCGCAACAACTAAGAACTAATTATAGATGTGAGACAAGATTTTCCATTAACAAGTATTTACTTAACAATACAATACAGGCAAAGGTAAAATTAAAATTAAAATGTGATAAAGTTATGAAAGAACTAGCTGCTGCCCGCGACGTCGTCTGCCTGAACGCTATACAGCACCAAAAATACCTACGATTATACCTTTTAAAATAACATTCATTTACCCGTTTCTTCTTTACATTTCATATCTACAGAAAGTGCAGTAACAGAGGGAGACTGTTTTTGTAAAATTGACCTTCAAAATGTGCTGATTTTCAGCCTGCTTTGAATAAATGACTTTATGGTGATTCTGCTAAAATAATGAATAAGGAATACCAAATAGGGTAAAATTACATAATGTCAGGACTTCTCGATAAACAACATTAGTGGTTTGGCTCTCCGCAGCCAAAATGTAGTAATAATGAAGGCAGCGATAGCTGCGTGGAGAGACCGACAGACTGCTACGCAGAGGGTCTCGGGTTCGAATCCACGGCACGCACCAATGACTTTTCGGAGTTAACTACATATTAAATTGTTAATTATTGCTTCCTAAACGGTGAAGGAAAACATCGTGAGGAAACCTGCATGTCTGAGAGTTCTCTATAATGTTTTCGAAAGACATGTGAAGTCTGCCAACCCGCACTTGGCCAGCGTGGTGGACTATGGCCTTATCCTTCTTATAGTGAGAAGAGGTTCGTGCCCGGCAGTGGGACAGTATAAAGGGCTGCTGATGAGCCAAAATGTAAAAAGAGTCAGAACTGGTGACGCGGGAGCAAGCGACGTACAGCTGCCCGTGTGAGAAGCAGCTTGTCCTGAGGTCGACACCCGCTGTCCTCAGTGTCTGCCCCTGCGACTTATTGATGGTCATCGCGAAGCAAACACTCACGGGGAACTGTACGCGCTTGAACTGGAACGGAAAGTTATAAGGTATGAGGGGTATGCATGGTATAAATACTGCCTTGCCGCGCCACATCCCGTAAGAATTTCCGCCTTAATGGTGTGTCAGTGGAGCGAGATGACTTTAAGGTGGGTCCTGTTACACAACTTCGGAGGAGATAGGTTCCAAAGAAGCATTATCGGCACACCAACCTTCAGCTTGATGGTATGCGCTGGAAGTCAGCTTGCTGACTGGGAGTTCAGAAATTCCAAGGGATAATGTGTAGCGTAGACCACTTATTTCCCCTAAATTTCCGAGAGAATGCATTCGTTAATTGCTGCAGCCTGATCATTTTTGGGCGTCAAAATGGCCCGCTCACACCCCAAAAATTCTGCTGGTGCGGTATACGACTGATGTCCCCGTACACACCGCGAATGAGTTCATCTTAGTTGGATACAACTCTACCGAGAGATTTTGGAAGCACCACCTGTCCACCTCTCTCCTCTGTTAGAGTGCCTTCGCCAAGACTTAGAAGGACATCGGAGAAGTCTTGAGCACGTGCATTGACGCCGAGCCGAGCTCTCATATTAATGGTCAAGCGCAGCGTACGAACTCGTGACCACAACGAAGATCGTTTGAACGAAGCATTCACCTCGTCAGCCCTCGATCCCCGCGTCACCACGGGAAGCGTTTGGAGGAAATCGCCACTAAACAGAACTGTGACACCACGCATCAAATGTTCGTTCCTGTGGGTTCTGTCCACGGCCTCAACTGCCTTCCTATTGGACATCGTACACTCATCCCATACGATCAGAGAGCAATCCTTGAGCACGTGTCCCTTATCACACTTACGTAAGTATGTCTTATGTTTAAGATATGGCATGCTTAATTTTTAAACGACTTAAAAAAGGAGGTTCTCAGTTTGATCTGTATGTATGTTTGTCCGCGATTTGTCCACTTTCTTCGTTATTTAGCTCAAATTGCTTACAGCAATAGTGTGCCGTTTTCGAGTATACATTTTGTTATAAATCTATGCAGTTATTTTTGGGTTCTGTTTATTATTACATACAGGCAAACTCTACGAATTTTATAAGATACTAGCTGTGCCCGCGACTTCGTTCGCGTAAATGTTGGAATTTAATTAGCATGACATTTGTGCCAAGAGTATATAATATTTATAACTTTTATATGTATATTATATACCTAATATATATCTTTAGAGAATTTCTTTATACACAACATTACTTTATACATACATAGACTCACGCCTGTTTCCCGGAGGGGTAGGCAGAGACCATGGAACGCCAATTTCAATGACCCTGACATACCTCTCTTGCTTTATTCACTCCCATCAAGTTTCTCATGCATGCTCTTCTGTTTAGGGTCCTTCTGACCTGTCCTTTTTTTAGGATGTCTCCAATCTGATCAGAGAACGTCCGCCTAGGTCTTCCCCTTCGTCCTGTCCCATTCACACTTGCCTTATATATTTTTTATAGGTTTATTATTATAGGTTTTTACCTATTACCTGAATTATTTAATATAATTTTTTTTCTTTTGGTTTCTCGGATAAGTAACCGTTGACAGACTGATGTTACGGGCCTAAGCCAAGTGAGCATCAGATATAGGTTGAGTGTTAGGCTGTAAGGTGAGGGCGGTATTAATGTTTATGGGTTGTGTACTGTCCAGTTCGCATTGTAGGAATTTTCTTACCAGTCTGTATGTTTTAAGTACTACTGATATTTGCAACACGTAGTAGGTTTTTGGTGGTAAGTTTAGAGTTTTAAGGGATTGGTGTAATTGTTTAGGTATAACTCCTGTTGTAGAAAGAACAATAGATACAATAGTTACTTTTTCTAGATGCCATAGTCATATTATTTCATCCTTAAGCTCAAGATGTTTGCTGAGTTTTTCTGCTATTGTATTCTGGATGTTATGTGTGTTTGGTACGGCAATGTCTATGAGGTATCATGTTTTAGTAGTCTTGTTTATTTCGGTGATATCAGGCCTATTATAATGGACGGTGCGATCAGTGAGAATGGCTTGTTCAAAGTATAGTTTGATAGTAGAATTTTCTAAAACTGTTTCCGGGTTATATTTATAGTAGGCTGTTATAGAGTCTATGCATTTGTATTGTAGTGCAAGTTTTTGGTGTATGATATTGGATATCTGATCATGTCGATGTTTGTAATCCGTTTGGACTATGGACTTACATGCGCCTGTTATGTGTTGTAATGTTTCTGCGGAGCTATTACATTTTCGGCAAGAGTCAGAGTGTAAGTTCTTAATTATATGTTTTTTATAGTTCCTAGTTTCAATTACTTGGTCCTGTATAGCGATCATGAAGCCCTCAGTCTCTGGGAAGACTATGCCTTGGCTCAGCGCATGGCTGAGCCAAGGCATACTCTTTCGATTGTTCGATGCTACTTTTTCGACATTTTGGTGGCATAGGTCGTGACGATGTCTTCCATGTAGTGACTTTTGGGCCCCTACTGCAATCTTCGTTTTATCGTCTGTCAGTTTTTCATTATCTTGTTCGTTTGTATATTTGAAAGAAAGTGGAGTAAGTTTCTGATCATTTTGAGAAGTTGCTTTGTGGAGTCTAGATATTTCGGATTTAGTAAAGAAATATTGTCTGAGAGTCGTTATTTGTCTATTGTTATTATTATATCTTCTTTGTCAGTCTTTCGTCATCCATCTTCTCCGTGTGTCCAAACCATCTTAACATGCCTTTCTCGATGCTTGTTACTACATCTTCTTTTACCGCACACCACTCTCGTATCACACAATTCTTTACTCTGTCGGTCATAGACACACCACACATACTTCTCAGTGCTCTCATTTCTGCAGTATTTATTCTACTTTCATATGACTCTTCTGCCATAGCCAACTTTCACTACTATACATAGGACATGTAAATTATTTTTACCGATCATGTGAAAAACAACATGTTTGGATGTCGATTCCAGCTGTTTCAAGTGTCTGTCCCTGCGATTTATTTAGAAAATACACACAGAACTACGACTATCCAGCCCTGCCGAAAGTAAGATAGCCCCGTTGAGTAATTCAAGAGGTATCTGAATTCAGCGCTCATTCTCCCGCTCAGAGATTCCCACGTACGTGACGTAAGGAGTGGGAAATTGGGAATAATGAGATACCTGTATAAGAACAGAACACGAACGAACGAAAGAAATCATCAAAACTCGATAACATTCAACAATCATAAACTTATAAGTAACGTCAAATACCCAATTCAAGTATTTCAACAACGACGAAGGCAAATTATCCGAGAACCTGATCAATCCTCGGAGAATCTAAACACCACCATTCAGAAAATAACGTCATTTGTCAACGCCATCTATGTTTACATATACAAACCGACCGAGATAGAAAATAATATGGACTAATCGACAATTTATTGAAAAAAGGATCTATAGTTATTGTATTTATCATTTAAAATAAATAATAATGAAATGATTATATAACTATTATATAAATAAACATAATAATTTGAAATACATGAGATTGACCGTTTAAATGAAGTGGACATTGTAATACATTTTGACACAGAGACTTTTTGTTTATGAAAGTGCCGAATATTATACTCTACTATTTTTTAATAACAGAAATATACCCGACACATAATTATTGTCTGTTTTGCAAGAAACATTTATTTTGCTAGAAATTATTTGAAAATACTGACATCTATCGATCGGTAAGTAGCGATAAAACACTTTGAAGGTACCTATTTAGAGTAACCATACTTTTACTAACAAACTTATAATGATCATAGATGACACCATATATATAACCAGTTTTGGATGATCCCTGTTTTGTTTGAGACTACTTACAAAGGAGAGGTCGAGCTGTACACCGAAAACCACTCAACCGATTGTGATGTAACATATACTATTTGATAGGTTTGAGTATCCTTTTTACATGAGTGTAAGTTTTATTGAAATCAATTTCACCCTTTCAGAGATCTTTAGCAACATAGGGAAAGACGTCGGACAGACAGACAGACATAAATTCAAAAAAATATCAAGTATTGCTTTTTAGCATTTTCCTAGATTTTTTAGCTAATTTTCGTCAAAATATCTTTAATGTACAGACTTTTTCAGTTCTACAGTTTTATTATAGTATAGATAGATGAAGCAGCTTAAAATTTATATAAACACATTTTTTATTGTTTTGCGCATCTAAAACGAATTAACAATACAATTTTTAAAAAGAAAATGCACAACTCCATCTATGACTTTTAAAAACAACTATTAACCTCGCCAACGTAATTAAATTACAAAAAGGGTTTGCAATTAAACAAAAAGGGTTTACACAGTCATGTAATTCGACTTGATGTTTTTCAAATCTCATAGATCGCGCTGCTTTAAAATTGTTTTGATACTACTTATATTTATTTAATTATGTTTATCGGCCTAAGTTACTTATATTGCGTGATTCTTATAGTGTGAAGCTAGCTTATAGCATGGTTAACATAATAACAACATTCAAATATGCGTCGTTAGATTACACGTTGTTACAGAATGCGTTGAAGAAATAAAGGTTCACTGCTCTTTCCCCGTAGGTTATAGCGTAATAATATGTAGCCTATATGTTGACCCGACCTTTTAATAATATTTGTGTCAAATTTGAAGTAAATCCATGCAGTACTTTTTGAGTTTATCCCGGATATAAGGACAAACAGACAAACAGACAAAAATTCTAAAAACTATATTTTTGGCTTCGGTATCGATTGTAGATCACACCCCAAGTATTATTAAAAAAAAATATTCAATGTACAGTTTTGACTTGCCTACCATTTTATTATATGTATAGATTTACCAGTTTTGCTTAGCTTGGGGCTATATGGTGTTATATTATGTATGTTGTAGAATATTTTATTGAGACGACCGAGTGTGGCTGCAGGCGTCCTTACCTGTACGCATGGGCGGCCTCGGCGTTCGAAAAATTTCCGATGTGAGCTTACCAGCATTCCTGTCCTCGGTCTACGGCACTGCAGAATTGACCAGGAAAATCTTAGCACCTACACTGGTCGATTCTGAGGTGCCGTGTGTGATCGATGCCGTGAATGCTTGGAGAATGGCTTGTCCAAACACCGAGTTACCCCGAGACTTATCCTCTCAGAGGCAGTGGGACGGGCCGCTTTGCAGCGCAGTACGAGAAAATCTCCTTAGTACATCGTCCAATGCTGCAGAGCGTGCCCGTTTGCTGGCTGTGGGAGAATGGGAATCGGGTCTCTGGCTTCAGGCACTGCCATCGTCCAACATAGGTACCATGTTGGACGATACCACTTTCCGCATCGCCGCTTGCCTCCGTTTGGGTGCGTCATGTGTTTCTCTGCATCGCTGTCACTGTGGGGAGGCTGTCGACAGCCTTGGTCACCATGGCTTATCATGCAGCAGGAGCGCAGGTCGAATATCACGACACGGCAATCTCAATGACATACTTCACCGGGCACTTGTCACCGCTGGCGTTCCAGCCCAACTTGAACCGCAGGGGCTGGCACGTGACGATGGCAAAAGACCGGATGGTATGTCTTTACTGCCATGGAAGTTGGGTAGGCCTTTGGTGTGGGACGCAACGTGTGTCGATACCCTCGCGCCATCTCATCTTCTTGGCACAGCGGGTTGTGCGGGCGCTGCTGCTGCTACAGCGGAGACCTTCAAACGGCGCAAATACGCAAACCTAGTAGGGGATTACGTATTTGAGCCGTTTGGGGTCGAAACGTTGGGGCCATGGGGTCCAAGTGCAAGATCTCTTTTTAAAGATCTCGCAAAGAGACTGGTCGACGCCTCGTGTGACCAGAAGGCTGGGTTGTACTTGGCCCAAAAATTTTGCATTGCCATACAACGTGGCAATGCTGCCAGCGTTCTGGGCACGCTCCCATTCGACGTATATACATATTTCGTAGGATAATATTTTAACATTTATGTTTAATTAAATAGGTATATAGTGGTATCTATGATTGTATGTACTTAGATTGTTATGAAAATGAATAAATTTTATTGAGAAACATTGTCGAAATCAATGTGATATAAGAATGCTTTAGAAATCCTAAATAAAATTTATTGCCGGTATTCAGTTGTCTAAGGAGATGTCACAGAATATTAGCGTTTCTACAGAGTGACTGAAAGTACTTGCCAGACACTTTCAGTGGGCGGAAATGTCCTGAGCCACTTTTAAATACGCAAAATGTAACGTAAGTTAACGTATTTATATTAGCCTGATTAGTGATTACCTATTGATGCTACGTTTTGTAAGCAGTAAAATTAAATTATAAAAGCCAAGTTCTCATTGATAAAAACTTGCTATATGTCTTAATTTTCTTAGCTTCATTTATTAAGTCAGTATGTTTTACGAGTATATATATATATTTTTTTTTGCGTCGTTTTACATATTTATGTTCTATTATTATTTGAATATAATTATATTAATTACTTAGATACAGACTATCTCGTCTACACTAGAATGTTACTTAACTTTTTTTAATAGTCATCATTCTCCTAGCGTTATTCCGGTTGCATCCCGGTGTTCCCTTACTAGTCTAACCGTATTTGATTGATATTAGCTTTTCCTCAGAGCGACTGTCGATCTGACCTCCGCAACCCGAATGGATAGCGATATTCCATGGTTTAGACTAGTATCAGTTAAATCAGAGGTACTGACGCTCGATAACGACTGTCAAAGATCTTCATGACAGCCGGGATAGTGCTTTCTAAGCGTTAATTAACATTTTCACAATTCAATATACGAACTCTAAAAACTCCGAAAAGTCACTGGTGCGCGCCGTGGATTCGGACCCGATACCACAGAATAAACAGTACTTACGTACAGAAGCACCACTTCTCAAACCAATTCATTGAAATTGCGATCCCACTATTTATGCTCGTAGAACAAAAACCACAAAAATTCTGGTCGTTTACATTTTTACTATACTGATTCTTAGTTATTTCCTAAACGCGTGGACCGATTTACATGATTCAAACAGATAAAATGGTTTTTGAACTAGATCTTTAATTTGACACCATAATTGTTGGGATATCTCAACAAACAAAAAATCTAATTTTCAAGTTGCTCTCGTAAAATAAATAAAATCAAATTTTCAAATCGACAACCCTTGCGCGACGCGTCGGACGCGGGCTTGGAAGCCGCGCGAAAGTGTAGGCACTTATCGCTGTAGGTACGGCCGAGTGAAGGAGGCCTGCCGATACCCTCTGCAAGACAATCTGTTGGTATCTCCACTTGGTTATCGCTGCCTGCGTCAATATCTCAATGTTTCTTATTAGGGTTCCGTACCTCACAAGGTAAAAAAGGAACCCTTATAAGATCACTTTCTGTCCGTCTGTCTGTCTGCCCGTGTGTCACCACCGATTTTCTCAGGAACGGGTGGACCTAGCAAATTGAAATTTATACCAGATACTGAAGTATATGGTTCAGGCCTATTAGGTGTATCAAAATGGGTCAACCCGATAAAAAGATATGGTCAAAATTAGATTTTTGCGAAAAATTGTACTTGTACCAAAATTAACCTTAATTTTCAACTATTTTTAATTTTCGGAATTTTTCCTTTACTTGTGCTGTAAGACCTTGGTTTTAATCAAAATTGTCAATCCTAGGTCAACCGTAAGTACCCTATAGGTTTTGGGTCGAAAACTCCACCTATATGGTAGTTCCCATTGAACTAGAATCACGAAATTTGGCCAAAAGCAGGGTTTTACACCACAAATAAAGAAAAAATCCAAAAAATAAAAAAAGTGGAAAATTTAAGGGTATCCCCATATATACATAGTAGACTCCATTTAAGATAGTCCTCTAAGGTGTATGGGCGCTCATACAGATTTAGAGGACTAGCGTAATTAGCACCAACCTCAAATAAGGTAAAATGCGTACGGTACCCTCGGTGCGCGGGTCAGACTCGCACTTGCCCGATTTTTTTTTTATAATATTAGTCACCAGAGGGTCTAGTACGATTCTTACACGGTGACGATAGACTAGTCGTCGGAAACAGTCTTCATACATTTTCTAAATGCGCCCCCTAGCGGTCTATCGTCGCTACTCTCCGCGCCCTTTAAGAAAATGTATGGTAATTGTTCCCGTCGACTAGGCTATCGTCACCGTGACAATCGTGTGTAAAACTCGTATTAGACCCTCAGGAGTATATGAAGCCAAATCGAGACTGACGTAAATTTCTGAACGTGTTTTAAAATCAATTTTAATGATTTTATAATACAACATTTCTTACTTCTACATCCCACAGCGTTCGCAGAAGCACGCTTTATTACCAACTGCAATCGAGTTAAGTGCCTGAAATCCTCTTATTGTTATTATAATATTGATCCCTTGAAGAGCTCCATTTCTGAGTAAAATGGAGTAACATTAAACTTCCATCTAATAATATTAATATTCCATTTTTCTACTGCGCTACCAATACTTGCATTGAATAGTCGGTTTGTTAAATAATTATGACTTCATATTGATTTTAAATATTTAGTTTTCATAGAAAATACCTAGAATACGGCTAGGCGCATTATTTACACTTTAAATTCAGCCATTTCAACATAGTACCTATGTCAAGTCTAGCGGCCTCAAATGAAACTGTGAGTACTAAAGAGCTAAAAATTCTGTATTGTGTTTTTTTGTGTTATTTAAAAGACAACTCCCGCATTAGGGCTAAATCCTGTGTCACAGGGGACTTTACAAACATACAACTAACGGACACAATGAACACCCAGACTCGAAACAACAATTTGTAAATTACACAAAGTGTTGTCTCGTGTGGGAATCGAACCCACGACACTCGGCGCAGTGTCAAGCGGCGAGGCGGCCGCTTAAACCAGTACGCCAACCGTGTAGCAAAAAAAAATTGTAAACAATGTGCAAGTTTTTTCTAGACAGCCATCGCAGTAGGAATAGAAATCCTGTGTCGGAGGGGAGTTCACAAACAAACAGTCAACGGCCACAAAGTATTATTGCACACGTACAACCACCAACACCGTTCGCACAAAAGGTGGTCTAACTGTGATTACGTATGAATAGCGTCGTTGCAGCTCCACGCGGCTACGATATAGTTCCTTGAAATCTAGATGTACTGCGTTGATCGATTTTAAACTTTCGCGATTTGTATACATCATACAATATAATATACAAGTCCCTCCGCGACCACGACCGTTGCAAGCCGGTAGAAACGTAGGAAAACAGAAATATTTATGCCTTTAAATAATAAATAATTCCAATAATTATCGCGACTAAGACCCGCTAAATAATATTGTATGCTGCACTGCGTTCAGTTGTCACCAATATGGTCGTGATGGTGCTGTAGCGTCACGTCTAATAAACATCATGTAGTGGGCACAAGTGTGCGCGTATTATCCTCGCATCGCCACAACGCAACGTTGTGTTTGTGATGTCGCCTGCCTATAGATCGCCGTGTGGTCGGTATTATTAACGCGATTGCTACTTACGTCAAAATGTGGTTCGTGTGAATTTAACAATTAAATTTCATGCAAATAAGCGCCTGAGCATGTCTAATATAATAAAGGTGTTGACCCGAGTCGGTGGGAATCGTACTCGTAACACCCAGTGTACTCTTAAACTGCAAGGTCATCATCATATGAGCCGACAGAATATACCGTGTCGCGGAGTGACCGGCCCTTTCACTGGCTGTGCGGCGACCAAGCTAATGGCCGTAACACACGCTCGAACTTGGTCCGAACAGACCACGGATTTGCTCCACCTCCCGACCAAATCTGCCCGTCTGTAGAGTAGTCCGGCGAACATAATAATTATTAATTGAGTCCGCCTCGGTCCGCTAGTTTGCAGATCGGTCGGATCGGATATGGCTTACGTGAGGCAACTGTCCGATCCGGTCGTATGTAGCGAGAACGAATTTGATCCGCCGGACCAACGGGTTAGGTCCGCCGGACAAGTTCGAGCGTGTATTACGGCTATTAGTCTTCTATTCTTCCCTGAGCAACGCTGGAGACGCATTCCCAAAGATCTACACCGAATCACGCGACTCTGGTTCTATCTTTGTAACTAGTCAAATTGTTTAGAATCACTATTTTCCATTGAATTTTCTTGCTAAAAGCTGTATAGATTCTTTTACAGAAATATACGAATTTTCGTTTGTAACCGAAATATTATTTTTTTATTCAACCAAATAGTGTTCACCGAAGTGCAACGTTACAGTGGCGCCCATGGAAAAGATAAGTAGGGTCCTTTGGGAATGCCTTTCTGGTAAGTTCTTTTTAATATATTTTTTTCTGTGTATGAATTCGTTATGTGTGTGTGTGAATTTGATCCAAAGCAGTGCTAGATTATTTTAGTGGCATATTTTTTTCTTACTACTCTTGGTAAGCTTTTTTTTGCATTATAATCAATTTGTGTTGCCGCGTGTGATAATTAATTGCTTATCAACCGCTTAAGTAACAAGTTATAATCTTACGACTTACGGCCTCGTGTCCTCTAACGACGCGCTAAGGTCACATTCGTCGATCGCATGCTTTGCGATAGCTTTTTTTAATCGCCTACGGTAATTAATTGCTACTGGTAATTATTGCTAATAATTACCTACTGCTTTGTCTGACTTTCGGAACGAATTCATACCCTTCTCTTTTCTTTTTTTTTCATTTTTCTACTATAACCTTCTCCTTATGTGATATAATTACATTTTTATTTTTACAAGATTTTCTATATAGTCGGTATTACCGACTATATAGAAAATCTTTTGTACCGCCTACTACGGCGATTATCTTTTAAAATTAAATATTATTTTCTTTCTTACTAAGAAAGTGTCCTCTTTATTACACCAAGTGTATTATAGTTGGACTGACTGAAAATGAACGTACCTAATGATGCTAGCGCGTTAGATACTATTTAGCTAGATTTCCGCGGTCGTGTGTCAATCAAAAGGACACGTGTCACACTCAGATTGCTCAATTAACAACTCGAACTAATAATTGGTGACTTGTCTATTTCGTACAAAAATACGATTGTTATTGTGAAATTATTGGGTGTATTTTTTTGTTACTTGCTTTTTTTCTACAATCGTTGTTTTTAGGGTTCCGTACCTCGAAAGGAAAAAACGGAGCTCTTATAGGATCACTTTGTTGTCCGTCCGTCTGTCAAGACCCTTTTTGTCAGGAATGCGTGAAGGTATCAAACTGAAATTTATACTAAATACTCGAATCTACGGTTCCATAGAGCTGTAAAAAAATCAAACTTCTAATCCAACGCAATCAAAAGATACAGCCGTATATGCTGCAAATTGCAGCATATTTTCAAACTCGCATTGGAATCAAAACCTACAGGGTACTTCCCGTGAACTCAGAATCTTGAAATTTGGTACGAAGCAACGTCCTATATCACTTATAAGGGAAAAATTGCGAAAACCGTAAATTTTTAGTTACAGCATATAAAAAAATCTTTTTAATAAATTTAAAGTTACTACCCTTTTCTCTTAAACGCGTGAAGGTATTAAATTGAAATTCATATCAAATACTCAGGTATATAACACCGTAAGGCTGCAACAAAATCAAGCTTCTATGTCAACGCAATCAAAAGAAAGAGCAATATAAACATATTTTCAAACTCGCGCCTACTCGCAAGTGAATCAAAACCTACAGGGTACTTTCCGTGAACTCAGAATCTTGAAATTTGGTATCAAGTAACGTCTTATATCACATATGAAGGAAAAATTATGAAAATTGTAAATTTTTAGTTACAGCATATAAAAAAATATTTTTAATAAATTTAAAGTTACTACCCCTTTCTCTTGAACGCGTGGAGGTATTAAATTGAAATTCATATCAAATACTCAGGTATATAACACCGTTAGGCTGCAACAAAATCAAGCTTCTATGTCAACGCAATCAAAAGAAAGAGCAATATAAGCATATTTTCAAACTCGCGCCTACTCGCAAGTGAATCAAAACCTACAGGGTACTTTGCGTGAGCTCAGAATCTTGAAATTTGGTATGAAGCAACGCCTTATAGCACATATAAAGGAAAAATTGCGAAAACCGTAAATTTTTAGTTACAGCATATAAAAAAATATTTTTAATAAATTTAAAGTTACTACCCCTTTCTCTTGAACGCGTAGAGGTATTAAATTGAAATTCATATCAAATACTCAGGTATAAAACACCGTTAGGCTGCAACAAAATCAAGCTTCTATGTCAACGCAATCAAAAGAAAGAGCAATATAAGCATATTTTCAAACTCGCGCCTACTCGCAAGTGAATCAAAACCTACAGGGTACTTTCCGTGAGCTCAGAATCTTGAAATTTGGTACGAAGCAACGCCTTATAGCACATATAAAGGAAAAATTGCGAAAACCGTAAATTTTTAGTTACATCAAATAATAAAAATATTTTTAATAAATTTAAAGTTACTACCCCTTACTCTTGAACGCGTAGAGGTATTAAATTGAAATTCATAGCAAATACTCAAGTATATAACACCGTTAGGCTGTAACAAAATCAAACTTCTATGTCTACGCAATCAAAAGAAAGAGCAATATAATCATAATTTCAAACTCGCGACTACACGCAAGGGAATCAAAACCTACAGGGTACTTCCCGTGAACTCAAAATCTTGAAATTTGGTACGAAGCAACGTCTTATATCACTTATAAAGGAAAAATTGCGAAAAACGTAATTTTTTAGTTACAGCATATAAAAAATATTTTTAATAAATTTAAAGTTACTACCCCTCTCTCTTGAACACGTAAAGGTATTAAATTGAAATTCATATTAAATACTCAGGTATATAACACCGTTAGGCAGTAACAAAATCAAACTTCTATGTCTACGCAATCAAAAGAAAGAGCAATATAATCATATTTTGAATCAAAACCTACAGGGTACTACCCGTTAACTCAAAATCTTGAAATTTGGTACGAAGCAACGTCTTATAGCCCAAGATAAAGGATGCGGAAGGCTGAGGACCGTGTGCTGTGGTGCGTGTTGGGAGAGGCCTATGTCCAGCAGTGGACTGCGATAGGCTGATTGAGATTGATATTTCAAATAATTACATAGTCTTCAAACCTTTTTGCTAATTATTCTGTACTTTATAAGTATTTTTGTAACAGATTTCTAATAGTCACTAAAAGTTTTGTAAATCAATAACTTTGATAAAAAATCTTACCATCATATATCAGCAGACTTTTGCAAGGCTGCTGCAAGGCTGGTATAGGTATTTTAGTTATATTCTAAAATAAGCGATATATGTTAATATAAAATAAAGGATGACTGATTACAAACGACAAAGACACATTTTTCTTTAATTTATGCTCCTCTTACTGTAATGTTATGGATTTAATTTGGCAATAAAAATACCATAACTATGACTGGTGAACTTCTTTTTTATGTTAATAGGCGGCAAACGAGCAGACGGATTGCCTGATGGTAAGCAATTACCGTCGCCCATGGACACAAGCAACACCACAGGAGTCACAAGTGCGTTACCAACACCACAGGAATCACAAGTGCGTTACCGCCTCTAGGGATTGGGAAAAGGGATAGGATAAGGAGTGGGATGAGGGAGAAGGAATAGGGGATGGGGCCTCCGGCACTCTCACTCACCGAACGAAACGCAACAGTTTAGGTACTGTTACTTTACGTCGATTTTCTGTGAGAGGGTAGTACTTCCCCGGTCGAGGCGGCTCATTCATGCTGAAATCAGCAAAGCAACTACCTTGACTACTTACTTTTACTTATATACCTACAGGTTTGTACGGAACCCTCGGTGCGCGAGTCCGACTCGCACTTGACCGGTTTTTTTGGTCTTCGATCTTATCTTCTTGTTGATGCCTATCGAAATGTTATTTTCAAATGCATCTATTTATGCATTTACTGTTCCTCGTGAACTTAAACATAAAAAATTCCTGCGTCGCAGTTATTGTTTTTTTTTGTGTTTTTTTGCTTTGCTGGTGATTTTTTTTTGCAATGTATGGTTTCTATTAAAATATACAATACATGTAAAGGTAAATTAATGCCAAAATTAAACCGCTGACGGCCGTAAAAATAATTATGAATGTATAACAATTTCTTTTTTTTTACAATATGCTGTACATCAGGTTTTACTTAACCATTTTGAGTAGTGCTGGCTTATATTATGTTCTTGTATTTACGCAAATGTTATGATATCAAGCTCTTTTATGCGAAACATTTCCAGTCTATGAATCCACCATCCACAAATAAAATACGCTTTTTATAAGTACTCGCCGGATTTGGTTGTATTTTACGGTGAAAATGTTTTGGAAATATTTTAAATCCATGCATCCGGATTTTATATTAGTTAATAAAAATTAAATTAAAAAATTGTTTCGTTGATTGAAAAACGTTTCCATTAAGTGAGATTTAATGACGAGAGCTGCTTAGTGTTTCGGTGAAATAATGGTTTAATCTTTATGTACCTACTAGCTTTCGCCCGCGGCTTCGCCCGCATGAAACTGTTAATAAAGAGTAGCATTTGTACTTCCCCAGGTTTCAGACTATCCACATCAAATTCATCACAAACGGATCTGCACATTAGCCGTGTAGCATACATACATATAAATTGATAATACTTAAAATTACTTTTATTTTCATAGTCGTCAAACTTCAGGTAAAGATTAGTGGGTAGGTATATTATTAAAGTTAATGAAGAGCTTATGTATCTACTGAATAGAATAGCAGCAAAAATAAAAACTGAAAGCATTATCACAATAGTACATAATCAGATCGCCCCTCCGCCCCGCTGCGCTTAAGCGCGCCAATTCATAGTAAGCGTTTTTAATGACGCTGCACTTAGTTCAATCGTGATAACTTTTAAACCATTCGTCCAAACTACTTACTGTAAAGACAAAGTTCATCTACATTAAATACTGAAGGCAATAAATCTATCAATTTTGAAAACAATTTGATAACTACGCTAGAATAATGCATTGCACCTACTCTAGAATATACATAGCATTGTAAAAAACAATTTATTTTATGTTATACTGTTTTATTACAATAAAAATGATGTAGTTAGGTTATGTCACGGTAATATAATCTAACCGTATTGTAACTCGGCCGTCTTCGTGAGTTATATACCTACCAGACGCGCCGCATGCGAGCTACGGCACGATCGCGGCTGTGGGTACTCTTGGCACAGTCCGCACAGTCTAATGGGTACTCTACTCGAGGCGCGTAGGTATAACTCGAGTTTCGTGCGTTTGTATGGAGTTACAATACTGTTAGATATTATTACCGTGGTTATGTAGGTACTAAAAGCTAAAAAGTAAGTCGGTAAGTCCTAGCTGCCAGATCGCACCAAAATTCTCATCAATCTGGGGTATTGATCAGACAAATATGAAATCGTTGGGCAAGTGAAATTTCTATCATAAATTTTTATTCTGGATACGCTTTGCCCAAGATAAAAAGAAGAGTTTTTTTTTATTTACGTATTTAGTTTCAAGTTTTTAGTTTCGTTGGTTAGTTGATACCCTTTCATTTGATACCCATATTGAGGTATTTGTGGAAAATAAGTTATCCGCCATTTTGTGGCGGCGGCCATCTTGGATTTTTCATAGTGAGCCCTATTCTACCAATCAAGTCCTTTCATTCGATACCCATATTAAGGAATTTGTAGCAAATATGTAATCCACCATTTTGTGGTCGCAGCCATCTTGGATTTTTCATAGTGAAGTCTATTCTACCAATGAAGCCCTTTCATTTGATACCCATATTGAAGTATTTGTGGAAAATACCTATGTAATCAGCCATTTTGTGGCGGCGGCCATCTTGGATTTTTCATAGTGAGCTTTTTATGATAAACAATTTCGCCATACATTATCTTCAAGTAACTTTAACGGTTTAGGCAACGCACGCGAAGTCAGCTTTCAGAGCTCAGTATTTTTGCCGAGTTAGTTGATACTTTTTCTTATATTATGGCAACATTATACAAAATCATTTTTTTTTTATCTATTTTTGTTAAGGGGTTTTTGTCTTTAAGACATGTCAACCCCATTGTGGGCAAAATCATTATAAATTGTAGCCTATGTGTTATTCTGATGTATAAACTATATTACTGCAAAGTTTCATCCAAATCCGTTCAGTAGTTTTTGCGTGAAAGAGTAACAAACATCCATCCATCCATCTATACATACATCTTCACAAACTTTCACATTTATAATATTAGTAGTAAGTAGGGATAGTAGGGATATCATTAGAGACTTTCTTTATACACAACATTATCTAACTGTCTTACCACCTTCATATAGAACATGTAAATTATTTTTACCGCTTACTCGTGAACATGCCACATTTAACTGACCATGTGAAAAACAACATGTTCGGGGGTCGATTCCAGCTGTTTCAAGTCTGTCCCTGCGATTTATTTAGAAAATACACACAGGGCTACGAATATCCAGCCCTGCCGAAAGTAAGATAGCCCCGTTAAGTTACTCAAGAGGTATCTGAATTCAGGCCTCGGTCTCCCACCCACACGGATTCCCACGTACGTGAGGTGTGGGAATTTGGGAATAATGAGACACCTGTATAAGTACAGAACACGAACGAACGAAAGAAATCAAAGAAACACATCCACACTCATTATTCAAAAGAAACGACTAAGACACCAATCCGACGAAAACGAAAGAAAATTAAACCTCACCAATCCACAGAGAATCTTAACATCGCCATTCAGAAAACGTCATCTATGTTTACATATACAAACCGACCGAGATAGAAAATAATATGGACTAATCGACAATTTATTGAAAAAGGATCTATAGTTATTGTTTTTATCATTTAAAATAAAATGAAATAATTATATAACTATTATATAAACATAATAATTTGAAATACTTAAATGAGATTGACCGTTTAAATTAAGTGGACATTGTAATAAATTTTGACACAGAGACTTTTTGTTTATGAAAGTGCCGAATATTATACTCTATTATTTTTTTAATAACAGAAAGATACCCGACACATATATTCTTATTATTGTCTTTTTTGCAAGAAACATTTATTTTGCTAGAAAATTATTTGAAAATAGTGACATCTATTGTTCGGAAGGATAACTATAAATATACTCGGTTCCAGTAATTTATTTATGGAAAATACGTAAAAATATACTGACGAAATTAATAATCGCCTACCTTTTTAAAGTCGGGTAAATAGTCATAAAACACTTTGAAGGTACCTATTTAGACTAACTATACTTTTACTAACAAACTTATAATCATCGTAGATGGCACCACTATATGGCTATATTATATAACCAGTTTTGGATGATCCCTGTTTTGTTTAGGACTACGTACAAAGGAAAGGTCAAGCTGTACACCGACAACTACTCAACCGATTGTGATGTAACATATACTATTTTATAGGTTTGAGTATCCTTTGTACATGAGTGTAAGTTTTATTGAAATCAATTTCGCCATTTTAGAGATCCTTAGCAACATAGGGAAAGACGTCGGACAGACAGACAGACAGACATAAATTCTAAAAATTATCAAGTATTGCTTTTTAGCATTTTCCTAGATTTTTTAGCTAATTTTCGTCAAAATATCTTTAATGTACAGACTTTTTCACCTCTACAGTTTTATTATAGTACTAGCTGAGCCCGCGACTTCGTTCGCGTAAATGTTGGAATTTAATTAGCATGACATTTATCCCAAGAGTATATAATATTTATAACTTTTATATGTATATTATATAACTAATATATATCTTTAGATAATTTCTTTATATACACAACATTAACTGTTTTACCACCTTCACATAGAACGTGTAAATTATTTTTACCGCTCACTCGTGAACATGCCACATATAACTGATCATGACTGTGAAAAACAACATGTTCGGATGTCGATTCCAGCTGTTTCAAGTGTCAGTCCCTGCGATATATTTAGAAAATACACACAGGACTACGAATATCCAACCCTGCCGAAAGTAAGATAGCCCTGTTGAGTAATTCAAGAGGTATCTGAATTCAGGCCTCAGTCTGCCGCCGAAAGATTCCCACGTACGTAACGTGAGGAGTGGGACATTGGGAATAATGAGACAATGCCTGTATAAGAACAGAACACAAAGAAACACGAAAACATACAACAATTATAAATTCATAAGTAACGTCAAATATACAATCTAAATAATCCAACGACGGCGAAAGCAAATTATCCAAGAACCTCATCAATCTTCGGAGAATCTTAACACCGCCATTGGTACAATAACCAAAAGAACAGTGTACGATGGGCAGGCTCTTTTTCGGATGTGTACAGGTTGCAGTGTGGAGTGAGGCAAGGTGGTCTGACATCGCCTAAGCTCTTTAACCTATAGGTACATAAATAAACTTATCGGTGAACTCAGCAGTGCCAATGTCGGGTGCTACATAGACGGAGTCTGTGTCAATAACATAAGTTACGCAGATGACATGGTACTGCAGAGTCCATCGATAGGAGCTTTACGGAAGCTGTTGAAAATGTGTGAGTGTTACGCGGCGGCTCATGGGCTCAGATACAATGCGAAGAAAAGCGAATTATTAGTATTTCAAGTGAGGGGCAAAACTTACACCACAGTACCTTCACTTAGTTTAGCTGGTAGCACTATTAATAAAGTCGCTCATTTCAAGTATCTGGGCCACTGGGTCTCTGAGGACCTTAAAGATAGTAAGGACATAGAGAGGGCACGTAGGGCGCTAGCTGTCCGGTGTAATATGTTGGACCGCAGGTTCGCACACTGCCGTAATGCAGTAAAAATAACACTTTTTAAATCCTATCGCCAAGCATTGTACACATGCAGCCTGTGGGTTAACTATACTTTGGGAGCGTACAGGGCCTTACGTGTCCAATATAACAACGCGTTTAGAGTGCTATTGGGGCTGCCGCGATTTTGTAGCGCGTCGAGCATGTTTGCGGAAGCTCACACAGATGGTTTTCATGCCGTTATAAGAAAGCAATGCGCATCACTGTTAAATCGTGTCAGGTCCAGCCACAATGGCGTGCTAAGCGTGTTCGTGGATAGGTGGGACTCTCCACTACTGCGCCACTGGATACGTCTGCACACTGACCTTTGATAAGTGGGCAGCTTTTTCTCTTTGTCCTACAAATTTTAAATGTTTTTTTTTCTGTGTTTGTTCTCTTTAATTTTCTAAATGTTGGCTTGTGTAAATTGTATAACTATGATTGTTGCTTGTAATTTTAAATTGTGTTAACCTATGGACTAATGTCTGAAATAAATAACTATTATTATTATATTATTATTCAACGCCATCTATGTTTACATATACAAACCGACCGAGATAGAAAATAATATGGACTAATAGACAATTTATTGAAGAAAGGATCTATAGTCATTGTATTTATCATTTAAAATAAATAATAATGAAATTATTAAGTAGGTATATAACTATCATATAAACATAATAATTTGAAATAAATGAGATTGACCGTTTAAATTAAGTGGACATTGGAAACTTTTAAACACTCGCGTTGCATGTTTAATTGGACATTGTAATAAATTTTGACACAGAGACATTTTGTTTATAAAAGTGCCGAATATTATACTCTATTATTTTTTTTACCCTGGCGAAAAGTGGGCGTTTAATATGCCTCTGCCTACCCCTTCGGGGAAACAGGCGTGAGTCTATGTATGTATGTATTATTTTTTTAATAACAGAAAGATACCCGACACACAATTATTGTCTTTTTAGGGTTCCGTACCTCGAAAGGAAAAAACGGAGCTCTTATAGGATCACTTTGTTGTCCGTCCGTCTGTCAAGACCCTTTTTGTCAGGAATGCGTGAAGGTATCAAACTGAAATTTATACTAAATACTCGAATCTACGGTTCCATAGAGCTGTAAAAAAATCAAACTTCTAATCCAACGCAATCAAAAGATACAGCCGTATATGCTGCAAATTGCAGCATATTTTCAAACTCGCATTGGAATCAAAACCTACAGGGTACTTCCCGTGAACTCAGAATCTTGAAATTTGGTACGAAGCAACGTCCTATATCACTTATAAGGGAAAAATTGCGAAAACCGTAAATTTTTAGTTACAGCATATAAAAAAATCTTTTTAATAAATTTAAAGTTACTACCCTTTTCTCTTAAACGCGTGAAGGTATTAAATTGAAATTCATATCAAATACTCAGGTATATAACACCGTAAGGCTGCAACAAAATCAAGCTTCTATGTCAACGCAATCAAAAGAAAGAGCAATATAAACATATTTTCAAACTCGCGCCTACTCGCAAGTGAATCAAAACCTACAGGGTACTTTCCGTGAACTCAGAATCTTGAAATTTGGTATCAAGTAACGTCTTATATCACATATGAAGGAAAAATTATGAAAATCGTAAATTTTTAGTTACAGCATATAAAAAAATATTTTTAATAAATTTAAAGTTACTACCCCTTTCTCTTGAACGCGTGGAGGTATTAAATTGAAATTCATATCAAATACTCAGGTATATAACACCGTTAGGCTGCAACAAAATCAAGCTTCTATGTCAACGCAATCAAAAGAAAGAGCAATATAAGCATATTTTCAAACTCGCGCCTACTCGCAAGTGAATCAAAACCTACAGGGTACTTTGCGTGAGCTCAGAATCTTGAAATTTGGTATGAAGCAACGCCTTATAGCACATATAAAGGAAAAATTGCGAAAACCGTAAATTTTTAGTTACAGCATATAAAAAAATATTTTTAATAAATTTAAAGTTACTACCCCTTTCTCTTGAACGCGTAGAGGTATTAAATTGAAATTCATATCAAATACTCAGGTATAAAACACCGTTAGGCTGCAACAAAATCAAGCTTCTATGTCAACGCAATCAAAAGAAAGAGCAATATAAGCATATTTTCAAACTCGCGCCTACTCGCAAGTGAATCAAAACCTACAGGGTACTTTCCGTGAGCTCAGAATCTTGAAATTTGGTACGAAGCAACGCCTTATAGCACATATAAAGGAAAAATTGCGAAAACCGTAAATTTTTAGTTACATCAAATAATAAAAATATTTTTAATAAATTTAAAGTTACTACCCCTTACTCTTGAACGCGTAGAGGTATTAAATTGAAATTCATAGCAAATACTCAAGTATATAACACCGTTAGGCTGTAACAAAATCAAACTTCTATGTCTACGCAATCAAAAGAAAGAGCAATATAATCATAATTTCAAACTCGCGACTACACGCAAGGGAATCAAAACCTACAGGGTACTTCCCGTGAACTCAAAATCTTGAAATTTGGTACGAAGCAACGTCTTATATCACTTATAAAGGAAAAATTGCGAAAAACGTAATTTTTTAGTTACAGCATATAAAAAATATTTTTAATAAATTTAAAGTTACTACCCCTCTCTCTTGAACACGTAAAGGTATTAAATTGAAATTCATATTAAATACTCAGGTATATAACACCGTTAGGCAGTAACAAAATCAAACTTCTATGTCTACGCAATCAAAAGAAAGAGCAATATAATCATATTTTGAATCAAAACCTACAGGGTACTACCCGTTAACTCAAAATCTTGAAATTTGGTACGAAGCAACGTCTTATAGCCCAAGATAAAGGATGCGGAAGGCTGAGGACCGTGTGCTGTGGTGCGTGTTGGGAGAGGCCTATGTCCAGCAGTGGACTGCGATAGGCTGATTGAGATTGATATTTCAAATAATTACATAGTCTTCAAACCTTTTTGCTAATTATTCTGTACTTTATAAGTATTTTTGTAACAGATTTCTAATAGTCACTAAAAGTTTTGTAAATCAATAACTTTGATAAAAAATCTTACCATCATATATCAGCAGACTTTTGCAAGGCTGCTGCAAGGCTGGTATAGGTATTTTAGTTATATTCTAAAATAAGCGATATATGTTAATATAAAATAAAGGATGACTGATTACAAACGACAAAGACACATTTTTCTTTAATTTATGCTCCTCTTACTGTAATGTTATGGATTTAATTTGGCAATAAAAATACCATAACTATGACTGGTGAACTTCTTTTTTATGTTAATAGGCGGCAAACGAGCAGACGGATTGCCTGATGGTAAGCAATTACCGTCGCCCATGGACACAAGCAACACCACAGGAGTCACAAGTGCGTTACCAACACCACAGGAATCACAAGTGCGTTACCGCCTCTAGGGATTGGGAAAAGGGATAGGATAAGGAGTGGGATGAGGGAGAAGGAATAGGGGATGGGGCCTCCGGCACTCTCACTCACCGAACGAAACGCAACAGTTTAGGTACTGTTACTTTACGTCGATTTTCTGTGAGAGGGTAGTACTTCCCCGGTCGAGGCGGCTCATTCATGCTGAAATCAGCAAAGCAACTACCTTGACTACTTACTTTTACTTATATACCTACAGGTTTGTACGGAACCCTCGGTGCGCGAGTCCGACTCGCACTTGACCGGTTTTTTTGCAAGAAACATTTATTTTGCCAGAAAATTATTTGAAAATAGTGACATCTATAGGTCGGTAAATAGCCATAAAACACTTTGAAGGTACCTATTTAGACTAACTATACTTTTACTAACAAACTTATAATGATCATAGATGGCACCACATAAAAAACCAGTTTTGGATGATCCTTGTTTTGTTTGGGACTACGTACAAATGAGAGGTCAAGCTGTACACCGAAAATTACTCAACTGATTGTGATGTAACATATACTATTTTATAGGTTTGAGTATCCTTTGTACATGAGTGTAAGTTTTATTGAAATCAATTTCGCCATTTTAGAGATCTTTAGCAACATAGGGAAAGACGTCGGACAGACAGACAGACATATATTCTAAAAATTATCAAGTATTGCTTTTTAGCATTTTCCTAGATTTTTTAGCTAATTTTCGTCAAAATATCTTTAATGTACAGACTTTTTCACCTCTACAGTTTTATTATAGTAATAGATAGATAGATAGTTGTAATAAATTTTGACACAGAGACATTTTGTTTATGAAAGTGCCGAATATTATACTCTATTATTTTTTTAATAACAGAAAGATACCTAATTATTGTCTTTTTTGCAAGAAACATTAATTTTGCTAGAAAATGATTTGAAAATAGTGACATCTATCTATCGGTCGGTAAATAGCCATAAAACACTTTGAAGGTTCCTATGGTTCCTATTTAGACTAACTATAGTTTTACTAACAAACTTATAATGATCATAGATGGCACCACATAATTATATAACCAGTTTTGGATGATCCCTGTTTTGTTTGGGACTACGTATAAAGAAGAGGTCAAGCTGTACACCGAAAACCACTCAACCGATTGTGATGAAACATATACTATTTTATAGGTTTGAATATCCTATGCACATGAGTGTAAGTTTTATTGAAATCAATTTTGCGATTTTAGAGATCTTTAGCAACATAGGGAAAGACGTCGGACAGACAGACAGACAGACATAAATTCAAAAAATTATCAAGTATTGCTTTTTAGCATTTTTCTAGATTTTTTAGCTAATTTTCGTCAAAATATCTTTAATGTACAGACTTTTTCACCTCTACAGTTTTATTATAGTATAGAATAGATATGATAGATGACATTTTCGGTACCTACAGGATATTTCTGAGTAAAATGTTGTTCAATTTTACTTTGTAACTGTGTGTTGAAACTAGTTTTAATGATTTCATGCAATTAGGTTGGTCTGGTTGGTAGGTGTTACGTTATGGTGTGTTGACTGTCTAAGATTGGTCTAAAGGTCTTAGCCCGCTTACACGACTCTGCTCCAGCACCACTGCTACCCAACATCAGGCGACTACTCGCAGTACACGCGGCGCCAGCTAGCGGGCACCCAGCAGTCCACGCGGCGACCGCATTCGTGTAGGAAACGCGGGCGCTGTCCAACGCAGACCGCTTGCTTCCAACGCGCCGTATCCGAGGCGTCGACTACCGACGCGTTTGACGGTGGACAGCCCGCTGTCTGCTAATTTATGTGTCAATGTTAAAAATACCTAAAGAGCAATACTTAAAGGCCATATTTGAATGATATTCTTTTGGTTGGGCGTGAGGCGAATCGTATAAGCGGGCTAAGTAGGCTACCTTAATTGTTAATGGGAACCTGTTCGGTGTTTGTGTTAGGTTTGATACCCAAGCAGAACAAATCTTTGTGTAATAAGCACGATTATTTGTTCGTGACTGGATGTAATTTATCTATAATATGGATGTACCTATATTGAAATATACAGGGTGTAACAAGACCCTTAACGAAAACTGAAATCCCATGTTGTACCAATCAGTACAAACATTTTTTGCTTCGGCACCATATCTGGGAAATTACTGGTTCAGGAGATATTGAGGCTCAAAGTTAGTATGGAATTTTTCTAATTAGGTACAAAAGCGATGCATTTGCCTGCCATTATGCCCCGCCAATATGTTTTTTAGATGCCCTATGACCCTATGGATAAGTAGGTATTTCGAGCATTGCACGCGCGCGCTTTTAATTGCGGTTTAAAAAATGTGAAAACTCAAAAAAGTTATCGTTTCCCAGTTATTATTTTTCGTTTGTATGACTTGGCATGATGTCTACAACGAGTAGACTTCGGCTTGGTGATGGGTCTTGTGACACCCTGTATATGTAAGCTTAAAATATGTCTTGTTGCGCAACACTTACATAAAGTTACGTTTGATAGCTTTAGACTGTCTTTACTGAAAAGACACCTTTCCAAGTACCTTTTTTAGGGTTCCGTACCTAAAAGGTAAAACACGGGACCCTATTACTACGCCTCCGCTGTCTGTCTGTCACCAGGCTGTATCTCATAAATCGTGATAGCTAGAAAGCTGAAATTTTCACAAATTATGTATTTCCGTTGCCGCTATAACAACAATTATATATAATAGGTATACCTACCGCTGTAATAAAAATTTAAAAAATAAAATATTAAGGGGGTTATAAAAACATGTTTATTGTTCCCATAGAATAAACATGTTTTTTTTCGTATTTTTGACGTGACAACGTCTTATAAATTGGTTTGCCGGGTGACACTTCAAGAAACTGCGTTACGCTCCGCTCACGTTATGCGCTCACAATGAGAGCGAGTGAGAGGCACGCGTCCCGCCTAAGAGCGAGAGAGACAGACATAAAAAGTGAAAGGCACGCGTCTTTCATCCTTCTTCCTACTATACGAATGAATATTCACATTAAAATTATTTTACCACTCAAAGTCGTTGTCACGTAAAACTTTCGCCCGTATACCGACTTTACAGGCAACCAATTTTTGCTCAATATTACTAACAGGAATAGTTAGACGCTTAAAATTTTCACATTAAAAAAATTATATCAATTAAATTTAAAAAAGTAAATAATAAAGGGGGGCTCCCATACAACAAACGTAATTTTATTTTAATCATCATCATCAACAGCCTTTAACAGTCCACTGCTGGACTAGGACTCCTTTGAAAGGAGGAATTGGCCTACTATACCACACTGGCCAAACGGGTTGGTATAGGGTTTGTATCACGTTTTCCTTCTCTTACAGTGTTGTTCTCTGCATAATATGCTCCCTCTGTCGGCTCTTACGACACCCATGGGATGATATGTGGTGGTGACATTCCGTATTCTTAATCCGTCACCACAAGGACTGGGACTTTTATTTTAATAAACAGGTAGAAACTTAAAAAATATTTAAGTATACATACAACAAACGTGATTTTGTTTTATAGATTATGGTCTTCGTGCGCGAGTCCGACTCACATTTGCCCAATTTGTTTAAGTATCCGATATTTAGTTACTCTTGCTATACGGCACTGATACATTTTATACACTCCGACAGTTTGAATTTACGTTTTATGACGAAAGTTGAAATTAGATATACGTAATTTAAACTTTCGTGGCATCTGATTGTGTATTATTCAATGTCTATAACTTCTATACACCAGTATCTTAAAACAAAATTAAGAAACATTAAATTTATGCACACAAAGGAAACACTCGGAATGGAAAATAATCTGGATTACACAGTGTTACCTCGTGAGACAATCGAACCCACGACACCCGGCGTAGTGCTAAGCGGCGAGGAGTCACCATCAAGTCTCCCTCTATTCAGTCTTAATGAATAAAACTTTTTTTCACCACAGCAGCTCAAACATGCCGCTTTTGCTGCGAGACAACAGTGAACAAAACGCGATTTTGATTCGAGCGTGAGGCAAAGTAGCTTTTTAATTTTTCAATCTTCAGTGCCACGAATTGACATTGTTCAGCCATAAATTTGAAACATTCGAACTTTACTGTGCTCTGTCTCTTTCACATGCATATAAAAAGTGAGTGAAAAAACAAACCCCTTCGAATTCGAAATTCGATTTTATAATTCGACCTCAAAGAAAACCTCACCACGCTCAGGATTCTAACTTTGATTCACTCGCTACGCTCGTGAATCAATCATAGAATCCTTTGCTTGCTCGGGACTCAAAATCAGCACTCGAAACAAAAAACAACTTTGCTCTCTTGTTGCACAAATAACCATTGAACAAGCTATTGGTTCATACGCGCTAAACATATAGGTCGAGGTACTCATCGATACGATAAGAGCCTAAAGTCTCAATTCATGGCGTTGTATTGCGGAGGCCCTATGGCCACCATCCAGCTCCATCATCAGGTCAGCTCCATGACATAATAATATTGCTTTGTCAAGCGATATACATTTGCATGCAGAATTTAAGCTCAATGTAAAATTGGGAAGTGAGTCCAAGATTTCATAACTTCCGCTAGTCGCAAACTAAGAAGAGCTTATGCGATGGGTACTACACAATGATAAACATACATAATATATACTTCTTCTTACTTTTAAATACATACTTAATACATAGAAACACCTAGACAAACATTCATATTCACGCACACTTATGTTTGGATTTCTGCGGGTATCGAACCCGAGACCATCTGCGTAGCAGTCGGTTTCACTCCCGCTACCACACATACCGGTATTCAGTCTAGACTCTCCAATTAATAATAATCATTTCAGTGCCTATTGTTATATCGTAGTACACTACTGGTAGGCCTAGGCAAAGTAGACAAGCTGTGGACTACGGCAGGGTGACGATGATGACGGATATAGTAGTTATAAAAATGACAACACAGGTTATTTCCGTACAGTATGGCAATAACTTGAAATTGATCTTATCATAGAATTCTTATTTCCTTACATTCACAGGTATTTATTTTACGCCTCTTTATAAAGTTACTGGAAACTTATATTCTTTTTAAAGAATACTCTCCCACTTACAGTAAAAACTGTGATACGGAACTTTAGAAACATCCGACGACCCGGTGCGTGGCGTAGCGCGTGTGCATCCGACTGTTAGGCCGAAGGTCGCAGGATCGATACCCGCTTAAGTAAAATATTTGTGTGCGAGAACATAGTTGTTTGCCTTGGTCTGGGTATTTCTATGTATAAATATGTATGTATTTACAAAAAACGTATATGTTTGTATATCTATTGTCTAGTACCCATAATACAAGCTCTGCTAATTTGGAACTAGGTGGTGGAGTGTCTACGTGTTAGAATAATAAATAATTTTATTCAGCCAAAGTAAATAATATCCAGACTTAGAACAATTTACAATCATGCAAAGTATAGACTCATGAGGATAGAACCCACAGCACTCAGCCCAGTGTTAGCCAGCAAGCCGTCTACTTAATCCACTACGCTTTCCATTTTCCATGCAGTCTGATCTCGTGGTTATATCAATTTGTTTGTGTAGCAGTCTGCTATCGATTGTTCCGCGTCTGAATGCTGGATGTCATGGTAACATCTACGTATGTATAGCGTTTTGTGGAAGTTTCCTTTGGTCACATCTGAGGCTTGCGGTGTACCGCCTAATCGGTATTGTATCGGTTACGTTATTTATTCGGTGGTAATTAAAGACAAAATTATGAGTGATAGAAAAAATAATATCGAAAACATATTGTAACATTGGACTGTATTTTTTAAATTTTGTCTTTTGATCTTGTGGTTAAGTCACTGTCTGCTAAATTGAAGGTCATGAGTTCGATTCCAAGCCATTACCAATATTTGATGAGCACGATCATTTATTTGTCCTGCGTCAAGGTGTAATTCCACTGGCTATTGCTGACTAAGTTGTCAAAAACATGTTCAGCCTACGTATTTAATAATATATGTATGTTTATCATTTGATTACGCGGCGTCCTACATGAGCGGTCTGGATACGAACGCGATGCGGCGCGGCGCGGGAAGAACAAACAGTCGATACCTATTGACGTGTCCTACGTAACCAAATGCACGTAACGTGTGATGCGGAGCGGCTCGAGTTGACGCGAACGCGATCAGTTGGTGCGATTTTTCCGCGCGAACGGGACGCGGTGCGGTGACACATGTCATGTCTTTGTTCTTTTACAAATAAATATTGTAATAATCGCTATACATAATTAGTAACATTTCTCTGTCATACCAAATACATAATTCTTGAGTATCTAATACTTAAGATATGAATTTTCCAACAAATGAGCTGACATATCCATGTTAAATTGTCAAATGAACGGCACACGATGAAATAAAACGAGTCGCGCTCACGTAGGATCGTACCACAATCGCGTTCACGGTGAACCGCTCACGTAGGACGCCGCGTTAGTCTCCATAGTACGGGCCTGCTTTGGCTGAATGTCCACTGGAGCGGAGAATCAATATCTATGTATCAAAGCTCAAATACTATGCATTCCTTGAGTTGTCCTAGGATAATATTACAGGGTATTTGTTTCAGACCGAGGCAAGCGGTTGGTTGCGGGTGGCTCAAGATCGCTCTGTGTGGAGAGCCTAAGAGGAGGCCTATGTCTTGCAGTAGACGTTTCTAGGCTGAGAGGATGATGATATATAGGATAACGCCTTTGAAAGATAGTTAGAAATTTGTTTATTGTTCTGTACAAAAGAATAAATTTTTGAAACAAGATGGCGCTAGTGTTCTCTTGTTTGCGAAAGATTACGAACTAATAATTACGGCTTATATCGCCGTTCAGTTTGGTCTTATATTAATTATGAGAATCACTATAAGATCGCAAGAATCATTAATATTGAAAAAAAATATTATAATACTTCCAGTAATTTACTAGAGCAGAATTTTCCACGAACCTCAATATTTATAAACAAGGGATATAAGACAGCGATTTTGTGATTACACGACCGATTCCTAGCGTTATAAGTCAAGTTCTTGACACAAAACATTTTTCGTTGTGCACAATTATAATCAATTTTCTATCGTAACAATTTAGGTTATACAAAAAGCCTTCTCGTCTGTGACAACCAACACGGACACCAATATGCTAGTTCAGACTATTGTCCGGATATTTTTAAGGTTTATTTAGTGTCTGGTGACTGTCTTAAAATCTTTTCAACAGCCAGGATCCTTTTAAGATCTTGGAGGTACGCCGAGGCCATCTATTAATCATATAGTGTCGAAGTTGCTTAACTTCTCAAGTGTTTCAATGCATGCGATTGCCACGAATAGCCCGTGCTACGTGCTCGCGCAACGTCCTTAACTTTATAACCGTACGTTCCACGCGCCAAACGTCATCAATTTGGATAGTGTGTTTGTTTTATTCTTATTATGTTTGTTACGTTTTAAAATAGATGCAGAGGCAGCTGTGGTTACTACCATCTCTGAGGCCTACCTCAGAGAAGAGGAAAATAATAGAAATGCTCACCCCTAGGTGAGCATTTCTTTAGGACACCTTTTCTAGTCCTCTCCCTGGCTGAGCAGGGAAAGCAGTGCCTCCCTATACAGGGCTACCTTGAACAAAAAGTATATACATGTATTATTAACCTCTTTTCAGTTTGAAAGTCTATGGGTCCATTCCATAACCGTAAACTACAAAGTAATATTATACGTATACGATGTTAAGCATGTGTGTGCGAAATCTAAGGTAGTAGTGGTATCGTTTATTTTCATTAAAATCATATAAGCATTTCTAATGCATATTAAATAAAAATATATGCATTCTGCACACCTTCAACATGTAACCAATAAGTGTGCCAAATTTCATAATCCTCCGTTCGCGCATATCTCGAAAAAAGGGATCACAAAATTTCGCTTCATGTATCTATAATATAAAAATGAATCGCAAAATGTGTTGGTAAGCGCATAACTCAACAACGCCTGGACCAATTTGGACAATTCTTTTTTTTAATGTTCGTTGAAGTTCAAAGATGGTTTTTACGGCGAGAAAAATTATAATAACAGCCGGAAAAACCCTAAAAACAGCCCTTTTCTTTTTCCTATACAAACGTTTTCTAAATAAAACGTAGAGTCAATTTGAGCTTTATTGCTATTGTGTAAAGTTCATATTAAATTACAAGCACTCACTGTTGTTTAAACAATGTAGGTACATATGTTCCTAACGTCAAAGAATCAATTTGTCCTTTATTACCGCTAAACAAAGTTTAAATTCAATCATATCTATCAAAACAGTGTATGTTGGAGCACAGAATACATCGTTAGAGGATAAACAAAAAAAAAAAGAAAACAAAACTCAACAAAAGAGTTTTCATTATTTCATATCCCTATTTTACATATACAAAACATTAGTACGGCTTGAAGGATTTGACTCCAAGTCATATCAAATTAAAAAAAGTTGAAACAACAACAAACTGTCAATGTCAGTGTTGTTTTTCTTAAATTTTTCTTGGATTTTCGGTTACCTACTCTACTGAGTTTGCTTTTGTCAACTGATACACGAAACAAATTCGTACCTATATCGTGTTTTGTGCAGTGTTTAGTTACCTATGATCACTAATTATTGCATGTGACACAATAATCTATACTAATAATGTCATAAAGAGGAAAGAATTGTATTTTTGGATTTTTGGATTTTTGTATGTTTGTTACGAATAAACTAAAAAAGTACTGAACCGATGAGATAGATATAGAACCCTGAGTAACAAAGGCTATATATATAACATAGGCTATTTCTAGAAAATAATAGGGATGCCTACAAAACCATCAATAATGTAACCCAAGGCGTAAGAACATTTTCCAGAAAATGTCTTTTTCAATTCCTATATAAAACTTTTAGAATTGTTTCAATCGGACATTCCATTAAAAATAAAACACGCAATAAACGTCATTTAATATTTTGACAGTTTTCATTCGACAATTTTCAAAGTAATTTTTTTATTCGTTATGAAAGTAAATAGTTATTTTCATACCTAGTTTACACTCTCGCCTCGCGTCTCGCCTCGTACCTCGCCTCGCAGCTCGCGTGTTGTTGCGAGGTAGCGAGTGCCTGTTTGCACTCTCGCGATGCGTTCAGTATGCGTTGAGCCAGCAACGATGGAAGACGTCGAAGTAATAGCGGCATTAGCTCTAGCCGTAACAAGTTTTTACCGATTCTTAACCATCTTAAAAAGAAATATATTTTTTACTTTGCACAGAACTCTGCTAGCGGTCTGCACATAACCTCAGAAATTTTTTGCCACGCATCATTTACTTTTTGGGTATTTTTATGCATCTTATTTTTTGGATCCCAAATTATTCGCTCGGCCTGATACATACTGCAGAGTTTCTTTTTGGAACCAGTCCATTTTTAATTGAAATCGAAGAACACAACCTGCACGGAAGGGCGGCGTAAACAAACTGAAACGAGAGCGCGAGTGTAAACACAACGCTCGCGTCCCTCGCGAGGCCCTTTTACTCGTGCCTAAAAATCCGCCTCCGACGCGAGCGTCACGAGTGGCGAGGCGAGCTACGAGGCGAGCCACGAGCAAGCGTTTACACTCGCGCACCTCGCCGCTCGCCTCACCGCTCGCGCGAGAGTGTAAACTAGACATCAGACTTGTACGAACAAATTATTTTGTTGAACCGAACAAATTTGTAAAACCGTAAGTATTTATCAAATATTCCTACGAGAGCTACATACTAAAACATTTCCTGATTTATTTTACTTATGTATACTGTGTATTTTTAGGTTCTCTGATTAAAGCAGACCATCCCAGCAATATGCCTAGAAGAACAAGATCACAACTATCTAAACATCGTTCTCAAGCGAGATTAGTGAAAAGACGTCGCATTGAAGAATCGTCCTCTCAAAATTCAGATCGTCTCGCAAGTCAGAGAGAGTACGCTACGCAGTCGCGTGCCAGAGAATCTAGCGCCGAACATTTGCAGCGCCTTGCTGAAAATAGAGACAGAAACACAGAAGCACGGGCAAGGGAATCTAGCGCCGAACGTTCACTTCGTCTAGCTGAACAAAATGAAAGATCGTCGCAGTTACACGAGAGACAGTCTAGCGCCGAGCGATCGCAACGCCTTGCTGATTTTGTTGCCTTCTACAAATACCACTCCTAGCATAGTGTATAGTGTAGCTTTAAGGTAAACATTGTAAAACTTAACGTTGGATGTTGGATTTGAATAGGTATTATGATAAAAGAAACGCAAAACATAGGTAGTAAGTGTTTATAATCCTAATTCTTCATGATATTTTCACTTCTTATTTTTATATATTGTAGGTTTCTACGTTAAGTTTTACAATGTTTACCTTAAAGCTACACTATACACTATGCTAGGAGTGGTATTTGTAGAAGGCAACAAAATCAGCAAGGCGTTGCGATCGCTCGGCGCTAGACTGTCTCTCGTGTAACTGCGACGATCTTTCATTTTGTTCAGCTAGACGAAGTGAACGTTCGGCGCTAGATTCCCTTGCCCGTGCTTCTGTGTTTCTGTCTCTATTTTCAGCAAGGCGCTGCAAATGTTCGGCGCTAGATTCTCTGGCACGCGACTGCGTAGCGTACTCTCTCTGACTTGCGAGACGATCTGAATTTTGAGAGGACGATTCTTCAATGCGACGTCTTTTCACTAATCTCGCTTGAGAACGATGTTTAGATAGTTGTGATCTTGTTCTTCTAGGCATATTGCTGGGATGGTCTGCTTTAATCAGAGAACCTAAAAATACACAGTATACATAAGTAAAATAAATCAGGAAATGTTTTAGTATGTAGCTCTCGTAGGAATATTTGATAAATACTTACGGTTTTACAAATTTGTTCGGTTCAACAAAATAATTTGTTCGTACAAGTCTGATGTCTAGTTTACACTCTCGCGCGAGCGGTGAGGCGAGCGGCGAGGTGCGCGAGTGTAAACGCTTGCTCGTGGCTCGCCTCGTAGCTCGCCTCGCCACTCGTGACGCTCGCGTCGGAGGCGGATTTTTAGGCACGAGTAAAAGGGCCTCGCGAGGGACGCGAGCGTTGTGTTTACACTCGCGCTCTCGTTTCAGTTTGTTTACGCCGCCCTTCCGTGCAGGTTGTGTTCTTCGATTTCAATTAAAAATGGACTGGTTCCAAAAAGAAACTCTGCAGTATGTATCAGGCCGAGCGAATAATTTGGGATCCAAAAAATAAGATGCATAAAAATACCCAAAAAGTAAATGATGCGTGGCAAAAAATTTCTGAGGTTATGTGCAGACCGCTAGCAGAGTTCTGTGCAAAGTAAAAAATATATTTCTTTTTAAGATGGTTAAGAATCGGTAAAAACTTGTTACGGCTAGAGCTAATGCCGCTATTACTTCGACGTCTTCCATCGTTGCTGGCTCAACGCATACTGAACGCATCGCGAGAGTGCAAACAGGCACTCGCTACCTCGCAACAACACGCGAGCTGCGAGGCGAGGTACGAGGCGAGACGCGAGGCGAGAGTGTAAACTAGGTATGAAAATAACTATTTACTTTCATAACGAATAAAAAAATTACTTTGAAAATTGTCGAATGAAAACTGTCAAAATATTAAATGACGTTTATTGCGTGTTTTATTTTTAATGGAATGTCCGATTGAAACAATTCTAAAAGTTTTATATAGGAATTGAAAAAGACATTTTCTGGAAAATGTTCTTACGCCTTGGGTTACATTATTGATGGTTTTGTAGGCATCCCTATTATTTTCTAGAAATAGCCTATGTTATATATATAGCCTTTGTTACTCAGGGTTCTATATCTATCTCATCGGTTCAGTACTTTTTTAGTTTATTCGTAACAAACATACAAAAATCCAAAAATCCAAAAATACAATTCTTTCCTCTTTATGACATTATTAGTATAGATTATTGTGTCACATGCAATAATTAGTGATCATAGGTAACTAAACACTGCACAAAACACGATATAGGTACGAATTTGTTTCGTGTATCAGTTGACAAAAGCAAACTCAGTAGAGTAGGTAACCGAAAATCCAAGAAAAATTTAAGAAAAACAACACTGACATTGACAGTTTGTTGTTGTTTCAACTTTTTTTAATTTGATATGACTTGGAGTCAAATCCTTCAAGCCGTACTAATGTTTTGTATATGTAAAATAGGGATATGAAATAATGAAAACTCTTTTGTTGAGTTTTGTTTTCTTTTTTTTTTTGTTTATCCTCTAACGATGTATTCTGTGCTCCAACATACACTGTTTTGATAGATATGATTGAATTTAAACTTTGTTTAGCGGTAATAAAGGACAAATTGATTCTTTGACGTTAGGAACATATGTACCTACATTGTTTAAACAACAGTGAGTGCTTGTAATTTAATATGAACTTTACACAATAGCAATAAAGCTCAAATTGACTCTACGTTTTATTTAGAAAACGTTTGTATAGGAAAAAGAAAAGGGCTGTTTTTAGGGTTTTTCCGGCTGTTATTATAATTTTTCTCGCCGTAAAAACCATCTTTGAACTTCAACGAACATTAAAAAAAAGAATTGTCCAAATTGGTCCAGGCGTTGTTGAGTTATGCGCTTACCAACACATTTTGCGATTCATTTTTATATTATAGATTGTATTTTGAATTTTCGAGCTGAGACATACGTATATACATGTGATTTTCTAATTAGATGACGTTATCGCTAAGCGATAAAGCCCATAAATATAGATTCAAAAAAGAAAATCTGTCTTCTTCTCGTAGAGAAATCCTTAGAAGATTGACGGTTTGTTCTTCTAAAAGGGGTACAAAACCATTTTGAAGAACTATCGAATCATCTCTCTTGAGCCATTATGTCTACAAGTTGTTTGCCAAAAACATCACGAACCGTCTCCCGTGTAGACTTAACTAGCTTCAGACTGGGTTTTATAACATTCCCCAGGCACACCCCTCTCAATAGTTGAATAGTTTTAGATATTGACCACCAGGGTGACCAGTGATTAGTGAACTATAAACCAAACACCACCTAGGGGATGTTGATCGTTCACCCAATAAAATCAAATCAAATACTATTGAGTTTTCACCCCGCCTTCGGACGTTAGATGGCTCTTTGTTATTTTTTTAAGACAACTATCACACTAGTACTAAGTCATGAGTCGCGGGACACAAATAATATCTCGCCGCAACTTGCCCAATTCTTCTTCCAGCTGGATAATCTTGTCGGTCCGTAGTGTGCGCGTGTTAAATATGCTAGGGCGAATTGCCATCAGTAGTGGTATCTGCATCACTGCAGAAAAGCATCTTATGCGCGGAGAAAATCTGGGACACTATAAAAAATCATAGGTGGTTTGGTGGACGAGATAATAAGAGATAATAATGCTACTGCTAAACCTGCGTTAGCGTTAGCGGTAATGGCAATGGTCAACTGGTAAAATCAAATGGTAAAAATACGCGACGCGTTAGGACGCAGGTGTAGCAAGAGCATAATAAAAAAATTGCAGTAAGGAACCAATGCAACGGAAAACCCTTGCCATATGGTATGCCTACACGTGTTATACCTACTCTATCTCCAGTTGGTATGTGAGAATTTCATTTCGTATAGATAGGCACAACCAGGCTGGTTTTAGAGTTTTATCCTAGAGCTAAAAGTGAAACAACGGATGATTGATGGTAGAAGGCTTTGGTGTCAGTCCGGTCTAAAACACGTATTTTCAATTTACATTCTAAATAGTGACGTAGGTAGGTACTGACGGATCGTAACGAAAATATGTCTATTCCACGAAAATACTTACTACACCTAAATAATTTTCAGCTCAATTTTTTTTTATATTATATGTTTATGTTATTTTATACATAAAATACTAGGTAACTCTAGCCAAAGGAACCATTACCTATATACTGAACATAACTGCGTTCTCTCAAACCCCTCCCAACTCCTCATCTATTATCTATCTATCTACTTCACCTGTAGGAAATATAGGGTGGATAGTAAGGACGGTTGTCTATGACTCTGTCATAGATTAAAATGCAATCAATGTTGAGGTAAGTTTCGATATGTAGGTATGCGCCCTTGAAAATTTTATATGTTTTATTTCGAACCGTCCAGGGTCTGCGCCATGTGGCTGGTGCCACTAGCACAACCCTAGTAACAGCACTGAGATATATAGTGTACTAGCTTTTGCCCGCGGCTTCGCTCACGTTAAATTCGGGGTAACACAAAACTCCTTCATCGTTCGATAGTAATTTTCGTTTTAATTCTGTTCATAGGGACTAATATAAAATATAACCGCAAGAAGTATTTAAAACATATCTATAAACAGTATTTTTAGAGTTCCTTAGTCAAAATTGGCTAAAACCGGTATCCTTATAGACGCGCAGTCTATCCGTATGTCACAGCCACTTTATTCCGAAACTATTCAGTTTACATATTTGAAAATTGGAAGGTAGATGTATTCTGTGAACCGCTTTACGCCGTTATAGAAAATAAAAAATATTGAATATTAAGGGGGCTCTTCATACATGGATCTGATGTGGAAAATGGGTCGTTAAAAATTACTTTGAGGTTCCTAAAACCATTCTTTCTCAAAGTCAATCGTTTGAAAGATATACGGTTCCAAAGTGGTAAAATAGGTGTGTGTGTCCCTCTAACTTTTAAAGTAAGAGAACGACAAATCTAAAAAAAAAATATGCTGTAGATCGTTATAAAAACTTCGAACGAAAATTGGTTTGAACGATATGTAGTTAGCGGTTTTTGAAATAAAGCACATCTTAAAAACCGCAAATATAGCTTTGTCGTTTCTAGAAATACCTACTATTAATAGATATTAGTCGAAGATAATGGCTGAGGTAAGTGGATACCTCCACTACGGAACCATTCATGAGCGAGTCTGACTCGCAATAGCGAATAAGTTTTATAATGTTTCGTCGTTGGTATTACTTGTAGCCGTTTGCCACTACATAGCTTTGGTGCATTATGATTCCGCATTAACAGGACTGGAACACCAACGTTCAGTCTCAAGTTGCGTGAAGGTAGGTACTCCTGATAATTGTAAGGACTTCAGAAACTCTATAGGGTACGAAGTAACTTGGTCAGTATTCATGACATTATCTACCGAAAGGTGCTCAACAACATCACTTTAAATACAGTCAAATGTCAAAGCCATGGTCCGATATATCTCTATACACACTTTCACATTTATGAGTAGAGAATATTGCTTCAGCCGGTACATAAATACATGCACATTTTCACATTTATACCTAATATTAGTAGGGATTAGCCAAGGCTGTTACAATAAGTAAGCGAACGAAGTAATGCCAGTGCACCATATGACAATGTATAATGTGACAGTACTGACAGTACAGTGCATGCGTCTTACTGTCAATAGGTAGTAGGTTTGTCCCTACAAACTTCGACCCTCTCTAAAATCCCTCCCAGATTAGTTTTTGCTACTAATTATATCTACTAATTATATCCTATGTGTTTTTCCTGGTTCTGAGCTACCTCCCCACCAATTTTCAGCCCAATCGGTTCAGCCGTTCTTGAGTTATAAATAGTGTAACTAACACAACTTTCTTTTATATATATAGAGATAAATAAACGAATGCAGCAGCACATCATTATTTTTATTGATTTATTTTCAGCCTGTAGCATGCCACTGCAGGGCAAAGGCAAACATTTCGACCTTCGCCGAATTGCACCCTTCACACTGCAACTCTTATTAAGGATAAAATTCCAGACAAAACTAAGACAAATTCCTCTTCAAGACATTGGAAATTTCCGCAAAGCCTGTTCTATTTTAAACAGCTTCGCTTCACAATGTATTCGAACAAAATTAGCTGTACGACCGCGCTGAATGTCGAAGCAACAAGTCGCCTCAACTTTAAAACTCACGAGTGGATAACAGTGAAAACAATCTAGTTACGTTTGCTGGATTTAGCCTGAATGTAATGTAATTGTCTGACAAAGAATATTGAATCAAAACTGTTGAAACATTCTTTGTTTTGTTGCTTTGCTTTTGTAGAGTTTTATAGAGGGAACGTACGGCTGTTTCCTCGTCAACAGCTCTTTAAAACAGCTTTGTATACAGAAATGACATTATTCCTATTTATGAACGGGTGCAATGCTGAACACAGGTCACTTTTCTTTTTTAAAAAAGATAGCCGTAGTCACCCAGCCACGGTGGCCAGATGTGTGTTAGCGTACTTCACTTGCCACCCTAAGACATTATTGATAACATTCAGACATGTAGGTAAGTTTCTGCAAGATATGTTTCTTCGCTATTTGACAAATTAATGAATATAGGTATGTATACACACGTAACTTCTAAAAATCCGCTATTCAATGAAAGGACACAAAAAAACTTATACTATAAGCAGCAGGGGCGCTTTGTGTGGGTGGACCACGTAAAGCGTGGGAATCGAACCCATGACACGTAGTGAAGTACGGCCTTAACACATTCGCGCGCGGTGTTCACTTTTTCGAAACTTGTGATGGAGCACTGTTTTGCCCCATACATAATTTTTGACGTTTATAGACGTTCATTGGTACCTCTATTTATTTGAGTAAATAACTATGATCAGAACGACATTATACGTCGACGTATGGTGACGTTCCGCAACATATAATCATTTTTCATTTTTTTGATTAAACACAACGTCTCGATACGTCGACGTGCAGTTACGTTCTGTAACATTATTTATATCCTAATCTATTATACTACACGCAACGTCTTACTACGTCGACGGATGGATACGTTGTGCCACATTTAATCTTTCGATACCTGTTATATTACTCGCTACGTATCATTACGTTGACGTATTAATACGTTGGGCTGCATTTTATCTTTCGTGAAGCACCACACTTGTCTATGATGCCGGAGAATCACGTGGCCCCTAAAGATGTTCCATGTGGAAAGGCGCCGACCTCGCCTCCAATTCAAGACCTTGAGGACCCATAAGGCAACCCACATCGCGAGGTGCCGCCCTCGCCTCAGAATTCAGACCCCGAGGACCCTGAAGGTTACCCATAACGCGTGGTCCCGCCCTCACCCCAGAGTCCCGACCCTGAGGACATAGAAAACAACCCACATCGCGAGATGCTGCCCTCGCCTCGGGATCCCGACCCTGTGAACCTTGAAGGCAACCCACATCACGAGGTGCCGCCCTTGCTTCAGAATCCAGACCCCGAGGATCCTGAAGGTGACTCACTTTGCATAGTGCCACCCTCGCCTCAGAATCCAGACCCTGAAGATACCGAAGGCAATTCACACTGCGGGGCACCATCTTCGCCTCAAAATATAGACCCTGAGAACTCTGACGGTAATCCACATCTCATGAGGCCGCCCTCACTCCAGATTCCAAACCCTGAGGACCCCGAAGGCAACTCATACGGAATGCCGTTCTCAGATTCCAGGCTTCGAAGACCTTGAAGGGCAGCTTTCACCACGGATACTACTACCTGCGAGCCCCGAAGGCAACCTACATCGTGGGGTGCCACCCTCACCTCAGATAGTAGTCTCTGCGAGCCCCGAAAGCAGCCCACGTCCCGAGGGGCCGCCTCAGATATCAGATCCTGCGAGGTGATCCATTCGTAGAAGCCTCGCCCCAATAGGAACCAGCACGGGAAGAAACAATAGCTGAAATCCCATTTTTTTAATTTGATGCAGGAATTCAGTTTGAAATTGATTACTTTTCTTTCTTCTCGCTCGCTTTATTTTGTCCATCTTATACAATGGAATTTCTTTATTAGAACTAAAATAAAACTATTCTTGTTGCTCAAATATGAAAATAATTATTGTATTCTTTATCATACACACTCTATTATTTAAATTCAGTATAAAATACGTGATAACTTCCGATTTAAAAGATTTGTAACTCTGGAGCTTACTTCACTGTACACGTGCGTCGCGTAACGGTGCACAGCCCGACTTACAGTATGGCGGCGCATACTCCAGTTGACGACTATGGACGTTCTGCTTTTGTGATTAGGTGTCTTTGTATGTGTGAGAAGCACCCACAAAACGCTTAAAATGTCGATGCTGTGTGACACTACGAAATCAAGATTTTGATATGTTGTGGCACTGTGACGTCACTATACGCGCATTATATGAGAAACGGACGTTTCCTTACGTACTGACTGATAGAGAAATATAAAATTTGACGTATCGATACGTTGTGCGACATCGTATCTCGATTTTTTTACGTATCCATACGTTCTGCACGCGAAAGTGTTAAGCGGCGAGGCGCCCGTGTACGACAATTTTCAAGGACAGGTGGACAAGGACTGCCTCCGTGGTCAAGTGGATAGCGTATGCGACTGCTAATCGGAAGTCCCGGGTCGGGCAAAAGGACTGCCTCCGTGGTCCAGTGGATAGCGTACGCGACTGCTGATCGGAGATTCCGGGTTGGATTCCCGGGTCGGGCAAAAGTGTTACTCGGTTTTTACGAACTCTCAGTAGAAGCAAGGAGTCTGGTGATGTGCCCGGTAACGGCAATAGGCTCGCCCCCTATTACATGGAACCTAAAAATTTATGGCGCAATGTGGGTGAAATATTACACATCTGCCTACCCTTTCGGGGATATAGGCGTGAGCCTATAGTAAAAAATAAAAAAAAGGTGGACAAAGCGATTACAAATTAAGTTAGCAGGTAAGATTCAGACAATTCATTCATTTGACTTCCACAGGAAATAAGCGGATATTTATCTAAATATTTAGTTGTCGTAATACCGTTACTCAAATCGATACAAGTTGGAAACAGCCTTTATCTTAATATACATATTATTATGTTAATCTTTGGTACATGTGTTCGTTACCAAATTGCTCTTAAACGGCTAGAAAAACTTTGATGTTAATTACGGTTTTGTTTTGATGGATTCCTGCAAATTCACACAATTTACCGATGCCTCTTAATGCTATTAATAATTGGAACAAAAGGCTTTACATACTGACAAAAATATAAAGATAATCTAGGACAGCTCACACGTGTTCATTTGATTCCAAGCTAAGCAGAGCTTGTACTGTAGTACTAATCAGATAAACATTAAAAATACTTATACATTCTTAAATACTTACATTGATTCTTTAGATAATTAGTTCCTAGGCACTGAACAAATAGTCGCTCGCACCTACTCATCTCACAAAGATTTGTACGGAGCAAGAATAGTACTTATGGCCTCCAGCTTAGAAGAAAGGGAATCTACCCAGAAGGCCAACTCTCGTATCTTATCATCATCATCATCATCAGCCCTGTATATATACTGTTCCACTGCTGGCCACGGGCCACTTATCTCTATGAGAAGGGTAAGGCCATAGTCCAGCACACTGGCCAAGTGCGGGTGGGCAGACTTCACATGTCTTTCGAGAACTTTATGGAGAACTCTCAGAAATGCAGGTTTCCTCACGATGTTTTCCTTCACCAGTAAGCAAGCAATATTAACAAAGTAATACGCACTTAACTTCGAAAAGTCAGTGGTGCGTGCCGTGGATTCGAACCCGAGACCGTCTCTCCACTAGGCTATTTTCGATCAATGTATTGATCGAAAATAGCCTTCGTGTCGTATTTTATATGACATTAAAATATATAACTAGTCTAAGAAAATTCTATTTTTAACGATAACATTCCAATAACATTCAAATATCAGTTTATTTAGGAGAATACCATTTTTGACATGAGTACGACACTGACCTTAGATTGAAACTGCAATTTGAACAAATTGATTTAGGAGAATCGAGTCCCGATTCTAAAAGCTGACTAAAGCTATCTAAAGCTATACTGTATTTCATATTTCAGACCAATAAGCCCGTCGAAAAAACCGCATTATGTTTATAAGTTTATAAACATAATTCTGACCATGACAAGTAGTCACTTGTCATGGTCGCTTTTCAACGTTTCAACCAAATCAGATAATTGAATAATACAGAAAATAAATTATTATAAGCTGTAAAAGCGTCTTATTTTAGCTCATAATTATATTAAATTATTATTGCAATAATTATCCGTAAACGATATATATCCGCTTTCGAAATAGAAAATATAATCATACAGATTTTCACGAAATATAAGTAATACATATAAATATATTAATACGAACTTATTAGTGCTACATCAAAAGAGTTATTATATTATTCTGGTTCATTTCGCAATGAATGCTTTCATCTTATTAATTTCCACGTATTAAGGATTTTATCTACCTTTAAATCCTCCGGCTCGCGATACTGTATTTCATAATTCATTTTCTGTTATAAAACAGTGTATTTATTTGACTGCTGACGTAGTGGGATCGCCTCATCTTTTGACAATGCGCCGAGTTTCGTAGATTGAGCACACGAGGCAACTTTTCGTACGGGCCACAAATTGTTATATCAAATATGGGTCTACTTTTTGTTCATTGATTGAATGACTTAAAAAGTCGTAGAACGGCGCCAAATAAACTAGAGTAATCAACCGTACAAAAAAATTGCACGGTTGATTACTCTAGTTGGTTGCGACATAGGTATGTATGTTGTAACGAAGTAGATAAAAACGTCTTGAAAACCCGTAAAATCACTTCAAGGTGATAAATTTAAAATAATACCTACCTCTTCATTGAAGGCAAATTCAAATTCAATCTCAGTCTTTCGAGACCACGGCTCCCGTAAAGGAGCCAAAATATCGTATTATGATAAATAATATTGTTTCTACCTCTTTCTTTAAAAACTATCTTCGTAACCATCTAACTACAGCAAGCGGGCGTCAGAGCGCTGAAGAAATTGAAGCCTATATAACAAATTTTATGTACTTCATGGCAATTCTGTAAATATTCCCGAAACGACGTTTAATAAAATGCAGAAGCGGTTTATAATAAAATACTTAGAAGAAATAGAACCTTTGTAAATTACCTTTAAGCTTTTTAAAAGTCGATCAAAAACTAAGATGCACGTTAATTAATTTATTACGTTATAGCTAATCATATTATTATTAGATGAGATTTCTTTAATTACGACAAAGAAAATGCAAGAAAATCTGTTCATTAACCTACTTAAAAAAAGAGGCGGGTCTTAATCTTAATATATAAAATCCTTGCGTTACTGACTGACTGACAGACACGCTACAACCGAAACTACTGGGCGCAGGAAGCTGAAATTTGGCATATATGTTCCTTGGAGACCGTAGAGGTGCACTAAGAAGGGATTTACCGAAATTCCCACGGGATCGGCCAAAATGGGTAAATTAAAAAATAAATGCAGCCGTAGCTGCTGGCGTCCTCTAGTAAAATATAAATCTAAACCCACTCTATTAGACTTAATGGGTCCCGCCTGCATTAAAATTGAATTTAATTTAACACTGTACTATAATATTTTTTTCAAATCTCAGTAATTACCTATAAAATAAACATTTCTAAATTAGAACAGTATAAACGGTGGGAAAGGACGAGGCTGGATTGTTCTGATTGCTTTTATATGTCTTCATCAGCCACACAACCAACGTTAGGAAAAATGTAATGAACGCTCTTAGTATTATCTGCTTGTTTTGTGCTTTTTGGTTGTAGGTACCTTTAATGTATCTAATAATAATATAATCATGGTATTTTTTACACTGCAGTCGGGTTTTTTAGTTTTTTTAATTACGTTTTTTTATTTTTTGCATTTGAGTTCAAAACGACGAAAATCTGTTAAGTTAAAGTTAATGTCAAATATGTTTATTCAAGTTGGGTTCATTACAAATCTCTTTTGCACGTCATACGTTGTATCTAAAACTACAGCCGCGTTCGTACCTGTATAGTCAATGGGAAGAAGCGACAAGAAACCCAGAGACACAGGGCCCAGGCTACTTTCAATCATCGACAGGGCACTGTCAAAATGTTGATTTCCTTAAAATGTTCTCTCAGGGAATCACGACGATGAAGCTTGTAAATTGATCGAATGATGTAGATGCTTAGTTTAAAACTAAGGTGTATTATTCACGGCTTGGGCAAAATTTCGCAAACGATTTAATTCTTGTAATGAATTGTGGCCATGAGGCTTATTCAGAAGCTTTCTTGGATCTAGTGCGCTAATGGCCAATCCTTCAAGCGTCCTCACTCGACTTAGGGCTACATAGGCTTGGCCTTTGGCGAATAAATTATTGCTTAGATCCACCACAGCTCTATCTAATGTTGTTGCCTGTAGTTTGAGGATTGTCGCTGACCAACATAATATAAGAGGAAGCATTCACCTTTCCTTGACCTCGTAAAGCATCAAACTCCACAGTCATCGGTTGTAGCTCAACACCAATACCTGGAGCGTTATCCCGCATTGTAGAATCGTCAAATTCGATATATACTGCGCTTGTTAACTCTCAAGACTCTAACTGATCTCTACGCAATGCTGGCCTTTCAATTTTCCTCACCACACCCATGGCTCCGTTGACAAGCCCTCTGTTGATATTTATATTTCTACGCAACATGACTCGAGACCCTTCTCCAATTTTAATTGTTGACAGTATTCTTCCAGTCTTATTGGGATCATCCGGTATGAAAATTTGTTTAGGCTTTTGTCCATAAGTTTTTGCTTCCATAGATGTATCGACCGCATCAATTGTAAATATCCTTGTCTTTTTTTTAATTCATCGGTCATGCTCGTGTTATATATATGTACTTGTCTAGTGGTGGCAAAGATTCTGACAGCTTCACCGTCATCAAATTGTCCTGTTAAAGGAACTCTGCGGCTATTAAGAACCTCTAATTGTTAAAACCTCTATTTAGTATGTCAATGAACGTGGTTTCGCCGGCTTGTCGCATGTTCTGCGGTAATTCACAGAAACTAAATATTTGCCACAGGTTGATTTCCACCGATAATGTTTGCGGTTGTCTCAAACAATAGGCTCCACCAGTTATATTGGAAACAGGGGGCAACTGTATCAGGTCTCCAAATAAGAGGACATTGACATTCCCAAATGGTTGTTGGTTACACTTAAGTTGCTGAAGTCTTAGATGGATATTTCGTAGTGATAAATATGGAACCATAGAAACCTCGTCTATTATTAACCAATTAATATGATGCCATTTTTGTCGCTCTCTTTCCAATCTCTCTCCCGTCAAGGGTCAAAGAGGTACAGGTTTTCCTTTTTTTACCGGAAGTGCAAACGTTGAATGGATTGTACTTCCTCCTATCAGTCTAGCAGCAACGCCCGTTGGTGCCGTAACTGAAACTGCCTTGTGATTATCATGTTGAGTGATTCTTCGAATGTGTTCCACAATTAATTTCAGTGTGAAAGTTTTCCCTGTGCCTGCTCCTCCAGTTATAAAAACAAGCAAGGGCTCGTTTTCGTTAGTATTCGCCGAGAGTCTATTGACAGAGATTGTTCTGTACAGTTGACGTTGCTGCAAATTGAGGGATAAAACAGCCGATTCGTACTGTTAGTCTGTCATCCCTCTATTAGCATCTGAATAGTCTGCTTCCTCTATTAGTATGTCAGCTTCTTCTGCTAGAATACCTCTGAAGTCATCGGGTTGCTCGTTTTCTTCAGGGAGATTGTCCTGGTTTATTACTGCTGTCATATTTTCTGTAACGATACGGCTAATGGCATGCATGATGGATCTCATTTTCCTTTCGACACATAGTCTCAACATCATAACCATCCTGTACAGGTCTCAGCAAATGCCTTTTGTTATAAAAGGCTTCTCTTGCTGTTTCCAAGTCTTCCTTTAGTTCAGTCTCGTCTCTGAAAGGAATGTGTGTGACGAGCAGAGGAAATAATAAGATTCGCGGTTAGATGCTGCAGTGAAGTAGCGGGTGCGTAAGATAGCAGGACGAGTTCGTTTTTTCATACCTCCCATATTGTCCAGTAAGACGATAAATTGTGGCCGTACGGGAGCTGTACTAGCCACTCCATCGTCACCGTCATATGCGTCAAGATCTTGATCTTCGTCTGTTAGTTCCGTAACTCGTGTCGGTTCATACCATACTGCAAATTCTCCAAAACTTAAATGTTCTAAATTGCGTGGCCTGCTAACATATCTGTCAAATATATATGTATATTCGAATAAATAATCGATACGTACGTAATTTAGCTGTGCCTGCTTCCCTGCGTTACCGGGTACACAGTATCACACATACAACACGTAATAACATAAGCCCGAAGGCATCTGGATGGGTGTGAATGGGAGTTTTAGCCTGTATAATAAAATTAAGTACTTAATTGTTTAGTCCAGAACTGAGTTACGTGTCAAATCAACTGTGGTTGTTGCAATGACGCATGCTGTAATGTCAGTGCCGCCGAATAGGTGTCGAGGTATATAGCTGTTTGTTGTGGTTTTGTTGCTTTTATGTCCAGCAGCATTACAAATTACATTTAAACATATATGTTGCATATATTTTTGAGATCGCCTTCTAAAACCCTTTAATTAAATACCTCATTCGATAAGTTTGGACGGCATTTTTTTTATGAAGACTTACTATTTTTCGCCAAAAAATCCACCATAATGTTTTTTTTTGTATGTAATTGTTTAAAATTGTATGTGCCCAGTGACACTCGCGCCATTAAGACGAATCTTATGACGTATCATTTATCAAAATCAGTTGAGCCGTTGAGTAGTTACGAGGGGACATAGGAACGGACATACCTACATACAAACATATATACATACGTACATACAGTTCAAAAACATAACCCTCCCTTTTAGGCTTCGCCGCAGTCGGGTAAAAAAGAGGCGGGTCTCAATTCAATGTTTTCGGTATGTGTTATCTCAGAACATTTTCCTAGGTTTTTTTTATATATTGTTGATTATTGAATTTTATTTTATTTAAATGCTGGTGCTTTTTGTGCGGTCCAAATTAACTTTCATCACAAACTGACGCGTAGTTTTTGACGATAGAATACTACCTTTGCTAGCGACGGAGTAAAAATGCCACCTCATGCTACTTGCGCGTCACATTTGCGAAGTCAAATACTAAGACAATCATCTCTCATAACAACATTCGCATCCAATACAAATACATAAAGATACATAAAATAAATACTTAGAGGCGCTGTAGGAATCGATACTTCATGGAACTGAAGATTTTCGCGTAAAACTATATCTGGCGCTACTCACACATAGGCAGCTGCAATTCTACTCGTACACACACAGACGCAACCTGCGCGACCCTGTCTCTACAGCGTTTGCGATTTAAGGTGAAATCTAGAATATTTGCTACTATATAATATATATTTATAGAATCATGCCAGTATCCCCGAAAGGGTAGGCAGAGGTAATATTACACCCACATTTCGCCATGAATTCTTAGGTCCCACGTAATAGTGGGCGAGCCTATTGCCATTACCGGGCACATCACCAGACACCGTGCTGCTACGGAGAATTCGAAAAAACCCAGTAACACTTTTGCCCCACCCGGGAATCGAACCCGGAACCTTCGCTCAGCAGTCGTATACGCTATCCACTGGACCACGGATACTATTTAATATTTTTTAATAATAATAATTGTCTTTCGGCCATGTGATAGATAAAGTCGGATTGACGTCTTTGTTGACTTTGAAATAACCGGGTTTCGAAAGCTGGTGATTTTATGCAGCTTTCAATTAATTGTATTAATTATCAGTTTAGTAACGGTTTCTTCAAGTTATTGGACTACTAAATTAGCCGTAAATAAAATTTTGAAACTATCACAAGCTAGAGAAAAGTTAAAAAAAAATAAAGACCGCTCTTTTCTGCAGAAAAGTTTGAAATCATTTCAAGGCCATTCCATTACAACGATGAAAAACGTAGCAATATGTAACGAAGTCCTTACATGTTAAACTTAGATACGCAAACTAGTAGATGCAATTTGATTTGATAAATTATATTTTATTTAAATTAATAAAGGTCGTAGGCTATTTAATTCTGTACACCTACGGTGAGTCGGGAAGTGTGGGCGAGTCACCTAGCTGCAATGTAAATCTGTGGTCCGACCCGTACGCACGTCCGGTGCATCCACCACCGTTCATTATTACATCATTCGTATACAGATATTTAACAACCAGTGATCGATGTGAAATATATCGTAAACTTATTGCAATAGTGACTGTTTTACTGTGTACAAATTTTTTGAAAACTTTAAAAGTGGCGCGAGATTAAATTGAATTGAATGCCCGGGAAAAGCTTCCCTTGTTTCTTGTAAGATCGCGCGCGGGCTAGTAGTTAGGAAACTACATTCAAGAAAAAGAAAGTCTTGAAAAAGAAAATATTTTGACGTTGTAAAGTGAAAATATAGTGATGAAGCCGTATAAAGGTAAGTAGTAATAGTAATGTACCTGTTTTTCAGTTTAATATTTTCGCGATACAGATTTGCGATTTCTTTTTTATAAGAATTGCGTAATATATATTTTTAATACATAATGAAAAACAGGCAAGATATACCTTTTGATAGAGACAACTACATGTTGTTTTTATTGTTTCAACGGTATTTCGTGTCAAATATTTTGTCTGCACTTACAGTGTTGTGGTTCAAGTAGTGGTTTAAGAGGCCGCCTCGATGTTAAGCTACATATCATTCTTGAGGTGGTACGGACCTGCCCGGATTTAATATTGACATCATTATCGTCAACCCTGTATAGCAACTGTCCCACTGCTGGGCACGGGCCTCGTCTCACTATGAGAAGGAGAAGCTCACTGCACTGGCCATGCGTGTGTCAGATTCGGGAAAGCTCCCTGGTGTAGAGACAGTTTTGATAAATAAAAGAGAAAACTATCAAATCATATTTCATTTATTCAGTTTGGCACAAGGATATAATAATAAGCATTATTTAGCATCAACACAATTTACTACATGTTTACCACAGGTTATATAATGAATCTCATTGATTCGACTTGATCCACAGTATATTATTCTATCCTATATTACAATCTTTAATATCTCACAAACGATCAAACTACCCACAATATCAAAAAGATAATGATTACACTATCTTCCATTGTTTCCTAGATGGTGAAACAAAAGAACGAGCAACACAGAATATTGAAATACAGTGGCAGTTAAATAGTCAGAACCATATCGTACCTGAGCCGTCGTCGAAGGAGAATAGGACGAACAAGCCGAGCTTGTCGACTTATATAGCTAGCTTAAACCTTATTTACACGTTTGACAGTTTAACTGTCAAACGTCATGTCAGTGTCATTTAACTGCCACTATCCTCTTACATATTATGTATAAATACTTGGATATCAGTAATTTAAGCCCACAGCCTACCATATCTCTCACGTGCATTAACGGTCTTTATAATTATATCTTTCGAGACCATTATGGAGAACTTGCAGACATACAGGTTTCCTCCCAATATAATCATCATCATCATCATATCAGCCGAAAGACATCCACTGCTGGACATAGGCCTCCCCCAAGGCACTCCACACGGACCAATCTTGAGCCAACCACATCCATCCGCTACCCGCGAGCCATACAAGGTTGTCAGTTCACCTTGCAGGTGGCCTACCTCTGCTACGACATCCGGAGCGTGGCTGACACTCCAGAACCCAGCAAGTTATCGGCAATAAAGGGGAAAAAACCGCAGGGAAAAATTAGTCATCAATATTGAGAACAACCAGCTCAGTTTATGTCAGCTAATACAAAACGCCACTCATTTTCATTGTTTTGTTCTCACAATACTAATTATCTGTTCTGCCTTTGTTGACTGCGTTCACGGCATTACTTAGAAGCTCAAAGCTTTCTTAACTACAAATATAACGTAGACACGGTTTAGTCAGTCAGTTAGTTATTCTGGGAATAGGAACAAAGGACTGCCTCCGTGGTAGCGTATGCGTCTGCTGATCAGGATCGGGTTCGATTCCCGGGTCGAGCAAAAGTGTTAATGAGTTTTTCCGAATTCTTAGTAGCAGCATGGAGTCTGGAAACGTGCCCGGCAACAAGGCAATAGGCCCGCCCCTCATTACGTGGGACCTACAAATACGTAAAATAGCGAAATGTCGAAGCCATATATCTCCTCTGCCTAACCCTTCGAGGATATGGTTTGAGTATATAAAAACAACATAAAATTGTTACAATGGAGTGCATTCAGTACTCGCGTGATATATTTATGGAAACGAAGTTTTCGGCATGTTTTTCGAATATGAAAGAACGAGACAAAGCTGTAATTTTTATTTAATCCTTCGTTGAATTTAAGTTTAATTTTTGGTAGGTTACCTTACCTATAATAATTACGACTGACTGGTTCAGTAGTATTGAAAAAGTTACCTGCAAAACTAATTATTTTAAAACGGAATATATAAATGAAAAACCCTGTATTCTTTTTTATTCTGCAGCTTACTGTTGTGTTGCTGAAATTAGAGCAACGGAGACACATAGTACTGCCCAGTTACTGTTCTATAGTATGCAAGTTTTGATTTTAAATTATATAAAGTATTTTATAGACAAGTCCCTCACTATAGAATAATATTCTTGTATCACGGAGGAATTCACAAATTAATATTCAACCAACGGAAACGAAATACCCTCAGATTCGAAACAAACAGAATGTATCGTGCAGGAACCCAACCCATAAACACCCGGCGTATGCTGAACGCTAAGACGAACGCTTAAACCACTCCGCTATACGTGCAGTCCATTATTTTGTTCATTATAGTAGTCAAGGCTTTATCCTTTACATCGCAAAAATATATGACGTGATACTTAGCCTCAAATGTCCAGCTATCTGTCCGGGTTCTAGCGGTCTTAAGTAGGTTCCGTAATAGGCAGTGGCAGTATCTATAAATGTGAATGTTATTATGCGCTCTCGCACACGTACAACATACATAAACAGTTGCCTGGACTTCTTAAATACAGACTTGACTTTGAAGTAAAATTTCACAGCAACCGTTGAAATACAAACATAATATATTTTGTTTTATGAATCTATACTACTATGGATTCATTATTTATGGAAACGTTACTCTTGCCTGTCTCTTATTAACGACAAAGAATTCGAACTCCTAAATAACTATACAACTTTTTACATACATTTACGCTTTCAATATCAAAGATATTGTAAGCAAATCTCTATTGAAAACAAAGCTATTGCTTACAAATTGTTTCGCAATCAACTACAGAGTAACTAATTAATGTTCAAGATTCGATACCATTGTTCACTAAGTTCACAGATGTCAGGATTCCATGCGGTGTTTAGAACTAAGGTGCAAACATAACTTGTAAACAAGTATGCTGGTATTTCTAGGTAAGGGTTAGGATGGTATTTCTTTGAATCATCATCATCATACCAGCATTATTCCATTTTCATCAAAGACTTTTGCTGTAGATCCTGAAGTCCGATTTCTAGTCTTTAGATATGACAGGATAATAGCTGACAGAGCGACAATCGTCTGACCTTCGCAGCCAATCATCATCAGCATCATCAGCTTGCCGTAGTCCACTACTGGATGTAGGCCTCTCCAATGGCACGCCACTGAGCCCAATTTTCGGCTCTTCGTGTCCAGCCGCTGCCAGCCACTTTGCGTATATCGTCACTCCACTTAGCCGGAGGGCATCCTACACTACGTTTGCCAAGGCACGGTCTCGACTCTAGAACAAGACTACTCCATCGGTTATCGGTTCTACCACAAATGTGATCAGCCCACTGCCACTTCAACGTGCTAATTCTCTGAGCTATGTCGATTACCTTGGTTCTCTGTCGGATCACTTAATTACGAACTCGATCCTTCAGAGAAACTCCGAGCATAGCCTCGCAGCCATAGCTTCGCAGCCAAAAGGGATAACAATATCCTAAGGCTTAGATCAATGTCAGTATATTCATGAGTGTATATGCAATTAATATGTATGATAAATTATTTATTGGAAAAGAAAACATATAGTTACAATACCTTACACAAAAGAAATGTATATTTACAAAGTACGAGAATATTCTAAGCTGAACTAACAGCATTGTCTGAAATCGTCGGTTTTAATACTATGACAGAATTCAAACCAAAGAATCTTGACAGGTTCGACTGTAGTATATAGACTAATTGGTAACAGAATATTGACGTTATTTAAAAGCGTTTTGTTGAACATTATTATTTGTTACAGGCAGTTACAATGTGTGGGATTAGGTAACCTATTGATTCATCTGAATACCTACGAGAACCACGGAATATACTGTGAAACACGGTTCCACGAACTTTATTGGAATTTTAGATATCTACGTCACTGTTTAGGTACCTCTACATACAAACATCATACAAATACACTTTCGCACATATAATATAGGTATGGAATTTAAGCTTACTTTTAGCCGGGGGAGCTACTTCCCCCGGATCCGTCAGGTCAGGCGGCTTATTCATAATATTTTATAAAAAACTTACCGAAACTGCAAAATTTACACTTAAACTACTATAAACACACTAAATACAAATAATATTTACACAAAGATACTAAACTGATCCACAAATGTACAAAAATTAAAGTTAAAATTTTTAACAAGAAAAAATGCCACCGTACAACTCGAAGTTTCCCGCGCTATTTTCTTACTTCTATGGTTCGACGTTGACACATTGTTCAATTTACAATCTAGTCACGATAGCATTCCAATAATATTCAAAAATTACTTAATTTAGGAGAATACCGTTTGTGACGTAGACAGAGAATCCTATTGTGACATGAGTATGACACTGACATTTGATTCAAACTGGATTCTGAACAAATTTATTTACGTGAATTGGGCCTCTGTTGCCCAGATTACAGCTGCATGCCCGCTACGATGCACTATGTGTTATTAATGCTACGGACGCGCTATGCCTCGTTCGCACTATAACGCGCTACGCCGTAGCGAACCAATATAACACCAGTGATACAACTGTGTATTTTTGCACTCACAGAATATTTTCACGCATTCTTGCAATATTTTCTTCTTAAATAATAATAGACTAGAACTAATAGACTTCTTCAATACTTAAAGACAAGATCATCATATCAGCCAAACGACGTCCACTGCTGGACATAGGCCTCCCCCAAGGTTCTCCACACAGACCGGTCTTGAGCCGCCCGCATCCAACCTCCTCCCGCGATCTTGACAAGATCGTCGGTCCACCTTGCGGGGGGCCTACCTCTGCTGCGTCGTACCGGTACGTGGCCGCCATTCCAGAACCTTTCTGCCCCAACGGCCATCGGTTCTTCGAGCTATGTGCCCTGCCCACTGCCACTTCAGCTTGGCTATCCGGAGAGCTATGTCGGCGACTTTGGTTCTACTGCGGATCTCCTCATTTCTGATTCGATCTCGCAGGGAAACTCCAAGCATAGCTCTCTCCATCGCCCTCTGAGTGACCTTGAGCCTTCTGATAAGGCCCATAGTGAGCGACCACGTCTCTGATCCGTAAGTCATCACTGGCAACACACACTGGTCAAAGACTTTCGTCTTGAGACACTGCGGGATATCGGACGAGAAGATATGTCGTAGCTTCCCGAACGCTGCCCAACCGAGTTGGATTCGACGATTGACCTCCTTCTCGAAGTTGGACCTACCTAATTGGACTACTTGTCCCAGGTAGGTATACTTGTCGACAACTTCGAGCGTAGAGTTCCCAACCTGAATAGGAGCAGGTACAACATGGACGTTCGACATGATTTTCGTCTTGTCCATGTTCATCTTAAGACCTACTTGTTGAGAGACTCTACAGAGGCCATCGAGCATTGTGCCTAAGTCTTCCATGGTCTCAGCCATGACTACGATATCGTCTGCGAATCGAAGGTGAGTGATGTACTCGCCGTTGATGTTGATGCCGAGCCCATTCCAGTCCAGAAGCTTGAAAACATCCTCCAGCGCAGTGGTAAACAGTTTCGGGGATATGACATCCCCCTGTCTCACCCCTCGCTGGAGTTGAATAGGTTTCGATCTCTGGTCCTGGAGGCGGACTGACATAGTGGCGTTTTCATACAAACACTTCAGCACTTCGATATATCGGTAGTCAATCCGGCACCGTTGGAGAGACTGTAGCACCGCCCAGGTTTCGATCGAATCGAAGGCTTTCTCATAGTCCACAAACGCCAAGCATAGGGGCTGGTTATACTCCTCGGACTTCTGTATAACCTGCCGCAGCGTATGTATGTGGCAGACATAAAGACAAGATCAAGATAGTGCAAAAGTAATATAATTATCTGCACAGTAGTGCTTAAAGCGCGGCTGACATTTAGTTCGTAATATTTTACCAAAGTTGAGCTACGTTTGTGGTGGTTAGATAGGTGACCATTTGATGTGGCTTTTACATCGGAACGCCATCGCACTTTGGAGGGAACGTAAAGCTGCCAAGCCCTGTTTCAACGCACCGAATGAAATAGGGAAGGGACAATACAATATAAACAAATGTGATGTAACATTGTCACCTAATGAATACAAGGCTTTAGTCTGGGTGTATATTTCGTCCAATAGTTGTAAAAAAAAAAAATTGTATACCTATGTGTGTTTATAAAAATAATTATCTGTTGCAAATACACGTTACCTATCTTTCAGGTCTCAGTTCCAATACAATAACTGACATAAATCCTCTGTATATAGTGCAAGACATTGTTAGCGCAAAACAGTGTTAGGCTAAAGCCAAGTCCAGCGAATAAGTCACATTTATTTAGCACCGATCCTTTCAGCGTCCTTTAACTATATTAGTCTCCGCCCTTAGATAATTCGCACTCTAATACAGACCTCGGCAAACACTAATATGATGCGAAACCCCCTGCAAACAGGTATGCATTAAAACCTATTTCGTTATGGCTTGCATTAGTTGCATTGTCGGCTCTGTGTGTGAAAGAGATGCAACGATATTGTAGTTTGTATGGATCAAAGAAATATAACCTAGTATGGATCAGTCTTGTAACTTAAATATTCTGTTGACCAAGATGATGCGTTATATTATTATAGTCTATCTTCGATAGCAAGACACGCGTTACATGGCTACTCTAAGTTGAACTCAATTTGTTGATGGATACTGTTTATTTTTGCTCAATGTTTTGAAAGTAGTTCAGGTTCCTGAATACTATTTTCTCATTCTATGTGCTTTCTATATTTTGGATAGTACTAGTGATGGTAGAGTGTGTTAATATAATACGTTCTTACAGTCATGACACACTGTAACGGCGTGGCAACAGCGCAGTGACGACACAGCTGCAGCACGGCGCTGTATCAATGTTGTGATAGCAGTAAGCGTGCCCATAGCCCGCCGTTGGTTTTTTATATATATCTGCCATATCGACGTCGTGAAAGAAATTATATGGCGTAGGATTTAATGGTTATGACTGTGATCTTGAAATCACGGGTGGAATTTGATCAAAAGTTTAACAGTCATGTAGGCGACTCGTATAACAAACAATACATCAAGTTAACTACTACTGCTATTCAAGTGCCGAGGACATTAACGGACTATCCAATAATTCTAATATAAAAAAAAAAAACTCTAAGTACAACTTTATGTACACAAGTAACAGATAGAACTATGAATCGACAGATACCCCTTTGTGTGCCTCGGAGGTTAAAAATAAATATAAAATTTATACCGTTACAAAAGATAATTTACCTACCGTTCCTTTACGCCATGTTCTTTGTTAATTAATACTATTACTGCACTGACTAGAAAAACAAAGGAAAGTAAATTGCATTCTAAAGGCAACTAACAATTACAAAGGATAATGTAAGAAAAATTAATTCACATTTTCGCGTCCATTTTTATAATTCCTTTGTCAGCCACAAGCCGGTAAAAGACACAACATTTAGCTGAGTATGCTGAATATTGAAGTAGAATCAATTTATAAGCTATTAATGCACCTTTTAACAGCTCGTTACAACCAGTACTAACTGTCAGTGCTTTATTTAATATTCCAGTAATACTTGCTTGTACGCTGGTTGAGTTTAAGGAGACATGATGTATTCAGTTTAGTGCAGTTTAATATGCACTGGGTTACTTTGTGCGTCCCATTTAGCTTATAAAAATCCATGTTCTCTTTGTGTCCCTAGCTAATAAAGTTTGCCGCGTCTCTTTTTGAAATGTAATCATTTTTACTTCTTTTAAAGATTATTCACGCAGTAAATATAAAGCTTGTGTCGTGAGGGTCTTCATAAATATCCAATCATACTGCACGATCTAAGAGGAGAAAGTTACATTAAATTCAATTTATTAGGTATGTTTCATAGTAAAGATCTTGTCCCGTGCTCTTAAAATATTGTGATGTTCAATGTTGTAATACAAGACAAGAATCTGCTTATATTTTGATCACCAAGTATGTAGACCAATAAATCTTGATCTATTTTTATAACATTTTAGCGCTCATAGCGAGACTTAGACTTAGCTTGTCGTTCTTAACAGATCGACAAAGTTAAGCAACTCTTGAACAGGTCGCCATTTTGATGGGTGACTGCGTATGGCATTTACATCTGAGCGCTACCGTGCTTCGGAGGTCACGTAAAGCTGTTGGTTCCGGTTCTTGTCTCAGGGTAAGAATCGTTAGGCCATGTCGGAGGCCTTCGGGCCGTCTGAAAACTCCGCAGCAAAGTTGACCACACACTCACAAAAAAACAAATAACATTTTTGGAATGATTGGCTTCGTCTATGCCCGAGGTGTGAAATAAAGTGCGCATTATATATAGGCAACGACTCCCACTGTGCCATTCTTGAAATTCTCATTACGAACTCGCTTGTTACCAATACGTAACATGGTAAAATGTGGGTGTAATATGACACCTCTGCCTACTCCTAAGGGGATACAGGCGTAGGTGATATTATTATTACATAAGTAATATCATAACATGTAGTTTAAACTCTAAAGTAAGAGTAACTGTACATTTTTATCAGTGGAATCTTCTAGAGCAAAATCTGTTATACGTGTGAGTTCTGAGTTATATCCATACAACATAAGGTGTTACCTTCACAAGATAAGTGAAGTGTGTGTGTGCGCTATCACTAAGCTCAGGCAGAAAGCACACACACTGCTTTGGACATGGTTACAAACATGTACGTGATGATTTCTCGAGTATCTTTATGGAACGATTCAAAAGGTGGGAGGGTGTTCTATGAAGTCCAAATCTCTTTATGTGCATCTGTTTACTTTCAAAGAGAAATTACACTTTGATACTTTGCTTTGCCTAAGCAAATTGGAGAATGGAAGTTATATTTAAAGAATAAATGATATTAGTCTACTATATATTATGTATGTTTAATACTGTGCCATTTTGTCAAAAAACCTAAGCAGCAATTACATCAGGGTACTAGACAATGGATAAACATACAAACAACCTTTTTTTGTAAATAAGTATATATATAATACACAGAAAACCTCAACTAAAACAAACCACATGAAGGTTTGTTTTAGTCGATTTGTCGGTTTGTTTTCACGCACACAAATGTTTGACTTGAGCGGGAATTAAACCACGACCTCGGCGTGGCAGTCGCTAACATTCCCGCTACGCCACCGGGAGGATAGTTTGTGATAAGGGGGCTGGAAAATAACGTGTGTAATATAGCCATCACGGCCCGATCACGATCTGCAGCGGCGGGCGACAGCGGCGGCGGTTTCGATGTCGCGCTCTGCTCCGCCGCGGCTGATATCGCATCGGAGCAGAACGCGCCTTGGACATCGCAATAGCCACAGCGTCCGCCCGCTGCTACTAGTCGAGACGGGGTCCTTATCCGTTCTCTTTTCGACTATCTGCACTAGCTGAGGCCACAAGAGATATCCATTCAACAGCTCCGCATTCTACATAGCTACATAGCTATGGCAGCGTAGGCAACGCCGAGTTTATAGGTATCATCTTGTAACGCAATACAGAATTGATATGTCAGTACTGTATTACCCGCATACATTTATGTATGTATTATGGCATCACTATTGCTTATATTCTATAAGCAATAGTGATGCAGATTTCTAGAGTAGGTAGCCAACTTAAAGGGATAACCTTTTATGAATAAAAAGATGAATGATATAGCAAGTTTGTAAATTGTATTGAGTTCTAATTTATGCCACTGACGGCATTTTGAACATCGGTAAACTTCGGTCGAATATTTTATGGCGACGGAGTCGAAATAGTTTTGTTATTTTTTTTTATAGACTGACACGCCTGTATCCCTTTTGTTCCTTGGTAGGCAGAGGTGTAATATTACACCCACATTTCGCCATGAATTTTTAAGTCCCACGTAATAGGGAGCGAGCCTATTGCCGTACCGTGCACATTACCAGACTCCGTACTGCTACTGAGAATTTCGTAACGGAAAACCCAATAACACTTTGCCTGACCCGGGAATCGAACCCGAGACCTCGGAATCCCACGCGCACATTAATGCCGCTAGACCAACGAGGCAGTAAATAGTTTTGTAAATTTTTTATATGTATAATAAACCTCTGCACAGCTTCTGAGTAAAGTAATTATACAGTAACAGTAAAAGTGCTAACGTAAAATACGCACAAGTTGAAAATTCGTCCGGTTGAGATGTGTATGTATGTATGTATATACCATTCGTCGTATAAATACATACATACACGAACTTAACAAAGTAAAACTGATTGATCTGAATCTGTCATATTCTACTAAAGTTTACAATATGTTCCAAACTTTGAATAATCTCAAAGTGGTTTTCCAACTTCTCCGTGTAGTTGCCATGGTAACGCCGTTGCCATAGCAACGGTATGGAAAACAAAACTTGTATCTTTTTGCCGCCAGCCTCCAGCTCGCGAACAGGACGTCATGTTGTTATTATATTTATCGATAACTGAATATTTTTTATCTTATTTCGTCGAAAGGTCACAACGAGCTTCTAGCATAAAATAGTGGTTGAGCTAAAATCTATCGATGTGAACCAAGGATTCGGAGTAATACTTAGTTAACCTACGTATTCTATTTTAGTACAAATCCTCTTCAAAGCGTGATACAATAGCATTGTATGCAGTGAGAGCGCCCACTGACAAGGCGTAGGTATAACATATTGCGGTACATACATGGTCTCGGCAACGGATCGGTATCAAAGGCATCTAACAAGCAATTCTATGATCGGAGCATAGTTATTTATCTTACCCTTTGGCGATGCACACATGTAAACACTGGTCAAGTTACAAAGCCACGGAGTACAGGTATCCCGTTGGGTTGCGGCTTTTAAACTGCAGTTTGATTGTGGAAAAGCTAATAGTCCACTCAAAATAGACAAAAATAAGTCACAACCTAGACATAATTCGCATAGAGCTGAAAATTGGCAGAGACGTTAAATACATAAATATAAATAAAATGTCAAAAATCCTCATCAATCCTACTTCTGCATTTTTTTTATGCAAGGTCAAACATACAAAATTTAGATTTCTTTTAAATTTTTCTCGAATACGGTGAATTTTATCGTCAAAATAGGTGAGAAAGTTGTAGATCATACAATTTTGTACAAAAATGATCTAAACAATTTTTCTCGACTACTCACCATACGTGAGATATCCCGGTTTTAACAATTACAAAATTTATATTTTACATAATATGCACACATTGCCGGTATTGATTGAAATAATAGTAATATTGCCAATGACTAAAGTGGAATAGGTTACAGGCAGCGATAACCTAGTGGAGACACCAACGGACTGCTATGCAGAGGGTATCGGGTTCGTATCCACGGCACGCACCACTAACGTATCGAAGTTATGTGCGTATTAAATTGTTAATTATCGCTTGCCCCGTTACAAGTTTCGAACAACACAACAGTACAGTTGTCTTGTCTGCCTCCAACATCTGCTTCTGCCTTTCTAATATTTAAGCAAGTACAAGAGATGAAATATTTATGATGTTAATGAAGCGACAATTGCTGCATCCTTTTTCTTACAACAGAGAACAGAAATTCTGCAAGAATCCTATTAAATCTTTGACGGAGATGCCTTTTTTATTCTAAGGGAAACCTACTGTATTTTGTAAGTGGTTTTGTTTGGTTTTTGTTTCTCGTGAAGTGGTGCTCTCATTTACTGTTGAAGATCCTTGGCTTTATTAAATTAAATTCTATTATATCGTTAGCTGTATCTCAAATGGCAGAAACTAACATGAAGTAGTGCTACCACAAAACTATCAAAATAATTTTAATTACATTGTACTTTAAAAAAAGAAGCCACCGACTTCAGAAACTTACAAGTAACGATCACACCCAGACTCGAAACAACAATTTGGGGATCGAACAAACAATACTCGGCGTAGTGTCAACCGGCGAGCTCGCTTAAACCACTACACCAACAAGAAATTACATGCCTTGTGCTCCTGCTACACCTGCGTCTTAACGCGTCAATTAGCGCGTAAATTTAGGCACTCAATAGATGAGGCCGACGTTTCAAATTTAAATTACAAATTGTCAAAGCGAATCTTTAACGCGTTAGTTAAAACGTTGTTGGCCATTGCCGTTAAAGCTAACGCAGGTGTAGCAGTAGCATCAGTGATACGTTAGACCAACAATAATTCATGATTATAGATAACAGCTTGCGCCTGATGTTATGAGTACTGTGCCGCTACTTATTGGAGCCACGAACGCTCTTTACATAGTATGTGCTACGAAGCGCTACGCCGTAGCTAAAGTAGCCCGTGACGCTACGTCGGCGGATTTATAAAAAAAAAGCACGTCAGCTATGTATCAGTTTCAATACAATTTTAGGTAGTGGCAAAAATACGTACATTTATAAAATTCTCTGTATACAGTGCAAAACAGTGCCTTTCATACATAACCGACTAACATCATGACTACTACCCGTTCAGTTAATAAGTCACATTAATTTAGCACCAATCCTTTACCTGCATTAGTCTCCGCCCTTAGATAATTCGCACTCTAATACGGACCATGGCCGTGACCACACTAATAGGATGCGATTCATTATGGCTTGCATTAGTCGCATTTTCGGCTTTGTGTGTGATAGAGATGCAACGATATTTTAGTTTGTATAGATCAGTCTTGTAATTGAAATATTTTGTTGACGAAAATGATGCGTTAATCGTTATATTATTATTATAGTCTATGGTGGATATAAGCATCTTAGATAGCGTCCCTAATATTACGTGGTCATTCTATATTTAACTCTTTCTGTTATTAGATACTGTTTATTTTTGCTTAGTCATTTTGAAAGTTGTCCAGGTTCTTAAATATTTTTTCTGATGGTAAAATGAGCTGTTTGTTGGAAAGAAGATTGAAATTTATATTTAGGACAGTACTAGACATGGCAGCGTTAATATAACATAGGACTTTGTGAAAAATACTATATGACTAAGGATTTGAGGGTCCAATTTTAATGACAAGTTAACCTCCGAGTGGATGCCAAGGCGTGGCCCTGCTTGCATAATGTGATTCTTGATCAGAGTGCAAATCGTGGGTGCAATATGATCCAAAGTCTTATAGTCGTGTGGGCGACTCGGGCACTAAATAATGCATTAAATGCACTACTTAGTGGCTATTCAAGTGCTGAGAGCACCTAAGAACTGGGCAACAATCTAATACTAATACATAAAGCTGAGAGTTTTTTTTTGGTTGAACGCGCTAATCTCAGGAACCACTGGTCCGATTTGAAAAATTATTTCAGTGTTAGATAGCCCATTTATCTAGGAAGGCTATAGGCTATATAACATCAAGCTATGAGCTACGGGAACGGAACAGTAGCCTTAAATAACGCAGGTGTAACGGGCTCATCTATTTATAGAATAAAATTCAAATCTATGGTGTATACATTTTTATGCAGATTTTGCAATCTTATGTTTAAAATTCTTGCGTTACTGACTGATTAGCAAATCACGCACAGCTGACACCACTGTTCACAAGAAGCTGCTTGGCATGTGTGTTTCTTGAGGAACGTAGGAATGCGCTAAGAAGGCGTTTTCTGCAATTCCGATGGAATCGGGAGATATGTGCGGGCGTCGCTACGGGCAACATCTAGTGTACAATATTGTTAAATTGTAATAATTTACTAATTAGTTGTAGCAAATTTGGATTTCCTGTAGCTCTGTAATTTTCCGTATTTCTTAATTTTTTATTATTTCCTTTTAGTACAATACGTTGATAAATTTCTTCATAAATTGTAGCTAAGAAGATGTATACATGAAGAACCATCTCATTCAGTTTCGCTTACAATAAAAATAACCTCATGATAATGGGCCTAATTGTTAAGTACGAATTAACAAACAGAAATACGGGTCCACAGACACGTCAAACATTTAATACCCTTTGTGTGCCGTCGGGAGTAAAAATTAAAATGAAATACTATGTACCCACCGTTACAAAAGATAATTTACCTACAGTTACTTTACGTCATGTTCTTTGTTAGTTAATACTATTACTGCACTGAATAGAAAAACGGGTAATACGCGCTTAAGCTAACAAAGGAAAGTAAATTGCATTCTAAAGGCAACTAACAATTACAAAGGAAAATAGAAGAAAATTACTTCTCATTTTCGCATCCATTTTTATTATTTCTCTATCGGCCACAAGACGGTAACAGACATAACATTAAAACGAGTATAGGTACTGAATATCGAATCGGAATCGATCTTTAAGCTATTAATGCACTTTAATAGCTCCTTACAACCAATACCGTCTGTCAATGTTTTATGCAATATTCCAGTGATACTAGCTTGTACGCAGGTTGAGTTTAAGGAGACGCGATGTATTCGGTTTAATGTGGTTTAATATGCACTAGGTAAATTTGTGAGTCCCATTTAGCTTATAAAAGTTGAGGCGCTATTGGGATAAGTTTCGTTCGTGTAACCTCCATGTGGTCTTTGAGTTCCTAGTTACTAAAATTTACTGCGTCTGCTTGTGAAATTTAACAATCTTCAACTTTTTTTTAGGTACTGTTTCTGCGCAAGAAATAAATCTTGTGAAGCAATAGATTATTAATATTCAATCAACCTGCATAAAGTATACCTAGATTTGAAACAACAATTTGTAAATCAGATAGAGTGCCGAACCCGCTCCACTCGGTGCAGTTCTAAGCCACGTAAGCCACTGCGTCAGACGTGCAGTCTATGTGGAATTGTAATAGACATGTAAGAGACAGTGGCGCCTAGCGGTTTACCTCGCGTAACCTAGGTGAAACGCATTTGTGTTTGTATAGGAGGTTACGTGAGGTACCACACACACCGACCATAAGTGGCAGTAAGGTTACTACCATCAGTGGTTTGTGGTAAATCCCATGATTTAAAAAATATAGTAAAAACATTTTTGGCTTTGAGAAAATAAACTAGACTGGACTGATTAATTCCGATTCCATAACCGGAATTAATCAGTCCTGCCTAGTTTATTCCAGTCCAGTAAAGCCAAAAATATTTTTACTTTATTTTTTTACAGCGAAATGAGAAATGTGTGTACCTACCTTCAATTAGAGCCTTTTCAGCTTCCAAACTCTTTTGAAAACAGAAATCAAACTCATTTGAAAATGTGAACGTAATTCGCGAGCCACCGCAGAAGAAGAGAAGCTAGCTTCTTTTAGCATTAACGTTCGGTCGCTTTTTAGCATCCAGATGCAGCGTCCGAATGAATACACCATACACTGGAAGCAGGGCCGTGCCCTTGTTTTTTTTTTTAGTCGCTACCTAAATTTACAACGCCTGTGTGCGAAATCTGTTGAAGCGCCTTTTTTGGCATCCTTTTTCGAAAATAACTGTTATAATTAACGCATATATCGGCGCGCGGCGCCCCTGTCACCCTGGCGCCTGTGTGTGCGCCGCGCACATTGCACATAGGGACGGTTCGGCCCTGACCGGAAGGTGCCGATCGCAGCGACTTGTCACTTAAAATAATAACATAGAGATCGTCCATTAATAACTTGATATTATGTCTTGCAAATTTTAATCTTACTCTGTGTGATACGTGGTTAGGTTAAGTATATTTTTCTAGAAAGTTAATAAACAAATAAATTTAACCAAAAAAAAACATTGCAAGCCATATCGCGAGTTACTGGTGTCGAAATTAAAGCTAAAATAAAAAATATACTAATTATTCTCTATATCTCTTGCCCTGGTTCCAATTTGTTTGGGTCGGTATGTGTGTATGTCTCTTCCATACTTCTCTTTCCCCAGTCATCTGATTATTTCTCCCCTTTTCCTACATATTAATTCTCATTCCATCTTTTATTTGGTCGCCTTCTCCCTTTTCCTCCCTACCCTCCTATTTATCACTTGCTTACCTAAATACATTATAAGATGTTTGTATTATGCGAACCTTTGCGTACATGGGCGCTATATGCAGACTACTTTGATATTTTGTCTATTTTTTTATGGTAAAACTAGAGGACGCCAGCAGCTACGCCTGCATTTTTTTTAAATTTACCCGTTTTGGCCGATCCCGTGGGAATTTCGGGAAATCCCTTCTTAGTGCACCCCTGCTGTCCCCAAGGAATATACATGCCAAATTTCAGCTTCCTGCGCCCAATAGTTTCGGCTGTAGCGTGTCTGTCAGTCAGTCAGTAACGCAAGGATTTTATATATTAAGATACTGATTAATATATCATGCATCATACTATTCATTACCTATAACAATGATATTTTAAAACTATGTTTGTTAGAGTCTTAACTATATCGAATCGAAAATAAAAATAATCCCAGAAATGGATCAAACATTCAGAAGCCTAGGCGAAACCGGTGCACCGACATGAAAAAATTACATTCAAACCGAATTGAGGACATCCACCTTTTTCAAGATAGTTAATTGAAAACATCCAAGATAATTCAAAAGCAACGAAAAATCTAAATACAGCACTTTTCTGAATCTCTTCCGATTAAACGAACGTCGTTTTTTGCTTTATCCTACACGCTGATGCGTAAATAATATCTCTGGATCAAGAATATTGTACAAAGGAAACAAAGACACGTGATATCTCTCTTCACTTCTATCTCCCTTCCACCTATTGGTTGAGACTCACGTAATGAACGGACGGCTCCTTACCGTAGGTTGTCACCCATTTTTTAACCCTTACGTAACACAAAAAAAAGAAAAACACACCGTAGGGTAATTTTTAACCCCAGGCGCATAAATCATGCTTTTGTATTTTTTTTCTGTGAAGGTAGAGTCATCTCCTATCGTGTATACACTAAAGCTGGCAGTCACGTGGCGTAAAAAAATCATCCGTCTAGCCTGCATAGGCACATTTTTTTACCGTTTCTACCCGATTCCGTGGTTATTTCGCAAAATCCCTTCTTAGTGCAATTCTACGTTCCACTAGGGATATACATGTTAAATTTTTGTGTCCAATCGTTTTAGCAGGCGTTGTCTGCCAGTCGGTCAGTAAGGCAAGCATTTTAAATATACAGATGGATGTATCTTCAAATAATCGAGTAATTTAGTAAGCTTTATTATGTAAACTACAAATAATAGTTTTTTGTAAAGGTAGTGCTTCTTTTTAATAGTCGTTTCGGCTAATTTTACCCGGAAGTGTTCATATCGTTACAGAATGAAAATAAGGATATTATTAAAGGGTTAATTCCAAAAGTAATTGGCTTAAACAAAACCTATGTCGATAAATATCGATAAAATTATTACAATGTTTATAATAAAGCCTCAGGTGCAAACTGGCGTACTTAGAATTAATATTTATAAAATGAAGATAAATCCTGTGTTATTAAACATGAAATTATTGTTACTCAAACAAACACATTTTATCATATAATTTGCAATTGGAAAAGAATAAACTCATGGTCTTGTGCTGGAGATCCAGCTTTGGATTAAGGCACCCTGATGTTGATGATGATATTATAATTTGAATTAAATGAGTATCTTAGGAGATAGTATTAAGAACTCCACAAAACCAAATATCACTTCTCTTAAGGGTGGTATTAGGGGTTTGCCACTGATGGTTTATAATAAATAAACTGTTAAAACGCAAACGTTAGTGGGAATAGATAGATGCTTGTTACTATTTCATGCAAAGTCTTTAGAACGGATTTTGAGTAAACTTTGCATAGCTTATGGATGCACAACACAATAGCACATAGCTTACGTTCTGTTGCGGTACCTAATATATCTGACCTTTTGTTAAGGTTCATTATTGTAAATTTCTTTGAGTAGGCAGCGATAGCCGAGTGGATATACCAACAGACTGCCATGCAGAGGGTATCTGGTTCGAATCCACGGCGCGCACCAATGACTTTTCGGAGTTATGTGCGTATTGAATTGTTAATTATCGCTTGTCCCGTGCCTCGGAGAGCACGTTAAGCTGTCGGTCCCGGTTGTCATGAAGATCTTTGACAGTCGTTACAGGGCGTCAGCACCTTCTAAATAAACTGACACTAGTCTAAACCATGGAATATCGCTATCCCTTCGGGTTGCGGAGGTCAGACAGGCAGTCGCTCCGTGGAAAAGCTAATATTCAGCCAAATCCGGTTAGACTAGAAAGCGGACCCCAGACTGAAACTGGGATAACGCTAAGAAAAAGAGAAAGGATTGTAAATTTCTTTGATGCAATAAAGATGATTATTATTATTATTCATATCCACGCAGGCAAAGCCGCGGGCAAAATTTACAACCGTATCAAAAAATCAAAGAAACAATATCAAAGAATAGACACGAATGTCATTTTCCAAAGTAAGTTTTTAAAGGCAATATACGAACTAGAGTTTTGTACTAGATTTTGACGAGGCAGTCCTTACCATATGTTATGATGAAATTATAATACCCACCTCTTTCTTTATATTGATGAAAATATCAACCGAGCTGGAGTTGGTGTTTGTTACCTATATCCCACAACTACGTATTTACGTAAGTTATTTTCAGAGAGTATCATCTATTATTTCATACATTAATACGAATAAATCAGTGCAATACTGTCCATACTATTGATTGTTTTAGAGCATAAAAATAATGTATACTATCGATAACTTGCTAATTTTCGATATTATAAGTCTTATAATACAGATCATGTTTGAACATCATTGTAACAATGATTATTTATTTATACTAGTATATGTTATTTATGTTGCTACCAATCTGTATTGCTTAACCCTTTACCGCATGTTGTGCCATATTTGGTACATTTCATAATTGTGATAAAGTGTTTATTATAGAGACATCTGTTCAACTCCACTAAAAGTATTGCTGTAGACTAGTGTGTTTGCAAACGCAAAAAGTCTCTGGTAAACCTCTATGCTGTCAATCGTTCTATATTTCAGTGTCAGAACTCGTCCGTTAGCCATTTTGTCGGAAATGTCTAGTTGAGTTGTTTGTTTCGCCGATTTTTATGAGTTATTGTGCAAATAAAAATATAATACAAGTTTTAATCGCAAGAAAAATAGATCAGAGGAAGTTTTCAGTTTTTATTTAGCTATGTCCCTATTTTTATTTTCACTTTGTATTTTAATTTATTACAGGTACAACAATTTGCATAGATCGATAGATCTCGAGAAATGGCTGAAGACGGGATTGGGCATTGGCCTAGTTGGGCAAATGATCATCAGCGTTGTAAAAACTGTGGACAAAGACCGAAATTGTTTTAAGAGTTTTCATGTTTCCACAAATGAATAAACTCTTTGGTCTTGGACTGCCTCGTTGGTCTCGAACTGCCTCGTTGGTCTCGCGGCATAAATGTGGGCATTCTCGAGTTCGATTCCCGGGTGTGGCAAAGTGTTATTGGTTTTTTCCGTTAGGCAATTCTCAGTAGCAGCACGGAGTCTGGTAATGTGCCCGGTACGGCAATAGGCTCGCCCCTATTACGTGGGACCTAAAAAATCATGGCGAAATGTGGGTGTAGTATTACAACTCTGCCTACCCCTTCGGGGATACAGGCGTGAGTCTATAAATAATAAAAAATACTTTAAAAAAGGTAGCCACCGACTTCACAAACATACAAGTAACGATCACACCCAGACTCGAAACAACAATTTGGGGATCGAACCAACAATAATTGGCCTAGTGTCAACCGGCGAGGCGCCCGCTTTAACCATTGCGCGAACAAGAAATTACATGCCTCAGTGATACGTTAGACCATCAATAATTCATAATTATAGATTACAGCTTGTGCCTTACCAGTACTGTGCCGCTACAACTTATTGGAGCCACGAACGCTCTTTACATAGTATGTGCTACGAAGCGCTACGCCGTAGCTAAAGAAGTCCGTGACGGTACGTCGGGTGTATTTATAAAAAATATGTTCTGTAGCAAATATACGTTAGGTATCTCTTATCAGTTTCAATACATTGTCATTATAATGGCGGAAATCCATATATTTATAAAATCCTCTGTATACAGTGCAAAACAGTGCCTTTCATACATAACCGACTAACAGCATGACTAATAGGTACCCGTCCAAGTCCAGCGAATAAGTCACATTCATTTAGCACCAATCCTTTCGTGAAACACTATGATGCGAATCCCCATGCAAACAGAAACGCATTAAAACCTATTTCGTCATGGCTAGCATTAGCCGCATTGTCGGCTTTGCGAGTGAAAGTGATGCAACGATATTTAATTTTGAATAGATCAGTCTTGTAACTAAAATATCCTGTTGACCAAGATGATGCGTTATATTATTATAGTCTATGTAGATATAGGCCTCTGTGACGACACGCAATGCATTACACGGCTACACTAAATTGAACCCTGTCTACTGTTACTAGATAATTTCTGCTCAATATTTAGGAAAGCAGGTTCTTAAATTATTTTTCACCTCAGCAGCTCAAACATGCCGCTTTTGCTGCGAGACTACTTTGAACAAAACGCAATTTTGGTTCGAGCGTGGGTCAAAGTAGCTTTTTAATTTTTCCGTCTTCAGTGTCACGAATTGACATTGTTCAACCATAAATTTGAAACATTCGAATTTTACTGTGCTCTGTCTCTTTCACATGCATATAAAAAAGTGAGTGAAAAAAACAAACCCCTTCGAAATTCGATTTTGGAATTCGACCTCAAAGAAAACACGTTCGGAAAAAGAAATTACGATTTTTTAAATTTTATTGTTTATATGTTTAATTTTTTATTGGTTTAAAAAAAATAAGTCTAATTAATGGTATAAAATTGGTATTTAACCAATAAATTTTTATTTGGAATTTCAACAATGATCCATTTGGAAAAGAAACATCATGGACGCGGTATCAAAACGCGATTAAAAAAATTAGCGGGAATAAAAATTTCGCTGATGCTGATAGCGTATAGCGTAGGTAACGTGTTAAACGTTATTTCAATCTATTCCTGTTCATTTCTATGGCTCCTAAGTAATATGTGTTCTCACTGCTGAGGTGAAAAGTTATGTGTGCTACACGAGAGCAAAGTTGTTTGCATCTCGTGCTGCTGAGTCACTCACTACGCTCAGGATTCTAACTTTGAATCACTCGCTACGCTCGTGAATCAATCATAGAATCCTTCGCTTGCTCGAGACTCAAAAGCAGCAATCGAAAAAGAAACAACTTTGCTCTCTTGTTGCACAACTAACTATTTCTGATGCTATGGTGTACTGTCTGATGAGAAGAAAAAAATATGTTACACATAAGACAGTTAGCAGTGATGATAGAGTGCTTTAATATTACCTATACGGTCTCATGGTCCTGACTCATGACATACGTTAACGGCACGGCAACGACCCAGTCAAGACCCAACTGCAGCACGGCGCTGTTTTGCAACCATAAGCGCTTACAGGCCGCCGTTGGCTTTATATATTGACATTGTGAAAAGTATTATATGACATAGGAATTAAGGGTCCAATTTCAATGACAAGTTAACCACCGAGTGGGTGCCAAGGCGTTGCCCTGCTTGCATAATGTGATTCTTGATCAGAGTAAAAATCGTAGGTGCAATATGATCCAAAGTCTAACAGTCATGTGGGCGACTCGGGCACTAAAGAATGCATTAAATGCACTACTTAGTGGCCATTCAAGTGCTGAGAGCACCTACGAACTGGGCAACAATTATAGAATAAAATTAAAATCTATGGTGAATATATTTTTATACAGATTTTGCAATCTTATGTTTAAAATTCTTGCGTTACTGACTGATTGGCAGATCACGCACAGCTGAAACCGCTGTTCACAAGAAGCTGCTTGGCATGTGTGTTTCTTGAGGAGCGTACGAATGCGCTAAGAAGGGATTTTCTGCAATTGCGACGGGATCGGGCGATATGTGCGGCCGTCGCCACGGCAACATGTAGTGTACAATATTGTTAAATTGTAATGATTTACTAATTAGTTGTAGCAAATTTGGATTTCCTGTAGGTCTGTAATTTTCTGTATTTCTAAATTTTTTATTATTTACTTTTAGTACAATACGTTGATAAATATCTTCATAAATTGAAGTTAAGAAGATGTAAACATGAAGAACCATCTAAATCAATTCAGCTTACAATAAAAATAACCTCATGATAATGGGCCTAATTGTTTAATACGAATTAACATACAGAAATACGGGTCCACAGACACGTCAAACATTGAATACCCTTTGTATGCCGCACAGAGTACCTTTTTATATACAGGTGTGCCGTCGGGAGTAAAAAATTAAAATGAAATACTATGTACCCACCGTTACAAAAGATAATTTTCCTACTGTTACTTTACGTCATGTTCTTTCTAATAATACTATTACTGCACTGAAAATAAAAACGGGTAATACGCGCTTAAGCTAACAAAGGAAAGTAAATTGCATCCAAAGGAAACCAACAATTACAAAGGAAAATGTAAGAAAATTACTTCACATTTTCGCATCCATTTTTATAATTTCTCTATCGGCCACAAGAGGGTAAAAGACATAACATTAAGACAAGTATAAGTACTGAATATTGAAGTGGAATCGACATTTAAACTATTCATGCACTTCAACAGCTTCTTACAACTAGTACCACCTGTCGGTGCTTTATTAATATTCCAGTAATACTAGCTTGTACGCAGGTTGAGTTTAAGGAGACGCGATGTATTCGGTTTAATATGGTTTAATATGCACTAGGTAAATTTGTGAGTCCCATTTAGCTTATAAAAGTTGAGGCGCTATTGGGATAAGTTTCGTTCGTGTAACCTCCATGTGGTCTTTGAGTTCCTAGTTACTAAAATTTACTGCGTCTGCTTGTGAAATTTAACAATCTTCAACTTTTTTTTAGGTACTGTTTCTGCGCAAGAAATAAATCTTGTGAAGCAATAGATTATTAATATTCAATCAACCTGCATAAAGTATACCTAGATTTGAAACAACAATTTGTAAATCAGATAGAGTGCCGAACCCGGTCCACTCGGTGCAGTTCTAAGCCACTTAAGCCACTGCGTCAGACGTACAGTCTATGTGGAATTGTAATAGACATGTAAGAGACAGTGGCGCCTAGCGGTTTACCTCGCGTAACCTAGGTGAAACGCATTTGTTTTTGTAACCTATAGGAGGTTACGTGAGGTACCACACACACCGACCATAGGTGGCGGTAAGGTTACTACCATCAGTGGTTTGTGGTAAATCCCATGATTTAAAAAATATAGTAAAAACATTTTTGGCTTTGAGAAAATAAACTAGACTGGACTGATTAATTCCGGTTATGGAACCGGAATTAATCAGTCCAGCCTAGTTTATGCCAGTCCAGTAAAGCCAAAAATATTTTTACTTTATTTTTTTACAGCGAAATGAGAAATGTGTGTACCTCCTTCAATTCGCCTTTTCAGCTCCCAAACTCTTTTGAAAACAGAAATCAAACTCATTTGAAAATGTGAACGTAATTCACGAGCCACCGCAGACTAGCTTCTTTTAGCATTAACGCCCGGCAATTCAGTCGCTTTTTGCATCCAGATACAGTGTCCGAATGAATACACCATACACTGGAAGGTGCCGATGCAACTTGTCACTTAAAATAATAACATAGAGATCGTCCATAATAACTTGATATTATGTCTAGCAAATTTTAAACTTACTCTGTGTGATAGGTATAATGTGATAGGTTAAGTCTTTTTTTATAGAAAGTTAATAAACAAATAAATTTAACCAAAAAAGACATTGCAAGCCATATCGCGAGTTACTGGTGTCGAAATTAAAGCTAAAATAAAAAAAAACTATATACTCATTATTCTCTATATCTCTTGCCCTGGGTCCAATTTGTTTGGGTCGGTATGTGTGTATGTTCTTCTCTTCCATACTTCTCTTTCACCAGTCATCTGATGATTTCTCCCTTTTTCCTATATATTAATTCTCATTCCATCTTTTATTTGGTCGCCTACTCCCTTTTCCTCTCTACCCTCCTATTTATCACTTGCTTACCTAAATACATAATAAGATGTTTGTATTATGCGAACCTTTGCGTACATGGGTGCTACATGCAGACTACTTTGATATTTTGTCTATTTTTTTCATGATAAAATAATGATTAATATACCATGCATCATACTTTTTATTAACTATAACAATGATATTTTAAAACTATGTTTGTTAGAGTCTTAACTATATCGAATCGAAAATAAAAATAATCCCAGAAATGGATCAAAACATTCAGAAGCCTAGGCGAAACCGGTGCACCGACATAAAAAATTATATTCAAACCGAATTGAGAACATCCATCTTTTTCAAGATAGATAATTGAAAACATCCAAAATAATTCAAAAGCAACGAAAAATCTAAATACAGCACTTTTCTGAATCTCTCCCGATTAAACGAACGTCGTTTTTTCCTTTATCCTACACGCTGATGCGTAAATAATATCTCTGGATCAAGAATATTGTACAATCGAAGGAAACAAAGACACGTGATATCTATCTTCACTTCTATCTCCCTACCACCTATTTTGACTCACGTAATGAATTGCCGGCTCCTTACCGCAGGTTGTCACCTATTTTTTAACCCTTACGTAACACCGGTGCATAGGGTTCCCACCAAGAACTTAGGGTTCCAAGCCAACCTCACCTGCAAGTGGTGCACCTGCCGATCAACAGACGAGGCTCTGGCAAACAAAATGTCCCAATAAGCGGCAATAGGCTCGCCACCTATTACGTGGGATCAAAACACTGGCGAAAAGTGGGCGTTTAATATGCCTCTGCCTACCCCTTCGGGGAAACAGGCGTGAGTCTATGTATGTATGTATGTATGTACGTAACACCGTAGGGTAATTTTTCACCCCAGGCGCATAAAACATGCTTTTGTATTTTTTTTCTGTGAAGGTAGAGTCATCTCCTATCGTGTATTCACTAAAGCTGGCAGTCACGTGGCGTATAAAAATCATCCGTCTATCCTGCATAGGCACATTTTTTTACCGTTTCTACCCGATTCCGTGGTTATTTCGGAAAATCCCTTCTTAGTGCAATTCTACGTTCCACAAGGGATATACATGTTAAATTTTTGTGTCCAATCGTTTTAGCAGGCGTTGTCTGCCAGTCGGTCAGTAAGGCAAGCATTTTATATATTCAGATGGATATTTCTTTAAACAATCGAATAATTTAGTAAGCTTTAGTATGTAAACTACAAAAAACACCGTGTGGTTGACGGCATAGAATACAAGTGTCACCACCCCCTATCTTCCCGTGGGTGTTGTAAGAGGCGACTAAGGGATAACACGATGCAAATACCATCTTTGCGTAGAGACGGAAAACTCGACATCAAACCCTATACGACTGCCTCGTTGGTCTCGCGGCATAAATGTGCGCGTGGGATCGGGAGGTCCCGGCTTCGATTCCTGAGTCGGGCAGTGTTATTGGGTTTTTCTGTCACGAAATTCTCAGTAGCAGCACGGAGTCTGGAAATGTGCCCGGTACGGCAATAGGCTCGCCCCTTATATTACGTGGGACTAAAGTATATCTGGCGAAAAGTAGGTGTAGAAATACACCTCTGCCTACCCCTTCGGGGATAAAAGGCGTGACGATATCTACAAAAAATAGTTTTTTGTAAAGGTACTGCTTCTTTTTAATAGTCGTTTGGGCTAATTTTACCCGGAAGTGTTCAAAAGAATAAGGGTTATAGAATGAAAATAAGGATATTATTAAAGGGTTAAAAGTTGTTAATTGAGAAGAGCTTTTATACGGTTGAAGAATTTTTACAAAAAGGGTCATGTCGATTTTATATGTATGGAAATGCACTGTAGATGATTGTATACCTATGTTATGTTGATATAAATATGAAGTTAAATATAAGCTTTAAATATTTGCATGCCTACTTCATTTGGCGGAATGTGTCGCACCATCAGTGGCAAACCCCTAATACCACACTTAAGACAAGTGATATTTGGTTTTGTGGAGTTATTTATACTATCTCATAAGATACTCATTTAATTCAAATTATAATATCATCATCAACATCAGGGTGCCTTAATCCAAAGCTGGATCTCCAGCACAAGACCATGAGTTTATTCTTTTCCAATTGCAAATTATATGATAAAATGTGTTTGTTTGAGTAAGAATAATTTCATATTTAATAACACAGGATTTATCTTCATTTTATAAATATTAATTCTAAGTAAGCCAGTTTGCACCTGAGGCTTTATTATAAACATTGTTATAATTTATCGATATTTATCGACATAGGTTAAGTCAATGCAGAATTTATTGCAAGGCTATTGAACTATTTCTCGCGGCAGAGAATTATATATTAAAGGTGCCATATATGAGCAGTTTTTACGGAAGAACTCTAAGGAAGGAACAGGCATTTTCTGACTAATGTGTGTAGTCGTCCTTTTATTGAAATTTGAATTATTTTCAAACATTGTCATATTATATTTGACAAATTTGGCCCTCTCGTAAATATAGATGCTAGGCATAGTAAGTATTTTTTTAGTCTTAACCATAAATAGCCCTGATACACTTTTTGGGCTGTGAAAACTCTTAGTAGATCCATTCCATTCCCCCAAACAATAATACCGTATCGGATTATCGAGCAAACATAGGCGTGGTACATACCTGCAGCAACTTTACTGACAGTCGTCAGTAAAGTTGCTGCAGGTGTGCAAAGTTTTATTTTTTTAACGCAAATACTAGATTATTTAGTTTATTACAAATAGTTTCAATGTGATTCTTCCATGACAAGTGTGCATCAATATGTATACCTAGGAATTTTATGTTATTAACTTGTTCTATAATTTTATTGTTATGCTTAATATTTAATGTTACAGGTTTTCTTTTACATGCTTTAAAATTGATTATTGTAGTTTTATTTATATTTATTTTAAGATTATTTGAATTCATATAATTAATTACATTTTTAAAACAATTATTAATGTCATTTTCATGATTTTTGATGTCACTAGATTTTATTACTATGGTAGTATCATCTGCAAACAGTTATACTCTTATGTCTTATTTCTGACGGCAAGTCATTGACATAAATCAAAAACAGCAAGGGTCCTAAAATGCTCCCTTGAGGTACACCACAACCATTGCTTTTAGACGCCGAATCATAATTGATTAAACTATTTGAAGCTAAGTCGAGTAGTGATTCTGGTAATCTGTGTTCTATTAGTCAAATAAGTCGTGAGCCATTGTTGAGTTGGGCCTCTAATGCCATACTTCTTTAATTTGTTTAATAGGATAGTATGGTCCACATGGTCGAAGGCCTTACTTAAATCAAGAAAGAGGACTGAGCAAAAGGATCTTGCATTTAAAGTATTGATTATTGAACTTACAAGGTCATAACTAGCCAATATTGTAGATTTGCCCTTTCTAAACCCATACTGCGAATCTGTAAAAAATCTATGAGTATTAAAGAATAATAACAATCTCCTATACATAACGTTTTCAAAGATCTTTGAAAGGACAGGTATTAATACTATCGGACGGTAGCAATGAATACAGATTTACATAATAGAAGCGCATTTCTTAAGAATTTCGTGTGCCGATTCCAAGTAACGAATTAGCGGTTGTCAGTGTAGTACGTAGTTGGCGCCGTTGGTGGCGCTGGCGTCTTACTCCGTCTCTCTTGCTCTCGTAGTTAAGATACACAGGAGGAACGTTCGTCTCTCTTGCTTTCGTAGAGACAGCTGTCACAGACTCACAGCGCGACTGCCACGCCACCAAGCGGCAATTTGGGTCACATAAAGTTTGTCTACAGAGCGCCCATAAGAAAAGCGCCTCTATATAAATATCTATGCTCTATGACGGTAGTTGTCTTTATTATATTTAGAACCTTTCTTATGAAGAGGTTTGTATTATTGTTTGTAGTTTGTGTTTGTAATATTCGTCGTATAATACACTAAGTTAACTAATTAAACCTAATTGTACAGGATTCCGTCATACTCTACTAAAGTTTACAATATATTCCAAACTTTGAATAATCCAATGTCTCGTGCAATATACAAAGGTACTCTGTGGGGTATTCTCTCGTTTTCCATAAATTCATTTGCACTAATATTGTTTGCCATAATCATCCCCGATCGTAATATTTACTTGCACTATTATCATTTATACTAATAACGTTTGCCTTAACAACTCAACAGTGATAACTTTTATTTGCCATAAAATGACTTTCTATAACAACATATATCATAATAATTAGTTTCCATAAGTAACACATCTCATAATCGACTCTTGACATGATCAAAATTTAATACAATTATGAAAATAATACATAATATTGTTAGGTCGAAATTAATTATCGTTAACACCCAGACTCAGTGCAATCCGACTCGGATAGGTTAGGTTAGGGTTCTCTTTTGACCCTTAACCCAAAAATAAAAGCCCTGCGAAGCAGGGCTCCGTCAACTTAGTCCACATTCTCCATACTAGTTTAATAAACTGAAGTTGAATTAATTATCGTTAACACCCCGACTCAGTGCAATTCGACTCGGATAGGTTAGCTCAGGGTTCTCTTTCGACCCTTAACCCAAAAATAGGAGCCCTGCGAAGCAGGGCTCCGTCAACTTAGTCCACATTCTTCACACTAGTTTAATAAACTGAAGCTGTTCAAGTTCAGTTTATTCTCTATTTTCTTCTTAGATTATTGAAAACGAAAATTATAGCAAATACATTTATGGATTTAAATTATTATGACACTAGATCGATTATGACCAATGGAATTAGTGAAAGTCATTTTATGTCATTTCACAATTATGACAACTGAAGCATTATTTCTAATGAAATTATGGCAAATACCAGTATGGCATATGAAATTATGGCATTTTAAATTATGGCAAACATTAGTAAACCACTCTGTGGACTCCCGGTAGATGCAACGAGTGGTTTACCAACTTATCCGTCTAGTTGCCATGGTAACGCCGTTGCCATAGCAACGGTATAGAAAATAGAAAACAAAACTTGTATATTTTTGCCGCCAGCCTCCAGCTCGCGCTGAGCTCGCGATCGGGACGTCATAGAGTTAATATGTTTATTGATAACTGAATATTTCTTATCTCATTTTATCGTTCGTTTTAAAAGGTCACAGTGAGTTTCTAGTATATACAATCAAATCTTTCTAGGTGTAGCTCACCTGGATAGCTTTCGGAGTCCTTCTAGGTAACCTAGATACTCGTGGCGTATAGTCCTGCGATTCTATTTGAGTATTAATCCTCTTCAAGGGGTGATACAATGTTGTATGCAGTGAGGACTCCCACTGGCAATGCGTAGGTATAACATTTTGCGGTACATGTATCGTCTTGGAAACGGATCGGCATCAAAGGCTTCACTCAAGTTATTCAAGAAACGGAGCACAGTTCTTTCTTTGTCTTACCCTTTGGACATGCACGCATACAACCACTGGTCAAGCTACAAAGCCATGGAATACAGGTATCCCATTGGAGCTTTCAGACTGCAGTTGCATTGTGGAGAAGCTAATATTCTATCATATCTAGTTAGACTGTGTGAAGGATCATGTGAATGAAAAGGGAATGAATGTTCTGATGGCATCTGATAGGGGAGAAGGATATTTGCGGCGACCCTAAGTAATATGGAAACAGCAGGCAGAAGAACAAGAAGATCTGGTTAGTCTAGAAGTGGACCTGGGGCTCCTAGAAAGTGCACCTCGGGCTTCAAGGTGGAGGCACTGTGAAAGTCTTTGACGCACCGGCATAACGCTAGGACGATGATTACTTGAAAACACCATTTTGCCAAGTATACTTATTACCAGCAAAGTATGGGCAACTCGCAAATTCTGGGCTTGGATTGTTGCTCACGTTATGATTTCAAACAAATATTTTTAAAGTTTAAGTGGTAAAAATGGCTTTAATATACCTTTACAGAGCCAAGTCGCGTTTCAAACTTCAACATAATATTTATATGCCTTGTCAGAAAGCGAACTATGTTCCTCTTTGATTATTTATCACGTGGATTTTTCGTTCAATTTTGCTGGCTATCTGTGCGATCAAAATTAAATCAGAAAATAGATATTGGGCAACTATTTCTAAACGTTGTATTTTCCTTTGATATGATACGGTACTGTAAGGTTGGTATAGGTGTTGTTGAAATAAAACCAATGAATGCTGAATAACGACTGACTATTTATTAATAAGTCTCTACATTATATAGAAAATGGGTATATGAATACATAGGTATAAAGTTGAATAGCTTACATCACTACATCTCCCTCATACAGAGAAAAAAATTAAATGATCAATTATATTTTTGTTTAATTACCAGTCGACATGAATATAATATTATCATATTATCAACTTAGATTATACAATAACAAGCTTGATTACAAATCATTGTTGTTTATAGTTATGAATGCAGTTTCATGTTACACAATATAGGTACGATATATCAATACAGGCTTTGATTACATGAGTATACAATTCTTATAATTAATGCATACACAAATTTAATGATATTCATATGTAAATGTAAATATAAAATAGTACAAACTTAACTTATTGGTTACGTACATTTAAGTGTTCAGTGTGCTAGCTAATACAATTTTGTTCTATTTTTATGAACTAAATAAGGCTTTACTTTCTTTAAAATTTCTACATTTGGTGTTAAATCTTGTATTACAGTGTAAGGATCAGAAAAAAGTTCATCAAATTTATTTTTATTTTCTAAAGATGTTGTTTGAAATGCTTGACTATCCTTATACACATGTAGAATGTAACTGATATTATAGTTTTATGAGTACGGAAAAGTTATTAATTAAATTGGTAAAAGCAAATTTAAATGTAATAAGTGAATATTACTTATATATAATTCTATTTTTAGAATCAAGTTAAGAATCTAATAGATATGATGCAGGTGTGCAAGTATGCGATGCATTTAGTATTAGGTCTCGCAATTCAACACCATGACACCACATCACGACATTTTGTTTATAATTAGCTTATCTTGTAATGAGTTGTATAATTGTAACAGTTTGAAGTACCTATAAATGTTTTATTTAAAAGTAATGATATTGTAATACGCATTTGATTTTTATGGTTTTGAGAGATATATTGTAAAAAGGATTATTTGATAGAAAATGGCTTTCGATAGAAGTAATTAGATGGTTTTGTTTGTATACAGGTATAGATTTATAGTTAGTAGGGAATGATTTTGTTTACAAGGTTCAAGTACGTAAAGGACTGATCTCCGAAAAGCGACAGAATTCTTGTAAACTTTATTATTCATTTGTAACGATGTTATGTGAAGTTGAACGAATTAGGATGAAATATTATAAACGATAATATAAGGTACACGTCGTAGAAGAAAATACAGTACTCCAAGGCCCAAGGCCAACACCACGATGCTCATCAGAATAGTGATAGTGGATATGTAGAATCTAATTTCTTCTTACATGGGCGCTATCTGCACCTCCATCTGCGTTCTGTACTACCAACGTTTCTTCTTTAGTTTGAGAAGATCTCATCTTCACAAATTGCCAAAATTTGCCACGTAACGTAATGAATTTCTGCAGTGATCTCGAAAGTTCCAAGCGTTAGTTATGCATCTTAAACTGCGTTCGATGAGATTTCTTTGTTTGAATCAGAGTCCATATATGGCTCACAGGTGTCGAATTCACGATCGCCCGCACCTTGCGTTGCCCAAAGGCAGGGTCGCCATGTAAGGTTTTTTATAGGTGTTGTTGAAATAAAACCAATGAATGCTGAATAACGACTGACTATTTTTTAATAAGTCTCTACAATATATAGAAAATGGGTACATGAATACATAGGTTATAAAATTGAATAGCTTACATCACTACAGTACATTATTGAACTATTTCTGTATATTTGCCAACCAAGTTACTAACTTTGTGCGCCGATTTGATTCGTTCGTTCGTTCGTGGTGGCGCAGCGACCCAAAGTGAGTCTTGACCACTGACACGAGATCTCTCCTTCCAGTCTATTTTACGAAGTTATGCTAGATCTTTTAGGACTTCGTCATTCCAGCGACATCTAGGACAACCCACCGGGCGTCGACCGCTAGGTCGTCCCAAATACGATCTTTTTGCCGCACGATCCTCTTCCATCCTCATCACGTGACCAAACCAGTGAAGTCGTGACGCTTTGATCTCGCCGATAATATTTGGTTCGGCCACAAGCTCTTCTATCTCCTGGTTCTTTCGGATCCTCCAGCTCCCATCCTCTTTTATATTTGGCTTCAGAATCTACCGCAAGATCTTCCTTTCTGCCACTAACAGCTTGTTCTCTTCTTTGAGTGTCAGTGTCCACGCCTCACAGCCGTACATCAGAATGGGTCTAATGACTGTTTTGTAGATTCTGACCTTCGTTTTCCTACTCATAAGTTTGGACACTAACACCTTATGAAGAGCTGCTGAGCACCTGAGGGCATTATGGATTCGAATGTCAATCTCATCTTCCCGTGGGTTGGTATCGGTAACAGTGCACCCAAGGTATTTAAATATTGCTATGCCCTTGTATATCGTATCCATAACCTCTAGGTCTTTCCTTTTTTCCTTTGGGTTGCTATACCTCTTCATATGAAGATATTCCGTCTTCTCACAGCTTATTCTGAGACCAACCTTTTTTCCTTCTTCTTCCAATGCATGGACCATTTCGGCAACCTCCTCTTTGGATTGTCCGAGCAGCGCCAGGTCATCTGCGTAGCCAATCACTTTATGTGAGCCGTTCAACTCTACTCCATCATCTTGAGATGTTATGCGTTGAATGATGTATTCGAGCACCAAGTTGAATAGTGTAGGTGATAGTGCCGATTTGATTGCTACCAGGAAAAATATTTCTCGCAATATTACAATGCATCGGTTCTAAAGTTGCACCTATATGTATAGGTACGCCAACATTTTGTTTATTTAGCGACTGGCGTCACAGAGAGTTTACTGTCTAATGTTGAATTTAGAAAATTATTAATTTAATTAATAAATATATTCATTTCACGTTTGACCAATATGAAAATAATTTTGATGAATTACAATATTATTTACATACCTATTATATTTATGTTAGGTTAGGTGAATTTCTCAACAAATGATAGAATTCAAAACAAATATATGTGTGAAATTTTCACCAAAATCGGTACAGTAGTTTTAAGACAATATGCTGAGATATGTTATTTGAAGTTGTTGTATACAAAATTTAAAACGTTCAAGTCGTAAAATTTGATTAAAAGTCTAACCAAATTTCATCCACGATATTTGCAAAAACGCAGGTGGGTTCGCCCTAGGTAACGAGAGGTTAACCGCTAGGCGCTACTGTCTCCCCATAGCAAATACAATTAAGCCCTATCCTATCTGAACATTCTGAACTACAAACAAGAAATACACAAAATTGTCTCTATTACTATTCCACATAGACTGCACGTTTGACGCAGTGGTTTAAGCGGCTTAGAACTGCGCCGAGTGGTGTGGGTTTTGCACTCTGTCTGATTTACAAATTATTGTTTCAAATCTAGGTATATTTTATGCAGGTTGATTATATATTAGGGTCATACACAAAAAGTGAACATTCCAAAATATTTAAAATATAACTTCACGATTTTTTATGAAACATTATATTTATTTAAAGTTAGCTAATGTTATGCTAACAATAATATCACTAGAGATCAGTCTTGGATATTTTAGGAATTAATCACGTTTTTAGTTTTTTCACGTCTACAGAAGAGATTGAGATGTCTACAGAAGGGAACAAAAATTTACCTTACATAATCATATCAATAAGATCAAGAATAGAAACAATAAAAAAATACTTAAAGTGGAGTTCTCCTCAACCTCCAAACAAAACATAATCAAAATTCTATACCAATTCAGAGCAAAAAAATAAAAAGAAATTGTCCACAGAACAGACATTATGCTTCTGTAGGCAAATAAAGGAACAGAATATTAAAATATATTATCCTCGTCAGAATCATCTCACATGGAATTCGTCGGTCGTTTTTTATGTGGTGAATCTTCAGTAGCTTCAGAGTCGTCTAAATAGATTCTTTCTGTTCTGGGGTTTATGCCTTTGTTTAAATATTTCGATAGAAAGATCTGGAGTCAGTCTATCTGAGAGGCTTGGTAAATTTAGCTCAGTTGGAGCCTCAGGAGTAACTGGAGCCGTAGGAGAATCACGGATAGACACATTCTCAGATAAAGAGTCTGGTGTTCTTGATCCCTCAGGGCAAACAGGTGACAGATTGTACAAGGATGAATTGCTTGTGGCATAGTAACTGAAACAAAAGATCGCTGCAAGCAACATTATAAAATACTAAACAAAATAGATATATAATGGAATAATTAAACAGCGAATAACGCTATTGTTTTTTTAGGGTTCCGTACGTAAAAGGTAAAAGACGGGACCCTATTACTAAGGCTCCGCTGTCTGTCTGTCTGTCACCAGGCTGTATCTCATAAGCCGTGGTAGCTAGAAAGCTGAAATTTTCACAAACTATGTATTTTGGTTGCCGCTATAACAACAAATACTAAAAATTAAAAAAATAAAAAAATTAAGGGGGGTTCCCATATAAAAAACGTGTTTTGTTCGTATTTTTTGCTCAAAATTACTAACTGTTACAGGTAGACGCTTTAAATTTTCACAGAATATGTAGTTGTATATTACCTTCCAAAATAAACTTAAAAAATAAATAAAAAAGGGGGCTTTCATACAAAAAACGTATTTTTAAGCAATTTATTACTCGATCTTGATAAACAGGTAGAAGCTTAAAAAATATTTAAGTATACATACAACAAACATGATTTTATTTTATAGATGATGGTACGGAACCCTTCGTGCGCGAGTCCGACTCGCACTTGCCAATTTCTTTTTCAAACACAGTGAATTTCTTTTGCCTATTCACTTCTGTTGACATACGTCTCTTCTGTAGATACAATGTCTACAGTAAAGATGTCTACACGAGAGACATATTTTCATAAATCAAAGATGGCATCCTTTATTATGAGGTTATAATTTAAGCAATGCGATATTTGCATACTGCGCCCATAAGCTTAAACTATCTCGATATTTTTATTTATTTGTAAAGGCTACTTACTCAGATATCCCTTGCACAGGAAAGACACACTGATCTTTACCGAAAACTTGTGTAATTAAATAAAATTGGAATTTTTTAATGTCACACGCACTTTACGTAAAATCCCAACCAAGCAAATGACAGAGAATACAGTGCTACCAACATATAAAACAAAATAAAAACGATGCGTTCATCTTCGGCATATTTTGGCTTATTTTATAAGTCTACAGAAGTAGACTAAAAATTTGCGAACAACATGTGTATACGTTTTATTACAAAATTTTGAATTATATATTTTTTAATACGTTATGTTATGAATATTTGATAATATAACTCATGTAATAAAACGATATTAAATCGTCGAAAGTATGTGTATATATTTTTAACCATCACTTAAACTCAACTACTTGGTATCCGAACAGTCCACAGAAGGAGATTTTTTCAGATTCAAAAGCAAAAATTATAAATTAAATTTCAATACAACGCGATTTTTTTATGAAATGTAACTAGTTTTCAACACGAAATATTTATTAAAATGTATTTAATGTTGATATAATATTTTAATAACGGCTTTACGTCGCATGAACATTTTTTTTTCGTTTTTTGTGTTTGACCCATTAATAACGTCTCTTGCTACACAAGATTTATTTCTAGCGCAAAAAACAGTCTCTAAAGAACGGTGAAGTTTATTAAATTTCAAAAGCAGATGCAGCAAATTTAGTAACTAAGAACACAAAGAACACATGAAGATTTCACAAACGAAAATATGTCCAATAGTGCCTCGACTTTAATAAGCTATATGGGACTCACCAAGTTACGTAGTGCATATTAAACTCCATTAAACTAAATACGACTCCTTTGAATCAGCTAGCGTGCAAGCAAGTTTCACTGGAATATTAATAAAGCACCGACAGGTGGTACCGGTTGAAACGAGCTGTTCAAAAGTGCATTAATAGGTTATAGATTTCGCTTCAATGCTTGACAGAGGCATTATGAAAATGGACTCGAAAATATGAATTAATTTTCTTACATATTCCTTTGTAATTGTTAGTTGAATTTAGAATGTAACTAATTTTTTTTTGTTGGTTTAAGCGCGTATTAGCCCTTTCATCTAATCAGTGCAGTAATAGTTTTATTAAGTGCAAACCTACATGATCACGGACACAAATAGGTGACAGACTTGAGCGGGAATCGTAAACGCGATATTCGTCGTGGCAGTCGGTTACACTCCCGCTACGCCACCGAGTCGATAGTGTGTGATAAGAGGACTGGAAAAAACGCGTCCGATGTAGCCCTTACCGCCCGTTTGCGAACTGGGGGCTTATTCACTATGACCACTGAAATATCATGTTCAAGACGTGTGTCGTCGTCATAGACTAATATATATTATAACTGGTCGTCGTGACGTACACTAGACGTAAACGTGTTTCAGTAGCGTGACGTACCACGACAATCAAAATATTGTATTCAGTACCTATGCCATACGACAGCTTGTCTATGCCTAGTTATCAATTTCACAACATTCGTTCATAAATCTTAATGCCGGTTTGCTGGCTCAATTTCGATTTTTTAAATATTATTTTACTAACTTGTAATTTTCACTATAAGCTACAGTACAAATAAAAGGTTAATAAAACTTAAATTATATTATTTTTGTTCAACTTCGCCAGGAACGATCTCAAAATAAAAAATTGATCTTAAAAGTTTATTTCATCTTTTGTACTGTAAATTTTTGAACGATAACATATATGATGACATTGATGACAGACATGACAGTTGCAGTCACGCTACAATATAAAAAATATAAGTGCGGTTAGTGCAGCAAATAGCCCATTTCTAACAGAATCTAATAAATCATAATGGGTTTATTATTTATCCGAAGACGAGTGAGACGCTGGCGCCAGCGACAGGCGTCAATTTTCATTAAACATAATATTTAATTAAATAACTGTGACACGGACACTGGTAAATAAAAAAGCAAATAAACTTAGTATTTAACCACTAACGGACACTGAAAATAATATAAAACAAATAAACTTAGTACTTATTTATCCTCTATCGTTTTACAATAAACGCGTTACGTGACCTCTTAGCTCACGGAATTTTGACAACTAAAACCGCCTCCGAAACGTGCGCTACCGTGCTTGTCAAACTTGAAATTGGCATAGTGAATACCGTTTAAGCCAATAACGTGCCGACGTGGGTAACTAGCACGTTAAAATACGTTAAGGCTTTGGCTTCGTTCACACGGCATTGTCCTGCACGTTTTTTTGAAGTATACGTCTTAACGTATAAATAGTGGCACAAACATTGTCTATAGAACCATTCACATGACGCTTGTACTGCAAAAAATCGTACACCGTTTATACGTTTGAACGAATACTCAACGGACTTGTCAAGCAAATCGAATGAACTTTAACGTATTCGGCATACAGTGGCACATAGTATAGTTCTGCCTCGTTCACACGACACGATGTTCATACGTTTCTTATCGAATAGCAACCGAAGATGCGTTTAGTAGTTATCTGTCTTTTGGAGAAGTCGCGGGAAGAAACTTTCAATAGACATCCGAAAGTAATTAAATAACTTAATTTCATCGTTTCTAAGTTTATCGAATAACTTAGAAACGATGAAATTAAGAAAACGTGCAGGATAATGTCGTGTGAACGAAGCCTTAGTTCACACGACATTATCCTGCACGTTTTCTTTGTATTCGTTTTTTTAACGTACAATCACCCGGGTGTTCACACGGTTGATTTTCCTTCGTGTAAAAAACGAATAGCCGCAGTCTTCACAGACTTGTGATTGTGAAAAGACGTCAGTGATGGATCCACGCTTGGTTGTTCTTTTATATTGGTACAATCGAAGGCGCAAACGGTTTCGCCGCCGACAGAGCAGAAGGTTTTGGGTACATCCTATAAATGAAGAAACAGGGCGTACTAAACTATTTGAGAAGTTATACGATAGATTTAGAAACGATGAAAAGAAGTTTTTAATTACTTTAGGATGTATATTGAAGGTTTTGAAAATATACTAAATCGATAAAAAACGTAAGAACATCGTGCCGTGTGAACGAGTCAGAACTATACTATGTGCCACTGCAAGCCGAATACGTTAAAGTTCATTCGATTTGCTTGACAAGTCCGTTGAGTATTCGTTTAAACGTATAAACGGTGTACGATTTTTTGCAGTACAAGGTACAAGCGTCATGTGAATGGTTCTATAGAGAATGTATGTGCCACTAGTTATACGTTAAGACGTATACTGCAAAAAAACGTGCAGTACGATGCCGTGTGAACGAAGCCTAAGACTTCAAAATGGTCATAGTGAAATAGCCCCCAGCAGTGTCTAGCGGCAGCTGCGGCGATTTCGATGTACACGCCGAGCTCTAATTCACCGCGGCCACTGTCTCGTCAGAGTAGAACGCGCCATGGACTTCGAAATCGCTGATGTTGCCGCCCGCCGTTACTAGTCGTGAACGGGGTGTTATCCGTTCTCTCTAGATGAGCACACAAGAGATATACATTCAAAAGGTCCGTAGTATACAGCTATGTAGACAACGCATTAACGTTTTTACAGATCAACTTGTAATTTAATAGAGAAGTGATAATTATGTCAGTACTATATATTAATATCCACCAATATATATGTATTATTGCATCGCTGTTGCGTTATTTCTAGATTTTCGCAGATTTCTAGATTAGGTAGTCAATTAAAAGGGTGACCTTCTTCGAAAAAAAAATAAAGAAATGGCCAGATGATAAATTGTATTGAGTACTAATTTAAACTAATTAAAGTAGTAAATAGTTTCATTTAATTTTTTTATAAGATACAGCTCCTAAGTAAAGTAAGTATACAACAAGTAAAAGTGTCAACGTTAAATACGCACAAGTTGCGGTTGAGATTCGTATTGATGTTATTATTAGTTGTAAAATACATACACGATGTTAACTAAGTAAAACTAATTGTTTTGAATCCGTCGTACTCTACTAAGGCTTACAATATGTTCCAAACTTTGAATCTTATACAATCTTAGCTTTGAATAGGTAATTCAAAAGTTTAGCGGTAGATGCAACGAGTGGCTTACATACTTCCGTGTAGTTGCCATAGTAACGCCGTTGCCATAGCAACAGTACAGATAACAAAACCTTATCTTTTTGCCGCCAGCCTCCAGCTCACGATCGGGACGTCGCGGAGTTAATATATTTATCGATAACTGAATATTTTTTATCTCACTTCGTGGGTGCTTTTTAAAGGTCACAGCAAGTTTCTAGCATAAAATATGGGTTGAGCTAAAATCTATCTATGTGACCCAATAATTCGGAGTAATACTAAGTTAACCTAGATACTCGTGGTTCGCAAGTCTTGTGATTATATTTTAGTATAAATCCTCTTCAAGGGGTAATTCCATAGCAATGTATGCAGTGAGAGCGCCCCTTTGTATCTGTTCTGTGGAGCGCCCACTGACAATGCGTAGGTGTAACATATTGCGCTACATATATCGTATTAGAAACGGATCGGCACCAAAGGCTTCACTCAAGGTATTCTATGAACGGAGCATAGTTTATTTGTCTTACCCTTTGCTGATGCACGCATACAAACACTGGTCATGTTACAAAGCTACGGCATATAGGTATACAGTTGGGTACGGCTTTCTGACTGCAGTTGCATTGTGGAAACGCTAATATTCTGTCATATCTGGTTTATTAGACTGTGTGACGGATGATATGGATGAAAAGGACGTGAAAGTTCAGGTAGCATCTGATAGGGGAGAATGGAGGCAGAAGAAGATCTGGTTAGACTAGAAAGTGGACCTTCGGGCTCCAAGGTGTCGGCGTTGCGAATGTCTTTAATGCACCGGCATAACGCTAGGTCGATGATTACTTATAAAGAACATATTGCCAAGTTAATAACCATCAACGGGTTTTCAACAAGCATATCTCGGGCTTGACTTGTCGGTCGCGTTATGCTTTTAATCGAATGTTTTTAAACTTTTAGTGGTAAAAGTGGCTTCATTGTACGTTAAGACGATTTTTGATAATGCTTAGTTTATTTATTACATTAACGCGTAGTCTACTCGCTGATCTCAGGCTATAGACGAAAGTTTTTTAATCTTTAAGCAGTAAAACTGGCGATAATATACATTTAAAGAGCTCGATCCTGCTGTAAACTTCGTAATTTTACGGGTCGCGTGAAACTTTACTGAGTCCATTATACAGTACCGTTTTTGATGCTTCAGATTCAAATGGAAATTGTTTAGAAACTTTTGACTGTGGCTGTAGGCTGAGGCTGTATTTTGACTGAGCATAAAGTTTGAAAGTAAAGCTGAGGTATGTGTATTTCTAAGTTATTGGAATGTTGATAAAAGCAAGTGAGCACAACTTTTATAGTGAATGCATTTCATATGTCGTATTAAAGTGAATACGAGGTATTTCGGGTTGAATATTACTTCTTATCAAACTCGTGTTGTAGATTTCTATGGAAATTTTATGCAGGTTTCATTCAAGGTAATGCAGAAAGTTTAAAGAATTGTGAAATAGGTCAGCTGCAAACTTTCATGGCTTATTTTTAAATCAAGACTTCTGAGAAGAAAACATATGAATGATCCAATTTAATCTTGCCTTCCATATTTTTCTCGAAGAAATGCAGTATTGCGTTGCATTTAAAAATAATGTTATTTCGTCAAATACAGAATGTTGAAATCTAAATATAAATTAAAACGTATAAATTTCCAAATATAAATTTAAATAAATCAAACAACAGTATTGTACCTACTACTGGTGTAATGATTTGAACGTGGTCCATTGAACTTTAGAATAGATAAACAGGTAAACATTGTTTTCTTCTACGGTAAGGGTTGGTAAGTCATGTTCTAGCCCTACTACAAAAAGCAGGTTCATCATCTTCTTGCCCTGGTCCCAATTTATTTGAGGTCGGCGCAGTACGTCCTTCCCTTCCATGCTTTTCTGTCACCCGTCATCTGATCATTTACCCCTTTCTCTTTCATATCCATCCTCACACAGTTCATCCATCTTTTCCTTGGCCTCCCTCTCCCTTTCCATCTCTCTACTTTCATATTCATCACTTGCTTACCTACATACATATCATCTATTCGCATAATATCTCCATACCAATATATATATAAATATATATATATATATATATATATATATATATATATATATACACGGGAATTAACGCGAACATGCATTAGGTATTTACATACCTTATTTTGCTTGACGTTTCGAGACGGTTGCACGCCCCGTGGTCGCAAGCTGACTGGTGTAGCGGTGTCACGTCTCCGAGTGCGAGGTAGAAGCTTCCATTTCTACTCCCGGGTCGTTTATTTTCGAAGTACCGGCGCAAAACACACTAACCGTATCTGTATATTGACCATTCGCCGACTGCACATTAAAGTGGGGTGTTGTTAGTCGAATCACTGGATTCCACGCCGATGATAATTTGAAGCCCTCTTCCCGATTGAAATTTTTATGTTTTCTGATTTCGATCGCTTCACGCACAACTCTTGGGTAAAAGTGGCGTTCCGTGGAGAGGACTTGGGGACGATAAAATTCAATCCAGTGATTGGTGCCCGATTGAAGTAAATGTTCCGCAATCGCCGATTTGTTCATTTGACGGTTCTTTACAGCTGCAATGTGCTCCTTTATACGTTCAGCGATAGTCCGCTTCGTTTGCCCTATATAAGAGCTTCTGCAGCTGCAGTTGATTTTATAGACACCTGGGGCGTGTAGCGGTAGAACATCCTTTGGTGTGCCCACCATGTTGTATACTCTGGCCCCTGGTTGTATACTTTGGACCTCGAAAGGCGAGGTCAACGAATACCAAATGCAAATTTTTATGCGCCTCCCTGTATTTTTCGGAAATTTGGCGAAGTGCATAAATGGCATCCACCGTACCTCGACCAGGCATAAAACAGAATTGGTTTCGTGAAATCTCACTCTCTGCTTACAAACGTCGCTCAATTACTTTATCCCATACTTTCATACTATGAGATATTAACTTTATTCTCCGATAATTTTTGCATTCTTGGCCTTCTCCCTTATTTAAAAAAAATGGGCACTAGGTAAACTGCTGCACCATTCCTTGGGTATTGTCTCCTCATACAACAACTTATTGAAGAATAAAGTCAGCCACACCCATCTATCCTCTCCTAACGCATCCATGCTTCTACTGGTATTCCATCTGGTCCTAATGCTTTCCCATTCTTCATTCCACTCACAGCCCGTTTTATCTCATTCTTACTTATTACATTCACTACTCCAATATTCTTCGCCTTGTTCTCAAGCTTTTTGCTCCAATCATTCTCTTCATTCATTAACTTTTTTGAATATGTCCTCCATCTTTCTTTAATCCTATCATGATCTGTTCATTCCAATTCCGTTCATTCAAGAACCATCCCTGTTTCGTCTTTCATACACTTGATATGGGATACATCCCTCGCCTTTCTCTCTCTAGCCTTAGCCAGTCGGTTCAAATACTTTTAGCCCTCGGGTTTCTCAAGTAATCCGTAAAAGTCGTTAAGGGCTTTATCCCTAGCTAAGGCAACGGCTTTTTTAAGCTCCTTTCTTATATTCATCATACTTCTTTTTCCTACTATCTTTCAACGAGTCATTACCTTCTTTCATCAGCTGCCATTCCTTAAACCTTGCTTTCTTTTCCTTGAGCACACTCTGTACTTCCTCTGTCCACCACCACGTATCCTTATCTTTCATACGTTTTCCTTTCGATTCTCCTAAAATATCCTTTGCCACGCACTTCATACATTTACTCATCTCCTCCCAACACTCATTCCCGCTGCAATCCTTCATATCGCCCATCTCAAGCATTTTATCTACCACTCTATATCTGAACTCTACTGCACATTCATACTTCTCTAACATATGCAATTTTACTTTCGGGGGCAGTTGCTCGTTGGTTCTTTTCGAGCTCAGCCGAATTTTTTATTCGACTACAAAAAGCAGATTCAATTGAAAATAATAATAATAAAAACATCTTTATTGTACACCAAAATTTAAGAGTATAAACATAAATGTAGAAATTTATAGAAGTGTTACAAAAGGCGGCCTTATCGCTATTTAGAATGTCTAAGAGGCAACCTTAGGATGGACAAGAAAATCACGGAGCCAGAAAGAAAGAAAGAAGGGTAGGGTAATAATATGTAGATTGCTTTCTAAAGATACTATAAAACTGCATGTGACAAAAACTATCGCCAAGGTTCAAAAGTTTTAGTAAAACTGCACATAAACTAATTAACAATAGTAGGTATAAGTATAAAAAACGTTACCAATTTTGTCTACTCTGCCTGTATTAAGACACTTAAAGAAACACCTTTTTCTTAGATAGGTTACTAAATACATTATACATTATATTATATTATATTTATCATACGATTTCATTATAACATTACATTCAGATAGTCATATATGGTGTCCAAAAGGCTGCAATGGTATCCAATCGTGGTGTTAGACTCCTCAGCATTCATACTCCGGTAGTCTGTATCCTCGGCAGAAGTTAACCCAGGTTGGCCAGGCACTGAACCCTTGGCGACGGAGGATCGTCTTTGCACAAGCTGCGGCTATCGTTATATCATTCAACAGCAGATCTGAAATAAACATTTTTGATATCTGTATATTATTATTTATTTATAGTCTCACGCCTGTATCCCCGAAGGGGTAGACAGAGGTGTAAATATTACACCCACTTTTTTTTTCCTTACAATCGTCAGCCCGTTTGAGATCAAGCGGGAAGACGACACCTCCTTCGCGGGCTGGCAATTGGTGAGTCACCATAAGGGCAAGGGTAAGGGCAAGACCACCGGTCCTGTCCAACGCCCGCCCACCACACAACCGAGTGGCCCCGCTGCTACCAGTTCCACGAAGAAAAAGAGGAACAACAAAAGCAAGAGAAAGCGCATGGCAATTAGGCGGCAGGCTGAACAAGCCGCTGCTGCTGCCGGTGCTGCCTCCACTAAAACAGCTGCGTAGGCTGCCGTCGCAGGTCCCAGCAATGTGACCAGCGCGCAGCCCACGCTCAGAAGTGAGGGGTGCACGAAGACCGGAGGCAGTACGGGGAAGCCGCCTGCCGCCAGGCGGCGAGCTGGCCACCCTGGACGGCATCCAGCCCCAGCACCACCGGGAAACGCGGCAGGTAAAACTGCCGAAAACAAGGAAAGAGGTGAGACCAAACGTGCTCTCAACGAGACCAGCTCGCCTCGAGGGGAGCACAAGAAGCCCCGCCTCGACTCCTCCAGGACACAAGGTAAGTCCTACGCACAGGCCTCCAAGGCGTCCCTGGGTGTTGCAATAACATGCAAACGCACAGGGAACTTGCCGAAGGAGTTGGTGCACCAGGTACTCCGGGAGCTCCAAAGGAAGATCCTAAGTGATGCCTGGTCGACCAAAACCCCCAAACGCCCCGCTCCAGCAGTCACCGGGAAACCCGTGCACGCGGACGGGGTCCTCAAACTTTGGTGCGCCGACGAGGCAACGCGCACCTGGCTGACGGAGGCAGTCTCTCTCCTGGTCCCACCACCGGGCTTCGAACTGGAGGTCAGGGGCCAGGAAGAGACCCCGAAGAGAGTGCGGTGCGGCATTGTCGTACCCGACGAACAGGGGGTCTTGGACGACGTGCGCGACGTAGGTCGCGCCCTTGAGTGTCAGAACCCCTGGTTGGAGGTTGACAAATGGTAGATGCTGCACTTCGAACGGCAGTCAGGTGGGTGGTTCCTGGTAGTGGGCGTCCCAGTAGAACAGGTCCCGATCCTGATGAAGAACGAGCGCCGCCTCGCGTTGGGGGTAGGTGCTGTCTACGCCAGGTTCCGGGACCCCTCAGGTAAGTTTGTCGACCATCCGCCGGACGACAACTCCACACGAGTCAAGCAGGACTCAAACACCAAGCCAGGGTGCGATGCAGAACCCGGAGCCCGGTGCGGCGGGACGACGGGGTGGAGGCTGGCGACATCCTGGCCGGCCTAACGCAGCAGACTGTCGGGGAGGTGGGGAAATCATCCAAAGATGAACCCTCCGCCTAATAACGTCAACTGCCTTCAAACTAACCTCCACCACAGCCAAACGGCTACTGCGCAACTGCGCAAATGGATGGAGGTCCAACAATCAGCCATCGTGCTCATCCAGGAACCTTGGATAAGGGGTGGCCTCATCAGAGGCCTCTCCAGCCTGGGAGGTAAGATTTATTCTTCTACTGACCACACACATCCAAAAACCTGCATACTGACAACTAAAAACATCAGAGCCCAAGTTTTAACGGAGTTCTGTTCCAGAGACATCACAGCGATACAAATTGAAATAACACAGCAGCCAAGGAGTATAGCGGTTGTTTTCGCATCGGTCTACATGCCCGAGGTCGAAGACCCGCCTCCGTTCGACCTCACGCGTCTGGTTAACCAGTGCGAGAGAACCAAAACGGAGGTCGTAATAGGAACGGACTCCAATGCCCACCACCAAATGTAGGGCATGAACTGCAATAACAACAGAGGTAAATCACTGGTTGAATACCTATTCACCACTAATCTTACCCTATTAAACACAGGTACGGAGCCCACCTTCGTCACAAGACGTAGTCAGACAATTATCGACTTAACTCTCGCAACAGAAGGAGCGGCTGAACGCATCAAGGGATGGCACGTCTCAAAGGAGGCATCGTGCTCAGACCACAGATGGATCAGCTTCTCTATGGAAGTCGTTATACAACCCACACAGCCACGCAGGAAACCACACAACACTGACAAAGCAAAGTATGTCCAATTACTTAACGAGAAACTTACCCTTACTGCTACGCCGACGGTATTGGGTGACAATCAACAGATCGACGAGCAGATATGTACACTAACGCAGTCGATGCTAGACAGCTACCACGCAGCATGCCCAGAAACCATTCTACCCTCAACCCCAGGTAAACAAACTTGGTGGGGCGCTGAGCTTGAACGCAAGCACAAGAAGGTAAGAAAGGCTCTAAACAGGGCAATGAACACATGCGCGGACGTAGATTGGGACGCTTATAAAGCGACCAAATCTAGCTACAAGAAATGCCTCAGATTCAGACGCACCATGGGATGGCGGCAATTCTGTGGGAGCATTGAATCTTGCCAACAAGCAAACCGGGTAAGGAAACTACTGGCTCAGCAACCAATGGTTGCACCAGGTACTCTCCGTAAACCGGATAACACATACACCACATCGGAGGAGGAGACAAGACGCGTCCTACTCGAAACACACTTCCCAGGCTGCGTCCTCGCCCCGGTAATAACGTGGCACGATACACCAACAGTGGCGACTGAACACGAGTGGAGACACGCAAACACCGTGGTCACAGAAGAAAAACTCCGATGGGCCATCGATAGCTTCCATCCCTTCAAAGCAGCCGGACTGGACGGCATCTTCCCAGGGTTATTACAATGGGGGGGTGAACCTGTCCGCAAAAGACTTCTAGCAATCATGAGGGCTAGCCTGGCCCTTAGATATGTACCGAAGAATTGGAGGGAAGTCAAACTAATTTTCATACCAAAACCAGACAAAACAGACTACACCAATACAAAGTCCTTCAGACCAATAAGCCTGACCTCCTTCATGCTTAAAGCCTTGGAAAGGCTATGCGAGAGGGAATTAAGAAGTGGGGCACTTAAACACCTACCCCTACATGCCAATCAACATGCATACAGCTCAGGGAAATCGACGCAATCGGCCTTACATCAGGTCGTGAACCAGATAGAAGCTGCTATACAACAAAAAAGCATCTGTCTGGGCACCTTCATTGACATAGAAGGAGCCTTTGACAAGACAAACTTCTCCAGCATAAGCAACGCCCTAGCCAGACATGATGTGGATCCGATGCTCATACAGTGGATCCAAAACATGCTCAGCAAAAGGGTAGTGCGCCTGCACGGCGACTCCCAGACAGCCTTGATAACTAAAGGTTGCCCGCAGGGCGGTGTTCTCTCCCCGCTATTGTGGAACTTAGTCATCAATGAACTCATAGACAAACTCAACGCGAGATATTTTTACACAATAGGATATGCAGATGATCTGACCATTCTCACCTCAGGTAAGGTAACTAGTACAGTGTACGACCTTACTCAACAGGCTCTACGCATAGTAGAGTGGTGGTGTAATGAGTACGAATTATCAGTAAACCCGACCAAGACCGAACTAGTTATGTTTACACACAAACGCGCACTGGGTACTTACCGACTGCGCTGTCTACCGAGGTAAAGTACCTGGGCGTCACTCTTGATAGCAAATTGACATGGAACAGCCACATGGAAAATAAGCTCAATAAAGCCAGCATCGTCTTCTGGCAGTGCAAGAAGATGATAGGTAAACGATGGGGCCTATCCCCCAAAATTGTCTTATGGCTCTATAAGACAATAATACGTCCGATGATAAGCTACGGCGCAGTAGTGTGGTGGCCTCGGACCAACCTAACAACGGCCGCCAACAAGCTTCAAAAGCTTCAAAGACTTGCATGCCTAGCGGCCACGGGCTGCATGAAATCTACACCTACAGCGGCACTCGAAGTGTTGCTGGACTTGCCTCCATTGCACCTGTTCATACAACAGGAGGCAACGATGTCGACGATCCGGCTAAGAGCTTTGAAGCTCTGGAAAGACACTAACACACCGCACACTAGCAACTTAAACACACTCTTTAAAGAAGTTCCTCTCACACAAGCCATTGGCGACCGAATACCGAAACAATTTGTTTTCGACAAGAAATACAAAATCCAACTGTACGAGGATCTACACGAGGGAGCGGTTGGCCACAACGAGCTCACGATCTTCACAGATGGGTCTAAGATGGATACAGGTACGGGTTCAGGAGTATTTTCCAAGGACCTAAACATCAACATCGCGGCACCGCTGGGAGCCTACAACACGGTCTACCAGGCCGAATGTTTTGGCATAATCCTAGCTACCACAGCAATCATGGCACGCGAGGTAAGGGAACGATCCATTAGGATCTTCTCAGATAGTGAGGCTGTCCTCTCAGCCCTCAAAAGCCATACTATCACCTCGGCACTCACGCTTGAATGCCACCAGAAACTAACAGAGGTAGGTAAACAAAACAAATTAACACTGCAATGGATCAAGGGCCCCAGTGGCTCAAGAGGGAATGACGCAGCCGACGTACTTGCCAGAAGAGGGGCCACTTTAGAGATGGTGGGACCCGAGCCCATTATTCCCCTCCCTTCTGGTTTTTATCGCAACTTAGTAAGGAATAGGACCAGGACCCAACACAACCAGTCCTGGATTGGTACTGAAACATGTAGGAAGGCCAAGGAGGCTCTTCCCGCAGTAGACGGTAAGATAGCCAAACAAATCCTCCGGCTGTCCAAACAACAACTGCGGACAGTCACGGCCGCCTACACAGGACACGGATTCTTTAATAAACACCTATTTACTATAGGTATCACCGACAGCCCGCTGTGCAGGGCCTGTATGGCAGCAGACGAGACGGAGCCCACCTGCTCCTCGACTGCCCTGAGGTCGCACAGTACAGGCAGCAGTACCTGACAAGATACAGCACCCTGAGGGAAGCAGTGGGCCACATCAAGATCCGCCTGCTGGATCCGCCTGCTGGCCTTCCTCGAAGAGCTGGGGTGGCTCGAATGAAGACACCATTCCCACCCACACGCAAAATACACGCCAAGACGTGGAGTTGCGGCAACAGCCCGTGCCATCAAGTATCAAGTACACCCACATTTCGCCATGAATTTTAAGGTCCCACGTAATAGAGGGCGAGCCTATTGCCGTTACCGGGCACATCACCAGACTCCGGGCTGCTACTGAGTATTCGGAAAAACCCAGTAACACTTTTGCCCGACCCGGGAATCGAACCCGGGACCTCCGATCAGCAGCCGCATACGCTATCCACTGGACCACGGAGGCAGCCTTTATCTGTATATATACCTACATAACATTCTTGCCTTACTGAATCACTACTACTAACACACAGAGGTGTGGTAGTGGTAGTCAGACTCTTTTGTATCCACGACGAGGTAGGCCTATGCCTACAATTTTTGTAATACAATTAAATAAAATAAATGTAATTACGAAAATATAATGTAAGTTTAGTGATTTTAGTTGGTTAATTAGGTTGGTAATATATTTATTTCCTATTTAGTACTGATTTATAAATACACACCAATATCGGAGAATTCCTTTCAGTTCATAATGAGGTTAATTTTGAACTCTAACAACAAACCGCAAATAATTTAAGCCAAAGTTGTGGGAACAGAAATTTAATTTGTTGATGCACCTAATTAAGCATTTCAATGGAATGTAGGATCTAACCAAGTATTTTCATGTAATGTAGCAATGATATATTATTATTTTTTATAGACTCACGCCTGTATCCCCGAAGGGGTAGGCAGAGGTGTAATATTACACCCACATTTCGCCATTAATTTTAGATCCCACGTAATAGGGGCTGAGCCTATTGCCGTACCGGGCACATTACCAGACTCCGTGCTGCTATTGAGAATTTCCTAACGGAAAAACCCAATAACACTTTGCCCGACCCGGGAATCGAACCCGAGACCTCCCAATTCCACGCGACCATTTATGCCGCGAGACCAAAATATAATTCAATACATACATACATAGACTCACGCCTGTTTCCCCGACGGGGTAGGCAGAGGCATATTAAACGCCCACTTTTAATAGGTGGCGAGCGTATTGCCGCTTATCGGGATATTTTGCTTGCCAGAGCCTCGTCCGTTGATCGGCAGGTGCACTACTTGCAGGTGATGCTGGCTTGGGACCCTAAGTTCTTGGTGGGAACCCTATGCACCCATGCACCAATTCAATAAAAAAATTAAGACAGAGACCGAGCGACCATTTGGCGTGCGCCACGCGGGTGTTCGACTATGTACTACAGAGTGAAGATCGCGCGATCCCAACAATATCATCGGTCGCTCTTTTCGGGGACTAGCCTTGCTGCATCGTGCGCTGTGTTACCGCCATTCTAAAATTTTCTTTACCTTAATGGCTATCGTTACTTCTAACTGTGTGACGTTTCTGTTTTAAACAATATTGATCATCATATGCTGCTGGACATAAGCTTTTCCCTCTCTTAATTTGCGTCATAATGCAATAGTATAAAGAAGAACTTCACCTTGTAGATCAGACTGAATAGACGAGTTTGATGTTGAGTCTTCCTTCTTTTCGTAAATATACTATGTGTTTAATGTATTTTCTTTAGTCACCTCTTACGATACCTACGGAATGAACTGGGGTAGTGAGACTTTTATCCGTTACAAAACTATATCGCTAACAAAACAATGGTCTGGATGATGAAAAGGGTGGCCCTGAGTTTCTTGCGTGATTCTTCTCAGAGGCTCTACTTTCTGAACAGGCTTTTTTTTCAATGCTCAATTATCATGTAAATATGCATTTATACTTAATTTTTTTCTTTTATTATTATCTATGACTTTCTGACGTATCCAGGACGTATCCAAAAAATTTTGACATTTTTTATCGAAATAAACATATTTGAGTTTGAGTTTGAGTAAAAAAAATGCTTACCAGTGCATCGCACGTTGCACTCCTTGCCAGGATTAGGTCCCTCGCTGCACCACTGCCTGTCATTTATCTGGAACAGGCCGTAGTCATAGGAGCCGTCGGGATGAGGACCTCCAATCACATGAGAACGGAATGAACTGGATTCTCCAACAAGACATAACACTGCAACAAAAGAAATTGTATTAGAAAAATACTATTTATATTGTCGTGCCCATTCACTTATGTTATTTTTTATGTTATTTTATTAGAATACATAAATTTGTTTTGATATCTGTAATGTATTACAAACAATTGACTATTATCTGTGTAATTATAATGTCGCTAGTGAAATTATAATATCACGTTTTTGACTAAATACCTGCGGCATAAATAAGCAAAAGGTTATGAAATCTCGAAAACCGCTAGGCGTCTATAATAAACATGTCATTTGGCAGAGAAGTAGATAATACATAGCAAGCATCCGCTAAGAAACGATTTTCCGAAAAGGTTAGATTAAGGCGGTCTAGGGTACCTTACAATTTTGTATGAAGAATAATAAAAGATAATAATAATAATCTAGGGCAACTCACTCACTATCATATAATGCATTGCACTGAATCCCCGAAGGAGTAGGCAGAGGTGTTATATTATACCCACATTTCGCCATGAGTTTTTAGGTCCCACGTAATAGGGGCGAGCCTATTGCCGTACCGGGTACATTACAGAGCTGCCGTGCTGCTACTGAGAATTCCCTAACGGAAAAACCCAATAACACTTTGCCCGACCCGGGAATTGAACCCGAGACCTCCCAATCCCACGCGCACTTTATGAGTTTGTTACGTTCATACTGACAGACAAGACGTGACTGAATTTTAAAATACATAGCTTCGGTAACGTTGCGAGTTTGCAATCACGGATGCACCGATAAAATATCGAAACCATAAAAATAAACAACATTTCGAATATTGTAAAAAGTAACATCAGCAAATATAAAAAAGCTCAAACAAAATATCAATCTGCAAATATAATGGAGGCTGAAATATGAATACCCAACCACTGCAAATAGTTGAAATCACCGTATGTCTATTAGCGAATAAATACACACATCGTTCATCGAAATATGGCGAATGTTGATCATAGGCAAATACTAACAAATTAATTATCCTTTTTATCGGGATGATATGAATTCCTGTAAATCAATAAGCAGACTAATAGAGTACGGCTTTGACATTCTATATTATGATTTTTGACGTGACAACGTCTTATAAATTGGTTTGCCGGGTGACACTTCAAGAAACTGCGTTACGCTCCGCTCACGTTATGCGCTCACAATGAGAGCGAGTGAGAGGCACGCGTCCCGCCTAAGAGCGAGAGAGACAGACATAAAAAGTGAAAGGCACGCGTCTTTCATCCTTCTTCCTACTATACGAATGAATATTCACATTAAAATTATTTTACCACTCAAAATTCGTTGTCACGTAAAACTTTCGCCCTATACGGGCGAAAGTTTACAGGCAACCAATTTTTTTTATAGCTAAATATTAATACATCCGCACATACATATACTCATGCCTTTTTCCCGTCGGGGTAGGCAGCGACAACAGAACGCCACTATCTTCTATCCATACAAACCTCACGCGCTTCCTCTACATCATTACTCTTTTCATAAATGCTCGCCGGTTTCGGGTACCTCGGACCTTGCCGTTACGAGACTAAATATTAATATTTCCTATAAATGCTATTTTATTGATTAAACTAGAAATTTAACGGTTTATATAAATCAAAAATAATTATTTTATTTCGATATTTTAATAAATGTCTACCAGTACCGTAACCAGGTAAATACCTGTATTCACAAATAATATAGAAGAGGACTTAACTCCTTGGGCATTTTATCCTAGTCTACTTTAGCTGCGCAGGCTGCGCTCCTCTAAAATGGCGCAGCGTTTAAATTGTGTTTTTTTAAACGTGTGTGTGTGTTGTGTGTTTTCTTAATTAAATATTCGATGTATCCATTTGTTTTGAGATTGTAGATTCACTCCATTCCATTTTTGACATAAGCTCCATACAACAACAGCTCCATACATTTGACATATGACAAACATGTATCTGGAATCTTCAAATCCATGGAGAGATCGAATATTGAAACCGGCCTTAAGGCAACAAGATGGATAGATAGATTCAAGAGAATATGTTAAGCTTAGAACGCGCTGACTAAAATCAAGAACGATAACATGACTCCATTTAGCACCCATTGTCTACAAAAAGCCCATTCTACGACACCCCATTTTTAATTAGATATAGGTAACTAGTCCGTGTGGTGACGGATTAAGAACACGGAATGTCACCACCCCATATCATCCCATGGGTGTCGTAAGAGTCGACAGAGGGAGCATATTATGCAGAGAACAGCACTGTAGAGAAGAAAAACTTGATACAAACCCCATACCAACCCGTTTGGCCAGCGTGGTATAGTAGGCCAATTCCTCCTTTCAAAGGAGATGCTGATGATGAATAGGTAACTTAGAAGATATGCGAGTGCAGATGAACATAGGTACCTACAATGACCTACATACGGAGCCACTGAAATCATAGCCGGCGTAATTAGGTATAAACTGTCTGTATTTGTATCACTCATAATCGGAGCGTACGAATGCGAATTTCCTTACAGGAAAAAGAAAAGGGAAGGTTCTTCTCTCCTTTTTAGGGTTCCGTAGTCCACAAGGAACCCTTATAGTTTCGTCATGTCCGTCCGTCTGTCCGTCCGCAGCCTAGCTCAAAGACGCCTGGTGCTAGAAAGCTGATATTTGACATGTAAATAAACATACGATATTGCAACAAAACTGTACAATAAAATTTGGGAAAAAATTTTTTTTAAGGGTATCTCCCCTACATATATAGTGGGGTTGATTTTTTTTTTGGTTGAGTACCCCATTGTGTGGGGTATCATTGGATAGGTTTTAAAAAAATATTATTAGTTTGCTCAAATCATATTTCGATAAAATGATTGGTTTGTCAAATATCAAGCTTTGAAGTGAAAAAAATTGTTAGACTCAAGTGTCCCCCCCCCCCTCTGCCGGCTAAACTATTAATTTGGAAGAGGTGAAAAAAATCACCAATGTAGTACATATAACGAATTTAAAAGGAAAACTATCACGGCTAAGTAGACATCACTAGTTTACGAGTAATCGTCGGTTAACTTATAAATACCTATTTCTGTGAGTTTACATTGGGAGCGCTGACTTAATCTTAAAGATGCCCGTTTTTAATCCCATGTGAACAGAAGTTATTATCAATAATGGTCGTTATGGGCAACTACGGAACCCTACATTGCGCGTGGCCCGACACGCACTTGGTCGGTTTTTTTCTTTAAGCTATTTATGCTAAAGCTGTTTATACATGCATTCGCAATCCAATGTCCTTATTTATTACATATTGTTTATTACATCTTGTACTTGTGTTACGTAAAAACATGGATAGTCAAATAATGTTATATCTACATCATACAGCCAAATATAGGTCTTCACTATTAAACTCAATTCCACTGTTATCAAATCGAATACATCTTATATCTTATACTTACTAATATATAAATCTGAAGAGTTTGTTTGTTTGTTTGTTTGGTTGAACGCGCTAAACTCAGGAACTACTGGACCGATTTCAAAAATTCTTTCAGTGTTAGATAGTCCATTTATCGAAGAAGGCTATCGGCTATATAATATCACGCTATGAGCCACGCGAGCGGAGCAGTAGCCTTAAATAACGCGGGTGTAGCCGCGGGATCATCTAGTTTTTTATATTTCAATTTGAAAGCACTCGATTTAAAACAGAAAAAAATTCAGTGAACGTGGAAATCAACATAGGCGGTCCTGGGGCAACCGAATTATGAATATTAACAAGAAGAAATGATTTATTAGACGTATCTATAGATGCATGGACGATGTTCGTCTATAGTTGTATATTTATTTTATAATATTTATATTATAAATATTTTTGTCTCCTTAAAAACGACCATAGTTACGCTAGAAATACTTCTTGTATCATGGAGGACTTCAAATACAATCAAGCAACGTATATAAAGAACATTCAGACTAGAAACATCAATTTGTGTATCCCGATTATTGAACCCACAACATGCGGCGTACATTTAAGCCGCCTGTTGCGTCGCCCACTGGTCAAGGCTCGTGCACGTCGCAGCACGTTTGAGGCGGTGGTGATTATGTGGCGTCGAGGCGCGGGAGGTTATTTTTTTTTCAGAAGTTTCGAAACGAACTTACGAAAAAAGATGGCGATGGATACGCGGCGCGGAGCAAAGCGCTCGCGCGGGTCCGCCGCCTCAGCTCCGGCTCGACTCCAGTTCGTTTCTAAGGCAACTTTAGTAAATGAGCGCACTACCATTAATTCTTGAAGGAAACGTAGAATCGGTTCTGCCTCGACTTCAGCACATGAGGGCGACGCTCCTTAAACAGCGAGGCAGACGCTTTACCCACTACGCCGTGCGTGGTACACCTCAGCCATATAGCAGGCTATCTACGGCCCGTAGCTTTGCCCGCGTGCGGTCCAGGATATGTGTGAAAAATTTGTTCATCATTATGTTATTCTAATGTAAACACTATAAAACTACAAAGTTTCATCATGAGCCATGCCGTAGTATTAGCGTGAAAGGGTAACAAATTCCATTAATCCGCATAAACTATCACGTAACCAATATCTAAACTTTTTAACTACGCTGACAAACTAGAGAAGAACCAATATTTCATAGCTGGGTGGCTGAAAAGACCGCTTCACTTCCCCATAAAAAATTAATGTCTTAAACATTTCTTTGTTGCGTCCGCTGCACGCAACAGGTTGTCGGGTCTATTCAAGGGCGCCTTCGCGACAGAGGTACAAGTACTTTTCAACTTTTGATCCGAGTTTCGAGACAGTTTAACTTATAAACGGACTATGTGAGGGTCAAAGTTGATGTGTAGGTACTGCTGCTAACTGGTCTCAATACTTGACTTATCTATAGATTTGGCTACCTACTTGACCTATATTTATTATTTTCTGGTTCCTGTGTAAAGAAACTAAAACGTCGGCTACTAATAAAAATAATGTACATAGTTTCTAGATCATTCTGTTTAAAATTAATATCTCTAAAACCTTTATATCGCTATAGAATCCGTAAACTCCCTTTGATTTCAATTACCTATATTTGATATAATTATTTTGTATGCAGCTTATTTCAAAAATGTATCTCTAGTAGCTTGACCGGCCGTAAGGCGAGGTATAGTAGTGGTAACGAAGGTAAGTAGTAGTTCTAAAAGTGCTTTTGAGAGACATTTTAAATATTGGTGTATGAGTCAATAATGAAAACTGATTATAATTAACATAACCATTTGTTTCAAAGATAACTAGTTAATGATAGGAGTTTTCTTTTTTAAACTCAATCCAGCTCTTGCTTTACGGAATTAGGTATCAATCAAGATTTTCCAGTTCATGTGTCGCCGCTTATATATAAATGCATATGACTTATATTCAGTATTCTAGCAATGACAATAAATTGATTAAGTGATACGTTAAATACGTTGCCGTGTGGTTGACGGCATAGAATACAAGTGTCACCACCCCCTATCTTCCCGTGGGTGTCGCAAGAGGCGACTAAGGTATAACACGATGCAAATACCATCTTTGCGTAGAGACGGAAAACTCGACATCAAACCCTATACGACTGCCTCGTTGGTCTCGCGGCATAAATGTGCGCGTGGGATCAGGAGGTCCCGGGTTCGATTCCTGGGTCAGGCAGTGTTATTGGGTTTTTCTGTCACGAAATTCTCAGTAGCAGCACGGAGTCTGGAAATGTGCCCGGTACGGCAATAGGCTCGCCCCTTATTACGTGGGACTAAAGTATATCTGGCGAAAAGTGGGTGTAGAAATACACCTCTGCCTACCCCTTCGGGGATAAAAGGCGTGACGATTTGTATGTATGTATGTATGATACGTTAAAGTAAGGTATTTTTTATTCTGGTACTGTGTTAGTACCTTTTTGTACAAAGGTTTTTATTTAGAAACATCATATGGCATCTAGTCCCTACGATATCGGTTGCGCTTGATAGTTTGCGTTACATCTCATAACTCGCGAAAGCGAACGTTCAAGTGGATATGACTCATTTAAGCTAAGAACTAGAACCTACATTGTGAAATGCAACAAAGTTTTGAGTATTGATAATGAACTTTACCATACAAATAGGTTAGAAGTTGAAGACGGTTTAGACTAAATTTAAAAATACGAGGTGAAAGTCACTAATTGTCTTATCTGGGGTAATTTTATTTTATAGTGGGTGCCCGGGCCTTTATTAAAAAGTGCTTTTTTCGTCGTGTATACAAACGCATTTTTTTGCAAAGGAATGTATTGCACGTAGGTTTATTAGGCCGACCTTACATTGGGTGACAGCGTTCCTCGAGCGTACGCCCGGCGTGCGCTCTGTAGTACAAAGTGAACGCCGGGCGCACGCCGAACGGACGCCGAGCGTTCGCTCGAGGAACGCTCATGAACAATGTAAGCTCCCTCGCCTGTGAGCCTTAGTATGTGATAAAAACGAATTATGTATAGGTATTATGTTTCTTAGCTGCAAATAATTATTTAGTTTTAACTATTTCGGTGTAAAGTTTCTTTAGGTTTCAAAATTCTAGGGTGAGCACTAGACTAAAATACTGGGGTGGACCCGGCCCACTGGGCCCCCCTACTATGCACCCCTGTACGAGGGGTAACGATATTTTATTAAGTTGTCAGTGCAAGGGTTGCCTAACCTTGATTATTTGTAACCCCTTTTTAATGTTATTTTACATCTGCAATCGGAGCCCCGAGATAAAGCTAGCTCGTAATATTTATTTAATACAAGCTCTACTTAATTATAAGGCACACTATTACTTAAGTCTAGGACTAAAATCGTCAGATTTTATATTTCAAACTTTAAAACAAACTTCCAAGAGACTTCGTTTCAATATATTAGTATTTTATTCTAACAAATTTTAGCAACAGTTGCTTTACAAATATTTTATATATTATCAAGTAAAAGTAGTACATACAGTTTATAAATAAAATCTTAAGCTATAGCTTATGCTAAGCTTGATCTAGTTAAATGTCCTATACGATAATCATATCGAACTACCTAAGAGAAAAATAATGTAAAAAAACAGTCAGATCCTTACAAATTGTAGCTAAAAGCCATCCCGATCACCTCAACCTTTAGATAAAAACTACATCATAATCGGCTCAGTCGTTTACGAGCGAGCAGAATAATACACAAACTTACCTTCAACGCAGTACTTGACTGACACTCGTCAGTAAAAAAAATGCTACTTACAATCTTTCATCATATATTCGGGGAAGCCCTGTCTCCTTAGCTCGTACACCAGCTCACACTTGGTAAACCTCAAAGCAAGACATGATGTCGTCACACACATCACTAATATTAATATACGTATCATTTTAATAAGCTATTGAGAATCAGAACAATCGTTAAGCAGCTTATTGGCAGAGTACACTGCACAGATTATTAATTTATTATTCGGAAATTGATTACTCGTTCAAATAAAAGCAAGACGGGCATTTAATAATTTAAAAATAAAATGTATAGGCAAAGGAAACTGCGGACAGCCACCATCCGCTTATAGAACTAATGAGAACTAAATAAATGCTGCTCTATTATATACTCTAGTAGTCAATTATGAGTTTACAATATTCCGCATGATTGCATGTGAGAATTCTTCACAAGATAATGAGGAAATATTATGATATGTTTATGTTAGGATACCAAGACAAAGGTCTATGGATGTCAATGCCTTTTGTTCTTGAATGCTTGGGATTTATTTCATACTCCATTGGTGCTGCGTTATGCGTATGCATGTAGAAGGACGAAAAGGGAGAGGACGGCCAAGGAAAAGATGGATGGACTGTGTGAGGATAGATATGAAAGAGAAAAGGGTAAATGATCAGATGACTGGTGACAGAGAAGTATGGAAGAGATGGACATACTGCGCCGACCCCAAATAATTTGGGACCAGGGCAAGACAATGATGATGGTGCTGCGTTGGATGTAGCTCACGCAGCGGAAACGTCACAGAAAATCTATGGGTATATCTTGCTCAAAGACTGTTGTCAAAGTAACCTGGTGATGAGTTATACCAATAAAGAGAGTAGAAGATTAAATACTATTTGTCAAAAATGCGAATTCTTCAGGTAATCGTTTTATGACAATGGATGGACGAAATATTCAACGAATCTGAGGTGTATACGAGAAATTTGTCGATGCAAACGCGATTCAGACGCGGCCCGCCACGTGGTCACGGATATGTGTTCACAGATATGTCAAGCTAAAGATAAAACTTATGCATGTGCATATGCGTTGGTGTGTGTGTTTGCACGTGTATTATTAGGTTGTGTGTATGAATGGCAAAAGCAAGATGTTGTACAACTGCGAACTTTAATTTATTCTTCGCACATTGGAAATGTCTTTGAGTGTACTTTCTGTTCTAACGAAAGTGTGGCCTTCTTGTAGAGGATGTTCGAATTATCAGTAGGCGATCCAAACATTTCTTGATTGAAGTGCTAAGGTCCTATAATTGACGTACTCACATTCTTTTTTAAAGACAGCTCCCACACTTCAACTAAATCCTGTGTAGCACTTTACAAACATACAACCAACCGATACGAAGTACATGTACACGTACAGACCAGAAACAACAATTTCTCAATCATATAAAGTATTGTCTCGTGTGGGAATCGAGCCCATACCTAACACTCGACGCACCACTACGCCAACCGTGCAGTCAAGTCATAACCCTAAAATCTTCATCTAATTTTAGAGTAACGAGGTAAATATATTATAAGAAACTCAACGATTGGACACCGTATGGAATAGTAAAAGAAAAGGTACCATCAAACAGAAAAAAATACACGGTGAATCTCTATAATTATGTTGTTATCTGGGTTTGCCTTTTGTCATATATGATGTAAAATAACTACATCTTTTCCGAGAAACGACGAGTAATAGAGTAAATGTATTTTTATTTGGTATATCAATGTAAAACCAAATATAAACCATGGTGAGAGCCGTAAATAACTCGTTAATATAAATCTTATTTAACAAATTTTATTGTCTGAGCTGAATTAGAATTCTGTTTTTCCGCTAATCAAAGAGAAGATACATAAAAAGACGCAGAAATTCTTAAAATTGTATTTTAAGAATTTCTGCGTCTTTTTATGTATCTTCTCTTTGATTGGCGGAAAAAAAGAATTCTAATTCAGCTCAGACAATATATTAGAATACAATGAGGAACTTAAAACTTATAGTTCCAGTTCCCATTGTATGCATATTCTCCTTTAAATATATTATTTTCATACTTATAAAGACTTGCTGATGTATCTAATGTATAATAATAAAATATATCTAATGAAGTCAATGGTGTGAGGTAATAATACTAAACAATATTGGATTCAAAACAACAACTAATACTTAATTTACTGCTTCGTTGGTCTCGTGGCATAGATGTGCGCGTAGGATTGTAAGGTCTCGGGATCGATCCCCGGGTCGGGCAAAATGTTATTGGGTTTTTCCGTTAGGAAATTCTCAGTAGCAGCACGGAGTCTGGTAATGTGCCCGGTACGGCAATAAGCTCGCCCTCTATTACGTGGGACTAAAATAAATCTGGCGAAAAGTTGGTGTACCAATATACCTCTTCGGGGATATAGGCGTGAGACTTTGTTGTATGTACTAAATTTATAAGAAGCTCAGCTTGTACTTTTTACTAGTGGGTGTATTTATGAACAGATTCACATCATAGCTTATTGAATTGGGCGACAGATGTTTTGTTATGCGACCTCTAATACCTTTACTGAAAGTCACGTAGGTATTTTAGTAAATTTTATTAATTCAATTTATTCAGGCAAATTACATTTATGGGGATGATAATTATCAGTAAACCTGTCAATTATAAGTGAATATAATTCAAATTCAATTGACTCACAAAGCTATTCGTTCTTTTTTTTATAGACAACTCCAGCATTAGGACTAAATCCTGTGTCGCGGGGGACTTTACAGCATACAACTAATGGACACATTGAACACCCAGTGAAAAATCTATTTATTTATATACACAATACATATATATAAGTATAGACACAATACATAATATATATGCACGCATCTCCATCTAGTCCCAAACTAAGCAAATATTTTAGTATGGATACTAGACTATGGATTGACATACATAGGTACATATTTTTAATTATGATACACATACATACGATATAGCTTTTTTGTTAAACTATGTTAGTTTCGCTTCACTTGCATGTTGTTGATGTGCACTCGTGTAGCACTTGTCCGCGGAAGCGACGGAACTGCACTCCCTTCGGCCAAAAGTCCTCCTTCATGACAACAGGCAGAAAGCACGTTGGGACCCGCACCTCAAACGCCTTGAAGTTGACGTTGAGACGCGACTCCAGCAGCTGCACTCTTAGCGTGTATTTTATCTTTTGGCTACGTACGACGTACTCCGCGATGTCCTCCGCCTTAGTGGTGTAGTGCAGGCGAGAGATGTACACGGGTGTGTTCGGTGCGGCAGCGCGCCGATTTGCACCCGACTCCACAGGAGCCGTACCGCAGCAGTTCTTGTTGGTTTTCTGACGACGCTTCCTCCTCTGTACCGTCTTAAAACCATCATCAGCGTCCTCGGCGCGGTTCATTGCCTTCTCCGGTATGGACTTCTGCGAGGAAGCAACAGGGGTGCTTGCAGTGACCTGCTGAACCTCAATTCACTTATTTCGCACGGCGATACATGGAGGCGCCGCGGGGACGGGGCAGGGCTACAGGGCGCTCGTGTAGCGCACTCAGCAGCCACAACATTCCGCGGCGACAAAACTGCTGACGCCAAACTTGCGACCGATGTATTGACGTATGCACCTAGACGCGTGTTGATGTTACTACGCGCCAGTAACCCAGTTACATCGACAACCTTATGTGGGTCGTCCACCTCTATGCGCAAGAGCGCAACGGTTTCTTCGGATGCCCGTAATTTCTTGTGTACATCCGCTAAACTTGACTTCAAAAAACAATGTCCTTCAAAAGGCTTGTGACATCGACGTGGTCGAAAGTGACAGGAGGTAACTTGTTCAAGTCCCTCGCCACAAACGTCAGGATCGGTCTCCTTCAGCAGCGTGATGATGTCTTGTAGACTTTTCTTTGTCCCGTCACACCTGCGGGACACCATCTAGTCACTTTTGTTTAGCGACCTGTACACGAGTAGCTTGGCTTGGCAGCCGCTATATCCTCCTCGCTGAAGTTGCTGGAACAAATCTGGATAGCCAACATCTCGTCCATGACATCCAGCTTCTGTTGCAGGAACGCCAGCAGCTCGTTCACCACAAGTTTGTCGCTCATGGCGATAAAGAATTGCGAGCGTCGGTTCACGCCGCGCTAAACGATAAAATAATATATACACGCGTTACACGACCGCGTCAGACTACGGTCGGCGAATATCTCAAGAATTATGCTGACTAAGCGGTAGCAAGAAGCTGTAATTTTGCATGTATGTTGCTCGGAGTCCGTAGAGCTGCACATGAAGGGATTTCTCGAAATTTCCATGGGATCGGGAAGAAATTGTAAAATTATTAAGCGGCGATAGCCCAGTGTACGTAACGGATTGCCGAGACAATGGTCTCGGGTTTGATCCCCAGGTACCCCGGACACACCCCTGACTTTTCGAAGTTATTTGAGTATTAAATATTTTAATTATCGCTCATAGGAACATGACTGGTGAAGTGTGGGTACGTAATACACATCTGCCTACCACTTCGGTGTTAAAGGCGTCAAGTTAAGAAGTTATGTTACTAAAAATGTGCGGGCGTAGCTGATGTCATGATGTCATCCTGTAATTCAATTACAATTCAAATACAATCGCAATCGAAAAACGACCTCCCAAAAGCCACATCTAATCCAATAACGCTCTTTTCAGATAATAGCACAGTTACAATAAAATTTAATAACACTGACACTTATGAACAAGAAATAAAAAACACTTTAGACGAAGTAATTAAATGGTTAGATGCAAATAATTTACGAATTAATATTAGCAAAACTACCCTCATGACATTCAGTCAACGTACGGCTCAAACTAATTTAAATATTTGTTATGGTAATCAATCAGTATGTGAGACTCAAACTACAAACTTCCTTGGCCTAATAATTGATAATAAACTTACATGGAAACCTCATATTGATGCACTTTGCAAAAAAGTGAGTTAGTCTGTTTACGCACTACATGAGCGGGCCAAATATCAAATGTAAGTTCTGTTGTTACTGCATACCATGGTCTGGTCGTTTCAATATATAATTTTCTGGGGCAACTCAACAAATAAAGATATTATCTTTAAGATGCAGAAGAGATGTATTAGAGCTATGTTTGCCTTAAAACGACACATAGCTGTCGACCATATTTTATAGAACATAAACTTTTAACTCTACCCTGCTTATATATATTTGAAGTAGCTGTATTTGTCAAATGTAATCCAACTTTATTTATGTTAGCATCAGATTTTTACAACAGACGACAAAGAGATGTGTATCGACTTTGCATACCTAAAAATAAAACTGCTTTGCTGCATAAAAGAATATTTCATCTCTTATTTACAAAAAACTGCCAAAAACAATCAAAGAATATGAGTCTTATTTGTTCAAGAAAAAATTAAATGAATATTTAAGAAATAAATGCTATTATACGGTAACGGATTATCTAAATGACAAATTATACAGTGACATTGAAATTAATTTATATTATTAAATATTTTTTGTTATTATTACTTATACAATTTAAATTTTCTTTAATTTACAATTTATTCTTTTGCTTTACTTATAATAGCTGGACATTTATTAATTATTCATTCATTAATTGCTATTTTTATTCTACAATTGACTATATTTTAACTGTTTGACATTTTATTTAATTATTCTGAATTTTGATTTAATAATGACGAAGAACGCGCTCAAAGAGCGATTATTAAGGTGATGTATTTCAAAAAAAGAATGTTCTCTACGGATAAGCTCTACAAATTATGTAACCTGCTGTCTGTGAGAAAACTGTATATATACTTTCTATCATCCTTAAAGCGTATAAAGAGATAGCTTATGAGCCGGAAGTGCTTAAAAAAGAAACAAACATCGCATAGTAAATGTACCCACAACTAAAACAGAATTTGCAAACAGACAATTTAAAAAACGGTCAGCCTACTTATACAATAAAATTAATAAGTTGATATATATTTATGATAAAAAACCATATGAATGTAAAAAAACATTAATTACTTGGCTTAACAACTTAAACTACAATGATACTGAGTTAGGTACTTCTGCAGTATGTCTCTCGTCTTAATATTGAATTTAAGTCGCAAATTATCACATACACTACATAATTATCACATACACACACGCACACACACACGCACACACACACGCACACTCACACACACACACACACACACACACACACACACACACACACACACACACACACACGCACACACACACAATTGTTACGCTTAAGAAGAGAAGAGCGGAGCCTGCAGGCATTTTTCTGCCTAAATGGAGACTCCTCGACATGAAATGTAAGTCAATTATAATATGAAAAAATATTATGACTTATTTTTCGACTTGACATAATTAATTTATTATACTTTTATCAATGTTTGCATGCCACAATTCTGGTCCAAATACTGAAATACTTGTACCTTTAATGCCAATATTTGTAACACCACTTGTCACAGTATTTCGGCAAATAAATTATTTGATTTGATTTGAAACTTACTTTAGCTGCGTTCCTTCGCCAAAATCATCTTGATAAGAAAAGTGTAAATTGGGTCATTCTTGGCGCAAGATTCTTCGCATCAAATTCGTGGCATTTTTTTTATTTCATATTTTTACAAAATTGGCTTCTGTTTATCAAACTTCAAAACAATACAAACCAAATGGTGTAATTACACCAAAATCGATCGACAAATAAAGAAAATATTCACTTTTAAAAATGTTGGTGCCACGAATCTGACGTAGCAAACCACGAATCTGACATGATAAAATTTGATGTTAAAATCAACAGCTTAAGCTCGTTTAACAGACTCATAAGCTATAAAATCAAGCAAACATCTAAGTTTAGATTTTTATTATGTGATATGCCTATGAAATACACACTTTAGAATAGTTTACACGTTACTGCTTGCATAGCTATTGGTGTAATCGTATCTAAGCGAACATAAAGGATGAAGGACTATATTATAGTCATCATCCAATGAGATATTAATGTTTTCAGATTTGCAATGTCAATAGGTATAATAACTGATAACATTTAAGATAGTAAGGTTGTTTGAACATTAATGAAATATCTCAAATACAATCAAAAAGTAATATTTATTTCAATTATTAGCATGACTTCACTTTAATTCAATAACTAACACACATATACTGTTCAATAATTACAATCATACTGACTTATGATGTTCCCAAGTTACAATACAAATGTAACATGTACAGTATAATTACAATCTTGCATAAGCTCACACATCACAGTGTTACTTTATAATTGTCTGATAATAGTAACTAGCTATTTTATAAATCAGTCTTTATGATTATCGTAACATTAAAAGTAAAAGTCTTATTAATTACAATCACACTGGCATAAAGAATTATTGAAAAAAAAAATTACAACAAGAATATAACGTTGACTCTTCTTTTGATTAATATCTAGCACAGCTTACTAAATCACAGTATTTTTTGCAATTCACTTACAAAAACATTTTATTAAGTCTTTGATTAATGATTATTTAAATATTAATCAAAGATCATATTATCCAATAATTATTTAAATATAATTAGATTAAGTCTTAAAATAATTAAAAAGAACTAATTAATATATAGTTACAAGTGAAAAATCAAAAAAATTAAAATTTAAATTTACAAGGCGTCATTAAACTCATCGCAGTCAATTGGAAGCCTGCCCAGAAGACTGGCAGCATTGCCTCGTTGTATGGCTATACTTATTTTTTGAGCCAAATACGTGCCAGACCTCTGGTCACGCGAGGCGTCTATGAGTCTCTTTGCGAGATCTCTAAAAAGTGATCGCGCACTTGGACCCAATGGCCCCAATGTTTCGACCCCAAACGGCTCAAATACATAATCTCCTATTAGATTTACATATTTGCGCCGTTTGAGGGTCTCCGCTGTAGCAGCAGCAACGCCCGGATAACCTGCTGTCCTGGGAAGATGAGATAGCGCAAGGGTATCGATACATTTTTCGTCACATACCAAAGGCCTAACCAGCTTCCACGGCAATAACGACATCCCGTCTGGTCTTTTGCCATCGTCGCGTGCCAAGCCTTGAGGTTCAAGTTGGGCTGGAACGCCAGGTGTGGCAAGAGCACGGCGCAGCATGTCATTGAGGTTGGAGTGTCGTGAAATACGACCCGCGCTCCTGCTGCATGACAGGCCATGGTGACCAAGGCTATCGACAGCCTCTCCACAGTGACAACGATGCGGAGAGACACATGACGCACCTAAACGGAGGCAAGTAGCGAAGCGAAAGGTCGTATCGTCTAACACGGTACCTATATTGGTGGTACCTACAGTGCCTGGAGCCAGAGGCCCGATTCTCATTCTCCCACAGCCAGCAGGCGAGCACGCTCTGCAGTTTTGGACGATGTATTGAGAAGGTTTTCTCGTACCATGCTGCAAAGCGGCCCATCCCATGCCTCTGGGAGGATAAGTTTCGGGGTAACTCAGTTCCTGGACAAGCATTTCTCCAAGCGTTCAAGGCATCGGTCTTAAACGGCACCTCAGAATCAACCATTGTGGGAGCTTAAATTTTCCTAGTCAATTCTGCAGTGCTGTGGACCGATGACAAGAAAGCTGGCAGGCTTACGTCGGTAATTTTGCGAACGCCGAGGCCCCCCAAGCGCACAGGTCAATTTTGAGTAGCCTGTCAGAAATTTTTACTAACATTTTGATTTTTTTGCTGTATAAAGGAATCAAAACCGTCGTCTAAAATTGGGGACCCCAGGAGGCGAAGAGGACTTTTTTCAACTTGAGTGATATTGGGAGCCAAATATTGAAATTTTGAAAGAATAGAGGATTTATCTAAATTGTCATTAATAAAAATTTCGCATTTGTTTGTATTCAGTTCTAAGCCTATGGATGAAAAATTTGATTTCAGAAGTGCTAGATCTTGGTACACAGACTCTACGTCACCGCCTAGGGTTTCATCATCTAGGTACCAGATGTTTAATTTTGAATTTAGTTGGATTATAATAATAATAATAATAATAATAATATTCTACCACATTCACACAACACCATCTAGTCCCAAACTAAGCAAAGCTTGTACTATGGGTACTAGACAATGGATAAACATACATATATACTTTTGTTTTTGTAAATACATACATATAATACATAGAAACACCCAGACCAAGACAAACATCCATGTTCGTGCACACAAATGTTTGACTTGAGCGGGAATCGAACCCGCGACCTTCGGCGTAGCAGTCGCTTACACTCCCACTGCGCCAACCGGTCGTCAATAACTGGATGGATGGCCAAAGAAAGATCTAGTTTCTCCTCTTGGCTACGTCGCGGTATGTTTGACTAGATGTAGATTGATCTGTAATAAAGATAGTTTTATTGATAAGTACAATCATGTTACACAATGCATAATGAGTTATAGATATAAAAACAGCCTGCGTCGTCTATATGTTCCATCTAAACAAAGTATTAACTAAAAGGTCACCAAGACAACAAGAAATCAAATAATACAATCCACCTCCTCCAATATCGTTTTCATTTACGGCGGTAAGTAAAAAAAATATCGCAAAAATGCTTATTAAATGGCTTTAAGTAGTTTTAAACCGTAAAATAACATTTAAAATGAAATTACACGGTATTAAGAAGCTGCTAATCAGATTCGTGGTTCAATGAGTCAGATTCATGGTACTGGGAACACGAATCTGATGCCACAAATCTGATGAATTTTTTGTAATTCCTAAATAACTATTTACAGTAAAACATTATCGTAATTCAAGAACTCTTATGGCAATCTTACCTATTCAGACTATTATTACAATAAATAAGAACTGTTGAGAATCCTATGAATCATTAAAACTTAGTAGCCACGAATCTTACCTACGTAGGTAAAAAAAATATTGACGAAATAATTACGTACCCCTGCTGTCGCGTATGTGCCATCGAGAATCATGTGTGGTTCCCTCGGCCGTCGCTTGCTGACTGGTGATGCGCGTGAATACAAATAAGATGCCGAAAGTCATTCAATAGTCGAATTATTGAGGGTTGAATCACGCGTTCACACGAGTGCCAAAATCGTGTGACCGATACATTTTATATGAAATTTCTTAAATAGTATAACATTTATGTAAGTCCATATTTATTTCGAAAACTACTACCCGGGACAAATATTTTAAGGTATAATACATAGCAATTCGTAAAGGGAATATAAAATTATACACGATTGTTTGAATTACACAATGAGTGTGACATGCGGAGAACAGCAATATTGTCCCCGTTTTCAGTCTTTGGATTTAGATATCGGCTATTTATTGTTGGTACACACACAGTGAAACTGTTTTTTTGGTTGCCGTATTACATAAAGAAACATATAAAAAATAGTTTAAAGCCATAACTTCAATAACTATTGACATACTGCCGTGTGACCACCAAAATCGAGGCCTTGAAGAATGACCCGTTTCCAGTTCCACCTGGAGCTTCTCCTAATACTATATTGCCCAAAGATTGTCCACGCTACAACACACACAATCATAATTATACTAAAAGCTGTTCTTCAGTTAGTTTCGAGATCTAACTTTGCAGGATTTCAGTTAGTTCTAATAGGTAATATTGGGGTATTTTTTTATTTCATGTGGGTATGAAACATGTTGCCGTTCGGCTAGCCAAAAGAATTTTGCACCACGATAATGCGCCTTCGCACAAGGCCATAATTGTGAACGAATTTTTGACCAAACACTCGAACGAATATTGCTACGTACATTTTCACTAACTTTTTAGCAAACTCTCCAATCAGCAAAAACGTCAAAGCAAATTTACTGTCAATTCGTTAGAATGCTCGCCAGTACGCTCGTTGGAATGCTCGCTAAAACACTCGTTTGTTTTTCTGATTTGTATATTCTCAAAAATGCTCATTACAGGTGAATGCTTAAATGTCATAGGAACATTCGCTCGAACGACATATTATGTAAACACGAGCACTTCCTTTGTACCTCCGAATGCACACAATCATATTTCCACTACAGAATCACGATACAATTATGAAGCAGCAGCCCACTGTACCATTACTTGCCCATCAAACGACAAACGCATAAGGTAATAAGCTAATTCCCAACCCCTAATAATGGCAATCGGCCTATTTGCTGTTTAATTACAGATTAATTAGAAACTACAAAGCCTAGACATACGCGAGGCAATTACTTAATTATATTATTACCGCTTGACCCGGCACCCATTATTTCGCCATAGACTCGTGTTTGTGTTATAGCTATGGCATTTTTGATGCCATGTCGTAAAAAGGTATAGAAAAAAAAAACTGTAACCCATTCTCAGTCCTATCAAATATTTATTTATTTATTTATTTATTGATAGGAAACTCAACAGCTTGTTTACAAAGGTACATTATATGGTAACTAGGTGACATGGGATTCTAAAGCCCATTGCAGAGTTTCACAGCATGCATTATACAAACCAGAAAGTGGCGAAAAAGGGTAACTAAATATAAAAATTAACTAAAACATAAACATAAATTAACATCTAGTAATCCGGAAAATAATAATAACAATAATAAAGTGCTATATGTATGTGCGTGCTAACCCTACGACAGTGCTGAGATATACAAGAAATTTCATAAGAATCACTCAAGCGGGTTCAAAGGAGTTTGGTAACAGACACTGTGACACTTAAAGCTGTGACACGATTTTATAGAAAAAAAAACAAAACGACTTAACGACTTAATGTCCGGTATGAACAGATGTCTCACTGATAAGGAGGTTCGGATAATGTAGAAAATATTATGATGTCATTATTCAAAACAGCTTAAAATAATAAACCAAAGAAATATAACCTAAGGCATATAAGTAACACTAAATAACAACAGCGGTTGCTATGATTGATATCTTCTTTCTAATGGCACATGCAGTATGATAGAAAGAGCTGTCGATAGGTTTAGCAGCACGCTCTTATAGCAGCCCCGTGGTAGGCAAACAGTAGACAAAACATAGAGTTAGGAAACCGAGTGTTGTTCGTAACAGTGATGATTTATCGATAAATATTTTTGACCAAAAGGTCAAATGTCTAACTTTAGTATGTGTCGATATATTTAAGCCGTAGAAGTAAACAGCTAAAATATTGAAATTGTAGTTTTTGCTGTTGACGCTGGACAGTGCTTAGCAAAGACTTGCCAGACAGACAGTACTAAAAAAATCACGTGTTTAATTGTCCGTTTTAGTCATAAAATCTATTGACAAAAAGTATTCATAAACTAATGAGCGATGCGTTGCGATGCGATGCTAAGAAACTGTCACTTAGATTATGTATTTTACGAATTATACCAGATTGGCTAATGCGGCACGGCAGGCTTTGGCAATTTGTTTGCGTCGCATCATATCACGTTGCTTGCTATCGCTAACGTTGGACACTGCTCGATTTTTTAGAGTTGTAGGTAATCCGACTGCCACGCCGAAGCTTGCGGGTTTGATTCCCGCTCAAGTCAAACATTTGTGTGCATGAATATGGATGTTTGTCTTGGTCTGGATGGTACTATGTATAATATGTAATATATTTACAGAAAAGTATATATGCATGTTTATCGATTGTTTAGTACCCGTAGTACAAGATATGCTTGGGATATAGTTTGGGACCAGATGATGTTGTGTGAATATGGAAGAATATTATATTTTATGGTAGAATATTATGTAGCGGACTACAAGGCAAGACGTCTTTGATCAAGCAGGATAGCACTAATATGATAAATAATATAGAAGTAGGTCGATTAATTAAAATCATTGTAATTATTATATTTTATTAATATGTTCAAACTAAACTTACACACTTTTTGTTTAGCTTTGGATAAATAATTCTACCGGGTGTGCAGTGTCCGGGCATAAATGTAATGTAGGTACAGCTTTCGGTTTTAAATGACGCCAGGTGCTTTCTGTCTTTAAAAAACAGTCTTTCTCAAAATGACGTGAACAAATACGATGGTACTTCTGCTAAATCAAACTGGGCCGACCAACGGCATTTATCCAAAGTTTTCTTGTGACGTCATTAATAGGCAACCTGTAATAAAAACACCTTGTTAATAATAAAAAATGCTACTCACATCCCTAATCCCTCTACTATTTTATAGATGCAAAAATGTAAGCCTACACACACGCGCGTACACTGGAACACTTGGCTTTAGGTTAATAGAGCTACTTTTAAAGTAATTATCTAAGTAAATTATGTACATTAAACTGCGCTTACTATCAAACGCGCGATAGAAAATTAAACCGCTGGACGTCTTTGTTTATTGCCAACTTAGCAACCGCGGCTACCCGCTGTCACTTCCAGCTACAGTTTTACATTAATGTCCGATAGTTAGTTTCCGTATTTATCCCTCATTAAAAAAACATCGATATCTCCTTTCACTGTCAAATCCCATCACTAAGGCTATTAAATCAATAAATGTACAAAATAACAATTTGTGAGTTAAATTCATAACACATACGTATGCAGCTGTTCCTTTGATTTGCAATACAATGATATTGTGTAAACTTAACACTCATTATATTAACACGCATTAATACGAGAAAAGTAAATAAATTTGTTGGAAAATTCCGACTCACTGCTAGAAGATAAAGTTTCTCCTGTTATTTCCGTTCCGAGAATAGCGGCATCCACATCCCGATATCACATACTCGATGTGTATTAATTAATGAGTACACTATTTAATTATTATAAGCTTACTTACTATTTAAATGCAAAAAAGTTATTAAAAATGTAAACACAAACGTCCAATAAATTTTACACTGATGACAGATCACAGCACGGCTATTTAGAGAATGTAGTCAAAGATATGAGTATGTAAAGAGTCTATGACTCTTTAAATGAGACGCGTAATTTGACGTTATGATTAACCAACTAAGACCAACTGACATTACATGTTGCACGTTCGGTATAAGGAAATTTATAGGGCATGTTCTCTCTAGTCTAAACCTAGTCCAACCTACAAAGCCCATGAACTAGAAACTTTTTCTTAAACCTTAAAGGATTACTTTGTTGTCCCAGACCCATTTTCTCAGAAACGCGTAGGTATCAAACAGAAATTTATATCAAAAAGTCAAGTCTACTGTCCCATGAAGCTGTGAAAAAATCAAACTTCTAAACCAACGCAATCAAAAGATACAGCCGTTTATGCTGCAAATTTCCGCAATTTCCGAATCTCGCAAGGGAATCAAAACCTACAGGGTACTTCCCACAGAAATAAATAGTAATAGAACGGTGACATGGGCGTGGTGCGCGTGTCAAACTATTGCACTATAGTGCATGTGTTTACACATGTTGTACAACAGTATTCTGCCTGACAATCAGCAATGGTCAATTTTTATATAAACAATAACATAATTTCATTTTCCACAGCTACATCACACACACACATCGATAATAATTCCTTTGTGTCCTCTCATTATCTATACGTCACTGTGGGCGGGGCTTGCTGAAATGTGGCACGCGCGAAATGTACGCGATGACGTGACATTCACCATTCTATTACTATTTATTTCTGTGGTACTTCCTGTGAACTCAGAATCTTGAAATTTGGTACGAAGCAACGTCTTATAGCACAGATAAAAGAAAAATTGCGAGAGCCGTAAATTTTTATTTACATCATATAATAAAAATATTTGTACTAATTTTAAAGTTACTACCCTTTTCCTCATGAACGCGTAGAGGTATTAAATTGAAATTCATATCAAATACTCAGGTGTATATTAGTTAGCAGATCTAGTTAGCAGATCTAGTTAATTTCATTTATTTATTCATCTTTCTACAATATTAGTATATGTACTTCTAAGGGTGAGTATGTTCTAGATTACAATGGGTGCCTGTACTAGGGTAAACCTGTGCCACAGGCGGTAGGAGCACTATCATAGGCGTATTATGTTGATAACAAATTAAAATATTATGTTTCTTTTCATCTTGTAATACTACCTTTAAGCTGTAACAAAATCAAACGGCTTATTCCGTTTATCCACCCTAAAAAAGCCACCCTAAGGAGAATACTCGGAAACGCGTGTCCTTCTATCCACCCTGAACGGGGTGGATAACCGTAATTCATATAATATGTTTCTTCCGATTTTTTACCCCAAGTACAGTTGAATCAAATTATCTTTTAAGTTTTAATTTAATATTTATTGTTAAGCGAATAACATAAAATAGTCTTAAAATCTAAATTGTAGGTACATGGTACTATAAGATAGAAAGCCGAAGCGGGGCTGGTGGTTTTTTATAAATTTTGCAACATGTCCAGAAAATGACCAACGCTTATTTCATTATTGAGTAGACGTAGTTGCGTATCCTGGATAAATTCGTCCCTTTTAATGTATATTTGCAATCGTTTTCTTAATTTTTTTGCTGCAGCAGACGTATTAGCGAAGAACTGTGCGTTTTTTTGCACGCATTCCAAAAACTTAGCTAAATGTGGATGTTTGTCTTTAATTTCATGTGACATTGTTTTATGCCAGGTTTCTAATGAATTTGTAGTCCTATGAGACACCCCGAATGAATTCCAAACAGCCACAAAGGTTTCGTCCTTGAGCCATGTTTTTTCAAAATATTTCACAAATGCCGCCATATTATTATCATCGTCTAATAAAAATGATTTCACAAACAACCAGCCTTCATTAATCAAGTTTGAAGGTAATAGTGGCAACCTTGCCGTAAGTAACACTAATCTTTTTGTATTTGGGTATTTATTGATACCTAGCTTATCTGCTCGTTTTTGAATGGACTTCACATAATGAAAGTAGCAGCCATGTAGCAATATATTTGGAAATACACTTTTTAATGCTCCCATTGTAGCTTTTTCGTAGTCGAGCGTGAATGTTGCGGAATTCCATGCAGGAATTTGTGATTTGATTAAATTAAATACCGTTAAATAAGTGCTTTTCTTTCTGTCACTCATAATTGCAAATGCCAAAGGTATTATATTTGTTGAAGTCGTGGTACTGTTCATATCAGCGTGTATACTGAAAACTTGGTTAAACGGTTTGGGGCATATTCTAAAAGTTGCATCGCCAAAGAAATTTTTGAGTTTACCCATTTGGTCTCTTGTGAAATTGTTACAGAATATCAAAATCCGAATATTGTCTATTTCATCTATGAAATCAGCTAATAAAAAGTTCTCGTATTTTTTCGGCACTACAACTTCGGCAACTTTTTTAAAATTAAGTTGTTTTAAACCCAATGCTGCATTTCTATGTTCATATAAAGTAGTTTTAATTTTTGAAAATTCAGGAACTTCATTTAGTAAGTCGACATCATCTTCATTAAGTGACGCTACCATGTTTTTATAGATTTTCGGCACCGGATCTAGTGAAGTGGTTACTTCGTTGATACATTGGTTTATATGCGAGTCAATTACATTTTTAGTGAAATCTTGTTTACATAACTGTGACGAAAGTGATGGTGTTTGAGAAGGATGAAAGTTTGACTGAGTGTAATATTACGATTGAAGATGAAAATGTGGGACAAGTTAAAAGATTTGTATATTTGGGAAGCATGTTTACAAGAGATGGAAGATGTGAAGGTGATATTGAAAGGAGAGTGATAGCGGGGAACAGTGTGAATGGAGCGCTGCATGCCTTTATGAACGGCCAAACCGTGCCTAAAAAGGCGCGACTGGCGGTTCATAATGGAGTGCTGGTGCCCACCTTGATGTATGGAAGTGAGTGTTGGGTATGGCAGAAAAAGCATGCAAGCAGAATTAACGCAGTTGAGATGCGATCACTGCGTAGTATGTGTGGGGTGAGACTGATAGATAGAATTCCGAATGCAGTAATACGAGAGCGATGTGGCCTGAAAGAAGATGTCGTGACAAGGATTGAGAAAGGAATGCTGAAATGGTTTGGACACGTGGAGAGAATGAGCGAAGAAAGATTGACGAATCAAATATATATGGCAGAGGTGTATGGACAAGCCGGTTGCGGCAGACCTCGTAAGACGTTCGTGGACCAAATTGGGGACGTCTTGAAAAACGGAAAAGTCCGAAGCACCCGCAACCGGCGAGCATGTATGAAAAGAATAATGAATGTAGAGGAAGCACGTGAGGTTTGCAAGGATAGAAGCAAGTGGCGATCTGTTGTCTCTGCCTACCCCGACGGGAAAAAGGCGTGAGCATATGTATGTATGTATAACTGTATGTGTGGTTTTGTTTTCATCACAGTATTTTCCTGTAATAATAATGTTGGATGATGCTTAAACAAATAATTAAAAGTTAAAAAAGTTTACATTTGAAAAACAAGGCTATTAACAAAAAAAAAACATTTGACATTTACAATAAAGCAATTTAATTATAAATTTGCTAAAAATAAAATTAATAAATTTGACTGTGCATATTCCACTATGTCATTAAAAAGTAAGTACATTATAGAAGTATCCTGTATATATTGAATCAATGTTTGTCGCTACAAGTTATTACGACACATTTTTTAGGAAAGTACGAGTATGTGCCGGACACAATAGACGATGATATGACTCAATGTGATAGCCAAGAATCATTGGATATGGCAGAAAGTCAAAGGTGGGATTCAATGGCAGTTAATATAGGCGATAAAGAAACCACGACTGAACGAGATACTCAAACGACTAGTTCCAGCTTCAGCTCGTCATCAACCCAAACTAATTTTACTGCTATTGACGAAGAAAAAAATACCTTAGCTAACAATGCTTTTGGGGCGTTAGTTGAGCACGAACTGGGTAATGTACCTTTATTTAAAAGAAAATATGTTATGTGCAAAATCCTACAACTATTGGATAATAATTAATTAATAATACTTTTATTTACCATTACAGTAATTGTCCCGACGCAGTGGTTTATTTTTCGTTTAGCACACAGCCAATAAGTTGTTTGATTTGCGTATGTTTTCTTAAAGTGATATTGATAACCATTATGTAAAGCTACTCGACCCTTACCCCTTGTCAATATTTTTATTTTTTCAATTAAAGACATTTTAAAGTTTAAATCAAGCTATGATTTATATTTAAGCACATCTATACTATAATAAAACTGTAGAGGTGAAAAAGTCTGTACATTAAAGATATTTTGACAAAAATTAGCTAAAAAATCTAGGAAAATGCTAAAAAGCAATACTTGATAATTTTTAGAATTTATGTCTGTCTGTCTGTCTGTCCGACGTCTTTCCCTATATTGCTAAAGATCTCTAAAATGGCAAAATTGATTTCAATGAAACTTACACTCATGTACAAAGGATACTCAAACCTATAAAATAGTATATGTTACATCACATTCGGTTGAGTGGTTATCGGTGGACAGCTTGACCTCTCCTTTGTTCGTAGTCCCAAACAAAACAGGGATCATCCAAAACTGGTTACTAATGTGGTGCCAGCTATGATCATTATAAGTTTGTTAGTAAAAGTATAGTTAGTCTAAATAGGTACGTTCAAAGTGTTTTATGGCTATTTACCCGACTTTAAAAAAGGAGGCGATTCTTAATTTCGTCAGTATATTTTTATGTATTTTCGATAAATAAATTACTGGAACCGAGCATATTTATTATCCTTCCGACCGATAGATGTCACAATTTTCTAATAATTTTCTAGCAAAATAAATGTTTCTTGCAAAAAAGACAATAATTATGTGTCGAGTATCTTTCTGTTATAAAAAAATAATAGAGTATAATATTCGGCACTTTCATAAACAAAAAGTCTCTGTGTCTAAATTTATTACAATGTCCACTTACCACTTAATTTAAACGGTCAATCTCATATATTTCAAATTATTATGTTTATAATTATAATAGCTATATAATCATTTCATTTTATTTTAAATGATAAAAACAATGACTATAGATCCTTTTTTCAATAAATTGTCGATTAGTCCATATTATTTTCTATCTCGGGTTGAGCAAATGACGTCATTTTCTGAATGGCGGTGTTAAGATTCTCCATGGATTGATGAGGTTCTCGGTTAATTTTCTTTTGTTTTCATCGGATTGCTGTCTTTGTCAAGTCCGATCCGCGGCCGGTATCACAGCCAGATTCGATGTGTTCGTACGCTTGCACCAGGGGTCGGCCTTTAGCCCCTATCTCTTCCTGTTAATTATGGATGCTATATCATCGGATATACAGGAAGAGGCACCCTGGAGCATGCTGTTTGCCGATGACATCATTTTGGTAGCAGAGAGTGGACAAAAGGTGCAGAGCAAGCTGGAGGAGTGGTGGCAGAGATTGGAGAATGTAGGCCTGAGAATAAGCAGAACCAAGACAGAGTATATGTTCTGTGACTTTGGCGGTCTCTCCAGTTCTATACCGGTTACGCTCGGCGGTACACCTCTACCAGTATGCTCCGATTTTCGCTACCTAGGTTCACTCCTGCAAGATGACGGCGAAATTCATCGGGATGTAAGGCAACGAATTAACGCAGGATGGATGAAATGGCGACAGGTCTCGGGCACAATATGCGATCACAAAATGCCTGTGAAGTTAAAAGGCCGCATATATAAGACGGTTGTAAGGCCTGTCGTACTGTAAGGACCTGAGTGTTGGGCTACAAAGAAGATGGATGAGAAACGATTGCATGTTGCTGAGATGAGAATTTTACGATGGATGTGTGGAGTGACAAGAATGGACAGAATTAGGAATGATTACATTAGAGGTAGTATAAAAGTGGCGCCCATTGATGAAAAGGTAAAGATGCCTTGGCCGCCCCCTCCCTTTTCGTCCTTCTACGTGCATATTCATCACTTTCTAACCTACGTACATCTCACCTCTTCGCATAACATGTCCATACCAGGCCAATCGACTCCCTTTTACCTGATGATGGACTGTGTGAGGATGGATATGAAAGAGAAAGGGATATAAACGATCGGATGACTGGTGAAAGAGAAGTATGGAAGCGAAGGACATACTGCGCCGACCCCAATTAAATAAAGGACCAGGGCAAGACAATGATGATGGTGTCTTTGTCGTTTCTTTTGAATAATGAATGTGGTTGCGTTTCTTTGATGTCTATCGTTCTTTCGTGTTCTGTACTTATACAGGTGTCTCATTATTCCCAAATTCCCACACCTCACGAACGTGGGAATCCGTGGATGGGAGACTGAGGCCTGAATTCAGATACCTCTTGAGTAACTCAACGGCGCTATCTTACTTTCGGCAGGGCCGGATATTCGTAGCCCTGTGTGTATTTTCTAAATAAATCGCAGGGACAGACTTGAAACAGCTGGAATCGACCCCCGAACATGTTGTTTTTCACATGGTCAGTTATATGTATGTGGCATGTTCACGAGTAAGCGGTAAAAAAAACTTACATGTTCTATGTGAAGGTGGTAAAACAAGTAATGTTGTGTATAAAGAAATTCTCTAAGGACATGTATTATATAATATACATATGAAAGTTATAAATATTGTACACATTTGGCATAAATGTCATGCTAATTAAATTTTAACATTTACGCGAACGAAGTCGCGGGCACAGCTAGTACAATAATATAACTGGAATGGAAATTAATTGCAATGATATGTGTCATTAAAAGATACGTCTAGAATGACGTAATAGTCACATAGAATGTTAGATGAGTAAACAAAACTATTTTCAGCTCAAAGTAAGTATGTACATCTAAAGTATTTTAATGTTCACGAAGTTTCTTGGACTGGGTTTGTGTATGTTTCTGTGTTAATGACTGTACTTAGGCAGGTGAGAAAAACGGAAGAAACATATTATATGAATTACGGTTATCCACCCCGTTCAGGGTGGATAGAAGGACACGTGTTTCCGAGTATCCTCCTTAGGGTGGCTATTTTAGGGTGGATAAACGGAATAAGCCAATCAAACTTCTATCTCAACGCAATCAAAAGAAACAGTAATTTTAGCATATTTTCAAACTCGCAACTACTGGCAAGGGAATCAAAACCTACAGGGCACTTTCCGTAAACTCAGATTCTTGAAATTTGGTACGAATCAACGTCTTATAGCACAAATAAAGGAAAAATTGCGGAAACCGCAAATTTATTGTTGCGACATATAATAAAAATAATAATAGTCGTTATCTCACCATGAGACTAACGCAATATCAGAGGGCAGAGTATCAGCTTTCAAACATCACCTTCATCTTGTGATATAAACAAAATAATGTTTTACAGGATGAATAGAAAGCTTACAGACCGCAAGGCAGCTTTGTGGCGAGCTGAATGTATGTGGCGACACTGCGGTCCCGAATGCTTCAGAGAGTCAGTCAGGGCCTCGTCCCCGGCTTGCCTTTATTGGCTGGTTGCAGTGTATACCCAAGAGGGCCTGTAGGACTCTCAACTCTGGCTTGCCTTAGTCGGCCGACCAGACGGAAGTTGCAAGAGCTACTAGCTCGGGGGTGGATGTGTCATTCTCAAGGGTGTAACTACGGGGAAACCCGCTCCGGATCTGCGTTGTCACGAGACCCACGATGGCGAAACCGGTACCGCACCGCTCGACACCCCTAGCCACTCGCACCGGTGTTGCCCTCTGGCTACCTTTATGGCAGACTTTGCTTGCCTTGGTGGCTATTAAGAGAGGACCCATCCAGTGAGTTGGCGAGTCACCACCTGCCTCGCAGACGGATGCTATAGAGTTGTATCAGGCAGGTGCCGTCTGTAATCCATAATTTTTATCATACCGTTCCATTAAACACCCATCCTCATAATCTAATTATATAGTAGATTTCACATTTAAGTAATAGTCCTGCACGTGCTGCGGCTAATCCATAACTGTACTTCATAGTGCAGTTGTGGAGGCCTCGCTGCATGTGTCCTATCACAACTTAGATTTAAACTCTCTACAGGCCTTTGCGCGTTGGACCTTTGTCGCCGTGTAAGCTTCCCAAAGGACCGGGTATTGTTTTAATGCAAAAGTTAGAATAACACCCGAACCATAAAGAGAAAAATAATATTAATAATTATAAAGTTACTAGCCCTTTCCTTATGAACGCGTAGAGGTATTAAATTAAAATTCATATCAAATACTCGGGTCTTTAAGCAGTAACCAAATCAAAATTCTAAGCCAACGCCATCAAAAGATACAGCTATTTATGCCGCAAATTCTCGCAAAATTTCGAAACTCATGGGAATCAAAACCTTCAGGGTATTTACCGGGAACTTAGAATCTTGAAATTTCGTACGAGGCAACTTCTTGTTGATTAAGGAAAAAAATCCAAAAATGTCAATTTCTAGTTACATCATATAATTAAAATATTTTTAATAATTTTAAATGTATCTAGGTACTACCCTGTTCCTCATGAATTCGTAGAGATATAAAATTGAAATTCATATCAAATGCTTAAGTCAAAACTAAAGGGTACTTACTTCCAGGCGATTTAGAATCTTGAAATTTGGCATAAAGCAACGTTTTACACACATTGCAACGGAAAACTTTCGAAAACCTTAAATTTTTTGTTACATGACATATTTTTTAAATAATTATATATACCTACAGGTTTGTACGGAACCCTCGGTGCGCGAGTTCAACTCGCTCTTGACCGGTTTATTTTATGTAATAATCGTATTCAACATGTGTACGCGTTGTGAGCCAATTGCCTTAAATACACAAAGACCATAATATCTCAGTCCGATAGCCTTTATTTACAATTTTTTTCCTATACGCCAGCAACTACCAGCTTTGTTAACGCAATATTTTTAATATCTAAAGAAAAGTCGGTTCAAAAGAATAATCATTAAGGTGAAGACAGTCTTTTAATCATTTGGAAAATTAAAAATTCCATAAATGTGCATTGATTGCAAACAACTGATAAAAATAATTTATAGAATGGAGTGTGCTTGGTATTTATGTTGGTAGTTCCATTGTTGAGAATAGCAATATTGAAGAGAATTCACTTTAAATTAAGAATAAAGCTTAGCTTGTGGAGTTTCTTGGAATAACAATTTGTTGCTCGTAATACTAGTACAAGCGAACATCGGCATTTCTTAGTAGCTTCAAGTCTAAATATAGGTTGGTAGACTGCAGGGGCTTTGACAGTTTTTTTAATCACTCTATTCAACGTGCATTAAAAACGGTGTCTAAAAACGTAAAACTTAATTACTGACTACCTACGTATCTGTGGTAATTTCCAGACTTAAAATCTTATTATATCTCTATAGGTACCTTCAATTTTAAGCCTAGCAATTCAAAAGAAGCGTTTTTAGCCCGCTCCCGATGCCGTACAAAACATAACATTATTAAAAGTATGAAAATTTCGTATCGTTCTATTTTAAATTTCAATAATTAAACGCGAGTCATTGCTGTCGAAAAGTTCTATAAAACTCTGTTTTCGTCACTTCAAATCCCATAAAATCCTATACTTCAAGCACAAAGTTTCACATGACTTAAGTAAACGTATGTTTCATAATTTCAAACACAAAGTAATCTGGCTGGCCGGGCCAGTGTAACAGGAATCGTGTCATGGCGGCAGCTTACGAGCTGTATCGAAGTTTCCGAGAGGCCGTACACGCTGCCGCCCCCGCCGCGAGCCCGCCCGCGCCTCCTCTATGGCCCGTCAGTCGCTGAAGACTCTCCATCCCGTCGCCGCGTCGGTACATAAACGTGCGCCTCCGCACTGAGTAACCGCCCGTTACTAAGTCACGCGACTTGTCGGACCGCCAACCGCTACCGCGACGTGCTTGTCGTACCGCCAACCGCTACCGCGACGTGCTTGTCGTACCGCCAACCGCTACCGCGACGTGCTTGTCGTACCGCCAACCGCTACCGCGACGTGCTTGTCGTACCGCCAACCGCTACCGCTGTGTTTGAATTAAGTTTCTAGTCTTACCGCTACTACTTTTGATCGCTGATAACCGCAATCACTGGGCTACTTCCCTACAAAGACGTAAGTTAACTCTTCATTATTTTTAAGGCTTTAGCAATTTTTGTGATTGACGTGGATTTTTTTGAGTCGGAAGTTTCAGTGTCTGCATTAAGCTGTAAATAAAATAATGATAGCTCATTTCATTATTGAAATTTAGCTGCGGCTGCTTCAATAGTGTGAAAAATTCAGGATTTCAAATTCAGTACATGCATATTATCAACAAAATAAAAGTGGGTTCAATAAGTTTTGAATATCTTTTACCGTATAGCTCAGTTTTAATATGGTTTCTTCAAAGCATAGTTGTAGATGTTGTGAATTCGTAGCTCTGGAAAGAAAATCTTGTGTGATCTAATTATAGTAGTTGCTATGGTTCTTTGTTTCAATATTGATGGACTGCCACGCGTAAGGAATTATACTTAGCGCGAGTGTTTTGAGGAAGATGAAATTATTTACTACATTAATAAGTTATTTTGATTCTTGGATGATTTATTTATGGGTTTGTATATGATATATTGCTACCTTGATTTCTATTTACAAGAGTTGGAAGTTAAAATATATAATACCTACTTTCAGCAAAACGGGTTGGTAGGAATACGTTTGTGAAATGTTATACAGGTTTCTCGTAAATGAATGGCGGACTAAGTCGCGTGTCGTCACTACGCGGTTAAGAGTGCTGCGGTTTCGAATTCCGTGTTGGGCAATTTGTGTGAACAATAAAGTGGAGTTCCAGTATGTGTTCTTTATATAAGTAGTTTTATGTTGCCAAATAAATAATAATATATGATTTATGGATCGCCAAAAGTTTTGTCCTTCCAATCCATTCAGGATTTATCTAGGTACGAGCGTTAGTTATTAAATACAGAAAAAATCCTTAAATTTTAGTCATTGTTACCAATGAGTTTTCAATCAAAAAATATATTTCTATTCCAAAGGTCTTTCTTGCCATTTGCATATAAATGATTCTCAGTGCTTCGGGACACAGGTTTTCAATCGATGACTGCACGGATGGTTTATTGGCATTAGCAGCCACCTTACCGGTTAACAGGTATAAGTATCGGCTTTATACCGATGACAATAGATTCAATCCAAACTTTCGAAATATTAATCTGAATCTCAGAATTTTGTCGGATCGGAATTGCATTTTAGATTTTGCGGTGAAATTGGCTGATCCTCTACGCATGCGCAATGTTTAATTGGCGAAGATTGCACGTATTTTATTAATTTGGGCCGTAAGTGTTGTTCATTCCATCCCCATACGACACTTCGTGTGATCCACAAATCGTAGTTTCCGTATTTTATTTATATCCGTTGAACGATTATGTAAATCCACGACACATAAGAATTTCCTACAGTGGGCGTAGTCTTATTTGAAATATAATTTTCTTTTTTGTATATTTCTGATCCATATAGGTAGGTGATTATATTAATGACTGTCCGTCGTCCAAATATTTGAAACAGTTGGGTGAAATTAGTATTTGATACTCGGAGCTTCAACCTGAGTGTATAGACTACTCTTTACTCCGACGAAGCAGTCAGGGACATTAACTACTTGATCGATAGGTCAGTTATAGTTCACCATAGTCTTATCAATAGGTTAATCTATTGACCAACCTTTATCTAGGTACTAGCGCGAGAGCGGCGCCCAACATGGGGCCAGCATCATGCCTGCCGAGTTTTAGCGTAGTCTACCGTATCGCTGAATAGGACAGTGTCTACGGCGCCGTAGCTTATGTGTATGCTACGGCGTAGCAAACATTACGTATTTAAAATTATCGACTTCCGACCATCACCCGCTGATAAACTTTCTCAGGTAGACATGAGCCTACCTCCTGGCACTCCTCATGGGCTATCATGAGCTTTGATATATAGTTTACATTAATTTTATAATCAACTAGCCGAACCAACTAATTTGACTTTAAATATTCAGTTCGAATTAGTATAATATTAATATAAACTCGAAATTTTAAATATGAGGCATGATGTATGATACACTTCATTCTTGCTTAGTTATATTTTTTGGCACGTAAATGAATAGTCTTGTTGATATTCCGGGGACCGGCGACTTACAATTGGCTAAGTGAAAAACTGAATTTCCAAGATATATGCCACAAAGTTTAGTATATAAATAGCTATATTTAAATAATACTTTTGATATGAAGCATATTGCTTTCAGCTGTTATTTTTTTTTCTATTGCATCGATGAGATGTATACTCAAAAAAATTAAATATTAAATGAAATACCTCGTTGGTCTCGCGGCATAAATGTGCGCGTGGGATTGGGAGGTCTCGGGTTCGATTCCCGGGTCGGGCAAAAGTGTTACTGGGTTTTTCCGAATACTCAGTAGCAGCCTGGAGTCTGGTGATGTGCCCGGTAACGACAATTGGCTCGCCCCCTATTACGTGGAACTAAAATAAATCTGGCGAAATGTGGGTGTAATATTTACACCTCTGCCTACCCCTTCGGGGATACAGGCGTGAGACTATAAATAAATAAATGAAATATTTTCTGTCATTTTAATTAAATTTTGACCTGTGCATCTGTTGTATATCATAATATTGTTAGCAAACATACATATGTATATTAAGTCGTCTATTCTGGCTGTCGTGAAGATCATTGACCGTCATTTTGACGAGTTAGTATTAATTAGTTTTGCATAAACTGACATTGGTCTAAAATTTAGATTAATGTCCGTTTAAAGTTTAGACTCTAAAGCAGGGAATATCACTATCCCTCAAGTTAGCGGAGACAGTCCCTCTGTGGAATTCCTACATATTATAAAACAAAGTCTTTCTTCTGTCTGTCTGTCCGTCCCTATGTATGCTTAAATCTTAAAAACTACGCAACGGATTATAATGCGATATTTTATATTTAAAAAACCGCATTATAATCCGTTGCGTAGTTTTTAAGATTAAAGCTCCCTCTTGAATCATTCTATCTACTGATAGAATGATTCAAGAGGAAGCTTTTATGCCTAATTGACGCGAGCGAAGCCGCTGGCGCCATCTAGTATCTAATATCCTCTCAAATCTTATTGGACTAGTAGGCGGATACGGGGCTCTAAGGCAAAAAGTCTTGGATGCCACTGGGGTAGTGTAGAAATGATGATAATGATGTTTTATGAAATGTTGTAATCTTCCTCGTATTTTTTTTTTTGTATATCAAACAATTTCTCATATTATTATTACAGAAAAGTAACACGATATATGATTGTTTGGTGGCAAAATTGAAATTATTTTATTTTGGCACAAGAAATCAGGAGCCCAGCGTCCTCTGGTGGGGTGAAATTTAACATTTTACAAACCCTGAAAAGTATTTATAACATACTAATCCAAATACTGACAGGGTCAATATTTTGCGAGACATTAAGTCGAGAATGGATCCAGACCTATAATTTGAATTGTGTTCTAGCCTAGAATGATTACCTACCTAGAAGTTTTAGGTAAACTATTTGATACATTACGACCTTGCTCAAGATTTCGTAGGTTATGCCAAATGGTACGACGCATAGCCGATCCCCACACATTTTGACACGAACTCAATTATAATTTGCTTTAAAAATCTTTTCTTTACAGGCAGATCTTCAAGAATGGCACCTCGCAGACCGTGCCACCCAATTCGACCAATTCCCTGTAAGTACATAGTGATAATCATTAATATCAAATAAATTAATAGTTAAAAAAACACAAGAAAAACACGCTTTTATAAATACACGTAAAAACAAAAAAAAATATGGATCGTTCAAGTTGTTTATATCTCTGGGCTGAGGGGTAAAATAAAATACCTACTTATCCATGGGGTTATAGGGCATCTAAAGAACATATAGGCGGGGTAAATGCATCGATTTTGCACTTAATTAGAAAAAATCCATACTAATTTTGAGCCTCAATATCTTCTGAACCAGTAATTTCCATGTATGGTGCCGAAGTAAAAAATGTTTGTAGTGATTGGTACAACATGGGATTTCAGTTTTCGTTAATGGTCTTTTAACACTCTGTATATACACACATCAACAAAGTCTAGGGATATTTTATATTTCATCAAATATCTAAAAATCTATGAAGAATTTTCTGATACAGTAAATAGAAGAATCATAGATTATTTTAAGGTCTTTAATAAAAATAAAAAACATTTCGTGTTTTTTTTTTGTTTTAAATAAAAAAAATATTTTTTTTAATCATCATGGAAAATTAGTATGATAACAACAAACATTTCTTCTTAAAAAACTATTAATTTTAATAAAAATGGAAAAAATCTTGTAAAATCTAATCATTAATAATCAGTGTTGCCACCTCTTACATTGATTACACATCGACATCGATTGTTAATACTTAAAATTAAATTGTCAATGTCTTGCTGCGGTATGAGGTCCCATGTCCATTGCAAGTGTTCGTAAAGTTGTTGTTCAGTCGTCAAATTTGGTGGAAAATCTCTCAAAGCTTTTCGTTGTAACATGTCCCAGGCATGCTCGATAGGATTTAAGTCGGGCGACTGTGCAGGCCAATCCAAAACTTGAATATCGTGCTCTCGGAGAGCGGTCGATACCAGCCGCGCCGTATGGCAAGGAGCATTATCGTGCATGAGTAGAAATTCATGGCCTATTTGAGTTCTGTGTGGGACAATAACGGGCTCTACTACCTCCTCGTGGTATTTTTGTGCAGTCATGCTGCCTTGGATCCAAACGAGTTGGGTTCGTCCGCCAAGACGAATTCCTGCCCACACCATGATTGTCCCGCCTTGGTATGGGTGGACCTCCTGAGGGTGCCGTAGATGGCTAACTCTCCCTGGAGCTCTCCAAACGCGTGTTCTTCGTGAATCCGGGTGAAACCCAAACCGGGACTCATCGGTGAACAGCACCAAAGACCATTGTTCGTCACTCCATGGTAAATGCTCCCGAGCCCACGAAAGCCGCCGACCGCGATTGCCACGTCGCAATGCTGGAACACGCAATGGTCTTCGAGCATGAAGATCAACTTCATGTAACCTTCTTCGCACGGTTTGGTCGCTTACCAGCAGCTGGTGGTCCTCCTGGAGCCTTTGCACTAGTTGCAGCGCTGTGATATTGGGTTGTCTTCTGGCGGTCATTTGGAGAAATCGATCCTGTCTCTGCGTAGTAACACTATATCTACCTGTGTGCTGTTCGGCCACATCTCCAGTACTGCGATAACGTGACCACAACCTTGATATCACATTTTGACTGGTATGTAGGGCCTCAGCAACGACGCGTTGAATTGCACCATTTTCTAACATGCCCACGGCTCGTAACATTTCATCTCGACTCAAATGACGACGTGACATGACTTTTAAAGTTCGTACGTCACGTTAAATTAAAAAAGAAAAACAATTAAAAACCCTTTTCATTAATAATTATAATAAAACAGTTTTAACTTTCTTTAATGTAACGAATTACTAGCAAATTTGCCGCCATATTTTGTTTATTATTTTGTTTTTTTTCTTTCCATGTTCAAATTTTGAAAATAGAATAAAAGAGGTTTTAATCTGTATATAAACTTTTTGTGGAAACTAACAAGGTTCTAAACTATAAACTCGTAAATAATTTAGGATTAAGATATCCCTAGACTTTGTTGATGTGTGTATATATAAGATTCCGAAATTATTATTCGGTATTTTTTTCAAATAAATATTAGATAATAATAATGATAATAATTAACAAATACAAGCAATAATACAAGAAAGACATAAGCAAGCGTTGTATTTGAAATAAAACTAAGCTGTATACCTGTCCAAAAATTTGCAGAATTTGGTAAAAGTAAAATTATATGCTCAAAAAAGACACTCCTTCTTCCGTGGCCTACTGCGTCTCGCAGCATCATTTGCAAGAAGAGCACAACTGAGCACTGAAGCACGTTATAAAATTATTACAATTCGGGCTGGCCGGCGAGGGGCTGGTTGGCCGATGAAAAACTATGCCGGCCTCCGCTAGCGTACTGGCCGCCGGCTGCAAACCGCCGCGTCGGAAAATAAAAACTAATTAATTTGTGACAAACGTCAACACTTGTATATATTGTGTTTATATAATTTTTATAGTTTGTTATTTTAAGTGTTTTAAGTTTTTAAGTTTTCTGGATTATGTCGTGCAACGTTGGCAAAAGTGTTGCAGAAATAGGTGCCAGTCTACCTTGCACATCGACAACGCTGGTGCGCTGCCCTATTTGCTCCCAGGCACGTTATTTTAAAGGTGAGCGGGGGTTAAGGGTACATTTTGGTAAAGTTCATAAACACCAGAATGTACCTTCTGGCCCCAATACATCAATACACAATAGTATACACACTGAGCAAATAGTCTCCTGCGAAATTCCTTTTTGGCAATATTTGGGTAAATTAAAAAATTCAGTTCCGATTATCAAACGAATTCCCCGTGGCGCAAGGCCTTCAGTGGCTCAAAATCTAGCACAGTGCATAGGCCTTGTGGTACGGGAGAATTCAGTGACGGCTTGGGAGCAACTTTTCACTTTCCCTTACAGAATTTTACACGCACAAGATGATCGGCTATCAAAAAAAACACTAACAACCAAAATAAAAGAAAACTGCAATGTTTCGGCGTCAAAATTACTGGACTATACACCCAAACCATACCGTAACAGTACTATCTACCACCACGTAGAAACCAAACTAAGGGAAGGTGACATCAGGGGAGCGTCCAGACTCCTATTTAGCAGCGATGTGGTGGCGCCTTGCTCTGCAGACACACTCGCGAGTCTCCAGAGCAAGCATCCAGCGCCAGGGGATAATCTTTCCTTTCCTGACCCACCTGACTCTGTTTCAGATTGCCTCAGTATTACAGCCAAGGACGTAGTTGCAGCCGTTTGCTCCTTCCAAAGCGGGTCTGCTGGTGGCCTCGACGGCTTAACACCACAGCATTTAAAGGATCTTGTGTGTGCAAGCGCCGGGTCGGCCTTAATTAATCTTATGCTCTCCGGTAATGTGAACGATGCCATCGTCGATATTTTGTATGGCGCAAATCTGTGCGCCTTGAGGAAGCGAGACGGTGGCATTCGTCCCATTGCCGTTGGGTGTACGTTCAGGCGTATGGCAGCCAAGATTTGCTGCCGCCATTATAACACCTCCATTTCTTGTAAATTTCAGCCACAACAGCTGGGATTTGGTTCCAGAGGCGGCTGCGAGGCTGCCATACATGCCCTGTCAACATACCTTGGCTGTAATAAGGGTGAGGTTATCCTGAAGGTAGACTTAAAGAATGCCTTTAACTCGGTTAATAGGGACACCTTGCTGACACAAGCTAAATTAGAAACACCCGAAATTTTCAGTTTTCTTTGGCAGTGCTACAGGCACCCTTCAAAATTGATATATAAGGAAAATGTTTTGGAATCCGCCGTTGGCTGTCAACAAGGCGATCCGCTTGGACCACTACTCTTTAGCTTGGCCATTCACCCAATTATCAAAGAGCTAAATTCAAAATTTAACATCTGGTACCTGGATGACGGGACCCTTGCAGGTGACGTAGACTCAGTTTATCAAGACCTGGCACTTCTAAAATCGAAATTTTTATCCATTGGCCTAGAACTTAATCCCAGTAAATGCGAAATTTTCATTAACGATAACTTAGACAAATCCGATATACTTTCCAAATTTCAACATCTTGCTCCCAATATTACTCACGTTGAAAAAAGTGCTCTTCGCCTCCTTGGGTCCCCAATATTAGACGAAGGTTTCGATTCATTTATACAAGAAAAAATTCAAAATTTTAGTGATATTTCAGACAGGTTACTCAAAATTAATATGCATTCGGCTTTTACTATTATCAAGTATTGTCTTTTTGTCCCTAAATTTACACACGCTCTTCGATCTTCCCCTTTTTGGAAAAACCCATCTGCACTCGCCCAAATTGACAAACTTATACAAATTACTTTAAGCAAAATTCTAAATCTGGCCCTGAACGACCGAGTGTGGCTACAGGCGTCCTTGCCTGTACGCCTGGGCGGCCTTGGCGTTCGCAAAATTACTGACGTAAGCTTGCCAGCATTCCTGTCCTCGGTCCACAGCACTGAAGAATTGACCAGGAAAATTTTAGCACCCACACTGGTCAATTCTGAGGTGCCGTGTAAGACCGATGCCATGAATGCTTGGAGAATGGCTTGTCCAAGCACCGAGTTACCCCGATTCCCATCTTCTCAGAGGCAGTGGGACGGGCCGCTTTGCAGCGTGGTACGAGAAAATCTCTTAAGTACGTCGTCCAATGCTGCAGAGCGTGCTCGTTTGCTGGCTGTGGGAGAGTGGGAGTCAGGGCTTTGGCTTCAGGCACTGCCATCGTCCAACATAGGTACCATGTTGGACGATACGACCTTCCGCATTGCTTCTTGCCTTCGTTTAGGTGCGCCATGTGTTTCTCCACATCGCTGTCACTGTGGAGAGGCTGTCGACAGCCTTGGTCACCATGGTCTGTCATGTAGCAGGAGCGCAGGTCGTATTTCACGACACGCCAACCTCAATGACATACTTCGTCGGGCTCTTGTCACCGCTGGCGTTCCAGCCCAACTTGAACCTCAGGGCTTGGCACGCGACGATGGTAAGAGACCAGACGGTATGTCGTTACTCCCATGGAAGCTGGGTAGGCCTTTGGTGTGGGACGCAACATGTGTCGACACCCTTGCGCCATCTCATCTTCCTAGCACAGCGGGTTGTGCGGGCGCTGCTGCTGCTTCAGCGGAGACTCTCAAAAGGCGCAAATACATAAATCTAGTAGGGGATTATGTATTTGAGCCGTTTGGAGTTGAAACGTTGGGACCATGGGGTCCAAGTGCGAGATCTCTTTTTAGAGATCTTTCAAAGAGACTTGTTGACACCTCGCGTGACCAGAAGGCTGGTCTGTATTTGGCACAAAAGATCAGCATTGCCATACAACGTGGCAATGCTGCCAGCATTCTGGGCACGCTTCCAATTGATGGCGATGTGGAGGATTTCCATGACGCCCTTTAAATTCTGCTTTTACTTTTTTTTTTTATGTATTTCCTTTTATTTGTTAGATTCCGAAAAGAAAAAAGACAAGATAAATAGCTCCCGACCTATTCTGGCTGCCAATTTTAAAATCATACACAATAAAAACATAACAACGGTACAGTCATTGGAGGAGTTCGATGTACATACGGTGGCACTACATTATTATACATCTATTAAATTACATAGGTGGCTTAATTACTAAAAGTTTTTTGCATCATGTAACTTTTACGGTAGGGCAGAAATAAAATCAAAAAGTTCAAATGAATACAATTTTATCTCTCCCATAGTTATAACATGGCTTTCAGATAATATTCGAAAAACCCTGATGTATACTAAAGCCTGTTTGAAAATATTTCCAATTCGGACACAGCATTTACGTGGAAACCAGATGAGAGTAAATGGCTTTAAATCTGTATGTACATACTTCGTGTGCCTCAATCTGTGTTAGGTAACCAATGTCGCTCGAACATCACAACATCGCATCGGCTTACGAGTTCCAGCAACTATGGTATCTGCAACATTTTGTAATTTTCATAACATGCGGTCTCCTTCTGAAGCTTATATTCGTGTGCAGTTATGCAATTTCTAAAAATACCAGCTGTAGTCTTGTAAAATACATATTGAGTTTAAAGTACTGACAAAACTTTAGTACTACCTCACCCTTCCTTTTTCTTAGCTAAGCAATGGAGATCTAAATCGAATCAGCCCTAAACTTAGCTACGAGTATGGCATTTTGATTAGCGTGCATAAGTTGCTGTAACGTGCATGTATTAGAGAACGCAGGACAAGATAGTAGTGTCCCATTGTTTATGGCACAGCAGCACACGTGCACTTCAGATTGGATCTGTCTATCAAGCTCCACCTCAGCAAATCACCCTTTAGAACAAGATAGAGAGGATTACTCCGGTAGAGAACAACACTATGCCATTGTGACACTGATATACATTAGCACCGTCGGATGACTAGCCTGTACTGAATTTATCAATGTTATCTGCCAATTCGGAAAGCTAAATGGCTCACATGTTAATTATTTAGGAACTAATAATGGCTAGTACAAATGAAACGTAACAAACAAAGTAAATATAGGACTGGTTTTACTAGCGGATGAAAATAATAGATAATAAAAATTTGGTACAAAGCAATGTCTTATAGCACAGATAAAGAAAAAAAGCCGTAAATTTTGTAAAAACTTTTTTTTATTAATTTTAAAGTTACTGCTCCTTTCCTCATGAATGCGACAAGTTATTGAATTGAAATTCTTATCAACTACTCTAGTCTATAATACCTTTAAACAAATTCAAACTTCTATCTCAACGCAATAAAAAGAAACAGCAATTTTACTATATTTTCAAACTCGCAACTACTCGTAAGGGAATCAAAACCTCCAGGGTACTTCCAGTGAACTCAGAATCTTGAAATTTGGTATGAAGCAAGGTCTTATAGCACGGATGAGGTTAAAATTGCGAGAACCGTACATTTTTTGTAACATCATATAATTAAAATATTTTTAATAACTTTAAAGGTACTACCCATTTCCTCATGAACCCGTAGAGGTATAAAATTGAAATTCATATTAAATGCTTAAGTCAAACCTAAAGGTTACTTCCAGTCGATCTAGAATCTTAAAATTTGGCAGAAAGCAACGTTTTATAGCACATAGGAAAACATTTGAAAACCTTAAATTTTTAGTTACATCACATATTTTTTTAAATTATTATATATACCTACAGGTTTGTACGGAACCCTCGGTGCGCGAGTCCGACTCGCACTTGACCGGTTTATTTTTATATGCGGTGTAAGGGACGGTGTACCGAAAACCGACACCAGTGATTCAGTACATGATACTGAGGCCATTGGCGGCCGAATTAATATAATGTTATGAAATACAAGCTATAGTCGACCCGCATTAATATTTTTGTAAAATTCCAAGAATTAAACATGTAGGTACATGGTGCGTTTACTCTGACGTGACATCATCGACCGTGGCGCGCGGCCGCAGCACAGTGAGCGCACCAGTACATCGTAGTGCTGCCGCTACCGCCCGCCGCTGTAAGGCCGTAACAGCTGATAGTGTGGGTTTGCGTGTTCCTATTTACATCACAATTTTTTGGAACATTGTTGGGTTCTTTCGGCAAATTCGACCTCCAAAGGTCTCATTATAATGTACTGTATCACTGGTATCAGTTTTCGGTACACCATCCCTTAGACCCAGTATAACAATGTGTTGCGTACCGTTAGGTCGTAGGTCGGGCAAAAACATAAGGATTTGCTTTAATCGTTTTTTTGTTCCGTTCAGATCCGTTTGCAAAATATTTAGCAAAAACCATTCATTGTAAATTAAACCCTCCTCTATCTTCTTAACAGTAATATTTGGATGTGTGATAAATATGTTTTATAGTGACATATAATAATTAATAATGAAAATTGTAACACCTCATTAGACTTTACTAAGACTAAGTAGTAGCTGATTAGCTTAAACTTATGTTTGCAAGCGATAAAATTAATAGTTTTTAATCAACTTCAGTAGTTAAGGACAACTACGGAACCCTAAATTGTGCATGGATTGTCATGCACTTGTCCGGTTTTTTGAATAACTGTAGCACTTTATGGTGTTTAACTATATCATGAAATACCTCTGAAACCACGTATTTTCTAAATACTAGCGCTTAATATAGAGCTAAGCTACTACTTAATTATGCTAATAACCTAAACACCATAGGTCAAATGCTGCTTTTTAAGAAATAATATGTAGAGTTTATTAACGACCAAAAAATTAAATTAATTTTAACATAAAACAATTATAACTAGGTACTTATATACTACTTACTACTAAAATTAAATTAAAATATTAAAATATAGATACAATACAAAAAAAAAAAAAAGAAAAAAAATAAAAAAAAAGATATATGTAATTATGTATGTCTAAACAGCTGGTTGTGTTCACTGGTATATTTTATTTTATATTTTTCATATACTTTGTTATTAACTTGTATAATTGTTGAACAGTGCGTGTAGCGCCTGGCCAGATGTTCGGTGGAATGCTGCAGCCCATGCCTGATCCTGAGGTGCCCGGTCCAGTGCCAGGGCCAGGCCATGGGGCCGGCCCAGCACCCGCCCCAGCGCCGGGCCGTATGTCGCGACCAGCGCCCGGTGCGATTCCCGCCGGTCTCGCGCCCGCTGCTCCAGCACCAGGTGCGGTGTCTGCGGATCCCGTGCCCCCTCCAAGTCGTGGCCCAAGGCCCGCCCCGATGCTCCGTCAAGTGCGGCGCCCTGACCGGCGCCCAGTGTTCCGTGCAGTGCTGGGTCGCGGCCCAGTTCACGCGCCACCCACTCATCCAGCGCAGCCGCAGCACCGGCTGTGTCAGGTGTGCGCGTCAGACGCAGCCGGCATATACTATGGTGCGTTCGCGTGTCGCGGATGTGCCTCTTTTTTCCGTAAGGCGGTGTTGGCAAACGCCTTTTATGTTTGCAACGGTCGTCCGATAGGTGCCTGCTGCAGGTGCAGGTGCAAATCTTGCCGGCTGGCTAAGTGCCACGAAGTTGGTATGAGGAGGGAAGGTGAGATAATATTTGTAGAATGTGCGATGTGATTGCCAGGCCTAAGCGATGGTAGCTTATTAGCTTAAACTTTACCTTAACTTATTAGTTGGATGGATATGGACTCTACTAGTATTGCACTATTGAATCATGTTCCAGCACAAGCACATTAGCGCTTAGCCTACCGGCCTTGGTGTTTCTCCTTAAAAGTTAGCGAGTGTGTGGGCACTTCTCTTGTAGCTAGTTTTATTATAACACCTGTTGCCAACTTTTCATAGTGCCAGCTTTAAACTCAGTAGAATTTCATACAAACTTTCAAAATTAATTTTACCTGCTTAGAGGAGGCATATAAAAGGTGTGTTTCCGTTGATGCGGAGTAAGATTTGGAGTAATATGGGATTGGCCAACTCACAGATTGCTCTTCTCCACTCTGTCCAGTTCCGCGTTAATGGAAACGCACCCTAAAAATCCTTAATTTGTGTGTGTGTGAGCGTTATGAGAAGAACCTACAGTCCAAACTTCATGTTTCTAGCTTTCGATGAGCTCTGCGATGCTATGACAGCCAAGACAAGTATTTGTATATAGATAGTAGTATTATATATGCGAGTGTTGCGCAGCGAATATTTCTCAGTAAGTTTCACACAGCGAGTAATGTCACTCACACAAGCACACAACATCGCCTATTGTTTGATACAGAGGTCGGCGCGGCCCCGGCACGACCCCGGGAGCATATCCGCGAGGGCGCTGTTATGGTGCAGGCCGCACAACAATTTCTAAGACGACAGGCTCCAAGACAGGACTTTATAGCCATGGAAGTAAGTATGCAGCATTCATGTCCTGGTTCACAGTGACGTCAGCGGGAATGTCATTCGCCAATGCCAGTTACCTAACTCAGCCATTCCTATGATATCCCTGTCCTTGTAAATTATGCTCAAAGATTTTTATTTGCTACCGTTTGTGTTATAGTATAGTAACATATTATAAAACTCGCTGATCAAAGGTTGTTTATGATGTTAGCTATCTAATTTTGCGAGTTTACAGAGGCCCAATCAATGATGTTACAAAAGTCAATAGAAGTAGATACGTTATAGGCGTACCAAAAGCAGGACGCTAAACATAAGCCAGTTGGCAAGTCTGACATATTATGTGTGTGGGAATTCGCGAGCCGGCGTCAAAGTGAAACTGACACAGCTTGTCAACCGAAAATAAAATATGGAGTTATCGATGTGTGCGTTAGTGTACCGGTTCTACGGATACAACGAAGGTAACGTATCTACCTCTTTCTTGTAATATCATTGTGCTTATTTTTCCTAATTATTTTTGTTCGAAATGTAGTTTCGATCTAATGACAGTGTCATACTCATGTCACACATGGTTTTCTGAATATTTGAATGTTATTGGAATGTTATCGTGACTAGATCGTAAATTGAATAATGTGTCAACGTCGAACTATAGAAGTCCATTTAGACGATAATGACATTAAATTAACAGAAAACCGATTGTGAATCAATTCAAAATCTAACCTCATTTCGTTCAAAATATTAGTTCCATGTTATATAAAATACCAGATTTCTCCTGGTATTTAGCGAATATCCCGTATATTATAATTAAATACATTATTCTAGTTAAATTAAATCCGACACGGAACTAACAATCGTGCATTTTTTCGCAGTATGGCTACGCTAGATATGGCCACGACATCTTAAGATTTCACGTGTTCTTTGAGGGAATTCCTCTAATAAATATGGTTGTGGAGGACGTTCTCCACAACGTCTTATTCGGACGAGCGCCTTTGGCGCATGTGGAAGAATTTCAACAGTTTGCATGGAGAGAGCTGAACGAGAGACGGGTGGCTGCTTATCATGAGGAGTTACTGAGGCAGCACGAACTTCCGGTTCACTACATTCACCACAACGCAGAGGCGGTGCCTCAACAAAGACCGTACGCACATCAGCACGCTCCAGAGCCTGTACACATGGAGCCCTTTGAACAACGATACCACCCTGAATATCTACATCCTAACGGTTTGTACCCACCACGACAACCATCGCCCCAAGGTCCAGGGCTGTAAGTGTATTATTGTAGCTAAAGTGTTTAAATAACATCACCGGTGACATGGTACAGAGGAATGATATCGATGCCTTCCGGCCAAAAGGGGGTAAGCGACATTTTTTGCGAAATTAACTTATATATATGGTTAGAATCGGCTTTTTTTCCTGCGTCTAATGGTCTAAGTTTCGTGGCTCTAGGACAAACTTTTTGTCGCTTAGGCGGTAAAGGAATTGAGGTTCTAACAGTAAGTTTTTCGTCATAAACGACAGTTATTTTTGGTGTATTTTGTATTATGGTGGTTGGATAAAAATAATATTTCAAAACTGTGATATAAGCAATTTTGGCTTTAATTATTTTTTTCTTTTCTTGAACGTTAAGTAGTTGGGGCTGTAAATATTTTTTTGTAAAAAATACATTAATCAAATTTTACTGGAATCTTTGTGTTCCAAACTTTCGGTTAGAATATTAGGGCAGTTTCTTTGGACAAAATATATGTCATTTATCACATTTAGGTCTCATTTCTGTGACTTTATTTGGCGCTTATTTTTATTTTCCCTAGTCACCAAATCAATCATCGAAGGCGCTTAGGATAAATCATCCAAACTTATGTCACCTTACATTGTCGCTTACCCTTTTATTCCCTCCCAAAAAAAAATATCTGGTATGGTGGTTAGATAATAAGGTAAATCAAAGGTTTGGCGGTTAGCTTACAGAAGAATGAAGCGTCGGTTATCACACTCTTTCGTTCGAACAAATTGTCGTTAGCGTTTCACAGCGAACATTCACCGCGGCGTAAGCACCTCCGTGCTTGCGAGTCAGTTTGGCGCGAAGTTTTTCGAAGAAAATAAAACGGTAAGATTCTTTTAATAGACTTTTATATTCATCTATAATTGTGTATTCTAATTAGTTATTTTAAGTTTTAAAGGTAAGATTCATTAGGTCATTATTTTGCTATCTTGTTCAGACAATACTGAATGGTTAAATAAGTACCTACAGAGTTTTTGTTGGCTGCCCTGGCTTACAATCATAATCAAGGTTGCGAATCCCACTTTGGGCCAGCAAGGAATTATTGGATTTTTTTATGAATTCTCAGTAACAGTCAAGAGTTAATCCTGCGACTGATATGACTCTGTTGTGTCGAATTGCCTATGGGACTATGAGAGTGAGAGAATAAAAACTGCACGTTTGTTTTGCACATATATTAGCGCACGTTGGTAGGTCCCTCTTTTGCAAATTGTTATTCTGCCTCAAGATTTGCCGTACCGTAACTGATTTAACATGTGTCAACATCATTGTTTTATCGATTGAGTGAATATATGGGTGAGTGCGAATGAATGGATACACGGCAAAATTGATAGTAAGAACCCTCTTTGTGGAGTGGCTGGAGGTCGCCATGGTGTCCTCACCTTCCGCGTGACGCATGTCTTTATCGGACACGGTTGTTTTGTGTAGTTTCTTTGCTGTGGAGGACTCCCCCAGCAACGGACGTCGCGAGGCGATTTACGGCAACTGTAGACGCGGACATGCCCGCGGACGATGAGGACCAAACGCCGTCATACCTAAAAGTGGTCCTTAGGTACGACATTTTAAGTTTATATTTTTTGTCATACCTAGAATGTCAGCATGAATGTATAATAAAAGACTAACTTACAATGAGTAATTATTGTTTTGTTCAATTTTCTAAAATAAAGACTGATTGTGGACAACTTCTCTTTTTTTAATTCATACGTTAGTCGGTTAGCCTGTTTAAAAACTTATATAAGTCTAATGTACGTATGTAAAGATGTATTTATAATTTTATAAGAATTAATCACAATGTGCTTTCGCATTGTATAAAAGAGCTTATTGTATTTTTTATACATAATTAACTTATTACAATTTCCTTGTTCTTCTGCCATTAACCAATAGCCGGTTATGTCATATTGGCTCCACTAGATGAACAGAAAAAGCACAGGTATGCTCTTTTTCTTCAACAGAAATAAAACAAATGGTGCAGTTAAATCATTTGGGTTGGAACTCATTAATTGAGTTGTTTTCATTTACGACGTTTTTTCCTGTTAGTATAATTAGGACCATTTGAGGGTAAGCGACACTAAAAAGTGTTAGGCGTGTGATTTGTTTTAATTAACAATGTCATTTCGTAGAGACCTAATCAAAAACTATATAGTTACATTTTGAAACTTTTGGAACTTACAGAAAATTTTCTATGATTTTTTTCACTTATTTTGAACTTTAAACTACTCTCCTGTAAAGTTTGTAAAGTGGCGGTTAGCCTCTTTTGGCCGTAAGGCATCGATATATTGAAATTAATTATAGGAATGATGTACGTAGGTGTTAAGGACGTTGAAATTTGCTTCAACAGTGAGAAGTTGTTTATATCGGTTAGAATCACGCCTTGCTGGGAGTTCAGACTCAACATTTCTAAAGAGTATTAAATATGTGATAATTTTCTAAACATATACTTCTGTAGTAAAACTAAAAGAATGAGAAGCGGTGCTGTAGCGTCAACTGAGACGCTTGTAGAAGGTATTGTGAGATATTCAACTGTGTCCAGTTCGGGCGAGGCAATGAAATTGTCGGATTAAAACTACACGGTGATTGACAATAAGGTCTGAGTGATCTTCGTGGTTTTAGTTCGCTACCATAGACGTGGTACCCCAGTTATGGGATACAGATTAAATTCATAAGTCTTAACACCAGTAATATTCCATAACGTTGGAATTTATATTAATAATATGAATAAAGCTGAAGAGTTTCTATGTTTGGTAAAACTATTTAAACTAGCTAGTATTATAATAAATGTTATTCGGTTCGCATGCCTAAATAGTATCTTTCCCTTAACATTGATGTTGTGTCAATTATAATAATTATAGCCGTGCGCGGTACTTAAAAATAGTGTTCGAATTTGCTCTTAGTAGACTACCTAATTTAAAGACTCAGTGACTGATCGTAGTGAAGTGAGTTGTAAGTGGACATCAAGCTTTACAAACATTCGTAGTGACAAGTCTGAAGTGCGCGACGCACGTTTTAAACTTACCTGTGATCAATGTTCCGTGTGACGTAGCCAACTTTGCTGTCTAGTCATTAACAATTAACTATATAAATATAAGTCGTTTCAGAAAAGATACGCATACAAAATGGCGAGTAGTTTTGAAAGCTTTGACTGATGGTACTTACGCACTTCAAACAATTTTAGGCCAATTTTATTTCCCGAGATTTATTTAAGCAGACCTAGGTCAGTTTTAATGTCAATAGCATATTTTCAAAGAATTGTTTGTCTAAATGAAGCAACAGCTGACACTCAAATCTTCTAGATAAATTTGTTTATGATTTAAATACAAGGCAAATTTTATTTTTGTGTAAGGTATGCGTGATAATGATAACACTAGTGTGCAAGCGAGAGGTCAGAATTAGAGCCGCCATTTTATATTTGTTCCTTTAAAGCGTTTTACTATTTACATGTTATAATACTAAATATTATTGTGACTTGTGGTGTACACTAAACAATTGTCTATCTATCTGTTATATGGTACAATGTACTATCACTTATTTTATTTACGTTAAAAGTTTGCTATACAAGCGTTGTGTATAATATCTAAATTGTAAGTGTTGTGTCTACTGTGATAAGTGTTTAATTATTAGCTAGTGTAATATTTTAACATTCCGTCTCTTAATTATTATCGTAATGTAGAATTTGTATTTTTGTTTTGTAACCTATTGATCTCAAAAATCTAGTCAGATTGTTAATATTTTAAAGTTATTTTCCTATTGTTTTGTGCAATCCGAATTAATCTATTCATATATTATAGTTATATTATGTTATTGCTTGGTTATTGTTCTAAATATTTCATAAAAATGTGTTATCCGATTCCGAAGGTAGTGCCAGATATTATAGCCGATCTGTTTTTGTGTACTTGGTGCACATTGGAGTCAATGCATGACAACTGTGCAGTTCACACTCTTGTTAAATGAAACCAAGCAAAACCTATATTTGGCGTTGCTTAAACCTATTTATACAGATTTTATTATTTATATAATATTTTTTATATTGCTGTTTATATTTCTCTAATCATAAGATAATTCATGTTGTTCTTGTTTAAGTGCTTACTGTGCCGATCTAAATGTGATTGATGTGATGAGTGTTATTGTTCTGATGTAAGTGTTCATTTAATGTAAGTACTTAAATAATAATGAGCAGTCAAAATGACGTTTTATTTTTACCCCTGCCAGAATAAATATTAGATGGATTTTCCACCACAGTACAGGCTATGCCTAGGCCATGTGGGGGATTGGAATGTTTTGTTTTGTAAGCCTGAAAATGTCATTTTTTTTATTTAGAAAGACAACTCCCGCACTAGGAATAAATCCTGTGTCGCGGGGAATTAACAAACATACAACCAACGGACACAATGAACACCCAGACTCGAAACAACAATTTGTGGATCACACAAAGTGTTGTCTCGTGTGCGAAACGAACCCACAACACTAGGCGCAGTGTCAAGCGGCAAGGGGGCCGCTTAGACCACTACGCCAACCATACAGTCAAAAAATAAAGATTTTACTTACTTACCATGAATGATATTGAAATGATAAAGGCACCGAGACTGATGACTTACATTGGCAAGTATAATAAGAGAAAGGCAAGCTGGTATTCTGTCAAATCTGGCTGGAAGCGATCCGGAGTTCCAAGGTGAGAAGTCTTGGATGCAACATGAATTAACCTCGGGCGATAATGATTATTGGTAAGTATAATAATACCACAAGAAACCTAACACACAATTATTTATACCAAACTAGCTAGGTCTTCTATTAAAGCAATACCATAACTATGCATATTCTTAAACACGTAATATCGTAGATAAACTAGACATAAAACAAATAATCACAATATTCATACAAATATTTGTCATGTGTGGGATGAGCAGTCAGGGCCACAAGTCGGTAGATCAAGTGGGCAGTTACACTTGTAACTGCTTTTATAAATGGCTCGGATTACTTAATCTCAGGCTATTATAAATGGCGGGAAACTCAACATGAATCAACCCGTGATAGTCCTTTACTTCTCCTAACATCGTTTGTCCGAAAATATTATCCATAACATGTTTGCTATAAAATATTATAAAATATAGAATATTAGAAGTAAAGATAATATAACAAAATTTGAATTTCCTCATGCTTTCTGAACTTGACAGAAGAGAAACTTGACTTTTAAAGCTTTGACTGATGGTACTTACGCATTTCAAACAATTTTAGGCCAATTTTATTTCCCGAGATGTTATTTTAATTTTAAGCAGACCTAGGTCAGTTTTAGTTTCGATAGCATATTTTCAAAAAATTGTCTGTCTAAATGAAGCAACAGTTGACACTCAAATCTTCTATAAAAATCTGTTTATGATATAAATACAAGGCAAATTTTTGTGTAAGGTATGCGTGATAATGATAACACTAGTGTGCAAGCGAGAGGTCAGAATTAGAGCCGCCATTTTATATTTGTTCCTTTAAAGCGTTTTACTATTTACATACATGTTGTAGTTTCCAATAGTATTATAATACTATATATTATTGTGACTTGTGGTGTACAATAAAGAATTATCTATCTATCTGTAATATGGTACAATGTACTATCACTTATTTTCTTTACGTTAAAAGTTTGCTATACAAGCGTTGTGTATAATATCTAAATTGTAAGTGTTGTGTCTACTGTGATATTTATAGTGTTTAATTATTAGGTAGTGTAATATTTTTACATTCCGTCTCTTAATTATTATCGTAATGTAGAATTTGTAACTTTGTTTTGTAACCTATTGATCTCAAAAATCTAGTCAGCTTGTTAATATTGTAAAGTTATTTTCCTATTGTTTTGTGCAATCCGAATTAATCCATTCATATATTATAGTTATATTATGTTATTGCTTTGTTATTGTTCTAAATATTTAAAAAAAAATGTGTTATCCGATTCCAAAGGTAGTGCCAGATATTATAGCCGATCTGTTTATGTGTACTTGGTGCACATTGGAGTCAATGCATGACAACTGTGCAGTTCACACTCTCGTTAAATGAAACCAAGCAAAATCTATATTTGCCGTTTCTTATACCTACTTAAACAGATTTTATTATTTATATAATATTTTCTATATTGCTGTTTATATTTCTCTAATCATAAGATAATTCATGTTGTTCTTGTTTAAGTGCTTACTGTGCCGATCTAAATGTGATTGATGTGATGAGTGTTATTGTTCTGATGTAAGTGTTCATTTAATGTACTTAAATAATAATGAGCAGTCAAAATGACGTTTTATTTTTACCCCTGCCAGAATAAATATTAGATGGATTTTCCACCACAGTACAGGCTATGCCTAGGCCATGTGGGGGATTGGAATGTTTTGTTTTGTAAGCCTGAAAATGTCATTTTTTTTATTTAGAAAGACAACTCCCGCACTAGGAATAAATCCTGTGTCGCGGGGAATTAACAAACATACAACCAACGGACACAATGAACACCCAGACTCGAAACAACAATTTGTGGATCACACAAAGTGTTGTCTCGTGTGCGAAACGAACCCACAACACTAGGCGCAGTGTCAAGCGGCAAGGGGGCCGCTTAGACCACTACGCCAACCATACAGTCAAAAAATAAAGATTTTACTTACTTACCATGAATGATATTGAAATGATAAAGGCACCGAGACTGATGACTTACATTGGCAAGTATAATAAGAGAAAGGCAAGCTGGTATTCTGTCAAATCTGGCTGGAAGCGATCCGGAGTTCCAAGGTGAGAAGTCTTGGATGCAACATGAATTAACCTCGGGCGATAATGATTATTGGTAAGTATAATAATACCACAAGAAACCTAACACACAATTATTTATACCAAACTAGCTAGGTCTTCTATTAAAGCAATACCATAACTATGCATATTCTTAAACACGTAATATCGTAGATAAACTAGACATAAAACAAATAATCACAATATTAATACAAATATTTGTCATGTGTGGGATGAGCAGTCAGGGCCACAAGTCGGTAGATCAAGTGGGCAGTTACACTTGTAACTGCTTTTATAAATGGCTCGGATTACTTAATCTCAGGCTATTATAAATGGCGGGAAACTCAACATGAATCAACCCGTGATAGTCCTTTACTTCTCCTAACATCGTTTGTCCGAAAATATTATCCATAACATGTTTGCTATAAAATATTATAAAATATAGAATATTAGAAGTAAAGATAATATAACAAAATTTGAATTTCCTCATGCTTTCTGAACTTGACAGAAGAGAAACTTGACTTTTAAAGCTTTGACTGATGGTACTTACGCATTTCAAACAATTTTAGGCCAATTTTATTTCCCGAGATGTTATTTTAATTTTAAGCAGACCTAGGTCAGTTTTAGTTTCGATAGCATATTTTCAAAAAATTGTCTGTCTAAATGAAGCAACAGTTGACACTCAAATCTTCTATAAAAATCTGTTTATGATATAAATACAAGGCAAATTTTTGTGTAAGGTATGCGTGATAATGATAACACTAGTGTGCAAGCGAGAGGTCAGAATTAGAGCCGCCATTTTATATTTGTTCCTTTAAAGCGTTTTACTATTTACATACATGTTGTAGTTTCCAATAGTATTATAATACTATATATTATTGTGACTTGTGGTGTACAATAAAGAATTATCTATCTATCTGTAATATGGTACAATGTACTATCACTTATTTTCTTTACGTTAAAAGTTTGCTATACAAGCGTTGTGTATAATATCTAAATTGTAAGTGTTGTGTCTACTGTGATATTTATAGTGTTTAATTATTAGGTAGTGTAATATTTTTACATTCCGTCTCTTAATTATTATCGTAATGTAGAATTTGTAACTTTGTTTTGTAACCTATTGATCTCAAAAATCTAGTCAGCTTGTTAATATTGTAAAGTTATTTTCCTATTGTTTTGTGCAATCCGAATTAATCCATTCATATATTATAGTTATATTATGTTATTGCTTTGTTATTGTTCTAAATATTTAAAAAAAAATGTGTTATCCGATTCCAAAGGTAGTGCCAGATATTATAGCCGATCTGTTTATGTGTACTTGGTGCACATTGGAGTCAATGCATGACAACTGTGCAGTTCACACTCTCGTTAAATGAAACCAAGCAAAATCTATATTTGCCGTTTCTTATACCTACTTAAACAGATTTTATTATTTATATAATATTTTCTATATTGCTGTTTATATCTCTCTAATCATAAGATAATTCATGTTGTTCTTGTTTAAGTGCTTACTGTGCCGATCTAAATGTGATTGATGTAATGAGTGTTATTGTTCTGATTTAAGTGTTCATTTTATGTACTTAAATAATAATGAGCAGTCAAAATGACGTTTTATTTTTACCCCGGCCAGAATAAACAATACATTAATTTTTCCGATTTTTCCACCACAGGACAGGCTATGCCTAGGCCATGTGGGGGATTGGAATGTTTTGTTTTGTAAGCCGGAAAATGTTTTTTTTTATTTAGAAAGACAACTCCCGCACTAGGAATAAATCCTGTGTCGCGGGGAATTAACAAACATACAACCAACGGACACAATGAACACCCAGACTCGAAAAAACAATTTATGGATCATACAAAGTGTTGTCTCGTGTGGGAATCGAACCCACAACACTCGGCGCAGTGTCAAGCGGCAAGGGGGCCGCTTAGACCACTACGCCAACCATACAGTCAAAAAATAAAGATTTTACTTACTTACTTACTATGAATGATATTGAAATGATAAAGGCACCGAGACTGATGACTTATATTGGTAAGTATAATAAGAGAAAGGCAAGCTGGTATTCTGTCAAATCTGGCTGGAAGCGATCCGGAGTTTTAAGGTGAGAAGTCTTGGATGCAATATGAATTAACCTAGGGCGATAATGATTATTGGTAAGTATAATAATACCACAAGAAACCTAACACACAATTATTTATACCAAACTAGCTAGGTCTTCTATTAAAGTCGAGACAACCATGTTTTAGGTATTATGCTCGACACCAAACTACAATGGGGTCCACATATTGAAAGGCTATCGGGCAAACTCAGTTCTGCAGCTTATGCAGTTAAGACAATTAGACGCCCAACAGATTTAGAAACAGCTAGAATGGTTTATTTTAGTTATTTTCATAGCTTAATGTCGTATGGGATTCTTCTCTGGGGGAGTGCTGCAGACCTAAATACAATATTCGTTCTACAGAAAAGAGCTGTAAGGGGAATTTATAACCTCGGTCCAAGAGTTACTCTAAGAGAAAAATTCAAAGAAATAAACATTCTAACTGTTGTATCACAATATATTTATGAAAATCTGTTATATGTAAATTTAGTAAAAAATGTGATATACATTCTGTAAATACGAGACACAAGAATAATCTGGTAGTTCATAGCACTGGTCTCCACAAAATAAGTAGCTGTTTTATGGGGCAATGTATAAGCTTTTATAACAAGCTCCCTTATAATTTAAGAAACTTATCTATAAATAAGTTAAAAATTATTGTTAAAGCGAAATTATGTTCAAAAGCATACTATAAAATATCTGAATATAAAGACGACCAAAACGCTTGGGATTGAGCTGTTCTAATTCGGCACACAAAAATAATTGTATAAAATGCTTTTTTTTTAATGACGTTTCGTAAGTACTTGCAAAGTTTATACGAAATAAAGAAGTATTTCATTTCATTTCATTTCATTTCAAAGCAATACCATAACTATACATATTCTTAAGCACGTAATATCCTAGATAAACTAGACATAAAACAAATAATCACAATATTCATAAAAATATTTGTCATGTGTGGGATGAGCAGTCAGGGCCACAAGTCAGTAGATCAAGTGGGCAGTTACACTTGTAACTGCTTTTATAAATGGCACGGATTACTTAATCTCATGCTATTATAAATGGCAGCAAACTCAACATGAATCAACCCGTGATAGTCCTTTACTTCTCCTAACATCGTTTGTCCGAAAATATTATCATAAAATATTATAAAAAAATATAGAATATTAGAAGAAATATTAGAATTTTCGGACAAACGATGTTAGCAGAAGTAAAGGACTATCACGGCTTGATATATCCATAACATGTTTGCTATAAAGTTGAGAAAGCATGTCGCACTTCAAATTTTGTTATATTATCTTTACTTCTAATATTCTGTCATAATATCCAAAGGCATAATTTTGTATGAAATAAAGTCAATGTCATAAGTACTACTACATACAATGTGTATGTGTATATTATTCCAAGTGCACCTTGACCAAAATGGTTATTTCTAAAATATTTGCCAACAAATAGGTTTTAATGCGAGACGAATATCTGTAAAACCGACTCCACATGGTGCCCACCCCTCAAGTGTATTTTGAAATCGCGTAGGCGCGTAGGTGCGTAGGTACGTAGCCGTAGCCGAAGCCTCGAGTGGTAGTCGTCTGCTACGATTTGAATGCGCGAGGCCGCCGAAGATCCGTAGCGGCGGATCTATATTGCTCTTTCATATTTACTATTTATCATTCATTGTATCACTTGGATTTGGTAAAATAATAAAAAGTGTAAAGCAAAGCCAGATAATATACATATAATTACAGAAAATGAAATATAGGTACGTTAAATAATTAAGGTAAATCGGAGAGGCCTTGTCCACTAGTGAACTACGGAAGACTGTTTGATGGATATTTTTCCTGGGACTTGTCTGAACCTCATTCCCACTACTGTATCAGCAACAATGACCATTGATCACAACGAGATTTGACACTCGTGAAGTAACAGGGAAAGTCAAACTGGGTTGCGTAACGTTGTGCCTAAAACAAGGAAAGTCAAGGAACTTCTTTAGAAGTATATATTGGAGTTGGAAAATAAACAAGCAGATGATATATTTATCGACATACCACGCTTGCGATTCCCTAACACATGCCAGTACATCGAAAGTGTGTCAAGTGGGTATTGTTTTAACATTTAACAGATTCGCAACAAAAATAAATTATATAAGTACGTAATTGACGGGATTCAATTACGTACTTATAAAATTTATTTTACTGGGAATTAAGCACGGATACAAATTATAATGATACACAAGTGGTACAAATAAGCACTTGACACGAAAAATATATACGAAATAATAATATCTCGTGTAATCTTATTTTAAAGATGCTGGAAAATAAACAACTATCTTACAGGACCGCACAATGCGCCGGTCTAGAACACCCCACCGGTGCGTTCTGATCACAGAAGAATAACTGAAGCATGGAAGGAACGATATTTTTAAGAACAAATTGAATATAGCTACACTCTTCACTCATATGATAAATTTGAGTTGCCAGAAGAAGATGGCACTATGTTTGTCAGTTAGGGCTAAAGACAATTTGAACACAAATATCGTAACTTTTTAATTTAATAGTGACTGAGCAAATCCGCTATCGATATCGATTAAAGTTTCAATATAGGTTCAAAATCAAACGGACTTGTAAAGTATATTATTTATATGTTATACATTTTAAATTCCGTAACTTTATGTCCACAGCAGTCAGAACGCTAGTTGATGGACAGTCTTTAAATAATTATTACACAAACTTGCATTTTTAAACTGAACTTATATATTTTTGTTTCAAATGGGTACTCAGTAGCACATAATCTTTCGAGGCGTTATTTTCTTATTTTCATGGTATTTTTCTTTACGCATCAACAGCCTTTTCAAGTCCACTGCTGGTCTTTAACCTTCCGTGGTGGAGGTTTGGCCTACTATAATACCACACTAGCCAGACGTATTCGTATAGGTTTTATTTCGAGATTTCCTTCTCTTGTTTCTCTTAGTCGCCTCATACGTCACCCTCGGCATAAATGTTTATTTATACTTATTTATAGTTAGTTTTTCAGCTGTAATGAAAGCTGTAAGTGGGATTAATAAATATTAAATAAATAAATCATCACCCCCTACTCTCTCTCTAATCTCAATAACATATTCTTATTAGAGAAAGCAAATAATTAAGATAAAAGCAAAACTCATAGCTTAAGCATTATGATAACTGAGAATGGCATATCCAAATTAATTCTTTACAAGGATAGGAGATAGTCGACATGGATTTTATCAAGCAAAAAACATAAAAAAATACTTAAAATAGATAAATCAGACAAAACCTTGAATAGTGCCCAAAGGTTTGTTATTAACAATAATCACTTTATTGAAATTTTCTCATTACATAGTGTAGGTAATACAAATCTATGTGTAAAAAATGTATGTGCGGGATCGGACACTTTTCGGTCATACATGTGACATACAGAATATTTAGAGAGAAAAAAAATGTGGCTAGACTAGCCCTTCGATTTTATCTTGGGATCGGCACATTATTAGTCCACTAGTCGAACAAGAAAACCAAGTTTTGGTCTCTGGGTAGATGACATTTAACAAAATTTCTTTCAAATGAAGATTCCCTTATTTTGATGCATATCCACTCAGTAGTCGTGACTATGAAAGCAGACAATTCTTATCAAACCTTCAAATTACTGTCCTTTAAATATTACTGTCTTTGTAAAGAAAGATCAGAATTTTTCTATAGGTGCATTATTTTTTTTTGTAATATGATGGATTCTAACAAGCTTCGGAATTAATTACTGTTGCTGATAGTTTAAATAATAGCAAGTAATTATTTAAGCACTCACACTGATATGTTTAGAAGGGAGGAGCCATTTGTCATTACTATAAAAACATTCCGCAGTAAAATGCTTGGAACAAATTCTATGGTGCTTTCTAGGCACCCAATTTTCTCCACGACATACTGCAGCAATCCACTTATTTTATAAATCTTTTTCACGTGCACATATAATGTAAAAAAAAATAATGAGGTAAAAATATACGGTGGATAGACTTATCGATAAGATTTTTTACAACACTTGAAAAGTCGATATAAATATTATACGACTAAATTCAAAATCATGATAAAACTGTTATAAAAGAAAAAATCACGAAGGTTATATAATTTGATGGCGTAATATTGTCTAAATTGTATCTTACACGTCAGTTGACTGTGTTCAATTTGGGAGTACTAGGACGGTCTCTATGTATATTATCCAATCTCTTTGGTTCTGATAGTGATAGATAGTGTCAATGATTGTGGCCCTGGCTTACAGATGAAGTCTAGTGCCCGTAAGCGTATGACGTCTGTGCGTCCTGGCAAACAGTTTTCGATATAGTTGATTTCGACAGCGATTGTCGTCAACGATTTTTGTCACATTTTACTGGTGTTTTGACGTATTGTATTGAATTGGAACAATCGCATGCAACTTTAAGAGTGAGTTATCATTTCCATTGTTATATTGAATTTGAAGAACCTCAAATGTTAGAGGAACTGCGTGGGTTCGGTTTGATTTGCAAAGTTGTAAGTCTAGGCGTAGTTGTATTAAATATTGTACGAAAGATGATAAGGAATCTTTATATAAATGTAAGGAGTCTGAATTATATTTTAATGTTGTTGTCAATTGTGGGCACAGTGTACTGATAAGATTTGTTTTGATGATCCTTTTGTTATCGAGCATAGGTTTTGTTATACATACATACATAGACTCACGCCTGTTTCCCGGAGGGGTAGGCAGAGACTACGGAACGCCATTTGCAACGATCCTGACATACCTCACTTGCTTCACTCACTCCCATCAAGTTTCTCATGCATGCTCTTCTGTTAAGGGTACTTCTGACTTGTCCTTTTTTCAGGATGTCTCCAATCTGGTCAGAGAACGTCCGCCTAGGTCTTCCCCTTTGTCCTGTTCCATTCACACTTGCCTTATATATCTTCTTTGTCAGTCTATCGTCATCCATCCTCTCCATGTGCCCAAACCATCTTAACATGACTTTCTCAATGCTTGTCACTACATCTTCTTTTACCCCACACCACTCTCGTATCACACAATTCTTTACTCTGTCGGTCAGAGACACACCACACATACTTCTCAGTGCTCTCATTTCTACAGCATTTATTTTACTTTCAAATCTCTTCTGCCATACCCAACTTTCACTACCATACATAAGGGTAGGCACTAACACGCCTCTATGCACAGCTAAACGTGCCTTTTTGGACACGTTTTGACTGTTCATAAACGCTTTCAGAGCTCCATACACACTATTACCTGCATTAACTCTCCTTTCAATATCTTCTTCATTCTTACCATCTCTTGTAAACAACGTACCTAAGTAAACAAACTCATTCACTTGTTCCACTCGCTGTCCATCGATCAAAACATTACAAGCCGTAACGCATTCCTCCTTTTCAAAAACCATAACTTTCGTTTTACTTACATTCACTTTCATTCCTTTCCTCTCTAACGCATCATGCATGATTGCTACCATCTCCTGCAACTCCTCCGCTGAAGATGCAAGTATTACCTGATCTGACATTTGACGAGTAACCCATTCATCCTTAATCCGCAGTCACTATGTTTTAAATCTTGCAAACAACTGTCCATCAAGAGGTTAAACAGCCACGGCGACGCTACACATCCCTGTCTAACACCTTTGTCGGTGGTAAACCAGTCAGTGTATGCCCCGTTTATCCTCACACAAGCTCTAGAATACTCATAAAGGGATTTCAGAGCTCGAATGAGGCTGCTGTCCATCCCATTCATTGACAGCACCGACCACATTTCATTCCTCATCACTTTATCGTAAGCCTTTTCCAAATCCAGGAATGCGCAATAGACCTTTTGACCTTTGGCCAAAAACTTTTCGGCTATGCTTCGCAAGGAAAACACCTGATCCGTACATCCCATACCCTTTCGGAATCCCGCTTGTACATCCCATATTTTCTTGTCGGTTACTTCCATAACTCTTTCAATAAGTACCTTTGCATACAATTTGCCAACAATGCTGAGAAGGCTAATGCCTCTATAGTTTTTGCAATCTTGTTGCGAGCCTTTTCCTTTATAAAGAGGCACAACTACAGCTGTGGCCCAGTCATTAGGTACTCGGCCGGTGGTCCAGCACAAGTTATATAACCGCTGCAACTGACCAACTATGATGCCCTGTCCAGCCTTCAGCATTTCGACTGTAATCCTATCATATCCTGCAGCCTTACCTACTTTCATACTTCCCAGTGGCTTCACGATCTCATCCACGCCAATAACGCTTTCATCATTGCTATCGTTACCATTATTTCAGCTATCGGTGTCTCTATCGCCGACCTTTCAAATAAACTTTCAAAATACTCTTTCCATCTCTTCAGCACGCAAGATTCATCATTTACTATCTTTCCATTCTCGTCTCTGATGGATGTGTGTTCTGAGGATTGAGTTCTTCCTCGAACTGCACGAACAGATTTCCAGAAAAACTTAATGTTCCTCTGGAAATCGTCAGATAATCTGCTATCAAACTCATCTTTCTTTTCCTCTTTTTTCCTTTTAACCATTTATTTCACTATTCTTTTTGACCTAACAAACTCCTTTCTTGCTTCATCTATGTCTACACTCGTTGCTTTTCCCATTCTTTCATTTGCTCTGGCAGCCAACCAATCTGACCAAGCTTTCTTCTTCTCTGACACTGCTGATTGTACATCCTTGTCCCACCATGTATTCTTAACCTTTCGTATTTTCCTTCTCTTGATCACACCACATACTTCAGACGCTACACATACTACCTCTTCTTTAAAGGCCTGCCATAATTCTTCCATATCATTTATACAATCGAACCTCTCAAATTTTGCTATCAATCTTCGTTTATAATCATCTTTCACATCTTTCTCTTGTAGATTTTCTACCTTAATTCTTTCCAAGACCCTATTTTCATTACGCTCTCGGTGTCGCCATCCTTTAAAGAGCCCACTTATCCGGCTCAACACCAAGAAGTGGTCTGTGTGGATGCCGATCCCTCGATATGCTCTTGTATCCAACACATTCTTTCTCAATCGTTCATCTACTATCACAAAATCAATCATACTTCTTCTAACATTTTTCGCCTAACTTCTAACGTTTTGTTATAATTTTTTGCAAAAGTTTTATATAGATGTGAAGTTGGCTGATTGCGATTTGGAGTTTAAGACAATGCTAATGTGTTATAATAATTGGAGTATAATGTGTGTTTCTGGTGGAATTATTTTATTAAAGGTTCTGGTTTAAAGCGTAAACTTACGTAACTTTAACGTAGTTTTAAATTATTATTAATTTATTTTAGAGGTTTATCGAGCAATGAGATTGCTATTTTATGTGAAAGGTATAGAGACAGAGAGCCTAAAGTTAAAATAAATTAAGATGGATTTGGTATCATATCACGTATGTGCAGTGAATGATAAAACCATATTTCTTGCTTATGTAGGTACTTCTTTTTTACATCAACATAGGGAAATGTTGATGTAAAATAGAAAACACTTATTTAAGGCCTCTTCCTTAAATAATTTGTTCATATGCCATATATTTTTAGTTCGCTATGCGACGTACCTACATTTTCCTTTAACAATAATGTTGAAGTAAAATAGATATTTAAGCAAATAAAATTAAAAATATGATGTCAGAGCACTCTTTTTCCATTAGTGTTACTAAAAATTAAATACATTATATAAAGCTGCTGACGACGCTTGAAGGGTAGACAAAGGCAAGGTGGAACGTTTTGCGATCGCAACAGCAACGTTAGCATGTAGGCGGCTCAAGAACGGTCTGTGTGGAGAGTCTTGGTCTTATAAAATATATTTACTGCCCGCTTTGAAATTATTTTGCAAAAATTCAATACTGACGCCTTAAAACTGAGAAATATAATCACAGTACTCAGTCACTTGTCACTCAAATCATCAAATCAAATAATTTAACCTAACATTTGATAACACTCCGGTTGACGACAAGAACTTTCACAATCTTTGTATTTTCTTTTAATAAAATACAAAGATAAAGTTGTATAATATTTTTAAAAGCTTCGATACTCAGCCTTTCAATTTCTTCTGAAGCCGCTGTGTGCCCAACTTTAGAGAATATGTTTCTTATAGTGTTGATACACCTGAGGATTCACCTGTAACAGAACAGCGAGCATTCGCCGTTTTTTGTTTTGTCGGACTGAACAACGAACAGAGCCGAACATTGAAAGTATAGGGTAATTTCGCCTGTTCGCGTCCATCCCCCTATTCGCGTCCATTTTGCGGACCTCCCTTTAAAAATGCTCGGAAATAAGAATACTAACACACTAATAAAATGAAAAGTCAGTATCGCCAATACCTCGACGTATAAGAGACACGCATAGTGCAGATGCGCGGGATATAAATAAAAAAAATAGTGTGCAGCGGCGTGTTTGACGGTAAGTATTTTATTGTTTTATGTGAATTTTAGGATACATAGCTGTTTCTAGACATTAATAACGAAAAGACGAAAAGTATGAATTATGAATTAGCTTGTTTTTTTTATAGTTAACAATTAAAATTCGGTGTTGTAATTCGCGTCCACCTTGGACGCGAATTACAACACCGAATTTATAAAACTTCCACTTTGCGTTCACAATGGACGCGAACTCGTCTATTTATGATTTCTTTAGGTGTTTATTTTTATGTGATTTAAATATGAGAGAGAAATTGGCATTTTGTTTATTTTAACATTAATAGTATGCAATTGTAATGACCAATTTGCGTCCACATTATTATGATTGTAATAAAAGATACAATCGATATAATAATCGATCACAAGTGGACGCAAACTATACCTGCAAGGGATAATATTATAGCAAATTGCGTCCATATTTTCATGAAATAGAAATGATCGCATAAATACATTCTATATATTTTTTTTGTATAATTTAAAATGTATTTTTGATTAAGACTGAGTTTCAAATTGAATTATTACGTTTAATTTCTTTTATTCCATATTTTTTCTATTCAAGATGAGTTCTTAGGAGACAAGAAAGAAGAAGGAAAAAAAATACAAAAGATGATTAATTATAGAAAGCGTTTTGTGATATTCGTGAGAAGAAGAAATCGATAAGACAAATATGTACATAAGTATTTATTTAAAAATTATGCTATTCCGAAGACCACAATATTGGACAACATGTATCGTTATTTTTTTATCTTTGATTTTAAGTTCCATCGATGTTGAGAACAATAAATAGTTATTTATAGTTTCTATAAAGTAATTTAATAATGATAATAATGTAGACTTTTTATAACTTTAATCTTAGATGTAGAAATTGTCAAAAGCCAATCTTTTTTTAGATTGTCTTAACAATATGACCCTTATATGTTAAGACTAAGCTGGTGGACGCGAACTGGTCCACAGGTGGACGCAATTTGGATTTTTTGGACGCAAACTGAGTATAATGCCATATTTTGAAGATCGTCTATTTAAAAAAAAAAACACAACTAGTTTCGAACAAAACTGAAAGTGATTATTAAAATAGACTATAAAATGAACGCATTACATAATTTTTTCATTGAATCAAGTTGCTGGAACATTTTTATTTTCTCCTTCAAACTTGCCAACTGCACTAAATGGACGCGAACAGGCGAAATGATTCTATTTGCTTTGACGCACACTCATCGAAGCGCAATATTGTCGCCTGCGGTTACTCGAGGTGTCATGACGCTTCCGCGAAATGTTTTTATGAGTATAATATAATTCTTACTACACAGATATAGATCGCTTATTAATTATCTGGTTGTCAGAGTCGGCTCTGGTTAGTTTAGGATTAGATTGTCCTATTATATTATTATTATTATTTTGACACCATTAGTGTGAAAATTCGGCCTAGAAGAAAGTTCATATCTCAAAGATCTTTGAGAAAGAGAGGTTTCTTTTGAGGAGCTGTAAAATGTCGTTAGAGGTGCAATGTATAAATTATATACTATTATTTGCATCATATTTGACAGAAACGAACCCGAGCTCCAAGGCGAGAAGTCTTGGATGCAACATGAGTTAATAGACCAGTGCAGATACGTTAGAAAACGGTAAAAAGTAAAATAAAACTACAGTAGGATGAAACCCATTGGAAAAGGAAGAGAATATAGCGATCATTAAAGGAAAAATAAATTACGGACGATCTGAGGTCGGGAAGTGGATGGGGTTGCGATTTTAAGGGTAAAAAAGGGTTTATCTCGATTGCAAGCAAAACTACAAGTCCTACGGGAAAAACGTCAATGGCAAAGTTGTAGGTAATAAAAAGATCTACAACTTTTGTATTTACACTATTCACACAACGTTATAATTAATATGAAAAATTCAAATAACTAAGTTTTTGTTTTTTTATTTTGAACTTTTACAATAGTTTTTTCTTTTACACGAAATTTGGTGAAAACTTGAGTTTTTATGATCCTAATACACTGTAGATGTATTTTATTTAAAATGTTTATTTTTACGCCTTATTTTGACTTAATATCGAAATAAAACCCTAATTTTCAATTGAAAATTCTCACGTCAAAATATTAGCTTGGCGTTTTGTTCGTTGAAATCTCTACTTTCTGATGGTGTGAATAAAATATACATTACTAAGGTAAACGTTCGCAGAAAATGCAAAACAATGAAACAACCTCGAGAACGATTTTTTAATCATAATGTACAATTTTGAGATATTTATTAAAATTAACACTTTAATTACTCGAAAAACGTAAGATTCCATGCTACATTGATAAATAGGAACTTTAAAATCGATATATACAACTAAAATTAGCAACCAAATAAGTTAATATTTAATAAGACATCTACAATATTTTGAGAAAGTCATAGAATCTTCTTTAAATTATAGCGTAGACTCCTGTTCATTGCTATTTTAAGATGATGTATATACCTGAGTGACCCATAGATATTTTGACGTGAGAATGTTCAATTGAAAATTAGGGTTTTATTTCGATATTAAGTCAAAATAAGGCGCAAAAATAAATAGTTTAAATAAAATACATTAACAGTGTATTTGGAACATAAAAACTCAAGCTTTCACCAAATTTCGTGTAAAAGCAAACACTATTGTAAAAGTTAAAAATAAAAAACCTAAAACTTCGTTATTTGAATTTTTCACATTAATTATACATATATTAACGTTGTGTGAATAAAGTGTAAATACAAAAGTTGTAGATCTTTTAATTACCTACATCTTTGCCATTTTTCCCGTAGGACTTGTAGTTTTGCTGGCAATCGAGATAAACCCTTTTTTACCCTTAAAATCGCAACCCCATCCACTTCCCGACCTCAGATCGCCCGTAATTTATTTTTCTTTTAATGATCGCCACATTCTCTTCCTTTTTCAATGGGTTTCATCCTACTATAATTTTCTTTCGTTTCAAAAATTATCTACCCTGGTCTATAAGCTGGGTCGATAATGATCATTGGTAAGTATCGCTCGCATCATCCTCGCATCTACCAGTAGTAGTCAGGGCCACAAGTCAGTAGATCAATAGGGCAGTTACAAGCAATCTCATGCTATACATAGCTTCGTTAATGCATTTTTAGGGTTCCGTAGTCCACAAGGAACCTATTATATTTTATTATTAAAAAAAAATAGTCCACAAGGAACCCTTATAGTTTCGTCATGTCCGTCCGTCTGTCTGTCTGTCCGTCCGCAGCCCAGCTTAAAGACGCCTGGTGCTAGAAAGCTGATATTTGACATGAATATAGACAGAAGATATTGCAACAAAACTATAGAACAAAATTTAGGAAAATATTTTTAATGGTATCTCCCCTACATATATAGTGGGGTTGAATTTTTTTTGGTTGAGTACCCCATTATGTGGGGTATCATTGGATAGGTTTTAAAAAAATATTATTAGTTTGCTCAAATCATTTTTCGATCAAGTGATTGGTTTGTCAAATATCAAGCTTTGAAGTGAAAAAAAATGTTAGACTCAACCCACCCCTCTGCCGGCTAAACTATTAATTTGGAAGAGGTGAAAAAAATCACAAATGTAGTACATATAATATAACGAATTTAAAAGGAAAACTATCACGGCTAAGTAGACATCACTAGTTTACGAGTAATCGTCGGTTAACTTATAAATACCTATTTCTGTGAGTTTACAATGGGAGCGCTGGCTTAATCTTAAAGATATACGTACGGCCATTATGGGCAACTACGGAACCCTACATTGCGCGTGGCCCAACACGCACTTGGCCGGTTTTTTTATTAGTTGATCGTGGACAAACTGCAGGTGGAGGAAACCATTGGATAGGTGATATTACTTCATGTGCTTTTTTGTGTGTGTGGTGAAGGTGGACCGACTATCTTATTAGGATCACGGGAGGCAGATGGATGCAGTCGCCTCGGGATAGGTCATGTGGAGAGTCTCGGGGTCGCCTATGTCCAGCAGTGGACGTATTTTGGCTGATGTGTGGCTAACCCAGAGTTAGCCGTCGAACATTATAGACTGCCTGATTCGCTATGTCTAAACGATTGATGTATGAGAGACAGGAACCTCAGTTACCACGTCAGGTAGTTAACTATATATGCTTGAAACGCTAACAATATTAGGACTATAGGCGCTACAGAACTACCAAAAGTTAGTGAATGTCACGTCTTCATCTACTTGGAACAGGCAAATTTCTATGATTAAGTAGAATAATACATAAATAAATAATAGTATATAGTGCTATAAGTGGAGTAGTAGCTAAAATCATATAGACATTGCACCTTTAATGAAGCGATTCTTTACAGCTCACTCGCGCCCACTACCTATTAACGCTACCGTATAACTCAATATTGATACAAAGCGAAGAGCGTGCTAACCTGCCATGGCTTTTTATATTGACGTTAAATAATAGGTATGTGACGTACGATTTTATGGTCAAGATGCGATAAGTTAATCGCTGTCTTGGAGAGCAGCCAAGACTTTGCGCCGTGGAGTCTGAGTCCCGTATACAATAGAATAAGACAAAAGACGGGTAAAGACAAAAGAGTTTTAAACTAGATTTTAAAATTACTTGTATCGACCATTTCGTTCCTAAGAAGTGGAAGTTAAGAAAAAAGGCACTCTCATCAAAATAACAAGCATACCTAATCATTATAATTACTTTAATATTATGTTAATATTTACCACAATATTTGGTCCTAGTATTTTTAAACCTTCATTTATATCCTCATATAAAATAAAAACTAAGTTAAAAGCTTCACGAGCTGTAAACTAAAAGCAAAAAACTGAACCATGGTTTAATTAGCTTTCTAGTTAGGTACTTACGATTAAGCGGACCCAGGTCTGAAACGTGTAACTCTTGGTTGAAACCGGGACAACGCTAGGACGCTGATGAATATTATTTATTTATTTGATGAAACCAATTTTCAAAATAATAAAAGGCAAATTAAAATAATACTTATAAACAGTGACCATTTTACGGTGAAACGAGAAAAAATAACGTGTTAAACAGGTGATCGCATTTCCCCCCCGTGGGATCTCCTCTTTGTCGTGGTGCGGGGGCTCAGTAACCGTGGATTGGTCACCCGCGGTGAAGCTAAAAGAGATCCCGGGAGAGGACGCTCCGCGTGGGCTTATAGGGGCCTGCGCAGGATGTGTCCAACGGTGCGGGTGCGGGTTTTTAATCTTGTTTCAACAAGTCAATGTACCAGTAACCTATGTTACGCTGTGGCCACTAATAAATCATAAAGATACGGGTACATCCAACTATTGACTTATGTTCGTGCTGACAGCTCCATCTACTCTGCTGTGTCTTTGCAATCCTGAGAGCCCTAGTGCTTTTTCTCGGACACTTGTACGTAACATTGTGAAGAACAGAGAAGCATAATTCTTTATTAGATATAAAATTATATTACGTTCACTCCATGTTTTCGTATCAATTAAAGATACACAAGATTTTCCTGCTTCGAATTTCAGAAAAGCTCGATTACTTAAGCCTACTTAACTTCGTCAGCATCTGTTATTAGGAACCTACTTAAAATAAATAATGAATCTGGGTGTTTATAAACGGGTAGTATATAACTCTTCCTCAATAATTGATCGCAGATTTCTACAAAAAATATACCTCTGTTCCACCAAAAATACCAATTATGAACCAAAATATATTCTCTAAAATATTTCATAAAGTAAAGTAAGTAGTAAAGTAAAGTAATCTCTTTATTGTCTCATCATAACAACGTACAATCGTCATGTTACATACAAGGGTAAGAAAAATACATAGGTACAAATATAACCCGTTTATAGTAAGTTGGTAGGCACGTAGAAATAAATAATACACCCAATAATAAGGGTAGGTACATAATAAATACTTCACAAACATTTTGTAGCAATACCCACATTATAAAAATATTACAGACTACAACTACGCCTATGGTATTAGACTGTGCTACAACTGTACGCCGCCGATGAGACAACGAGGCAGGCATTCAGCGTTGCGTCGTTCGCGACGTTAGCCGCGACACGACTTGCTGGTTTTCAATGCCTGCCCCAAGTGACGTAACGAACGTATCTAACATTACAATATGATTGAACCTAATATATAATAGTTTAATAACAAAAAATAAAAATAAAAATTGCCTATAACTCGATACACAGTAAACAAAATAATAGGTATAAAGATATTGTTTAGTACCTACTAGTTGTGCGTTTTAAGCTGGACGCACACCTATCCGAGCCGAACGCGTCGAACGAATCGAAGTCAAGGAGGCCTCGCACATTAGCAAGAATCGACCGCGCCGAAAGAATCGACCGCGCCGAAAGAATCGACCGCGCCGAAAGAATCGAGCGCATCGAACAAATGGTTTCCATTTCCTTTACGCCTGTCGCACTGTTATTACATGTGAATTGTGATGGGTCTTGACGAGGTTTTTATTTGTCAGTGCTTTATTAATGGAATATGAAGAAACAATGCGGAAATAGTACTCGCGCGTTGTTCTGTCATACCCAACTGATAGAATGCGAGCGCATCGGACGAATCGACCGCACTAACCGCGCCGAATCTGATGACGTCATTCGAATGCTTCTAGGATTTCTGAGGTTCTTCCAGATTCGGACGATTCGACGCGGACAAGTGTGCGAGGTTTCATGAGATTTCATATAAAGAATTCTAAAATTCGTTTCGTTCGACGCGTTCGACGCGTTCGGCTCGGATAGGTGTGCGTTCACCATTAAAGTGCCAGTGATTTGTTTACAACTTTATCTGACCACTTAGTTACTTGTGTTGGCCGGTGGTGGCGCTGCGAGAGCGGCGCGCGTCAGCGAGCGTCACATAAACAAGTATTTCGCTCAGAGTGGTCACGTGATGTAAACATTGCCTTTATCTTACATCAATCATATACCCATAGCTCGCTTGTTAAATTATTGTTTACACGGGTTTTGTGTGGATATGAAAACAAATGCACGCGTATCATCATTACAGGCAGGTAATTACATACAATATCATAATGTTTTAAAATAGGTATTAGATTATGATACAAATTATCAATCTGCTTTACATATAAATTCCGTGCACAAAACTACGATCAGGAATTACACATAGGTAGGGATATTTAAAGGGAAAATAATAAAAGTAATATAGCACCGATCTTAATTAGGTAATTTCTCTTTACCCACAGCTCGTCTGACTCAATTTATTGTGGATGCTTAACAGATCTTCAGAACAATACCCAGAACCCAAAACCAATCTGCTGATGTATCGGTATACCGATTTTGACTAGAGGTCATAACCATTGCGTAAGTTCTTACACGTTAAGTTATTAAATTTTTCTGTTCCTCTAATAGATATTTTTTATAGGCGAATTTAAAACTTGTTTTTGTTTTTAGTGATCTTATGGGAGGCGGTATATCGTTCCAGCAATGAGTGGCAGCATACCTGAAACACCCACGGAAGGCTGTGGTTTTATATTTGGGTACTGAGAGCGGCTTCGACGACGAGCGAGCGGGATACCGGTAATGATCCTGTCTCCAACTAAGTTTCTGATATAGGTAATCTGGCTTTTCACTTTTCAGTACTTATGACGCCAAACAACAAATTTCCCAGGTGGAGTCTTCTCCTGGCTGCCATTTTTAGTACACTATTTTGAATTAAGCATGGTGTTCTACGACTGCTGCGAGCAATGTTAAAGCAATATCGAGCGCATGCATTTTGGACTCGTTGCACTAAGCGGGCCGTGCGGGACAACAAACAGGGGCCATACACCGTGTCACAATACAGACACCTGTTTATTGACTGTTGCAAATCTCTAATAATAAAATTAATCCTTTCAATTAAACAAGCATTTTAGTTTTACTCGACAACCAAATACAAAATCAATTGCAATCTACCAGTTTAATAAACTAAGCAGAGGAAGCCCTACTTTTAGGGTTCCTATTTTTAGGGTGGAAGTGTCACAAGAAAACCTAATATAACCTATTAAGTTTACTGAGTGGGTAAGCTTTTCATATTAATAATACCTAATATTCTAACACATTTATACAACACCTTCTAGTCCCAAACTAAGCAGAGCGTGTACTCTGGGTACTTGACAATGGATAAACATACATTATCTCCTTTTTGGTAAATACATACATATTAAGCGATATATTGTAGAAAGATCGGCATTTTTGGTGTAGGTACAATTAGTTTTTAGTTATACAATAAAGATTTTTAGCGTAACGCACTTTTAAAAATAAATGAGATACCTACTTGATGCACAGTTAATAATAATATCTCTTAATAAACTAACTCCACGCAGACAAAGCGCGTGCAGCAGCTAGGGTAAACATTTTTAATCCCTATTCAATCAAGTTCATCTCATAGCAACGCCATACGTGGGACGTTGGGCAGTTTCCAAACATCGGAGATGCGGCGCGCGTCGTCCCCACCGCGTCCTTCAGTCGCCGAAGGGCCGCCCTACTGTATACACGTCACCTTGTATCACGTGGCCTCGAAAAACGCTGTGTTAAAGTGTACATTCTCGACGCTCTAGCAATTTGCCGCCGAAAACCGCCAACTAAGTTCGTTGCCGTCGGAATTTACTCGAGGTAAGTTAAATTTTATATTTATTTTTGTGTGGATAGCGTATGCGACTGCTGATCGGAGGTCCCGGGTTCGATTCCCGGATCGGGCAAAAGTTTTACTGGGTTTTTCCGAATTCTCAGTAGCAGCACGGAGTCTGGTGATGTGTCCAGTAACGACAATAGGCACGCTCCCTATTACGTGGGACCTAAAAAAATACATGGCGAAATGTGGGTGTAATGTTACACCTCTGCCTACCCCTTCGGGGATACAGGCGTGAGTCTATAAAAAAAGTTGACTTTTATTTCTAAATATTTAAATATTTTTCTAGCTTCACAAGGAGGCCGACATGAAGCTGTCAAAATCATGTGGTCAAAATAGTCCTTTTTAAAATGCACACATTAATGTAGTTATTTGAATACTGTGCAATATTTTTAAGGGTTGGAGGAGGCTATACTTTTACTCTATAGCTCAGTGCTCATCTAGTTATTCTAGCGCATTTTTGTGGATGTTGTGAATTTTAAGCTCTGGAGGGAATAAATATTATGTGATGTGATTAATATAAGTTACGGTTTATTATTTAGATAGTTTGTAGACGCTAGAAGGAATTTTACGTAGTGCGAGTGGTTTTATACATTGTTTACCAACATTCTTACAGTAGCATTCAGTTCATGAAACTTATATAAGTAAATAAACTTAACACTACTGCACAATCAATTCTAGGTAAACACAGGATGCAAAACGTTTTAAAATCAATTACCGTTGAATCTCGCGCTAAACAATTTGTATAATCTATAAACATGAGGATGAATATGATATGTGAGTCGATAGTTGTTTATTTGTTTAGCCCTCGGCGATTCGCAATCCTAATTAGTCTTTATTAGGGGAGGATTTTACTGGACGAAACAAAATATGTATTAGTGCGCTAGCCGCAACCCTAATTGGAAGAGGAGATATTTTGCTAGACGAAATTAATATGATTCTGTATACCGTGTTTTCTACCATTCAAACGTGTTTCTGGGCTGAATGATTTTAAAATATTAATGCTTGTAAACCATTCGGCTCTAAAGTGTGTAGAGAAAGTGGGACTGCTCGAATGTAATCAATTATTTGCAATTTGCAACTTATTTTATTTTGAGATAATAGTATTGACTACAAGCTTTTACTTAACTGGACATGTGACACATATTTTCTAACACTTTAAACCATTATTTATCATTTCCTGATACACGATAAAGCTGAAATTTTGCATAGTTACATTTCAATATCCGATTATTAGCTAAGTGACGTCATTCAAAATTCAAAATGGCAGACCGATCAAAATGGCGTCACAGTTATTCTAAATGCACGCTGTAAAGAAAAGGTTTGCTGTCGTGAATATGAAAAATTTAATGACGTTATGCTAAATTTAATATGGAGAGCTAGTTAAATGCACTCCTGTATTATTAATTTCAAATAAAAGGGTTTGTTGAGGAAAGTATGAAAACTAAATTTATCTCATTCCAAATTCAATATGGCGAACTGTCAAAAATAGCGGCATATTTACCGATTATCACAGAATTGTAAATGATAATTCATGTAATCTGTGCCTATTATAAATTTTTTTAAACGTAGCAAGTTATTTTCAGCCACTCTCTGATAACTTTTTGGTATTTGGAATATGAATATTTAGCTGGTATTTGGAATATTAAGAAGTAAGTTCCTAGGACATAACATTATCATCATACAGTTGACATTTTGCATGAACTAGGTGTACCTCATACTCATAAGAATTTGTATTGTGCTCTTTTTCTCTCTTATGCGCTTTGTTTGATAATAATGTTTTGTTACATTTTAACAAACTGACGAAGCGATTGGCTACATTCGGGCAAACTTTAAACTTTGAAATCCCATCTAATATAGTAATAATTATTTATTGATACATATACAATACAAATCGGTAAGATTCCAAAATTCAGGCATAGCAACATTTATTATTGTTTTACGGATCGCAACTGGTATCGTAGTTAGGTTACAGGGTAACCTATGTTAAGGATACTAGTAAAAATATAATAAAACTGAATAGGTAGTTTGTTTGATTGATTGAACGCTCTAATCTCAGTAACTACTGGTTCAATTTGAAAAATATTTCGTAGGTTGGATCGTGGAGGGCTATAAATGCTGTATAACATCACGCCTGAGCCACCTGTTCAGAGTAGTTATCCTAAATTACTCGGACGTAACCACGGGCTTAGCTAGTTTATAAATATAAGATTTTATTCATGGTAGTTGATATCTTTGCAGGTTATTGACGTAACGGACATGAATCCCAACCGACCGGGTAACCCAAATGGACGTAAGTAGATAATAATTGTAATGTTATCTTAAACAGGGTGACAGGTAATTTGACAGTTATATTTGAGGTCATTAGCATCAAATTGACTTCCATCAACAAAGAGATCCAAAATGAGCGGTTGCTGAACTATCGAGTTTTAAAGACTTACCTCAAGGAATAGGTCTATTTACCTGACACCCTGTAATAAAGATTTTTTATTATTTGTTTGCTTCTTCGTATCTTAAAAGGTGCGTTTCGATTGATTGAAATCTTAAAAGGTGTATTATATTTTCAAAAACAGCGTTTACTCGGGAAACCCACTATTATATATAACCCGGCCTTAGGTACGTATGTGTTTATGATATATATACGAGTACATACTACATATGCCTAAAGCTGTGTTTGTATTTGAGTCGTGGGCCTTCATAGAAGAACATATTACATATTACCTAAGGCCTGAAACTGCGTTAAACGGGCGCCCGCGACAGGCACCTGTTGCGTGAACACGCGTATGTGCGTGCGGATGGTTTCCGTGGGACCGGAACGGTGCCCGGCGCGGAGACCGGATTATTACGAAGTGTTGCTAGTTGGCAACGCTGCTTCCGCTGGCGGGCACGGCGAGTGCCTCCGCGCGGGCCTTCGTAGCCGATGCGGGCACCGGTCCGCGGGCGCGGGGCGCGGCTCCCCGCAACGGGTGCCCGTGCGGGTCTCCGCAACGGAGCACTTTTGTATGGGACTGCGCGGGCGTCTGCTTTACGCAGTTTTAGGCCTAAGGCTGTGTTTGTATTTATGCCGTGGCGCGTCACGGTAGCTTTACCACGTGACCAATGTCACTAGAACATCGCTACTACGGTATTGACTTAGAGCTTCCAGCAACTACTAAAGGAATGTTTCAAAATATGAAATATGGCATCCAGTATAAGTTTTGATATTCCAACTCTCAGAAATAGAATTTCTTCACGATGTTTTCTTTCATTATTTGGCGAGCGATAGTTTATGACTTATTATTAGAAAATCTATCTATACTATAATAAAACTGTAGAGGTGAAAAAGTCTGAAGCTACATTAAAGATATTTTGACGAAAATTAGCTAAAAATTCTAGGAAAATGCTAAAAAGCAATAATTGATAATTTTTTGAATTTATGTCTGTCTGTCTGTCTGTCCGACGTCTTTCCCTATGTTGCTAAAGATCTCTAAAATGGCGAAATAGATTTCAATAAAATTTACACTCATGTACAAAGGATACTCAAACCTATAAAATAGTATATGTAACATCAAAATCGGTTGAGTGGTTTTCGGTGTACAGCTTGACCTCTCCTTTGTACGTAGTCCCAAACAAAACAGGGATCATCCAAAACTGGTTATATATATTATGTGATGCCATCTATGATCATTATAAGTTTGTTAGTAAAAGTATAGTTAGTCTAAAAAGGTACCTTCGAAGTGTTTTATGGCTATTTACCCGACTTTAAAAAAGGAGGTGATTCTTAATTTCGTCAGTTTATTTTTACGTATTTTCGATAAATAAATTACTGGAACCAAGGATATTTATAGTTATCCTTCCGACCGATAGATGTCACTATTTTCATATAATTTTCTAGCAAAATAAATGTTTCTTGCAAAAAAGGCAATAATTATGTGTCAGGTATCTTTTTATTAAAAAAATAATAGCGTATAATATTCGGCATTCATAAACAAAAAGTCTCTAAGTCAAAATTTATTACAATGTCCACATAATTTAAACAGTCAATATCATTTATTTAAAATTATTATGTTTATATAATAGTTATATAATCATTTCATTTTATTTTAAATGATAAAAACAATTACCATAGATCCTGTTTTCAATAAATTGTCGATTAGTCCATATTATTTTCTATCGCGGTCGGTTTGTATATGTAAACATAGATGGCGTTTTCTGAATGGCGGTGTTATGATTCTCCGTAGATTGATGAGGTTCTCGGTTAATTTTCTTTCGTTTTCGTCGGATTGGTGCCTTAGTCGTTTCTTTTGAATAATGAATGTGGATGTGTTTCTTTGATTTCTTTCGTTCGTTCGTGTTCTGTACTTATACAGGTGTCTCATTATTCCCAAATTCCCACACCTCACGTACGTGGGAATCCGTGGGTGGGAGACTAAGGCCTGAATTCAGATAACTCTTGAGTAACTCAACGGGGCTATCTTACTTTCGGCAGGGCTGAATTTTCGTAGCCCTGTGTGTATTTTCTAAATAAATCGCAGGGACAGACTTGAAAGAGCTGGAATCGACCTCCGAACATGTCGTTTTTCACATGGTCAGTTATATGTGGCATGTTCACGAGTAAGCGGTAAAAAGAATTTACATGTTCTTTATGAAGGTGGTAAAACAGAGAGATAATGTTGTGTATAAAGAAAGTCTCTTATGATATCCCTACTATCCCTACTTCCCTTCTAATATTATAAAATCGAAAGTGTGTATGTATGTATGTATGTTCCGTTTTCACGCTAAAACGGCTGAACCGATTTTGTTGAAATTTAATCCTACTAATATTATAAATGTGAAAGTTTGTGAAGATGTATGTATAGATGGATGGATGGATGGATGTATGGATGGATGTTTGTTACTCTTTCACGCAAAAACTACTGAACGGATTTGGATGAAACTTTAGAGTAATATAGTTTATACATCAGAATAACACATAATTATACTACAATTTATAAAGATTTTGTATAATGTTGCCATAATATAAGGAAAAGTATCAACTAAGTCGGCAAAAATCCTGAACTCTGAAAGCTGTCTTCGCGTGCGTTGCCTAAACCGTAAAAGTTACTTGAAGATAATGTACGGTGAAATTGTTTATCATAGAGGCTCACTATGAAAAATTCAAGATGGCTGCCATCACAAAATGGCGGATTACTTATTTTCCACAAAATACCTCAATACGGATATCAAATAAAAGGCCTTGATTCGTAGAATAGAGCTCACTATAAAAAATCCAAGATGGCTGTCGCCGCAAAGTGGCGGATTACATATTTGCTACAAGTACCTCAATATGGGTATCGAATGAAAGGGCTTGATTGGTAGAATAGGCTCACTATGAAAAATCCAATATGGCTGTCGCCACAAAATGGCTTATTACATATTTTCCACAAATACCTCAATATGGGAATCAAATGAAAGGGCTTGATTGGTAGAATCGACCTTACTATTAAAAATCCAAGATGGCCGCCGCTACAAAATGGCAGATAACTTATTTGCCACAAATACCTCAATATGGGTATCGAATGAAAGGGCTTGATTGGTAGAATGGACGTCACTATGAAAACAGAATGAGAAGTATTAACAAACAAAACTAAAAACTTGAAAATACAATAAACTAAAAAAACATTTATTTTAATGTTGGGCGTAGCGTATCCAGAATAAACATTATGATAGAAATTTCACTTGCCCAACGATTTTATATTTGTCTGATCAATACCCCAGATTGATGAGAAGTTTGGTGCGATCTGGCAGCTAGGACTTACCGAATTACTTTTTAGCTTTTGGTACATAACCTAACTAGATCATTTTTATTGTAATAAAACAGTGTAACACAAAAAATATGTTTTTACAATGCTCATTCTAGAGTAGTGTAGCTATCAAATTGTTTTCAAAATTGATAGATTTATTGTCTTAAGTATTTAATGTAGATGAACTTTGTCTTTACAGTAAGTAGTTTGGACGAATAGTTTAAAAGTTATCACGATATAATTGATATAAGCGCAGCGTCATTCAAAGCGCTTCCTATGAGTTGGCTTGATTACGTACTTTGTGGTAATGCTTTCAGTTTTTATTTTTGCTGCTATTCTATTCAGTAGATACATAAGCTCTTCAATAACTTTAATAATATACCTACATAATATCTTTACCTAAAGTTTGACGACTATGAAAACAAAAGTAATTTTAAGTAGGTATTATTTGTTTATATGTATGCTACACGGCTAATGTGCAGATCCGTTTGTGATGAAATTTGATATGGATAGTTTGAAACCTGAGGAAGTACAAAGGCTACTCTTTATTAAAATTTCATGCGGGCGAAGCCGCGGGCGAAAGCTAGTATATAATATAAGCGTTCATAGCGAGACTTGGCTTGCCTTTCGTAACAGATCGGCAAAGTTAAGCATCGCTAGCACAGGTCGCCACTTGGATGGGTGACCGCGTGTGGCATTCACATCTGAGCGCTACCGTGCTTCGGAGGGCAGGTAAAGCTGTCGGTCCCGGTTCTTGTCTCAGGATAATAATCGTTTGGCCATGTCGGAGGCCTTCGGGCAGTCTGAAAACTCCGACACCTAGAGTTGGCCACACACTCAAACGAAAAAGAAAATTGAAAATGTTGTTGTGTTTGCAGTTGGCTTGCATCCAAGACACGCTGCGTTGCTCAAAATCCGTCTCACCAATACTTGAACTTATATATAAAAACGATCAAAACAAACCCCCAAATATTTTCAAAGGATCTATCCAACGGTACCCTATACAATGGCATAGAAAAAAAAGAATTCTTGTTCAGGTGTCTGGGAGCTACCCGTATAAATATTATCCAACTTATTCCAAATTGTATTGGATCGTTTTGTCTACGTAGTTTCAATGTATAACCATACCAAATTTCAGCTAGCTGGTGCTTAAAGTTTCCGAGGATGGACAGACAGACATAGAAAAACGTGATACATTTGAGCATTCACCTGTAATGAGCATCCTTGCGAATTTCACAAAACAGAAAAACAAACGAGTGTATTTTAGCAAGCATTCCTACGAACATTCTGGCCAGCATTCGAGCTAATCGACAGTAAAGTTGATGTTTTTGCTGATTATAGCAATATTCGGCTCGTTGTTCAGTTCGACAAAAAATCGGCAGCTGCTCTGTTACCAGCCAATGCTCAGATGTATCAGCACCATAAGAGTATCAGGCTTAACACCACTAACAGTTAGTCAGATATTAGAGATACTGTGTATTAACTTATATAATTGTCTAACAGTGCCTCCACCGCCCCCCGGCCCCGACGCTCGCCAGTTATGCCATGTCTGTGAGGAGGTTTACTCCACCGGACAACATTACGGAGCGGAGACGTGCAAATCGTGTGCACTTTTCTTCGCGGGGGCCGTGCGGAACTCGGCCGTTTACTTCTGCCAGGGTCAGCCCATCAATCTCTGCAGACTCCGCACCTGCAACTCGTGTCGCCTGATCAGGTGCCATCAGCTTGGCATGAGGTCTGAAGGTAAGATCATTTATATTTATCATTCTACTACTTACGACATCATTTCCAGATCTATGTGACGGTAGTCCATTAGGCCTCAGTCGCACGAGAGATGTTTAACGCGCGTTAAATAAATAAATGCACTCTTGTCTCCGGTTTCATAAGTCTATTCCATTAAACGGTATTCCCTCGTTTTCCATAAATTCATTTGCACTAATATTGTTTGCCATAATCATCCCCGATCATAATATTTACTTGCACTATTATCATTTATACTAATAACGTTTGCCTTAAGAACTCAACAGTGATAACTTTTATTTGCCATAAAATGACTTACTATAACAAGATATATCATAATAATTAGTTTCCATAAGTAACACATCTCATAATCGACTCTTGACATAATCAAAATTTGATATAATTATGAAAATAATATATAAGTAATATTGTTAGATCGAAATTAATTATCGTTAAGACCCCGACTCAGTACTATCCGACTCGGATAGGTTACGTTAGAAGTTTTTTAAACCACCCAGAAGTAGGTAGTAAAAAATCTGGGATTGGGTTTCGAAACGAGTCGCCCAAATTTGAGGGTATTGGTGGTGTAGGAGGCTTAAGGGAGTTAGTTTTAATCCCCTTAAAGTAATTTTGGCTGCCGGAGTTCATACCAATATGCAAAGCGGAACGTAATTTTAGGTTTTATGTGAAAGTAACTAAGTAGGTTATGTTAGGTTCTCTTTTGACCCTTAACCCGAATATAGGAGCCCTGCGAAGCAGGGCTCCGTCAACCTCAGTTTATTAAACTAGTGGAATCAATAAAAGCGATATTTAGGTTTTATGTGAATAGTTATGGAAAATGGCATTATTGAAAACGAAAATTATAGCAAATACATTTATGGATTTAAACTAATAAGACTTGATCGATTATGACCAATGGAATTAGTGAAAGTCATTTTATGTCATTTCACGATTATGGCAACTGAAGCGTTATATCAAATGAAATTATGGCAAATACCAGTATGGCATAAGAAATTATGGCATTTTAAATTATGGCAAACATTAGTAAACCCCATTAACCCAGCGTCACGTTTTAAAAGCGCTGTCATGTGAAGAGAAAGCATTTGTTCTATAAAGATGCATTTTTACCACGCATTCAAAAAGCTTTCATGTGAATGGGGCCTTAGCTGAGCTTGTATAGTTGCGATAGAAAGATCGTGGAAGAATGCCGATACTACTGAACTAATTCCTGCTTCAGTACAAGCACACTGACTCTCGGCTGAGTTGCAGTCATCATTATAATCTTTGTTGTTCCCACTTAATTTAAATACTAAGGTGCTCTTCTATCTTCATAGCTCTGCGATATATATCGGTAGTATTATACATGCGAGTGTTGCGCAGCGAATGTTTCTCAGTGAGTTTCACACAGCGAGTATTGTTACGCGAAGCAAACGTTGCTCAGCGATTTATAATCTGATTGCTGTTGTCGCCGCGACATACTAATGGAGAGTTCCACAATATGTACGAATCTCTTTTATTTATTCTAAATAGGATATTTAACCGAGCTTAATTATTTCTTTATACTTTCCCTATCAGATGTAAAATTAAGGTATGCTATGAAAAACATCTTGAAAATGAACATAATGAAAGAAGCTACAAGCATTTAAACTTAGTGGAGGCACTGTAGTCCATTCCTGAAAAATAACTGCACATTTAAGTATAACAAAAAAATCTAGTCAGCTCATCATCCTCTTAGTTGATCTCAGTTTCAATCTGGGGTCCGATTTCTAGTCTAACCGGATTTAGCTGAATATTAACTTTTCCACAGAGCGACTGCCTGTCTGACCACCGCAACTCGAAGGGAAAGCGATATTCCATGGTTTAGACTAGTGTCAGTTAATTTAGAAGGTACTGACGCCCTGTAACGACTGTCAAAGATCTTCATGACAACCGGGACCGACGGCTTAACGTGCTCTCCGAGGCGCGGGACAAGCGATAATTAACAATTCAATAAGCACATAACTCCGAAAAGTCATTGGTGCGCGCCGTGGATTCAAACCCGATACCCTCTGCATGGCAGTCTGTTGGTATATCCACTCGACTATCCTGCTAAAAAATCTAGTCAGCTAAAGTAGTCAAATACTCTGTTGTGTCTGGTCTACTAAGTAAAACCTGCTCTAGGTGGTGATTCATTGTATTACTGCAATTATCAAATTACAACTTTGAGTACTGTACACAATATTAGAGTATTATATATGGTTATTACGAATTGTAGTGAGTTGAGCTACAGAGCACGAACACGGCGCGGCAGAATGTGCGACTTTTTCTTTACACATTTCAAGTGGCGCTTACTGCCTGTTGTCTCATTCTCATTGACGTGATTAGTCTTTTGTCTCATTCTAACTGAAATGATTAGTCTTTTGTCTCCTTCTAATTGAAGAGATTATCCTTTTGAAAAGTTACATTTGGTGTTGCATTTATCAAAGGACACAATTTAATTTTTAGATGCCTAGGGCTAACGTAAAGCTTAATGTTATGGGGTCGTACCCCTTTTCTCTCGGCCGCCATCTTGGAAACAGTGTGGCTGTAAATGGTTTTGTAATGTATCCGGTTAACTATTGATAACACAGGGAACTTGCAAAAGTATTTTTCGTTGCCAATTTAATTCTCTTCACCTTTAGTTCTGAGACTTTTAGTAGTAAAATCTGACACAAAAACGTTTATCATACTTATTGTTGTATTTTTGATAATTTTGTATTCCTGTGCCCTCCATAGAAAAAAGGAATATTCATATTATATTATCTATGGTGTCCTCAGTTTTTTTGTACCTACCGGCTTTGAACACAGAACACCATATATATATACCCCGTGCTTTGAATCTCCTAGAGCGTCAATATTAAATTGTTGATGAAGAACTATAGAGTAAATTTTAACTTTGACTGATAATTTGAAAAATTACGACCCAGTGGCATAGTGCGAGTGCAAACTTGGATTTATACATTAACCTCTTGACATCTAAAAATAAAATTCCGTCCTCGGCCAAATGCAAAAAAAATACATTTCAATGGACTGGATACTTCGTCGCGTGCCGCACTGCTCTGCTGCAGTGTAAAACCGTCCCGCACAAGCACACAACATCACTTATTGTTTGTTATAGATATAGTCCCGCAGTTCGAGCGAGATGAAGCGGTAAGACGCCGCGTCGCAAGAGATCATCTGACCCGAGAACGCGTGAGAGCCTTAGCCATCCGGGTGAGTATGCAACAGCCACTCTTGCCGCGGGCAGCAATGCCTCATTCAGGAATGTCCAAGGGCGTCACCAGCCGATTGCCTAGGGAGGGGCCTATTATAAATTAATATGTCAAATGAGAAAACTATTTTTTTAATCCCTACGAAGGGAGGGGGGGGTCCACTCGAGCCATTCTTTGGTCTGGAATATATTCTATGCATTTATGTCATCTACGACTTAACGAACGGACTATATAAAGATATAACTTATTTCCAATTAAAATATTAATAAAATGATTAATCTATAGCTTTTCATTCAAGTAATTGCTTTGTGTCTTGTTAATAAATTGAGTCCAGCGTAATGCTTTAATAAATTACGATTATATATTGTCAAGTGATGGAAAAACCGATGACTATTCGATATTTGCTTTACGGGCTGATAATATTTCTTTATATTTAACTGCTGTATTGCCACCATAGTTATGCTCATTTTCGAGAATTTCCTGCATTGTTAGGAGTCTAATGTAAGTGGATACTCCTTTTGCACCATGTCCTGGAGGCTATCTACATGAATATCAAAAATTAAACTAGATACAGTAATGCTCGAGTATTATTTACAGTAAATATATAGGTACAAGTGATACAGAAGGTGTAACAGTTGCAGCACCTTACATAATTAAATTGTCTTGTTATTGCGAATATTATTCCTCGTTCTTTATCATGGTTGTACGTCCTTGCTTTGCGAACTTGATAGTAAATGTAGATGCAGAGTCTGAATCTTAAAGTAATTATCAAGGATCGGAATTGAAGCACCTAACATTGTCAAAAGTATGGATATGCCTAATTTTTTAATGTGTTTCCCGAACTAGATTCCAGAAAAAGTTAGATTTTTAACCTTTCAAGTACCGCGCCCTCTAAAACGTCAATTTGGCTATACGACCGCGCCGTACGACATCATTGTGCGCGCGGTACTAGACATTGAATGTTATCGTTCTGAGAGGTCTTTGTTTATGTTTTCAAGAGTTCGAGTTATAATTTCTTGAAACCCACTTATATAGCCAATATTAAAAAATTATAATAATAACATTTGAGTGTATATTTAGTTTTGTATAGCTCTCTGTTTTGAACGGATCTTAGAATACCGGTTCTATCGACAATTGTAGCGATTTGTAATCAAATATAAAATAAATTTTTGTTTATTTTTGTATTTTTATATTCTGTATAATATGGGCTTTCCAATTAAAACTAAAAATATGCATGTATCCATTATAATAATTCCCCCTTTTCAATAGCAAACATTTGCTAAAATTCACAGTTTCGCGCGCATTGAAATGAAATGTTCTTTTACTTTTTAATTTGACATCAAATTTGATCAAAAGAAGGTTTCATAGCTGTCTATGAGTCGTAAAAATGCAATGCCATTTGAAATAATTGATAAAATGTACTAGGCCAGTGTAAAAAACGTCATAGATTGAAGGACGGAATCTGGACATGAATTCATGTCGTCGGTAAACAAGGGGACTTTTTTGTAGGACATGAATTCATGTCCTCGGTCGTCGAAAGGTTAATGAAGATTTTTTCAACAGTTTAAAACACCTTCATTAAAAATCCTACATTTTCCAGAATCCAGTTTCGGAAACACATTTAAAAATTAGGCATATCCATACTTTTGACAATGTTAGCTGCCTGATTGAGTTCTTTGGTAATTATATTTTAAATTTAACGTTCATAAGCGTCGCATTATCACCTAAATAAAGGCTGCTCACGTTAACTTTGACACAACGGATTACAATAAAATTTAATGAACGAATTGTTGCAGTTCGATTCACTGCTTTGCGCTTTACTTTAAGTATTTTATGGTGTTTCAAAGTTTATAGAATACTATCTGGGTAGTAGCGGTAAAAATGACATTGCAGTTCATAGAAGTAAACTAAGAATCTTACTCGACATTGCAAATCAAAAATCGGCTCCAGTGTCTTGGTGCCTCGATACAAGCTATTGCCTTTACTTAGTTTATAAGAATCCGTTTTGGCAAAACATTTTCACTTTACCTGTTGCCATAGATTTTCTTTTATGTATATTACTGTTTCATAGAAGTGGCATAAAATATCAAATGCCTCAAATATAATTGATTTATTGTTCATTATTTTCAGAATACCAGACTTTAAAATAAACTTCATGATTTGTTGTATTTAGTTGTGCATTATATGCCTTTAAAGTGATAGACAGTTGGATAAGCGACGTTTCTTGTTACAGTACGTCTACAGTACCTATGCTGAGTATCCACTTCTCCTGCAGCACTACCTGCGTCTGCTGCCCTACGTTAACCAGGTGATGCGGCGTCTTGTGTACCGCCGGCAGCGCGTCTACATTTTGATCTAACTGGCTATATACATCATTATAATATGCATGAAAATGTGTGTTCAATGTTTCGTGTGTCGTAACTAACTGTATTGATGTCTAGTCTACACTTATAATATTATAAAGGGGGAAAATAGGGGGAAAATTTGTATTTTTGTTTGTTTGTAATGGATAAACTCAAAAACTACTGGACCGATTTTAAAAACTCTTTCACCATTAGAAAGCTATAATATCTGCGAGTAACATAAGCTATATTTTATTTTAGAAAAAATAGGGGTCCGTAAGGTATGGCTTAAAACCCGAGTTTTGCCGGTACGCAAAGTAGTTCCCTCAGGACACGGGTGAAACCGCGAGAAACGGCTAGTCATTAATAAGTACATACAAACATATATAGACTTACGCCTGTTTCCCCGAAGGGGTAGGCAGAGGCATATTAGACGCCCATTTTTATAGGTGGCGAGCCTATTGCCGTTTATCGGGATATTTTGTTTGCCAGAGCCTCGTCCGTTGTTCGGCAGGTGCACCACTTGCAGGTGAGGTTGGCTTGGGACCCTAAGTTGTTGGTGGGAACCCTATGCACCCTATTAATATATTTAACTAACCTATTATTATATTTAAGTCGATTTATAAAAGATGATCATCATCAGTATTTCATAGTCTACTTGGTCAATGTTTTGTGTGTCGTAACTAACTATATTGATGTCAAGTAATTTATAAATAATTTTCTTTATACGACTATAAGTCGATTCATAAAAAATAATCATCGTCAGTATTCCATAGTCTGCTGTTGGATATAAGTCTCTTGTTATAAAAAGACACGAATTCAAAATGGTGGGTAGTACTAGCGTTAACATATTAAACAAATCCAAAAGAATATCTAGTGGGTATGTTTCCAAATTAATATTAAAAGTAGAAAAGGTTTTTAAGAGCTTTCAGTTCTCTCAAAAGTTACGTGGTGCTAAAACCTTTTGAAAAGTGTGATATTTGAATATATAGAAGTTGGTTATTATGTTTTGGGTACGCACATCAGTGAGTATGACGACACCAATGTGCAAGCGGGAGGACAATATTACCGAAGCCATTTTATGTTTCGTACTTACCTATAAATAATATAAGAAAATGGTACAATGTACCATCAGTATTTACTCTACAAAAGTTTGCTATGCAAGCATTCTATTTAGTCTGTGTCTCATGTATACGTTCAATAAATGTAATTAAATAGTAGTGAGCACTCAAAACGTTGTTTTATTTTTACTCCTGGGAACCCAAAATACAAACTATGTATATTTAAATGATAAAGGTTACAAAAAGGTCTCATTACCAGAAAAGTCATAAACTTTTCAGGTAATTATAATAATTTCGTAGGACAACTCCACACGATAACTAAGTATTAAACTAGATAAAGCTTGTATACCTAGTTGTTTGTGTTGTATTTATTGTATTGTGCGTTGTATTTGGTGTGTCACTAAGTGATTTACTCACTTACTTACTTGTACCATTTCAATATATTCAAAGTAAGAGTATTAGTACACTTGTATTTTGTTCGGTGAGTGAACGTGCCTTGAGCTCCAGGCCTTTTTCCTTCTCCCTCATCCCGCTTCTCCTCTTTTTTCTTTTCTCATTCCAAAGTGCGACAACGTACTAGTAATTCCTCGGGTGTTGCTTGTGTCAGCGGTACTTGCTTACCATCAGGCGTTCTGTCTCTGTCTCTGTCAATTGTGGCTCAATAAGTCTAAGTATGTCTCCAACTAGAGAGAGGAGCATCTGACCAGACTAGGTGTCGTGCCTGGACTGAAGCCCGACGAACATATTTGAAAATTCCAAAAGATCAAATCTATTACGTTGGTTGCCTACTTTCTTATTAAACCGTAACATAATATTTCAATAAAAGAGAAAGTGTTAAGGCAATACAATATGATATGTCAAGAGCGTTTGACCATGTAAATCACAAAATATTGCTACACAAATGTGAGTTTTATTGCATAATCTTCTTTGCATATTCGCCCTACTGCTTGAAGAGCTATTTAGGTAATAGACAACTGTGTGCAGTGATTAGCCACATGATAAACAGCTAAAGCAGACACCATAAGGGCTGAGTTTAAAAATAACTAGTTTGGTGTCCCGCAAGGCACCGTCATAGGCTCACTGTTGCTCTTCATTTACAACAATGGTCTCCGTAGTTTCTGGATAAGTTAATTGTTGCCACAAAACTTTTACAACTTAAAATACTATAGAAACCATGTCTGCACAAAATAAGCCACATAAAACAAGAAAATACTGAGTTTAAATAAGACCATCTGCAGGTTAAACCTTTCGTTTTGCATTGACCAAAACATAATGCTAGTTGATGCATTTTTTTATATGAAAAAGGCTGCTCTCGCATTAGGAATAAATCTTGTATCGCGGAGGAATTTACAAACATGCAACCAACGGACACAATGAGCACCCAGACTCGAAACAACAATTTATGGATATACAAAGTGTTGTCTCGTGTAGGAATCGAACCCACAAGATGCGGTGAAGTTTAAGCGGCTAAAGCTCCAGAAAATAAGTTCCGACTGAAATATATGAATATTTGTTTTTTGTAACGGTCACCAGACTGCCAGCCATGCAGCCATGCCATACCGTGCCGTGTCGTCTTGGTTCAGTCAAAGCCAAAGCCATAGCCACAGCCAAAGCCACAGCCACAGCCACAGCCGCAGCCACAGCCGTAGCCATAGCCGCAGCCGCAGCCGCAGCCACAGCCGCAGTCTCAGCTTCAGCCAAAGAGAAAGTCAACTGACTAGCACGTAACGTCCGCTTGCCAATCTACCGCGATGGGAGTTACCAAGCAGTGATTCTCTCCTTGATTTAGAGTGGGGATATACTTATAAATAAGTCGCGCAGCGCATTGATCTAGAACCTAGCCTAAGCCTAAACTCTGTTCGATAATAATAATTTATACCATAAATACCCACAATCGAGAAAATAGTTTTTCGCTGTTACCTGTTTCATATTGGAGCATATTTGCACTCAAATAATAAGGGCAATTGGCGTATGGGAAAACAACACTGGTGGCATGCCAGGTAACGTAAAAGCTCCTATGTTAATAGGAGCTTTTACGTTACCCCCTAAAATGTGTACTCTACTAGCGATCTAATTTTTGAATCACTCATATTAGACATAATATAGGGTTCCAGAATGTCATACCTTAAAAATTAGTTACGTATTTTTGTTGGACAACAAAAAGAGTTAAGTTTGTGTCTTTAAATAGCCAGTGAAAGAAATAATTTGAAATTGAGTGGGACGCGCCCGAATCGGACGTACTTTTCATAGTGTCGCGTCTGCAGCCACGTAAGTACACCTAAATATTACTTAAGGAAAATAACACACTAAAAATGGATTTGTCTATCACATTACAATTGTAACGTATATATTCGTTTTCTAAACTAACTCTTAATATAATACTTTTTATTGGTTTTTGTGTTATAAAATCATGATTTAATTTAAGGCGGTAATAGAATCCAAATTTCAAAACTTGATTCTAATAACGACCCATGGCGTTGTTAAATTTTAAGACCATTTAGTATTTTAAAATAATATTTATTATAAACTTTCTCATATTTTGCTTGTTCAATTCTTAAAATTATTTTAGTTCGTTAGATCTATTAACGACAAAGCTATTTCTTAAAGTTTTTGTGTAAAACTCGATTCAACGTTAGACAATATCCCTATTATTATTATTAAAATATTATAGTGTAAATAACCTTTATTTTATGAATTAAAGACTAACTGACATTAAAATAAATAATATAGAAATGAGATCGAATTTAACAGCATTCCATAAAGCCGATATTTTATGTTTATTATTAACTTTATCGGTCGCTAATAGAATATTGTAACCTTCATATGTACTTGATTCTATTACCGACTCACGGCTGTGACGATATTTTTGGTAATATTACAGTACTTACACAAAAACCAAATGCAAATTTTTGAACAAATTAGCTTATTTCTTGCTTAAGTGACGTTTTGAGAGATTTTGTCACAGGACATATTATTAAAGCAAAATAATATTTGCTATAGGTACAGTTTCATTCTTGGCTTCATGGCATTGGCTATAAGTATTTCATATGTTTTCAAATCAAATAAAAATGGCGGGACGGCATGGGGGCCATGTAACTTTTTAAAGCTTCTTTCGAAGAATTAAATTCTATATCTCTTTAAAGAGTGTGCTCTTTTATAGAATCAGTACGCCTCTGCTCAACTAGAAGCTGCGCTTCTAGCTATAAATGAAGGGACCAGCATATACGAAGCTTCAAAAACCTATGCATATATATGCATACCGAGGTCAACTCTGCGTGACAAGAGAAATAATAAGTATATAAATGAACATTATAAAAACAAACTGTTTTATCGAAAGAGGAAAAAAAAAGACTGGTAGACAGGATTTTCTATCTCGGGAAGTCAGGTTTTATTAACTAAAATAACAAAAAATAAGTGCTCTAAGCGTTGCAATAAATAATTATGTTCGTATTGTACCTAATAATGATGATCTCATAACTGTTGTTTATTATATAATAAATAGGTACCTTAAAAACGATTTTTTTTATTTAATAGTTTAGAAGATGTGACAACTACATAGCGGTCTGTAAAAAAAGTAGAAAAATCGGTAATATAATCCTGCCGCATTCTATGGTGGGTATACGGTATAAAAAAATGTACTGGCTGATGAGTCGACATTCTTCATTGTCAGTATATAATAAAATTCTATTATATAAGCAAATACTCATGCCAGTGTGGACATACGGCATCCAGTTATGGGGGTGTGCCAGTAAGAGCAATCGGCAAATCATCCAAAGATTCCAGAATAAAGTGCTGAGGGATATTGAGATGAGGAGATCGTTATTGCGAATATACCAGGGCGCATTGAGCGCCCTGGTATATTCGCAATAACGATCTCCATCGGGACCTCAATATGGACTACGTCGATAAAGTTATACAGAAATATGCAGATGCACACGAACGGCGTCTTCATCATCACGTGAATGTCGAGGCGATTCAGCTCCTCGATAACACTGAATTAGTGAGAAGACAGAAACGGACAAAACCATTTGAGTTAGTATAGTATAGTGACGTTAAAATAAGAGTGTAGTGATAAGTGCACTATGAAAAAGAACACATGAACAAAGTGTCTTCGCCTTAACGTAAACTAAGAAATTATGTTATTGGACAATTCTTAGATAATAATGTTATGTATCAATTTAGGTTAAATTAAAATTACTCATTAGCTTCAAGGCTAGATTGTAATATAAGTAAAATATCGTTTAGGTATTTTATACAGGGTCGGTAATAGAATCAGCTACTCTTTTGGATTAAATAATTATTTAGTAACTATTGTGTTATTGAATATTGAATTTAAATTTAAGTACTGAATTGCAAAGAATACGTCAGTGAGATTAATTATAAATTATAACATCTACATACATACATATCGTCACGCCTTTTATCCCCGAAGGGGTGGGCAGAGGTGTATTTCTACACCCACTTTTCACCAGATATACTTTAGTCCCACATTTATTATAACATCTTTCCTAACATAACAACTTATATCTATTTTTTTAAGTGAATCCTAAGACAGCTAAAACTGGCGGTAATAGGAGCTTTTACGTTACATGTCACCGGAAAATAAATCAAACCGTAAATTTTAAAATTGTTTAATTTGAATTCTACGAAAGTTTATAAGTAATTCCCTAGGAAATTTTATAAGGGACTATGGGCAAAAATGTATGGGCTCCGTCCCCATATACCAACACACATAAAACTGATACCAATGTGTACCTTAAGTATCCACGATTTGATTAAAATCCTTTTTTGTACTTAAATCCGTGGCATATATAAATAAAAAAATAATTTATTATTATTAGTTAACCTATATTTTCATTTTACACTTGTAAGTTATTTTAACATTATGGTTATATTACAGTACAAAATATGATTTAGTAACTATACAAAATAAAAATACAATGTATATTTTTGAACATAAACATTTAAATGATTATGAACGAATAATACGCAACTAACGAATATAAATGAGTCATCATCGCCCTAGCGTTATTCTGGTTGCATCCAAGACTTACTCGCCATAGAGCCCGAGGTCCGCTTACTGGTCTAACCAGATATTACAGAATATCAACTTTTCGATAGAACGACTGCCGTTTGACCCCCGCAACCCAAAGGGATAGCGATATTCCATGGTTTAGACCAGTATCAGTTTTTGAAGGTACTGACTCCACGTAACGACTGTCAAAGATCTTCATGACAGCCGGAACCGACGGTTTAACGTGCTCTTCAAGGCACGGGGCAAGCGATAACTAACAATTTAATACGCACTTCATTTCAAAAAGACATTGGTGCGCGCTGTGGATTTGAACCCGATTGCCTCTGCATGGCAACCCGTTGGTATCTCCACTATTCTATCGCTGCCCTTATATAATAATCACTACATAGTATAAAACAAAGTCTGTCTTCTGTCTGTCTGTCCTATATATATATATATATATTATATACTTAAATCTTAAAAACTGCGCAACGGTTTTTAATGCGTTTTTTTTTTAATAGATAGAATGATGCAAGAGGAAGTTTTATATGTATAATGACGCGACGACGTCTAGTATAATATAAATGCATAAATCATTTAAATTCATTTTCTTCTTATTAGTCATTATTACAATGCTCATAGTAGGCAAATAACAAAAGTGAGCGTTAATATTACTGGTCTATGTTCACTGTGCAATTAATCGTCAAAAATACGTAAACGAAATATTTGCTAAACGAAAACTTGCCCATAGTAAAAAAATATCATCTTGGCAAATATCATCTTGGCAAGATGTGTCAATTGAGCTACATTTCATTTCTGTTGATGGGTGGGGACGATTCCGCCCATTGTCCTTTACGGTTCTTATTATTTAGCTGTGACATGTATATATATATATATTTTGATGATACCGTACACTATTTGTTTTTATGAGCCCACTCCCGCATTAAAAATATATGTTCTGTTGCGGGGGACTTTATAAACATACATCCAGTGGACATAGTGAACACCCAGATCTGAAACAAATATTATTAACAAATATTAACATAATTTATGGAAAACACAGTGTTGTCTAATGTGGGTATCGAGCCCGGACTAATTAGTGCGTGTCAAGCGGCGAGGTGACCACTTAAACCACTACGCCAATCCTACAGCCGGTATTATTAGCTTTAGCACTTATACCTAATTTAGTATTCTGTGTAGTTTTATAATTAGGCAGTACTCAATTACCTACTGGTAATCACGCGTGCTTCTGGCTCCTTTAAATACTAGAAAAACCTTTTGGTTCGCAAATATTTGGTATGATATCTGGTCTTAAAATATATTTCTTACCCCTGAGTGATTAGTGTCAGGACATTCAATTTTGTAGCAAGATAATCTTTTCTAGTAAATAAAATATTTATAGCCATATCTAGCAGTATTTTCCATATATATTCTTCATATTTTTATAGGATTTTAAAGGTAGTAGAGCCTTGCTAATTTCAGCATGAATGGGCCGGCTCGACCGGGGAAGTACTAGCCTCTCACAGAAAATGGACGTAAAGTAACAATACCTACACCGTTGCGTTTCGTTTGGTGAATAAGAGTGCCGGAGGCCCTATCCCCTATTCCTTCTCCCTCATCCCTCTCCTCATCCTATCCCTTTTCCCAACCCCAAGGGGCGGCAACACACTTGTGACTCCTATGGTGTTGCTTGTGTCCATGGGTGGCGGTAATTGTTTACCATCAGGCAATCCATCTGCCTGTTGTTTGACGCCTAGTAACATAAAAAAAAAGGATTGAACGCATTTTGCTCGGTCAGCTAGCTTTACAATAATACTTTCTCTGTTGCTTTCCTGTAGGTAAATATGAAATAAATGAAATTAAAATAAAATCGAACTAAAAACTATAAACTAAATTTTAATTATGTTGGATGTAGAAAATCGACTGCAGGGTTAGTGTAGTGGTTTAAGCGGCCGCCTCGCCGCTTGACACTACGCCGAGTGTTGCGGGTTCGATTCCCACACGAGGCAACACTTTGTGTAAATCGCTAATTGTTGTTTAGTCTGGGTGTTCATTGTGTCCGTTGGTTGTATGTTTGTAAAGTCCTCCGCAACAAAGGATTTAGTCCTAATGCGGGAGTTGTCTTTTTAAAAAGAAAAGATAAAGAAAAGATGTAGAACATGCGTTGGGTGCTTTTCAAGTGATCAATTGCCATCATGCACCCCGCGCTTTTTTCCATTGTAACATAATTTTCTTTTTTTTCATGTGAGTGTCGAAGTTTATAGACTATCCAAAAGCCTGTGACAAAGCCTATTGATTCTTGTCCTGTAAAAAGAACCGAGACTAATGGATTCAGGAGTTTAGATGCTCCAACAAGCACTCCTACATCTGAATGATGACCTGTTTAAACGTAGCTTAATTTTGTTGTATACTATGAACAGCAAATGAGTTGCGTCTTGCTATATGAACGCTCCACATTGCATCCAATATTAAATTATATCTCCTATTGATTGAATAAAATCTTTTCACGTCTTTGGTCTTGCGAGTAAATGTGAATAAGAAGGAAATATTGTAATGCGTGCAAAGCATACTAATTCTGTGTGAAAATAACTTAAAAAATAAGCGAATGTAGCGGCTGTCTACTATAACTGTATACCGCCAGACAGCCGCTACATTCGCTTAGCTGATATGCTACGCCGTAGCTATCTACGGCGTAGCATATACGCAGTAAGGAAACTCAAAGCGTGGTCGTAGCACTGATAAGCCATAGCGCAGCGTAAAGGCCTGTTCAGACCTAAGTGGTTTTCGCTACCGTCTGCGGTAGAGAAAACCCAGTGGGTATGCGGTAATATTACTGTTCAGACCTAAGCGGTATTCGCTATCCTTGTAGAATAACGCGCGGTAGTCGAGTTTCGCTCAGAGAGGTAAGAACTAGCCGCGGTACTTGATACCAAATACCTGAGCGAAACCCACGCGGTATGTACCTCTACCCACAGCGGCAGCGAATATCGCTCAGGTCGCTCTTGCCGCGGTACTTGATACTAAATACCTGAGCGAAACCCGCGCGGTACTAGTCGACCAAGCCAACTAGACGAATGTCAACGTGACAAAATTCAACATAATTCAATAATTATAATCCAGAAATTCCTAGTACCGATTGCAGGCGCATTGTACGTTCACACGCCGCGTTCGCACGTTACGATAAATAATTTCTGGATTATAATTGTTGAATTATGTTGAATTTTGTCACGTTGACATTCGTCTAGTTGGCTTGGTCGACTAGTATGTACCTCTATCCACAGCGGCAGCGAATATCGCTCAGGTTTGAATAGGCCTTAACTCTCGTAGCGTAGCTGAAGTGTACAGTTACTTGTGGTGTGTTGGGCAACCATGAATAGTCACTGATAATGATTCATCATCGTCATCATCAGCCTGCCATAGTCCACTGCTGGATATAGGCATTGCCAATAGCACGCCAATGATTACGGAACCTTTATATTATATTATTATGTCCTTTCTTGCTGAAGCCATAATATATATTACATATATATGTTTTTGTATTGTAATATTTTATTTTGGTTTACTTTATTCACTACGGCAAACTTATGCAGAAAATCATATTTTATGAACCAGATTACAATTTAATGAAGCTGCCGGTTATAAAAAGTATTATAGGACACCTAGCAACGCTAATTAATTATATATAAATACATGACTTCGCGTGAATAGATACTTTCTATACAAGCGTGTTCATTGCTCAAAATTAGACGAGACCAAGGACAAACGTAAGCTAACCGTCAACAAAAGAAAAAGAAAAGAAGAGACTCACTGCTTTCTATTCTATCTAATTTTATATTATAAAGCTGAAGAGTTTGTTTGTTTGTTAGCTTGAATGCACCAATCTCAGGAACAACTGGTTCGATTTAAATAAAAAAAATTGTCGGATAGCCCATTTACCGAGGAATGCTTTCGGCTATAAAACATCACGCTTTGAGTGATGGGTGCGGAGCAGTAGTCCTACTAAATAACGCGGGTTTAACCGCGGGATCAGCTAGTCACATAATAAAGTGTGGGTGTAATACATAACACCTCTGCCTACCCCTTTGGTGATAAAGGCGTGAAGTTTTGTTGTTTGTTATGTGTTAAAATTGTGGCATTGTCAAAACAGAAGTCGTAATTTTGTATTCTGTTGCCTTGTTGATGAAGTATTTATTTCCATCCAAATATTCACAAATGTAGAGTGGAACCTGAAAAAGCATACAATCCTACTTCTTGCTACTTTTATAAATGCGAAATGTGTGGTTGGATGTATGAATGGAGCACAAAGTGTTGTCTCATGTAGGTATCGAACCCACAACAATCGGTGCCTGTAAAGCGACAAGTTGGGTTACTTCTGCTAATTTTTATAGTTAACATAACTTCACGCCTTTTATCCTCAAAGGGGTAGGCACAAGTGTATAAACACCCACATTTCGCCAGATATGTTTAGGTCCCAATGTAATATGGTGCGAGCCTATTGCTATCTACAGGGCACATTATTAAGCGAGCGATAATTAACATTTTTCATACACACATAACTTCGAAAAGTCAGAGGTGTGTGCCCGAGGTACCTGGGGATCGAACCCGAGACCATCGTCTCGGCAGCCAGTTACGGACACCACTACACCCATATTTCGCGATGAATTTTTAGGTCCCACGTAATAGGGGGCGAGCCTATTGCCATTTCCGGGCGCATCTCCAGACTCCGTGCTGCTTCTGAGAATTTGGAAAAACCCGGTAACACTTTTGCCCGACCCGGGAATCGAACCCGAGACCTCCGATCAGCAGTCGCGTACGCTATACACTGGACCACGGAAGCAGTAGTGTGGTAAGCCTATACTAGGTCAAATCCTCTCATTGACTTATTATGCTATTGGGACGCTGATTATGAGGGGGCTAATTTGACCAGCAGTGGACTGCAAAACGTTGTATGATGTATGTTTTGCAAAGTTGGACACGGAGGGAGGTATCAACTGATAAGTTTCTGTCTCCATTAAATAGCTTCCGAATGTAGTTTGAGATCTTTGGAACGTTATCTGTCCTTTTATAGTTTTGTGATTTCGTAAGAGGCACTAAAACATATTTTTGTTAAGTGACACTAACAAGAGAGTACGGGCACTATGAGTCGTATGCATAGGTACAGTTGACTACAAAAGACGCTACATGTTTTTTTTTTGCTGATTCTTTCATGAATTCTTTGGTTATCAAAATTAAATTAGAATTTATCTACCATTTAGGTACGTTTCCTACGTCTAAAAATCTTATAAAATATTGAATATAATAATAAGTTGGGACGATAACATCATTTCTATCACGTAAATATATATGGACTTATATAGCTGACTGTAGTTGTTTTCATTTGCAGTAATTAATAAGTTTTCAAAAGCATGGAAATATTTACTTAGGCCCAAATGAAAATAACTGATCTTTCGTAACTAGAAATAGGAACGTACCGATTCGAAAACGTATCGACAATTTTTTTAAAGAGTTCAGGGTCTTCTCCGCACTGCGGCGGACCAACATTTTAACCATCTCAGTCTGTTCACAGTTTAAGTTGCCGCGCTGGTAGAACCCTAACTATGTAAAAACATAAACTGTTATTAGTGTAAGTAGTTTATTTATATTTCTCTTTTCCACGGGTATTGTTCTAGAACTATATCGTTAAAACAATAACCAGCTCTTTGGGAGGCTTACACGGAGACATGGGTCCCACATGCAGAGACCCTTAGAGAGTTTTAATCTAAAATCGGATGGGACATAATATACCGCGGAGCCTCCACAACTGCACTACTGAGTACTGCTGTGAACTAGCCGCAGCAAATATACATAGGACTATTGCTATGATATGGAGACTAATTTACTGTGCTATGGGGATGGGTGTTAAATGGACTAGTTATAATGATACAACGGATAACAAACAGCACCTGCCAGTGATACTCTTATAGCATCCGTCTGCGTGGCAGGTGGTGACTCGCCAACTCACTCGATGGAGCCGCCGTTATTTATATTATTAATACTGTAAGTTGGAGTTTGCCAAATATCGCTGTTAACAACGCTTTTAAAATACATGTGCTAATATGCTAAGACATGACTGTCGTTGCGGCAAAACTGTCAGTCCGATCTAATGTAAACGTGGCCTTAGGGTTTTATGCCGTATTTGTTTATCGAAATTCACTGCAGATAGATTCCCAGGTGCATAGGGTTCCCACCAAGAGGTGCATAGGGTTCCCACCAAGAAGGTGCATAGGGTTCCCACCAAGAACTTAGGGTCCCAAGCCAACCTCACCTGCAAGTGGTGCACCTGCCGATCAACGGACGAGGCTCTGGCAAACAAAATATTCCGATAAGCGGCAATAAGCTCGCCACTTATTACGTGGGATCAAAACACTGGCGAAAAGTGGGCGTTTAATATGCCTCTGCCTACCCCTTCGGGGAAGCAGGCGTGAGTCTATGTATGTATGTATGAAATTCACTGCAGAATGAAAAATAAACTCAGAAACCGTATTTTCATATCTGTAGAGCTTTCACACAACCAGATACCTGGAAATACCTGCGTCCTCAATATATGAAGGCAAATATAGAAATAGTGAATAGAAATAGTAGATTAAATCAGTACAGTCCGAATTTAAATATATGTATTTTATTTGACATACACTTTAATTTTATGTGGTTTAAATTTCACTCAACAAATATTTAAATAAAATAAGACTCTCGTTTAAGTAAGTATTTGATGAATGCAAAGGCTGACATCACGTAGGGATATTATGACATAACAATAAATGTAAGGATTACCTTACATTAATTAAAAGGCGTCCTTGTGTGCCTATTATCAGGCCTCTGTCACTCGATGTACTTGCGTGCGCTTAATACCTACCGCTAGCCGGGCCGCCGGGCGGCGTATTTACAAAGGCTATACCATTAGTGTGCAAGTGCAAACTGAACTGGCTTAGCTTTTGTTTGACAAAAACTTGACGAAACCCTAGTCTATTCTACTACAGAAATTAACCGAAATCGCGTAGACTTTGTAAGATAAATTAATTTCTAACATTTCAGCAACAAATGCTATTCAATTTGATACCGATCGTTAACTTCAATAATACCTTTAGGTTCGAAACGTCTACCTACTTCACAAATTCGAATTTCATTGAAATATAAAAAGGACCATATCATATAATCTGTGACTAGGTTTAGGACCACAATGTGCCTAGTGCCTAGTTTTGGTTGGTTAGGTGCGACTGTATGTAATTCAAGTAACTAAATAGGTTATGTTAGGTTCTCTTTTGACCCTTAACCCAAAAATAGGAGCCCTGCGCAGCAGGGCTCCGTCAACATAGTTTATATTTTATTATAACACAAATATAATATGTAGGTAAGTAGACATTATGTCCAATTAAATAGTTTTTAATAATCTAAGTTGAACTATGTTTGAAAATATCTCGACAAAGGCTTATCTATTTGAGTGAATATGAATAATACAGTACTAGGTTTTGTACGTGTATTTTCTTTGAAAATATCAAGGCAAAAAGCTAATCCCTTTGAATATTTTTTTTTACTGAGATAGATTAGGTATTGTCGAGTAATATGCATAAACAAAAGCTCTTTTATTAGAGTCTGACTCGTGACTGAATATACCTATATATATACTAATAATACTATAGCCTTTGTAAATACGCCGCCGGGCGGCCCTTATCGTAGTGGGTTGTCGAATGTCTCGCGTCGCGCGCGTGCATACCTATTATTGACTTGGTCTGAGTTTAAATCAGAGATGAATTAACATGACGTTTTCTGGCAGTCTCTGTGCTTTTAATGGATGCAGATCCAATAAAAGAAAAAATAAACAGAATCTTTCTTTTTTCAATTTACCTGATCCTTCGGCTGTGGCTTTAAAAGGCGAAACAGATTCCCGATTTGACTTACCTACTCAAAATGCCTTGGTATATATAGCGGGACATTTACTTTACAAATGCAACAAGCAACATTCCTGTCCAAAATTCGTTGCCGCAGTAGGTAAATAATGTTCCAGATGTAAACGAATCAAAAATGTATTGTCATTTTAAAGCTTTCAATAAAGCTTCTTCTTTTTATGGAAGATTGAAAGTTCCCTCTGGCAGCTTTTGCAGCTATGTTAAAAAATTAGAGACAGCTTTTGCTAATAATTTTGAACAAAACATGAAAGAGAAGCCTGGAACCACTATTTACGAAATTTAAAAAAATATACCATTTCATCCTATATGCCTCTGTTTCCCCATAATTATTTGATATTTTTTTTGTGCGATTCACAATATTTTCTTCTATAAAATTAAACAACAGAGATTTTAGGAAAGGAAATAAGTTTATTAATCATTACATAAAATAAAACATATGTGAGTACATTTTATAGATTGTATATAAAATCAATTTAAATTGTACATAATAAAACATTTCAAACTTAAAATAAGCGTAACTTTATATACCTACTTAAATGTTTAATTGTAAGAAACAACCCTACGCTCAGTCACGGTCGTGGCAGTGTGCGCTATCGCATTAGAATGACAGTCGAGCGTCCGAGCTTTTAAAGTTCATTTTCACACGCAGCTGTCACCTTCCAGAAACTGTAGGTCTTTAAAACAGTAGGTATGGAATTTTTTGTAGGGAGTGATTTATCTGTTATTTATTTTTATTTATTTATTTTAAACTTCTTGCACAATTACAAAAAGTAATGCACAAAGGCGGGCTTAATGCCAGAGGCATTCTCTACCAGCCAACCTTTGGGTGATGCAAAGATGATTGAAGTAGGTGCTTAAAGAGGGAGTAATTTAACAAATAATATTAATTTAAAACAACATAAATAATAGGTATCACACTAAATAAATATGTAATAATAGGCATACTAACAGTAACATATTATTATAAATATATACATACAAAATATAATACATATATACACATACAAGTATAATAGATAATTATATTATATATAAATATATACATATACAAGTGTTATAGATAATTATAATATAATAATAAAAAAGAGGGTGCATAGGGTTCCCACCAAGAACTTAGGGTCCCAAGCCAACCTCACCTGCAAGTGGTGCACCTGCCGATGAACGGACGAGGCTCTGGCAAACAAAATATCCCGTTAAGCGGCAATAGGCTCGCCCAGTGGCGTAGCGTGGGGGGGGGCCGGGGGGGCCATGGCCCCGGGCGGCACATTTAAGGGGGCGGCAAAATACGCCGCGAAAAAAGAAATTAATACTTGGCGCGCGCACTGACACGATCCCAGTAGGACTGTGCGGCGACGCGGGCGCAGTAGAAAGAACAACAATCGAATACAAAATCATTATAATTTTCATTACGTGAAGACTTGCTTGTGTCCGTTTACTAATTCTTAAATGGGATGCAATATTCCGGTGATCTGCGAGCCTGTTATGAGTAATTAATAAATCCATAGGTATATCAGGACCGAGCCGCCCCTGTGTGCGATGTGTGCCACCCCTATTGCCATGGTGCAACTGGCGCACACAGGCGCCGGGGCAATAGGGGCGACGCGTGCCAGATAAAATATTTCAACATAATCTTTATAGTTGAATCTGTCATGGTCTTGTCGCGTCTGGCGTACCAGCTGTACTTGAACCAAATGGTTTGGTACGCGACGACGGTAAGAGACCAGACGGTATGTCATTGTTGCCATGGAAAATGGGTAGTGGGTGCTTTGGTTTGGGACGCAACCTGCGTAGACACCCTCGCGCCATCATGCATGCCGGCGTTGCTGCAGCATCTGCGGAGACCCTCAAACGGCGCAAATACAGTAATCTAGTAGCTAATTACGTGTTTGAGCCGTTTGGGGTAGAAACGCTAGGCTCTTGGAGTCCGAGCGCTCGTTCGTTATTCCGAGATTTATCTAAACGGTTAATCGACGTCTCACCGACCAGAAGGCTGGTTTATTCTTTGCTCTAAGAATCAGCATTGCCATCCAGCGTGGCAATGCTGCCAGCCTTCTGGGCACGATACCCGATGACATTGATGCGGTGGCATTCTACGACGCCAAAAAACACCTGTAATAATTTTTAAATTTATGTATATAGGTACATTAAGACATTATGATTATGTAAGTTGAATAGGGAAGAAAGCAGGTACAGGTCTCCTAAGACAATAGTCACACCTGCCGTTTAACTATACGCTATTTGAACTTTGACTCCAATATTTCACATACTACAAACGCAATCTACTAATTTTTGGACGTTATTCCCGGCCAAGGACGTGGTGGCGGGTATGGCGGTGCATTTGTTCTGTAAGACTATCGGGCTACGGCAGGCTACCAAAATCAATTATACAGTATACTTACCTTGCGTCTTACAACGAACATAATCTACGGCAAAAGAACACCTCGCCGAGCTCAAGGTAGAATTAAGTCACATAACGTGGCACATACTGCGGTTATTAGAAGTCCAATGACAGGGGGAGGCCATGGTAAATCTAGAGTCAGGTGACTTTTGCTACCATCGATAAGGCGATCTACTCTTGGGGTGGCGTCGGTTTCCTCGTCAGGAGGAACAGTTTGTGGAAGTCGGTAGTGTGAAGACCCGGATAGCGTACCTCGTACTTAGACTCACCAATAGGGGCGGTCTAAAGGTGATGATTCAAGTATATGCGCGCAACTCAACTAACCCATACGAGATGGCTGAGGCCATGTATCAGGACACTGTTAAGGCAATACCTAGTAATACCAAAGCTCAGTACTTCAACGCGAAAGTGGAAGTACAAGAACGCGGCGAAACGAAAATCGCAGGCCACGGTGTTAGGCACGATAATCATATGGCCGAATGCTAGTTAACTACGTAGCAGTGGGCATTTTCGTAATGAACTCCTTTGGTAAGAAGAAGCCTCACAGGCAGTGGACGAAAAGACGCCAGTGGTGGCCAAACCGCGATAAAGTGACAAGCAAGGTGAAAGACTACATCAAGACGGACCCAAACCTCATATTTAAAGACGGCGGTGATCAATACGATAACACCTGAAGCGATCACCAACGAGTACGAGGCTCTCTTAATATAAACCTCAGAACTGAAAGGGCACAGTCAATGAAGCCTACTCTCAGACTTACATTGCTCCTCCCACCGACAGCATTAAACAGAAGACGGCCGCAGTGGTCACGCACGGTATTAGGAGATTCGTCTTGAAAGATCTGCTCCGAATAGAGAAAATACAAGTAGGTAGTCTAAACTGCCAGCCGAGACTCTCGAACTGATGAGGAAAAGACGCGAGATGCCATCCTGTCGGCTGTCTTCACCGGAAGGACAGGCCGTAAAACGACAAATACGAAATCTTACGCAACGAAACCTACACATTAACACTCGGGCCATCGAGGCTGCGATCGAGAAAACCCCGGGGATCATAAGTCTTCGCTCTGCAGTTGGGGCGACACAATCAAACGACACTACAATCGCGGATGGCCGCATCGTGAACTCAAAGTTCGAGATTCTCGAAGACGTTGAAAGGTTTTATCGACACCAGTTTACCTGGCGGGCAGACCGACGACCACAGTGCTCTACTGACGCACCACTACATCGAAGCCGTTCCGAATGTCGAACAGAGTGAGGTGTGGTCGGCTCTTAAAAACAACAAAGCATCTAGTGATGACGGAAATTCATCGACATCTAACTTATTAAAATCCTTTAAGCCGTCTAGACCTAGACTAAGCTATACATATATTGCAGCAGAGAAACGGCCACTGCCGTGCGCGACCCATTAACACCGCTGAGAGCTGCCACATTTTGCCGTAAAATAATTATTCCGTATGCTCTATGATATTCGAGCAAGTGAGACGAATCAAATGACAACATTTCTTTTTTAATCCTTTAAGACGTTCAGCATAATATGTTCTTTAGTTTGGCTTTACACCCAAACTAAAGAACATACTAATAAACATACAAACATACCGAAACCCGAAAAAGTTATACTTTTGCAGAAACATAGGGGTAAAAAGAGGGCGGCGAATTGCTGAACGGCCCCGGGCGGCACAAACCCACGCTACGCCACTGGGCTCGCCACCTATTACGTGGGATCAAAACACTGGCGAAAAGTGGGCGTTTCATATGCCTCTGCCTACCCCTTCGGGGAAATAGGCGTGAGTTTATGTATGTATGTATGTATAATATAATAATATATAAATATATACAAGTATCCTTTACAGAGTCCATTATGATTTCAATTCAGCCACATAATGCTGGCGTACTCTAATTACTAACGTTACGTAGTAACTATTTAGTAATCTGTGCTATTATAGCCATCAGGCTACAATATGTACCTACTTATTAATCAGCATTGAAAGAAATGTTTTCAATTTCTACTACTATATAAAAATCAGTAACAATACGAACGAATAACGCGACAATTCATTCGTGTGCAATTTTCGTGATATTGCACACAGCTGAAACCACTAAGCGCAAGAAGCTGTTTGGCACTTATGTTCCTTTGGAACTGCAGAGGGGGCAGTGGGGTCAGGATTTTTGGAAATCTTCAAAAACAAAAAAGTAACCATATAAAAAAACGAGGGAAAAATTACATGCATATTGATCTTCTTCCTCCAATATAAAAAAGCTACAAGAATATGTCACCGTATCATATTGTCGAAAGTATAATACGGACTTCAGAAGTAGCATAGAACATAAGTTATATATTCTATTTCTCATAGTATTGTAAAACATCGGATGCTCCAAGTATCCGATATTTTGTCACATGTGTGTTTTGTATTTTGTCTTCCTAAGCATCGAATTTAAACATAGGTTTTCCCTTCAGCATAGTTGACTATTATACTATTATACTTGTGCGAACATATTAATATTAGCAGCATAAAGCAGTATACATTTTCTTTAAACCAGTCTGTCCAGAAGAAATTCCACAACGATGACATCACGCATTATCTGTGCAGGTAAATACTGTAGCGAGCTGCTCCTTCCATTCCGTCGTCTCCATACACTTCGTTGAAAAGCTTTTGATGTCCATCACGTCGGCGGCGATTTGGCGTCTTGCTTGTACCACGTCTTTGCTGTATGATTCACGCCTTATTGGTCATTCGCTCGCATCAAAGCTCTATAACATAATTTTTCACTTTACACTTTTGCTATACACACATATTTTTCTCAGTGCTCTTCGTTTCATAGAATTTATTCTATGAGATGTCCTTCCTACGTGTTCTTTATATAGCATCTCATGTAGAAGGGCGTCTGACACGAGTACATTTTCAAAGGTAAAATACCTTGCGTTACCTTGTGTGAAAAGACTTTGAATCTCTGTATATTGTATCCTCAACACAATGCTTATTTGCGAATATTTAAAGCGTCGAAAAGATAATTGACAATTATGAGAATATTTTTGTATCCTAAATGTTTGGCATATATCCTGTATATTTTTATTTACTTGAAGAGTCTAATAAAAGTATTTTTGTATTTAGAGTGGAATGTATTGTGCATACCTATTTGCCCAAGTCTTAGTCTGACGATCAAGATTTTTGGCGTTCAATTTGTTCCTGACAGCCCTACCCATTGACGAGGATTTACTCTAAACTAATCATAAAGCTCAGCTAAGGCAGTTTCCTGCAGTAGGGTTGTTTCCAACTAGTCAAATCAAGCACTTTTAATGAAATATCAAAAACGACCTTTCCTAAGGGTTTTGTATGAAATATGACGTAGTGACGTGATAGTGTTTTGCTGTCAAGTAGAACATTTATTATCAATAAATTGACGATAAAAATGTTAAATTAAGTTTTAATATTAATTGATGAATGAAACTACTATTATTTTGACATGTTTCACTAGATAAAAATACTTGTATAATTTATTTCACTTCCAGGAAACTTCCCTATAGTAATAATCTATTTCTCAAAATACTTGGATCGAGTAGTATTTCTTAGTAGCATCTCGAAGTCCAAGCAAGACAGTTACTTTGCTATTTGATATTTAAGATGTCAGTTGCGCAAACACTCCAGCGATATACCTACAGAAGTTTTCCTCATTTTGATTATGGGATAAGTAAAATAGCAAATGAAGTCTAGGCGTTATGATGAAACTTTAGGCCCTGATATTTTGGACGCTGTCATAGATATCTATAAGCAGGTTTAGAAAGCTTATACATGGTAGCAAAGATGTAGGAGGAATGTATGACGTAAACGTTTTTAATTTTTCACAAGCATATATGTAAATACATACACAACAAGTAAAAATTTTCCGTATTAAATAATATACATATAGGTCTAAAATAATATAAATATAGATATATCGAAAAAGATTATGCACTATCTGTAAATTTCCTGATAATATTCTGCAGTGCATTGAAAATAAACAAACACATATTCTGCGAAATGTTATTTATGATTTACTCATGTGTTTATCTCGCTGAATGAAGCCTGGTAACGGATCAATACAAAGCTTTAGTTCGAGGAAATGAAAAGAGATGCAATAAACTGGAAATATTTTATATTTTTGCAATGAAACACTATTATAGATTGTGAACAGGCCGAGAAAGTTCTGAGGATTTGTTACGATCGTTATCTAGTATTTGTTTTACTACAATTTACCTACATTAGTAGGTATATAATTATATTGTCGCCTAAGTCAGTGGTTCCCAAAGTTGTCTGAGCTCCGACCCATCAAAAAAATCTACTCTTGTGACCCACTTCTTAGCTTTTTTTTACGATAAACGGGAGGATAAAAGTGAAAAGGGGAGGAGAACTTTGCTCCGTGAAACTTTACATTTTAGGACCCACTCAATATTCGCTCGCGACCCACCCGTGGGTCACGACCACAAGTTCGAGAAGCTGACCTTAGTAATTAAATAGTACTTCGATTACATACTTTATTCACACAGCTCTAGCCACCAAGACGAATCGCCTCGGTCTTCCCGTGACCACAGATTGTTTAAAGCCATCACACTAGCGTTTATGGAGCGTAGGCGTTCTATGGATGTATTCGCTACGCTTGCGGGGTCTGTCGTCATAATTGGCATACTCATGTGCTCTAGAAATACGCCGCGACAACGCGCTGTAAACGTCACGTCGCCGCGGCTTGCGCGCATGCCTCCATCGAATGAACGCCTACGCTTAAAACGGTAGTGTCAATGAACCCTTACGTCTACCGAAACGTCTGGAAGTCATAACAACGCATTTTCAGAACAAAATATAAGACAGAAATATAATTACTGTATGCTTTACTAAAATAAACAATATATCTGCTCATGCATCTGCAAACTGTATTTAATTGTAGAAACTATTATAATTTCTCAGTATATGTTCATTTTAGTTCATTTCGAGTTACTTAATTACAGTATCCTATTAAGCCTTGCAAACACAGAGGACCGATGAAATTGATTAATTTTGGACCAACTAAGCCTTCGACTATATACACAGCCGTTGCCGTTGCACTAAATTAATGTGTGATCGCTAGATATACGGCATGAAGCGACTATTGTGTGAACCAGACCGTATTTGTCCCTCCTGATATTGGTTCCAGGAAGGCAGAAAGCCCGTCCTGCTTAATGTATGTTGACCCTTGACATATTATTGTGCCAGATGTGAGCTTCCATGGCCTCAACGGTTCTCGGTATTTGTCAGAGCCCACGTATTGCTGTTAATACATGTATTGTTTGGGTCTGCCTTTGTTACTCGTTACATCACGGCGCTGATACACCCTCCTAATACAAAGGTACTCTGTGGATACACCTGAGCATTCACTTGTATCTGAACAATATGTGGCTAACGGTGTGAATTTCACATTTATAATAATATCTTTGTTTATATTATGTGCGCAGATATAATGTGTTACTGTTTGTTTGTCCCAAATAAATAAATAAACAACAAGCAATCGCCGTATTAGTTTTTTCGAACAAGGAACAGAGCCAACCATTGCTATGAACTTTTTCACGATCGCTCTAGCGAACGCTGTAATCAGCAAAAAGGTCGAATCAAAGATACTGTCCATCCGCTAGAATGCTCGCCAGAACGCTCGATATAATGCTTACTAAAATTATCTCGTTTGTTTTACAGGTGTATCAGCACTATAATGTAAATGTTCTGAATATGTTGCTCGCTATTTGTGTCTGGTGTAAACGGTGTAAACCTATTGACGAGTTAATCCCTATTGAAATATAGAAAGTATTGACTGTAATGGAGCTCAGTCATTAGACTCTTTTGTATAAAAGAGTATGTCAGGGTTTCACAGGCATTTTCAATTTATATTATACTAGCTTTTGCCCGCGGCTTGGCTCGCGTAAATTCGGGGTTCTCTAGTAGTGTTGCCCAAATTCAGTCTTGGTCTTGCAGTCTTGGTCTTGTTCTTGCGTTTTTGCAAGACCAAGACCAAGAACAAGACCGCGTATTTTTAGCAAGACCAAGACCAAGACTGATCGTGCAAGACTTGAGCAAGAACAAGACTAAGCCTGCAAGACTCTTGCGTCTTGCAGCTAGGACTTAGCGCTATTTCACGGAGTAGTTAGGTGTAACAGTTCGGTGTATAGGTACGCTTAGGAATTCTATGAGACGCAAAAAACTGTATCAAAGAATATGAAAATCTGGACCTATGCGCATTACGACTAATAGGTACCATAAACATACCTACATAGCGAATAAAAAAATATCCATTAAAATCAAACTGAGTGCATGCATAGTTATGTTTTAACCATCGGCACTTTGATAATGCGGCATCAAAGGTTTTGTACTTACTTCTCAAAGAAATTTGCCGCTTTTCGGAAGTACATGGTTATGATACACGCGCCGGCGGCTTCTTTTGAAATCATATACAACAATCGTTGCCGCCGCGCCGAAATCACAACATTTGACACTATTTGATTGCCGCCACAGGGCGTAGGTAGACTCATGCAAAATAATTTCGAATTTTAAGAGTACCTAAAGGTGTTCCAAAGAATAAATAAGTTTCAGAGTGCTTAGAATGAAAATGAATACATTATACTGATCACGCAAGCAGTATTATGATTAGGATAAAATGGTAAGGATAGGTAGTAGATGTCATAATAATTTATTCTAGTAAGTATACAGGGTGTCCGAGTTAGGCCCAACAATATTTAAAGGTGTTTATCTATATCAAGTTTGGAATCGTATGCATAAATGTTAATAATGAAAGTGAAACTTTTTTTTCCATACAAAACTAAAAAAAATATTTTTTTGTGTTTTTTTCGACAACCCTAACAACTCTATACTTAGTCGTGGTTGTGGCACGCACACACGTATACTATCACCCGTCGGCCGTCATCCCCGCTCCTGGCCTGGATGGCCCGTGATTTTCTCTCAATACCTGCAACTTCAGTACCTGCTGAGAGATTATTTTCTAAAGCATCATTAGTAATTAGAAAACATAGAAATAGGTTAAGTGATGAGTCAGCCAGATGGTTACTTTGTATTAATTCTTGGTCAAAAGAATTGATATAAAGTAACATAACCTAATGATAAAGCTGTTGTGTACTGTTATGTTTGATTTGTGTTGTATTTTATTTTTTATTGAAATAAATGATAAATCGTAAAACTCTTTTATTAAATTTCATATAAGTTGAGGGTTCAATCTCTTTCTAGACAGATATTGTTCTTTAAAATACAGTCAAGTTATTGTAATTAATTTGTTTTTTTACATGTTTTAGCAAATGTAAGCTTATAAATCATAAATGTTTATTAAGAAACAGTTACTTCCATGGAAAACGACATATAGGTCAGTTGATTTTTCGAATTTCTTATCAAATCTTCAGTTATTTATTAATCTGCTTGATCTTTACTATGGCTGTGTTAATTCAAGCTCACAATGTTCCAATTCTAATACGTTTTTCTAAGATTTAAAAACTTTAATAAATAGTAATAGACTGATAGGTAATTGCAAGACTTGCAAGACTCTTGCTGCAAGACCAAGACCAAGACCAAGACTGGGAGCGCAATACCAAGACCAAGACCAAGACCAGGTGTATTGGCGCAAGACCAAGACCAAGACTGGCTAAGTCTCGTCTTGTTCTTGCATTTGGGCAACACTATTCTCTAGTTATAGTATATCATCTATGTTCGGGATAACACAAATCTCCTTTATTGGGCGGATACTTCTATGAATGTCGTTTTAACTGTTTTTGTAATATAACTGCAAAAAGTATTTACACGTACAAACTACTTAGTATTAAGACTTAGTAGTACTCAAAATGTTATCCGGTATCTGTGACGTTTCGCTAGAGAGGCCAATATGGCGACTGTGATTTGTCTGTCAGAACCATTAGAATTTAACAAAATACTCGACAATCCGAATTTTGCGGATATATGTCGTCGACTCGAAATCTTTATTTTTTTAACGTTTTATTATTCAGGTAAGGTTTCGATGTACTCCTTGACGAAATTTTTAATATAAGATTTGACACTGCGATAGCAGCGCAGTCCGTCGGTTCCAATGTGAAACATTAAAAAATCCACAACTATTTACAAATTAAAAATTAAGTAAAAAATCATTTTCCAGTGGACTAAATTGTGAATCTAAACCATTCTCAAGTCCGCTTGAACACACACAAAAAAATTCATCAAGATCGGTCCTGTCGTTTAGGAGGAGTTCAGTGACATACACACGCTCACAAAAAATATATATATTAAGACTAGAGGACGCCAGCAGCTACGCCTGCATTTTTTTAAATTTACCCGTTTTGGCCGATCCCGTCGGAATTTCGGGAAATCCCTTCTTAGTGCGGTCCCCAAGGAACATACATGCCAAATTTCAGGTTCCTGCGCCCAATAGTTTCGGCTGTAGCGTGTCTGCCAGTCAGTCAGTAACGCAAGGATTTTATATATTAAGATTATATTATGACTTTCATGACTCCTTCTAAATTTAATTTATTTTTCGTCTTGTATATATTAAATAGACTTATTCTAATTATAAGACATAATGAAGTTGCTTTTAATGGTTGATTTTGTTTGGAAAATGAAGAAATAAGTCCCTATAGTATAAAAAAATATATTATATTATACCTTTCGTATTTTAATAATGTAAATTGAAAAGGCTCTATAATAAATTATATATCTTTTCTAATATTAATAAACTTTATTGTAAGTTTGAATGTCTGTTGAGGTGCCGTTGAACCTAAATGAAAATTAAATAAGTGCATTTTCATCTCCACTGAATCACCGCGCAAAATAACACCTTATGATGATAAGAGGTGGCACCAATTTAGCTTGCAAGATTTCATCCGCATGAAAGCAAGAGCTAACAAGTTGCAGCTTGTCGAATCAATAATATCACACAGGCTCGCTGAGTGATCATATCAATGAATCATCATCATCATCCTAGCGTTATCCAAGAGCTTTCGTCTTCTAACCAAATTTGACTGAATATTAGGTTTCCTACGGAGCGACCTCTGCAACCCATAGGATAGCGATATTCCATGGTTTAGACTAGTGTCAGTTTACTGTGTCCCCATAACGACATTTATAAAAGACAGCCGTAAGAGATTTTCATATAAATTCAAATAAATTCAACTAAATACAACGTGTCATTTACAACAGCGTGTAAATGACACGTATACTTCATGACAGCCGTAAGAGCCGAGCCGCCCCTATGTACAATGTGCGCGGCGCACACAGCCGCTAGGGTAATAAGGGCGCCGCGCGCCGGTATGTGCGTTAATTATTAAAATTATTTTCGAAAAAAGACGACAAAAAGGCGCTTCGTAGATTTCGCACACAGGCGCTTCATAGATTTCGCACACAGGCGCTGGATTGGGTCGGCGCGGCCCTGGCCGTAAGGAATTTTCATCTAATAATATGACAACCCCATAACCCATTACATAATTATTTATAAAACTAAGAGAACCAAAATAAATTCAACTAAATACAACGTGTCACTGCTGAACGAATAATACCAAATGGCATGATTTAGGTATACTCCATCAAACCAGGCTTTGTGGAAGCGGCCTAATTAAGCCTACGTCCAACTTATTTAATATTTATTCCTTCAGTAAGAACTCGCGTAAATGTCGTTGATTTTTACGTCATATGCAAGTGTGGGTGAAGTTGGCTACAGCGGACAACTTATCATAGAGTCACTTCGACACTCAAGTCAAAGTCAAAGTCAAAATCATTTATTCATCTAGGCCACAAAGTCGCGCTTAAGAACGTCAACATTTAAGCTAATTACTTAATGATTCTACATTTACATTGACTGCCACGTTCGCAATGCAATAGGTAGAACCAATGACGTATTATAAAATAGACGCGCCATACTCCCACAAAGCGGCTCTGAAAAACGGCTACAAATACCAAATAATATCTTGTAAGAATAAAGAAAGAGAAAGTAAATAAATACTAATATGGGACACCTGTTGTTGGAGAAAGATAATTTTAGTCGTTTTTTAAATTAAGACACACAAATTATTGTTACGGAGCGTACTATCACAACACAGGTTCGCGCGTCACTAGCCGTAAGAGATTTTCATATAAATTCAAATAAATTCAACTAAATACAACGTGTCATTTACAACAGCGTGTAAATGACACGTATACTTCATGACAGCCGTAAGGGCCGAGCCGCCCCTATGTACAATGTGCGCGGCGCACACAGCCGCTAGGGTAATAAGGGCGCCGCACACAAATACCAAATAATATCTTGTAAGAATAAAGAAAGAGAAAGTAAATAAATACTAATATGGGACACCTGTTGTTGGAGAAAGATAATTTTAGTCGTTTTTTAAATTAAGACACACAAATTATTGTTACGGAGCGTACTATCACAACACAGGTTCGCGCGTCACTAGCCGTAAGAGATTTTCATATAAATTCAAATAAATTCAACTAAATACAACGTGTCATTTACAACAGCGTGTAAATGACACGTATACTTCATGACAGCCGTAAGGGCCGAGCCGCCCCTATGTACAATGTGCGCGGCGCACACAGCCGCTAGGGTAATAAGGGCGCCGCACACAAATACCAAATAATATCTTGTAAGAATAAAGAAAGAGAAAGTAAATAAATACTAATATGGGACACCTGTTGTTGGAGAAAGATAATTTTAGTCGTTTTTTAAATTAAGACACACAAATTATTGTTACGGAGCGTACTATCACAACACAGGTTCGCGCGTCACTAAACGGAATGGCGGCAATTGCCTCCATTTCAGTTTGCCATTTTCAGTGTGCGGGCAACGCATCTATAGTTTTTATATATCTTTGGGTAGAACCACGAGAAAGAACGGGCAATAAAACTCATGGCCACTCTTTTCAAACAAATATTAATGGTTGTACATTTTATTTTTGTAAGGAGCTGCAACTGTTACACGTTGTAGACATCTTCTAGTAAAATTTTTAATAACCATCGATATCATCAAGCAGTAAATGATGTTAATATGGTAAGCCTCCCAAAGTAAATATGGTGAAACAGGAGCATCCACTTACGTCTTTTTAATGTAGGCAACTCGCGAACATGGTCAGAACTATGGTGGAAGTGAACGAAGCAGAAAGTAACGGCATATGAAACCAAAACAATTGACAACCTATTAGTTAGCCCATGACCACGAGTTACCAACATTTTACAAATCCGCAAAGTTATAATGAAAGTGTGGAACATGAATGCAAAACCTTAATATATAAAATCCTTGCGTTACTGACTGACAGACAGACAAGCTACAGCCAAAACTATTGCTCGCAGGAAGCTGAAATTTGGCATGTATGTTCCTTGGGGACCGTAGGGGTGCACTAAGAAGGGATTTCCCGAAATACTCACGGGATCTGCCAAATGGCTAAAAGCTGCTGGCGTCCTCTAGTATAGTACATACACATACATACATAGACTCACGCCTGTTTCCCCTAAGGGGTAGGCAGAGGCATATTAAACGCCCACTTCTCGCCAGTGTTTTGATCCCACGTAATAGGTGGCGAGCCTATTGCCGCTTATCGGGATATTTTGTTTGCCAGAGCCTCGTCCGTTAATCGGCAGTTGCAACACTTGCAGGTGAGGTTGGCTTGGAACCCTAAGATCTTGGTGGGAACCCTATGCACCCTCTAGTATAGTATGAAATGCGAATATGGTAATTAACTACACTATAAAATAAAACTACTAATTATTGACTTCCGATACATATCTCATAACAATATGCCATATAACATAACACTATGAAAATAGCTAAAATCTAGCCGTATCGACATCGGTCAACCTACGAACCTTCTTAACGGCATAAGCAGCTGAGCTAAGTTTCCCTGAGAGATATGTAACGTGCGCACCCCATTGTAACTTCGAATCAAGTATTAATCCTAGAAATAATGTGGATTCAGTTGTTTCGAGTATGTCGTCATTTAAAACTATGTTAGGACCAAGGTTTCTGACATTAGGCAGAGCAAACTTAACACATTTTGTTTTTTTGGCGTTCAGTACTAGATTGTTTACATTAAACCATAAAGTCACTAAAATGAGTGCACTGTTTATTGCCTTGAAGGGTTCCTGATTTCTATCTTCTTTAAATATAAAAGAAGTATCGTCAGCAAACAGTACAACGTCACAAATATTTCTCAAGTAAAAAAATAAATCGTTTCTCTAAACAAGAAACAAGAAAGGCCCTAGGATGCTGCCCTGTGGCACTCCTAAGTCAACAGGTAAGCCTAAAACAACAACAGAAATAAATGGCTCAAAATCCAGTGATTTTGTGCCATTTATTTTAACACATTGGATCCGGTCACTTAAGTACGACTATTAAGTCGTATGACATCCAATGCTATAATCTGGACGCCGTTATGTCTAAGCTTGCACAAGAGCGTTTCATGGCAGACACAATCGAATGCTTTCGAAAGGTCGCAAAACACACCAACAGTATTTTGGGAATTCTCCCAAGCACTGCAGATATGTTTGAGTAACGCTACTCCTGCATCTGTTGTCTTGGTAAAACCATATTGCTCACTATGAAGGAGGCGGTTTTGATTAAAATGTCTTAGTAGTTGCTTGAGTATGATATTTTCAAAAATCTTACTAAAAGCAGGTAGTATCGATATTGGCCTATAATTACTAGGATCAATCTTATTGCCGGATTTGGACAGAGGTATTATTGTACTATGTTTCATAAGATCTGAAAAACTGCCAGATTTAATACACTTATTGAACAAGTTGCTTAAATAAGGAGCCACTACATCAATTATACTTGTCAAAACCTTAACAGAAATGCCCCAGAGATTACATGTATTTTTAGACTCTAGAGACTTAAAAGTATTTATAATATTGGTAGAACTAATACAATGGAATTTAAATATTACTTCACATTTTCCTACATTAGACTAATAGGTTTTCTGCGACTATAGCTGATGATTTTAATTCTCTAGTAGTAGTAAGTGGTATGCTAGCAAAAAAGTTATTAAATGTGTGTGCGACTTCTTCGTCATTATGAATTAATTTATCATTATCAAGAAGACTAAAACTATTACTTCTTAATGTTGCCTTACCTGTTGCTTCATTAATAGCTCGCCAGGTCGCCTTAACTTTATTCGAAGATTGTTTAATTTTATTCCTAACGAATATAGCTTTAGCTGTATTGCACACTGTTTTAAATATTTTAGAATAATTCCTAACATACATAAACTTTCTTGAGAATCATTTATGAAGAGGAAAGGAATACGAAAAGGTTTACATAACAATTCCTTTTTAATTTTATTTTCTTTACGCCTGTGATTCGGCTCAGATATGATGCGCGCAAAATTATGAGAAACACCGGTCTCTCATAAAGTATAGACATAATTTTATAGTACAATAGACTATTGATCCCTACCTACTTACTTAATTCTAACATAATTAAAATTACACGAAAATTTTGGTCACACATTTATTTGAAAAGTTGAAATATACGAAAATAAACCTTAAGTCAACGCAGAACGTCTTCTTTTTAAATGAATTTGTTTGATAGTTCCACGTTGAATTACACGAACGCACACATTAATACAACAATAGTCGGCATAAGACAATAACACACAATTGACCACCAAAATATCTATCATCTTTCTTTCGCTGATGTATTAACAGTGGGAAGGAGCGAGACGTAACGTGTTTCTGTTGTCACCTGTCGGTCGCCCTCGCTGGTAGGTACAATCAAACAACTTCCCGCTAGACCACCATAAGGGCGAGAATCGCTCAGCAAGACATCGTCACTTCCAGCGCTACTTTACACACACATTGACACTCGTATACAAAATCCGTTTCCAGTATGCCTCGACGCTAATAGCGAGCCAAAGATTTTTTTCAAACTGGTCCACCGCAAACTTGTTTGACTGTACATCGCTGGCCGGGCGGCCATTGTTGCGCTTAGATAAATTAAAATTAGTCATCTAACGCGATTCTCAGTGAGTGAAGTGAAAAATATTTTAACAAGTTCACTTGTTTATTCACAAAATGTGTATTATCAACATGATGGTGCCCCGCGCATTTTAGGTAGAACGTTCGAGATCATCGTGATGTCGAATACAGGGAGCGCTGGATCAATTGCGGCAGTCCTGTTCAGTAGCCTGACCTGACACCGCTGGACTTTTGCTTTCTGGGTACATACCTATTAAAACACTACTTTATTGTGACGACTGACGAGACAACACGTGCCGAGGATTTAAAAATAAGATATTAGCTGCTTTTAAAACAGTGAAAAGAGACACTGAAGTGTTAAGTGAACTAAAGGAATATATTATATTCAAGCCAGGTGATGGACACCCGGTGACGGCATTTAAAAGAAGGACGTCGAGCGAGTGACAGTAAGCCTGTGAGTTATTTCATTATTAAATTATTGTAAATATTACGATTCATGACTTGAAACATGTCGGGTCAATTCTCCTATTTTTATATGACATTGATATTATATTTTGAATGGACTCCGAAGCGGTATTCTGAAAACCTAATGTCATCTTAATATATAAAATCCTTGCGTTACTGACAGACACGCTACAGCCGAAACTATTGGGCGCCGGAAGCTGAAATTTGGCATGTATGTTCCTTGGGGACCGTAGGGGCGCACTAAGAAGGGATTTCCCGAAATTCCCACGGGATCGGCCAAAATGGGTAAATTAAAAAAAATGCAGGCGTAGCTGCTGGCGTCCTCTAGTTATCGTATAATTTGAAATAAACAGTTCGTCGTTGACACATATTTTGACACTTGTTTCAATTTACGATCTCGTTACAACTCGTTACAACGGAGGCCCCATCCCCTATTCCTTCTCCCTCCCTCATCCCGCTTTCCCTCCTATCCCTTTTTCAGACTCCTATGGTGTTGCTTGTGTCCATGGGTGGCGGTAATTGCTTACCATCAGGTGATCCGTCTGCTCGTTTGCCGCCTATTAACATAAAAAAAAACTTCGTTCAATTATCAGATACTTTAGAGAATACGCTTTTTGTGACGTCAGTATGACACTGACATGATATCGAAACTATATTTATTTAGTAGAATTGGGCCCCTTTCATTAGATTCTATCAGATTGGGCTTTACAAACTGTGAATTTGAAACATTTTGTTTAATAGCATGATTCGTATTTTGCTGTAGGTTATTTACCATAGTAACCGGTACGTGTGATTGTGTGCGTGCGCATTGCGCAGTGAACACGCTTTTTGCTTACAATCGAGTTTATACTTTCTATAAAAAATTCTGGCAAGTGCGAGTCTGACCGCTCACCTAGGGTCCCGTACCCATTTTACCTTATTTGAGGTTGGTGCTAATTACGCTAGTCCTCTAAATCTGCCTCCTCTTAATTAAAACATTTTAATTATATAATGTATATTATTATGCTATAAGACATTGCTTCGTGCCAAATTTCAAGATTCTGAGTTCACGGGAAGTAGGTTTTGAGTCCCGTGCGAGTAGTTGCGAGTTTGAAAATATGCTTAAATTGCTGTTTCTGTTGATAGCGTTGACATAGAAGTTTTATTTTCTTACAGCTTAACGGTGTTATAGACCTGTGTATCTGATATGAATTTCAATTTAATAACTCTACGCGTTCATTAGGAAATAAGTAGTAACTAAAAATTATGTAAAAATGTTTTTATTGTATGATGTTACTAAAAATTTACATTTTTGGAAATTTTTCCTTGTAACTTGAAAATTTAATTCATTTTCGGTTTTCACAATTTTTCTTTATCTGTGCTATAAGACGTTGGTTTGTACCAAATTTCAAGAATCTGAGTTAACGGAAAGTACCCTGTAGGTTTTAATTCCCTTGCCAGTAGTTGCGAGTTTGAATATACATATAGTAAAATTGCTGTTTCTTTTGATTGTGTTGAGATAAAAGTTTAAATTTGTTACGACTTAAAAAAAAATACACAGGTCTATAATACATAGACCTGTGTATTTGATAGGAATTTCAATTTAATAACTTTACGCGTATATGAGGAAAGGGGTAGTAAATTTAAAATTAATACAAATAATTTTTTATATGATGTTATTAAAAGTTTACGGTTTTCGCAAATTTTCTTTTATCTATGCTATAAGACATTGCTTCATACCAAATTTCAAGATTCTGAGTTTACGGGAAATAGCATGTAGGTTTTGATTCCCTTGCGAGAAGTTGTGAGAAAATTTTATTATTTATTTATTTATTTATAGACTCACGCCTGTATCCCCGAAGGGGTAGGCAGAGGTATAATATTACACACCCACATTTCGTCATGAATTTTAAGGTCCCACGTTATTACGTGCACATTACCAGACTCCGTGCTGCTACAGAGAATTTCCTTACGGAAAAACCCAATATCACTTTGCCCGCCCCGGGAATCAAACCCGAAACCAAATCCCAATCCCACGCGCACATTTATGCCGCGAGACCAACGAGGCAATAAAAGTAACTTCAAAATTATTAAAAATATTTTTATGATACGATGTAACTAAAAATTTACGATGTTCGCAATTTTTCCTAAATCTGAGCTACAAGACATTGCTTCGTACCAAATTTCAAGATTCTGAGTTCACGAGAAGTACCCTGTAGGTTTTGATTCCCTTGCGAGTTTCGAAAATTAGCAGCATAAACGGCTGTATTTTTTATTGCGTTGGCTTAGAAGTTCGATTTTTTCACACTTTTAAGGGACAGTAGACTTGACGCTTTGATATAAATTGTCAGTTTGATAGCTCTACGCGTTTCTGAGAAAAAGGGTGTTGACAGACGGACGGACAACAAAGCGATCCTATAAGGGCACCGTTTTTTCATTTCGAGGTACGGAACCCTAAAAACAAATACAGATTACCAGTTGACCAATCATATTAGAATTTAGATAAGATTTTTGTCATGTTGGTAAAAATTCAGTCACAGACAAACGTTTTCAGTCGATCATAATGTCCCCAATGTGCATCACAATTATTTCATCAATGACCTATACCGTAGAACAAAAGAATTAAATGAATTCATGCTAACTATGTATTTAAGGAAAAAACACCTAATTCTGAGGTATGTGTAAAATAAACGTTCTTGAGCAATTTACAAGTTCTTTCTGTTTGTAAAGTAACTTATTTGACTATGTATTTATGCGTATTTATTATATATTGCACTTACTTAACAATCTGACGAATCAATTAAATAGCACATTTGACAAGAACCAAATTTTACAATTGGGAAATGTAGCATTTTAGGTTTCATCATCATCATCATCAGCCTGCCATAGTCCACGGCTGGATATATGTCTCTCTGTCTAATGCCTCCAACTACGCTTCGCTTCGCTCCGTGCGCCGTTCTCCTGGCCCCAAAATTTGTGTATGACTGATACTAATGGCTGAAGCAAGCGGAGACATGTGAGGCTCTTCGTGCAAACAGCTAAAGCGTATTGGAAGTAAGTTTCGCGGTATCCTACAGCGAATATAAAGTTTTTAAGATGTTAACGCGGCTGTAGGGGGGTAATAGAACCCTTACCAAATATTGAAATCCCATATTGTACCAATCATTTCGAACATTTTTTACTTCGGCAGCATACCTGGGAAATTACTGGTTAAGAGATATTGAGGCTTAGAGTCGCCATATTTTTTTCTAATTAGGTACAAAATTTATGCATAACTCGTACCTATTTGTTCTATAGATGTTCTATGCACCCATGGATTGGTAGGTATCTCGAGCATTGCTCTCGCGCAGATTCATTGCGGCTTATGAAATGTCTTTATTTAAAAAGAAATCGTTTCCCAGGTACTATTGTTGCTTAGTATGACTTGGCATGATGTGTAAAACGAGTTGACTTCGGATTGGTGAAATGTCTTTGAACAATCTGCATATAATAGCTGACATCGCAATTTTTTTCAGTATAAAGTGTTGTTACTATTGCGCTGGTAGAATCTTTGAGGCACGGGTGTGGCAGTGATTAACAATTTAATACTTAGGTTACGGACCCCAGGCTGCAAATGGGACCATACTAAAAATATTGTGACGTATGTATTGTAAAGGTGATGAATTCGAACATTCACTTGCCAAGAGCATTTTTGTGAATGTAACTTTACAGAAAAAGAAACGAGTTATTAGCAAACATTATATCGAGCGTTCTAGTGAAAGGATAGCTTTGCTTCGAGCTTCGAGACCAAACAGATTTCATCTTTGACTTTTGCGTCGGATATAACACATGCGTGAAGAACATTTTTTGGCGAGATTGACTCGACCGTTCGCTGGAAAGATCATGAAATTGTTATTTTATTCAAATAAGAATATTAGTGATAAAAATAAATTTAATAGTTATACTAAATTACTTAAAGCTTGCATAAATTGTTCAAAAAGGAATATAAATAACAACCTTATGATTAAATAAAAAAATATATGCAAAACAACATGGAGTATCATAAAGGATAAAGAATATAGTAACCTAAATACTAAGAACGTTGTCTGGATAAACAGTAATGATATTAAAATTACAGATCCACTAGATATAGCGAATAGTTTTAACACTTTCTTTGTAAGGACACCGCATAATTTACTAACGAACAAATTACACGAAAACTTAGCAAACAACATACCTTCTGTTGCATCCAGTATATTTCTACTCCCATGTACTGTTAAAGAAACTTTACAAATAATAAAATCTTTAAATAACACGAATATTTTAGGATACGATTCTGTCAGTTCGAACATTATAAAAAACTGTGCGGATCTTATTGCACCTATCCTCACTCATTTAATAAACTTATCTTTCGATCAGGGGCTATTTCCTGAAAAGATTAAGATATCTATTGTTAAGCCATTATTAAAAAAAGATAACTGTCACGAACTTACAAATTATAGACCCATTACACTTATACCAATATTTTCCAAAATACTTGAAAAAGCAATGTACAATCGAATCTACAATTTCCTGATAAGATATGAAATTCTCCGAAAAGAACAGAATGGCTTTCAAAAAGAAAAATTACAATACATAGACAAGAAAATACCAGTAGTTGCTGTATTTTATATGTCTAAAGCATTCGATTGCGTGGACCACAATATCCTTTTGTACAAATGCAAAAGATACGGAATCAGAGGATCTGCTTTGAAATGGATTGAAAGTTACCTAAAAAACCGTTTACAGTGTGTGGAAGTTTCACGCGTTGATAAAAATGCCACTGTTACGCCGCACCGATCAAAATTTTTAGAAAACCAGTATGGCGTGCCTCAGGGCAGCATACTTGGCCCACTCCTGTTTATCATATATATAAACGACCTTACGTCAATAACACCCTATCAATCTATACTCTTTGCTGATGATATTTCAATAATTATACCAAAAGTAACATTTACAGTGATTTTGATATAATTTTAAATAAAACAGTAAAATAATAAGTACATGGCTTGAATCCAATAACTTGTGTGCTAATATATCTAAGACTAAATGTATTAAATGCTCTTATTATAAGACTCCAAGCTAAACATTAAATATTGCTCACCGAGGCGAAAACCTATCAAGAGTAGCTGATACAAAGTTTTTAGGCTTATACATAGACCAACACTGCAATTGGAAAATACATGTCCAACACGTCTGTAGTAAACTAAACAAATTTGTATAAGCACTCAGAAATTTACATCAAATTGCTGGCAAATCTGCAGCTCAAATTGCTCATTACGGATATGTGGAATCGATACTACGATACGGATAATTGTTATGGGGACATTCAACTGATATTAACAAGGCTTTTATTTGCTAGAAAAAATGCTTAAGGGCTTTGTGTAACGTAGGACCTCTAGACTGATGCCGAACATTGTTTAGAAATAACAAAATACTTACTCTTTTTATATATATTGGAAATATGTGTACATGTGAAAATATTCTCACATGAATTTAACAATGTTAGAGATAACTCAGTCATGACTAAGAGAGACCCCACCAAATTGTTAATGCCTACATGTAAGAGCGCCCTATTTCATAAAAACTGTTACATTATGTGCATGAGAGTATTTAATAAAATTCCAAAGGCAATCCGTGAACTGCCACTTGGCTTGTAACACAAACTTTTTATAACATGAATGATTTTTTTAACCTGAAACCTTGTAAAAGATGAAGAGAGAGAATACAATTATGGTAGGTATAAATGTAACATACATTATTTTAAGTAAATGATTTTATTTTGTAGTGTAATGTTGATGCGTGTGATGAATTGATGATGTCATGTAATAAATTTGGTTTAAATGTATTTAATAATGATTTAATTTTTAGTTCTTTAATTTTGTACTTAAATTTGTAAGTACGCCACCTGTAAATGTACCACATTTTTACAAATAAATTGTTCTATTCTAGTCGTAGCTATGATTGGCTCCGTTCGTTGTTCATTTAGACAAATAGAAAAAAGGTGATAGCTCCAGTATATCAGCACGTTAAGAATAGTTTTCTGTTAGGTCACGTACAGACTCTGCCTAGTTTAGTATTACATAATAGTGTGAGAGTTGTCCTACGATATTATAATTTTTCTTTCATAGATTAGTAATTTCTCACGTTGTGTATTAACGATCGAATCGATAATACATGTCTCCTATTTTATACAAATATACATTCCAGCTATTATATATTTTTATATATATCAGGGAGTAAAAATAACACAAAACTTTGATCAAATAACATTTTATTACATGCATAACATTGAGAAACATCTTTATATTTATACACAGTATTGAAAATGTCTTCAAGTATTAACACATATTTAAAGAAAAACATCTAAGGTATGTACTAGTCTGTGGTTGGTATCTTATACTAAGAATCTGAACTGCGCAGTTATCATCAATTATTTCAAATGTGCGTCAATTATACATTACCAGACCGAACATAATATTTGACACTACCTCTATAATTCGGATTGCACAAATATAATTTCATGCACAATTATGTATTGTAAATATTTAACACACACGCTAATAGTTTAACACTTTAGTATACACGACACAAACAGCATAATCAAACAAAAATTTTTGAACACCGAAAAGGTATCCAGATTGCAATAAGCAATGTTTAATAATGAAATTAAACTTTAATTTTGACATGGTGCGTGCGCACCGCGCAATATACTAAACCACAGAAGAATAACTGAAGCATGGAAGGAACGATATGTTTTAGAACAAATTGAACATAGCTACACTCTTCACTCATATGATAAATTAGAGTTGCCAGAAGAAGATGACACTATATTTGTCAGTTAGGGCTAAAGACAATTTGAACACAAATATCGTAACTTTTTAATTTAATAGTGTAATATAGGTTCAAAATCAAACGGACTTGTAAAGTATATTATTTATATGTTATACATTTTAAATTCCGTTACTTTGTGTCCACAGCAGTCAGAACGCTAGTTGATGGACAGTCTTTAAATAATTATTACACAAACTTGCACTTTTAAACTGAACTTACATATTTTTGTTTCAAATGGGTAATCAGTAGCACATAATCTTTCGAGGCTTTATTTTCAAATTTTCATGGTATTTTTCTTTACGCATCAACAGCCTTTTCCAGTCCACTGCTGGTCTTAAACCTTCCGTGGTGGAGGTTTGGCCTACTTTTATACCACACTAGCCAGACGTATTCGTATAGGGTTTTATTTCGAGATTTCCTTCTCTTGTGTTTCTCTTAGTCGCCTCATACGATACCCTCGGCATAAATGTTTATTTATACTTATTTATAGTTAGTTTTTCGGCTGTAATGATAGCTGTAAGTGGGATAAATAAATATTAAATAAATAAATCACCACCCCCAAATAATATATTTTTATTAGAGAAAGCAAATAATTAAGAAAAAGCAAAACTCATAGCTTAAGCATTATGATAACTGAGAATGACATATCCAAATTAATTCTTTACAAGGATAGGACATAGTCGACATGGATTTTATCAAGCAAAAACATAAAAATTAACTTAAAATAGATAAATCAGACAAAACCTTGAATAGTGCCCAAAGGTTTGTTATTAACAATAATCACTTTATTGAAATTTTCTCATTACATAGTGTAGGTAATACAAATCTATGTGTAAAAAAATATGTGCGGGATCGGACACTTTTCGATCATACATGTGACACACAGAATATTTAGAGAGAAAAAAATTGTGGCTAGACTAGCCCTTAGATTTTATCTTGGGATCGGCACATTATTAGTCCACTAGTTGAACAAGAACAACCAAGTGTTGGTCTCTGGGTAGATGACATTTAACAAACTTTCTTTCAAATGAAGATTTCCTTATTTTGATGCATATGCACTCAGTAGTCGTGAGTATGAAATACAGACAGTTCTTATTAAACCCTCAAATTACCGTCCTTTAAATATTACTGTCAGATCAGATTTTTTCTATAGGTGCATTATTTTTTTTGTTATATGATGGATTCTAATTTTGTAATATGTTTGACTAATGCACTTTATCAATAAAAATCTGTGATCATCAAACAATGTATTTTCTAGAGAATGTTCAATCAAATTTGAAAAAGGATGAATTCCGAAAATTCCTTACTGTTGCTGATATTTTAGTTATTAGCAAGTAATTATTTAAACACTCACACTGATACGTTTAGAAGGGAGGAGTGATGTTGGCACAGAATTTTCTTTTAAAAATATACGGTGGATAGACATATCGATAAGATTTTTTACAACACTTGACAATGTCCATATAAATATTATACGGCTAAATTCAAAATCATGTCAGTACAGTCATAAAAGAAAAATCACTAAGGTTATATAATTTGATGGCATAATATTGTCTAAATTGTATCTTACACGTCAGTTGACTGTGTTCAATTTGTAAGTACTAGGATTACCTCTATGTATATATATCCAATTTCTTTGTACTAAACTAATGCCGCCATATTTTTCGCAATCGCGTGACGACTGACGAGTATCACATTCTCAATGAAGAAGTCCGTAGGGCGGAAGCCCGTGCAGTTCAATTCGTTTCCATTTCCACTGAACTGCACTGACTTCTACTCCCTGCACCTGAGTCCGGTGCAGGGAGTGGCGAATGGTCTCAGGGGTAGCGCAGGTCGTGTAGATCCCTAAGGCAAGGCTGGTGGACTATCCTTCTCGAGGTTGCCGCCCGTTCTTGGTCCAGTTCCTTCAGAAATGGATGCAACCAAAACCTCCAGCCGAAACACAAATAACAGGCACTTTACACACGCATACACACACATGTACACACATGCGCGCACACACACACATTCACTTACACATCTCTTCACCACGCCCCCTCGTGGCCAGGTGGGCTTGGGCCCGTAGTAAACAGTCACGGGTAAGAGAAGTTGACCACCTGCGCTAGGACCTGCGCAGTCGAGCACCGTACGCGGGGATGACGGAGTCCTGGGGGGTTGAGCCGAGCGGCGCTGGCGGTAATGTGACCGTGAGGCAACACGCCCTCTTTGGTCCCGATTTCACGCTAAACGGTAGCCCCCGCTGTGAGCCGCAGCGGGGGAAATGGCCATCGTGTCCCGTCAGAGGGCCACGGGCTAGGGACGTAGGGTCCACATCAACAGTCGGAATTTATTTCGGCTGTTGACGTGGTTGGTGAAGGCTATACTGAGGGCGCAAGCGAGGGTGGACGGCTAGAGTTGGTAACTCGGCTCAGGCCGTTAACCCAAGCGGGCGCCCGATGTCGTGCTGTAAGCCAGCCCCGCGTTCCTATATCCCTCTGGTAATCCTAACGTCCGGTATGACGTTCCCTGTTGCGGGCTCCATGGAGGGTGGGAAGCCAGAGGGATGAAGTCTTGTAAAAACATTTATGGATACCGTTATCCCTTTCACTACCCCAACTGCGACGGTGGCAGCGAAAGCTGTTCCCGCCGCAAAACCAAAACAGATGGTTGACGCTGTGGCCTCGGCTGCAGAGGTTATATCATCCCCCAAGGACGGGACTTCAGCGCTGGCTAGCACTAGTACTGGTCCCGTCCTTACAATCGTCAGCCCGTTCGAGATCAAGCGGGAAGACGACTCCTCCTTCGCGGGCTGGCAATTGGTTGGCCACAAGAAGGGCAAGGGTAAGGGCAAGACCACCAATCCTGTTCAGCGCCCGCCCACTAGTGGCCCCGCCACTGTCGGCCCGTCGAAGAAGAGGAAAAACCTTAACAAGAGACAGCGCAGGGCGTCCAAGCAGAAGGCTGCACAAACCGCTGCTGCTGCCGGTGCTGCCTCTACAAAAGCAGCTGAGCAGGCTGCTGTCGCAGGTCCCAGCAATGTGACCAGTGCGCAGCCCACACTCAGCAGTGAGGGATGCAAGAAGGCCGGAAGCAGTACAAGGAAGCCGGCTGCCGCCAAGCGGCGAGCTGGCCACCCTGGACGGCAACCAGCCGCTGCACCACCGAGCAACACAGCAGGTAAAACTGCCGGAAACAAGGACAGAGGTGAGGCCAAACGTGCTCTCAACGAGACCAGTTCGCCTCGGGGAGACCACAAGAAGCCCCGCCTCGAATCCTCCAGGACGACAGTAGGTAAGTCCTACGCACAGGCCTCCAAGGCGTCCCTGGGTGTTGCAGTAACATGCAAACGCACAGGGAACTTGCCGAAGGAGTTGGTGGACCAGGTACTCCGGGAGCTCCAGAGGAAGATCCTGAGTGACGCCTGGTCGAACAAAACCCCCAAATGCCCCGCTCCAGCGTTCACCGGGAAACCCGTGCATGCGGACGGGGTCCTCAAACTTTGGTGCGCCGACGAGGCAACGCGCACCTGGCTGACGGAGGCAGTCTCTCTCCTGGTCCCACCACCGGGCTTCGAACTGGAGGTCAGGGGCCAGGAAGAGACCCCGAAGAGAGTGCGGTGCGGCATTGTCGTGCCCGACGAACAGGGGGTCTGGGACGACGTGCGTGACGTAGGTCGCGCTCTGGAGTTCCAGAACCCCTGGTTGGAGGTTGACAAATGGTCGATGCTGCACTCCGAAAGGCAGTCAGGTGGGTGGTTCCTGGTGGTGGGCGTCCCAGAGGAACAGGTCCCGATCCTGTTGAAGAACGAGCGCCGCCTCGCGTTGGGGGTGGGTGCCGTCTACGTCAGGTTCCGGGACCCCTCAGGTAAGTTTGTCGACCATCCTCCGGGATGCGACGACAACTCCATACGAGTCAAGCAGGACTCTAACACCAAGCCAGGGTGCGACGCAGAATCCGGCCCGTCAGAGCCGGCCGCGTCTGGCTCGGGGGCTGGCCCATCAGCCGAGGGTAACTCGGAAGATGAGTGCCTGCTCCTGAGTCCGGTGCGGCGGGACGACGGGGTGAAGGCTGGCGACATCCTGGCCGGCCTGACGCAGCTGACGTTTGGGGAGAAGGGGACATCACCCAAAGATAAACCCTCCGCCTAGTAACGTCAACTGCCTTCAAACCAACCTCCACCACAGCCAAACAGCTACTGCGCAACTGCGCAAATGGATGGAGGTCCAACATTCAGCCATCGTGCTCATCCAGGAACCTTGGATAAGGGGTGGCCTCATTAGAGGCCTCTCCAGCCTGGGAGGTAAGATTTATTCTTTAACTGACCACACACATCCAAGAACCTGTATACTAACTACTAAAAACATCAGAGCCCAAGTTCTAACGGAGTTCTGTTCCAGAGAAATCACAGCGATACAAATTGAAATAACACAGCAGCCTAGGAGTATAGCGGTTGTTTTCGCATCGGTCTACATGCCCGAGGCCGAAGACCCGCCTCCGTTCGACCTCACGCGTCTGGTTAACCAGTGCGAGAGAACCAATACGGAGGTTGTAATAGGAACGGACTCCAATGCCCACCACCAAATGTGGGGCATGAACTGCAATAACAACAGAGGTAAATCACTGGTTGAATACCTATTCACCACCAATCTTACCCTATTAAACACAGGTACGGAGCCCACCTTCGTCACAAGACGTAGTCAGACAATTATCGACTTAACTCTCGCAACAGAAGGAGCGGCTGAACGCATCAAGGGATGGCACGTCTCGAAAGAGGCATCGTGCTCAGACCACAGATGGATCAGCTTCTCCATGGAAGTCGTTATACAACCCACACAGCCGCGTAGGAAACCACACAACACTGACAAAGTAAAGTATGTCCACTTACTTACAGAGAAACTTACCCTGACTGCTACACCGACAGTACTGGGTAACAATGAACAGATCGACGAGCAGGTATGTACACTGACGCAGTCGATGTTAGACAGCTACCACGCAGCCTGCCCTGAAACCACTATACCATCAACCCCAGGCAAACAACCCTGGTGGGGCGCTGAGCTTGAACGCAAGCGCAAGAAGGTAAGAAGGGCTTTAAACAGGGCAATGAACACAAGCGCAGACGAAGATTGGGACGCTTATAAAGCGGCCAAATCAAGCTACAAGAAGTGCCTCAGATTCAGGCGTACCATGGGATGGAGGAAATTCTGTGGGAGCATTGAATCTTGCCAACAAGCAAACCGGGTAAGGAAATTACTGGCTCAGCAACCAACGGTTGCACCAGGTACTCTCCGTAAACCGGATAACACATACACCACATCGGAGGAGGAGACAAGACGCGTCCTACTCGAAACACACTTCCCAGGCTGCGTCCTCACCCCGGTAATAACGTGGCACGATACACAAACAGTGGCGACCGAACATGAGTGGAGACATGCAAATACCGTGGTCACAGAGGAAAAACTCCGATGGGCCATCGACAGCTTCCATCCCTTCAAAGCAGCCGGACTGGACGGCATCTTCCCAGGGTTATTACAATGGGGGGGTGAACCTGTCCGCAAAAGACTTCTGGCAATCATGAGGGCTAGCCTGGCCCTCAGATATGTACCGAAGAGATGGAGGGAAGTCAAACTAATTTTCATACCAAAACCAGGCAAAACAGACTATACCAATGCAAAGTCCTTCAGACCAATAAGCCTGACCTCCTTCATGCTTAAAGCCTTGGAAAGGCTCTGCGAGAGGGAACTAAGAAGTGGGGCACTTAAACACTTACCCCTTCATGCCAATCAACATGCATACAGCTCAGGGAAATCGACAGAATTGGCCTTACATCAGGTCGTGAACCAGATAGAAGCTGCTATACAACAAAAAAACATCTGTCTGGGCACCTTCATTGACATAGAAGGAGACTTTGACAAGACAAACATTTCCAGCATAAGCAACGCCCTAGCCAGACATGGTGTGGATCAGATGCTCATACAGTGGATCCAAAACATGTTCAGCAAAAGGGTAGTGCGCCTGCACGGCGACACCCAGACAGCCTTGATAACTAAAGGGTGCCCGCAGGAGGTGTATTCTCCCCGCTATTGTGGAACTTAGTCATCAATGAACTCATAGACAAACTCAACGCGAGAGACTTCTACACAATAGGTTATGCAGATGATCTAACCATACTCACCTCAGGTAAGGTAACCAGTACAGTGTACGACCTAACCCAACAAGCCTTACGCATAGTAGAGTGGTGGTGTAATGAGTACGAATTATCTGTAAACCCGACCAAGACCGAACTAGTTATGTTCACACACAAACGCGCGCTGGGCACTTACCGACTGCCCAGGTTATTTAATACAGAGCTTAAGCTGTCTACCGAGGTCAAGTACCTAGGTGTCACTCTCGACAGCAAATTGACATGGAACAGCCACATGGAAAATAAGCTCAACAAAGCCAGCATTGTCTTCTGGCAGTGTAAGAAGATGATAGGCAAACGCTGGGGCATATCCCCCAAAATTGTCTTATGGCTTTATAAGACAATAATACGTCCGATGATAAGCTACGGCGCAGTAGTGTGGTGGCCTCGGACCAACCTAACAACGGCCGCCAACAAGCTTCAAAAGCTTCAAAGACTTGCATGCCTAGCGGCAACGGGCTGCATGAAAACTACACCTACAGCGGCACTCGAAGTGTTGCTGGACCTGCCTCCATTGCACCTGTTTATACAACAGGAAGCAACGATGACGGCGGTCCGGCTAAGAGCTCTGAAGCTCTGGAAAGACACCAACACACCGCACACTAGCAATTTAAATACACTCTTTAAAGAAGTTCCTCTCACACAAGCCATCGGCGACCAAATACCGAAACAATTTGTGTTCGACAAGAAGTACAAAATCCAACTGTACGAGGATCTACACGAAGGAGCGGTTAATCACAACGAGCTCACGATCTTCACAGATGGGTCTAAGACGGATACAGGTACGGGTTCAGGAGTATTCTCCGAGGACATAAACATCAACATCGCAGCACCACTGGGAGCCTACAACACGGTCTACCAGGCCGAATGTTTTGGCATAATCCTAGCTGCCACAGCAATCATGGCACGTGAGGTAAGGGAACGATCCATTAGGATCCTCTCAGATAGTAAGGCGGTCCTCTCAGCCCTCAAAAGCCATACTATCACCTCGGCACTCACGCTTGAATGCCACCAGAAACTAACAGAGGTAGGTAAACAAAACAAATTAACACTGCAATGGATCAAGGGCCACAGTGGCTCAAGAGGGAATGACGCAGCCGACGTACTTGCCAGAAGAGGGGCCACTTTAGAGGTGGTGGGACCCGAGCCCATCATTCCCCTCCCTTCTGGTTTTTATCGCAACCTGGTAAGAAATAGGACCAGGACCCAACACAACCAGTCCTGGATTGGTATTGAAACATGTAGGCAGGCCAAGGAGGCTCTTCCCGCAGTGGACAGTAAGATAGCCAAACAAATCCTCCGGCTGTCCAAACAACAACTGCGGACAGTCACGGCCGCCTACACAGGACACGGATTCTTTAATAAACACCTATTTACTATAGGTATCACCGACAGCCCGCTGTGCAGGGCCTGTATGGCAGCAGACGAGACGGCAGCCCACCTGCTCCTCGACTGCCCTGAGGTCGCACAGTACAGGCAGCAGTACCTGACGAGATACAGCACCCTGAGGGAGGCAGTGGGCCACATCAAGAGTCTGCTGGCCTTCCTCGAAGAGCTGGGGTGGCTCGAATGAAGACACCATTCCCACCCGCACGCAAAATACGCGCCAAGACGTGGAGTTGCGGAAACAGCCCGTGCAATCAAGTATCAAGTAAGAAGAAGTCCGTAACCAATAGCTATGAAGTTGCCATGGCAACGCAACATTGTGTACAAGTGACTCAGACTATCTTCCTTTTACTATTATTGAATAAGAGCGAGATGCCATACAAGTGTGAAAGTGTGCGACTTTTTAGTGAGATGTTATGCTTATTCCTCCTTACTGCGGTAGCCCTAATGAGTGAATTTGGTAAATTATGTAATGTAAACACGCTACTATCTTTACTACGAGCGCGGAACAGCTGACGCAAGAGTAACGACCTGTTCCAGCTTAGACAAAACTACATGTTTGTCTAGTATACTGCTCGTATTGAACTGAAATTTGGTGTGGAGCTTGTATATATCATGTACTATATGTGGTTTTAATTAAAGTCATACCGTCGTATCAACCCTGTATATAATTATTTAATAAAATATGTGATGTAACAAAAAATTTAAGGCTTTCGAAATTTTCTAATGTGCTATAAAACGTTGCTTTATGCCAAATTTTAAGATCATAGATTGACTGGAAGTACCCCTTAGTTTTGACTTGAGCATTTCATATGAATTTCAATGTTTTAGCTCTACAGGTTCATGAGAAAAGGGGTAGTAAGTACCTTTAAAATTATAAAAAAACATTTTAATTATATTATGTATATTATTATGCTACAAGACGTTGCTTCGTGCCTAATTTCAAGATTCTTAGTTTACGGGAAGTACCCTGTAGGTTTTGATTCCCTTGCGATCAGTTGCGAGTTTGAAAATATGCTTAAATTGCTATTTCTGCTGATAGCGTTGACATATAAGTTTGATTTTATTACAGCTTAACGGTGTTATAGACCTGAGTATCTGATGTGAATTTCAATTTAATAACTTTACGCGTTCTTGAGGATAGAGGTAGTAACTTATTTTTTTTAATGTTCTTATTGTATGACGTTAAAAAAAATTACATTTTTGTATTTTTTTTCCTTAATTTGTGCTACAAGAAGTTACCATGTACCAAATTTCAAGATTCTAATGTCACGGGAAGTACCCTGTAGGTTTTGATAGCCTTGCCAGTAGTTGTGAGTACGGCTTAAATTGCTATTTCTTTTTATTGCGTCGACATAGAAGTTGGATTTTGTTACAGCTTAAAGGTATTATAGACCTGAGTATTTGATATGAATTTCAATTGAACGCGTTCATGACAAAATGTTAATAACTTCAAAATTATTAAAAATTATTTTTATGATATGATGTAACTAAAAATTTACGATTTTCGCAATTTTTCTTTTATCTGAGCTATAAGACATTGCTTCGTACCAAATTTCAAGATTCTGAGTTCACGAGTAGTACCCGGTAGGTTATGATTTCCTTGCGAGTTTCGAAAATTTGCTGTATTTTTTTTATTACGTTGGCTTAGAAGTTTGATCTTTGACATCTTTAAGGGACCGTAGACTTGACTATTTCATATAAATCGATAGCTCTACGCGTTTCTGAAAAAAAGGTCTTGACAAACGGACGGACAACAAAGTGAGGATCACTTTGTTGTCCGTCCGTTTGTCAAGACAGGTTCCGTTTTTTTTATTTCGAGGTACGGTACCCTAGAAAGTACATAACCTTAAAGCAACGAATAAAAAATAGCAGCGCTAATTCTGTCCTCTCACTCGCATACTTGTGTTTACTATAATTATTCACCATTAGACCCTTTAGAAGATTTTAATGTTATCTGCTCCTAGGTTTAATCATACACTTATTATTTTGAGGCGATGCTGTTTGAAAGTAAAGGCAAGGTAGTTCTGCTTTTGATATTAATTTGGAAAATATTGGGCCTTATATTATTTTTTTTTTTTAAGAAATATTATCAAGGTATTTCATTTTATAATCTATATGTAGCTTAATCTAATCTTAATGTCTAAGTATTATATATGTACAAAAAACCGTAAAAACAAATAAAAAATTTAAAATATTTAAGTACTAGCTTTCGCCCGCGGCTTCGCGCGCATGAAATTTTAATAAAGATTAGCCTTTGTACTTCCCCAGGTTTCAGACTATCCATATCAAATTTCATCACAAACGGATCTGCACATTAGCCGTGTAGCATACATATAAACAAATAATACCTACTTAAAATTACTTTTGTTTTCATAGTCGTCAAACTTTAGGTAAAGATTAGTATGTAGGTATATTATTAAAGTTATTGAAGAGCATAAATGTATCTACTGAATAGAATAGCAGCAAAAATAAAAACTGAAAGCATTACCACAAAGTACATAATCAGACCGCCCCTCTGCCCCGCTGCGCTTGAGCGCCAACTCATAGTAAGCGCTTTGAATGACGCTGCGCTTATATCAATTATATCGTGATAACTTTTAAACTATTTGTCCAAACTATTTACTGTAAAGAAAAAGTTCATCTACATTAAATACTAAAGGCAATAAATCTATCAATTTTGAAAACAATTTGATAACTACACTACTCTAGAATGAGCATTGTAAAAAACATATTTTTTGTGTTACACTGTTTTATTACAATAGAAATGATCTAGTTAGGCTATATACCAAAAGCTAAAAAGTAATTCGGTAAGTCCTAGCTGCCAGCACCAAACTTCTCATCAATCTGGGGTATTGATCAGACAAATATAAAATCGTTGGGCAAGTGAAATTTCTATCATAATGTTTATTCTGGTTTATAAATGTTTTTTGTTAGTTTATTTTATTTTCAAGATTTTAGTTTTGTTTGTTAATACTTCTCATTCTGTTTTCATAGTGAGGTCTATTCTACCAATCAAGCCCTTTCATTCGATACCCATATTGAGGTATTTGTGGAAAATAAGTTATCCGCCATTTTTTGGCGGCGGCCATCTTGGAATTTTTAATAGTAAGGTCTATTCTACCAATCAAACCCTTTCATTTGATTCCCATATTGAGGTATTTGTGGAAAATATGTAATCAGCCATTTTGTGACGGCAGCCATATTGGATTTTTCATAGTGAGCCTATTCTACCAATCAAGCCCTTTCATTCGATACCCATATTGAGGTATTTGTGGCAAATATGTAATCCGCCATTTTGCGGCGACAGCGATTTTGGATTTTTTATAGTGAGCTCAATTCTACGAATCAAGGCCTTTTATTTGATACCCATATTGAGGTATTTTGTGGAAAATAAGTAATCCACCACTTTGTGACGGCAGCCATCTTGAATTTTTCATAGTGAGCCTCTATGATAAACAATTTCACCGTACATTATCTTCAAATAACTTTTACGGTTTAGGCAACGCATGCGAAGACAGCTTTCAGAGTTCAGGATTTTTGCCGACTTAGTTGATACTTTTCCTTATATTATGGCAACATTATACAAAATCTTTATAAATTGTAGCCTATGTGTTAATATGATGTATAAACTATATTACTCTAAAGTTTCATCTAAATCCGTTCAGTAGTTTTTGCGTGAAAGAGTAACAAACATCCATCCATCCATCCATCCATCTATACATACATCTTCACAAACTTTCACATTTATAATATTAGTAGGATTAGTAGGATTAAATTTCAACAAAATCGGTTCAGCCGTTTTAGCGTGAAAACAGAACATACATACACACTTTCGAATTTATAATATTAGAAGGGAAGTAGGGATATCATTAGAGACTTTCTTTATACACACCATTATCTAACTGTTTTACCACCTTCATATAGAGCATGTAAATTATTTTTACCGCTTACTCGTGAACATGCCACATATAACTGACCATGTGAAAAACAACATGTTCGGGGGTCGATTCCAGCTGTTTCAAGTCTGTCCCTGCGATTTATTTAGAAAATACACACAGGGCTACGAATATTCAGCCCTGCCGAAAGTAAGATAGCCCCGTTGAGTTACTCAAGAGTTATCTGAATTCAGGCCTCAGTCTCCCACCCACGGATTCCCACGTACGTGAGGTGTGGGAATTTGGGAATAATGAGACACCTGTATAAGTACAGAACACGAACGAACGAAAGAAATCAAAGAAACACATCCACATTCATTATTCAAAAGAAACGACTAAGACACCAATCCGACGAAAACGAAAGAAAATTAACCGAGAACCTCATCAATACACGGCGAATCTAACACCGCCATTCAGAAAACGCCATCTATGTTTACATATACAAACCGACTGAGATAGAAAATAATATGGACTGATCGACAATTTATTGAAAAAGGATCTATAATAATTGTTTTTATCATTTAAAATAAAATTAAATGATTATATAACTATTATATAAACATAATAATTTTAAATAAATGAGATTGGCCGTTTAAATTAAGTGGACATTGTAATAAATTTGGACACAGAGACTTTTTGTTTATGAAAATGCCGAATATTATACCTACTCTATTATTTTTTTAATAACAGAAAGATACCCGACACATAATTATTGTCTTTTTTTGCAAGGAACATTTATTTTGCTAGAAAATTATTTGAAAATAGTGATATCTATCGGTCGGAAGGATAACTATAAATATCCTCGGTTCCAGTAATATATTTATCGAAAATACGTAAAAATATACTGAAGAAATCAAGAATCACCTCCTTTTTTAAAGTCGGGTAAATAGCCATAAAACACTTCGAAGGTACCTTTTTAGACTAACTATACTTTTACTAACAAACTTATAATGATCATAGATGGCATCACATATATAACCAGTTTTGGATGATCCCTGTTTTGTTTGGGACTACGTACAAAGGAGAGGTCAAGCTGTACACCGAAAACCACTCAACCGATTGTGATATAACATATACTATATTATAAGTTTGAGTATCCTTTGTACATGAGTGTAAGTTTTATTGAAAGCAGTTTCGCCATTTTAGAGATCTTTAGCAACATAGGGAAAGACGTCGGACAGACAGACAGACATAAATTCTAAAAATTATCAAGTATTGCTTTTTAGCATTTTCCTAGATTTTTTAGCTAATTTTCGTCAAAATATCTTTAATGTACAGACTTTTTCACCTCTACAGTTTTATTATAGTATAGACAAGGTTTAGGCGTCGTAAAATGCCTCCGCATTTTTTTTATTTATTATAGATCCCTGGCCGTTATCCCGGAAGGTTAGGCAGAGGTGTAATATTACACGCACAATTCGCCATGAATTTTTAGGTCCCACGTAATAGGAGGCGAGCCTAATGCCGTACCGGGCACATTACCAGACTCCGTACTGATACTGAGAATTTCCTGACGGAAAACCCAATCACAAAATATTCATTAGACCACATTAATTTATTATTTCCTTTGTATACCTTTGTATACTATCTGTAAATGTCAGTACTACTTGATATTTCTTATTCGTATATTTTATGAAACGAAGTATAATTACATAGTTAAAGTACTTATTTATAACTAGACATCACAGTACAGTTAGCTACGTTACGCGGAAGATTAAACACAAGTAAGTTTATAACGTTGCACACTTCAGATATATTACGAATGCTTGTAAAGGTCGTTACCGAAGTAATGAAGTCAGTTAGAATTACTACACTACGAACAGACACTGAATCTTTGATGTGAGCAAAATCAAATTTAAATAATATTACATATTGTAGAAACGTGGACGTTCACAATTGACACAACATCAATTACATTGAAGAAAAGTTACTGCGTCTGATCCGGGGGTCTATTGACCACACTTGCCTCTCCAAAGAAGAACATGGTCACACGCCGCCTCATATCAGAGTCGGTGAAGAGCATGAACCGCAAGCTTCGCGCGAGTTGCACTGGATCGTGAGCCCACTCTAAGTATAAAAACTGCAACAAAAAACATCGCCTATAGAACTGTCAATGTCATTATGGCTCACCATACACATCTGCATCTGATCTGCGCTTGCCTTAAAAACTACATTAAAAGGTATGCCGTAGCTCTTAACACCTTCTATTTTATCTTGTTTTCTATGAAAATGTATTTCGTTTTAATTAGTAGCAAAGGGAAGTAAAATAAGGTAGGTAAGTACCAGATATCTTAATGTAGAGACCACAGAAATATATAGTAATAGAACGGTGACAGGGGCGTGGCGCGCGTGCCAAACTATTGCACTATAGTGCATGTGTTTTCGAACGCATTCGCATTACGCATCGCGTCTCCCTTTCGCGCGCTCAGGAGGTAAAAAAACATTAAATTCGTTACGAATATGCCATATTGTGCAGTTTCCAATTGTAAAGATTAAAAGTGATGCAAAAATATGGAAAAGGGAGGCATTTCATATCACCAGTAAGTATTTAAATTGAGTAAAACTTAAGATTATTGAGATTTAAAACAAGCGGGCTACTTTTACCATGTTTGTCTAATAAGAACATCATCGTTCATTTCTTCGTTATGTTAAATTTCCATTGCTTGAATTATACGATACTTGTTGACATATTTATGAAATAAACACGCAATGTACGGCGAGATACGCGATATTCACAAGATGCCAAAAACAATAACAAATCATGGGCCACGGGTCAAATAAATAGCTGTGATTGGTCAGCGCGCGCTAGGGATTGACGTTCGGTTTATGGTTACGTTTTAAATTTATCGATAAATAAAAGGAATATTAATCCGAATTAATTATTATGTCTCTGGCTGTCTCTCTCTCTCTCATAAAGAAAGCAAGCATCATGTTCATGCTTTCAGATCACGAAAATGACATCTATTTGGGAATCCAAGATGGCGAACGAAACATTTTTAATAAAATTAATATGGGTATCATTTTAGGGGTTTTTATGGATTCTAGTCACGAAAATGACATCTATTTGGTGATCCAAGATGGCGGACGGGACATTTTTAATAAAATTAATATGGGTATCATTTTCGGGGTTTTCATGGATTCTGGTCACGAAAATGACATCTATTTGGGAATCCAAGATGGCGGACGGGTCATTTTTAATAAAATTAATATGGGTATCATTTTCGGGGTTTTTATGGATTCTGGTCACGAAAATGACATCTATTTGGGAATCCAAGATGGCGGACGGGTCATTTTTAATAAAATTAGTATGGGTATCATTTTCGGGGTTTTTATGGATTCTGGTCACGAAAATGACATCTATTTGGGAATCCAAGATGGCGGACGGGACATTTTTAATAAAATTAATATGGGTATCATTTTCGGGGTTTTCATGGATTCTGGTCACGAAAATGACATCTATTTGGGAATCCAAGGTGGCGGACGGGTCATTTTTAATAAAATTAATATGGGTATCATTTTCGGGGTTTTTATGGATTCTGGTCACGAAAATGACATCTATTTGGGAATCCAAGATGGCGGACGGGTCATTTTTAATAAAATTAGTATGGGTATCATTTTCGGGGTTTTTATGGATTCTGGTCACGAAAATGACATCTATTTGGGAATCCAAGATGGCGGACGGGACATTTTTTATAAAATTAATCTGGGTATAATTTTTGGGGTTTTCATGCTTTCTGATCACGAAAATGACATCCATTTGGGAGTCCAAGTTGGCGGACGGGACATCTTTGATCACGAAATAGATGGTGATGTTGGATTACCCATCCTTTTAAACATCGGAGACGATACCCATATTGTTTTTTTTTAAATCCCATCCACCATCTTTGATCACGAAATAGATGGTGTTTTTGAATTTCCCATTCCTTAAAATATCGGAGACGATACCCATATCGACTTTGAAAAAAGCCCGTCCGCCATCTTTAATTTTCTATCCACCACCTTGAATCACGAAAAAGATGTTGTATTTGAATTTTCCATCCCTTTTAACATCGCAGACGATACCAATATAGATTTTTTTTATTTTCCCATCCGCCATCTTTGATTTCCCATCCGCCATCTTAGATCACGAAATAGATGTTGTATTTCGATTCCCCAACCCTTAAAATATAGAAGGCGATACCCATATTGTTTTTTAAAATTTTGTCATCCGCCATCTTTGATATTCCGTCCGCCATCTTGAATCACTAAATAAATTTCATATTATTTAATCAGCATCCCGAAAATCTCGAAAACGATACCCATATAGATTGTATCCTATTCGTTAAGCCTTTTTTTGCCTTTGACCCAACCCTCCCCCTTCTCGTTTGACCAAATTCATTATTTTTGTCTGGCCCCTAAAAGTTGTGGCGTAATTTTATATAGCCTATAGCCTTTCGGAATAATTGGGCTATCATAGGCAATATCAATTTTTAAAAGCCGACTGCTAGTTCCTGAGATTAGCCGACATTATCTTTTAGCCTTTTTAGCCTTTTGCCCGGCCACAAAGGGTCGAAACGTTATGTTATATAGCCTATAGCCTTCCGGAATAACTACGCTACCGTATACAAAAAGAATTTTTCAGATCCGACCGGTAGTTCCTGAGATAAGCGCGTTCAAACAAACAAACTCTTCCGCTTTATTACATTAGTATAGATATTTTATAATATAGTCAAAAGTTTTGTAAGATTTCAATACAGATTGTCTGCGCTGCATAAACGCCTGATCATTTTAAATGGCATCAAGTTACTCGTTTAAGTAATACTGTACCTGACTCCTAAATTTATTTTACTTACACCCGCACATATTTTTGTTCTTCGATTTCTAATTTTGTTACGCTGGCATCAATACGTAAAAACTGCGAATCATTGTAATACTTAATGACAAAAAAGCAAGATTAAAGCTGTTATCAACGGAATCTGAGGTTTTCATTACAAAACTTTGTCTACTATTACACATTAAAATTGGCGACCGCGACATCACGGATTTGCAAAATTCGGATCGAAGTACGAAAACAAAGAATTCTCGTCAAAAGGAAATCTACCAAAGATTGATTGTGGAGGACTACAGACGCAGGAACACTATCAAAGAAGACAACTAAGCCAGCCAGGTCGGTCAGCAGAAAGCGCCGCGCCCAGCCTTAGCTTCTACGACGACGCCACGTCGGGGTTCACCGTCAGCCTGCCACGCCAGTTCGAGGATTCCGTCAACATTTGTAGAACAGCTCGTGTTTCTATCAGTGCCAACAGCCATCAGCGAGGACCAATGCAGCCGGAAGCAGCCGTCTCGCCTATCAGTTAAGTGCCATTCCCATAGTTTACCCTAACACCTAAACCTATTTTTCCTATCAAAAGGGTCGCTGTTTGGTACATTCCACTTGTGTATTTCATTAGTTCAACAAAGTATCTAGCTAATTTAAAGCTTATTTCAAGTAAACAACCAGTAAATATAGAAAAATAGTGTAATTAAAATTCATTGTTCAGTGTGACAACTACCTACGTCATCATTTGTAAAATTATAAATTCTTAAAATACCAGTACATTCCTTAAAATAAGTTCATAAATGAACAATACTTGAGTATCTAAACACCAATTAGTAATATTGCCAATTTTTCTCATAGACACCCTCCCAATAGTTCGTGCCATTATTGTAGTTAACATTATTTCAAATATTTTGGGCCGACTATTCCAGAAACTCCATCGCTGCCTGACGCTGCCAGCTACCGCTAGCCGCGTTTGGGTGACGTCGGTGCATCGTCGTGCTGCCGAGCTGCAGCCGCGCTGCTGCGCCAGGTGCCGCCGAAGGAGTATCAGATAAGATTCTAAACATATAACTTTATTCCTTCATTTTGCGTTACTGTTTAGAACTCAATTAACAATAAGCATTTTTCGTAAAGTTCTCAGTGCTAGTTTATCGTTTGTTGTTGCTATTAGTATTTAACAAAATGTCTTTAAGCGAAAATAAAGACTGTAATGCAAAACAATTGAAGGAACTGTTTGCTAAGCGTAGCTCGGTCAAAGGTCGTTTAACAAAGTTTAAAAAATATTTAGATGGAGTATGCTCTTCAAAATTGAATAAAACCCAAATTAAAGAGTTAGAAATTAGTATTGGTAAAATACGAGCTATGTCTAGCAAATTTGATGAACTACAGGCTCAGATTGAGGTCATTAATTGCGATAATATGGACTCCGAGATCGACGAACGTGATGAAATTGAGCAGATCTTCACTTCACATCTTGCAATTGCTGAAGAGCAACTTGATAAGTACAAAAATACTTCAAACGAATCTAATTTGCACAATTCATCACAATGTCATAACGATCTGTCATCTCAATGTCATCATGTTGATTTTAAATTACCACAAATACAAATCGCAAAGTTTGATGGCGCTTATTTCCGCTGGCTTGAGTTCCGAGATACCTATTTATCGCTTATTCATAACAATGAACGCATTAAACCTATTCACAAGTTCCATTATTTGGTATCGTATCTTGAAAAGGAAGCCGCGCGAATTATTTCCAATTTAGAGATTTCTGAAAATAATTATAAAACTGCATGGCAGCTTTTGTGCGATCGTTACGATAACAAGCGCCAACTTATAAATCAACACCTTAATTCATTGATATATTTCGAATCAACACAACAACAACACAAACGTGAATCGGACAAATCACTGAGGTTTCTAGTTGACCACGTAACTAAAAACTTGCGAGCATTGTCAAGTTTAGCAACGAAAGATGAACTGCTTGAAATGATAATTATTAAAATTCTTATACCAAAATTAGATAATCGTACTGCCATGAAGTGGGAAGAACATCGTAATAATTTGTCCAATCTCCCTGCTTTAAAGGATTTCAAAAAATTCCTAACTGATCGCGCTGATGTGTTAGAAACTATGAATCAAAACAAGTCTGATATACCCAAGGTCACACAATCACGTCAAAACAATAATAACAATTCTCGTAGTACTAAATCCTTTTCATCTACAGTTCAGAACACCGGCTCTGTCGCTAAGCAGTGCGTTGTCTGTAAGGGTGACCACTGGATATACGACTGCCCTACATTCCTTGCGAAGAGCGTTCAGGAACGACGAGATGAAGCATTTAAGTTGCACTTATGCTCCAATTGTTTACGAACTGGGCATCGTGCACGTGACTGCAAGTTGGGTCCCTGTCGTGAGTGCAAGCGTAGGCACAATTCACTCTTGCATTCCCCTAATTTAAACAATACTAGTGCAAGTAATGCTAGTACAGTCAGCAGCAATAATACCAACACAGATCGTGGTTCAACTGAAATATCAGTAAATAATTCTATTAGTGATAATTTTATAGAAAATCACATTCTTTTATCAACAGCTATGGTTAATGTTATCAATCCACAAACAAACAAACAATTTCGAGTGCGTGCTTTGTTAGACTGTGGCAGTCAGTCTTCATTTATTAGCCAGTCACTTATGAACAAGTTATCATTACAGGTATGTGCTATTAATACTATAAACGTTATCGGTATAGGCAACAACTTAGCGGAATACGTAAACAAAAGTTGTATTGCCCGATTAAATTCTCTTAATGATGACTATAGTGTTGTACAGTCATTTTATGTATTAAACCAATTAACAAGTGTTATTCCAAAACAATCTATAGACATTAGTCAATTAAATATTCCAACCAACCTACAGCTAGCTGATCCTAGCTTTAATCGGCCTTCAGCCATAGACGTCTTGATAGGTGCAGACCTGTTTTGGGACCTACTCGGATGTGATCAGCTTGCATTAGGTACTAATATGCCCCAGCTTCGTAGCTCAAAGCTAGGTTGGCTCGTTGCCGGCCCAATTTCTCCAAATGTAAGGAATTGTTCGTCACCTAAAAATATTCCGTGTCATGTTTCAATTAGTGATAGTGACGAATGCAATAATTCCAATATTGATTCTCATTTGAAAAGGTTTTGGGAACTTGAGCAGGTTCCAGATAAGCAATATTTTAGCAAAATTGAGCAGGCATGTGAAGACCATTTTTATCGTAATACTTATCGTTTAGAATCGGGTAGATTTTGTGTGAGGCTGCCCCTAATTGATAATCCAGATTGTTTAGGAGATTCTTACGCTATGGCTAAAAAACGATTGTTGTATTTAGAAAGACGTTTCCGTAAGAATCCAGAATTAAAGTTGAAATATTGCAATTTCATTCAAGAATATTTAGAGTTAGGTCATTTAGAGGAATGTCCGACTACTAATCCCGTTCCATCCTATTATCTTTGCCATCATGCAGTATATAAGCAAAACAGTGAAACGACAAAGACTCGTGTTGTCTTTGATGGATCGGCACGAACTTCCTCAGGTTTCTCTCTGAACGATCTGCAGATGGTCGGTCCCAATGTTCAAGACTCAATCTTTTCTATTTTGATTCGAGCTCGTCAGTACAAATATATTTTGACAGCTGATATTGAAAAATTCTTTAGAATGGTTGAATTAAATGAAAAGGATCGTAATTTACAATTAATACTTTGGAGAAGTGATGAGTCCAATCCTATCAAAACTTTACGTTTGAAAACCGTAACTTATGGTCTTGCAAGTGCTACATATTTGAGCACCAAGTGTTTGTCAGTATTGGCAGAGGATTGCGATGACCAGCTTATAGGTAACATTATTAAACACGACCATTACGTCGACGATCTAGTCACCGGATCAAACGACGAGTCCAAGCTATTATACATTCAACGCAAGGTGTCAGACACTTTAAAGTCAGGTGGGTTTAAACTACGTAAATTCAGATCGAATTTACCAAGCATTTTATCATCATCAGTCATTGATCAGAATGATAAGGTTAGTTTAAGTGAATCTAATAATACTTTAGGATTAAATTGGAATCCTAAAACCGATACCCTTCAAATATCGATTGAGATTCCCAATAAAAATGATGTGGTTACCAAGCGATCGATACTGTCTGCATCATTCAAGATTTTTGATCCTCTTGGAATTCTCAGTCCATGTGTAATTATACCTAAAATGTTACTTCAGTCCTTATGGCTGAACAAGAAGGGTTGGGATGAACCAGTTAGTTCCGATATCCTGGAATCCTGGAACAAGTTCATTGGCAATTTACATTTTTTATCAGATTTACAGATCCCGCGCTTAACACTATGCGAAGCTCCTAATTATATAGAAATACATACCTTTAGTGATGCTTCTCAAGTCGCTTACGGTGCCTGTGTGTACCTACGGTCACACAACTTAGCTGGCGAGGTAAAGGTAAATTTACTGTGTGCTAAGTCTAAGGTGGCGCCGTTGAAACCGATAACAATACCGCGTCTGGAGCTTTGCGCTGCGCTATTAGCTGCAAAATTGTGTAAGACAGTTACCAGCTCTCTGCGATGTGATGTCAATCGCATCATTTACTGGTGCGATTCCAGCGTTGTCCTCAGCTGGTTAAATGGTAATTCTGCAAAGTTAAAAACGTTTGTAGCTAATAGGGTAGCCGAAATTAATGAACTTACCGATAGTTCGTCGTGGCGCTATGTGCCGACTGATCAGAATCCAGCTGACCTGATCTCAAGGGGCGTGAGCCCAGATCAAATCATCAATTCTAATTTCTGGTGGTCAGGTCCAAGCTTTCTAATACAGCCTGAATCCGATTGGCCCTATTTAAAGAAATTAATAAATGAATCAGACTTGCCTGAGATGAAGTCCACTTCCGCTGTTGTCCTGGAACCAGCAACAGAAATTCTAAAAATAGATAAGTTTTCATCGTTTTTAAAACTGAGACGTGTATTTGCGTATGTCAATAGATTCATACATAACATAAGATATAAATGTCCTAAAGATAAATTATTTGGTAAATTAAATGTTAGCGAATTAGAATTATCTTTTATTAGCTTATGTAAAATTGCTCAGCAAACTTCATTTACTCTAGAGTACAATCTTTTGTTAAAAAATAAAACTTTAAGTAGCAAGTCAACACTTTTGTCACTTTCACCCTTTTTGGATGATGACAAGGTGATGAGGGTCGGTGGTAGGATAGAATTATCTAATTACAATTATACTAAAAAACATCCTATACTTTTACACGCTTCTCATCCACTCACTAAATTGTATTTTAAATATGAACACTTACACAATATGCATGCTGGGCCTCAGCTGTTGCTGGCCTGTGTAAGAGAGACTGTGTGGCCTATAAATGGTAGGCATTTGGCCCGCCGCACAGTACATGTTTGTGTTCGATGTAGACGTATACAAGGTAAAACATTAACTCCCATGATGGGAAATTTACCTGCACAGCGCATCATACCTGATTTTCCATTCCGTACTGTAGGAGTTGACTTCGCTGGTCCGTTCCTAACACTAAATAGAAAGGGTCGAGGTGCACGACTAATTAAAACCTATTTATGTTTGTTTGTATGTTTTCGCTATAAGTGTGTGCACCTGGAAGCCGTCAGTGATTTGTCCAAGGACGCGTTTATCATGACGTTACGCAGATTTATATCGCGTCGAGGTAAGCCAGCGGAGATATTTTGCGATAACGGTCGCAACTTTGTTGCGGCAGCTAAAGAGATTGGCAATTTTCTTAAAACTAATCATGAACCTGTAGTTAATTTTGCTACCAATGAAGGCATAAAGTTTGTGTTTTCTCCCACGTATGCTCCACATTTCGGCGGCATCTGGGAAGCCGGCGTTAAATCCGCGAAATACCATTTAAAACGCGTTATGGGGAACCATCATTTAACGTTTGAGGAGATATGTACTCTCTTCACACAAGTGGAAGCTGTGCTTAATAGTCGACCTTTGTGCCCACTCTCCCCTTCCCCTAACGATTACCATTTACTATCTCCCGGTCACTTTCTGATAGGGCGTGCCCTAAATGCATTGCCTGGTCCATCGCTCGAGCACGAGAACCAGAACAACCTTCAACGTTACTTGAAGCTTGAACAGATTCATCGGCATTTCAGCGCTGGGAAAAGGAATATATAGCAGAACTACAACAGCGCTCCAAATGGCGCACTAATTCAGCATCCCTGCAAGTTGGAGATTTAGTTCTTCTCCAGGAGGATAACGTCCCACCACTGAGCTGGCGAATGGGACGAGTCAGCCGCCTGTTCCCTGGAACCGACGGCGTCACACGAGTCGCAGACGTGGAGACTACCAGAGGCTGCTTCAGGAGGCCTCTCACACGGATCTGCCCCTTGCCTACATATTTACCGGATGACGACTAAGGCAGTTGAAAGGAGTCTTTCAACGGGGGGGAAGATGTCTGCGCTGCATAAACGCCTGATCATTTTAAATGGCATCAAGTTACTCGTTTAAGTAATACTGTACCTGACTCCTAAATTTATTTTACTTACACCCGCACATATTTTTGTTCTTCGATTTCTAATTTTGTTACGCTGGCATCAATACGTAAAAACTGCGAATCATTGTAATACTTAATGACAAAAAAGCAAGATTAAAGCTGTTATCAACGGAATCTGAGGTTTTCATTACAAAACTTTGTCTACTATTACACACAGATTTTTAACTAAATAAATACGTTTTATTTTTATAACAGTATACTATAACCAAACTATTCATAATAAAATATTTTATATAAACAATAACATAATTTCATTTTCCATAGCTCTCACATCGATAATAATTCCTTAGAGTCCCCTCACTATCTATACGTCATTGTGGGCGGGGCTTGCTAAAATGTGGCACGCGCGAAATGTACGCGATGACGTGACATTCACCGTTCTATTACTATCTATTTCTGTGGTAGAGACCGACAGGCAACTACGCAGAGGGTCTCTACCAATCCACGGCTCGCACCAATGACTTTTCAATGTTATGTGCGCATTAAACTGTTAATTGTCGCTTGCTTAGCGGTGAAGAAAAACACCGTGAGTAACCTGGACGACCGAGAGTTCTCCATAATGTTTTCGAAAGCCTTGTGAAGTCTGCCAACCCGCACTTGGTCGGCGAGGTAGACTATGGCTTTAACCCTTGGCTATGGCTTCATAGGAAATACGTGTGTGACCTAAAACTGGCTGGCGTCAAAATTGGACGCTTAACGCCAAATACTACGACAGACCGGAAAATAACACTCATGACGATATTCCTGTTAAGGCATTGCTGCCTGCGACAAGAGTGGCTGTTGTATACCTACACACCTGAATGGTCATTGTCCGTATTACACTCAGTATGCCATCCACGAAAGCGTCTTGAAACTGCCGTGCCTCCATCTGGCTGGGAGACAGCTGTATATCTACAACAATCAACACGTATTGTTTTAAAAGCGTTTATATACTAATAACTCTGTGTCAGTTTAGACCGAAGAGTTGACAAGCAGGTGTCGTCAGTACCTAGTACCTACACTAATGAGCGGAGGCGACGTATTAGTAACATTTTTGAAAAAAATATACACAATGTGTTAATATGCATTTGCAAAATATTTTAGTAATATAATATAGACAGTATACTTATTCATCTAAAATTATTTCAAACCATGTGCGATGATACAAAACCCTTTTTAGGGTTGCCTACCTAAAAGGTAAAACGGGACCCTATTACTAAGCCGTCTGTCCGTCTGTCTGTCCGTCTGTCTGTCACCAGGCTGTATCTTTATAAACCGTGATAGCTAGAAAGCTAAAATTATGTATTTCCGTTGCCGCTATAGCAATAAATACTAAAAATAAGAAATGAAAATGTTAAGGGGAGGTTTTCATACAATAAACGTGATATTTTTGTACTTTTTCGCTCAATATTACTAACGGTAACAGATAAAATTTTCACAAAATATTTAGTTGTATTTCACCTTTCTAAATAAATAATTAGATAAAAATAAAGTTAAAATTAAATACAACATACAACAAACTTAATTATTAAGCATTTTTTTACTCGCTCTTAATAAACAAGTAGACACTTGAATATTTTCAAAAAAGTAATTTTTTGGACTGCCTCCATAGTCCAGTGGATAGCGTATGCGACTGCTGATCGGATGTCCCGGGTTCGATTCCCAGGTCGGCCAAAAGTGTTACTGGGTTTTTCCGAATTCTCAGTAGCAGCACGGAATCTGGTGATGTGTCCAGTAACGGCAATAGGCTCGCCCCTATTACGTGGGACCTAAAAATTCATCTCGAAATGTGGGTGTAATATTTACATCTCTGCCTACCCGTTGAGAACATAAATAAAAAATAATAAGTATTTGGAAAAAAATTGCAAAAGATGTTATCAAAACTACCCGAAAAGCAAGAATAAACTTTCATGGATTTATATATTTCTTTAACAACATAATAACTTCATACAACTAAAACAGAATAAAAACATATTTAAGTATTACATACAACAAAAGTGATATTTTTTTTAGATGTGGTACGGAACCCGACTTGCGTGAGTCCGACTCGCACTTGACCGGTTTTTTCCATTAAATGTTACTTAGATAGTAAATCAGAATAAACTGTATACTGATACAAAATAAGACTGTACGATAGGTACGTGTGCTTGTTTGCGTTAGGTATCTGCAATGAGAGGTCGCGGCGATCAGCTGAGCAGCGGAGGCGGTCAATCATCGATATATATGTACTAAATGTCAATGCGGTCAAAACACCGAGTTGAATTTTTAAATATATGATTTAGAATTTTTTTTTGTCATGTTTTTGTATTCAGTTATAGTAGTAGTATTATACCAATGCATATCAACACACTGTATATCGTCAACTTAACTTCACAAATTTATAATTCCTTAAACATTACTATTTTTCTTAGTTTGACATGGAATAGCTTGATTGTACATTTAATAGCGAAAATATAAGTATTACAGAAAAGTAGGCAAATATCTGATTTCGAATAAATAAAAATTATACATACATGTAGTTAACGTGACGCTGTCAAGGAGCCCTCCGGTTAATATGTAGCGGCGACAACAGCTATCAGATTATAAATTGCTCAGCGACGTTTGCTTCGCGTAACAATACTCTCTGAGAAACATTCGCTACGCAACACTCGCATATGTAATACTACTATCTAAATACAAATACTTGTCTTGGCTGACATTGCATCGCAGAGCTCTAACTACTAAAGATAAAATAAGAAATGTAATGTTTACGTGGTGTCGTCCGTCTGGTGACGGATTAAGAATACGGAATGTCACCACCCCATATCATCACATGGGTGTCGTAAGAGCCGACAGAGGGAGCATATTATGCAGAGAACAGCACTGTAAGAGAAGGAAAACTTGATACACACCCTATACCAACCCGTTTGGCCAGCGTGGTATAGTAGGCCAATTCCTCCTTTCAAAGGAGAGGCCTAGTCCAGCAGTGGACTGTTAAAGGCTGATGATGATGATGATGAATGTTTTATGATGAAGACAACACTTACACAAAATAAAGACTTTTACGCTTCCAATTCTTCTTCGTTTGTTAAGAATTGTCGTGAAGCTATGAAGAAACCCTATGAAGATGTGACCAACAGTGAGTAAATAATCCTTTTAAAATTCAACTCCCTAACCGGCGACGACGATTAGGGTATATGGGACATATAGGACAAATGCCTCATCCCTTTAACAGTAGTAAGATAGTCGTTAGTGTGCTTGCACTAGAAGTTGATTCTATCGCAACTCTAAAAGCTCAGCTAAAAGGACTGCCGTCGCTAACACATAGAAAACACGTAGAAAGATAAATATGCAAATATTATCTCACCTTCTGCCCTCATGCCGACCTCATAGCACTTGGTCAGGCGACATGACTTACAAGTGCGGCGACAGCAGCCACCGGTGGGAACACCCCGGCATGAATATTGCCGGTTTCCCAGAATTGACACTCGAAAGAACTGCAGGCAGTCTCTACAGCAGCGCACTCGATTATGTTGGTGCGTAGCAGGACCACAAAGGTCCCCACAAACGCGACACAACTTGGGCGCCGCACCTCGCGACGTTGAAGGCACTGTTCAACAATTAAAGATATATGTACGTTAATACACAGCATCTCTACTAACTTACTAATTCTGGGATAAGAAAGATACCCTGACAGACTGACATGAGTGTGAACTTAGGCGTCAGTCACAGAACATAATTTCTGTCATATTTATCAATTACATATTTACATCAATATTAATTTTACAGATACGACTGTGTTCGTTTATATTCCTTTTTTTCTTTCGCGAGCGTTTTAATGATTTTTGTGTGTGGAGTTTAGGAGGATGGTGAGCATTATGGGTAGCTATGCGGGCAACAGTTTGTAACACCTGAGAAGAGACGTCGTTTATTACATTACTACCAAAATATTCCAGCTCCCGACATTGCTGGAGGCTGTAAGCTGATACCGTTGTTGTCATGTTCTGGCGACGTTGGTCACAAGACAAAGCCTCGATGACGACACACCGCACTAAGCCTTACTTTTCGTAACGATTATCCATAGAGAAAACTTTAAGTTTGTAGTTAATATGAATGCAATAAAACAGCAATTTAACTGCACATCAACAAGTTTGTAGTCATTGGAACAACACGACGACTGCAATCAGACAGCATAACTGGTTTGAAGTGTTATTAAAGTTGTACTAACTGCATTGAAATTCCAAGGTTGCAGTCGGCGTGCAAATGAAAAGCAGTCCGTCTATCTAAATTCTAAAATAACAATGTTAGTATCATCTTTACAGTAACAATTGCAAACAATAAGTTGAGAAAGTTGTATCGCAATCGTATGATGTAATAATCGATATGGTACCTACGGTACCCCAAAAGATACGACTAAGCAAGCAATAAAATAATTAATGTATAACACTAAGACTATAGAATAAAAGGCAGACAGAGCGCGCGGAACACTTGCGTGAGGCCACTAAAGCAAATACAAAATTGAAAAGCGAATACAAACTCGACTCAGTGCGCTGCGAAGCATCGCACAGTTCACACGCCACGATCGATCCTGCTTTTAAATTCATAAAATGACGTCTTGCGTTTTTAAACATTGTAAAAGTTGTTTCTAAAAGCAAATACGGGAAGATGGAATATATTCTTACAGATAACTATGGATTATTTGACCGTTTTATAATATTATTTCGATAAAATTCGTATTTCTGCAGAAAATATGTAAGTGTTGCCAGTTTACGTCGACACCGTTTTCCCTGAATTAGGGAAAATGCACTTGTCAATTGATTATGTAGGTAATAATGATTGTCATGTTAATGAAAAATACATTAACGTATTGTAAAAGTATATTGTAGATTATATTTTTTCTTATAAATATACTAATAGGATTTCCATTAGTATATACATTGTTTTGAGTTCGATCCCCAAACGATCCAAATATTCGTGTACACGCGGCTACTTGTCAAGCTATACACTTTGACCTTTGTACCGTTGTTAGACCTTTGTACCAAAATCATACTTCGACTATTTAGCTTGACTTGGCGCCGTGTGTACATTAAGTACAGAAACAGAAATTATTGATTGTAGCCATTATTTATTTTTAAATACATTTTTTTTGGTTACGATTTATGATTATGATATTCGTAATTTATTGTATGCATGACAAAATGTTTTTAGCTAATTAATACTTATGACGCAAGCCTATCTATTTATTTCTCAATTTACGAATAAAATTAGTTAAAACTTAACTCGGAGCCTACATTTTTTAAGAAATGTATTTATAAAAGCATACTTTAATGGTATCTTTTATTTGAATAATTTTCACAACAGCATTACATATTAAAAGCATTAATTAAATCTATGGTAAATTCTTCAAAACCACAAACGAATATAAAATATTACCTATGTAATATTTTTATATTCGTTTGCAAAAACTATATGCAAAATAGTGGGAGATTATTCATAATCTGGCAACTTTACACACACATAGACGCGCGTGTCTGTACAGTGCCAGTCGCCAAATGTCACGCACACATAGCTGTCAACGTGCCTCACTTAGTTGGACGAATACGCTACATCTGGTTCTTGTTTGTTAAATCTGTGGTATAACATAATATTTACTTACTTATTGGTCTGATCGGGCGGCGGGAGTCCATGTTGATCGATGAAACCTACAAAGAAATAAGATGCCTTAAAAAATGAAAATTAATGCATTGTTGGAGGGAGTTTCATAATTTATATTTATTCTGAATTTAGCCTGCAGCAGTTTATTAATATAATCTAACGAAACTTGCCCAGTGATACAATACAAATGTTGGAAATCAGATTTCAATTGTTACATTAATTGTGCTGTGATTTACAAACCTGTCCATATTTTAATTCAATCTGACAATGCGCGCGCAGTGCACGATGCGCGTCCTAGCGGACTTTATCGATTGCAACTATCCACTAGAGGGCGCTTTTAAAAAATGTATGGGAATTGTTCCCTCAAGTGCAAAACTCATACTGGACCCTCAGGAAGATTAAGCTCACTCTACCTCACGATGACTCGGTATGGTATGTGCATATCTCACTATTAAAATCTCTGTTAAAAATACTTTTAATATCAACTGTATAAAAAATGCTATATCAAAATAATTTTAAAACTATTATTTCTAACTAGAAAGATGTTTGCGACGCCCGACTTATGATATCTCTTCAACGATGCGCTAGATGGCGGTAAAAGTCGCCTAAGATTATTTTCCATATATTTTCAACCCGTTACGTTAAATCATTGCATAAATAGCTCGTCGAGAAAACAGGTTCGAGCCCTACTGCATTATGAAGACGTTATAATTTTTTTCCGTACCTATTTAAGGATATGCCTACATTCGTCAACAAGAAAATCTTGGTTTGAATTCCCATGGATTCCATAGAAGAATTAAAAAACAATTAACTTATTCCATTCATGGGAAGAATTTAAAGACTAGTCTATACTTCTACAATTTGATTCTTTCTTTATAATTAATTTGACCAAAATCAAATCTGAAGTTCAGTCACGGCGGTCATGAGGGTAAAACATGTTACACAATCGGTTACTAGAGCCTATCTTCAAGCTTTTAAATTTAAATGAAGGTATTTTATTACATTTTAAACGTTTTTATGCGAGAAATTCAAGATTTTATTTACTTTTCATTTTAATGGAATAATCCTTCTTTCTTGAAACTTTTATTTTATTTATAATATACCTGTTTTTTACTTTTCAGGCTGTCTGCATAACTAACTTCTTGATATGCCAAATTCGATTGAGAGATTTGAATAATAATATACGTAAAAGCCGTCGTTAAAAATAGTTGGCGGGAACATAGATAAGTATATTGTGGGCGGGAATTGAAAAATATTGTAATGAATATGCAACCATTTTGGACAATCAGCCATATTGAATAAAAAAAATAAACCGGTCAAGTGCGCGTCGGACTCACACATCCATATGCATTTAGTATATACTAGCTTTTGCCCGCCGCTTCGCGCGCGTTAAATTCGGGGTAACACAAATCTACTTTCAGTCTCAAGATGTGTGAAGACACTCCTGATTATTCTAAAGACTTCAGAAACTCTATGGGGTACAAAGTAACTCGGTCAGTATCCATGACATTACCAACCGTTATCTACTGAAAGGTAGGTACATAATAACATCACCTTGCATATAGTCAAATGTCAAAGCCATGTTCTAATACATGTTCAATATATCTTTATAAACATTTTCGCATTTTTAATATTAGTAGGGAAAATCGTTTCAGCCGTTTAAGCTTATTATATAATTATTAGTTTATATATGCGAACAATTTTATGTAATAGGTCGGGGCAAAAGTATTTTAGTATTTCGAATGTATTATTAGTAATCAAACCTCTTTGGCTGTACTGAATGTATCTGGCTGGGTTTTCAACGTGTACAATATGACATTATGTATGCCGTGACAGTACTGACAGATATGTTAGCACATGCGCAACATTCAATTATTAGCGCATGCGTTCTTACTTCCAAGAGGTAAATTTGTACCGTACAAACTTCTACCCTCCCTACAATCCCTCCCAGTTTATTTTTTGCAACTTATGGTAGCCTTCAGCCGTTTTAGCGTGAAAACGGAACATACATACATACATACATACACACTTTCAAAGTTATAATATTAGTAGGGAAGGGATAATTATTAGACAAAATATGTGATGTAACAAAAAAATCAAGGATTTCCGAATTTTCCTATGTCCTATAAAACGTATATAACGTGCATAGGGTTCCCACCAAGAACTTAGGGTCCCAAGCCAACCTCACCTGCAAGTGGTGCACCTGCCGATCTACGGACGAGGCTCTGGCAAACAAAATATCCCAATAAGCGGCAATAGGCTCGCCACCTATTACGTGGGATCAAAACACTGGCGAAAGGTGGGCGTTTAATATGCCTCTGGCTACCCCTTCGGGGAAACAGGCGTGATTCTATGTATGTATACATACATACATACATAGACTCACGCCTGTTTCCCGGAGGGGTAGGCAGAGACTACGGAGCGCCATTTGCAACGATCTTGACATATCTCTCTTGCTTCATTCACTCCCATCAGATTCCTCATGCATGCTCTTCTGTTCAGGGTGCTTCTAACCTGTCCTGTTTTTAGGATGTCTCCAAACTGGTCAGAGAACGTCCGCCTAGGTCTTCCCCTTCTTCCTGTCCCTTCCACACTTGCCTTATATATCTGCTTGGTCAGTCTTTCGTCATCCATCCGCTCCACGTGTCCAAACCATCTCAGCATACCTTTCTCGAAGCTTGTCACTACATCTTCTTTTACCCCACAACACTCTCTTATCACACAATTCTTTACTCTGTCAGTCAAAGAAACACCACACATACTTCGCAGTGCTCTAATTTCTACAGCATTTATTCTACTTTCATGACTCTTCTGCCATACCCAACTATCACTACCATATATAAGAGTAGGTACTAACTCCCCTCTATGGACAGCCAAACGTGCCTTTTTGGACACGTTTTGGCTATTCATAAACGCCTTCAGAGCTCCATTCACTCTATTACCTGCATTAACTCTTCTTTCAATATCTTCTACATTCTTACCATCTCTTGTAAACAGCGTACCTAAATATACAAACTCATTCACTTGCTCCACTCGCTGTCCATCGATCATAACATTACAAGCCGTAACGCATTCCTCCTTTTCAAAAACCATAACTTTCGTTTTACTTACATTTACTTTCATTCCCTTCCTCTCTAACGCACCATGCATGATTGTTACCATCTCCTGCAACTCCTCCGCTGAAGACGCAAGTATAACCTGATCATCAGCATAAAGGAGGCATTTGACAAGTAACTCATTCATCCTTAATCCACAGTCACTATTTTTCAAATCTTGCAAACAACTGTCCATGAAGAGGTTGAACAGCCACGGCGACGCTACACATCCCTGTCTAACACCTGTTTCGATGGTAAACCAATCCGTGTACGATCCATTTATCCTCACACAAGCTCTAGAATCTTCATAAATGGATTTCAGAGCTCGTATGAGGCTACTGTAAACGTTGCTTTATGCCAAATTTCAAGATTCTAGATCGCCTGGAAGTACCATTTACTTTTAACTTGAGCTTTTGATATGAATTTCAATTTTATACCTCTATGGTTTCATGAGGAAAGGGGAAACCTTTAAAATTATTAAAAATATTTTAATTATATATTGTAACTTAAAATTTTCGGCCGTAAGAACTAAGACTTCGTGCCAAATTTCAAGATTCTGAGTTCACGGGAAGTACCCTGTAGGTTTTGATTCCCTTGCGAGTAGTTGCGAGTTTGAAAATAATCTTAAATTGCTGTTTCTGTTGATTGCGTTGACATAAAGTTTAATTTGTTTTACAGCTTAACGGAACACCGTTAAGCTTGGTTTATAACAATAGACCTGAATATTCGATATGAATTTCAATTTGATAACTCTACGCATTTCGACGACCGGTTGAGCGCAGTGGAAGTGTAAGCGACTGCTACGCCAAAGGTCGCGGGATCGATTCTCGCTCAAGTCAAACATTTGTGTGCATGAACATGGATGTTGGTCTTGGTCTGGGTGTTTCTATGTATAAAATGTATGTATTTACAAAATAAAGTATATATGGAAATTTATGTATATATATACATAAGATAAACATAAGTATACATAGATAAACATAAGTAATATAAATAAAGATAAACATAGATAAACATAAGTAACCATATATTATATATGATTACTTATGTTTATCCATTATCTAGTACCCATACCACATGCCCTGCTTAGCTTGGGACTAGATGGTGATGTGTGTATGTGGTAGAATATTATTAATATTATTAATTAATACTCATGAGGATAGAGGTAGTAACTTTAACATTTTTATTATATGATGGAACAAAAAATTTTCATTTTTGGATTCTTAATCAGTGCTATAAGAAGTTGCCTCGTACCAAATTTCAAGATTCTAAGTCCACGGGAAGTATCCTGTAGGTTTTGATTCCCTTGTGAGTTTCGAAAATTTGAGAGAATTTGCGCCATAAACAGCTGTATCTTTTGATTGCCTTGGCTTAGAAGTTTGATTTTGTTACAGCTTAAGATATTATAAACTTGAGTATTTGATATTAATCTTAGTTTAATACCTCTACGCGTTTATGAGGAAAGTGCTAGTAACTTTATTTTTTAATATAATATGATGTAACTAAAAATTTACGGTTTTTACAATGTTTCAAATTTAAAACATCTGAGTTTAGTGAAATGGCCCTGTAGGTTTTGATTCACTTGCCAGTAGTTGCGAGTTTAAAAATATAGTAAAATTGCTGTTTCTTTTGAGTGCGTTGAGATAGAAGTTTGATTTTATATATTACAGCTTAAAGGTATTATAGACGCGAGTATTTAATATGAATTACAATTTAATAACTTTACGCGTCCATGAGGAAAGGGGTAGTAACTTTAAAATTAATACAAATACTTTTTTATATGATGTAACTAAAAGGTTACGGTTTTCGCAATTTTTCCTTTATCTGTGCTAAAGGATATTAGTTCACGGAAAGTACCCTGTAGGTTTTGATTTCCTTGCGAGTAGTTGTGACAAGATATGTGGCTTATATTGCTATTTCTTTTTATTGCCTTGACATAGAAGTTTCATTTTGTTACAGCTTACAGGTGTTACAGACCTGAGTATTTAATATTTCAAGTTAATATCTTTACGCGTTCATGAGAAAATGGTAATAACTTTAAAATTATTTAAAATATTTTTACGATATGATGTAACTAAAAAATTACGGTCTTCGCAATTTTTCCTTTATCTTTCATATCATTGCTTCGTACAAATTTCAAGAATCTGAGTTCACGGGAAGTACCCTGTAGGTTTTGATTCCCTTGCGAGTTTCAAAAATTTACGAAAATTGCAGCATTAAAGGCTGTATCTTTTGATTGCCTTAGCTTAGAAGTTTGATTTTTTCACAGCTTCAAGGGACAGAAGACTTGACTATTTGATATAAATGTCAACCTCCACGCGTGTCTGAGAAAAAGGGTTTTGACAGACGGGCGGATAACAAAGTGATCCTATAAGGGTTCCGTTTTTTTATTTCGAGGTACGGAACCCTAAAAAGACGTCAAATGAGCTAATCATGTAATATCATCCAAACTAAATTTATAATTCCTAAGCTCCTGCTAAAACTGCGTCTTATGCTACTGCTACACCTGCGTTAGCGTTAACGGCAATTGCCAACTACGCGTTAATTAACGCGTTAAAAATTTGCGTTGACTTTTGGTAATTTAACGCGTTAAAACGTTGACCACATCTACGTAGCGTCTAAATTAACGCGCTAATTGACGCGTTAAGACGCAGATGTAGCAGGAGCATTAACGCGTCAGTTAGCGCGTTAATTTAGGCGCTACGTAGATGTGGCCAACGTTTTAACGCGTTAAAATACCAATTTCCAATGCGAATTTTTTAACGCCTTATCTAACGCGTTATTGGCCATTGTCATTTATGGTAACGCTAACGCAGGTGTAGCAGTAGCATAAATAAGAGTTAGGTGTACAATTCACGCGGGTGCAGTCAAAGTACCTAGTTAATAATGGTTACAGAGATTTCAAAATATATTATAATATGTAATAGGTATGTTATTTACATACGAATATGTCAAGTTAAACAAAAACATGTCATAGAAAAATAGTACAAACTAAGCAAAGCTTGTAATGGGTACGTAGGATAAGACAAAGATCCATGTTCACGCACACAAATGTTGGACTTGAGTGCAAATCGAACCCACGATCTTCGATGTGGCAGTTGATTACTCTCCCACTAAGCCACGGGGTTGTCAAAACATGCTAACATGCCCTACGATGCTTCAGATTTCAAACGATTACCTTCATATAAATTATGTTTATACAAGTGGTAATAGGTAATTATCCTCATTAGAAATAATTCCTTAACGGCCGAATGTTTATATAAAACTCCTGCGTTACTGACAGATTGACAGACAAGCTACAACCAAAGTTATATGCGTAATAAATTGTTAATTATCATTTGCTAAACGGTAAAGGCAAACATCGTGAGGAAACCTGCATGTCTGAGAGTTCTCCATAATGTTCTCGAAAGACATGTGAAGTCTGCTAACCCGCACTGGGCCAGTCTGGTAGGCTATTTTGGCCTTTTCCCTTCTCATAGTGAGGAGAGACCCGTGCCCAGCAGTGTGAAAATTCATATGCAAGGCCGATGATAATGATTTTCATTGGACCGTAGGGGTGCACCGTATTGTCCGAAATTTCCTCGGGATCGTACAGAAAAAGATAAATTAAAAAATTGTGTAAGTGTAAATGCGGGCATTCTCAAGTTAATATTATACCTCTAATCCAATACTTGAGACAATTTTGATTTTAATATATCTCTATTTAAATCTGCAATCTGCGTACTGATAAAGAAATCTGACAATTCAATTATTCGCAGTCATTAGATATTTTTTCAGTCTCAGCCATTCCTTCATCTCATAACGAAAGAAGCTGTTGTTGACGATGTTGAACGATTTGTAGTTAAAAATAATTCTATCCCTATTTTATATTTTGTATTAGTGTTGATAAAACAATAGCAAAGGCAGTTCAAATAGGTATCTAAACAGTTTATAATAGTAGAAGTACCTAACTAATCGAAAAATATTATAATGTCAGAGGGCGCTGACAGCACATGCACATATTCCACATCAACCGTAGCACCATAGCGCATGCGTGCAGGCACGGCCAAATCATGTCAAAATCTAAAAAAAGATAAAATAGGTACTGGATCGGATTTGGATTAATAATCTAAAGATTGTCCTCCCAGAGATTTATTAGTATGAAAAATAAAACTATGGAACAATCCTGTGTCGCACTTTAAAAACATTAATTCAACGGACACGAAGCACATCCAGTCTCAAAACAATACTTTACAGATTACACAAATTGTCTAGACTGGGACTCGAATCCGCGGTTTCCACTCATTGCCATGTAGTGGCGACAGCTTAACACTTACGCCAATCAATTATTACAAGAAATCACAAACGAATTCTTAGCGAGCCGTGTTTCTAACTACAAAGAAGGATTTTATAGTGTTAGCAACTCGTGCTTTACCTGGCTACACAAGAGAAAAAACAAGTACATTGTTTACTAATTTTATATTTGTCAAAAAACTATAGTACGCGATGTAGTAAGTGAACATTAAGCTATTCAAAACTTCCTTTATCTTACTTATCAACAGGATATCGACACTTAAAGTTTTGAATCTTAAATTATTTTCGGGAAAATGAGTTAACTTACAGTAAGTTCCGACGGCGGGCGACGCAACTAATTAGAAGTTATCAGCGTCAACTTTCAGTATCTGCGAGAATATACAGTCGCGCACAACGGTGTTGAAGGTGACGAGGTACGCGGAGATGTGCAGACGGTAACGCGAGCCTTCAGCGACTGCCGGCGGCACCGCGCGTTTATACACCGACTTCCGGCACGCGCAGGCTCACGGTGTCTTACGGCTGATTGTCGTGGCGTTTAGAGCTTTGCTAGGTCGTTTGGTTCATGTTAATAATACATATTTACCGTGAAAATACAATATCTTGATAAAATCCAAGATCTATTTCCGAACGGAAGGCGGTCGTCGCCTTCACTCTCCGTTTAGACATCCTTTGGCTTTTACCTTATAAAACAATAATTCAATTTTTGTATAAACATTTAGATATTTATTATTATTAATAATAATATTTTATTATTTGACGACCGTTTCGCACAGCGGGAGTGTAAGCGACTGCCACGCCGAGGGCCGCGGGTTCGATTCCCGCTCTAGTCAAACATTTGTGTGCGTGAAAATGGATGTTGATGTTTATCTTGGTCTGGGTGTTTCTATGTATAATATGTATGTATTTACAAAAAGAACTAGGTATATATGTATGTTTATCCATTGGCTAGTACCTACCCATTGTACAAGCTTCTGCTTAGTTTGGGACTAGATGGTGTTGTGTGAATGTGGTAGAATATTTATTAATTTATTTAACTTTAATTGACATGCCTGTTATTGACATAAAAGTATAATTTTTCTAAACCTTCACCTTTCTCAGGAAGGTGTTGGTCGGTGTTTTAACGAATAATACAGAAACCAAACTATGTTCTTGTCACTTTTGCGTTCATCGTTTAAATTTGTGTAGAAATCGGAATGAGCTAGACATAAGATGGTATTTGATTGTACAGAGGTGTTTTGTGACGCCTAAACATGTAACGATACAGTTTGAATATAGTTTTGTATGACGCGCAATTTTATATACATAGATCAAATGAAATGACTTTGAAAGCAGACAAAAAATAATTTTCTTTGCCTTGCTTTTATTGCATAGATATTCGAAACTACTTTAAACACAATGATTCTTGCTTCGTTCTTTTAGCGTGAAATACAAGACTACGATGAAAGTCATCGTAGTCTTGTATTTCTCGAACTACAAATCGTAATTTTCTTTTTAAATAATAGTGATCGAGTTTATTGTAGTATACAAGGCAGCGATAGCCTAGTGGAGAGACCGACAGACTGCTATGCAAAGGGGCCCGGGTTCAAATCTACGGCGCGCACCAATGACTTTTCGGAGTTATGTACGTATTAAATTGTTAATTATCGCTTGCTAAACGGTGAGGGAAAACATCGTGAGGAAACCTGCATGTCTGAGAGTTCTTCATGATGTTCTTGAAAGACATGTGAAGTCTGCCAACCCACACTAGCCCAGCGTGGTGGACTTGGCCTTACCGTTCTCATAGTGAGAATAGGCCCGTGCCCAAAAATTAGCATTGCCATACAGCGTGGCAATGCTGCCAGTCTTCTGGGCACATTCCCAATAAACGGCGATGTGGAGGACTTTCACGACGCCTTTTGAATATGCATTTTCTTATTTATTTGTATTGTACTTTAATATTTTAATTTAATTTTAGTTGTAGTATTTAAGTAGTTATAATTAATTGTGTTATCCTAATATTAATTTATTTTGTTATTTAAATAAATAAATACATCCTCATTCCAAATAATAAGCAGTGGGACAGTTTATAAACAATGCTGATGATGATGAGTTTATTGACGTCTAGCAACCTGCCCTTGTTAAGACTTCCAGCTGCTACTAAGAAATAATGTCGATGCATTCGTCTTTGTGCAGAAAATTACTTATATTCAAATAATCTATTCCATCTAAGCTAGCCTAGTTCAGATAAACCTAACTGGATATGGGTTGTCACATGTTTCTTAACCCTTTAATAACATTGTGGGTTAATTGTTCACCCCAGGCACATAAAACTTAATATTGTATTTTTTATTCTTCGAACGTATTGTCATCCCCTTTCGTGTATTCTCTAAGGCTGGCAGTGACGTGGCATCCTGCATAGGCATGTCAGGTAAAAATTACCCCAGGGTGTCAGTTACTCATTCTGTAATTTTTTATGTAATTAGAATTACATACTTACATTAGCTAGTTTTTACAACATTGCAGCACGATGAGTAAAGTGTATGTGAAGTTTAATTAGCATGATGTCTCAAAGGAAGCGAAGAGTGAAGATATCTTGAATCAGATGAAACTTTTCGGCATTTCGAAAGCGTCTTTGAAAACCTAAGCTCAGAACACAGCGAACATGAATCTGTTATGGAAATGTATGTTTTTAATTAACGTAAATGCACCAAGTTTGTATCTGTCTAGCCTTTTCATTATAAATGTTTTTTTGTAGAACGATTGGCATATTTGGTGTAAAATTAGTATTTTAGTGAAAAATAAAGGTTTTCAGCGTAACCCACTTCAGTGTTAATTAAGATTTAACTAAAAATATCCCATGTAAACTACAAAAATTATTTATTTTGTAAGTATAGGTACTTCAACTTTTTAATAGCCGTTAGGGGTAATTTTGCCCTAAAGTTTTATTTATTATTCTGTAACCGAAATTAAGGATGTTACTAAAAGGTACACTAGTGACTGGCTTCATTCATTTCATCATCAGCCTTTAACAGTCCACTGCTGGACTAGGCCTCGCCTTTGAAAGGAGGAATTGGCCTACTATACACGCTGGCCAAACGGGTTGGTATGGGGTTTATATCAAGTTTTCCTTCTCAATCAGTGGTGTTCTCTGCATAATATGCTCCCTCTGTCAGCTCTTACGACACCCATGGGATGATATGGGGTGGTGACATTCCGTATTCTTTATCCGTCACCACACGTACAAAAAAACGTGACTAACTTAAACAGAATAAATGTCGATAAAATTATGATAGAGAGTATAACAAATAATAATATGTAGAATAGACACGATAAGCAGCGATGGCCGCGTGGAGAGACCGACAGACTGCTACGCAGAGGGTCCGGGTTGGAATCCAGGGCATGCTCCAATGACTTTTCGGCTTTATGTGCGTATTAAATTGTTAATTATCGTTTGCTACACGGTGAAGGGAAACATCGTGCGGAAACCTGCATGTCTGAGAGTTCTCCCTAATGTGAAGTCTGCCAACCCGCACTAGGCCAGCGTGGTGGACTATGGCCTTACCCTTCTCATAGTGAGAAGAGGCCCGTGAAAGAGCATAGAGGTTTTGTGTCGAGTCTAGCTGTAGTCTAGGCAAATTTTTTGAGCGCATGCATATGCACACACACACACACACACACACACACACACACACACACACACACACACACACACACACACACACACACACACACAAATATATGTAAGGTTGTTATCACACGCACACACGTACTTACACACCTACATGTTCGTCATAGTTAAAATTAATTTTACTATTTCTATGCTATATTTTACTTGCGCAATTACTTTGTAATACAATGCGAGAGCCCTGGCACCCGACACACGAGTTTAATCTTACATTGGGTACCAAAGTTTAGGAACATTATGGACTGGATAGTTGTAATTTTTAATATATTAAAATAGATCATTTAACTATTTCTTCAATGATACGCTAGATGGCGCTAAAATCCGGTGCGCTGCGTTGTGGAAACTGTTTAAAGCCATATCTCGGGGTGCTGACTTTTCGAATTTATTTGAATTCTCCGTGAGTTCCTTGAGAGACGAAGTGAAAAGACTGCTACACACAGTGCCGGCGGCTCGTGCCGCCGGCTTTTGTCGGGCGTCGTCGGTGCAGCCGGTATCGGCCGCAGAAAGCCGCCGGGCATCATTCCAGTTGTATAGAACGACCACACACAAGTTGCAACCCGTGCGGCCCACCGGCCTGATGTGCAGATTGTAGCGCGAGCCTTCAGCGACTGCCGGCGGCGGCGCCGCGCGGTTATACACTGGCGTCCGTCACGTACCGCCCACTACATGTCTTGTAGTTCACCTCAAGCGGTGAACTAGGTACCTTGTGTTCAAAATATCTGAATTATTTACTTCTCTTTTCATCATATATCAGCCAAAAGACGCCCACTGATGGACATAAGCCTCCCCCAATTGGGTCTCCACACGGACCAATCTTGAACCAATCAAATTATTTTGACTTGACTTTGACTTAGCCAACCGAATCCAACCGCTGCCCGCGATCTCAACAATGTCATCGACTTTTCTTTAGCCTTACACAATTTAAGATTTAAGTAGGTATTTAGAATTGGGATCAGGATATCGAGTAATATACTAGTAGAACAACAATTTATGATCTGCACTATTACTCAAATATATATTCAGACTTAAATAAAACTTAACGTATCTCATAAGTTCATACTTTGATGGTCGATGTGTATAAAAGTTTGTCGTAACAAAATATCAGTTACACCTCCAATCTGGTTTGATTGCATGGATGATGTAGTGGTTTTAGTGGTCGATATGCCGCTTAAAGCTGCGCGGACTGTGATGGGTTCAACCCCCACACTGGATATCACTTTGTGTGGTGCAAAAATATGTATAATAATGTTGTTTCGTGACTGACTTTTTCCGTTGATACAATGATTGTAAAATCTCCAGTGAAAAACGAAAAATTCATTATGCGAGAATTGTCTTCAAAATAATAAAGGAAAATGTAGTGCTTGGAGATTACCTAGTTTTGCATTTTCTGTAACAATGTTGTTATATATTGGCGACATCCGACAAATACTTAATAACCTAAGCATGTCTAGGTATTCCGAGAATTATTTACTGGCCATTAAAATATGACATCTTCCAAAGAAAAAGAGCTTTATTTTAAAAGTACCTTCACTGCCGAGACGTCTTCTAAAGCAGATTTCCGAACGGATATGGCCTCAACTCACAGTTCTGGCACTGCGGGAGGCAAAGTTAGTGAATGTTTTTTTAATTCATATTAAACTTAACATGAAGTGCTCTTTATCCTCAAGAAAGTTTATAAGTTATATATGTGTGATAATAAAATCTAGCAATATCAGCTAGATCTGTGTGACTGATGCTGAATCAGAAATAAATAAAATCTAACAGTTATAAGTTAGATCTGTGTGATAATAAAATCTAGCGATAACAGCTAGATCTGTGATACTGATGCTGAATCAGGTATATGTAAAGGATTGTTAAGTAACGGATTGGCCGGCGGTTTGACTAATAATGCAGAAGACGAATGGTCAAAGCCTACTCACTGGTGCCCCTGCTGTGTCCTAAATTATGTCTATTAATTAATCCACTTTCTTTCTAAGCAGTGTGGGAAATAAAAACAATGTATACGCTTAGAAGAGAAGAACATAATAAGCACCATGCTTTTATTAATTACAAAACGAAACCATCACATTGATTAATTTTTTTATGCCAAATATAACTAATAGTCAAATATATAATCAAATTAACAAAAAAAAACGAATAGTACAGCTAGATTCACTAGGTAGTCTCAAAACATAGGCTGTTTCTTGCCTTAAGTAAGAAAGAGTCTTAACTCTCTCTCAAAGACACACTAACCGTAAATTCAAAAAATACATGCACGCCTTCGTTCGACATCTTAACAGAAATACGTACCTGTTCCTTTCGTTTGCGATTCTACGCCGTGGGGCGTTCCATTGAATAGACTGTCTCTGCCATAGCTTTACATCACTACTACGTATGATACAGTAAATAAGCTATCAAATATAAAGCCTCAACGATCTTGCCTTAGTCATTTAACCAAACCATAAAATAAATTTCTATACAATAATTATATTACTTTGTTCAGTACTATATTTATGTTTCGATAACGCACTTTAGTCTTTGTAATCTAGGAGTAGCTAGTGAAAACTTAAAAACGAGTCTGTATAGTTTTAATCTTCTCGATTATGGCGAGCAATAATAATAAGAGTCGCGTTCGTTGCAGCTAAAGTTCTGTTAGAAAGTTCTAGAGCAGTGATATGTGCAATATTTAACTGATCTTATAGTCTAAGCATCACTACAAGTGTTGAATTAACTTCATCTAGTTTTCTGATTAGCGATTCGTAGTAGCTGCACTGCGTCCTTAAACCAATATAGTTCAGAAGTATATTCTTACTTAGATTTATTTATTACGTCTCATATTCAATTTTGATATAGAGGCAGTGATAGCCGTCGGCCCCGGCTGTCATGAAGATCTTTGACCGTCGTTACGGGGAGTCAGTGCCCTCAAATAAACTGATACTGGTCTAAACCATGTAATATCGCTATCCCCTTGGGCTGCGGCGAGGTTAGCTGCTATTTCTTGTCATTTCTTTGAACGCATGGATAGTGTTCCGCGATACAGAAGGCACGCCTGTTTCCCAGAGGGGTCGGCAGAGACTATGGAACGCCTCTAAAGCTCGACTGAGATGAATTCATTTGCGCTTGCTAAAGTAGCGATAGCCTAGTGAAGACGCCGACAGACTGCTGGCAGAGGGTATCGGGTTCGAGTCCATAACACGCACCAATGACTTTTCGAAGATAAGTGCGTATTAAATTCCTAATTAGCGCTTGCTAAACGAAGGGAAACATCGCGAGGAAAGACATGTGAAGTTTGCCAACCCGCACTTGGCCAGCGTGGTGGACTATGACCTTACCCTTCTCACAGTGAGAGGCAGCCCGTGGCCAGCAGTGGCACAGAATATATATAAGGCTGATCCCTTATATATATTCTGTGCCAGTGCTGATATGATTATCATCAGATAATGAAACAATTACGCCCCGGCCAGAGTGATGACATACCCAAAGTAGCTGGCAAACTAAATGCTTTTAGTTTACCAGCCACTTTGGGTATGTCATCAACTTTAACCAGCCGGTATCAGTGATGTTCATTGGCGAGGGCTATATTTAGCAGTGGACAGGCAGATGGTGATGATGACAGTCAGAGAATATGGTAAAGAAACTTCAGTATCTGATAGTTCTCATTAATATTTTGAAGAGTTAGTCCGCGGGTCAGCTACGGATATGCACGACCAAGTTCCTCTCGCGCGATGACCTGTAGAATTCTTGAAACATTGTATCGTGAAGCTCCTTGTACGTCAGCTTTATTGATTCACCACCGGACAATATAGTCATATAAACTAACATCTATTGAATTTCGACTGCCTCCGTGGTCCAGTGAATAGCGTGTGCGACTGCTGATCGGAGGTCCCGCGTTCTATTCCCGGGTTGGGCAAAAGTGTTACTGGGTTTTTCGAATTCTCAGTAGCAGCCCGTAGTCTGGTGATGTGCACGGTAACGGCAATAGGCTCGCCCCCTATTATGTGGGACCTAAAAATTCATGGCGAAATGTGGGTGTAATATTTACACCTCTGCCTACCCCTTCGGGGATACAGGCTTGAGACTATAAATAAAATAAAAATTAATAAAAAAAAAACTGTTGAATTTCAAAGCGAGTAGACGTAACCGTAGTCTTTCATTATTATATCATTAACGTGTCAACAGAAAGATATCACCGCAAGGTCTGCCTCATGGATCAATATTCAGACACAATGTAAAATATTGTTATTTAATAAAATTAAATTGAAATTGAAATATTGAGCTGGTTATGATCAATCACCGCTGAGTTTTCGAAGTGAAGTATTTTCGAAGAGATTAGAAGTATTAAATTGTTTATTGTCACTTACCCCGTGCCTCAATGAGCACGTTTAACCGTCGGTCCCGGCTGTCATGAAGATATTAGACAGTTATGAGGACTCAGAACCTCTGAATGTACTGATACTGGATTAATACAGGGTATTTTGTTGACCCTTTGGGCTGCTGACGGGCAGTCGCTCTGTGGAACAGCTAATAATATTCAGTCAAATCTGCTAAGACTATTTAGTGGACCACTTTATATCGTAAGGTTGCTGCTCAACTTGAACATTCTTCTGTAGAGCTTTTGTAGTGCTTATTGGATAAGGCTAAGGCTCGATAGAATCGAGCATGCCGGCAAGCACTTTCGCGAATTGATGGGCAATTTGCTTCGAGCTTTAAGACGAAACTGATTAGCAACCCACCATCCTTTCCTTTCTTAAATATAACTCGTAAAAGCAGCACGCGCCATCGTCAGATATGTCATCTGCATGAAGAAATGTTTTTTGACGAGTTTGACTCGATTATCATGAAGATATTCGTAGCGATGATGGCTCCGTTCGCGATATTATTAGTACTTACCTATAGTAATGTAATTTCTCTGCGTAGCTAATAATAACTGAATCGTGAATACATGTACTTACTATATTTTCTGTTTAAAACAAATATATATTCCAGCTATAACCGTTATTTATATCACAGGTAGTAAAAATAATACAAAACTTTAATCTTAAACAAATATTTTTTTTTGCACGGATTATATTACAGCCACATTATTTACTTTTAAACAATCATCATCAATAATCTTGTTCTAAGGGACATCAAATGTGCACCTAGAAAAAAATCATCAAATGACCAGATTATTACACTCCACCTCTATAATTCGAATTGCACAAATATAATATTACATACAGTAACAAAAAACAAGAACACTTAAGTATTTGACTAGATATTCCATATCGATATGTAAGATAACAAAGTCACAAAATGGTCTACTCAATATCAACAATACATACCTATACCTACATGATACAATGATTACACTAGCTAATAATTTAACACTTATCACAGTATACACGAAACTAACAGTATACACAATGCTTGCATAGCAAGCTTTTAATGTAAAGAAAATAATGGTACTTTGTACCACATTCTTATAATAGGAAAGGGCTACATCTACATAACCTTATAGAAACGAATTACAAATGGTGGCGCTAAGTAAGTTTTGACACACTGATGTTCAATTAATCTTTCGCGCGCGAGGAACAGACTCCTCAGAAGATTTAAATGTTAGCCGTTGCTAGATTTTGACAAAAATCCCTACTAATATCATGAATTCGAAAGTGTGTATGTATGTATGTATGTTCCGTTTTCACGCTAAAACGGCTGAACCGATTTTGTTAAAATTTGATATAGAGATATACTGGACCATGGAGACGGACATAGGCTACCATAAGATGCAAAAATTAAACTGGGAGGAATTGTACGGAGGCTTGAAGTTTGTACGGCACAAATTTACCTCTTGGAAGTAAGAACGCATGCGCTATAATAACTGAGTGCGCATGTGCGTATATCTGTCAGTTCTGACACATCATAAATAATGTCATATTGTGCACGGTGATTACATTGTTCGCATAAACAAACTAATAATTATATACAACGCTTAAACGGCTGAAACGATTTTATCTACTAATATTACAAATGCGGAGGTGTTTATAGATAAATATTGGACATGTATTGGAATATGACTAGCATTTGACTGTATGCAAGGCGATGTTAGTATGTTCCTTTCGCTAGATAAAATGGTAGGTATATAGTGTCATGAATACTGACCGAGCTACTTTGTACTCTATAGAGCTTCTGAAGTCTTTAGTATAATCAGGAGTGTCTTCACACAACTTGAGACTGAAAGTAGATTTGTGTTACACCGAATTTAACGCGCGCGAAACCGCGGGCAAAAGCTAGTACTTATATATTGCTACTATTATCCTTCACATTAAATGTAAGCTAGCCGCTTTTGACATTAATTCGGAAATATTTGACCTTCAATTGTTTGCTTGTGTAGAATCTGTCAATGCTAATACTACTAGCCGTCATTTTGTATTTGTATCTTTTATGAATCGACTTATATTTACATAGGTAATGTACTTATTAATGAGGCCCAATTCTCGTATTTTATATGACATTGAAATTATATTTTGAACGAAATGAGATTAGGGGCGCAATTCTACTAAATGAATATAGTTTCGATATGATGTCAGTGTCATAATTACGTCACAAAAAGCGTATTCTTCTAAATTATCTGATATTTGAATGAAATTGTAACGAGATCGTATGTGTCAACGACGAACTGTTTATTTCAAACTATACCTTAATGGCATAGGTTATCAGAATACCGCTTTTAAGTCCATTCAAAATATAACATCAATGTCATATAAAAATAGCAGAATTGGCCCCTATATTTTGAGTTGACTGAGAATCGGTATTCTCAGATATTCTGCTAACCTAATGTCATTATCGTATAATTTGAAATAAACAGTTCGTCTTTGACACATATTTTGACACTTGTTTCAATTTACGATCTCATTACAATTTCATTAAAATATCAGTTAATTTACGAGAATACCATTTGTGGTAAGTATGACACTGACATTATATCGAAACTGTATTTTGAACAAATTTATTTAGGAGAATTGGGCCCCAGGTGTACAGTTAGCTACTTCACACGGAACACTGAATACAAATAAGTTTGGAACGTTGCACATACGAATGTTTGTAAAGCTAGTTTCCGAAGTCATGAAGTGAGTTAGAATCACTACACTAACATCAGCCGCTGAATCTTTCATGTGGACTAAAGAAAATTTAAATAAAATAACATATTATTGTAGATACGTGGACGTTCATAATTGACACAGCAGCAATAATATAACATCTACTAATGTTCTACTTGAAAAGTATAATTTAATGAGCCTGGAGTGCAGACGCATATTTTTTAAAACTATGTTACTTTTTTATGTATATCATCCCTACTAATATTATAATCCCTACTATCCCTACTATATAATATTATAAATTCGAAAGTGTGTATGTATGTATGTATGTTCCGTTTTCACACGATTTTGTTGAAAGGACAATGGCAGATCTCCATACATCAAAATGTCTGAAATTAAATTGAAGCGAACAGTATTAAAAAATATATCAAAAAATTTGGCGTTAGTAACAGAGTCTATAAATGATTCTATTTTCACTCAGGAAAGGGGGAAAAAGAAGATATCGGTGTTTGAAGTTTTAGTTAAGAATGAACAATGTAGGTACAAGGAAAGTTATACATAGTATGAAAGTTAAACAATGTAGGTTGGTACGTTTGAATTATCAAATGACATATGTCAGATTGACATCAAAACGCGGAATTGTTTTGTAACATCTAAAGGTGAACGCAGACTTGGCCGCACCGCACGCGCCGCAGTATTCGCATTCGAATTCTTTGTATGAAGTTCTATGCAACCTCGCATACCCACCCGCGTCGCAGTCGACGCAGTCCCTGAAACGACCGAACTCCCCTAGCCGCAGCTGATGACGTCACCAACGCCGACCCGCACGCAGCGGACGCTGCGGCTAGCGCGGGTGACACCCACTGAATGAAAGAAATCAAGTGCGATGCGTGCGGTGACGGGAACGACTGCAGTGACTGCGGTGCGGGTAGATGTGCGAGGCCATTAACAAAAAGCGATGACTGCGGGGACTGCGGAGACTGCGGTGCGGCCAAGTCTGCGTTCACCTTAACTGTCACAGCCAAAGACAAAAGCAGAGCTGCACATTTTAAATCGATTTCATGTGAAATCGATACAACTTTAAAACGATGCTGTGACGTTTTTAGTTGATTTAAACGTTGTTTTGCTTCAAAAATATTAGCTTATTGATATAATGTTGATTAAATATTAAATAACTGCATTTTAAACTAAACCAACTCTATAAAGGTCAATCGTATCGATTACTTATTTAATCATCGATACGGATATAGCACTCACGTCTATTCCTGTCACACCATTGTCTATGGCAACAATCAAATAAAAAAGTATTCGTAATCAATTGGAATGCTCTTTATCATCATAAAATACTCCAGCTTTAACGAGACAAAGTGAAAATATTAAAAATCGTAGAAAAAAAAAAACAATTTGTTTTGTTTATATGAAGTTTAAGGTCGCCACAACAAACCCAGACCAAATTCTGCCATTGTTCTTTAATATAGAGATATATTGGACCATGGAGACCGACATAGGCTACCATAAGTTGCAAAAATTAAACTGGGAGGGATTGTAGGGAGGATAGAAGTTTGTACGGCAGAAATTTTCTTCTTGGAAGTAAGAAAGCATGCGCAAATAATTAAGTTCTGCGCATGTACTATCTGTCAGTACTGTCACATCATACATATTGTCATATTGTGCACGGTGATTACATTGTTCGAAAATCTAAACTAATAATTATATACTACGCTCACACGGCTGAAACGATTTTCACTATCTACTAAAATTATATATGTATTTATAGATATACTAGCTTTAGCCCGCAGCTTCGCTCGCGTAAATTCGGTATTCTCTAGTATATATCATCTATGTTCGGGGTAACACAAATCTCCTTTAAGTATTGGGCGGATACTTCTATATTAATTGTCGTTCTAACTGTTTAAGAAATATAAGCAAAAAGTATTTACACATACAAACTACTTAGTACTAAGGCTTAGTAGTACCTCTTTGGTATATAGTACTCAAAATGTTTTCCGGTATCAGTGACGTTTCGCTAGCATAGAGATATAAAGGATAGAGTGGCAGAATAGTACCTAACTCAATACTGTGTCGTGTCCGCCGGCGCCGGCGGGAGAGAGAACGCAACAGTAAAAGGCCCCCGGAACTCTCTCTTTAACAACGCATGCTCTACATTCTACAATGGGATTGGCAACCGTCAAAGTGTGTTGTCGTTTTGTCCCCAAACATTGAATTTGTATTATGGTCAAATTTTTAAAATCTATACACTTTTTTGTCATTTCAAACGTGTATCAGTAAAAACAACTTTTAAACTATTGGTTACTGATAAACTGATATAAATAATATGTCTAACAGTACATGCACAACATCAACATTGCGCCATTGCGCAATGTTGATGTTGTGCATGTACTGTTAGAGAGATATGTAGGGGGCCTTTAACTGTAGCGTTCTCTCTCGCACCGACGGGCACTCATTGGCCTCTCTATCCTTTATATCTCTATTTGATCTCTATGTTCGCTAGAGTGGCCAATATGGCGACTGCGATTAGTCTGTCAAAAGCATTAGAATTTAACAAAATACTCGACAATCCGAATTTTGCGGATATATGTTGTCGACTCGAAATCTTTTTTTTTTTTTTTGTTTTATTATTCAAGTAAGGTTTCGATGTACTCCTTGACGAAATTATTACTATAAGATTTAACACTGCGATAGCAGCGCAGTCCGTCAGTACCAATGTGAAACATTCTGAAATTCACAACTACTTACAAATTAAAAATTAACTAAAAAACCATTTTCCAGTGGACTAAATTGTAAATCTAAACCATTCTCAAGTCCCCTTGAACACACACAAAAAATTTCATCAAGATCGGTCTAGTCGTTTAGGAGGACTTAGTTACATACACACGCACACAAGAAATATATAGGTAAATATACATATATATATTAAGATATTGGACATGAATTGAAACATGGCTTTGACATTTCATTTTACCCTATAGAGCTTCTGACTCTTTAGAATAATCAGGAGTGTCTATACACAACTTGAGACTGAAAGTAGATATGTGTTACCCCGAATTTAACGCGCGCGAAGCCGCGGGCAAAAGCTAGTAGTAAATATAATTGCTCTGATGCAGGAGATAAATTTTAGTTCCAAGAAAGAAAGACAGTTCCAAGAACTGTGATTAGACGAGAAGTCTCATTCAATTACTAAGAGATTTATTTTAGTTTAGTCTTATATTTATTTTGATTATTATTATAGACACACGCCTGTATCCCCGAAGGGGTAGGCAGAGATGTAATATTTTTTTTAAATTTCTTTTTTTTATTTTGATTAATTACTAATAAAATGTTTAATTAATTATTATTCAATGATGTTATATATTACGTGGATACCGGTGAGAGTGCACATTTACTTACATTTTTTGTAGTTATAGATTTTTATTGCATTCAATAGTGTTACCGTATTTATAAATTAATAAATAAACGTTGAAGAAAAGTTACTGCATCTGCTCCGGGGGTCTATTGTCCACACCCGCCTCCCCAAAGAAGTAGACCATCACACGCCGCGCCATATCAGCGTCGACGAGAGGTATGAGCTGAAGACGGGTCCAGATTTGGGCCGGATCTTGAGCCCATCTCCAAAATATAAACTGCAACAAACAAACACGGATTATAAACTGTCAATGACATTAAAGGGCTCACCTTATACGCTGAAGAATCAATAATAATTCAATATCTGCACCTGCCTTAAAAACTGCATAAAATATAATTTTATAAGAGCTATCACATACCATTTGTATGTGATAGCTCTTATAAAATTATATTTTATAACTCTACGAAAATGTACAACACATACATATTTAGTTTTAATTTGTAGCAAAGGGAGGAAAAATAAGGTAGGTAAATGCCCGAGTCCGTGCACCGGGTTCCGATAAGTGTTACCGAATTAATTGATTTTCCGGAAGTAAGAGTGCCTAAATGTCCAATACTCGTAACAAACGTATTTGATATAGATCCCATAGGCAATTTGGAACTTATCTACGTCACAGCAAAAATGTAATCGCGAAAAATCTCTTTTTTTTACATTGATGCCGTGTATTTATTTATTTATTTAATCTTTGGAAGACCAACAGCATATAGAAATTCAATAAGTATCTAAAATATGTCTCATATAGCCAATAACAGGTCTCCACGATAAGCTATTGTATATAAAATAATGCGTGAACAATGTTTAGAACAGCATATTAAACATTATGTATATTATTATGTTACATTTTATAGTTCAGCTAAAGAATAAAGGTAGCACTAATTCGACAGTTCTAAATTGTGTCTTTAAATGGGAAAAAAAAGAAAACAAATTATAAAAGGTGAAAATATTTGCAGGTGTTGACTTTTCCATTAGTCGTTTTCAGATTTTAATTTATGTATGTGTATGTGTTATGATTATTTTAAACTGTCAGGCGGTTGCGAGTGATTGTACCCTCGGGTGTCTAAATTGACCGGACTTAAATAAATTCAAAATGTCTAACGACAATAATTGTTGATAAATGGATAACAAGTCCCGAAAATAAATGATTAAATTATCATCATTCAATATTTCACTATGTCAACATTATTTTAAATTATTTTTATAAGTAGAAAAATTGTATTATAAGTCTGTTTGCCTATATAATTATTGTAAGATATTAATTGCTTCACTAAGTACTAAGTTTATTTGATCTAGACAGACATCATCTACCTAATTAAGATAGCCAATACAATCGAGTCTATAAATATGAATATAATTTCACATGATGCTTTGATAAGTATACTTATGTACTTAATTCTAACTTTAAGCACATATATTTATTAATTTATTTAAGTAATCTTTATGCACTAAAGTGTACATGGGTGGACTTAATGCCATTAGGCATTCTCTAACAGTCGACCTTTAGGTTGTGCAGAAATAAATGTGGTAGGTGCATTGGAAGCAGTGTAGAAAGTCAAATACTGAAAAAAGAAATATAATATATAAACCAGATACCTTATTTATTAGGTAATACATTATTATATTTATACCTATAGTAGTCTGATAAATACTGCAACATATGAGTATATATAAAAAATACATATTATAGATATATAATTATATTATATTATATATATATTCACTCATCATTCATTCAGACAAGCAAGAAGTACCCTTTCATGAGAAGAAGAGAGATATTGAAAGTATGTTTTTTGGTAATCAGGAGGAGAAGGGGCAGTAAGAATAGGAAAGAGAGTAGTAAGAGCACGCAAACTCCGGCGTTGACGTATGGGCATTATAAATGTTATCTCGCTTAGGTTAGTGAAGAAAAGAATTGTTTGTTGAGAACCAACCGAATACTGTCTAATTGATTTAGAATTTTATTGTTCTGACAATATTTATATATAACTAGAGGACGCCAGCAGCTACGCCTGCATTTTTTTTTAATTTACCCGTTTTGGCCGATCCCGTGGGAATTTCGGGAAATCCCTTCTTAGTGCACCCCTACGGTCCCCAAGGAACATACATGCCAAATTTCAGCTTCCTGCGCCCAATAGTTTCGGCTGTAGCGTGTCTGTCAGTCAGTCAGTAACGCAAGGATTTTATATATTAAGATAAAATAAGATGTGGGCTGAGTATGGAACCCTGTGGTATGCTCATTGCCTCTGGCAAGCCTAGATACCTTCCTCCAGTCATAATTATATCATTAATTCTAGTCTGTCGCTATTATAGGAGGCGACTAGATTTATTGCGTGTTTAGGTATAAAGAAAAGTCAAAAGCTTCTGATAAGTACCGATATTACAAATGGGATGCCATTGGCATTTTCGTTACTTTAATACGGGAATCAATAATGCAGCGAGTATTGTGAAGCTAGTTCATTTATGATTGCTAATGAACTACAATGAATACTTTTACTCAAAAATGTTGCTAATATCAGTGAAATTATTTATTTACCGGGTAAAATAAATTGGCTAAAAGTTACAAGGGTCGTGGTTAGAGAACTTGTAATCATAAAAATAGATTTAAAAACTATAAAATCGCCTATGCCTTGACATTATTTCTTCTAGTCTATTATCTCTGCCATAGTTTCGTGTGTAAGTCGTAATTTTTTTCAAATCCCGAGGAAATTTCAGAAAACCTCAGCTTACTGCATCCGTACGATTCCCAAGGAACTTACATGCAAAGTTTTAGCTTCTTGCGCGTAGTAGTTCGGCTGTGCGTCTGACAGTCGGTCAGTAACGTAACAATGTTTTAAAATTATGTATATGGATTATAATCATGTTCACTGGACTCAATTTAATAACAAGATATAAAGTGAATCTATGAAAGAGTTACTTAATTTAACTTTTAAATTTTAAATAATATTTTTTTTTATTTTAAATAATTTTAACTTTTAAATAATATTTTTTTAACTTTTGGGGAATGGCTGAGGCAGTTAACTAACGCCAGAGAACAACACTCATGCTGACAACATTCCTGTCAAAGTAAAAATCCTTTATTCATTTGGGTCACAAAGTGACGCTTATGAACGTCAAAATAATAAATTTCTAAAATAATTACTTAAAAATACTCTACATAATATAAGGCATTGCTGCCTGCGACATTAGTGGTTAAAGCATACTCACTTGTATTGTTTGTACGCGATTGTACGTCACAATCGCGTCCACGAAAGCTGCCTGAAAGCATCTCATCTCCGCCTGGCTGGTAGACGGCTCTATATCTACAACAAATAACACGTGTTGTATAAACAGCGTTTACTCTGTGTCATCAACCACTTAGCGTTGTCCCAGTTAGAACCCGCGGTCCGCTTTCTAGTCTAACCGAATTAATTAGCTTTCCACAGAGCGACTGCCTGTCTGACCCCCGCAACCCAAAGGATAGCTATATGCTATGGTTTAGACTAGAGTCAGTTTATTCATAGGTACTGACTCCCTATAACGTCTGTCTAAGATTTTCATGACAAACGGGCCGGGCCGTCGGTTTAAAGTGCTCTCCGAGGCACGGGGCAAGCGATAATTTACAATTCAATACGCACATAACTCTGAAAAGTCATTGGTGCGCGCCGTGGATTCGAACTGGATACCTTCTGCATGGCAGTCTGTTGGTATCTACACTAGACTATCGTTGCCTTTTTGACAGCGTTTACTTAATACGGAATTCAATATTCGATCTATAGATAGATCTGTAGATTTTAGATTCGTTTTGGCATAAGCTCCATACAAAATATGTCAAACACGAATCTCGAATCTCAAAATCCATGTATGGATTGAATATTGAAAATGGCCGTTAGTGTATATTCAGTAATTTATTTAGACCGAAAAATAAACATGCACGTGAAGTCAGTACCTAGTAAGTACATAAGTATATAGTACTGAAGTATGTTAGAGCCATAGAATATAAAATTATACATAATGACTAGTCAATATATATAATTATTAAATTGCTTAGACAATTTGATAAATTAAGCACTTCATCTGGAAGTTATTCATAAAGCCAGGCCAAAAAAGTCAAAGTAATAAATACGATTCGAATTACTTGCCTTGCCCTTACCATTTCGATACACCATGGCTTGATCACCAAGCCACGCTATAACGAAATGAGAAGTAATGCCTGAATAGTATAATATCATATCTGGATTTATTACTTACACTAATCAGGTGAGGCGCCGCAGAAGAAACATTTTTAAAGGGAAGATATACAGCGACATCTAAACATTACAAACTTTTAATTTCTGCGATCGTGACAACTTTTACTTGTTGACATAGAATAGCTTAATTGTACATTTAATAGGGAAAATATGAATAGTTATAGAAAATTCAGTCAAATATCTTATTTCTAATAAATAAAAAAGATAAGTACATACATGTAGTTAACGTGACGCTGTCAAGGAGCCCTCCGGTTAATATGTAGCGGCGACAACAGCTATCAGATTATAAATTGCTCAGCGACGTTTGCTTCGCGAAACAATACTCTCTGAGAAACATTCGCTGCGCAACACTCGCATATATAATACTACTATCTATATACAAATACTTGTCTTGGCTGACATAGCATCGCAGAGCTCTAACTACTAACGATAGAGTAAGAAATGTAATGTTTTATGATGAAGACACCACTTACACAAAATAAAGTTTTATTTTAATATTGTACTTCATATTTGAATTCTTCTGTTTTTGAAGCTAGCCCTATGAAGATATGACCAACAGTGAGTAAATATTATTACTTTAAAAAATCAACTCTCTAATCATCGTAGATACGACAAATGCCTTATCCATTTAACAATACTATGCTAGTCGTTAGTGTGCTCGTGCTAGAAGTTGAATCTGTCGAAATTCTAAAAGCTCAGCTATTCGACAACAACGTATACAACTGGAAACATGTCATACATAGAAGAATAATGAATATACATATACTATCTCACCTTCTGCCCTCATGCCGACCTCATAGCACTTGATCAGGCGACACAACTTGCATGTGCGGCGGCAGCAGTGGGACGTCAGTCCCGCAGTCCCGCCAATGGGACGACGATGGGAATATTGCTTATGGCCTGTGATGGCGCGGCGGAAGAAGTTGGCACAATCCCTGCACGACCGCACTCCGTAGTGCACCTCCCATGCAGGCGCCGCGCATACGCAGCATAACTGTTTCGGCACCGCCCCTAGTGCAGGCACTGTTCAACAAATATACATTCAAATACGTTAATACATAGCATCTGCTAACCTACTATTGCTAGTGATAATAAAGATACTCAGACAGATTCACACGAGGCTGAGCTTTGGCGTCAGTCACTGAACATTTGTTTCTTTATATGTTTCAAGCACTGGTCTCATACTTTCTAAACCAAGCTGATGGCTTCTAATGTACCCGTGTTTTACATATATAGTTTTATATGTGCGTGTGTGCTATGTACAGGCATGGGCGTTTTCGGATTTTTACGCAAACCGATAAAATCCGATTTCAGATTTTGAAATCGATTCCTAAAATCGATTTTAGAAATCGATTTCAGTAGCGGATGTTGGAGCGTAGCGTACGACAAACGCAAACAATCGAAATCTTATTGTATTTTAGGCATGAGACCAATCAAGTCAAATAAAACTATCCAAACGTAAATTCCTAATAACTATTTGCAATTTTCAAAATAAATATTAGATAGTTGCATGTGAATTAGATATTATCGCCTCGATATTTAGTTTTATTTTTTCTATTCAATCTGCAATTCATAAAACCGCCAAAATCCAAAACGATTCGCTTGCTTGGCGACAATTCCCTTCAGCTCTTTTGCTCTTTCAACGTATCACTAAGTTAGTAACAAAAAGAAGCGGTTACACGCGCGTTATTTAAGGCTACTGCTCTACTCCCGTCGCCCTCAGCGTGATGTTTATAATTTCACAAACGGTTGTTTGATCCCAAACTGGGCAGACAACTGATACCTACTTATCCATACCTACTAATTAAAAAAAAGCTGAAGAATTTGATTGTTTACTCACTAGTCTCCGGAAGTACTGGTTCGATTTGAATAATTATTTTTAGTGTTGGTTATTCCATTTATCGAGGTAGATTATATGCTACTAGAGAGTGCCCGCGGTTACACCCGCGTTATTTAAGGCTATTGCTCGCTCCCATCGCTCATAGCGCGATGTTGTATAGCCTATAGCCTTCCTCGATAAATGGGCTATCTAACACTGAAAGAATTTTTCAAATCGGACCTGTAGTTCCTGAGATTAGCGCGTTCAACCAAACAAACAAACTCTTCAGCTTTTTATATTAGTATAAGATTATTGCGCAAACCTATGTGTATAAATAACCATTATCACTTCTTTTGTCGTCAAACGAACTCTTAGAAATTTTTATAAACCTTTACAATCCTTGTTCCATCTTTATCAATATTGCATCTAAATATATTTTAAATATGAATGCCTTAGTTTGGAAGTATACCTTCTTCAATGATTTTTATTAGTGCTCAAGTGCGTTCACGGAAAATTAATTGCACTAACATGATATTGCGATCGCATGTGTTCATAAATAGTGTCTTCCGTTCGAATAATATGTATTCAGCACTGGGTCTAGGTCTTTTATGCCACTGTAATTATTGAAACAACAAAGTGATGTCTTCTAGTGCTTTAACTTATTCAAAGTGCACGTGGCAAGCAGCCTCGATAGCCGCTCTTGCGTCACTAGTCGATGCCTCTATTAGATTTCTATTACTTATTCATAGTTCGATTGTAGGACGACCGTTTTCTATTTTAGAAGAGAATGCTACACATATAGTTAATAATCAATAATCATCATCATCATCATCATTTTATTTGCTGAACAAAGGTAGATACATTGGTCTTACAATTATACAAATTATTAGCGCTCTTTGCTCTGTCATATATACGTACAAATATATTTTGCAACATTTCTTTAATAAAACTAATTTGAGCTAGTTTGAGACATAACATTTCTATTGCATACACATGCACTCAATTGAATAATAAAACAATTAGCAATTATACTTATTAATTAAAAAAAAAATCGGGCAAGTGCGAGTCTGACTCGCGCACCGAGGGTTCCGTACGCATTTTACCTTATTTGAGGTTGATGCTAATTACGCTAGTCCTCCAAATCTGAGGTTCTAGTACCAGTTTGCACTCGATCGTCACGGTGGACGATAGCCTAGATGACAGGAACAATTTCCATACATTTTCTAAATGCGCCCCCTAGCGGTCTCTATCGATCGCTTCTCTCCATAAGGGGCGCTTTAACTCTCTCTGTACGAGCGCCCATAAAAAGAGTACCTACTATCTTAAATGGAGTCTACTATGTATGTATGGGGACACCCTTAAATTTTCCACTTTTTTTTTGTAGAGGTACATAGGAGATAATTGTGGTCAAAATTAGGTTTTTGCGAAAACTTGTAAGTACCAAAATTAACCTTAATTTTCAACTTTTTGAAATTTTTGTAATTTTTCCTTTATTTGTGCTGTAAGACCCTGCTTTTGGCCAAATTTCGTGATTCTAGTTCAACGGGAACTACCATATAGGTTTTCGACCCAAAACCTATAGGGTACTTACGGTTGACCTAGAATTGTCAATTTTGGTCAAAACCAAGGTCTTACAGCACAAGTAAAGGAAAAATTCCGAAAATTAAAAAAAGTTGAAAATTAAGGTTAATTTTGGTACTTACAAGTTTTCGCAAAAATCTAATTTTGACCATATCTTTTTATCGGGTTGACCCAGGACCCTAATTTTTATACACCTAATAGGAACCACAGACTTCAGTGTCTGGTATAAATTTCAATTTGCTAGGTCCACCCGTTTCTGAGAAAATCGGTGGTGACACACGGACAGACAGACAGACAGACAGACGGACAAGAAAGTGATCTTATAAGGGTTCCTTTTTTTACCTTGTGAGGTACGGAACCCTAAAAACAATGTCGCATAATAAATTCGATAGTCATCATCAACAATTCATAATAATATAGTTATAATGTATGGTGCCTCGTTGGTCTCGCGGCTTAAATGTGCGCGTGGGATCGGGAGGTCCCGGGTTCGATTCCTGGGTCGGGCAGTGTTATTGGGTTTTTCTGTCACGAAATTCTCAGTAGCAGCACGGAGTCTGGAAATGTGCCCGGTACGGCAATAGGCTCGCCCCTTATTACGTGGGACTAAAGTATTTCTGGCGAAAAGTGGGTGTAGAAATACACCTCTGCCTACCCCTTCGGGGATAAAAGGCGTGACGATATGTATGTATGTATGTATAATGTATGGTTAAGATTAGTTTATGTCAATAAAATTTATATAATCAGATGAAGTCAAGAACTAATATTATAATTGTATTTAAAGTCACAATAGCATTTGTCAAAAAAGTTACAATTGTCATATGTCATTTTCTGTTACAAAATCATTAACTGAGTACAAACATTTGTTTACCAAATAGTTGTTTAGATGTCTTTTGAACATGTTTGAGCTCATATTTGTGATTGAGGTTGGGAGCTTATTAAATACAACTGGTGCCATACAAAATATACTTTTGTGCATTAGGGTCGTACTGACTTTGCGTATACGAAGTCTATTGCTAGTTTTGTCTCTCCTGTTTCGTATAACTGTATCCCCTAACTTTTCAAATACATCCGCATTACTTTTTACAAAGACTGCTACTTCGTATATGTACAAGCATGGCAGTGTTAAAATGTTGTATTTTTTAAATATGGATTGCAGCTTCCCGTGGATTTTAATTTAAACATAGCTCTGATACAATGTTTTTGTGCTTTAAACACCATGTCTCTGTTTGTTGAGTTACCCCAGAATATTATGGCATTTCTTAGTTTTGAGGCAGTTGTACCATGATATGCCATGAGTAATGCCTCGTGGTTAAGAGTAGGTGCAAGCTTACGAAGGGCATATGCAGTATTATTTTTTTTTTTACATAGGTCCTCCGTATGACTTTTCCAATTAATTTTACTATCAATATTGATGCCAAAAAAAAATTTTGCAGTGTCAACTTCTTTATTTTAAATATGATTATATTTAATGTCAAGATTTATTAAAGGTGTTCTTTGCCAAAATTGCATTATATTAGTTTTAGAAATGTTTATCCTTAAATTATTATTGTCCATCCATTTTTTAAGTAATGTAGAATTAATGTCATTTCCGTATGTGTTTTTGTTTTGGCAGTAAATGGCGACTGTGCTGTCGTCCGCGAATAATGTTACCGGATGAGGGGTTATTTTAGGCAGATCATTAATGTATAAATTAAACAATAATGGAGCTAGAACACTGCCTTGTCCCACACCATAACTAACTGTTTGGATGTGAGAAATGTACGATTCTTGTCTTTTGTTCTTGGGATTGATATTTTGAAGCTCAGTATATTGCTTCCTATTTCCCAGATAAGATTTTATAAGATTCAAAACATTGCCTCTTATTGCATACATATCTAGCTTTTTTATTAATATATCATGATCTACATAATCGAATGCCTGCGTCATATCACAGAATATGGCACAGACTGGTATTTTGCTATCAACATTTGTTATTATTACATTTAAGAAGTCGTATATGGCCCTATTTATACTCTTATTTGCTCGAAATCCTTTTTGTTCTGAAGCTAAGATATTTTCTCTTTCAACAAAATTATATATTGGCTTGTAAATGAATTTTTCAAAAACTTTGGAAAATACTGGTATGAGCGTAATTGGTCTATAGTATTCCATTATTTCCCTATCCTGTTTTTTAAACAAAGGTTTGACGACAGATGTTTTTAACCCGTTTGGATATATCCCAGTACAGAAACTTATATTTATAAGGTGACTGATATGTTTAGATATTGTTGTGCCTACAAATTTAATAACTTTAGTCGAAATACCGTCATACCCTACATTATTGGTATTTTTTAGTGAGCTTATTATAGTTATTATGTCAGACGGTATACATGGTTGCATAAATATGGACTTACGTCTTCGATCTATTAACTGTGTTATTTTGTTACCATAGCTACGTATAGGTACAATCTTATTAATAAAGTAGGTAGTCGTTAAAAGCATTTGATATATCCTGAGGGTTTGTGATAATTATGTCATCATACGATCAAATTTTTTTAATCATTTCTTTTATTGGTTTCTGATTTGATTTATATGAATATTGCCAAAACGACATGGCAGATTATAAAATCTGCCATGTCGTTTTGGCGATATTCTGTGATATTTTTATATTGTGAATATTTTGGGCACGTTGGGTTAGTCTAATGATACCTACTATATTAAGCTTTGAGAATAGTCGGATCGATTTAACTTTGAATATAAGGGTTCCCTTGAATAATACCAAAGAAGCTATTACTGCGTGAAAGTTAAGAATGCCATACCTAAGTATTTACAGCGGATTGTGAAAAGTCCCCCTACGAATTATTCCTATGTCGCGCGGTACTTTACAAACGTACAATCAACGGACACAATGAACACCCAGACTCAAAAGAACAATTTATGAATCACACAAAGTATTGTCTCATGTGGGAATCGAACCAACAACACTCGGCGCAGTATCAAGCGGTGAGGCGGCCGCTTAAATCACTACGCCAACCGTTCAGCCGTTACTGAGTTTACCGAATTATCAGTAGCAGCATGGAGTTTGGCAATATGCCCCGTAAGGACAATAGGCGTAGGCGAGTAATATAACGTAGGACCTACAATTAATAATAATAATATGGCGAATGTGGGTGTAATACTACACCTCTGCCTACCCCTTCCGGGATACAGGCGTGAGTCTATAAAAAAAGAAACAAAAGCAATATGTACTTACTTATTGGTCTGATCGGTCGGCGGGAGTCCATTGCAAAAGTTGCAACCTACAAATAAATAAACTGCCTTTAAAAGTTGTATATACAGCGTAATATAATAAATTTGTAATTGCTCGTATTTCCTTGGTGGTTCTAGGGCCATAATGGAGTATTAAAATCTCTAAAAAGAAGAAGAGGTAGCAAATTCAGCCTTTGATAAATACTATGAATTTGCAAACTTTGAATCATTTTATCGTGTTTTACGCCTCGTATTTATTTGCACTTGCAGCCCGTCTTCGTTCATAGCTGCACAAGATAAAAAAGAAGTACACAGCAGACCTAAAATGTAATAATTTATAAAAACGACTTTAATAAAATTTAAATTTTAATCATAATTTCATATTTGTCAAAAAACAATAATACGCGATGCCGTAAGTAAATATTAAGCTATTCAAAAATTATTTATCCTCACTTAGTCACTTAGTCACTCGCCGTAAGTAGATAAATAATATTAAGCTACTAACTCAGCATAGAATTTGAAAACGGAGTCAACATTCACAGATCTTTGGAATTATTTACAAATAAAATATATGTGGCATGCTATGTTGATTATTGCAATAACTTTGTGGTATTAGCTGCTATCCAAAAAGGTATATAAGTCTTAGCCAGGTGGGTAAATTTAGAGTAATAGCCGATTTAGTCCAAGTAAGTGTTACTGGATGACCTGCTCCGCAAGACATTGCTTCCTGTGTTTATTCTAAATTTTTGCGTATTCAAATGCACAAAGGGCGCTGACAGCACATGCTCACCACAGATGACCTGTGGTAAATCCGGCCGATCCTGTACGCATGCGCTTTAGCGCTACGGTCAGTTTTACTACAAAATGTTAAAAAAGGTACGATGCTGATTCAGATTTTGTTTAATAATATAAAGATTGTCCTCCCAGAGATTCATGCGAGTTATTTTTTTTTAAACCAGCTCCAACACTATGAGACTATCCTGCGTCGCACTTTAAAAACATTAATTCAACGGACACAAGGTACACTCAGTCTCAAAACCACACTTTGTGGATCACACAAATTGTCTAGCCTGGGACTCGAACCCGTGGTTTTCACTCGTTACCATATAGTGGCTGCCTTCGGCTAACGACCCGTGTTGCTAATTGCAAACTTTCAATCATTTTATCGTGTTTTACACCTCGTATTTATTTGCACTTGAGCCCGTCTTCGTTCATAGCTGCACAAGATAAAAAACAAGTACACTGCAGACCTAAAATCTAATAATTTATCAAAAACGACTTTAATAAAATTTAAATTTTAATCTTAATTTCATATTTGTCAAAAAACAATAATACGCGATGCCGTAAGTAAATATTAAGCTATTCAAAACTTATTTATCCTCACTTATTCTGTTGTCAATACGCATATACCTACTGCAACTTCAATGCTTGTTTTTTGTATAAAACATAGGTAACACAATATAAATTTAATAAACATACACTTATAACTGCATATCGATACTTAACGTTCTTGAATCTCAAATATTTTCATTGTCATGGTCCAAAATTCCTAAATAACTAAAAGTTTACTTACAAGTTGCTTAGCCCCGCGAAAATGAAAACAAGGCACAACTTGCACTAGCGGCGAGAATGTACACTCAAGTTTGTAAGACGTAGACGTACGTCACGTACGAAACGTACACTCCACTACAGTGGTGTAGTCAGGTAGTAGGTCACAAGGTACGCGGTGGTGTGCAGACGGTACCACGAGCCTTCAGCGACTGACGGATACGACGCGGAACAGACGCGCGGCGGCGGACGCACCCAACTAATACCTGGAAACTGCTCGATGTACAGCGTCACTAAGATGTTGCATTCCCACTAGGGTTGATGAGGAGTCCTCATCCTCATGGTGCGAAAGATTCTCATATTTCTACAATTCCTCCTCCTCATCCACTAAAATTAAAATGTCAAAAATCCTCATCCGCTTCCGCATCCTCCATCTAATGAGTTGCATTCCGACTTGCAACGATCGTGGTCGCGGAGGGACTGCCGGTAGAAACGTAAGAGAATAACAGAGGTATTTATGTCTTTTAGTAAGTCAAATATCGACCCGTTTAATAATATTGTAAGAGGTATATAAATCGCGAAAGTTTAAAATCGATTAATTTTACAATTTCTTCCCGATTCCATGCGAATTTTGAGAAATCCCTTCATAGTAAAATCGGCGATCGTCATCGATTTTACTATAAAGGAATTTCTCAAAATGCCGAGGCAACATACATGCCGAATTTCATCTTCTTGCAACCAATAGTTTTGGCTGCGTGTTGTCTGTCAGTCAATCAGTAACGCAATAATTTAATATATACAGACAGAACTTTGTTTTTCATAGTGTTTGTATTGACGACCATGTTATATTTTTGGTTTTTGAATATGTGCTATATCTCAAAAACTGCTGACCACATATCGTTCAAACTAATTTTCTTTGGAAGTTTTTATTACGATCATGATGATGTCACTCTCCTACTTCAAAAGTTTGGGCGTAGGGTCGGGGGAACGACACTAATTTTACCACTTTGGAAGTGTCTATCTTTTAAACGATTGACTTCGAGAAACTATGATTTTAGGAACCCCAAAATTATTTCTAAAGACTTAGACATGCTGCATTGTAAAAATATTTTCACGTCAGATAGTCGTCCACATAATTTTCATTCCATTTTTTTGTTTGTATAAAAATCGGTGAGCTGTTCAAACTAATGACAAAGCTAAGATTTAACGTGCTTGTCACCTAAATATGAGGCGAATGCACAATAGCAAACCGTGAAGCGGTCTATGCATGATCGCAAACTAAGGGAAATCAAGCAAAATTACGAACCCATGGACGGTATAACAGTACTTTTTCGTGGCGATTTTCGATAGTCTCTGTCTATTATACCACCATACAATATGGTACAAGAGCTGATGAAATTAGAGCCTGTCTAAAGAGTTCCTAACTATTGCATAGTAGGTATTATTGCTGTGCATTTGACATTAAATATGCTAGCGCGATTAGGAGGTAACGGTAGTAAAAGATCAGAGAATTCCTGTGCATTTTGCACAGGAATTCTCTGATCTTTTACTAGCGATTGGTAACTTCGCAGTGTGTACTCGCACGAACAAAAGAAAGTCATTCTAGGTACGTGAAAACCTGTGTTGCACATATTCATGGATGCAAAATCTCATATCACCTGTGTAAGGCAACGCAACTCAAAAAGCAACTTACGATAATTCCTGGTTCTACGAAAGAGCTATTTCGATACCGAGAAACGACTAAGCAACAGCAATCAACGCCGAAATTTTAAGCTTCATTTTAAGTGGAATTTTTAGAATATATCAGTGCTCCTGGACCTATTAAAGTTCTTGGAAATTTAATTCCACCAAAGCTTTGAAATGGTGCCAGACTAACAGTGATCAATTTACAACGAAACATGATCAAAGCAGTGATTTTAACAGGGCGCGGAGCAGGTGATAGAGTTTATGTACCCTCGATTTGATTCTTCTAATTCCAAACAATTTTCCGTTTAGTGTCAAACGAGTCCAGTTTCCAGTTAAGCCTAAGGCCAAACACTAAAAGTAGTGGGTGTGGATCTAAGTAACAGCTGTTTTGCGCATGGTCAGATTTATATGGCCCTGTCACGTGTTAGCGATGTATTTATGTTTTCATCCCCATGGGCTATACGTCTAATATAGTGTAGGAAGAAGCTTTACTGTAGGTGTATATTAGATAATAGGTAAATTGAATAGTAATTTATTCCTCTCAACAATTACGTTACACTTAATATTTATTACTAAGATGACATGAGAAGTTTTTGCTATAATATGTATACTTATTAATTGTTGATTGAGTTATTTTTAGGTATCTACATCTCCAATATTAAATATATAGGTCTTAAATGCAACTTTAAACATTTTGGGTAACAATTCTGTAGCCTAATGAAAAGACAAATTCTGTGCGAACGGATTAGCGGGCACAGCTAGTTATCAATAAATTAACAATAAAAATATGAAATGGAGATTTAAAATTAAATGATGAATCAAATTTCGGTAAGTACCTATGCTTTTACTAAATAAAATTACTTATATAATTTATTTTACTTGTAAGAACATCCTCATAATTACCTACTTTATACTCTTAATGTAATGAATCAAAAGAGACAAATGGGCTAAATCTGTACCTGAATGGTAATATAGGAAGACCTAAAAAGAGGTCGACCAATAAGTCATGATCATCATCCTCCTAGCGTTAGCCCAGTTTCAACCTGGGGTCCGCTTACTAGTCCAACCGGATTTGGTGAATATTAGCTGTTCCACGGAGCGAATGCCTGTCTGACCTCCACAACCCGAAAGGATAGCGATATTCCATAGTTTAGACTAGTGTCGGTTTATTTAGAAGGTACTGACGCCCTATAACGATTGTCAAAGATCTTCATGACAACCGGAACCGGCAGCTTAACGTGCTCTCCGACACACGGGGGCACGGGGCAAGCGATAATTAACAACTCAATACGCACATAACTCTGAAAAGTCATAGGTGCGCGCCGTGGATTCGAACCCGATACCCTATGCATGGCAGTCTGTTGGTATCTCCACTAGGCTATCGCTGCCTAGGTCGACCAATAAGTATGAATTAAAATTTCAACCAAAAACTGATATTTTTACAACTTCTAAGAATATCTATATTTAATCATTCCAATAAAAATAATTTATAAGAGGTTTACAAATAACGGAGTTCTAGGCCAACAAAAATTAAGAACCGCCAAGATACATGGTCCCACTGTTATAGGGACGAGCCTATTGCTATCTACCGGGCACGTTATTAAGCGAGTAATGATGTTCGAATCTGCTATTTATCAATCGCATGCTATGAACTATATGCAAAATTTTTTTAGCATGCTATTGAAAATGCTATAATATAGCAAGCTATCGTGCGAAGCGTCAACACCCTTCGTGTGACCGCTAGTTTTAGCACATGTACGATATAGCGCGCTGTCGCGCTATCCATATTTGAACGTAGGTTAATATAGCGTCGACAAACATGCTATTTGCCTAACGAGTCTGAATTACGCGTGGGCAGATAACAAGGTGAACTGTAATGTTACACATGAATAAACAATACTTATATATATTTGTAAATTTCTTCTAAGTATAAAATGTAATCATTATGCACAACAAACTAATATTAACCAACTAATTAATAATAAATAAGTCAATTAATTTTCCTTCATACTTTTCAGGCTTAGGACTGTATATAATTAATTATATTGAGTTATTTATATCATTTTAACACACATGTTACACAGATCATTCATAGATACACAGTATTACGTGTCCTATCACAGATTTTTTAATCAAATACAAAACACTTAACTTTTGAGAACGTAAAATAACTCGCGTACTTATATGCCTACTTAAATCGCGCGAGCCGTCGAACAGCTAAAATTCGCACGCTACGCAAGTTCACGTCTGGCTGCTCGCGTTAGCACGCGAAGACTGATCGCAAATATCGCAATTCGCAGCGCTGCGAACGTGCGAAGTGCGATGTGCCGTCGCGTCGGCGCGATGTTTGATTGATATGCTATATGCTATTTTATAGCACGAACGAGAGCCGAATGAACTTGCTATTAGATGCGAAATAAAAGCAAGACGACAGTAATTGTACCAACCCCTGCATGTTTATTGTATTCAGATTATCGGAAGTTCGGTGAACTTGAACAACAGACTTGCCCACATACGCCAACAAAGAGAAGAAAATGTATGTTTTTAAGTATTGTATCCCAAATAAAAATAACTGCGCGGGCGGTGCAGTGGTTAAAGCACTTTAGTGATTGGCATTACTTGTTACTTTAATTTCTTCGGCGCTACAATTCTTTGTGGGTCTTGGCGTCTTCTTCAAAAATGGTTTTTGATTCGCAAATGGTCCCTGGCTTTCCTACTTTTTTTTCTTCTTAAATGATGACTCCCGCTCTAGCAAGAAATCCCGTGTCGCAGAGGACTTTACAAACATACAACCAATGGGCACAATGAACACTCAGATTGCAATAACTATTTATAGATCACACAAAGTATTGTCACGTGTGGGAATCGAACCCTCAAGAATCGACGCAGTGTCAAGCGTCGAGGCGGCTGCTTAAGCCACTATACCAACCCTACAGTCAAGTTCCTTCTCCAGTTATTTCATCGTTCATTTGAGGTATTCCGATTGACACTTTTTAAAATAGTAACTAACTCGAAGCAACCTTCGCCGATGTAGCTTATTTGGGTCACTAACAACTAGACCAACATTCCAGTCTGCTTCAAAGTATTTTTAAAATATTTATATTTATTTATTTTCAGCCTGTGGCGTCCCACTGCAGGGCAAAGGCCTCCCTCTCCTTTTACCACAGATCTCTATTTTGTGCCAGCACAGGCCAGTCCTTCCTGTACGAGTCCAGTTCATCATCATCATCATCATCATTGTCGTCTCGGCTTTCCACGCTGTCGCCTAGCAACTTCGGGGACCCAATTAGTGGCGATTATGGCCTCAAGGCTGTTCCGGCATGCGGCAAACATGGCCTGTATAGATTATCTAGAAAATATTTTACAAAACGACGAATAGATAAAATTGATTATATTCTTTAGTTGCATATAAAATACTAGATGATGCCCGCGGTTACACCCGCGTTGTTTAAGGCTACTGCTCCACTCCCGCGGCTCATAGCGTGATGTTATATAGCCTATAGCCTTCCTCAATAAATGACCTGTCTAAAACTGAAAGAATTTTTCAAATTGGTCCGGTAGTTCCTGAGATTAGCGCGTTCAACCAAACAAACAAACTCCTCAGCTTTATATATTAGTATTAGATATAAAATCTTCAGTTTATTGCATTCCGTTTTCATTTCCTCGAACTGAAGTTCTGTACGAGGTCTGTGCCAGACCTTCGCAGACTTGAGATATAAATAAAATTTCCGAGAAAATCTGTTAGTTTATTTTTTCTGTGCACGTACATAAAATATATTTCTTGCAACCGACTGCACTAGGAAGTACTTGAAATTAAGTATTTATTATTTATTCACTGTATAACTATTGTATTTTTACACTTAAATACTAATTAGATACATTCGTTATATTTTTTTTTTTAGTAATAGGCGGCAAACGAACAGACGGATCGCCTGATGGTAAGAAATTACCGCCGCCCATGGACACAAGCAACACCACAGGAGTCACAAGTGCGTTGCCGCCCCTTGGGGTTGGGAAAAGGGATAAGATGAGGGAGAAGGAATAGGGGAGATGGCCTCCGGTACTCACACTCACCGAACGAAACGCAACAGTTTAGGTACTGTTACTTTACGTCGATTTTCTGTGAGAGGGTAGTACTTCCCCGGTCGAGCCGGCCCATTATAGAATAGAATAGAATATTTATTTCGTGAAACATTGTGTTGTACAGTACAAGTTTTAGCTTGCATGCAAGTTGTTACAGAGTTATGCTTCGTTCTACATGTTTTGCCAGTTACGACGTGCAGAATGTTTACTTATTATTACAAAAACAATAGCACTTTGATATTTCAAAACTAAATTTGTACAATTAATAACAATAACAAAACAAAGATGAAAATGGGAAAAAATAAGATGTCTATAAAATTGATAATTTATCGTTACTCTAGTATTTGATTATTTCGTAATTTAAAAAAAGGACACTGATTTATGTTAAAACATAAAAAAATTATAATACTAACAAAAATACACATTGAAAATAAGAATTAATACAAGAGTTATGTCAGTGTAAAATAAAAATATAAAATGAATAGAAATGTCAACGTAATATACAATAATTACATATATATATAAATAAAAAAAATAAAAAAATATATGTCATAATAGCAGGTGCAAAAAAATAAAAACAAAATATTAAAATCAAAGATACATCGTTAAAAAATATAAGAACGTCTACAAGATGGAATTATCTGTCAAGAACTTTGTAATACCAATGAATACAGATGATTTACATTAAAGAAGCTTATTTCTTAAGGATGTCATGTGCCGATTAAAGTTGGCGTATTGACCGTTGTCATTAGTGTAGTTCGTAGTTGGCGCCGTTGGCGGCGCTAGCGTCTTTCGCCATCTATCTTGCATTGCTTTGGCGTAAGAAATACAGTCCATTCACAGTTATTTTACCTCTAGCTGTTAGATTGGCCAACCTGAGCGTTGTGTTGCTATATTCGGTATATAATACTCCCATTTTAAATATACATTATTGCTAAAAATGTACTTAAATTATCTTTCATCGCTTCCAACTCCTGACTATACTCCTTTTGTCTTTAGTCAGTTTACTGCATGTGATGTTAAGAAGAGCATCATGTCCATAACATCTAACGCAATCGGCAGTGATCGTATCACCCGCAATATGATTCTCCCTATCCTCGATGAGATCCTACCTATTGTTTCCCATATATTCAATCATTCCATATCAAATGGCGTGTTTCCAACAGCTTGGAAAGAGGCTCATATAGTTCCTTTCCTAAAAAATCCACTCCTGTTTCTTTCTCCGACTATCCCACCCATATCTATACTACCCTTCCTTTCTAAAGTCCTTGAATGTCTCATCCATAACCAACTTAACTCCTTCCTTTCTAAAAACAATATCCTCAATCCCTTTCAGTCTGGTTTCCACACGGGTCATAGTACTACAACTGCCCTTGTCAGCATTACGGACGATATAAGGTCAGGCATGGAGGGTGGCAGGCTAACAGTTCTCTGTTTGCTGGACTTTAGCAATGCATTTAATAATGTTGACTTTGACATTCTCCTTGCCATTTTAAGCTCTCTTAACATACAAACGGATAATACTGTGTACAAGAGTTTACTAAACTTTTATTGGTGATTTTCATACGATCAGTGAACTCATTTAACAAAAACAATTAGTCAACGAACTGAAAAAATTGTGAAATATCTAAGCGTCTCTTGCATATCTGACCAATCAGAGCGCTCACGCACACATGCGCATCTATTGCACGATAATATTGCACGATTGTTTTGCACGATTGTATTGCACAATTATTTTGGACCATTACTTTGCACGATTGTTTTGCACGATTGTTTTGCACGATTGTTTTGCACGATTGTTTTGCACGGATATTTTGCACGTTTATATTGGACGAATATTTGGCACGATTAAATTGGACGAATATTTTGCACGATTATATTGCACACACACGTACGCACCTGCACCTGCACCGCGGCCGATTCCAAGAATCAACGTGAAATAAAATTATAAATTTCGTCACCTATTATATACTTACACTAGCATTCTGAGCAAACCACACTCGAAGACAGGATGAGCGGACGGGGAGACACCACCACCTCCACCACTTCTACTGCTGGAGACACCGCTCCCGAGGAGATTGCGCGCCTCGCTCAGACGATTTCCCTACTCGTTTACGAGGGGAAAACTGTGACTGCGGCGATTAAAAAATCTATCAAGGAGGCCGCCGACGAAATAATTACGCTAAGTAAACAATTTAAATCACCACCACCCTCACAACTCAACACCACCCAAATCTCTGAGGAAAGCTTTGCCAAGTTGGGGCGGGAACTTGTGGCGGAAATTCACTCCGCAATTGGACAGTCACTTAGAACCATTACTGTCACTCCGAACCTGCCAACGCACCTCACTGCCAAACAGAAGTCATACGCGGCAATTACGAAAACCAACATTGAACCCAAAAAACCGGCTCTTATTATCGAGGCCAACACGGGCTCGTCGCTAGACTCTTCGGCACCATCTGCAAACGTCGAGAACACACTGGACGTTATAAAAAGCCGGATCAGCTTCAAGGACAGAAATTACGCTCCAACAAAACTCAAGGCTTTGAGCAAAGGTCGGGTGTATATGGAATTCAGCACCAACTCACAAAAGGAGGAAACAAAATCTAGGATACACAACATAAGTACTCTCAAAGCCGAAGAACCCAAGCACCGCTCTCCCCTAGTCATTCTCAAGGGAATAAATAAAGACACAAAACGCGACGAAATTTGCGAACTGGTTTGTCAACAGAATTCCATTCCAATCACCGACGTTAGGCTCTGCTTTCTAACAAGAAACTATTCAGACAAACTATACAACGCCGTACTAGAAATCAAACCAGCTTCTTATCAACAACTAATTCATTGCGAGAGAATAGCTATCAACTACCAGCAAGTACACATTGAACCATTCTCACACTATCTGCAGTGCCGCAAGTGCCTGCAATTTGGTCACTCACACAATAAGTGCACAGCTGTAGTACATCCGTGCGCCATCTGCGCGGCAACAACGCACACAGGCGATAACTGCCCTCACAAGGACACCGGCACATTCACCTGTTACAACTGTACCCGCCACAACATCAAGTTTGGTACAAAATTACCCACCGACCACGCTGCCAACAACCAGACTGCCTGCTCAAGAATTCACATAGCCAAGCAGAAAGTAGAGGAGACTACTGACTTCGGACACCCCTGATTACTTAAGTTTTGTTTTATATTCGTGTTGATTAAGTATTTTGTTATTCCTGTTTTACAAAACTCACACATGTATAACACACGACAAACACCCAACAACACCAAACCCATTACTATCATACACGCGAATCTGGGTCGTGGATACGTTGCCACACATGAACTCACACAACACATAAACACTCACAAAACAGACATCATACTAATTAATGAACCATACACTGGCAATCAACTTGTTGTGAAAAACATACCCAATTACACCACATACCAATTTCCACAACCACAAACTAACAGACACACCAAAGCCTGCATACTCATTAGAAATGGCACAGGTAGCTCAATGGGACTCACACAATACTCTACACCAAATCTCTGCACAATACAATTCACCACGACCACCGGTAAGAGAATATATGTAACAAGCGTATATATCGAGCCTAGTACCGACAACCATAACACACTTCACAGCTTACATCACATGCTATACGACACACGCAATCATACTCACATCATATGCGGGGACTTTAACGGATGGCACAGGCTGTGGGGCTCCCGGTCTAACAACAGCCGCGGCGACGACGTCGCGGATCTAATCCTATCACAGCACACGGTCATACTTAACATAGGCACTCACAATACCTACGAAACCATGGTTGGCGGACAGACTCGGGGCTCAATAGTTGACCTCGCAATCGCATCTGATGATATCGCCAACAATGTCAGCGATTGGAAAGTAGATACATCTATATGCCCGTCATCTGACCATCATGCCATCTCATTTACACTGCACTCCACGCATCCACTTAAACGAAATATCACCACCTCCACATTCAAATACAAAACCAGTGGTTTTAACAGCTGGCCAGAGCTTCGCGACGCCTTTGCCACGGAGATAAACAACACTGATATACCTAACACCGACATAAACACTTTACACACCCAACAAGACATTGACACATACACACACAAACTGACCAAATTTATACAGAAGATATGTAACACACATTTACCAAAAGCCGGGCGACGCCCTACTCGGGCCCCCTGGTGGACGGAGGAATTGAGCTCCCTAAAGAAAAGAGTTATAGACAACCATCACGAATTAACTAGACTTAAAAATAACAACCTACCCATGGAAGCAGCCCTCGCAACAAGAGATGCACTTAAAACTGAGTACGCATCTAAAATTAAAAAAACTTCTACCCAACACTTCCGTGAATTCTGCTCCACTCAGGGGAAGGAGGACGTTTGGTCGGTCACCAGGCGGCTAATTAAAGCAGGCCCCCCCACTCAACCACCCTTAACCATCGAGACGTCACCTGGTATATACACAACATCTACACACCAAACAGCCACTACATTTCTCGACAAATTCTTCCCTAATGACACACCTGACACATTCTTACAACATTCCTTACGCAACCGCACACTTCACCCACCCGATACTACTGATGAACCCTTATTTACACAACACGAAATACTTAACATACTGAAATCCATGAACCCTAACAAATCCCCTGGCGCAGACCATCTCACTTCAGACATAATTTACCACTTCACCCTCTCCCTCCCCCACATAATCACCAACCTAATGAATCGCTGTTTAACCCTATCCCTCTTCCCCAAGTCCTGGAAACACGCTATTGTAAAAATTATACCTAAAGCAAACAAATTCGACCACTCTAAACTGTCCTCTTACCGGCCGATTGGGCTTATACCCATATTGGGCAAAACACTTGAAAAACTAATTACACAGCGGCTCACTCATCACCTCAACACCACACACACATCAAACACCAGGCAGTATGGCTTCAAACAACAAACATCCACCATACATGCACTCCAAGACGTTACTCAAACGATCACTCAACAAAAGAAAAAAGGACTCCATGTCGCTATGATATCTTTAGATATTAAGGCAGCATTCGACAACGCCTGGTGGCCTTCCATCCTCGCACGCCTGCACCACACGAAATGTCCCAAAAACATTTACACTATGATACAGAACTATTTCACACACCGCACAGCCACTATACACTACACTGACACCACAACAACAAAAACGCTTACCAAGGGTTGCATCCAGGGCTCTGTATGCGGGCCCACCTTCTGGAACCTGATCCTGGACGAGCTACTAGACATGTCTGGCGACTCACCCGGAGGAGGGTGCCTACCGGAGGGTTGCCGCCTGCGCGCCTTTGCTGATGACATCACCCTGGTTGCATCACACCGGAAACTCACTACACTTCAACACAACATTAACACCAGCTTACAGACAATTCTCGAATGGGGCAACTCGGCCAAATTAACGTTCGCCCCGGATAAAACGGTAGCTCTAGCATTCACTAACAAGACACGCCTACTTAACATCTGCATGAATAATATACAGATCCCTTTTAGCCGTACTGCCAGGGTTCTGGGTGTGATCATCGACGACAAGCTACACTTCACACAACACGTCGACTACATCACTACCAAAGCACGCGCACTACACAATAAACTCACCAGATTCGTTCGTCCCACCTGGGGAGTACACTCCGAGAACATACACACACTTTACAGGGGAGTGGTTGAGCCCATCGTTTGTTATGCAGCTGGTATATGGCAAGGCGCGCTCAATTACGGCACCAATAAGAAAAAACTGCTATCCCTTCAAAGAGGCTTCGCCCTAAAAATAATTAAAGGGTTCCGCACTGTCAACACCATCAACGCAATCGCAATAGCAAAACTCACTCCACTTGACATTAAAGTAAAAGAGAGCGCCACCGTGGAACTGGCTCGTATCACTGGCTCCACTGATCACCTCCCCGACGACATATCTCTTGACCGACCTACGCATCCTGCACACCTCTTACACCCTGCACACCGCAGTCCACATCAATACCACACTGCAGACACACAGGACATACTCGATGACCTACTCACAAACCATACACATTCGCATCACATTTACACTGACGGAAGCAAACACGACGATCAGGTGGGAGCCGCCTTCATTGTACACAGCCCACAAAACACAATCATCACCGAGCATCACAGACTACACCCATCATGTACTGTGTTTCAAGCCGAGCTCGTCGCCATCAATCAGGCATGCATCTGGGCTGCCATGCAAACCCCTCCCATCGTGGCGGCAGTCATCATGTCCGACTCAAGGTCTGCCTTGGATGACATTCAAAACACTAACAGTACACATCAAATAACCACAAACATCCACCAATTTTTACACTACACTCAAATAAATATCACATTCGTCTGGGTCAAGGCACACGCAAATATACACGGCAATGAACTAGCAGATATCGCTGCCAAAGACGCCGCAACAATGGACCAACCACTCACCTTCTCACATGTCCCATTGAGCTACGTAAAACGCCTAGCCAAAATAGAAAGCTCCACACTCACCGCAGAGGCCTATACCAACAACCCTAAAGGCGTTATCATTAAAACTTGGTGCCCCACACTCACCCATCTACACAAACTCATTAACACCACAGGACACACATTTGCACTCACACAGCTACTCACTGGACACGGATATCACAAACAGTATTTACACCGCTTCCACATAACCGACACGGACACGTGTCCCTGCGACATCACTACCACACAAACATTCATACATCTTTTGACACAATGTCCAAAATACACACTCACACGGCTACACCATGAACATTACTGCCACTTTAAGCAACTTATACCATATGACCTAGACTCCATACTCACAGATGCAACTGCCACCAACACATTCATGACACACCTAACGCACATCGTCGACACACTCAAGCTTTTCAACAACACATAACCACGCATACACACAAACAATAACACCGACATATTTTTCCTTTTGCTCTCAAATTGTTCTCTCTATTTCTGTATCAAATAGCAGAAATTTCGCGCACTATGTCGCAATAAACTCCTCTCGGGGGCGGTTTTAACCCCTGGGAGATTCTCAAAAAAAACATATCTCCATCAGTGATCGACTGGTTTCGTAGTTACCTGTTTGGACGCCGGCAGCGCATTCATCTGGATGATATTTTTTCTCCATGGTGCGACAACGCTGCAGGGGTCCCTCAGGGCGGCGTTTTATCTCCTTTACTCTTCTCAATTTTTATCAAATCAATTTCAAATAATTTAACTTCTTCCTACCACCTATATGCAGATGATTTGCAAATTTACTCTCAAGCGAAGGTTGACAACTTGCCGTGAGCAATCTCAATTATTAATAATGACTTGGCTGAAATTACACACTGGACTATTAGATATGGACTTAAGATTAATCCTGCTAAAACCCAGGTTACTATTATCGGCAGTTCCAGAATGATGACAAAGGTTCAATGGTCAATGTTTCCCCAGGTGTCTTTTGGTGGCGTTGTAATTCCTATAAGTAATGATGTGAAGAATCTGGGGATATACATTGACAAAACGCTGTCTTGGACTGTGCAGCTACAAAATGTTAGTCGACGACTCTACGCTGCCTCAGCATCATTGAGAAGATTGCGCAACTTCCTGCCAATATCCACTAAAATTGCACTGGTGCAATCCATCCTTCTACCCATTCTTGACTATGCCGATGCCAGCTATCTAGATCTCAATGAGGACCAGCTAGATAAACTTGAGCGACTTCAAAACTTCTGTATAAGATTCATATACGGTTTACGTAAATATGATCACGTCTCTGAATTTCGTAACAAGCTCAAGTGGCTACCAATCCGCCTTCGACGGAATACTCACATTCTTTGTCTTCTTTTTAATATTCTTTTTAATCCTTCCTATCCCATGTATCTCAAAAATCGGTTCGATTATCTTCATAATACACATTCTAAGTTCTTACGATCATCAGAAAACCTAAAACTGAAAGTCCCTACACATTCAACGATTTTCTTTGAAAAATCTTTCACCGTGCAGGCTGTACGATTATGGAATGCGTTGCCCGAATCTATCAGACGGGCTAAGTCCTTAAACATATTTAAAAATCTCGTCACTAAGCACTATATGGCAGATTCATCATGACTGTTAAACACACATACCCATAGTATATAGTTTAGTTTACGTATTTATTCATCCATGTATTGTTTGTGTATACGTATATCAATATAAGTATTTTATTTATAAATATGTATATATATATAATTTTATATATTTATATAGGTATATATATTGTATGCATATTTATATTTATAAATTTAACATTTATTTTTATGTACGGTATTATTTTTATTAATTATGTTACATTTATAAGTATAATTATATTTAATATTATTCTGATATACAAATATTTTCTCCCATCCACTATATATTTTTTTTTTTCACAATCACTGTTCCACAAGGTACGCCATTACCCACTATTTTAGCATTGATATTTAATATATATTTCCGAACTAGGTTGTCTGGAAGAAATCGCAATGTGCGATAAGACCGCCCTTGTACCACTAGTTTTAAGGTTTTGATGTAATCCATTGTAATATTGTGTATTTACTGGTGTACAATAAAGTGTTTTATCTATCTATCTTATTTTTTTATTGCCTAAGCGATCGTATTAAATATTTGGAAGTAATGTTTGTAACAAAACCTCTTGATATTGGCATGGCTATATGCATATGTACATTTATTTTCTTACGAAATAACTAATTTCCTATGAAAATAAGTACTTATAATAAAATTGTTGTCTATTTAATATATAAAGGTAAATGCATCATAATTACGCCAACGTGAGGTTCTAATTATCAAATACAAAAACTGCAAAGGACAATGGCAGATCTCCATACATCGAAATGTCTGAAATTATATTGAAGCGCACAGTAATAAAAAATATTTCAAAAAATTCGGCGTGAGTAACAGAGTCTATAAATGATTCTATTTTCACTCGGGAAACCCGGAAAAATAAGATATCGGTGTTTTAGTTTTTAGTTAAGAATGAACAATGTAGGTACGTTTGAATTATCGAATGAAATTATGTCAGATTGACATCAAAACGCAGAAGTATTCGTAGCATCTAACTGTCACAGCCAAAGACAAAAGCAGAGCTGCACATTTTAAATCGATTTCATGTGAAATCTATACAACATTAAAACGATGCTGTGAAGTTTTTATTTGATTTAAAAGTTGTTTTGCTTCAACAATTATTAGCTTATTGATATAATGTCAATTAAAGATTAAATAACTGCATTTTAATAATTATATTTTAATAATCGATACGCATAAAGAGTACTCACGTCTATTCCTGTCACACCATCGTCTATGGCAACAGTCAAATAATAAAGTAGGAACCTAGTTCGTAATCAATTGGAATGCTTTTTATCATCATAAAATACTCCAGCTTTAACGAGACAAAGTGAAAATATTAAAAATCGTAGAAAAAGAAAACAATTTGCTTTGTTCATATGAAGTTTAAGGTCGCCACAACAAACCCAGACCGAATTCTGCCATTGTCCTTTAATTTTCATACTTATTTTGAATAAGAATGATGTGGGTGTAATATTACACCCCTGCCTACCCCTGCATGGAAACAGGCGTGAGTCTATAAGAATGATCCATGTGGACTGCCAATGTTATGATGATTCGTAACTACTGTCATATTCTGTATCAGACTCAGAATTTAATTCTATTATGAACCTGTCCATTTCAGCATCCGTAGACCCATCTGTTTCACGAAGCTTATCTTCGATGTTGCGCTCATGTTTGCATTGCTTTTGTCAGTCTTCTGCAGTGCTTCTTCAGCTAAATTCACAATGTTGGTTGCCTCTTGTCCTAAATTTTTGCTTGTGACTCGCCTTTAAATGAGACTCCACATAAGTTCAATTGCGTTTAGCTCGCAGTGATATGGCGGTAATCTAACCACTTTGCGGCCATGAGCTTCAAGCATTTGAATTTTTGAAGCATTTCCACTAATGTTGGGTAAAATGTTATGCACGGGTAACCCTATTTTACATTCCTGTCATCACAGAGTACAATTCCAACATAAAGAAAATAAACACCGACATCTGTCAGAGGTAAAATAACTGTGAACCACAGAATAATAACTGAAGCATGGAAGGAACGATATTTTTAAGAACAAATTGAATATAGCTACACTCTTCACTCATATGATAAATTAGAGTTGCCAGAAGAAAATGGCACTATGTTTGTCAGTTAGGGCTAAAGACAATTTGAACACAAATATCGTAACTTTTTAATTTAATAGTGACTATGCAAATCCGCTATCGATATCGATTAAAGTTTCAATATAGGTTCAAAATCAAACGGACTTGTAAAGTATATTATTTATATGTTATACATTTTAAATTCCGTAACTTTATGTCCACAGCAGTCAGAACGCTAGTTGATGGACAGTCTTTAAATAATTATTACACAAACTTGTATTTTTAAACTGAACTTATATATTTTTGTTTCAAATGGGTACTCAGTAGCACATAATCTTTCGAGGCGTTATTTTCTAAGTTTTCATGGTATTTTTCTTTACGCATCAACAGCCTTTTCAAGTCCGCTGCTGGTATTTAACCTTCCGTGGTGGAGGTTTGGCCTACTATAATACCACACTAGCCAGACGTATTCGTATAGGGTTTTATTTCGAGATTTCCTTCTCTTGTTTCTCTTAGTCGCCTCATACGACACCCTCGGCATAAATGTTTATTTATACTTATTTATAGTTAGTTTTTCAGCTGTAATGAAAGCTGTAAGTGAGATTAATAAATATTAAATAAATAAATCATCACCCCCTACTCTCTCTCTCTAATCTCAATAACATATTTTTATTAGAGAAAGCAAATAATTAAGATAAAAGCAAAACTCATAGCTTAAGCATTATGATAACTGAGAATGGCATATCCAAATTAATTCTTTACAAGGATAGGAGATAGTCGACATGGATTTTATCAAGCAAAAAACATAAAAATTTACTTAAAATAGATAAATCAGACAAAACCTTGAATAGTGCCCAAAGGTTTGTTATTAACAATAATCACTTTATTGAAATTTTCTCATTACATAGTGTAGGTAATACAAATCTATGTGTAAAAAATGTATGTGCGGGATCGGACACTTTTCGATCATACATGTGACACACAGAATATTTAGAGAGAAAAAAATTGTGGCTAGACTAGCCCTTCGATTTTATCTTGGGATCGGCACATTATTAGTCCACTAGTCGAACAAGAACAACCAAGTTTTGGTCTCTGGGTAGATGACATTTATCAAAATTTCTTTCAAATGAAGATTCCCTTATTTTGATGCATATCCACTCAGTAGTCGTGACTATGAAAGTAGACAATTCTTATCAAACCTTCAAATTACTGTCCTTTAAATATTACTGTCTTTGTAAAGAAAGATCAGATTTTTTCTATAGGTGCATTATTTTTTTTTGTAATATGATGGATTCTAACAAGCTTCGGAATTCATTACTGTTGCTGATAGTTTAAATAATAGCAAGTAATTATTTAAGCACTCACACTGATATGTTTAGAAGGGAGGAGCCATCTGTCATTACTATTTAAAACATTCCGCAGTAAAATGCTTGGAACAAATTCTATGGTGCTTTCTAGGCACCCAATTTTCTTCACGACATACTGCAGCAATCCACTTATTTTATAAATCTTTATCACGTGCACATATAATCTAAAAAATAACGAGGTAAAAATATACGGTGGATAGACATATCGATAAGATTTTTTACAACACTTGAAAAGTCGATATAAATATTATACGACTAAATTCAAAATCATGATAGAACTGTTATAAAAGAAAAAATCACTAAGGTTATATAATTTGATGGCATAATATTGTCTAAATTGTATCTTACACGTCAGTTGACTGTGTTCAATTTGGGAGTACTAGGACGGTCTCTATGTATATTATCCAATCTCTTTGCTGTGAACGGACTGTAGACAGCTGTTGCACTGACACTCACGCGACTGTTACGCCGCCAAGCGGCAATTTGGGTCGCAGAAAGTTTGTCTTAAAAGCGGCAATAAGAAAAACAACTCTATAAATAAATATCTATGCTCTATGGTAATACTATAATAACATAATGACATTTGCTTATAAGATAATTTTTAAGTCTTTCTTTGAATGTGTTAACATTTAGCTGTTTAAAATGTTTTGGTAGTTTATTGTAAACAACAGGTGCCATACGAAATATGCTTTTATGCATAAGCGCTGTCGTAGACTTGACTATACATAATTCATCATTATCCCGTCTTTTTCTATTATTTACAACTGACAGCTTGTTAAAAAGTTTTGGATTTGTTTTCACAAAGACAGACACCTAATAGATATATAGCGAGGGAAGAGTTACTATATTGTACTTAATAAAAAATAGCTTACAACTATCTGTGGATTGAAGGCCAAACAATGCTTGCAATGGACCATGGCACCCTCCAGGTCCTGCCGATCGAATACCAAAATGCTATATAGACTTATCAGGCTCCTCCAGTTGACTAGGCCCTATCAACTAATTACCATAGTGCAGACCGGGCGTACTAGGCCCCTTTCGACCGACTCTCAACCATGGACCGGGCATACTGGGCCCTTACGATCGACTCTCAACTCATGGACAGGGCATACTGGGCCCTTCCGATCTACTCTCAAATCATGGACAGGGCATACTGGGCTCTTCCGATCGACTCTCAAAGCGTGAACCGCGCCTATGAGGTCCCTCAGACCAGCTTTGCTACAACTATACAACACACGTACACACCTTTACTCAAGTCACGATTACCTCTACTAGAGAGTCGTCTTACGGTGCGGAGAGTCTATCGCCGCTGGATAGAGATCGTTATCCAAAACTCTTGTTATGACGAATTGTCACTATACATTTTTAAGTCATCTTTCATGCACTAGCTATAAATCTTGTGTCGCGGGGGACTTTACAAACATACAACCAACCGACATCAAAAATACGCGCAGACTCTAAACCACCATTTGTGGATTACTCGCAGTGTTTCGTATGGGCACTGAACCCATATGTTGTCTTGTGTAGGAATGAAACTACAACACTCGGCACAGTGTCAAGTGGTGAGATGGTCGCTTTAACCACTACTCCAACCGTGCACTGTTCGTGTAACGGAAGAAGATGATACATAGGTAGTAGGTACAATGACAGTTAGTGGACTGATTTTAAGCTGCGCATGTGCCCACTTCACCTGACGCCTCTTGGGAGTTCCCAGAAATATATATAATATATATATATAATAGTTACCTTGTGCCAACTAAAAATTTGGACTGGTGGCTTTTTGGTGATTCGTGGCACTCAATCCATCGGACGTTTGAGTGGAGTGTAGTGTATTCTCCACTGCACTGCAACATCGTGACATACTGCAAATTAAGGAACAACTTTGAACACTGGTATCGGCTACGACGTGCGACGACATTACTGTGCTACGCGCGCAATAACTCTCGCTACGCATCTCACCTTGCTACGGGCTACGGACATTTTCGAGTCGGCTACGAACGCAGCAAATCGTGAGTAGTGGATCAAATTATGCATTATTATTATGGCATGTGCGAAACACTCACCTAAAAAAACCACCACGTCGACAATAGACCAGTTGCAGTCAGTTCCTAACATAACTCAAGCTATAGCCGACCCAGAGTTCGTCAACATAACTTCACGCCATAAGCGAATTAGAACAGATGATCCTACTGACCACCTGGATGACTTTAATCTTGAAATTAAACGAATGTTAGAAGCCTGGACGTGAGACTACAACGACTCTTTCTCTAAAATGTTGGCGGACCAGAGTTCACTTGTCGCAAAACTTGTTGCCGACGTAACCGAATTGAAACCACAAAACTGGGAAATTCAAAATTCTAATAAAGATATCGATAAATCTATCACTGTTGTTAGCGAGTTATGATGACATGAAGAACCAAGTAACGGCTTTACAAAAGGAATGTAAACAGCACAAGAAATACACAGAAACTTTGGAAAAAAGCTATACGCGACCTTCAATATAAATCTCGATTCGTCGATTGAAATTCGTAATATACCTTCGCAACATAATAAGTCATCTGTTGATCTCTCAAGGATAATTTCGAGTATTGGGAACACTGTATCAATATAATATAAACTGTGTAAACCACACTCGTAACGACCTATATTTCTTAGTATCTTCTAGTAATAATATGGTAACATAGTGATTGCAGAACACTAGCTCCCCAGTCACAGGAACACCTAGTTTGGAAGTTAGGGTTATTATATTTGTACTAGACGCCAGCAGCTACGCCTGCAATTTTTTTTAAATTTACCCGTTTTGGCCGATCCCGTGGGAATTTCGGGAAATCCCTTCTTAGTGCACCCCTGCGGTCCCCAAGAAACATACATGCCAAATTTCAGCTTCCTGCGCCCAATAGTTTCGGCTGTAGCGTGTCTGTCAGTCAGTCAGTAACGCAAGGATTTTATATATTAAAATAACCTCAATCATTATTAGATGTAAATTAGTCCTAAGGCATTGTGTAAAACGTTATCTGCATCAATAAAGATTATTATTATTATTATGTTTCTCTTTTACACGGTTATACTTCTAACATTTGGTGTTAAAAGAATAACCGGACCTTTGGAAGGCTTACACGGGGATATGGATCCAACGTGCAGAGGCCCATAGAGAGTTTTAATATAAAATGGGATGGGACACATGCCGCGGAGCCTCCACGACTGCACTACTGAGTACAGCTATGGACTAGCCGCAGCACATGTAGGACTATTGTAATGGAATGTTGAATGGACTGAAAATGAGCCTATGGATAACAAACGGCACCTGCCAGTGATACTCCTATAGCATGCGTCCGCGTGGCATGTGGTGACTCGCCACCTCACACTATGGGCCCCGTCTAAACAGCCGCCCAAAGCAAACAAAGTCTGCCATAAAGGCAGCCAGAGGACAACACCGGTGCGAGTGGCTAGGGGTGTCGAGCGGTGCGGCACCCCTTATTATTATTATTATTAGCTTACTGCCGTCCGCTGCTGGACATAGGCCTCTCTCAACACGCGCCGCAGTACACGGTCTTTAGCCTTCCGCATCCAGTCCGACCCAGCTAACTTTTTCAGGTCGTCGGTCCACCTAGCAGGAACTGCCCTTCCTTAAGCTTACTGATTCGCGTTCTACACTCTAGGACACGCTTGCTTGGCCGGACATCAGTCTTTCTGCAGATATGACCAGCTCGCTGACACTTAAGCTTACCTGTAATCAACTATTGTGTAATTTGACATAAACTCACAATTAAAGTTTCGGGCTATAAAGGACAAAGGGAGCTAAAGAGATTCTACACAAAAACTCAGCCAGTGCCATGAGACGTCTCACTACATGGCAGCAAAATCATATGCTAAGAGAAACGCACACCATCTATGAACATGAGGTGACAAATAGTCATAGCTTTAGAAGCTTTCAAGGAATAGCAGTTAAATTCTATTACTCTGGATAGTAATATGTTGACCATCAAGATAGTGACGAAAACTTTGACTAGTTGGGTTTTCAAATCACACGAGTGGTACTCAGACTCAACCTCGGACGTGAGACACCACTGAATCTTCTGTTTTCCCAAAATTAATAATGCACCATAACCTTCAAGCTATAACCATACCATGCTTTAACCATCGGTGTAGAGCACAACTCACCCTTCGCGGCTGTGCTTACGGATGCCCAATGTAGACCAAAGCTAGGAATTGTCTTACTTGTCTCAAATCTCCTGGAGAACTTTGACTTACCATTCGATGTGGATACCATAACATTTACTAGTTTCCGTTCACAAACGCTAACGTTTTTTCTAAACTGTGTATTCTCGGATATCTTTCGAAACCTAAAAACAAATGGCTGTCTTCTCTCCAGCATTTTTATAACAACGATGCCATCTTTAACTTTGCTTCACTGCCATCTTGTGCCAATGATGGCCACTGTGGTGGCGGAATCCGTCAAATGATAAATCAGCAACTAAACGCGCCTCCTTCATCATCATCGAGCGATATTTAACTAAGTGCTCGACACAATTGAGCTGACGTCGTGGTGGTATATGCATTGAGCTCACAATCAATCCAGTATTGACCTCTGCCGTCATTTCCACTATCGGTAAACCGGATTGCCGAACCTTGTGAGTAGCAATTCCTTAATTTTGCTGGTAACGGCTTTGTCACAATCGCCTCGGTATTGGTAAGATAAACATAGGTACTTACACCGGGATCTGTATTGCCATGATTGAATGCCATCTCCAGTTCATCTGCCCTTCGCACCCACTTCTGATTTAGCCTTTCGGCTGAAGTTCAAAGGCTTTGGACTCCAGTTCTTTCAATTTCGCCGGCGACTATCATTTGTTTACATATGGGTGTGAATTATCGGGTAAGGAGATGGTAATTAAAACAACCGTTGTATATCACTTGTATTTACTCACAGTACAATCAATAATCATAGAAAACAATAACAATTTCTAAAGGTATCGGCGCACACTTTTGCCGTTTCCAATCAGTGCCGCGCCGACCCAATCCAGCGCCTATTTGCGAAATCTATGAGGCGTCTTATTGTCGTACTTTTTCGAAAGTCATTTTAATAATTAACGCTGGCAGTTTCTTACCGTAGCGCCTGTGTGCGCCGCACACATCGCATATAAGGGACTCGGCCCTGTTTCCAATATTGTATATAACGATGCATTTGGCTACAAGTTAAACATTTGACATAATAAATATTGAATGTAGCTTATGAATGAAATTGCCCTAATGGAGGGTGCTCCCTTCCCCAGGCGGACTCTCTGGATCGCAATGTACCAGCGGCACGGGGATTTAACTTTTATCATTTTGTGCATACATCACACATTTCGACGTAGGCTGACTGCACGGTTGGCGTAGTGGTTTAAGCGGCCGCCTCGCCGCTTGACACTGCGCCCATTGTCGTGGGTTCGATTCCCACACGAGACAACATTTTGTGTGATCCATAAATTGTTGTTTCGAGTCTGGGTGTTCATTGTGTCAGTTGCTTGTAAGTTAGTAAAGTCCCCCGCGACACAGGATATATTCCTAGTGCGGGAGTTGTCTTTATAAAACTTTTTAAATTCTGTTTTCAATGTTATAGTATTGGAGACGAATGATGTCGTTCTTCCTTTCTAGTGCGTTTACAGACATTAATATGTCCTGCTCAGGTTGGTATCGAGATTAAATTAAATACCCGTCTTGATGTCAGAATTGCTCTTAAGTTCGACAGATGGCTTTAGTAGTAAAATTAAAAGTCGGTGTTAAGATTCTCCGCAAGTGAATGACTAGAGCTCACTAAGTAAACCCTAGTTATAAGCCCGCCGGCCGTCGTAGCGAGAGCCGTAGATGTGGGGAAAACAGTGACTTTTCGATCACTGTGACTGTCGTTCCAGTTACAGAAAAGTCACGGCGAAATATCACCGTGACTTTGTCACGCCAGTCACCTGTCACTCATAAGCGCGATGTAGGCTCCTTCTATCAATACTATACGTCTTGTTATTGACGTAATACTGTGATAATATAACATCCTTGCGTTACTGACTGACTGACAGACACGCTACAGCCGAAACTATTGGGCGCAGGAAGCTGAAATTTGGCATGTATGTTCCTTGGGGACCGTAGGCGTGCACTAAGAAGGGATTTTCCGAAATTCTCACGGGATCGGCCAAAAAGGGTAGATTAAAAAAAAATGCAGGCGTAGCTGCTGGCGTCCTCTAGTACTGTGATAATTTTCGTCTAAAAACTTTTTTGTAAAAAGAAGCAAAGCTGCGTGAACGACTTTAATTTATTACGTAAAATTTACTTTTCTTTTTAGGTACTTGTTTTTATTTGTGTTTACTTAATAAAATACTAGTAAGGTGCGTTGGGGTAAGTTCGGATGGTTTTTCGTTGTGTTTGACAAGTCTTCGAAATTTATTTTTTTCTTGAGACGTATTTCGGTTAACATATTAAGTTTTGGTCAAAACCGTTAATAGAAAACCAAATTATCAGATCAATATTTTTATATTTAACTATGCTAAACGACTGATGTGTAAGGGATGTTTAAAGTACAAACATTAATTTCAAAAACCACGTATAAGTTCGGACGTTGATGGGGAAAGATCGGAAACGTTTTAAAATCGGTCCTGGGGCTCAGAACACACAGTGTATAAAAGAAAAATATCCGGTCTTATGCCTCTTGTAATATTTTTCTGGAATAACTTAATAATTGTTAAAAACTTAGCTTATAAAGTACATATAATTTTTTTTATCATTTGAGCATCCGATCTTACCCCATCAGAGTGAATCACAAATTACTGAGGTCCTCAAATATTTGTGTTCCAAATGTTCCGCCTGGTTTGTTAATGTTGGTCTCAATAATTTATGGGAGAATGGAGGCCAGAAATATTATATTTTTAATATGTATTGTACTTATGTCATAAATTGAAAAATATAGTGTGAATAAAACTTCTTTTATGTCATCGTTTATTTATATACTAACATATTAAGTATTTGTATGTATTATTCTATAAGTCTACGCGTATATCAGTCTTACTTTCTTACAGAGTATTAGCTTATTTGAATTAAGTATTTATAGTATTTGAATTTAACTATCATAAAATTCAGTATTAAAGGGTTATGGGATAGATTATCTTAATGCTTATCTTATAGCTTATACTATGGGTGCTAAACAGTATGAATGGGCCGGCTCGACACGGATAGTAGTACTATCCTTTTGCAGAATATCGACAAGTGACAGTTTTTGTACTATCATCTTTCGTTCGGTGAGTGAGAATGCTGGAAGCCCAAATCCCCATCCTTTTCCTTCTACCCTTCCCGTTTCTTCATCTCTCCCTTTCCTTAAGGCTGGCAACGCACTTGTAAATCCCCTGGTGTTGCGGGTGTCCATGGGCGGCGGTAATCGTTTTTCCATCAGAAGATCCTTCTGCTGTTTGCCATCTTATACCATGAAAAAATCAATTTTATCACGAAAACAATAGGTTAAAGGTAGAATTTTAAACAAAGTTTGACAATCACATGCATTTTCAGCACAGGTTAAGATCGGATAGTCTTAACTCGATCTTTGCCCATAATTTTTTACGTGGGGTAAGTGCGGATCTCAGCCTACAGCTACATTTAGCCCACTTTAAATATAACATTCAAGAGAGATTTGATTCTTTGACCACTAAATGTTTAATTTACTTTATAAAAACAGTTCGTACTCATCAAAAAACCAGTAACAAGTTGCTGGGGGTAAGATCGGATAACGAGTTTTTTGAGAAAATACGCTAGTTTTGTTTGAGCAGCCATAACACACAAGCGACGTGACTTAGCCACAGATGCGGACTGCAGAGAGGGGGGGGAACAAAATGGCGTCTTGCGTTCTGTTGCCAGATTAGAAAAATCGCTACGAATTTGGTAAATATTTAAAGAAAACGGTCTTCCCCCATTCACGATCTTACCCCAACGCACCTTATTTATTTAAGCCACAAAATTAACTAATTTTATGGAAAATATAAATATACTTTCTATTAGGTACACAAGGTGCTGTCATTTGAAATTTGGATAGGTAACGATAATAATTGACGTTATCTTACGTAGGTATTTACATATTCATATAAACAGTAAAATATGGAAAGTAAAAACAAAGTTGCTATAATTGAACACATAAAATTTCATTTCCAATTTTATGACTACTTACAAAAGTGACATCTATACCTAGTTCCTAACAACCCGTTCGCGCTCGGTACCGTCCTACGCTCGGCCGGGCTCGGTTCGGCGGTCTTCGTCTCGTTCCGTCGTGACTCGTGAATGTCGTGACAGCCGTGACTGGTATGACGGAGGTTCCGTTCTGGCTTTTAGTACACATGAAATAAAAGTTATTGTTGTTCTGAGTGAATAGTGGAGCGAAGGAACGACGAAGTATTTTGTAACGTCGTTCCTTCTTGGCAAGTCACTGTGATACTTTTAGGCGGCAGATAATCGTGATTTATTCATCGTGACGTTATTTATCAACCACCTCTAGCGAGAGGACGCCGCTTCTCGCAGCGCTCGGGTCTCGCGACAAGTTAATTCCGTGTGCATCACATCTCGCTCACGCGGGGACGCCTTTTTATTAATTATTGTGCATCTACCGACTTTCTTGGATTATCACACGACTTACTATTGATTTCGGTCCTCGGTCTGCCACCAGCGGCAAGCCCCGGGGGCCGTATCAGTGGGGGTCGTGTGCCGAGGGGGTCGGCAGAGACCGCGCACGACATCCCCCCAACCTATGGCACGTGCATTACCGCGCCGCGTTCATAACCGCGTCGCGTTCGACCGTCGCGTGCCGTCCGCGTGTCGCCTCCGCGTCGCGTGGCTGACTGCGACGTGCTAACGCGCCGCGGCATCACCGCGCCGCGCCGCAACCGCGCCGCGCCATCAACACAGCTCGGCGTTCCAACCGCCGCGTTTCAACCGTCGCGTCTCGACCGCGGTGCTTACTTTCCGCCGCGGTAAGGATGCGCCGTTGAAACATGCCGCCACCATCCCAACAACAGTAGCCTCCATCGAGGAAGGCAACTCGCCCGCTGCCTCCGAGACGCAGCATATGGCGCTCGCGTGTCGCTCCGCTCGCCACCATACAGGCGGGCGTCGAGCGCACGATTAATGACCAGCAGGTCAGCCGAGCGCCCCGCACCACCCCACCTCCCCTCATCATGACACCTGGCCTTGGGGGTGAGGAGTATTTTGCGGGCAGCCCACTGCCCGTAACGCCGACACCGACGCCGACGCCGAGGACGTCCCCAAGGTCGTCACCGGTACCACCCAGGCTCTCAGCGCCATCGATGCCTCCAATTGTCGGCATCTCGACCGCCATCCCCCCGCAACCCGCGCAGCTCACCCGCGCCACGCACCCGTTTGCGTGGCCGCAGGCAAGCACCAGCGCCGCACCACCGTCCCGCGCCGGGCAACCGACCGGTACCATGCAGCCGTCCGGCGCCGTGCCCTCATCCGGCGCCACTCCGGCACTCACTACCGCTGTCACTGCTGCCCCAGCGGCGGGCGTCACGCCCGACCAACGCGTCGCAGCCTTGCCGCCGCACCTCGTCCCTCTGGCGACATCTGCTGCTCTCCTGCAGATGGCGCCTCAGCAGCGGCGAGAGAAGAGGCCGCTGACACCCAGCGCACCCAGTGCAGCACCACCACCACCACCGGACAGGCTGGACCAGCCACCTTGCGCGCCGCGATACACGGCGCCACCGGTGACCATCTCTCCGGAGAGGTTCCCCACACCCCCCCCCAGATGGCCGAGAAGAGGCAGGCAATTTTTACAACGCCGCCCTTCAGCCTAACCAGCACGACCTTGGTCTCACCCATGGTGACTGGGCCGTCCTACGCCGCCGTTGCTACCGTGACCACAGCGGGTGCGTCCACCTCTGTCGCACCTACTGCCGTCACCACTGCCGCAGCACCGCTACCTACTCCAGTGGCTACCACCACCACCGCCACTGTGACGACAACCACCACACCCGCTCCTGCGAAGACCAGGTACCCGCCACTCGTGGTCGAGGTACTACCGGACTGGCCGACGCACCTCAAGGAGCTCAAAAAGCGGCTTGGGTATGCGCCGAACAGCCGCGCGTACGGAAAAGGCATCCGATTCATGCCGAAGTCGGAGGCTGAATACCGGACCACCCAACGCTACCTCACACAGCTGGAGAAGGAGACCAGGATATCCTGGTACTGTTACTCCCTCCCAGCCGAGCAGAGTGTGAAGGTGGCAATACGAGGCCTGCCTTCAAACACCGACCCCGGGGACATCGAGAGGGAACTCCGGGAGCTCGGGTACATCCCGGAGTACGTCCGCGCCATACAGGCGCGCACCGGCCGTCCCGGCTGCCTGTTCCACGCGCAGCTGCAGCGGACCCCAGACATCACGCCGGGCATATATGACATCACAGAGTTACTCTGTATGCCCGGCGTCAAAATTGAATCATGGCGCGGCAAGAAAGGCCCCGCGCAGTGCCATAGATGCCAGCTGTTCCGGCACTCATCGCACAACTGCCACAGGCCCCCTGCCTGTGTGCGCTGCGGAGAGGAACACGCCGCGAAGGACTGTCCACGCCCACTTGAGGCGCCACCCACCTGCGCGAACTGCGGAGGTGCCCACACGGCGAACAACGTTGCCTGCCCGGTGTTCCGCAAGGAGGCGCGGAACAAACGAGCCGGCACTGTTGCTCGCACTTCTGCAGCTATGGCAAAAACAGCTACAGTCGCTGCCGAAGAAAACGCCCCCGGTTCTCTTATGGCCGCTGCTAACCCTGCTCAGGCGGCAGCGGGTAAGAAGAGGAGGAGGCGAAGGAGACCCCGGAGCAAGTCTGCTGCGACATCCACGCAGCAGACCAAGAAGAAGGAGCAGTCTACTGCACCTGTGGTCGCTGCCCCCTCAAGGGGGACGAAGGCGAAGCAGGCTGCAGCGACAGCGCCGGTGCCAACCACGCTGGCGCCGCCACGAGTAGACCCGGTGATCACCATGGCCATCGGCGCGCTCAACGCTGTGCTACAGGCCCTGCAGGACGGGCGGGATCCGGTCCCGCTCATCCTTAAATGCGTAGGCGAACTATGCGCTTATGGCCGCTAGTAGCCTACGCATTGTGTACTGGAACGCCGACGGAGTGTCCCCGAGAAGACCAGGCTCTTAAGGTTGCTGCTCTCCCAGCGGCAGGTTGACATTGCCCTCGTCAACGAGACGCACCTTAAGGCCAGTATCTCCTTCAAGATGCCAGGGTACCATGTGTACCGAGAGGACCACATCTCTCCAGCTGGGACTGCGTACAGGGGATTAGCAGTCCTAGTGAAGAGAAGGATCGTCCACCAACCGCTGCCTGTACCAACGCTGCAGTCCTCGTACGCCGTTGGCGTAGAAGTCTCCATCGACAGCCGCCCCATCCGTGTGTTTGCTTTCTACAAGCCGCCCAACAACAGACTAGCGATGGCTGATGTTCACGCCCTGCTGGACTCGCCGAACGCGACCATAGTCGCGGGCGACTTCAACGCCAAACACACGGCCTGGAACTCCACCACCACTTGCCCTGACAGCCGCCGTCTACTGGACGATGCAGACCGCAACGGCTATGATGTGCTGGGGCCAGAAGTCCCCACGCACTATCCGTACCAGGCAGCTTTCATACCAGACGTCATCGACTTGACGGTCATCCGCGGCCTGCCGACCGCATCATCGATTGACGTCCTGGACGACCACCTCCTCTCGGATCACCAACCCGTACTCCTCACACTGTCGAGTGCTCCGGCTCGAACAGTGACGCCACCCTCTCGACACCGCCAGGATTGGCAAGCATTCGCCGACTACATGGCGAAGCATGCGCCCTATCGCCGGATCGATACCCACGCAGACGTCGACACACTCGCTGAGCAACTCAGCGCTGTGATCAACACAGCGCTTCGAGTCTCGCGTCTGGACGCTGCGTCGACACGCCGGCCTCCCCAACTCCCGGCCTACATCATGGCGATGATCGAGAGGAAGAGGAAGCTCAGACGCCAATGGCAACGCACCCGATGCCCGACCATGAAGTCCCAGCTCAACGCTCTGGCTGCGAAGATCTCAAGTGCACTGGAGACAGTCGCCACCGAGTCCTGGCATCGCACCATCGAGCGAGCAGGTGAAGACTGGTCAGGCATCCACCGCCTGTGCCGCCAACTCTCCGGGAAGCAACCTCCGATTAGGCCTCTCTTGGCTGGTGACGGTACCCCACGTTACCGCCCCGAGGACCGAGCGGAGATCTTTGCCGACCACCTGGAGACCCAGTTCCAGCCGAATCCAGCTTTCAACATGCAGCATTTAGAAGCTATCCAGCAGCGCCTGGAGTCATACTTCCAATCGCCGATAGCCCCCACGGAAGACCCAGTAGTCTTTTCCCCGGGTCAGGTGCAGCGAATGATTCGCCGCACCAAACTGCGGAAAGCCCCTGGTCCCGACCGGATCACCAACGAAGCCCTGCGTTACCTACCTCCGCAAGCAATCGCGACGCTGACGCAGCTGTTCAACGGCATCCTCCGCACAAGCCACTTTCCCGCAGCATGGAGACTCGGCCGAGTCATAATGCTGCCTAAGCCCGGGAAGAACATACTGAAGCCCGAAAGCTATCGGCCCATCACGCTGCTGTCGACACTCTCGAAGGTCTTCGAGAAGCTTCTACTGCTGCATCTTGTACCACACATCCAGCCACGCGACGAGCAGTTCGGGTTCCGAGCCGAACACTCCACGACGCACCAGCTCGCGAGAGTACTGCACCACATGACGGTGGCCCTCAACAAGAGGGAGAGCCCTGTCGCAGTACTTCTTGATATGGAGAAGGCGTTCGATCGCGTCTGGCACGCCGGCCTGGTCTACAAGCTGTCCCCGCCGAGTAGTCAAGACTGTGGCCACCTTTCTTCAGGACAGGCGCTTTCAAGTGACAGTTGACGGCGTCCTGTCAACAGAGCGCCCCATCAGAGCCGGCGTCCCTCAAGGGAGTTGCCTCTCGCCCGTGTGCTACAGCAGGTACACGGACGACATCCCCGTCGCTGGAGGCGCCATGCTGGCGCTGTACGCAGACGACGCTGCCTATATCACCACCTCTCTTAACCCCGTTCACGCGGCGGTTAAGATGCAGCGCGCACTGGATGCACTCCCGCCCTGGCTGGAAGACTGGAGACTGACGGTCAACGTGGCGAAGACCCAGGCGATCTCCATGGGTGGACGGAGACTGCCCCCGCCTCCCACCATGCTCGGACACCACGTCGACTGGTCGCCGACGGTGAAATACCTAGGCGTGACCATAGACCGTCGTCTCACGATGGCCCCACACGTGAAGAACGTTGTTGGCCAAGCGCGAACCGCTCGAGCTCTCTTGCGTCCTGTCCTGGCGTCCGGACTTCCCCTCCGTGCGAAGCTGGCCGTCTACAAGGCATACATCCGCACCCGCCTCACCTATGCCTCCCCAGCGTGGTATGCGCTGACTGCGGAGACTCTCCGCAAACGGCTGCGTGCGCAGCAGTCGCTCGCCCTACGCACCGTTGTAGACGCCCCTCGCTACGTGAGGAACGACGTCATCTCCAGGGACCTTCGCATGGAGAGCCTCGATGACTTCATCGGTCGCCTGAGCGCCAACATGTTTGCCCGCGCTGACGGGTCATCCTTCCGCCATCTGCGGGAGCTGGCGCCCTACCATCGGCGCCCACCGGACCGACCACTGCCGCGGGACCTGATCCCCGCAGCAACCACACCGGACTGACTCCAGCTCGCTTACGTGGGCTGACGGGCGCTTGTCGGGAGCCTCCCCCGGCAAGCTCGACCTCGCCAACGTAAGCGAAGCCCCCACCGAACAAGCCGCCGCTGGCTCGTAGACCACTCACCGGACGTTCCCCTCTTGGGAATACTGCCGGTGGGGTCAGGTTTCGCTAGCGGCGTGAAGCACACCCGGACAAGACGCCCGGACATGACTTCAGTGGTAACGACCACAACCCCGTGACCCGCCTGCAGTTGCAGGCGGCGGCTGACACCACTGTAACAGCACACCACCTGTAGCAGTTTCCCCCCGGTTCCCCTAGGGGAATCGTGAGAAGACCCATCGATCGACCCTAGTTATACTAGTTTTGCTACTAACTACAGTATTTATGAAATATGAAGCCCTCCGCAAATCGTCTATGGCAATTATGTGAGGCAGTAAATTGTTATTATCATTTGCCTTTGTTTTATAGGAAGTACGTAGTAAGTAATAATAAACTGTAAGTTTGTGACGACCAACTGTCATAAATTGGCCATATAGCTAGCTGGTTAGTAATGTAAGTGTCTAAATTTACTATGCCGGATTTCGGCATGATTACGCCTGCAATGCTATTTGAGTTCTTCTTGACGTTTACAGTAAACCCAGCCTCGGTTAAGGCTGCCAAAACTTTGTCCAGGGTCTGTAATCCCTCGGTGAATGTTTTACATTTTATTAATACATCATCCATGTATACCAAAATGTTATCCAAAAGAGTCCTTAGTGCCGTCATGATAGCGCGTTGGAATACGGCTGGTGCATTTATCAGTCCGAACGGCATCCTTACGTATTCATATAGCCCGTCTGGCGTGATGAAGGCAGTTTTGCTATAGACTCTTATTTAATAGGAATTTGATAAAAACCTTGCACCATGTCTAAGCTGATGAAATAAGCAGCATCCGATAGTCAATCGATTTGGTCCGAAATGATCGGCAGTGGAAAATTAATAGGGACAGTGATTTTATTCGATTCTCGATAATCAGTGCACATTCGATCCTCTCCATTCTTTTTCTTAAGGAGAATTACAGGGCTGGCGAAGTTGGACGTACTTTCTCTGACGATTCGATTATCCATTAACTCTTTGATAATAGCCTTAAATTTTTGTCGTTCTATTGGAGCCATTCGATAGGGTCTTCTTACCACGATATTGCTTGGGTCTCTTAATTGAATTGCCAGGCATCCCGTGGTTACTGGTTTCCTCGGAATACCAGAGGAAAAATATCACTATACTTCATTAATAACCTCTTTGATACGGTTATTTCGTCCAAATTGGTTAGATCAGTGTCCAAGTTCCCGAAAGATTCTTCCTCAGCAACGTTGATAAAAATGGTTGATCGTCTCATCACAGCAGCGCCCGTTTCAGTTATAAGTACACTCAAACCCGTACCTTTGACTATTTCCGCTCCAATCAATAGGTCGCAAGGAGTTTCGTGATCTTCTACGATATGAAAGGCAACTTCTACATGAGTACCATTTATATCACAGGCTTTTTGGCACCATAGGATCCACCACTTGCACTGCCAATAGCCTTCAGCATTAACGCGCAATCTTGTCGTTTGCCAGGGATGGTTTCACTGATGGTGCGTCTTACTAATGAACGTGCTGCGCCGCTATCATAAACTGCTGTAAATGTGCGATAATTGATATTGATAGTCATAGGTGTTAATATTTCTTCTTGGACGCCGGCTAAATTAACTTTTTCGGCTTCATCTCACATCTTCTTGAAGCATACCGATTCAGTGTGCCCAATTTTATCACAATAGTTGCACTTGGGCTTAGGACGATCTGTCCGGCTTGAGGATTTCGCCGGTCTGGTTGTACCCAGCAGTGGCTTAGGGTCACTAATTTTATTATTACCTTTGTTACATTGCGCTTGAACGTGATCGGATTTTCCACATTTGAAACAAAGCGCAATATCATCTCTGTTGTGCCTCAGCCTCGGTCTCTTAGCAGGTGGTTCACCCTGTCGAGGTTCCCGTAGTTTGATGGTAGCTGCTACTGAAATTAGCTCGGGGACACACGAACATTTACTGAACAATAGGCGTAACCTCAGAAATTCATTGTCTACGCACCCAATCACGGCTTCCAATTTAATTTCAATAAAATAAACGTCACATGTTCTATAGGCAAGTCAATCAATCAACAGCCTTTAACAGTCCACTGCTGGACTAGGCCTCTCCTATGAAAGGAGGAATTGGCCTACTATACCACGCTGGCCAATCGGGTTGGTATAGGGTTTGTATCAAGTTTTCCTTCTCTTATAGTGCTGTTCTCTGCATAATATGCTCCCTCTGTCGGCTCTTACGACACCCATGGAATGATATGGGGTGGTGACATTCCGTATTCTTAATCCGTCACCACACGGACAGGAACTATTACAGTAAAAATAATTAAATGTTATAATTAAGTATAATGTATGCGATAAGTGCCTTTGTTAAATTGTGGTAAGTACATTAATGCGTAGTTACTTTATTTATTACGGTAATACATAATATTTGGTATATATAGCTATTTTAATGTTTATCTGAACTAGGCTGTTACACCTGTTTTTCATGAAAAAAAGCTTAAATAATAATAATAAAGGGCTATATTTTTACATAATAATAATCATGAACTGCCAATATTTAATAGAAAGTAGACTTACTATTATGATTTGTTGTAGCTTAGCGTACCTAGGTACTTACACACTATTTTATTACTGTAAGCAAATTCTCTGTATCAGAGTAGGTCATTGTCATTAGGTGTTTTGTAACAACAAGGTGACACTGCTTATAACTTATGCTATATAAATCTAAGGATTTATTTAATTTATTATATAGGAAAGTGCCGAGGAAAGCAAAGAAACTATTTACATAAACATGTTTACCTCGAGGTTTGGTGCAGACTAGATCTTTCCGTATTTTGCCTGATGGGATTGGTGTATAAGGAAGAAGGGTGTGTTGGTGCGTAAAATAAATAATTGGCGCACAGTTACTGCTGGACTGATATAACTCATAAGTGGGAAAAATGAAAGGGCGAAGGGTTGCTACCTTTAAGATAGCTCTTTGAGCCCGTTCTAAAGGCAGTAGGATCGTATGGAAACAGTCTCTTCCCAAAACGCAAAAGAATATCTTCCAAAATATTTAATCTTCTTAATATATAAAATCCTTGCGTTACTGACTGACTGACAGACACGCTACAGCCGAAACTATTGGGCGCAGGAAGCTGAAATTTGGCATGTATGTTCCTTGGGGTCCGGAGGGGTGCACTAAGAAGGGATTTCCCGAAATTCCCACGGGATCGGCCAAAACGGGTAAATTAAATGCAGGCGTAGCTGCTGGTGTCCTCTAGTATTTCATATTATGCCTGAGACTCTTAGGCTTGTGAACTAGGAGTACGAGTTTTACACGGTGACGATGACGATAGACTAGTCGACGGGAACAATTTCCATACATTTTCTTAAAGCGCCCCTAAGGGACAGTAGCGATGGATAGAGTCCGTAGAGGCTATCGTCACCGTGACGATCGAGTGCAAAACTTGTGGTAGATCCTCTTAGGTTTATTTCTTTTTTTGTAATATTGAGCTACTGTATATGAAGCCATTGATAAGAATGGTTTGTGAAAGCCTTTAATTTCATCTGTTCTAGTTCTCCGGCTTATAGGTAACTGAAAATATTTGTCGAAAAAACCCCGGTAACAAAAGTGTCACTTTACCCATTGGCCTATCATCTCTCTCGACAAATATCCCGTAATATTCTACCTACAGCTGCTTACACTGCTTCTTAGTTCGCCACAGTGCAATCGTTTAAATCATAGTTTCGTGATATAGAGCCTGTTAGTATTTCAGGTCTGTCTAGATCCATTTGTCTTTTTAACATCAAGGCATCGGTGGCAGCAATACCTTACGATGCTACTGCGAGAGACCATTTGATGAACCCAACTGAGAAAGAAGTTTAGTGTAAATCACTTCACCCTCAATAATTGCTGCCAATTTTTTTGTGATTTTTACAGCTTGGTAATTCTTGTCATTTTAAGATGTTAATCATCATCATCATATATGTATATGCCATCATCTGTAGGTATATGTTATAATGTAGCTGGGCTCTTAAAGTTCCACAACAGATGTTCTATATCTTAAAATTTTGTGAGTCGACAGAAAATGCTCATCAGCCTGATGAGCATTTTCTGTCGACTTTTAGTTAGTTGGTCGGCCAACTACTGTTAAAACTTAGTTCTTATGTAGGTACCTTCCCTATATGCAATGTGTGCGGCGCACACAGGCGCCAGGGTGACAGGGGCGCCGCGCGCCGAGATATGCGTTAATTATAACACTTATTTTCGAAAAAGGGTGCCAAAAAAGGCGCTTCACAGATTTCGCACACAGGCGCACAGGCACAGTGGCGTAGGAGGGGCAAATAATTTAGGCCGGAATTGTTAGGTAACGACTAAAAAAAAAAAAGAAGGTCATCCGCCCTACGCCACTGCACAGGCGCTTCATAGATTTCGCACACAGGCGCTGCATTGGGTCGGAACGGCCGTGGTGTGGATAGACTCTTATATTTCTTTATCAGAGTAGTCATCCATTTTATTCATAACGACTACACGACTCTATCTTATATAGGCATTCCAACTAGGTATTTATATGTATAAGGTGTAAATTCTTCGCTTATAGTCTTAATAACGACTCACCCGGAGAAATTTTGTCTTGAACCAAAACAGCCCACATACCTAGTAAAATTGACTTTAATTTAATACTAAATATAACGTTCATCATCCTAGTAATAAAATGGATGAGTTTATATGATTAAATGTTAGGCACATTACACAAAATTAACAGAAAAAGACACATATAGCGCCATCTGTTATATGTTATTGTAACTAATAATTACATATATCTATTAATGTTCAATATCAAAAACGGATTTTCATGAAACAAAAACTGAATGATAACGCAAGACACACACTGTGTTTCGACTACATCAGTAATTTAGCATTTTAATGCTATGCTGGTATTCACGACTTTTTAACTTTGTAAACACTACTGCTCTTGTCCTAAAAGTCATAGCAATAGCGTGACCCCATCAAAATCCGTCCACTAGTTTTTGCGTTATAGTGTAACAAACAAACAGACAGACGGACAAAAAATCAAAAATATATTGTATTGTGCTCTACATCGATCGATTGCCCGGCGAAGAAAATTGCAGAACCGAGGTATATCAATTCCATAGATTATAATGAGGGCGCCTAAGAGCGTCGCCTATTACCATATTAGTCTTGAGCTAGCTTGTAAGAGTCTATAAGTTTTAATTCATATTTACTTTTATTATAACATATGGCTAATCAATTAATTAAAGATATAGATGACAGTTTAGTTTTCACGTCTAAAATATGCGATACTGAAAATTGCAGACATTATCTTGCCGATTTCAACAACCCACTAACCATACTAACTCAAAATAGCAGTATATATAAAAAACATAGATAGCCTAGGCGTTTTCTTACAAAGGCTTAATAGCGACTGTGATATAATAATCCTCACGGAAAGTTGGCTTTCAAACAGAAATAAGAACATACTTACTGACATTACCAGGCTATAATGCTTACGACACAAAATTATCTTTAAACCAGAACGATGGCATAGTGGTATACACAAAAAAAGGTTTGCACCTTACTGTCGAAGAGCCACCTATCCAAGAATGCAATTGCCTTATTATTTAAATCGGTTCGCAGATCGCAATAATAGCTATTTACAGGTCTCCTTCCTTTAGAAATTTAGAAGTATTTAATAACGCATTAGATAATATTTTACAGAGCCTATCTTCCATTCCTACATTATTATAATTGGCGACTTAAATATTAATATAAAATCTGAAAATTATGATGCTGGAACCCAAGATTATCTGAACCTTTGTGCATATCATGGGATTTTGCCTACTCACACATTTCCAACACATCAAAGTGGGTCATGTTTAGATCACGTCATGCTCAAAACTAGGCTTCCGTGTTTATCACTTGTTACTAACTCAACAATAACAGACCATTGCGCGATTTTGTTAACGCTTGAATTAATACATTCTAAGCATCTTTCGCGTCCGCGACAAAGGTCAAAACTTAATATGACTAACCTAGAACGTGATTTATGCAATATTGACTTTGGCCCAGTTTACAATTCTGCTGATGCTACCACTTCTATGTCTCATGTTATTAGCAACATGCAAACAGCTATTTTAAGAAACACCAATTTTATTAATTTGAGTAACAAAAATTATAATATTAAACCGTGGATAACACCAGGCCTTATTTAGTGCATCCGGCACCGTGATAGACTACATAAAAGAGCTAAGCAAAACCTAAATAATTTAACGCTACAAACAATCTATAAACGATATATAAACTTCTGCAATAGTATCCTAAGAAGAACAAAAATCAAGTATGACAAATCTCAAATATCAGAAGCTGGAAATAACACTAAGCGACTGTGGAAGTACATTAAGTCTGTAACATATACGTCGAAGCAAAATAAGTGCGATACAAGTTTATTATATACAGATCGTACCCCACTATCTTCCGCTGATAAAGTCAATAGCTTTTTTGCTACCATTGGTATAAATTTGGCTGAACAAATTCAAAGCACATCTAACAATAATCCAAAAAATGCAACTTCTATCTATATTATATACTATTATATACCGGATGAATGTGAAGTAGAACAAATTATCCTATCACTACACAGACATAGCTCAGCAGCAGGGTGGGACGGTATTAGCACTGCAATACTGAAAACCTTTAGGCACATACTGATACCTCCATTAACTCACATTTTTCGAATTTGCCTGTCCGGAGGAATCTTCCCCAAATGCCTCAAAAAGGCAGTAGTAATTCCCATACACAAATCAGGGCAAAAGGATCTGGTAACTAATTACAGGCCAATCTCACTACTACCTTCGATATCTAAAGTACTCGAGAAAATTATAAACAATAGATTAGTTTCATATCTTGAAAATAACTCCCTCTTCTCCCACAAGCAATTCGGCTTCAGACCAAACTTATCCGCAGCAGATGCAGTACACACCTTGACTAATTATATTTCCGAGGAACTTGGGCAAAGTCAACAGGTGATTGGCATCTTTCTAGATCTGGCAAAAGCATTTGACACTGTATCAATCCCACTGCTTCTTAACAAATTGGAGGCCTCAGGAATAAGAGGCACACAGTTAAAACTGTTTAAAGACTACTTACGGGATAGGTATCAATGTGTCAAAATAAACAACGTCATCAGTTCCGAATTACTATTACCCCAATTCGGCATTCTTCAAGGAAGTGTGCTCGGAGGAACACTCTTTCTAGTGTATATAAATGGTCTCTGTAACCTAAACCTACATCATGGCACTATTGTTACGTATGCTGACGACACTGCGCTTTTTTTTCTCAGCAAACACTATTACGGAAGCTCAGAAGTATGCACAACAAGGCTTTAACGTAATAAATAATTGGCTTAAACATAATCTACTAACCTTAAATACTGATAAGACTAAATTCGTTCAAATTTGTATGCGTAATCCCCAAGCACATAATAATTCTTTTCACTTATATGCACATAACTGTTATCTTAACTCAAACAACATTTGCACCTGTCCGGAAATTAATAGCACTACTAATATTAAGTATTTAGGGGTTATATTGGACGAAACCCTTTCCTATAAACAACATATCGCCGCTTTAACGTCTAGGCTACGAAAACTTTTATTTGTATTTAAAAAACTTCGCCTTATTTTAGACCATAACCTCATTATACAGATGTACAATGCATTGTGTCAGTCCATAATCCAAAACTGCATTACCTCGTGGGGAGGTATAGGAAAATCTTTAATGCTCTCTATAGAGCGAGCGCAAAGAGCCCTTCGTAAAGTGGCCACCCGCCGACCTTACCGATTTTCTACAAGCCTTCTGTATGAATCATGCAAAGTGCTAACAGTTCGTCAACTGTTTATATTGTACACTGTACTAAAACAACACACTGCGCTTACGTACAACGCCAACCTTACTAACACCAAGAGACGGAAAGATATTGTCTGTAGTTCTAGCTCTGAATCAAAGTTTGTCTTTTCTCATAGATTTTTCACATTTCTGGGTCCCTATCTTTATAACAAAATAAACAAAGAAACATCTATTTATGACCTAAGTTATGTAAGATCGAAACAATGCGTCTATCAGTATTTACAAACATTGAAATATGATCAGACCGAAGAACTGCTGACTGTGGTCAAATAATTATAGGTTTCATATTAGTTTTAAAATAATTCTAAGTAGGTATATTTTTATTTAGAAACATTACGTTTAATATGTTTATGATAAATATTGTGATGACTTCATAACTCAGATAAATCACTTACTGTAAGTGCCTTTAACGCCTGTGGCACAGGTTTACCCTAGTACAGGCACCTCATTATTTTACCTAAATTACTTTTTAAGAACTGTATGTATATTTTTGTGATGTATGAGAATTAATAAATTTGTATTATATTATTATTATTATTCATACTCATCTTTAATCTTTCTCTTAGCGTTATCCCAGTTTCAGTCTGGGGGCAGCTTTCTAGTCTAACCGGATTTGGCTGAATATTAGCTTTTCCACGGAGCGACTGCCTGTCTGACCTCCGCAACCCGAAGGGATAGCGATATTCCATGGTTTAGACTAGTGTCAGTTTATTTAGAAGGTACTGACGCCCTGTAACGACTGTCAAAGATCTTAATGACAACCGGGACCGACGGCTTAACGTGCTCTCCGTGCAACGCCTTGGCGTCCGGTGTCCGCTTATCTAGACCAGAATCAGCTTATTTAAGGGTACTGACTCCGCGTAGCGACTGTCAAGAACTGTTCACGAGAGCCAAGAGTGATGGTTTAACATGCTCGCCGAGGCACGAGGCGAGCTATAATTAACAATTAAATACCACATAACTTCGAAAAGTCAGTGGTGCGCGCCGTGGATTCGAACTCCCCGCACGGCAGTCTGTTGGTATATCCACTAGGCTATAGTTGCCTGCTTTTTGGTTATTTAGGTTTTTTTAGTTAAATTATGATAGGGAAACTGTCTTTATTAGATGTAATAACATACGGCAATGAATTTTGTCCTAATAAAATTAGTACAATTAGAAGAAAATCATTTTCTTCAAACATCCTCAGATCAAGGTGGGCAAATACTTATGAGCGGTAGTGTATATATTGACCAGCTCTTATAGCAATAGGTATAACAAAAAAAGTTGCATTACAATCCGTCCAGTAGGTAACTTCGGAGATTAGCTTGTACAAACAGACAAACATACAGTTTTTTTTAGATTCTTGCTCTATTCATGTTTCTTAGCCTCCCTGTATATTTTTATGTAAATATACTCAATGTACAGAAATACATTTTTACTGTTTTTTATATATCGTCGGTTCAAAGGTAAAACACACTAAGTGACATTTTGACCCAAAATGAGATTTTACTACTTTTGCTTCTATACAGAGAAAATCTACGATAAGAAAAAATCACTATGTCCGTATTGTGCTCCCTAACAAAACTGTGAAGTGAAAAAAGTCTATATCTCCAAATCCACTGCAATTTATTTGCAGGTAAAACTCATTTGGTACTTAATTAATTTTACCTGAAATCTTCGCTGTAGGGCAGTCTAAAATTATGTTTGGCATAAAAACTCACTATGTCGATAATGAACTTTACTTAGCAACTCTACCGTGACATTTGTTACTTGCGAATTGACGTTTGGTTTGGAGGTTAGGCAGTTATACCATTGCACAGTTTGTTTCGAATTTACATTATTTTTCAAATTAAAAACCGTTTTAATTGTTAAAATGAATGATTATCGAAACAAGATGTGTAAAGATCTCGTCTGCTGCCATACAGGCTCTGTACAGCGGGCTGTCGGTGATTCCTATAGTAAATAGGTGCTTATTAAAGGATCCGTGTCCTGTATAGGCGGCCGCGACTGTCCGAAGTTGTTGCTTGGACAGCCGGAGGACTTGTTTGGCTATCTTACCGTCTACTACAGGAAGAGCCTCCTTAGCCTGCCTGCATGTTTCGTTACCAATCCAGGACTGGTTGTGCTGGGTCCTGGTTCTATTTCTTACCAGGTTGCGATAAAAAACAAAAGGAAGGGGAATCATCAGCTCGGGTCCACCACCTCTAAAGTGGCCCCTCTTCTGGCAAGTACGTCGGCTGCGTCATTCCCTCTTGAGCCACTGTGGCCCTTGATCCATTGCAGTGTTAATTTGTTTAGTTTTCCTACCTCTGTTAGTTTCTGGTGGCATTCTAGTGTGAGTGCCGAGGTGATAGTATGGCTTTTGAGGGCTGAAAGGACAGTCATACTATCTGAGAGGATCATAATGGATCGTTCCCTTACCTCAAGTGCCATGATTGCTGTGGCAGCTAGGATTATGCCAAAATATTCGGCTTGGTAGACCGTGTTATAAGCTCTCAGCGGTGCTGCGATGTTGATGTTTAGGTCGTCGGAGAATAGTCCTGAACCCTTTCCTGTATCTGTCTTAGACCCATCTGTGAAGATCGCGAGCTCGTTGTGGTAACCGTTCCTCCGTGTAGATCCTCGTACAGTTGGATTTTGTATTTCTTGTCGAACACAAATTGTTTCGGTATTCGGTCGCCAATGGCTTGTGTTAGAGGAACTTCTTTGAAGAGTGTATTTAAGTTGCTAGTATGCGGTGTACTGGTTACCTTACCTGAGGTGAGTATGGTTAGATCCTCTGCATAACCTATTATGTAGAAGTATCTCGCGTTGAGTTTGTCTACGAGTTCATTGATGACTAAGTTCCACAATAGCGAGGAGAGTACACCTCCCTGCGGGCACCCCACAGTTATCAATGCCTACCCTTTTGTTGAGCATGTTTTGGATCCACTGTATGAGCATCTGATCCACACCATGCCTGGCTAGGGCGTTGCTTATGCTGGAAAAGTTTGTCTTGTTGAAGGCTCCTTCTATGTCAATGAAAAGATGCTTTTTTGTTGTATAGCAGCTTCTATTAGGTTCACGATCTGATGTAAGGCCGATTCCGTCGATTTCCCTGAGCTGTATGCATGTTGGTTGGCATGTAGGGGTAGGTGCTTAAGTGCCCCACTTCTTAGTTCCCTCTCGCAGAGCCTTGCCAAGGCTTTAAGCATGAAGAAGGTAAGGCTTATTGATCTGAAGGACTTTGCTTTGGTATATTTTGCCTGGTTGTTGGTCTGTTTTGCCTGGTTTTGGTATGAAAATTAGTTTGACTTCCCTCCATCTCTTCGGTACATATCTGAGGGCCAGGCTAGCCCTCATGATTGCCAGAAGTCTTTTACGGACAGGTTTAACCCTCTATTGTAATAACCCTGGAAAGATGCCGTCCAGTCCGGCTGCTTTGAAGGGATGGAAGCTATCGATGGCCCATCGGAGTTTTTCCTCTGTGACCACGGTATTTGCGTATCTCCAATCGTATTCGGTCGCCACTGTTTGTGTAGCGTGTCACGTTATTACCGGGGTGAAGACGCAGCCTGGGAAGTGTGTTTCGAGTAGGACGCGTCTTGTCTCCTCCTCCGATGTGGTGTATGTGTTATCCGGTTTACGGAGAGTACCTGGTGCAACCGTTGGTTGCTGAGCCAGTAATTTCCTTACCCGGTTTGCTTGTTGGCAAGATTCAATACTCCCACAGAATTTCCTCCATCCTATGGTACGTCTGAATCTGAGGCATTTCTTGTAGCTTGATTTGGCCGCTTTATAAGCGTCCCAATCTTCGTATGCGCTTGTGTTCATTGCCCTGTTTAAAGCCGTTAAGGTATACGGATTTCTTTGATTTACAGTTTTTAGCATCATCTAAAAAAAATAGAAATAAAGACAAAGACGGCAATACAATCTCATTATTGAAGATCTTATCTATAAAGGTTTAAAAAGGGTCACCAGAGATACTGTTTTGTCGGTATGATCATTCTTCGGAATACAAGAATGTAAACATAGTTGGTAGAGGTCGCAGAAGAACAGCTGCAACTCCACCTTTGAAATCTGCCTATTCTGACCCACTGCTAATATCTAATGCAAAGAAAGCAGACTTGGTTAAACTTGTGAATGCTGGTCACATACCAGAGGAACTTCATCCATGGTATTAGAGCTTACCTGCAATCGAACTTAGTGGACCGGAGCGGGCCGGACCTGAACTCAGATTCATAACAAAATGCAAGATATTAACTATTAGTCAATATATTTCTTTATGATTTAAAACAAAGTTTTTCATTAAATCCACTATTTTACCCAAAAACAAAAAGGAAAAAATCATTAAGTACATTTTTCTTATTTACATACAAACTAATAGATTTTAGACAAAAATATAATAATACTATTATAAAATACATACCATTACATGTTCACAGAATGTTTCAGTACATAATATCGTTCTTCTGATTTTACAGACTAAAAAAACGCGATATCTTAATTATCTCCATTAGTCAATTATGCCACAAAATGAGTTTTACCTTTGAACCGACGATATATAGATATAGATAGTATAGACCTTGCTTTTGTTCTAATCAAGGGCTCCGCCGAATATTTGATTATCCAACAGAGTTCAATCTCTAAAAACGTTTGAAAACAGTGTTATAGAGTAGGTATAATAGCTTAGATTACAAGCTTAGATTTGACTGCACGGTTGGCGTAGTGGTTTAAGCGGCTGCCGAGGCAGCCCAGTGTCAAGCGACGAGACACTTGACAAAACAACGCTCTGTGTGATACATAAACTGTTGTTTCGAGTCTGGGTGTTCATTGTGTCCGTTAGTTGTATGTTTGTACAGTCCCCCGCGACACAGCATGTAGTCCTAGTGCGGGAGTTGTCTTCAAAAAAAAGATAAAGAAAATGAAAGAAAATTAGGTTCCTGATGTAAAATTATATGTCTGAAGCAGGATAAGCCAAGCCTGTGTTTCAGGCAAAGAGCTAGTTACCTAAAATAAATATTCTCTATTTTAGTACATTACTTATTTATTAATTATCTTTGGACATCCCACTGGCGTATCTAAGGGTTTTTTTTTAAGGGTGGGCGTGTGTCTTCATAAAACACTGGTGTGAAGTTTCTCAGGTTTCTAAACTAGAATGCTATCAAAAGTCTGGTGTGGGCACTAGATGATACTGGGGTGGTCATAGACCACCCCCACTATATACGCCTATCCATCTACAAACAGATAAATAGATAGGTACGTCACAATCCAGGAGATCGTTGAATGCAATAAGTATACACACGCGGTGCAAGCGAGTTGGCTCTGGCAACAGTGCGGCATGTAGATACTGCAAACAACTTATTGCTTTCTACTGTGGTGGTAATTCTCAGTTGTATAGAGCTAAGAGAGCTGACAGTGACGTGGCGGTAAGGGCTTAGGTACCACCAGGTGATTCGCCTGCTCGTTTGCCGCCCATTACATTGAAAATATATATCGAAGCGTCCCTTCCAGCCTTAGTTTTAAAACATTTAAACATTACTCACAGATATCACTCCACAGAAATTGATCTAAGTAGGTTAATTTCTGTGTGCCGCAGTCTGCACAAATTAGGGTGTCAATATCGCCCATGAGATACTGCACGGTTGGCGTAGTGGTTTAAGCGGCCGCCTCGTCGCTTCACACTGCGCCGAGTGTTGTGGGTTCGATTCCCACACGAGACAACACTTTGTGTGACTCATAAATTGTTGTTTCGAGTCTGGGTGTTAATTGTCCTGGTTAGATGTATGTTTGTAAAGTCCCCGCGACACAGGATTTAATCCTAATGCGGGAGTTGTCTTTTAAAAAAAACAAAAAACAATGGTTTCTTACATCAAGTGGAATGTGCCCAATTCGAAGTCAGACTTTAAACTATGGCTCTTAAACCTTAGGAGGCTGTCCATTTTGTATTAATTTGTGCTAGAAACATAATTATGTATCCACCTACCTAATAATTTACCTACTAAACCGAATACAATACAATACTTAAAATCAAAAATGTCGTGCTGTAACAAAAGCGTTAAATAGGTATCCTATAATGATGTTTCTACCGGCGAGATCATTATCATTGTGCCAATTCATTCCACTACCACTGTCGCCATAATCATGCTAGTTTTAGCGCAGTTTTAAACCAAAAACATAGTAACAGCAACAGCTAAGATTTCATTTTCATATAATTTTGAAATTCCCGCCAGTTGATATTTGATGTTTATTACGCCTGTGTTGCCAGTTCATAAACTAATTTATAAACATTAAAATATTATAATATTTTTTTAAGCAATTGTATAATCAAAATGAAATTATGTAAATGGTTATTTGTGTCAACAATGAAGTAACTATACCATAATAAGACTTTACGCTCAATCCTGTCAAACGTTAACCTGGCGTTAGCATAATCAATAGTATAAAGCCATAATCGAGTTTTAGGTAATTCAAAGAGATGGCGCTCTCAGTATCTTAGCTTATAAGGCAACTACAGCACACATGCAAAGGCAGTAATCACATGAAAGTTCCTTGCAGTTCACGTGTGTTTTATATCGTAGCATTCAAGGTCTATATTTCAGTATTCACTCGAAATTGAAATTCTTTTGTCGTTTTGTAGGCCACGGTCTACTATACGTTACATGGTTCGCAAGTATTCGAGCTTGTAGGTGTGAGTGTGTGCGGCAGTGCGGCAGCAAGTAGCTGTCAAAAAGGACTGAATGGAAAACGAGTGCAATATTTCTTGTAAAATGAATTTCAATACGCTAATTTGTTAGATTAAAGTTATGTTTACGTATCCGTATGAACTAAAATTATCTTGTTGTATAACAAGTAGTACTTACGATAAATTCCGACACCATGGTTCAATGTCATCCACCGTTGGAGCTGGAGGAATTACCAAAAGAAGACGAAGAAAGACTAGAAACATTGTTTTCTAAATTAGACAACGATGGAAATGGGAAGATTGACATCCATGACCTATCCGTGGCGCTCAAGGAGTTGGCTCCACACATTAACCGGAGTTATGCAGAGGTTAGAATGTAGACATTTTCTAATTGTGCTCCAACTAACGGTTTCGCCTTCCGACGATACGCTCGTTTACCTGCCGACACGTAAGCCACGATGTGCTCGATATACGATGTTAATTTTATTGCAAACTTTTTTTAGTATTACTAGACTTTATGGTCCACACTGCCTGACATTTAAATCGCCATAAAATCTTCTTTACTTCCCATATTTTTTTCATAGTAGTGTTCCATATTCAAACTGACACACAGTGTCATAAAAAATTAACTGATACTGAAATAGGTAGGTACATAAACTAAAAAAGGAAGTTAGAATATTTAACAATTATCCATTTCATTTCCATGCCAGTTTCCAACAATGTATTCAAATGATTGGCATAACTAAGTTGTATAACCAGCATAGATATGAGATTATAAGCTAAAGGCCTAATAAACTTTAAAACAAACATATACAATAAAAATATCTTATAGATGATAAAGTAGTAGAATAGTTAGATAAATCACTGATATTGTATCTCATGTCAATATTTATGTAGTCTGATGACATTAGATAAAGATATCTTAAACTTAGATTTATGATAAATTATGTAAATCTGGCTTCAGTCACCATGATCTATGCATTTAAATAACAATGTTTCATTCACATTTAAATAACACAAGGTAATTCTAAAAAAATATCTTGGTATTCCTATTATTCTTCAAGCATAAGGTACCTACATTTTGTAGGTTAGACCACCATGCACACAAGTATTCCAATAGGAATGGTCCTTAGGGCATGGGTTCCACAACAAAAAAAATCATAAGTAATTAGAAGCATTGCAATTTTCACACATAGTTATAATTACACACTACATTTGGCATGCTTGGAGTATTTTCATGCGATGGCTAATTAAACAATTAACTAATTTGAAATTTCAATGTTAATAATATTCTACCACATACACACATCACCATCTAGTCCCAAACTAAGCAGAGCTTGTACTATGGGTATTAGATAATGGATCATCATCATCATCAGCCTTTAACAGTCCACTTCTGGACCATGCCTCTCCTTTGAAAGGAGGAATTGGCCTACTATACCACGCTGGCCAAACGGGTTGGTATAGGGTTTGTATCAAGTTTTCCTTCTCTTACAGTGCTGTTCTCTGCATAATATGCTCCCTCTGTCGGCTCTTATGACACCCATGGGATGATATGGGGGAGGGTGACATTCCATATTCTTAATCCGTCACCACACGGAAAATATACATACATAGACTCACGCCTGTTTCCCGGAGGGATAGGCAGAGACTACGGAGCGCCATTTGCAACGATCTTGACATATCTCTCTTGCTTCATTCACTCCCATCAGATTCCTCATGCATGCTCTTCTGTTCAGGGTGCTTCTAACCTGTCCTGTTTTTAGGATGTCTCCAATCTGGTCAGAGAATGTCCGCCTAGGTCTTCCCCTTCGTCCTGTCCCTTCCACACTTGCCTTATACATCTGCTTGGTCAGTCTTTCGTCATCCATCCTCTCCACGTGTCCAAACCATCTTAGCATACCTTTCTTGATGCTTGTCACTACATCTTCTTTTACCCCACAACACTCTCTTATCACACAATTCTTTACCCTGTCAGTCAAAGAAACACCACACATACTTCGCAGTGCTCTAATTTCTATTCTACTTTCATGACTCTTCTGCCATACCCAACTATCACTACCATACATAAGAGTAGGTACTAACATCCCTCTATGGACAGCCAAACATGCCTTTTTGGACACGTTTTGGCTATTCATAAACGCCATCAGAGCTCCATTCACTCTATTACCTGCATTAACTCTTCTTTCAATATCTTCTACATTCTTACCATGTCTTGTAAACAGCGCACCTAAATATACAAACTCATTCACTTGCTCCACTCGCTGTCCATCGATCATAACATTACAAGCCGTAACGCATTCCTCCTTTTCAAAAACCATTACTTTCGTTTTACTTACATTTACTTTCATTCCTTTCCTCTCTAACGCACCATGCATGATTGTTACCATCTCCTGCAACTCCTCCGCAGAAGACGCAAGTATAACCTGATCATCAGCATAAAGGAGGCATTTGACAAGTAACTCATTCATCCTTAATCCACAGGCACTATTTTTCAAATCTTGCAAACAACTGTCCATGAAGAGGTTGAAAAGCCACGGCGACGCTACACATCCCTGTCTAACACATGTCTTGATGGTAAACCAATCCGTGTACGACCCATTTATCCTCACACGAGCTCTAGAATCTTCATAAAGGGATTTCAGAGCTCGTATGAGGCTGCTGTTCACCCCATACATCGACAGTATCGACCACATTTCATTCCTCACCACTTTATCGTAAGCCTTTTCCAAATCCACGAATGCGCAATAGACTTTTTGACCTTTTGACCTTTTGGCCAAGAATTAAAATATAGATAATGGATAAACATACATAAATACTTTTTTTTTGTAAATACATACATATTATACACAGAAACACCCAGACCAAGACAAACATCCATGTTCATGCACACAAATGTTTGACTTGAGCGGGAATCGAACCCGCAACCATCGGCGTAGCAGTCGCTTACACTCCCGCTGCGCCAACCGGTCGTCATAAAATAATGAATATCTTATTCGATTTTTACCCGCACTAGAAAGTTAAAAGCAAAGATAATTTCTGCATCAGACTATTCATTATCACTCAATTTACATGTGAATATACAAATATTAACCTTTCGTATGCTTAAGAGCAGATCTGCACGAGACACAATAGATTTATAATTATGTCTGGTAATCCAGCATACAAGAGGTTAAACAAAGAGACAATTCAATTTGTATAATTCGAGTAAATATGACAAGAGACAAAATTTATTTGTTCACTAGCCAAGCCTGGTGTTACACAGGATTTATTTAGGGCTAATGTTCCTCTCCCCTGGCTCAGAGGGTAATGTTATATAGCTTATAGCCTTTCTCAACTAATGGGGTATCAGGATTTAAAGACTTTATTTCTCATAAAAACATAAAGTTCACTTATAATGAGATACAGAGTTACTAAAATTTAACAACATTTCTTCCTCTGGGCCTAGACTAAGTAATAAATATAAATATCAAATTTTCTTAACATAATCTAAAAGTTTCATTATGTATACGCATATATTATCACACTCTTTAATAGTATTTGACAGGTTATTGTACAGTTGTGCTCCTTAGTATAATATAATTTTCTTACTGTATGTGTATCTGTGTGTTAGTACGTGGATGAATTAATTGAATTTTGTTTTTATTCCTCAAACTTCTTGTAGTGACTTTCATTGGCAATTCTATGTTTGACTGAATGGAATTTGACATAATTTTCTTAACTAATATGCATGTACAGTATGTGTATAATTGTCTTATATTTAATAAACCCGTTTTTTCAAATATTTCTTTTGTCGGCATTAGGTAATTGTAGTGGAAAAGAACTTGAATTTATTATTTTATTTTGTGTCCTTTATAATATATCTCGTACCATACATATCTGTATATATAAAATCCTTGCGTTACTGACTGACTGACAGACAAGCTACAGCCGAAGCTATTAGACGTAGGAAGCTGAAATTTGACATGTATGTTCCTTGGGGACCGTAGGGGTGCACTAAGAAGGGATTTCCCGAAATTCCCACGGAATCGGGCAAAACGGATAAATTAAAATACTTAATATGCGGGCGTAGCTGCAGGCGTCCTCTAGTCTTACATAAAAAGAATAGTTCAAATCGGATCAGTTGTTTCTGAGACTAGCGTGTTGAAACAAACTCTTCTGCGTTATTATATTAGTGTAGATTGTCAATTTTCACAACTTGTCCTGTTGTTAATGCTTATTAGTCCTATTATAATATGAAGTCCTATTATAAGAAGTCAATAGTTACAGTCACTATCTTCACTATACTATTAATTTCTAATCTTTTGGCATAATATACATACATATCTAAAAATTGATATACTTTCCAATAATTTAGCACTTAATGGGTTTCTCTAATGAGTACTTAATTAAACACCACCTGCAATCAAGGTTTGAGAATCATATGCTGATCACAGCATACATTATACATGTAATCCATTTCATATACCTATGTTGCTTGCATGCCAAAACTTTGCAGAAGTGTTTTCACCTCTGTTTTCAAATAAGTATTTGATTGAGGCCTGGTACATTAAAATAATATGAACTACACAATATTAAACAAGTCTAGTGCTATCCTGGTCGCAATCTAAGATTTTTGTTAAGAGAAACATAGTTTCATAGATTTTCCTTTCCATTAGTAGCAGATTTGATCAAATACATTTTTTCTATAGAGTAAGTGTCAGAACAAGAATCGTTAGGCCATATAAATAAATAAAAATAAAAAAGCCTTTATTATTCCATTGGCATGTACATTCATAATATATGAATAGTAAAGGGTGACATTATTAGTCTAATATATAATTATGCCATCTGGACCCCTCTTCGGGTGAAGGCCTCCTCCAGAGATTGCCACTTGTCGCGATTCTTAGCGAGATTTGACCAATTTCGTGTTCTGATGGTCTCTATCTCGTCCTTCCACGTTGCTTTTGGTCTAACTCTGCTTCTGTGCCCATGAGGTCCTCTCCACATAGTGACAGTCTTCGTCCTCCTGTTGTCAGTGTAGCGTGCCACATGGCCTGCCCACTTCCACTTCAGACGCCGTGCGAAGGACAAGACATCTATCACGCCAGTCTGCTTTCTTATTGTCCTGTGGCAGACTGTCCTTTAATTTTACTTTTAGTGAGCTACGTTCCAAGGCTCTTTGTCATGATGTTAGCTTTCTGTTGGTTGTTGAATCAAACATCCAAATTTGACAGCCATATGTGAGACAGGGTAAGAGGCATGAATCCATTACTTTCTGTTTTAAATTTAAGTCCGTGTTAGACTTCATAACTTCTTTATAACCCCAGAACTTTTTCCATGTGATCGATATACACCTGTCTATTTCTTCTATGTTGTTACTTTTGCGGAAGGATACCTGTTTGCCCAAGTAGATATATTCATTAACATAATCTATGATGTTGTTATTTATTTGGATCGGAGTTCTGTGGTGGTTAGACATGATCTTCGTTTTTGAGATGTTCATTTCCAGGCCAACGTTAGTGCTTACGTTATCCAGTTCTGACATCATGGCTCTCTGAGAACAGCACAATATTGTCTGTGAAGCATAGATGGTGAAGACGCTCATTGTCGATTTTCAATCCCTTTTTATCCCAAGCCAGATTTTTCATAGTGTTTTGAAGAACAGATATGAATATTTTAGGTGACAGGGGATCGCCCTGTCTAACTCCTCTGTTTATTTCTATTTTTTGTCCTGGGCTATCTAGTTTGATTTTGCTAGTGCTGATTTCGTACATGTATTTAATTATTCTGATATATTTGTTGCTTACATTTTGTTCATAGAGGGCTTTCCAGATGCTTTGATGAGATATAGAATCGAATGCCTTCTTATAGTCGATGAAAGCGAGATATAATGGCCTGCGAAATTCGTAATATTTTTCGATTATTTGTTCCAGTGCTTGTATGTGGTCAGTGGTGCTGAACGATTTTCTAAACCCTGCTTGCTCTCTTGGTTGATGTTTTTCTATGTCGTTGTTACTTAATTCTTTCCAATTGACAGCTAGCAAACAGTTTGTACAAACATGGCATTATACTTATGGGTCTGTAATTCCTTACGTCTGTTGGGTCTCCTTTCTTGTACAACAGTATTATTTCTGATTCTGTCCATGTCTTTGGCACTTTTTCTTCATCAAGGATTTCGTTAAATAGTATCGTTAGGGGCTCAAGGATCACTGTTTTAGCTAATTTTATGGCTTCATTTGATATTCCGTCGGTGCCGGGACTTTAAGCCATGCCTGCATGGAAACACCGACATCAGAGCTGGCCAGACACTCACACTAAACAATAATAATAACATAACATATGTTCACGCCTTTTTATCTCCGAACGGGGTAGGCAGAGAGGTGTATTACACACCCACACTTCGCCAGATATGTTTCGGTCCCAACATAATAGGAGGCGAGCCTATTGCCATCTACCAGGCACATTGTTAAAGTGCAGTGAAAGCGATAATTAATATTTTAATACACACAACTTCGAAAAGTCATAGGTGTGTGCCCAGGGTAACTGGGGATCGAACCCGAGACCATCGTCTCGGCAGTCCGTTACGTACACATAGCATATTTTATCTGATCCCACATCTTGAAAGGGTTAAAGCTGTAACTGAAACTTATCAAACCTAAAATCATGATGATACTGCTGATAAAACACATAATAGAGTAATTAAAATTAAACTGTACATCCTGCCTCAATATGACATTGTTCTAGTTACTATTACATATGGTAATAAACACTTCATGTTAATGTTCTATGCAAAATGTTATAGCAACACTATTTTATACACAAATATTTTGTACATAGTCTTAAAGGGCATTATGAATATTATATGGGAAAGGAGAAGAGATTTTCTAAAATTTCCATGGGATTGGCTGAAAATGTATTTGGAATAAATGTGTTTTGAGACTTAATTCAGTCTTTTCTAATTTGTATTATATGTATGTGTGTTCAGGATTACTTTAAACTAAGCATTATACTTTTTATGTTTTAAACTAACATCATGGAGTTAGACCACTTAGACCACACATCACATAGTTAAAACCCAGCACATTTTGCACAAGAATGACTTTACTTATAACATAATACACATAGGCATGCTTAAAATGTAGCAAGTGTCATACAAAATAACAATACTATGCTAAAATGTAGCATCTATGGTACAAAATATCAGTATAATATATTATATAGTCTAAGGTATAAGCAACAAACAGAAATAATAGGACATAATGTCAAATCTCTGACTGCCTCGTTGGTCTCGCGGCATAAATGTGCGCGTGGGATTGGGAGGTCTCGGGTTCGATTCCCGGGTCGGGCAGTGTTACTGGGTTTTTCCGATTTTGTCAGTAGCAGCACGGAGTCTGGTAATGTGCCCGGTACGGCAATAGGCTCGCCCCCTATTACGTGGGACCTAAGAATTCATGGCGAAATGTGGGTGTAATATTACACCTCTGCCTACCCCTTCGGGGATACAGGCGTGAGTCTATAAATAAATAAATAAAAATGTCAAATCATTAAACCCACCATGGCACGGTAATACAGTAACCATACTACAAAGAACTTCAAACACATGCTGCGATAGTCGTCTTGTACGCTCGGTCAGTGTGCAATATTTTTATTTATTTATTTTATTTATTGAATAATCCTCATCAACTATCATTACAGGCTTTAAGCCTAATACAATAGTGTGGCATGTATACATATTATTTTACTAACTACTACTCTAACATACAATTATAACTAACAATATTCATTAAAATCCTTGCGACTTCACTCACATTACTAAAAAATACATCAGTTCTTTCATGTAACTTATTAATAATGTGGATGGTATGCACAAGTGGTGTTTTAGCCATAAGATGAGTTCTGGCTCCCGGTATAGCTAACAGTAGCGGTCGTCGCCGCCTCGACACGTATCTGTCCGGAACACAAAGTTGTAAATGTTCCAACACTCTCGGATTATATGTATGTAATATGTAACAGTGGCTACTCATTAGTAATTACAATGCTGCATTTACATACAATATATTTCAAGACTGTCGTTCATAGTGTTTGAACGCTTAAAGCATGTGCATTGTTCTTTCTACACCATAGCAACGCTTTTCCTGCAGTTTTATTATAACACTAGCTTTTGCCCGCGGTGAAAACCCGCGTCCTGAGGGAACTACTTCGCGTACCCGGTTAATTTATACCCTTAGTTACTCCTTGGTACATCAGCTATCCGCCAGTGAACGTACCGTCAAAATCGGTTCAGCCGTTCCAGAGATTAGCGAGAACAAACAGACAGACAAAAATTGTAAAAAATGTCATATCGATATGTACACACATCCATATGCATTCAGTAAAAAGCGATTCACTTAAAATGGAAACTGTCATTCGACCTGCATGAATTTTAAATATTGGTGTGGAGACCAATTAATAATTTAATCATATGCATTTGAGATCATTGCCTGAATGCGGAATTAGTTTTCAATTAGTATTACCAGTGAATATGTTAACTAAAGTGTACCATCATAATTTTTCTAGCATTGCACTTTTGCATCCAAGACTTTCAGAATGAAGCTAAGATTCTGCTCTCTCATCTTACCAGGTATGACAGAATATTAAACTGAAGTGGATATTCAACTGAAATAGATATTTATATTGATAGATAAAATGAAACATTGACTTTTAAAATATTTTTTATAGATTCACGCCTGTATCCCCGAAGGGGTAGGCAGAGGTAATATTACACTCACATTTCGCCATGAATTTTTAGGTCCCACGTTATAGGGGCGAGCCTATTGCCGTACCGGGCAGTTTACCAGACTCCGTGCTGCTACTGAGAATTTCCTAACGGAAAAACCCAATAACACTGCCTAGACCAACGAAGCAGTCAGTCTCAAGTTTTATATACCTACATAATTATATGATTCTTTGTGAAACTACCCACATACTTTGTAATTGGCTTTTTGTATAGTTTGACTGTGGGTGGCACCAGTCAGATCTTTATAAAAACTAGACGACGCCAGCAGCTACGCCTGCAATATTTTTTAATTTACCCGTTTTGGCCGATCCCGTGGGAATTTCGGGAAATCCCTTCTTAGTGCACCCCTACGGTCCCCAAGGAACATACATGCCAAATTTCAGCTTCCTGCGCCCAATAGTTTCGGCTGTAGCGTGTCTGTCAGTCAGTCAGTAACGCAAGGATTTTATATATTAAGATAGTCTAGAAGTACAACGATTTTAGTCTGAAACCAAATCAGTTTAATTTCTTGGGGAATTTAAGTGCTTTGTGACGGACATGATTTCAAAAGTAGTATTCCAAAGATAGAATCACCAGTCTCATTTCACTACATATTTAAATAGAAGCCCCTAGCAGGCTATTAATAGTGGCCAGTATCTAACAGGTATGCTATAATAGGCTGATTGATTGATTTTCACATACTATATGTAGATGTACTATATATGTAGATGTACTATATATGTAGACTGCCTCGTTGGCCTCGGCGCATAAATGTGCGCGTGGGATTGGGAGGTCTCGGGTTCGATTCCCGGGTCGAGCAAAGTGTTATTGGGTTTTCCGTTAGGAAATTCTCAGTAGCAGCACGGAGTCTGGTAAAGTGCCCGGTACGGCAATAGGCTCGCCCCCTATTACGTGGGACCTAAAAATTCATGGCGCAATGTTGGTGTAATATTACACCTCTGCCTACCCCTTCGAGGATACAGGCGTGAGTCTATAAATAAATAAATAATATGTAGATGTGTTTACATAGTGAAGCTGTGTCGAGATACCCACATTTAATTTTAGACCTTTGTTTCGCTTGTCGCATACGAATGTCGGTCGGTTATTCGAAACTTCTTTGATAATGTGCTCTTAGTTACGTAATGTTAGTTATTGATGTGGTTTTAATGTTTGTACAGTACTTAATATAATGTCCCTTCTGTAATATGAAGAGCCAATTATTAATGAGTATAGCACCTTGCGGTTATACTTTTAGTTTAATATTTATGCATGTGACAGGTGTGAAGACACATTTTGTTGTTTGTCCTATACAGTAATAATAATCAATTATAATTTATAAACTGACTTCCATACTTCGAAAGGGAATAGAAGTGCAGCATGTCCTTCAAATAAAAAAATGCGAGGTGACAAACGTAAAAGCCCTCCATTTTGAAGTCGATTAAAGATACAACCGAAAAGAAAACCTCTTTTTGTCTGAGGGTGGTCCATATGTAGGGAGTAGATCTTCGCCGGACGCAGAAATGGTCCTTGGCGATGGAATATGCTTTCCTTCTGTTATAAAGCACATATACCATTAATAAATACGCGACTAATTTGCGAAATACGGTATTGAAAAATATCAAATATCTTAATATATAAAATCCTTGCGTTACTGACTGACTGACAGACACGCTACAGCCGAAACTATTGGGCGCAGGAAGCTGAAATTTGGCATGTATGTTCCTTGGGGACCGTAGGGGTGCACTAAGAAGGGATTTCCCGAAATTCCCACTGGATCAGCCAAAACGGGTAAATTAAAAAAAAATGCAGGCGTAGCTGCTGGCGTCCTCTAGTAATTTATAAATATCAAAATATACAATCATAACTCTCATACTCAGAACAACATTTTTGGTCACAATGTTTTGTTCCGTATAGGGGTCGAAACTACAGCACTCAGCGCAGACGAGCGCAAATCAAACGCCTCAAGACCAATATACAACAACGTTAAACCGTCAGATAGCTGTTTTATGTGTTTGACTTTGCTAATCTTTGCGCGCCATTTCAGCGCACGGCACTGTAATATAAATGTATGTATTGTACACATACTCACGTAGCGAAGTGAAATGTGAAAGTTCTCTCACTAAACAAACATTTATCATTGACTTGTGAATTCAATCATGAAGAAACAAAGCTATTAAGTATGTCGTCTTATAGTAAAACACAAACTTCCGCCGCGGCCCAGCCCGCGTAGAAGAAGCCCGCGGCTCAACCTTACTCAGAAAACAACATCAATTATTGGTGTAGCCAAAGAGAAAATTGGTACCTACGCTATATTTCCCTCGACTTTTCGGCGTGGATTACGCCAGCCGTAGTCAAATGGTGACAAGATGGTTTATTTCTAGATATATCTGTATTGAATTTAGTTAACTTAGCTAAAGAAACGTTATCTTTCTTGCCCTTTCTTTCTTTTCAATTTAAGAGCTTTGCTCTTGTCGGTGGAGTATACGACATATAATATGTAAGTCGATCTTCGGCCCATGTATAGCCCATGTCCCTAAAATTCGTTAGAACTAATGTCGAATAAAAATAACTGTATTCGATATCTAATAATATCTCTTTGTATTGAGGCCTATTAAGTGCCGACAGTGGACCAACTAGCTGTCAGTAAGAACCTAGGGACTTGATTTTTAACAGTTTATAAAGTAAACCAGACCCACAATAACCTCATTGGCGCTCCCAATATTCTATCTAGCGATGGATTTTGATACTAGAGATAGATAATTGACATGGATCTTATCTCTAGTAGCTAGAATACAGAAAGCTGGCGTTAGGTATTAGTCTGATAAAAGTTGAAACTTTCAAGAGAATAATTTACCTAGGTAGCGTTTTCAACTGTTATACTACTCTGCCAAGAAAGTACCGGGAAAAGATCAATAATACACAAACTGTTTGTTATTCATCCAAATTTATTTTATCACCTTCAAAGTATGCTCATTCAGAAACGATACACTTACGACAGCGAATAATCCAATCATCCAAAAAAATTTTAAACGCTGTTTCTGGAATTGAGTTCAGTTCTCGCCGTGAATTCTCCTTTATGTCTTCTACCGATTGAAAACGGGTGCCACGAATTGGTAATTTCAGTTTAGGAAAAAGAAAGAAGTCAAGTGCAGCCATATCTGGTGAATATGGTGCTTGCTCGATGGTATTTGTTGAGTGTTTGGTCAAAAATTAGTTCACAAAGGCGAAGGCGCATTATCGTGGTACAATATATTTCATACCCAAATGATTAATTAAAATGGTACGGATCGACTTGTGGGATACAGCAAGTTCGGCGGCTATCTCTCTCAAAGTTGAATGAGGATTTTCAGTCACTGTTTCCTTCACTTTTGCGATGTTAACTTCAGTTGCAGACGTCGATGGCCTACTAGAGCGAGGCAAATCTTCCATCACATCTCGACCGCTCTTGGACGCTTTGTATCACCCATAAGCACAAGTTTTTGATAAAGTCGATTCATCGTAACCCTTCTGTAACATTTTCATTGACTCTGAACACGCAATTCCATTGGCGATGCAAAATTTAAGACAAACTCTTTGTTCGATGTTTTTGTCCATTATGAAATTCGCAATACACACTAGATATAATTTAACTAACTAAAAACAGCACTGTATTTAACATTAATAACAGATGCAACTCAAACTCCGCGCCAAAATAGAAAACAGTTGAGCCAATCTAACAACAACAAAAACAAACAACAATTTGAATTTGGAACCATAAACAAATTTTATTATCCTTAAAGTAAGGATACTAAATAATCCATACCCGATACTTTTTTGACAGAATGTATTACAAAATATACATGGGTTTATCCATGTATGCAATTTAGAACAATGTGCATGTTTAGTTGCGTGATTATTGAATGCATGTAGCGATTTTTGTTTGAGGCATAGTTGCCATGGTGTAGCCAATTATAAGTCCCCATTTGCCTTAAAATTAAATACATCTTGTTCTCTTGGATACAGGGCATTGGCACTCTTAATTAATTTGGCCACTGTTGCTAACTCGAGATAAAGATTTTCAATGTTCAGCGTTTTCAAAGAATTCATCTCAATAAATAATCTATAGCTTGTTGCATAGCAATCCCGTAGAAAACAGGTACTCAATAGAGAAGTTTCCTGCAAGTGAAATAAATTATACAAGTATTTTTATCTAGTGAAACATGTCAAAATAATAGTAGTTTCATTCATCAATTAATGTTAAAACTTTATTTAACATTTTTATCGTCAATTTATTGATAATAACTTAATAAGTATTCTACTTGACAGCAAAACACTATGACGTCACTACGTCATATTTCATACAAAACCCTTGGCAAAGGTCGTTTTTGACATTTCATTAAAAGTACTTGATTTGACTAGTTAGTTGGAAACAACCCTATTTCGTCTCCCTAAGGTTTTAGTATGGATTCCTATTCTAGCGTACTTCGCGTTCTACTTTCTTCAATTGAAGGCATTGATTGAAGGATCTCTTTACCTAGCCTGTTTCTTAGTACAGTTACGATCGGTCAACAATAAATCTCGTTATTTCTCCTTCTTAAACAAATCATTGGGTTCCCTTGAGTATATGTAGGTATATTAGTCGTTGGTTGTAGTAATCGTAGGTCTCCGACAAATATACCTACACTCCAGCCGGGCGTTTTTTATAATTGTTTTTATTTTGTTGTGATTTAACAAGCGTATAAACATCAGCTCATATAAAAATGTATACATAATATTCATTATAGTCACATCTGTCAATAGATTTGAAATGTTTACTGTGTTTTATGGATTGATGTTTTCGCCATTTTGTTTAAGTTAAGTGAGAAGTTAAAGAACCTTCTTAATACTGTACAAATGTTTACAATTCAACTATAAAAGACTCGCTTATAATCGATACTAATATAAAAAATCTAAAAAGATTGAATTTTATAATGAGCTTATGTCTGCAGCTACCAGACGGCTCACAAAAAAAAATATTGGAGCTGCACAAAATGAAAAAGAAGATGAAAGGGGGGTATAACCATGGGAGGTAGACGCAATACGAGGGTTCAGTGGCCGAGGTGGGATGAAACCGTGGGACAGTGAAGGCTACCTATCTATTTATAACTACTTATTATAAAATGAAGTCGCCGTTTCGTCCTGTCTGTGTTTATGCAAGTGATAAACTCAAAAACTTGCAACGGAGTTTTTGTACGGTTTTCACCAAAAGATAGTGTGATTGTGGAAGGCTTTGGTGTATGATTCACGTAGGCGGAGCCGCGTGCAATGACTAATTCCGTATGAATATATACCTGCGTTACTGACTGGTTGATATACAACGCACACTGCACAGCCAAATCTATTGCGCGCAGGAAGCTGAAAGGAGAATGACCAAATTTGTATGGAAGATGGCCTAAGTTTGCTTCTCGATGATTTGACTAGTAAAATATAGTAAATATACACCTAATTAAATTAGGAAAAAATGAATACAATATTCGGCGGCAGTTCTTAGCTATCGGACATTAAATATTTCAAATATTTTGAGGTTAAGTATTGTGATAGTTTCATGATTTAATCATATAAATAGTAGTAAATTAGTTAATTATCGCCCGTGCTTGGAAGAGTACTTACGTTAAGCCGTCAGTCCCAGTTGTCATGAAGATCTTTCACCATCGCACGTCGTTACGGGGAGTCAGTACCCTCAAATAAACCGATACTTACTGGTCTAAACCATACAATATCGCTTTTCTTTTGGGTTATGGCGGTCCGACTATGGAAAAGCTAATATTCTGTCATATCTGGTTAGATTAGTAAGCGGACCGAAGGCGTTGAAGTCTTGGATGCAACCGACATAACACTAGGACGGTGATGATATGATTTAATCATATTACCGGAATTTATTAGAAGCCTCTATGTATATTATACAATATAGAAAATAGTTGTAAAAAGAAGTGGAGCTACGAAACAAACGCTTGTACATTATATTAGTTTGCGGTTTTTTCAGTCTGATATATTTCTTACTGAGAATTTTCAATACCATGTGGTACAATTAATGAGAATTTCAGTGAGGCTAGTTCGCAAAAGATAAGCTCATTCCATTGGACCTTATTACAAAGTTGGCATTAAAACAACACTGTTTTTATGCTTAATAGGTAAATAAAACACATTTTTATGTTATTCTTCATTTTATTTGTTATTACACCTAAATCTTCTTCAAATAAATCACCTCAAAATGAAGGAGGAGCTTGTATATCGTATACCATAATGTGGTGCAGGTATGACCTCAGAAGTTACTACAGCTTCAATTAATGTGTAGCATTCTAAACATAAGACTCCGTTAAATTCCTGAAATAAACAATAAAAGTAGTTTGAATATTCGGTGAGGAGAGCACGAGAGAATTTTAGGAATTGATACATACATAGTCTCACGCCTTTAACCCCGAAGAGGTAGGCAGAGGTTTATTTCTACACCCACTTTTCGCCAGATATACTTTAGTCCCACGTAATAAGGGGCGAGCCTATTGCCGTACCGGGCACATTTCCAGACTCCGTGCTGCTACTGAGAATTTCGTGACAGAAAAACCCAATAAAACTGCCTGATCCAGGAATCGAACCCAAGACCAACGAGGCAGTCGTATAGGGTTTGATGTCGAGTTTTCCGTCTCTACGCAAAGATGGTATTTGCATGGTGTTATCCCTTAGTCGCCTCTTACGACACCCACGGGAAGATAGGGTGGTGACACTTGTATTCTATGCCGTCAACCACACGGTGTAGGAATTGAGAAGAGAAGTAAACAACACTTACACAGACTGGCGCTATCCATGATGTCAAAATATTGAGCTCCGAATCTGATAGCTTGTCCAACGAACGGACGTGTTGCTGCCGAGGTACCGCAAAGGAAGAATTAACATAAGTGCAATCCTCACCACGGCTAGTTGTTCTAAGTCCAGACTACATAGGTACTAATCTTACCAATAAAGACTGTCTCATACTTTAGTCACCCCACGAGTCTTGATAACACGAAATAAACTTGTTTGGTCCACAAAGGATTGTTCAAGTCAATATAAACTACTGTAAATTACTTATTTTCCTATAAAGAGATGAGCATAGGTGAAAAAGCAATTTGACTGTTTTCATGTCTAAATAACTGACGTAAGACCAGAGAGGTTGGACTAGTAATAAGGTTATATTTCTTTGCGTAAGACATTACAGATGCCAGTATAATAAAAATATGTTCCCATATTTTCGATAAGTACAAAACATTATTTCGTGGGTAATATGTTGCAAAAAGGATAAACATATTATTTATAGAAAATATTTCACCACAATACATGTTTTAAAATATCATAAGATTTTGGTGTTATTTTGCTTATTAGAACTTTTGTTATGTCACCCTGTTTTCACTATAAATGTAATTTTTCCTTATTAAAAGGGGTTTGCAAGAAACTGTAAACATTTGCCTAAATATGCAAAATGAGTTTTGAATATGAAATGGCGATTTCACGACCGGAACAACGCAGATACTTTTAATTTTGAACTAAAGAGCCCCGTTTCGCTTTAAATTAAAATTAATATATATAAAATTATAAAATAAAAGAAAATTTTCTAGATATGAATGGTTTAGAAGCAAACGTGCCACAAAATAGCCCAGTTTTGGTCATTCTCCTTTGACGTGTATGTTTCTTGAAGACCATAGGGGTGCACTAAGAAAGAATATGCTTGTTTCCACCTACTCAAATCAAGCACTTTTAATGAATAGGCTTGTGTCCACCTAGTCAAATCAAGCACTTTTAATGAAATGCCATATAAACGACCTTTGCTGCGGCTTTTGTATGAAATATGACCTAATGACGTCATAGTTTTTTGATGGCAAGTAGAATAACTATTATCAATAAATTTACGATAAAAATGTTAAATAAAGTTTTAAAATTAATTGAAGAATAAATCTACTATTATTTTGACATGTTTCACTAGATAAAAATACTTACAGGTATAATTTATTTCACTTGCAGGAAACTTCCCTATTTCCCGAAATTCCCATGGGTAGCAGAAACGGTTAATTTCAAATAGAATGTGCGTGCGTAGGTACGGGTATTCTCTAGAGTCTAGTGTCTAATAATATCATAAAATAAAGCAAGTTGTGATTTAAAAAATAATGATGTTACTAAACCCATTACTATTAAAAAAAACCTCGTTGACTATAATATACGCGATGTTATCGCAAAATGTGTGTCGTTTTTGTAGTCATTTAAACGCATTGTATTTAAAATATGTATATTGGAACAATTTGCAACTGAATGCTGTGGCCATGAGTTACCTGAATGCGTCTTCTATACAGATGATCTATTTTGATATATGTTATCACATCTTCAGTATTTTTCACTTGTATTAAACGCAGAGGAATCAACAATGGTGTTATTTATTTTCTTTAATTTTATTGTCTCACGACAAAATTTTAAATATGCTTCGTCTATTAAGAGCTATATAATGTATTCTTTAAAAATATTTCCCAATTGAGTGCCTATTCTACCCACCTAGGAGAAGAATATTAAAAGTCTTTAGTAATAGCGTATTAGAGGAACCTTCTTTTCATGTTTTTAGCGTCAGTATTTTGGGTTCTGTCGTTCAGGACAAGGGGTTCTATCTTGGTTTTTATATATTTTGACGGTGTGTTTCCAGAAATTTCTCGCGAAGTCTGGGTGGAAAGATGGCGGTGACGTCACGCTGTCCGAGTTCATACACTACGTGCGCGAACACGAGAAGAACCTCAGACTCCAGTTCTCGCATCTCGACAAGAATAAAGATGGTAAATATAACGTTTATCTCATATTTTTATTTTATTTAAATTACAGAATTCTGTTTTTGAATTGTGGCAGTTGTTCGCTGTGTTTGACAGTGATTTGACACGCAAAACGGTAGCAACTGTTCTAAATGTTACGTCAAAAAACTACATCTTGTAATGCAGCATTACGTTTAAAAGTTAAAATTATGGATATTTTATTCTAATTTAGACCGATTTCAAAACAATAATTATTCAAGACATACATTTTCAGACTCAAACAGCGATAAAATGCAAACAATTAGTTGTAGCACAACATGAGAAATACCTGTTTCAACGGATATAGTTACCTAATTTTCTAGCTCGAGCGTTGGATTCGCTAACCTTTTTAGATATAAGTATTTACATAGGATATATACAATATGATACATATTGGACGGAATATCGTAAATGGAGGGACGTAACTCGGTCTTACTTGCTCGACTCACTTTTAAAATCCAACAGATTAGCAAACATTCTGTCCTAGAGGGCATGCTATTCCATTTGTAGTAACATAATAAATAAATAAAATGCTATTACTACAGTTATCGCCACCATCAGATAAAAGCTAGATACCAGCGATATCAATTAAAAAATAACACCCTCTAACCCATCAGGACATACACGCTATTATGCCAGCTTTAATTATTGTGATGTTTACACAGATAGTGTAAAAAGCCAATTACGAAAGTAGACACACGAACACACAGAAAAACTATTATCACCTGAACTCTATTTGTACGAGAAGCTTATCCGACTACAGGTCAATTTATACTAGCAGTACTAGCACGGGTGTAACAAATATAAGATGACCTGTCTCTGTATGCCCATCCTGAGATACAGTAGGTCTTATTACGCTAGTTCACGTGTAATTTATGCCACAAAATGTGCGGCGACCTCATTCCGATATAACGTTATATATTTTCTGGGAGTCTGCCATTATTTCAATTGTGCCGAATTTCAGCTAGCTCGCTTCTATTATTTCGGTCTCAAAAACGTCGGTGATTATTCGTGAATTCTACCTGAAGAGTGCATTTCTCCTAGAGTCTTAGTTTATAAGCGATATTCAAGGATATGTACCATTGTTCTTTCTCCCTATTTAAGTCCGGACATAATTCATCCAACCAGTTGAGCAGTAAAAGCGTAATACATAGTTATAACATTCTGTTACCTAATTTTACTATTAGTTTTTACTCGATCGTCTGTTGCCTTACGGCCGGTACATGATCTATCCATATTCGGCTACTAGATATACATATTTGGCTTATTTTGTATGGAGCTTATGTCAAATAATATGCGTCTCGAGTAGCCAAATTCATGGATAAATCATACATTTGAACCGGCGCGCCGCGGTTAGAGCGCGTCTCTAGCACTTCCAATAGCATTGAATTCGTCGTTACTGCGATAAATAAAATCTCGTGGACGACAGTTAATCGTGTCGTCCTATATGTGAGCACTTCCATTTAAACACACATGCCACAACGCTTTGAACGATCCCACCACCTGTCGCTTGTCGTCACGACATAATGCGAAAGCGGTCACAAATCCATAGGTTCAGTCGCCAGTCGCTCGGTTATGTTGCTTGCTCGTTGACTGTATTTTGTAAGTGGTATACAACGCAGTGGTATTCCGTGTGACGGATTAAGCTACGCTGTCTGACAAGGTCTTGACAAATTGTTTTCTCAGATAACTCATACCAGTTGTGAAACACACACACACATTGGTGAAACTAGGATTAAAAGTTTACGTAACGGACTGCCGAGACCCCGGTGCAGGTACCCCGGGCACACACCTCTGACTTTTCGAAATTATGTGTGTATTAAAAATGTTAATTGTCGCTCCCTTAACAATGTGCCCGGTAGATGGCAATAGGCTCGCTCCTATTACATTGAGACCTAAACATTACTGGCGAAATGTGGGTGTGTATACACCTCTGCCTACCCTTTCGGGGAAAAAAGGCGTAAGTTAAGTTATGTTATGCCATTTCATTCCGTGTATATTGTAAGAAGCGAATAAGGTAAATACTCGAATCTAGCTTACTTATCTCTAAAGGCTCAAACCAACCCGTCTGGCCAGCGCAGCGTGGTATAGTACGCTTAATCCGCCTATTGCCTTACATGCTATTGTGACGGAAATTATGAGAAGCTTATGTCCAGCATCTCATAATTTAAGTCACAATTGACTGCCTCGTTGGTCTCGCGGCATAAATGTGCGCGTGGGATTGGGAGGTCTCGGGATCGATTCCCGGGTCGGGCAAAGTGGTATTGGGTTTTTCGGTTAGGAAATTCTCAGTAGCAGCACTGAGTCAGGTAATGTGCCCGGTACGGCAATAAGCTCGCTCCCTATTACGTGGGACCTAGAAATTCATGGCGAAATGTGGGTGTAATATTACACCTCTGCCTAGCCCTTAGGGGAGACAGGCGTGAGCCTATAAAAAAAATATGTCCAGCAGTAGACAGCAAAAGTCTGATGATGATGTTGACACAACGCAATGTGTTGTACACATTAGTACAAACGTGAAACATTTGAAACCAAACTGCTCTGAATTAGGTTATATTTTTATAGGAAACATCTTAAATACCTACTAGCCCAATTCTGCCATTTTTTTGGATTGGCCAAGCACCAAAGTCTTGAATAACACAGATGTGCCAAAAAGACAATCTCATTGGCAACGTTGCGATTATTGGAGCCAAAGCAAAGCCTTATATGCAATTCGACAAGTGTGACCTATAATTTTTTTTCTTTCTCATGTTTCTTCTTTGAAAATTTTAACTCTCGCTCTAGAAGTATATCCTATAAAGCCTGTGTCGCGAGGGATTTTACAAACATACCATCAACGGAAACAATGTACACCCAGACTAGAAAATAAAATTTATGGATTACTTATACAAGGTGTTATGAATACTTGTATGTACAGAACATTATTTTAATATTTTAATTTAATAATTTATTTGCACCTTAAAGGTCAACGCTCATTAGAGCCACCCGGCACCCACTCCGCACCGCCTCGCCTCGTGCAGTTAGTATTCTTTATATGGATTTGTATGGGTATGCGCTCACTACATCAACTCCGTAGTGTCACCGGATCGCCTCTGTCGTAAGCCGTCCGCGCGTGGACGGCTCGGTGGCAACTCGCTGCTCGCATACTTGCCGCGCGTTGACTGCTCGTCGCCGCGTTGACCGCGCGGCGTTCACTCGTTGACGGCGCGCGGTCCGCTGGTTGACCGCGCGACGTCCACTCGTGGACGCCGTGCGGAGTGGGTGCCGGGTGGCTCTAATGAGCGTTGACCTTAAGGCGCTGTCCTAAGCGACTGTTTTGGTAAATGAGGGGGTGAAGCAGGGGAGGTGAAGGGAGCTTAGCTCCGTCTACAGCGGGGCGCCCCCCTTCATTCTCGTCGCGTGCGGCCGTATTCTGGCGACATCCGTATTCCAATATTTCAAAATCGCAAGCAAAACGTTTTAGCATATTGAATTGAGATACTGATATTAACATTTATATTACATACATCAATCTGTTTGTACAATATAGGCATAGCGCAATTTTTGTTCTCAGTGCAGCCATGAGCAAAACTGGTTTACATTAGACGTTATAGGTATTAAATATTGACGAAAGTAGGTAATACGTGCCGTAAGATGATAAAAATAATTAAGTCAGTTCCATGTATGGAGAGGCCATTATTATGTTTGTTTTGTTTTTGTATAAAAATAGTGAAGCAGTTCATATAATACCTACATCTAATTCAATTCCTGCCAGTTTTCAAATCTGTTTTGCAATAAATTGGCTGTGATATACGGGCGGACAGACAGACAGACATTGCGAATCTATAAGGGTTTCGTTTTTACCATTTTTGGCTACGGTACCCTAAAAAACACAATACTGCTCTACTAAGCGCAAAAACCGTATCTCAACTAAAGCGAGTTACGAGATAATTGAAGTTTAGTAAAAGTTGATTTCTTTTATTTATTTATGGATGTTTATTGTTATTATAGGTATAATTATTATGGCAAAGGTTTCGAAATACGTCGCCGTTTTTAGGGGTTGTGAGTGATTGGAGAGGGAGCAGGGGAGGTCTTGAAACCCCCCTCACCATTTTCACTTGCCGGAAATACTTGGTTTCCTCTGAAAAAAGAAATCTCCAAACATCGGTGTGTATGGCACTGCCAACTTCCACATTCATCACACTAGTTTAATAAACTAAGGTTGTCGGAGCCCTGCGAAGGGCTCCTATTTTCGGATTAAGGGCCGGCACATACCTGACGGAAGATCCGTCGCGTTTTATCGGTCGCGTAACGCCAATACATACAAATGTATAGAAAAACGTTCAACCATTCACACCTGACCGAAGATCCGTTAGTACGTCGAGCGTACTGACGGATTATCCGTCGACGTCGCGCGCACCACACACCACGTGAATTTTGACCATTGAGTAAGGAATATACATGGAGAGGGCAAATAGTAGGTACATATAGAAAAATTACATTATACACATATAATCATATTTTTTTTTTATAGACTCACGCCTGTATCCCCGGAGGGGTAGGCAGAGGTGTAATATTACACCCACATTTCACCATGATTTTTTTATACACATATATACGAAATCGACATAAAGCCACCAAACATAGTGTTGTCTCGTTTTGTCTTAGGGATATCTCTGTCAGAAAAAAGGAGATAGCCCTAGTTTACTGATTTTATTAGAAATGTCATTCGTGCCACTGTCGCCATATTTTTTGCCAAGGTTTGTGGTACGTCTGCTGTGAAATCTAATAATAATTTTGTTTTTGTACATAAATATGTCTAAAAACCAGATAAATCAGTTCTTCAGGCTGTGTGTTTCATTACCGTATGTATGGTGCCATTCATGTCCGGTACTTTCTCAGCGACACAGTATTGATATTGGCTCTCAGAGAATATTTTGTTACATGTTTGATACAAGGGTCGTTCTTCACTTTGCCATGTTCGCCCACATTTGCATTATGAAATAAACTAATCTGGCAAAAGATTTAAACTAACTAAAGTAACTTACTACAAAAATGTCTAGGTTTCCTCTGACCGGTTCCATATCGATATCGATTATATTCTGGAGTACAACCTAAATCGCAGCCATTTTAAATTGCCCAACATTTCGTAGGTATGCACGCTAATTTCGTAGGTAGGCACGCTAAATTCGTAGATATTGGACATGCCATATCCATGTCATTCCCAGATCGGTGATTTTGAGTGACGCGTAGTAGAGTAAGATTCCAGGGCCGCCAGACCATACTTATTTTTTTAGAAACGAAATGTGTAGAATAATATAGTGTTAGTATGTGCTATGAGTGTACGCATACTTGCTAGCCTGGATCGTGGGCCAATTTTTAGGTATGAGATTCTAAAGGTCTACGGGAATTACTGCCGTCGTAATGAGTCTGGTAGAATTATTTATGATTTTAATAACATTTTCTAAAAAATACCTAAAAACCAGCACTGAGAATTTGTCTGAGTCTGAGTGTTCATTGTCCGTTAGTTGTATGTTTGTAAAGTCCCCCGCGACACAGGATTTATTCCTAGTGCGGGAGTTGTCTTATTAAACAAAAAAATATAGAATATAAAACATGAAGAACACGATTTGTAACCAAAATCCTCTTTTACCAAAGATTCTACATTTACAGTTGATGCGACGTAGAGGCGTAGAAGTTAGAACCATGAGAAAGAACAAGCAATAAATCTCACGGCTACGCCTTTTAATTTCCAAACTTTATATATTAAAATACCTACATAGAAAACATTTTGTGTCATGCGCTGCAACTGTAACCCCTTCTATATCATTTGTATAAATTTTCTTAAAAAGCGTAACCAAATCGTATCATCGTCTTTTAATTTTGAACCTTCATACCTATATAGGAAATATATTCAAATAACGCTTGTTGGCTACTATAAAAATCTCTTAAGTCCGACATATTTTTAATAGTCAAACTCGAATTACAATATAAATAACTACCGGTCTTCAGTGACTACATAACATCAGGGAACACGAAAAATGATTAGGTAAAAGAATATGACAGTAAAATATTGAGCTGCCCTGAGTACGGCCCTGCACGAACAAACTTGTATGTGTGCATAATAGCCACGCTTTTAGCAAATGTGTGCAGATACGCTCGACGCATTTTCCGTCAGGTGTGTACCGACTCATTTGACGGAATATACGCGACCGAAGATACGTTCGACGGATCTTCCGTCAGATATGTTCCGCCCCTAAGGGTCAAAAGAGAACCTAACATAACCTATTTATTTACTTATTACAGTCGCACCTAACCCAAGGCACTCGAAAGCAATGACGCACAAATTTGACATTAGCTGTCAATGTGATCATTCCAAGATGGCAGTTTTGCGTTTCGTTTCACGTTTTTCACATAAAACCTAAAAATTACATTTGTAAAACTGTACTAAAGTATAAAAACTATGTTCCGTTTTGCATAATTGCCGAAGTATTTATGAAATTTTGGAAATTGTTTAAAAATATTTAGACGCAACTCCGGCAGCCAAAATTACTTTTAGGGGATTAAAACAAACTACCTTAAGCCCCCTACACTACCAATACCCTCAAATTCAGGCGACTCGTTTCGAAACCCAACCCATTATTATTTTTCAAAATAGATGAAACATCAAAAATATATGTGGATATACCTTATTCATAAGATACTGCTATGTCGCTTAGAAAATTTTAGAATTAGAACTTGAGTTACTGCTTTTTCGTTAGCTCTCATCATACATGTTTGTATGGAAAAATATAAAAAAATTCGCTTCAAATTTGTGTTGTTTCAAAGAAAATAAATATTAAAAGATATTTATTTATATTCATTTATAATTTATTAACGAAATACAGAGTTTACAGCTCATCAAAAGTTAGCTGTCTGCTACAACCCGGCAGGTTTTCTTTATTCTCATCGAATGTTAAAGGCAGTGTGTGAGGTGATAAGACTTATTATTTGCTGTTGTTCACGAGGCACAGTTTCATTTACTTTCCTTTTACGGCTTGGTATTGTAGAAATTTCAAGCACTGATGAAACATTTTCCTCTCCGTGATCTCGCAATGCCATCCCTTGAGCTTGACGAGAATCAACAATTTCAGGCAACTGCCAATTCATATAAAACGCCACAAGCTTCTCCCAGAAAACATCATCTCTTTCTATAATTTCTATTTTTAGTGGTATACTTTCGCCACTCCACACAGCAAATAAACACTTTTGTTTGCGTGTAACGTGGCGTTGCCCCTGAATTTGGTAATAACAATTACAATATTTGTTTAGACTAGTCAGTTCACTTTTTAATCATGTTTCCATATTTGTATTTTATTTGCTCTTATACTATTCTCCAGGCCATTCTTATAGGCAACTTTAGAACATTAAATTTCCACAATCGTGTTTGGACCTATTAATCCATCTGGCGTGGCACCAATAATCGAATAATCCACAAGGCTCGATTGTTACATTTTCTTGCTTCGCCAGTTGTTGCAAAGCCAGTTGTTCAGTTTAGATTCCATGCGCAACTGATTTTACATTTCAAATATTTTTTACTAAGTTGGCTTTATAGCTGTTATCTCTTCTTTTTACCACTATACAACAATCTTTCAACATATTCTTACGCAATTCGAACCAGTCACTGCTATCCCTCTTGTAATTTTTGCTTATCACTACGGAATTTGAGTCAAATTTGTTAAAAAAATTGTTTGGCATTTCTTGGCTAGCTCTTGAACAGATCGTGTTAGGAATGACTGAAGTCAAATGTGTGTAAGACGTTGCAGAACTTCACTGTAATTACAATAATGATAATTAGTTACGTACTTTATTATAAAAAAAATACTATATCTTGTGTTATAGCAAACAGAGAAGTCACCTTCTTACTTATAAATGATTGATTTTAGGATTAAAAAGATATTAGATGTACTGAGACATACCTAATAGTTTATGAATAATCAAAGTTTTACCCGATGTACCTAAAAAGGTTTATGTTCAAAACACAATAATACAACATTCGTTACCGCTTGTGTGCGGATTGCGGAGCGCCATATTAGCGCTGTCATCATTATTGTTCGCCGTGGCGGCATCTTAGCGCTCCAGGCGCTCTGACAAGCTAATGAATTTGAAATATAGGTACATAAAATGATTCGATTTTATGTTATTACTCTTTCAAAAATTGAAAACTGTGGCAGCTATGTATTGTGAGAATAATTTATATAATTATATTATGCATAATCGATAATATATAAGTAACATAGTTAGTCATAAAAGACTCTTATGAAAATAATTTGTGTAAAAATCTTACATATTTCATAATCACTTGGCCATGGATGAATTTCTATTTTATTACGACGCTTTCTTGTACAAATCCTTCGTAGAACTTCATTTCTCTAATTGTCCATATTTTATTCTTCTAATTATATATTTATAAGCACAGAAACAATAACACATTAAACGCAACAAGAGTATAAACTTAGGTCCTAATTATATGTGCCCATAGTTACATGAAAAGCCTATTTGATTCAAAGTATTCAGTCTATAACATAAAACATGAAATTACGAACTCAAATCGGCGTATTATAATAACAAACAGGTTTACGTAAAATTTCGTGCAGTGGAGACGCAAGCGACATGACCTATCTATCACAGGGCTCATAGCCGAATGATGAGGTCTGGGCGGGGCGTAAACTAGCAACTGACACTCAGTACACCGCTTATGCTAATAAGGTTTAAATTGCTGAAGCGTTTGATATTGATGGGATCTACCGAGCGTCAAAATCATAGACGTTTGGCAGATTTTATTTAATTTTACAAAATATACATGTATAATATGAAAATAAATAGGGTAATTCTTTAGTTCATTAGATTTCCTACAATATTATCGAAAAAATTATGACAGCTTACGATCAAAATATTGCAAACAGTGAGACGAAAGATTATTTTCTGCCTCGATTTTGTGATTTTTTTACCGTGATTCTATTTTACGTACATGAAAAATTCTTTCAAAAGTCTTTTGTTCAGACTTTTGACTTTAAGCTCTAATTTTTGCTAGTTTGTAATATGTACCGTTATGGCTAGATGCGCGACGAAAAATTAGGTGTTTCACGGCTTCTGAGGTATAACAGCGACTTAACAATGTTTTGATTACATGTTTAACATAACAGTAGGCTTAAGGTTAACAGTATATAATCATTTCGAGTAACAACTTATACCTATGCCAAGATAAATAAATATACATACACATACATAGTCTCACGCCTATAACCCCGAAGAGGTAGGCAGAGGTGTATTTCTACACCCACTATTCGCCAGATATACTTTAGTCCCACGTAATAATGGGCGAGCCTATTGCCGTACCGGGCACATTTCCAGACTCCGTGCTGCTACTGAGAATTTCGTGACAGAAAAACCCAATAACGCTGTCCGACTCAGGAATCGAATTCGGGACCTGCCGATCCCACGCGTACATTTATGCCGCGAGACCAACGAGGCAGTCGTATAGGGTTTGATGTCGAGTTTTCCGTCTCTACGCAAAGATGGTATTTGCATCGTGTTATCCCTTAGTCGCCTCTTACGACACCCACGGAAAGATAGGGGGTGGTGACACTTGTATTCTATGCCGTCAACCACACGGCTTCTTGAATAAATATCTTGTATTATATTATGTACTTAGTTACTGCTCCGATCCCGTGGCTCATAACGTGATGTTATATAGCCTATAGACATCCTCAATAAATGGATTAACCAACAAAAAAAATATCATTCATACGAACCAGTACTTCCTGAGACTAGCGTGTAAAAAATCAAATTCTTCTTCAGTTTTTTTATAGACTCACAGGTGTTATAATTACACCCACATTTCGCTATGAATTTAGGTCCCACGTAATAGGGGGCGAGCTATTGCCATTACCGGGCACATCACCAGACTCCGTGCTGCTACTGAGAATTTGGAAAAACCCAGTAACACTTTGCCCGATCCGGGAATCGAACCCGGGACCGATCAGCAGTCGCATACGGTATCCACTGGACCACGGAGGCAGTTTCATTAATGTAGATTAGTAGGTTTATCAGTTGTCTGCCCAGTTTGGGATCAAATGACCGTGTATGGAATTTACTAGGATTATTAATTCAAAAAAGACCATCTTCAACAATATCCTCGTGGAGCGGAACAGACTGCTAGGCAGAGGATCTCGGGTCCACATCCTTGCCACGCACTAATGCCTTTTCGAAGTCAAGTTCGTATTCAATAGTTAACTATTGCTTGCTAAGCGGTTAAGGAAAACGCTGTAAGTTCTCTATAATGTACACACACCTCCTCATCAAGCTAGATAGACACTTTGACCTATGAACCATTCTTGTGACATCTATACTATAATAAAACTGTAGAGGTGAAAAAGTCTGTACATTAAAGATATTTAGACGAAAATTAGCTAAAATATCTAGGAAAATGCTAAAAAGCAATACTTGATAATTTTTAGAATTTATGTCTGTCTGTCTGTCCGACGTCTTTCCCTATGTTGCTAAAGATCTCTAAAATGGCGAAATTGATTTCAATAAAACTTACACTCATGTACAAAGGATACTCAAACCTATAAAATAGTATATGTTACATCACAATCGGTTAAGTGGTTTTCGGTTTACAGCTTGACCTCTCCTTTGTACGTAGTCCCAAACAAAACAGGGATCATCCAAAACTGGTTATATATGGGGTGCCATCTATGATCATTATAAGTTTGTTAGAAAAAGTAAAGTTAGTGTAAATAGGTACCATCAAAGTGTTTTATGTCTATTTACCCAACTTTAAAAAAGGAGACGATTCTTAATTTCATCAGTATATTTTTACGTAAATTCGACAAATAAATTACTGGAACCGAGCATATTTATAGTTATCCTGCCGACCGATAGATGTCACTATTTTCAAATAATTTTCGAGCCAAATAAATGTTTCTTGCTAAAAAGACAATAATCATGTATTGGTGGGTATCTTTCTGTTATTAAAAAAATAATAGAGAATAATAGTCGGCACTTTCATAAACAAATAGTCTCTGTGTCAAAATTTATTACAATATCCACTTAATTTTAACGGTCAATCTCATTTATTTCAAATTATTGTGTTTATATAATTATTATATAATCATTTCATTTTATTTTAAATGATAAAAACAATGACCATAGAAACTTTTTTCAATAAATTGTCGATTAGTCCATATTATTTTCTATCTCGGTCGGTTTGTATATGTAAACATAGATGGCGTTTTCTGAAAGGCGGTGTTAAGATTCTCCGTGGATTGAGTAGGTTCTCGGTTAATTTTCTTTCGTTTTCGTCGGATTGGTGTTTTAGTTGTTTCTTTTGAATACTGAATGTGGATGTGTTTCTTTTATTTCTTTCGTTCGTTTGTGTTCTGTACTTATATACAGGTGTCTCATTATTCCCAAATTCCCACACCTCACGTACGTGGGAATCCGTGGGTGGGAGACTGAGGCCTGAATTCAGCCTCTTGAGTAACTCAACGGGGCTATCTTACTTTCGGCAGGGCTGGATATTCGTAGCCCTGTGTGTATTTTCTAAATAAATCGCCGGGACACACACACACTTGAAACAGCTGGAATCGACCCCCGAACATGTTGTTTTTCACATGGCCAGTTATATGTGGCATGTTCACGAGTAAGCGGTAAAAATAATTTACATGTTCTATATGAAGGTGGTAAAACAGTTAGATAATGTTGTGTATAAAGAAAGTCTCTAATGATATCCCTACTTCCCTACTTAGTATTATAAATTCGAAAGTGTGTATGTATGTATGTTCCGTTATCACGCTAAAGCGGCTGAACCGATTTTGTTGAAATTTAATATAGAGATATATTGGATCATGGAGACGGACATAGGCTACTATAAGTTGCAAAAATTGTAGGGATGGCAGAAGTTTGCACGGCACAAATTTACCTCTGGGAAGTAAGAACGCATGCGCTAATAATTGAGTGCTGCGCATGTGCTATCGCATATCTGTCAGTACTTGCACATCATACATAATGTCATATTGTGCACGGTACCTAATGTAATTGTTCGTTTAAATCTATATATATAAAAGAAATTCGTGTAAGTTACTTACACTATTTATAACTCAAGAACGGCTGAACTGATTTGGCTGAAAATTGGTGGGGAGGTAGCTTAGAACCAGGCAAAACACATAGGATACAATAAAATGCAAAAGATAATCTGGGAGGGATTTTAGAGAGGGTCGAAGTTTGTAGGGACAAGCCTCCTACCTATTGACAGTAAGAACGCATGCGCATGCGAGTAATTGAGTACTGCGCATGTGCTAACTGTCAGTACTGTCACATTATACATTGTCACAATTGTCATATGGTGCACTGTCATTACTTCGTTCGCTTACTTAGGTATATAAAATAATAATAATTGTAACAGCCTTGGCCAATCCCTACTAATATTAGGTATAAATGCGAACCTGTGTATGTATGTATGTACCAATTTCACGCTAAACCGGCTGAACTAATATTCTCTACTCATAAATGCGAAAGTGTGTAAGTATAGAGATATATCGGACCATGGCTTTGACATTTGACTGTAGGTATGCAAGTTTCTGAACTCCTTACAATTATCAGGAGTACCTTAACGCAACTTGAGACTAAACGTTGGTGTTCCAGTCCTGTTAATGCGGAATCTTAATGCACCAAAGCTTTGTAATGGCAAACGGCTACAAGTAACACCTAGGAAGAAATATTATAAAAGGTATCCGCGATGAAGGGTGCCGTAGTGGATGTATTCACTTACCATAGCTATTATCTTGGACTAACTATTAATAGTATTCGTATAAACGATAAAGCTATATTTGAGGGTTTTAAGATGTGCTTTATTTCAAAAACTGCTGACTACATATGTTCAAACCAATTTTTGTTGGAAGTTTCTATAACGATCTACAGCATATATTTTTTTTAGATTTGTCACTCTCTTACTTTAAGAGTTAGAGGGACACACACACCCATATTACCACTTTGGAACCGTATATCTTTCAAACGATTGACATTGAGAAACAATAGTTTTAGGAACCTCAAAGTAATTTTTAACAACCCATTTCCCACATCAGTTCCATGTATGAAGAGCCCCCTTAATATTCTTTTTTTTTCTATAACGTCGTAAAACTGTTCACAAAATACATACCTACCAATTTTCAAATATGTAAACTGAATAGTTTCGGCATAAAGTGGCTATGATATACGGATAGACTGACAGACATAGCGCGTCTATAAGGATTCCGTGTTTAGCCATTTTTGACTACGGATCTCTAAAAATACTGTTTACAGAAATGTTTTAAATACTTCTTGCCGTTATATTTCTTATTAGTCCCTGTGAACAGAATTAAAACGAAAATTACTATCGAACGATGAAGGAGTTTTGTGTTACCCCGAATTTAATGTGAGCGAAGCCGCGAGCAAAAGCTAGTAGGAAATAAATATCTAAATCGTACTTCAACTGTCAAGCTTGCCTTGTAGTCTGCACGGTTGGCGTAGTGGTTTAAGCGACCGCCTCACCGCTTGACACTGCACCGAAGTGTTGTGGGTTCGATCCCCACACGAGACAACACTTTGTGTGATTCATAAACTGTTGTTTCGAGTCTGGGTGTTCATTGTGTCCGTTAGTTGTATGTTTGTGAAGTCCCCCGCGACACAGAATTTAGTCCTTACGCGGTAGTTGTCCTTTAAAAAAAAGTCGTGTGTACTCGTAAGATATGTGAAGTCCACTATCCTGGCTCTTAGCCCAGCGTGGTGGACTATGGCTGATGATGATAATGACCTATACACACACACGCACACACTTATCATGAGAAGAACTGCTATATGCCGTGCTATTTTAGCAGTAAAACATAAAGTCTTTGTCCAACCCAACCGTATATCCTATAGAACCGTTGTCAATGCCAGCCTCCTAGTATCCTCTTAATAATAGGATTAGTAAGAACATCGGTATTAAATCACCGGCGTTGCCTCACATCATTAATAACGTAATGTCGTCTCGCCACCAAATCGGGCGGAGTCAGGCCTTGTGACTCACGATACATTTATTAGTCTGATACATATTAAACCGAAAGCAAAGATGTGAAATCCTCTTTTTTAAGTGCTCCGCAACACAGGGTAAACGCGGGAGTAGTCTTTTTAAAAATCTGTGATAAAATCCTTGCGTTACTTAATGACTGACAGACTAGCTACAGCCAAAACTATTGGGCACAAGAGGCCATATTTTGGCATGAATGTTCCTTGAAGACTTGCTTGTGTCCATGGGCGGCGGTAATTGCTTACCACCAGGCAATCCGTCTGCTCGTTTGCCGCCTATTAAGATAAAAAAAAACTAAGAAAGTAATTCCCTAAATTCCCACGAGATCGAGGAAAACGAGTAAATTAAAAATATGTCAAAGAAATCGCGGTAAATAAAAATATCAGATAGAAATATTAATAATGTGTGGGACGGGACTCATGACCTCTTTAAAGTCTATAATACAAAACCAATAGTCAGGCTAGTCGTTATCTTCCTAAAAGTTCGAACTCCACGTTCACACAAGTAAAGCAAGCCAACTTACCTAATAGTTCTTCATTGAAAATTGACAATCCACTCATATATATTGACAATCCAATAACTCGTACAATCCAATTGCATTCATCTGCGATATAAAAAACAAACATCAATTTTAAGTTGATACACTTTCATTGAAATTGATGGCGCTAAGTTTTAGCAGCTGAATGTAAAGGCTTTAATACTGCGAGACTACACTTTGTGTGATTCACTTTGTTGTTCTGACACAATCTTAATATATAAAATCCTTGCGTTACTGACTGACTGACAGACACGCTACAGCCGAAAATATTGGGCGCAGGAAGCTGAAATTTGGCATGTATGTTCCTTGGGCACCGTAGGGGTGCACTAAGAAGGGATTACCCGAAATTCCCACGGGATCGGCCAAAACGGGTAAATTTAAAATAAATGCAGGCGTAGCTGCTGGCGTCCTCTAGTATATTATAATTCTCCCGTAATTGCAATGTTTATAAATTTTAATAAAAGTTAGCCGTAAAAACTATTGAATGAATTGTGACGAAACTTTGCAGTCAATTAGCGTATCATCATGATATCAGCCTAGAGACGTGTCTATCTGTCTAGGCTGAAATGATGACATAGTTAATACATCAGACTAACACACAAGGCTTTTTTTGGGGCGATAACCTACATACCAGCAGTCAGAGCCGCAGTCTGATTGTAGTCTCCAATATTACATACATACATAGACTCACGCCTGTTTCCCGGAGGGGTAGGCAGAGACTACGGAACGCAATTTGCAACGATCCTGACATACCTCTCTTGCTTCATTCGCTCCCATCAAGTTTCTCGTGCATGCTCTTCTGCTTAGGGTACTTCTGACATATCCTTTTTTAAGCATGCCTCCAATCTGGTCAGAGAACGACCGCCTAGGTCTTCTACAATATTCATTTCTTTATATTACATTCATATTGTTTATTACTATTTTGTAACAGTCAAATACCCTATTAAAGATACTGCAAACCAAATTGTGTTCATTCATCGACAAATCGCAAGACATGTTGTTACCAAGACTGTGTCGTCCAAATAATTTTATCGTTCACAGTTTCACACTATGAGTTCTTGATGACGTTATACGCGTGTATTAATTAAAACCCTATGGCGTCGCCCATGGGTCGGTTAACCTTCGTTGTATGTACCTACCATTAATCTAACGAATGTCGAAATATGTACAGTCGACTACAAAAGTCGCTACACAAATCAAAGTCGTTAACGAGACTTTTATTAGTTAAATCTCATTGATTATTGTCCTTAATTTATTTAATATGGTTTAGGGAAGTTAACTTCGTCTATAAATTCTAAAATATATTGAGAATTATAATTATTTTATCCAAAATCTCGTTATTTATGGAATGATGTACCTGACTGTACGTCACTGGCCATGAAAGATGGACTTACTAACTTCTACCCGTAGCATCGCCCGCGTAGGGGTTGTCGAACAAAAGGAAGCCTTTGTGATACTCTGAAAGGAAATCGAATTGAATGAATTCTTATTTCGTGTAAATTTTTAAATTGTTTTCGAAACGCTTATTTCTATACTTAACCAGTTTCTTAGATTATTAAGTTAGTTATTGTTCTGAGAACCGCTCAAGACGTGGTTAACGCTGAAAAGTACAGCTAATCAGTAATCCTTTAAATATATTAACAGCTTATTAGATGCTTAAGTTTTATGAACTGGTTGCCGTGTATGCTTTGTCTTATTATTGATTGGCATACATATCTAATATTCTCATAATCAGTCCAAAATTATAGCTGTACCTATAAACGTAACGGATTAATAGACAACACTAACAATCTATTAGCATTAGCCATTTGTATTTATCACTATTATTCATAATATCTGCCAGTTAACGTTGACCTACGTTTATTGCGGCGAGTCTATCTATAGACAGGTCAACTGATACTGGACTGATAGATTAATGTGTCACTATGTGCACATTTACACAAGCAAATCGTGCACGTAATTAGACACTGGCATTTTGATTGATTACATCATCACGTGAAACGTTACGAATACAATAAGCATTAAGGAGTTGGAACATTTTTTATTGATCCGCACTGTCCCACTGCTGGGCACAGGCTTCTTTACTCTATGTGACGGAATAGGGCATAGTCAATCATGTTGGCAAAGTGGGGGCTTAGTAGACTTCACATTATGCAGAATTCTCAGAAATGTAGGGTATCTATGTTTCCATTCACAGGTTCGCAAACGATAATTAACAATTCAATAGGCCCTTATCTTCAAAAAGTGGTGCCGTGGCGTGCACCCCTTTTTTAATATAAGTTGTTTGAACTCCATACTGTCCGCGTTTATCGGGGAAGTAATATAATATGTTAGTTTCTCCACTATGGCGAAGTGTGGGTGTGTAATACTCCTCTGCCTACCCCTTTGGGGATAAAAGGCTCCAATAGGCTTTTGCTGGCGGCTAAATGGATCTAAAGAATTTTATCCCTTTCGGTACTCAAACCCGGTATACATTTATGCATCTACAGTAGATGTCTACTGGTATAAGTAGTTGTCAGTTATGACTTATTAATTGTCCATATTGTTCGAAGAATCCCATAATTTATTGCCGATCAATATTTATTATTGTTTTCCACTACTAGTATCTGCTGCTATTGTCATAATATTTGTTATACATTAACTGGTGAGCTCACAATGCAATTGTTTACTTGAGATGTTACTCAGCAATGATATATGCAATTCGTTGGAGTAATTTTTTATTTTATAATCTGTTTATAAAACTCTTTTGCGCTACTGACTGTCTGACAGACAACGCACAACTGACATTATTGATCTCAAGAAGCTGAAATTTGGCATGTAGGTGACTTGCATTAAGAAGCACCTTGATGCACGAAGAAGGGATTTTCCGTAATTCTGAAGGCATCAAGCAAAAAGGGATCATTTGCAAAAATCTTGCGCGTTTTCGGCTGCAGACATCGTCGTTTAGCACCACGCCGAGTTTTGTGGGTTTACCATATGAAAAAACACTTTGTGTTCCACCACTTGTGTTTTCAATCTGGGTATATTTCGTGTCCGTTAATTTTTTTTTAACAGACAATATTTGATCTAGCCATGGATATACTTTCTATTAAACTTATGTCACATATGAATGTTTAGTATATATTTGCTCCATGGTTTAGTACAAGGTTTAGTAGCTAAATCCATGAATAGGTCAAATTTTGAAGCCCGTAATACGTCGTCCGCGACACAAGATTTGTTCCTAGTGCGTAAGATTAAAATAAATGACTGGAAGTTTTCGCGATCGAATAGATATACACTACTATTTTTTAATTAGTACAAAAACTTTAAGGACAGATTAGCGAAGATATTATTATCATATATGTGACGTAAGAATTTCATAATATCAATAAAGAGCAAAGTTATTATCATTTGTTTATTGTAGAAAATCTCACTTAAATCATAGTAATATTTTACAATCCATTCACTAATTCATTGATTATATTCCATCCTGCTCATTCGCATTCTCTCTGTCGCACTTATGATGTAGGTAGCCATAGAAAATAAAATGAAGGAAAATAATAAATGTGGGTAGTCATTTTTTAATTTTGTTAATTCTACCCTCTCCTTCATACTTCATTCGGGCTTAGGACCGGTAAAATTTATCGTTTAACAAGTAATTAAATATGGATGTATGTAATTAGAAAGTAAACAAATATCAAAATAAAAGAAGGTGTTCTGGACTAAAAGAAAAGAGTAATTTTGGCGTATTTATGAAGTTAGAATCATCTGCTATTTACAAATTACTTTATCATCATCATGTCAGCCTAGAGACGTCCACTGTTGGACATAGGCCTTCCTCAAGGTGTCTGGAGAACACAGACCGATTTTGAGCCGCCCGCATCAAATTATTATTTACTTAAGCACGTATTATTTACTAAACTTACAAGTATTTCCATTGTCCTTCGAAATGTCTTGCACCGTTGTCAAAAGCATCCAATATGCACTGTTTTAATTGTTTGACACTGACCCGGTCAGTTTTGTACACTCACAATACGATGTCCATGGGTACACAGCTGCATTCGCGATTTTTTCACTCAAAAAGTACGCACGAAGCATAGCTACATACTCCCGTGATATGAACTGATATGATAGGCCATCGCGTCGGGCAAACGTAGACAAACAATTAACTTTTGCAACGAAATTAGATACGCTCACTTTAGCTAACAATTTAGTACTGTTTGTCGCATCGTCGGGGCGTGGCGCAGGCGCAGAGGGGCGGGGGGGAGGTTAATTTATCAATGGTTAATTTTACTATGATAGTACACGGGTCGGTCATAGTATTAGTATTGCATTTACCAATTATCACGTATTTTTGTGGACAGTTTTGAGACAGTTTTGGGACTTATTGCTTTTATTTTTCAACTACATAAATATGATCAGTTAAAGATACTTAGTGCCCTGTTAAATTTTTTGTACTAATTAAAAAATAGTGGTGTATACACAGATATAGATCTACATAGATAACGCAATTATCACGATTTGTATTGAAACCAAGCGTGCCGACTTTTTAATACCTACTGTGACGTTGCCTGTATCACGAAGTCGAAGCGATGCGCGACAGTATCGCTTGTGCGATATTCATCGTCTCCTAATACACAACGTCAGATCAAACGTCCGAAGCAAACGCGGCGACGTAATGTGAATAAAGTTTACTTAACGGTAAAACGGACGCGCGGGGACTGAAGTTAGTGGCGACCAAGCTCGACGCTTGGTCGGAGTTCAGACACGCGAAGTGCATGCATTTGCGTTATCTATGTAGATCTATGTCTGTGGGTGTATATATGTCTTGTACTGGGCATAAATAGTTGTCACTAAGTATATATGCAATAAGTGGATCTGTCCACACAGCCGTATTGCAATTCTATTTATGTAATATCGATCATTTCTGCTTATAGAAATCCGCTAGAAAACTACCGTGACCTTTAAAGTAATCTAATCTATGCATTTGTAACGAGGATGAAAATCGGATTAAAATGTACTTCAACAAGCCTTGTAGGTTCACGGTTAATACATTATGAACTGGCAGTGTAAAAATGTTTTACCACATTGGATGCGTCTATCTTTCAAACACAGACCCTTACCTAGTACCTAATTTCAAACGACTGTCTTTGTAAAACAGTGGTTTTGGGAACCTCAATATCATTTTGTAAGACCTATCTATAGACACCCTGCAGGGCCTGCAGTATATGGCTTATGAAAAAACATTTCATGCATCAAGACGTCTATATAATATCTATGTATGGACGACAGTCAATCTTAATTTAATTTTTTTAATATGTTTGTATATATGAGGCGGCGATAGCCGAGTGTATATACCAACAGAATGCCATGCAGAGGGTATCGGGTTCAAATCCACGGCGCGCACCAATGGCTTTTCGGAGTTATGTGCGTATTGAATGGTTAATTATCGCTTGTCCCGTGCCTCGGAGAGCACGTTAAGCGGTCGATCCCGGTTGTCATGAAGATCTTTGACAGTCGTTACAGGGCGTCAGTACCTTCTAAACAAACTGACACTAGTCTTTAACCATGGAATAGCGCTATCCCTTCGGGTTGCGGAGGTCAGACAGGCAGTCGCTCTGTGGAAAAGCTAATATTCAGCCAAATCCGGTTAGACTAGAAAGCGGACCCCAGACTGAAACTGGGATAAGGCTAAGAGGATGATGATGATGTTTGTATATATATTTGTGTATATCGCGAATCGGTTCGGACCTACCAATTTTCAAATGTGTAAGTAGTCTCGATAGTTTTGAAACGAAGTTGCCATGGTATACAGACGGACAGATTTGTCGTTAGTGGCTACAGAATCCTAAAAATGTAATGCAAAATAATGAAAAAGTATTTATTCCCATTAGAAATAGACATTACTTCTGCCAAACAGCAAAGCAGTGCTGGCAGAATTTAGATTTAGGAGATCGTGAAGTATTACTCCGAATACCGGGTAGACGTTTCTTAGAAACTTCACAAAGGGCTGGAGTCGTGCCCAGATAATAACTGGGTCGCTGAATATGTGACACATTCATATGTACATAACATAACCTTTCTCAGAGATATCGCAATATACAGACGCAGATATACAGTACCCCGTATCTGTCGGCAAAGAATTCAATCGAGACTCATCGAGTTCTTATATTCGTTCTTCGCTTTAATAGCTCAAGGGCTACACTATCTCTTAAGTATAAAAATGTGTGTGAATTTATACAGCGTTATTCTTAATAAAGTGCAATCCACTTTATTATCGACTATAATCACCCACTTAGATTCCTCCACTATGTTTAAAATAACGTTGTTTATATGTAAACAAAAATATAATATAAATCACGCGAATTTTAAAATAACATGTTATATAATATAATAACACACGTATATTCTGTCAAATCTGATGAATCCGTAAACAGACCCCGTCTTTTGTAGAGAGTCTTGGCTGCAACCGGGATAAACGTGTCCGTATACGCAGCAGGACCCTGCGTTTAATTCGATTGAAAGTAAACTTTTTGCCTGCGTGGTATTTAGTACCTTTCGAATTGTATAAGTAAAAAAATAGTACCTTCATTGCTACAGCGAAATCTTGAATTATTACCCAGCAGGACCCTCCGCTGTTTGAAGGTTTTCAGACCAATAGTATATGTCACCGTTTAGCGATGTATTAGTACCTTTAAAATACCTTGGTTTCATTTTAATATAATTTTTAGTTTATGAGGAAAGCGCCTGCAAAACTTTTATCATGCCAGCAGGACCCTTTTTTGTTTTAACGCTTTCGGCCCCGACAGTCATATTTCTTAATAGCATTTTAATAGTACTTTTCAAATAACCTTACGTGTAATTCAAATATTTTGTATTATAGCAGAAAAATTGTTTTAAAACTTTTAAATATTTTTTCAGCGACTTAACGTTTAGTTTGGCCGATGTAGGTATGAGCTTTCATAACTTTTAGCATGGTGGCATTAATCAAAGAGATTTTTATTAATTTAAACCGGTGTTTTTAGATGAACTTATATTTTTAATTTTTATGAACACAATTTAATAAAAATCCCATACCCTCAATTTTAATAATATTTAAGTGCCATAAAAATAATAGCATCATTGGTATGGTATAATCTTAAGGTCATCGTGAAAAAAGTTTTAAATTGCTTGTTAAACTACAAAGTATTTGATTTGAACGTAAGGTTATTTGAAAAGTACTATTAAAATGCTAACAAGAAATATGACTGTCGGGGCCGAAAGCGTTAAAACAAAAAAGGGTCCTGCTGGCATGATAAAAGTTTTGCAGGCGCTTTCCTCATAAACTAATAATTATATTAAAATGAAACCAAGGTATTTTAAAGGTACTAATACATCGCTAAACGGTGACATATACTATTGGTCTGAAAACCTTCAAACAGCGGAGGGTCCTGCTGGGTAATAATTCAAGATTTCGCTGTAGCAATGAAGGTACTATTTTTTTACTTATACAATTCGAAAAGTACTAAATACCACGCACGTAAAAAGTTAACTTTCAATCGAATTAAACGTTGGGTCCTGCTGCGTATACGGACACGGGATAAACCTAGGCCATTGCTGTGTTCAATATCAATGCCCTAGGGCGATGACATAACTGTCCCACATTCCGTTATAGTATCGATTGCACATGTTATAATAACAGACAGGTTGATATGATAGCGTTATAATTGACTAGCTATTAACGCGCCTACGTGTGAATAATAATGTTCTACCACATTCACACAACACCATCTAGTCCCAAACTAAGCAGAGCTAGTACTATGGCTACTAGATAATGGATAAACATACATATATACTTTTTTTTTTGTAAATATAAATACCTACATATTATACATAGAATCACCCAGACCGAGACAAACATCCATGTTCATGCACATAAAAGTTTGACTTGAGCGGGAGTCGAACTTTCGGCGTAGCAGTCGCTCACACTCCCGCTATGCCAATCGGTCGTCGAATAGCACTAGGCATCGTGTTATATACGGTTCTATTGAATTACTAGGTTTTATGATTCACGTTGACAGTGAGAAAACACTGCGGATACGGCTGTCAATATCTGTATTGAAATGCCGTGATGATTGTAATGTTAAAGTATAGTAAGACAACTCTCAGTTTCTAACTAGGCAGAGCCGAGTACGAAATAACTGATCAGGATCTTATTATTTAGCTCCTATGCCTCATTGTTTGTCCTACATATGTGGGACTGATGTCGTATGCCTGAGGTAATAATAGGTATACTTCTTAAAGAGTCATGCCTGTACCTCCAATGGGGTAGGCAGAGGTTTAATATTATACCGACATTTCGCCATGTTATGAAATTTTAGGTCCCACGTAATAGTAGACCGTGGCCCTATTGCCGTTGCCGGGCAAATTACCAAACTCTGTGTTATTTTATTTTATATTTTATTTATAGACTCACGCCTGTATCCCCGAAGGGGTAAGCAGAGGTGTAATATTACACCCACATTTCGCCATGAATTTTTAGGTTCCACGTAATAGGGGGCGTGCCTATTGCCGTACCGGGCACATTACCAGACTCCGTGCTGCTACTGAGAATTTCCTAACAGAAAAACCCAATAACACTTTGCCCGATCCGGAAATCGAACCCGAGACCTCCCAATCCCACGCGCACATTTATGCCGCGAGACCAACGAGTACTGAAAATTCGGAAAAACTCACTAACACTTTTGCCCCCAACTTTTGGATGCATCCGGGCTGACGCTAGGATATGTTGTGTATGCTAATGATGATGAATAAAACAGTTTATTAATTTGTTATAATTTTCGTTTTTCAGGAAAAGTGGATCTGGAGGAGCTTATATCAGCGTTCGCCGACTTGGGCATTGCAATAGGCAGAAATGAAGCAACTAATTTATTAAAAAGGTGCGGTATACTCTTAAACATGGCGACTGTATTTTTTATTTATTTTTGTGAGCACTGCGATTTCTGTCTTTTATTGTAGTTGAATGTGCAAGCGAATTTTTTGTACCTGTTTAAAATAATATGTCCCTCTAAAACTTGAATTATAAAGCTTTTTAAACGTGGCCTAATCTAATGCTGCTTTAAAAATAAACAATTATAAATAAAATGTTTCAGAAAAGCTGTTTGGCCTATATTCTGGTGGTAAGTCGAGAAACCACGAGTAGTATGTGGCTTAGTCTCGCTAAACATATGCTATGTTGAAACATCGCCATTAAAAATTCAAAAGTATAAACTGGGATTTATAAACGCTGACCCGTCCATGCTCTCAACAAACTACATAATTGATGACAGCTGTCATTAGATATTCTAAATTTAAACATACCTGTCAAATTTAGGCACCGGCACCGCTGTGATTTGAATTTCGATTTATTTGCGACCCAAAGTGCACGACTTTTATTAGTAACAAAAAGTATACAAATACTAGTAACATGGCATCTATAGGCCTGTTTGTATGTTCCAAAAACGTATAGTTTCATGAAATTGTTTAAGACAATATCGTTTCTATTTATCATCTAACGGCCGGTTTCAATGTACGGTGTATTCGTGGATTTGGAGGTTTGAGATCCAAATGATGAAAAATATTGACATATCTATAAAATGGATAGATCAAATATTGAATTCAGCAATAAGCCGTCGTGTAGTACATAATATAGATAGATAAGTATGTAATTAAGTAGGTACTTGTGTATATCGCGATTGCCATAATAAATAAATAAAATCTTTATTTGCATAAAATCTTTACATCAAAACTTATGAAGCCTCTGACTTCTGAGCTAGGAATGGCTACCTGTGTTACAGAAGTCAGTACCTTCTCACATGTATGGACACAAAAATATTTTATGCTAGCACTTACTCACTTATATTGCTAACTGACTACACTTATATTGCTAACCTTCGACACACATACACTCTATAATTTTTTTAACTATAATTACTATAAACTATACTCTAGCAGAAATTCTGTTTCATCGTAATCTAAACTTAACAGCCAGTTCTTAAATGTAGACTTCAATTCCTGGTATTTTAGACCATATAGTTTAGTTCTTTTGTTAATCTTATTGTAGAGACGAGGGGGCATATATATTTGTTGTCGTCTTGCAGATGCAGTGCGATATATACCTAATAAACAAATGTTTGTTTTTGTGCGTTTCGTGCTGTCAGTGCCAGGTATAAAATGTATTGATTTATGATGTTGAGCTACAAGCTGAAAAATATATAGTTGCCTGACAGATAAAACTTGGCATTCTTTATACAGAGAACTATTGTCAATATTAGAGTAACATGTATGTACTCAACAAAAATATCGGCAAATTTATGAACTTTCGACCATTTAAACACAAAATCAAGTATTTTTATTTCAGTAAAATTTAACAATATAAATTTAAAAGAGTAATGACATAATTAGGCATTGAAAAAATAAAGACTGTTCAAGAAGTATAAAATCTAAAACACAACTGTTTGAAAAAAGGTTATGAAGCCCTGAATGTTCTGTGCTCTTTCTCTTTTCTTTCTTGTATCATGTACGACTTGCAGGCACCACCCCATATTTGGATACAATATGCAAGAATAGATTGAGCTAGTGCATAGTTTATCGTACGCAAAAGCTGAAAGTCTTTCAAACTGCCGCAATTTGTACACATACTGATATACACAATGTAAAAAGACCCTTAACGAAAACTGAAATCCCATATTATACCAATCATTACGCACATTTTTTTCTTCGGCACCATTTCTGAGAAATCATTGATTCAGGAGATATAGAGGCTCAAAGTCACTATGCAATTTTTCTAATTAGGTACAAAATCGATGCAATTACCACGCCAATTTGTATGCATGTCCCATGCACCCATGGATAAGAAACTATTTCGGGAATTTCACGCGCGCATTTTTATTTTCAATTTAAAAAATGTGTCATGCCAAAAAAAATATCGTTTCTCCGGCATAATTTTTGCCTAGTATGACTTGGCATTATGTCCAAAACGAGTAGACTTCGGCTTGGTGATGGGTCTTGTGATACGCTGTATATGTAACGTATGTATACCGCGTAATTATTCGAATATAAAGGTATGTACTATTCGCCCCCATCATTTCGCATGGGTCACCCCAAAACCACACTAAAATCAACACAACAAAACAAACAACTTAATCATCCAGCACAGAACATCAAACGACGAGACAAATAGAAGGTCTTTTACCTTTAATTTCGAATTGGTCTGCGATTGACCCCTGGATACATATGCTTTCATACTGGCTACAGGCTCCAGTATCATGATTTTTACCACCAAAGTATATATTCACTATTTATTTCTTATGACACATAATATCGTGACTCCATGGCTACATTAATAGATGTTACACTACTAAAAGGTTCCACAACTAATCTGGAAGCCAAGCTCACGTAACTATCGGTCCATTTTGCTGTCGCGATGAAAATCCCTAATAGCGGCCTGATCTCCTGCACTAAATTTCTACTTTTTGTACCACTCTACTCTACCAGACGCCAAATTTGGAGTTGAACTCTAGTTCAACTCTAAATATGGCGTCTGGTAAGAGGCCTTGCGACTCCCAAAAATGTTCTTCTTTCATACTAAAAGGCACCGCAGTAACTTCTCTTCGCGGTGGAGTCACGTGAATCTATCATAGTATCGTAATCAGTTCATCACATATACTAACATGTCATTATTCGCAATACCCCAGCAATTATCAATCCATTAGCACAGAATAAAGAGAGATTAGCTAGTTTTAAATAGAAACGGTATTGATTTATTAAAATGTCCGACAGTAAAACGTTGCGTTTGGAACTGTAGGAACGGACGTGTGCTTTGGGTCTAATGTCCAAGTTGCTTGAATAATCAAACTGAAACTCGATATACTAGCCGATTGTGTAGGTAAACAATTGAAGACATCAGTCCCTGTGAGCATTTCTATAGTTCTCTATGATATATAGTAGTCTAGTTAATGAGATGCATATAGATACTTGATAAGTCTTATTTATCGGTCCCGGCTGCTATGAAGATAAAACAGTAGTTATCTACATATTCAACAGTAGTCTAGAGTCCAGAAAACTGACACTAGTCACATCCCTTTGGGTTGCGAAAGGTCGACCGCTGTTTTGTACAACGGTTCGACTTGATAGCGAATCCTGGCCTCTAAAGTAAGCCTTGGAAGTTGGCCATACTTATATTATTTCCTAAAATGTGTTGTAATTGCATATTTGCGAAAGATAAGGTAGAGGTGTATTACAATCTGCTGGTATTGCTTTTTATTGTTTTTTTTGTCGCTAATGATGTCACCCCAATTGCTGATTGCGAAATGGCGTTGCATCCACTTTCTGGAGCTTTAGAACTTAATTTGTACTCTTTGTCTTTAATCATGAAAGTATAGGCATTAGAACTGAGTAAACAGTTGTGTAGACGCTAGTACAAAGCATTGAGACCATTTTTTTGACGCATGGTGGAAACTAAACAATTTACGGGCTAACCCCGAAGGCTGGGCCCCTAAGGGGCTCAGCCTAGGGAGAGTGTGGTGACTCCCCGACGAGAAGCGCCGGGTTTACCCACTAAAACTACCATGGTGTTCCTCTATCCGATCCCATTGAATGGCGGGGTCACGGGAACTGCGTTAGCATTACTACCGCGACCCCGGCTGAAGAATTGAGACCAAACCCAACTAGGGATAATCAAACCTGGATGGAGAGAATTCTACATTGATTAGACGCAAAACTATCCATTTGCTTACAGCAAATTGTGTTGCTTGTTGTTGTTGAGTGACTACTGTGATATATTATGCGAATGTCATATTTTTCTTTGGTGCCTTTTATATAATAAAAAATATCTAGTGTGTGCTAAGATTGCCTTCAAGGGCTCTAGAATCTAGCTTGACTGTAGCGCAATGGTTTAAGCGTAGCAGCGTAGTAACGCAGTGCCGTGGGTTTGACCCTCACAACGACCTGTATGCTTTATGTATTGTTGTTCATGATCAGCCCTGTATATAAACTGTCCCACTGCTGGGCACGGGCCTCTTCTCACTACTGAGAAGGGTAAGGCCATAGTCCACCACGCTAGCCTGGTGCGGGTTGGCAGACACATATTGCTGTTACGAGTCTGTTATTTGTGCTCGTTTTTTTGTCATACAGTGTTTATTGCAGACCTAAACATATATTTATTTTTTAAGTATTAACTAAGCATCTAGTCCGTGTGGTGACGGATTAAGAATATGTCACCACTCCATATCATCCCATGGGTGTCGTAAGAGCCGACAGAGGGAGCATATTATGCAGAGAACAGCACTGTAAGAGAAGGAAAACTTGATACAAACCCTATACCAACCCGTTTGGCCAGCGTGGTATAGTAGGCCAATTCCTCCTTTCAAAGGAGAGGCCTAGTCCAGCAGTAGACTGTTAAAAGCTGATGACGATGATGAACTAAGCGTCTAGATACCTAGCGAATGTAATACACCTCTGCCGATATATTTCGCAATATGCTATCATAATTTGAATGTCATACGTTTTGTACTATGCCTATGACAGCAATTGAGTACCTGGCGAAATGATTTTAATTCCTTAGCTTTTCTCTTTTCTGATATAAATGTATTTAATAAGAGTTGGATAATGGACAGATGACTGAAGGAATGATCGATCATGATTGTAGGTTGCCAACAAACGCCTGATTATTAAATAATTCTTGTGTGCCTCATTAAACTTCTTTGAATTTATGTTTTAGTTTTGTTTAGAAAAAGGTATGGTTCATACTTATATTTCAGTTGTTTAAGTATGTGTGTGAATCGCGAGTTTGGATTTATTCAAGCAACTTGTATACGTAATATATATTTTAATTCAAGTTGGATTCATCATAATTGCTTTTTATTACATAAAAGGGTAATACAAGTATCGAATGTAGGCAAGCTGTTATCTTCGATTATATAATAAAATTACTTTTAAAAGTGTGCTTCAAAGTGTTTTTCAAGCTACAGTTGAAAATGCCGATTTTCGTTGAGTTCATTTCATTTTATTAGTCATTATATCATAGCTATTCATGCAAAAATATTATAAATCTTTTCATTGGCCATTATGATAATAAAATAAAGTGCCAAATAAATAAAATACGTCATGGTAACACTGGATTATAAAATATCTTGAAGAAGAGACTTGAAGCGAAATCTAATGACTAATCTTAATTATATAAAATCCTTGAGTTACTGACTGACTGACAGACACGCTACAGCCGAAACTATTGGCCGCAGGAAGCTGAAATTTGGCATGTATGTTTCTTGGAGACCGTAGGGGTGCACTAAAAAGGGATTTCCCGAAATTCCCACGGGATCGGCCAAAACGGGTAAATTAAAAAAAAATGCAGGCGTAGCTGCTGGCGTTCTCTAGTTGACATATAAAAGACACATCAAAACAGAACTATAAGATCTGTTGTATATAGGTACTGTATTTGCTTATTATGTAGTAAAGCAAAAACTGTACTGTAATTGATTCCAGAGCTAATTTCAATAATATTAATTTAGCTAATAAAATAGTAATTAAAGACGGCTTGACGTCCCTTCTCCCTAATATAGGCAATATAAATAATAACTCATTATTTTGATTGAAGCCAACTATACCTATCGAAATATAAAAGGTCATAACAATTTGAAATAATAAAAAATAATCGTAAGGCGGTCGTAATAAAATAAACGAAAATAAACGAAGAATAATCTTTTCTTAATCATCATCATCATATCAGAGACGTCCACTGCTGGACATAGGCCTCCCCCAAGGTTCTCCACGCAGACCAACTTTGAGCCGCCCGCATCCAACTTAACAACCAATCATGTCTTAGTTACTCTTAATTATTAACTGACAAAACATATCGCTCAGACCTTAGCATAACTTTATTTACCCTCCGAGGATGTAACCCGAATCTCGCGTGAGCCACTAAAATGTTCAATTACTTGTTAGTCACGATATACATCTAGATCTATCAGGCAATATCCTGTTAAAAAGGAATAAATTAAAGATACGAATAAAATGCATATGTAGTTCTTCTGTTTGAACTGAAAGGCAGCGAAAATTGCTTCTTGAGCCGTGTTCTAATGCTTGTGAAATGTTAGCACTTGGCATTTGCCAAGTTGCTTCTGACAGAAGCAACTGAAAGACCTCGGACCGCCGGAATCGTCCACAAAAATATTGCACAAAGCTAATGGAAAGCGGCCCCAGGTACCAATTTGTAAGCCTTTTTCGCCACGGAATGACGCTAGGGATAATGAAACAGTAGACGTGAAAAACCTCGAATAAAAAATGAAATAAATAATATTCAAAATCATAATACGCAACTTAAATTTAAACTAAGAATCAAAGAAGGCAGATAAAATAGAAGAATATTTTTTCATGTATTGTACAAAGCACTCGTTCATTCAGCCTAGTTCGATGTCACTGGCCTTACTTATATCGTGACCACATCATAAAGCTTGTACACATCGCAGTGTTGCCACTCTTAGTAAAATAATCATGCTGCTCATAATACGAAGGCTTACTACTTGAAATATTCGTGTGTAGCCGCCATTTAAAAAGTTGTTAGATGCTAATAGTAGTTAAAGTCGCGTTTTAAAATGGCCTCGATATACATCTCTAATTAATGACGCTGTGTAACCTTTGCGAAGCATAACTAGAATAATCGAGTATCTAAGAAGTATTGTATACACAAAAATTGTTGAGGACAAACTTTTACTCCAATCAAGGTCTTTACCTTGGTTGGTTTAATAATAGTAATAATTCAACTAATGACTGCAAATAATTACTTTACGTTTATGATTTATACTATAACCACCGCAAGTCACCAATAACCTACAGTAGTGGAGGATTAGCGGACATAAAAATTTACTCACAGTTTCTGAAATCAGAAACTGAAAAGAGGTCTTTGCTTGGCGGTGGTCTTGGATCGCAACCGGGGAATCGGACGTTACAAGATCAAATGATGTGAAGAACTAATTACTATTTTTAAATAATACTAATCCGTTTATATCTATGTTTATTTTTACAGATATTTTATTACATTTTAAGCGACTTATTGGATGTAATTGAATTGTACTACACGGCATTATTATTTGGCAGCTGCCCAAGTAACAGATAAATACTTAGATAAGTAATCGTTCGTTTTTGCAGTGGACAAATACTGTCTGTTTTACAATAAACCAATTGTTGTCTTGTCAGTGTTGGGTGGGCTCTTGCATCACATAAATAGCAAAAATGCACGGTCATCTGAAGCACAGTTCACTATTAGAAAGTAGTGCGCACACACAATATCATTCAATGTCGCACTGCACTTAGACATTAACATAAACGAAGAAATATCATATTTAAGATACTGCGTAAAAAATTAACAAATATATTTAAAATCAGGAATTTTAGCCAATTTGCATAGAATCGAGTAAAAAAATATTTATAGTTTGTAGTAGCATCTGAAGGTTTCTAGAAACTATTAAACAAAAAGTTATGTTTGTCTTTTTTAAACATATATTATGTGTTCCTATTTTTATTTTTACACAGAATAATCTTATTTGTATTTTTTTGTGTATCAGACTCGAAAGATATATTTTGAATGTACGAGTTAAGTACATACGTAAAGGCCCATTTAGACGGAGAGAGTTTCTCGACTCGAAGATGCGATTATCGAAAGAATATAAAAAAGTTTCTTCGTCTAAACATACACACTTCTCGCACCTTCACTTTGGCGACAATTGCCTCGCAAGGAATATTGATTGTATTCGTGTAAACAGAATTTCAAAGCAATAATCGTATTCGAGATTTTGTGCCAGTTGCTACCATGAGTGCAGTGATTTTTGTGTCATTTTTGAGAACAAATACTCTCTAGTAAGCACTAAACTCGAATGACGAATCTCGCACTGAAAACGGTTCAAGCCGATTTGTACGATACTCGTATGAACTTGCAAAAATGTCATACGAGATCTTGTTTATACAAGTCGAGATTCTCGTAAGCCAGAATCTTCTTACTATAATTTCGCTGGGTAAACAGACTCAGGTAATTATCGCCTAACGATAAGTCATATGCGAATCTCGTATGATATAAGCGTAGGCGAGAATTTAGTTCTTGCCTGAATGTAAACATTTAGATACGATAATGTTTTGGCGATTATTGCTTGCGATTGTAGTATACGATTTTTCGTACGAAACGTGCGAGAAACTCTCTCCGTCTAAATGGCGCTTAAGTTAAGTTTAGCGAGTTAAGTACAAAATTAAAAAAGGAAAATGCAGTAAGAATGAGATAGATATCTACAAAAGGGTTTTCTGAAATATCGCCCACTAGGTGGCAGCCCAATGACGTCAGGTTTGCGTCAGGTCCAGAAACCTGTCGTAAGTGTCAGAGCGTCTATAATTTTGTACGTTTGTGATTGTTTCTTTCGCGTGGCTATGTATTTATGTGACAGCTTTTTGGAACTGACGTATACGAAACGCCATCTGGTGGCAGAATAAGTATCGAACACCCGCATTGTAAAGCGATACAAAATCAATGACCTTTCAAATAATACGATCACAATCCTAATTAATTATTAGAAATTTAAAAAGTTTAGATGAGTACCAAAAAAAATTAGGTATTGTTCTTACAGAAAAACTAATAAGCTAGCTAGTTTTATAATGTGCCAGTAACATTTAAACAATCATAATAATTCAAAATTACTGTAACTGTAGTCCTCAGATCGTATCTAGCACCAAAAAGCAGATCCTTTTTACTGTTTGCCAAAAAAACAGATCCTTTTTACTGTTTGCCAAAAAAGCAGATCCTTTTTACTGTTTGCCAAAAAAGCAGATCCTTTTTACTGTTTGCCAAAAATGAATGCACTTTTTTTTAAGTGTAGTTGATCTGAGCCTCAGCCATGGAAATCACAACATTGAATATAAGGGCAATAGCTTGGGTTTATTCATCAGCAGCATTCTAGTTCATAAAATAAAAAAAAATATATAAAAATGGTGGTGTATCGCACGTTTCAAACACTACACGAAAAAGATAACTACAGGGCTATTTTAATAATAATATTCTACCACATACACACATCACCATCTACTCCCAAACTAAGCAGAGCTTGTACTATGGGTACTAGATAATGACATAAATACTTTTAAACACACATATATACTACATATGCACTTAAACATACATATATACTTTTTTTTGCAAATACATACATATTATACATAGAACAACCCAGACCAAGAAAACATCCACACAAATGGTTTGACTTGAGCGGGAATCGAACCCGCGACCATCGGCGTAGCAGTCGCTTCTCCCGCTGCGCCTACCGGTCGTCAATCAAATATAACCGAATAATTATGTAAATACATGGACATATACTTTTGTTTGTTTTATTATAAAATAATCGACTCAAGATTTATTTTAGAGATCCTGTAATGCACAATTGTATGAAACTGTTGGGTCCATGGCAGTGTAGCTATTGATACCTAGAGACGTTGATTTTGAGCGTTTACATTTGAGTATTTCACATTACTAATATTCACAGCTTCCGAAATAGAATTATCATCTATACGCAGCCTTAGCAATTTTAGAAAAAGTATATAAAAAAAAGCCCAGTATATTTTTACTTCCATTTAAGAAGTAGACGCCAGGAAATGCATAAAAAATCAAGCTCAAATCAGACGAACTACATCATCACTGCATCGTTTCAAGCATGAACTAACCGGGTCTCCCTGTTTTCCTCACTCTCTCAGTTTGTCCGCAGGATGGACCAGGACGGCAGTCTGAACATCAGCTACGACGAATGGCGGGACTACTTGCTTCTCGCTCCTGCGTCGGACATACACTCGCTCATACATTTCTGGAGACATTCTACTGTGAGTAATAGATTATAGACTTTATTTTCAGGATATTATTTCTATGGAGTACTGGGGGTCTCTTCCGAGTTTGCACTCGATGGTCTCAGTGATTAGCAACTTCGAACTTGCGAAGGGAACAATTTCCATACATTTTATATATGCGCCCTCTTGCGGTCTCTTCTGATCGCTACTATCCGTTGACGCAAAATTCAGACGAGATGTCCTTACTGAGGGTCTAGCACGAGTTTTACACGGTGACGATAGACTAGTCCACGGGAACAATTTTCATACATTTTCTAAATGCGCCCTCTAGCGGACTCTATCCATCGCTACTGTCCGTTAGGGGCGCTTTAAGAAAAAGTATGGAAATTGTTCCCGTCGACTAGTCTATCGCGTTACCGTGACGATCGAGTGCAAAACTCGTAGACCCTCAAATAATTATCATCATGTCAGCCTAGAGACGTCCACTGCTGGACAGAGCCTCCCCCAAGGTTCTCCACACAGACCGATTTTGAGCCGCCCGCATCCAACCGCTTCCCGCGATCTTAACCAGATCGTCGGTCCACCTAATTATACGTAAAACATATTTCTATAATACTTGTGAAATTTAAACAAGTACCATAAATCTTTTAATCTCTACATCACCCTAAGGTAGACTGGGAGAAAATGCCTGAGGCATTAAGATCGGCTCTATGCGCTTTGTAAATAAATAAAATAGAATACACTGGTACGTAATCTGGCATTGCAACGCGCAACTATGAATGCACGCACACAAATGCATGTTCATAACTTGGGGCATGTTATACATAATATGATATTTTTACACCAGTTCGTTATAAACATACCTTCCAGCTTATACTCATCAGATTCAACTAAAACCCTTGAAATTAAAACTGACTAATTAATACATGGACACTATACATTCTTAAAACTTTTTATCGACGCCAAATGGTAACATTGAATGAAGCTTTCATAGTTTAGGATTTTGACAGTCAACATAATATTTACTTTGGGCATTGAATACAGATTTACATAGAAGCGCATTTCTTAAGGATTTCGTGTGCCGATTCCAAGTGGCGAACTGGCAACTGTCGCCTGTGTAGTTATTAGTTGGCGCCGTTGGCGGCGCTGACGTAGTTCTCCGTCTCTCTTGCTCTCGTAATTAAGATACACAGGAGGAACGTTCGTCTCTCTTGCACTCGTAGAGACAGATGTCACAGCGCGACTGCCACGCCGCCATGCGGCAATTTGGGTCACAGAAAGTTTATCTACAGAGCGCCCATAAGAAATGCGCCTCTATGTAAATATCTGAGGTCTTTGCTTTAGGATTAAAAATATCGGGTTATGACAAATAACTATACAGAAGGTTATAGTTCAGCACTCTTTTTCACTAATCAAGGGCTCATAGGAAGCACGGGTACATCATTTCGACCGCAGATGTCTTTTGCTTGATACGGTGCCTTAACCTCTTTGGTATATCTACCGCCAGCAGTAAGGCCTGCTTATAAGTCAGCTATGATACAGTTTTCAATGAAGTACGCTGTAAAATAAACGAGAATCTTTGTGTCTTAGAAAAAGTAGATCATAAATTGGTTACCTATTTTCGGCTGCTGAGGTACCAATTTTAAGAAATGATTAGCTGTTTCCCGCGGTTTCCCCCGCGTCCTGAGGGAACTACTTAGCGTACCCGGTTAATTTATAGCCTAAGTTCCCTCCTTCATCAGCTATCCGCCAGTGCACGTCGCGTCAAAATCGGCCCAGCCGTTCCAGAGATTAGCGAGAACAAACAGACAGACAGACAGGACAAAAAATGTAAACACTTAATGTATTTTCGGTATATGTACCGTGTATACATCCTTAAGCATTTAGTAAAAAGCGGTTATTTTAATATTACAAACAGACACTCCAATTTTATTTATATGTATAGATGTGTATATTATAAAATCAGATGTTTTTGTTTGACGCCATTTGCAAAGCTTGGGGTTTGAGGTTAGGACCAATTTAGAAAAACATAGATGAAAATGAGCGCTCCTACATAACATTAAAATTAAATAACCCAAGCATTGTTAAACAAAGGTATGATCAACCATAATAGTCACTAAAATTCACATACCTTAGCGATATCAAATGCACTTCACCTACTAGGTACATTTGTTTCTCTCTATAACCCAAAGTTTGACTGTTAGAAGTTCTGAACACCTGCTTGTGCACTGAATAAAAAAAATGCGTTCCTACAAACTAATTTCTCTATCGGATGTTACACTTGAGTCGATAGATGGCGTTAGCATGCACTTGTGAAGTTAAAATAGTACTGGCTTTATGCTAATAGATGGTGCTTACATTCTCATAACATTTTAACAAACGGATTGATAAAACAATATTAATTAATATCCGCATAATTTAATTATATTATAAACCTGTTATTAGAATTTTAATATGCTTATGTAAATTATAATTTTATAAACAGTGAATAATTATCTCATTTTTGTCATTATAATAAATAAAAGGACTTCAGAGTTTAGACGAACATCGCAAAGAAAATGAAATAAAGGCTTATTGCCAGAAATTGAATAGGTACCGATTTAATCAAAGTCGGTCACATAATAAATACTGGGTCACTTCGGCCACGAATCTTCAGGGTACATTTAATATATCGCTATGTCATTTATTTAATGACCTTTATTTAAAACAATTTATCTATCTGAACTGAAAAAATGACGGTCATGGTTATAGTACCGCCAGAGTCATCTATCGCGAAATCAGCCGACCTACTCATCCGATGGAAATTATAAAAAATAATAAAACATTCAAAGTAAATAATAAGTAATTGGAATCGCTGGGTATTTCATATCTCTGTTTATTTATTTGATTGGGTTACCTTGTCTACGTATTTTACTGTGATTTTGCTGAGATAACGATAGCAGTGTACATTTATACATCCATCAGCCTTTAACAGTCCACTGCTGGACTAGGCCTCTCCTTTGAAAGGAGGAATTGGCCTACTATATCACGCTGGCCAAACGGGTATAGGGTTTGTATCAAATTTTCCTTCGCTTAAGTACTGTTCTCTGCATAATATGCTCCCTCTGTCGGCTCTTACGACACCCATGGGATGATATGGGGTGGTGACATTCCGTATTCTTAATCCGTCACCACACGGACATTGTGTACATTTTTAAGGCAACTAATATTGATTTCTCTAGACAAGACTATGATGTCTGTCACAGATCTCTCAGAGATAAAATTGTTATACGCTTGCCCCTTGCCTCGGAGAGCACGCTAAGCTGTCGGTCCCTGTTATTATTTATGAATATCTTTGACAAACATTATAGGGAGCCAGTACCTACCCTTGAAATGTATACGAGTTTCGTTAATTTTTATGTTATACCAGTTTATTTCAACTGCACAGGTGCTACCTGTTCAGTTCAGCTATACAGTTGTAACCTGTTTGATTCAACTATACTGGACACAGGTGTAATCTGTTCATTTCAACCCAACTGGTTTGACCTAGTTAGGCAAAGTGTACTAAGCAGTCTTACTTGATCATTTCAACTCTACAGGTGTAACAATTTGTTCAAATCAACTGTACATGTGTCCATCTGTTCTTTTCAACCATACTGGTTTGTACAGTTTAGGTAAACTGTACTAGGCTTACTTGTTTATTTCAACTGTTCAGGTGTAACCTATTCAATTCATCTGTACAGTTCGTGGTCTTCTTACACAAGTATCTTAATACTTAAAAGAAGGCCTCAACAACCTTTAAGTAAACCGTTCTATGGCAAATAAAAGTATTCTTATTACAGTTTCCTGTTCAATTTGACTTTACTTGTTTTACCTGTTCAGTTCAATCGTTCAGGTGTCATGTATTCAGTTCCAAAGTACGCGACTTGCTAGTTCTTTTTTAAATGTGAACTACATGTTTTACCTGTTTATTTCATTGCAACAGGTGTTTCCTATTCGTGTTTTACCTCTTCAGTTCAGCTGGTAAACTTTACTAGTATACCGTAGCGTATACGGCTGGCTATACAACACGCAATTACTGAACATTGAGGAGCACCCTTTATTGGGTTCAAAGTTCAATGCCATGAGCCCACTTGACTACTAATCTTCGTCATTTGAATGATCATTGTATGGGGTAAAATGATATTTTAGATGGGTTTCAAACTACTGTATTGTCAGCCTTGTATACCTGTGTATAAACTGACTCATTGCTGGGCACGAAAATCTTCTCACTTTGACCAGTGTAAGTCCAGAGTTTACCATGCTGGCTGGAAGTTGGTAAACTTCACATGACTCTCGTGAATATTGTGGAAAAGTCACAGAAACAGACAGGTTTCCTAACGATGTTTTCCTTCACAGTTTAGGAAGTGATAATCAACGATTTAAAATACGAAAATAATTTCGAAAAGTTGGTGGTGCGGGAGGCGAGTTTTGAGCTCTTTGCCTAACTACTCGTCATACTATTAAAACTTACATACACCATCACAAAACCAACATACAATGTATTGTGTATATATAGGTACATTATGTATAATGTAATACCATTTACGCCATATTGATGTTAACAGATAATCTATAAATAGCTGGAAGAAAGAAACAAAAATATTTTTATTCCCCTGTGTTATGGTTATTAGCGTACTATGACGTCTTCGCTGTGTTATACGCAAGCTGCGCTCGGGTCAAAGATCGTGTTGATAACTGACACACGCTTTGAATAACCGTTATTGATATTTACCTGTTGCATATGTATGATGAATAATTGTAAGAGGTAGAAAAGAGATACTTTTCATTTTGAATTTAAAATTTTATGGTTGTTGTCTTCAAGATTTTCTAAATAGATTGCTTTTGTTCATCACGTTGAACTCTAGTCTTGTATTTTAATACGAATACAAGATATTAGTGTTTATATAATATTTGGTCTACTGACACGAGTACGTTGATGCACAGAAAAGAAGGCCATAACAACACTTTTGAAATAAATATGGCACGTGGAGAACAATATAGCCTTGCTCTTATAGATAGGGATATTTTAACTGTGCATCAAAAATCTTAAGTAACACACTGAAGTGCGTTACGCTAAATAATTGTATTCTTTCACTAAAATACCAATTGCACACCAACTATGTCGATCGTTCTACAAAATATCGTGTAATATGAAAAGACTCATCCGTTCCAAAAACTTACCTATTCAGAAAACTTAATAGGTTATGTTGGTTTTCTTGTGACTCTGCACCCAAAAATAGGCGGGCTCCGTCAACTTAGTTGTTGTGGTTGAGTAAAAATAAAATATAATGTTTCTTCAATTGAAAGGATTGTTTTTATGAAAATTTTTAGTGAGTTATATATTTAGTGGTGCAATTGAGCATTATTGGTGGAACAAAGATATATATTTTGGTAGAAATCAAAGATAAATTGAGGAAGAGTTAAATACTACCCCATAATTCTACTTACGGCACCTAAACGCGCTAACCTATACGTAACCTACCTATACTACGAACACATCACAGGCATGTGCTATCATGCGGTGAAGGCAGACAGCTCAGCTATTAACATCATCTTAGGACTTAGCAAGGGTGTCCTTAGCCTTGACTTCCCAAGATATGTATTTTTTTGTCCTGACGTTGTTTAGGAGGAACTAAAAAACTGAAATTTTCTTTATTAAGCATATTGCATTAAATGATTTTCGAATTTACTTAGGTAGCTAACACGAATTGACATCGGCTTCGTCTGCCTAGAGTCTTAACAGTTTTGCGTATACAACATAAAATGTCCACAAACCGTCCGGTTGCCAAGTATTTATCTCAAGCTAAAGATATCACATTATTTACATAACAATCTTGGGACATTAACACTGAAACGCGAAGGTCGTTGTAGCTTCAATATGATCTTTGTTATAACTGTCAGTCAAATTGATTGAATGCCTGACAATCAGATTTTACGCGCAATGCCGTATTGATGTCCTAAGGATGGCAGCAGGCATTCATCATCATCTGCCCTATATAATAATATACTGTCCCACTACTGGACATCTTTTCAATATGAGAAGTGTAAAGCCGTAGTCCACCACGCTGGTCAAGTGCGCTTTGGTAAACTTCTCATATATCTCGAGAACATTATGGAGAACTCTCAGACATGCAGGTTTCCTCATTAGGAAACCAAAAACATCGTGATGTTTAGGTACCTTTACGGTAAAGCAAGCGATAATTACCAATTTAATACGCACTTCGAAAAATCATTGCAGCGTGCCGTGGATTCGAACTCGAGACCCACTGCGAAGCGGTCTGCCAGTCTCTCAACTAGGCTATCGCTGCAGGCCTGCGTTCATATAATAAGCTTATGGATCAAATACATGCCGAAGTTCGTTGTCAAAGATCCCTTATTTGCACACAGCAAGCTTATTTTGTCACAATATTTCCGCTACATATTTGACTGCCTCGTTGGACTCGCGGCATAATTGTGCGCTTGGGATTGGGAGGTCTCGGGTTCAATTCCCGGGTCGGCCAAAGTGTTATTGGGTTTTCCGTTAGGAAATTCTCAGTAGCAGCACGGAGTCTGGTAATGTGCCCGGTACGGAAATAGGCTCGCCCCCTATTACGTGGGACCTAAAAATTCATGGCGAAATGTGGGTGTAATATTACACCTCCGCCTACCCTTTCGGGGTTACAGGCGTGAGTCTATAAAATAAAAAAAATAAAAAAAATCCGCTACATATTTGAAGAGTTCAAAATCATGTTTACCAGCTCGTAATAGGGTTTTTGATTATCCATGTTGATCACATTAGCTCATTTTTTAAATTGACTATTTATTGCCCACTTAAGAAGTCTACCTATTAACAAGTTCTTAACGACTCCCAATTACGATGATGAACTAAAATTGCTGGTACATTAATTTGTCTTATCAACCAATAAACTATTAAGTGTTGACGTAAACACACCGCGCGTGGACTAATCGAAGTTATAGTGTTCTGGTAAATAAATACTGGCACCAAATCGTGTCAAAGAAATAAAATCCATTAGTCAGTTAATGCTTCGCATTTCCTAGTATTCAAGATATGTTAGATACTTCACGGTCGTAGATCCTTGCTGATTTCAGCATGAATGGGCCGGCTCGACCGGGAAGTACTACCCTCTCACAGAAAATCGACGTAAAGTAACAGTACCTAAACTGTTGCGTTTCGTTCGGTGAGTGAGAGTGCCTATCCCCTATTCCTTCTACCTCATCCCACTCCCTTTTCCCAAACCCAAGGGGCGGCAACGCACTTGTGACTCCTGTGGTGTTGCTTATGTCCATGGGCGGCGGTAATTGCTTACCATCAGGCGATCCGTCTGCTCGTTTGCCGCCTATTACTATAAAAAAAACTAAACTTCGCTTATAATAATGTCATAATATAAAACAAAGTCCCCGCCACTTCCTGTCCCTCTTTATAACACGATACATTCAAAAACTACAGAACGGAATTTTGTACTATTTTAACCAAAATATAGTGTGATTCTTGAGAAAGGTTTAGGTGTATAATTTAAATTTATGGTCAATTTACCGTTTCCACTTAAAATAAAGTATCATCATCACCAGCCTTTAACAGTCCACTGTTGGACTAGGCCTCCTTTGAAAGGAGGAATTGGCCTACTATACCACGCTGGCGAAACGGGTTGGTATAGAGTTTGTATCAAGTTTTCCTTTTCTTACAGCGCTATTCTCTGCATAATATGCTCCCTCTGTCGGCTCTTACGACACCCATGGGATGATATGGGGTGGTGACATTCCGTATTCTTAATCCGTCACCACATGGACAAAATAACAAACAAACAAACATGACAAAATAAAGTACGAGGGGAGTTCAATGTATTCTCGGTATAGGTATGAAGGAAAAGGCGGAAAATTCTGAATACATTTTATTTTTCAATATACTCCCCTAACATCTCAATAAATTTATTTGTTCGTGAAAGTAACTTTTCAATTCCCTCTAAAAAATATTTTTCTTCATGGCCCGAAAAATGTTCGTTTATTGCTCCCTTCAACTCTTCATCGTCCGAAAAATGCTTTCCACGAAGGTCTTTTTTAAGATTAGGGAATAGATAATAATCACTAGAGGCCAGGTCCGGTCTGTAGGGTGGATGATTGATTTCTTCAAATCCGTACTCCCGCACAGCAGCCTGGGCAAGGCGCGCCTTGTGAACCGGCGCGTTGTCGTGAAGCAGCAGCACACCTGCGGTTAATTTTCCACGTCTTTTTTCTTTAATTGCCTCCTTTAAATTACGCAGGGTGGTTGCGTATGATGCAGCAGTAATATTTTGACCTTTTCTTTGTGTACTCGATTAGCAAGATTCCCTTAGAATCCCAAAACACCGTGGCCATGAGCTCTCCTGCGGACGGAGTGACTTTGAACTTCTTCGGCGGGTCTGATCCTTTTTTGTGCCACTGCATAGACTCTTGCTTTCTCTCAGGGTCATAGTGATGAACCCACGTTTCATCACCAGTAACAATCCGATCGAAAATACTTTGCGGATTTTCACCACAGAGGTCCAAAAACTCCTTACAACAGTCAACTCGCACTTGTTTCTGTAGCGCGGTGAGCATTCGCGGCACCCATCTTGCACTGACCTTTGACAAATTCAGGCGCTCATGAAGGATTGTGTGAATGGTACCCACGGATAGCTTAGTCATTTCTGCTAATGTTTTCACTCTTACACGGGCATCTTCAAGCACAAGTTTTTCGACTAATTTGACGTTTTCTTCAGTAGCGGCACAAATTGGCCCACCAGCACGGGGGTCGTCTTCAATGCTCTCTCTACCCCGTTTGAATTCATTAGACCACTTCTGAATTGTAGATAATGAAGGCGCAGAATCTTGGTAAACAGCCACCATTTCTTCATGGATAATTTTTTGAGTTTTTCCTTGTTTTGTGAGGAATTTTAGCACTGCACGATGCTCGATTTTTTTCATCATTGTCGAATCAGTCATCATAGTTGTCTTTTCGCAATGATATCTTGAATACTAATGGTGGCAAATAAATGAAATTTTGTATTTATACCCTCAAAGAGTGTCATTAACTAATGAGATAATTAAATTACCCTTATCATTAGTATATCACCTCGATACCGAGAATACATTGAACTCCCCTCGTATATTACAGCGTAAATAGATCAGTTAGATATCACGGTCCTGTCTAAAATATTCTTATATGATGGAAAATGCTATGATTGCTCCAGCTATGTAGTACCGTATGTATTTAAAATCCGATTATATTTATTATATTCATTTTGATTCCTAAAGCACTCATGACACAACAATCATGGACTTTTCGGCTCTTTCAAGATACAAGAGTAAATATTATTTATAGTAATCACAGCCTGCTGGACACGGGCCCTCTTTTCACTGAGAAGGGTTAGGCTTGGTTGACAGACTTATGAGAACGGTACTCTCAGACATTCAGGTTTCATCACGATCTTTTCCTTCAACGTTTACATGGCCTCGAAAATCGAAAATTCAGTGGTGCGAGCCGTATTTTGAACCAGAGACTTACGTAACGTACCAATCTATTGGTCTCCCACTATGCTTTCTCTTTATTATTTTGTTGTTTAACCTTTTAAATAATAACTCTATTAGATGCGTCATGGCAGTGCAATCCGCAATAAAGTACCATCGAATATAGTTTACGTAATCAGAGATCATCCGACGGATGCGGGAGGGTGCAGCAATTGTCGCAGTGGACCTGTTCCAATATTGAAGTATTTGTTTTGTGCGCAATGCCGGACTCACTTACTGGACTATTAGTGGGGCAAATCTGTGAGCGGAAATGGTACTTGGGTATGGAAATCTATTCGAAAGATTCTACTACAAAGACACTAAAGAAAAATAAAAATTTAACTAGCATGGCCTTTCTTGGGATTGTATACAGGTCCATTTTTTGTAAGAAAATTCAACTGAACTATTTTTAAAAAGGTGAAAAGCAAACAAATCTTTATTTAGGAGTCGAGGAGCCGTGGGAAAACTGAACGAAAAATGCTTAATCTGAAAATTTGGCTAACATGGAAAATACGACCTATACATAGATAAAAATTGCCGTGCATAACATTTTGTTACTGTTACTGCACTTTATTTCTGTCTGAAAGTATGTATGCATTTTATGTCAGAAATAAATAAATTGACTGTTATTTTTTTATACGATTGCACCGATAAAAAATGTGGTCTCGTGCTGCGATTCTAAGGTACAATGCCTCATTAGGTATAGTTCACGAAATTATCATAAAGATTGCTTAAAGGCAACAGTTTATACGTATTTATTGGACTAGAATCCATCTCTGGTTGGAGGCGTGTACTGGTGTATTTGTTACAAGGCGATAATTTTCTTGTGACGACGGTACGGGTCGAGTACTAGGGCTGCTGCGATACTAAAGTCAAAGAACACACTACGATACAGAGCTGATTTGACAATAAATTTATTATGATGACTGGTTACTGACCATATTATAATGAAATACGGCACTTACGTACGGATACTAGACTATCTTTCGAGTACTTTTCATGGTAATAAGATGTGTGTGACTAACTGATTTTTCTTTTCGTGTGAATCTTTCACCCAATGGCCTCTGACATGTCCTAATGGTTCTTGTTCTGAGACAAATACGAACGGAAACTAGGAACAGCTTTACGTGCCGTCTGAAGCACGGTAGCTCTTCAGATGTCAATAATAATAATAAAGCTTTATTTCAGATTCATATCCATAGCTAATCAATAAAATAATCACAATTATTACACACAGCGCAATAATAAAATAAATTACAATTAATCATCACACATTAGTTACTAAAAAATTTAGTTCAGATATTTTTAAATCTACATTAAATAAAATCGTAATAGAAGTCATTATATCACAGTCTAAGTTAAAAAAATACTATCCATAATCATACAAATTAATTATCAATAAAATATTACAATTATTCACAACACAAAGTAGATAATAAATTAATAATTCATGATTAAAAATTAAAAGGATCTGAATCCAATGCAACATTCGTTGCAAAATTTTGAAAACCTATCACGAACGAACAGTCCAGGCACGCCATGTGGGCCAATTGAAAACAACGTAAAGGTAACCCGGTTGACGCTTGCAACAAGTTTCCTTCAGGGATATTACTTTGCATTCATTTCAATATGTTTATGTTCGTGACGAATACATACTTACACAAGCCTGCGTACCAGGGTTTTACTTTGCTACTGTACCTAATAAGATGAAAACTAACTTCTTACGGGATCTTACGTCCGGGACTTACCGGGTGTTAGCTACTGAGCTGTAATAAAATAACTCCTATTTTATATTTATATTGTGTTTAGTTACCCAACGAGCCCCACACTTACTTGATACTTGATACTTGATGGCACGGGCTGTTTCCGCAACTCCACGTCTTGGCGTGTATTTTGCGTGCGGGTGGGAATGGTGTCGTCATTCCAGCCACCCCAGCTCTTCGAGGAAGGCCAGCAGACTCTTGATGTGGCCCACTGCTTCCCTCAGGGTGCTGTGTCTTGTCAGGTACTGCTGCCTGTACTGTGCGACCTCAGGGCAGTCGAGGAGCAGGTGGGCTGTCGTCTCGTCTGCTGCCATACAGGCCCTGCACAGCGGGCTGTCGGTGATACCTATAGTAAATAGGTGTTTATTAAGGAATCCGTGTCCTGTGTAGGCGGCCGTGACTGTCCGCAGTTGTTGTTTGGACAGCCGGAGGATTTGTTTAGCTATCTTACCGTCTACTGCGGGAAGAGCCTCCTTGGCCTGCCTACATGTTTCAATACCAATCCAGGACTGGTTGTGTTGGGTCCTGGTCCTATTTCTTACCAGGTTGCGATAAAATCCAGAAGGGAGGGGAATAATGGGCTCGGGTCCCACCACCTCTAAAGTGGCCCCTCTTCTGGCAAGTACGTCGGCTGCGTCATTCCCTCTAGAGCCACTGTGGCCCTTGATCCATTGCAGTGTTAATTTGTTTTGTTTACCTACCTCTGTTAGTTTCTGGTGGCATTCAAGCGTGAGCGCCGAGGTGATAGTATGGCTTTTGAGGGCTGCGAGGACTGCCTTACTATCTGAGAGGATCCTAATGGATCGTTCCCTTACCTCACGTGCCATGATTGCTGTGGCAGCTAGGATTATGCCAAAACATTCGGCCTGGTAGACCGTGTTGTAGGCTCCCAGCGGTGCTGCGATGTTGATATTTAGGTCCTCGGAGAATACACCTGAACCCGTACCTGTATCCGTCTTAGACCCATCTGTGAAGATCGTGAGCTCGTTGTGATTAACCGCTCCTTCGTGTAGATCCTCGTACAGTTGGATTTTGTATTTCTTGTCGAACACAAATTGTTTCGGTATTTGGTCGCCAATGGCTTGTGTGAAAGGAACTTCTTTAAAGAGTGTATTTAAGTTGCTAGTGTGCGGTGTGTTGGTGTCTTTCCAGAGCTTCAGAGCTCTTAGCCGGACCGCCGACATCGTTGCTTCTTGTTGTATAAACAGGTGCAATGGGGGCAGGTCCAGCAACACTTCGAGTGCCGCTGTAGGTGTAGTTTTCATGCAGCCCGTGGCCGCTAGGCACGCAAGTCTTTGTAGCTTTTGAAGCTTGTTTGCGGCCGTTGTTAGGTTGGTCCGAGGCCACCACACTACTGCGCCGTAGCTTATCATCGGACGTATTATTGTCTTATAGAGCCATAAGACAATTTTGGGGGATAGGCCCCAGCGTTTGCCTATCATCTTCTTGCACTGCCAGAAGACAATGCTTGCTTTGTTGAGCTTATTTTCCATGTGGCTGTTCCATGTCAATTTGCTGTCGAGAGTGACACCCAGGTACTTGACCTCGGTAGACAGCTTAAGCTCTGTGTTAAATAACTTGGGCAGTCGGTAAGTGCCCAGCGCGCGTTTGTGTGTGAACATAACTAGTTCGGTCTTGGTCGGGTTTACAGATAATTCGTACTCATTACACCACCACTCTACTATGCGTAGCGCTTGTTGGGTTAGGTCGTACACTGTACTGGTTACCTTACCTGAGGTGAGTATGGTTAGATCATCTGCATAACCTATTGTGTAGAAGTCTCTCGCATTGAGTTTGTCTATGAGTTCATTGATGACTAAGTTCCACAATAGCGGGGAGAGTACACCTCCCTGCGGGCACCCTTTAGTTATCAAGGCTGTCTGAGTGTCGCCGTGTAGGCGCACTACCCTTTTGCTGAGCATGTTTTGGATCCACTGTATGAGCATCTGATCCACACCATGTCTGGATAGGGCGTTGCTTATGCTGGAGAAGTTTGTCTTGTCGAAGGCTCCTTCTATGTCGATGAAGGTGCCCAGGCAGATGCTTTTTTGTTGTATAGCAGCTTCTATCTGGTTCACGACCTGATGTAAGGCCGATTCCGTCGATTTCCCTGAGCTGTATGCATGTTGGTTGGCATGTAGGGGTAAGTGCTTAAGAGCCCCACTTCTTATTTCCCTCTCGCAAAGCCTTTCCAAGGCTTTAAGCATGAAGGAGGTCAGGCTTATTGGTCTGAAGGACTTTGCATTGGTATAGTCTGTTTTGCCTGGTTTTGGTATGAAGATTAGTTTGACTTCCCTCCATTTCTTCGGTACATATCTGAGGGCCAGGCTAGCCCTCATGATTGCCAGAGCCCCACACTTAGCATAAAGTTTGAAATGATCAGTACCGCTTGTAATTCAAACGAGAAAATCTGGTTCACATATGAAAATTCGAAATACTCTAAACACATACTTTCTACTCTTCGCTGTATGCAACGCTGAACTCTACGTCGTACCCGTGCTAATTAAAAGTGAGATAGTGAGCCAATCAGTGCACCGAACATCGCTTGGCATTGTCTTCTGTTGCTGCGGCAGCTAGGGCTGTGTTGAGTGGTCTAGTAACTACTGCAAGTGTCCCTTGTTGCATCATATTGCATTACTATATTCGCAATATTTTGCATAGTTGCTAACCCTATATGTGTGTACGCCGTCACTGATTCAGTAACAGGATGATCAATCATGCCGGTAGGTGTGGCTGACATACGACTGTTGGTCCACGAGACCGCATTGCGCGTTACTCGCTAAAGCTCTGTTCAGAAGCCCAACTCTCGAATTTAATCTTGTGAAACTGTTTTTTAGCCCTATTGAACATTTACTCACAATTGACCTTCAACATCTGTAACATACCATCCCGGTATCAAAATAATGTTAGTAAAACAAAAATGTCATAAAGATTTTCGGTTTGATGTTGGTTACACACTGAAATTCAGCCAGTTTAAATTGTCATCAAAATTCAGTTTGCTCTTCATTGATTGAGATTAGATTTGGACTTTAATTTGAATGTAATGATGGTAATCTACCATACGATCTAAGAGATACCCTCCTCTACAGGTTACAAGCATGTTTTGTCTACGAGATAGTCCCGGCTTTCTCGCCTTAGGCATTTTAAAGATTTACTCAAAGCGCTTTTCCTTTAAAATCTCTTGAATTTAACTACCGCTGTATTGTAATTTTCGGTGATCCACCAGCTAGCGGCAACTCCGGCCATGTCTTAACAGCAGTAATATCGCATAGTCATAAACTGTTCGCTTCCTATGACACTAGTAAGATCGTTCGTATGTGAAAAGCCCTCAGTATAGCCCTTCTAGAGCAGCTTTGCTGGATTTTACCTGGTGATATAAGACCTCGATTGGGAAGGAACTTCGTACCCACTCCTGTAGAGATACATCAAAAACTTTTTGCATAAATAAATATTAAAGAAATAAAGAACCTTCTTCTAAGAAGTCTATTGAAATATTTTCGATAAAATTATTTTTTTTCTTGATCTTTGTTGTATTATTTTATATTATTTACTACGTTAGAAGGATTAGTTATAACTATTACCACGAAGATAGCAGTAAAAACATAAATAAAATCTTATTCCGAAATTACACGTGTGCTTTGCCCTTGGCATTCGAAGCCATGTTTGTCCATTACAAAACAAATAATAACAAAACCGGATGGACAAAAACTCGCCCTTTTTAAATAATATAAATATTAATGTGTGAAGCAGGAGCCGTTTTAACAAAAATCACGCGGAATGAGGAGTAGTTTTGACTTTATATAGAGTACAAACAGCTAATATTATTATAACGAATAAAAAATATAAAAAATCAATAACAACCACAAGGAGTACTAGATAATAATAGCATTATCTAGGAAAATATATTTTTATGCAAATCGATCGAGAGTAGTTTAGGCATTTCAAAGACGTAGGTAGATAGGGAATAGACAAACGAAAGTTTCGATTGTTATTATTTTATAAATCCTTGTTCTATTGTGTGATGCAAGTTGACCTGTGATGGTATTTACCAAGTACAGCTATGATAAATAAGAATAAAAGCTATAATGGTTGTTTACTTAAGACAATTCACAATAGTCTTTTTCTGCTTTTTTCTTGTCTTACTGACTTCCATGCGTTTACCTCTTCACTACATGAAGTCTAATTACTGGTGATTGGTGTCAATCACTCACATTTGCTCCCTCGTGGCTATATCACGCTGATATTTGCGTGACTACTTCCGTACGTATCTAACGTAAAATAAACAATTAGACAAGTATATAACATGAATAAAGATTGTTAAAGATAATTGCTGTGGGATAAAACTAAATACGAATATTTGTCGTACTTATAAGTGCGTTTGCATAGAAATGCTAGCTATCTATTCCCAAGTTCTATGTCACGGCCGGTCAAAGACTTGTTTGTTTACGAGTTAGAAATTCCTTTCGGATCGCCGACTCTTGGGGAAATGAGCCGGAGTATGTGGTGGTACCAGTAAAATCCACCCCGACTGTCAGCTAAAGACGTCCTACGGGAAGTAGACACGGTTCAGGAGCTGTCCTGCCTTCCTCCCATGGCGCCATGTCCAAACCAAACCTAATCCCAGGTAGGCTAGGCCCAGGCCTCACCTGCTTTTACTGGCAGCTTCCCGTAGCAACGTATTCCTAATCGGCAACCAGAGCTCCCCATGCTCTGGCAGCCTGCGGCCCGTTGGTGGATCTCGACGAAGCCGCCCTTATCTTCGGGCGGGATTCAGCTTCTTGCGCCAAAAGTTTGGCTCTGCGTTGTCCGTCAGTCAGTCAGTAATTTGCAAGAGTTTTATACATACAGATCATCATACAACTCAGTCAAACCTTTTAGTAGCAGTGCGATCATAAACACCGTGACACGAGATTTTTTATATTATTATATCCTAGTCAACACGCTTATGTCGCGATATATGATAATTATATTCGCTCTAACTGAACATGTCACGTTTTATCAGTGGCAGTAGGTGTCAGTGTGTGCCCTCACGCGTTCCCTCCCGCCGCTCACTAAACGTGACAACACCACTGAACACTATTCCTCTAAATAATTGTCTTAATTTATTCTTGCTCAATCGTCTAGATTCAGATGCCTCTTGGTATGGAAATAGAAGCTTCCATGATTTTATCTCAACTCGTTCGCGTGGAAAAGTACCTGCTTTATTTTGAACTCACTATGATCGATTTCGTAGTTTACTGTATAGAAATAGAAACTTCCCTGATATTATCTTAATTCTATTCCACGTAGATTTGGTATCTATTTGATTTTGAACTTGTAATGATTAGTTCAGTAGTTCAGCGTATGCAAGCTTGACATACAAACAAACTCACATATTCGAATTTAGAGTATTAGTTATAATGAAGTTTAAGGTGAAAATATAGAACAGTGCTGCAGCTCGCCTGAATGAAAGTATCTTATGCCGTTTTCTGTTACGTAGTTTAAGTGTAACAGTGTGACAAACAGACTCTTCAGTTAAGATGTGTTATAAAATTGTGAATGAAATCAGCTTTGAAACATAACCTACTTTTCTTTCGCCGCACTAATTAGGTTTAATTAGCTAGATTTAGGCTGCTGGTAGGTGCATAGCGTAATGTTATATGTTATAAACATAACCTTTCTCAATATAATAATTAAGTATGTAAAAATTGCTAAAAGACCGTTTAGAACTGTGCGTAGTTCTTGAGATGCACGTTAAAACAAACACAACGTTTGTCTTTAAGAATCATCATCATCATCATCATCAGCCTTTAACAGTCCACTGCTGGACTAGGCCTCTTCTTTGAAAGGAGGAATTGGCCTACTATACCACGCTGGCCAAACGGGTTGGTATAGGGTTTGTATCAAGTTTTCCTTCTCTTACAGTGCAGTTCTCTGCATAATATACTCCCTCTGTCGGCTCTTACGACGCCCATGGGATGATATGGGGTGGTGACATTACGTATTCTTAATCCGTCACCACACGGACGGTCTTTAAAAATACAAGAATAAATATGTCCAACGCGATACGAGAATAATAGATTTTCTTGTGGGTAAGGTTATTTTTATAGACAGTAACAAACCCTGTTATACGTTTATTTGCCATATATTATTGACATAACAATAAATTGTCTTCCTAATAAGTTAGACAAAGCGTATGTTTATCTCGGTCACGTTGCTGATATGACACACTGGTGTCTGCAGTGTCATAGGAAATCTGTGTAATATACGCCCATTCTGTCATATTTTTTCTAGCCTATAGCGAGCTCTGTATGCATGACCAAACTATAATGCACCTAGCCACTTTCGGCGATATATAAGAATAAGTTAAAGCCGAAATATTGTATAGGATCTTCTAAGTTTACATTTTATTTGAAAGCTGATTTAGAAGCTGTTATAATTGCAGCTCCTTACTAAATTGATTTTACCTATTATACAATATTTGGCAATCAAGGAAAATTAAGTTGTATTGCTTGTTCTTTCCCATGGTTTCACGTTGCATTGCGAACATGACACAAAATATAAATCTAGAATCTTTATGTAATAAATTGGGTTTCATAAGCGTCACAATATGACCTAAGAGAATACATTATTTTATATATCTTACCTTAGTACAAATAAAAAATAAAAAGGCAGCGATAGCCGAGTGGATCAGACTCAGAGATCAACAGACTGCCATGCAGAGGGTATCAGGTTCGAATCCACGGCGCGCACCAATGACTTTTCGGAGTTATGTGCGTATTGAATTGTAAATTATCGCTTGTCCCGTGCCTCGGAGAGCACGTTAAGCCGTCGGTCCCGGTTGTCATGAAGATCTTTGACAGTCGTTACAGGGCGTCAGTACCTTCTGAATAAACTGACACTAGTCTAAACCATGGAATATCGCTATCCCTTAGGGTTGCGGAGGTCAGACAGGCAGTCGCTCCGTGGAAAAGCTAATATTCAGCCAAATCCGGTTAGACTAGAAAGCGGACCTCAGACTGAAACTGGGATAACGCTAAGAGAAAGAAGAAGACCTTAGTACAAATTAATGAAAAAGGCACAGGAACATACAAAGCAAACATCAATAGGTCTGCCTGTCTAGACAAACAATGTGCATGTGCATCTGCATATGTATATACGCACCTATTGATCCTACCCGACCCCTCAGCGATTAGCTGTGAACATAACTGGATCGACTAATTAATCTAATTACTTCGCAGATGTGGCTATCTGATATCTATGGATTAATTAATTAGATTTGCCTTTTGCCTTGGTATTGACTTTCGTCGTGTGGAACTTGTGTCTTTCTAACTTACTGGTATTTCTTTGAAAGTATGCCATTTGTAAAACTAAGTGTGTGTCAATTTTTAAATAGATCTCCATCTTCTGAGGCAGCTGCAGCCCTTGGAAGTTATGTTTTTTTATTAATAGCGATGTTTGTCCCCGAGTTTCAAATATAATGATGCTAAATATCATCAAAATGTTTGCTGGTGTTTCGCCGTGAAAGAGAGAGGAACGGACTTGCATTAGTATAAATAAAAGAAATGTCTAATCGTTAAATAAGAAACAAAATAGTTTTAAAGGACAATCATAGATATGGAAATCTGAAAACATTTTCTATCGTAGATGTCATGTGTGTAATGACATTTATTTTATCAATTCGACGACTATGTAACTAGGTACCAGGAAATAAACAATATTCCTCATAAGAATTAAAAATATCTCGATATATAAGTACTTATGTTAGCCTTACTACCTTTTTTATTTTGTGTCGGGCTGGAAAATCCTCATGGAGTCCGTCCGCCCTGGGGGAAGGCCAAAGGGGACTGTCGGACTGTTACTGACTAAAAACCATCCCGTGTTCCTCATGTACCCATGTGTCGGAGGGTCTAGTATTACCGAAGCATTCCTTAGGTATTGGCCCGCCAGTTGGACAGGCGGGCTCCGAACAAAACACCCAGCGGCCGCAGAGGATAGGGAGGACGGCAACGCAACACTGCATCTCCTCTTCCTCTGCGGCCCCACCGCGACGCAACGATCGCGATGGTGCGCCTCATTTGGTCGCGGGAGATAGGGCGCGGCAACGCAACACCGAAATGCCTCTCCTCCCGCGACCGCGCCCGACTGCGAGGGACAGAAGAACTGTCCCTCGCAACCGCACCTTTGGACGCATCCTGCGCAGGCCTCCGTCAAGCCCACGCGGAGCGTCCACTCCCGGGATCTCGATTAGCTTCACCGTGGGTGACCCAACCACGGTTACTGAGCCCCCCACCACGACAAGGTGGAGATCCCAAGGGGGGTCTTATGTTTCGACCTACTTATTACGAATGTTTAAAATCTTATATTTATAATCGCATCAACGTTATTAAAACCAATATACATACAATTAAAAGAACCATTCATCAAAAGTATGTAATAAAAATACCACTTATATTTACGGATTCGGATCGGACGTATTGCTAAAATGTTCTAAGGAAAGTAATGTTAATATAAGATATTACTTGCAAATTATTTACCTACTGCCGTGTGGCTGACGGCATAGAATACAAGTGTCACCACCCCCTATCTTCCCGTGGGTGTCGTAAGAGGCGACTAAGGGATAACACGATGCAAATACCATCTTTGCGTAGAGACGGAAAACTCGACATCAAACCCTATACGACTGCCTCGTTGGTCTCGCGGCATAAATGTGCGCGGGGGATCGGGAGGTCCCGGGTTCGATTCCGGGGTCGGGCAGTGTTATTGGGTTTTTCTGTCACGAAATTCCCAGTAGCAGCACGGAGTCTGGAAATGTGCCCGGTACGGCAATAAGCTCGCCCCTTATCACGTGGGACTAAAGTATATCTGGCGAAAAGTGGGTGTAGAAATACATCTCTGCCTACCCCTTCGGGGATAAAAGGCGTGACGTTGTGTATGTGTGTGTATTTACCTACCTCATAAAAAGAACCCAATGTACAAATAACGTTTCTAACTTCAGTAGAAGGCTCTGCAACGACATAAGTCAGTATAACTGATTTCATACGCATTTGTACGATCATACATGCACAATAATGCACTTAGCGTTTCCAACATTTGTTTACACTGATGTGACGTGTCTCGCTGTATAAATAAACTGAGTGTTGTTGTAAACATTCGTATGTCAACAAGAAAACGTGATGTTTTTTAAACGGTTTGTAACCGTGGCTGCGTCAATGAATACAGATTTACATAGAAGCGCAGTTCTTAAGGATTTCGTGTACCGATTCCAAGTGGAGACTGTCTCCAGTTTAGTTCGTAGTTTGCGACGTTGGCGGCGCTGGCGTCGTTCTCCGTCTCTCTTGCTCTCGTAGTTAAGATGCAAAGGAGGAACGTTCGCCTCTGTTGCTCTCGTAGAGACAGCTGCCACGCCGACAAGCGGCAATTTGGGTCACACAAAGTTTGTCTTCAGAGCGCCCATAAGAAATGCGCATCTATGTAAATATCTGAGCTCTTTGGCTGCGTAGAGCATTGGTTCCCTGTATGTATTCAAATATGATACGTCAATTGTCACTCATGACTATAACGTGCAATGATAAGTACTATGGATTTTATCCACATTTCATCCTCTATGTTACAATCATCATCATCATAGGTAAAAGCAAGGACTCTTCTTGTTTTGTTCCGCTCTTCTGGTTTTGACTTGTATAAGTGTAGTAAGCAACCAAAATTACAGGAAAAGATATGTTTTTATCAGCCTGCTATAGTCCACTACTCGATGTAAACCTCTCGAATTGCAGCTCTTCGTGTTTGCCATGTTTTTAAATTGCAAGTTATTTAGTACACTATTTTCTGTCATACGTACTGCATCTATTTGCATTGCATTATTTCTAATGGCTTGATCCTCTGTATTGCTGGTAATCTCGTTGTGTAAGACTAAACTTACTTCAGGCAATAAAAGTGCTCACGTAATCTCTTGAATTATAATTGATAGGGATGGAAACAATATCGGCTCTATCCTTTCAATTTAGCTTCACTGAGCAGTTTCATCCGTCCGTGTGGTGACGGATTAAGAATACGGAATGTCACTATCCCATACCATCCCGTGGGTGTCGTAAGAGCCGACAGAGGGAGCATATTATGCAGAGAACAGCACTGTAAGAGAAGGAAAACTTGATACAAACCCTATACCAACCCGTTTGGCCAACGTGGTATAGTAGGCCAATTTCTCCTTTCAAAGGAGAGGCCTAGTCCAGCAGTGGACTATTAAAGGCTGATGATGAGCAGTTTCATCACTGTTCGATAAGTACCGATTGCATATATTGGCAGATAACATCGTACAAACTTTGTCTAATTTTGAATTTATGGAGTATATTATGCTTCTATAGAGGTCCTATTATTGGGCCTAAATCTAGTAAGTGCTAGACGGACGTACGCCGACCACAAAGGTGACGTACTAAAAAATGGCCAAATTAAAAGTACCCATAACCGGCGAGCATGTATGATGAGGTTAATGAATGTCGAGGAAGCGAAAGAGGTGTGTTTGAACCGGAGCATTTGGCGTTCCATAGTCTCTGCCTACCCCAATAGGAGAGAGGCGTGACGATAGATAGATAGATCTAGTAAGTTTAAGATAACATGTCACGACAACTAAAATGTGTCTCAATCTAATTTAATTTGACATCTCAACGGCCATTTTGGATATTCGATCCATACATGGATTTTGAGATTCGAGATTCGAGTTTGACATATTTTGTATGGAGCTTATGTCAAAAACGAATCCTAAATCTACAGATCTATCTATAGATCGAATATTGAATTCCTTAGTAAAACAGCACCTTTTCTTTTCTCACATATTATATGTGTTCATAAAAGACAGAAATAAACAAGATATTGCTAAGTACGTCCAGCAAGAGACGTATGATTTATAAATAACCTAAACTAATATTGCAGTCTTATATTTAGCTTAATAAGATTCATACATACATAGCTTCACGCCTTTATGAAGGCAGAGGTGTATTAGTTGTATTACACGCCCACACTTCGCCAGGTATTTAGTTACTTTAAACATTTCAATTATAGTCTAACTGATCACGAAAGTTTAAATGGAAGCCCGGGACACTGTTCCTGGTTCATTACTTCACTCCATTGTCATCGAGCTTTCGATATCCATTAACCAATTGGACAGTGAAGCCCTCAAATTGACGGCAGCCATTATGGGGTAGAAATAGCCATTATCGCCGAACCGAAGATAATGGGAACCTTTATTTTTAGCTCGCCTCGTCTAGACTGCCCGCAAATGACTTATTGGTGTTTTATTTTCATCAGCGTCGTTGATCCACTTTCTCTAAATAAAATTTTCAACGTCATTAAGGTTATGAGTATGACGGAGAAAATAGGCGGCATGCGCTATGGCAACCATGACAGTAATAGAACAAAGTAGTCAGTTTCGTCAGTTTCGTAATGTAAATGATGACTATTGCAATATTTGGAAAAAGTTTAGACTAAACTTATACTCGTAGACTTGTAAGATTAGTGCAAAGCGTGACAATGTATAAGCTTTTTATACTCTTATTTATTTTGTGACTAGTCGTTTTAACCTGTGGTTTTAACTGATTGCTTTTCAACAAATCTATATATGCAAAATGTTACTAAGCAACGTTTAATACATCAACGGCTATTACTACCTGTGCGTAAAATTTCATGGTAAGTCTTCTTTGTCTATATGTTTGTATTACTACTTACTATCTTCAGATTTATTTATGTTGTAAGATAAAGACTATGTGAACTACGCCATGATTACCAGTTTGCATAATGGTCTCTTGAGCATTACCGTGTAATATACCATCGTAAGAAATGGGACAATATAGGGAAAACTAGAAAGCGAGATATTACTTTTAACTTTGCTTTCTATACTAGGGTGAAATGTCAACCCAATGAATCCTTTGCTCAACGAAATATTACCTACAGCGATACGCTCATTGACTGAAAACACAAAACGTCCCACATTCAAGGCACTTTTTATACCAAACAAAGACACACCTCCTAAAGAGCTCCAAAAATAAATAAAACTGACGTAACAAGCACACAACATCTCTCCTTGAGGAGACAAAATATTATTGATAACAAATTTATCTTGTGCCATGTTTCCTACATACTGATAGTGAATCAGCTACGTAATAATTACGATAATTGTTTGTTGTGGAAATTTCTGTTCGAATGAGTACTATATACCTATACTGTGGGCCTGGCGATTTTACCCGATAGCAAGGAGCTAGAGGTTATCCTGTGTCCTTAGGACGTATATTACTGACACCCGTCTGTCCATAGCCCTTCTTCTGTTATAAACATGAAAGTTTTTGAGGATGGAAAGATAGATATGTATGATAATCCCCACCTAAGCAAGTTTTCTTTGCTTGGGATTTATTGATAATTCCAATCTAGAGTGGAAGTGTGGTGCCGTTCCACAAACAATGGTACTCTTACTATCTTGTCCTGCGTTCCCTAATACCTGCAAGCCACAGAAACTTATGGACGCTACTGAAAATGCCATACTCGTAACTAAGTTCTAGGCTGACACAATTTAGATTGCCATCGACACGCTAAGAAGATAGATATGTGATACTCTTTCACGCAAACACTTTTGAAGAATATTTGCAATTTTCATATAGAGCTTTGCAGTGCACCGCTGAACTGTCTCTCTACATAGTGGCATTTTGAAAACTACCAACGACGTTTGACGTAAACTATCGGGTTCATCAATATTGTTTGTTGCTTTAGAACCTAGTTAACTTATAAATTAGTTAGTTCTCTCACTCGTAGTTGTTTATCAATTATCATTTATCCCATATCGCCCATAGCCTAGAAGATATTCGATAGCTTGTAAGTTTCTTTTTCATCATCAAGTTTAGCACTTCTATAAAGTCCCCGTGCTAGACTCGCATCTCTCCTCACTATGAAAACGACAGGGCCGTAGTCCACCACCCTTTCAAGTGCGGGTTGGCAGACTTCACAAATATTTCGAGAACATTATGCAGAACTTTAGACATGCAAGTTTATTCACATCTCTTTGCCGTTAAGCAAGCGATTTTTTTTAATAATATTCAACCACATATACACATCACCATCTAGTCCCAAGCTAAGCAAAGCTTGTGTTATGGGTACTAGATAATGGATATAAATACATATATACTTTTTTTATTGTAAATACATACATACTATACATAAAACACCCAGACCAAGACAAACATCCATGCTCATGCACACAAATATTTGACTTGAGCGGGAATCGAACCCGCAACCTTCGGCGTATTTAGAAATGAAATACCCTTAACTCCGAAAATTCAATGGTGCACGATGTGGACGTAACCTTGAAGACCCTCAGCGTCACTCTGTACGCCTCTTCACTAAACTGTTGCTACCTCTAAGTTTCATTTTATTTGTATTTGTTCTGTTCCGTGTCTTGCGTCGAAAATATACTCCTACAGCATACTTTCTTCTTTTCATGAGCCACTTATTCTTTTCACTCATGAAGCATGTAATCAAATAGCATAATCTTTGTCACTTTATAATATTATGTTTTGTTTGTTATGCGGTCTGTTTATTATCCAAACTGCCTTATCAAAACGCAGGGTAAGCAGTATAGGTATATTATTACAAGACGAGCCCACGGTTACACCCGCGTTATTTAAGGCTACTGCTCCGCTCCCGTGGCTCATAGCGAGATGTTATATTATTATTATTTTTTTATGTTAATAGGCGGCAAACGAGCAGACGGATTGCCTGATGGTAAGCAATTACCGCCGCCCATGGACACAAGCAACACCACAGGAGTTACAAGTGCGTTGCTGCCCCTTGGGGTTGGGAAAAGGGATAGGATGAGGAGTGGGATGAGGGAGAAGGAATAGGGGATAGGGCCTCCGGCACTCTCACTCACCGAATGAAACGCAACAGTTTAGGTACTGTTACTTTACGTCGATTTTCTGTGAGAGGGTAGTACTTCCCCGGTCGAGCCGGCCCATTCATGCTGAAGTCAGCAAGGCTCTACTACCTACAAAAATAGAATAGTTATATACTTTATAGCCTGTCTCGATAAACGGGCTATATAACATTGAAATAATTATATTGAAATTGTTTAAAGTTAAATTGAATTGGATTATACTGAAATAATTATATATTATTAATTATTCAAATTGGACCAGTAGTTCCTGAGATTAGTGCGGTCAAGCAAACAACCTCTTCAGCTTTATAATATTAATATTAAATGATTCACTTTCAGCACATTAATGCTACTACTTGTAGATACCCATGTGCCAAACTTAAACTTAATAACCCATCATCATAGCGTTATCCCGGTTGCACACAAGACATACTCCTCGGAGCCTGGCGTCTGCGTAGCCTTGCGAGATTTGACAGAATATTAGCTTTTCCACAAAGCGACTGTCCACCTTCGAATTGAAATTCATTTAGTCAAAGTCAAAATCATTTATTCATCTAGGCCACAAAGTGACGCTTATGAACGTCAAAATTTAAGTTAATTACTTAATGATTCTACATTTACATTTACTGCCACGTTCGCAATGCAATAAATAGGTAGAACCACGGGAAAGAACGGGCAATAAAACTCATGGCCACTCTTTTCAATCAAATATAATGGTTGTACATTTTATTATTGTAAAGTGCTGCAACTGTTTCACATTGTAAGGCATCTACTAGTAAAATTTTTAGTTACTATTGATATCATACTTAAGCACTCAAGCAGTAAATGATGTTCATTTGGTAAGCCACTCAAAGTAAATATGGTGAAACAAGAGCATACATTTACACCGCTATATTCCATCCTAAAGCTGATTTTCCACCAGAGTGGCGAGACGAGGCGAGGCGAGGAGAGAATTGAAATTTGTATGGCAAATTTTCAATTCTCTCCCAGCGCATCTTTGGTGGAAACAGTATGGATTGACAAGAATATGCGAGGCGTGAATTGAAATATTTGTTTGTGTAAAAATGAACCGTATTGCTTCCAACATAGAGTATAAATTAACCAGTACCAGTATATCTTTATCTAATGAAGCCTACGGGCGGCGCGGCGGTCACGCGCGTGCTCGCACGAGCTCGAGATGGCTATTTTTAGTGGAAAAGGGTCAGTGCGATTTCAATTCTCTTCTCGCCTAGTCTCGTCTCGCCACTCGGTGGAAAATCACCTTAAAGGTGATATTCCACCAGAGTGGTGGAAACGACACTCAAACATCACTGTACCTATGACGAACTCAAACATAACTGTACCTATATCTTTATCTAATGAAGCCTATGGGTGGCGCGGCGGTCACGCGCGAGCTCGCGATGGCTATTTTTAGTGGAAAAGGGTCAGTGCGATTTCAATTCTCTCCTCGCCACGCCTCGTCTCGCCCCTCTGGTGGAAAATCACCTTAAGATCTTTATTAAAGGGGACTGATTTCCCGTAACAATCAAAGATCTTGAACTTTGCCACGGGACAAGTGATAATTAACAACTTAATACACAAATAACTTCGAAAGAAAAAGAAGTAAGTTAGAATCATCACTGTAAATAATATGTTGAGCCTTTATTTGAGTGTAAGTGAAAAAGCCAAATGTTAATTATCGCTCGCTTAACAATGTGCCCGGTAGATGGCAATAGGCTCGCCCCCTATTACATTGAGACCGAAACATAACTGGCGAAGTATACACCTCTGCATACCTCTTCGGCGATAAAAGGCGGGAAGTTATGTCATGTTATAATCACCGTGCCGTGCAGTGTTAAGTTGACGCGTAGGTATATTTATTGTTTGGCTACAGTTCAGGCCGTACTGAATACCATTTTTACTTCACCAGAAGATGTAAATTGAGAGATAGTACTGGTGATAACACAAAATATTAAAGCACTAGGTTTTACCTATTATTCATACTATTTACGCCTACATTATCATCGCTTACTCATCATGAAACGACAAAATCATACTATGTTTTACATATCTCTTACGTAACATTGTGGACGACGACTTAAGATAATCATCTCGCTGCTCCGCTACACTGTATTTTTCTGGATTCGATTGATGGCCAAAACATGAGATCTATACATAGTGAATATATTTTTGTATCAGTAATTTCAGTACTTGTTTGAAGATGTAGTGACAAGCATCGAGAAAGGCATGTTAAGATGGTTTGGGCACATGGAGAGGATGGATGACGAAAGACTTACAAAGATGATATAGTATAAGGCAAATGTGAATGGGCCAGGACGAAGGGGAAGACCTAGGCGGACGTTCTCTGACCAGATTGGAGACATCCTAAAAAAAGGACAGATCAGAAGTACCCTAAACAGACGAGCATGCATGAGAAACTTGATGGGAGTGAATGAAGCAAGAGAGGTATGTCAGGATCGTTGTAAATGGCGTTCCGTAGTCTCTGCCTACCCCTCCGGGAAACCGGCGTGAGTCTATGTATGTATGTATGTTTTCCAAAAAAGGCAATAATTTTGTTTACAAATTTTCTCTTCGTGTGAACACCGAACCTACAGTATTTTTCACATCAATTTCGATGCTCCATAACCAATATTCATTAATGTGAAGACGTCACTTCAATTGTGTAAAATTTATATTGCGTTGAGTCAGTCGGGGAATTTAGATATAATGTCTTCTTCAAAATATCTAAATTGATTAGTAATTATCTAAATATAACATTCACGTTCAAGTGTGTTGATATTGTTTCCATGTATTATTTGTTTATGTACCTATGTATTTACCGAACAATTCACTGTGTATTGTTATTGTAGACAGACATGGAGTGTCTGCGAAAACAATAGGAATTGTGACGGTTATGGCCGTAAACTAAGTAGGTGAAGAAGGCAGATTCGCTGAGAAACCTGGTATTCACACACTCAAACACTTACACGCGCGTGTATACATGGTAAACATACAAAAAAGAATACACACACGCGCGCTTGCATATTTAGTTCTTACTTTTGCTACCTTTTAGTTAATTACTAAGCAGGGACACTTTCTTTGACATATATCTACTCATAATTCATCATCATCAGCCTTTAACAGTCCACTGCTGGACTAGGCCTCTCCTTTGAAAGGAGGAATTGGCCTACTATACCACGCTGGCCAAACGGGTTTGTATAGGGTTTGTATCAAGTTTTCCTTCTCGTACAGTGCTGTTCTCTGTATAATATGCTCCCTCTGTCGGCTCTTACGACACCCATGGGATGATATGGGGTGGTGACATTCCGTATTCTTAATCCGTCACCACAAGGACAACTCCACTCATAATTAGTTATAGGTATACTATAGTCACTGTATAGTGTTTTACTTTTTTGTATTGCTACACAATTGCACTGGGTTATCCTGTAATGATAGTTGTATGTTGTTGTTGTATAAATAAATAAAAATAACTTTTGATTTAGGTCTACAAATGTAGTGCATTAAAACATTGCAAACAAAAGGGCAGTTTCATTACTCAGAATAAAACAACGAGATATTTATGCAAATAACGCCTATTGACTGACAACCCTGGAAATCTTAATTTATAAAATCCTTGCGTTACTGACTGACTGACAGACACGCTACAGCCGAAACTATTGGGCGCAGGAAGCTGAAATTTGGCATGTATGTTCCTTGGGGACCGTAGGGGTGCACTAAGAAGGGATTTCCCGAAATTCCCACGGGATCAGTCAAAACGGGTAAATTAATAAAAAGAAAGCGTAGCTGCTAGCGTCCTCTAGTATAATATAAAGTTTATTTATATGAAAAATCCTTTTGTGATATAACTTTGATGAATTAATCTTTGATAATTAGACAGTTCACAACAAAGTTAAATGCTATGAAAAATATATTTCTAAAAATGATAGACTAAATAGACAATAACTATTATTTCTTTCCTTCAACAAAAATCCGTACTGTATCGCTCTAAATCTAAAGACTTTACACCTAAAATCGCCGAACATGCAAGTTCCGCTACTTAGCACTTATATCGTCCTTGCTCTACACGACGCGACAAGTGATTGCGCTCCACTTATCTTGGTCACTGACCACATTTCAAGTGTCCAAAAAAGGCTTTAGTAACCTGGTTGGACCGGTCAAGTGTCTGCGTCGAGCTCTTATCGGACTTTCTCCACAATTTCCTACATTCCACGGACTTTGCACTCTCCTTATACAGGATGTGAAGAAAAGAAAACTTTAATAGAAACGTAGTATTTCTCATCAAATTGTCGCAAAGTTAAAACTAGAAAGAAGATTTCAAGACTCTTCTTGAACGTAACCGAGTAACACCTAAGCAATGATGATTATGAAGATTTATTTTAACTTTCTATAATTTCCGATTCTTTTAATTTCAATAAACGATACCTGTATAGAACCTGCTCTAGGCTCAAATATGACCACAATTTTAAGTCACACTCTGTACACCCATTCATTTCACAAGATTTTTTGTCACTTGTCACCAAATGATGACGCATATCCTCTACATGTAGGTGTTGTAACTGATATGTGCCCGTGCGAGATATCGAATACTAGCTGATATCCAGCGTAATATGTTCTAGCATTACATGTTCAAACCTTGATATGAGATGTCAGATTATACTGGGAGGTTTGTGACACACACATTGACAGTTCGCATATCAAAATAATTTCTTGGAATAATTATACGTCGGGTTTTTCTGTGAATGGGTGTCGTGTTTAGTCTGCGTTGTGTGTTGTTAGCTTAATAATCTGTAAAACGAGTGAGGCAGGTATTTTTTTATACATAAGAGTCTAAACAGGCCACCATTATTAGCAAACTACTAAAAATATATAATTTTATAGTTATAAAAAATAGCAGGTATAAATGTGCTATATTCTAAGAATTCGACATACTTAAGGAAATGATAAATAAAGTAAAAAAATCTTTAGAACACATTAATTGTTATGAGTGAGCTCACTACAGTACAATGGTTGGAATGGAACCTCCCACGTACACGAATAAAGGGAAAATCATAGGGCTTCTGCCTTCTTTACAAAAATATGTGTTCAAAAGAAATCGTACTGGACGCGGCAGTCCGGTATGCCTATTTTTATTTTAAAGGCAACCCTAGCACTCCATTTTACAAACATACAATCAACAGACTCATACAACACCTAGTCACGTGTGGGGAATCAGCACTCCGCGCAATACTAAACGTCTAAGCGACTCCTCAGTCCACAGAACCATCCGGCCAGTCAGAACGACCTACTAACAGTATAACTAACTACCTACTATGTAATATCAATCGAGTAAAGTCCATGGTCGTCCCTTGATAATAGTTTTATTAGAACTACTACGTCTCGTCCTATGACATAGTTTTGCGGTTGAAAGTTGTAGTCGTAGTTACATGCAGCTAAGCGACATCTAACGGACACAGATGTAACTACTAAGAAAGAGTCAAGAGTCGCGCTATCAAAAGTTACTCACACATTTTTTATTCAAACAAGTTCTTAAAAATTTAATTCATAGAAACGGTCTACCAGGCAAAAAAACCTAGCCTACTTCTGACGATCCTACCTCTTCTTGGAGGAACATCAGACGAAATTCCAATATGTAATTATATTTTCAAGACTTCAGGCTTATTTTTACCAGCTTATTAGGCTCTTAAGACACTTTTAATAGGCAATCGAGACAGCATTATCGTCATCCCAATTGAGTTTATTTATGCATCAACACGCTGCCCACATATTTCTCTTGATTTCCTCGACCTATATAAACAAGCGCAAAAAATTTATATTTGACTCATTGTCGTTATACGTAACATCTACAAATAGACGATACACGGTAAATTCCATCGTCACATATTAAGTAGTGTTGACTAATCACTGCCAGTAACAGTATTATGGACTCCGTACATAAGTTTCAACCGCTTGCAAACTTCACTGCATACTGCCAATTCCCGGATTTGCCAATGGCAACAATTCTGCGGACAGATTAGAATAACCGTGCATGGTACCGCTGTCGATTTTTTTTTAAATATGACAAGATCAAAATCATAGTTTTTTTAATTCACTCGGTCACAATAATGCCTATCAAAGTCAAATTATCAGTTGATTACTTAATGATCCTACGTATACATTAAGTGCCATGTTCACAATGCAAGGCCATAGAACCACGAGAAAAGACGAGCAATACCTCAAACTCATCAACGCCGCGCCGAAGCTTGCAAATCGGATCATATGTCCGCGAGATGTAAGATTCGTCTAGCGTATTATGTACTTTAGATGATGTCATGATAATATATCACAATCTGTAAAACAGACATCTATTTAGGAACATTATAGAAACGGTAAACTATTGGTTTAAACTAACAATAAAACACGAACAATAGATGTACGTAAAGTCTCTTTGTTATATTATTGTCGCTTCGATATATTCTTTCGCAAATGGTTACTGAAAGGGAAGTACCGCTATCAACGTGACTTACATATTTCATTGACAATATTGCAAACAGGCAGCTGACATCCTTACATACTCTTAAATACAATGACAAAAACCATTTTTTATCGCGTAATACTCGTAAACCTTTAAGGAACTACAACTGATTCATCCGTAATACAAGCTCCATAATCATGACTGTATATGTACAGCCTAATGCCATTCCAATCTGGTCATAAAAGATGACGTGAACACCACCATTTTACTTTGATCCCTCGACTTCAATTGTGTCGCACCTTATCCACCTGTAATGTTCGTTGTTTCGGGGTGGGTGGAATCGCTTAGTAAACTGGTCACATAAAAGACGATTCGCGTCATACGCCGTCATGACATTAAAACAGCTGTTATATTACACATCGCACTGTTGCTAGCTCACTCAAGGATGGTACTTTTACTTCGCAAGAATTTTGACACGATCATGATAATTATTTCTCGAGTGACTGAACTGGTAATGAAATATGGTTTTAGGGTGCTTTAAGGTATTAGCGGAATTTCAGATTGAGGCTGTCTTATGTTAATTTGGTGACTCTGACTCTGGAGAGTTACCGATGATGGAACCCTAATCGGGTTTCATCATCGGTAAGACTAAAAAGTCATCTTTTATCTCGCTCAGTTTAGGTGCTTGAGGAGGAACCGGCGACTTTAATTCCCTTACCCTTTCTACTGGGTCATCCCGTGCTTCAGGCAAGCGCTTTTGAAACAGATTTCCGGTTGTGGTTTCATCCTTCATCCTCGATACTTTTCCAGCGTCACTTCTGTGCCCCAACACGTTTGCCCGTTGCTGGCAGGGTAGTAGTACCTTTTATAGCACAAATAAAGTTTTAACAGACGAAATACAAATAATGAACTTCTTCTCAATGTGCTGATCTAGCACTGTCCTGATATTTATTTTGTTTCTAAATATCAACTAGATAGTTGATATTTAGGCAATAAGTTCAAAGTGCCCTGACACTAGTTTATCGGTGTACTAAGAACAAACATTATATTCTGCATTGTTTATGTATAATTGATCATATCAGCCTTTTTTATAAATTGTTCTACTACTTGGAAAAAGGTGCTAAGTAAGACTATAACTGCCGCAAGTGTCAACTGGATTCGAATAGCGTCCGGCGCACTGAACCGATTGCACCGAATTCTTCAAGGATTTGACCCTGAAGCAGGCCTTGAAACAGTTCACTGAACGCATATCGTGTTGAGGTGTGAGACATGCGGAATGCTAAATTAGTACTAAATCCTCTGGTCTATGGAGACTTAGATGTATGTCTTCAGGTCCGAAGGAACAAAATGGAAAATTATTTATCTTTACTGGACCTCGTAGAGTCTGTAGTGTCTTCGTAGAATCGATATTGAGAGAAAGACAAATCGTAGATAAATCCATTAAGAAATTAAACGTCATAGTTGTCCGCAATCATTGTGCTAAGAATATCCTTAAAAGACATGTGACAAATAAAATGTATACTCGCACCTTCGAGAACATTCAGATCGGCGAAACATCTGGATTTTCCTCAAGACATTTTCCTTCCCCTTAATTTAGCAACATGTGACTTAAAAACATTCTAAGGCGCTTACCTTCCTACTATAATGCACAGAATACGTGATCATAGCATTCTATTCATAAACAATAACATATGTATATCTTAGACTGCCTCCGTGGTCCAGTGGATAGCGTATGCGACTGCAGATTGGAGGTTCCGGGTTCGATTCCTGGGTCGTGCAAAAGTGTTACTGGGTGTTTCCGAATACTCAGTAGCAGCCCGGAGTCTGGTGATATGCCCGGTAACGGCAATAGGCTCGCCCCCTATTACGTGGGACCAAAAAATTCATGCCGAAAGGTGGGTGTAATATTACACCTCTGCCTACCCCTTCGGGGATACAGGCGTGAGTCTATAAAAAATGTATATCTTAATCAAAGTTACATTCAAAAACAGGGCAAATATTTCAGGTATTCAGACGTTCGTAATGAATTGTCGAGCTGTCAATCGACTCCTTTAAATATAACTATACTTATGCAGTCCCAACCCTATCACCGTACTAAGTTTGTCCATAGCTACGGACACACACGATAGTAGTGTCAAGTTTGCCCATAGCTATGGGCGAACAGTTCAGTACTACTGTCAACATTACCTTGTGTATACTCAAGGACATATTCTCAAGGTCCTGTGAGGCGTGACAACAGATCCGTTGACAGGTACCACTAATGGCTTGTAAAACCATATCAACCTGATCCTCTTTAGTAAGTAAGCTCTTTAGTAAATAAAGCTCAATCTTATACTGGTTATGTATACCTTGATCTCTGTGTCTCTGTAGACGTGAGTGACGTATTCCGGACCGCTCGAACTTTCCAGTTCAATTCACACTTCGAGAACAGTTAAGAGAATTTACGCGCTAAAATTGGTGCTTTACATGCTAAAAGAAGTAATTAAGTATCAAGAGTGTCAGATCCGAGAATCGAACTTAGTCATCATATAGCAGTGATCATATAGTAATTATTTATTTGTTGAATATATATTTTACAACAGTAGCTAAATATGCTCAGCATTTTTATGTTCTTTTAAAAAGGGTACTTAGTATTTAACTCGTCCTCGATTTATCTCTAATTTCTTCACAAAATGTACCTTTGTTCCACCAAAAATACTTATTGCACCACTGAATATACCCATTAAAATATTTCATAACGAACGCCTGTTTATTGACTGTTGCAAATCTATTTTATTAAAAATTATATTTTCAATTAAAGAAGAATTTAATATTTTAGTTTTGCTCAACAAGCAAATAATTTAATAAAGTAAGTTTTTTTTTGGGTGACTGATTTTTGGGTCACAAGAAAACCTATCATAACTTATTAAGTTTTCTGAGTGAATAAGTTAGTGTGCAATTTGTATTTTAATGAAAGAATTAAGTTTTTAGTTTAAGGCACTTCAGTGTGTTATTTAATATTTTTGATGCACTGTTAAAAATATCCCTTTTAAAACAATACTGCCGCACTAGGAGTTCATCCTACACAGCGAGATTTTTTTCACACATTCGATCAATGAAAATCCAAATATGAAATTTACGGATCACAAAAACTGTTTTGGGGGATCGCTTGGACGAGGCGACCCGTTAAACGACTACGACATACGTGCAGTCTAATTAAGGCCTCTAATGTAAACGTTTTTTATACGAGATGGTAGGAATGAGAAAGAAGAGTTAATGCAGGTAATAGAGTGAGGAGCTCTGAAGGCGTTTATGAATAACCAAAACGTGTACAAAAACTGCACCGTACACGTTTGGCTGTGCATAGAGGGGTATTAGTGCCTACCCTTATGTACGGTAGTGAAAGTTGGGTATGGCAGAAGAGATTTGAAAGTAGAATAAATGCTGTAGAAATGAGAGCACTGAGAAGTATGTGTGGTGTATCTTTGACCGACAGAGTAAAAAATTGTGAGATAAGAGAGTATTGTGGGGTGAAAGAAGATGTGGTGACAAGCATTGAGAAAGGCTTGTTAAGATGGTTTGGGCACATGGAGAGGATAGTTGATAATAGACTGACAAAGAAGATATATTAGGCAAGTGTGAATGGGACAGGACAAAGGGGAAGACCTAAGCGGACGTTCTCTGACCAGATTGGAGACATCCTGAAAAAAAGACAGGTTAGAAGTACCCTAAACAGAAGAGCATGCATGAGAAACTTGATGGGAGTGAATGAAGCAAGATATGTATGTCAGGATCGTTGCAAATGGCGTTCCGTAGTCTTTGCCTACCCCTCCGGGAAACAGACGTGAGTCTATGTATGCATGTTATGTAAACAGTATAACGAAAGAAGTGAAAGTCACATATATAAAAATCGATTTTTTAAAAGATTAAACTAGCAGTAAGCAAATTACTTTCTCGTCAAGCTGTCCACTAAAGTTTAATACATATGTACATTAATTAGTAGCGGTTAATGGGATCTCGTCAATACAATAGATAGAGATCGAACCCTTGAACTGTCGATCGAAAGACTAATAGCTTAACCACTGGTCGAAGAGGCGAGGCCAGTGGCAACAGATGAGTTGGCTTGTTCCTATAATGTACAAGTAAAAGTCCAGCATAAACTGAGCTTTGACTCAGTACCCCTGACTTGCAGCGCAAGAACACATGTATTGGCTACTTGTCCTGTAGTATAAGTTAAGGTCCAGCATAAGCTGAGCTGTCATTCAGTACTCCAGACTTGAACTTTAAGGTCAAGTTACGCTGGATAAGTAGATAACTTGTAGTACATATACACATAGATGCCAATGACGTACGCGCCACCGCGTTCGATCTTTCTAGTTAATTTGATTGTTCGAGAACTTTCCAGTGGCGTCGATTAATTGAAACTAGTAATAAAGTCACATTGTTTATCAGTAGAAAGCTGTGAATGAGATTGCTTTTAGCCACGTTATTGGCTGTGCACGGGGAAATTGAATTGGATTTGTCTGTGCGTCACAACTTTAACGCCCGTTTTATTTTTAAGGTAGGCGTGTCCTGTTATTTTTATCATCAATGCCTTGGCTGTGTTTTTTAAGAAAGAAGCAAAGTCAAGGGAATCCCCATAGCCACTTTCTGCCCTTTAAAATATAAGAAGTATACGGAGTATGATAGCAGCAAATAAATAATTAAACATTGAATAAAAGCTTTTTAAAGTTATGAGGTTAGATATTTTTAGATTAGTCGAACGGGGATATATAGTTAAATACATTTTTATACAATTATCACTTCAAATCGGTAGTATTTTGCTGTATTTAATGTTCATTTAGATAAAATGTTACGATAAAATGTCACTTACATGCTAACGAACCTATTGTCAATCTATAGTACATTTGTTAATGTCAGGCCAAGGGTATAAAAAATAGAAGTATTCATAGCGATAGAGCTTACTACTTATAAATTTTTATGTAACACCGGAAAGACTGAGCTCTTATCTTAATATATAAAATCCTTGCGATACTGACTGACTGACAGACACGCTACATCCGAAACTATTGGGCGCTGGAAGCTGAAGTTTGGCATGTGTGTTCCTTGGGGACCGTAGGGGTGCTCTAAGAAGGGATTTCCCGAAATTCCCACGGGATCGGCCAAAGTGGGTAAATTTAAAAAAAACGCTGGCGTAGCTGCCGGCGTCGACTAGTTAGGTATAAAATATGTACTTATAGGCCGCAGCTCAATTCTGGCCTCACCTATATTATACATACTAATGAAAATATTGTATTTTCAGGTCTCTGCATCTCTATCACATTTGGCAGAAATGTCTTACCTATTAAAATTAATTACGATACACAGACTTTCCCAAAGGTCTCCATACAGACCGTACTCAATTCTTCCAATAAAATAGCATGATGATTACTTATTTGTAATAAGATAAAGAGTTTTCAGAATTACGACTGCGAGGCATCGATGACCTTGGCTTTCAGGTCTATTTCAAAACAAACTATAAATCATAATCCGACATATTATCGAATCGATCAATAACAGAAGAGAGATAGTGTGCGAATTTCTCTGCTGGCAGTACGTCAGCTTGGCAGACCGATAAGTAGATTGATTTGGCGCTGATGTACACCTGTATAGACAGCTGACAGGATTTTCTGCCCACGTAGGAGTAATTAGATCACTAGGACTCAAGGTCGTGGAGGAATACAGTTCGAACAAAGACAAAGGTTCTAGATAAGATAAATAGTTATGAGTCAAATGCTGTGAAAGCCCAAGATAAAGGAGAGACGGTATCACATTACAAGCGCGCGTATTGTTCGAAACCTTCTAGTCTCTGCTGTGTTAAGGTGTATCATACATAGTACAATGTTTAACTCTTGCACTTGCACACACACACACACAAACAATCTGCAGCTACGTCTGGAGAAATGCTTTGGTAAACAATTCGTTTCCACTACCTTAGGCCACAATAAAATTGACAGAACTAGGATAAACGCTATAATAGTGTGTTTAGATCGTGACTTGATGTTAGCCATTCCGCCTGTGGTTCTTTTAAGTTTGGTTGGAGGTTAAAAAGAATATGCAATCAGATAAATTGAACATATAGACTGCCTCGTTGGTCTCGCGGCATAAATGTGCGCGTGGGATTGGGAGGTCTCGGGTTCGATTCCCGGGTCGGGCAAAGAGTTATTTGGTTTTCCGTTAGGAACTTCTCAGTAGCAGCACGGAGTCTGTTAATGTGGCCGGTACGGCAATCGGCTCGCCCCCTATTACGTGGGACCTAAAAATTCGTGGCGAAATGTGGGTGTAATATTATACCTCTGCCTACCCCTTCGGGGATACAGCCGTGTGACTATTAAAAATAGTTGAAAATCTTGAAATGTGGCCAAAATTGTACCCATGCAGATTGACGTAGAAGTAATTTTAGTTCTAATTTTTGATAATATTGCTCTTACACAGTTTTATGTCCTTAGCTTGGTCGATGCAAGCGCAGAGTCACAACTTGGGTCTCTAGTGTGAAAAATTCATAATAAATAACTGAAGTGACCTCTATGTATGTTTTTCTTAAACATTAAAACGCAAACGCCTTCTGTGGGCTGTTAAGTACTGTACGGATGAATGGCGTATTGGTCTTGTGATTTTTCATTGTGGTCTGTAGTTGGAAGCAGTCCCATCAATCTCTTGCTAAAGTGATATTAGAGCGAAGAAACGCGACGCATATACCCCTAGTAGATGTGTATTGTGTATGATCGATGATTCGAGAACTGGATTGATCATATCTCAGAACTGCAATGGGTAGAATAGCTACAAACCAAAATAACGCTATCAGAGAAATTATGATGAAGGAAGCAAAACAATTGATAACTGAATTCTGCGAACAGCAATATTTTGAAATAGCTTCGAATTTGGTTCAGACTTTTGCACTAAACAATATAGAAGTGTGAATGCCCACATGAATCTACAATTTGCATCATTAATAAGATAATAAGGTACGGGTATTCATGGAAATGTTCTAGACGTGTAGCGAGAAGAGACCGGTGCTAGCTGCGGCTGTATAACAAGATTATCCTATGGACGATGAGTCACTTTATACAGCTCTGTCTGACTTTATTTGTATTATTGCGATGGGAAGCGCTGTGTTTAATTAAACTGTCGACACAGAGGAATATATCGCATCTCCTAAAGACTAAAACCCAAGTGGTGGTGGGTTGGTTACTTACTTACCTACAAGCAACATTTTAAATGGTTATGACCTTATGGCTCGGCCACTCGAATGGCACACAGCCACGTCCAGAGAACAGACACCCGGCCAACCTGGGAGGCAGTCGCTCCGGATCAAAATCTTCTATACCCTCTCAATGTATTCGTCAAATTAATTTCATGTTCCGAAATTAATAACATGCTAATAATAAAACTACTACAGATTCTAGTATATTACAAAACGAAGCAGGAAGTCAATTGATAATAAAATTACAATTACACGCGGACTTTGCCAGTTCATAATCACGTGAACATCATTCAGTCTCGGCGGGTATCGTTCAAAATCATTCATATGCCGAATCGTGTATAATTAATCCACATTGTCGTTCGGTTACCAGTTTGCGCCGGTTCGCGGGCTAACTGCCAAGTGACGTCACAAAATGGCGGTGACACGCGACGCTCGCGCAGACATGCTATCAATTGACTTGACAACGTCACGAGACTTTACATTTTCATTGTAGGAAAATTCTTAGCATATTTTATTAGCTGTGAACGACCTTATTTGGCGTATAAATTTGCTACGGCATTTAGTAATTCGAATTAGAATAGATAAAATGTTTAAAGAAACCTTATTTTGTCAGTAATGGACTATGTAAGAATTATCTTTTTGATGGTAACATATAGTCGTGGCTCATATAATTTCACAGGACTGTGTTCTCTTAGCTTTACTAAAACAATGTCAAGGAAATGCATATAACTGGAAACCAAAAGGAAGAAAGGAAAATACGACAGCAGTTCCATCCTCATCACTTAGATGGTTAGCAGTCAGCAACGGTGCTGTTTTCCAGTGTTTTTTGCCTCGCACATCAAAATTGTGGAATGAGCTGTCACCTGCGGTATTGCCAGACTAATACGACCTTCAAACTTTCAAGAAAAAAAAGCCTTTTTTAAAAGGCCGGCAATGCAATTGCCGGTCTTTTAAAAAAGGCTTTTTTTACTGACTCCTCCGGTATTACGAGTGTCCATGGGCGGCGATAATCGCGTTCTAACCATTTGTATGAAATTATAATATTGTATAGATAACATTAATGTATAGGTACTTAGGTAGGTAGTCACAATCCTTGCTATAAAAATGTTTTTAAATTAATCTGCCCATGACCTTGTGTATGTTTTATTTTTTTAAGGTAAAACAAAAATAACATAATGGAATTTCCAAATACATTCTTAATAGAAAATAAATAACAGATGTCATTTGGTGAGGATTTTGGAAATAGCTAACGTAGTTATAAATACATCACAGATTCAATTGCATCGGTCATTAAATACTCGTGATATGTATATAAATTATCCTAATAGTTATAATATAAATATGTTTTCACTAATTACTAAAAAAATTTTCAGTTATGTATTAGATCTTTAGAAGCAAAAGATATACATATGTCAGGATCGTTGCAAATGGCGTTCCGTAGTCTCTGCCTACCCCTCCGGGAAACAGGCGTGAGTCTATGTATGTATGTATTAGATCTTTGCATAACAAAGAAACCTATAAAGAGACAGCGATAGCATAGTGGAAAGACTAACAGATGTGCGGTCCTGTCTCGGCTTGAAACCCATGCCGAGCAGCGCAAACTTTTTAAAGATATGTACAATGTACATATTAACGGCCATTTTCAATATTCGATCCATACATAGATTTTGAGATTCGAGATTCGTGTTTAACATATTTTGTATGGAGCTTATGTCAAAAACGAATCTAAAATCTACAGATCTATCTATAGATCGAATATTGAATTCCGTAGTAAATTGCACACTTACGCTTTTGCACATTGAGTAAGTTCTCTACAATCTACAATGTTCTCGGAAGACATGTGAAATCTGCAGACCGGCAATTAGCCAGCCTGGTGGACTATGCCCTAACATTTTTTCTCCATCATTATATTATATATTATATTCTAAAGGTACTTCATACCATACAGCACAATCGTACCCACACATTATAGAGCAAGTAGTAACTGAACAATATAGTAACATTTTCTCAATGTTTATCTATTCGATGTAGATGTTTACAATCATCGCAGAAAGACGAGAAATCAAAGCTAAATGATTCACCTTAATTATTCACAATATTATACTGTTTTTATTATTAACAAAAAACAATAAACAACTTATACGTAAATCACATAATATGCCAGCTATGTCGAACACATTAAGTAGTTTTCCATCGCCGAAAGAAAACATAAAATACTTATTAATTGATATCATGTAAATATTTACAATGTTTGTAAATGTCTAATTACTGTTAATTGCGAAAGTTATTTATATGAATGACTGGCGCGGCGGTAATTACTGAAGCAAATGTTTTATTTCTAACTAGCTGGGCCCGCGGTTACACCCGCGTTATTTAGGGCTAATTCATATTATAAGAGAACAGCACTGTAAGAGAAGGAAAACTTGATACAAACCCTAACCAAACCGTTTGGCCAGCGTGGTATAGTAGGCCAATTCCTCCTTTCAAAGGAGAGGCCTAGTCCAGCAGTGGACTGTTAAAAGCTGATGATGATGATGACTCCGCCCCTGCGGCTCATAGCTTGGGCTGCCATCCGTCCGGATTTCCCCGGCTTTGTCCTAGTTTGAAGGGCGTCCGGGGCGGCCGGCCGGGGTTTTTGAAAGTGGCCGGGTGTAACCCACCTTGTTGGCAATGGAAATCCATTTATTTTTATAGATAAGCGATAAATAGTTCTTTTTCAGAGGTGTCCGGGGAAAACCATATTTCGCCCAAATGTCCTGGATTTTTGCCGTGTTATCCGGTGTCGGCTATACAGCGGTGGCAGTCCTACTCATAGCGTGATGTTATATAGCCTAAAGCCTTCCTAAATAAATGGGCTATCCAATATAAAAATGATTGTTCAAATCAGACAGTAGTTCCTGCGTTTAGCGCGTTCAACCATACAAACAAACTCTTCAGCTTTATAATATACGTATAGAACTATAGATAGAGTAGTCGGCGATTACTTCATAAGAGGCAGATCCATGTGACAGAGAGGCCTAAAGGCCCGGTCACGGCCTACAGCGGCGGGCGGCAGCGGCAAGCGTTTTCGATGTACATGACGCGTTTACTGTGACGCGGCGCGGCCGCCTCAGGGTAAACGCGCCATGTACATCGCCCTGGCGCGCCGCTCGCCGCTTAGACCGATCTCGTGACCAGGCCGTAAGGAAAATTGACGTCAGTAGCTAGTACTTTTACAATAATATTGCTAACTAGAGGATGCCCGCAGCTACGCTCGCCTGTTCTGCCAGAGCTCGTGGGAATTTCAGGAAACCCCTTCTCAGTGCACGCTTCGGTCCCCATGTAACATAAATGCCATATTTCAACTTCTTGCACCCGCACAGCCTTAACTTCCTGTTAAGTGCGTTGTCTATTACTCTCACAGTAACGCAAGAATTTTATATAGGCATACAGATTACTAATTGGTGCCTGGTCAGTAGGTACAAATAACCATTTTCCAGAAAGGGCAAAATGCATCATATCGTATACCTACCAACTTCACAAACTTGTAACTTCTTAAATCGTGTATTATCTTAACTTTATAGCGTATTGTAATTATTGTTGTTTGACAGTGCAATAGCGTATTACACGGTTACGTTATAACTGCGATAATCATTTAGGTATAATAAACAATCGTTATTTAACACTGACGTCACGTCTGAGTTACATTGCATCATTACGACGACTGACTATTTTCGAAGACATTACTACAAAATGTTTTCATACCAATTCTTCATACATACATACATAGTCTCATGCCTATATCGCCGAAGATGTAGGCAGAGGTATATTGCTACACCCACTTTTCGCCAGATTTATTTTAGTCCCACGTAATAGGGGGCGAGCCTATTGCCGTACCGGGCAATTGCCAGACTCCGAGCTGCTACTAAGAATTTCCTAACGGAAAAGCCCGATAACACTTTCCCGACCCGGGTATCGAACCCGAGACCTCCCAATCCCACGCGCATATTTATGCCGCGAAACCAACGAGGCAGTCTTTCTTCCAATTTTCCATAGAGTACATATGAAGTATCATACACATTTCCGGCGCTGTTGACAGACCTCTTCTCAATATGAGAAAGGTTAGGTCACAGATGTACCTGGATAAGCCAGAGGTGCGCGCCGTAGCTTTAAACTCGAGTCTGTGCAGAAAGGTGGAATATCACTTGTAGACTCCGAAGTTTCGGCTTTCCAGACTTTTATCAAGTAATTCAAGTTCACATTCGACATATCTATAAATTCTAATTCAATACTTTCCAATGTACTTACATAACCGTACTTTCCTTAGGCATACTGTTGCTATCTCTAGGAGTCAATCGGTCTTTTTCTGATGTGATGTCGACTCAGGAAAAGCAATAAAGTCGACGCCATTACCAAGCAGTTCTTAATACGCATTACGCATTCAGCACGAGTCCCTGATCGTGACATCTTATCTATTTACCTACATTTTTTATCATTATATATACATTAGCCTGGTATCTACATCACTGTTCGAGTGGTAAGTGTGCCTCTTTAAATCCATGAAACAGCATGCTATAATCCAACGTAATGGGTCTGGTAATGGTTTTCCAACTTTATTGACTTATCACACCGTAAACTGTTTACGTACAGAAACTAAGGCTCTAGACAGACGGACCGCATTTCAACTGCAATCCAACTGCAATTGCAGTTCGGATGCAGTTTGAATGCAGTTGACACGACTGCAATAGAACTGCAAACCAACCGTGCGGTTCGATTGCACGCCGACTGCAATTGAACTGCAATCGGACGGCACGTTTGGTTTGCAGTTCTATTGCAGTCGTGTCAACTGCTTTCAAACTGCATCTGAACTGCATCCGAACTGCAATTGCAATTGGATTGCAGTTGAAATGCGGCCCGTCTGTCTAGAGCCTAAGTTGTTATTCCCGATTATGATGGCATGAGACCAAAAACTGAAACTTGTTTTGCTTGGAGTCAATGCTGGAGTGGCGAAAACTACTATAGGCATCTTCTGTTAGGTAATACATACTAAATCACAGATAAAAGTTTGTTAGGTAAACCTTACCGCATCACGGATGATTTGCTAAGTAACTGTAATGCCTGTTTGAAAAAATAATATGAAAACATATTTTCCAATATGTATTGGTGTATCAAATTGCTCAGGCTCATAAGACATAATGTTGGATGGTATGATAGGGAAGTATGTTCACTGAAACAGTAAAAGAATAAACGACTATTATGATAGAACAATGAATTTAATTAGACAACTCATACTTAACAGTCATTTATAAATATAAACTATAATATTAGATTAGAAATATAAACACATCACAGTTAGAAATGTAAAGAATATCAAGACCAGCTATATTGTTAATAGTGCATTTATACATATGGAGTACGGACGGTAAGGTAATAATAATCGCCAAGTTCTGTGCAGTAAAGGGCAACGATTCAAGCAAGGAGTCATTGAACGGGCAGGTAAAAAGTTATCACCGACAGCCAGTCGATTTTAATGGCAGATGGTTCGGGCAGCTGCAGAGTACTCTAATATCGTATTTAATATACTGTGAACTGTTCTCACAACTCATCATCAGCTTCCTAGCGTTATCCCTGCTGGTTGCAAGACTTAGAGCAAGTTGCTTAGAGATCGCGGCCCGCTATAACTAGATTTGACAAAATATATATATAGCTTTGATACGTCTTGTCTCTTTGCATGAAGCAATTTTTTTCTGAAATACATATGAATGTTGATGTATTGGGTATACTAAGTGCTCATGGGGTTTGCAATAGTGCCAAGGTAATGCAGCGCGAAACAAAGGTGCTACGTTGTATCAATAACCATTAAAAGCATTTCCCACATCGGATATATCCAAGCGATACAAAATTAATTTAAATAACCGCGTACGAAAATAAATACACTTCAGTGTACTCAATGCATAAATAATGCGGTTACTGATGCCATAGAGCGATAATGTATATTTTCTCATCACTTATCTACGTTGGCTTGATCTTTACCACACTTACAATACGAAAGCCGAAGTTGACGTACTGAATCGGCTTTACCTGTGAATAATGACGTCCAAGGCCTTTGTTCGTTTGGCTTTCAACTTGCGTTACTTCCAGATGTGCAATTGTTGAGGAAATCGGTCAAAGTACTTACACTATTCATCGATTCTCTTGTATCAAGCAGCCTTGACAGTAAACAAAATAACGCGCCAACGGAAACAATTCGCCTGTATTACATTTATTTCGACAATTGTAGAATGAGCCTGTATAGGTATTTTACTGCAGGGAATGAATTATCTATAGATATAAGGTATAATAAGCATAGGTGGACATGCCGTTAATTAAAAAAAATATACGTTTATATATGAGGTGCTTAATGTGACATAATGTGCCATCTACGAATCTTCATTTATTGTGAGTGATCCTATTTAATAGTATATTTAAGACTATACTAAAAATGCAAAAATATCTATTTGTAACATTCTCGTAGCTAAATTGCTAAACCGGTTTTGATAATTGTGCGAATATAATGTCGATGCTAGGAAAGATACTATTAATTACATACTAAAGTTTATCTTCTTTATTTGGAATAGAGCTATCTAGTATCTACAAATAGCTGAAGGTGCACATAAATATTTATCAAGCTAAATAGTACTTTAACGCGGCACGATATAGTTGATATTGTTTTGTCTTATTTAATTGCCGGCTATAGTAGCAAAGAGCTAAGATATTTACATAGAGGCGCATTTCTTATGAGCGCTCTGAAGACAAACTTTCTGCGTCACTGGGGCAGCAGTCTCTCTCTCCTACAGTGTATCTTAACTACGAGAGCGAGAGAGACGGAGAACGACGCCAGCTCCGCCAACGGCGCCAACTACGAACTGACTGGGGCCACACCCCACTTGGGACCGACACACGAAATCCTTAAGAACTGCTGTTCTATGGTAGTAGGTCAGACTGGGTGGCCTGTAGCTTGGCTAGTAAGAACGACAAAATATAAAACATCTAATGGTTTAACTACATATTTAGGTAGCATAATGTACAGTTGTTTAAATTGATATAAAGGGTAATTTTGTAATTATTTCACTTTTTGTAATGATTTCATTCTGTGTTAATATTTATCTCAGCGTATTATTTTTATTTTTGTATAGTTTTAAGGTTGTGTTAGAAATCATAATATTATTTTCTTTAAAACTGCCTCGAAGCAGTTGGTTAACAAATAATACTAACACCAAGCACACGTGCCAATATTATCAATGGGTCACAGAAATGTTTGCGGAGATCAATGCATAATCGCTAAACGGGCAACGTTGTCCGAGTTATTTGTGAATTTATGTGGAGAAATGGCAAGATTCTATTCGCAGAGGGTTATCCGTAATACTTCATCCACCTACACAACTTTTGAATGCAGTTTCTGTGTACCTGGTAATCCTGGTATATATGTCACGGAACTAAAACGAAGACGCCATCTAACGGCTCTAGTCCGTACTGTAGGTACCCATTAGGAATTAAGTAAAGTTACACTGCGGTGCTTTAGCCGGTAGAAGAGCACGGCCTCTGCCGATTCCTAAACAGACCCAATACAGACTGTCCCATAAAGAAACAGGTCTACCTAATCCATCAAGTAGTCAAACAATTTTCATATTCTCAATCATCATTACCAGCCTGCTACAGTCCACTGCTGGGTCTAGGCTTCTCCGGTGGCACCCCACTTAGTCCGATTTCTGGGTTTTCGTGTCCAGCTGCTACCAGCCACACGTATATCGTCACCCACCTAGCCAAAAGGTGTCATACACTACGTGATATTCACACTATATTCTTAATAACATAACATAACTTCACGCCTGTTATGCCTGAAGGGGTAGGCAGAGGTGTATTACACACCCACTTGTCGCCAGTTATGCTTCGGTCCCAGTGTAATAGCGGGCGAGCTTATTGCCATCTACCGGGCACATTATTAAGCGAGCGATAATTAACATATTTAATACACACATAACTTCGAAAAGTCAGAGGTGTGTGCCCGGGGTAAGTACCTGGGGATCGAACCCGAGACCATCGTCTCGGCTGTCTGTTACGTACACCACTGGGCTATCGCCGCTTTTATAATTCTTAATAAAAGTCATTAAAAGGGATGTGAACGAGTCTTGAACTTGAATATGGATGCTGTTATCTACTTATCTCGTACACACTCGCAGATTGACAGAAACCATAGCGACGAATGACCTTAAACCTAAACAAATACCGAATCTTTCAGATAACGAGCTCTCCGCCGATTGATCTTTGACTAGTTATATCATTTTCATATACAGATATGTTTAAAACTTTGTTCGCCGCAAACTATGTGTTCGAGAACTCGTTTTATAAACAGGCTGGTGGGTGTGTCGCACGTACAAAGGAAAGTCCAAGGCCATAATTCAAATGACTAGAACACTTCTAGAATCTTAATCTCGTGACACAAACTGGTATTAAGCAGACAACAGTCTTAGATATTTCGGTTATGAATCAATAACATATGCTATTAAAATTATCACTTAATTAGTACAATTATATATGTAGTAAGTTGCACAGTCACTCCATTAGATCAAAGTACTAATACCAGACGTTAGATAAGATATAACGGCTGGGTTCGCCGGTCATATTGCGTATTGACACTTAGGAAGTTATATCGACACACCTCTACCTTACAAGTGACGCCCACTTTCGAAATGATTACTTACCGAACGATAACTAGCCGTTCAAATTGATCAAAGTCGATCGGTGAAACACATTCTTAATTTAGAATATTGCATCATTATTTTAAATATAGATTATCCTATCAATATCGACCAGTTATCGTTCTTTATGAGATCGTATTCGATCAGTGACGGATTGAAATTGGCAAAGTTAATATAAAGTTTGGCAACGATGACTATTCTGGTTATTTCGATAACGTACTGGCATATCCGACTGATATAATTTCATGTCGAAACAGATCAGTCTGTTATCTAAAAGTTTGAATGTTGATAAAATAACAAACTTGTGATTGTTCCTGTAAAACTTCTAGCATCGAGATATGAGCGTGCAAGGATTACGTATTTCGTAATATTTAGCTTGCAACAAGCTTATGTAAGATGTTAAAATTATATTTCTGAATTAGACCCCAGGCAACAGGTCCATTCATAACATTATGCACATGACATGCATTCACGTAACTTACGATGAAAATAGTTGTTAGAGTTGGACAGTTTCAAAACTGCTTTGTCAGTTTTAAGACGAATTTTGAGCAGCGCTAGGCAACTTGAAGCTTTCGGAGCTTGCACGTTCGCATGCCAAACTATCTTGTGAACTGCTTCGGGGCAGAAAATGTTCTTTATTATAGGCAATCTGCCATACTTGGGCGTTGTTGGATACAATAGTGAGCCTACGTGCATTTGAAGATAAATGTTTCAGACTCGTTATAACAAGGTTTAAATTTAACATCAGACCAAGTTCAGAATTTACATTGAGTTTAGGGCACCTATTAGAGAAAGTTATTATTTATTCCAATCTCTACGTATCTATACTTCGCAAACATTCTATACGGTTTGCATAGTTAAAGTCAGGAGTAAACTTACCTACCATATTTAGTCCAATATGTTCATCCACCATCAGCCTTTTATACTGTCCCACTGCTGGGCATGGGCCTCTTCTCAATATGATAAGGGTAAGGCCATAGTCCACCACGCAGGCCAAGTGCGGATTGGCAGACCTCACATGTCTTTCGAGAACATTATGGAGAACTCTCAGACATGCAGGTTTCCTCACGATGTTATCCTTTACCGATAAGCAAGCGATAATTAACTATTTAATACGCACTTAACTCCGAAAAGTCATTGGTGCGTGCCGTGGATTCGAACCCGAGACCCTCTGCGTAGCAATCTGTCGGTCTCTCCACTCAGCTATCGCTGCTGATATGAATATGTCCATAATAAGGCCTAATTAAGTACCTAACACACAAATCAATCGACTTACGACATGAGATGCCGAAAACCGTAGGAGAAGATTAAGCTGAAAAGCAGACCCCGGATTTCAAGACTGAGGTCTTGGGTGCAACCGAGATAGCGCTAGGATGATGATGATGACGTTACACTCTAATTATTCTAGTCCTCAGTCAAATACTATGCGGTTTCGGATTGTCCTGCTACGTCACAGCGTCTGTTAGTTGCTGCCAACAAAGCTGTGTAGACGTCATGACCTGTATATTTGTGAACAATCTGCGGTGAGGATAATTTAACAGACATTTGAATGAGTCTTCTGCAGACAATTTGTAGTACCTACAACGTTCACGTTATGTAAAGCAAACAATAATATTTGTGGTTTTATTGCCAAATGAATGTGGGGAAAATTCACAATGGATACATTAATTATATTAAGTAAGACTGTTAATTTAAAGAAACACGTTTAAAATGATTATTTTAATACTGAAGGACATGTGAAGCCGTGGTTTTTACCACTATCTGTATTTCTGGTTGTACTGTTACAGAACAGAAGCATTATAATTTTACTTATCAAGTTGTGATGTTGCTTGTATACTCGAGTATACAAACAACATTCAATTTATCTACTATAATCTATATTAATGTACTCCATTTCTAAAGAGATTCTTCTAAAAAGTGCTAGGCTTCGCTGCCGGCTTCCAAAGGAACCACACTATCCATTGGTGTTATCCCTTTAGTGGTTTTTGAGAGTATCGCCCTCATACAGCCAGAGAGGACGAAAAGGGGACTTCATGTTCTAACAAGTATAGATAGACGTCAACTAAAATATTTGCGGTCATTGCCACAAGCGGATCTAGAACAATTTATAATTTGTTTATTCATTTGAGGTGATTCGTCGGTGAGTCATTAGATATTGAACCAAACAAAAGGTTTAATGATAGAAGCTTATTTCATCCGCTTCCAGTTCATCTAAAACTTTTATTTTTCGTCTTCGGGGTTGTTTACCTTAGTCTTAGCAGATTTCCTCTAAATCGGTAGTCTGATCTCTGCAAAATGCCACTCTAGTGAATAAAGAGGGTCGATGTTTAGACTAGGGTCAATTTATTTGAGGGTACCGATTCTCCATAACACTATCAAAAGTGATCATGAAAGCTATTACCGACGGCTGCACGTACTCTTCGAGAGGCTGAGACCGAATTAAATACCTACATAAATTGCTTAGAGAAGTATGTATGTTTTGTATACAAACCTGATACTATACCTACTGGTCTATCGCTGCCATAGTATGCCATTTTGACACTTATACCTTTATCTCTAAGCCCTATTGCCTCTAGGCCATATTTGACTGGCCACCCATTCTATGCAATAAATATTGTATCTTACTTACTAAATACCTAAAATATACCTGAAGTTCATACTGTGAGATTTGAATTGTACCACGATGCATGAGAATAGTCTACTGCGCCAGATCAAGCACAAACTGGATATCGCCAGCAGTAAATCGGTTTCAGCGGGTTTTATTCATGCATTGTGCAGATTTCGACGTGATTGATCATCCCAATTACACTTACAAACAATGCAAATATGATGTTATGTCTAGAGGCACCTAACTTGTAGGTATACGTTAATAGGTCAGATGGATTTGACGTTAAGTTAGCACTCCCTTTTAATTTGCAGAAATTTTGACATTACAATATGGGAAACAGCTAACAAAACAAGCTCAACTATGCAGATAAATAAAATTGGATTGTCTGTTTGTAATATTAAATTAACCGCTTTTTATCAAATGCATATGGATGTAATACACGGTATAAGTAAATTCACGAAAGATGACCACTGCGCAGAAATCATTTTTTAGATCCCCGTGGAGGTGCGGGGTGAGGCGCGGGTGGAGTGCCAATGGCGTGGCTCCGTTTTTGACGCATTCCCTAAATGCGTCAAGAATGGAGCAACGCCATTGGTGCACGAATGTACATATGCGCGACGGCCGCCATTTGTGGTCAACTTTCGTGAATTTACCTATACATGAATGAACATGATGTATACACCAAACTGACATTTTTTCAATTTTTATCTTCTCTGTCTGTCTATCTGTCTGTTTGTTCTCGCTAATCTCTGGAACGGCTGGACCGATTTTGACGAGACATTCACTGGCGGATAGCTGATGTACCAAGGAGTAATTTAGGCTATACATTAACTGGGTAAGCGAGGTAATTCCCTCAGGACGCGGGTGACACCGCGGGAAACAGCTAGTCTAAATTATAGTAACAGTATATCAGCAAACTGACTTTTGTTTATACGCCTGACCACTTAAACTAATACCTCTTGCATTGGATTGAATGGTCCCCTCGTAACTTGTATCGCGAGCAAGTAATAATGATGCTTGTAAAAAAATTCTAGTAAGAAATCATGAACAACATTTCTAGATTATTTTCACCATTTTAATTCTCTTACTGATATATTTTAGAAAAGCAATTAGCCGCTACAAAATTAATTATTAATAATCAACTTCTGAAGATTCGTGTCATGCTTCACACTAATTAAAAAACTAGATTACCTTTCGTAACTTTGTGTTAAACTATCACGTTGTTGTATATTGAGGCAATAACTGAGTAATGTGCCTTTCAACAGCTTAGTAGCCTTATCTCGAATGTACACGTGCATTTAACAGTGAGCTGCAGCCTGCAAGCAATCCGATCCAATACGGCTTGAAAATATGTGTAGAGTTACCTCATGTAATATTAAATTACATAGTACAAATTCTTTATAATGCTGAGATAGTTTGGTGTGAGGTAAAACTGAGACAACGACAGGAACATAATCAATTTTGTATTAAGATTGAAGTAGAGCACAGCGGGGTATTATTTAGGATATAGGGTAGCGTATTATCGGGAATTTAACCCACAATTGAATAGCTTATATTGCATATGTAAACTCCTTAAGGATGAATTAGACTGCCAGCTATTTAATAATAATCTTAATATATAAAATCCTTGCGTTACTGACTGACTGACAGACACGCTACAGCCGAAACTATTGGGCGCAGGAAGCTGAAATTTGGCATGTATGTTCCTTGGGGACCGTAGGAGTGCACTAAGAAGGGATTTCCTGAAATTCCCACGGGATCGGCCAAGGCGGGTAAATTTTAAAAAAAAATGTAGGTGTAGCTGCTGGTGTCCTCTAGTTTTGTTATAATCTTTGTACTTAACCATGGTAATATAGTTACTCTTTTACTGAAGGGTCTGGAAAGAACGAGTGATTCCGCAATGTCATGTGGATGTAAAAGACACTAACTGGTAATTTCTAATAGAGACACACAGCAGTGTATGATATCGTTAATCGTTATTAAATAATGGCACTTCATGGTCTCCATGTGATTACTCGACACCTGGTGAAAAATCTAGACAGTCATGTTACATAGTTTGGATGACGGTAGCAAATCTTCAGGACATTTGTCAAAATCCATCATGGGCTATAAAGATACTAAGTCATAAAATATGATGAAATACAATCTCTGGTGGCAACACATGAAGTTTGATAGCGTTTATATAAAATGCTTGAAATTCTTACTGTCCCATGTTATTCCTCCATGCCTTTCTATGCTGGATTGGCAAGGCCCTGCAACTAACGTGAAATACGAAGTAAAAATTTATTTTATTTATTCATAGACTCACGCCTGTATTCCCGAAGGGCTAGGCAGAGGTGTAATATTACACCCACATTTTGCCATGAATTTTTAGGTCCCACGTAATAGGGGGCGAGCCTATTGCTGTACCGGGCACATTACCAGACTTCGTGCTGCTACTGAGAATTGCCTAACGGAAAAACCAAATCACCACTTTGCCCGACCCGGGAATCGAACACGAGACCTCCCAATCCCACGCGCACATTTATGCCGCGAGACCAACGAGGCAGTCGAAGTAAATATGTAATACAATATAGACATATTTGACCAAGAAGAGGATATTGTGTCGTCTCTTTAGGTGAGTCAATAACAGACCATTTTTTTATCCTGTCTCTTTGCCATCTACACAAGAAACCAAACAACTAATTTTAACAAGCGGTAAAATTATTGTTGGCAAAATATTTGCATTATTTATCAACATTTATCTCCTCGTTTTGTATACTTACTGTTCAGGGTCCATGGTCACGGTGTAAATAAATACAATATTTGCGCAGTAAATTACATACTAGACTCACGCCTGTTTCCCGGAGAGGTAGGCAGAGACTACGGAACGCTATTTGCAACAATCCTGACATATCTCTCTCCTCATTCTCTCCCATCAGATTCCTCATGCATGCTCTTCTGTTCAGGGTACTTCTAGCCTGTCCTGTTTTTAGGATGTCTCCAATCTGGTCAGAGAACGTCCGCCCTGGTCTTCCCCTGTCCCATTCACACTTGCCTTATATATGTATCTGCTTGGTCAGTCCTACGTCATCCATCCTCTCCACGTGCCCAAACCACCTTAGCATACCTTTCTCGATGCTTGTCACTACATCTTCTTTTACCCCACAACACTCTCTTATCTTACGATTATTTACTCTGTCAGTCAAAGACACACTAAATAGCAATCAAATAAATAATAACATTCTCGTTAGTGTTGGCAATAAATCACAAAAATTTTGACGTAATTTGAATTTTACGTATGTATTTACAAAATACAGCATTTGAGTACACAAATAAAAGACATAAGCTGCTTAAGAATTGTTATCTTCGCGGGAAAGGATTAGGCCTTCGAATGGAACAATAACGTGGGCAGTCAACAATAACAGTACAGCACGAATTCAAAGAAACAATTAAATTGTTTGTACTTTGTAATATTACCAAGAAGCAGCATCTACTCAAGACGTAAAGACTATATCATTGTTTGGAATGTGTAGGAAATGGCTCTGAAGCATCGTGGTATTCCACAAGGAGCGATGCTTGAACCCGGGTAAAAGTGACAGATGTGTCACGTCAAATGTAATTTTATAAAACTTTTTATCTGTAACCATCATCTGTGAAAATATAAAATCAGTGTCCATACATGATTTTTCAAAGGTATTCAAACGCAAAAAATGATTCAACGTCTACAATGCAAGATAATTTTATTAGTTATACGCATACTATTCAAACAATAGTCATGAATATCATGATGCAAAAGTTAAAACATAGATTACGTAGACAATTTCGTTAGACGTAAACCTTGCGGCATGTTGTATCTCTGCCAACTATGCTGTTCCTGTTTCTATTGAGACGGTTCTATACGATGAACTAGGACCAGGTATAATTGTACTCGTCACACTTTCTAGAACAGCGTATGATCTTCGATTCAAAATTCCGAATACACGCTACCGATTTGTGAATACTAAATTATAGTATTCTCGAACATTTTTTTATAAACTGTTGCCTCAGCATAAAAGTTCTCGCTACGGCATCACATTTCAATAAGTATATTGAGTCAATTAAAATCGCTTATATAATAATTGTGCCATTATGCTTTACAAAGTATTTCTGTACCCGTAATAGATTTTATGATATAATTCATTAATTTTGAGCAAGCGCCGCTCTATTCTTAGCTACAGCCCTGATATAATAACCCAGTACTACATAAACTTAAGTCGAACTCTACTGTGAATTCTCAGTTGAATAAATCTTCAACCCAGTTGATTCAAGATAAGGGAAATTGAAGCTAAATCTGGAACGATCCGATAGAAGTACTGCGCCCTCCATCCTATTGAGAATTTTGCCTTGACTATCTTGGGTCGACTTGTATCGAGTCCTTGTTCATAACTGGGGTATTTCTTAGCATTATCTTTATCCATGATGTGGGCACAATAGGCAAACATCGGGTTTGTAAGCAAGTATATGTCGTATTTGATAAATACCTACAAGACAATCCTTTTTTGCCTCGTCATCACCAAAAAATTGATCATCATAGCCTAGAAACGCCCACTGCTGGACATAGGCCTTCCCCGAGGTTCTCCACACAGACCGATTTTGAGCCGCCCGCATCGAACCGTTTCCCGCGATCTTAACTGACGATCTGCGTCAGTCCACCTTGCGGGAGACCAAAAAATTATATTTTTATTAATATGTATTTGTATCCATTAAATTCCTTTGTGCTAGCCCTATTCTTGTAAGTCAATAAATAGTCAGATATACATCATTTAAAGATCCCCGTCTGTTACAGCGGTGATTTGGAAATAATTGGATTATTTGGTCACCTAACGAATTATCTATTGATTCTGCTGAACATTATTTTAACCAAACCAAAACATGACCTTCGTGGCATATTACGCTTCCAAATATATTCTGCATAAAATATAAAAACGTCATTTTATGTTGCGCTAAGAAATGCGTTTATATTTAAATATATTCTGTCAAATATATCCCGGATAGTATTGAGATAAGCAAGTTACATCTCGACGTAAAGTTTTTCTTCACGTAGCAAAAAATTAAAAAATGTGGATATAAAATGTCTGTACATCAAATTCGTCACGAAAATAGTGTCATACAAAACGCAATTCATTCGTGTGAAGGTTGGAATTAATAATTACGAAATTTTTCGTTAACGCACCTTAACAAGTAAATTGTTCTTGATAAATTCAATTCTCTTATTGTATATCTCAAATAGGTACCTAACGTCAAACGACACAGTATATAAAAGCACAAGTTAACTTCAATACATATCAATTATCCGTCTTATTCACTTACGCCAAAAAACGATTTACAGGCACAGCATGACATGCACATTTGATATTTGCTAGAAATCATTGATACATACATTTTGCACATCATCGTATTATTTTCTTTTTAACGAACGATCTGCAATTGTGGAGTCAGATTGATGGTACTTACTGCTAAAAGTCATATATCTTACGGCAGATTTAATGATATACCCAGGAAGAACATCGTTATCTGGCCTCCGTTGATACGTCTCACGTGGCAATCTAGCAGAAATGACTACAAACCTGTACTGAAATCAACAGTAACATAGAAAGCCGTTTCGTTTTTAAACTTGGTCGCAATAGAGTATTTTATTCGGCAGCAGCTTGATGGAAAATTCTTTGTGTAGATCATCATATTAGGTCCTATTAGCTAATCAAAAAAAATACAAATCATCAGATGTGACACAAAGCTAATACAAACACTGTTTGGAATTATAATAAAACTATGTCGAATGATGCTATTAGGTTGTTCAACACTGTCTGATGGCTTTGACTTAATTTTATGATACGAATATGGGTATTGCATATTGATTTTTGTGACAATCTATTATTATTTTGGTGCTTCTTCATACCCGCTCACATCGGGCCACATGTATGGCTATTCTTACCCGACATTCAGCCCGATATTAAAGTCGGTGCACCAAACAATTTACGTTTACATATTTGAAGCATATAGAAATACTGACTGAAAATTAAAAATTTACCTAATGCTCTTGGTTTCCTGCAGTAAACACAGCAAAAAAATGTAAAATACACTTTAATAAAATTAATGGACAGTAGATTAATTGAAAATATCTTCCCCAAAATGATAAACAGATTAAATGAGAAGTAGATTATAAACCAAGATGATACAAATTCTGAACAGGCCTAGAGAATCTTAGTGTGTATCACGCGAAGTATGCAAAGCTAACAGAGCAGATCTAATAGTTTTGTAAATAAAGTGACTCGTCACAGCCACACGTGCCGCCAAACATTAGACACGTAAGCATGTAATCGACAAGGCACAATGATCGATATTGTGTGCATTTCGATAACATTGCGATATGTATTTCTGTTACAACTATTGCAACTGCTATTACTTTTGATACAACTTAGATAAAGACATATAAAACCCAGACGGTCTTACGTAAATAACATTTGTTGGTAACAGAAGCATCTAGCAAATAAAATGAACCTACGAAGAGAAACAATAATGAACTGTTTATATCAAAATAACAAAGTTACAAATGTGTATACTTTGTAAGTATTGAATGTACTGTTCAGACAATTAACCACGAATCGTCAATAGACTATGTCCAGCGTTAGTACAAAAGAAAATTAATAATCTTCTCAGCAGCATAAGCGTGTCAGAATAAATCATGATCTTAGATCACCAAATATAGAAACATGGCCTAATAAAAGGCAATTTAATGTCAGCTATAATCATATTTAAAATTCAATCTTATTGCACTCTCTATTATGATGTAATATAATTATGTAGGACTGCTAAAAGATATCAATTCTGACCATAGTGTAGTAGACTTCAAGACTTTCTAGAGTGAGAAATTGCAGGCGTATTTATTAAAAAACTAAAAGAAAGTAGGTATTTGTAGTACAATCCAAATCTCAAAAGCCCAACAGATAGTCATCCCGTTTATGACGGTGACGATGATGGCTCTAGAATCGTTTGCGATATGTACCATATGTCAATACAACAATTTTAACGAGACTAATAAACGAGTCTTACAGAATTATATGCATTTCGCAAAGTAGGACAGTCTCGCAACGCACCTTATACAACAGAATTGTACATTCTCAATCAAGTTCGATATCGTGACAATTTCACCTTCACTCGCATTGCTTGAATACCAACGCGGCTACCGTTGCTAGGCGCCGCACTTGTACCCTGTCCTATCGCAAATCGCAATACGTATGTGGCGAGCCCCCAGTGAACTTGTATGTCGACCCGAACGCGCCTTTATTATCAGCTGTTTTCCAACCGATACCACTGTATCCGTATTCCCGCCACATTCCTCCAACGCTGAACCTCAGCGGGCGATGTAGTAGGCGTGTGAAACGTACCTTGGTATCGGGCTCGCGATTCGGTGACTACACTAAACCGGTGACACGCGGTTCTCTGCCTGCCCCATCATAATGACGAAACGATATCGTTCGCGGAGCGGTTCAAGCTGAACGCTCAGTGTGAGGCTACTCGTTGGCCAAGTGAGACGTGTATTCGTTATCGCGCCAGCCATACGCACACTCGCATTTTATTCGTACGATCTGAATATAGTTCCAAAGAAGAAAAAATCTGTGATCTTAATTTTAATAGTTTAATTTATATTAGTCTTATTTGCACAACTGTAAATTAGATATAATGTCACTGGAAATGGAAGAGTTGACTGTTACCACCGGCGATGTCTTCGAGGATTTCCTGATCGTCTTCCGTCGATGTTTGGCAAAGGTAAACGCATTCTAAATTCGGGTCAGCTAGGACAGCTGGTCGCTTCATGCCAGTTTCTAAATACCTTTTGGTGGGATCGGGTCCACAGATTTATCTAGCGCTTTAGACATTTAAACTCATGAGAATATGGAGTCGTACGGTGATGCGGTAGACTGGATATTGAAGGTATTTAGTTATTGCGTGCATTAAATTTTATATAATTATTTGGAACGTTTTCAAAAGTTCAGAAATAAAATGATGAAAAAATTTCAATAGTGCCGCCGTTAGGAAGCATGCTATCTCTGTCGCTCGCGGCATATCTGGGAATATCCAATAACGGCATAAAGCGGGAAACACGTGTTACGTATATGGAGGAGTTTGGTTATGCACGTCATTCGGCCTTTTTATTTATTCTAATGAGACCTTAGACTATTTTCCTTACTTTAAGAATGAGACAATCACTTTTTGTTTTAACTACACAATCTAATAAGCTATATGAATTTAGCGTGTACTTGGTAACTTTACGTTAACTTTGACATTTAACTTAGATGCTTGGTATCCGTTACCTAGGCAACAGCGGGCATGCGTTGTGGCAACACTTACATTAGGCGATATTAATTTTCTAGAAAGTTTTATCTGTCTTAGCTACACTGAGTTTATCGTTAATATGTCGAGACAAATCGCTGTCTCTCGCCTAGATTCCATGCTGAGCGCCATTGCAATGCGAATTCGCGAATGATGATCAACTTTCTTCACCATTCATACTTTCACTTTTGTCAGAATGCTAATCTCTTAATATTTTTATAATACAGTTTTTTCGTCATCACATTTCATCGGGCTAGTTAAGTTTCTTTAATCATCTGTTTCGTAAATCCGAGAATAATTGTAGTGCTAAATGCTTGTAACATGTTATCTTAGTAGCGTCTTTTATGACAATTTGTCACACATAATTTCATTGCTATCATGCAACTGAATCATGAAAGCATTTGCCATTCATCATCATCATCAGCCTTTAACAGTCCACTGCTGGACTAGGCCTCTCCTTTGAAAGGAGGAATTTGCCATTATAGAGGCCAAATTGTAAACAAGTTGAATTCTAGAACTTTGCTCAAAAATGAACAGAATATTGGTAGAAATTGTACATGGACAAATCCTTACCTCACTTTCGAATATGTAACCTGAAAGATAACTCCAGGAAACACACCAAACATAACAAACTAAGTAATTCTGCCTCTGATTAACCTTGTAGGTTTTCATGTACTTAGTTTTTCTGTGCGATGGCTTTTGCGAAATGAAACCTACATCTCAAACGTTCACCTACAACCTCGTCATTCATCAGTTAATCATTGATCGTTTAAGGTTTAACTCAATTCATTTACCGTAGTATAATTCTTTTTCCCCATGTTGAATAGAATGTTAAATCATTTTCTTATATTTGTAGTTTATGCAATAACAAATATAGATTGTCCATCTGTTCAATCATAACTCCTGACCTACTTATCTTGTTTTGATGAATGAGTTGTCATCCCTTTACTCTTGGTGCCATACAACTTGACAAATTACTTAATCGATATGGCAGAAATGCCAACTATCCGATATCGCAAAACTAGCAAACAACTCAATTGTATCTTTCCACCAGGAACTTTAATCTCAAGCCTTTATCGCACCAATAAGGTTGCTATACCTAGAAATATAGACAATAGTCGATTTTGATGATTAGTTTACTGTATAGCCCATCACTAGTCATACCGACCATCACAATTATTCACTTATCAATGTCATATTTAACAGGAAATATATTTTATAAGTAATCATGTCTGTTCTTGCGAATTTTATGTACCTTACCCGACGTCTACGCCAACACGCATGCCCTACTTATCGTGACAGTTACTCACACACTGATAACAAAACAATACTTAGGTAAACCAAACAATCGTCACCTGAAAACAAAGTACCATCACTAAATTATTCAATTTTCTATTCGATTTATAACTTTATTAAACAGTACACGCTAAAATACAATTACAAATCGGAAACAACAAGTCAAACAGTCGTTTATTCGATGTATCGATTACGCATTTATGCGATACACGCGAGTAGAAATCGTGACGTTTATCGATTCTGACGTTACTTGTCGTGAATGCAATGGAATGGGGACAATTGATCTTTGCAAATTATTTATTTTGTGTTAATTAGGTTAACGGCATTATTGATTATAACAATATATATTAAAACTAACAATCAGGTTAGTTAAACGATAAGGGAACTGTTCAATTGTGTTTTGGGTTATTACGAATTTATTTATTGGTCATTATTATAATGCTTGAGACAACTTAAAATATGGTAGTTCAAAATTTGCTCCGACAAACATAATATAATCCAATGTCTAAACTACCGAAGCTAGATACATGAAATTTGGATAGAGGATTCCTTTAATGATGTAGGTATCCAATAGGGAAGATTTTTATTCATAGAAGGAGAAATTTGGACAACAAACAACTACCAATGTACAGTCGAACAACTTCCCGCTTGACCACCATAAGGGCGAGAATCGCTCAGCAAGACATCGTCGCTTCCAGTGCTACTTTACACACACATTTACTCTCGTATACAAATCCAGTTTCTAGTGCGCCTCGACTCTATAAGCGAGCCAAGGGATTTTTTTTCAAACTGGACCACCGCCGGCTTGTTTGCTTGTACATAATATTATACGATTATCCTATAAACCAGTTAAATTCAGAAAGTAAGGGAAAACGAGATACTAATGTAATATTACTGTACAAGAACCAAATTTTCGACTACTAAGTAGAAGCCATAAAATAATGACTAGTCTATTACACGAAAAAAACGTAATGAAGTTTCATGACACTTTAAAACAATAAACTGAATATGTCTCTGTACACAATCTTTATCAACAAACACATATTATCCACACAGTTTTGTCTCAAAAATGACGTTCGTCAGTTGAAAGTTACATCATTCTGTTTAAATGTCACATTAATATTAATTAATTTAATAGATGAAAGGTCAATTCATTGTCATGAATAAATGCGAAGACCACAGATCCAGAAGCGGCGGCTACACTTTGATTCGTTTGCTATGACATTTTAGACCTTAACCCATCGCATTAAGTACCTATTATTTTATGTCTAGACATTTTCAGGCTCAGAGAACTTATGCTAACATATACCTACTCTTAACAAGCTTGCGTCAAATTGCGTGCTTCAAGGTCAGAAATTCTTATTTGGAAGGTTTCACTCGTCAGCCAGCCAGATTTCGGACTAGTAGGTGTCCACAAAATAGTTCTGTATTAAGAAAATCGCACCATTTTGGATTTTGAAAGGCCTCAATTGAAAATCTCTATTATGGACAGCTGCGTCGAATACAATTTTTGTTCTTACTTCCTGCTTTGCATGAAATTGTTGTTATTTAGTAACTTTATATTCACACAAGGCTCATGCTGTAGGCGTTTTCTCCAGTCTACCATTAAAAAACTTTCTAGAACGTTTTCTAACCAATTAATGGAACCATTCACCACAAATGTACCAAACATTAACATGTAGGTAACAGAATTGGAAAACTCCATAAATGTATGTAGGTATTTTAATTATTTTCCGCAAAATACACTACACACCTACTTAAAAAAGTGTTTACTAATATATATAAAGCGTTAAGGCAGCAAAGTGAAAATTTTGAGCAGTGAATGAATTTGATGACAAAATTAGCCAACGTGTTCTAGGGCAAGCGGAAGCGTTTAGTATGCGATGGTACGCCACTAGACGAAACTGTTACTCCATATTACAATGCGTAGACAGTAAACACAAGTTACTCAGGAATTTGGCACATATTACCATAAAGCTAAATATAAAATTCGATTACTCATTAACTTTATCTTCAAAAGTTCAAAGTTTCACCTACTAATGTTCTGTCGTGTCTGAAACTATAATTAGTTACATTAGAAAGAGATCATGGTTCTCGACAGGGTGACCTGCCACGTCAATCGTTATCGTTCAAAAACGTGTGCACGTTTCAAATTGAAAACGTGTCTACATATCGTTAAATTATTACTAGGTATTCGATTCGATCGCTCACACCCAAATTTGCATGACGTGCGTCTCAAGGATGTTATAATGTCAAGTTGTAAATGTGTGCGTTAGGCGTGTACGCATGCGCGTGGCTAACCGATGACGAGCCGCGCGCGCATATTGCGTCACGCGTTCGCTTGCGCCTCGACATTCACCACATACGTCGGGGAAATCCTATTAATATATTTGTAGGACACACATCCTTATCTCAAGTGATTCATTAGCTTTTCCTGTGCGAATATGTTGTGCGATTTTGATAATAATTGCACGCAGTTTTTTACTGAATCTATTTTTGCGGCAAGGTCTAGGCTGATTGATGTCTCATACGTAATTATGAGTTTCGTACAACTATGATTATAGCAGCCAAAACTAGGTTTAGAAGCCGCCTATTGATTTTTATGAAGTGGAATGCCAAGGTCAATTACTAAATATGTAATTAATACGAGAATATGATAAATACCACATACATTGCTATAACGCAATCACAGAGTCCAAAGTGCGATCGTTACTGCACTTAGTAACATAAGTCTGACACCGCGTAACTCAATACTTGCATTAGAAGAGCAAGTAAATCAATTTTAATCGGTAAGAGTCACAATCGGCTCACAATCGCTTTTCGTACTTACGTTTAGTCGTTATAAATATTGCAATCATGTTTTCGCTCGTTGAATAGGATGATGTTTGCTGTAATTATCGGATTCTAGTCAATGGCGCAAGGCTTTCAGTAAATACAGTACTTATTTATCATTACTTAAGTAAGCAGCTTATGTCATAAAAGGTTTAGAATCTAGAAAGTCTGCTTCTAAGAAAAAGTTTTCCTAAAAAAAAACAAAAAATAATTGCGACAATGTATAATTGCGTAAGCGTCCACGGTATCTCATCGAAACAGTGAAATAAAATGAATTATCTATTGGGAATTAAAAGCGCTGTATCGTATCTGCCGATTGGAATCGCTACATCCTTAATCGTACACGTGACAAGTATTCTGCGTACTACTAATAGTTTTATTATACATTGTATGTGCCTCTTTTAGCTGAAGTTACACTATTATTCTGAAGACCACTACGCATCGCTTGTACATTGTCCTAATTATAAATAGAATAACCTTATGCTTCTTGTCTTTTCTTCGCATCAAACTCGCGTTTTGAAACGAGTTGTATATCCGACTGAAATATTAATCGTTAAGTGCTTCACTACGGTATATTTGGCGATAAACATCAGAGCAATTGTTAGTGTTGCTAAATTGTTATGTGTAAACGATGTTGTATTGAAATAAAAGTAATTACTTAATGTTTTTAAATGACTATATCAGAATCCCCATATTATCAGAATCAAAACATCAAATTCCAGCTAAGGATTATTTAATAGGTAGAAAGAAGTATCATGCCCTGTCTGTACTGTATATAATGACTAATCTGCCAAAGAACTTCCCATTTTTAAATTCGTTTTAGCTTCAGCGCATTAAAACTAAATCTGTAGAGCTACAGCTACTAAACAATATAATCTTAAATCCATTTAACTGCTATTTATTTAGCCTCATTTCACAGCAGCGTGATTTACCGTCATTTTTATGTACGTTAGTCTCGTCCAAGTTATTGACCTTAAACGTACGAAGCCTAAAGTGTATTTTTATCACACCGTGCCCCCGTGACACTGAACCATGTGATACGCTATAAATTAGCACATATACGTCGACGTTACGTAAAATACACACGCCGTACACGCTAATACTGATGACCTACTGAGAGTTTAGATGATTTGCTATGGCCTTTCCGGACTTATTATAAAATGGGGTAAATATAGTACGATAATTTCTGACCTTCTTGAAAGGTAGTATACTTTGACTACATCTTTGTGAATCATGTCCCATAAATTCTCTGAATGCTCTTTTCCACGTGGCAAATAATATAATGGCTAAATGATTTAAGCTCGTCCATTTGAAATAGCTAATTATTTTTAAGTCTGACGAGACTGAGAATACCTTGAAATGATAAAAGACAAATGTCGTATTTTAATAATATGAAATGTACTCTATTCGTATAAACTTTTGCATCTATGATGGCGGCATCCGCCAACATATTCATCGACCTTTTATTAACTCAATACCTGGGTAGTTAAGGTAATTTTTTCTACATACGAGTATGAATCAATTGCCGATCGGCTGAGCGTTTTCTCGTAAGATGCCACAGAGCGAACTCGTTGGGAACTGGTTGTTCCGAGTCAACGTTCCTTTTGACACCATAATGCCAAGGTTGCTCGGTTGCTAAGTCCGGTCTAGAAACATTTAAATAATAATAAAAACTACTTCTCGCTTAGTAAAAAAATTGAAGCAGCGTTTTTGCCATTTTTGGATAATGCCACAAATATCTTCTTCAAATTTTCCATCTATTATATTTCTAATTTTTAAAACCGCATAGTAATGTTTATTACAGCATATCTTCGCTCATGCCTATCATCGTCATTATTTGATTTCTCGTTGACTATATTGTTTCGGCAATCGCGTGGCTTTGACCGCCTTACTCAACCGCTTGGGAAGGTCGCTCTTGAGAATTAGAAAAACTTGCATATTATTATAATAACGACTAACGGTTAGTAGGTAAATTGTTCAGGATAATGATACCTAGCCTACATGACTATGCTACCCATAAAATTACAGTGAAGAAATATTTGTATTAGAAGTAACATATAACTCTTAATAATTTTCTCTTTTCAACATTACACGAACCTCGTCTACATTAAAATACATTATATTATTTGCGTATTTAATAATTACCTCTCTGAAAAGATAACAAAATGATTTTTTTAAAACCTACGTGCAAAACATTGTATACAGTAAATAATACAGTGTCTATTTAGCAGAGCTGCTGCTGATTATAATAATAGTTAGAATTACATTATACAATAAATTACCGCGTACTTCCCACGTGATAAGGGAAGCTGTAAAATAACCGCACATGTTTTCCGTTTACCTCTAACGTAATAAAACCAATATGACATACCTACATAAATATCATTATTTTAAATACATTTATTAAGCCTTTACTACAAAACGAGGACCAAACGTTAGAATCAAGTAAAGTCCTAAAATTAAAATATTTGAGCCCAATTAAAAAGAAGCTAGTCATTTATTTCCATTTTAATAGGTACTAGGAACAGATGGTAATGAGCCCGATACGGCAATTGGCTTGCCCCCCTATTACGTGGGACCTAAAAAATTAATGGCGCAATGTGGGTGTAATATTATACCTCTGCCTACCCCTACGGGGATACAGGCGTCAGTCTAGAAAAGAAACAGATACCTACTTCGGAAAATCTTTGTTTTGTTCGTTTTTTTTTTTCACCGTCTCATACAGGACTACCTCGAATCAGGAAATCCAGAAGGAGGCTAAGCAGCTCCCTCTCCTTCTACTCCTCTGTCCCAAACAAACACATCTGAGTCCTATGAAAAGTGACTTTTAGTGTTAGCCTCCATAAAATGTGCCATCACCAAGCTCAAGTCACCCCATCTAAAAAAGTGTCTAGCTTGACATGTCTCCATGTATACCTAACACTCAAAATTCCAGTCCGTATATTTCTATTTACGTGGTTCTAACATTAGAAAATTCGACTGAACTTGAACGTAGACTGACCCTCATTGACGTCGAACCAGACTGACCTTCAATGGGGTCCAACGGCCGAGTATTATTATACCTGTTACTTTAATAGGTACCTACATAATATGTATGTTGTGGCTTATGTGAGCCCAAAAACGCAAATACAAGCGTCAATTTTGAAAAGTCCTACTCTTACGTAGTATTTGTATACTCTTTGAGTCCTACTATTATCGTACTTATAAAATCACTTGTCACAAAAGAACAAAAGTTTGAGACAGTATTATAATACTACCTAATAAAATCTAGTACTCCACAAAGCACACTTCAAGTACTGTTTTTACTCGAGTGTGGTTTAAGTTACTAATAACTAGCGCTGATAGATTTCACGCTAAATAAATGACATCACCGTTCGTTCATAGTATGAGTCGGTTAAGGCTTACATAATAATTATTCTAGATACTTGCATCAATCGTCATCGTCTAGGCTTTATACCCGTTGCAAATTTTTGTTTATCAAACATCAGCTGCAAGTTTTCCTAATAAAATAAAATTACACAGATATCCTAAACCAGGCGAACAAATAATTATTTTTTTATATCACTTACAAATTCACCAGAAACCAATCTTCCAAACATCTCTGCTATCAAGAACCTTCTACCAACTAACCAACGCTCGCAAAAAACTATTTGATGATATTTAAAAAGATTTTTATCATCAACCTTGCATACCAAACTTGAATATGGAAAAACGATTGCATACCTTGACACAGATCTATGTATTAGAACCGAATTTTGACTCATACAGAAGAAGCTTGCCCGCCATACTACAGCGCTTGTTTTAATAACAGCGGATTGTCGATCTATCTTTCAACCGTTACGTCTTTGTCGGAGGGTTATTAAAAAATCCGCCCTTAGTGGTTGGCCATTTTGTAAAATAACCTCACTGTCCAAATTTCACATTTCTACCCTCAGTAGTTTGGACTTTGTCCCAGGTCAGGTTAGTCAATCAGGTAATTTTATAATTTTGACGATGACAATGACTATGATCTACTGGTCTTAATGCAGACCGATATATTAAACGCACGTTTTCACAGGTGAGCTTGTGCGATATTTGTAGTAATGAATGGATGTTTAACTTCTTTTTCATACAAAATCTACTAAAGGAATTTTGACGAAACCATGCAGTTATATAACTTATACATAGCTTAATCATCCGAATAGTATGGTACATATATATTTTTTGGCGCGACCAATACTTCGATGAAAAACTATTAATGAAGTAAACATTCGAAACGTCTGTTTCTTAGTAGTGATAGTCATTTCACGCTTCGGTCTCGAGACAATCACGTGCCTTATTGCCTAACCACAAGGCTGACCGCGGCATACACGTGTGCGTAAAGCCGACTACCCACTTACACCGCGAACAGGCAATGCTTTACGGTTGAACGATTCGCGCAGCGCAAATCGCTCCGTCGATTTGTACGCTTTAGCGCGTCCGAACTTAAGTTACTTCTTCATGATACGAGGTTTTCCAGCGGCGTTTGCTCAGCTTACTAGTGGGCATGTATCTTAAGATTTTATATAATGTAAATTCTAAACAATGGGCTTATTGCAGATTTCTTTGTTAAGCGAGGGAATTAGACCGTGGATTAACGTTATATGCATTATTATTATTACTGAAGGAGCGCGATCGACTATAAAGAAGCGAATACTTAGTATACCATCGGAATAATGAGAATGTCAAATACTTCTTATTTCAATAATAATTCTATGTTTACATCCTCATTCAAAACCGCTTAATAATCTCTCAACTAAATCATATTAATCTTAAATTATTTTATTGATTGATGCTCTTAAGAACATTAGTTCGGGCAACTGCCGACAAAACCAAGCAAATAAATGAGATTGAGTAGCCATCATCATCAGTCATTATTTATCGTGATTTTTTCTCAAGTTATACAAAGGAATGAATCGGCAAACTCTTAGACTATATATATCCTTACTTTAAGCTGAGCTCTTTGCTGGTAAACTAACACCATGAAGCAGAATTTGGAACAGCGATCTTGACAAACCGTGACAATTCTACAACTAGCAAACCTTGTTGCAAACTTTACGCTACATATAACATTAAACAAAAAACAATTTATCGAATATAAATTAAGCCATTACAGTTGCAAGAAGGTCGTAGGCATATATTTTAATACCGTGACTATTATATCGAAGCTTAGTAGGTCACTAGTTATGTGTAAATTGCTCTTGAAACGTTATCACGGTTAGAGGAGCAACACGGTGAAATAATACAATCATAACTATCGGCTGTCCGTAACGAATAATGCTATATTCTATGTAAAATTTATTTCTCTACTTGAATTGGTGTACAATTTTGTATGGACCAAGTGTCCTTATGACCCAAAGGAAATGGTTATATAAAATTATGGAATAAATTGCATCTTACGGTCACATCCAAATTTGAATATGTAGAAGGAACCACTTTTTCAGCTACGCCTCAGCGGCGTAACGAGTGAAAATCTAACCATATAAAACTAAACCAAATAAAAAGCCTTGTAGGCAACTTTCTCGCTAGATCACACACGTGAAAGTCATCAAAAAAGACGGTAGTCATGCGCTAGAGCAACTTTGGCGCGGCTAGTCCGACGGAAAACGGATGCTGAGGCGGCACACTTCTAATTCAAGGTGACCCTTAACCACGTGGGCTTTGAAGGCCACAAATAGGTAACTGTCGAAAAACACGACGAAAATCATCCGCTACCTTTTAGATCCGATTTAGAAAGGATCTTCAAGATTTTTTATGTAGGTCTTGGGGCCAAGGCTCTATGATATTCTTATGTACTTAAATATTAAAAAGCAAAGTGCCTTTCACTTAAACACAAGCTATGTATCTCTTTATGTAATCATGAACAGACGAATTCTAATAATAATGTAACCACTTTCAAAATATACAATCAATCTTCTGTTTAAAAAGACGCAGTCCAATATAGACTTATCTAATAATATTTTGGCCTTTCTATCTTAGGATAGAGAGAAATAATATTTCTTTTAGAACATAGCAGTAGCGCTGCGCACACACCACTAACTTTGTACATCTGTGGCTCACAAAAAACGTTTTTAATGTAACGGGGCCTCTTACGTTGAAATTAAAAAATTAAATCGAAAGTCTGGCTGTGGCGTAGCCTGCCGCACCTCTATTCATATAATGATTAAGTAAATACAACCTTTATACCATAATGACGAAATAATTTCAGTGATTGTGAATCAAAGATCAAAACAGGCTTTATAATAAATTATTACCCGTAATGACTTATGAATAATAAAAAAGTTACGGTTCATAAACACGAACATGTCAACGTCTGCTGTCAAAAACGTGTCAAAACTTCAAAATCAGACCGTATCGTTGCTCTCCGTGTGTATATCGGCAAATAACAAAACGGAATATGACCTAAATGGCGATGATTAGTTCACAAAAATTACATATACACCACAGGAATGAAACGCGGAGATAATGTGATACAAATTTTCGTTTATACAGACTATATCAAGATCGTGACAATGTCCTGCAAGTTGTATGTTGCCTTCATAACGCTCACTATAAACTGGAACTATCACACCATGGTAACATACCTCAAAGATGCGGTGGTAAATATCTTTTCTATTTCATGCTGTAGACAGACTTGTTTTAATCAAGCAGCTAGATAACTGAGATTAAAGAGAAGGTACTTTTTACAATCCAGAAAACGTTGATAAGAAAAATAAAGGGGTTATATATCATGACCACCATAAAATGCTTTGATACCCTTAGTTCTTTAACCAAAAATATATACTTAACACCAGAAAAAGTCTGAAATTACAATAGTACTAGCTATTTTAGTCACGACTGCACTTCAAATTGTATTCGCACACTTAATGTAGTAAATGATCACCAAATAAATAGGTTGTGTTAGGTTCTCTTGTGACCCTTGATCCAAAAATAGGAGCCCTGCGAAGCAGGGCTCCGTCAACTTAGTTCATTTAAGTAGGTGGTGTTACCAAATCCAATTTATGTGTTGGTATTTCATACTACTAACAAAAAAGTTTTGGTTATAATTTTACATTAAAATGCTGGTTTAATTTTGGTGATCATTTACTATTTTTGTCTGTTACGTTACTTTAACTGGTGGTAAGTTAAACATAAGCCAAAAATAAATCAAAGAATAGCTTGATGAACAGCTAAATCAGTGATAAGTATTATCACTGATTTTTACAATTATTATGTAGTTCTTATTCTCAAATCATGGCCTATAACCAGCACTAAGGTAGTTTACTTCGACATAATGCATTAACTAACCCTTTCACCGCAGACAGACCACATTCATTGTAAAATAAAATGGCAAAATCAAAAGATGATGCGAGTAGTATCGCTTATTCCAAACGAACTCGAAGGCGAGTATGAAGAGATCGATGTTGACGTCGACAACGACGGCGACGAAGAAGCCATCACAGTGTAATAACGTGACTTGCTGAGAATATCATTATTATATTCTTTACTTAAAACCAGGGGCGAATACAGAATCTTGGGTTTGGGAGGGCTAGGAAATCAATTTTGGTTTGTAGATTTGGGAAGCACTAAAGTCATGAGAGGTGATCTTCTGAATCCGCCCCTGTCGAATACAGCCTTAGATATCATTTTAGTCTAGCTTTCTCTAGCTCTGAGTTATCGTCACCCGTTTATCGTTCAAATGTCTCGTTTAATAAATTTACGTCCAAGCGACCCATTTTATTTCATTGTCGAATCTACGCGCGAAATAGAATAGCGTCGATCAGTTAGTTAAGCCGTAATCTATAGACATTATTTAGTTTATTCAACAGTATTTCTTTATACTTTCTAAACCTTACCTGCCATTGCCGCATTGCCACTTGAACAATATACCTAAGCTTCTACAATATTTATAAGTTAGGTATGACTTAAAATGTATCCTTTCTTGTATGTTGTATCGTTTAGATCTTTGCAAGCGTAATTATTCTGAGTCAATTACGTATCATAGTCCATTATATCCGACGCTTAGTTGAGTAGGAATAATAATGTTTCCATCATCTGAGTCATACATTTAGTCTAAACGAAACTGGTTAGACTCACTAAAACTAGTAGTACTAGTACCTATTTAACTTACGAATTACCTGTATCAGTATCAACGCGATGTAACTTGTAAGTTTACAAACAAACATTTAGCATTAATTTTTTTTTGGACTGAATGTTAACAGTAAATAATATTTAATATTCAGTTTAAAAATAAATACAGGCAATATTTCTGGTTGGATGTGAACTATCCATACACACAAAGAAGCCCCAAAATTATTACTACGTAATTATACCTCAAAAATCATTAGACCTTACGACTCCATCAAAACCAATGGAAACAGCTCCAGATTTCGTTATTATGTGTGACCTTATTATGTTTCTTTACCCAGCACTTGGAATGTTCAGGTCTCGACATATCAATTTCTCCATACACCTGTCTGATCTTATATCTTTTTCAGCCCCTGGAATGTCCAGGTCTTGCAATATCAACTTCTCCATACACATGTCTGACCATATACGTTTATTTTCCAGTACCTGGACATCGGGGAGGATATGAACGTACCAGATGACTTCACACAGAGCGAGCTACAAACTGGCAAGTGGTGGAGGCATCTGTTAGCGGGTGGCATCGCCGGTGCCGTCAGTCGGACGTGCACAGCACCTCTAGATAGATTAAAAGTATTCTTACAGGTAATTGTCAAACAACCTCTATTTAATACACCTACGTCGTCATTATCATCAGCCTGCCATAGTCCACTGCTGGATATAGGCCTCTCTAATGGCACGCCACTGATCCCCTATATATATATTTTTTTTTGGACTGCACGGTTGGCGTAATGGTTTAACCCTTTGAATGCCGGAACGCGTATACACACGAGACACAATAGCTTTTTAATTGTGTCTCGCATTCCGGCATACCGTCATACAAGAGGTGAAGGTGGCAATGAATCGGTTAGCGACCGCCTCGCCGCTTAACACTGCACCAGGTGTTGTGGGTTCGATCCCCACACGAGACAACACTTTGTGTGATTCATAAACTGTTGTTTCGAGTCTGGGTGTTCATTGTGTCCGTTAGTTGTATGTTTGTAAAGTCCCACGCGACACAGGATTTCGTCCTAATGAGGGAGATGTCGTTTTAAAAAAATTATATGAATATACGTACTTGTTGACAATGAAGGAAAACGTAAATTTAACCCATTTTTGCCCACTTTGGTGTTATTAAAACGAAAAATTTTACTACGTTTCTTTCGTACAAGAAAAGAATCAACAAGCATTGTTCACTCGGAAAAAGCCACAGTCCTTTCTTTTCACTTCACCGCAAGGTTTCACTGGCTATGAACAAAGTTTACAGGGATTTTTGTAAACAAAATTCGTCATGCAACAGTGATATATCTGCAAACCTTCTACCAGCTATTTACTTACCTTGTCATTCGGCACAAAAACAACTTTTATCTTTCTCTTTGACAATGAATTTGCCACCAAAACCTATGACATAAATACATTTTAGTGCGTATTTCAATCGAATTTATTTATCATTTCCAGGTTAACCCTACAAGGGAGAACATGAGCAAATGTTTAGCGAAAATGTTAAAAGAGGGCGGTATCTCCGGTATGTGGCGGGGAAACGGTATAAACGTAATCAAAATAGCACCAGAGTCGGCTCTCAAATTCGCCGCATACGAACAAGTTAAGAGACTAATCATAGGCGAGAAGGCGAAAAACGAACCGCTCGAAATACAAGAGCGTTTTGTCGCCGGTGCTACAGCCGGGGCTATCAGTCAAACTGTAATATACCCCTTAGAAGTGTTGAAGACGAGGTTAGCATTAAGAAAGACGGGCCAGTACAGCGGTATAGTAGATGCCGCGAAGAAGATATATGCAAGAGAAGGGTTGAGGTGCTTCTATAAGGGTTACATTCCAAATATACTGGGGATAGTGCCGTACGCGGGGATAGACTTGGCGGTGTATGAGACGCTGAAGAAGAAGTACATAAGCAGGTACCAGAAGCACAACGAACAGCCGGGCATGTTGCTGCTGCTGGCGTGCGGCAGTACCTCCTGCACGCTCGGACAAGTCTGCTCGTACCCTCTCGCGTTGATCCGCACCAGACTACAAGCACAAGGTTTGTGATGCTTTTATCTTTTATGAATGATACTTACCCATTCCTTCATTAAATGTCTTGGGTCTGATTGATGGTAAACAGTATCTGCATTTTTGAAAGCAGTGCTTTAGGTATTTGGATATTGTCGGACATGGACTAAATAAGAAGATCAGAAAGAAAAGTATGGTTTCGATATATTCTCGATTTTCGAACAAATTGCAGAAGTAGAGCAATTACTATTTTGTTGATATTCTGCGGTATGGTTGTATTTATTACCTAATTCGGTCAGTGTTATGCTAAAGCACCAGAATTGCTATTCTTCTCTAGCCAACCTTTAGTTATTCGCCACATCGTTATGCAATAGTCAAACATATTACGAAATCGCTCGTTTAGTTTTAATCACGAGCCCTTAGAAGTTAGTTTGTGATAACGTTATCTTCAGACTGTCTTAGCACAAGACAACGACGCAATAACTACGTACGCAACAGGTTCCAATATCAAATCTTATCTTGCCCTTGCAGCACTTTGAAATTAGGCGGTCGGTGTCGATACGCTGTCGCAGAACAGTGGGAGACGTATATATGTATTCTTATAGTATTTGGATGGTTAAGGTTTTCCATACATAAGTGATGGTGCAGAATCAATGTTATTCACGTCCCTATCTGTAAATCTATGCACCCTACCGCTCAAATTGAGTCTCCATGCCTTTTAGAGGGTGTGTCAATCATGTTTAGTACGTTTGAATGGAAAATATCCGTCCATGCTCAGGACGACAGGCCGCCTGCAGCAGTCCTCCAATCATCCAATTTGAATAAACCTTTAGTAAATCCTAGTTAGTAACGCCTATACTGTGTTTAAGGGTCGGCACATATCTGACGGAAGATGCGTCGCGTATCATCAGTCGCGTAACGCTAATACAGCCAAATATATGATAAATCATTCAACCTTTCACACCTAACGGATGATGCGTTAGTGCGTCGAGCGTACAGCGTCTGTTCCGTTTCCGTCAACGTATCGTCGGTCGACGTCGCGCGCACCACGCACCACGTGTATTTTGGCTGACGCGTTGGGCGACGTTTTAAAATTAAATGTCATACAAAGCAACCGCACTGTAGTTGCCGAAAGCAGAAACTGACTAGACGCGTAATGTAGCAGCTCTAATTTGACGGAATAGACGCAACCGACGCAGAAACGTTCAACAGAATTATATGTACCGACCCATCTGACGGAATAGGCGCGACCGATGATACGCTCGACGTATCTTCCATCAGATATGTTCCGACGCTGAATGCTTATAAGCTACTAGAGGACGCCAGCAGCTACGCCTGCATTTTTTTAAAATTTACCCGTTTTGGCCGATCCCGTGGGAATTTCGGGAAATCCCTTCTTAGTGCACCCCTACGGTCCCCAAGGAGCATACATGCCAAATTTCAGCTTCCTGCGCCCAATAGTTTCGGCTGTAGCGTGTCTGTCAGTCAGTCAGTAACGCAAGGATTTTATATATTAAGATATATCTGCGTGCCATACATAGTTTATCGGATATTTCGGCATTGTTGCAAGCGCCATGATCACATACGCTGCAACATGTCTGGCCAGAAAATGCTCTCTCTTGAATTGATTTGTTAGATCAGCCGAAAATATGCTTTGTCCGTAGAGCCACTTATTCCACTTGTAGTTATTCCATAATCTGAGAGAGTCGTTACTTATTCAATATAGACAAAATTTGTATAATGACCAGTATTTTAACGTCGAAATGCTTTAACCGTTTACCATCAGACAATGCGTATATTGTCTATGATCTTTAATACGTACTTTACAAGTAAAAAGATATTGAGACAAGACAAATAGCGACTCCATATGTATAATTATTTACCCAGTATATTGTATATTCAGTAACACCTGAGCAAAGTTTATCTACAAATGTGAAGATACGAAGGTCAAAGGTGCTTTCACCTTTTTACACTTCATTGCAACCGGACTGTTAAGTTCAAGTTGATGATGGTTCTCGTAGATGCAAACACTGGTTGGACAAGGAATTGGCTTTTTATTTCTTTAAAATGTAGGTTAGTTGTACAAAAATAACAAACAGTGTCTTTTTTATTCATCATTTGTAGTTCTTAAGTGGATTTATTTATTTTATTGGGAGAAATGTGAGGTGGAGATCCAGTAAAAGTACTCGAACAAACACCATCTGTTTTCTTCAAAAATCAAATAACTTTTTAGTGTTTCCCTTTCTAAAACCTTCCTTTACCAGATTCAAGCCCAAAAACAAAATTATGGATCTGTCACTGCATACAACTCGCTACAGAGTAGCAAGTCACCGCCATGGTCCCTGTCTTAGCTGGATGTAGCTCACAGCCGTCGTTTGATTACAGAGAAAGCTGCAAAAGGCGTGGAGGGCACGATGTGCGGCACCTTCCGCGAGATCGTGCATCGCGAGGGGTTCCGGGGGCTGTACCGCGGCATCACGCCCAACTTCATCAAGGTGATCCCCGCCGTGTCCATCTCGTACGTGGTGTACGAATACGCGAGCCGGTCGCTCGGCGTTAACATGACGTGATCAGTCGTTCGATCAACTGCTCCACGACTCGCGGCCCCCTGCCGCCTCGCCGCCCCGACAACACACCCGCGCCGGCGACATACACACCTCGACACATCACATTCTAATCTAAGCATATTAGCAAATTGCATTTGGTTGTACATAGCTGTGCATGTTAAGTCTTATTTATTATATGTATGTGACTTATTCCAATTATTTAAACTACGGCTCCGAACGAACGGACATTGTAATCTTTTAAGCTTGTAATTGTGTATAGCGAATCATTGGTTGCATTTGATGGAAATTATTGAGGTGGTTATAGAGTATAATGACACGCTGGCGTCCGCGACGTCGGGCTACATCTGTGATTACAATAAATTATGTATTTTTTTAATTTATTTTCTTTTTATTTTAAGTTCACCTTACCCGCTCTCTTGGATTAGACCGTCCACCTAAGTTTAAGTAGCCACTTGTCAATGTACCGTCAGAGCTAGCACACCGCGCACGTGTCTGCCTGTCCCATATGAGATATGGTGTGGGGAGATGTATATGTTGAGCTTGAGATCCAAACGTGTGTGAAGGTATTATGTTTATTTTGAATGTCAGCAGCTGTACTGTGCACGAGGTAAGCAACGAGCTGTGATTAATGTAAGCGAAACGATTGGTTAAGTTATTAGGTACAACCTTAGCCGTAAGGTGTTACAGCCTGGTGTAAGTAGGCCTGCGGGCATCGTGTAAGAGGGATTGCAGGAACGGACGACACTGCGAAGCGCGAGTACGTTTAGTAGCACCACCATTCAGCTCCACTGGTTGCGTTTAGTTCAATGCAGTTTCATAATAGCTCTCTCAAGTATATTCGTTATGCTTTATAGGTTAGTTGAACAATCTGTTGTTGTATTATTACTGTTAACTGATTTCTTTATACTATTTTACGCACATGAGAGCCTATACGGTCCCAAGTATTGTTTGCGTTAGTTTAATGTTAGATTTCTTTGGATGTGAATACTTATAAGTACCTCAACTGCTTCCAAATATATTTATTTAACTTTCATATCTGTTATGGACATTTAACCGTATAATACGTAAAATAAAAAATCAATTCCTTCTTATCTAAACGTAAATATATGAATAGGTAGGCTTTAAAATTATCTATTGCCTTTTAAATATTTAACCGTATATAGGCTATATATAGTAATTTTTTTCTCTCTTTAACATGAGTGTTAGGTAGAATTTTCAAATTTTTAAATTAAGAGATCTATAAGATTGAATCAACCATCGTCTGCGCAATCGTTTTTTTATATTTCTTTATGTTGTGTAGTTTAATCTTGGTACTTAGTTCCTAATTCTGCTGTCGATAATTTGCATCATCATCATCGCATGGCATATGGGCTACGATATAACAAAGACACTTCATCTCTTTACATATTTGCAATATTAACTAGTTATAGATAGTATGTACGTTCAAATTGTCTGATATATTCGTACTGAACAGTATGTTGATCTGACGGAAATCACGCAGTGTAAGAACTCGCACATTTGACGTACTATACGCGCGACGCAATATACGCGAACGCAACGACAGAACGTCGGTCTAACATGAAGCATTTTACATTTCGTTACATACTACCATCGCCGCGCGTTACGTGGCTGACGGTACGCAATATGTACGTCCGTCAGATGTGCGAGACCCCTTATTGTCAAGGTTTCTGACGTGTATTCGTGCAATGTTTGCCTCCCGACTCCTGCTGGGTTATAACTAGTCTGATTGCCAATATCTCTAGCTCTATTTTCCTCTCAGAATTATATACACTTGAATTTTTTTTTCTTCTTTTACTTTGTATTTAAAATCATTATGTATACTATATTCTCTCTGCAATGCTGAAAGTACAATTATTTCCTCATGGTTATAATAATTTTGCTTCTTGTATCAGACGATTTGTAGTGTGTACTGAAACAAAATGAAAATTTGTGTGTAATTAGTTGGTAGGTCTAACCGTCGTATAGATAGGTTGTAACAAATTTCGTAACATGCTTATGAGTAGTTCTGCTAGTTAATCCAGATTCCTGTATAATAGTTAGGTAATAATCTTCTTTCAATTGTCAATGTATGGTGACGATATAATAATGATCTACAAGAGATTTGAGTACCTACCTTACGAATTATGATCAGATTCATTCACTGTATACCTAAGTACTTATCCAAATAATCTTGCCTCGTCTACAACATATTCGTCCAACTTATTAACAATAAATCAATAAGACACAATAAGTATACACAAAAAGCATTAGAAAATGGTAATAACAGCAATAAACGTATTGTACGTATTTAATTGTACCGTAGAACTACTAAATTCGAGATTTATAACAATAGCATTCAAAAAGACTATAGATACACATTTTAGGTACCTACTCATTATAACGATGTGTAAGGATGAGTTCATAATATATGTTCTTTATATTATTAATAACGAGTTAATAATACATAAAGTACGAATGCAATATTATGTCTACGTCTTTGAAGCCTTATTATCTAGTATTTTACGCAATCTATGTAACTACTGTGTAAAACAATATTTTGTTGGTCTATTTCAATAAAGTATTGGCTGTTGGTTGATATTTACCTGAATAAACTAATTATAAATCACTCCGTTGTTTTTATTAAATATCTTAGCCGTGTTGATTGCTGAATAATTTATTTTAATCATATTTCATAAATTCATATTTGAAATTAGCGGGCGTGTCACTTCCATGCCATCGTTGAGTTCGTTGACAGATGATCTGACATTTGTAGCTAGTCTATGGTCCTAGAGGTGCATTCATAAAATTATGAAATGTTGGTGCGTTAACAATAATCAATACTTTTTATGGAAACACACATTAAAGCGTTCATTAACGTAGCGTTTAGAAAACAGGCATTTATGGTTTGTTTAGGACATAAATTTTCTCAAAAGATTTACAAATCACTTACAGAGAAAATGTTGAACTTATATTCTAAATAACATTAAGCCGATTGGCGTAGCGAGAAAGTAACAGAAACATTATTTAGACATTAATATGATTTTGTAAGACTATAAGCAACATGACTGTGTAATTGAAACTTTTAAACAGATAACTAATAAATTGGTTACTTTATTATGTTATTAATAATATCCATAGCAAAACCTACAAATAGTAACATAGGTATATACATTCAGCTGCATAAATACGAGATTTTTAATGATTCTATCGTTCCGAATTATTATTAGTCTCGATAATATATCTCAGTACACAGTACAACAGTTTACAGTACAAAGAAAACGAACATAAATCACAACTTATGAATTAAGAATAATGATCGAGAAGTGTTAATTCATAAAAGACTCTGCAAATATTTTAAGATGTGTTACGACTTTTGATAATTGATGGCTCCTGTGATTCTGTTCCCATTCTCCTGGAGTCGATGTAAGCAATAAGCTTATGGAGGACTGTTCTAGACATCTGCAGTAGTTATTTGAGTGGACGGACGCATTGTGTGGAAATTGACAGCTGCGTGAGTGATTAGATTCCAGTGCATTGCGGCGTACTGCAGGGAAGCGTGTTGGGTCCTTCTCTATTCCAGATATACGTAAATGACCTGTGTCGTCTCTCAATACTGAACTGTAAAATAATAACGTACGCTGGTCACCTCTTTGGTTATTCAGGAAGACAGTTTGTATCTTACCTATAAACACGCTGAAGCAGCGCTATCTCTAGTTAAGACGTGGCTGACGGGCAATCTTCTCACATTAAACATCGAAAAGACCAAATATTTAACGTTCTCTTCAGTTGCATGGTCGCAAGCAGGAAATGGGCTCACTGGGAGTACTGGCCACAGCACTGTCAACGGTTCTCCGTTTGAATTTGATATACGAAGTTACTTTATGACTTTAGAGTCTTGACATTGTCACTTCAACATGTTCATGTTATTGAGGTTTTAGGTGGAAGAATAAGCAAACTCTGTTATTTATCACAAATCATATTAAATATATTCATAAAATATTACCACGACACAATCTACATAAGAAGAAATTGTAACCATAGTTACCAGTCAACATTACTAGTGTGGAGACACGCAGCTAGTGCTGTACATATCTCAACACTCCTCCTAAATGATAACTTGGTTTACAGTTATTATTTAATACACAACTATATATCTAACTTAAATAAACCAACAATAAACTAACCAACTGAGAATTAGCATAAGAACTTATCAATGCATTTATAAAACTTGTCTTTGCTCAAACTTTTAGTCATAACATCAGCTAAATTTTCATTGGTGCAAATATGTTCAATACTGATCACCTTATTGACAACCAAGTCTTTTATGTAATGAACCCGTATAACAATGTGTTTTGTACGCTTAGAATTCTCGTAATTTTTGGCCATTGATATCGCACTTTTGTTGTCAACAAGTAACACGGCATTCACATCACAACCTAAGTGTCTACATATGCCTTTTAAATTAACTATTTCCTGTGCTAATGATGCGGCAGCTACGTACTCGCTTTCGGCAGACGATAAAGCTACACACTGTTGCTTTTTTGAAAACCAAGCAATGGGATTTTGCCCTTGTAGGATAATACCACCGCTAACACTTTTTCTGTCGCTTCTATCTCCAGCCCAATCGGCATCCGAAAATCCGTATAAATTTTTGTCATTTGTCTTTTTAAATAATAATCCCATTTCCTTTGTTTCTTTCAAATAACGTAATACTCTTTTTCCGGCTTTCCATAATTCTTCATTCGGTTTATCTAAAAATCTGCTCAGATATGATACTGCAAATGTTAAATCCGGTCTTGTTGTTACGGTTAGATAAATTAGACTTCCTATTAGTTCTCGATACGGTACATCTAAAACTTCTGTATTATCCTTTATTTCTATATTGTAATTTCTTTCCATGGGAGTTTTAATTCCGTTACATTCATCCATTTTGAATTTAGTTAATATCTTTTCAATCATTTTTGTTTGTTTCAGTTCTAAAGTATATTTATTTCTTTTAACTTCCATTCCGAGAAAGTTCTTCATTTCGCCCATATATTTTGCGTTAAACTCCTCCTTAAGTGCTTTAATAGTATCTTCCCCGTTTCCAATTATCAGGATATCGTCCACATAAATCAGCATCCAGCAGTCTTCTTTGTAATACAAACAGTAATCATATTCTGATCTTTGGAATCCCTTAGCTTTCGCGAATTCGTCAAGTGTTTCATTCCAACACTTTGGTGATTCAACCAACCCATACAATGCTCTCTTTAGTTTTAATGCTGTTTTATTATTTTTTATTTGTAATCCTTGGGGTATTTTGATATATACATCAGACTTCAATTTTCCATTCAGGAATGCAGTTGGAATGTCAAGTTGAATAATCTTTAAATCATCTTGTACAGCTTTTGATAAGATCATTCTTATAGTAGAATGTCTAGCAACGGGTGCATAAATGCTGTCGAAAATATCTTCTTTCTTTTGTTGGAAGCCTCTAGCTACCAGTCTTGCCTTTTTTGTTCCATCTTCTTTTTGCTTAAATATCCATTTTGTATCTATGAGCTTTTTTCCATCGGTTATTTCTTGTTCTTCCCATGTTTCTAATCTTTGGAGTGCATCTAATTCTTTATTAATTGCTGTTTTCCATTCTGGTTCTCTTATAGCTTCTTCGAAAGTTTCTGGTGCATTTGCACTGAGACATATAACAATGTTAGTTTCATTTATGTTTTCTACATTCGTCTCGTAATCTTTAAGATAAGCAGGAGATTTTATCGTTCTTTTGGGTCTGGTTCTTTCTTCTTCAGTTTGATCGTTATTCATTTCTGCATCTTTAAATTCATCTTCCTTTTCTACAATATCTTCCTTTTCTGTATTGATTTCTTCTTCTTTATCTTGAATATACCTTACTTGTTTCACTTCTTCGTTATTTTTGAACTTAATGTCGCTTTCATCAAATCTTACATCCCTGGATAGAACTATCTTATCTTCTTCTGAATCCCATAATCTGTAACCAACGGTTCCATAACCTACCATTCTTGTTTCTTTTGCTCTCTTGGCTAACTTGTCCGGTTTGGGTACTATAGTTGCCCAAGCTTTGGAACCAAAAACTCTCAATCTCGATAGGTCGTTTTTACCAAAAAATATTTCGCTTGGTGTCTTGAAACATATGGCCCATGATGGCGATCTATTCAATTGGTAAACTGCACATTGTATCGCTTCGCACCATAAATGTTTTGGCAAATTAGTTTCCGCCAATAGAGTTCTCGTTTTGTCACATAATGTGCGGTTCATCCGTTCTGATATGCCATTATGTTGTGGCGTGTAGGGTAAAGTATATTCTAAACTAATCCCTTTATTTCTGCGAAAAAATTTCAAACTATTACCAGTGTACTCTCCACCATTATCGCATCGAATTCTTTTTACTTTATTCCCCGTTTCGTTTTCAATTCTTAATACATAGTTCATCAGTCGTTCTGTTGCTTCAGATTTGCTCTTCAGGGATACACTACGCAAAAATGAGAAAAATCGTCAATAATCGTCATAAAATATTTCTCACCATTAGGTCCTTGTTGTCTGATCGGTCCAGCTATGTCTGTGTGAAGCATTTCGGCTTTCATTCTCGTTCTAGGCTTTGGAACAGGTGTGAATGGGCTTCGGGTGGCTTTACCTTCCATACAGGGACTACAAATTCTCTCAGATACAGGTAAGTTTAATATATTAAGACGTTTTCTATTCAAATGACCTAAACGTTTGTGCCATAGATCTGCTGCATCACTAACATTACAGATTTCGTACTTACATAATTTGGCTTGTAACTTATACAACTTTCCTTGCACGTTGCCGCATAAAAATGTCTTATAATTAAATATTTTAACATTGTTTTTATTAAAGTTTACATTAAAACCTGCCTCGACAATCTTTTTCACTGATAGTAAATTGTATGAAACATCTTTCACAATTAGAGCATCAATATTTATCTTATTATTTTGATATTTTATTTTAAGTTTACCTCTTTTATTAGTTGTAATACATTGGCCGTTAGCTACGAATATTTTTACATGTTTATCTAAGTAGGTACGTAATATCCGTCATATAATTTTCATATTTTTCATTTATTAAATGATCCGTACATCCCGAGTCTACAATTAGTTCTATGCTACCACACTCACTCACATTAGCAATAATATCGCTAGCAACGAAACCTATTTCTTCGTCTTCTGTGTCTGCTGCTGAAGCATGTTGATACTTTGCATGTCGTGCACTTGAAAATCCTCTAAATGAGCGTCCACGCGCCCTTGGATAGCTCCGTCCTCGTGTCAATGACCGTCCTCTACTCGGCCCTTGTCCTCGTCCTGATCCTCTGCATTCAAACGACTTGTGTCCACGTTTCCCACAGGAGTGACACGTGAGGAAAGCATTATTCTCATAACTTTCACTATTTCCGTCCATTTTTAACTTTGTCTCCACATCAAGTAGTCTTGCTTTAACAAATTCTAGGTTCAGTTGTTTCTCGGATGCCATAGTCTCTATTGATGTAATTACTTGATCGTATATTTTTGGAAGAGAAGACAGCAGATAGCAAATTTGGTCTTCTGCATCGACGTTAACGTTGATAGCCGCTAATTCGCTAAGAATTCCTTCAAATTTTAGGAAATATTGCTGTAAGTTACTTTCATTGTCATAGCACATTGTTATAAGCTTCCGTTTTAAATTAAATTTGTTACAGACTGTTTTTCGTTCAAATATGGCTTCTAATGACGTTAACATTTCTTTGGTTGTATTTGCATTCTTTACAATGTCAATATATTTGTCGCTCAGACATTGTACCAAAATTGATTTTGCTCGTGAGTCATCTTTCAAAAATGATACTAGAGCATCTTTTTCCGTTGGTATCTCTTTTAATAATACATTGCTTAATTGCTTTTCTTCCAGCAGTAATTTTAGTCTAAATTTCCAATGACTGAAATTTGAATTTTCAGTCAAAATCGGCAGAAGAGACCCCGCAGCTGTCATCTTTCTTTCTTATAATTTTCGCCGATATTATTTTTCGTGGATCGCAACCCAATATATTTTTGTTTACTTACTGCACGCGATCTGCTACCATGTTGAGGTTTTAGGTGGAAGAATAAGCAAACTCTGTTATTTATTACAAATCATATTAAATATATTCATAAAATATTACCACGGTAACCATAGTTACCAGTCAACATTTCTAGTGTGGAGACACGCAGCTAGTGCTGTACATATCTCAACACATGTATCGTAAAAGATCAACAATAATTAATATGTGTCTTAGTTCTGTATGGAGTTTCTTGTATCATTGCCTGCTAGTCTGCTAGACCCAACAAATGGTAGCAGAGCGTGGTTATACGACTAGCTACTAAATAAAAAGGTAAAAATATGGCTTCGGCGAGTTACCGAAATATCGAATCTTTGACAAAGTCAAATTATGACACTTGGTGCCTACAGGCGCAAGCCGCCCTGATAAAAAACGACTATTGGGATATCGTAAGTGGGAAGAAGTTATTGTCATCAACAGAGAAATCTGCGTTCGAAAAGTAAGACCTCAAGGCAAGAGCTTCAATTTTACTTTTGCTGTCACCTTCCGAACTCAAGCAAATAAAAACATGCACGTCGTCAAAATCTGTGTGGGATAAACTTAAAGCTACATACCAAAGCACCGGGCCCGCACGTAAGGTAACCTTATTAAAACAGCTAGTTCTCAAACGTATGACAGCTGATGAGGACATCCGTGATCACCTAAATAATTTCATGGATGTGGTCGATAAACTCGCGTATATGGACATAAAAATATCACCAGAATTGCTCAGCATAATGCTGCAGCTATTTTTCCTACTGCAGTGAATCCACTGTCAGTGGGAAAAATAGCTGACAGAGGACACAAAGTCATCTTTGAAAAAGACAAAGCCTACATCTTAGAAAAAAGTGGCGAGGTGATACTGACAGCACAGAGAAGAGACGGTCTATATTACTTCAAATTTGAGAAGAAAGAAGTGTCAAACTACACCCGAAAAGGCAATGACTGCAACTTAATGGAATGGCATCGAAACCTTGGCCATATAAATGAACGAGATCTAAGGAAGATGGCTCGACGACGGAAAAGCTGGCAATTATCCACAGCGACATATCTGGGCCTTTCGAGTGCGAAACGTTAGCGGGATCGAGATATTACGTCACATTCATAGACGACTTCACTCGATACTGCCACGTCTACTTCATCAAAAGGAAAAGTGACGTACTCAACACATTTAAACAATATAAAAGCGAAGTAGAGACGTTCCACAATAGAAAGATAAAACACCTGCAAACAGACAACGGCACTGAATATCGCAACAACGAATTTGACGATTTCCTCAAGCAACACGGCATCCAAAGAAGATTGACCTCAGTGTATACCCCGCAACAAAATGGGATAAGCGAGAGGAAGAACAGGTCATTGTTAGATAAACCTTTTGATCGAAGCAAACGCATCCAAAAAGCTCTGGGCAGAAGCGATACATACGGTCAACTACCTCATTAACCGTAGCCCTTCGAAATCGTTAAACGGCGATATACCATTCACAAATTGGATCGACCGAACACCATCTGGGAATCATCTCCACGTTTTTGTCAAAAGACCTTTGTTCTGAAAAAGAACAGACGAGGGAAGCTGACTTAACTCGCTAAAGAGGGCGTATTCATGGGATACTCGTTGACTTCAAAAGGCTACAGAGTATACATACCTGAAGATGATGACGTGGTTATAAGCAGGGACATCAAGTTTACAGATCAGATGTACTTTAATGTAAAAGACACGGATTATGAAAACCTTGTACACGAAAAGGAACACCATCACTCGAACACATCTGAAAAAGACAGGAAATAGGAATTGAAATTACAGAGAAGAAAAATGAAATTCATAATCCTGAAAACTTACCTCTAGAAACTGATGACTTGGACGAAATCGAAACATTCGAAGACGCATCGGATGTCATAGAGATTCCTGAGAATGGGAGGCCGCAAAGAGAGAGACATCCACTTGCATGGACTAGAAATTATGTACTGCATGAGACTGAAGAAAGTCTTCTACTCAACGAAATTACTTACCTGTCTACGAAAATGATAATGAGAACGACGACTGCCGGCATGTATGATGCCATAAAGGCGAAGATAAGAGCACATGTCAAGAAAGGAACCTGGAAAGTCGAAAATAACGGCTAAGATGTGAAAGTCGTAGACTACAAGATGGTTCTGAGAAACAAAATTGGTCCTGATGACAGCGTCACCAGAAAAGCTAGACTTGTAGAGCGAGGCTTTACAAAGCGACCAGGAATTGACTACAATGATACTTATGCACCCGTCGCGAAACTAAGTTCGATCAGATCTGTCATCGGAGTAGCTGTGGAAGAGGGGTTAAATCCGAAGCAAATGGACGTCAGAACCGCATACCTAAATGGTGAGCTGGAAGAAAAAATCGTGATGAAATACCCTGACTACCTGGAAGAATACTTGACAGAAATTATATTCGAAAAACGTACGAAAGGAGACTTAACTAGTTTCAAAACAATTGACATGCTGAGAGACATAAAAAACAACCCAAAAGAGAAGGTATGTTGTCTCATTTGTCGTGATTTCTCGCGATTGGTGTATATTGTACATAGCAAGCTACATTAATAAATTTATGATGAGCCATAGAGAAAGAGTAAATAATAGCTAACCTCTATGGTCGTTTTGGAGGCAAATCCTATGTCAAAGCTTGTGCTTCTTGGTGTGTAAAATTTCTTTTTGGGACCACGCGAGCCATGATGAGAACACAAAATGGGCGCTGGGTGTAATAAAGCTAAGTGTTATATGATTCCAACTGTTTCTGAGTAGTTAGTGTTGTAAAGCTAAGTATATATGGGATCCCTATTGTTTCTACGTATCTAGTGATTCTTAATGTTTGTTAATTCTGTATTGTAATATTGTAAAGACTTGATCTGAGCTCAGATTTGGCGTCATATCAAGCTGGTAGAGACGTCTACCAGCGAAAGTATACCTACCCGAAATGTTCGGGGGGACCTAGACAGCTGTAATGCTGTTTCAATCTAGGCCTACCAAAGACCTGGTCACAGGATATTGGATATTATTATGAAAGTATACCCGAAATGTTCGGGGGGACCTAGACAGCTGTAATGCTGTTTAAATCTAGACCTACCAAAGACCTTGTCACAGGATATTGGATATTATTATGAAAGTATACCCAGAAAGTTCTGGGGGGACCTGGACAGCTGTATTGTGCTGTTTAAATCCAGGCCTACCAAAGACCTGGTCACAGGATATTGGACGCTATTATGATTGGCAGTTATAGAGAGGACTGTATTGTAATAAACATGATACCTGACGGGCTTAGCCACTGCAGTTATGTGCAAATATTTGTAACCTGAAATAGAAATTGATAGGACTGCAATGCTGGGCTGCCGGACAGTGGAATCATATTTTTTTTTAACCTACAGGGCACACTGAAAGGGGTGTGGGTGGACCATACTGATAAATGCCTGGCATCGAGGTCAAACAGAGAGCTATCCTTATCCGAAAGTGTTGTCTACATATTAATAGGTAAGTTTCAGAACATTACATTTGCCTGCTCATTTCAATGTCTATCGGCGTTAAGTTACATTCCCCATAAACAATATTATACCACGCCGGCATCATTAGAGCACTTTACGGACTCAAGCAGGCAGGGAGGCAATGGTACATACAAGAAGCTCGACACAGAACACATATATTATGTTTCAGAGCATCAGAAGCTGACCCATGTGAATACCTACTACAGAAAAGGGGAGTAAAAATTATAATAGATATTTGTGTCGATGACTTATTGATTGCCTACTCCTTAAGTTTTCTAGGACACGCCTAGAAAACTTAAGGAATTCAAATACCTGCTAAATTCAAAATTCAAACTTAAAGATTTGGGAAGACCGAAACGGCTCATTGGTATAGATTTAACATTCAATAAGGATGGAATTAAAATTTGCCAACGGCAATTTATCGAAGTTAGTATAAGGAAATTCAAAATGGATGACTGCAAAACTACTTCAACACCCATGGAGTCAAGCCTCAAACTTAAAAGATGTGAAACAAATGAAAGTCAACATCTTAATCTTCCCTATAAAAATTTAATAGGCACGCCGCGCTGATGTATCTGGCAGTGGCGACTCGCCCTGACATCATGTTTGCAATAAGCTACCTATCACAGTTCAACGACTGTTATAAGGAAGAGCACTTTAAGTGCGCCAAAAGAGTTCGATACCTCAAAGCGACAAAGAAAGTCGGCTTGGCATTCACGAAGACCGGCCAAGATATGTACGGCATGGCTGATGCGCATTGGGGCTCCTGTAAGCTCGACCGAAAATCATTCTCGGGCTACTGTTTTAAATACGCTAGTACGGCCATAAGCTGGATGTCGAAGAAACAAAAGAGCGTCGCCCTTTCGACAGCAGAAGCGGGATACGTCGCCTTAACCAGGCCTGGCGCATTTCGCATTTTAGGTACAAACTTACAAGTACCTCGGCCGACCATGTCTACATGGTTATATTAGAGGGTTGCCGCGCGCCGCTCACATTAGACGTCACGCAACTAGTGCGACCGCTCCGTATGAACCACGCGCCGTGCGAGAACATTGTTCAAATTATATAAACGCCTTTAACAACAAAAATGTATCATCACAAGTCTGATGCAAAGTCTTGCTCATTAAACGGATGTGTGTCGAAAGCAACTTGAAAATTTGATTTTATTTATTTTACGGGAGCAATTTGAAAATTAGATTTTTTGTTTGTTGAGATATCCCAACGATTATGGTGTCAAATTAAAGATCTACTTCAAAAACCATTTTATCTGTTTGAATCATGAAAATCGGTCCACGCGTTTAGGAAATAACTAAGAATTAGTATAGTGAAAATGTAAACGACCAGAATTGTGGTTTTTGTTCTACGAGCTCAAATAGTGGGATAGGATACTTATAGGATAATTATTTATTATTAGGTACGTGGTCAAGTAGGTAGATACCTAGACGATGAATAAATATTATAGTAGCAGCGGCAAGTCGACAACCCTAGCGCGCCACTCCGCGCCAGGCAGCGACAGCGTTATGTGTTAGAAGAGAGTGGCAACTGTTAGGTGAATATCGCATTAGGCACTGAGTGCTTATGCGAGCTGAATTGAACTTTATTGCTTAGTACCAAGAGTCGCAATTCCAATAAATTGGTTTGAAAAGTGAATCTTCTGTACGTACTTAGTACTATTATTATTCTGTGCCTTAACCTAAGCTGCAAAGGAAGCGATACACTTGAAAAGTCTCCTCAAAGACTTGGGAGCTGACTACGAACGAGTTGTCGTCTTAACAGACAATCAAGTAGCCCACAAATCAAGTCAAAGTCAAAATCCTTTGTTCATTTAGGTCACAATGTGACGCTTATGAACTTTAAAATAATAAATTTAAAAAATTACATAAAGACTCTACATTTACATTTACTGCCATGGTCGCAAAGCAAGGGCGTAGAACCATGAGAAAGAACGGGCAATAAAACTCACGGTCACTCTTTTTCATCGCCAGGTTTTGCATAATACGCATAATTTACATTTTGTAAGGTGCTGCAACTGTTACACCTTCTATATCACTTGTATATACAGGGTGTTTGGCGCATGGACCGACACAATTTTTTGAGGGGACGTTGTGACGGGCATATCCTTTTTTTTTTTTTTTTTGGTGTCGGCTTGGAAAATCCTCATGGAGTCCCTCCGCCCCGGGGGAAGGACGCACCCGCACCGTTGGACGCATCCTGCGCAGGCCCCTCCAAGCCCACGCGGAGCGTCCCCTCCGGGATCCCTCTTAGCTTCACCGCGGTTGCCCAATCCACGGTTACTGAGCCCCCCCACCACGACAAGGTGGAGATCCTACGGGGGGGGTGACGGGCATATCCTCTTTTTTTTTTTTTTTTGACGTGACAACGTCTTATAAATTGGTTTGCCGGGTGACACTTCAAGAAACTGCGTTACGCTCCGCTCACGTTATGCGCTCACAATGAGAGCGAGTGAGAGGCACGCGTCCCGCCTAAGAGCGAGAGAGACAGACATAAAAAGTGAAAGGCACGCGTCTTTCATCCTTCTTCCTACTATACGAATGAATATTCACATTAAAATTATTTTACCACTCAAAGTCGTTGTCACGTAAAACTTTCGCCCGTATACCGACTTTACAGGCAACCAATTTTTTTATATACTTCCGCCATGTACCCGTGTGTCGGAGGGTGGGGCATCACCAAAGTACTCGTCACCACCCTCCGAGGGGTATTGGCCCGCCAGATGGTCAGGCGGGCCCCAAACAAAACCCCCTTGGCGACGGATTAAGGTCTTGGACTCCGCCGCCAAAACGCCCAGCGGCCGCAGAGGATAGGGAGGACGGCAACGCAACACCGCATCTCCTCTTCCTCTGCGGCCCCACCACGACGCATCGAATGGTGCGCCCCCATTTGGTCGCGGGAGATAGGGCGCGCGGCAACGCAACACCGACACGCCTCTCCTCCCGCGAACGCACCCGACTGCGAGGGACAGAAAGAACTGTCCCCCGCACCCGCACCGTTGGACGCATCCTGCGCAGGCCCCTCCAAGCCCACGCGGAGCGTCCCCTCCTGGATCCCTCTTAGCTTCACCGCGGGTGACCAATCCACGGTTACTGAGCCCCCCCACCACGACAAGGTGGAGATCCCACGGGGGGGTGACGGGCATATCCTAGTTTTCACCCCAAGAACCCCAGGTCCTAACTCTAAGTGTGCCTGTACTTGAGATACGATTTTTTTATCACTTTTTTATTTTTTTCTGAATTATCACATTTAAAACGATATAACTTTTTAGTTTGTTGTCATAAATATGACAACAAACTACTAGTAACTAGTAGTAACTAGTGCATATGCACTAGATAACTTTTATTGGATTCCCTAATGTAGTATTATTCTTAAAAAAAACATAAATTGTTGGGAATAAATGCAAAGGTAATTGTCGAGCTTCAAAACTCTTAAAAATGAAGTAATGAGTGCAAAATATGAAACTCTAAATTAATTATTAAAAAAACTAAAAGCTCTTTTGAACTTCGATTACTTTAAAAAACATCTTGTACTTAATACCCTTTCTAACGATGTACGATATGGCATGTGATATGGCCTTAAAATCTTTCAATATGTAATCACAAAAGAAAAAGACTACCTAGCCAGTGTCAGGATAATGAAATAACAGTTTAGGTTTCAAAATATTTTTATTGAATATGGTTACAAATTTTGTTATTGTGAGGCACAAGCCAAAAATTGCAAGTAGAAGTTTATATATCAATTTGAAATTGAATTTATAAAATTCCTTCAAGCCGTCTAGGCCTAAACAGCTATTCAATGCAGCAAAGAAATGACCGCAGCCGTGCGCGACACGTAAACACCGCTGAGAGCTGCCTACTCTATAATATTACAATTAAGACAAACTAAATGACAACTAATTTGTTTATATCCATCAAGCCGTTTGAGGTGTTAAGCCAAACTAATGGGCATACAAGCATAGGTGTCTCCACCCGATAAGCGTTATACTTCTGACAGATGCAGTAGGGGTAATAAGCGGTGAGTTTCTGATCGGCCCCGGGCGGTGAAAACCCACGCTACGCCTCTGAGACACAGCCCTGCTACGCAGTATTCCTAGGCATATATAGATAGATGAAGATCGATCTCCATAGATCATACTAAACTTCAAACCATTAATAACGTATCATGTATTAAAAAAGATCATACTGTAATCTTCACAACATTGATATCTATTAAACATAAACTGTATGACATACAACACAAGCAGTCATACAAAGAAGCTGAAATATTTTGGTGTTCATCTAAGCCCATAAAATTACGATTGTACTACCTACATTTTATGATAATAAAACCTACAAATTAGGTACAATAATTATTTCTAATCTGTAATTATGGTATCATCTGGTATCATAAAATGTTGTGAATATCAAATTTCAAGAATTTATTGAATAAATAAAGACTACAATATAAAGTCTGTGGGAACACATATGACATAATATCAAAGAAATACCAACCTCTTTGCATAATATATATTAGTCTAAGGTGGGAACAACACGGTACATTCGCCTAGCATTCGCCAAAGCTCCATGGTCGCCAAAAATAAAACTTGGTAGCATTTTGACGTTTCCGCCGCAGTGGTACCACACCTTTATAGACTAACGTTGTCTTTGTCTCTGGTAGAAATTCATAATCTGTAAATTTTCAAATGTCTTTCTTTTTGATTCAGCACGTGTAGACGCGGACGACTTGCTTATCATCCCATAAAAGTAATTTAGGTAATATTAATTATTCCACTATAAACACGTGAACAAAGTAAAGTGCTTACCCATAAGTTAATTCAGTTCGTTTCGTGGCAGTATATACGGAGTCCTAAGATGATATAGTACATAGGTGTGTGCATATTTTTTTTGTGTTCGTGTAATATAAATTTGGTGTTGATCAGGTAACCAAAATGCCGTCTGATGCTAAGAAACGAGCACAACAAAAGAAGAAAGAGCAGGCGAGCAGCAGGAACAAGAAACCTGTGGCCAGAGTGGCAACTGATGAGAACGGAACGGCGACTAATGGCAACGGTAAAGAGGACCGCGAGCTAACCGCAGAAGGTAAATACCGTGGTGAAATTTGATCTTTAATTATATTCAGTGGAAACCTCACGATTAATTTTAAAAGTATTTCGTTTAGAAACTGTATAAACATGTATGATTTTGCAGCTTCGTTACTATTTTTTATGGCAATGATCTTATTTAGAAACACATGGTGTGATAATGTATGTACGTTTGTCAAAATGTTACAATTCGCTACGTACTTTGTTGAATTTACGTGTACATAGTAACTTGTTGAGTGGAAAATTACTTTCTGTGGTATATTATCTAGTAACCTATAAAAGTACCATGCATCTTCCGCACTTCCGTGTGAGCTTAGTTGCCAAACTAATTATTATTTATGGGTAGAAACTATTCAAAATAATTGCCTTTGTTGTGGATAGTCTGAGCATTTTGAAGCTATAATAAATGCACCACAAACCACAAATACTTGATACTTGTATAAAAAATACATGCAACTGTCATGTTATATTTTTATTGTAAGTATAATTCTTATTGATGGTGTGAAATATTAATTTATAAGTGCAAGTACTAACACACATAATTATTGTATACAGCATACACTTGTTATTAACAAATAAGCAACTGTATTCACAAATTGATGACTCATCTGTTTCTGATTATAAACTACACAACTAAACATGCTTAAGACAACAGCCTTTTACACATACATTACTGACTCAATAACATTCTACACTGAATTGGAGATTCAAACAAGGTGATTTAGAAAATATTCATTGAGTTTTATGCAGTTATAGTTGCTTTCCAATTTATAGACACTTATTTATGGACAAAATCTCTGGAGTATTGTCATTTTAATTAAGACATTTTAATTTGAGATAGCAATCTGCAATCAGCCTAATCTTTTGCTGTTAAAAATAAGCAATGATTACGATTTTGTGTTAAGGCTCCGTAAGCTTCTTAAAATTTGAGGTATTCACCCAAAAATTAAAGTTTCCAAGCATAATGATTCTTTATACAAAATCAGTACAGACCTATTACACTTTCAAGAGCCAATTATATTTGAATTATGTTCCTTCAAGACAATTCTATTGGAGGCTTCTTTGGTTGCCTTATTTAGAAAGTAATATTTGTTGTAACATATATGTGTGGCATCAAAAGCATTTATTTTGGGCACAAACTGTTCAATAACCATTTTCTTTGTATTTGTGACTTAGCTTACATTCAGTGTTCTGTACTCTTGTAAGTAGGCAATTTTGGCAAAGTTTAAGTGGCAGTCCTAAGAAAATAGCTTCCATACTCTAGTGTTACCTAGGTATAACTTAAAAATGTATCACTCTCAAATGTCAATACATACTTAATAAATGGTACATAATAATATACTAGAATTGTGCATATTTATCTCTTGGTCAGTCAAGGATTGTGTAGTTTGTCAATAGGTACAGGGAAAATAACAAAGAATTTGCAAGTGAAATATGATTAAAACATGTAACTCAAAGTAAAATGTAGTACAGAAAATGCATTGCTTTAGAATGTTTTTGTTAGCCAATCGTTGTCACAGGCCACTGGGTTCCAGACGGTCCGTTGGCAAAATAAAACCATTCAATCAGATTGTTGGTCATGCTTTCACTCAAGTTATAGATGGCTTTGTTGAGACTTGGTTTATTTGTTACTGCTTTGTACTATCAACAGTTTATTGTTAGAGCTGAGATGGTTGTCTATTATAGGCAAGAGTATTATGCAATGGTGTTATGTCAAGACTTTGTTGATAGGAGAAGGGATAACTTTAGACACAGTACTTGAAAAACATTTGACTATAACAATATTGCACAATCTAAAATTGCCCATTTATTTGTGTATCCATACAGCAGTAACTTTTTTTGTTAGGTAACATTTAGAAACTTGGCAACATTTCTGTTTGAAGGCTTTCTTTTCTATCAGTCAGTCAGTTTTCTATGTCAGTTCTCATTAAAGATTTTATGGTATGGTAGTATGCGCTGTTTCCGCAACTCCGCGTCTTCGCGTGTATTCTGCGTACAGGTGGGAATAGTGTTGTCACTCGAGCCACCCCAGCTCTTCGAGGAAGGTCAGCAGACTCGATGTGTCCCACTGTGGCCTGCCGTCTTTGTGTAGGCCTGCCTCAGTGTTATTTACCATTTAAAGTTTTCTTAGCATATAAAGAATATGGTATGATCAGTATGATCACTAGTGATCGGATAATCGGATGCATATTTACCTAAAGTTGAGGTGTTGGCTTTTATGGAATGCACTTTTGAATCGAAAAATCCCGGGATTACGGAATCGACAAATTTAGTTTTTTTATTATAGAATCAAATCAGGTGTAGGTAAATTTACTTAATTTAACTTTTGTACCAAAAAACAACTAAAAATTATAAAATCCTCTTAATTTTCTTCAATTTGCAAAACATTTCTTTCAAACGAATAATAAATAAGAATTACATAGAAAAACCATTCAATCTCATAATAATTATTAACTTAGATACAACAGCACCCACTGCCTACCATTTCTCTTACACTCAACATACTCATAAATTGTTGGGAGCTTAAAATTAACTTCAAGTAAATACACATTAATAACTATGTAATCCCGGAGACCAGTTTCTTTTTAAATAAAAACCACATGTTAAAGATGTCATTTCCTCGCCATGTTACAGAGTAGTTTCACATTCCCGAATTTTCTGGAATCCCGGGATTTATATTTAAAAAATATGTTTTAAGAAGCCGCTTCCATAATATCCTAGCCAAAAATGAACTTTAGGTGAATATGCATCCGATTATCCGATCACTAATGATCACACACTAAATATCCAGCAAATTTTAGACCATGAAGCAAACAGATACTGCATGAATTCATGACTGCCTAAATAAAACTCGTAGAGCAACATACATAAACATGATAAAACAAAAACTGAAAAACCATTTTCTTACAGAGGCACTATGCCTTAAATTGGAAGAGGAGGCCAAGATGAACTCGGAGGCAAGATCATGCACAGGTTCACTGGCCGTCCACCCGCGTTCCAGGGACATCAAGATTGCCAACTTCTCCATCACATTCTACGGCAGTGAGCTCCTGCAGGACACCCTGCTTGAGCTCAATTGTGGCCGGAGATATGGCCTAGTTGGACTTAACGGATGTGGTAAGTACGGTTTTGGTTTATTGCTGTGCGTTGACTTCTAATATTATTTTTAGTGATGTTTCTGCTTAGTTATTGAGTGTAAGTGACTTGTTACATGAACACACGCTATTATTTACACAATAAGATATGTGACGATTACATATGTCACATCTCTACTTGTTTTAATAATAGCTCTATAACGTATTTAAGTTACAAAATAAAACACCTAAATAATGTAAATTTAAGTGAACATAAATGTGCCTAATATGGCTATATTTTCAGCCTATGTCTTCAACATGAATGTCATGGATCTGTTTCAGGTTGCATAAAACTACAACTCTCTAATTACAAATGCTTTTTGGTAGTACATATTAAAAGAGAATACTATTCCAAGATTTTGGCTCATCTTACACAGAGAAATTTGAAATGTGGCATAATCAAAATTTGTAATGAAACAGAATGCTCTGTGCAATATAGTGTGGTATTAAATAAGACAATATTCCATTATATAACTTCAAAGAACTTTTCTTAACCATTATTTTGCATTTTTATACTAAACATAAGTTACAAAATTAAACCTTGAAGATGTAGTTTAATGCATAGCTGAAAAAGTGACGAAAAGTGTACCTACATCTGAAAAGCATGCTCTTATTAACTGATGAGTGAAAGCACTAATATAATAGCATATATGAAACAGTATTGATATTTTATAACATGCATTATAATAATATTTACATTGAACACAATAGTGCTGTGCCACTGTTTTGTTTTCTTAAGTCATTTATCATAAACACATCTGATTTCTAATAGTTATGAAAGCACCAGAATGTAATACCTTTAAACAATCAATTGTTGTATAGGTATACTGGTATATATTAGAATCTGAATATTAGAAACAGGTCAAAAGATTTTCATGAAATTTGGTAGACGGAGGTTTCGTTCGTGATAAATCGATCTAGCTAGTATTCATTTTTAGAAGAAACAATATACCAAAAATCACGTGCAAAGCTCAAACATCCCATACTTAAAAAGTGAAATGTTTTGAACTCATCACAGTGTTCTTATTTTCAAAAAGATATCTGCGTATTATCAGCCTTTAAAGAAAAATCGTTTTAGACTGTTAAAATTAGCGATCAAACATAGCCCGACCCGAAACAATGATTTGTGTACCATACAGTGTTCAGTGTTGTCTTACACAAACACCGAAACCACTTCACCTGGTGAGCCATCCATTCCATATTACTATTTCTATTGATATTCCAAGGTTTCGCTCTCACGATCGATCCATCGTTGCAATTAGGTCCCAATCGAGCAGAAACTACAATTCTATTAGCCGGTACAAAAACTAAGCCTTACAATGATTCGCGCCGACCTTGCCGCCTCCATATAAATACAATACATACAAGTACAACACATCCATACGTGTATTAAGTGGGTACACATAGACGCCCTGTTGCCACGCAATCAGCTGTTACGGTTTGTACTTTAACTCACTTGTACGTTAATCATGATTGAGAGTTATGGTTAGTTATACGTAATAATTTAATTTCCGATTGTGCGGTGTCCTATCTCCTGGATTGGATGCAAATCTCGTACTAAGAGTGAAAAGTTGAAAACTGACCTTAGCCTATATGAATGACAATCTTTTAGTACTCAAAAGAGGTTCATAAGGGATAAGGGAAAGGTCTATAAGGGTGTTCCTATCTAACAGAAAAAAATAACGTATTTTGGCGGAAAAATATATACATGAATAAAACGGTCATAACTTTATCTTACATTAAAAAGTAAGAATCTGCCGAGCCAAGTCCCACTAAAATTTTGGAATGCTACCTCCCGTCCTACCGAAATATTTACCTGGGCGAGTAAGTTGTCGTTTGCAATTTATTTTATTGCACTAAATCAAATGGAAATATTTAGTGCCATTGGAAATATTGCCATTTGATGCTCATTAATATTTTGCATCACCTATGCTGTCGATCAAGCTGCACTTTATTGAGGCAGACAATATGATCACATTTTGGTATATACTATGAGCGCGTTTTCATTATTTTTACGTAATAGACATTACCTGACTGAAACACCGTTGCTAAGCCTTAACTACTGACGCCAGAAACATGAAATTCGCACAGTGTGTTCTTTTTATGACGTACAGACGTAGGCACTTGCTAAGGAAGGGTTTTTTTATATTCCAACACCACGGCGAAAATTGTTATTTGAAGTTAGTGCGAAAATCCGTAGATTTTAAGCATTTTAAAAATGAAAGCAACAACAGTTTTCTTTCTTTATTTCTTACTTTATTTAAAAAAGAATTCCCGCATTAGGACTAAATCCTGTGTCGCTGGGGACTTGACAAACATACAACTAACGAGGACAATGAACACCCAGAGTCGAAACAACAATTTATGAATCACTCAAAGTGTTGTCTCGTGTGGGAATCGAACCAACAACACTCGGCGCAGTGTCAAGCGGCGAGGCGATCGCTTAAACCACTACGCCAACCGTGCAGTGACAAGATAATTCGAGTATTATAATATCTGTGCGCGGGATAATAACTACGCTCTCGTCATAGGCATGAGACCGATATATAAAAACGAATCTGAAATCCGATTGCAGACAGAAATCGTATCGTATCGATATTCCAATGTGAAAAAACCGGTGTTAGAAAACGCAAAACAATACCACGATAACGCAAACTACACAAATCCGCACCAAACGGTGCAAGCGCAACCAAACTACAAAGTAAATCTAAAGCTTACGTTTTCGATAATTTTCATATTCATTCGTTCTCTTTCACACTACCAAACGAATAATTAGTTAGTGAGAGAGCGAATTTCATTTCCTTTTTTTTCTAACTTAGTGATCCGTTGAAAGAGCGAAAGAGATGAAGCGAATCGTCGCCAAGCAAGCGACTCGTTTTGGAGTTTGGCGGTTTTATGAATTGCAGATTGAATAGAAAAAATAAAACTAAATATTGAGGCGATAATATGTAATTCAGATTGCAACTATTTAATGTTTATTTTGAAAATTGCAAATAGTTAGGTTAGGTTTAGGTTAGGAATTTATGTTTGGAGGGTTTTATTTGACTTGATTGGTCTCATGCCTAAAATACAAAAAGGATTTCGATTGTTTACGTTTGTCGTACGGCTACGCTCCAACATTCGCAACTGAAATCGATTTCTAAAATCGGTTTTTGAAATCGATTTCAAAATCTGAAATCGGATTTTTATCGGTTTGCGTAAAAATCTGAAAACGCCCATGCCTATCTCGTCAGAGTAAGAGATAGCTGATTTATGCGTTTATATTGTCACTTATGGTAATGATAATGATATGCAAGCCTTGTAATTTTTTTTGAAAAGTAATAATCAAGTTTTAAGTGAAAATTAATAATAATAAAGAAATCATCATGATAATGATATGCAAGCCTTGTAATTTTGTTTGAAAAGTAATTATCAAGTTTTAAGTGAAAATTAATAATAATAAAGAAATCATCATGATAATGATATGCAAGCCTTGTAATTTTGTTTCAAAAGTAATAATCAAGTTTTAAGTGAAAATTAATAATAATAAAGAAATCATCATCATCACAATCAGTGGACAATAAATATTTTTTTAACGACTAGCTGAAAAGGCAAATTGTATTCCTTTTCGTACCCAATTCGGAAAAATATACATAGGTACATACATACATAGACTCACGCCTGTTTCCCCGAAGGGGTAGGCAGAGGCACATTAAACGCCCACTTTTGGCCAGTTTTTTGATCCCACGTAATAGGTGGCGTGCATATAAAAAGAAAAATATACTTAGAAGTAATTTACCATAAGCCACCAAGGCTCACAAATTTAGAGCACTTGTCAGGTTAATGAATAATTATAATAGTATTGATAGTTATATAATATGTAACTAGTTTAATGTCACATTGGCGATTATTGATAACGCGAGCATTATCTTTAATAGTGGCTCTAACGTGCCACGGTTTACTTCCGTGATAAATCCGAGGAAATAAAACATATTAAAGCTGTTGTCTCATCGCCAGCGAGAAAGCGATTAACTTTTGGATATTTTGCCACTTGAGGAATTTGTACCGTTCTTATGGTTTTAGCAATAAGTATCAAAATCGTACTGTAACTGTAAGACTTGACTTGGCGCCGTGTGTTCAAATAGATGTAATTTCCGTGTAAACAAAGATAATATGCATAATTATATTAACAGTTGATCGGGAAGTATTCATAACGCTGGTGAGGACTCACTTAGCTAGTATAAACTAGCTGAGCTTCGAAAACACATGGGCAGCGCGCACTGTACCTACTAAGTAGATTCGCCCTAGCGAGTAGAGGGAGTACTCGTCCATCGCTCTCGAGCAATCGTCGATAGCCAGCAACAAAACTATCAATATCAAAACTATACACTTGCTGCTCGCCAAATAATATTAAAATTTTACCTTCCAATAAAATTTGTATTATGCTTCCAATGACGTCCGAAGTCCTTTATGAGAGTACATCGATTCTTTCACCTCGCCTGGTCGCTAAATGTCGCTACTTCCGTTTCCTGGATGCACCTACAGCGCCATCTACCGCTTCCGGTCTGCAACTAAACTACCTCCCAAATACAAGCCGCCATCTTTGTCATTGTACGGCTCATAATGGTATAGCCCCAGGAAGACATTACTGGGACTTCGGACGTCATTGGAAGCATAATACAAATTTTATTGGAAGGTAAAATTTTAATATTATGCGTTCCGTTTGACGTCCGAAGTCCTTTATGAGAGAGTGTTTGTTATCTCCTGGTGGCTTGTATTTTTGATATTGACATTAAAACGCAACAATGTGATTGAACATAAATATAATGTGAATTTAAATGCACATTGTCTAAGATGCTAGGTACAAATCAATAGGTATTATGAATCAGGTTGAAAATATTGCGATAGAGATTTTTCTGACCTAATTTCCCTGTTAGAATTATTGATTTGTTTCAAAACTTTCTAAAAGTACATATTATAATGCTGCCAATAGCCTTAGCTAAGATATCATTAATATGGTAATTTTCTACCCAATTTAAAGATGAGACTGCTAATCTACAGCTTCCAGCTGGAGCCTGAATGCCAGCCTCAGCTAGAAGCCTCTTTAACCAACCACCCATCATAGCTGCAGTAGCTGGCCTTGTAGGCCTTCTAGTTGCTAAGAATAAATTTGTAATATTTTCCCGGGTCCCTTGTGTATATTTACTAGTGTACGTAACCAAAATACTGCATCGATCCTTTAATCCGGTGCGGCTAAAAATGTCCAGCTAGATTGTTGATATGAGGATGACTCAGTTTTCGACCCGAAAGCGGGGAACAAGGTAATAGAATTAGTGTTACCTACAAAATGTTGACTATCAGTATGTAAAAGAGTAAGATCATGTACTCTACGGCCAGAAAATAACAGTAGAATAGCAGCTGTGTGTCTAGATACTTGATATAAACTATTTAAATTTATGTTGCAATTCTTTAAGAATCTGATCAAAATCCTTGCATCCCAAATCGGTAATTGAGAGGGCGCCGGTTTTTCCATGGAAATAGCTTTCAGTATGTGTTTTACTATCCGATTTGCGGTAATTTTAACATAAGATATTGCTTCGCAAACGGATGCAATAACCGATTTATGAACAAGAATCGTTCTGTAAGAAAGACCATTGGTCAAATATAGATAATCGAGATACCTAGCTACGTTTTCTGGCTACGGTAAACGAAAATTAATGCTATTTCCTTGACAAAATCTCACCCATTTACTCCAAATAGGAGCATAAGTCTTTATTGTAGACTGCCTCCAACACGATGACAATAACTGTTTCTCTTGCAGCGTCCATGTATCCGTCAGGGCATCCCACCCGAAATGAGCCAGGCTTCCACGTGTAACTTTCCAACTTGTGCCGGCGGTAACATTGTCGCTGTGTCCACCAGCGTCTTCTCCAGGTTTCCGAGTTTCATGAGACGTTTCAGAGCACGTTTCTTCAGGTCTGGCCTCCAAAAAGGCTTCGTCCACTTGAGTGCTACTAGAATGTACTGACCTGAGGCTGAATTTAGGGGATCCATTACCCTGGGTATTAGGCTGGGTGGCGGGAACAGCCATGCAAGTCGGTAATGCCAGGATCTGCTGAACGCGTCGTGAAAGTAAGCGTTCGAGTCCGACAAGTCTAGCGAAACATAGTTTGCTACGACATGTGCTGTCTGTGATGCAAAGAGGTCTACTTCTGGCGTGCCTCACATGGCGAACAGTCTCGATGTTGCCTCGCCTGTGAGGTGCCACCCGGCTGCGGTGCGATTTCGTGAGAGGTGATCTGCTTCGGTGGGGCACAGGTTTGGTAGGTGGTGAGGCCGAAGCACAATGTTGAGGTGGTCCACCAGTTCCAGCAACTGTTGGGTCAGATCTAGCAATTGACGCGATCGTGTTCCTCCTTCGTTTTTTATATAGGAGACAACTGTTTTTGTCGCTCTGAAGAATCACTGTAGAATTCTGGAGCTCCATTGCTTTGGCTGATATAGCGGCTATCACCGCATACATTTCCTTCAGATTGCAATGCCATTTTGTCTGGTGTTGCTCCCATAGGCCTTTTATCATGTCGTTGTTCACCAGGACTCCCCATTGAATGTCCGACGCGTCGGTGAAGACGTGGTTCGTCGGCATTCTTTGGGGATGAATCTGACTTCTGACTGATATTCTCCTTCATGAGCTTTTTGCTGTGTCGCTGCAGTAAGCGGCAATGCAACCTTCCCCGGTGGGTGATGAAGGTTGCAAAGTTGAGATGACCTAATAGGCGTTGCGCCTGTTTTAGGTTCCAACTGCCGGCTTCGAGTTGCATTCGCAACATCTGACGAATTCGTTGTATTTTCTCTAAGGATAGGGACTTCGTGTTGAATTTGGTATCCCACGTGACTTCATGAGCTTTTTGCTGTGTCGCTGCAGTAAGCGGCAATGCAACCTTCCCCTGTGGGTGATGAAGGTTGCAAAGTTGAGATGACCTAATAGGCGTTGCGCCTGTTTTAGGTTCCAACTGCCGGCTTCGAGTTGCACTCGCAACATCTGACGAATTCGTTGTATTTTCTCTAAGGGTAGGGACTTCGTGTTGAATTTGGTGTCCCACGTGACTTCATGAGCTTTTCGCTGTGTCGCTGCAGTAAGCGGCAATGCAACCTTCCCCGGTGGGTGATGAAGGTTGCAAAGTTGAGATGACCTAATAGGCGTTGCGCCTGTTTTAGGTTCCAACTGCCGGCTTCGAGTTGCACTCGCAACATCTGACGAATTCGTTGTATTTTCTCTAAGGGTAGGGACTTCGTGTTGAATTTGGTGTCCCACGTGACTTCATGAGCTTTTCGCTGTGTCGCTGCAGTAAGCGGCAATGCAACCTTCCCCGGTGGGTGATGAAGGTTGCAAAGTTGAGATGACCTAATAGGCGTTGCGCCTGTTTTAGGTTCCAACTGCCGGCTTCGAGATGCACTCGCAACATCTGACGAATTCGATGTATTTTTTCTAAGGGTAGGGACTTCGTGTTGAATTTGGTGTCCCACGTGACTCCGAAATCGATTAACCTCGTTGGTGTTGTTACCGATTTCTCCATATTTATCCACCAACCCAGACTGGTCAAAAACTGTATTGCGATTTCTATCTGTGCTGTAAGCGTATTTCTGTCCTGATGTACTACCAGATAATCGTCTAAATATACCACTAATCTCAACCCTTTTTATGCGGAGTATTTCTGCGGTCCAGTTCGTTACGGAGGCGAAAATCCGTGTTGCTGCTGCAGGGCGAACGGTAGACACGTCTATCTGTAGTAGTTGACTTTGATAGCTGATCCGGAGAACCTTCTGTGTCGATCTTTTACTGGCAGGTGGTAATAGGCCTGACTTAAGTCCAGTTTCACCATCCAACCTCCGCGTTGTAGAAAATTTGGCACTTGGTGATGGTGAAACAGATGGAAATGCCTTGAGATTGAAAATTTTTCGACTTTTTCCGTTGGATTTCGGAATTATGAATAGAGGCGAGATAAAAAACGCTGTCTTGCTGAATGGTATTCTGAGACCTGTTATCAATTTCCATATTGATTTTGGTGGATTGAAAAAAAAAAAAAAAAAAAAGGCCCCAAGTGTTTTTAGACAGCCGCCTAAAAACCCTGTTGAGTTCTAAAACCCGCCCCCCCCCCTCTTCTTGGCTGACGAGTTATTGCGACGCGTCGGTGATGACGTGGTTCGTCGCCATGAATGAATCGGAATCTTTGTTTTCAGCCCGTTTGGGTTTATTATTGTTATTCGGCTGACCCCGAAACGGCTTTGCGTCAGCAGAAGAGGTCGAGGGCTCTTGCGATTTTTGCCCGGGTTCGGGTAGAAGCTGGGGGCTGTGACAACTGACCGGAGTCAAACATGTATTCGCAAGACGGCGGAATTTTTCATTACCAAATAACTGTTTAACCTTTCATAAATATAGGACGCATTAAGCTGAATTTCCTTAGAGGCAAACCAATCAACTAGATTCTGTAAAGCCGAGTTCAAGGCTTCATTTTGGGCCAAAAATGCATTGGATAGCGCTGCGAAACTACGTTCCATTTGAAACCAACGTAAAGGAGCAAAAAGGTCCTTCAAACGGCGCAGCTCCTCATTTACTCTTAATTCGGTAAAAGCCGGAAAAGCCGCGTACTTTTTCTGAACGTCTGTATACCGAACCGCGTTCCAAACGGGTGAGTCAAATCTTTGCGTAACCTTAATTTTTTAGATACGTTCTTTTTGACAGAAACGTCCAAGTTGGCAATACTACCCGCATCAAATTTGGGTGGATTTAAAAACTGTTCATTGGATATTGGTAGTGAACTGTTCATCAAAAACGAAGTATGTGGCATGCTGTGCTATTAGATAAGGGTATTTGCACGTTTAACGGTGGGGCCTCCGTAGATGAAGTAATTTTGGCCGTTAAAATAATATTCAAATGACTCACCAATTGTTGTGACAATATGTCAAACCTTTCCTTCAGATCCCGTGGACCGGTACGCCTTTGTCGTTTTCTTGGTGGCCCTTCTTGATCCGACGAACAATCCGAAGAATTATCACTATCACTATCACTTGAATTAGGCGCGATGACCTCTTTATCACTCATTTTTATCAAAGAGGTTACAGGTAACGGAAGACAAACTAATAATGTTTTAAATTAACTTTCTACTTAAATCTCGAAAACTAATTAAAATAATATAAAATTAAAATAATATAAAATTTTGCGACAAAATTAATCTGATAAATGTAGATTTTTTCGTAACGACCATGTGCTCGGTTCGAAAAACGACGCAACAATGACAAAGATGGCGGCTTGTATTTGGGAGGTAGTTTAGTTGCAGACCGGAAGCGGTAGATGGCGCTGTAGGTGCATCCAGGAAACGGAAGTAGCGACATTTAGCGACCAGGCGAGGTGAAAGAATCGATGTACTCTCATAAAGGACTTCGGACGTCAAACGGAACGCATAATAATTATATTCTACCATATACACACATCACCATCTAGTCCCAAGCTAAGCAGAGATTGTGTTATGGTTACTAGATAATGGATAAACATACATACTTTGTTCTTTTGTAAATACATACTTATTATACAAAGAAACACCCAGACCAAGACAAACATCCATGTTCATGCACACAAATGTTTGACTTGAGCGGGAATCGAACCGTAGCAGTCCCTTACACTCCCGCTGTGCCAACCGGTCGTCAAAAAATAATTTCCAGTTGCTAGCTTTGCTCGCTACGCGTCCATCGCGGGCAGTGGGACAGGTCCCTATAGGCCAGAGACTGCTATTTCGCCGACTTCGCCGAGTCGACGCGACGTAAACCGAATTGCATAAACTCGCCAATAAATTAACTTTAAACCTCATTCGAAAAATGATTGCGTTTCTGTTATATTTGATGCCAGACTTAATAATTAACATACATATATTCATGCCTTTGCCCTTCGGGGTAGGCAGACAAAACAGAACGCAACTTGCGTCTATCCTTACAAACCTCACGCGTTTCCTTTACATTCATTACTCTTTTCATACATGCATCGGGCCTTTCCGTTTTTAAACACGTTTTTAATAATTAAGTAAATTATAGAAACGGTAATTTAATTTGAAGACTGCTGCCGCTTGCCTACTGTACTAATTATACATTTAATCGTAACGTAAGTAATTATCCACCATACCATTATCCTTTAGAAATCGATTTACCATTTATATAATATCAGAATTAAAAAATCATTAGAAAAGTTCCCATTGAATTTCACGAAATAAAATAAATTTTAGTAGATTCTTTTAGATATTTTAGTTCTATGAAAGCGTGATATCAACGTTACTCTTTATGTCAAGACTATCGCAACTATTATGTACAAACTATCCGGCAATTCACAATGGCTGCGAGCTTGAGTGCGGAGGATCCGTGGACGGAAGCTAGTAATTCATCAAACGGTTCGACCTGAAACCCGCGACCTGAATATCTCTCAAACAGCTCAAACCCTTTTAGTTTACCTCGACAATCTCTATTACCTTATAAAAGTGCACAGGTAAACTACATTGTAGAGAGTTTAGATATAATAGAAAATATTATAGATGCAGATGCGTTTCATATGTTAACACGTAAAGCAAAAAAGGACGAAATTACGTGTAACGAAATTTGACACAGTTATGATTATATCTAGTAGTCCAGATAACTGATATTTGTATACTCAAATAATCCAGCAGAAATACGCACATTACATTAAATCAAAGAATGGAGAGGTATGTGAAATGCTTAAAACTGGCCATGCCAACCTCAGTGAAACCCAGAAGCTTTATTGAAAATATTAAATCTGGTTTATGCTCTGCACAAACGCTCTCTCTCTTTGCGGGGCTGGTTAAGCTAAGTAGAGAAAATTGCATAAGGTAAATGAAATTTTGATATAATTCATATACTTACTCGCACTATATTATTTGTTCTATGTCGCGTGTGCCTTATCTATAAAATGCATACATTTAGAAATACGTTTAACAATGTTTACCACTTATCTGATCACCATAGAAAAGCTTCCGTCTAATTTGGGATCAAATGTTCGCGTGTGGGTCGCCCGAAGATATTATTATTAATAAAACAAATATTAATTTCCTCTTTGTTTCCTCTTTATATCGTTATCTGCGCACCTGGATGTTCGGTGGGCCTCCCCATCGGAAGCGGAAGCTCGCTTCACTATCCCTCCTCGGATCGCCACTACACATATTATGTTATTCCTGTGCAAAGGCTGGCGCTTTATTGATTACACCGTTAGGCCGGCTATTTCGGTAGAATAACATCTGTTACGTAGAAATGTAGGGGCCAACAAGTCCTGTTTGTGAATAATTATACCCAATTCTGGTAGGTGCCTTTTCTCATTAGAGTATTGAGGTTGTAATAACTAAGTTATTTCAATGCTAGGTTTGAGACTAAGTTTCATGATTGTTATATTATTATATCCTTTGCTAAAAGGTAGGGGAAAACATCTTAAGGAAAGCTGCATGTCCGTGAGTTCACCATAATGTTCTCGAAAGGCATGTGAAGTCTGACAACTGACACTTGGTCAGGGTGGTAGAATGTGATAGACTGCGAGCTAACTCTCCTCATAGTGAGAAGAGGATCGAGCCCCGCAGTAGGACTTCCAATTCGTATATTGATATTTTCTTATTGAAGACTCGCATTTTGCTTCTTAGCAAGTTGCGAGTTCTCATGACCTCGCAAGTTCCTTCGCTCGCTCATTAAAACGAACGCTTATAACCTGAAGGAGCGTGTTTCAAATAAAATTTCCTTTAAGACCGCACACTTCGACAGAATCTAGTTACAACTTTCCTTAACATACAATATTACTATCACAACGGCTTTCTATCCGCTTCATTATTTTGAATAAACTTATCATCTTGAACAAATAAATGTCCTATGCGCTTTGAAATAATTTTTCAATAGATACCTTATTGGTATTGGTTTAAAGCTTACTTTCAAACGTTATCAATAGAGTGGAGTGGAAAATTTAACCGTACGGACAGGGCCTTGTGAGTCGTGACACGAATAGTTTTAAAGAGCCGTTTGTATTAAAGCTAGATTCATTTTGTGCTACTCAAATGGAAAATCTGATTGTTTTCAATGGCGTAGGCAGTGGAAATGCCTGTATCAATATGAATATAATTTTCACAATTTAGCGTTATTAATTTTTTTTAGATGTAAAGTTAAGATTTCAGTACGGTTTAAAAGTTAGTTACTGCGCGGTCCTATTACTAGTAAAGCTAAAAATACAATTTCCTCAAGCAAATAAACATATGAATAAAAAGGTAACAACTAAGTATCACAAAACATTATCAGGTTACTGACGCCGCATGGTGTGAATTTGCTAGGATTGAAATGATTGAAGCCCTTCCTTGGATTCGCAACTACATAACTCGAAATGACAGCGCGATGTTGCTGGTGATTTCAGTGAAGGACAAGCTTCTGTTGAGATTTTTTTATACTAGTGAACTACGTACTGCCTAGTGCCTATTAGACATATACGCCTTGCGCATTTAAATATTGTGACTCAAAAAGGGGACGAGCGAAAGATTTCAAAAAGTTATAAAAGTATGTATGTTTATCCATTATCTAGTACTTTAGAACAAGCTCTTGTTTGTATGGGAGTATATGGATTTTTGTGTACCTATGTGGTAGAATATTATAAGTATATATTATTATTAATTTCGACACGGAGGAAGATCTGAGTTTTGCCCAGTTCTTTGCAATCACATCACAATCATACATCATAAGACTATTTAGGATATTATCTTGCTATGGTGCGAGGAGTATATGGTACGGGTCGTTACGGCTTCAAATACTCTTCTCAATCTAAGATTGATCAACTTCTATCCGAAGGTACTACACAAAATTGATCATAAACATCTCAAAGAAAACAGCAAGTTCTTCATGATGTGTGAAGTCCACATACGGAACATACACATCCGTCAAAACAGGCAAATTTAATCAATAAAATCGACAGTTAGTCACAATTATGGGAAAAGACGAACGCCACCGTCGTTTAAGTAAGTAGCGTACTTAACTACTTACCCTCTACTCTGTAATTTAGATAATGATACGAAAATGTCCTAGCATTAGCTACTTTGTTCACCGACTATACCTTACATTTATTTTGAAGTGGTTTCCTTTCCAATTATGTTGAATAATAAGTTAGATGATGTGATTTATATATATAAAATGCATGCATTACTGACTGACAGATAGACAGCGCTCAGCCAAAACTACCTACTTAACTCAAAAATCTGAACTTTGGCTTTTATGTCGCTCGGGGGTCGCACTTAAGAAAGATTGCCCGAAATTCCCATCAGATCGGCAAGAAACTATTAAATCTATACATACAGGGTGTCACAAGACCCATCACCAAGCCGAAGTCTACTCGTTGCACATCATGCCGAGTCATACTACGCGAAAATAATACCTGGGAAACGAAATATTTTTTTAAGCTTAAAAAAATAGGCACATTTTATTCGCCGCAATGTATAGCGCGCGCTTGCAGACAAAATTGGCGCGAGAAATGCATCGTACCTACGCCGGCCCTATCTACTTACACCGTGCGCCGCGGCGGTCGACCTAAGGGCGGTTTCAGATTAGCGTATTTTTCTGCGTGTATACGGTCGTTTCAGCATACGCGCTTACACGCGCGCTACATTACGCGATTAAAAAAACCGAACTCGCGTAAACGGGCATATTTTGGAATGTTCGCTCGAAATGGTAGTGACATCGTGTCAGTGTCAACATGGACTCCGACGGCTCATGCTTAGGTATACGAGCTTAGAAGCGCATCAACGCTCGTACGAGATGCGCGTGTGCCAAAAAGGAGGCGCGCCTTTTTGCCACACGCCTACATGCGCTGCCAAATATGAGCTTAGACGCGCGTATAAAACTCTAATCTGAAACCGGCGGCAGTTTATAATCACGTGGTCGCGCGGCCGAGGGTAATGCCCTCCAGCTGATTGATAGTAGTGCATACACTGCGTTGAGGGAACTTTATAGACGTTTATATTAGGGAAATATTGAAAATTTAGTTTATGTTTATTTCGAAGAAAGTTTACATTTATCATTCAAAACGTGATTTTGGAATAATTAGAAAAAAAATGTGACTTTGAGCCTCAATATCTCCTGAACCAGGAATTTCCCAGGTATGGTGTCGAAGTAAAAAATGTTCGTAATGATTGGTACAATATGGGGTTTCAGTTTTCGTTAAGGGTCTTTTTTACAACCTGTGTAAATAAAATTGGAGTATCTGTTTGTAATATTAAAATAACCGCTTTTTACTAAATGCATATGGATGTATATACACGGTACATATACGGAAAGGACATTTTTTACAATTTTTGTCTGTCAGTTTGTTCTCGCAAATCTCTGGAGCGGCTGGACCGAATATAACGGGACGTTCACTGGCGGATAGCTGATGTACCAAAGAGTAACATAGGCTATACATTAACCGGGTACGCGAAGTACTTGCCTCAGGAAGCGGGTGAAACCACGAGAAACAGCTAGTAAAAATATAAATTGCGAGCAGTCACTGCGGGCATCCTCTAGTACACACCAGGGATGTTACGGATATGGAATTTCGGATATGGATACGGATACGGAAATTGGAAAAAAATTATATCGGTTTCGGATACGGATATGAAATTATTTCGGTTTATCCGGTAGTTTCGGGTAGTTTCGGTTACGGATATTAGATTTTAAAGGAATATCAAAAGTAACCACGAATAGATAATAGCACACTTACTTTCACAACACTTATTTTCCAGTTTATCGAACTAAGTATTCGTAATTTCGTAATGTAATTAAATTGCTGACTAGTTATGACTTGAACAACAAAAGAAAACAATCGATCGCGGTGGCGGCGTGTCACTGGGCCGATCAAAAACAAATTATCGTAACGTGTCTCATTTAGACTCCGCCCCTATCCGAAATCATCCGAATCATTTATTTCGGATTCGGTTACGGATACGGATATTTTTTTATTTCGGATATCCGATAGTTTCGGTTACGGATATGGATATCCTTAAAACTGGTACACACTAATATTATAAATGCAGTTTGTTTGTCCTTCTTTCTCGTCACGACAGAGCGATGCACGATGGTATGATTTGTGTGTGTCGACATAGGCAGCTTACTTAGATATTTAATTTTTCGCCCACGCGGGCGGAAACACAGACGATGTCTAGTTTAACTACACAGGACGACTTGTCATGCTTCGCTTGGTTTTACTGTCATTATAATAACGGATAGTTACAAAGAAAATCTTGGTAGCTTCCTTTGGGGTTATTCTTGTGTATGACCTATGATCAATCTAGCTACATTGTTCCTATGATTGCTAAGGCACAGTTCAGTCAAATATTTAACACTTTTGTTAACTTTTTCGTACTGTTGTATCAACTTCATTATTTAGATGCCTGATTCGGTGATACTATAATTGGCAATTAAGGGATTTATTTCTTTCTTTATTTATTTAAGGAGATTTTCTCCATCGTTTTATAGACCGTTCTCGAAATGTGTTCAATAGCAGAGTCTATACTGCCAATTTTACTGTGTATAGGTGGTAGGGTGTTTACTATGGTCAAACGTGATAGTTTCAATGTAGGTGTTGCTATACGTTTGTCAAACTTTTTCGGGACGATCTTTGAAGATATTTCAAAATCAATGACTTCTCAAAAAAGTTGCTCGGCGTAATTAATTGATGAATTGATGTAAAAAAATGTGTAAGATACCTCGTACCTGCATGCAATATTGCGTGTATGACACGCAATATGTTATAACTTCATTTAATTAGTTAAGAATAAGGAGGAGAAGGAGGTCTTTGCGCAGGGCAAAGACCTCCTTCTCCTTTTGGGACACTACAGGTTGAAAATAAATAAAAAATAAGTGAATTTAGAACTAAACCTATGTATGTTGCGAATGTGAGCCTGCGAATGCTTTTTGCGCTAAACGCTACGCAGCACTTATTGTATGCTACACGAACGAACAAATTGCGAAAGTTATAATTATTTTAAAAGCCTATGCGTATGCTACTGAATCGCTCAAAGACATAAAAATTGCGTTAACTATTGAAACGTAAAGAACAAACATTATGACGAATTTTATTGCTCTGCGTAACTGCATGTTATTTCAATTCAATCTTTATCCTTCTTGTGACTTGCTGCTTTGACACTGCTGTTGTTTGATGTGGGTTTGATACCCATGCGTTACTTGTCTCATCTACAAAACAGCAATGGCGTTAGATATTGTTTACTTACTTATTATTATTTATAATAATAATTTGTTAAAATCTATCTCCTCTTCGCTTGCGATTTGATAATTTACTTCTCCGAGAGGATACGACGTTCCATATTGTGTTATCTAAAGACTGGCACATTGCTAGCGATGTATTGACGTGTGAAACTTTGCGCTGTATACTTATCTCGCCATCTCCCATGGCTTTTCCAACATTGCAATTATAATGGACTGAACCTCGAAAGATGCGCACCCTAATTGTATGTACAGTGGGCGAACTCTTTTTAACATAATCGTCTTGTCGTTACGCGGTTGCATGCAAGATTTCAGTCTAAGAGCCCGGTGTCCGCTTTCTTATCTAACGAGATTTGACATTTAACTAGGGTTACTTAACAAAACACTGTATATCAAATCCTCTATCGTTTACTTCCAGGCAAGTCGTCGCTTCTCTCGGCGTTGGGTCGCCGCGAGGTGCCGATCCCGGCGCACATTGACATATTCCACCTGACGCGAGAGATGCCCGCCTCGGACAAGACTGCGCTGGAGTGCGTCATGGAGGTCGACGAGGAACGAATTCAGCTCGAGAAACTGGCTGAGGAGCTGGCGCAGTGCGAAGATGACGGTGAAATACAGTCTATAACCTTTTCTTTGTTTAATTTTTAGGAAAGGAAGAAAATAGAACCTCGGAACATTCGTGTGTCAATCCGTCTCACTATTACAGCTCATGTTCCAAACCTAACAAGCCACATTAGTTAAAATCTGGCACTCATATTTTATGCTGTACTATTTCCATTCACATCACAACGTCAACAATTAGTTCGAATTATAAAAGCAGTACCTAATTTATACTTTTTATCCCCTCACCTGATCTATAGTCATATTATGACCGAAGAAAGTAGGGCGATTTTTGATACGTAGTCATTTTATGACCATTTTCTATGTTCGCATTTCAAGTCTGTTTTCTCTGTTTTACCGATTTGTAGCGGCTTGCGATTGCGTTAGGCTGGTAGGACAATAACACGACTTGCGTATTGTAACCGAAAACAGACATGCTACAAAAAAAAAAAAGTTGCGTCTAATCAAAAGAAAGTTCCCGCGTCGCTGTGCGTGTCCTGTCGCAATAATAAATTTTGATACCAAAAAATCGCTGCAGCATCAGTAAGAAGCAATTTAATCATGCCTTAGTAAGTATTTTTTCGTTTTATGTTTAAGTTGATAATATTCGTAGTGTAATTTAAAATTAAAGACACTTTTCCTTAGGTAAGAACCAATTCGCCCCGCACCCGTATATTTCATAAGATTTTACGTATTGTTTCTGCACTTGTTGGTATTTTTTTTGTTGTATTGTTTGAATAATTTCATAAATAAATAGTATATAATATGCAGAAGTCCTTAAATTCATGTATTTTCTAAATATTCACGAAAAATATAATGCAGGTAACAGTCGGTCATTTTATGACCGGCTGTCAGGCCGAGTCATTGTCCTTTGTTACTGCAATTTTTATTTAATTAATAATTATTTACAATAACTATAAGATTGTCCTTTGTTGAAATTTAAAGCTCCTTTTATACTCTTTAAGACTCATAAGTCTTTATTTTGTATTTTGGTCTGATTTTGTTATAATGAGCATAGTTTTAAATATGCCCTGCTTTGGACCGCCTAAAACGAGGGTCTTGTTAATTTACCTTTTGTTTAAAATTAATGCAATTCTGTCGCCTAAATTTATTGTGATTCTTTCAACCATCAAACAAGCTTTCTAAATATATATATATCTCATGAGTTTAATGAAATATGTTGAACAAAGTGAAGGTGCAAAGTTCAGACATTTTTATGCAGTTTTTACGCGTACCGTATGAAAACGACAAAAACCGCTTATGGAATTTGTTGATTTACTTTAGATATTATTATGAAAAGGTGTAAATGTTTTTCAATATGCTTTTTCCTTTATAATAGCAGGTTAAATAAAAAGGAAAGAGAAAACTACAATTTGTTTATTTTTTTATATATTTCATCAGAAAGTCAGAATTTACCCAATTTCATTACATTTTTATTTTTCTCTTGAATACAGTTCAGTCACAGTACGATATAATGTTACCGTTGTACTGTAACATTGTAGATAATTTATCAAGGATTCTATCAATATATAATGTGTCAGGTATTTATAAACAGAAAGGCCATAAAATGCTAAATATGTGACCCACTCAAATCGCGCCGCGGCGCGTCTCAATTCGGCGATCAAATTACGGCAACATAGCCGCCGCGACCGTATCAGTTGAGGGGTTATACTAATAAACTCATGCTGCTGACATCCGATGTCAATGAAATATATAGAGACTTTCTAGTCCAAGAATTGCCAACTGAGCCGTGGTATTCATGTCATGTATTCGTAAGCCTTGAAATGGCATAAATTCTTCTTTCTCATAGAAAAATTAGATAAGTAAAGAAACAGTACTGTTGTTTCGTTTCCAAAAATCGTAGTGCATAGGTTAACACCTACCAACAGGTGAGACGATCTTAACTTCAGGAAATAACACAATACACTTTACAAGCATTTATTTTGCTTACCTTACCTGCTACAGATTAACCTGTAATCTATATACCGATTTGCAAGAATATTAGCGATAGATTAATCTATCTATGAAAATTATCCAAGTATTGTGTTTTACCGTCTCGTCAACATTGATATATCTTTTTCTATATAAATCTTCTTATGATGGAGGTTTTTCTCATTCAATAATTGTGCAGCCTCATTAATGTGGATTAATATTTCTTGTTTGATGATATTTATATTGAGACCCAAGTACATGCTTTTATATTAATTGCTAGGATTATGATACCCAGAGATCTCAAACATAGTCCTGAAGTATTTAGTCTGGCCTTTTTATGACGTTTTTATAAATCATGTTTCCAGAGTCGCAGGAGCAGTTGATGGACGTGTACGACAGGTTGGACGACTTGTCGGCCGACACGGCGGAGGCGCGCGCCGCCAACATCCTGCACGGTCTCGGCTTCACGCGCGAGATGCAACAGAAGGCCACCAAGGACTTCTCGGGAGGTGAATATTCAGTTCAAATTCAAATTATCTTTATTGCTCAAATCGTGGTATTTAAAAGATCTAAAAAACAACTCACATTTATAATTTACATTTTAAACAAACATACATAATCAGGGCTTGAAACACGCCTGATTCCCGAAGGGGTAGGCAGAGACTACAGACCGCCATCTGCAATGATCCTGACATATCTCTCTCGCTTCATTCACTCTTATCGAATTGCCTTCTCTAATATTATAATTATGTGCGTTTTTGTTTGATAGCTTTTAAAGTTTTTATTTTTCAAGTTTCGTAAAAATTGAGGCATCGAATGCGATTTATTTCACGGATTTTTAATTTCTTTTAGATGATTCCTACTTGATGATTCCCAACTCCGTGTGGTGACGGATTAAAAATATTAAGTGCCACTACACCATCTACCCCATTTCATGTCACAGGTGTCGTGAGAGAAGTAGTAAACACGGTCCAAATAGTATTTTTGAGATGGTGAAATCGACATTCAACTATACCTACATGTCTGGCCAACGTGGTATAGTAGGTGAAACCCTCCTATTGACTTACAAAGTTACAGTGCTATTGTGATGCTGATTACATAAGAGAGGTCTACGTCTAGCAGTGTACTACGGAAGGCTAAATTATGAGTTACATTGCTGAATATAATTACTAGATGATGCCCGCAGCTACGCTCGCGATTTTTTATATATAGGTACGTTTGATTTTCGATCCTGTGAGAACTTTGGGAAATACCTTCTTAGTGCACCCAGCGGTCTCCAAGGAACATACATGACAAATTTCAGCTTCCTGCGCCCAATAGTTTAGGTATAAGGCTGTGCGCTGTCCGTCAGTCAGTAACGCAAGAATTTTATATATACCGAAAGATTCTCACAAAACTTCAGACACACTAACAACTGTTGTGTATGTTACTAACGTGTCGTGTATTGTTCAGGTTGGCGTATGCGTATCGCGCTGGCGCGTGCACTATATGTGAAGCCGCATCTGCTACTGCTCGATGAGCCGACCAACCACCTCGACCTCGACGCGTGCGTGTGGCTCGAAGAGGAACTCAAGCAGTAAGTACCTACTTCTTTATTTCTTCTTTTTTATTTGAGTGTAAGTACCTACTTCTTTTTCCTTCTTTTTTATTTGAGTGTATGGCCAGCTCTGGTGTCGCAGTTTTCACACTACCCGAAGGCCTTCGACATAGTCTAATACTTCTCCTTTTTCCTTTTATGAGTGTATGGTCAACTCTGGTGTCGGAGTTTCAGACTGTCCGAAGGCCACCGACATGGTCTAACACTTCTTCTTTCTCCTTTTGTGAGTGTGTGGCCAAGTCGTGTGTCAAAGTTTTCGGACTTCTCGAAGGCCTATATCTTTATTTTCCAGGGTAGGCCTGGGCTTTCATACAACAATGGTGTCAAGATTTTTATCTGTCCAGCATATAGACATTTTAATCGGTAACCAAAATTCTGGGGTGGTCACTAGACCGTATTGGGGTGGACACGGCACGCCGGGTTCCCGTGCTATATACGCCTATGCTCTGGTGTTGAAGTTTAACTACACGCAGAGGTCATATAGCGCCCTGTGCGTACAGTATAATAACGTGTTTAGGATGCTGATGGGTCTGCCGCGCTACTGTAGTGCGTCTGGCATTGTCGAGGCGACAGTAGATAAGTTCCATGCAATCTTAAGAAAAAGATACGCCTCGATCATGCACATATTACGCAGTATCACCAACAGCATCCTCAACACGATAACAGACCGATGGGACTGTGGCTACGGCTACACAAGCCTGTGGCACAAAAGTTATATTAAGAAATATAAACAACTGTTACTACTAACATTAGCTTGTAAGAATAATGTAATACTAACAGTATGGGCTTTAGTCTGAAAATAAAGAATTCATTATATTAATTATTTAATTCAAATTCAAATGATGCTGGTGATAATCATGTAGTATTTACACACAAAGGTCTTAAAACCTAAACAGTACAGCACACACTTTTTTATTGTACAATTCCAGCTACAAACGCATCCTGGTGCTAATATCGCACTCGCAAGACTTCCTGAACGGCGTGTGCACCAACATAATCCACATGAGCAAGCGGCGGCTGAAGTACTACACGGGCAACTACGAAGCGTTCGTCAGAACACGCATGGAGCTGCTCGAGAATCAGATGAAGCAGTACAACTGGGAGCAGGACCAGATCGCGCATATGAAGGTAACTTCCTGCACAACATAAATATTAACCTTTTTTGATTTTTTAGCTAATTTTACACAATACCGAGAATGTCATGACCATCGCACCTACTTGGCATTGGCGCGTTTTGGTTGAAATTACATCACATTATAGTCTGGGTTCAAAGGGAATTTGTTTACTATAATCATGTTTAATAATTACGTAAACTTTCTATATTAAATGGTAAAAAAATTACAATGCTTCTGAAGTAAGTTGAAAACGCATACCTTTCCTCGCAAAGTCATTAGATGTGCGAGGTAGTCTCCGATTAGTATGCAGACTGTAACAGCTGATATCACATACAGATCTAGCTATCATATTAAAATGATTGTAGCTAGCCCAATATGAAAGTAAATGACATGCTGTTTTCACTATTCGTTATAGATTTTGGTCTTTTTACGTCAAACTATATTAATCAAATAACCTATTGATTACTATCAACCCATGTAGTTTTACGTGACCAGCTCAATTTAGAAGAGGTGCCCAATTTCTTATCTAACTAAAATTTTCGCTTGTGGGACTGCTGCTATAAGCATACCAATGCTTACATGAGTAGAAGGTAAAAAATAATATGTCGATGTTGAAATTAAAGTCCCGCGCTGTTTAACAGTCATGGATTCACTTCCCACAACAAGACAACACTGTGATCCACAAGTTGTTGATTCGAGGGGTATACTTAGTGTTCTTTGATTGAATGTTTCTAAGGTCCTCCGCGACACAGGATTCATTACTACTGCGGAGGTTAACGAGAAAACCAAATTAGAAACATATATTTTGAGGAACTTTGCAAGAGAAGGAGCACTTTTTGTTTAACTTCAAAGAGGAGGAAATTTTCAATTCGAAACCTATAGATTTTTCTATGTATGTCTTTAGTTCCGGCTACTACAAAATTTCAAATGACACCTCATTCGTCCACAGAACTACATAGCCCGCTTCGGTCACGGTTCCGCGAAGCTGGCCCGCCAGGCACAGTCCAAGGAGAAGACTTTAGCCAAGATGGTGGCGCAGGGCCTGACAGAGAAGGTCATCGACGACAAAATACTCAACTTCTACTTCCCATCGTGCGGGAAAGTGCCGCCGCCCGTTATTATGGTCCAGGTACGTCCATTACGAGATTCTACTGTCAAAATATCACTACTCCATTTTATCCAGTAGGTATCACGGTATAAAGGCGTTGTAAGATACGACTAAAAATGTACGAAGTAATTACTATTTACGAAAAATAATTAATACAAATTGTGTTGTATCTTTGTGAAGATAGGAAACTTGACATAAAACCTTTGTACATGTTGGTACTGACCAACCCGTCTGGCCAGCTTGGTATTTGGCCAAATCTTTCTATTGAATCACAGTGCTACTGTAAGTCAAATTAGGAGAGACTTAGTCCGACATTCTATTGCGAAAGGATTTTCATTACAATAAGAGGTCTACTTGAGTTGTTGGACACAAAGACCTCGAGATCGAGCTCAGTGGCATGTTCGAGGCCAATATCCAGCAGTGAACTATTACTTAAGGCTGATGATGATAATAAGCATTTACACAACTATTCAATCTACTTAAAAAAATTATCTTCAGTTTGGTTGTATTTTTATATATCTTATCTCAGTAATCCATAATTTCTCACATTACTTTTAGTTTGCAAAAATATTTCTACCGCTTGGTCTAATTCGAGTTTGACAGGTGAAATTTTTACTTGTTCCATTGTTGTTTAAATGTTTGTATAAAGCTCTTATAACGAGAGAAATGTCTTTTATACAGAATATGATGATTAGTGGTATGTGAAAACTCACAAAGAACATAAATAATACTTTATTATTCACATAAAACCTTACAAGTTATTTGCCTCTTGCTCATGAATCATTGTCTAATAATAAAACTGTATGAAAATCTTTTCAGCAGTTTTTGAGTATATCCTGGACGAACAGACGTATCGGAGAGCTTTGTTTATATTATGTTAATTGTAATAATATTTGTGTTTCCAGAATGTGTCGTTCAGATACACGGACACAGGCCCGTGGATCTACAAAAACTTGGAGTTCGGTATCGACCTCGACACGCGGCTGGCTCTCGTGGGTCCCAACGGAGCCGGCAAGTCCACGCTACTCAAATTACTGTATGGAGATGTAAGTTGATTTCGCATGTTTTTAGCCAATTATGGCGTGTATTTTGTTTTTAATTAATCATGAGTCCTTTACATTGTCCCACTGCTGGGCACGGGCCTCTTCTCACTATGAGAAGGATTAGGCCATAGTCCACCATGCTGGTCAAGTGTGGGTTGGCAGATTTCACATGTCTTTTGAGAATATTACGGAGAACTCTCAGACATGCAGGTTTCTTCATGATGTTTTTCTTCACCGATAAGCAAGCAATAATTAAATTAATACAATTACTAATAAATTAATTATTTATTTGGGTTATTGTTGATAAAGAATCCATTAATTTTGATTAATTAATGTATTATACATGACTAGCTGTTTCCCGCGGTTTCATTCGCGTCCTGAGGGAACTACTTCACGTACTCGGTTAATTTATAGTCTAAGTTATTCTTTGGTACATCAGCTATCTGCTAGTGAACGTCCCGTTAAAATTGGTTCAGTCGTTCTAGAGATTAGCGAAAACAAATAAACAGACAGACAAAAGTTGTAAAAAAATTAATTTTTCACCACAGCAGCTCAAACATGCCGCTTTTGCTGCGAGACAACAGTGAACAAAACGCGATTTTGATTCGAGCGTGAGGCAAAGTAGCTTTTTAATTTTTCAATCTTCACTGCCACGAATTGACATTGTTCAGCCACAAATTTGAAACATTCGAATTTTACTGTGCTCTGTCTCTTTCACATGCATATAAAAAGTGAGTGAAAAAACAAACCCCTTCGAATTCGAAATTTGATTATGGAATTCGACCTCAAAGAAAACACCTAGGGCAATGCAAAAAAAAAAAAAGATATTTGTAAAAAAGAAATTACTTTTTTTATATGTTATTGTTTACATGTTTAATGTATTATTGGATTTTAATAAAAATAAGTCTAATTATTAATAGTATAAGAATTACAACAATGATACATTTGAAAAATAAACATCAGGGACGCGGTATTAAAACGCTATTTAAAAAAGTAGCGGGAATAAAAATTTCGCTGATGCTGATACAGTAGGTATAGCGTAACGTGTTAAATTATATTAATATATAAAATAATCTAAAAAGATGAGTGAAACTAGCGATGATGACTGTACTTTAACACCAGAAGAGTTAAATCAGCAAGTGATTATGCAGAATTCAATCTATACCTGTTCATTTCTATGTCTCCTAAGTAATATGTGTTCTCACTGCTGTGGTGAAAAGTTATGTGTGCTACACGAGAGCAAAGTTTTTTGTATCTCGTGCTGTTGAGTCCCTCACCACGCTCATGATTCTAACTTTGATTCACTCGCTACGCTCGTGAATCAATCATAGAATCCTTCGCTTGCTCGGGACTCAAAATCAGCACTCGAAACAAAAAACAACTTTGCTCTCTTGTTGCACAAATAACTATTGGTATATGTACTGTTTAAACATCCTTATGCATTTAGTGAAATGAAATGATTATTTATTTGTAAAACATAGGTACATGATTGGTGATTTGGTTTATAGTTTCACTAAGTTTTGCCATGGGCATATAAATATATTATTGATAAATTAGAAACTAAATTGTAATCAATCATATGAGTGTTATATAATTAAAATCTTGTGTAAAAAGTGGTTATTTTAATATTACAAACATTTTATTTATATGTAAGTATAGATTATAAAGTGATAGGGTTATATAAGATTAGGTAGTTATTATTTATGCAAATGATGTGATGTTAAATTTATGTATAGTACTATTTATGTGTATGTTTTTAACATAATTGAATATTTATGTAGGTATATTTGAGTTTAAATGTTTAATAAGTGGGTTATTATATTTAATTTAGTAAATAGAAGAAGAGTAAAAATTTCAGGTGTATGGTATAAAAAAATATAGTTTTATTAGATAATGATTAATTAAGTGCACATTACAAAGGCGGTTTTGTAAATGTGATGGTCATGGATTAATTACTTATTAGTCTAATTTAGTGTAGGAAAATGTGATGTGTTATTTAAGTTTTTTTGTGTTAGTTGTACTGATATTATAGATACTTTTCAGTCTTTAGAGTTTAAGAATACAGGTGATCTCTGGGGCATTTCTGTTAAGGTTCTGAAAAGTATAATTGATGTAGGAGCGCCTTACTTAAGCAACTTATTTAATAAGTGCATTGAATCAGGTGTTTTTCCCGATCTTATGAAACACAGTAGGATAATACCTCTTTTCAAATCCGGCAGTAAGACTGATCCTAGTAATTATAGGCCAATATCGATACTACCTGCTCTTAGTAAGATTTTTGAAAAGATCATACTCAAGCAATTACTTAGACATTTTAATCTAAACAGCCTCCTTCATAGTGAGCAATATGGTTGAAATTGTATATATAATGCGCATTATGTGCGTTTTTATTGGGTTGTAAAACCGCGCATTGCGTGCGCTTTCGCCCATACGGCACTAAAAATATATAAAAATCTTTCTATATAGCCTTAAAGTAAACCCATCTAAGAAACAAATTATTCTGATTAGCAGTACCAGAATAATTGCCAAGGTCAACTAGTCGCAGTTACCTGAGATTCAGTTCAACAGTAAAATATTAACTATCTCAGATAACGTAAAAAACCTGGGGATTTATCTAGATAAAACTTTATCTTGGGGATGTCAAATACAGGAGACAAGTCGAAAGCTGTTTACCTCAGCTGGGTCGTTGCGTAGGCCGCGGAACTTTCCTCCCACAACCACCAAGATTGCGCTTACACAATCCCTGCTTCTCCCAATACACGATTATGCCGATGTCAGCTATCTTGGTCTTAATGAAGACCAACTTGACAAACTTGAGCGTCTCCAAAACTTCTTTATTAGATTCATTTTTGATTTACGCAAATATGATCATGTAACTGAATTTCAATCCAGACTCAAATGGCTCCCAATTAGTCTTCGCCGGAATACTCATATTCTTATGCTACTGTATAATATGCTGTTAAACCATAACAGCCCCATGTATCTAGAATGTTTTAAGTTCCTTCATGACACACATTCAAAGACCTTGAGATCATCAATGGATCTGAGACTACAAGTGCCAACACATTCCACAAACTTCTACAATAAATCCTTTGCTGTTCAGACTGTACATTTGTGGAATGCGCTACCAATTAAGATTAAGCAAGCAAAATCGCTTAATATATTTAAAAACGCATTAAAACGCACTACTTGCCATTTTAATCTAAATTCTCTCACTATACTTTGCATTGATATCATTATATATACATACATGTATGTATTATTTTATATACAGTTTGTATATATATTATATATTATTTAGACTGCCTCTGTAGTCCTGCGGTAGTGTTAGCAACTGCGGATCGTGAGGTCTCGAGTTCGATTCCCGGATCGAACAATAAGTGATATTGGGTTTTTCTGATAGGAATTATCCATTAGAAATTCGGAGTCAGGAAGTTGGCGATGTCACACCCCCGTGCCTCGGAAAGCACGTTAAGCCGTTGGTCCTGCGCCCAATCTCTCTCCGGTCGTGTCGCTTGTGGCGTCCCATCGGACTATGAGAGTGAGGGAATAGAGAGTGCACTTGTGTTTGCGCACACACTTGTGCACTATAATATGTCCCGCGCAGTTGGCAAGTCTCATATATAGACAAGCCGCCGTGGCCGAAATCGGTCGGGAGAACATTATATATTATTTATATGTATAGTTAATTATATGTAAAGTTACACATATATGTATATTCTATTTAAACAACTATTAGTGTCCATATATATCTAATCACTACACCATCAAACTTATCTTTTTCAATCTGTACATCCTAAGGTTGCCTAGAAGAAATCACACTTTGCGATAAGGCCGCCTTTGTGCATTTACTATTTGTATACCTACATTTAAGTTACTATACCTAATTTATACCAACTATATTTGCACAATAAAGATTAATCTATGTATCTATCTTTCTACAACCAATACAATACTTAGAGACTAAATTTAATACCAACAAATTATGTATTCCGTATTTTCGTTTGCACAAAACACATACCTATTATTGGACTTAATATGCGTATTTCTAATAAAATACCGAATAATATTTTAGACTTACCTTTAAGTTCATTTCAGGCAGAAATTAAAAATAATCTTATACTTAAGGCGAATTTATAGTTTGAATAAATATCTTGGTAAAAAATGCACTTGGAAATAAATATTCCCTTTTACTTAGGCCAAATTTTATTTATTCAGTCAATAAATAATTTTATAGCGTAGTTAATTACCTTATTCTCTTTTTATACTTTGCATTCTTGTTCTACTCTTTTTATTACAATTTTTCGAATTTATAAAATGAAGGTAACTCGTGATCATGAGCTGCAAACTAATAAATTGTAAATTGCTGCAAGTTCATATACCATTACTTTTCAAGACATACCCTTCTTCCATAATTCAAAACTGTCATGTTCGCGAGTTACCTACATGAAAAGAAATAAATAGATGCTCCTGTTTCAACATATTTGCTTTGGAAGGCTTACCAAATGAACATGATTTATTACTTGAGTATGACATCAACAATTATTCATTTGTTCATTTGTAGATAACTTACAATATGGAACAGTCGCAGCTCCTTACAAAGATAACACGTAAAACCATTATACTGACGACTGTTTGCAAAATTTGAAAAATAGTGACTGTGGATTAAGGATAAATGAGTTACTTGTAAAATGCCTCCTTTATGCTGATGATCAGGTAATAGTTGCGCCTTCAGCGGAGGAGTTGCAAGAGAGGGTGGCAATCATGTATGGTGCTTTAGGGAGGAAAATAATGGAAGTGAATGTGAGCAAGACGAAAATTCTGGTTTTTAAAAAGGAAACATGTGTTACGGCTTTTAAGACTCGTGTCGATGGACAACATGTGGAGCAAGTGAATGATTTTGTATATTTAAGTACACTGTTTAGTAGGAATGGTAAAAATGAAGAAGATATTGAAAGAAGAGTTAATGCAAGTAATAGGGTGAATGGAGCTTTGAAGGCTTTTATGAACAGTCAAAACGTGTCCAAAAAGGCACGTTTGGCTGTGCATAGAGAGGTGTTAATACCTACACGTAGTAGTAAAAGTTGGGTATGGCAGAATAAACATGAAAGTAGAATAAATGCCATAGAAATGAGAGCACTGAGAAGTATGTGTGGAGGAGTGTCTTTGAATGACAGAGTCACTCTCTTATTCACATTTTTTTTGTTTGACCCGGGAATCCGGGAAAGTCGCTTACACTACCGCAGGACAGAGGCAGTCTGTCGGTGACCACATTTTACAACTTAACACCATACTAAAACGCCACTTCCACATTCCAGTTGGTGCCATCAACGGGCATGATCCGCAAGAACTCTCACCTGCGCATCGGGCGCTACCACCAGCACCTGCACGAGCTGCTGGACCTCGACCTGTCGCCGCTCGACTACATGATGAAGCAGTTCCCCGAGGTGCGCGAGAGAGAGGAGATGCGCAAGATCATCGGCCGGTACGGACTCACCGGCAGGCAACAGGTACATGAACTCAACATCATCATCATCTACATAGGGTTATGTCGGTTGCGTCCAAGACTTTTCGCCTTAGAACCCACTACCAGCCTCCTTAGACAAATGGCATTCGATTGACGATATCGCTAATCGCTAAGTGCAAAAATGTATGGAACTGACGTAAGCCTTCGTTATATCACGTGGTCAACGAAGAAGGAATTCCTTGTGTTGCGATGGCAACCAAGCGTTAGCGAAAGTAGATATCAAAGCGAATGCCGTTTGGCTAGGGCATGGAAGAATAACTAAAGCATGGAATGAACGATATTTTTATGAACAAATTGAATATACCTACACTCTTCACTCATATGACAAATTAGAGTTGCCAGAAGAAGATGGCACTATGTTTGTCAGTTAGGGCTAAAGACAATTTGAACACAAATTTCGTAACTTTTTAATTTTTTAGTGATTGAGCAAATCCGCTATCGATATCGTTCAAAGTTTCAATAATATAGGTTCAAAATCAAACAGACTTGTTGTAAAAGTAAGTATGCACATGTGATACATTCCGTAAGTTTGTGTCCACAGCAGTCAGAACGCTAGTTACATACATACATACATAACGTCACGCCTTTTATCCCCGAAGGGGTAGACAGAGGTGTATTTCTACACCCACTTTTCGCCAGATATACTTTAGTCCCACGTAATAAGGGGCGAGCCTATTGCCGTACCGGGCACATTTCCTGACTCCGTGCTGCTACTGAGATTTTCGTGACAGAGAAACCCAATAACACTGCCCGACCCAGGAATCGAACCCGGGACCTCCCGATCCCACGCGCACATTTATGCCGCGAGACCAACGAGGCAGTCGTATAGGGTTTGATGTCGAGTTTTCCGTCTCTACGCAAAGATGATATTTGCATCGTGTTATCCCTTAGTCGCCTCTTACGACACCCACGGGAAGATAGGGGGTGGTGACACTTGTATTCTATGCCGTCAACCACACGGCGAGTTACAGAACGCTAGTTAATGGATAGTATTTATATAATTATTACACAAACTTGCATTTTTAAACGGAATCTATATGTTTTTGTTTCAAATGGGTACTCAGTAGCACATAGCATTTTCAGCATTTTTTTTAACTTCAAGCTAATCTCACGTGTTTTGTCACCAGCCGCGCGTGAAAGGTATTTTTTAATAACACTGTTATTTTTCACGTGATCTAAAATTATCAAATCCTTCTTCACGTTATTTTCGTTTTGCAAACTATCAAGTATATATGGGCGCAAATTAATATATAATGATTATATTGTTACGAAAATGTTAATAATATTTAAGATTGATATTTAAATAACTATTTGTGAACACAGAACTGAGAACTTCACTACTTTAGAATATTAGACACTGTATTGACTGCTTCACTGTTTTATAAATATTGGGTATTTAATTTATCGCTTAATAATTAAGATAACTCCAGAAACTTTCAAAGTAAAATCAATTAGTATTAAATAACATTATTCTGATACTTTTATGTTAACGGTAATAAATAACCTGCGCTTATATTTACATCCTGTTGATAGCGCCATCTGTTGCGAATGTTGTAAAGCAGCGTTTGATTATTACAATAGATTTGTTATTCGTATAAAATAAATCATATGGTGTTGTGCAATATTCATAACAATATTAATGTTGATTTTTGATAATTAATTGTACAGTAATTTCAATTATATGTTGAAAAGGAAGTGGCAGTTGTTAACATTAAGTGTAATGACGGTTAGTTTATAAAAAGGATTGTAGGTCACATTTTAATTCAATTCTGTGCTAGAAATCGTCTGAAAATAAACCAAGTAATATTACGTGAGTCTTTTTATTATAATGGAGTCTGGACTGGACACGATAACCCTGTTATATGTTCTTTTTCATCAGACGTTTAGAACGTTGTCTTAAATAGGTAATTATTTTTTAACAAACGTCTTTTAACAAGCTGCTCAAGGTGAAAAACTTCTTTTTGTAGTTTTTCTATTGTACGTGTTTAGCGCACACGATTTTCATCGCTTCTGTACCTACTGGCGGAGAAATTGTAACTAACGTAGGCGCTTTAGTGCTGGTTGTCGGAGAAACAGAAGATGTCTCATTTATGGAAGGCGCACGCGTACACTAAAGAAAGAAAAAAGCCACATTTTAATGGAAAGCAGTATATTAAAATAAATAAGCATACCCTTTGTGTTTGCCACCCTAGCAATCACTGATGATACCTGAAGCTTGATTTATAGGCCAAAGCCGATTGATAAATAGTTATTTGTGCAACAAGAGAGCAAAGTTGTTTTTTGTTTCGAGTGCTGATTTTGAGTCCCGAGCAAGCGAAGGATTCTATGATTGATTCACGAGCGTAGCGAGTGAATCAAAGTTAGAATCCTGAGCGTAGTGAGGGACTCAACAGCACGAGATACAAAAAACTTTGCTCTCGTGTAGCACACATAACTTTTCAACACAGCAGTGAGAACACATATTACTTAGGAGACATCGAAATGAACAGGAATAGATTGAATTCTGCATTAATCACTTGTTGATTTAACTCTTCTGGTGTTAAAGTACAGTCATCATCGCTAGTTTCACTCATTTTTTTAGATTATTTTATATATTAATATAATTTAACACGTTACCCTATACTGTATCAGCATCAGCGAAATTGTTATTCCCGCTACCTACTTTTTTAAATCGCGCTTTAATACCGCGTCCCTGATGTTTATTTTTCAAATGTATCATTGTTGTAATTCCAAATAAAAATGTATTGGTTAAATACCAATTAACTATTAATTAGACTTATTTTAATTAAAATCCAATAATAAATTAAACATATAAACAATAACATATAAAAAAAGTAATTTCTTTATTACAAATATCTTTTTTTATTTGCGTTTCCGAAGGTGTTTTCTTTGAGATCGAATTCCAAAATCGAATTTCGAATTCGAAGGGGTTTGTTTTCACTCACTTTTTATATGCATGTGAAAGAGGCAAAGCACAGTAAAATTCGAATGTTTTTTTTTTAATTTATGGCTGAACAATGTCAATTCGTGGCACTGAAGATTGAAAAATTAAAAAGCTACTTTGCCTCACGCTCGAATCAAAATCGCGTTTTGTTCACTGTTGTCTCGCAGCAAAAGCGGCATGTTTGAGCTGCTGTGGTGAAAAAGTACCTTACACCTTTTTCTGTACTCCCATTACTCCCAGCAACGTGCATTGAACTTTTTATGATCGATTGAGTAGTCAAAATGTGAAAGCTTAACAAATAAATAAATTCACTTACATTTATAATAGGTATTAGTAAGGATATAGTAAAACTATGAAATGTGTGGATGTCGTCTAACAGCCTGGCCACGAACGGCCGCGACACGCTGAGCGACAAGCGATTTCAATGTTCATGCCGCTCTCTATTCTGCCGCCGGCGCTGTCACCTCAGTGCAGAACTAAACTGCACAAATAAACATCGAAATCACTTGTCGCTTAGCGTGTCGTGGCTTTTCGTGGCAACAGTGTAACTGCAGGTAGCTGGCTGAATATTGTTTATAACATACATACATAGGCTCACGCCTGTTTCCCCGAAGGGGTAGACAGAGGCATATTAAGCGCCCACTTTTTGCCAGACTTTTGATCCCACGTAATAGGTGGCGAGCCTAATGTTTTGTTTGTCAGAGCCTCATCCGTTGATAAGCAGGTACACCACTTGCAGGTGAGGTTGGCTTGGGACCCTACGTTCTTGGTGGTTCCCACCATGCACTGATAATAAAATTGTAGAAAATATTAAAATTAAATTATTCCTTTGGTCGAGACATCGAATGGAGCCCAAGATCCGACTCCTGTTTGGCGCTGCTACCCTAATAAAAGTAAAAGCAAGTAATTATTTAAACACTCACACTGATACGTTTAGAATGGAGGAGTAATGTTGGCACAGAATTTTCTTTTAGTCTGCGCCATCTGTCATTACTATAAAAACATTCCGCAGTAAAATGCTTGGAACAAATTCTATGGTGCTTTCTAGGCACCCAATTTTCTCCACGACATACTGCAGCAATCCACTTATTTTATAAATCTTTATGCACAAAGAATCTAAAAAATAACGAGATAAAAATATACGGTGGATAGACATATCGATAAGATTTCTTACAACACTTGAAAAGTCGATATAAATATTATACGGCTAAATTCAAAATCATGATAGAACTGTCATAAAAGATGAATCACTAAAGTTATATAATTTGATGGCATTAAATTGTCTAAATTGTATCTTACACGTCAGTTGACTGTTCAATTTTTCAGTACTAGGGCTACCTCTATCTATACTAATATAATAAAGCGGAAGAGTTTGTTTGTTTGTTTGTTTGTTTGTTTGTTTGTTTGTTTGTTTGTTTGTTTGAACGCGCTAATCTCAGGAACTACCGGTCGGATCTGAAAAATTCTTTTTGTATACGATAGCCCAGTTATTCCGGAAGGTTATAGGCTATATAACATAACGCTTCGACCCTTTGGGGCCGGGCAAAAGGCTAAAAAGGCTAAAACATAATGTCGGCTAATCTCAGGAACTAGCAGTCGGATTTTAAAAATTGTTATTGCCTATGATAGCCCAATTATTCCGAAAGGCTATAGGCTATATAAAATTACGCCACAACTTTTAGGGGCCAGACAAAAATAATAAAATGGTCAAACGAGAAGGGGGAGGGTTGGGTCAAAGGCAAAAAAAAGGCTAAACGAATAGGATACAATCTACATGGGAATCATTTTCGAGATTTTCGGGACGCTGATTAATAATATGAAATTTATTTTGTGATCCAAGATGGCGGACGGGAAATCAAAGATGGCGGATGACAAAATTTAAAAAATCAATATGGGTATCGCCTTCGATATTTTATGGGGTGGGGAATCGAAATACAACGTCTATTTCGTGATCAAAGATGGCGGATGGGCAATCAAAGATGGCGGATGGGAAAATTTTAAAAAATCAATATTGGTAACGTCTCCGATGTTAAAAGGGATGGGGAATCCAAATACAACATCTATTTCGTGATTCAAGATGGCGGATGGGAAAAATTAAAAAAATCAATATAGGTATCGTCTCTAATGATTTAAGGGATGGTGAATCCAAATACAACATCTACTTCGTGATCAAAGATGGCTGATAGGAAATCAAAGATGGCGGACGGGTTTTTTTTTAAAAGTCGATATGGGTATCTTCTCCGATATTTTAAGGTATGGAGAATTCAAAACCACCATCTATTTTGTGATCAAAGATGGCGGATGGGATTTTTTTTTTAAATCAATATGGGTATCAACTCCAATATTTAAAGAGATGGGGAATCCAAATCCAACATCTATTTCGTGATCAAAGATGGCGGATGAGAAATCAAAAATGGCGGATGGGAAAGTTTTAAAAAATCAATATGGTTATCGTCTCCGATGTTTTAAGGGATGGCGAATCTAAATACAACATCTATTTCGTGATCAAAGATGGCGGATAGGAAATCAAAGATGGCGGACGGATTTTTTTTTTAAAGTCGATATGGGTATCGTCTCCGATATTTTAAGGAATGGGAAATTCAAAAACACCATCTTTTTCGTGATCAAAGATGGCGGATGGGATTTTTCTTAGAAATCAATATGGGTATCGTCTCCGATGTTTGAAGGGATGGGGAATCCAAATACAACATCTATTTCGTGATTCAAGATGGCGGATGGGAAATCAAAGATGGCGGATGGGAAAAGTTTTAAAAATCAATATGGTTATCGTCTCTGATGATTTAAGAGATGGTGAATCCAAATAAAACATCTATTTTGTGATCAAAGATGGCGGATAGGAAATCAAAGATGGCGGACGGGATTTTTTTTAAAAGTCGATATGGGTATCGTCTCCGATATTTTAAGGAATGGGCAATTCAATATTATTTCAAAATTTATATTTGATTTGCATCATTTATACACCCTGGAATGATAAGAGATTAAGCGCTAAGTCAATGGTAACTTTGGAAAAGGGGCTTGGAAAAAAGGGAATTTAATAAAAACTCTTAAAAAGGCGATACGGAGTTCGCTGGGTCAGCTAGTCTATACTAATATAATAAAGCGGAAGAGTTTGTTTGTTTGTTTGTTTGAACGCGCTAATCTCAGGAACTACCGGTCGGATCTGAAAAATTCTTTTTGTATACGATAGCCCAGTTATTCCGGAAGGCTATAGGCTATACAACATAGCGCTTCGACCCTTTGGGGCCGGGCAAAAGGCTAAAAAGGCTAAAACATAATGTCGGCTAATCTCAGGAACTAGCAGTCGGATTTAAAAAATTGTTATTGCCTATGATAGCCCAATTATTCCGAAAGGCTATAGGGTATATAAAATTACGCCACAACTTTTAGGGGCCAGACAAAAATAATAAAACGGTCAAACGAGAAGGGGGAGGGTTGGGTCAAAGGCAAAAAAAGGCTAAACGAATAGGATACAATCTATATGGGTATCGTTATCGAGATTTTCGGGACGCTGATTAATAATATGAAATTTATTTAGTGATCCAAGATGGCGGACGGGAAATCAAAGATGGCGGATGAGAAAATTTTAAATATCAATATGGGTATCGCCTTCGATATTTTAAGGGGTGGAAAATCGAAATACAACATCTATTTCGTGATCAAAGATGGCGGATGGGCAATCAAAGTTGGCGGATGGGAAAATTTAAAAAAATCAATATTGGTATCGTCTCCGATGTTTAAAGGGATGGGGAATCCAAATACAACATCTATTTCGTGATTCAAGATGGCGGATGGGAAATCAAAAATGGCGGATGGGAAAAATTTTAAAAATCAATATTGGTATCGTCTCTGATGATTTAAGGGATAGTGAATCCAAATACAACATCTATTTCGTGATCAAAGATGGCGGATAGGATATCAAAGATGGCGGACAGGATTTTTTTTAAAGTCGATATGGGTATCGTCGCCGATATTTAAAGGGATGGGGAATCCAAATCCGACATCTATTTTGTGATCAAAGATGGCGGACGGGAAATCAAAGATGGTGGATGAGAAAATTTTAAATATCAATATGGGTATCGCCTTCGATATTTTAAGGGGTGGAAAATCGAAATACAACATCTATTTCGTGATCAAAGATGGCGGATGGGCAATCAAAGATGGCGGATGGGAAAATTTTAAAAAATCAATATTGGTATCGTCTCCGATGTTTAAAGGGATGGGGAATCCAAATACAACATCTATTTCGTGATTCAAGATGGCGGATGGGAAATCAAAAATGGTGGATGGGAAAAATTTAAAAAATCAATATTGGTATCGTCTCCGATGTTTTAATGGATGGCGAATCTAAATACAACATATATTTCGTGATCAAAGATGGCGAATAGGAAATCAAAGATGGCGGACGGGATTTTCTTAAAGTCGATATGGGTATCGTCTCCGATCCTGAATTCAAAAACACCATCTATTTCGTGGTCAAAGATGGCGGATGGGATTTTTTTTTTATATCAGTATGGGTATCGTCTCCGATGTTTGAAGGGATGGAGAATCCAAATACAACATCTATTTTGTGATCAAAGATGGCGGATAGGAAATCAAAGATGGCGGAGGGGAATTTTTTTTTAAAGTCGATATGGGTATCGTCCCCGATATTTTAAGGAATGGAGAATTCAAAACTACCATCTATTTCGTGATCAAAGATGGCGGATGGGATTATTTTTTAAATCAATATGGGTATCAACACCAATATTTAAAGGGGTGGGGAATCCAAATCCAACATCTATTTCGTGATCAAAGATGGCGGATGAGAAATCAAAGATGGCGGATGGGATTTTTTTTAAAGTCGATATGGGTATCGTCTCCGATATTTTTAGGAATGGGCAATTCAAAAACACCATCTTTTTCGTGATCAAAGATGGCGGATCGGATTTTTTTTAAAAATCAATATGGGTATCGACTCCGATGTTTGAAGGGATGGGGAATCCAAATACAACATCTATTTCGTGATTCAAGATGGTGGGTGGGAAATCAAAGATAGCAGATGGGAAAATTTTTAAAAATCAATATGGGTATCGTCTCTGATGATTTAAGGGATGGTGAATCCAAATAAAACATCTATTTCGTGATCAAAGATGGTGGATAGGAAATCAAAGATGGCGGACGGGATTTTTTTTAAAGTCGGTATTTTAAGGAATGGGCAATTCAATATTATATAAAAATCTATGTTTGTTTTTGCATCATTTATAGACCCTGCAATGATAAGAGATTAGGGAATTCAATAAAAACTCTTAAAAAGGCGATACGGAGTTCGCTGGGTCAGCTAGTGTATTATATATCCAATCTCTTTGGGCTAGGGCCTCAGATTTGACAAAATATTCGCGTACAAAGAGGTCTAACGTTTGCAACACAGACTGAATGAAGCCTGCTTAGTAGTCTAACCAGAATTGACAGAATCACTTCGATTCGACCCCAACACAAAAATATATTGAGATAAACGCGTTCAACCAAACATAAAAACAAGCAATTTCTTCAGCTTTATTTATCAAAACTTCCTTAAAAAAACACCGCACAGTGCGGACTTAAAGCCTATAGGCATGCGGCGCCCAGTCAACCTTTCAATGATTCAGAGACGATCCCATCAAGTTTATAATAATCTTAATATATAAAATCCTTGCGTTACTGACTGACTGACAGACACGCTACAGCCGAAACTATTGGGCGCAGGAAGCTGAAATTTGGCATGTATGTTCCTTGGGGACCGTAGGGGTGCACTAAGAAGGGATTTCCTGAAATTCCCACGGGATCGGCCAAAACGGGTAAATTAAAAAAAATGCAGGCGGAGCTGCTGGCGTCCTCTAGTAATATAATAGTATAGCTATCGTTTACAATAATTTCAACTTGGCAGGTGTGTCCAATGCGTCAGTTGTCTGACGGTCAGCGTTGCCGCGTGGTGTTCGCGTGGCTGGCGTGGCAGACGCCCCACCTGCTACTGCTGGACGAGCCGACCAATCACTTGGACATGGAGACCATCGACGCTCTCGCAGACGCCATCAACGAGTTCGATGGCGGCATGGTGCTGGTTAGCCACGACTTCAGGCTTATAAACCAGGTATGTATCGTTTGAGAATATAAATAAATAAAAAATAGAATGAATAGAAGTGTACACGCGAATCAGCTAGTCACTTTGACATTTGTACCGTTCTTATGCCGTACAGCCGAAACTAATGAGCCCAAGAAGCTGAACTTAGGCATGTACATATGTTCCTTGTTACCCACATAAAGTTCATCTGTTCGCATAACATGTCCATACTAAGCCAATCGACTTCCATTCAGTTTTTCGGCTATGGGCGCCACTTAGGACCGCCTGTAATGTACTCGTTTCTAATTATGTCCATTCGAATTACTCCACACTGTATAGAACACCATCTAGTCCCAAACTAAGCAGAGCTTGTACTATGGGCATGGATTGGATAAACATCATGATGTATACTTTTTTGTTTGTAAATACCTACATATTATTGTTGGCTGTGTGTAGCTAACCATTCAAATGTACCTTAAAATGACACTAGAAAAGAGCAGGTCTGATAACTTGACCATCACAGTTTTGTTTTTTAGGTGCCTCAATGACTTGTGATCACACCTTTGTTTCCTTTATGATACTCCAATGATTTGACAGTAACATTTTTGTTCTTTAGTTGTTCCGATTACTTGACAATCACAGTATTGTTCTATAGGTGTTTTAATGTTTTGACAATTATAGTTTTGTTACCTTTATGTTGCTCTGATGCTTTAAAACCAATTTTCTTCGCTGTATGCTTCTTTGAAGTAGACAATAATAATTTAAAAGTTTTTATTCTTGAATTGTTGTCATATGTGTTAACAAGTTAAGGTTCTTTGCCTGTAGGGCAAGCCGAGGCCTTGATAATTTATTAACTTTATTGTTTTATATTTTTTTATTAACTTTATTGTTCTCTGCTTCAGTTGGCATAATTTGTTTCATTGTTTTGTTTATAGCTTACGACATTTGTTCTGAAAGAATGGCCATGCTGTATTTTAACGTTTGTAGATTTACATCTAAGTGTTTATCTTATAAAAGATGTTTGCCTACTTATACGCATTCTCACAGAGCAATTATCTTTCCACCAGGTCGCTGAAGAAATCTGGATATGCGAGAACGGCACTGTCACAAAATGGGAGGGCGGCATCCTGAAATACAAGGATCACCTCAAGTCTAAGATCCTCAAGGAGAACGCCGACAACGCGGCGAAGATACGCAAATAGTCCACTGCCTAGCCCCTGCCCTTAGTCTACTTACACGCGACAACTCTCAACGCGCCTGCGACTAAGAAAAGCAAAAACAAAAAAGAAAAACAATTAGATTAGTGATCAGAACACCAATTAGTAAAGTTTAATGTTAAATTTGTGATTCGGAAGTGCTCGGCTTCGAAACATCGGGACGCTTCGGCGAGTGTGTCTGGTGCCGCATCAGTGGAGTCTTGCGGTAACCGACCCTCGCACACGGAATAGTGAACACGAAACAGTGATCAGTGACCCTAGCAGACTAGAGCTAAATAATGTACCTACCTATGAACAAATTATATAAACGTGCGTAAAACTAATCAGTGTCTCATAGCTTAGGATTGGAAAATAAATGTCATATAGTTAAGATATCTTAGATAATATCGACTCAATGCAAACCTGCTTCTTTTACCCATCAGCTTTACTGTCCATTTCAATGTTCTATTGTAAATTATTTCTCTGAGATTTTTACAATGTAAGGCATGTCTATCCGCCAGTATCTTCTATTCCGTGTTTCGATCCCCGCAGCTGAGTAGAATCTAAAGCAATATATACGTAATCAAATTGTATGAAATTGTACCGAAGTAGCAACTTGACATATTGGTTAAATTTAAACAATTACTTAATTGATTGATAAGACGTTTCGTTTCTCAGTATTGACATTGATTGTTGAACTTTTGTACATACGAGTTCATGTTTTAGATGTAGTACATTACCGTTCAGAATATACTATGTAATACAGTTAATGTTACGGTTTATTCAATGTTTGATGTTAATGCTCGCATGAGGTCGGTTAACGTTGAAGGCGCAATCTTACGATGCCGTGTCGTATCGCATCGCTAGGCGGGGTAACAATACCATTGAGGTCCATATTCCTTAAAAGGTATTGTCACTAAAATGGGTTAGATTAAGAGTGCTGATTGACTCCAAGCACTCTAATACAACCTCCGCTTGGCGCGCCTCCTTGTCACTCGGGGCTATAGAACCAGATGTTATGTACAGCATGTTCCTACACCATGTATAACGAGGTATGTGACTTGATGACGTCACAGCTCCAACGTGTGTCGACCTCCATCGTACCAAGTGTACCAACGTTTAATCCTTACTTTATGTATTGGTGTTTACCAACTCGCAATCGTTATATATTGATGTCATGTATTATTAGTGAAATACAATACTGATTACTGTCATATATGAATTGTTAAATTCGAAATTTATTGTTGTATGTTAGCGTCCGCACTCTGCGACTAATTGCGGTCACTCGCGATTAGTCGCCGCAGAGTGCGTTTAGTCACAGGTGTTGTAGAGAATAGTCGTCTAAACCAGTTTGTGATCGACAATTATTATAGGATTGTGATTCCTTAAGCTGCCTATTGAAGCTTAAATATAATGTTATTATAAATAATTGTGTGACGTGTCTCCCGGCTTGTGGTTGCAATACTGACACTTTGCTGCGTACGGAGATCTCGGGGGATGATTGGACGGGAAATACGTCACTTATCCGTCACGGTTTTACATTTGGTTTTATTGTTCAACTGATAGATGCCCAACCAAAGATGCAGTTATATGACTACATCATTGGTTATAGAATTTATGCCTTGGCAGGCTGACAAATCTATAAAGCTGCTACAAGTAACAGTATTCCCATTATTTATTAAAGGTGCAAGACGCACTGGATGCGTAAGAATACAGGGGCCCAATTCTCCTAAATAAATACAGTTTCGATATAATGTCAGTGTCATACTTACGTCACAAAAAGCGTATTCTTCTAAATTGTCTGGATATTTGAATGAAATTGTAACGAGATCGTAAATTGAAACAAGTATGTGTCAACAACGAATTATGACATTAGGTTATCAGAATACCGCTTCTGAGTCAATTCAAAATATAATTTCAATGTCATATAAAAATACGAGAATTAGGCCTCAGATATACGTGCATGATCCTCTGCGTTGTCATGTACGGAACGTATGTGTCTTACAGTTTTGTACCTTACTACGTAGAGGTATGAAATTGGAGACGTGCCGTCGGCTAGGAACAATTATATCTTTAAACATTAAAGCAGCGCAGTGACCCTTTATTAAATTTCAAGCATCATTGATAAGACACGGTGAGCTTATTTGCCACCATAGTCGTTATAAAAGGGATATCGGCCTGTCCTGTACGAATGTCGCGAACCGGCCTAAACACTGGCTCAGTAAACATATTTTCTAAGGCCAAGAAATAAGATATATAAGACCAATGTAACAGTGGCGGTTTCTCCTTATATTAAATTGCACCGGTGGTTATTAGAAGTAATAGAAAATGTTCCGCTTAGATAGGTAGCGCTCGGATGCGTTCTGAATAGTTGATCATTATTTATATTTATTGTATGTAACGTGGTGTCAGCCTCACCTGTTGTTATTTGTTCGTTCGACTGGGGTGCAGTGATACGACGGTTGTGATGCCTGCCCCGTATGTAACTGCTATGTATTGCATACGCACTTGTGCACTTGTCATCAAGGAAGGGTACATGTTTATATTTGCTAGTATTATCTGGCATATATTGCTGGCAACGCAGTCTGGAGTGTGGATTCGGAAAGGATTGGCTCTTATTCAATCATTTATAATCAACTGAGGTCATCCTAAATCTTGTTTTGGTGTACCTGTCCTTGATTATAAGTTCACCTTTTTATATTATATATTATATTTATAATATTATACACGTAACCAATTGTAGTTACTTTTACAAAATGTTCTCTAATAATGTGATTGCGTTTTTAGAGATTATTAATGATATGTTTATCCATGAAGCTGAAGCTGTGACACAATTAGTATAATTGGTTTTAATCGTTGTGATTGTTACACGAGGGTGTCAACTCTGCTCACCCCGCGTGCTAGCCGGTGTAATGATTTTATGTATGTAATTAGATAATTGTGATGTTCATAGAATGAGCGCGACGATGCGATGTGCTTTAAGTTCTAACACGCGAAATAGTATTAACTACATCCAATCGGTTTGATATGTTAAAATATGTCCACATTGTAAAATGCTTGATCTGAGGCAAATTTATATAAATCAATAAAACAATTAAAATCCATTCAGTTATTTTATTTATACACCAATATGATGGTGCCGTCATATAGCGGCCGTAATAAAGCGGTAGATGACGTCACTAGAACGTTGTCTATGTAAACAAAATGGCGCGGTTTCCTAGAGAGCGGTAACTGAAAGCGGTGTCAGATGGTTTCGTGAGCATTTCATTGATAGCGGTGAAGCTATTTTTAATACGTATTTGTGTTTTTTTTTACCGGAACAACGTACAAAATATAATACAAAGTTGTATTCATTGCTAAGTAAACGGCGACGTACTAAAATCTCAAATGCACCTTCAGTACACCAAGATTTCGAATAAATCATCTTCCGCCATACGACTATTTTCCTCTTCTGATGATAGTTCATCCTTCAAGTAAATTACTAAAGCTAAATCAAGGTCGCCGATTTTCTATCTTGGATACTTTTCGTTTAACGTTTGATTTAAAAAATGACTGACGGTATGTTAAAACGGCCGTGGAACTTTCCACATGTCGTCATCGTAAAGACGGCCGCCTTTTTGCGTCCGTAAAATTACGGCCGCTATATGACGGCACCGCTTTCCTAGGAAACCAAAGCTTGACAGCAGCAGCAGGCAACGTGTCGCGATATTGGTTGCTAAATATTTCTATGAAATACCTCCCGTAGCGAGCGAGACTAGGCATGGGCCGTTTTCGGATTTTTACGCAAACCGATAAAAATCCGATTTCAGATTTTGAAATCGATTTCAAAAACCGATTTTGGAAATCGATTTCAGTAGCGGATGTTGAAGCGTAGCGCACGACAAACGTAAACAATCGAAATCTTTTTTATTTAGGCATGAGACCAATCAAGTCAAATAAAACTCTCCAAACATAAATTCCTAATAACTTTGCAATTTTCAAAATGAACATTAAATAGTTACAATCTGAATTAGATTTAATCGCCTCGATATTTAGTTTTATTTTTTCTATTCAATCTGCAATTCATAAATTATCTAATTGTCATGAAGATCTTAGACAGTCGTTATAGGGAGTCAGTACCTATCTCTGAATGAACCTACACTAGTCTAAACCATGGAATATCGCTATCCCTTCGGGCTGCGGAGGTCAGACAGGCAGGTCGCTCCGTGGAAAAGCTAATATTCAGTCAAATCCGGTTAGACTAGAAAGCGGACCCCGGTTGAAACTGGGATATCGCTAGGAGAAAGAGAATCTGTAATTCATAAAACCAAAATCCAAAACGATTCGCTTCCTTGGCGATAATTCGCTTCACCTCTTTGGCTCTCAACGGATCACTAAGTTAGAAAGAAAAGGAAATGAAATTCGCTCCTCATTCTCACTAACTAGTCGTTTGGTAGTGTGAAAGAGAACGAATGAATATGAAAACTATCGAAAATGTAAAGGCCGGCGCGCACTGACGTCGCGGCATGGCAAAGGATTTTATTACTGATCAAGTCATTTTTATTCTTATTTCAATGAATTTAGGATTCATATTACTTTGTTTCGATACAATCGTACCGCAGCCCACCGCGGGACGCCGCGGCGCGTCGCGGCACGTCGCGGCATGCCGCGGCATACTTCGGGACACCGCGGCCATAAACTAATATATTATACCTGGAAAGCCGCGGCATGCCACGTCGTCCCGCAGTGTGCGACGACGTAATCAGTAGGTAAATAAGTTCCTGAATTCGCTTTTAGTAAATCTTGTTCTCCTAAATAATGTATCCAGAATTGTTTTCTCTTCGACATATCAGTTTGTATTTGTCGTTCTTCATCTTCAGCAAGAAGTGCTATTGATACTAAATTCCAGTCAATTGGAAGCCTCGGTATGACGCGGCATGCCGCGGCGTCCCGAAGTATGCCGCGGCATGCCGCGACGTGCCGCGACACGCCGCGGCGTCCCGCGGCATGCCGTGCCGTCAGTCGGCGCCGGCCATAAGCAGGACATTTACGTGCGACTGTCGACCGACATTTCGCTCGTCCACATACCGGCATTGTGATCGAGATGTCGCCTAAGTGTTAAAACAGTTTCGTTGGTAGTGTGGACCAACGAAGTGTGCTATAAGTAATCGCGGGTAGTCACAGAACAAATAGCAACACACATCCTCACAAGTCAAATGCTGTCGGAAACTGTCGAGGGACACGAAGTCGCGCAAGGTCGACGCTATCGGAGCGTCGACAAGCGACTTGTTCCCCGACACGTAGATGTCGCCTGCGATGTCGGGCGATGTCCCCCGCGACGTCGCTCAACACGTAGAATTCGTGTCGGGCGACAAGGTCGCGGGACAAATGTCCCCTAATGAATACGAGGCTTTAGATTTACTTTGTAGTTTGGTTGCGCGCTTGCACCGTTTGGTTCGGATTTGTGTAGATTGCGTTATCGTGGTATTGTTTTGCGTTTTCTAAAATTGTTTTTTTTTTCACATTGGAATATCGATACGATACGATTTCTGAGTGCAATCGGCTTTCAGATCCGTTATGATATATCGGTCTCATGCCTAAGCGACACCTCGTGTATGGCTTGTCGTCACTAGATATTACTCAACCGCACATCAGTATTGCCAATGACGTTCTCAAAGACTTCAGACATCTTCCAGGCTCATAGAACATCCGGAACCGATATAGGTACATATAAAATAACTAAACCGAACTCAGAAATGGGCGCTGACGTCTGCGGTTGGTTTGTGGTCATGGTGGTCACCACAGAAGAATAGTGGTCACTGGTCATGTTGTCAAATCATAAATAAAAGTAGTCATGATTTGACATCATGACGCGACGACATGACGCAGTCAAAGTCTAAATATTTATTTGTTCAATGGTTTTACAAAAAACACTTATGTAAACAAAGTCATTTTTAAAGCTAGAGGAGCCCCCCCCCTCATCTAGTTTTAAAAATGACTTTGTTTAGCCCATTTGCCCCGCAACATTCACCCCTCTTTAGGAATTTGTGCACATATGCCCCCTGAAATATCAATGGTGCCTCCCATACAGGGCCGTCTTAAGATGTGCTGGGGCCCTTGGGCACACAAACTTTTGGGGGCCCTTGTAGCAGCAAAATAAAAAAACAACACCAACTTTTATTATGATCTTCTATTTATTATGGGTAATCAAATATTTAGTATGTATGTATATAATACATACTAAATATTTATGGTTACTAAGGTTTTTGGCTACTACATTGGTTTTTGGCTATGATAGTGATACTGGTATCTTTCGGGACTTCTGTTGAGCAAAATCTTCTATTATATCCTCAAAGTATTTTTTTTTAAGGATATCACTTTCTATACACATAATTGACAAATTACTTAGCCGTTCTTGCAACATTGTTGTACACAATTCGTTTTTAATTCTCTTGAGCCCTGAAAATGAACGCTCTCCACTACAATTCGTAACCATTAGGTAAAGAAATATTCTTGTATTGACTTCAACATTCCCAACATACAAGTTTCTTCTAATTTATCAGACTTTATTAGATTATGTAATGTAGAGATATTTAAATCCGTTGATTGATTTGCTATGTTTTGTAAATACTGGCTTAAATGTAAACATTCAGTTTTGAGCTCATATGCATTGATGTCTTCGTGGTAAAATTCTGCAAACTCTTTGCATTTTTTATTCAATTCGTCATATTCAATTGTTGTTAACTGACCAAGAAAACTAAAGCGATTATCGATATCTTTGTATGCTGCCGAACGATTTTTAAATGTGTATATAATGTGTCAATTATGGACATAAAAGTGTCTACACGAAACTTATCCTTACCACTCAACTGTGCAGTTTCTGATGATCCTTCAAAAATAGTGATGCGTGTGCTGCGTATTCTTTTTCTTTCAAATTTATCTTTGTATTCAGCATGACGATTTTTTCTTTAGCAGCTGTTTCGTATTGATCGAAATTATTACGTGCGTTATTGACATAACTGATCAGAGATTCGTAAAGTTTACTTACGATATCCATAGTCATCGTGCTATTCTGCAAACTTAAACTTTTTCTGTTCATTACTCCCATGAGATCGCTCCATATTTCCGTTAGAAGAGCAGTCTCAAATTTTTCCTTCGTTTCTAGTATCTCCTGGTTGATTGGTGTCACTTGCGATTGAAGACAATGCTTCGGAAATATTTAAATATCCGTTTTGCAAAGCATTAATAGCATTGGCACGAGCAGACCATCTAGTTTCCGAAAGAGATTTCAGGACTTTATTTGCACGTAAATTGCTCTGTCAAAATTTCCATCGTTTGGTCGAAGCTGAGAAAAATGGAATAATTTTTGTATGATTTGAAAATAAGCCACTGCTTCAGTAACGCACTCAACAGCCTGAACAGCTACTAAATTAAGCGAATGTGCCGCGCATGGAACGAAAGTTGCAAATTCGCAAACTTCTTTTATTCTTGTCTGAACACCAGAGTACTTCCCACACATGTTTGATGCATTGTCGTAGCTTGGTCCGCGGCAATCTTTTATTGGAATATCAAGTTTTTCAAAAATATATATCTGCTATATGTTTAGCGTTATGGCCATCCATGGCCAAAAATTGTAAAAATCTCTCGATAGGCTGTCCATCTTTCACATATCGTACAATAAAAGTGAGTTGGTCAATGTGGGCGTAGAATCTGGCGTAGAATCCACGCTAATAGAATAATATTTTGCCGATTTAAGTTCCTTTACCATATATTTCAACTCTTGCTGCCCCATTAGACTAATAAATTCATTGCAAATATTTGCAGATAAATAGGATTTACTTCCTTTGCCTCGATTCCCGTAGTTTCGTATGTAGTCAGCAAGAAAAGGATCGAATTCACTAATCAATTCTAAGCACCCCAAGTAGTTTCCATTATTTTGGGATCCTAATATTTCATTATCGCCACGACATGCAAGACTCTTGAGGCTAAAAATTTGATTACTGCAACAATTCTCTGAAGGACATTCTTCCAATAGGTCACTTCTGAATTATATTGACATAGCAACTCATTATCGATTCTTCCAATATTTTTGAGACTTGCAACATAATTCATCATTAATTGCTTGTGCTGTGAAGTGTTTTCATGCGCCATTAATAAATGACTGATATGTTTCCAATCTTTGTATCAATTTGGAGAGCTCAAATTATGTCCAGTTCTAGTAGAGGTATTAAATATTGCTGTATAAAGTAGCCATTTGTGAAAATGTGTTCACTCAGAAATCTAGTTTTTGATTTCCCACTGACATCTGGAAAACTTGCAGCAGTTTCGGAAAAGTCACAATCTTTATTTTGGAAAATCTCTGGCCCCTTTCGAATCCAACTATCACGAACTACTTCCGTTAAAATATCGTCAGAGTACATACCAGAGTCAGGTGATTCATTTTGCAAGCTTGTAGTTATTAACTCGCAGTAACTTGAAGTGGAGGGTTCGGTTTCTGATGTGCGTTCGTCATTTTCGTCACACGTAACCTCTTTTTTCGGGCAGTATTCATTATTTTTGTCTTGAGGCGATGAGGAAGAAGAATTAGTCGGCTTATTTGTTACTTCAACCATAAAAAATGAAGTCAGCTTAGGCAGCTTTCCCGTTATTTCTTTTTGAGCTGTTACTTTTTTTCTTTTTTGTGAACCACTTAAATATGGTCTTTTTAACATCCGGGGATTCACGCCGCAATTGTTTTCTTTTGCAATGCTATTTTATCTATGTCATCCCAATTTCCACCAACCAAAAATCTCGAAAAACTACAATAAGGATTTTAAAACGAACCAACGACAGGCGTCATTTGTTTTCCCCGGGCAGAATAGTATATTATGACGACTATAATTTTTCAAAAAAAAATCATAAATAAATTTTAAGCAAGCTGTCGGTCCTTCGGGGGCCCCCCTGAGGACGGGGGCCCTGGGCCAGTGCCCCGAGTGCCCCTATGGTAAAGACGGTACTGCTCCCATACGCCCCTTATGATGCGTAGATACTTATGTTGGTGAAAGTACGTTCAGCAAACACGAACATAAGCAACATTATTTTTTATATTAAATTAACTTATAAAGATAGTAAAGGTGTGATTTGTAAATATTTTGTAAATATAAACAAAACCCACAGATTTGTTATCTTCTTCTTAAAACACATCTATCGTCCGTGCCACGAGAACATAGACTTTTTGTAAACAAAGAATTTCTACTAAGTTATTTAGCGACAGTTCTGTCAAAAAGAAATAATTTCAAATCCAATGAGCGCAACGGTACATAGATATGTGTTATTGCAAAGTAATATGTCAATTGATCGTGTTTTTATCGATGTATGCGCTGTCAGCAGTGTTTTGTAGTACAACCACAGAATAAAGAATAGTACTAACGTAGTACAACGTACTGGAACGTCAACATTTTGCGTTAGTCTATTGAAATGTTACATTTTTGAACTTAGCGGGAATTTAACAGAGGATAAAAATTTATTTTTTAGTTATCAAGTAGAGGTTTGTTTAAAATTCTAGTGTCAAATTATGAAAATTGTTCCGGAAAATTCGACCACTCAAAAACTAAATTATTTTCGTAAAGATAGAACATTTTAGGACACGTCAGGAAGTCATAGATATATTAAAAAATACACATTCGAATACATAGTAGCAATTGAGAATTGAAAAAAAAACGACTGTCCAAAAAGTATAAGAGTCCACTAAAGCATAAAATCTAAAACACAACTGTTTGAAAAAAGGTTGTGAAGCCCTGCACGTGTGTTTACAAAAAGTCTATCTTCTCGTGGCACCGACTATAGGTGTATCATCGATCTAAAGCTCAGGCCAGACCGCCAACTGACGGACGTAGCGGGCGAAGCGGACGACATCGTTTCACCTCTTTTCATACTTGGGTTCACAACTAACACCCAAGTATGAAAAGAGGTGAAACGATGTCGTCCGCTTCGCCCGCTCCGTCCGTCAGTTGGCGGTGTGGCCTGCGCTTAATAGTGATGTAACGAATATTCGCATTCGCAATTTCTTTTGCCGCGTTTCCACGCTTGCCAAGCCTCGACAAGCTTCCACAAGCACAAGCGTGGAAACAGGCCGTTTGGCTTGAATTGCGTGAGCTTGTGGACGCTTGTACAGGATCCGGCCTAGTGTCGGTTTTTGGACACAGATCAAAGGGCGCTTGCGGCAAGCGCTTGCGACGCGTTCACACGTTGGCGCGTGCTTAGTAGTTGCTGTGATCTCGAAACGAACACACGTCTAGTTCTGTCTCAAAATGAGTGGCTGATCGAACTTCTTTTGCTTGTTTGTATCATTATGCACTATATCGCTCCCAGACGAATGTCACGAGGGAAAATATTAATAATATGCAGGTGTATTGACATACCTAATGGCTAATGCCGTAACCTGTATGGGACCAGTAATATTTCGAGGCTATGTAGGTAAGGTTTTCCGTAGAGGGTAAGGAAGAGGCCCTGGCAATCTACATCATACAAAATAATTGTTTTTGCTTCTCTTTAAGTGTATTTCAAATAAAAGTAGGTTAAACCAAAGGTTATAGTCGATACAAGTTCGGTGTCCGCCATGCTTGGATGTACGTAGCATACTGACGCATTCACAAGCGTGTAAACGGCTCCCAAACGCCAAGCGAGATTTGTGGACGCTTGGAGCTTGTGGAAGCTTGTCGAGGCTTGGCAAGCGTGGAAACGCGGCATTTCAAACCCCTGTGATCTACTACAGTGATGAAATTCATAATATATAGGCACAATTTATAAAATAATGTTTTCTTTCAGAATTCGTAGGTACTCTTCAAAGTACCTAAGTGGTTAAGATTGAATCCCACTTATAAACAATTCAGTAGGTACTTGCCACCATGTTACGACAAAATATGACACGCATACCAGGTAAACTACTTTGTATCCTCCTTCGTCCGCATATTCGGCCGCTTGCTGACAAAGCTCAGCCAGTAGTGTGGCCAGATCGAGCGGACAGGAACGTCTCTTATCGTTGACTCGATTCACATCGCGCTTGGCTTTCACCTGTCCCTACAGTATGGAAAGAAAGGCGCGTATATGTTTGATATTGCGCGCCCGTCGCCGTCGCAACTGCGCTTACAATAGTTGCAATGTTGTTTCACACAGATACATCGAAAAAGAACACTTGGAACTCGAAGCGTAGTGTGATTTAAGCCACCGCATGTCTCACGTCCATTCAGTAGCCGGTATGCGTCACCGAGAACCTTAGTATGGTAGGCGTCAGAGCAGTTAAGCTTGACGAGGTCATTTCGTTAAACTCAGTGCTAGCCGATCAGTGCGCAGAATGCTGTTGGAATTGATTTGAGATGTGTGATGGCTGAAGTAAAGTTATTCTAAGGTTGTTGAATGTGTTGTTGTCCGTGTGGTGACGGATTAAGAATACGAAATGTCACCACCCCTTATCCTCTAATGGGTGTCGTAAGAGCCGACATAGGGAGCATATTATGCAGAGAACAACACTGCAAGAGAAGGAAAACTTGATACAAACCCTATACCAACCCGTTTGGCCAGCGTGGTATAGTTGGCCAATTCCTCCTTTCAAAGGAGAGGCATAGTCCAGCAGTGGACTTTTAAAGGCTGATGATGGTGGTAGTGTTGAATATGAATAGTGTCATATAAATTACCTACAACCACTAGGATATCCGTCTCTTTAGACGGACCAAGAAAACAGGCGGCCTGTCTAGTGTCTAAATACACTGAACTTACGCTACCAAAGTTCGGCACGATTACGCCTGCAATGCTGTTTGAATTACTGACCGCTAACCGCGTAAGTTCGGCGGCAAATTTATAGTAGTAGAGCACACATTATACGCGATCGAAGTTCGGTACGATTGTCGACGAAGACACTAGTAGTAGAGCACATATTATACGCGACCGAAGTTCGGTTCGATTCTCGACGAAGATACTAGTAGTAGAGCACATATTATACGCGACCGAAGTTCGGTTCGATTGTCGACGAAGATACTAGTAGTAGAGCACATATTATATGCGACCGAAGTTCGGTTCGATTGTCGACGAAGATACTAGTAGTAGAGCACATATTATACGCGACCGAAATTCGGTTCGATTATCGACGAAGATACCTACTACATAGGTAAAGTTGCGCAACGGAATTTCGGTCGCGGTAAGTTCGGCGCTTATGGTGTATCATATCAGCCGAATACGTCGGAACGTAGGGGAGATTGGGTAACAGTGGATCACGGGGTACAGTGGATAATTCACTATAACTCAGTATGTGTTACGCTTAGGGACACAATCAAACTTGTTCTTGCCGCTTGTCCATCCCCCTCCCTAACGTAGGGTCAGGTGGGGCACAGTGTTACACGGGGTACAATGTTACAATGCATAAATTTATCTCCGTCCCTGTCTTTTAGTTTTATGAAGTTGGTACATACATTTGTCAAGCTTACAAGCAGCCATCTTTAAACAATTGTTCTCGCCGCAGTTTTTAACGTGCTTAAAAAAATAACAAACAAAAAAGGTTTGATTGTGATTAAACGACGAAAAAATCAGTTCAAAGTCACATATGAGAGAATTAGTCTCAGATAGAGCGCATTCGTCCAACTAAGTGTGGCACGTTGACAGCTATGTGTGCGTGACCTTTGGCGACTGGCACTGTACGGACACGCGCGTCTATGTGTGTGTAAAGTTGCCAGATTATGAATAATCTCCCAGTATTTTGCATATAGTTATGTAATATTCTTATATTCATTTGCGGTTTTGAAGAATGTACCATGGATTTAATTAATGCTTTTATAAATACATTTCTTAAATGTAGGTACCGAGTTAAGTTTTAACTACTTCGTAAATCTTAAATCTGTATATATGTATAAAATCCTTGCGTTACTGACTGACTGCCAGATAAGCTACAGCCGAAACTACTCGGCGCATGAAGCTGAAATTTAGCATGTATGTTTCTTGGGAACCGTAGGGGTGCACTAAGACGGGATTTCTCGAAATTCCCACGGGATCGGGCAAAACGAGAAATACGAAAATATGTGCGTGCGAAGCCGCTGGCGTCGATTAGTTGAGAAATAAATAGTATGTATGTACACACGGCACCAAGTCAAGCTAAACAGTTGTTGTACGATTTTGATACTTATTCCCTACGCCATAAGTATGTATGTACACACGGCGCCAAGTCAAGCTAAACAGTTGCTGTACGATTTTGATACTTATTCCCTACGCCATAAGTATGTATATACACACGGCGCCAAGTCAAGCTAAACAGTTGCTGTACGATTTTGATACTTATTCCCTACGCCATAAGTATGTATGTACACACGGCGCCAAGTCAAGCTACACAGTTGCTGTACGATTTTGATACTTATTCCCTAAGCCATAAGTATGTATGTACACACGGCACCAAGTCAAGCTAAACAGTTGCTGTACGATTTTGATACTTATTCCCTACGCCATTAGTATGTATGTATACAGGGCGCCAAGTCAAGCTAAACAGTTGCTGTACGATTTTGATACCTATTCCCTACGCCATAAGTATGTATGTACACACGGCGCCAAGTCAAGCTAAACATTTGCTGTACGATTTTGATACTTATTCTTTACGCCATAAGAACGGTGCAAAGGTCAAAGTGTATAAGCTTGACGAGTAGCAGGGTGTACACGAATATTTGGATCGTTTGGGGATCGAACTCAAAATAATATTATGTAAGGTATATACTAATGGCAATTGAAATTCTATTACTATATTTATGAGAAAGAAGATATATCTACAATATACTTTTATAATACGGTAATGTATTTTTCATTAACATGACAATCATTATCACATAATCAATTGACAAGTGCATTTTCCCTAATTCAGGCAGAACGGCGTCGACAAAAACTGGCAACACTTACATATTTCTTGCACAAATACGAATTTTATCGAAATTAAATTAGGAAACAGTCAAATTATCAATAGTTACCTGTGAAAAGATATTCCATTTTCCTGTTTTTGTTTTTAGGAACAACTTTTACAGTGTTTAAGAACGCATGACGGCATTTTGAGAATTTAAAAGTTGAAGTGATCGTGACGCGTGAACTGTACGATGCGTCGTAGCGCAAGTCTTTGGTAGCGCACTGAGACGAGTTTGTATTCGCTTTTCAATTTTGTATTCGCTTTAGTGGCCGCACGCAACTGTGCCGTGCGTTCCATCTGATACTAATTCTCTCATCTATGTTCAAAGTTTTTAATTTCTTTCCGGACGTATTGTATTTCAGTAAGAGATGGTAGTTTTCCTTTATTTCACACATATTTAGCTACAAATTACCGTTGAATAGTGTGTTGCAAGCATTACCTAAAAAACTCATTCAATTTTTTTTATTTGGATACCCTCTTTGGGGCACTGTGCTACGGGGCACTGTGTGACACTGTAACAGTGTAACTAGTAAAGCATTGTGTTGGAAAATTACTGACAAATATTGAGGATAATTAATATTACGTTAGCTGTTTACGTAAAAGTGGCAAAGTTAACAATCACTTTTACTTTCCTATTGAACCGGATATGGCAACGGTATCATTAGAGAATATTAAAATAGTGCGTCCGGTTGAAATGTTACAGAAAGAAAGACCAAACGTCAGACAGATGTCTATACATTCCCAAAGAGTATTTTAAAGAAATTTAATTTTTGTTAGAGTTAAACATTTTGCTATAACTTTTAGGTTTTCTATTATTTTTATGTTGTAATATTGTGGCCCTAACCCTGTAACAGACTACACCAGATACGGAGCTGAGTGTTACAATCGACTGATTAAATTAAAGTGCAATTTAAATTAAGTAGATGTTAATAATATTAATGTTTGAGTTATTTTAATTAAAGAGAGATTGTTAAAGTTTATTTCCATGCCAAAAACAAGCTGATTAAAACGATATTTTCGTCACTATATTCTATTTAATTTTTTTTGTAACACAGTACCCCACCTTACCCTACTAATCGTCAACGCGGTGTCAATTATGTCAAAGCTAGAAGTCGCGCTACTATAGTTCACTCACAAAACTATTTCTCACGTCTCACTATATCCAGGGCTGGATTTAGAAGCCTGGAGGCCCCGGGGCAATGTGGCTGTGGGGGCCCCTATTTATTGTCTGTAAATTTTTTTCCTTAAACTATTGAAAAAATACACTGTCAGCAAATTAAACTTCGGGAAATAAAAAATACAATTGATTAAAAACGAAATGACGGTGTTAATGTAATAGCACTTTGCGAACTTTTTTGGATGAAAAGTCGTCGATTATTTCGCTGAAGTCTAAGCTCGCGGAGTAAATCACTTTCATTATTGATTAGGGTTAGTTTCGATAGCCCGTTTTTGTTCTATCGTTGTTCGGAGCTTATTCTTGATCATTTTCATTTTGAAAATGAGCGCTCTTCGCCCTCTTCGGTGCAATTGAACACCGCTTATATGAAGTACATTCTTAATGTAATTTCGATGTTCGGGAAAGTAGCTCAGCAATTCTGTTTTACGAGAATGCCATTATAAAACACTTCCTTTGTTTGGTCTTTTTCACAGTCCTGTTTTACAAGTCTATTAAAGATACAAATTATACCAACTCATTGCCAAGTCTAGATAAAAAATCGTCTTTGTAAACTTTTACTAATTCCTATGCAGCGGCATATAAACTTGCGACGTCCATCTCGTCTAAGTGGTTGAGGAATCCAAATCTCAATTGAACAGCTTCGTATGCTTGCAATCTTTCTATGAGAGAAACACAAGGTTGATCGATAACTGGGCTAAAACCAGTCGCTTTAATTTTTTCTCTTGGTGATAGATTTCTGTACTTGGTGTAAAAAACGTATATAAATTCTGAATAAACTTGTAATGCTGATGCACAAGAGTTAGCAGTTGCTTCTCCTATTAAACGAAGTGAGTGACCACAGCATGGTACAAACGCTGATATATGCAGATTTTTTTCTGCAAATAAGAGCTTGCATCGCTTTGTATTTTCCACTTATATTTACAGCATTATCGTACGATAGTCGATATTAATTTGATGGTCAACTAAAATAAATATTAAAGCATTTGCTGTTGCCTCACCAGTATGGGCGCAATTAGGTAAAAATATACATATCGAACAACTATTTTAAGTTGATCGATATGAGATTCATCGGGAGTAGAATTCATTGAAACTGAATAGTGCTAAGATTTTTTTATCCTCGTTACAATTGCATTAAGTACTTGATTACACATGGAATTTATCAGTTCGTCGCATACCTACCGTTGAGGAAAGGTAATTAACGTAAACGTTCACTTTGTTTGCATGTCGGTTTAAATCAATGCCAACGTTGGTTCGTACTCAACTAGCAATTCCGAAATACCCAGAAAATTGCCATGTCTCGGTAATCCAATGATTTCGTCGTGTACTCGGAAGATTAAGCCCCGTTCAGCGATGATTTGCTGTGCCTCCTGCGCCGCTAGCTCTCGGTCGATACATCCCGTGCCTTCTCCTCGTAACACTAGACTAATCACTGACTCCAAGTGGGTCTTCGATATCTCGTGCTCGTATAGGCGCTCCGTTGCATGCTTCCAGTCACTGAAGCCTTCTTTCTTTCACTTAACTTGAGTGGACATTATAGTACAAGCTTCGCAATGTATTTTACTCGTAGTCAGAGAAAACAAAGCTCGAATCGATTGACAGTCTCTTGATTTTAATTGCGATTGTATTAGATTGTATAAACATGTTTTTTGTACATTGCCGGAAAGTTTGTATTATCTCGCAATTGTGGGACAGAATTCTGAAGTGAGAGACTTCATCACAATTTTGCAGTTTTGCGGAACCGTTCTTGACCATTATCATTCCTTCAGGTATCACGACGGGCTAAAGGCCAATGTTATTTTATTAAACCATTATCCACTCCTCCTCCTCTTGATTGAGACTACATGATTTTAAAGGTTTTATGGTGTCACCTTCCTCGAGTAATTATGAAATAGTCAATTATATATTAATATACTATCTTTTAGCATTTTAAGCATTGCGCGTCGTGGCGATTATTTGGTTGTTTTTGAAAATATCAATATACCTACTAACTTCCTTACGCCAATAAATTACCTATGGTTTTCAGAAAATTGATTCGTCATTTTATTCTATTAAAATATGTATTTGACTAAATTACTAAAATGGTATAGGCAATTTCTGTCTAGTTGATTTTATTTATTTGGTATGAAAATTTGATAATGTCTATTATTTTTTAAACATTGCATGAATGTCTTTGCGAATTTAAGTGAATAAATGCCGATATTTTTATTTAGTATTTTTATCTCTGTTGTGGGGGCCCCCCTCTTGTGGGGGCCCCGGGGCCATTGCCCCGCCTGCCCCCCCTTAAATCCGGCCCTGACTATATCTGAGTGAATAAGAAATCTTAATGTTTTTATTGTGTCGTAGGCTTGTTATACCCTAAGTCTTATGTGAACTGCGTATTTTTTTCTTTGCGATAGCTAGGTATTTTTTGATAATATTTTTATTCCTGAGCCGCCGTTGGGTCACAATGAATCATTTCGTTTTGGGTCACAGTGAACTACTAATCCGCTGGGATTCGCGGAACTGAAATTCATTCGTAATTTATTTTTAGGGAAAATGCACTGCAATCGGGTTAGAATATGCATTCTAATCATGGTGCAGTTCATAAAATATTTACCGATGAACAAGAAAAGAATATAGTCGATTATATTGTTAAGTGGATTCAAATATTCTATGAACTTACTATTGCAAACATTCGACGTTTTATTTATGAAGTACCGATGTCGAATAAAATAAACGTACCAGATAAATGACATGAAAGTAAGGTACCTATTGAGTATCTGTGTAATCTTATAAAAAGAGATAATGGATTATCTTTGCGCACTCTCAGTCGATTAACTGTCACCCATGCAATGATCCAAAGTGACCCATTCCCGGGACACACTGGATCATTTCCCATTTTTTGAAAAAGTCGTTGTATCTTGTAACTTTATGTACTGAAAGCCTTCAAATGACTCTTTCTTTAAAGATTCATTACTAATACTATGATTTAATTTCAGAGATTAATAATTCAGGCATAAACCGTCCAGTTGCACTGTGTAAAAAAAAGTGATCCACTGTTACCCACTCTCCCCTACCTAATTTCAGTTGCGAAACTTCGGTCGCGTAAGTTCGGCGTAGTGTGTTTAGACACTTAATATGACCGGGCTCTTACTCATGTTAAATCCTAACGTCATTCTATCGCTCTTTTATCGTTATATACATATATTATTATTGTGTGTAAAAAAGTGTATATACATGTATAGTCAATTGGTACGCGAAGCATTTATAACTTGACTTGACCATCTTGATAGATCAGAGAAGTTAAGCAACGCTTGCACACGTTACTACTTGAATGACCACTTGTGACATTCACATCAGAGTGCTATATTGCTTCGGATGGCAAATAAAATCCGATCCATAGTGGCCAGTTCCTGTCTTACTCCGTTACCCCGTCAGGTCATGTTGGAGGCTTTCAAACGGCTTAAAAACTCCAATATTAGAGTTGATTACATCCTCACACTTAAAATGTCTTCGTCGTTACTTTTAATTTGCCTTTAGATGTTTCGATGTAAACTGAATGTTATGAGTAATGTAGGCTCTGGGGCTAACACCCTATTAGTCTTTGACTTTTCTGTAGTCTCGCTTCATTTTAATCGGCAGTCGGCGCACTGACTGTCGCGCCGACCTCTACAACGATTTGATCTTGATCCGTTAAATTCTGCAGAATGAAAGTACACACACATACATAGACTCACCTGTTTCCGAGGGGGTATGGAAAGGTCAGAGACTACGGACTGCCATTTGCAAGGACCCTGACATATCTCTCTTGCTTAATTCACTCATTAAATTTCTCATACGTGCTCTTCGGTTTAAGAAACTTCTAACCTGTCCTTTTTTCAGGATGTCTCTCATCTGCAGGGCGATTCAGAATGTCACGACAAGTAATCGTACGATATGTTAAATTTTTGTCCTCGTCTTTTAGCCGCCTATCAGAGATATTTTGAACAAATATTCATTGAATTCGGTTCATTTATTGATTTACTTCATATTGAATGCATAAAATTGACAGGAAATGCGAAAGATTTGACAAAAAATGAGGTAGCCCGTTTGACAATTAACGGAATCGAATGTCAAATGAGATATCGAAAGATTCTGAATCGCCCCCCTGGTCAGAGAACGTCCGCCTATGTATTCCTCTTCCTCCCGCCTCATTCACACTTGCCTTATTGGTCAGTATTTCTTCATCTATGTGCCTAAACCATCTTAGCATACCTTTCTCGGTGTTACTACATTTTCTTTTACCCCACAACGCTCTCTTATCTCACAAGTCTTTACTCTGCCTGTGCTCTTATTGCTTCTGCATTTATTCTACATTCGAGTCTCTTCTGCCATATGCAACTTGTCAACTTTTACTACCATACATAAGTGTTAGACACTACCACCCCTCTATTTACAGCTCAACGTGCCTTTTTATACACGTTTTGACTGCTTATAAAAGCCTTCAAAGCTCAATTCAACCTTCCAAAAACCATAACTTTTGTGTTGCTCACATTTACTGTAATTCCTTTCCTCTCCAAAGCACTATTGCATGTTCGTTACCATCCCTTGCAAGTCCTTCGCTGAAGACGCAAGTATTACCTGAACATCAGCATAAAGAAGGCATGTGACACTGATTCATCCTAAATCTACAGTATGTTTCAGATCTTGAAAACCACTGTCCATGAAAAGGTTTAACAGCCACGGCGACACATCCCTGTCTAATACCTAAGCTGTCTCGATGGCAAACCCGTATGGTATGTATGACCCGTTTATCCTCACACAAGTTCTAGAATCCTCGTAAAGGATTTGCAGAGCTCGACTGAGTCTGCTTCTTCGTCTTCTTCGTGTCAGTGGTTTCAAGTATGACACTGTTAAACTTGCATGAAGTTGATATTTCAAAGCAACGGCAACGGCTGGTCATCGAGCACCTCCTGCTGTATCTAGGAGGTCGACCGACCACCAACCAGTGCTCGTCGTCATCCAAATCCTTTGGAAAACAAACTTCATGCAAGTTTGTCACAGTGAAACTAGGAAGTTTGATTTAAACTTGCTGCAAGTTTGTTGTTATCTGGGAGCTGACGCCCAGTCATCAGGTACTCTGGTCGTTGCTCTAGCACAAGTTAAATAAGCGCTGCAGCTGACTAACTATGATGTCCTGTCCAGCCTTTGGAATTTCGACTGTAATCTTATCATATCCTGCAGCCTTAGCAAATTTCATACTTCCCAGCGCTTTCAAAATCTCTTCCATGCCAATATCGCTTTCATCATGCTACCATTACCATTCATTTCAGCGATTGAGCTGTTCTTTCAAATAAACTTTAAAAATATAACCATTCACTATCTTTCCATTCTTATCTCTGATCGATGTGTATTCTGAGTTTTCTTCGAACTGCACGAACGGATTTCCAGCAAATCTTAATGTTTCTCCGGAAATCGCTAGACAATCTGCTATTAAAGTCACCTTTCTTTTCTCCCTTTTTCCTTTTTAACCATTTCTTTCACTACTATTTCTGATCTAATAACATATTTTCTAGCTTCATCTATATCCTCAATCGTTGCTTTTCCCATTCTTTCATTTGCTCTGACAGCCAACCAACCTAACCAAGCTTTCTTCTTCACTGTCCCTTTGATTGAATATCCTTGTCCCACTATGTATTCTTAATCTTTCGTATTCGCCTTCTCTTGATCACACCACATACTTCAGACGCTACAAATACTACCTCTTGTGGAAGTATAATGTGAAGAAGGTGTAGAGTCACAGTGTCATGTGTCATAGTGTGAAGAGGAAGTATAGCAGTCTTAAGAATTTGTAATTTATGATATCGACCTCTCAAATCTTACATACATTCATACATACTTATGCTTACGCCTTTTTCTCGTCGGGGTAGGCAGAGACAATATTAACAGAACGCCACTTGCTACTATCCTTACAAACCTCACGCGCTTCCTCAACATTCATTCTCTCAAATCTTCTCTTGTAGATTTTCAACTTTTATTCATTCTTCATAATGTTTTCGGTTTCTAAAAGAGCCCACTTATCTGGCTTAACACCTACAAGTGGTCTATATAGATGCCGACCCCTCGAATCTCTTATCCAACACATTCTCTCTCCATCGTTCCTCCACTATTATAAAATCAATTTTCATTCACACTCTCATTACCGAATCCACCTAAAACCCTTTCAAATCTATCTCGTCTCGCCCACCCATTCATTGAAATTGTCTAAACAAATCAGTCTTATGTCATCCTTACAGTTCCTAAAATCTGTCTTTAACTCTGCCAAATTCCTGCCTTTTCTCTTTTCTTTCTCATTGTGACATACCCCATATTGACCAGGGCGTAATACCCAAAAACAAAGAGATGAGTAAGTCTTGCTTTCTAATTCTACAGTTCTAATTTTACAGTTCTCATCCGTAGTAGCCTAGCATTTACACATTAAAGCTCTTTTACGCACTCATTCATTCGCGCAGAAAGTATTACACCAGTAATTACCCCAGACCAATACGCCGTGAATGCGCTGTGCTTGGTGATGTCACAACCTTTCCTTTGTGTCTTATTCACACAGTCAATCTTTCTATCATCCATCATCTGTCATACTTAGCCAATTTGCCATCCATTCCTCAAACAACTTTCAATGTTGCAAACTGGGTTTCCATAGGCCGCTTTTCGTAGACCTCGCGTTCGGTTCGTAATTAGCACAATACTGATTAGTTGTGCCATGACCAGATATAAATAGTAGGTACCTAGATACCTACCTAGAGAACCTTATCAACCATTTAAGATGCTAGGTTGTATAAGTGGCGTAGCATGGACTAATATAGGCGTAGGAGCAAACGTGGCACTAGTCGTCGAAGACTTAGAGAAAGCTTGTGGGCAATATAAGATCAAGCCGATAAACGGGAGATTCCCTACATAGGAACCTTTTATCAGCCCATCTACTTATATAGGGATAGCCCACATATAGCGATTAATTATAGATATGGATGCATAGTGAAGATCATTATTGCTGTCAAACTATTATCGACATTGTTCTCATTTTTAATCAATCTCTCAATTAACTCATAATAGTTGTTTGTGTGAGTTGCATATTACATTGTTTTGTTAATTAATTTTGGGCCTTTTTGTAGGAATAAGGCTGCGTTTCCACCAGAGATGTGCGAGGCAAATGTGTCGGGCGAGGATGTCTAGCTGTGCTATGAAAATGTGTGGGGGTTTCCGCCAAAGCTGTGCGAGGAGAATGTGTCGTACGAGGATATGTATTATGTAGCGGAGCTGTGAATAATGTGTGGTGCGAGGATGCGTTGCGAAGCTGTGAAATGTGGCTACGGGGGTGCGGTGTAGTGGGAGCGGAGTGACGCAAACGCCTGCCTGCCGCTCTCGTCTCACTTTGCTATCGATAGCGCTTATAGTCATACGCTTCCAATTACCCATATTTATTTTACGCACTTCTACTACCAACAAACTCTGTCTATGGACTGGCTGGTACAGTATGTCGAAAATCACAACACGTCCCTCGCAACACATTCTTCGCACACATTCCTCGCACACATCCCTCGCTTGTTTTGTATGCGCAAAGATCTGGCTCCGCTGAGCCGTTTCCACCAGAGTCGTGCTGACCGAGGAGAGGTAAATGAAGCGATTCTTTTGGTTCTTTACAAATCTAAGCGGTGTAACGCTGCCGACGAAGTCGAATAGTATTGTACTATTTAGATAGTAGCTTAGGTATAGAGTGAATGAATCTCGTACACACATTTGTTTGGATCAGCTCCAAGCAAATGTCAGAGAAAGTAACGACGAGTACCTACCACTAATCTCTACTATAAGTCATCATCCTGGGGTCCGCTTACTAGTCAACCGGATTTGGCTGAATATTAACTTTTCCACAGAGCGACTGCCTATCTGACCTTCGCAACCCGAAAAGATAGCGATATTCCATGGTTAGGCGTGTCAATTTAAATAGAAAGTACTGACGTCCTATAACGACTGTCAAAGATCTTCATAACCGGGACTGACGGCTTATCGTGCTCTGCGAGGCACGGGACAAACGATAATTAACACTCACCCTGACCTCTACTACTAACACTGACTTCTAAAATAAGTATTTACTATAATGCGGGTCAGTGTGTAAGACAGACGACTTTAAACAGGTCTGTCACAAAACTTATACATACCTACGTCGATTAATACTGGTGACTAATACCTGTAGTGTAGAGTATGCTCCTATATCTAAGAACTGTTCTAACAACTTTAAGATTACTGTATTCTACTTTCACAATATGTAAATACATTTTCCAAGATGCAGAACGTAAATAAGTTTTAGCTGACTTCACAATGCAACGTAATAAAACTACGTGTTTCCGCGTTAGGTGCTAGCTATATCGCCTCTTTAAAAGAAAAGCCGAAACAACCTTTGAGTTATTGCTTTTTTTGCACCTTTTCATTATCTTTCGCCTGTTAACTCCTTACTATATGGTTACACTCTGCTATCCAAAACCATTTCGTAACCAAAATTGATTACGTTTTGTTGCACAATAGAAGCACTTAGGTGTTTGCGAATTCGTGGAAATCGTTTACATTATCTGCAGAATTTCACTATTGGTACAAAATACACTATGCACATGCGAAATTGCAATATTATCCAATTATGGTCTTCAAAACCATTTAAATTATTATCCAATTATGGTTTCAAAAACCTTACACGAAATTTAATTACACCAAACTTTTCTAACAACTTTAGAGTCATTTTCTAAAGAGAATTATTCTTATAATTAATTGGAAGGAAACGATCACACGTAACCTTTGTTTACGACGATGCTTCATTACAAAAGTTTCAACGTTCAAAGCATGTTGGTGTTGTATTTCAACATTAAAAGGCATCGGCGTGCACTTAGTCATTCACCCGTCTGTAGCTAGGACCTAGGTATGAATAAGTTGCCCTAACCGAAGGGTTCCCTCTCCCCCAGACAGACTGTCTGGCTCGCTATGTACCGGCGGCACAGGACTTTTACTCTTATCGTTTTGAGCATACATCATACATTTCGACGTAGGCGGAAGGTAGTGCATTCCCCGACCTCTAAGTGATCAGCGAATCATATCAATCTGTTTTCAATTTTGTTGTATTGGAGGCGGTTGAAGATGCTGTTCCTTTTTAGTGCGTTTACAGACATAACCGTGTCCTGCTCAGATTGATATCGCGACTAAATTAAATACCAGTTCGATGTCCGAATTGGTTAAAATCTCGACAGATGGCTTTAGTAGAAAAATTAAAAGTCGGTGTTAAGATTCTCCGGGAGCTAACAAAACCCCACAGGCGCACAGGTATGTCATGAAAACATCACATCATTAACCATCAAACATTTCACATTAGTCCATCCAAAAGTAAGCTTTAATTGGAATGCTTTGAAGTTTATCTATTTTTGAAAGCCTATTGTATGGGCTAATAATCCTTATTAGATGTGGGGAAAACAGTTACTTTTCGATCACTGTGACTGTCGTTCCAGTTACAGAAAAGTCACGGCGAAATATCACCGTGACTTTGTCACGCCAGTCACCTGTCACTCATTAGCGCGATGTAGGTTCCTTCTATCAATACTATACGTCTTGTTATTGACGTAATACTGTGATAATTTTCGTCTAAAAACTTTTTAGTAAAAAGAAGCAAAGCTGCATGAACGAATTTAATTTATTACGTAAAATTTACTTTTCTTTTTACTTGTTTTAATTGTGTTTACTTAATAAAATACTAGTATTTATTTAAGCCACTAAATTAACCAATTTTATGGAAAATATTAATGTACTTTCAATTAGGTATACAAGGTGCTGTCATTTGAAATTTGGATAGGTAACGATAATAATTGACGTTATCTTACGTAGGTATTTACATATTCATATAAACAGTAAAATATGGAAAGTAAAATCAAAGTTGCTATAATTGAATAAATAAAATTTCATTTCCAATTTTACAACTACTTACAAAAGTGACATCTATACCTAGTTCCTAACAACCCGTTCGCGCTCGGTAGCCCGGCCGAACGTAGGACACGTTCGGCCGGGCTCGGTTCGGCGGTCTTCGGCTCGTTCCGTCGTGACTCGTGAATGTCGTGACAGCCGTGACTGGTATGACGGACGTTCCGTTCTGGCTTTTAGTACACATGAAATAAGAGTTATTGTTGTTCTGAGTGAATAGTGGAGCGAAGGAACGACGAAGTATTTTGTAACGTCGTTCCTTCTTGGCAAGTCACTGTGATACTTTCAGGCGGCAGATAATCGTGATTTATTCATCGTGACGTTATTTATCAACCACCTCTAATCCTTATTACGGCCAATGGCCTCCATAGCAAATAAATGCTAGTCAGCCATTTCTTTGCTGTGGCTGCTTATGTCCACTTAGTCAAAAGTAGTGGTGAGATGTTTGATCGCAATATTAAGATAGTGACACCGGACACACAGTTATTGGCGTAGAGCTAAGCGCGCTAGTAAGCGTAACGCCAAGGCAGTTGATAATTATTGTAATACTATTATCTCACTATCAATAAAAATGTATCGCATAACAACTTGACAGCGAGCGCAGTTCCCAGACTCGAAACAACAATAAGTGGATCACGGGTTTATACCAAGTTAGAATCGCATCCACAAGCAGCGTAATAGTGCTATACAGAGTAGGTCTGTACATCTTATAGACAAAGTGCTAAACAGCGAGCTTAAACTGCTACGCTATCGCTCCAGTAGACTGCAAAAGGAATTCAATTAATGCAAAGGTTGACGTTTGTAAGACGGCAGTATGAGGAAACGGGCATAACATAACTAGCAACGGATATTGTAAGCAACGATATAACTGTCTTTACAAGAGATTACAAGATATGGTACCAAAAACAGTAAATACTTGTCATAAATACTATTAAACGTCCAAAAAATTACAAATTAATCGCAGGGATAGTACCAGCTATCAATTTTAGTGCTTAGTAGGTAAGAGTTCGATACGATCGGTATTCTGCGCACTGATTGGGTCGCTTCGAGTTCTGAAACTATCTGATCTTGAAGCGGGGCAATCAATAACGAAATCTGGCTGAGCTTGCAGCAAGCGAACTAAGCCTCTGACAACCGCAGATCCCAAAATACTATCAAACACCGTGGCTTGTCCTATAGCCGTGCTTTCCAACGAACGATCGTGATGGCACGTTATGCACGCACTAATCACAAACGGGCTAGCAAGCCCTACTAGAGTGTAGTCAAGTGGCGGCTACGTGGACCAACCAGCGAGGTAATCGGATGGCGTGAAACGGTTGCATGCAGCAGCTTAAGATCGATCTGTGTGGAAACCCTGGGAGAGGGTATTACGTGAGCTGGATAAATGGAAGAGTGATTAAGGCTTGAGCGACAAAACTGAACTTGACTTACGCAAACATGATCAAGTACTTATTTGTTAATCAATTACTTTACCAGCGTGATGTCGATGTATCGCACAACTATGCATTCGAACTATGGTGAATCGCAGTATAGTTCTATCGCACAAGCGTTAATTGCACTTCCATTTGTCGAGCTTACGTCGTACACTACTTCTGGGAGGGCTTTGCTCAGCAGTGAACTTCTCTAGGCTGAGATAATGATGAATCGTACAGTTCTGAACTGTGTTGAAGACATTGATACCTGGGTATCGGGCAACCAGGCGGAAAACAAGACGGAAATGTGTACTATATAATAATTTACTTAAACTCCTTTTATTTGATTCATAGAGAAGTTATTAGGAGTTACTGGCGCCTGTTAAAATTAGATAATCCGTGTTGGCCTTCGCAAAGCAAATTTAAGGACCTAAAAGGCTGACCCCACATGAGGCGTGCGAGACCCTCGGGCGTGCGCGCTGACTGAGCGGCCCGTTTTGCCGGCGTGTGACGTGTGCGCAGCGAGCGCGCGGCGCACGCGGCGTTTGCGTCGCTTTCTTACCCCTCCGCCCGCTACTTGAAGGGGGCTAAACGTCAAGGCGAACGCCGCGTGCGCGCAGCGCGCTCGCTGCACACACGTCACACGCACAGATCACTACTAAATAGTCACACGCCGGCAAACCGCGACGCTATCGCGACGCGCGCGCGGCGCGCACGCCCGAGGATCGCGCACGCCTAATTTGGGGTCAGCCTGAGAAAACATTGTTATTTTGAAACCACACTTCAACTATTATTGGCGCTAACAGTTGGAAATAATGTTTAGAGGGAGCGATAGCCTAGTAGAGATGCCAACAGACCGCGTGGTTTCGGAACCAAATCCCGCGGCACGCACCAATTACTTTTCGGAGTTATATGCGTATTTGAATTTCAATTGTTGACGACCGGTTGGCGTCGTGGGAGTGTAAGCGACTGCTACGCCGAAGGTCGCGGGTTCGATTCCCGCTCAAGTCAAACATTTGTGTGCGTGAACATGGATGTTTGTCTTGGTCTGGGTGTTTCTATATATAATATGTATGTCATCATCATCATCATCAGCCTTTAATAGTCCACTGCTGGACTAGGCCTCTCCTTTGAAAGGAGGAATTGGCCTACTATACCACGCTGGCCAAACGGGTTGGTATAGGGTTTGTATCAAGTTTTCCTTCTCTTACAGTGCTGTTCTCTGCATAGTATGCTCCCTCTGTCGGCTCTTACGACACCCATGGGATGATATGGGGTGGTGACATTCCGTATTCTTAATCCGTCACCACACGGACAAATATGTATGTATTTACAAAAAAAAAAAGTATATATGTATATTTATCCATTATCTAGTACCCATAATACAAGCTTCTGCTTAGTTTGGGACTAGATGGTGTTGTGTGAATGTGGTAGAATATTATTATATTATAATTGTTAATTATCGCTTGCCCCGTGCCTCAGACAACTTTTACGGTTGTTGTAAGGAGTTAGTACACTTAAAATAATACTAACACTGGTCGAAGACGAATATCGCCTAGCCCTTTGGACTGCGGAGGTCAGACGGTAGACGTTCTGTGGCAAATCCGATAATGGGTCTCATCTGGTACTAAGGGACATCAGATTACTAAGGGACTCATCTTGGATACTATTGGGATAACGCTCGGGCGGTGATGACAACGTATGAAAAAAAAATTACTTAGTTGTCTAACTACTAATTTTGTGTTACATTCTAGCGAGTGTGCCACGATTTACCAACAATCGATTCGCCAATGAACCATTGATCAACTTAATCTTTAAACAATGAACTTATGATCAAACGAACTTTTCAACCATGAACGTTTCGCCAACACAACTTTACACCACTGAATGTTTAACCAACAGAATGTTTCGACCAATAACTTTTCAACCACATAACGTTTGGCCCATGAACTGTTCCCCAACATAACGGTACATCACTGAATGTTTGACCAACGGAATCCTTCGACTATAACTTTACCCACGAACTGCATGTAAAAATTATACTTAGCTATTTATTTATATAAAACTTAAACAAAAGCATCATAGTAAACTCGTGAAAGTTTAGGTAGTGGTGGGCTGTCGCGACTAGACAATAAAACCCTACTGTGTATCGGCCTTGGTGGGTGGAAGGAGACATATTTGATTACATTTTGTAAAAGTGGTCGCTACTAATCGCTAGGGCGCTTTTGGAGAATATCATCATCGTCTTAGCTTTATCCCGTTTGCATCCAAGACTTACGCGCCTTAGAGCCCCAGGTCCGCTTACTGGTACTTTAACCCGATATGACAGAATATCAACTTTTCCACAGAGTGACTGCCGTCTGACTGTCGCAACCCAAAGATTGTTTAGACAAGTATCAGTTTATTTGAGGGTCCTGACTCCCCGTCCCTGACAGGTTAACGTGGTCTCCGAGGCATGGGGCAAGCGATAATTAACAATTTAATACGCAATTAACTTCGAAAAGTCAGTGGTGCGCGCCGAGGATTCGAAGCCGATACCCTCTGCATGGCAATTCGTTGTGTGTATCTCTACTATGCTGTCGCTGCCTCGCTTTTGGAGAATATATGGAATTTTCACATCGACCAATGACTCGAATGAGATCTTGTAATTTCCGACTAACCCTCTTGGTGTAAGTACTAGGTACTACCACTTTGTATCGCGTGAGTTCAGCTATTTTAAAGAAGCGACATTTGTGAAGATCCTATTAGCCTTATCTATGTTGAAGAAATTCTTTGGTTGAAATAAAAAATGATTTCTTTTTATTTGCACGGATGGCGTAGTGATATTAAGCGGTTAAGTAGTATTATATAGATATCAATGGGTTACACTGCGTCTAGTGTTGCGAGACGGATCGATGGCCTCAATAGTGTTACCACAAATTGTTGTTTAGAGTCTGGCACACAGAGTACATTGGTATATTAAACTTCTTGTCAATAATAAAACTAGAAATCAGCATAAAAATGACTACACAAAATGATTTAAAATTTGTAAAATACTGCCAATTTCTCTAAAACATAAATACTTATTGGCTGTAAACAACTATGACAGTCTTGAGCATGACTTGGAACATGTTACAAATAATCATAAGACACGATCGATGGCCTCTGGCAAATATATTGTACCAAGAATGTTTAATTATTATGGTAATAGAAATTTAAAAAAACGTTTGCCATATCTGCTAAATAATCGCCCAGAGGAAATAAGGAACGGAAATAATAAAACTATATTTAAAAGGAGACTTAAGCAATATTACTTAGATAAGTGCTAGCGTTTACTGTACGGAGACTGGATCCCATAGTCAAACCGATGACACGGTTTTCTGGGACACTGCACACATTCCTGTATGAACGTGTGAATGATAAATAAATAAGGCATATAGATTCAAAAGCAGCTAAGTGACTTCATATCGAAATAGCAGGAAATGAAAAAAACGTTTTAGTAGGTATTTTTACATTTGTAATGACTTTGGATGTAGGGCTTGTGATGTATAATAATAATAGGTTTTGGTTGTCTTTTTCTATGGTTGCTATCTAATAAGCTTAAAAATATAAAAAAATCGTATCAATTAGTTGTTTTTTAATATGATAAAGGGCACTTAGCTGTATTTGATCCTAAATTCAATTTTTGAATGTAATTTTAAGGGCCTTAGCCAGGTTTGTTTCTTGCTATAAATTTATGAAGAGATGATACTAAAAGAACACTAGATGGCTCCATACTTAGTTCGTTTTTTGAAAATGTGGCACTTAGCTGCTTTTGATTCTATATGCCTCAAATAAAACAAATAATAAAATATACGGGCAGTCTGATTGTTCAGTGTCCGCTGCTTGAAAGTTGGTAGCTTCCCTTGATACACGATTGGTTCATTCGGTGATTATTATACTTAAAAGTAATGTGTAAGGGTGTGTGTGTAATGCAACGCACGAACACGCAAGCAGGCACGAACACATTGTTGTATTTTGATGATTTTACCGAAATGAGAACAATAGCGATAATAGTTGATAGTACAAAATGCTCTAAGCTGCGCTCCGCCATATATGCGCCGGCTTTAAAACTCTTGAGGTGATAAGCATGATTAATCAGAGGATTCGCGTTATAAGTACTCTTCCTGTATGTACCGTAAAACGGGGTGAATAGATAGGTCTTTAAACTTTGTTAACGATTTTCGTAATGTTGCAGAATTGATACTCATTTTTCTAAGCATATATTTATTGAGTCTTAGGCCAGACTATTGAAATATATTTGTTTTTGTTCGGATATGTTTGTCGTTATTAAAAAAATCAACAAAATATACCTGATTTCTGTTTACCTCCCATCAGGGGACAATGACACACCTGAGGGGTGATTAGATAAATTTCGTAGGGTTGGCTCATTGTAATTTCCCTGAATATTTTCAAGATAAAGGCGAGCAAACTCGAGGTTTCTTATAAAAACATATACCTATAGTTTTTTCTATACAAATTATATAATCAATAATAAAAATCAATTAAAAATAAACAAATTTAGAGTGTATCTCGAAAAGAAAACAAAAAAAAAGCCACTTGACTTTAAAATGTAATATCCATTGTATAAAATCAATAATGAATTATAATCAAATTTAATCAAAAACAATAATTATTAATAATATCTACCTATCTCAACACATATTGGTTCTCAACGAACATGAACTTCAAAATCGAAAAAAAATCTGAATTGATTTGTTATATTATTCTGCAAAAGAGGCTAATGAACACTTTGTAGTCGTTTAAAACTCTTCCAAAGCTTATTTAATTGTATAATTATCATAGTTGCGATACTGCTTACCCCGTGGATCAGGATTATAGTTTCGAGGCAATATTGGCGCCTGATGAAATAAAATATAATTAAGAAAATTGAAAACGCTATAAGTACCTAACTAAAAGTGAAATTTGAAAATAGATGACCACTATCAACGGTGCTTCTCAAAGCTTTAAACTTTGTGGCAGCCCTGACATAATCATGGCTAATCACCCCTCTTTCGTAACTAATCACCCCTTTCCTGTGTCTATTTACCATATTCGCGTGCCTATTAACCCCTCAGGCGTGTCTATTCACCCCTTTCGTGTATCTATTCACCTCGAAAAATTAAAGAAAACTAGGCTTACGAAATATGAACAATTTTATGTAATAATCCATATCATTATCTCAATAATTACAGCACAGTATATTTATAACTGCATTGAACGTAGCTTGAAGATAATTTTAAACTATTATGACCGAAATTCACCGAAACACGGAGGTTCAAAGTCACACGCACGTAACCTAACGACTTGTTTTGTTGTCAACTTTGACGATAAGTTTTGACGTATTTCTACCATGTTGCCACAAATAAAATTTTAAGAAAAATATTGCCAAAAAATTACTAAAGTTGCGGGTTTTGTACTGGGGTTACCGAGTTTGCCATAAAAAGCGTTTGAAAATAATCCAAGATTTTTCTCTATTCCCCCCGCGAGTTCTATTCACCCCGTTTTACGGTACCAATGTACTGTGATATAAGCATAGCATTTGACTGCACGGTTGGCGTAGTGGTTTAAGCGGCCGCCTCACCGCTTGACACTGCGCCGAGTGTTTTGGGACTTGTGGGTTCGATCCCCACACGAGAAAACACTTTGTGTGATTCACAAATTGTTGTTTCGAGCCTGGGTGTTCGTTAGTTGTGTTTGTAAAGTCCACCGCGACACAGGATTTAGTCCTACGGCGGGCGTTGTCTTTCTAAAAAATAAAAATAGCCAAAGTAATCAAATCGCCATTTGTTTTTACATATCCGATCTTTCACGGAGCTTACTAGTCAATACAATTCGCAGTGATACTTTAGTTCGCCCAGCATCAGTTTTTGCTTCATAGGACAGTGTTATTTTCATTTAGCATTTGCAGATGTATAAGTACTTAGCAACATATGTCTAACTAAACTCTACCGACACAGAGTATATGTATTTCGCCAGCTGTTTTAAGTACCAAACTGTAGTTTGTATCAAATAACGCCAGCAAAACTTGCCCGATCGGAAATCGAACCGAGTAAAGCACACAGTACATAATACGTTCGCTAGCAGATTATGCAGTGCAAATTTGGGGATAATCACTTTAGCAATGGCTCGCCAGCAGCTTATACCAAGGAAATAAAGGAACAAAGCAAAAGGGAAACGACACAGAAAAATAAAATCACACAATGATATATTACTTTTTTATTAGTTTGTCAAATTAACTACGCATACAAAAGGAGGTACATTGCTTTGTGTTCAATCCTTGCATTGGATATAATCTCAACTTCATAATCTATAAATAACAGTATTTATATATAGGTCTAACTAGTGCTGTAGCGCAGGCTCTGTGACACGGGACACGACAAATCGAGGCCTGCTATTGGACGAGAGAACTCTTATCTCACTATCTCGAGCCGTCTTGTCGCGCTGTTACTCTCGCCTGCACACAGCACTGCAGTTACTAAACTATTCGGATTCAAGGCAACTGCTATTGCTATAAAATATATTTTATTTCAACTTACTACTGAAGAACCGTAGTGGCACTTTTATTAACTATTTTTTTTATCTTTTTACATTTGTAAAGTGAGTGACTATTACAGAATTTATTTCTTAGATTAGTTGCAGTTTGGTAACGCTGCAAGTTTACTTACCCATACAGGCTTTTTATGCAAAAAATGCCACGCAATATAACCGTTAAGTTACAAAAACAAGTTGTTCTATTTTTAAACTTGCAGCGTGTATAAAACCTGTCGGAGTTCAATAGACTGTAGATAGATTGCAAGTGCATTTATACAATAAAAAAATAAAGCTTAAAAATAGCGAACACAGCTCATAATATACATGATTGTCCTACAAAAGTTGTTCTAATAAAATATCTTGGAGTAGCCAAGTGTACAAGTGTAAATTCAAGTAAAGTAAGAAAATATTAGACCATCATCATCTTATTAAAAACCATTGTCTCGATAAGCTCTGGTTGTAGGCCTCCGATGCAAAAGGGGGACTGAGCATACTCAACAACATTTTGCATCGATATAAAATAATTTCGTACATTTTTAATAGACAGTGCATTTCTCATTTTATTTCGAATGCACAGCAAGATTTCATAGCATTTAAACAACATAGTATACTCTTAAATAATCCAGTACTTAAAATATTTAAAAAATGCTGGAACGTTTACATTTACCGATAAGTGTATAAATGACGATATAGTGTCTCTGCAAAATGTATGTCAAGTATAAACTGAGCCCCCTCTAGTCTGCAATGATCAAATCCAAAAGCTACAAAGAAACCAGTGTGAGGAAACACAAATATGATTCCTACATAAAATGCAGACTTTAAAACTATTGTTAAGAGACCATGATGAGCACGCTAAACAGTTTTGGCCATATTTATAAATCGGACCACATTTCAAAGAAAAGGTACAGGTAAAGTTGATGAAATGATTCTTTATCAAATTACATTATTTTATCCTGTACTAGTAAAATTATACTTTTAAAACGTATAAGTAATAAAAATGTTATATGATGTGAAGTTGGTTGGGAGTGACAGAAACTTACATGCTGAAGTTGCTTCCGAATGGTATGTTAAGAATCATCTGCGACATTCATATTCTGTCTTTTAAGGTAAACAATTCGAACTAAAACATGATTGGTAACAAGTGTCAAAGTTGAATGTAAACCACAATTAAGTAGTAAAATACTTGTGAAAGTTAAATAAAAATTATATACCATTATTATGATATATGGTGGTGTATATATTATATACGGTGACGAAAATATAAAGATCACAATACTTAGTCTATCGGCACTTAGCTCACCGAACTTTAGCGCTTGTTACATTTATAGTCCAGCCGGACGAAATAGCAAGTAGACGAAATTATATAAAAACGAACGACGCACCAAACAATACTAATAGCTTGCTTATAAATATTATTATGATATGAATTATCCACAAAATACACGCGTTCATTCAGACGCGCAGACATATATCATGAACAGCAGAAAATACATCTGAGGGCACGGCAGTGCCCCCACCAAGTCGAGCAAAAAAGCGGCACGGCCGTACCATCCTTTTCTAGAAGCAATTCAGGCCATTTTCGACGATAGAACATTACTTTTTAAAATGCATACCTATAGTTTCTGACCATAAAGAATACCCGTTGCAATATTGCATTGCAGTTGCATATTACTGCGTTTTAAGTTACAGAATTATTCATTGAACCTTTGTTGCCTATTTCCGACAACGCGGCTGAATAAACGAGTGCGACGCTTTTTCCATAATATTTTAGCGAAGCTTACCGACAACTACAGTCAGTCCAATATACAACCAACGGCCGACGACATACCGAGACGACTTGGTACTATCTATTTTACATTAATTTTAAAAACTTTCAGGAAGACTAATTCACTAACATGTAAAAAAAATATGTTTGATTTCTTAACACGAATAAAGGCCTGGCTTTATTATTGCGTCGAATAAACACAACTAAAGTATATTAATAAAAAATAAATAACCATTATTACAAAAGTTAACTTATATAAAATAACATCTAAACTAAAATAAAATTGTGATTTTAGATGAACTTGTAAAAATAAGGGATCGTTACAAGATAATAAAAAGTTCGACGTATTTCAAACAAGCCGACGCTCTCGCTACATAATGATACACTTAAAGTATAAATACTATTTGTATATAAAAATAGATATAATTATATATGATATTAAAATGTACACTCGCGTCTATGCTAACATTTACAAACATATATTATTGCTTTGGGTAAGCTGTGTAAGGCCTATTTGACAATACAATGAAACTCAGACGTACAAGACAGACATCTATAGATACGTAATAGGTCAACTAAATGGGACGATTGGTTTGACATCAAGAAACGTCGATTACTAACAAATTAGAATTGAATATCCAAATTACTTATAAACAAAATGCCCAACACACAGCATTTGAATTAAGGCCTCCGGATGAAATACAACTGTCCAAATTTTACTCAATAGCTTTCACTGCACAAAAGCACTAAAACGGGTACAATTGCAAATAACTGACATCTGAAACGTCTGCGCCTCATTGTAAATTGAGATTGTTGATCACAGAACATGATGTTACGGATGGTATTTTTATATACATTGCTGGGAATTAAAACCAGCTACAAAATGTTTTAATATGGCAGGTTTCCTTCTCAGTTATAAGCCAGTCTTAGTCGAGAGGACATATGCTACATTGAGCAACGGTGACGGTGACTTAGCGAACACTTCTTATATAACATCTCGCCTTCAAATGTATCATCAACCACGAACTCATTTAATATTAGCTGTTGTTAAAATGTTTGCGAGGTGAAGCAAGGGAGATGCGTAAATTACACCAGTGTTCAATCCTATAAATGAAACCGAGGCAAAAATGCTTTCAAATCTGTGTGCTCTTGATTAACTTCCTTGGTAGATCAAGGCTTATCAAGTGGTGGTGAAAGTAGGTCAAGGTATTATATAAAGAGACTAAGTCACCGGTCATTAATTCTAAACGTAGCGTTTGCCCTTTGACCAAAATCTGTTATGCAATATTTTTATCATATAATCTCTTCTGTTAGATGAATGTCATATTAATCATACGTTATTTTTTTAACTATTACATAATATTTATAAACGTGAAATACGTACATACAAATACGTGAATTTCGTATACGTATACGTGCACGTTAAACACGGATTCATAACAAAATTAACTCTTATCGATTAATGAATGGACCTATAACTATTAAATTGTGTGTAAATTGGTGTTACATATGTATTTAAACTAGTATTGCTTTCTGTTACTGAAGTGTCAAGTTTAAGGCATCTCTAGGAATCTCTTCTACAATATAATCTTACTAATTCTTCATCTTCAACTGACATAAACATTCTTCGACTATAATATAAACAATATTTCACTAATTTCGTTGTAATTGTGAAGACGGCACTTAGGATAGAAAATATGGTAAATATATCAAGCGGTATATATTTTCTTAGTGGTAATCGAATTTATATTTTACTTTTCAGTTCCGTCGCGTTCCGGTGTGCGCTTTTCATGATACGTCATCAAGCTATTACCTCACAATACAGTAACGCTATACCACTGAATACAGATTTACATAGAAGCGCATTTCTTAAGGATTTCGTGTGCCGATTCCAAGTGGCGACTGTCGCCAGTGTAGTTCGTAATTGGCGCCGTTGGCAGTGCTGGCGTCGTTCTCCGTCTCTCTTGCTCTAGTAGTTAAAATTCACAGGAGGAACGTTCGTCTCTCTTGCGCTCGTAGAGACAGCTGTCACAGCGCGACTGACACGCCGCCAAGCGGCAATTTGGGTCACAGAAAGTTTGTCTACAGAGCGCCCATAAGAAATGCGCTTCTATGTAAATATCTGAGCTCTTTGGCTATACTTGCTTTTTGATAGATTTAAAAACGGTAGTTACTTTGTAGTTTGCTAAAGATTATCAATTCCATTTTAATATTAATGACTATTATTTCATTATACTACCTATTTAGTGACCACTATTACATATCTGCTATAAACTTACATACTGCTATATTTTACTGTCTATATAACGTATGATAAATATAACATTAACTTTAGTACATATATATTTAAATAGTATTATCCCGCTCTGTTTATTTCTACAAGCTTGCTCAAGCCACCTGGAGACAAAATGATAAGCGACCTTTTTACTCTGTTTAGCGACTAGTTATGTTCTTAAATAGTTCCGCAACGATTTTGTTTAGCAATGTAGTGCTATGCAGATATAGATGAGGTAGATTGTGGGTGTATCGTACCGAAAATGACTGCGTATCGCTCATATAGACAGGATACGATTTCTAGATTAGACAGTGAGTGTGGGCTAGTCAATGCTAGAGGAAATTGTTTTGGAAATTTGGAAATATAACACATATTCGAATCAGAATAGTCAATAGAAGAAAAGAAAAAAATAAAAATTGTAAGTGAGATAAATGAGTTTTGTGCGGAAAAAATCCCTTACATCGTTCTGGTAACATTGAAAGGTGTCATTGCTTTTTATGTATTTTAAATAGAAAATAGCTTGACGCCGCTGGTTTCCAATCTCTGCCATTTATTGGATTCCACAATGTTGGCAATAGGAAGCACTGCTCTACTTTTTTGTACCCTAAGTTGGCTAGTATAGATTAGTACCAAACATAACTGGGTGCGATACTCTCAGATAGTCGTTAAATATGTGTTGTGTGAAGCGCTAGGCGGTTAGAGGTATCGCCTAGCCAGAATAAAAAATAATGTTCGCTTTCACTTTGTCCCAAGCTGGCCGGAGTTTAAACTATTTCAATAAAAATCTTACACATAACAATATAAAGCGATTGACGTGTAACTGCACTGAACATTACGAATGACAGACGGACACGGTAGATAGCAATAATATTATAACATAGACATTCAGAATCAAAACTCGTCATTAAATTTATAATATTACGTCACTGGGAACAATACTGCCCGTTTCTTTACATTTTCTATTGATAATAAGTATTTGATTCTAAACGCCGGCCTGATTGACATGTGCGCGAGGACTATGTTTTGACAGCTGTCAGATCTGACAGCTTTGACAGCGCGTGTCACTTTGACAGCCAAGCGAGCTAGCGTGTCAACATTTAACGCGAACATCCCATTTATAAACGCATGTTACTAACAACCAGACTAAGAAATATTTTATAGGTATATAACAATATATTTGTAAAGTCTACCTACTGAGAAATAATGGTTTGGTCGCACAACCAAATATTCAAATTCCATACACTACGCTCAATTTGTTGGTAGACTATGTTCTATATCAACTATATAATGCTATTTCAAGGATCACAGATGCGATGCTATTGTGCAAATCCGTAGGGCTTAGCTTGTCTCAATATAACCCTTGATGCTATTACACCCCATTCGCTCAACTACAAGCTGGGACGTATCTTTGAAATTGGGCAGTGTTTCATTTTAACCAGTCATGCTATCGACATACCAGTTTATAGTACTGAATTTTAATTTAGTTTTAAAGAATTCCTATAATCTAATATGAAGATTATAGGCGCTAAACAAGCCGACACATCAATATAAATGATAATATTTTAATTTCTTTGCTTCGATTTCTATTTTTCATAATTTTATCCTTGTTCGTATAAAAACCTACAGAATGAACTTTATCCATTTTGCTTTCGGTATAGCGCAGAATGCATTATGAACCAACATAAAATAGTTGATATAGACAATTTTACAATAAATATCAAACAGCGTTTATAAATGCATTAACTACACCTAAAGGTAAGAACTATACAATAAAAAAATATCTCCATGTAACTCATTTGGCATATCTAGCACACATCGAAACCCATATGTGGGTGTTAGCTCTGAGGCCGAGCGACCAACGACGAGCGACCAACGACGAGCGACCAACTACGATCGACCAAAGACAACGACCACCGACTCACAAGGTACCAGACCTCAAGATAACAAACATCGATTAAAAATAAAGCTTTTACATGTGTCAGTTTATATCCAAGCTAGAAACTGTGCAAGTGGAACCATTATATATTTATTATTCCTAATCCTAGGGATCATTTCGCTCATTTTTTTTCGCTACCGCATTTTTTTCTCTTTAGTCTACCTTCCCCAAAAATATTTCAACTAATACCGATAAAATGATAATAAAAATAATACTTACTTTTATTTGAATAAATTACATATCAAAATATAATTTCACGTACACAGTTTCTACCTTTAAAAATTATATGTAGCGTCAGCAAATAAACTGTTTTTACTGACCGTACACGTGAAAGTTAAGTTAATGCGTATTGAAACTAAATAAACATGATTAATGTCTAAAAAATAGCAGCGATATCCAGTCAAGTAGATTTTTGTTCTAATTAAAATTAAATATTAACTAAATTTTACTGTGGTTTTGTGGCATCGCTTGTCATCGATACCATTTTATTTCGTACGTACTGTATATATACACGAGCATACATATAGGTATACGTGATATCTAGACAAAGCGATCGCCACCAGAAACATATTTCTAAAACCTAACATGAAGCTTCAAACGTGCGTATGACCAATATACATCATAATGTCATATACTTTATCAAAAGGCAAAATTATCTGTATATTCGCGAGCACAAAGCATACAAATACAGAAGGACAGCTCAGCACAGAATCAGTAGCTCCTAATAAAAATTGCATGACGGCTTGAGTTGATTTGATGAGATGATACCAATGCTGTCTAGTGAATGCATTTCCGAATACGCGATGATAAAATTCTATAAAGTCCGAAATCAATATGCAATGTAAGATTTCTCTATGAGTTATCTTCGTGCTTTTGCTGTTGAGTCGTATACACACGAATGAAGCTTCATGTTCGGCACGTGCTATATAACTATGACGCGGGTGTGATACCGGGCTGATTCCAACACTCCAACATTGTTTAGTCGCCGACACTACCGCCTGCACTTCGCCTCCTAGAAATAAAAAAAATGACATTACACTTCTTATATCTGCCTTGTTTTCATATTACTTGGGGTTGGCGCTGAATGTGTTGAATAGGCTTGTGTCCTAAAATGTACCTAATTAGCGATTGATTCGTTCCTTTATTAGATGTTAAACTGAAATACATGATTTTTTCTTCAAAAATCGATCAGTAACATTGCTAATTACGACTTTTTAAAAACCTTTTTGAATTTGACACGAAAACGCTGTAAAGTGTAAACCATCATGGCGGTTGAGTGATATCACAAAGTGCAAAACAAAACGAACCGTGAATGAAGTCTGGTCTGATGTATCCACTTTTATTTTGTTATATTCGATTTGACAGGTAGAAAGTTTGACGTTTTAGTTGTATTTACTACTAAAACGTCAAAAACATGAATGGCGGACGTACTGTTTGACGTAATGCTCTCTGATTGGTGTTCACTCTCACAAGAATAAATCCATTATTTTTAGTTTTAGAATCCCAAAAATAACATTAATCTTACCTTTTTATAATAAATAACAAACTTTATTGACATCTTAAAATCATAATGAATCTAAAGATACTACAATCAAACCGATATTATTATGATATTCTTAGTGGACTCAAGCCTATTGAATGAATTCTCTTCAGGCTTCATCCGAACATTCACTCCCCTTTCATTCATATCATCCTTCACACAATCTATCCATCTCAAATAGAAATATTAAAGGTGAGAGTGAATAATAATTGTTGAAGCAAACAAATTTATTTTAGAGTCTAGATTTAACCACTCCGCCGTTATTGCCGGGTGAAATTGTAACAAAAAACCTCCGTACATCACTACAACCATCCATCCTCTGAAACCTTCGAAGAACAGTTAGTTTAGGTGTTAGTATATGTCATTAATACCTAAAGTCTAACCTCCCAAAAGATGGATCTCTTTGCATTTTTAGTGAACAGCGCCATCTTTTGCCTCACTTAAGTTCATATTCTATTACGGCTTTTTACCTTTCAGTGTAGGTGAATAAAATAAATATAAATCAATATAGTGATGCAACTAACCTGTCGGCTGCCATGAGGGCTTGGTGTGCGTCCCGCTGCGCTGAGACTTGCACTAGCTCTGCCACCGTCGCCGCCTGCTGCTCCGCTGGAACAACGTGCATATACTATAAACATCTAACTTCTTATCAGGACATTCGTCAACATCATTATCGTCCTAGCGTTATAGCGGTTGCTTGCTGCCAAGACTTATACCTCGGAGTCCGGGCTCCACTTACTAGTACTAACCAGTTACGACAGAATATCAGCTTTGTAACTTCTTACTAGAACAATGTTGAACAAAATCACTCAGTGTGGCAGGCCAAATCGGTATTTATATTAGGCAGAGATACAGTACCTACGTTTCGTTACGTTTGTTGCTACTGAAGAAATGAAATTTTCTATTATGTAATGTGAATAAAGACGTTCGATTCAAGTAGTGTATCTTTGAAGGAAATGACCCGATTTCTGCATGTGAGTCTGTAGGAAGTCTGATTGTAATACGACGTCATAAATCGTGTTACAAACAAGATGTTCGCTCTAAATGTAGACGCGAAATAGAAACTCTGTTTTACGAAACAAGTCAGACCGAAAATACAATTTACTTCGCTATATCAGCGCCGACCCTAAGACGGACTCACATCTGGCCGTAAGTAGTGTAAGTACGTCATGTTTGATCCGATGATCTGAAAATGTCCGATGTTACGAAAATGCGTTAGCTCGATACTCAGTGCATATTAAGCCGAATGTGAATTGAGTAGATTATTGTATAGTACGTTGGTTATGTCACAGAATGCAAATGAACTTATAGAAGCAATGTAATGCAACGATGTTACAAGTAAAAAGAAGTAGATACGTTATAAGCGTCCCAAAAGCAGGACGCTAAACATAAGCCAGTTGGCAAGTCTGACATATGTGTGTGTGACGTCGCGAGCCGGCGTCATAGTGAACTGTGACACATTTTGTCAACCGAAACTAAAATAAAATATGGAGTTATCGATGTGTACGTTAGTGTACCATTTTTACGGATTGATTACTACGTGGGTAACGTATCTTCGACTTTTCTAATATCATTGATGTAATATATGAAGTGATGTGTGTTACCGGAGAGTGGTCTAGTGAGCCTGCGCTCGAGGCGCGCGAGGCGTCGTGCCGCGGGCTCGTCGCGGGTCTCCTCGCGCGCGCGCCGTTGAGCCACCAGCCTCGCCCAGCGCGCTTCGAACCACAGCTGCATGGCGTCCCTCTCGTCGACATCGACCCCCGACGCGCCCGCTGTTAGTCGCCACCCACAGCCATGCATGACAGTTAAGACCCGGTCATGACTTACAGCGGCAGCGATTTCGATGTTCTTTGACGCGACATCAACCAGCGCAGAGTAGAGCGTGCCACGTACATCGAAATCGCTGCCGCTGCCGCTCGCCGCTACAGCTAGTGACCGGGCCGTTAGATCGCTTGTACACGCTAATAAAATCGAAATTGTCTGCTTCATATAAGACCGAGTTATCATTTAGACGACAAGCATTATTTCGGATCTAAGCACAAACATTTTTCTACGTTCACGCGTCGTGTCTAGCTAAACTAGATATTTTCTTTTTCAGTACCGATGCATTGTACACCGGTCGTATTAAGAGACGATACCAATACTTGCAGAGGCCCGACTATTTTTCTTAGCGTGTACAAGCGCTCTTAGTAGATGTACACTCAGCAATCAATATGGTCCGCCCTTAGGTGTAAATTTATTTGAATGTTATGAAACAAAGAGATTTAATTTCCTTTGAAACAATATTCTGACAGTTTTAGGCTCAAGCTTGCTGTCAGAGCTGGTAGACCACTTCGTTAGCTGAGTATACACATGTCTGCACGACAGTGTAGCACTGATGTTATAGTATGAATGTTTACACGTTTATGAAGTCATAGGCTAACACACTGCGCAGTATCCGCTTGCGTGCGTGCACGCGCACGTATACCTACGTAATGCGTTATGCTGTGCCTCATAAATGTGCATCTTTAAAAATGAATTACTTTATACGGTACTCTTTTACTGTTATCTTTTCATAAAAAATTATGAGTACAGAATGTAATTTTAGACAAAATAATTGTAAAACAGATTTGAAATTAGAACTGCAAAAGAAAATACCGCTCAAAGTAACTTTAAAACAAATATGTCTTACATGAAAATTAATACTGTTTCATGATCGATCGTCATGTAGGTATATTAAGCAAGTATCATGTTATGTAACTTTATAAAGATTTGATATCCCTCAAGCACATGAATTTCTAAAGCACACATATGTAGTGATATCAAACCTTACTCATAGATTGATCACAGCATAATAATTAATAACAGACAGCATAATGTCAGTGAATATTAATGCAAGCTAGTCTATGACAATGATTGGTATTGTATGTTTTAAATCAGTGGCGGACCCAGAATTCTATTTTGGAGAATAAACTGGGTTTACCTTGAACCTGGTGAAGGTAAGCCTTTCTTCAAAGTTTTTTGATCTTGGAACAGATATAGAATTTAGGGGAGGTTGAGCCGTCCTTTTCTGAATCCGCCCCTGTTGTAGATTGTTATTCGTTAACACATCATTCTATTATGACTGTGTATATGAGTCTACGCAATAGCTTTAAGATAAGCGTTGAGATATCTTTATGAGATGTTGTGTTTATTTGAATAGTTAGTCATGTATTTTCTTTGGAAATTTAATTGGTAATGCGTCTACCCCTTGGTTTCTCACCAACTACCGCACGAAACTCGCAGATGCGCGCCTACTCCTACTAAATTCTGCGGCACAAACGGCTACTTTGTCGCCCAAACTGGGTAAAAAGGACAATAATTGGTGGTCAAACCTGGTACTCTATGATGTGGTCGGTGTTCTACCGGCGGGCAGTAGCTGGCGGGCGGCGGGGGTACCGGCGGCGCCTCTTGGAGCGCGCCCGTCGACTTGTGCGCGCTCGACAGGCGCTGTTGGGGCTCCTGCGAACCACACAACTACGTCACTTGCTGTAGTAAAACTTCGAAGAACATAGTCCCGTTTATTTACAACACTAGACGGATATTCGCGCATTCTATGTTGACTAAGCTGATGTTAGTCACTAGCGGCTGCGCAATGTTTTTTGGTAACTTGTCAAGAGAATGGGGTGAGTTTTGCACTCACCCCTTCTCTTGACAAGTTATAGTATTATAGTGACTGACTTCAGGCCGGCCAACATACAATGTGTGAGGTGTAATATACTAATATTTATGTGACGGATCTAAATCGCGTAATTTGTCTATCATTCCGTGACCACGGCTGTTGCAACTCACACCGAAACGTCAGGGCAAATAAGAAGTCTTTAGCTTTGTTTATTATTAATCACGCAATATACGTCCGTTACATAACTATTGGTTTTGTACAAATCCGGAAAGTTCGAAAATATTTACTACATGTAATAACTACAGATTTACAAATTCGACAGAAGATATACATTTACAGTTTACAGCCCGATTTAGAGTTGAAATTTAGAGTAAATAATACGCTTATAAGTTAGATAGAATTTAAAAGAATTAAGGCTAGTTTCACCACCCCTGAGTACGCATTATTATGCGGATAAATAAAAAGAAATTAAACCTATTTTGTATGTATTGACATGAAAACTATTTTAAACGATACTTATCACAGTAGTGAAACTGGTCAGTTATAAGACCGGTAGACTACTTTCACAAGAAACTTAGAACTTAAGTAAAGATAGATTATGGGAAAAATTAATAAATAAAGGTACACTAAGTATACATCTACAGATTTACAAATAATTGACTCTTCGCATCTCTTTTCTGCGCTGTTGGTTAATACTAGCTTTTTTTCGCCTTTGTACAAACTTAGCATCATATTCTCATACGGTCTTCTGATTCCAAACTAAACAGAGCTTGTACTATCGTAACCAAATAACTGATAAACATACTTATGTTTTATAGATAAATGACAAACAGACACAGAACAAATAATCGTCCTCATCACACAAACATTTGTCCTGAGTGGGAATCGAACCCACTACCGCCGCCAGTCAGGGTTACAAACCACTAGACCGACAGGCTAGTAAATTTTACTTATATTAACTCTTACTTACTTTTTAAACAATGCTACGAAATTTCAGCAACACAGCCAAAATTTCAATTATAGCTTGCTATTTTACACATCAATATAACGCAACAGATAAGGTTCAAACCTGCGACCTATACAGCCGCATGTCTGATACCTCAGCCACTGTGCTATTGTCGCTTATTGGGATATTTTAACCTAATATTTACATACAGCATAGCCATTCATACAAGCGGTACGATTACTGTAGTCTTGTATTAAATCAGTTATATTGTACTGTACCATTTGAACTGAAAATATTTGTCTCTTTACTGCAGATACTTATCAAATACCAATCCAGAAGGAATAGTTTCGAAAAGTATCTAACAAAGTAACTATCTCAAATAATAGGTATTATTTGAGTCTAGTATAAGTACTAGGTATTTTATCGGCGAGTACAACACAACTGATATAATATTAGGTCCATAAGTAATCGTATTCAAGCGCCAGTCATGCACATCCACGAGCTTACATACAAAACTGTATAGCACCTTCGTACTGAAACTAGTAGCACATTGTAACACCGCAATGATAACTCTTTAAAACATTGCTTACTGGTGGGTTAGTACGAGTTGAGCCAGCTTACAACTTATCTCGATTCGAATGGCGTTCAGCACTGATTGGTCTGCTTCAATGTCGGATAGTTTCCGAATTCGAAATGAACCAATCAATTCACAGAGTTCCTATGGAATCGAGGTGTGACGCAATGTTGCTAAACTCGTATTAAGGGTACTAGAATAACAAGGTTCAGGGATCGAGAGCGTCATCGCTTGTTTATTCAGATACAAAGGAGAACTTTATTACATCAAAATTATTTGCTTTTTAAACTAATTAAAATGCTTAGACTAAGTAATTTGTAAATATAAACATGTTTTAACAAACGCTAGCGAAACGCTAACAAACATAAAAAATGCCTTACTTTAAAATTGTACAAGTTAAGAATGGCGTAATTGTATTTTTTTGTCTTTTATTATGTGGAAACATTCATTGCCCAATTAGGAATAAAAACTAGACTTGCTTCGATCACTGAACCATAAACCAATATTTGACTGATGAGACGAGTAGTGTATCATTGTGGTGTTGTGTCGCTACCGTTTCGCGCCAGAGCATAGAGTAAAGAAGCCCACAGACAACAAATTATACACAGACCAGACAGATGATGCACAGAACGAACTTGTGACGCTGGATCAATGGCATATAGTAAAATAAAAATAAATAAATAAAAATACAATGACCCTCTTCTCGAATACTAGTAATATTCTCCCATATTTTGAAATATTTTTATAGGACATACACAAGTAATGATATTCAAATATTATTTCATTCCAGAATAAAGAAAATAAATAAATTTTGAAAACCCGCTTCAACCACATGCAAATGTCATTCCAAGTACATAATTATATACAACGAATGATCCAACGTCTGTCGAGATGTAGAACAATGTCGTGTGAATCCTACCCGGTCGGTGAATACAGCACTTTGTATTTATAATCCGGAATTTTAGAACGTAGATTTTACGACCAATTGACTTAGCAAGTAGCTGGAAATTTAAATATTTCTAGGCAACATGACCATCTTAATTTATAGGAGTATAAACTTTAAAGTCGCCAGAAAAACCCAATTATTTCTAGTTTGGAAGACCATATTATTATAATTATAGACTACATTGTCCGAAGGTATGCGTATTCTGAAACTCGCAACTTGTACGTGCATCGACGTATACGTGCACTTATAGTCAAAGAGTTCGTCTACGTATACCTTCGAACGGGCAATCCTTTCATGACTTTAGATGTGCCGAAAATTATTTATTGAAGAGAATCTGAGCTATAAATTGTTACGCAATAAGGTTCAAAGTGCTATACTCAGTACGACAGCGGGCAGATACACAGGCGGCATACGATGAGTGCACAGAGACGTAACATGCGACTCACACATACAGTACGGTATGCTTACGTGCCACTGCAGGGCCGGCTCCGAGACCCACTGAAATCACAACTGGTGTTAGTCTACTCAGGGTGCCCGACTATAACAATTTTGATCGTTATTGTAAGTCTTCGGTGACGGATCAAGTGCTTTTTTTCGTATGAGATTGAAAGTAAAAGTGACAGTGCTAAAGGCAGATGCTTAAATTTTACTAGAACTACTCAGTTATCGTGTAATTGCATGGGTTGATGATCAAATGATCTACTACTAAGCGCGTAAGTTGAATACACATAATGTGCTGTATGTAATTTGATTACAGTTGGTTTGTGGCCATTGAAACAAAAGGAAAAAATTGCTGCTTGTTGTAATGTATTTTATGCACTCTGCTTTGATTTTCCTGACAACAAGCAAATGTTTGAGTTTTGAGTTTGTGTTCGAAAATATTCTACATACTTTTTAAATATCGTATATTTACTATTTAAAAATACTTTGCACTTGCATGCTATCATTGTTTTGAAATTTAATTGTTCATGTAATACAAGCATAGTTGTCTCTCTTCTAAAACAAAATAATGAAAATGAATTTAATTGAATTCATTCGTAGAATATAAGGAAAGATGTGAGATGGGTCACATGGTAATTACGCACCATGCTTCAGGCTTTCAGCAAGAAAAGTCGCCTGCTTACAACTGTACTATGTACGTCTTGACAGTTTCGCAAGAGAAGGTCACAGGCGGCTAATACTTTAAATGCATACCTACGTACATAGCGCGCGAGTTTCAAAAGGTCAGTTTAGCACTTTGACGCGCGCTAAGTATGCGTTCTGTTTGACGAAGCCTTTAGACTGATTTTATCGAACGTGAGAAAGAGCACTTAACCCGGCACCGAACAAGTGGCCAATAGTTAATTCCTCGTCCGTGTCGTTAAGGCCGAATCGTGGACACCCTCTAATGTTACGACCAATCCCGGCTCATAGTTCTACTTATTTTTACAATATACACAGTCGTGGAAAACGCATTATGTATCGGTGGTTCGATATGATTAAGAAAATATTCAGCATTAACGATTATGTATCATCGCAGCAATTATACTGGTATAATTTTAATCAGCTGTTATGTTTTTAGTTTAGCTGACAATTACAAACGTTTTGCAATGGTTTAATAAAGCCTACTGGATAATATAAAAATAAATACTACTGACAATTTTAAAGATTTATAGGTTATGCAATAATGTAAATTCAAAATGGTACCAGTTTTAGTAATTGGTAATTGTTGATTATAAATTAAATCGATTACATTATAAAGCCCTTTGAACGTATTCAACTAACACTAATCACTCACACTCACATCTTATTGTTTATTATATTTGAAATATCTATAAAACTACTTGAATATAATCGTGGCTACATATTTCAATGGGTACTAAAACTTATTTGTTAGCGAAGTTAGTTTTCTACAGTCTATATTTCTGCTTATACATAAACCGTTAATGCTGTATTGATTGAAAGTTGACTGCATTGCATACATATGTTTGTGTAGTGCTTTATGTATGAGGTTTCATCATTCTCATGTCAACTAAATCTCATTGAATAGTTTTGGTTGCTCAGTAGTGAGTGAATATGTAAGTGTGACCACTGTTTCAAATTGCTATGGTTCTTATATTTACTAAAACAGATTGTGTAGGGTACACTGGTTCTTTACTTAACAATTTGACAGGAACGTTTGACGAAAAATTTCATTATTATTGAATCAAAGTCTGAAGTAGCGTGTGTACAGATTTTGCAATAGAAAAGTGGAATTGATTAAATCATAGTTCTACCATTTATAAAAAATATGTTTTATATAATATTACTTTGCATACCAGTGGCCACAACTTACTATCATTATATAATATGGGATCTCGAACGACATATCATTGAGTAGGTAAATGTGTGAATTTCAAAGCGTCTTACCTTTTGTCTAGGTCCCAGTCGCCTATTGAGGTAATTGGAAATACTCTTCATAATACTCTTGCGTCGCCGCTCTCTCGCTAGCTCGGGGTCTGAGAAGGAGGGGGTGACGGGCAGAGGAATGAGCGGCGGTGCGGGGCGGGGTGGTGGCGGAGGCGGCGGAGGAGGGGGCAGAGGCGCAGGGAGTGCGGGAGGCGGCGGTACCGGCGGCGCCGCGCCTGGCGACACGCGCGACCGACGCCCCGACTTCCTCCCCGCGCGACAACCACTACCCAACCTCTCCAACACCAGCCTCCTCACTACCTCCGTCTGCTCCTCACGCTCTCGCTTTATTTCCTGCACCTTGTCCGTCGTGTTCGCCGGCACCGGACTCACCGGCGACAGCGAGCCCGAGCTCAAGTTTATCGACACAGACAGCTCGAAACTTCGCGTGGGAGAGTCCGTGCTCCGTGACGTCGATCTGTTGAACGTCTCGCTCGCTGACCGACAGATGGCGGGCGAGTACAACCGAATCGAGCACGGCCCACTGAACGGTATAGGAGCACCGAATTTGGTTTTTGGGGTGTCAGGTATAAGAGGCGGCGACACTTCAGAATTTTCAGCCTCTACTAGTTTGTCCTTCTCTAGAGGCGGCGATATTTCTGATAAACTTAGCGATTCTATCTTAGTTTCTATATTGGGCTCGATGATTTCTTCTGGCCGTGGACTCTCGTCCTTTGGACTACTATCGCTCGGCGGTATGCTCTCGGTAGTGGACTTGCTCTCGCTGACTGTATCGTTTTCTATTGACTTTAAAAGTTGCGGTGATTTTAAGTCACAGGCTTCTGAATCTGCGTCAATATCTTCTATAGAATCCAAATTTACCAAATTCTGTACAACACTTGTATCCTGACTGACAGGCTTAAATACTGTTTCTGAAAAACTCCTCTCTATAAAATTCATTGAGCGATCATTGCTCGGTGAGAAAGTATCATAATCATTGTCTACTAGTTCCATGTAACCATCGTTTCTCGGCATCGCTGGGCTTTCTAAGGAAGGGTCCTGGTCACCTTCATCGGCGAACTCGAAATGTTCCAAGGCATTCGAGTACACCACGGGTTCAACAGGACTAGTGCGGCCGCACACATGGGAAGCGACAGCAGCCAAATTCTTTGCGTCATGCACCAATTTAGGCCCGCTCAAGGTCCGAGGATTCTTACTCCGCTTTCTTTCCTCCTTGTCGTCGAAGCCACAGTCGTCTAAAACGGCACTTTCGGCGGCCCAGTCGGATAGTTCGGTCTCAGTTAACGCTAGTGTGGTGGCGTCTCTACATGACTCCGAGGACTCTGACTCGGCGGCGCCGAGCACAGTGGTGCCAGTCGCAGTGCCTGACGCCTTCTCCTCGTCCGTACTGTTGATCAACATTAAACTATCTAACTGAATGAGCTCGCCGCCTTCATCGTGGACCTCGACCCTCGGCACCGACTGATTCGGCGCAGTCTCCGTGTGCGAAGAATCGTCTGATAAAGAATCTGACTCTAAGTCCGGTTCCTTCTCCTCTTTAGTTGGTTCTGTTCTCCAGTCTTTACAGAGCGGCGAATCGCCTTTGGTGAGTAAGTCGACGGGTGCGTCGGTACACAAGTTCTGAATGATATCCGGCATAGGCTGCGTTTTCTTCTCTTCTGTAGCTAGTTGAAAGGTGACGATTGGATTCTGGGACTGCGGTTGAGGGGTAGGAGTGACTGCTGGGTGAAGCATTTTTTGGAATTCGGTGATAGTTGATCTGAAGGCTTCGAATTTGGTGTCGATTTGGGAGGTGGAGTCTGATTTTCTGACGGCGGGTGGTGACGGTTCGCCGAGTAGGTATCGTCGTTTGAGTTCGAGTGCTCGCTTGGTGGCGAGGCCTCCCGCGGACCGTGTTCTGCTGAGCGGGTACTCGTGCGCGGTCGACGGTGGCGCGGGCGGCGTGGCCTCGGTCACGAGGATGGCGGGCGGCGCGGCGGCCGGCGCCACCTCCTCGCGCGCGAACTCGCTGTCCGTCGACACCTCCGTCGCCGACGACACCTCCTCGTCGCTCGACGACACCTCCTCCTCAGATTCCACCTGTGTTCACACTTAGTTACACACATACATACCGTGTAGATCCTACCAAAGGCGTCGCCAGCTGATTGCCTAGGAGGGGGCAAGTTGAAATGAGAAAATATATGAATTGTAGGGTTATTTGAATCTCTAGAGGAGGGTAACTGCCCCTTCCTGCCCCCCTTGGCGACGCCTTTGGCCCCCACCGACTGAGGCTAAGCTACAGCTTTGTGGACAAAGCGGGCTTGACGCGTGCCAAGAAAGGTGCGAGCAACCACACTAACTTACCGTCGGATGGCGAATATTGCGCTACTATCACTTGTATATTGTATAACTATACATAATATATACATAATTATCTATCAAAATATATATCTCACGTACTTTTTGGTATACAGAAAAGTTGACTGACACTTTAAACACGACAAAATGTCGTATCGCACCAGCAAGTCTTATTTTGCTCAAAACACAACTGACTGTTAATCATAACGATTACAAGCATTTAGTAAATATTGAGACATACATTTCAAAAGATTAAAATTCAATTCACAAACATAATACATTATTTACATATATAAATAGATATGTACATATAGTGCGCTATATTACATAACTATATGTTATAAGCTAGTTAAATAAACACATACTATATATTATTTAATTCATATATTATTATATCATATTCATACATACAAATATTAAACTCAAAAATAAAAACAATCAAAAGCGCCATCGATTCAAACAAATAACTTACTGTTTTATTTATATTTTTAATGAATGTTTATAAAATTAGTATTTCTAAAAAGCCTCGTATATTTATTTCTATACTTTTATATCTTACTACATATATCCATAGCTACCTTTTCTAAATGCTTCTATATATCATGCTTTTTGAGTATTCGAATAATTGAAGTATATACGCAGATGAGCGTAAACAGAATTATTATAATTCTACGATTCTACTATCGATAGTAGTTGGCCACACAGAGATACATATATTTGACACAACGTCCATATGTATGTTCATATATGTCAAATATGTATCTCTAGTACCTAAAATCCATGCATGGATTGAATATCAAGACTAGCTATTTTAATGTCAGACTATAACAAATAGTAATAACAACGCTGGCTATTGAGTTATAATTCTTATTTTATACCTTTAGTAGGAACCAAATAATTATAAACCAGCAGACCCTAATACTACAACAGGTAACCAAAGCTAACCTGCAAACCTATATGTTTATAAATTTGACCTCAACGACAACCAAGCCTACTAGATACATACCTAATGTTTTCATTTCTACAAACAAAAAATTCTGTAAAAGCGGTGAGGTATGCGGGGCAAGGGGGGGCTACAAAAATGCATTCTAATTGGCCGGTTCAAATTTGCGGTACGTCATAATTCATATCTAGTGTTGGAATTGGTCTTGTATAAGACGTATAAGTCTAATGTGTTGTTTGAAAGTGTTCGCCTTACGTGTGCCGTTTAGTAGGTTGGGTTGTCGTTGTTTGACCTACTGGGTGTGTCATGTATTTGTTCTCGCAACTAATACTTCTTACTAGCAAGTAAGATGTTTAGTTGACGCTAATAGTATTACAGAATTACCAGTTTCAATCATATCTCTTTCTAAGTCTATAGAAAAAAGATAGAAAGTTTATTATTTAATAAAATCCACTTTAGTTTTTATTTCACTTCAATTTTGAGTAAGTATCATAATATTGTCATATTTGGTATGCCTATATTTTTAAAGTATTAATTTAGTTTATATTTTTCCCGATTTTGTAAGTATGTCGGTGATTTTTAGAAATATGTGTAATAAATTAAGTGGTGTTTTAGTAAACTTGAAATATTATGTTTTTTGTACAGTACGTTTTGTTAATTATAATAAAAATAATGTCATGAAGGGCGACTAATTTACTAAGTATCATGGTATTTTGTAAATGTTGGGGTATTTTAAATGTATTTTGTAAATGTGACTGAATGCACCTTTCTACAAATTATGTGTAGTTAGCTATCCCATCTTTATATTAATGAGATTTTTTTTTCTGTGCTACCACTTCTCCCCAAAAAGACCTAAATAAAGTTATAAATATATCACACACAATATAATGAAAAATGATTGCGACAGAATTTACTGGCTACCATTGATTTTTGGCAGTGTTGGCGTATTTAAACGTATTAATAAGTGTAACAAAACATATCATTGTAGACATTTTGTGTACTTAGCTACCTAGATATTAGTGAGATTTTTTCTATTCGTGTGCTACCATTTCTCCCTTAAACACCTAAATAAACTTATTCAATTTATTAGAGAAAAATATAATGTTGAATATTGCGACATAATTAAATAAGAATCATGTTTTTTGGAAGTGTATAGAGTGTAAATTTATTTTTGCCGCGTGCGCTCAGCGTTTGCTCTGTAGTACAAAGTGAACGCCGGGCGCATGCTGAATTTATATATTTATTCGTGTGCTACCATTTGTCCCCTAAAAGACCTAAATAAATGTATTCGACATTTAATGAAATTTAATATAACGAGTATTTAACGTATAATGCTTAAAGGCAAAATATTTTTTTTTGTGGTAAATAAAACAGTAAGTTGAGGACGGAAGTTAGTGTGGGCAAACTACACTCTGACCGCGCCCTGCCGCCGCCCCTTGTTACGCTAGCTAGCGTGACGTGAATATGACGCATGCGTATCTAGATGACTAACGGACTAGTTTTATTTTGTTTGGAATCATGAGAATTTGAAGAATATTTTGAATGATGTAGTGGAGTTATCGGGATTACTTAGGAAGACAATTAACAAAAAAATAAAAAAAATTGAATGACAGTTTTAAGAAGAAACGTTTTAGAACAAAAGGTCTCAATGATGACTGTTACTTACTTGTTACTAAAATTGTATGATTGAGCTGAATACTATTAAAAAATGTGTTCAATTTATAAACATCTTCACGTATTCAAAAGATGTGTCGCGACGAACTTCCTTAAAATTAGTAGCTATTTTGCTCTGATAGTTCAATAAAAAATTCAGTAAATATGCGCGAATGGGTTTTTAACCTGAATAGATATTTTATCGATGGATTATTTATCAGTGATAGTTTCGCACGCGGTTAATACGACATCAAACTAGCAACAGATGTTTGATTATAACAGTCGGCATGAGGGGGCGGCGGTGCGTGCGGGCGCGGCGTGGTCGCACCTCCCTACGCGACGTAACGACTAGTCGCTGCGACTAGTCGCCCGGCTAGGCGACGCAGCAGCGCGGTACCTCGCTGCTGTCGGTGGGCGGACGCGCGTCGGCCGGCACCTCGCGCCGCCGCGCCTCGCGAGCAGCCCGCATGCGGGAACACGACTCGTTGCCCGACGATTCCGCACCTGGAATATGTGGTTACTACTAAACGCCTACTCGCACAATGCTTTGATCTTATCGAGCATTTCTTTATTAGTCGGCCCGGCACGTCACTGACACCGGTCGACGCATAATTCTATGAAATTGTAAGACGCGCTGTCTCATTAACCTGGCCCGACTAAATATGACATCGACATACTGGCGCCGGCACCGACATGTCTTCGACAGCACAAGTCACCCATTTCTGTCGGATCGGCACTTGACATAATATGTGTTGTGTTGTGTACCTATGCAAGCTTCTAAGTGTGCGTGTGTGCAGTAGAGTGAATGAGATCTCTGTGGAATTACAAATCCGTCATATCGTGTCGCTCAAATAGAGCATGTATTATCGGTGTTGCGTCGTAGAGTACGGCTGGTGTCGATAATAGTGTCTTGCCGGCCAATGAAGAAATGCCAATTAACGGGTCAGCGGGTTGCACGTGCGCATGTCGCTTTGTAGTGCGATTTATGTCGCCGCAATTTATGAGCATAAACGTTTTGATTTCGGCTAATGTATCAGAGGGTATTGAGCTGAACGTTCGGAACGTGATGCAGCATGTCAGCGCACTCGGAATAGTTATACGAAAGGCTACGAGTGTATTGAGCCGATCGGTCGGCGCTGTAGGTGACATAGATGTGTCAGTGTACTAACCGTGGTCACTATAAAGTACACAGACATGTCATAGCACTTACCGTCGTCACTATAATGTACACAGACATGTCGTAGCACTCACCGTCGTCGGAATAGTCATCGTAGCCGAACGAGTCGTCGGAGAAGTACAGGTCGGCGTGGTGCGGGCGCGGCGCGGCCAGCTGAGGCGGAGGCGTCGCCGCCGCCTCCGCGTCGCTGTCGCCCGCGTCCGTGTACTCGTCAGAGCTGGACTCCTCCTCGTCACTGCAATACACAAAATTTACTTTAATATTCTAATATTTATATTTGAGTTCACGCCAACCCGCCGACGTGAGACGTTGACTTTTTTGTCGGCGGGCAAATGAGCGCGTACGCAAGGCGCAGACATGCCTCCGACATGTCGCCGGGCGACCACAGTGATTCTTACAAAAATTCGCGAAGTTGAACATGACCATCTGTATATGCTAACTAATATACATACATACATACATAGTCTCACGCCTATAACCCCGAAGAGGTAGGCAGAGGTGTATTTCTACACCCACTTTTCGCCAGATATACTAACTAATATACTCTTGGCTAAACATTATTTTACGGTCCATGATTTAGCTCGAGGCTGATGCGCTCCATTGTGTAGTGGCTCATGACTTACCTGAGTCCCCCAGCGCCGGAGGTCTCGGACGCGAGGAAGTTCCTGTCGGTCCACTCGTCCTCGTCGATCTCTCTTGCGCCGCTGTCGGACAGCTCGAGGCTGATGCGCTCGGGGGTCGGCGGCGGCGGCGCGGCCACCGCGTCCGGTACCGAAGCGCCGCCGTGCCGGAGACACACCAGCCTGCTGCCGTAGCGCTCCATTGTGTAGTTGCTACAACAAATCACACAAATCTGTATTTACGCCGTGTATTATAAGTCAATGGTTTCCCGAAAAGTATGTTCATATTTAGCCCATGATTCAGAAGCTTTGTACAGCATTTATTCAAGAAAATCAAATTTAGCAATACAAATTTTTCAACCTAAAATCAAGTTTTCACAGCACTACGACACGACGGTCCATATTACTCTATTCGTTACCTGCAAACTAGCTAACTAACTATCGAGCACGTCACGTAGTGCTGTGAAATGTGACGAAAATGCGTAAGTAGTTGAAAATAACATAGCTTTTATATTAGCTAACTATATTATGCAAAATGATGACAGTGATGGTGATGATGATGGTGGTGGTGATGATGACAATGGATGGTAGTAACTCACCCGGGTCGCAGCACCGCCTTGCAGACCGCGCACCGGAAGCAGGCGCGGTGCAGGTGCAGCCCGTCAGCCGTTACGCCCTCGGCCGCGAAAACGCGCGTGCCGCACGCCGCGCACTGCATGCCCGTGAACGTGGGGCCGCGCCAACTTGGCTTCTTCGCCTATAGACAACATACCGTGTTAAAAAGGTACATAGCAAGAACCTAAACCACCTCTGTTGCCGACCAAAGACGCCCTACGGAGGAAGACTAGGTAAATAGGAACACTGGGTACAGAGGAACACTGGGTACAGAGGAACACTGGGTACAGAGGAAGATCGAGTACAAAGGAAGATTAGGTACAGAGGAAGACTGGGTACAGAGGAAGACTGGGTACAGAGGAAGACCGGGTACAGAGGGAGACTGGGTACAGAGGAAGACTGGGTACAGAGGAAGACCGGGTACAGAGGAAGATTGGGTACAGAGTAAGACTGGGTACAGAGGACGACTGGGTACAGAGGACGACTGGGTACAGAGGAAGACTGGGTACAGAGGAAGACCGGGTACAGAGGAAGACTGGGTACAGAGGAAGACTGGGTACAGAGGAAGGCCGGGTACAGAGGAAGACTGGGTGCAGAGGAAGACCGGGTACAGAGGAAGATTGGGTACAAAGGAAGCCTGGGTACAGAGGCAGACCGGGTACAGAGGAAGATTGGGTACAGAGGAAGACTGGGTACAGAGGAAAACCTGGTACAGAGGAAGACTGGGTACAGAGGAAGACCGGGTACAAAGGAAGACTGGATACAGAGGCATACCGGATACAGAGGAAGATCGGGTACAGAGGAAGACTGGGTACAGAGGAAGACTGGGTACAGAGGAAGACCGGGTACAGATAAAGACTGGGTACAAAGGAAGACCGGGTACAGAGGAAGACTGGGTACAGAGGAAGACCGGGTACAGAGGAAGACCGGGTACAGAGGAAGACTGGGCACGGAGAAAGACTGGGTACAGAGGAAGACCGGGTACAGAGGAAGATTGGGTACAGATGAAGACTGGGTACAGAGAAAGACCGGGTACAGAGGAAGATTGGGTACAGATGAAGACTGGGTACAGAGGAAGACTAGGTACAGAGGAAGACTGGGTACAGAGGAAGACTAGGTACAGAGGAAGACTGGGTACAGAGGAAGACTGGGTACAGAGGACGACTGGGTACATAGGAAGGCTGGGTACAGAGGAAGACTGGGTACAGAGGCAGACTGGGTACAGAGGAAGACTGGGTACAGAGGAAGACTGGGTACAGAGGAAGACTGGGTACAGAGGAAGACTGGGTACAGGGGAAGACTGGGTACAGAGGAAGACTGGGTACAGAGGAAGGCTGGGTACAGAGGAAGGCTGGGTACAGAGGAAGGCTGGGTACAGAGGAAGACTGGGTACAGAGGAAAACTGGGTACAGAGGAAGAGGAAGACCGGGTATAGAGGAAGATTGGGTACAGAGGAAGTTTGGATACAGAGGAAGGCTGGGTACAGAGGAAGGCTGGGTACAGAGGAAGATTGGGTACAAGAGATTGTAGTAGACAAACTGCTACGCAGAAGGTCACGCGTTAAAATGCACTGCACGCTCTACTGACCTTCAGAAATCATCTGTTACGACGTATCCTCCGCGTATTTAAGGTTAATTATCGCTTGCGAACAGGCTTTATAAGAATATGGAAAACTCATTTCAACTCTATACGTGATATTGTTATCCGGTAAGTGCAAGAATATATGGAACTAAAATACGTCTTCAATATGCCAATTGATCTACGTAGAACGAATAAATTCTGTGCAAAGGCAACCAAACGATTGTGATATTAGAAACCAGGATGCGAATGCCACTTGTTTAGGTCCTTTAATGAATTCTGAATTAATAACTTGACTCCTGCGCCGGATATTATTTTGGACATACTTTTGATTCACAAATAGTGGCTTCTTACAAGACATACAAATATTGCCCCTATCCAGTTAAATATATAAACGATCAAATAAAGAAACTACATACCTCTTCTTTGACTTCTTTCGGTTCTTTAGAAGTCTTCGATTGTTCGGGCTCTTGCTTAACAAACTTGTTCGCCAAGTTTGCAACCTAGAATTATACACACACATGACAACAGTTATTTTTGCTCTCACACCTATATTTTCGGGATCATTCTCACTAGTTCCACCAGCAATTAGTTCCATGGAACTAGTGAGACTTCTTTTTCTCAGTAGTTCCACCGTAGTTGTTAAGCCCATGGAACTACTGAGAAAAAAAAGTCTCACTAGTTCCATGGAACTAATAAAATTGCTGGTGGAACTAGTGAGAATGATCATATTTTCGCCCTTTACTGCTTCCTCGTTCAATTTTTCGTATTATCAATACGTACGTTGTGTACGTAGGTACCTACCTTCGATAAGACAGTAGCATAACTCAAATTTTAACAAGATCGTGCTTAAGTAAAGCAGAGTAAAAATAACAAAATGTATTAGTTATACATTTTGTTATTTTTACTCTGCTTTACTTGAAAATTTTGTGACCAATATTATGACTCGAGATAAAGTAATGCTTCAACGGTCGTTGCCAATATTTGATAATATATCCATGAATTTTCTATTAGAGATACATATTTGTCCTATGCGCCATAAAATATACATCATCATCATCATCATCATCAGCCCTGTATATAAACTGTTCCACTGCTGGGCACGGGCCTCTTCTCACTATGAGAAGAGGACTACAATATACATATTATGTCAAATATGTATTTCTAAAAGTCTGATCCATGGATAGACCATATATTAGGAACGGATGTAAGAACTGATTTTAATAAATATTCCTTCAGAAGATTCGAGAATATGGTGATTTAATTGTGATAAAGAAATCTGTTTCACCTTTTTAGTGCCCTGATCAGGTCTGCCAGAGTCCTTCAACTTCTGGTCGAGCTTGTGGAGCGTTTCGTCTATCTCCACCCACTTTTCTTCGTTACCCTCGCCTTCTTTCAGTCTTCGTTGACGGCCCAAGAACTGGAAACCACAGTACAATTGAATTTATTGATCTCTATATTTAGCAACGGTCGATGGACGGATGGATGGAGATTTCCATTAAGTATTTTTTTTCGGTTTGTTTAATATTTTTTTAATTTTTTACCCATGGCACAAAAATATTATTTATCTCCCTACATTTATTTGCACGTCATCATAAAACAAGTTTGTTTTTTACTTTACAGATACTTGGATGACACCGAATGATTTTGTAAAATCTGGTAGACCACTTTCTTGGCTGAACATATAAATCATGCGGTTCTAAGACAAAACAACGATTTCTTGATAAATATAGTTTATAAATACGATTTCTTGACAAACGAATTTTAGTGGCATACTTATATTTTATTTTAGTATACATTTTACAAAAATATGTCTATACGCAGGTAAGGTTAGGAGTGAACCTCGATTTATATTTATTTCATGTATTGTGGCACGGCGGTAGTTACCTGTTCCCGATCCCACTTGGGCACCCGTTCGGCAGTCCTCGGCTCGGGTCGTCCGAGCCTGTTCTCCATGATCTTGCGCTCGATCTCCTTCATGTTCCAGTCGTCGCGCTCGATGCGCCCCACGGACCGCATCAGGTCCTTGGGCTTGTTCAGCCGGGGCGGTGACACGCTGCTGGTTGTACCACTAAGTTCCGCGGCCAGCCGGGCTACCCGCACGCCGCCGCCCGCAGTCCGGCCCCCGCCGCCCACTATGCGACCCTCCTCCTAGTACACAATGTATTGTTGTACTAATAGAAGTGTAATTTGAAGGCCTACATATTTACCGTCGAGCTTCCATAGACTTAAAAATTGTTATCACTTACGGCCGGTTACAATAGTCGATCTAATCATGCATTTGGAGATATGAGATACATATTTGACGTAAGATCTATACAAAATATGTCAAATATGTATCTGAAATCTCTAAATACATGGAGAGATCGAATATCGAAACCAGCCGTTATTTGGCAATGTTCGAAGTACACCAGATGAAACGTTCAGGTGCCGGGTACATAAAAAAAAAAACAATATACCAAATCAATTATTGTTACTTTTATATGGAAGCAATTTACGCCCGACAATAAATATTGTAGGTTATGGACTAGCAGTTGTTATATTATTAAGAACACACAAAAAGAAAGATAATAACACAAAAATTTTTCTCATAGTTCATCTGTACATAAATATACATGAAGAGTATCGGCATTTCTAGGCTAAATTATAAGATATATCATTCACGTATGTTCACACGCTATCCATTCTACCAAAGAATGTTACAGATAGATCGTGACTGCATCAAGTAAACATAGATCTACAGTAGACCGGAGGATATATGAGTCTTGTCGCCCGGACACTCATTGCTATGATTTAGTCCAACTTATTAAGCCGTCTATATATCGACAGTCGTAGAATAGTCGTCAGTTAGTGTAACACAGTGTAAAGTAAAAACACAAGTGGTATTAATATCTCACGTCATGCACACACACAACTCGGTTTAATATGTTGTTATAGTAGAAACAAATCCGTCAATGCTTCTAAAACGTGCTTGTTAAGTGTTGAACGGGCGGAGCGGTTGAGAGTACGACTGTTTATTGGTTATATTAAGACTTATGTAAAGGTTCCACAGGAGAGAGAGCTAAAATAATGCTGGGGCCCAAGTGTCATCGAGTTCAGCCCTACTCTGATGATGATGACACAACTAGTACCGCACTATGAATGATTTTATGCAAAATTCGAAACCAATTTATTGAATACTATATTTAGACTTGTGACTTTACTTATAAATTCAACCTAGTCTGTAAACAGTCGCTTTCTGAGATATTATGATTCAATGAGAATTTAGAATTTTCTAGTTTTATAAGAAGCTAGAGGACACCAGCAGCTACGCCTGCATTTTTTTAACTATCCCGTTTTGGCCGATCCCGTGGGAATTTCGGGAAATCCCTTCTTAGTGCACCCCTACGGTCCCCAAGGAACATACATGCCAAATTTCAGCTTCCTGCGCCCAATAGTTTCGGCTATAGCGTGTCTGTCAGTCAGTCAGTAACGCAAGGATTTTATATATTAAGATAACGTAAATAGTGCTCGCAGATAAGAAAACACAACGCGCTGAATCACAAAAAGAAATGATGTGTAGATTTACTGATCTACTTTTGAAAGTAACTAACCTTCTATCTTCAATACCACAGTGGCTCGTTTTTTTTTATTGTCAAAGCTAAATCTAAAATTATACGGATTTTGCAATGAATTCTATTTTTAATGATTTAGTTTATAAATAACGTTGGTATATAAGTGTTCTCTCAACCGTACCGTAAAACCGTGATAGTCCAGTCCACAACAAACGATGATAGCATGCGAGAGGGAGCGCGGCTCACATAATGCTGCAGTTTCTTCTCCAGCTTCTTCACGCGCTCGTCGAAATGCGGCGCCGATGCGCGGTACTGCTGCAGACCGTAGTCGTTCTCCAGGTCTGCAGACGGCTGGATGTCCAGCCGCGGCTCAGCAGCCAACATCTGCAGACTCTTCTCGAACCGCTGCTTCATTATCTCCCGAGCAGCCTTCCGACGACCACCCTTGGGTCGCTTCGACTCCGTCGCCTTCCTCTGCACCAGATCCGACATCCTCTGCATCCTGAATGACATCTCCTCACTGTTCCTCCTCTGAGGCACCTCCGGCTGCTTCGGCGCCCTCTGCTCCTGCCCCAAGCCTTGCCCTTGCTTGATCAGTTCTACCACCTTCTGGCGCCGCATGGCCATTTCTGGGTTACCGATCGAGCCTCGCTTAGATCTATCGGGGCTGGGCGTGTCTCGTCGCTTCCCTTCGATGATCTCCGCCATACGTTGCATGCGCAACGCCATCTCTGGGTTGGTAACAGAGCCGGATCGTACCGACCTGGACTCAGGGCTGGGCGTGTGCCTACGTTTGTGGCCTTCAAACAACTGAGCTATACGTTTAGTATTAGCTATTTCAGTCGAACCAATAGAATTAGACCTTTTATACGGCACTTTAATTTCTGGACTTTGAGAATGCCTCAGTCTATGACTGTCGACTACTTCGGATAATCTTCTTCCTTTCTGTGGCTGCGGGATTGGACTTTCAGAACACCGTGTAAACTTCTTTGCGCTGTCAATCGAGGACGACCTAGAGAAAGCTTTTTTCGCCTCTATGGAAGGAGACCTGCTGAAAGTTTTGGTGTCAACTTTACCGACGAGAGTGGCGTCAGTGTCAGCCGACTCGTCGAAGATGTCGGAGAAATCTGGCACCCTGATGCTGCTGAGGTCTAAGCCTTTCAGTCTTCGTTGAGGTTTGACGGGCTTCTGTTGGTCTTGTTCGAAGAAATGCGCGAGCACCTGTGGTTCCTTAACTTTAGTCTTAGTGGAGCCTTGAAGCAGCTGAGCCAAGGACTGCCTGAGGACCTTAGGGTCCGGCGATTCGTCTGGGTCCAACAAGGCGAGTATTTGGTCCTGTAGATCCTTCTGTTTGTCAATCTGTTGTTCGTCGGCGAGCGCGTCGTGTCCCTCGATGAGGCGCGCGAGCTGCGTAATGTCATTAAGGTCGAGTTTCCCGATCTTTTTGCGGATGTACTCGGCTGGGTCGTTACTTACTTGTTGGGGACGCACTGAGCGGCGCTTCTTTCTGTAGCTCGAGTGTGATTTGTCGGTGTCAGCCGCATCTGTCCAAAAAATATCATACGTTACGGCAAATATGTACAAGGTGGCAGGTGCCTATGACTTATAAAACGCTCTTTTAGAATATGATTTGGTATACATAACTAGATATTACGCTATAAAAGTAGCTCATAGGATAGTTTGTATAGAAGTATGGCAAAACTCCATACTCAACATTGCTACCAAGCGAGATGGTTAAAGGGAAATGCATGAAAATCGTGCACTCTTTCAGTCTAAAATATTAACCTGAAAGATTGGAACTGCAAAAACAAAAAAAATCCATATCAAACACTAACCAAAAATAAGGATAATGAACTTTATTACTAAAAATCAGTTTTTTATCTATAATTTTATGAAAATAATATAATGTTTGAATAAAAACTCACTCGAATAAACGGATACAGGGTGCTCGACGTGCGACGTGCGAACATGCTTCTCTTTCTGCATACTCTGTTTGATCTATAGACATACACCCATACGTTAACATTGTTTGTAGTTCTTTAAATAATATTATATCATAATACAACATAATATTATGAAAGTATAGTATAGAATACAAGGCATATGTTAATAAATCAGGTAACATAAACTTAATAGTAGAATGATTTCCACCCATAGTTTTGCTAGTTTGTGTGACCGAAGCAACCAAGTATTCATAATTCAAAACTCAAATCAAGACTTTTTGAAACGTTTTCACTCTTTTTAGTTATTCGTTAGGCCCCATTCTCACTAAGATGGACTTTCTTAGTGGGAACAGACTTTTGAATATCCATTTAGAAGTTGAATAATGATTTTAAAGGATGCAAAAACTTAGGGGTGAAAAATCAATTCACAGTAGTATAAGGCAGCTTGAAACAATATAACATTGCTACACAATAACTCAATCAGGTATTATATTGGATACACTTTTCAGTACAGTCTAATTTTACTTACTTTATATCCAGTTATAGCGTATCTTAGATTATAGTTATACATTTATATAAAGCACATTGTCAGCGATAAATATTGACATTTTGGTCCAATTCAGGTCTTCAAAAATGTTAAAGTAATCGTAATTCAACTCAACTTCAAAATAAGGCGAGGTTCTAAATGTGATAGAACGCTTTTTATAATTGTTAATTTTGAACTCCACCGTTTATTAACATACTTGAAAATTAATGTTTTGCTTATATATACTTCCCGTTGGGTCCCATCTAAGGCAGGAGAGATACTTTGTAAAAAAAAGTCGAACAAACTAGACATTTTGTCAAGATATCGACCTACCGTCACATTTTGAAGACACTGTATTGGATCGCTTTAACAAAATTGACATCGGGTACAAAAATCTTCATCACTCCAGGTGATTCATACTCACACATGTATGGTTCAATGTAGTGATGACACACGAAGCTTGTGAAAAACGAATGATCCGTAGTCGACGTTTCGGTAGGACGGAACGCTACTTAAGTGTCGACCACTGACCTTTCGCTTTCAGTCTAGTCTTGCTCCAAGTTGTTAGTACGGGAACGTTAATGTTGTTAGTGATGGATGTGAGCTCAATAGGGTACTTGATTACTATAGTGATATTTCATTATTACGGATTTTTCTTTGTTAGGTGTAAATTTAAAGAAATCTGTGAAAAACTAGCAAATTATTTACAGTACCTATTATATAAATTACGAGATTCTGAAATTAATTAAAAGACGCATGTTTTATCAATTTCACGAAACACTATTATTTGTACGAGGCAGTCTCAGGTTAGTATGCAGACTGTAAACTGTTGACGTCAAATGAGAATCTAGTTATCTTTAATTAATAATATTAAAATGGTTGTAACTAGTTCAATATGAAAGTAAATGATATGCTGTTTACGATTCAATATAGATTTTGTTTATTTTATATGTGGCATAAAAATACACTCAAATACCCTATTGTCTTATGTCGATATATTCACAGTCGAAACGATCTCATGACAATGTATACATTTACAATAGTTTCGAAGTCGACGACCCAAATTGCTAATACTAAACATTTGTCTCTTGCTATATTTTATTTACGAACACATAAATGTGAGAAAAGGTAAGATGATGATTTTATAAACTTCAAAATAAATTTTTGAAGTTTTTGAAGTTTTTGTTCAAGAAAACAAGTGAGCTATTGACAAAATGTACTGTGGTATACAACAGAATAGGCAGCAATAGCAATTTAGATACAACAGGGAATATGCATAAGCTTCAAATACCTAAAGCTCAAATCTTAGCGATTCTATTGACTTTTAGTTAAGTCTATAAATTTGAGCTCAGTCAAAAAGGATTTTGGCCCTAGTTTTATTATTTACTTGTATACATTGTAAAAAGAAGATTATACATATTTCCTATTCAGACTATTTCTGAAATTTACATCAAGGATGTGTTGATCGCTCCGAGTGTATTTTATATACTTGTGCAAAGAATGGAACATTAAAACGCCGTGCGGTTCTTTGAAAAGCGAATCGACCGCGAGACATACTTCAAAAATAAGCCACCCAACTTCTCAAGTATATCCCGCTGGCGATTCACTCTCAATATACATAGTGTTGGTTAAGTCTTGGTTGTTAGTCTGGAAATGAAAGGGGAGGTGGTGTGTTGGTTTAGTCTTGGAGGTTAATCTGGAAGTGAAAGGAGAGGCGGGGTGTGAGTTTAGTGAGGTGGTTAGTCTAGAAGTGAAAGGGGAGGTGAGACATGTATAGTGGCTTACTTGGTCGAACACGTCCGTCTGGTGGTGTATGTGCGGCACCTCTCCCTTGAACGCGTTGTATACGCGGGTCAGGTAGGAGCGCAACTTCGCGTCTGGTACGTCGCGGAGTGTACCGCCCGAAGAGAACGGCACTATACCTGTTGATATACACATTATGTCATGTGATGTTACAGTTTTGAGTTTTGGCTTTATCCTTCTCATAGTGAGAAGAGGCCCGTGCCCAGCAGTGGGACAGTATAATTACAGGACTTATGATAATTCAGTTATATACCGTGTAATACAAGTCAGTGTTTTACCGAAAAGCATTATGTACTCAGCCCATGACATAGAAACTACCGCCCAACAAACATTTATGACGTTGAGTAAACGTTTTGTTGGCAACTTAACTATATTTTGCGAAATATGTAAGAAAATTGTTACTTTCATTTTGGTCAAAATTTCACAGCACTCCAACGCGACGTGTACGTCGATTAAGCTAGTTTATAGGTTATAAAAAAGTGCATCGACCTAACGCATCGACTAGCACGTTGTATTGTAACTTTCATACACAGGTGCTGCGTCAGTGTGTGTTATATTATACTAGCTTTCGCCCGCGGCTTCGCCCGCATGAAATTTTCATAAAGAGTAGCCCTTGTACTTCCCCAGGTTTCAGACTATCCATATCAAACATTACAAACGGATCTGCACATTAGCCGTGTAGCATACATATATTATAAACAGATAATACTTAAAATATTACTTTTATTTTTATAGTCGTCAAACTTACGTCTAACGTAAAGATCAGTATGTAGTGTATATTATTAAAGTTATTGAAGAACTTATATACCTACTGAATAGAATTGCAGCAAAAATAAAAACTAAAAGCATTACCACAAAGTACAAAATCAGACCGCCCCTCCTCCCCACTGCGCTTCAGCGCGCCAACTCATACTCTCGCGCTTTTAATAACGCTCCGCTTAGGCTTAGGTCAATTATATCGTAAGCTCTATTCTGCCAATCAAGCCCTTTCATTTGATACCCATATTGGGTATTTGTGGAAAATATGTCATCCGCCATTTTATGGCGGCAGCCATCTTAGATTTTTCATAGTGAGCCCTATTCTACCACTCAAGGCCTTTCATTCGATACCCATATTGAGTTATTTGTGGAAAAATGTAACACGCCATTTTGCGGCGACAGCCATCTTAGATTTTTCATAGTGAGCTCTATTCTACGAATCAAGCCCTTTCATTAAATACCCATATTGAGGTATTTGTGGAAAATAAGTAATTCACCTTTTTGTGGCGGCGGCCATCTTAGATTTTTCATAGTGAGCTCCATTCTACCAATCAAACCCTTTCATTAGATACCCATATTGAGGTATTTGTGGAAATATGTAATCCGCCAGTTTGTGGCGGCAGCCATCTTGGATTTTTCATAGTGAGCCCTATTCTACCAATCAAGTCCCTTTATTCGATACCCATATTGAGTTATTTGTGGAAAATATGTAATCCGCCATTTTGCGGCGACAGCCATCTTGGATTTTTCATAGTGAGCTCTATTCTACGAATCAAGCCCTTTCATTTGATACCCAAATTGATGTATTATTGGAAAATAAATAATCCGCCATTTTGTGGCAGTGGCCATCTTGGATTTTTCATAGTGAGCTCCATTCTACCTATCAAACCCTTACATTTGATACCTATATTGAGGTATTTGTAGAAAATAAGTAATTCGCCATTTTGTGGCAGCAGCCATCTTGGATTTTTCATAGTGAGCCCTATTCTACCAATCAAGTCCCTTCATTCGATACCCATATTGAGTTATTTGTGGAAAATATGTAATCCGTCATTTTGCGGCGACAGCCATCTTGGATTTTTCATAGTGAGCTCTATTCTACGAATCAAGCCCTTTCATTTGATACCCAAATTGATGTATTATTGGAAAATAAATAATCCGCCATTTTGTGGCAGTGGCCATCTTGGATTTTTCATAGTGAGCTCCATTCTACCTATCAAACCCTTACATTTGATACCTATATTGAGGTATTTGTAGAAAATAAGTAATTCGCCATTTTGTGGCAGCGGCCATCTTGGATTTTTCATAGTGAGCTGCATTCTACCAATCAAACCCTTTCATTTGATACCCATATTGAGTTATTTGTGGAAAATAAATAAGGCGCCATTTTGTGGCAGCGGCCATCTTAGATTTTTCATAGTGAGCTACATTCTACCAATCAAACCCTTTCATTTGATACCCATATTGAGGTTGTTGTGAAGTAATATGTGATTCGCCATTTTGTATCGGTGGCCATCTTGGATTTACAATCATTTAAATATTATCTTTTAATCTCGATGACAATATGAGTGTATACCAAATATCAGATTAATCATCAGGAAGGGGGTAAAATTCTAATTACTAAATTTAACTCAAGCAAACAAATAAAGATAATACAAGATTTTTGCCGACTTAGTTGATACTTTTCCTTATAGTATGGCAACATTATACAATTTTTTTACAAATTGTAGCCTATGTGTTATTCTGATGTATAAACTATATTACTGTAAAGTTTCATCCAAATCCGTTCAGTAGTTTTTGCGTGAAAGAGTAACAAACATCCATCCATCCATCCATCTATACATACATCTTCACAAACTTTCACATTTATAATATTAGTAGGATAGCAGGTGAGTGATAGCGTGGAGTACGTACCAAACTCTTGGTGCAGTATGTGGTAGACGGCGCGCGGCGCGGTGGTGGAGGGCAGCAGGTCTGGCCGGTAGCGGCGCAGTAGCTCCGTCAGCGCGCCGGGGCTGGCCGCAGCCCGCACGCCGGGCTCCGACCACGCCACCCAAGACAACAGCGCGTCCTCTGACACCTCTGCTTCTGAAATACAAGCGAGCTTCAGGAGATATGCTGCATACAAACGTTGCTCGTCGACAGCCCCGCAATAAAAGAGTTCCCAAGCGGGGTGGGCAACGGGCACCAAACAGTCACTAAGACCGTGTGGTGCCCGCTTAGAATAGCACCACCCTATATCCTCCCATTGGTAAACGTATGTGGCGGCTAAGGGATTGCCCGCACGCATGGACAGCAGCGTTCTCCTGTGTAAGTACTTCTCGGCCTACTGCGGTTGCCAACACACCTGCACAACGTGGTGACTATGAACATAACCCCCCAAGAAACGTAGCTAAAGAAAACGGCCTCGAGTTTCCAGCCGCTTTACTATTCCAGGTCACAGCAGCAGGCTTCATCACGGTAGGGTAGAGGGTACTAAGAATCCCCGGGCCACGAACAGCTGCCAACACCTAATGACCCTGGCTACGTACAATGAACGCAGTTTATACGGTTGAACAAAAGTTAATGGCCCCATGGCTATGGGCCAACTGGAACTGAAAAAAAATATTCGGGCAAGTGCGAGTCTGACTCGCGCACCGAAGGTTCCGTACGCATTTTACCTTATTTGAGGTTGAATTAGGTCCTCTAAATCTGTATGAGCACCCATACAACTTAGAGGACTATCTTAAATGGAGTCTACTATGTATGTATGGGGACACCCTTAAATTTTCCACTTTTTAAATTTTTTGTAATTTTTCCTTTATTTGTGCTGTAAGACCCTGCTTTTGGCCAAATTTCGTGATTCTAGTTCAACGGGAACTACTATATAGGTTTTCGAGCCAAAGCCTATAGGGTACTTACGGTTGACCTAGAATTGTCAATTTTGGTCAAAACCAAGGTCTTATAGCACCAGTAAAGGAAAAATTCCGAAAATTAAAAAAAGTTGAAAATTAAGGTTAATTTTGGTACTTACATGTTTTCGCATAAATCTAATTTTGACCATATCTTTTCATTGGGTTGACCCAGGACCCTGATTTTCATACACCTAATAGCAACCATAGACCTCAGTATCTGGTATAAATTTCATCAATTTCATTTCTGGTATAGACAGACAGACGGACAAGAAAGTGATCTTATAAGGGTTCCTTTTTTTACCTTGAGGTACGGAACCCTAAAAACAGATACGCAGCACTAGAAAACCCAGCAAATGTTGATGAGGACTTGAGTGGGTTAATTGGGCAGGACGTGAACTGGGAATGACGCATTTTCCGAAAAGGGAAGGCAGTCTAAACTTTCAAGCGAGACTCTAGAACTGATGCGATTTCCACAGAAAAAATGCTGTCAGCTTTGTCAGACCCCTAAATCACTACACAAATAGATCCAGAGCTTAGTAAGGCGTGACCTCCGAAGCTGGAACACTCGCTTCGTACAGGAGGCGATTGAGCAAAATCGAAGATCAGAAGTCTTCTTCAAGACACTGGGAAGGAGTCCTCTGCCAAAGCTGACTACCTCGAAAAGTGATACCGTCACAGTGCCTAAGATACACGCCGAAGTTGAAGAGTTGTACCAAATCTTGTATGCCCTGCATACATCGAACCCTCACAGTGTCTGCATCAGACGCGAGCGACCTAGAGCTCCACTTACTCGTCAGCTTACAGAAGATCTCCCATAGGCATTCATTAGTCAGATGTCGACGAAATCGGTACCGCTCTCAGACAGCTAAGTTATGGGAAGGCCTCTGAACTCTTTAACCCCCCACGTGATTACAGCACGCACGGTCGTGCTCTAATTCAAGTGGTTCCATGTGTTTGCGGCACGCATGGTCGTGCTCTAAAAAAGTCGTCCTATTGGTCGCGGATTTTTTACGTTTTGTTTTACTTAAACCAAGAAACGAAAGTAGTAACTATTAGAATAGTTCATATTCTATGCAACTAAATCGTTTTAGAAGGGTGAGGGAAACGAAACGCGCCAAAAAATATTGAAATATAATTATCTGTGTCACAGTTGCGAAAGCGTCCGCCATTGTTGTTTTTTGTTCCGCGATCTTTATAATAAAAGTTGTCTTGTGGAAGAAACCGATGAATATTTTATAAAGATACTTATATAGATTTACTCAGAAATAAATAAATATTAATTGTGAAGTGACATTATTCGTGACAAAGACACGAAATACAGTAATAAAAGGCAAAAACTTTTTAGACGGGCTATTTCTACTCTTGAAACTTGCTATTTTCGTAATAGTTTTATGATAAATACTCTTTTAATAGTTATGAAAGACATAAAAGTACCCAGATTATTTATCTGAAAAAATATTTTAGCAATTAAATAATAGTATTGTTGTACATTTTTACTGTTATCGTGTTTCAAATGGTAAATATTTCACAGCCACAGTGTTCGTTACAGTACAATGGCGGCCTGGCACGGCGAACTTTTTGTTACGCGTTCGGATTATAATTTTTTTAGTGGCGTTAGATTCATTTTTTACAAATAAATAATGTATTGTGTGAAAACCTAAAGGTATATGTGATTGTGTTGTGTGTGTGTTGTTTATGAACCAAACAAGTAATGAAATTCATTAATATGTGATGAAATGTTTGTGCGAACGAGTGAAAAAAAACAAACTTCTAAGTTTGTAAGCCTGTTTTGCCGGAAAGGTGAGTATTTAGTTGTAATTCATGTTATTATTATGATAGCAGATTTAATACCCAACACAATGATATGCAATTTATGTGATATAATTATATTAAGGTGTCATAACAATTTTTTTTCCGGTAACCTATGCCAATGAAATTTTGTAGCAACGTGACCTTTTGCACTTGTGGCACTTTGCCTTTAGTTTGATCGCACCTCAAGGGTTAAGGCTGGAGGACAGTCTATCCTTGAGGAGCTAATGAGGCTATTCAATTCCGTAATTACGAATGTGAAGAAGGAGAAAGATGTAGTAGCGTTATCTTATAAGAAAGCAGACAAAATGTTCCACTAATATTATAAGTCGAATAAACTTCTGAGCCACGTCTACGAGCTGTTTTCGAGACAGTCGTAACGAATCGTCTGGCATCAAGAGTTGACGCGTTTCAGCCACTGGAAGAGGCTGGTTAGTGAAAGCTTTGGGGTCGTAGACCACAGCCATACTGTTCAGTGGATTATACAGAAGCCCAAATAGTATAACTAGTCGTTGTGCAAGCACAACGCTGCTTTTGGAATGAATTACGAAAAAGCCTACGACTTCATCGGCACCGGGCTGGGAGGCTTTGCAGCGCTGCCAAGTCGATTGGCTATACGTGGATGAGCTGAGGACTCCTACCAAAAGACGACGATGTCCATTCAAGTTCAGCATCACCAAGCAAGACCCACTTGCTTCGAGATGTAAGACTTGATGACGTTCTATCCTCGAAAGTCTTCACCAACGCACTGGAGGATGTCTTTAATACGCTGCAGTGGGTTGGAAGGGGCATCAATGTCATTGGTCGGTATCTCAGCTGTCTCCGCTTTGCCGACGACATAGGATTAATGACAGCCCTACAAGCATTGCTTTCTAGTCACAGTGCTCCCTCAAGACCTGTTGGGTTTGGAATGAATTTATACACGACCAAGTTCGTGGCCAATGAACACATCATCTCTGAACTGATATCTGTCCAAGGGGTAGGCCTCGAAGTTGTCCAGGAATACATATAACTGGGGAATAAGTGCCAGTTAGGTAGAGACAACTTTGAGGGTGAAATCACCAGAAGGTTACAGTATGGCTAGGCGTCATTTCGAAAGTTGCGACGTAACTCTGAATCATCTTTGCCCCAATGCCTGAAGAAGGTATTTGACCAATGCGTCCTGTGCTAGTCTTGACTTACAGAACTGCGACGTGGAACATGAAGATAAAGCTAGCCCACCGACTTCATGTCACTCAGAGAGCTATAGTAAGGTCAATGCTGGGCATCTCGCTGAGGGACAAAGTCCAGAGCGATATCATCCGGCAGAAGACCAAAGTACCTAACTGACGTAGTGCAGAGATGTAGCAAATTAAAGTGGCAGTGAGCTGGCCACATCTACCGTAGAATCGATGGTCCGTGGATTAAATATCTTAGTTGTCGCGTGTATGATCCGCTAAATAAACTTGTATTATGAATATGCTGATGAGATGAGGCAATAACCTAAGAGGTTTGTACTAGGAATAACGTTGTGTATGTATGTAAGTAAGCATATATGTTTACCTCTGCGTCGCTTCCTCTGCGTGGGTGCGGCGTCTAACGGCAGAGGTTCATCCGAGTCGTAGAACGCCGTGACTCGGTGTGGAGTGACGGCCGTTCGGTTCAGGTTGGGGTACCGAGTGCCCGGGTCCAGGGTGTACGCGCCGAAGTCGCGGTGCAAGTTCTCTGGGGTCGTTTGAGCTGCGAACACACATCGGTGATAAATCAAGTAACTCTTAGTGGTTAGGTTAGGTAATCCTTAATTTTCACCACTATCTGATAAATCGTTGTTAAATTCATTATTCAGATAACACATACAAATTTTATTATGATATTGAATTTACCTGGAAAATAAGCCCTATCCAGAGATGGCGAATGGAATTTAATCTTCTTTCTTTTTCGTGCGAGTGTGGTTCACTCTGGTATTACAGTTTTTTGACTGAAGGCCTTCAACAAGGCCTAACGATTGTTGTCCTGATAATATAACCGATTCTGTCTCGACACCAGAGTTGGTTACACATTCGCACGAAAAAATTACAATTTAATATATCTTGTACAAGAATGCCAACTCTCACAAGTCCCGTTGCACTGCAGACAAAACCTTCTTCAATATAAGCAACATGTTGATCTCATCTTTCCTTTGTGCCTTGTACGGCTATACTAAAGTGAGATCACCTCGTTCATGTTAAGTAGTACGTACCCAACAGTCTGTAGATAGACTCGCGCTCGGCGATGACCTCGAGGGGGTGCGGCGCGGGGCTTTGCCCCCAGGCGCGCACGGCCCAGGCGGCGTCCAGCGCCGACAGGAAGCCGCGCGCGCACCCTGAACCCGTGGGCCAGAACGGCTCCAGCAGACTGTCGCCTACTAGCTGGCAGAGCAGCCGGCGACCGTGCCGCTCGTACACCTACACACAAGTTAAGTACACTCGAACAACTTCCCGCTAGACCACCATAAGGGTGAGAATCGCTTAGCAAAACATCGTCGCTTCCAGTGCTACTTTACACACACATTGACACTCGTATACAAAACCAGTCACTAGTGCCAAGGGATTTATTTTTTCAAACTGGTCCAACGCCGACTTGTTTTAATTTTACATATATTAACTTGTCCTCTCATATACACATATAAGAAAGAAGATTTCTTTTTATAACAACCTTAATAGGAAGTACATGAAACACAATAAAGATTGACGCATATATAGCGAAGTGACAATCGATTTTGGACTACTTCAAAATGAGAACAACGTCAATAATTTGACAGTGAAAACTGTTCTCTGCTGCGCTTCGCTATATGTGCTCCGGCCCTTAGTGACACATATATAGGCAAATAGACCAAGTATATTAGTAAAAACTTGAAAAAACATTCAAATTACTGGGCCAGAGCATAATTAACTTTGGGAAATCCTGAGCCCAAAACCCCATAAAAATACCGTCTATTTGCCTGAAAGTTACAGCATGCATTACACCATCCTGAATTATTTAATTTTTTTATATAAACTCCTCAAATCGGCAATTTCAGAGGCAAAAGTACCGAAATATAACCAAATTTGAAAATCGTGTGCCGTAAACCTACTTACAGGCCAGATAGGACTATAAAACGCAAAGTACACAGTGCAAAACAAAAAATATAGTAAAACATAAAACAAATCCTCACAAATACACGAGCTACGATACCGCGCACCTTGTAACTAACGGTACCATTCCATGTTTGAAACATTCACACGCTTAGAACGGAGTGACGTCAATGAATACAGATTTACATAATAGAAGCGCATTTCTTAAGGATTTCGTGTGCCGATTCCAACTGGCGTGTTGACGGTTGTCAGTGTAGTACGTAGTTGGCGCCGTTGGCGGCGCTGGCGTCGTTCTCCTTCTCTCTTGCTCTTGTAGTTAAGATACACAGGAGAAACTTTCGTTTCTCTTGCACTCGTAGAGTCAGCTGTCACAGCGCGACTGCCACGCCGCCAAGCGGCAATATTGGTCACACTGGTCACATAAAGTTTGTCTACAGAGCGACCATAAGAAATGTGCCTATATTTAAATATCTATGCTCTATGGTGTTGAAACATTCAGGAACACACGCAGTTACATATATTAATGTCATTTAAATATATTTCACGAGTTTAGCACTGAGATACTAATCTGTAGTGTGTAGTGTGTGTTGAACAACGCTTGTAAATGTCACATACAATATATGTTTCGTAATTTGATTTTTTTATTTATATGTTAAGTGTAGTCCATATATTTTTGAATAAATACATCTTAATTTTAAAATGTCATATAAAATGAAAAGTTTTGTCATATTGGACCTATTTATTTTTAAAACCTTGCGATATTTTAATCGAAATTTAATGCTAGTTTACAAGCTTTCCAAAGAGCAACAATTGAGAGCCAAGGTGCAAATAGTTTTTTTTTTTTAATTTTATGACAAAGTCGAACATCTCAGAAAGCGTTAATTTTGGTAGCCGCTATTTGACGAGGTCACAAAATTTGAATCGGACTGTATGACGGTAGATGCACGGTAGTTGCGCGTCGTCCACTACGGTACGAGTATGTAACGCGTGTCTGTATGCCTGTAGGTTAATGAAATCTCCTTCAAGGAAAAGGTCAAATTACCTGTCTCTATGTACATCTCACTAAGGTAGTAGTAGAGGAGACGTAGAACATCGACCTTCACCGATCTGATAACCAGATGAGAGGTATTTTTTATGTTATATAATTTATAAACAAGTATGCCTATAATAACTTGCCTATCAAAAAGTGTTCATAGCTATTTTAAAATTTAAGTTAATTGTAATCAACCGCAAATATAACTTTGTCGTTTATACAAACACTATGGAAAACAAAGTTATTTTTGGTGATGAAAAAGTGATCGTGATATTTGGTTAAGTGAAGATAAAGGGTATGTTATGTGGATACCTGAACTACGGGACTCTTACGGGACTCGTACTTAATCTAATTGTTTGATCTTTATTGCTATATTGCTTCCGTGCTCGTTTATTAATTACTAGCATCAGCCTTAACACTTAACATACCCTTTATCTTCACCTATCCAAATATCACGATCACTTTTTCATTTACCAAAAATAACTTTGTTTTCCATAGTGTTTGTATAAACGACAAAGTTATATTTGCGGTTGATTACAATTAACTTAAATTTTAAAATAGCTATGAGCACTTTTGATAGGCAAGTTATTATAGGCATACTTGTTTATAAATTATATAACATAAAAAATACGTCTCATCTGGTTATCAGATCGGTGAAGGTCGATGTTCCACGTCTCCTCTACTATAGGTAGTACTAACCATGCTAGCATTCTCCGCAGCATACATGGAGGTAAAGTCAAACAGCGCTACGTCGGGTTCTCCGTAGTGGTTGAGCGCGAAGTCTCGTAGCGGCAGCCGGCCGTCCGTAGAGAATCGCGCTGCCTCCTGCGCGTAGCGCATCAGAGCCGCGCGGTCTACGTTTTCTACGCTCAGTAGCCGGGACACTTCGGCGTAGTCCTGGGAAAAGCAAATGAAAATGTTAAGTAACCCTCGACATCATCACCCACCGCCTAGAGTTAATATCTCTTAACTTAAGATCTTAATTGACCGCTGTCGCCTCCACCTAACGATACACACACAATCTCAAAATACTGTGGCGCCTTAACACGAAATCATTACAAATAATAACTTCACGCCATTAGACATCAATACGTCATCTACGCAGTGACAGACTACGTCAAAGATATTACAAGAAAAAGCTAGATGACATATGACATTACCTACGTAGAAATCAATCCGTAGAAACGGTACACTAACGCGCACATCGATAACTCTATATTTTATTTTAATTTCGGTTGACAAGATGTATCAGTTTCACTTCGGCGCCGGCTCGCGACGTCACACACACATAATTATGTCAGACTTGCCAACTGGCTTATATTTAGCGTCCTGCTTTTGGTACACCTATAACGTATCTACTTCTTTTAATGTAACATCATTAGACTACGTAGTCAGCACAAGTAACGAAGCAAAACCATAAAACGCGGCACCGTCGGCAGTCTCGGCAGACCACTGCTGTCGCTGGTATGGACTGGGACTCCACCAAGTCAAGATCTAATTGTAAATATAATTGCACTATTTTGTTGAATCAAAATTATTATAAAAAGCGACGACCACTGCTGAACATAGACCTCGCCCTCGTTTGGGAGCGACGGTGCCTCGTTCTCATAGCCGCCTACCATCCAGAATCAGGATGTAAAAAAATGTTGTTTTTCTTAAAGTACATAAGTAAACTAAATAAATAAATAAATTTGAAGGCTTGGCGCCGAACTTTAACTGGTGTGTCTCTACTCTCTACGCTTACATGCAAACAAATCGATAAATATCCACTCACATTAAGCAGCACCCCCTTGTCGAGCAGGCTGTGTTTCTTAGCGGTCATGACGAAGTAGTGCGTGTCGTCCTTATAGTAGACTATGTTCTCGAGATCTATGCCCGTCACCTCGTACAGCTCTTTGAAGAACTTCTGGTTAAATATGAATGCCACACCGCTTATTTCTGGTACCTGATGACAAAAATATATTTTTAGTGACATTTTTCCAGCTACGAGTTCCCCTCCGTGGGATTTGCACCTTGTGGTGGTGGGGGGGCTCAGTAACCGTGGTTAGGTCACCCACGGTGAAGCTAAGCGAGATCCCGGGAGTGGGCGCTCTGCGTGGGCTTGACGGAGGCCTGCGCAGGATGCGTTCAAAGGTGCTGGTGCGAGGGACAGTTCTGCTGTCATTCGCAGTCGGGCGCGGTCGCGGGAGGAGAGGCGTGTCGGTGTTGCGTTGTCGCGCGCCCTATCTCCCGCTCTCCCGCGACCAAATGGGGGCCCACCATTGTTGCGTCGCGGTGGGGCCGCAGAGGAAGAGGAGATGAGTTGTTACCAGGTTGCCGTCCTCCCTATCCTCTGCGGCCGCTGGGTGTTTTGGTGGCGGAGCCCAACACCTTCATCCGCCGCCAAGCGGGTTTTCTTCGGGGGCCCGCCTGACCATCTGGCGGGCCAATACCCGTCGGGGGTAGCGAGGAATGCTTCGACGATACGCGACCCTCCGACACACGGGTACATGAGGAACACGGGTTGGTTTTTAGTCAGTAAGAGTCTGACAGTCCCCTTCGCCCTTCCCCCAGAGCGGAGGGACTCCATGAGGATTTTCCAACCCGACACCAAAGAAAAAAGCTACGAGTGAGGTGGTTACTGAAAACTGGTTGTCCCAGATCGAATCCATAACAAACAGATAGAGAAATTTATGACAATACAATTCCGCTTTCATTTTCCTGATATTTTCATGAACTTTCGCCTTTACGCCTGAATTCACTGTCGTAGTCTTGGAAAATATAGACTGATCACTTACCGTACGTAAGTACGTATTAAAAAGTAATTAATTACGCTTGCCTCGTGCCTCGGAGAACACGTTTAACCATCGGGCCTGATTGTCATAAAGATCTTTAATAGACATTTTGGGGTGTCAGAACCCTTGAATATGCTGACACTATTTTAAACCATGGAATATTTCTATCAATTTGGATTGCGGAGGTCATACAGCAATCTCTCTGTAGAAAAAATTACCTACAGTCAAATCTGGTAAGGACTCTTAAACAAAAGTCTTGGATGCTTAGGCATCGCTAGGAGAACTTACCGAGGCCTCCTGTTCCGAGTGCCTGTTGATAAAGTTAGCAGTGATGGCCATGGCGAGCTTGCCCCTAAACTCCTTGCGCTTGAAGCCGTGCAGCGTGTTCCTCTTGCCGTCGGCCCCGACTAGCGCGTCGAACTCGTACTGAGTCACCGGGTGGTCTTCCGGTAGCACCCGCGCTCGCCATCCTAGTGCTGGAACAATGTACATAATGTAAATATTATACTAATATTAATAGGTATAATTAGTGAACTGCAGAGACGGATTAAGAATACAAAACGTCAGAACCGTCGAACTCGATATCCAATCCTATACCAACCCGTCTACCCAGCGTGGTACAGTAGGCTAAAGCCGCCTGTTAACTCACAATAGTATTGTGACTTAAGTGAAAGGCCTGTAGTGGACTGAACCAAAAGGCTTTATAATATAAACTGCGCACTTTTTTGTGACTGAGGCTTTGGTTTACAGTTCGCGGTTTTGCAGCACAGTTTTCTTCACAAAAATACAAAAGATCAGAAATTATTTCAAGTGACATTTGTACTTAGGGATCCCTTCTTTTTGCATAATGTTCTTTGTCCTAATATACTTCGGCATAACGATTTTGGCACAATTTGTTTTGGCATAATAATACATCGCCATATTTTTTTTAGGAATACATTTTATTTTGGCATAATCATCTTAAAGACTAATTTGTGTGGGCATAAATTTGATTCGCATAACGTTGGTAGGCCTAATGTCTATTAGCATAACGTTAGTAGGCCTAATGACTATTAGCATAACGTTAGTAGGCCTAATGACTATTAGCATAATATTTATATAATTATATATTTAACTTGTAAAAAATGTATATGCTGTGCAACAAAAGTGACAGTACCGAATTGCTGCAAAACCGACTCCACATAGTCTTGTTTGTCCTACCCCTAGAGTGTTATTTATAATCGCGCAGGCGCGTGGGGCCGCCGGAGGCCCGCAGCGCCGGAGCCGTGACAGAAGCCCTGCCTGCTGCATGTTGCATGCTTGCTTGTATGCTGCATGCTTGCTTGCATGCTGCATGCCTGCTTGCATGCTGCATGCTTGCTTGCATGTTGCATGATTGCCTGCATGCTGCATGCTTGCTTGCATGCTGTATGCTTGCTTGCTTCATGCTTCCTACAGCGAAAATATGCCAAACATACATTGCCAAAGTTATTATATCCAATTTGTATTGTATTGTAATCATTATGCGTAAATAAATTTATGCTTTAGGATTTTATGCTTTAGGATATTATGCTTAAAAAGGTTATGCTTTACAACTTTATGCTTTAGAATATTATGCTTAATCATTATTATGGTTAGAGAAATTATGCTTAAAAAATTATTCGTAAGCTGTTATGCGTAATTATATTATGCGAAAATATAATTATGCCAAACAAAATTATGCTATGTTATATTAGGTCTTAAAATTTTATGCGATTGGATAGGGAACCTTGTACTTACTTTCAGAATTTTCGCCGGCTGTGGGCTCTAGTAGTTCTTCGAAACTGACTCCCTCGTGGAGCTCAACACCAAGCAATAACGCCACCTGTACAGAAATAAATGTATTATAGTTATGTTGTACTACTGAAGTGGTAAAGAAGCACCGTGTACTGACCCTAGGAGAACGTGGTCAATATGACGGAAGTACGTAACGTCTCAAGTACTAATTGAAATTACATTTACGAATGTGAATGATCGTTCAAATGACAAGTCTAATTTATGGTGGACGCATAAATATCATCACATTGTAACTAATACACTATTTGTGCAGTCCAACTTACACATCTGTAGTAATGTATATTATGGAGTAACACAACTCTTTAGGTAGGACGCCCCCTGGGTAGGTGAGGTGAAGTGATACAATTCAGGATCCGACCATGCGAAACACCAGCTCGGTGGCGTGCTATAAGCGAGGCCTATATCCTGCTATGGACTACTGCATGCTAATGATGATAAAAAAAGATCAAATCATGTGGCGTTCTCACCTTCATCAATATACACTGCAGCTGCCTGATGCTGATGTGGTCTATGGAGCCGGCGCAGAACTTGCCGAAGAACTTCTTGGCGCCGAGAGCACGCAGGTCCTGGATCACGAACGGCCACAGGTGCAGCACGTTGTTACGAGACATGCGGTCGCGTTTCTCTATCACCACCTGGAATATACAACAGTTTTAGTTTGTTGTTATTTTATTTAGTTGTAGAATTATACGTATAGTTTTAGTTGTAAATAAGTTAGTATAAATGTAAATAATACCTGTCTGTAAAAAAGTTTTAGGTTATGTTTTGTGCTAATTCCGAATCTTAATGCCGAACTGCGAAGTTAGAGGATGCAAGTTCAGGGTAATTAATAACACAGGCAACTCCTATGTAGTGAGTATTGTGCCACCTCTAATATAAGCTTATTTCATGATTAGGTACATATTTTGAAACTCTAAAGGTAAACAAGCAGGAAACTTATCTGCCAAGTGTTTTGTCTACGTAAAATCAGAATAACTTGCAAATCAAGCGTGCATCGCCCCCGTCATAAACTTCTGATTTATGCAAGTAAAATTTTCTTATTTTCAATAAGTGATTCAGGTTTTCTATAAGTGCATGCTGTGTGCATATTCTTATACAAATACTGAATCCCCGGGACCAAAATATTTGTAAATAGTCATTGCACGTTGCACGTGCCACGTGAGTCACGCTTTGCGGCCGTTTGCGATGCTTCTACTCACGACCCTACTACTTATACAAACCTGTGTACGATTTGTTTTTACGTTTGTAAGTGTTACTTTGTGACTCAATTAATTAACTTAGAACTTTATGTGCCATGTGGCCATTAGTTGCGAAAGCAAGATCGAGTGGTTACTTGTACCGAAAAGCTTTTTCTTGTTTATACACTCACGCCTGTATTATCCCGAAGGGGTAGACAAATGTATAATATTACACCCAAATTTCGCCATGTTATGAATTTTTAGATCCCACGTCGTAGCGAGCCTGTTGCCGTTACCAGGCAAACTACCAGACTACGTGCTGCTACTGAGAATCAAGTAAAACTGAATAACACTTGCACGATTCGGGAATCGACCCCGGGACCGGGATCAGATCCTTCAGTATTAGCGCGACATGTAAGTGAACACGTCGTAAGAGAGTATGATATTAATCGGTAGGTACTAACCACTTTAGCCCCCAGCAGCTGGCACTCAATAGCGGCCCTCATGCCGCAGGGTCCTGCGCCGATGATGAGGACCTTGCTGGCCGCGCTGATGCGCCCCTTGCCGTACACCTTGTGGTTCGCGCGGGCGTCGAACTTCTTGAACAGAGCCTGCGCCTTCCATGAACTCGCGAGTTTCGCCTGCAACAACACATAAAGAGAATTTGTATACTGGTTTACTCTTAAGATTGGACAGCTCTTATACACTGTGCTCTCCCCGTAGGGAGTCTTTGGTCGGCAATCGGGACGGATTTTAGTGGTAACACCACATACTCCGGCTCGTTTCCCCAACAGTCGGTGATCCGAAGGGATTTTCCATCTCGTAAAAAACGACTGATTTACTCTTTGTAGTTTTATTTATTTATTTCATATAAAAAATATACATAACACAATTTATTATAATGATGCAAACATAAACTCTAGTGAGTTTTAACGTGCATCATCTCATCGACGTTACAATTAAAATATGTATGGTAGATAGGTATTTAAAACGTACACAAACGTACACACAACGTACATACAAGTTTTTTGGTGGGTCACGTTGGAAAGGTATTAAACAGTACCGGACCAGAGGATTATTAAGTTTGGGAAACCCTAACTTTACTACTTAACTGATGTAGTTCTTTCTGCCACTAGCTGGTATAAGTAAGACTCTTTCTCAGGGCATTAGTAAATTACCCATAGTAAATCATCACAGTATCAGTATGCACACAAATGATAAAACTAGATCCAGTCATCTATCACAACTTTTTGTTTTATACAGAGATAGGTATGTTTATAAAAGTAACGGACATTTGACATTCATAAAGGGCGAAACAACCACTTAATATTAAGCATCATTCGCGCAACCAGTTGTTAATAAACGTTAGTATTCGATCAATCGAATCAATCCATCAGAGGCGGGTCAAGACAATCAGCGAGCAAATTTTCAAGGCGGCGCGCGATTGATTTGCCGAAGTATCTGTTGACTTCACATGAATTCGCATCGCTTACTGATTATAATGTGTCCTTCGCCCCGTTTTGCGTTCAGAAACATACCGCAATAAAATAACAAATATCCAAACTCGAACGTTGCGCCACTGTCGAAGATGTTTGCCCTAGAACTCAAAGTTCGCTTTCTAATAATTATAACCAGATATCAATATTAGCTTTGCCAGGGCGACTACCATAATAGGGTTGTTTCCAACTAGTCAAATCTGAAAGTCAAAAATGAAATGTCAAAAACGACCTTTGCTAAGGTTATTGTATGAAATATGACGTAGTGACGTCATAGTGTTTTGCTGTCAAGTAGAATACTTATTATCAATAAATTGACGATAAAAATGTTAAATAAAGTTGTAACATTAATTGATGAATGAAACTACTATTATTTTGACATGTTTTACTAAATAAAAATACTTGTATAATTTATTTCACTTGCAGGAAACTTCCCTATTATGACGGCTGTAACCCCATTAGATACCAATTATCTGTAATACTCTTTGATACAGAGTATATTTGTATTGTGTATATCTTTTTTGGTGGATATGTAACAAAGCTAATCGCAAAGCATTCAGTAAAATCTAGTTAGACTATTAAGTGGACCCTGGGGTGCTACTGGGATTCCGCTAGGAGAAACGATGTACTACACAGCAGTCGGTCTTACTCCCTTCGTTGTAGAATTTAAGACACAAAGTACGTCAAACCTACAATTTATGCATTTAGCATTCATAATGATGGTAGCATATGCAATTTAGTTAAAGAGCCATAATCACGGGACTTTCCGAGAGAATGCAACTACATTAGTGTAGAAAGACAGGTGCAAAATTACAGGGGTTTTGCTGTCGGCAAATAGCAAAGTAGCTTTTAGACGGACTTTCTACTGTATTTTTGTATTGAATATTTTATGGTAGTGTTTCATTTGGTGGACATGTGAAGTTCCACTGATGGTATATGATACCTTGGTGCAAAAACAATGTCATTGTTTTCTAACACCGAAAATTTCAAATATATTGTCAGGGCTATTTTGAAAAGGTTTAGACTTACTCGTAAGTTACTGAACCACGCGTGCATCTTCAGTTTATTCTCGCGTAGTCGCTTTATGATCCGTTTCTGGTATTACTGATAGTTTGTCCAGTGCTTATAATTGATATATTTTCGTTCGTATCATATTTTTTTAAATACTTGTGCCGCTAAGATCTTGCGAAATAAAATTAGGGCACAGAAAATACTCCAAAGTTGCCATTTTACCTTTTGAACTTAACTCCCATACAAATCGTACCTCAACTTGAATAGCGAGATCTTATAATTTAAAGTTATTTAAGAGCTTTCGTCACACACTGTATTCTCAAACTCACGCATAGTTGCTACAAATTAATAGTAGTTATTAGTAAATTTATAATTATTCAACCAATGCAAAGCATACCCAGACTGGTTTCACACAAATTGTCGTTTCGCTTACGAACCGAACTGAGGACTTTCGGCGCAGTGCTAAACGGCTAGGCAACCGCTTGAGCCTCTACGCCAAACGCCATCCAAACAGCATCCATTAATGACACCTAGTTTACATTTCAGAATAGCAAAAGAAACAATATGAATCATTCGCTCAACATTTTTAATTCGTGATGCATCTTATAAAGCTTTTCAATGTCATTATCAATTTTAATAATAGGTAATCACATTAAGGTGCCTTTCATTTCGTAGAAAAGTGAAACGTCTACTGTTACAAGTGGTTCTGATAAGACGAGACTACCATTTTCAACGTAATATTAATCATATGATAATAATGCATTTTTGACATATGCGTCACGGGTAACGTATGGTGATGTGCTGAAGGCAAGACGTTATGGTACCAATATTTGATCTGTTCATTTTTTGTTTTTTATTTTATTTAGAACACACTTGCATCTGCCATTACAGAAAATTCTAATGCGGTAAACGTAGACAATTAGGTTTGAAATAATATAAAATATCAACTATCACTAAGAACTAAGAACACGATAGGTGACCTTAGTGAATTCGCTCAGTGAACATGTAAATACATATATCTACAAAATCAGCCACCGCATTGAGCGCGCGCAATGCACCCGTGAGTGGCGCCCTCTGTAGCAGATTGGTGCGCGCGCGCGGTCATGCATTCATAGATTTGGCTACTTCAAATACATATTTGACCGTCCGCTAGAGCAGAGGGTTGGATTGTATAAGTTTCTTGCACGTGTTAAGAAACGAAGAAGCAATAAACAGAGGTCCTTCTCATAAGCCGAATAAATCGTACACCAAAGCGCGGTCATGCATTCATAGATTTGGCTACTTCAAATACATATTTGACCGTCCGCTAGAGCAGAGGGTTGGATTGTATAAGTTTCTTGCACGTGTTAAGAAACGAAGAAGCAATAAACAGAGGTCCTTCTCATAAGCCGAATAAATCGTACACCAAAGTATGTTTTGACACTGCATATACGTCCTCTGTCCATCAACAAATACCTATGTCAACGCTACTACATTCTGTTTATAAAAGAAATATTTATGTTATCTGCTCCAATGGTGTAGTGATGGGATGGTTAGCGCCTCACCGATTAGCACTGCATACAATTTGTTGTATGTTGTTGTATGTACTTTATATCAAATAATTGAATATTTGCAAATTCCGCAGCGACGAGAAGTTAAAAAAACCGTTCACCGTGATTTCAGTTTGTCGACAGTGAAAGTACTCGTAATGGATCTAATGCAAGGCTTCACTAGGTTTCCTGTAAGCTTGCGAATATAGAAGCCCAATGAAAAACGACACCGCACGTCTGCATCGACCCTTCTGCTAACTATTACACTCACTAGCCGTCTGAACGAAGTATATCTTTTTTAAACGAATATTATAAGGCTGTAGAATTAGTTAAGGCTTAGGTATGAAACCTCACGCTATGGGCTACTAAGTAACGCGGCTGTTAGCGCGAGCTCAGCTGGTACATAATCTATACACAGATATGAGAAGTATCAGATATAGCGTATTCGTCCAACTAAGTGTGGCACGTTGACAGCTATGTGTGCGTGACCTTTGGCGACTGGCACTGTACGGACACGCGCGTCTATGTGTGTGTAAAGTTGCCAGATTATGAATAATCTCCCAGTATTTTGCATATAGTTATGTAATATTCTTATATTCATTTGTGGTTTTGAAGAATTTACCGTGGATTTAATTAATGCTTTTGTAAATACATTTCTTAAATGTAGGTGCCGAGTTAAGTTTTAACTACTTCGTAAATCTGTATATATAAAATCCTTGCGTTACTGACTGACTGACAGACAAGCTACAGCCGAAACTACTCGGCGCATGAAGCTGAAATTTAGCATGTATGTTTCTTGAGAACCGTAGGGGTGTACTAAGACGGGATTTCTCGAAATTCCCACGGGATCAGGCAAAACGAGAAATACGAAAATATGTGCGTGCGAAGCTGCTGGCGTCGATTAGTTGAGAAATAAATAGTATGTATGTACACACGGCACCAAGTCAAGCTGAACAGTTGCTGCACGATTTTGATACTTATTCCCTACGCCATAAGTATGTATGTACACACGGCGCCAAGTCAAGCTAAACAGTTGCTGTACGAATTCGATACTTATTCCCTACGCCATAAGTATGTATGTATACACGACGCCAAGTCAAGCTAAACAGTTGCTTTACGATTTTGATACTTATTCCCTACGCCATAAGTATGTATGTACACACGGCGCCAAGTCAAGCTAAACAGTTGCTGTACGATTTTGATACTTATTGCCTACGCCATAAGTATGTATGTACACACGGCACCAAGTCGAGCTAAACAGTTGCTGACTGCTGTACGATTTTGATAATTATTCCCTACGCCATTAGTATGTATGTACGTACACAGGGCGCCAAGTCAAGCTAAACAGTTGCTGTACGATTTTGATACTTATTCTTTACGCCATAAGAACGGTGCAAAGGTCAAAGTTTATAAGCTTGACGATTAGTAGGGTGTACACGAATATTTGGATCGTTTGGGGATCGAACTCAAAACAATATTATCTAAAGTATATACTAATGGAAATTGAAATTCTATTACTATATTTATGAGAAAGAAGATATATCTACAATATACTTTTATAATACGGTAATGTATTTTTCATAAACATGACAATCATTATCACATAATCAATTGACAAGTGCATTTTCCCTAATTCAGGCAGAACGGCGTCGACAAAAACTGGCAACACTTACATATTTCTTGCACAAATACGAATTTTATCGAAATTAAATTAGGAAACAGTCAAATTATCAATAGTTACCTGTGAAAAGATATTCCATTTTCCTGTTTTTGTTTTTAGGAACAACTTTTACAGTGTTTAAGAACACAAGACGGCATTTTGAGAATTTAAAAGTTGACGTGATCGTGACGCGTGAACTGTACGATGCTTCTTAGCGCACTGAGACGAGTTTGTATTCGCTTTTCAATTTTGTATTTGCTTTAGTGGCCGCACGCAACTGTGCCGCGCGTTACATCTGATACTTCTCACATCTGTGAATCTATAATATAAAAATGAATCGCTGAATGTGTTGCTAAGCTCAAATCTCGAGAGCAGCTGAACCGATTTTCCTAATTCTATTTTTATAATATTCCTTAAAGTACGAGGAAAAAAATAAGAAATCACTGTTAGGCGGTACGAAGTTCAGCGGGTCAGCTAGTCATACTATAAAATGAAGTTCCCTTTTCTTCCTGTCTGTCTGTATGAACGAGAACGAGATAAACTCAAAAACACACTTTTGTACGGATTTCAACAACATTCCTGAACAAGGTCCAAACGTATAATTCATGCGAGTGCAGCCGCGGGCGTAGTCTTATGTACGTACATTCAATCTGAGGAAAGCTTCCTTCTTTAAATTATTTTTACTGATTTGTTAAGCTCCTTATTGCTACTTGGTACATCAAAGTAGAATTAAGGCGCTTAATAACAAAGATTTTATGATTTAATTTTTTATGTTTTCTTAGTAAATAATACGAGTGGCATGTATAGGTGCTAATCACAATTTATGATTCCAATTATGATCGGGACTTTCGGAGTATAAAATAAATTGAGGCACCGATGGTATTGTTTATACAATTCGTGAGATACGATTGGCGCATTTAGTCGCAATATCAAAAACCCAGGTCATCACTATTCTAAGAAACTCTCAATGACCTTCTTCATTATTTTTCACCAAAACACTTGACTTGCGTGAAAATATATCGACTAAGTTTGACCTGAAGTCGTTAATCCAAAATTAAAAACAAAAATATAGATCTATGCCAACTCGATGTCCATTTTATAGACCTATTAATATTTTTCAATGGCACAATAAAAGTAATTTGTCTATAAAATCGTAATTGTAATGAGTATATATTTGCGAAGTTTATTTTGTTTACTGTAAGTATTTTAGACCACGTGGGGTGAATGACCAGTAGTGTGAGTGTGTAGTTGTGATGTCACGGGGCACAATGGACTGATAGGTAGAGAGACAATGGAGGAGAAAATAGTTTGTTTATGGCACCTCACTGTGACAGGGTTCCATTAAGTACACACAGGTGTCAACGGTAAGGTGATACTGGATGCGTAGGCGGTGTTCATTAGGAGGATGTTTTAAATCTAATAATAAATAGTTTTACTCATAATTATTTAGCTTTTCTGTAACTAAATGGTGCGTGCGGTAGGTAGTGATAAAAATGTTTAATACTGTTTTGTAAGTATCCATAGGAAGGAAGAAGGCTGTCTTCAGATTTTATTAAGGTTGAGTAGGTAAATATATTCTCGTCTTTTTTCCGTCGGGGTAGGCACAGACAACAGAACGCCACTTGCTTCTAGCCTTACAAACCTCACGCGCTTCCTCTACACTCATTACTCTTTTCATACATGTTCGTCGGTTTCAGTAGGTACTTATTACAACATCCATAACTTCATACTCATATTATAAAAACTCAACCACTGCAGTGCACTGATTACGATAAATTTTTCCATGAAGATCTTTATCAAATTCTGCATGGAGATTTATTTTTAAATCATTTCCTAAAGTGCTAGTTTACGGAATGTCAGTTTTTATAAAATTTTGCACACATCCATTTTCCAGCTGGTTTTGTAGATATACCTTTTAGCACGCAAGCACAGCCGCGGATAAAAGCTAGTAAATAATGTAAGTATACACAAGTTGATAATGGCATAAATAGCTGACACAAGTTCGCCACTTGGATGCACATCTAAGTGCGCATCTATTAACGAGGCCGAGAGAGCTTCAACCCTCCCGTCAACGCGGTAGAAAATGTACCATGTTACCGCCACTAATTTCACTTGCAAAATTAAACATGTAGGTTCGTATGAAGTGAGATGAAAGTAGTTAGTAAATCAGCATAGAATACACACCATTTTGCTATTTTTCATCTAGATCTGTGACGGTAAAAAAATGAACATGTTGTGAGTAAATCAAATAAATAAAAAGGTAGCTTTCTTTGTCGTCGTCCTCGCACTATCCTGGATGTTTCCATCCGTAGTGTTCGAGCCCGGTTTACGCTTTCTAGTTCCACCATCGTTTCAAGAATAACAGATTTTTAACAGTTTTGTTGCTGATAATATAATACGCCTAAATATGTCGATTTTAAGGACAAAATGAGCCACAAACATATGTTTGTAAGCTACGAAAAATTAAAAGTTATGAATCAAGCGCATCACAGACCTTTTTAATTTTACAATGAGCAAATCAACAGTCGGAACTTAACGGAAAATTCAGCACGAAATAAAGTATAATTATTAAACAAATAATTATAGTGCCGCAAAGCAAGGTCGCCAAAATTATATAATTTACAGTCGCAAGATAACAAGGCTATAGTTTCAATTCAATATGACAAACAATGCTGACATTCGCACGCTTAGCATAGCTATTGCGGTTAAAAATAACTTAGACATATTCGCATGGAGCTTTAGAAGATTGCCACTGAAATCATACATGATTCAGATTAATTTAAAAAAATAATTATGTCTGCTTCATCCGGGGATCGAACCCACGGTAATCGGGCAACGGCAACGGTAATCACTCGTTGATTTGACCATACAAATAACTCATCGTAGGAGTACAGAAATGTTCAGCTCTACTGTTTAGAATTAGTAGAGACACTAATCAGTTATCGGGATCGAACCCAAGTATGCGAAATTGCGCATTTATCATTATCTAATCTTGTAACTATTTTACCAACCATAGCCAAACTGCATGCCTCTACATTTCACACATTGGGTCAGACACATTCTATTAATATACATATGTTTAGATGCAGAAAACTGTTCTGTTAGCTGTCAGTCTTTCTACCATAAAGACCATATTTAGATTATATAGACTGTACGGTGCACCATATAGACCGGGCGGTTGATCTATCCCGTCATAGCAAGTCCAGTGCGTACCTGACGTTGCTACAGACTACAAGACCATAGCAAGCCACCTAACAAGGCGACCGTTTTACATAATCGCATAGATAGGTAGTAGAACCTTGCTGATTTCAGCATGAATGGGCCGGCTCGACGGCAGAAGTACTACCCTCTCACAGAAAATCGACGTGCAGTAACAGTACCTAAACTGTTGCGTTTCGTTCGGTGAGTGAGAGTGCCGGAGGTCCTATCCCCTATCCCTTCTCCCTGATCCCACTCCTCATCCTATCCCTTTTCCCAACCCCAAGGGGCGGCAACGCACTTGTGACTCCTGTGGTGTTGCTTGTGTCCATGGGCGGCGGTAATTGCTTGCCATCAGGCAATCCGTCTGCTCGTTTGCCGCCTATTACCATTAAAAAGAAGATAGTACCCTGTACAACATAGTAAGCTGATGTAAATGTACACACGTTGCAGCAAGTAGTCACAATACAACAATTGTATAAAAATAATAGATAAACGACTTTGACTTTACTTTGTATTCGCTTGGCCAATGAATGCAGAAAGGACATCCTCTTTACGAAGACGGTTGTTGGAACGCATTGAGCATACTCAGTCCAATTAGCAGGGGTCAATGTCCTTTTATCGTTCTGGTATACAAAGGTGGCTTTGCTAATTTTGTTACTAAGAAATGTGTGTCAGACGAACGCAAGCAGATATTTACAAAGTTTATATACAGGCGTTTCTTGTTTGTTTTGAACTTGTGTTTGCGGTTCATGAAATGCATGCTATGTTTTTCATGTAGGGCAAAGTGATATTAAGTTTGACTGATAAGCAATTTTCAGTAATAGTGACCACACTGGTAATATTTTCTCTTTCTGGGACCATACATAACAGACGGTGATACACCTGCCATATTTACACATTCGACTTATAGGTTTTACCTATGTGATATGCCTTTGAAAATTCAAAGGGGTTTGTTTCACGAGTTCCGGAACTCTTTACTGAGAATACTTAATTATCCATGATACCATAGGATATGCTATGACCACATCGTTCCAAGTAGTCATAACTTTCGTCCTCATTATAAACCCAATCAAGTCGTTAGCAAAGACACGCTATCTCTTAGATAAGCTAGTAATTAGCGATAAGGAAACAATGAAATTAGAACACAGGAACTGTGAATAATTCGCTACTCGGTCAATGACAAATATTCGCTTATTCGCACATAAAAGATGGATATCGGTTTCTACATTGTTTTGGACTAGACCGGTACTCGTATAACTGTTTGTTTTGCATATCAAGTTTCATACAATTGGTTAAATTCCATGTAGCGTAAACGCACTTAATGCAGTGTTACTACGTTCAAGATAATAATATCTCGCAGTTTTATAATCCGATCGATATATGCGAGGGTCTTTTTTGTAAATAGACTAATGCCTCCCTCTCGTTTTACGAGGGAGCTTAAAGAGGGCTTTAGCACTAATTGGGCGAACATCAAAATGCACTATACCCGATATAAGCTGCAGTCTGCGATTTGGAGTGGCATCAAAGATTATGCAGTAATACTCAAATTTATTTTAAGTCGCAATTTGTTTTGTATATTTTGATTAAAATAATAGTATTAGCTGTGCTCCGCAGTTTCGGCCATTTAGTGCGTGTTCAGTAACATATACTTGTAGTACGCTATAGAAAGTACAGAACAATTAGGGACACATTTAAAAGATAGGCAGCACTCTTGGTAGTAAACTGAAAAGCGAAGCATAATTGGTGGAAATCATTGCATTAGCAGAGCAAGTATATATGTTCGCATTGGAGTGCGTTAGCATTGAAACATTCGCTGTGTAAGGCACAATATCATTAGAATATAATGCGTGACGCGAGCATGCCCGCCTGTTCTTATAAGGTCTGTGATCCGCTATCTTGGTGCCAAAGACACTAGAGTGCTTTATATACTCCACATATACAGCAATAGAACAATACTGAGTATTTCAACGTACTGAAAATAGAAACTTACCTTATTGCAATTTGACATAATAATGAGATATGTAAATAAAACGGTTCCATTTTAATAATATAATAAGTAGGCATATTTTAAATTCAATCAACGTGATATCTTCCAGATATAACCAAAGTAAGGATCTTTCTTTGTAGTTAAAATATGATACAGTTTTGCCAGCTACGTAGGCTTTGCTTGACAGACTTTAACTTTTTAAAGCGATTGACGTAAAAATTCTCTCTCTTTATTAGGTACTGCATGTACGGAGTCTGCCTCCATATTCCATACCCGCTACACCCTTCAATCCAATCTTACTAACGCCACAAATGCCTCAATACGCCGGTCGAGTTAAACGGGTCCTCTAGAGACGGGGCAAATTGACGTTCTAAAACTATATAACTGGACTCATGGGGCCATCAGGCGACGTTAACTTTTCGGCTTTTCGTGTCCAGCCGCTGCCAGCCACTTTGCGTATATCGTCACTCCACCTTGCCGGAGGGCGTCCTCTACTAGATAGTTTACGTCAACAAATTTTAATGGAATTAAAATAATTGTGTACCATGTTTGCGCCAACGAATTTTAATGGAATTAAAATGCTTGCCTTCGCGTTCGCGCCCACGCGCCAACATCGAGGCATATTAAATCGCTTGTTTTTATTTTTCTCCTCGTTTCGTGTACCTAAAAGGTTGGGTCGATTTTATTACGAGTGAAGGTCAATGTGTTAATGTCCGAAATGTGTCATTGGATTACGACGTACTTATCTGATTATGGCTTGATTGAACAGAATGTCTGCGCGATTTAAATATAAACATTGTTTTCGTAACGGTGTGTTGCAAATTGGGTAATAATCAAAGATTTATTATATGTCTGAATTACAAGTGAGGTATTGCAATATTGCATGTCCTGTGAATGTTTCATATCTTGAAAGAACTTTGTTGTACCTTTGTCGGTGGGTATAATATTATGTATATCAGAAGTTTTTTCTAAGCACCACAGCGCCTAGAAGTGGTACATCAAAATTCTTCAAGAAAAGTTATTTTAGACAGATAAGAAAACCTGTAGCCTGGCTGAGTAGAATCAACGGTTGATCCTTCAAGCTGCCGTCCCTTTAAGTAGAGTAAGTATTTGACAGTTATAAGCGGTTTTTCTGAGAAATTAAATAAGTAGATATTATGTACCAACAAAAACATTTTCAGAATCTCGTTTTGCGAGGGGAAACGAGACATCAATTACTGTAATCCACGACTGTTATTTCGAATCTACGTGTTTTATGTTTTCGTTAATCTGTGGCGTTAATAGAATTTTCGTAAAGGACGTTTCGTTGACTGTATCAAAATAAAAATCCCAAAACAACAATAACATTCAGGCGTTCAATCTAAGGGCCGTCGCACATATAACGAAACGCAGCGCAGCGTATTTTTCACTGTCAACTACTTAGGTATCAACCTATTATTTCCTTGTTCTCACTTTGAAATAGTCCAAAATCGATAACGAACCAGTGTTTATAACACGCACGCAAACAAAAATAAAATTATGTGATAATTGATTTTGCACTATTTCTAAATGAAAGCAATGGCGATAACAGTTTGTCAGCGGAAAAAGCTCTCCGTTTCGCTTCGCAATATTAGCTCCAGCCCTAGGTAGGCATAATTATCAAGTGCATCACATCGATTTCCTGTATCAACAAATACAGTAACAATTCCCGATCTATTTCCAGTAGTGTAGTGACGTTTGGAATTATTCCGAGAGCATTTCCCGGCATAATGTCGGGATTCCAGCGTTAGGCACGTGAGCAGGTGAAGCTGCATATATCTTGGCCCGGTGCCACACAACCACGCTCTAGATAAAATTCTACGTACTTAGCGATAAATTCGGCCACGTGGCGTTTTGTCTGTCTTATTTGTGTTTACTAGTAAAGGGACTTTTCCGGCGACTGGGACGAGGAAATAAAATTATGAAAAATCACGGGATTCTTTTTATTTGTATTTCAATAGTTGGTATTTTTCCTAAGGCCCTTTGATTAAAAACACCATTACTAAATACGTAAAAGAAATATGGCCGGCGGTACTGTATTATGATTAAATAATAGGTCTTTTGGTCCTAGCCCTCGACAAAATGAAAGAATCTATAAGAAAACCTCTAAGTAACATGAACGTTGAGTCTTAGACAAACAAGACAATGCGGCAAACGAAGACATGCATAATAGTGGCGTGTAGTGTCGTCAAAAAAGCCCGCGCTGCGTAATCTTTCTTTAGCTCATGGTGTTTTCAGCCATGATTTGTTACCTATTAAAGATCAGAGTCGTAAAATTTACTAATTAACATTTAATAGCTATGAATTATTGTCTAATAGTTTTCGCATGTTTTAATAACATTACAGTACCCATTAAAAATAACCAATCGCTTATCTATTTTTCGTATATTATATATGTTTGCCTGTATGAATGCAATAAACTTTAAAATTTGCAAACGGATTTTTGTATAGTTTTGACTCATTTTTATCTCGTTATCGTCCGCATGTATAATTCATGCGGACGGAGCCCCGGCGACGACTATTTTTTAATCAATATCTTTTGTATCTTCATTGCACGTTACGAATAAATATACTAAATATAAGTATATGACAGGCACCGACACACAAGCAGTTACAAAATATACATTCGGCAAGTGACTACACGCTTTGCAATCGTCTCGGTCTACATACGTTTGTCTACTAAATTAATAAATATGACTTTCTAAGTTAAAAAGTACCTCCTTCAAAAATACAACTTTATTTAGTAGTTATACTGTTTAATATTGTTTGACGATTTTAATATAATTAAAGTAAGTTGCATTGAAACTTTGATATTTGAAGTTTGTTGTAATATTTTATTTTTACAAGGACATCGCCCGCATGCTTTCCTTTAGAAACATTATACAAAAACCCAGACGTGAAACAACAATTTGTAAATCACACAAAATTCCTACGAGTACTAGTCGACCAAGCCAACTAGACGAATGTCAACGTGACAAAATTCAACATAATTCAATAATTATAATCCAGAAATTCCTAGTACCGATTGCAGGCGCATTGTACGTTCACACGCCGCGTTCGCACGTTACGATAAATAATTTCTGGATTATAATTGTTGAAATATGTTGAATTTTGTCACGTTGACATTCGTCTAGTTGGCTTGGTCGACTAGTAGTTATCGAACCCACAACACTCGGCGTATTATTAAACGGCGAAACGGTAGGCCAAACCACAACGCCATCCGTGATTCGTCCATTACACGGTCTAAGATATCAGAAGGACTAATTTTAGGTCAAAAACAAAAGGATCCTGCGTTCTGACTCATTTCGGTACAAAAACACGCGTGTTCACGTACAAACACGTGAGATCGTATAATTACGACTCAGTTCAGTGTTATATTTTTATTATCATAACTAGAGGAGGCCAGCAGCTACGCCTGCATTTTTTTTTAATTTACCCGTTTTGGCCGATCCCGTGGGAATTTAGGGAAATCCCTTCTTAGTGCACCCCTACGGTCCCCAAGGAACATACATGCCAAATTTCAGCTTCCTGCGCCCAATAGTTTCGGCTGTAGCGTGTCTGTCAGTCAGTCCGTAACGCAAGGATTTTATATATTAAGATTATTTGTTTGACATCACCAGTCAATTGCAGAATCCGTCTAGGTAGTGCGTTCGTTTTTTAATTACTTTGTATTGAAATAACTGTGCAAGTAACATGACATTTATTGCTTTTTATTAATTTTATTAGTGCAGGCCCCTAAAGGGCATTATTAAAAAAAAAAAAACAATTTACTTGGACATTGTCGAAATCGCATAAAACAAACAGCTGTTCAATTCTAAATCGAACTTTATAGTCGACAATATGTATGGAACAGCAAATTTTCTATTTTTGCGATGTACTACCCTTCTCCCTCTACCTCCTGAGAGATATGATTATACTAGAGGACGCCGGCAGCAACGCCTGCACATTTTTTTAAATTTAACTGTTTTGACCGATACCGTGGGTATTTCAGGCAATCCCTTCTTAGTGCACCCCTACGGTCCCCAAGGAACATATATGCCAAATTTCAGCTTCCTGTGCCTTATAGCTTTGGCTGTAGATTGTCGGTCAGTCAGTCAGTAACGCAAGGATTTTATATATACAGATTTAAAATAACCTACAAATTTAACATGCCGCGAATGTGTCTATAATAACGCGTAGGAATGAATCATACTTTTCAGTAGTTGTTGCGCCTGGTATAAACAATATTAAATATTGAACAAAGGCCATAAACCACATCTAGACTCCCAAGAAGGAAGTATTCGTATTTGTGGTTTACTCGAATATAAGTGATGTCAACCAGAGCAAAACCGCGATACCAATGTTCAAAGGTCTAATGTTACAATTTTGTAAACAAACTTTAATTGTAGCGTAAACTTTGTGCAAATCGATCTTTCCCACACAATATAAAACGAAGTACTTTTCCACGTATGTTTGTTACATTTATTTATTTAGGATCGGAAAATGTGATTGTGACATGTCTATATTTCTTTTAAGATAAAAGAATTATAGACATGTCACAATCACATTTTTACGGGACTTTCGCACTCACTTATAAAGGAGTGATAAAATTGTACGAGTAGCCGCTTATTTTAAATCTAGCACTACTAAAACAACTAGTTTAATAACATCTAAAATGCAGTAAAAGGCAGATCTTATTGAATTTTAACAATAATATAATAATAATTTATAATTGAACAATACATTTTTACTATGTTACTATAATAAGCATTACTTAGCTTCACTGCTTCAAGTGACTCAGGAAGCTAAAACTCCCTTTAAAATTTTACTAATGTGACGCAATATCCAAACATTTTAAATACTATCATTTGGGCAGTTAGTTACTTAGTGTCTTACTAAACAAAGATGAACAAGTTTCTTATCATTAAACATTTTTAAATTCTGCACGATTTTAAGTGTACGACTCACAGAACATGTCTTACAAATTGATAATCGCAAAATCATTCGAGTTTCACACAGACGCTCCCATCCCTCTGTGCATAAAAGCCATTTTGAAACCCACGCCCCCTTTTGCAACGCCCTTTTCTACACCGTACCAGATTTGCCGTCTCTTTTCGTTGATGTGTTTGTATGATTTATTGTAGAGACAAATTTCAAAATATGTGTAAACGCACACAAGTTAACGCACCCCATTAGGGAAACTCACACAATAAGAAATGTGATGAAAATTTTGTATAGGGTGGCAGTCTATAGATCAAAGAGTACCAAATAAGTACAACGGGGATTATGTATATATAGAACCACCAAAGAGGCTATTCAGACAGTATTTATTGATTTGCCGTACTCTTTATTATCCAGCTTTTGCAATTTACCACAGCAACCAATCATTACCACTTGTAGGCGACAGTCACAAAGGTAGGTTTTTTAGTCGTCGAAGCATGAACAAAATATTTCACTTGGGACTCGACGTCTATGTTTTCTAGTTAACGAGCGCGACGTTAGTGTAAAACGGGTTGCATAAGGCTTTCCTATGTGCATCGAGTTGTGACGCAATCTCAACTTTTCATAGAAAATATTGTGTGCACTATATTGTATTGAAGTGCGAAATATTAAATTGTAATAGCGTTCCGGCTTTTATTCTTGGTGCAATCATTTGTTTTGTAAGGCAATTTCCTTTGGCAATGAGCGCATCTTTTTTGTCATGCGCTACCAAAAGTACTAATATCCACGAAACGAGAAAGCATGTTTCGTTTCCAAAAAATGTAGTTTAAGTTTTAATGGCGAAATACCGCAGCCGTTATGTCTAAAGTATTAGACAGAGGATCACAAGTCATGCTTTCTGCCTGAATCCTACTTCTTACTCGTGACGGTTTCAGCTATATGAGACCTGCATAATACTAGGCCACTCTAATTGTGTTAGGAGTTGCCTCCCAAAGTTTAGACACAGTGCAGGTGCTCGGGCAAGATGAACATACCAGATATAATTCTGGGCAAGGTCGGGGCCCCAGAATTCAACTAAAAAACTGCTTACGTACTATGTCATGTATGGTCTGGGTCAACTCACCTTCAGCTTGGGATAGAAGTCCGGTAACCTGTTGGGCTTCAAGTTGAGCGTGTTGCAGATCTCCCTATGCAGCGCGAGGATCTGCTTCATGGTGCCGGCGGCGCAGAAGTGGTCGAACATCTCCGCGGCCAGCGCGCACTCCGGCGGCGTGGGCTCCACGCGCGTGCCCCGATTCATTTTGAGGGGCTGGAATAGAACAGAAATAGAGGTTAGAGCGGTAGAAAAGAAGAGACAAATATTGATATACCAGAGGCCTCACTTTCGGATGTGGTTGCGCGTTTCTTTTTTTCATTTCTTTATTTTTATTTCAACAGCCGCGGGCACGTAGCTGCCAGTATGGAAACTTGTATGGAAATCTTCTTGTTACAACGAGACAGTTGAAAACCACACGGTTGCAATCACAAGTGCGGCGTCAGGCAATTTTGGTGTTATAGAGGATTGATTAGATTGAAAGATAGACTGCACGTATTGAGGAATCACACTAGGGCATTCCTGGAATCCTACCAAATGGCAGATGACCCCTAAAAGCCTCGCAACGACTAGGTTATGAAGTCATCTCACCACTGGCCGAGAACCACAGGTTTTTGATCAATGGGCAGAACAATGTTCGTACACTTTATCAATACTTGTCTTAGCTCTCTATGACAAACACGATAGTAAGGTGAACATTTAAAACACCGCTATGAGTGCAATAAAGATCAACAATGTGGCTTGTAAACTACACAACTCTATTTTAAAACAGATCAATTTAGTAGGTGTCAACTAGCGCATTAAAGTTATTACTGATAGCGATAACCTTTGGCAAATGTTTTAGCGCCATCTTATTAATTAAGATAGCAATAAGATAAATTCAAATAATTATAAATCACATTACTGTTATTAATACGGAGCTAATTAAGAGCTATATCGATATATTTGCATCATAATATGATAAACAGTGTTGACACCAATAACTATGCAGTTGCCAGTTTAATTAAGTATGTACTACTGCTATATTATTGTAATTTTAATTGTGTCATCGCGATGTTTTTGGTGTTTGCTTTGTTTGTTGTCCTTAATTAAATAAATGTTAAATAAATGTACTTAATAATTATGATATCGATAACACAGTACCTACTACTGAACAAGCGGCCAACACCGATAATAGCTTTTGCCACAGAATCTGGTATTCTACCCTTCATCTGCAATCTACGTACTGCCCTCCCCAACCTAAAGGGCAGTAACTGCAAAACATGATATAGGAATTTAAACTTTAAGAGATATATATATATATATATATATATCTATATATATATATATCTACAATTAATTCAATATCGCAAGCAAGAACCGTTTTGATGAAATTTTATGATATCTAATAATATGTCACTGTGTATTGCAATCATATAATAAGTGGTCTAAGCCAAAATCCTACCTATTTGTTTATAGTAATTTCGGTCTTCCGGGCGTTATTGTCATATTTTTATACGGTAGTTAACAGTATCAATTTTAAATTATATTCAAGAACTTCTTATTTTATTGAAATTATAAAAAGTAGTGTGGGAGATGACGATGATTAAGTTGTCAATTTCGTTCACCGTTTAGGCAGCGATAATTAATGTTTGAACCAAGTGTTACTTTCAAAAGTTAATGGTGGGTTAGAACTCTGTTGGTCTCCCCGCTAGGCTAATATACCTATAATTGGTACCAGCAGCCTTAGAGTCTTAGCACATTTTGATCGATGTAACATTGAACCGACTGATCATTCTGACTGCGATTCAGTTTAACGTGCGACCAAGAGGTTGCGATGATAATATAATAATAATAATATTCTACCACATACACACAACACCATCTAGTCCCAAACTAAGCAGAGCTTGTACTATGGGTACTAGATAATGGATAAACATACATATATACTTTGTTTTTGTAAATACATACATATTATACATAGAAACACCCAGACCAAGACATATATCCATGTTCATGCACACAAATGTTTGACTTGAGCGGGAATCGAACCCGCCAACCGGTCGTCTCGGTCGATGATCTGGCGAATGTACACAGAGCATACTTGCTAAACAAAATGTATTTGTAACCAATGAGTGTCTTGGCGAGTGTACACGCTCTATAATTAGTGATTACATGGGCAGAGCAAAGTGCACCAGTTACGATCAAGGCGCTCATTCATATACTATCGACCCGAGACCTTCGAATGAAGACACTGATTCCTAATATATATGTATGTATATATTATAACACAGAAGGCTATATGATCCTTATCTAGAGCCTGTACAGTAACAACCAAATCTACTGAAAAATAAAAAACCTATACCTATAATTTATTTTACTTGCACGAATCATCCGTTGTACCCTGTATGTCAGAGAGCTTCAATTGACATGAATACAATTCAGTGTTCCTCAAACAAGGGACTGTTATACAATAATAACCATATAAACATCTAAATATCTGAGAGCGCAATATGTTGCAGCAATTTCTTCAAATTATACTAGAGACTGCCTAGGCGTCAAATCTAAGACTATCAAAATGCCTATAGATTTTAGTCCAACAAAACTTAAAATATAATACAATCTTAAGCACTTGGTTCATCTCTAGCACTCCAGTGTAAGTGGTTTAGTGTACCCGTCGCCGATCTAATCTTGCACAAACATTAGATTAGGAGGGTTTAGATATCAGCATTCAACGTTAACACAGTGACATTTTAAACCAGCATTTAATTAAAAAAAAAACTTATTTTTCATTTGTTATAGTTACTCGGCATAAAATATTGAAATATTGGCGTGCAGTATACTTTCATGAATTATTTTTAGGGTTCCGTACCTAAAAGGTAAAAAACGGAACCCTATTACTAAGCCTCCACTGTCTGTCTGTCTGTCCGTCTATCTGTCTGTCACCAGGCTGAATCTCATAAACCGTGATAGCTAGAAAGCTGAAATTTTCACAAATATATAATATGTATTTCGGTTGCCGCTATAACAACAAATACTAAAAATAAAATAAAAAATATATTAAGGGGGGGTCCCATATAATAAACGTGTTTTTATTCCTATTTTTTGTTCTAAATTACTAACGGTAACAGGGAGCCGCTTAAAATTTTCACAGAATGTGCAGTTGTATATTACCTTTCAAAAGAAATAATTAAATTTTAAAAAAAAGTAAATAATAAAGGGGGGCTCTCATACAACAAACGTAATTTTTAAGCAATTTGTTACTCGATCTTAATAAACAGGTAGAAACTTAAAAAATATTTAAGGATACATACAACAAACGTGATTTCATTTTATAGATGATGGTACGGAACCCTTGGTGCGCGAGTCCGACTCGCACTTGCCCAATTTTTTTATTATCATCAGCTCTTTATGTAAACAGTCTACTTTTGGGCACGAGCCTCTTCTTACTATGAGAAAGGTTTGGCCGTAGTCCACACTGCTGGCCAAGTATGCCTGCCGGTGACTTTTTTTCTTTATTCTTTAATTTCCTAATGCATTACTTATTATTGAATCCTGTACCGAGAGAACTTTACAAAGACGCAAATAACTGCATGTATTTTGTGTGGTGACCATGTGAGGGTGCTTTTGTAAGAACCACTGTTGCAGGACGCCTACTAACTTTTGACATTTCATGACCTCGACCACTCTAATTTTAGCTGAATATATCGACCAAACGAAATCCATTTAGCGTCATGTAATGTTATGTAAAGCGTTCGAGACCCGCTGTCTATAATGGCACTGTAATGCACGTGAACCAGCATAGGAATATTTACTTACTTATATACGATCTATTTTAATTTATCTTCAACAAGATATTGAGTAATATATTCTATTGCATATAATCCCAAAAACAATCATAGGTATGTACATATGTGGCTATTTAAATGTGGCAAATTATTTAAATGTTTGATTAACACCCTGTGTCACAAGATGAAGTGCACCTAGATTTTTATTGAAAAACAGAACAAAGAGTAATCCAAAATATTCTAATGGCAATCTCAAGTTCTTATAAGTATATGGATAATAGCAATATCGGCCACCAGAGGACCTACGGAGAATTTTTTAAGATACACACTTGATAGTTGGTAATATTATACGATATCATATCATGCCGCCAGCCTAAACGTAGTGCAGACAATATCTGTTTTCCACGCCATTACACCGAAAACTCCATTAGGTAGAATGAGCGAGCAATCTCTTCTCACTTCGCTAGCCACAGCGCAAGTTTATTCTAGCTATTTTCGCTAGAGCATTACGCGCCAAAAATACTAGAAACTAGCTTACATTAAAAAGATTCAGCTTTCGTTTAAACATTCTATCTTACAAACAGATTTCAAAACATTTCAACGATAAAAACTATGTATTGATGTCCGATGTGACTATGGGTTTTATAACAGTTTAACGTTTTATATCAGACTCGAACAATATACACAGGCCTCCACGCATTTACTCGAAGCAATAAATAACTTAAAATCCGCGCTGAAATTCACTTCTTTGGTAATTTCAATTGTACCACTATTTGTAGGTGCATACATTTCGACGAATTACGATTATTTTGGAAGCAATCATACGAATATTATTCGTTCCATAAAATTACATGTAGCGAACATGTAAGCCCTTTTACGACAGCCTGCCTACATAAGGCGTAGAAAGCGACATCAATATCGGGATACCTAATCAACAAGGTAATAACGCAGCAGGGCTTTAGACATCGTGTGAGAGTGCGGACTCCCACATACGCATAAGTAATAACACCGGTGAGATCCTTCCACGTCATACAAGTTAGCATAATGAATTTTGTAATATGTTCCTGGTTTGGCCAGTTTCTACAGCTTTTTGTTGTGCAAGAAATGCTCGCATCGGTGGTGTAACGATTCCTATATGCGGGAGCGATCACAGGTTAGCTAATGATCCTAATGTTCTTAGTTTATATTCATAGGCTAGGGTAACTCAGACAAATAATGCTTGCAATAATATGGAAAATGGACAGCCTGATTTAATACCTTTAATTTCAAAACGAATTCTTATATATGAAGTTTTTTGGTATATGTACAAACAAGGCTGGGCAGCAATCACAAAGCTATACTTCTTTAATAAACTGTAGGTAATACCATAACAGGAGATTAACTACAATTCGCGCAGTGTCGTGGGCGGAGTAGTTCGAGTTAGTTGAACCCATAACCGCGGCGTTCCCAGACCACATCGCGACTTAATAACAGGAGGTAAGCTGATCACGAGATGAGTCAACCCAGAGTGAACCAATTTCATTGGATGTAATGGCCGCTGACCGCTTGGCGGCGCGTTTGGCTCAAATTATTTACAGCGCCCGAGTAGCCCGGCCGCTCTGTTGTAAGATGACATGAGAGTGATACAGATTACATATGCCACCAAGCGATGTCGCTTTGGCAACGACAATGAGTTATGTTGCATCCAACAATTTGGCGGACGGATGTGGTAAATCGATATACATTTAATTCAATTCATGAAGAAATTGAAAACAAATATGCCTAGGTAATAGAAACATGCCATGTATGATGGCTGTAATCGTAAGGCAGCGCGGCCGTCGGCTATGTGAGCCGACAGATACGGGAGACAAAGGATCTCGTATTGTGGCACGTTTTATCCAGCAGTGGATAGGCTAATTTAGGCTCCGCTCACGGTCGCGCTCCCCACCCTTAACCTTATAGGTAATGAACTCGACATATTCTGTTGTAGTCTGTGTGAATTCACCAAGATAGTACTATATGTTATTTGTTATGAATTGTAGTAATTAATATTATGTTTCTTTTCTTTTAATTTTTTTCATTGTGTAATGTGTATGACCAAAATGTTAGTAGTACAGTATCGTATTGGGTTTTTACCTGTAAAGATATTTGTATATGTGGAAATAAATAAATAAATTTAGATTGACAACTGCACGATATTTGATAATGAGTAAGTACTGATTTGCCAGACACATAACTTTCTGGTTTAGAATATAAATGGAGGTTGCCAATCAGTTCAAATCATAACAAAGCGTAATTTAAAAATGTATAACAATGCGACGCACGTTCTAGGCATTGAAAACCAAGAGGCACTTCCCAAAATTGCATTTCAGAACAAGGCGAGTCAACCAACACGCCAGTTTCTAAAGTGGCAAAGCTAAGGAGCAAAAACAGTGTATATTAAAATATCCGCAGCATACAAAGTCGCGGCGACCCGTTTAGTTCAGTGTCGACACAAGCTCGCCGGATGCTTTAATTGAAACAATACTTCTAGAGCCCTGTTCCCTTTACAGGGAGTAGATCTGACACGCACTAACGACTGTCTGACGTACAGTGCAACGAAATCGTTTGCATGTGAGTAAAAACGAGCGTCTCATGTACCTATGCACGTGGGATCGCACTGTTTGAATGGAGCTTTTAGAATTATTGCACTTTTATTATAATAAAATATGCATATTGGATATTTACCACTGCTACCAGGCCATAACTCTACGATTGGAAACACAACATCGGGATATTAGTCTTCTTACGTGACTGTGCTGAGAAAACCCTTATAACAATAATTACAAATGCAATGCAATGTACACACGAAGGAAATGGATTTGTTCCACAAGATGCTCTCTAATCTGCCTTTTTATCGGAAGAGCAATTCCTTCAAATAAGCAATAAATGCATGTCTTCATCAGCCTTTCTATCTTTATAATAAAACTGTCTCAGTATCAGTACACTGGTTACCCATTAAAATATAACTACTACAATGTGTATTGTAATAACGCACTTATAATACAAAAGACTAGGATTATAAAACGCTCAATCATTCTCAGCTCTCAGCAACGTAAACATTATTACGGCAAGGACACCCAAACGCAGTGTTTCTTCTTCATTGGCACTACGCTGAGTTTAGTTGGTCTGTTCTTCAGTCGGATCAAATCTATACTAATATATAAGCTGAAGAGTTTGTTTGGTTGAACGCGCTAATCTCAGAAACTAATGGTCCTATCTGATTAATTTATGATAATTATTTTTTGTTGGCTAGGTCACTTATCGAGAAAGGCTGAATAACGCGGGTGTAACACATGCTCAGCTAGTATTCATATAGTGCAGCAGTTTCGCATCTACAAGATCTTTGCATCCGCTCCTCGATAGCGGTATAGAGATAACAACATACCTACATACGAAGGGTAACCTCAAAGCAATAGTTATCTTTAAAGAAATCAGCATAAAATACAATAGATGATAAAACCACGTAATAAGTGTGTGATGTGATGTACGTTAGATGGCCATGACCATTGTACCACATCGTACAAAGAACTATGAGAGCGGCATGTGATTTAGAATGGTTAGCTATGTACGAAAATAATACGTATAGCTAGTAAAACGTCAATGAAGTAATTTCGCGGTTGCATTACAACTGATGAGCCTGATGGCATGTATGGCCAGGTTCTCATTACGATGAACTTGAAGTTGTGATGGAATGGTCCGAAAACAGTTTAAATGCAGTGTGTCTGTCAAAAGACCCAATACGGTGGGTTTATTAAGCCTGTTCAGGGTGCTCATAAGATGAACACCTTCATATAGAATTTATTGCCAGCGGACCTTCTGGCGTTTTCGACGATCGAAAAAGCTTCGATTTAGCCGTGATGATAATTAGGCGTGACTACCCTCAACGAAAAGTAATACCAAACTTCTTTAGAGTTAATTACTGTTTATTTTAATAGTAAATCCTTTCAAAAGTTACTTTTACTAATGAAGTTAGTAAGAGTTGTAATATTATTTATTTAATTTAATTTAGAAGAGAACATCATTAAAAACTCAAGTGTCTATCCTAATCACGCACTGTTGCACAATAGTGCATTTATTTTTGTCTGTATTTTATATAATTTTCGGTCAGCAACAGTAAACTTGAGCGAATTTGACGAGGCTAGAGAAATTCAATAGTTAAATTAATATGATTATGCAAAGGCACTATCTATGCAATAATTAAGTGTGTAATGTGCGCCGACCGTTACTGTTGGGCTTATTAAACTGACAACAGCACGAGCCAAAATCAACTTTACGCATAAAACAATACGTTTTAAATTAATTCGTAACAAAACCACTGTGCAATATGCTCAAAAACCGCTAATTAGAGTTTAACGAATACAATTAACATGCACTCCTATTATTACGAAGTTAATTTTAAGAAAGTGTTCTTGTTTACAAAACGAAATTTTAGAGGGAAATAACATTTTGAACGGAACTGTAGAATGTTCGTGAAGATTAATCTCCTGCAAGAATATTAAATTTTGCAAGGTGAAATTTAGTAAAAACCAATTGTATACAGTGTGGCCTAATCCAAAGCAGTAAAGCACACTATAATTTCAGAGAGAAATAATGTTTGAACAGTATAATGTTCTTGAGGATGCAAGCAATTTTGTGCAAAAAATGTACAATTTAAAAAACACAGTGTCTGATACATTGTGGCCTAATCCATCAAGTGCAATGCCCATTTTACGCTAACATACTTAGACTTAAAAAGGCCACCCTTGCTAAATTGTATCTTTGCCGTCAGATCTAATATTATCTACCGCCCGGTTGGTATACTGTCGTGTTATTAGCGGTAGATTTACCTGATGTACGAGTATTATCTACCGCAGCATAGCGATCTTGTACTGATGAGTCAGTACCGCAATGTTGCGTCTGCTAATTGGTAAAATAAGCAATGGTAACAACTAGTAGGTACTATTGAGAAGAATTGAGAAAGTCCGTATGATGTAAATATATGTGGTATGAGGTCCATAACTACACATTTATTGTGAGTTTCATGATCACATAGGACAACAATTTGGATCACGCAAAGTAGGAAGTAGAGATGCGCCGAGTAACACTTTTGCCGAGTAACGAGTACCGAGTTTTACTCGGCTCAATTTTTTTTCAACCGAGTACTCGGCCGAGTAACTCGGTTCAATCAAATTCCCATATCGAGCGCGTAAACAAGTACAAATAGATTCGCGTCGGTCGAGAGGGCCAGCTCGCGATAATACACCCCTTATCCCAACCGCGCCTTTCAACTACCAGTCGCTTGATAGTTTGCAAACAAATACTTCACATCGCGTCATAGTAGATAAATCATTGAAAAAGTTTGTTAATTAATGATATACCTAAATATATTGCTTTCCTTAAACAAAGTATACTCGGCATTCAAACCGAGTTATTCGGCCGAGTACGAGTATCAAAAAACCCGCCGAGTACGCCGAGTACCGAGTATCAACCGAATACTCGGCCCATCTCTAGTAGGAAGTATCGAGTCTGAATATTCTATCATCATGTGCTCAAAGGTTTGCAGAATCTTTCATGATACAGCACATTTCGAGTGCTATAGTTGACATTAGAATTAAAAAATGACAAAGGTCAGTAGGTAGATGATAATATTCCTAGATGCGGCAGTGTACAGTGCACTTTGTTTCACATAAACGCAAGCACGTCAATCTGCCGAGTGATATCCCGCACTTGCAACAAGCGGGAGATAAGCCATTCATTGATAACAGCGTGTGATAACACTACAGTAATCTGTTATGTTTTCCTTCTAATCTGTACGTCATGATAGCTTATTGCATGTGTGAGCTGCTGACACGCTCCAATTATCTATTTTGATACCGAATGAGCGCTTCTGCCGGCAGCGACTTGATATCATAGGCAGTACTAATGGACCCCGAACAAAGCCTGTCAGAAAAACGGCAAACCACCAAAAAGCTACAGCGTAACAAAAGCGTAGGCCTATTGATTTTAGGCAATTTAAAATATATTGTCACGAACACACAAATAAAGTGAAAAGCGGTAAATAGAACTGCCTAGTTCTGTCTGTCCTATGATGAATAATCTGATGAAGATTCAAGCGACCGCCTTCTTAAATTTAATTTACGCTAAGTACCTACTGTGGGTTCAATCCACACACGGATAATACTGCATAATACGCAAACTGCTGTTTCGAGTCAGGGTGCTTTTTGTGTCCGTTGACTGGACGTTTGTAAAGTCGCCCGCGACTGACCTATAGATTGATCTAGTCAAGCGACATTTAAAAAAATCTGATTCAGAAAATAAAATTACGTTTTTATGTTTATCAGTTATCTGTAAACCAGCGTAAAAAGGTAGCAGCAATAGCCTAGTGGAGATACCAACGGACTGCCATGCAGAGGGTTCGAATCCACGGTGCGTACCAATGACTTTTCGGAGTTATGTGCGTATTAAATTGTAAATTATCGCTTTCCCCGTGCCTCGGAGAGCACGTTAAGCCGTCGGTCCCGGCTGTCATGAAGATCTTTGACAGTCGTTATAGGGAGTCAGTACCTATAAACCAACTGACACTAGTCTAAACCATAGAATATCGCTATCCCTTCGGGTTGCGGAGGTCAGACAGGCAGTTGCTCCGTGGAAAAGCTAATATTCAGCCAAATCTGGTTAGACTAGAAAGCCGACTCCGGGTTGAGACTGGGATAACGCTAGGCGGATGATGAGTTATCTGTAAACCATATGACAAGGCTTTCTTTAGATTGGAATGAGATGACCCTGTGTGAGTTATACTATTACATATATGTATTTACATACAGGCAGTTCTATAAACTCACAAAACGGTTATCGGCAACTGTCTCAAGTAACATACGGACGCACTTATCACAAGCGGATGACTAACGGCACCAAGACAATGGCATCAGGTGTCGTCAATCATTGTGACGGATGCACTAGCGGATGTACCAATTAATCATATTAATATTCACATCGGATACTGAATGTCCTCCACTGATAGTGTTTTACAACTTTATTCTTAGTACAGGGCAAACCTCTTGAGAGGTGAACGTATTAATTACAACTACATACTTATTGTTCTGAGAAATTGCCGAAATAGCGAATAAAATCAGCTGTTCCACACAAAATCATCCATGCTCTCTAGAAATCTATACCTCATATTATAAATCCGAAAGGTTGGTTTGGTTGAAATCACAAGAAACATGCAAACAGCTGCATGGTCTGAATTAAATAATTATATTATTTTTCATCATCCTCTTAGCGTTATCCCAGCTTCGATCTGGGGTCCGCTTACTAGTCTAACCGGATTTGGCTGAACATTAGCTTTTCCACGGAGCGACTGCCTGTCTGACCTCCGCAACCTGAAGGGATAGCGATATTCCATGGTGTAGACTAGTGTCAGTTTATTTTAGAAGGTACTGACGCCCTGTAACGACTGTCAAAGATCTTCATGACAACCGAGACCGACGGCTTAACGTGCTCTCCGAGGCACGGGTCAAGCGATAATTCACAATTCAATACGCACATAACTCCGAAAAGTCATTGGTGCGCGCCGTGGATTCGAACCCGATACCCTCTGCATGGCAGTCTGTTGGTATCTCCACTAGGCTATCGCTGCCTGTGTATTTTTATGGACCAAAATGTATGGAAGAACTGCTTTCGCGATTTCGGTAATGCCTTAAAAGTCAAGTTGTTCATTATAACGAGTACAATCGCCCCCAAAGAGGTATGCACTGTACTAGATATAACCTTGTATAAGTACCTACCTATTGTGCTACAAAATATCAACTTGAAGAACTCACTGTGAACTCTAAGGAACAAGACTTAATAACCTACTTATGAAAGTGCCAGCGAAGGTTATCAGACAAGACAAGGAATGACCAGTAACTTTACGTCTTCTGCCCTGTTTGCAACTACTACTCAGAAAAGTGATAAATCCTCTAGTCTCTAGATATACGATTGTCAAAACCGAATAGCCAAAATCAGGTATACTACCCTTCTTGTCATCTTTGTAGCGGCAGCCAAGAATACCCTACGCTATTGTTTAATATCTTTAGTAAAACGATATTATTTTATATCCAAACATAACATGGAACATCGAATTGGAAATCACGATACTTTCTTTTACTTACCTAATGGTATTTTCCTTTCGTTTCGCAGTTTCTTCAATATGTGATTTACGTCAATAGTACATTGGTAATTTATCTTTCGTCTGAAGACCGATGCTAAAACTATTTAGGCACTAAATTACAGTAATTATAGTCGACAATATGAAATATGAACGTTTTATTTTACGATGATAGCCCATGTTTTAAGTTCGCGTGACATAAGACATCAACACAATACATGAAAATTGTCTACAGATGTCGTCTTAATTTTCTTTACCCGCTTTGATTGGACTAATTTTTATTAGACTATTTGAACGCACATATTGTTTATTTTGCAGGTAAAATAGTTTTAGTAAACAATATAGGCCAAATGCTATTCGAGTGTATATATTTAAAGTGTTGCCATCGACACGATAAGTAATTAAGTTAAAATAGTTACTAACATACTATAGGACTTTGCCTAAAATAAATGTATTGAATGAATGAATAACAGTATCAACATTTAAACTGACAACATTGCTTGTATTAGACTAACTTCATGTTATATTTAAACACGCACACAGTCACAAAATCACAACACGAAACATCACAGTCGGCGCTGACGACTATATTCATCACCCGCATTGATTAGACTAAATTTAGTTTATTTGTTTTGATTAGACTACTTAAATAAACACGGGTGACGGCACTATTGAATCATAGCGTGTCATTGTATACATACCTACAAGCATCTGTGTGTAGTATCAATGCAGTATTAGGGCGCGTTCACAACCTAAAGCGGTAGCGATTTCGATGTCCATGGCGCGCTTTACTCTGCCGCGGCCGATGTCGCATCAGGGGGCCAATTCTGCTATTTTTATATGTCATTGATATTATATTTTGAATGGATTTAAAAGCGGTATTCTGATAACCTAATGTCATTATCGTATAATTTAAAATAAACAGTTCGTCGTTGACACACACGATCTCGTTACAATTTCATTCAAATATCAGATAATTTAGAAGAATTCGCTTTTTGTGACGTTATTATGACACTGACATCATATCGAAACTATATTTATTTAGTAGAATTGGGCCCCAGAGTAAACGCGTCATGCACATACATAGGATCATTTCGCCTGTTCGCGTCCATTTAGTGCAGTTGGCAAGTTTGAAGGAGAAAATAAAAATGTTCCAGCAAATTGATGCAATGAAAAATTTATGTATTGCATTAATTATATAGTCTATTTTAATAATAACTTTCAGTTTTGTTCGAAACTTGTTGTGTTTTTTTTTAAATAGACAAACTTCAAAATATGGCATTTTACCCAGTTTGCGTCCAAAAAATCCAAATTGCGTCCACCTGTGGACCAGTTAGCGTCCACCATCTTAGTCTTAACAATATCAGCTTTATTATCCTTCATATAAGGGTGATATTGTTAAGACAATCTAAAGGAAGATTGGCTTTTAACAATTTCTACATTTAAGATTAAAGTTATAAAATGTCTACATTATTATCATTATTAAATCACTTTATAGAAACTATAAATAACTATTTATTGTTCTCAACATCGATGGAACTTAAAATCAAAGATAAAAAATAACGATACATGTTGTCCAATATTGTGGTCTTCGGAATAGCATAATTTTTACATAATTATGTACATATTTGTCTTATCGATTTGTTCTTCTCACGAATATCACAAAACGCTTTCTTTATTTAATCATCTTTTGTATTTTTTTTTCTTCTTCTTTCTTGTCTCCTAAGAACTCATCTTGAATAGAAAAAATATGGAATAAAAGAAATTAAATGTAATAATTCAATTTTAAACTCAGTCTTAATCAAAAATGCATTTTAAATTATAAAAAATATACATATAGAATGTATTTATGCGATCATTTCTATTTCATGAAAATATGGACGCAATTTGCTATAATATTATCCCTTGCAGGTATAGTTTGCGTCCACTTGTGATCGATTATTATATCGATTGTATCTTTTATTACAATCATAATAATGTGGACGCAAACTGGTCATTACAATTGCATACTATTAATGTTAAAATAAACAAAATCCCAATTTCTCTCTCATATTTTAATCACATAAAAATAAACAACTAAAGAAATCATAAATAGACGAGTTCGCGTCCATTGTGGACGCAATGTGGAAGTTTTATAAATTCGGTGGTGTAATTCGCGTCCACCTTATTTTAATTGTTAACTATAAAAAAATAAGCTTATTCATAATTCATACTATTCGTCTTTTCATTATTAATGTCTAGAAACAGCTATGTATCCTAAAATTCACATAAAACAATAAAATACTTACCGTCAAACACGCCGCTGCACACTATTTTTTTATTTATATCCCGCGTATCTGCACTCTTTTGTTGAACAACCGAGATTAACTAATTTTTTTAAACAGGATAAGCTGGGCGCACGGAACTTTTGTCTATTTGAGCGTGTCTCTTATAGGTCGAGGTATTGGCGATACTGACTTTTCATTTTATTAGTGTGTTAGTATATTTATTTCCGAGCATTTTTAAAGGGAGGTCCGCAAAATGGACGCGAATAGGGGGGTGGACGCGAACAGGCGAAATGACCCTACATGATTTGTTCCGAACGCAGTGAGTCAGCGTCTTCTGAATGACTTCTATTTACGGCGACACGATGCCATTTTTTTTTCTTACATACTTTTTATATGATAGGTTTATGTGTGGGTGAGAGCTTTAGTTGTAAGTCAGCTGCCATAAACGAGTGTTGCTTATAAGTTGTTTTACGTTCTTTGTTTATTCTTTATGACATAATTGTGAAAGTAACACTGTCCATTACATTCTATGGCTAAACTACAGTGCTTTGATCGACGGAACACAGTGGTTAAGTTCTATAATTTAAAAAAATGTTCTTTCCATTCCGAGAATATCCATAGTCTTTATGAATGATATGTTTTGTTCTTTTGATAGCCGGTAAGTGAACCCGTCAGCCTAAGCCTTAAATACAACAATAGGTACTTATAAGAATCGAATCGGCAAATGATGACACATATTGCATTAGCAAAGTAACCACAACTGGGTATTTGGGTAATCAAAGCTAATCGTGCGATGGGTGGCTTAAAGACCGTGTGACTACACGCAGTTTTAATTGAAGTAGTATGTACGAATGCTTACATCACAACAGTTGATGAGTCAGACACGTAATGAATACTTGTTTATTAGAATATAAGGACTATGTACCAGAGGTCACCTTTGACATCACGGAATTAAAAAATAACCTTTGTTATGTAACGAATACGACGGTTTTTGCCGGATTGATGCCGCTCGACAGCCGGGATGGTCTCATGCGGTGCTTCAACGGTGTGATGTCTTTCAATAAAAGTAACCGATCACAAGATCTTCCAATCTAAGTTATTATGCACTAGACAGGAGAGTGGGTACCTACAGGAAAAACATGTCCGTCCGGCGACTACAACCTGGCATGGCACCCACCTCAAGTCTGATCTCAAAGCGCCGTACGATAATAAAACATAATTATAACTTACCTATATGCATGTCAATACGGCCATGTTAGAAAAGGATTCCGAAGAAATATGGTTGTGCTATTTTCGCTCGTGTGTGGATAAGCATTCTCGATGCGGGCAGTGAAAGTGTCACTACCCGTTTCATTCCGTGGCTGATATAGTAGGCCACATCTTCCTATTGTCTATAAATAACTATATAGACCATAGTTCTTGGCTAGATTATGCGAATGAAAAGGGATTGAATGCTCAGATGACATCTCATAGGGGAGAACAGAAGAGAAAGACATTCTGCGACCAGGTGTTATGAGATCTGGTCAGACAGAAGGAGAATATAGGTACTTCTGCTCATGATCACAAAGATGAATAAATTCATGTATAAAACGAAACACAGTAGGTGTCACTTAAAGCTTCATTACAATATCTTTTCTGCATCATATGACCTCAATACAAGTCTTCCAGAAAGGTGAACAACACGTTATCGGGTCGTCTTCGCTATGCATAATTTATTATGCAATAAATGCATTGACGTCAATAAGAAAGAGCTCTCACATTTACCGTTATTTTTAAAACAAACTGATCTTTACAGAAAATCGATAGGATCGCCCGTCGTTTGTAAAAATGAATTAAGCATTGCAATCGGTTGTGTGAGCTACAAATTATGTTTAGTCTGTTAGCTCACCAAGGCTACGACTAGACAAATGTCGGTAATCGACACTAAATTGTAACTCATCCGGAACTTGAATAGTAAGTTTTCCAAACGATGTAGCGGCAGAAAGCCTCTAGTTGAAAAGTACTACGAAAAGAAACATCTAGAACGCGATGAAAATAAAAAGTAATGATCTCTCTATCTCCCTCTCTCTCTCTGTCTTTAATAATATAGATAGATTTATTCAGATTGGTGTTTTACTATCGCTTAAATTGTTAGTGAACTAAAACTAGGAATGAATTGTAAAATCATAATATGGTACTTCGAATTCACTCTAAATACAGGTACGCCTACTTAAAAAGACAAATCAATGTTGTAGGAATGATTAAAATGCCGATATCGTGTTAAAATGTAAGTATGAATGCAATGCTGTAATTAAGTTTCATAGAAGCTTGTCGAATCATGATTCCTGGCAAGGACATACGTAAAACTAGCCACACATTCTCTCGCATACCGGTCACCTGGGCAGGTATGCCGGCGCGATCAAAATTGTTTAAAATCTGAACCTTCATCCCATATGCATCCCGGTATACCACTCTTATAGACAGGCCTCTTCGGACGCCCGGAGCGTATATAGCTGAAAAACTTTTACAATATTTACCTTGTTTATCTACCTTTTTCCTACCAAAGTTACTGAAGACAAATATCAAACCCAATAACATTACTTTATTGAACTCGCACAGTTACTTGTATAGCCCCTAACATGACGAAACGGTACGCAAACGATTTTAAAGACATTCATTAATTAGAAAGTGCAAAATGCTTTTTCCCGATCGCGCGCATCGGAAGATGGCAACTTTTTCAGACATTATTCACATGTTTTATTTTTCAGCCGGCTATTGGATTATCGTAATGAAAACACACGATCAGTTATTATGAGCGATCACGCGATACTAATAAAGTACTTGTTGCTAAAACAGTTATGTTAGTTTTCCTTCCTACAGGGTAAAGAGAACGCTGGGTTTAACCTTAGAAGAGATTAATTTTGCTTACAATTACCAGTAGTTACTAGTAGCTCCGTGAATTTAATTGCGTAAAGTTTCTTAACTGGGAGTAAATCTAAACACCGTGGCGGACTTTACAAGTACAAACTTATGGACACAAAGTGTGGTTCCGCTCGGGGATCGAACATAAAACACTAGGCATAGTGTTAAGGCCGGTTAAACCACGTGATAACTCGTGTTCTTTGCACGTGCTCGCTATGCAGCATGCATAATTAGTAGGTCAGGTTATTTACCAACGAATAGCTAAACTCAGTGGGAGATCTTTATTTTAGTGTCGACTTGGACTCTCATTAGGCGTTCATATGATAAATAAGACCAAACGAGTGTCAGATGTAGTGTTACGTGCCACGGAGATAATCTCTTAAAGTCATTTTATGAGGTCGGACAAAATAGCAAGAAATATACCTACTTCATTCTGGTGAGATTTGTAGTTAAATACAAGACATAATCCATTAGATTACAATTCTCAAAGTATCTTGTATTTTAAGATTTCGCTCCGAAATATAATAGGCAAGGAAACACACTCCAAAATAAATAATTAACTGACAAGGAAGTACAAGAAACCATACACTAAAGTACGCGCCAACGTAAACATGAGACACACCAACACCCTCATAAAAATCAACATATGAGGTTTGTCACACGTAGCCCAGTCATAAGCCAAATAATACACTAAAATCATCAACTTACACATAATAAAAATGGCACATGATACAGACACAATATATTATTGTGGAGTGTATTTTAAATATCCGTGTAACGTGGGCTTAAAATATACATTTGGCGCATACGATGCCTGGTCTAATGTGATTCATGCTATCCGTATCAACACCAAGCGAAAACAAACATTTTTAATCCAATAATAACATAACATCTTACACTGTTGTTTGTAGAAGTTTCTCGTGGTAGATAACAAGAAATACTTCTATATTTTTTTCTAATTCATGAAATATTGCATTCTTTAGATATTTGCAAGCTGAATTGTATTTGAAACGTCGAGTTCTGTAGATACAAGATGTAAACAAAATAAACTTTGAGCCAATTCGTAAAACACATTTACGTAAATTTTAAACCACTTTTGCGTCTGTTTACGGTAGATCAACATTTTTGTTTACTTAAAAAAGTAAATTCAAAAGTTAAGCCAGTATTTTAACCAGCACCCGAGGGTAGTGATTACAGATAAACAGAGCATAAGGAACATACGTTAAATGTGTTTCTCTTTGTGTATCAACGACATTCCTCAATAAAACTATAGGTATTACTAACAGTAGGTTGACTTAAATTTCCTTATTCGTAGCTAGTCTCATATGGCATCTAATAATTTAAGACCTGTTACTGATCCTTAAGTATTATATTCTGAGGACCAGGTAGGAGGCATTCAATGAAACTAAATGGATGTAAAAAATATACAGTGATTAAATCTGTAATAAGTTCATCATCATCAGCCTTTAACAGTCCACTGCTGGACTAGGCCTCTCCTTTGAAAGGAGGAATTGGCCTACTATACCACGCTGGCCAAACGGGTTGGTATAGGGTTTGTATCAAGTTTTCCTTCTCTTACAGTTCTGTTCTCTGCATAATATGCTACATCTGTCGGCTCTTACGACACCTGTGATGATATGGGGTGGTGACATTGCGTATTCTTAATACGTCACCACATGGACCGTAATGAGTTAATTATACTTTAATTTAGAGTTAAGAAACAATTGCGTAACATCTTAACAGTATCTCACTATAGCGAAAGTAGTTCGATGACTATCTTTAAAAAATGTACGGAATTTTACTTTACTGTTATCCTGAAAAAGGATCTGTATTACTTGTACGAATTATTTGAATAAAAATCTTATTCCATTTTTAAGAAGTTGTCAGCATTTTTCAACGCGAGGTTAACTAGAAACATCTCAATATTCTTTGTGTTATTAAATTTTATTTCAGGCGGGTTCTTCTCACCTCTGGGTTTTTAGTAGTATTGGAGTAATTATTTATTTAAACCAATTTCCATATTTTCTTCTTCGAATTTATTCTCAAGCTCTGGGTTTAACAGTGAGGTTTGCTCGACCTCTACCAGCCATATAACCGCAGTGTTCCACTCTAGAACTTCCACTGTGGACTATACGATAAGTAATTAGATGGCGAGCAAAGCCAAATACCAAAAAACTAGAAGCCGACTTTTAATTAATATTAATAAGTTTTATTATAGTGGAGATTTATAATAAAAGGCAGAGTAGACGGCCGCAGTCTTGATCTTATTTTAATTTTTATATACGTTCACAGAATTTGGCGAGCAGAATGTTAAAGATTTCGTCCGCAGACAAAGGCTCGAAATTATTAATCATTTAATTGAATTATATTTATTTAGCTGTCTTAATTATTCATGCTAATGATTTTCTAATTTATTGTTTAAACTTTTTATTCGTTAATTACTGGTATTATATACAGTAATTAGAGAGAGTAGAGAACACAAAGAACAGCTAGCTGAATGTCACAGACAATCAAGGACACTGTATAATATATATGCCTATAGGTTCTCTGTGCTTCTTGCGATGTTAGCACAATTTGTAACATTAAACTTGCCATCTAATATGCCAAAAATAGAATGTCTTATTAGTAATAGATAATTTCAACTACGCTAACAATAAAAAAGAACAGGCCAGAGCGCTTCAAATATAAAGTATCAAACATAACTCGACTTCAAACAGTCGACTAAAAAGTTACGGAGTTACTTTCATGAAACGAATATTATTATATAACGTCAAGCCAAGTAATTTGTCACACAGGGACGGTTTTGATACGTGTAAGTTCCAGTGAGCGCGCCTGGCGCAACTAACCCTCCGTGTATTTTCACGTTACGCAACGCTCTCTCGTGTTATGTACTAAGAAGTTATTAATTATTCAGCATTACGAAACTTCCTACTGCAATGCATATCGACAGCTTACTAATAGACGAATGTTCAGATGCCATAGTTAATTATAAACGAAGTACTTATATTACCTTTGTATTCGTCGGCAAAATAAATATATTTTAAAAGACAAGTGATACGTGGCGAAAAGTTACTTTTTTAGAAGACCGCTCGCAATAGTAGTATATTCTGTGTCACAGATATTCAGCTACCGAACACAAAGAGCATTTTCACTCAAAAGCACAATTTATAAATCACACATAGTGTTTTCTCGATATCGAACCCACAACACTCCGAGTACTACCTATGGCTATCAAACCTTGGGACAGCCACACCACGACATAATCATGCGTAGTTGAATCAATAGTACGTATTTAAACATTAGTACCGAATTTCTTTTACTATGTGTACGTAAGTAAAGCGCATAGTTTAAAACTGTTAGTTACGCTCGACGCGGCCTCTAAATACGAAATTCCACGGAACGACTAAAAGGAAATTTGGTCTCTAGGTCAATAACAATACACAAATACTACGTGTTGGAAGGCAAGGGCGGAGTGCGGAGCCACTACTAGTAATTTACACAAAGAGAATACGAATGCGCTTCCGTATACAGCACTTTCTTTGGACACGAAAGTAATTGTCATTCGCAGTGCGACCTCCTAAGGGATTTTTCAGACAAAAGAGAATTAGCTAGATACAGCAAGTGCGCCAAACTATATTTGTATGTCATAGAGCGCATTTTATTTTGCTGTTCTGACTAGCTGTTTCCCGCTGTTACGCCCGCGTTATTTCCTCGGTATCAAAGCCATATATATCACGATAGAAGGCCCACTCTCCTATTTTATGACATCGAAACTGTATTTTGAACAAATATAATTACGGGAATTGGGCCTCGGATTGTGTTGGCTTCGACTGGGAACATCGGTACCTCTAGGTCGGTTATGACCACTTTCCCAAAATGTCTACTTCCAAAAATGTAGATATCAGCTGTTCCTCGGGCTTTTGTAAGATATACTGGATTTATTTCGGGATGCCAAAGACTTGATCTTGAAGTAAAAGATCGCGAGCGCGAGTTCGTGATCCAAGTTAAACATACCGCACAAAACCAAGGAGGTAGGTAGTTAATTACCTAGCCAAACAATAAACACATTTACAATAATTGGAGCAGCAGCAATCACATTCACAAATCTACAATAAAAGTGAGTTTTGGTAATGAAACTCGTACAAATGGCCGGCTTCCGCTACTATTGACCCCGAGTCACGAATAGTCACGATGCAGAATGGGTTTGTTATTCGATTCCCATACGGACGTATGTGGATTATTTTATTACCTATTTTAAATACAACGGCGCCTGTATAATGCCAATGTTAGGGACACGCTTTATAGTCTTTAGCGAAGTTTTTATGATCATGGTCAACAGTTTCAGCAAGCAAACAGTTGATGCGCGGTGAATAGAAATTATGGATAATTAGGATTTGGCAGAAGTATTTTCGGATAAGGTATTACGGTGAGGCGTTTGATGCTTGCGGCTTTAGCCACTTGCAACCTAGCCGAATTGTCATTTAGACGGTCGATTTACGCCGCGCGGCAAAAATAATGCAGCTTTAGTCACCCGTGTAAACCTTCTTTAAGCACGATCGACCAGTCGATCGCGATCTACCGGTTGGCCACCCCTGGTCTATGCGATCTTAAAAGCCCATTTTACATTACACATGGCAATATCGGAATTTGAGCCAAATGTGTAGGGTTCTTCAAAAGGAAAACAAAATACAAGTACAGGGAAGGCCAACAATGAGATATTACTAGCTACCTCCAATCTCATCTGTTGCCATTTGTATTGTAAGAAATTTCTTATCATCCATGGCTTTCCATGGGCCAGTTTTCTTATTTCTTTAAAAAAATTGATACCAAGAACGCGCATAGAATAACTAGAAAGGCAACAATGTAATATTACTGGCCACCGTCGATCTCATCTGATAGTTATGACTGCAATCCGATGACGTCAGGTAACAAGATTCCATAGGCGTTTTCTATGCACCTGCACCGATCTTATGTACGTGTGGTTAGGTATCTGACAATAACGTCTGTATGACAATAATAAACAACATTACGGAAACGTACGGTAATGGCTTACTATGTTATTTGAGAAAAATGATTCGTTAATAGGTCGAAGGACAATAGTCACCTACATTCATTATAACAATAAAACTTCAAATGAATCACTTTTACTGTCTTCCAAAGCGTTACTTTGACTGCACATATGGCTTAGCGGTAAAAGCGCTGAATATTTAGGTATCACTGAGGTGAGGACAGTGTTGGCAAAAAGTTAATCTGATTAACGATTAAAAATTACGATTAAAAACTTAATCGTGGCTTTTTCGATTAAAATTAATCATAATCAAAATTTTGCTGATTACGATTATTAATCGTAATTATTAATCGTTAATCACGATTAAAAATGTATGATTAATATAGTAGGAACAAGTTTGATAATAAAAAAAGTAGATGACCAGATTTTTTTATTTGAGTATTTATTAAAATCACAGCAATCGAATAGTCATTATAATAGGTACATAAATTTAGTAATTAAAATATAGAAAAAAAGTATTTAGTTCGGTAAGTAAATGATTTAAATTATATTTTATACTCACTCTTTTCTCAAATAATTCGTCTGATTTCTAAATACTTTAGTTTGTAGTTTGTTTGTCTGTTAATTTGTTTGTCTGTTAAGTAGCGCCAACTAGCATCTACTTTAGCTCAAAACATATAGGCTAAGTAATTTTTTTGCTTGATATTAAAATACTTTAATCTGCTTAATCAAATTAACGATTAATGATTAATTTTATTAATCGCGATTACGATTATTATTTTAATTGAGATTAATTTAGTCACGATTAAGTTTAATCTGATTAAAATTAATCAAATTTAATAATCGATTGAAAAATAAATCGATTAATGCCAACACTGGGTGAGGGTAGTGGATTCGGTCTCCACATGAGACAGCACTCAGTGTGAGCCACAAAATGTTTTAATTCTCAGGACTTTACAAACATTCAAGCAACGTTCACAAATGACACCCAAACTAAAAACAACTACACACATCAACAAAGTCTAGGGATATCTTAATCCTAAATTATTTACGAGTTTATAGTTTAGAACCTTGTTAGTTTCCACAAAAAGTTTATATACAGATTAAAACCTCTTTTATTCTATTTTCAAAATTTGAACATGGAAAGAAAAAAAACAAAATAATAAACAAAATATGGCGGCAAATTTGCTAGTAATTCGTTACATTAAAGAAAGTTAAAACTGTTTTATTATAATTATTAATGAAAAGGGTTTTTAATTGTTTTTCTTTTTTAATTTAACGTGACGTACGAACTTTAAAAGTCATGTCACGTCGTCATTTGAGTCGAGATGAAATGTTACGAGCCGTGGGCATGTTAGAAAATGGTGCAATTCAACGCGTCGTTGCTGAGGCCCTACATACCAGTCAAAATGTGATATCAAGGTTGTGGTCACGTTATCGCAGTACTGGAGATGTGGCCGAACAGCACACAGGTAGATATCGTGTTACTACGCAGAGACAGGATCGATTTCTCCAAATGACCGCCAGAAGACAACCCAATATCACAGCGCTGCAACTAGTGCAAAGGCTCCAGGAGGACCACCAGCTGCTGGTAAGCGACCAAACCGTGCGAAGAAGGTTACATGAAGTTGATCTTCATGCTCGAAGACCATTGCGTGTTCCAGCATTGCGACGTGGCAATCGCGGTCGGCGGCTTTCGTGGGCTCGGGAGCATTTACCATGGAGTGACGAACAATGGTCTTTGGTGCTGTTCACCGATGAGTCCCGGTTTGGGTTTCACCCGGATTCACGAAGAACACGCGTTTGGAGAGCTCCAGGGAGAGTTAGCCGTCTACGGCACCCTCAGGAGGTCCACCCATACCAAGGCGGGACAATCATGGTGTGGGCAGGAATTCGTCTTGGCGGACGAACCCAACTTGTTTGGATCCAAGGCAGTATGACTGCACAAAAATACCACGAGGAGGTAGTAGAGCCCGTTATTGTCCCACACAGAACTCAAATAGGCCATGAATTTCTACTCATGCACGATAATGCTCCTTGCCATACGGCGCGGCTGGTATCGACCGCTCTCCGAGAGCACGATATTCAAGTTTTGGATTGGCCTGCACAGTCGCCCGACTTAAATCCTATCGAGCATGCCTGGGACATGTTACAACGAAAAGCTTTGAGAGATTTTCCACCAAATTTGACGACTGAACAACAACTTTACGAACACTTGCAAAGGACATGGGACCTCATACCGCAGCAAGACATTGACAATTTAATTTTAAGTATTAACAATCGATGTCGATGTGTAATCAATGTAAGAGGTGGCAACACTGATTATTAATGATTAGATTTTACAAGATTTTTTCCATTTTTATTAAAATTAATAGTTTTTTAAGAAGAAATGTTTGTTGTTATCATACTAATTTTCCATGATGATTAAAAAAATTATTTTTTTTTATTTAAAACAAAAAAAAACACGAAATGTTTTTTATTTTTATTAAAGACCTTAAAATAATCTATGATTCTTCTATTTACTGTATCAGAAAATTCTTCATAGATTTTTAGATATTTGATGAAATATAAAATATCCCTAGACTTTGTTGATGTGTGTATTTGTTGTCTCGTGTGGAGATCAAACCCATAACACTAGGCTAGTGTTAAAAGAAACAAAGCGGAAGAGCCGGCTACGCCATACGTGCTGCCTATTAACCATTATTTGCGAAGTGAAGGATTTATAAACCAGGATAAAGTGCGCTCGGCTACGATTAGTATCACGCCTACACAAAGGTCTAAGAATAGTTTACTCAATAAAGTCACTAAACGAGCCTCGAGATATACCTCGCAATTCTGCTATGCAGTTTTTGGCGAAGCGTGCGATGCATAGCACTACATACTTTTATCACCACCTCCCATGGCCCTATCAACAGTTATAACGGGCCGAATCACGGGAGATGCGCACCCTACTTGCGTAAGCTCTTTCAGATGCGCACTTTCTGACTACCTACAAATTCTGTGGTGACCCTATTAATACAACCCAGATGCCCCCTTCGAGGTATAACAACGGTACAAACGGTACTAGGTATCTGTCCCGCGTTGTAACTTCAAAGGTGCGGTGCGCATCAGTAGCAAAACCACGAACCGTGGAAAGACGGCTTTAGTTGGCATAGTATGATTGGATCAGTTTATTATATTAGCTTAGTTAAAGTAATATTTTAATTTCAAACGCTTAGTTCATAAATGGCAAATAGAACAATCTCCTTGTATGGAGCTGGTATGATCGTGGAAAATTTTATCTTATTTTTAATTTTGCATACTTGGCGCGGCATTGTTCGCATTCTTCTAAGAACCCCGAGCTTACACCACTGGGCCAGCAAAACAGATGATATTGTGGGCCAAATTTGCTTTTGTGATTCAGGTTCTGTGGTCTCCTTTTGTGAATCAGACAAAGAAACTCTTTACCTGCATCTTGTCACTGTGAATTTGGCAGTAGAAGATGCACTCTGGCAATGGTCGATAGATGCCGTCCTGCTAAATACTGTCGATATTTTGTTCCCACCATGTTTTCCAAAATATATTATACTAGCCGATTCCCGCGGTTTCACCCGCGTCCCGAGGGAACTACTTCGCGTATCCGATAAACCCAAATATCTTACGGACCCCTATTTTTTCTAAAATAAAATATAGCCTATGTTACTCGCAGATAAAGTAGCTTTCAAATGGTGAAAGAAATTTTAAAATCGGTCCAGTCGTTTTTGAGTTTATTCATTACAAACAAACAAAAATATTTTTTTTCTCTTTATAATATTATTAGTGTAGATAAACCAACATGTGCATAATATGAATATTATTATGCACCTACGTAACTGCATACATAACGTATAACTATAATCAGGAAGAATATATTATATTATGAACGAGAACTTTTATAGATCATTGACACGCAAACATAAATAATACTTGTGTTCACTTCACATTATCGTTTTAGTTATATAAATTGATATATTTAAAGATCATCCCGTTCCGGAACGTGCATAAATTAACCTATATAAAATTATTTCGTTACTTTGACTGACAGACAACGTATAGACAAAAACTAGTAGCCACAAGAAGCTGTTTGACATACTATGTTTACCTTGGACCGTAGGGGTGCACTATGATGGGATTTCTGAAATTCCTCCGAGATCGGCAAGAAAATGTACTCATAGATAAAAAAATAACAGAGTATTTTTCCTATCCGATATTTTTTTTGATGTAATCCCATTCCAGGCGTAAGCATTTAGAATAGGTGTGAATGTTTACAATAATATCAGTACACATTTCTAGAACAAGGTTAAAACTAGTCTGAAAAACAGAGTTAGTAGCAAACTTTTTACAGATACATATAATTATGTGGATCGCAACTATTGCATTAATCCTTTCTAATATTGAACGCGCGACATACGCCGAGGAAACATGATCTAATTCATAATAATATTAATGAAAATCTTGATTTAGAAAACTACTTAAAAAATGTATTGTCTCCTATTTGCCCAGATGTTTCGGTATACGTTACGCCAGCCGTGGTCGTGAGAAGACATGTGTGAAATTCACGAAATTTTGAGAAGGACCTTTCACGGTTTTACTGAACTGGAGTGAACGAATGAGAGCCGCAGTATGAGGACGACTGACTTTGGACCACCAAGGGTGGGAAATTAAGAAGTACTACAGCTTAAAATAAAAGCAGTGTATTTAGTAAGCCGGCTGTTTATTGTTTAGAGACTGATGCTCAGCCAATTCGGCCACAGAACCTTTGGATGGTAGAGTTTTGTGAAATAAGTAATCAGTAAATGTTACCCTACATCATCAGCCTTTAACAGTCCACTGCTGGACTAGGCCTCTCCTTTGAAAGGAGGCATTGGCCTACATACCACGCTGGCCAAACGGATTGGTATAGGATTTGTATCAAGTTTTCCTTCTCTTACAGTGCTGTTCTCTGCATAATATATGCTCCCTATGTCGGCTCTTACGACACCCATTGGATGATATGGGGTGGTGACAATCCGTATTCTTAATCCGTCACCACACGGACTAATGAAAACTAAAAATGTTACCCAATGATCTGAAAAATATGCAGCCCGTCTAAATCACGCGAACACGTAAAAACAAATTAGATACAAAGGGAAATCAAAGACGTCACATAAATCGATGAATAACAACCAAGTATTATTAGTACCATGAGTAAATCTCCATATAGAGGTAAGAAACAAGTTTGTGATCACATACACTTATGATTAATTGTTCGCAAACACGAGTTACTCGATTGCAATGTGCAAGGTTGAAGTGCACTATAATTGAGGAAACTCTGACATATCTGACATGCACTACCAAAAAGCCGAAGCCGGATATAATATTAAGTTTTATAACAATTTGTCAGACATATTTCGATAAAAATGAGTCCGTTTAATGTAGTTAATCATACTAAGGGCGCGGAAATGTAACCTGAGAATTTAGTTTCCCAGATGGTAATTGTTGACAGTCCATTGACTGCTGTCTCATTGAATTAATATAATCTCTAAAAAAATAAATTACGTTTAGTCTCTACATTTCTTTTACTCCTACACGAACTACAAATTATAGCTATACACATCATAGATCACAGCATACTACATAATACCAGCTTTAATTTTCAAACTGATGATGATCTATACGCCTAAATACATGAAACCGAAATGCATAACATGGCACTACATGAAGCGACAGAACATCAAACTTCCACTCTAGGGCAAATGCTTCAACATAATAGCCACATAAATCGTATAACACACACAATACTAAACCCGAACACGGATAGTCGTATTTTCTCCAGTATAAGTGTGGGTGCGGCCCAAGGTCAACCGTGTATACATAGGTTCGATATCGAGGCCATACCAACGCGGATTCATGAAACTTCGGCAAGTGGAATGTTAATTCTAACAAACATCATAGATTTTTAATCAAATGGATACTTCAGTGTTTGTCAAACTTGTTTTGAGAAGTAACGCCTGAATTTCTCGCTAGATATTGCCATCGAGCTCACATAGATCACAGTATTTATTCCCATAACCACGACATCGCTCATCATCTCTCGGTCAAACTAGATATCATCCACTTAGTCCATCAACATAAGGGTGTGATGTTATGGGTACATTGACAAAATGCAGACGACATATTCACCTGCTTATGAAGGAATGGAGTGCCTTATTTCTAGACCCACGCAGTCCGTAACCTCAATTCAAACAACCCATTATCTACTAAATAGTTACGTACCACAAGTTAGGAAGCACAGCGAAAGTCGCGAAACATAAAACTGGTCTTTAGACTGTGGTTTTATTTAATACTATGAAGATATTCAGTCTACTGGATAATTTGCCACGTGGGGCGATTGTATAGGTTTACTTAGAGCATAAAACCATAACGGTCACGCTGTTTTCGGCCTCTAACAAACTGTAACAGGCGTCCACCGCAGAAGCATTTAGATGACGTAAATGTCACTTTCCAAAAGAATCCGATTCGTGTAAGTGTGTATATCTATCTGAACATACCTATTTACTTGCCCTGCTACTTTTTCAGAATGAACTAGTAAGCGAACTAGTGCTAACGGCTAGAAATGTTGGTCGTTTGAATATCGCGCCCAACCTTTTATGGATTAAGCTTTAAGGCGTCGACGCCGCGCAGACGCTGCGGTGTCGCCGCGTATACGTCGCGTCAGCCGAGCGTTCTTTGAGAACGCTTTCGTCTTTGAAAAACGCTCGGCTGACGTAGTTGACGCCGCGTCTACGCCAAGGTGACGCTGCGTTGACGCTGACGCCCAATGTGAGGGCGGCCTTCAGCGGTCATATGAACTTTTCACAAAGTGAGGTAGGTACGTGAATCACGAGGCCGGACTCGTCAAATCGAAACATAAGGACAATTGTAACATTTACGATTTCATTATTGACATGGTTCCCTATAATAAGACGGATCAATTCAACGAGCACATTTACGAGCACGAACAAAAGCGACCCCTGGCTTCAGGCCAAACAAAAAGCCATTTATCAAAGTTAGCTGCGACGACTGCAGCTCTTTGAGACTCCGTTTAATTTTTATATGCCACTGGCATCTGCGAAAGCGGGGTATTCCTGAAAGCGCAACTATTTTTGAGCGCAACTAAAAAAGCGCAACTACTTTATTCCACAAAGCGCAACCACGTCGAAAAATAGTGAAGGGGCATAACAGATTCTTAAAGGACTATTTACTATCGATAGGATTTGTAAATCTTCTGTCCATTTTTTATTTATTATATTATGGTGACCATTTTTAAAAGTACCAGGATAACAGAAATGAACAGAGGTTAGAAGTGTTTATAGAATCTGGTAACAAATATCAATCAGTAAAATGTTTTGAAAAGTACCAGGGTAACATAAATTAACAGAAGTTAGTAGCCTAATAAAAACCTGGTTTTGTGGTCATGAATCAGAAATAAAGCACTGGATGGTATAGGTAAAACTCAGGCGCACAGCAACAGCTAAAGTATACTAAAATGTCCTGTCTTATCAACTATCGATACGCACTAATGCATCTTGATATTTAGTTGCGCTTTGTGGAATAAAGTAGTTGCGCTTTTTTAGTTGCGCTCAAAAATAGTTGCGCTTTCAGGAATACCCCGCGAAAGCTGCCAGTATTAACTTATTGAGTGCATAACCCATCTATACATATTATAAACTAAGGTCCCCGCCGCGTCAAATCTGTGCGTATGAATGCGAAACTAAAAAATAAAAAAAATAAATTAAACCACTACGGAACGGATTTCTGTACGATTTTCATCTTTGGGTGCTTCCTGAGAATAGCTAGGGTGCTGGCGAGCATGATTTGCTCGTACTGCGTATTGATAGGCATTTAAAGTCGTATCAATACGACAATTGTTTTTTAATTATAAAGCTCCTATGTATGTTAAGACCCTCAAGTTCCTTGAGGAGCTCAGGGGTCCACTAAGAAGTGATTTTCCAAAATTCCCACGGGTTTGAGCGGAAACAGTTAATTAAAAAAATATGCGGGCGTAGCTGCTAGCAGCCACCCCGAGTTAGAAAGACGATATTTGGACAGTGGTATTTAATTGTATGAAGAAGGCATGCAATACGAGGACATTTTAATATTCTGCTCCAAAGCGGGCAAAATCGGGTGTTAAAGTTTGTTGGAACCTTTTTGAATTTTTTAAAGAAAAAAAAGAATAGAAGATGTTTATTTTGTGCCTCACATATAGGTACACTAAACAATAATAATAATACTAAATTCTAATACAAAGAGAGAAAAAGTAACAAAAATAATAATAAGGAACAGCATTAGTGAGGCCAAAATTGGATCCTGCCTCAGCGAATGCTGCGACAAACCTTGCCGCAGCGCTGGTATTCTGGCAAGTCCACTGAGTGGCGTCACGGAATCACAAGAAAAATTAAAAATAAAAGAATAAAACTTATAAACAACAAAAACAAAAAAAAACGATAAAAATTCTAACCATTTAACCTATATTATACTTATTACCCACAGACTACATTTGAAGTTAGCTCAATGAAAATGTGGGCGAAGCTATTCGTAGGAAGTAATATCTAATACTAGATGATCACGCGGTTACACCCGCGTTATTTAAGGCTACTGCTCCACTCCCGTGGCTCATAGCGTGCTGTGACATAGCCTTCCTCGATAAATTACCTATTTAACACTGAAGGAATTTTTCAAATCGGGCCAGTAGTTCCTGAGATTAGCGTGTTCAACCAAACAAACAAACTCTTCAGATTTATAATATTAGTATAAGATTATGATGACTGCCTCGTTGGTCTCGTGGCATAAATGTGCACGTGGGATTGGGAGGTCTCGGGTTCGATTCCCGAGGCGGGCAAAGTGTTATTGGGTTTTTCCGTTAGGAAATTCTCAGTAGCAGCACGGAGTCTGGTAATGTGCCCGGTACGGCAATAGGCTCACCCCCTATTACGTGGGACCTAAAATTCCTGGCGAAATGTGGGTGTAATATTAAACCTCTGCCTACCCCTTCGGGGATACAGGCGTGAGTCTATAAAATAAAAAATAAAAAAGATGATAGAAAGCTGAAGAGTTTGTTTGTTTGAACGCGCTAATCTCAGGAACTACTGGTCCGATTTGAAAAATTCTTTCAGTGTTAGATAGCTCATGTATCGAGGAAGGCTATTGAGGAACGCGAGTACAACCGCGGGCTCATCTAGTAATATCATGAACGCGGAAGTGTTTTTGTTTGTTATTCTTTTACGTGGCAACGAATGATATACTATGACTTCTTTTTTATTGGGAAGGGATACCTAAGAATTTAACTTTAATACAAAGAACAAGGCAGTAAGCCTGACTGATACAGATTGTCAGGTTTGCGTAAGCTGTCATTTGTGCCTCGAGTCCAACTAAGCGCATTCAAGGCTGGGCGCAGGCGTAGTTTAACATAAATTATCATCATAATATTATTAATTAATTATTGTTTAAGATTAGTAACAGCAGGTTCTACTGTGTGGCCTGGAGTAACTATTAGACAGTGAGAGCGGTCTACTGTTTTATACAAGTAACTAAAATATAGATTTATATAGCACCGTAAAAAAAGAAAAATCTACTGCTCTGTGTAATCATCAGCCTCGACATTATGTACAATCAAACAAGTCGGCGCTAGACCAATTTGCAAAAAAAACCCTTGGCTCGCTCATAGAGTCGAGGCACACTAGAAACTGGTTTTGTATACCTAAGAGTGTCAATGTGCGTGTAAAGTAGCACTGGAAGCGACGATGTCTTGCGGAGCGATTCTCGCCCTTATGGTGGTCGAGCGGGAAGTTGTTCGACTGTACATATAAAAAGCAATTTCACGTATTTCCGTGGCCTTCGGTCCTGTACAGCAGCCAAATATCGGATAAACGTCATTGCGTACTGTACCACAACGGCGCAGCTTTAGTAAGGTGATATTTTAGCTGAACTTACATTGAGACCCAGCTTAATTTTAATACGAGATACCAGTACGCTACCAGAAAAATACGTGCAAATATAATTTTATTACCTACTTCTGTTTAAACAGTACATAATTAAAACAGTCAACATGAGCTCAAAGTCTAAACGCCACTTGAGGCACCGTTCAAACCGTCACTTTACGAGCCAGTATCCTTCTCTATTCCGAAACATGACACCGCAGAGTTATCCAATACGTTTGACCCTTCTCGGGTTCTGTCAAAACTATACTGCTAAATTGTACTATTAATATTTTGCTCATGTCTGTCTGTATACTCAAATTAACATATTCTGCGCGCGTGTTACCGCCAAGTCTTCCAATGCCGGTGATACGATTTTGATTATATTCTTGTGCGAAGTTGCGGTAGTGAAATACAGATCAGGAAGTTAAACAGCGAGGGCCCGTGCGATCTCCACCTTGTCGTGGTGGGGGGTCTCAGTAGCCGTGGTTGGGTCACCAACGGTGAAGCTAAGCGAAATCCCGGGAGAAGACGCTCCGCGTGGCCTTGACAGAGGCTTGCGCAGAATACGCGCAGGTGCGAGGGACAGTTCTTCTGTCCCTCGCAGTCGGGCGCGGTCGCGGGAGGAGAGGCGTGTCGTTGCGTTGCCGCGCGCTCTATCTCCCGCGACCAAATGGGGACGCACCATCGTTGCGTAGCGGTGGGGCCGCAGAGGACGAGGAGATGCGGTATTGCGTTGCCTTCCTCCCTATCCTCTGCGGCCGCTGGGTGTTTTGGCGGCGGGGCCCAACATCTTCATCCGCCGTCAAGGGGGTTTTATCTGGCGGGCCAATACCCGTCGAGGGGTAGCGAGTAATACTTCGGTGATACCCGACCCTCCGCCACATGGGTACATGAGGAACACCGGTTGGTTTTTAGTCAGTAAGAGTCTGACAGTCCCCTTCGGCCTTCCCCCAGAGCGGAAGAACTCCATGAGGATTTTCCAGCCCGACACCAAAAGAAAAAAAGAAAGGTAAACAGCGAGGGACATAAATAACATTGTTTTGTGTATGTCTGAAAATTCATCGAAGGTGGTCTTACGACCCTAGGCAGCCGAACAAAAAGAAAAGGCACGGCAGAAGGATGCAATTTCTCAGGAGACCGAAACGATTCGCCGTCGGCTCAGTAGACGTGGTTAGGCGCGAGCATCCCCAGGGTAGGGCAAATTCAAATATTTTAAAGACGCGACATCATACGTCATAATTGGATATTCAGCCATGTCTATTAAAATACCATTACAGTCATACACAGAAGTCATAAACGATGAAATCATGAAACAATACGCCTCTATATCAATCAGAGAAACGAAAATAATGCATCACAAATAGATCAGGAATTTGGCAACGCCTACAGGAGCAAACAACCAGTTTTGTTATTGCAAAAATACGTGTAGCAAGAGCTATAGAAGTTACTAGTCTAACTAGATTATACTGAATTTTAGCTTTTCACAGAGCAGTCGGACGACTGCCGCAACCCTAAGGGATACGATACGCCTTGCTTTAGACTAGTCTCAGTGCATTCAGAGGTACTGACTTCTCATAACGACTATCAAATGTCTTCATTGCAACCGTGACCGACGGCTTGTGTGCTCTGCAAGGCATGGGACAAGCGATAATTTACTGTTTAACTTTCGTCTCCCAAGATTTAGACTGCATAAACGGACTCCATTCCTTAAGAGGAAATCCTAAGCTAGCATCAAAAATACTATTTAGTACAACTAGTATGTAAGTACTGTTAATAAGGGAAAACGTGTCTTCATGGACGAAGTCACAGGCTAGCGCAAATTATAGGCTACGCAAGTAAAAGTTACATCAACTATAACAAGATATTATTACTATTAACAACGTAAACGTGAAATTTGTGCGGATGAATGTTGGTTATTATTTTACTCTTAAACACGCGTTTAATTTTAAAATTAAGTAATGTAGCTCATAAATCAGAATAGCATAAGGACTACACTTCGTCCCGACAACCGACAAAAACGCGGGCGAAGGCACGTGCAAGCTCAATTTTTAGATCTGTATATATGAGAAGGATAATGCCATAGGCCACCATGCTGGCCAAGTGAGGGTTGACGGACTCCACAAGTCTTTCGAGAACATTATAGAGAACTCTCAAACATGCAGGTTTGCTCACGATGTTTTCCTTCACAGTTTAGCAAGCGATAATTGTCAATTTAATACGCACGTAACTTCGAAAAGTCATTGATGCGCGCTGTCGATTAGTAGAGTATCTGGACTCTCTGTGTAGCGGTCTGTCGATGTCACCACTACGCTATAGTTGCATTCGTTTATACTTTATACAACTAGCTAATAATAGCTGAAAGCAAGAAACCGCTCCCCAAGCTCGTAACTCTCGTCTCTCGGGACAGGTGGGCAAATAGAGCGTTTCGCTTCATGTAATTGAAAAGAAACCTGTCGGAAAGGCGTGGCGACACAATGTGGATCGCCAGATGGCTATGACGATGCATCACTTCACGTTTTGAGGGACGAGCTAAGGATGTACGAATGATATACATGTACCGTGTTTGTAAGCTAGTTGTCGACACATCTGTAAACGACCGGTGTAATAGGAACCTTTCCTTTTACACGCAGGTATGAAATGAACGTCTTTGTTTGGGTTATTAAGTTGGATGTTTTAAGGTGACGCCAAAGAATTGTTTGTTAGACTAATGTTAGAGATATGTCGTTAATGCCTTAATGATGAAATCTATTTCATTGATACAGATTTATTATAATTTTTATGTAAGAGCTATGTTTTCTTTAAACGATTCTTCTGCACTTTATCTACGTAAATCTATCTACACTTGATATAAAATGAAGCCCTTATTTGTCCTGTCTGTCAGTATGAACGGGATAAGCCCAAAAACTACCAAACGGCTTTTATAGACATGCTTTTCACCAATATAATTATGTATAGTGTGATTTGTAAAGAAGTTTACGTGCATAATTAACGCGGGGAGAGCCGCGGCTGAACTCTATAAGTTTCTAATTCTGCCTAAAGGGCTAGATCGATATTGAAACAATATTTTCTGGACATTTTACTATTAGAATCACAATTACATCCGGTACATAGCGGATGTGAGACATGCCGCGACGTATTTGTTAAATAGTAGGCGAAGCTAAAATTATGTTCTTTATGTTCTCATTTCGACCACTACGAAACTAGTAATAGCACTAAAGCGTTAAAACAATCGTATGATGATTAAACTTGCTATTTATAACCATAGGCATAATTTATTATTTTATCGCGTAAACATAATTTATTTGACACTAAAATGTAGTCAAATTTATTGTAATTGCCGCGGAGTACCAGGCAAGACGAATAGTAACACACTTTGCTCACTCAATTTCTGATTATCAATAGTTAAAAAATATTTTTGTGTCGCGTTCATTGCGCGTTGTACACTGACGCGACATGTACATCGAAAACTGGTCTGTTGTGTTCTGTTCGTGTCTTCGTGAACGGCAACATAAATAGACCAGCCGTTAACAGTTGCTGCCTTGATAGGGATAACAATTTATAATATTGTTATTATAGAACATCATTATTAAATCATAATAAAGATAGACAAAATATCATTATTACAGTATTATGTATAAATTTAATCGGCAAAATGGTACATAACGTATATTTAATTAGGGAATGCAATCTCGCGAGATCGAGATTTCGCGAGATCTCGGCCTTTTTTAGCGAGATTAATCTCGGTCAAAAAAAGGGCGAGATCTCGCGAGATATACGAGATTGCACTCGAGCATAAAAACGTCTTATTCGAAGCGCGAAATGACACTGACGGATCGCAATCTGTCGGTATCGGCATTAATAAAAAATGAAATGAATTTATACGGGGTATTCCTGAAAGCGCAACTATTTTTGAGCGCAACTAAAAAAGCGCAACTACTTTATTCCACAAAGCGCAACTAAATATCAAGATGCAATAGTTCTGGTTAATAACAAACGGAAAATATCGATAGTTGATAAGACAGGACATTTCAGTATACTTTAGGTGTTGTTGTGCGCCTGAGTTTTACCTATAGCATCCAGTGCTTTATTTCTGATTCATGACCCTAAAACCAGGTTTTTATTAGGCTACTAACTTCTGTTCATTTATTTTACCCTGGTACTTTTCAAAACATTTTACTGATTGATATTTGGTACCAGACTACAAACACTTCTAACCTCTGTTCATTTCTGTTATCCTGGTACTTTTAAAACGATCACCATAAATAAAAAATGGGCAAATGGTTTACAAATCCTATCGATAGTAAATAGTCCTATAAGAATCTGTTATGGCCCTTCACTATTTTTCGACGCGGTTGCGCTTTGTGGAATAAAGTAGTTGCGCTTTTTTAGTTGCGCTCAAAAATAGTTGCGCTTTCAGGAATACCCCATTTATACGAGTCCGAGGGGTCAAAAGGCAAACTTTTGCAGTTCGTGGATTTCTGCCTGAGAACTGCGGTTTCAATTAGCTTTGAATCCGAAAGGGCCTTCTCAGCGGCTGGTTATCTGGCCAACAGAAAAGGAAGCCGTTTAGCAGACGACTCTTTGGACATTTTGTGCTTCTGAAAGAGCTACTTTGAAAATAATTCGTAATAATGGCTTGTGATTTGAACTGAACCAATCTTTCCTTTGATTGTTATATTTTGTTAATTAGGATCTGTAATTTCTAATAGTCTGCCTTATTGGTATATTTTGTTAATTAATCTAAAAGGTCTACTGAGTAGATATAGTTTTATTTACCTAATTGATAATAATACCTCAGTTAGGTAACATAGATGATAAGTAAGTTTATTTTTTTTTACCTTTCGTTGTTTTGTTTATTATAAAAGAAATGTTTTATTACTAAAAGATTTTTGTGCGATATTAGAAGCTAAGACTGGTTGTTTCTTTCATTTCTTATAGGACAGACCCGTCCGTAAAAGTTTACTTCATAAAAGTTTATTAAAAAATTATAGACAGATAGGCTGTACGTCACAGAGTACTTTATATATACTGGTACTGTACGTCAAACAATGTTTGAAGCATAAAAGTATATTGAAAAATTCGTGAAAAATAATGTTCGGCTATAATACTTAAAATAGTTAATATTTTTGTCCTAATTTATTCAAATATTGCGATAATTTACAAAAAAAGCATACAAAACTGCCAATCTCGCGAGATCTCGAAATTGGCGAGATCTCACGAGATTGGCTTCAGGCAGTATTTTATAGATATCCGTTGTAAACAGTAATCAACAACAATAATACAGAACAAATAACAGAGAATAAAGGCCTCAACATCTGACGTACAATACTTTGCGTGCGTTGATATTAAAGTAGGCAAGAAAACTTTAAATCGGGTAGGTACGTGCGAACGCACTGACGGCACACTGGGTCTAGTAGAGTTCATGTTCTGCCAGTAGCTTAGCTGACAAACCGATCTATCCCCCGTCAGATGTGCGAGGCTCCTAAATAAAGTAAGATTCAGATTGCCCGCGAAACCATTTACCTACTTTACTGATTAATGTTACTAAACAGGAGACAAACATCGCACACAATGAATAATTTATACGTTTCGACAGTTAGTTTACCGGTTTTAGACGCAAGGAGGTATGTTTGGTGTTTGTAGTCATTAAAAGCTTTGTTGTTATCTTTAAACAACACTTAATCATTCATAAATTTATATTATGACAGTAAATCTTTTAACATGAGCTTTTTGCCTGTAAAAGTCTTTTCATAAACAGCGCTTTAGGGATAGGCACTTTATCAATGGGTCCCATGTCATGATGTCAAGAAGTATCTTAAGAATTGGGGATGTAGCCTGGCTATGTAACGCAAGAATCTTCAGATGTTGATCAGCTAAGTGATGGCTAAACCTCCATAAGGTTTCTCGAAAGAGTTCACTGAACCATAGCCAGGAAACAAATTAATTAAGTCACTATCAGGCCCATACAAAACTCAATCAAACGTGTCTCCTTGCATGTTGTTTGTATATGACACAATGATAATAATATAATAATAATATTCTATAATAATAATATTCTACCACATACACACATCACCATCTAGTCCCAAGCTAAGCAGAGCTTGTGTTATGGGTACTAGATAATGGATAAACATACATATATACTGTTTTTTTTAAATACATACATATTATACATAGAAACACCCAGACCAAGACAAACATCCATGTTCATGCACACAAATGTTTGACTAGAGCGGAAATCGAACCCGCGACCTTCAGCGTAGCAGTCGCTTACACTACCGCTGCGCTAACCGGTCGTCAAATGATAAAACTAATACAGAAGTATTGATGGTAACAGAACAGATTTTCAAATTGTTATGGTAAACAGTCTGCACCACAATCAAGACATGGCACCATGATAATCTGACGATGAGATCAAAAACAATGATATCAGTAGTTGCTACATCATGTTTTTCAGAAAGGATCTTTTTGTTTTTGTTGCTTCATCACTAACAAAGACTCAAGTGACACATTGTTTAATGGCCGGTTTACACGTACTTAGTAGCTAAGCGCTTAGTTGTCACTATACTAAGCCTCAATATGACAACTAACAAGTAACCGTTTACACATTGGAGCCAGTAAAAGTTCCTAGTGACCAGACATTCGAAATGGAACGATGTCACTAACTATCTTGTCAAGCTGTTTACACACGGTCAGCAAGCGACAAGTGCTTAGTAAATCGTGGTGGGGGTATCGGCTTGTCGCTTAGTAAATAGGATCGTTTTCTATTCACTTGCACTATGCACAAACACGAATACTACGCACTAATCAGCTTGTTTACACATGAGGACTTAGTATTAGTGACAAGTACTAAGCGCTTAGCTACTAAGTTCGTGTAAAGCGGTCATAACAGCGTCGCATCGTATTATATTAAAAATATTAACACTACAAATCACGTTATATAAATGTCGCACCACACAGAGTACAACGAACTTTATAAAAATATAACAATAGTGTAGATGTAAAAAATATAATATTTCGTGTGCAGCGGCAAGGAAAAGTCGATGAGACTGTGTTGGCAGACAGCCAGCGCTCCGTGGTGTTGGAAACAAACTGTATACATATTGATGTGGTATAGATAGTGAGGCTACTATAGAGCTGGCAGACAATGCTAACTGTTTTCAATCATAATACCAAACATTATATTAAGGAGTATGAAATATTTTGTAACATATAATTGGAACAGTTGCGTCTACCATATCCAGGTAGTTTTACAACAGTAACCAGGAGATTGATCCAAAAATACTTTTTTATTTTTCGATGTCTATTCAATGGGTAATGTTATTGATTATAAAACAGCATGTTAGGACCCATTTTAGCACAGTGCATAAATGTGGAATCTTCTTTTTCTTCTTTTACCTGCCCTGTTCCCATATTACTATAAGTAAATGTGGAATCTACCACATCTATATTAATAGATCGAGAATATAAGTGTAATATTTTAATTGAAATTGTTTATTTTAATAAGTTAGGGATGATGGTATGAAAGGCATGGTATGCAAATTATAATATGTTTTATTATATAAATAAAATTGTCATGTTCCTATACTGAATTATTGTAATTTGGAGCAATTAAAGTACAGATATTTTTTATTAATAGAGATAATAGATCAAGGATATATAAATATGTAGATAAAAGTGGAATGTTCAATAAATAATACTGAATTACAATAATGCGAAGGCAAATTTAAATAAAGCAGATTGTCTAAATTATTTTACTTTTAATTAACTTCAAGGTTCTAACTTCCTCACAAAAAAATTTATTAAAGTTACGCCAGTCTGAAAACCACTTTTATGAATAAAAATAATCTAAACTGTTTCTTGCAAAACTAAGTAAGTTCATGTGATGATAGCATACAATTTTACGTGCTTTAGACTTACCACTCTTTGCAGGCATAGCAATATTGATTACAGAGCAATTTTTGTAAGCAAACATCATTTACTAACTTCAAGTGAAATTAATGTCTTTAAAAGAGACCTAACAAAACTAACTCAAAAAGAGAGAAAAGTTGCTATTTCCGTTTCTGGATCAAACCTATGGTATGTGCTACTAACTTTTTAAGCTCATGTTATTAAATTGTTAAATATAACATGTTAAATGGTGAAGAAAAGTGTTGTGAGAAACCTTGCACATCAAAGAGTACTCCATAATGTGCTTGAAAGATATAAATAAGTCTGCCAGCCTGCTTGGCCAACGTGGTGCACTATAGCCTCACTCTTCTCAAAATGAGAAGAGGCCCTGCCTGGCAGCGTATTTACAAAGCCTATACCATTAGAGTGAAAGTGCAAACTGAACTGGCTTAGCTTTTGTTTGACAAAAACTTGACGAAACCCTAGTCTATTCTAGTACAGAAATGAACCGAAATCGCGTAGACTTTGTAGGATAAATTCATACTAACATTGCAGCAACAAATGCTATTTTATTTGGGTCTAGATTTAGGACCACAATGTGCCTAGTGCCTGGTTTTGGTTGGTTAGGTGTGACTGTATGTAGGTAATTCAAGTAACTAAATAGGTTATGTTAGGTTCTCTTTTGACCCTTAACCCAAAAATCAACTTGGTTTATATTATATTAGTAAGTAGAATTTATGTTCAATTAAATAATTTTTAATAAACTAAGTTGAAGGAGCCCTGCTTCGCAGGGCTCCTATTTTTGGGTTAAGAGTCAAAAGAGAACCTATCATAACCTATTTAGTTACTTGAATTACATACAGTCGCACCTAACAAACCAAAACCATGTTTCAAAATATCTCGACAAAGGCTTATCTATTTGAGTGAATATGAATCATACTGTACTAGGTTTTGTACGTGTATTTTCTTTGAAAATATCAAGGTACAAAAGCTAATCCATTTGAGTCAATTTTTTTACTTAAATAGATTAGGTATTGTCCAGTAATATGCACAAACAAAAGCTATTCTATAAGAGACTGACTTGTGACTCAAATAATATATATATTAACATTTAACAATTACAAATAATAATATATAATAGGCTTTGGAAATACGCTGCCTGGCAGTGGCAGTGCAGTAGTGGGACTGATCCCACTACTGGATATGGGCCTCTACTTATTTAGATTTATTAAATGGCTTGTTTTGGTTTATAATGTTTAAGTAAAATTTTATTTATTTGTTACACCTATTTTATAGCTTTTGTGTGAGACATAAGAATGACGGTGTATTTTGAATATAAATTTTATAGTTTGTTACTTACTTAACTACTTTTGTATAGTTTACCACTCTGTCTCACTCACTCGCATACTCTTACAATTAAGTAAGGAACTAAGTCACCAAGCTGCAAATTGAGTAGCCCAACACAATAGGCAGGACAGGAAACTAAAACTAGAAGTAGAGTGAGCCACCTTGCAGAATCTTATAATTCACAATTGGGCTCTCAATGTGGCACTGACAAACACAACATTTCATCAAGATTGCAACTGCCACTTAGAATAATTTTATTATTAATAAACACCATGATATGGAATTTATAATGTGTATAGCTACTTAGAAGTTCATTGATTAGAGTAATTTAATAATATGTATTATGATGTGAACATAATTGATAATGTCTGTAACCAACTATTCTATAATCTTAATTTTTGGTTAGCACTTTCACTCAAAATTATGGAGAAGAAAATGACTTAACACGTTGGCTGCCATGGGGGGTCAAAACGACCGGCACTTGGTAAAAGCGTCGGGGCCATGGGGGGCTTAAATGACCGGCAACTAAGGTGAACTTGAACACCTTTTGCTTGCTGACGGCCATGCGTGTAACGCAAAATACCATTACAAATGGCCGGCGCAGCCCCAATGATCACTTTAGCTAACTTGGCCTGAAAATATTTTTATATTTTTTTGGTTGTATGAATGTTTTTGTAGTGAGTCAAACAAAATTGATGAAAATTGAAAACAGTATATTTTTGAAATATTTTTACTATTTCAAATCCGAGACTAGTGTTATTTAGGGGCACATTATTTTGTGTTGGGATCAAAGTAATTTAAAATTAAAAAACAAACAGAAAATTAATGATTTTTATCGGTGTGGCTCCAATGAAAAAAAAATTACATTTGCGCCGCGCTGGGTGTAAATGACCGGCGGACTAAAAACAGCATATAATATACAAAAAAAATTATAAAACATATATTATATATAGACATCTTATAAATAAGTCGTTTCACGTTACTTAAACGACTGATGAAAAACGCAAATATATTCGGATTTCCATGTGGCAGCCAACGTGTTAAAAAGCCAATATTTAAAATATTTTGTATTCTGAATAGACCAATTGTACTACTATGCAGGTACCTAATAATTCTTTAAACTAGATATTGTTCCAATAAAATTAATTTGTGGGACAGTTGATTATTTAAACAATGCCTAATAAATCACCAATAATTGTTATGCATATTCAATTCAATGTCCTTTAATTGATCTATACCACACTTATGAATTCCACAGTATCTTTATTTATAACTAAAATGATGTGATATTAAAGATATGGCATGATTCCTATTTCTGTCTGTTGACATACATATTAAATAAATATGTATTAAGCCATAAACAAAATTTAAACTGAACAATACATGCATAACTTTGAGTTATTTTGTTATTTGTGTACACAATGTTTACTTCCTCATGAGTTTTGACATAAGAGAGGAGTACAATAAACAAAAGATATTTCTCCTTACTTAATATGAGTAAAAGTTGCACAGCATTCGATCATAACAAGTTCCAGAGTACAAATAGCTCCAAGATATATCGCTTTCACAGGCATCAAGTATAAATTATTGCTTTCATGAGTTAGGTATATTGTGAGGGAAACGAGATCATCAGAATGAAAATAATAGTTCATACGAAGTTTTCATAAGAAATTGTAACCCAAATCGATCGCAATAGCTGCTATATAAAAGATTAAGCCACATAATTACATTTCACTTACCGAAAGATGTGTTGGTGAAATGAAATATTCACAGTATCTAAATTCGTATTCAGGACAACCGAAACGCACAGAAAGTAGTACGCACTCGGGTGAACGTACGTACACAGTAAAATTAGAAAAAATAAATACGTACAACACCAAAGCCGCTTTATTCTAAAAGTATTTGCCAGAATAATTAAGATCTCCCACCCACATTGCAAAGATAATGAAAACTTCCTTACCTCGAATCTAAGGTTCGCAAATGAGTAATTCGTTTTTAGTACTCGACACTGTATTAAAAAATCCGTTCGTAAATAAATACACACTATCCATCGTTACAAAATCATCGTAGCACTTTTCGATTACGGTGCACACTGAATGTACTGTTAAAATAATACACGATTTCATATAAACCGAGGTATATTAGAACTATACTGACCTGAAAATCACTAGAAATTAAAAACACTCCCCTTCTAGCGCAACCATTGCTACTAACCGTTTTTTTTTTCACTACGGCAGTGAAGCCATAGACTATATAAAACCAGGCTTTAAAGGTGTCCACAGATTGTTTGGTATGTCTTTACTTTTGGTCTGGCAAAATATATGGCCAACCGTGGCAACTATTCTAAAATCACAGACATATAAAGAAAAGGTTCATGACGTGATTGCGACATTCTAATACACCAATTTAATTGATTTGAAAATCTGAATGTACATGATCATTATTTTTTCTATGGTCTCCGTTACATAGAGGATTATAAAGGTAAATATAATTAAATCAAGAGTGAGTCGGACTCGCCCATGAAGGGTTCCAAGGTAAAAAGATAGTGATAGTGGTTCTTATAGCTGTACTACACAGCTATAAGAACCACTATCACTATCTTTTTCACCAGGCCAAATAACTTTGTGTTCCAAACTGTTTGTATTAACGACAAAGTTATATTTGCGGTTTTTGAACATGTGATATATCTCAAAAACAGCTGACTACTTAAGTGACCACCTTGCCGCCTAATGCTAAGCGTCCACAGGCCGGCAGCCTATGCATCGCATTTTACGGATCGTAGTATTCTTTGTAAGTATAGAAAGTCACACAAGTGCGTCCACTGCTCGCATCGTACGGATCGCAAATCGGCAATGCCGACACGGATGCTCCGAGAGACAACTTTTGCAATGCGTGCCGATGACGTCATACGGAATATTCTGTATCCAGACATTAAGTTTTCTTTGTTTTATTTTTTTTGCAATTTCTTCCTCTTCTACTAACAAACAAGCAATAACGACAAATAATTATTCTTCTTCGCTTTCCTTCATTCTTACAAATACACGTACGATTACTGGTACTTGCGTCTTACGTCGGAAATCTGATCCCAGCCGATATATGCTGACCTGTGGACGCTTAGCATACCACCACACCAGCCAACACGTCAGCCGTCCATTCAAGTTTTTAGTTTTTCATCATCATACAGGCGCTTTCCTACATGAAACCATTAGATCTCACTCACTGATAAAGGTACCTATATTGCAGATGCAAAGCATCCCGTAGGCCGTTTCGTTTTAAGGTATAAAAACAGCGTTAAGCGCGACATGTCTACCTTCGATATGGATTTCTCAAAATTGGAGGATCTCGCAGAAGATCGTGCTCGATGGAGGCAAATCACATCAGACGGGCTCAAAATACATGACATAACCTAGCTTGAGGTCCTGGCTCAGAAACATGCTCGCAGGCACCACAACACGAACGACGGACAACCGCCACTCCCATTAACTCAGGGTTTGGTTTGCCAAGGTGTGGCCGTTGCTGCCGCTCCCGAATCGGTCTGTAAATACAGTCACCTAAAAAGTGCGTTAACTTTTCTGACGCTGTATAAATCATCCGCTATAGATGAAATGAGGCCCATGATGATGAATTTTAAAGTCTAAGATGGACAAGATTAGGTACCTACAGTTAGTAAGTTACCTATCTAAAACCATACTTATCAAAGCTGATATTCTGTATGTATATCTGGTTAGCCTAATAAGCGGACCCTGGGCTTCAAGGTGTGTATGTGTTGGATGCAACCGGGATAACACTGGGACGACGATGACCAAAAACCATGAAATTTTAACAAAGTTTTATAACGAGGCTTCGACGGAATTTTAAGATGCTCACCTTCTTTCTTCTTTTTTTCATTTAAGAGCCTATATAGATAGCCTTTGTCGGTGCAACAACTATTGCTTATGGTTTCCCGCCCTTCCTTCGACTACTTGATACGACTTGACTCCAACTTTTACCTTCGCCTGATCCATGTTTCGTTAAGGTCACCCTCTTCATCTTTTTCTTGATTTTTACCTACCCTGCAATATTGTTTTGAAGAGTTGGTCGTGTGTATGTCTCTTCGGTTTTCTATTGTTCAAAATAAACGCCATTCTCCAACCGTTTGCAGAAGCTCTTCATTTGATTTCCTTTCTGTCCTGCTCATTCTCTCCATCGCCCCCCAGCACCACATCTGAAACGCTTCCAATAAATCGTGTAAAATAGGTGACGAGTCTAAGACGTGACGAAAGTTTGGGCTACTAAAATAATTGCTGGCGAAGTGGCGATGTTGCTGGCTGCTGGCAGCACTTCCGTCATGTAGTGCGTGAGTGTGCGCAATATTGTCTTCAGTCAAATTACAAATAACTGCGAAGAAAAGTATAAAAGTAAACAACTATGGTAAACAATATAAAATTGTTTAAATAAATAATGGATAATATAAATTATGATTTCAGTGTTTCGTGCTATATAATTACTATTATTATTATTATTACTTAAAAGAAATTATAAACATTTTGTTTTATCTGTTATCTTGTCTTCTGACTACCTTACCTATTATGCAAAGAAATATAACCTAAGCTATTATGCTTCTGATGTTCTGACATGGTGTGATCAAAGAAATATAACCTTATTAAGGGTGTGATAAAAACCATAAACCATTAATCATTTTGTTTTATCTGTTAACTTGTCTTCTGTCAAAATATTTAGTAGTGATCTGCATAGACTAATATATATTAGTGATCTGTGGTCAAAATTCAACAGCATAAAATCAATAGAACACCTGCAAGTCGCGTGCTTTTCTGAATTAGACGCTTTCAGGCCTGGAATCACAGGATCCATGGTTGCTGACTTGCTGAGTGAAGCCGAAAGAAGAAGATGAGACCGTAAGTAAAGTTTACCCATCTATTTGTAATAGTGGCCTAACACCTGAAACTTGATTATCACACAAAGATCAAAAAGTAATTTTCTACCCTCATTGTAAGTAGAGATAAATAAATGCTTATGCAATGAAATAAACATTATGAATGTAGGCTTTTGTATGATAAATAACTATAGAATACACACGAGAATAACAAATACTATTGTTCTTAAATAACAAATACAGTCTCCTATATGTTTTTTGAGAATATTTAGAATTATCAATTACAATTTATCCATTTTAGCAATTAATACGTTAATTATGAGTCACACAAACAGCTTGTGCCCTGGCAATTTAGTGGTTTTCTTGAATCAGATTAAAATTTATTCTTGTTTGTATTGAGAGAGCTGAGCTTGGATTATCTCAATAACTTATCTGTGCTACAAATATAGGGAAACAAACAGTGTATACTATAATATGTCTATTGTATGTATTGGTCATTATATGTAACTATCAATATACATATAGGTTTAAAGAAGTTTATTCTCATAAAAAGATACAGTATCCACTTACATGAGAACAATAAAATAATTTTGTAATGGGGGTAGGTACAAAAATTGTTGAATCACACAATATTAGTACAGTCTGTATGACGCATATTGGCTTCGCTTAACAGTTGTATTTCAGTTGATGTTTTTAATCTTCATTTTGTGATATCTATTCATATAGTTGAGGCTTAAAACTGTTAAACAACTTCACATTTTTAATATATGATGGTAATTTATTGTAAAGTTGTGTTAACATATTTACTAATAATACTAAAATAATCTCAAGTAACAGAAAGTTTAAATCATTGATCCTATAAACATTGCCTTAATGTGTTCCCGACAGACAAGCATAGCAATATCTTTGCTCTAATATCTTAAACATTAGAGCAAATACATTTATTTATTTATTATATGGAAAACCAACAGCATTGACAATGAATTTTGTAACATAAATAGACAGTAACTAGCCAATTACAGGTCTTTACTTTTAAGTGCTATTAAAGTCTCTAAATACGTGTGGATAGCAGAATATAAAGAACAATATACACTAAAAATATTTATATTTGTACCCTTAAAACATATCTATGCTTTAAACACTCAATATTAAAGCATGTATAATATGAGCTAAATGCAAAAGTGGCTTATTTGTTAATAAACATGATTTTGACTGCTTTGCCGGCCAAAGAACACTAATATGTAATACACCTTTGCCTACCCCTTCGGGGATAAAAGGCGTGAAGTTATATTATGTTATGTGTTATGAATGACTCAAAAAGCTTTTGAGACTGAATTGAAAATCAGCATTAGTATTTCTAATATTATCATAATATAAAAAGAATTCTATGTTTGCTTTTTATATATTTGGGTTTTGGGTAGGGTTGCCAACTTTTTTTAGAAGACATAGAGTATATCTGATTTCAAAGGAAGTAAATAAAGAGTATGGGCTTAAAAAAAGACTATCATTTTTTTTTATAGACTCACGCCTGTATCCCCCAGGGGGTAGGCAGAGGTGTAAAATTACACCCACATTTCGCCATGAATTTTTAGGTCCCACGTAATAGGAAGCGAACCTATTGCCGTACCGGGCACATTACCAGACTCCATGCTGCTACTGAGAATTTCCTAACGGAAAAACCCAATAACACTTTGCCCGACGCGGGAATCGAACCCGAGACCACGAGCCATGCCACGAGACCAACGAGGCGTTATTGGTAGTCCAACCATTCCAACTCTCAATAATAATGTAGATCAAGAGCTCATTGTTAATTAATTTCAATGAAGCTCTGTTTCTCTCTTCTCGTGACGTCACATTCATGACCGAAAAGACTCAGTAAATGCTGAATGCAGTAAATGCTGGCGGGAACAGAGAGTATATAACCAATAATTTATTTATATCAATCAAATTCTCCAGGACATTTCTTGCATAAAATCTGTGTTATTTAACAATTCAGTTTGGATTTCTTTTCAAATTATAACTTTTGAATATAAACTGTCCATGTGTATTTTTAGTATTTGTAAATTAAGTTTTCCTTCTACAATTTTTCTAAATGATTAAATTCAACATTAGTTCTTAAAGATATTGTATTTAGTGAATATAGCCAGTTATCACTACTAAAATCCAACCATTTTTGTAAATAAATTAAACATTTGTCTATACACAATGAAAAATTCGTGTTAATTTGATTGAACAAGTCAGGTGATGATCCTACTAATATTATAAATGTGAAAGTTTGTGAAGATGGATGGATGGATGGATGGATGGATGTTTGTTACTCTTTCACGCAAAAACGACTGAACGGATTTAGATGAAACTTTACAATAATATAGTTCATACATCAGAATAACACATAGGCTACAATTTATAAAGATTTTGTATAATGTTGCCATAATATAAGGAAAAGTATAAACTAAGTCGGCAAAAATCCATAGCTCTGAATGTCTGAAAGCTATTAATTGGAATTTTACCCCGTTCCTAATGACAGATTGATCTGATATTTGGCATGTACACTCATATTTTCATCAAGTTAAAAGATAATATTTAAATGATTGTAATTTCAATATGGCCGCCGATACAAAATGTCGGATCATATTACATTACTTCACAACAACCTCAATATGGGTATCAAATGAAAAGGCTTGATTGGTAGAATAGAGCTCACTATGAAAAATGCAAGATGGCCGCCGCCTCAAAATGGCGGATTACTTATTTTTCACAAATACCTCAATATGGGTATCAAATGAAAGTGCTTGATTCGTAGAATAGAGCTCACTATGAAAAATCCAAGATGGCTGTCGCCGTAAAATGGCGAATTACATATTTTCCACAAATACCTCAATATGGGTATCGAATAAAAGGGCTTGATTGGTAGAACAGGTTTCACTATGAAAAATCCAAGATGGCTGCCGCCACAAAATGACGGATTACATATTTGCCAAAAATACCTCAATATGGGTATTGAATGAAAGGGCTTGATTCGAAGAATAGAGCTCACTATGAAAAATCCAAGATGGCTGTCGCCGTAAAATGGCAGATTACATATTTTGCACAAATACCTCAATATGGGTATCGAATGAAAGGGCCTGATTGGTACAATAGAGCTTACTATGAAAAATCCAAGATGGCAGCCGCCACAAAATGGCGGATTACCTATTTTCCACAAATACCTCAATATGGGTATCGAATGAAAGGGCTTGATTCGAAGAATAGAGCTCACTATGAAAAATCCAAGATGGCTGTCGCCGTAAAATGGCAGATTACATATTTTGCACAAATACCTCAATATGGGTATCGAATGAAAGGGCTTGATTGGTAGAATAGGGCTCACTATGAAAAATTCAAGATGGCTGCCGCCACAAAATGGCGGATTACTTATTTTCCACAAATACCTCAATATGGGTATCAAATGAAAGGACCTGATTGGTACAATAGAGCTTACTATGAAAAATCCAAGATGGCCGCCGCCACAAAATGGCGGATTACCTATTTTTCACAAATACCTCAATATGGGTATCGAATGAAAGGGCTTGATTCGAAGAATACAGCTCACTATGAAAAATCCAAGATGGCTGTTGCCGTAAAATGGCAGATTACATATTTTGCACAAATACCTCAATATGGGTATCGAATGAAAGGGCTTGATTGGTAGAATAGGGCTCACTATGAAAAATTCAAGATGGCTGCCGCCACAAAATGGCGGATTACTTATTTTCCACAAATACCTCAATATGGGTATCAAATGAAAGGGCTTGATTGGTAGAATAGAGCTCACTATGAAACATCCAAGATGGCTGCCGCCACAAGATGGCGGATTACCTATTTTTCACAAATACCTCAATATGGATATCAAATTAAAGGGCTTGATTAGTAGACTAGAGCTCACTATGAAAAATCCAAGGTGGCCGCCGCCACAAAATGGCGGATTACCTATTTTCCACAAATACCTCAATATGGGTATCGAATGACAGGGCTTGATTGATATAAAAGGGCTCACTATGAAAATAGAATGAGAAGTATCAACTAACAACAAAACTAAAAACTTGAAAATAAAATTAACTAAAAAAAATAATTTTGGGCGTACCGTATCCAGAGTTAACATTATGATAGAAATTTCACTTGCCAAACGATTTTATATTTGTCTGATCAATACCCCAGATTGATGAGAAGATTGGTGCGATCTTACCGAATTACTTTTTAACTTTTAGTACATAATCTAACTACTTGCATCATTTTTTATAGTAATAAAACAGTATAACATAAAAAAAAAATATAATTATGTTTTTTACAATGCTCATTCTAGAGTATATCAAATTGTTTTCAAAATTGATAGATTTATTTTGACGAATAGTTAAAAGTTATCACGATATATCTGACCTAAGCGCAGCGTCATTAAAAGCGCTTTCTATGAGTTAGTGCGCTTAAGCACAGCGAGGCGGAGGGAACGGTCTGATTGTCTGATATGTACTTTGTGGTACCTAATGCTTTCAGATTTTATTTTTGCTGCTGTTATATTTAGTAGGTATATAAGCTCTTCATAACTTCAAAAATATACTTACATAGGTACTAATATTTACCTGAAGTTCAACGATTATGAAAACAAAAGTAATTTTTTAGTATTACCTGTTTATATGTATGCTATACGGCTAATCTACAGAGCCGTTTGTGATGAAATTTGACATGGATACTGGATAATCGGAAACCCGGGGAAGTACATAGGCTACTCTTTATTAAAATATCATGCTGGCGAAGCCGCGGGCGAAAGCTAGTTGTTCTATATATAAGCTTTATTTCTGTTTTGTTGTATAGCCAAAATTGTTATCTTTCTGTCTTTGCAGTTTTTCTGATTTTAAATTTTCTATTAAACCAAAAACATCTACAACTGTGACAGAGCTACCTTCCAGAGATTTATTAGTTTTGTGAAATATATTTAAAATATGGCTGGCAAAATGTAGATAAATTTCAAGTTAATCATGCTTACAATCTAACATCAATCGATTTTGAATTATCATAGGACAATCCTCATTAAGACTTTTAAAATAATCGCATAGGTATTGAATACCAATTCAATAATATAGTATCAATACAAGGGAGTAATGATAACCACCGAGTGCCAATATGTCTCTTAAGCTCATGAAAGTCTCATTCAACTATAGCAACAAACTTTTTGAATTCTTCTCTCCTAAAAGCTGACACGGAAAAATAGCTATAATATTTTTAATATAACATTTTCAACGTCATAAGTTAGAAAACCCATGCCATGTTTCACACAGTTGTGTACAATATGTGCATGACAATTACCCTTTACAATATCTGGTACTACATCTACCATATTAGTGTATAGTGAGTGATGCACACCAAAATTTGAATTTGTGTTATCTGCACTAAGGCCAGATACTCGATTGAAAGGGATATTAAACATATCCATAATTTTTTTATAGCAGCAAACATGCCATCAGCACTCTCATTAGCATTTTCGTAAAAATCTAAAAGTTTGTTTTGTATTCCCTTTTCCACAGTAAAATATTGAACTACTAAAGGGAATAATTTGATGTTTTTTTATTGAATGCATCAGTTTGCAGACAGAAATACATGTTTTCAACTTTTAAATCATTAGCTACAATTTCAAGAGCATGAGGTCCAAGAACCTCCATTACCAGAGCTTCCATTTCAGTCTTAGCTAAATTAATGTTAGTAGTGGTTTTGAAGTCAGCATAAATATTATTTTATAATTTTTTTGGTTTTGATTATGGGTTTTTGCGTAATATTATATGACTGACACTAGTTTAGTAAAAATTGTGTAAAAAAGAGTATTTTAGCATACTCTATTGTGTTATAGATTATAGAGTACGGTTACATGATATAGAGTACAATACTCTATTTTAGAGTACGGTTGGCAACCCTAGTTTTGGGCCATAATTGCTTGCTGTTAATTTTTGAATGAAACCACCTTTTACGTGTGTTCCTAATACTTCAATATGATTTGGTAATGTTAAAAAGAGCTACACTAGTCCCAAAGTTGATTTAATTACAACTCGCTAGCTAATTGACGTCTTGTTGACATCATGTATTGTGGTTCCTTAGCTTAATTTCATAATACAGAGATTTCATGGAAGTTTGAACATTCACCTTACAATAATATATATTTTGAAATATTTAAATATACGGCAAGCAGCGACAGATTGCTAAGCAGAGGGTGTCGTCCATGGCAAGCACCAATAACTTTTCGAAGTTAAGTGCGTATTAAATAGTTAATTATCGCTTGCTTATCGGTGAAGGAAAACATCGTGAGGAAACCTGCATATCTGAGAGTTATAATGTTCTTGAAATACATGCCAGAATGGTGGACTATGGCCTTACCCTTCTCATAGTGAGAAAAGGCCCGTGCTCAGCAGTGGGACAGTTCACAGTATAAAGGGCTGATGATGATTTTAATGCATCAGCTTAATTATCATCATTCCTGTATATAAGATGGGCACGGGCCTCTTCTCACTATGATAAGGGTAAGTAAGGCCATAGACCAGCTCAATTATGAAGTCTAAAAAGCAGGGATTGAAAGCAATAAAGGTATAAAGGTATGGTACTGGTATAAAATTACCATACAGCTTTGATTTAGAGGTGAAGCCAAAACGGTTGATAATTATGGTAACGATACCGCTAAATAAAGGTATTTACCTGTATTTTTTTACGGTACCATTATACCTTTATATTACTAGTACCTTAACAGAAACCATTTCGGTACCGAAAAATTTATGCACCAACAATGTAGGTACATATAACGCTATCGTCACGCATTACAATCAAAGCATAAATTAAATATTTTCGTGGTAAACATTTTTGTAAACTTTCGATCGTATCGTAAGTACCTACTATTGCGGCCGACCGGTGAAAAAAACCTTTATTTTATTATTTAGATATCTGAAAAATAATGATACCGAAATATTATATTATAATACAAAAATACCGTTACTTTAACGTATCGAATTAACGTATTTGACCGAAATCTTTTCGTTTATTCAATCCCTGCTAAAAAGTCTGTTACAGTAATTTTCTACCTTGGGAAGTACTATAATTAAGACATTGTTTACATTTCTTTAGATGCCTATATGAATTTACTTTACAAGACTATCTCAATCTTGTACTTAATTTTATTATATGACTAGCTTTTGCCCGCGGCTTCGCTCACGTTAAATTCGGGGTAACACAAAACTCCTTCATCGTTCGATAGTGATTTTCGTTTTAATTCTGTTCATAGGGACTAATAAGAAATATAACCGCAAGAAGTATTTAAAATATTTCTGTAAACAGTATATTAACAGTTCCGTTGTCGAAAATGGCTAAACACGGAATCTTTATAGACGCGCTGTCTGTCAGTCTATCCGTATGTCATAGCCACTAAAAAGCCGAAACTATTCAGTATACACATTTGAAAATTGGTAGGTAGATGTATTCTGTTAATCGATTAACGACGGTATAAAAAATAATTGAATTCTAAGGGGGCTCTTCATACATGGAACTGATGTGGAAAATGGGTCGTTAAAAATTACTTTGAGGTTCCTAAAACCATTGTTTCTCAAAGTCAATCGTTTGAAAGATATACGGTTCCAAAGTAGTAAAATGGGTGTGTGGGTCCCTCTAACTTTTAAAGTAAAAGAGTGACAAATCTAAAAAAAAAAATATGCTGTAGATCGTTATAAAACTTCCAACGAAAATTGGTTTGAACGATATGTAGTCAGCAGTTTTTGAAATAAAGTATAGTAATTAATTGTCATTACAGGAAAACGAAAATTAAACAAATAGGTTTTCTCGCCCCATTCTATTGTGCGTAAGTGCGTAACACGCTTTTATTAGCTTAATATGTAAGTAGGTATCTGTTTATTTATGAATTAGACCGTAATTATCATCACCCTCTTCAAAACGTCGGATTAAAGTCAAACTTCGTACTTATCTAGGACCGATAACAATACAATAAATAAAATGAAAAATACAAGAAAATCGACTACAATGCAAAGTAAATAATAGTTTGTAAAACTAAATTAGACACGCTTTATGAATACTAAAGAGTACAAAGTAATTATTTCATCGCAAAAAAATTGGGGTGCATTTTGCAGGGGTCCCCATACCTTTTTACGAAACATTTATTATATTTAAGCTTATGAAGTTACTACGAGGCGCATAATTTATCCGTCGCGTGGTATGCCTACCTGCTAAGGCTTTTCTAAGTTATGTGTGCATTAAACTGTTAAATATCACTTACCCTGTGCCTTTGAAAGCACGTTAATCCGTCTGTCTCGGCATCATGAAGATCTTAGACAGACGTTATGGAGAAGAGTCGATACTCCTGAATAAACTGTCACTGGTCGAAACTATAGAATTCTGGTTACGAAAGTCACAGTGAAATAGGCAAATCTGGTTTTATTCTTGTGTAACTGCTATGCGGATCCGGGCTTCAATGCGTTTCGGTGTAGCTGGAATAATGCTAGGACCACACTAGGACGATGATGATGTTCAGTAACTAATGGGCAATCTGCCTAAAAAAATTACCTTCTTGTTGCCTGAATCCTACCATGTAGTTACCCAATTTATTTTTGATGTTTTACTTTGTTGTTTCACACAGCAAATAGGTAGTCCAAATTTAAATACAATAATAATAATAATTTGTTATATTCTAATATGACTCAGAATATTGTTTGTTTTGACTAGATCAAACCCCTGGATGCCTCGGGACCGTGGCATTTCAATTAAATGCCGTTATGACATCATATTTTCTTATAGTTATTTATCGATACAAATGTAACAACACAAAAACGTCTGTTTGTCTAAACGCGCTGATCTGTGAATCTACCAGTTTAATAGGAAAATATTTTTGTGTGACTCATAAGGCTTATAGGCTGATGTTACATTACGCTACGAGTGCTACGACCCTTAGGGGTTGGTATTAAAAGAGAAAGTACGCGAAAAAGGTACAATAACACAGGAGGACGATGCGATGCTACGACGGTTGAGTAGAAATCGCGGGTGAAACCGGGACCCACAGTGTGTGATATCCGTACATTATATTTCACATGTTGCGCTCTGGTGCATAAATGCAAAATTAGCGATTGCCGTCCAATATGTTTAAATAGACATAACTTTTTTATTTATGAACCGATTCGAATAAAACAAACACTTAATGTTAAGTGAGGCTTTCCACAATATATCATTGAAAACCACATTCAAATCTGATAAGCCGTTTCTGAAATTAGCGTGCACAAACGCACAGACAAACAGATAAACAGACAAACAGACAAAAATTGTAATAATAATATTTTTGGGTTCTCTTCTATAATGAAAACCCCTTAAAATTGTTTTCTCATAAATATCTTCCATGTACAGACATTGATCACTTACAGATTTATTATATGTATAGATTATTTACCCTATTACTACCTAACCTATATTATACATAATGTCTAACGTGCATTTCGAAGAATTAATCAGCCGTAGCATAGATTATAGTTAAAAACACCTGATAATTAATACAATAATTAAAGACTCGAGTCTCGAGTACATATTACACAGATATCTGCCATACATGCCAAAAAATTTGCCGTCGGTCATAACATTATTATTTAAAGCCGTCTGGTGCACTCCCAGCGTGCAAACATTGTCAAAAACACTTTGCGACATAGGAAACCAAGATCAGTTTCTTACGATCAACCGTCAATACAAGCAGGCAATTACTTCATTCAACGAATGAAGTATTAAGATGATAATAATCAGTATTATTCAAATACATATGGGGGCCCATCCAACTTATATGGTTACTTTGGAATATAGTTAATGCCTATGTATTTTAAGCTTTTTGATACTTCAAATCTAGACCGTGCCACCCTTTGTGCTTTTGTTAAATCTGAATAGGTATAAGCCCTCGTCATTGTTAATAAATCTTGTGCCGGACAAAGCCATGCCTAGGGTAGCTACATTGATCATCTGCCTTTGATCTCACTGACCGACGGTTGCATAAAAGCTTTAATAAACGCGAAAATCAATATATAGCAGCTGCAGTGCACGTGCCCAATTATGCACTAATAAATATAATGAAAGGACTAATTCGTATTATTTTGTATTGCGCCTGTGTGCGAACATAATTATTTCGCCCTTTATGTAAAAAATGTAGCTAAGGTAAAAGCACTAATGCTTGACACTGAACTAATAGATGACATTTTCACAGAAAAATGCTTCTAATAAGAAAACTAATCATTTAAATAACATTGTTACTGATGTTAAAGATACCTAGTGCTATCTATGATACATGTACAAAAGCTTGTATACATTCTGAAGCAAATTTCAAAATTACATCAGTTTACAACAAACAATCTGAGTAGGTTGGCATGTTGCGCGTCATTCTTAGCGTTTTTCGTAAGGCAACTGACTTTTAATAGGTATGATTTTTTCTTATATTTATGATTATAGGCTATTGTTGGTTTCAATATTAAAAATATATGAAATGATTGATTTATTAGGACCATCTCCTTGTTACTTTGGCTTGTTTTTTCATAATTTTTAAGTGGTGTCTACTATTAGTTCCCGAAATCAGCCAAAACCTAAAAGATGACACATGTGTCATCTACTAGGGTTACATCTAACTAATTTTTTTGCTCATTTTAATGCAAATTTTGCCTTATTTTGTAGCAATAAAGTTCCTGTCTTAGTTTCATTTGTTTTAATCTACTCTAACTAAAAGTAGACAGTGTCAACTATTAGGGTATACTAGATGTCAAATATTAGTATTTAGTGTCAACTATTAGGGTATAATAGGTGTCAACTATTAGAATCTTTAAATATCAGTGCAGTTCCCCTGATAGTGCCCATCCACGTGACAATTTTGACAAAGTCTCTTGCATAATTATGAGTAAAGTCATGTCAACTATTAGTGCCAATTGATGTCAATTATTGGTGGATTTGGTTTTCGACACTGTCATCTTTTAGTGTTAACGACAAACCTAAGAAAATTTAGATTTTTGTTGAAAATACAGTAGCTTTTAAATAATTTATATAAAAAAGTCAAGCTCTGAATGTTGCTCTAATTGTGAAAATATTTATAACTGTACTTTTTTGATAAATACCTTTTTATAATTGAGAATGAAGTTTGATTTGTCCTTAATGTGTCAAGCATTAGTGCTTTTACCTTACATATTTGCTGTTACAGCAATTGAATCAATATTGTACGGATTTTTGTAATTAGATGTATGGACGTTTTGCCTGAGCTGCGTTTTGAGATAGGACTAACCATAGAAATATAAACAAGAGGAGAAGTGCCAAGAGGGCGTGTCGGTGTCCGCGCGTAATGCCCCAAATGTGCATATCGGAAGCAAATGGCCGTTTCCGCGAAATAGTACACTATCGACCGTGATCGCGACAACTTATAAGAATACAGTCTTGTTCAGTGGTTTGTTGTAAAAATGTAATGACTTACCATATGAAACTACAAGTATTTTACTGTATTTGTCTTTAAAAACATGAAAAACAACAATTCGTAAAATATTCCTTGCTGTTATTATGTTATGAATACTTATGATTGTTTTCAAATATCACAACGAATATATTATTTTTCAATAAATACATTGCTCTTTAACTACTACCTAAATTGGTCACGAAGTGACTAGATAAGCAATGTAATCATGACCGAACGATACTTTTTAAGGGAATGCATCGCGTAGTACGGCCGCTGCATCTTGCAACGAATTAGTGTACAGTTCTATTTCATAGCACAACGCTAGTGGCAACGATGTTTTTGTGTGAGTAAGTTGAACGTTGCTTGGTAAATACACGCTATGTTCGATAGGATAAGGTTTATAATTGATTTTTTTTGTAAGTTTTGATTTAAAAATGCTAGTATGTGCGCGAATGCGTTTTTATATTGCTTTTACTGATCTGCATGTGTACTAGTAGCTGCGTGGTAGGGGCGGCGACACAGGTATCCGATATATTTTCGTCTACAGGGCATATCTCCCTATTTATTATATCTGTGGGACTAAGTGACCGCTTTTGTGGCATTTACGTCAGGACGTCGCTCCTTGTTCTTGTACCTGGATAAGAGTCGTTAGGCCATGTCGGAGGCTTTCAGGCGAACTATAAACTCTGATACTAGAGTTGGGCCACACACTCACGTGATACTTGAAGAATTTAATAATTTGTCGTTCAATAGGTATAAATACAGATAAAGATATTCCAATTACTTTCTGAATAGTTGTTTGCAAAATTACAGTAGTGGCAAAAAGAAAATAATGGCGAAATAATAACAACAATTGTGGTTATTGAAAGTTACAATTAAAACGTGCTAAGTAAGATGAATTAATTGTTTTTTTATACTTTTAACTATATTTATAATAATCCATTGAAAAAACCGGCGCACATTTTGCATATTTTTGAATGGCAGCTAGCACATCAATGACTTTTTTACTGAATTGCGTATTAAAAGCTTATAATACGATGATAAACGCTGGACTGTATGTAATACTGGTTTGATCACAAGCCGTATGGGGGATTAATCCAACAACCCTTCAAGTACATCTGCGCAGCTCATTATTAAGCTAATTTCAAGGTCTTACATCACAATGTATGTAAAAGGAGCTAACCCTAATATACAAGTAATCTTTTGTACGAGTACAGTAGTTTGTCGCCCTAAGGATATTGAAGGGCTGATTGGCAGTCGAGCCGTTTCGGAACAAAACAACTCTTTAAACATGGACCTAATTGTAACGATCCGTGGCATCTGCGAGGATACAATGCGATATTTTAGTATCGTAATCCTTTGCAAACACTCGCATGTTGACATGTGAACCAGTTTAGTATGAATAAAAAGTTCATTTTAAAGAAATTACGCGCTAGATTGACTCTTGTGTTGCGGCATATTTACCTTCAGTTATTTTATACAAGTATCCGTGGGACACTGTAGGTCGTACTTGTAAAATAATGTCGAGGTTTGCCGGGAATTCGAGTTTGGAATATGTACTAATTGAATAGTACATATTTATACAATAGAAATGTAAACTTGCTTATAATATATAATATAATATTTTACCACATACACACATCACCATCTAGTCCCAAGCTAAGCAGAGCTTGTGTTATGGGTACTAATTAATGGATAAACATACATATATACTTTATTTTTGTAAATATATACATATTATACATAGAAACACCCAGACCGAGACAAACATCCATTTTCATAATAACATTCCATGTTTATTAATATAACAGAAATTAAGGTATTGAATTGAACTTCCTTCATAGATTTTGCCGCGTTTTCTAATTTAAGATCTAGATTGGAAAAATCACATCTCTCGTGACTTTCGGTTGCTTTATACGAACGGTAGCGTGGTAGACAGTTACCGCGGTGCAATACTATTTTGTCTTTTTTAATAATAGCTGTTTCCCGCGTTTTCAACTGCGTGCTGAGGGAACTACTTCGCGTACCCAGTTAATTTATAGCCTTAGTTACTCCTTGGTACATCAGCTATCCGCCAGTGAAAGTTCCGCCAAAATCGGTCCAGCCGTTCCATATATAGCGGGAACAAACAGACAGACAGACAGACAAAAATTTAAAAAAATGTCATTTCGGTATAATTATGTACCGTGTTTACATCCATATGCATTTAGTAAAAAGCGGTTATTTTAATATTACAAACAGACACTCCAATTTTATTTATGTGTATAGATATGCAAAGTGGGTTGATGGTTGTGGTTTGTAAGTATTGTACGTGAGTTCTTTTTTATTATGGTTATGGGGTAATGTAGTCGTCCTCCAAATAGTTCTTATCGGTAAGCTAGCCATTGTCGTGAATTACTCTTTTGCACCACCTATGTTCTGGAAAGATCCAAATCTTAGATGGAATTATTATGATATTATACACACATGAGAAGCATATTATGGAATTATTTTAAATAGTTTAATTAATTATTATGGAATTATTTCAAATAGTTCTTATCTGTAAGCTAGCCATTGTCGTGATTTACTCTATTGCACCACCTATGTTCTGGAAAGATCCAAATCTAAGATGGAATTATTATGATATTATACACACATGAGAAGCATATTATGGAATTATTTTAAATAGTTTAATTAATTATTAAGGAATTATTTCAAATAGTTCTTATCTGTAAGCTAGCCATTGTCGTGATTTACTCTATTGCACCACCTATGTTCTGGAAAGATCCAAATCTAAGATGAAATTATTATGATATTATACACACATGAGAAGCATATTATGGAATTATTTTAAATAGTTTAATTAATTATTATGGAATTTAATTTAAATTGTTTTTCGGGGTATATACCACGTACCTTTGTTTGGAGTAACCGATATTTCGGCACTGTTGCAAGCGCCATGTTCACGGATGTACTTCCGTGAACATGGCGCTTGCAACAGTGCCGAAATATCGGTTACTCCAAACAAAGGTACGTGGTATATACCCCGAAAAACAATTTAAATTAAGTTTAAATGACCACGAAAGTTTAAATTCCTATATTATGGAATTATTTCAAATAGTTCTTATCTGTAAGCTAGCCATTGTCGTGATTTACTCTATTGCACCACCTATGTTCTGGAAAGGTCCAAATCTAAGATGGAATTATTATGATATTATACACACATGAGGAGCATATTATGGAATTATTTTGACTCCAAATATTAGGGGGCTACTAGCTAATTGCGTATTAGGTAACGGTTATTTGATAATGTTGTTTTTGTTTTGCTAATAGTTATTTTTCTTCGATTTATGTCTATATTATTTTTAATGTACTTTTGGTACAAAGGACTTTAAGTATATTGATCGCTGTTCACCTGCCTTAATTGCGCTTAGGTATGTTTTATCACCTCAATGTTGCCAATACGACAATTTGTTTAGTATAAGAAAATATGTGCCACTTATGATTGATGAGTTTAATTTACTTTGTGCTCCATCTTTAATTATAATAAAATAGGTCTTTATTGCCTTTTTTGGCGGTTGAGCAATTAATAGTACCTGACAATGACGAAATTTTTTACGGTACATAAATATTTAAATAAAGAAAAGGGCTTTATAGGGTCATTATAATTATGGTCAGCATAGTGCTCATCTTAGGCTTTAGGTATAAATTGAATATGTTTAATAAGTAGAAGTAGAAAATACCTACGTAGCGGCCACTAGGACTAAATCTATTCAGAAACCTTTTGTTTCTTCGTGACGTAGAGGTTTAAGTTTGCCAAAATCATCCATATACACATCCGTATTGATACAGCAGACAAATGGATAAACCACAGATCAGGGTAACATACTGCGTTTTGTTACAGAGGTTAGTCCAAAACTAGTAAACTCGCTAATTAAGTATCTGGAGATAGATAAATCTAACTTTTATAATATTGCGCGAAGTTCTATTGTCCTGGAAATTATTTACGGCCCTGGTAACAGAGGAAAATCAATAAATCATTGTGTAAAATGAGATACGTAGGCTTATTAATGCCAATTAATTGTCGAATATGTTTATAAATATAGCAGAGATTTTATCCCCTCAAAACACCCGTTTTTCCCTATTAGGAGTACAAAGCTAGTTACTTAGCAACGGCGAGTGGGTGGCCGCTGCCCGCGCGGCTCAATTCGGGGGTGGCTGTTATGTACCAATATGCCTGTGTGCGCTGTGTATACAGTGCATCCAGGTACCCTACCTAGTGCATCGGTCGAAACCGACGCTACGAGGAGGACGGATGTATGTGTGCACCCTTCGTATAACCCCCTCACCCTCCCTGCCTCACCAAAGCCTCGCGTGGAGGGACCGCGTCGTCGTCATTCCGGACGCGGACGATGTTGACAGCAGACGCGCGCCGTGAGCTGCTCCGGGTACGGTGGTGCCCACTCTTGGATACCATCCAGTGTTAGTAGATCCGTCGCGCTCGCGTACCGCGTGTTCGCGTTGAAGCCGGCCCGGGTTGAACCAGACGAGCAATATGGGACGAAGAAAGCGGTGAGAATATTATTTTGTTTAGCGACTTTATTTACTTTAATGAGTTTTAAACGATGTTCAAATATGTCTATGCGATTTTTTTTGTCGGTTTTCCGGTGTAATTGTCTCCTTTTATAATTAGACGGTTCGGTCAGGTTTCGCAATACGGTCGATTCAGCTCTGCCGGCGCTTGCTGCACTCGGCGCATGTGCAACGTAGTCCATTTAGGTTCCGGGCTAGACTCCTTCTAGCTATCTGGAACATTCGATCGGATCAGTAATTGCTTTGTTTGTATCGGGACGCCATATTTTTCTTCAATTAAGTATTTTAGCAATGGAATTATTTTTCGCGGGTCTTCGGCTTTTGAGATGGAGTCGAAATAACTTAAGAATGCCTACTTTTTCACATATTTATACAAATATTTACACATAATATCGGTTGTTTTCTATTTTGTAAACAGAACAAACAGCGTTGGGGTTTATTTGGATGTCGTGTGTCATGCTGATTGACCGTAGTAACGTACTATGGACGCACACACTCACAACAAGCGATATTGTTTAGCCCGGCGGGTTGGAAGACAAGGGTCTTGCTACCTACATTATGATATGACTTGTATTCGTACTCTGCTACCGGCCGCTTTGTAATATATTAATTTGATATTTTCTGAAAATTATTATTTGATAGTGCTCTTCAACGGCTGTGATTTGAGGCCTCGCTTTTGATTTAGATACTCTTCGACGAGGTCTAGGAAATATTTGGCTGTTCACTCATCTTGTCTTAATTTTGCGTATTTTCTCTAATCCCGGTGTTTATGTGACCGTTTACTACACTGTTGTACCTAGTGGCTTCGATACCACATGCTGACTGGTCGTATTTATTTGCAATGCGTCGATTATATATTTCGCGAAAAACTTACGGTATTTTTTATACCATGCATATGTTTGCCAATCTTTTGATAAAGTCGCAAATGATCTTAGGCGCTCAAGCCCTGCTGGCGGTATGGTATTAAAATGCATAAAATATATTTATGTCTTAGTTGCGATTTTAATGTGGAATTAAGTTTGATTTATGCGATACACTGCCTAAAGCGAATATTTTATATCAGTATTGTATTAAATAGTAAATTATATAAAAATGTTATAACTATTGCCTTAAGGGCTTGAGCGGCTCATGTAACTTGGAAAAAAATCATTTAAAGTACAGTACGAAAAATAAAGACATTTTTATTCAAACGGTAAAATGTGCAGTTGCCTGAGTTAACTGTATTTAAAATATTTAAGTACTATGTTGTCTTGTATTTCTTTGTGTCCATTCTAGTTTTAAAAAATACGATAATAACTAGACCCCTTTACCAATTTAGAAAATCCAAATATTTCAAAAGATCTTTAAAGCCCATCTGAAGCTTTTGTTCAACTGAGTAAAGATATATTTCTTGGCCAGCTCCAAAAATGTTCGGCGTAAATAATTTTAAATTAATGAAATATTAATGATATAAAGCAGTATGAAAAACAAAAGCTCAAATCTTGCTGCAATATTTATTAAACATAAAATAATTCTGTAACATTCTTACGGCCTGTATAATCAATTATTATGAATTACTGACAAACTGAACGTAGTGGCAATTCATAATTTCTGATACCTTTGTCAATACAGATGAAACGCTAAAAAAACTGACTTCAAAACCTTCTCATATTCTATTAACAACTATGTCTCCCGCTGTCTCCAAATCTACTATAAGGGCCAATTTCACTTAATTATGGCAATAACACTGAAAACTGAGGTCTGCCAAAAATATAAAAACTAAACAGCACCCCCTGGGCCTGGAGGCTCCAGAACACAATGGCGTATGCTGGCCCACTTCAGGTCATCGCCATTGCCGTTTCGGTTCTTGAGATTAGTTCTTTATATATTAGTATTAACATAGCCGCGGCCGTAATTACCTCCACGTCCATCGCAAGTGTTTCCCCAGGCAGCAATGAGCCATGCGCCATTGTGTGAACACCAAGTGATCGTGGCCTACAGTGGTCCATTGCAAAGCATGGCCCATCTTAGGCCATTGTGTACTAGGTCCTTTATGCAGTTGATATTCTGACCATGCAAAGGAAACTGCAACGTCAGTTAGTGCCGCAATTTTCTCGAGAAATCTACTGCAAAATAAATGAAAATATTATAATTAATTCTGTAGTTCTTGATTATCAAATTAAAACTTCAGCCAGCCCCCTAGACATCTAAAAAATAGTTTGGCGTCTTTTGTCAAATGCAACCCCAACAAGTGGCATTTGCCCCTCATTTCTAATATCGGTATCGTTTGGTTGCCATAATAACATAAACTATTTGTTCTTGGCCAACCATGCTTAGAATATAGAAGAAAGCGACGAACAAAGGCGTATAGCAAATTTTTCCATTTATATTGTATTATTCTGAAGTTGCTAGAAATTCAAGCTCAGTTGGTCTTATACGGTCTTCTAATTAAACATGAACTAATGAATTATAATTATTATTGTCAAGATAATTATTATTTTAAGAAATGGTGAAGGAAATTCTTTAAATCATAAATTCTGTCTTTTATCTATGTGCTTTAACGCTACCTTATTTTCAGCTTGCCAGTTGATCAACTATGCATAGGTACAATGTTTAAACCAAATTACAAATCAATATTCACAGGTCAAGCCAGGCTAAACAATTACACGAATTGTGTGTCGAAATTATTGGACAACAATATAATAATATACACAAAACAAGAAGTTTTAGATTCATAACATTTGCAAAGCGGAAGACAAATCTCCACCCTGCAGGTAGTTTTACAATAAACAAGTACATACTCTCATAATAAAAATTTCAATAGATCGATTTATATGTCTGTCTAGACGTGGAGAAGGGAGAAGGGTGGTGGTCCGTTATTTAATAATATAGCGAGACTCCACTGAATTTCCGCCCGACTGGGGGTCAAAAATTGGATAAATTAATTAGCTACCTCTTGCATACAGGCTGTACGTGAGGTAGATTTGTCATTTAGGTAGTGTGAACATTGGACATAGTGCTTGCACAATGTGTATGACAATATGAATTACTTTTTTAAATCACGATTATTAGAGGGTTATGAAACACTTGTTTTATAATGTTTGTGGGAGGTAGTTATACATAACTAAAAAAAAACAGTGCATTGTATTGAGACTATTTTATTAGTTGCTTTTTTTTAAACTATATAGAGATCTAATGGAAAGGATAAAATTGGTATATTTTAGTTTCACTAAATATACTGTGTAGTTTTGGTGACACATCGCCTTAGTTTGATATCTAAAACATACATAAAACGCCAATAGACTAATTTTAGTTAAGCGAGTACAAGAAAACATATTTAAGCGCAAATTCGGTTTAAAGATCTTTATTTCTCATTAAGACATTAGTCACTTATACGAGAATAATATTAAATTACAAATTAAATACCTATGTTTACAATGATCCGGTGCGGGTAGTTTGAAGTTAGAAAATATTCATTAATTGACGGTTGTCTAACAATGCGAGCTCGCTGCTGTATGCAATGTTTTATATATACTTGGCCTACTACAGATACTACAAATTGGCCCTACAGAATATGGTAAATATCAGTAAAAGCAACTTTTTGATATCTATACCAATTATTTTATAAGTTGACAGCACATTATTGTTCATAGAAGGGTCAAACAATATGTCGGGTGTATTATTTACGAAACGCTTCTCTGCAATTATTAGCTGTTTTTGTCTTTTTAGTCCCTACAAAGGAGAAATCGAACCCTTATTGTTGTCAGTTTTTTTATTACTATATAATTATTCTGCATTCTTTATAAATGATACGTCATATTAAATAGTTGACCATAATTCACGTCGAGCTCGACTAGACACGGACAGAAACTAATTCGACAATGGAGGTGATTGTGTTATTGATATTAATTCCATAAGGATACGGTTTCCGTCTAACTGAAATGGTTGTACAACCTGAAATTAAATTTATGGATAAGGGTCGAGTATTAACACATTATCTTAATATATAAAATCCTTGCGTAACTGACTGACTGACAGACAAGCTACAGCCAAAACTATTGGGCACAGGAAGCTGAAATTTGGCATGTATGTTCCTTGGAGACCGTAGGGGTGCACTAAGAAGGGATTTCCCGAAATTCCCACGGGATCGGCCAAAACGGGTAAACAAAAAAAAATGCAGGCGTAGCTGCTGGCGTCCTCTAGTAACGACATATAAACGTGGATACTTTATGTTAGTAATATCAATCTTCTCATCTTCCGTGTATATATAAAATTCTTGCGTTACTGACTGACTGATAGACAGACAACGTACAGCCCAAACTATTGGGCTCAAGAATCTAAACATTTGGCATAATATGTTTTTTGACGGCCGTAGGGTAGTACACAAAAAAGGGATTTCTCGAAATTCCTACGAGATCGGGCAGGAACGGTCAAATTTAGATATAATGTGTAATAATCCTCTAGAAGCTTTATAATAGTATAATTAGATTAAACTGTAAATTTTACAGTGTAAAACTTAGTTTGATTACAATGACATTTGCAATTAACATATAAAAATGCAAGATTAACGTCTCCTTTCCAAGCTTGAATAGAAAAATACAAGGCTAGCAATTTTCTTTAAAATGCATAAATTAAATACCAGTATAAAAATTACAACTCTGTATTTCATTTTGTGAAGATACATGAACCCTAAATCAGTTACTTATTGCTTACGTTTTTTAAGTAACTTGACTTTTTATTACTCGTGGTCACATATACAAAACATTTTAATCCAGATATTTTGACACTAATTAAATATGCTTTGAACATGTTATCAAAGGACCACTCTGTTATTAAACACTTTGTGCGGCTGTGGTCGCCTAAAATATAATATCGATACCTATGTATCGGTAAAAAACATGTCTAGACTTGGTATTAAATTAATACTTACTCCCGTTTCATTTTGTGTCTGACGCACATCAAAGGGCTTTGCAAACTGTACACGATGGCTAATTAATTGAATGTTACCCTTCCCAAAAATTACAGAACCTGTAGTTGTGGAATCTGTGTTTGTCATGGACATCAAAGAATGTTCTAGATAGAAATATCACATAGGCACCCCGCCCTTCATTCGATGCAATATCAATTTACGCTACGCAGCTTTTCAAAGAGTTTTGCGCTAAGGTCCATTTCGACTACCACCCCAAAGGGTGGTCTGTGCAAAGGTACATTTTGGCTACCACCCCAAAGGGGTTCAATATTTTTATAAGTACGTATAGTACCTGTCTAGACGTGGAGGCAGCTCAGAGGCGATTTAATAATGTCCTGTACATAGTGTCATCATTTATGTATTGTACCATCAGACGCCACGTGCCATGTCGAATTAAGCCGACGTGTACAAAGGTACTGACGAATTGGTTCCCCCTGCTTTGAACTATGCATTCATTTATGATAGATACAACTGTCTGGTTAAGGCTTTCAATCAATAATGGCACCGGGGGACCTCTGGCCGGGAGGGAGCTGCACAGTACATGGCTCTGTTTTAGGTACTAGCCGGCTAGGTAAGGGTGGTGACTGCACCCCACCGCCCTTTACCTACGATAGGTTCCGTTGTTGTCTGGATGTATTGATTTATTGCTGCACCACTCCTGTCTGAGGGAGATTTATTTTTAATAATGTAATTGATGTTTGATGTTCTCATCAACTCATAGGACTAATACAGTTTAGAATTTCTCCTGATCATATATTCTGACCTTAGTCAGCAACGCAACGGTATCATTTAAAATGTAAATGACACTTAGAATATTATATATTTATTAGTAGAGTAGAAGGTATAGTACTTCCCTAACTTGTAAATTTTTGTACCTAGCCGTTTTCTTTGATAATATGATGTGCTTGGCAAGCCAAATAGACACTTTTTAACGCACTGTAGAAGGGTTTATAAAGTTGGAAGATTTGTCATAAATATCACGTTGGACTCCGCAAAATAAAACGTGAAGATCTATAAATAAGTGTTACAATTCAATATCAGAAAACTTTACAACATGCTGCTATTTATAGCGAAACAATCGCTATTTTAAAACTTTGAGAAGCCTGACAAATTGAGCTGTTAAGTATTTTCTGCGCTGTTTGTGGACAATTGTTAAATATTTACATTGAAATCGTGGGGCGGAAACGAAAGGCAACATTACAGACATGCCATGCGGCTGCCTTAGCGTTTATTTATTTGTAATAATATTTTTATTGCCAAGTAAATCATTGTAGTACATTACATGTTAAGTAGTTACAGTATCAAGTAGTTTACTTAATAGCCTGTATTAAGGAAAAACAGCTCCAAACCCGCATTAATACAAAATACATAATATTTAACGACACTAGTTGCAATATAAAAGAAGGTATGTAAACTACAGCTTTAACACTTTGTGTGTGTGTGTGTGTGTGTGTGTGTGTGTGTGTGTGTGTGTGCGTGCGTGCGTGCGTGCGTGCGTGCGTGCGTGCGTGCGTGCGTGCGTGCGTGCGTGCGTGCGTGCGTGCGTGCGTGCGTGCGTGCGTGCGTGCGTGCGTGCGTGCGTGCGTGCGTGCGTGCGTGCGTGCGTGCGTGCGGTCGTGCGTGCGTGCGTGCGTGCGTGCGTGCGTGCGTGCGTGTGTTTGTGTGTGTTATTAGGCAAATAGCTTAGATAATATAGAAACGACTGAAAGAAATGAAATACAGTCAGCTTTGAAGAAAGGTATAGAAGTAATATTAAATATTATTTTGAAGTTATTAAACCTAATATTTTCTTGGGTTTACGCGAATGTTACACATTATTAAACCTTTCAAAGTACGAGCTGTAACAATAACAATGACGTAATCTGGCTCGGTTATCACCGTGTCGTAGACAATAAGCTACTTTTTAGGCCGTAATAATGTCTATGGGCACCTATGTTGGCAAATTTGTTGGCTGACTTCACTGTAATGGCAACATTTTGTTATATAAACTAGTTATAACGCCATTTTAGTTATGGAAGGTTTATGGCACGTTTATGAATAAACAATTTTATAGAACGTTGTATATGCTTATAGAACTTCTATAAGCGTTTTTTATGAATAAGACCGTAAAATTTTAAGACGTTTTTAGATTTAAAAGTAAATATTGTCAAGCGCCGGTGTCCAAAAATTATATTAGAAAGGCATGTATTTAATGCAGCATCTAAGTAAAAACGAAAACAAGTATCAAAAATAATTAGAGCGAGTACTATAAATAATGGGTTGGCAGCTAATAAGGAGTATAGTAATAAGTAAAAGTTAGCATATTAATATAATATAATGTCAGTTATAACTTATAAGCTTCGTTTTAATTTAAACTAGTAATTTCTTTTTTTGGGAACTGAATTAGTATCTAAGCGGCAACTTGATGATGAATAAAAAATAGAAAATGGGCATTCATAAATAATACAAATTTCAATATTTGGCAAATGATTTATTAATACTGAGCGGCATTTTATCTTAAATTAAGTGTTTCGTATATGTAAATAAGACGCTTCAGTCTTTTAAGCCAAGTTGACGGAGCCCTGCTTCGCAGGACTCTTATTTTTGGGTACAGGGTCACAAGAAAACCTAACATAACCTACCTACCTAACCTACTACTAACATTATTAGTCGCCAAGTCATTATTTATAGCTCCTCGGCTAATATTTCAATTGACTTGTATAGTTTACTTGCTACCTAAACGCAGCTGCTAGCTGATAGTATTGCATTCCCTAAGTAGCATCGAGGGGTGGATGGCGCGTCCCCATAGTAACTAAATACTTTTGCTTGGTGATTTTCAGTGTAATAAAAAGAGACAATAGTTTTTTATATTTATTCATCAACTTTAATGTCAGATTAAATCTATTCATTTGTATAGCCCATGAGCGGTGTGGTACTAATTGGAGGGGTTAAAATACCCCAGACTTTTAAGGTATCGAATTGTTATGGAAAACTTAAAGAGAGCTAGGAAAGTAAGCCTTCTGTACTTTTAGCCTAGCACTTTTGATTATTATCTTAGGCTTTAGCGCGTATACATAGTGATTTGCGTTAAGAATAAAGCTGTGTCGATGGTAGGTACTGTTAGAGCATTTTTCCTGTCATGCAGGCTGCCCGCATCCTATCATTTCATACATGTTTTTCCTATCATGCCGGCATCACGCGCGCGGATCGCGGATTGGTTTCGGACAGGCAGCCTGCGTGCGTGCTATCCGGATGCAGACGGTGTTCTTCTGCCTTCTGTGTTGTTTTTACTGTAACGCTGGCCGCACGCATGGTCATAGTACGCAAATAATCGCAAATGAAAATTGATACAGAGAGAGTTATTTTTGAAGTGCTCTCTACTCTGAATTGCTTTTTATATTATTTTTGTTTTTGAAAATAATATAAGCAATAATTACTTTTTTAACGTTAATCAAAATGCACGTGTTTAGTCACTGGCGACATGCACGGCACTGCAGCGGCAAACGAAATCTTTGTCCTGCGTGTGGCCAAGAGCGTGTCTTCTATTTCTTCTCGAGTCGTTGGTACAGAATTCAAATGGCACCAGCCCAGTATGTAGCAACAGCAACGGCATTGTCGGTGGCTTGACATAGAAAGGCCCCCGAACATCGGTGCGGACACTTAGGACACTCTCGCAGGTGACTCATGGTCTGTTCGGGACGCACAGGCGCACTGTGTGTAAGTCGAATCAATTATACCCCATTTCGCTAGGTTGTGTCTGCAGCGGCCAACCTGGCTTCGTAAACGATTCAGGGATCTCCATATGGGCCACTGCAGATTACTTCCGAGGGGTAGATTTTCTTTGGCTTCTACATAGTTCACAGGGGGTGGAACTATCTCATGCCATATTTTTTTTAAAGTTCTCGGATGGTCTTGACTAGCCTCAGTATATCGCAAGAAGCTTTTGCGGCTTTTTAGTCTACCACGGGGAAATCTATGGTTGTGCAACGGTTGTCGAGGGTCCTCTTCCTGGCGACGTTTCTCAACAGCGCAGGCCACTTCTCGGCGAACCGCGGGCGGGGCAATGCCTGCCAGAAGGTAGATTTAGAGGTGTGGGCTTTAGACATCCTGTAGGTAATTATGCGACACGTTTCGTTCAGTGCAAAGTCGGCTTGTTTTGCATGAGCATTTAGGTGTGTGCCCTAGTGTGTCTCTATGGTGTGTCTGAGTTCATGTGCACTGGGAATTACTGGCGCTGAATGAAAACTATGGATAGCACTTTAACCTTAATTTATTGTCCGAAAAGTCCCAAGCCTATCCACGTTCGTACCGACCGGGCAGCGCGCAGTAACTGCCGGTGCCGCTAACATACTTCTCGCTTACACACAATACTGCTGATACATCATATCGTTCATACTTACAAAGTCCCTACACAACACTCCCCAATGTTTTACAAAAAAATTCAAAATGGAAACATTAAACTAAACTTAAAATTAACACGTTAGGTGCATACATACACGTAACACAATGTAACAGTTAGGATGTTGAATCATAACATTGCGATTAACACTGTAGGTACACGTATTACATTACAGCTTACGCGTAGCTGGCTGGCTTAGACTGCTGAGGTGGCGGCCGTGGGGCTCCCGCAGGTTGAGCAGCTACGATTCTTGTAAACATCTTCGTCATCCAGTGTCGAATACGATACCGGCAATATATTATTACGGCCAATAACATAAAAACACCCACGAACCCTGTCATTACGGCTATAGTTATATTGTACTTGTTCATTTCAGCCTGTACTGCACCATTTTGGGCAATGATCACTTCTTCTTTACTATATGTTTTTCCCATTTTAAGATAAAGGTAAATTAACTTTCAGAGATGTTACTTGAATGATATATATCTGCGTTATAAAATTATAAAATTACAATATGAATCTATTTTAAGACATGGCCTACTTACAATGTTTATCGCATTGTACAGTTCGATGCTCATTTCGCATAATTAACAAATACTCATTTCACAATCAAACTATATTACTACATAATTTGCATAAAATAATAAGTAGGTTCTAACTGAGTGTAAATAACTATTTCGTTACTTCATATTAAGGTACACATACATTAGACTGTAAGTTAGGTATAAAGGTATGGGTCCATTGTACTGCACTTTTTAGGTAAGTATTATGAAATGTGTTAGACCATAAAGTGTTGTTTTATTTACTGATTACATTTAACAATTAAATCTTACTGGGCGTTTGATTAGACGTCCCGATTTCGATACTTTCTTAGGATACATATTCTTATCGTTACATTCTAATGACTTACGTTCTATGATTAATTTATTAACGTTGGCATTCGGTTCGCTATAACAATCATTGTCCGTATGTTCGCTAACATGTTCGTTCCAGCCTGGCGCAAGTTCCTAAGAAAAAACCCAAAAAACGGAAAGTATGAAACGTGCTATCTTTTTAATGGCTACTATTATATGTATAAAACGTGAAGATAGCATCCTTCACTATGTACCCTTTGAACAGTATTCTTTCAAAGTTAGACGTGTTATACGTACATCACCGCCATGGCTGTCAATAGTGTCAAATGTCACAACTGTCACATTATTATCCAGATTGAACTTTGCCGCGTTATGTAGTTTGTTTATAAAACGTAAAAAACATACTGTTAAAGTGCTTTGTGTATACCAAATAAATGTGATTTTACACTTCTAGTGTTAGTGTTACTATATTTATTTGATTAGCATTGAAAGGAGCGCAATGAAAACAAGCAAAATAACGTGCGAAATATGGCATACAACAACATGCCGGTCAAGCAATGAAAAAAGGGTATTTATGGCAAAATGTCCCTAGATAAAGATCAATGAATATATATAATGATATATAATGTGATATATTTCAATGAAACATAAAAAATAAGGAAATATTCTAAAGTTTCACTTTGTAGGTAAACAATAGTGCTGCCTGTCAGTTATCGATAATCCGTTATTCGAAATTGGCACAAGGACTAAAAATTCTATTCTATTTTTCTTTTTAGATTTAAAAATGGGTAGCTGCAACTGGAAACCAAGACTTGATTTATGTGCCCATTGAAAAAATTACATCGGTTGAACTATGTGTGTGGCAAGCATTTTAAGCCGAAAGACTTAAAAAAAGGGCACTCAAGTCAGAAAAACAGCTGTGCCTTGTATCTATAGACATTTCTTTAAATCTTGTTACAGAAGAAATGTTGAAAACATTTCCATTACATGTACATACGCATATCTTTTAGTTCTGCGTATTTTTCATCGCTAATCTAGAATAGATTTATATAATAGGCTAATTTGTTTGAATAAACACATAAATATTAAATACATCTTTTATTTGTGTTGGAAAAGTATAATTCTAGTCGAAACATAATTATAATTATTTCTCTTACCGAATATTATCGATATCGATATTTCGTTAATAACTAGAGGGTACATCCCTATATTGACAAATATGACAATGCTGACAACATAAAAACGATGTCCATTAGTATCTTTATATTGGTACGAGTTCTCCCTGCACGTTTCATACAAAGCTGAAAGTCTCGCATGATCTATGACACATCCGCCTCTTCTTACGTAGTATTTGTATACTCTTTGGTTCGTTCAATATAAACGCAGGTTCTAACCTGTCGACAGATATATTGACAGTTCTATTAGGCAACTGGATGTTATATAATTTACCTTTTCTGTTCACTACGCGATAAGGTCCGTCGCATGGTGGCGTCAGGGGTCTGCGTACTGCGTCATCTATACATATTATAAAACAAAGTCCCCCGCCGCGGTGTCTGTCTGTCTGTTCGCTTAAAACTCGATAAGTACTGGACAAATTTTTATACGGTTTTCAACAACATCGAGACTAATCCCTGAGGAAGGTTTTAATGTATAATAAGTTTAGGTTTTGTGCAAACTGACGATATTACGACGATATTAGTTCGACGCGTAGGAAAAAATTGAGCCGATCGGGAGCTCTCCTCGAAAACGCTGCCAAAACCTTTTGAGTTATAGCAAAATAATGTATGGTGGGATTGTACCTTTTTAATAAATCTATAAAAAAGTCCGCGATGGTATATGTCTATCTTCCAAGGATAACCCACAATAAACATATTTTGCTTTTACATCTATCTATACTAATATAATAAAGCGGAAGAGTTTGTTTGTTTGAACGCGCTAATCTCAGGAACTACCAGTCGGATCTGAAAAAATATTTTTGTATACGATAGCCCAGTTATTCCGGAAGGCTATAGGCTAAATAACATAACGCTTCGACCCTTTGGGGCTCGGCAAAAGGCTAAAAAGGCTAAAAGATAATGTCGGCTAATCTAAGGAACCAGCAGTCGGATTTAAAAATTTTTTTTGTCTATGATAGCCCAATTATACCGAAACGCTATATAAAATTACGCCACAACTTTTAGGGGCCAGACAAAAATAATAAAATTGTCAAACGAGAAGGGGGAGGGTTGGGTCAAAGGCAAAAAAGGCTAAACGAATAGGATACAATCTATATGGGTATCGTTTTCGAGATTTTCGGGACGCTGATTAATAATATGAAATTTATTTAATGATCCAAGATGGCGGACGGGAAATCAACGATGGCGGATGAGAAAATTTAAAAAATCAATATGGATATCGCCTTCGATATTTTAAGGGGTGGAGAATCGAAATACAACATATTCTATTTCGTGATCAAAGATGGCGGATGGGAAATCAAAGATGGTGGATGGGAAAATTTTTAAAAATCTATATTGGTATCGTCTGCGATGTTAAAAGGGATGGGGAATCCAAATATAACGTCTGTTTCGTGATTCAAGATGGTGGATGGGAAATCGAAGATGGCGGATGGGAAAAAATTAAAAAATCAATATGGGTATCGTCTCTGATGATTTAAGGGATGGAGAATCCAAATAATCGTCTCTGATGATTTAAGGGATGGAGAATCCAAATACAACATCTATTTCGTGATCAAAGATGGCGGATAGGAAATCAAAGATGGCGGACGGGATTTATTTTAAAGTCGATATGGGTATCGTTTCCGATATTTTAAGGCATGGGGAATTCAAAAACACCATCCATTTCGTGATCAAAGATGGCGGATGGGTAATTTAAAAAAATCAATATGGGTATCGTCTCCGATGTTTAAAGGGATGGGGAATCCAAATACAACATCTATTTCGTGATTCAAGATGGCGGATGGGAAATCAAAGATGGCGGATGGGAATTTTTTTTTTAAATAATATGGATATCGTCTCCGATATTTTAAGGAATGGGGAATTCAAAAACACCATCTATTTCGTGATCAAAGATGGCGGATGGGTTTTTTTTTTAATCAATATGGGTATCATCTCCAATATTTAAAGGGATGGGGAATCCAAATCCACCATCTATTTCGTGATCAAAGATGGCGGATGGAAAATAAAAGATTGCGGACGGGAAAGTTTTAAAAAATCAATATGGTTATCGTCTCCGATGTTTTAAGGGATGGCGAATCCAAATACACCATCTATTTCGTGATCAAAGATGGCGGATGAAAAAAAATTTAAAGTCAATATGGGTATCCTCTCCGATGTTTTAAGCTATGAGGAATGCAAATACAACATATATTTATTAATATATTATTTTATTGAAATTTCCCATCCGCCATCTTTGATTACCCATTCGCCGTCTTAAGAAAGGTACTTTAAAAGGCGATACGGAGTTCGCCGGGTCAGCTAGTTTCTAATAAAAACATAACTACACTTACCTAACTCACTATGTACAAATAATGTGCGCGAGTCTCCCAACTCTCTTGATACTGGTTTTAACTTATTTATAATTATTAATTCTTAACTGGTCTAAAAATGCGTAATCCGTTAAGTTCCGATTATCCGAGATGTTATAGAAATCTCCGGGTAAACGGAGCGTTTGACCATACACGTACTCGGCAGGACTTACACCATTATCGCTCCTAGCTACTGTACGCAATTCTAATAAGACTTTAGGAAGCTCGTCGTACCATGAAGTATTATCTGTAAGTCGTGCTGTGACAGCTTGTTTCATACTCCTGTGCCATTCTATAATACCGTTACTTTGCGGTCTGTAGGGAGTAAGGGAGTAGTTCTAATTTTTTTAATGCCTAGTAATTTTAGTAATTCGGTAAACAGATTACTTTCAAACTGGCGACCTTGATCGCTCGTTAGCTGTTCGGGAACTCAAAAACGAGTTATCCAGTTATCATAGAAAACTTTGGCTACAACTTCGGCAGTAATTTCATGTACTGGGATGGCTTCCGGCCAACGCGTATACCTATCTATCATTGTAATAAGGTATCTATGATTGTCTCTAGTAGGTGGCAATGGTCCTACTATATCTATATGTACATGAGATAAACGCTTAGATTCTGAGAACTGTTGACCTTATGACACAGTATGCCTATTAATTTTCGATTTTTGGCATTGAATACATGTTTTTGCCCATTGGCCAACATCACGGTTCAAGCCCGGCCAGAGAAATCGGTTTGCTATTAATTTGCGAGTCGCTCTAATGCCAGGATGACTTATTTCATGTACTGTTTTGAATGCTAATTTCCTATAGGATTCGGGTATATATGGTCTACACGTATTAGTAGAATTTTCACAATAAATCAATTTACGAGTGTCACTGTGTGGAATGAGAATTTTCTTTAGAGAACTATTGTCATTCTGTTCAGTTAATAATTGTTTTAACTCTGCGTCCGTTTCCTGTGCTACTGCTAATTCTACGTAATCTATAGACGTTGGGCACTCGGCCGGTTTCTGAATTGAGAATTTCAGCTTTCATCAGTTGAAAAATGCTGAACTAGTTGAAGTCAACTTAAGTTTTTTCTGTTTCACAGGTCAGAGTGATATTTTTTCAAAGCACTTTCAACGGAGTTTTCTTCAAATCATGAATAACTTAAACCGAACAATACTAGTACGTTCCGATACAAGTAAAAAAACTGGTACTAACCATAAATTCGTATTAATTAACATTTTACAAAGAAGCACACTTGTCAGTTAATTATTTTTATACGGAAACAAATAAAAAGTCGAAATAAAGTTGTATTTAAAATTATTTCAACGATTATTTTATTTTAATGAACAGTTTGTTCAATTTGTTCAATTCGGTATCTTAGTGAAAACGGAACGTGTATGTTATGTCAAAGTCAGTTTGTTTTATTTTTAATACAAAATATTTGTGGCCAGGTATATTTGAGTTATAATTCTATATACCTCCATGGTGGCCACCATGGAGGTATATAGAATTATACCTCCATGAAGGCCACGTCGTAATTATTTGGATTGATTTAACACGGAAATCTCTTATTTATATTTTCTATCCCTTCGATTTGTTCCTAATAATGTTGTAATCTATTTGTTCCAAAAATTGAATAGTCTTTGAACCTTTTTTCTATAAATTCTGTTTAACGACCTTCTTGTTGTGTTAGACGTCAGTATGACGTAACCGCTGCTTGGCAACCGTAGTGTGGACAGTTTGACATACTGGCTGTCATATTACTCGTGATCACGGGTTAAAAGACCAAAGTTCTATAATTATTTTTTCTCAATTTATCAGTGCTAAGTGAGGTTTGACAAATGTCAAATCTTTTCAGAAACGCGAATATCGAGTTGATATGGAGTTGATCATGAGTTGATCATATGTTGTGTCAAATTTTAGATTTTACAAGCACAAATACTCAAAATGTGTCAAAACAATTTTTTGTGAAACAGAAAATTGATTAAGTAGTATGTAATTAGTGTTTAAATTGTTCTCAACGCAAAATTCTCAATTCAGAAACCGGCCGACTCACTATGGTTCGTCTAGAACAAGCTAGCTAGACAAAAACAACTCTTAAATTCCTGGAAGTTAATTACTATTACGAACTCATTACCCCTATACATTGAGGATTACACCTATTAATTATCAATACTACCCTCATTAAGAGCGTCATTAAGGTATGTTTATAAGATGTTGACTATTTAAAGGGCATTCATTTGCATTTTTACATCATATTTGATAGCATTGTTTATGTCACTAAAAGAAATTTGTGAAAGTGTTTTTGTGATGGATTGTATACGTAAGGGTAAGTAGTTATATTTTATTTCATTTTCAACATGGGAACTTCATTCTTTAGTCTTATAAAATGAAATGTTTGAATTTTCACCCACTTCTTTACTCATTTTTTCAAATTCATCGGTCAAATAATAACATGTCCCCACTTGTCCCCACCGTAGAACCTATCATATACGATTCTCATAAGTGTCTAGTAGTTATACGTAAAAAAATTCATTGCGATATATTTGCACAACTAATTTTTATTTATTTTTTTCTTTCAACAGTTTTTACCGTCTCAAGAATGGATTTTTTCGAAGAATGGCTGAAACACCCGAAGGAAACGCGGAATGAGGAGCTCTTTCGGTTTATATCTTTGAGATATAATTTTGATGGTGTTACGGAGCAGTCTCTGCGAGATATTAAAGTACTAATCTCAAGATATTCAACGAAATTTGCTGAAAAGTGGAGCAGCTGTGGAAGAAATCGAGAGCGATTCCTACAAAAGTATTCGACGTGGCTGGAGGGTCTTGACATATCTTTCGATGTGTCCGTTTATTTATCTCTGCCAACTACATCTGGAGAACCGGGACCCGGAAGACCTACTAAAGATTTTGAACATTCTAGTCTCAAAACGAAGAGACGACGTGTAGACGATCTATTACAGTCCAGAAGTGCTAGTGAATTAATTTACGCCGCTGAAGTGTCAGCTCGAATCTCGGGTCAGAGAAGTGTAGCACGTCAAATTAAAGATGTGACTAGTGATCCTTCAATAACCAAGACCACGAGTGAAGAAAGTGCCCCCAGGAGTTTAACAAGTGAGGAAGCTTTAGCGTACTACGTTGATAGTAAATCAAGTAGCCATAGCTATAAGCAGACTCGGAAGTGGAGTATTAAAGCTGGACATAAGGTGTTTCCGTCAATGTACAGTGTTAGAAAGGCTAAAATAGCCTGCTACCCGTCAGGTGAACAAATTACAGTCAATGGAACGCATGCTGAAATCAAAGTTCAGGCAATTCTTGATAAGACTGCCGAACGTTTAGTTTCAGCACAACAAGAAGTTGTTCATAGTCTGTTACCTTGCACGTCATTCACATTAATCAGTAAATGGGGTTGTGATGGAAGTTCCGGTCATAGTATGTACAAACAAAAATTCACTAATTGTGACGATAGTGACGAGTTTTTATTTGTATTTTCTTTCGTTCCTCTTCAATTGAAAGATGAAAGTGGTAATATTGTGTGGCAGAATCCTCGGCCCTGTTCTACAATGTATTGTCGGCCAATAAAGTTTATCTTTTCTAAGGAAACGAAAGATTTTACGATTTCGGAAACCAATAAGGTTTTAGAAGAGATAAACGCTTTATTGCCGACAACCTGCAAGGTGATGGAGACCGAAGTATCTGTCACACATGTTATGCTTTTAACAATGATTGACGGAAAAGTTTGCAATGCTCTGACCGAAACTTCTTCCTCACAAAAATGTTTTATTTGTGGGGCAACTCCAACAATGATGAATGATCTGTCAAAAGAGTTTGCTGCGGACAAAGATAATCTTGGTTTTGGTTTGTCTACGTTGCACGCTTGGATAAGGTGCTTTGAATGCTTGCTTCACATTAGCAATCGACTAAATATAAAAAAATGGCAGTTAAGAACAGCCGAAGACAAAGCTAGTGTGAAACAACGTTCAGATGACATTAAAAAACGATTTAAAAGCGAAATGGGCTTGATTGTAGACAAACCAAAACCAGGGTTCGGTAACACTAATGACGGGAACACCGCGCGAAGATTTTTTGGAAATCCCGAGGCTAGTGCCGATATTACAGGGTTAGATGTTTCACTAATACAAAAATTTGGCATACTACTTCGCACTTTATCATCGGGATATGATATAAATATTGAAAAATTCGTTAACTTAGCTCAAGAAACCAGACAACTTTATGTAAATCTCTATTCATGGTATTACATGCCCGCTACTGTCCACAAAATACTTTTGCACAGTGGCGAAGTAATTAGATCGTCCCTTCTACCTATAGGCCAGCTTTCCGAGGAAGCACAGGAAGCTCGGAATAAGGACTGCAGAAGATTTCGTGAGCACAACACACGAAAGCGATCACGGGAGGCTACGAATAGAGATTTACTTAATATGTTATTGATAACATCTGACCCTGTAATAAACGGTTTACGAGAAGTTCCTCGGAAGAAAATAGGTACGCTTCCAACTGAAGTATTAGATTTAATTGTCCCACCTAGCTGTAAGGAACAAAATGTTAATATGATTTCTACTTTTCATAGTTCTGCCCCTCACGATCATGACTATTCAATGGATGATTCATCTGATGATAGTGATGATAATGAGTAATAGATTTAGTTCTTAGATATTTTATGCATCTGTTATTAGATTTTATAGCGACGTCGAGGGATAAATCACTTTATAAAATGTTCAAAAAATTTATTATACACATATGCCCGATAAATGTTTTTTTTTTTCATGATACCAGCTCAAATGACAAACTGCCTTGAAAAAAGTACCAAAAACCTTATATCTTTGCTTATTAACCGCATCTAGACATAAAAATCAAATAAAATAATTTTGTCTAGCTAGCTTGTTCTAGACGAACCATAGTGCGACTGTATAGTCTCGATGCGCGATAACGCGTCTGCAACTTTGTTGTTATCGGCCTTAACGTACCTTATATCCGTTGTAAATTCGCTTATGAATAAAAGCTGCCTTGTACGTCTAGGTGTTTCACAGTTACTTACAACTTTATTAAATGCATAAATTAACGGTTTGTGGTCCGTATACACAATCATTTATCTGCCTTCGAAAAGAAATCTAAAATGTTTTATTGCCATGAAAATTGCAGTTAACTCTCTATCATAAGTTGAGTATTTCTGTTGAACTGTAGTGAACTTTTTTGAAAAATATCCTAGTGGTAGCCATTTATCATGTATCCACTGCTGTAATACTCCCCTGCACATTTATCCGATGCATCTGTCATCAGCGATAAAGGGATATTTGGTACTGGATGCGATATCATCACTGCTTTTTTAAAACTGGTTTTACAATCTTCAAAAGCTTTAATAGAATCATTTGTCCACTCTATTTTATATCTATCTTTTTGCTTAGCACCTTTTAAAAAATATTTAAAGACATTTGGTGAGATATTAGCTCGATAAAAGTTTATCATTCCTAAGAATTTTCTTAATTGATCAACAGTTTCCGGTCTGGGGTATTCTACAATAGCCTTGACCTTATCCCCAAGGGGTCGTATTCCAGCAGTTGACACTTCATATCCTAAAAATTCTATATTAGATTGGCCAAAAACAGACTTAGATAAATTAATTGTAATACCATATTTTTTTAGGCGTTCAAATACCATTCGTAAATGTAATTTATGACTTTCTAAATTTTCACTAGCGTTTACAATGTCATCAACAAAATTAAATAGGAAATCTAGGCCTTTTAAAACGTCATTATTCATGAATCTTTGAAAAGTTTGACTTGCATTTTTCAATCCAAAATTCATTCGCGTAAACTCAAATAGCCCAAAAGGTGTGATAACTGCAGTTTTCTCTACATCTTCTGGCGCAATTTTCACATAATGATAAGCTCTATTTATATCTTATTTACTAAATATTTTCTTATCTCTTAGTATGTACGTGAAGTCATGGAATCTAGGTACGGGGTAGCGATCTGGTTTGGTGATGGCATTCAGACGCCTGTAGTCACCAACTGGTCGAATTTGTCCGTCCTTCTTTGCTACTATGTGAAGTGGGCTGGCCCACTCGCTCTTTGATGGCCGACATATTCCCATTTCCTGCATTAATTGAAATTTTTACCTTATGATAGCGGTCCGGTGGAAGTGGCCGCGCTCGTGCATGTACTGGCTTGCCTGTGGTCTCAATATGATGGTATATATCATTCTCCGAAACACGGTCCAAGTCTCTGAAAGTAGTCGGTTTAGTAATCACTGAATATTCAGACAATAAATCATGGAATGGGTGATTATTACCGATAGAACTTAAAGAGGTGTCATTATAGTTAATAACCTTGCCAAACGTTAATAAATTAGTTGTCTTATCAATAAGCTTGCGTGAGCTTAAATCTACTAACAAGTTATGGTATTCTAAAAAATCAGCACCAAGTATTGCTTGGCTTACGTCTGCAATTACAAAGTCCCAGCGATGCGGACGCCGTAATAATAATAATATAATATTCTACCACATACACACAACACCATCTAGTCCCAAACTAAGCAGAGCTTGTACTATGGGTACTAGATAATGGATAAACTTACATATATACTTTTTTTTTGTAAATACATACATATTATACATAGAAACACCTAAATCCTAAATTAAAATTTAACACTTTAGTACCATACGTTTTAATTTCACTATTACTTGCCAATCAATCCAACAATCTATAACTAGAGCACACACCAGATAACTTTTGTTTACGTGACACAGGTATTACCGATACGTTAGCGCCGGTGTCCACTAAAAACGCAAGTCTTTGTTCTCTGTCGTAAACACTAAGGCGATGGTTCTTTCCGGGCACGAAATCACCCACCGCTACTGACTGTACTCGTCCTTGTTTTCCGGCGTTTTCCACGCACACGGTTTTTCACAGGTCCTTGCCCTGTTTCGATACCAATAGTGGAATTTGCAGAGCCTATCCGGATCGCCTGGTGTCCTGGATTTCGATCTCGGTCTTGAATTCGCCCTTCCGTAGCCACGTCCGCGACCTCGGTAAGGGCTGCGACGGTGCTGGTTGACCTCATCTCGTAACGACGCTACTTCCACGTTGAGCTTGTGCATCGCTGTCAATATCTCCGAAACGGGCACCTGACTGCTGCCGTCCGCGTTACCTGGTGTAGCGCACTTGCACGTGCCAATCGTCGCTACTTCACCTCCGCGTATGTTTTCCATGACCTTGTCCGCGATATTCGCTAGATTCTCCAACGTCTGGTCCTGGCTGACCGTAAGTACCATTCTTACGGCAGTGGGCAATCTCGCAATCCATAAGCTGTGTAGCGTTTCCTCTGAAGCTTTCGCATTCCTTCCCAACTCTCGCATTCTCCTGAGTAATTAAGATGGTTTCTGCGAGCCAAGTTCCATCTCGCCAACTAGTTTCTGGAACTGCTGTTCTGCGCTCTCTTCATACACCTTCAACAGTCGTTCTTTGATAGCCTCATATTTGTTCGCTTTTGGTGGATTAATCAATATGTCGCTCACCTGCTGCAGAGCGTCTCGGCCCATCTTCGCGACTACAAAGTTGAATTTCGCTTCGTCACCTTGTTTTTGCGGTGCCAGCATGCTCTCAACCTGCGCAAACCACAATCTCGGCATGTCGGTCCAATATTCGGGAATTTTGGTAGACATCGTGATAGCTGCCAACTCGGATGCATCATTTCGTGGCGACGACGGTGATTTTTTTCGTAATAATCCTGCGACGCACCCTCCATTTTGTAACTGTCTTTATGGCACGAGATTGCACAACACAATGTCAATTTGCACGCCACGTATTTAAACTATAACCAATGCAAATACGGTTCCGGGTCACCACACTCACCACTTTAGGTGTGTGCCCTAGTGTGTCTCTATGGTGTGTCTGTGTTCATGTGCATTAGGAATTACTGGCGCTGAATGAAAACTATGGATAGCACTTTAACCTCTATTTATTGTCCGAAAAGTCCCAAGCCTATCCACGTTCGTACCGACCGGGCAGCGCGCAGTAACTGCCGGTGCCGCTAACATACTTCTCGCTTACACACAATACTGCTGATACATCATATCGTTCATACTTACAAAGTCCCTACAAGCAGATCGATGCCACACTAAACACGCAAATTCAACCGCGGAGTAGCATAAAGCTAGGCCAGTTGTTCGGGCTACATCAGGCGATGCTCTCCAGTGTGTAGAGGTCAATCTTCGGAGAAGGTTATTCCGGGTGTCAATTTTCTGTCTGGTAGCCTCGCAGTGGCGCCGATAGGTGAGAGACCTTTCAAGTATGACTCCCAGATACTTGGGGTTAGGACTATGCTCGATGTTAGCGCCCTGCCATGTGATGTTGAGCTTCCTGCTAGCTTTGTTGCTGCGAAGATGAAAGGAGCGTGTTATTACCCGTCATGCGCATTATCGTCCGCTTGCGGATCTCATCCGCATGTAGGCCGCCCGCATCCTATGATTTTATACATGATTTTCCTATCATGCGGGCATCAAGCGCGCGGAACGCGGATTGGTTGCGAACGCGCAGCCTGCGTGCGTGCTATCCGCATGCGGACGGTGTTCTTCTGCCTTCAGTGTTGTTTTTACTGTGACGCGGGTCGCACGCATGGTCATAGTACCCATATAATCGCAAATGAAGTAATGAAAATTGATACAGAGAGAGTTACTGACGACACGCACGATACTGCAGCGGCAAACGAAATATTTGTCTTGCGTGTGGTCAGATGCGAGTTATCACCCGCATGCGGACTAGATCCGCGCGCGGACGAAATTACGCATGACAGGAAAAGGGCCCTTATATGACAACACAAATATTTAGTTTAAAATAGGAACTTCATCATGACTTATACGGCCGGTTTCTGAATTGAGAATTGCGCGTTGAGAACAATTTAAACACTAAATATATACTACTTAGTCAATTTTCTGTTTCACAAAAAATGGTTTTGACACATTTTGAGTATTTGTGCTTGTAAAATCTAAAATTTGACACAACATATGATCAACTCATGATCAACTCCATATCAACTCTATATTCGCGTTTCTGAAAACATTTGACATTTGTCAAACCTCACTTAGCACTGATAAATTGAGAAAAAATTAATTATACCACTTTGGTCTTTTAACCCGTGATCACGAGTAATATGACAGCCAGTATGTCAAACTGTCCACACTACGGTTGCCAAGCAGCGGTTACGTCATACTGACGTCTAAACAACAAGAAGGTCGTTAAACTAAATATACACCGCTATTTTTTAATTAGTACAAAAACTTTGAGGACAGATTAGCGAAGATATTATTATCATATATGTGACGTAAGAATTTCATAATATCAATAAAGAGCAAAGTTATTATCATTTGTTTATTGTAGAAAATCTCACTTAAATCATAGTCATATTTTACAATCCATTCACTAATTAATTGATAATATTCCATCCTGCTCATTCGCATTCTCTCTGTCGCACTTATGATGTAGGTAGCAATAGAAAATAAAATGAAGAAAAATAATAAATGTAGGTAGTTATTCTTTAATTTTGTTAGTTCTACCCTCTCCTTCATACTTCATTCGGGCGTAGGACCGGTAAAATTTATCGTTTAACAAGAAATTAAATACGGAGGTATGTAATTAGAAAGCAAACAAATATCAAAATAAAAGATGGTGTTCTGGACTAAAAGAAAAGAGTAATTTTGGCGTATTTATGAAGTTAGAATCATCTGCTATTTACAAATTATTTTATCATCATCATGTCAGCCTAGAGACGTCCACTGTTGGACATAGGCCTTCCTCAAGGTGTGTGGAGAACACAGACCGATTTTGAGGCGCCTGCATCAAATTATTATTTACTTAAGTACGTATTATTTACTAAACTTACAAGTATTTCCATTGTCCTTCGAAATGTCCACCACCGTTGTCAAAAGCATCCAATATGCACTGTTTTAATTGTTTGACACTGACTCGGTCACTTTTGTACACTCACAATACGATGTCCATGGGTACACAGCTGCACTCGCGATTTTTGATTTTTCCACTCAAAAAGTACGCAGGAAGCATAGCTACATACTCCCGTGATATGAACTGATATGATAGGCCATCGCGTCGGGCAAACGTAGACAAACAATTAAGTTTTGCAACGAAATTAGATACGCTGACTTTCGCTAGTAATTTAGTACTGTTAGTCGCATCGTCGGGGCGTGGCGCAGGCGCAGAGGGGCGGGGCGGGGGGGGTAATTTATCAATGGTATGATAGTACACGGGTCGGTCATAGTATTAGTATTGCATTTACCAATTATCACGTATTTTTGTGGACAGTTTTGAGACAATTTTGGGACTTAGTGTTTTTATTTTTCAACTACATAATTATGATCAGTTAAAGATACTTAGTGCCCTGTTAAATTTTTTGTACTAATTAAAAAATAGCGGTGTATAGAAAAAAGGTTCAAAGACTATTCAATACATACATACATACATAACGTCACGCTTTTTATCCCCGAAGGGGTAGGCAGAGGTGTATTTCTATACCCACTTTTCGTCACTTTTTGCCGTGTGGTTGACGGCACAGAATACAAGTGTCACCACCCCCTATCTTCCCGTGGGTGTCGTAAGAGGCGACTAAGGGATAACACGATGCAAATACCATCTTTGCGTAGAGACGGAAAACTCGACATCAAACCCTATACGACTGCCTCGTTGGTCTCGCGGCATAAATGTGCGCGTGGGATCGGGAGGTCCCGGGTTCGATTCCTGGGTCGGGCAGTGTTATTGGGTTTTTCTGTCACGAAATTCTCAGTAGCCGCACGGAGTCTGGAAATGTGCCCGGTACGGCAATAGGTGGGACTATTCAATATTTGGAACAAATAGATTACAACATTATTAGGAACAAATCGAAGGGATAGAAAATATAAATAAGAGATTTCCGTGTTAAATCAATACAAATAATTACGCTGTGGCCTCCATGGAGGTATAATTCTATATACCTCCATGGTGGCCACCATTCAGTCAAATTTTAGATTTTACAAGCACAAATACTCAAAATGTGCGTCAAACAATTAAGTTTTGCAACGAAATTAGATACGCTGACTTTCGCTAGTAATTTAGTACTGTTAGTCGCATCGTCGGGGCGTGGCGCAGGCGCAGAGGGGCGGGGCGGGGGGGGTAATTTATCAATGGTATGATAGTACACGGGTCGGTCATAGTATTAGTATTGCATTTACCAATTATCACGTATTTTTGTGGACAGTTTTGAGACAATTTTGGGACTTAGTGTTTTTATTTTTCAACTACATAATTATGATCAGTTAAAGATACTTAGTGCCCTGTTAAATTTTTTGTACTAATTAAAAAATAGCGGTGTATAGAAAAAAGGTTCAAAGACTATTCAATACATACATACATACATAACGTCACGCTTTTTATCCCCGAAGGGGTAGGCAGAGGTGTATTTCTATACCCACTTTTCGTCACTTTTTGCCGTGTGGTTGACGGCACAGAATACAAGTGTCACCACCCCCTATCTTCCCGTGGGTGTCGTAAGAGGCGACTAAGGGATAACACGATGCAAATACCATCTTTGCGTAGAGACGGAAAACTCGACATCAAACCCTATACGACTGCCTCGTTGGTCTCGCGGCATAAATGTGCGCGTGGGATCGGGAGGTCCCGGGTTCGATTCCTGGGTCGGGCAGTGTTATTGGGTTTTTCTGTCACGAAATTCTCAGTAGCCGCACGGAGTCTGGAAATGTGCCCGGTACGGCAATAGGTGGGACTATTCAATATTTGGAACAAATAGATTACAACATTATTAGGAACAAATCGAAGGGATAGAAAATATAAATAAGAGATTTCCGTGTTAAATCAATACAAATAATTACGCTGTGGCCTCCATGGAGGTATAATTCTATATACCTCCATGGTGGCCACCATGGAGGTATATAGAATTATTCCTCAAATATACCTAGCCACAAATATTTTGTATTAAAAATAAAACAAACTGACTTTGACATACAATACACGTTCCGTTTTCACTAAGATACCGAATTGAACAAATTCAACAAAATGTTCATTAAAATAAAATAATCGTTGAAATAATTTTAAATACAACTTTATTTCGACTTTTTATTTGTTTCCGTATAAAAATAATTAACTGACAAGTGTGCTTATTTGTAAAATGTTAATTAATACGAATTTATGGTTAGTACCGGTTTTTTTTACTTGTATCGGAACGTACTAGTGTTGTTCGGTTAAAGTTATTCATGATTTGAAGAAAACTCAGTTGAAAGTGCTTTGAAAAAATATCACTCTGACCTGTGAAACAGAAAAAACTTAAGTTGACTTCAACTAGTTCAGAAATTTTCAACTGATGAAAGCTGAAATTCTCAATTCAGAAACCGGCCGATAGACTGTTATAAAACAACGCCGTGATTGCAATTATCTCAATTTTCGACTAAATCATAAAATACATATTATGTAATAATTTCTGTCAATGTTTTCAAAAAGTACTTGACGTTCATATAATACGAAAGAGACACCTACCTTTCGTATCATATATTACGAAATTCGATATATATTACTTTTTTTTAGTTTTATATTATTCGGTTCATACGATTATAATAAATTGCATAACTAACTAATCGTTCATAATTTCTAAATTGTGAGTAGATACTATTGAAATTGATAGGCATACTGCTGCCTCTAGAGCACATTGTCAATGTTTTGCCTGCCCAACGTGAAAATAATCTAGAACATTAGGAGTATCTGGTTGGCGTTCTTACACTAATCATTATCGTAAGTCTAAACGTTTACTTCTATTGTTTTTCAACAGAGCTGTAACCGTCTGACCTTTACAACCCGAATAGATAGTACTATGATAGTATTATGATTTTTTTTAAATGAAGAGGCTGATTTGCCATGTTGCTTATTAAACGAAAGGTAAGATAATAGACAGTAAGGGCATAAGGTTACGGCGAGACGGACGTTACAGAAACGGGATTTTAAAACCATCACACATACTTCGACGTCGTCGCCTTGTTTACGTTATTGTAGTTTAATGGTTCAGTGTGATGAAGAGTCAACGTTACTTTGTATTACTACTAGAGAAAGACCCCAGCTACGCCAGCACATATTTTTCTGAATACAACCGTTTCTGGCCGATGCCATAGTAATTAAAGGGAATACCTTCTGAGTGCACTCCAACGGTCCCCAAGGAACATACATTCCAAGTTTTAGATTGTTGCGCCTATCAGTTTCGGCTGTAACTTCTCTGTCAGTCAGGCAGTAACGAAAGAATTTTATATAAAAAGATATGTAAGAAGATATAACTTACAAAACAAAAAACATTAAGTATGACCAATCAAACAAAAAACATCGTAATCATACCTAAATGTATAAGTCACAATTACATCACAACACGTGCATCAAATTGGTTTATTGGTTTTATACGAAACATCTTTATATTAATGTGCTAAGCGAAATTAAGTAAATTAACTATTTAATTTCTGTGAATGATTGTCTCAAGCGTCATAGTATAATTCTGACTAAATAATAGTCAGAAGTATAGGTACTTACTTACGGCCGTTTTCTGAATTGAGAATTTCGCGTTGAGAACAATTCAAACCCTAAATATCTCATACTTGATCAGTTTTGTGTTTCAAAAAAAATAATTGGCCACATTTTGAGTATTTGTTTGACATAACATATGATCAACTCCATCTCAACCCTATATTCGCGTTTCTGTAAACATTTGACATTTGTCAAACCTTACTTAGCACTGATAAATTGAGAAATATTTAATTATACAACTTTGGCCTTTTAAGATAGAATTCCGTGCATCGCGATCGATCGCAGCCGCGCGCGGCCTACGACTGTCGTCGATCGCTCGCGACAATAGTCAAAGTATGAAAATGTATGGCACCGCTGCCGAGGCCCGCGACTGACGCGCGCGGCCGACGAATGTCGTGAGCCGCGCGCGGCAGTGTCTTAAAATTAGTAGATGTTGTTCGTAAGTTCCCTCTAGACGTGTGTCTAGCGAAGTCAAAATCATGGTCGAAATGCTAATTGACATCCTTGAAGAAGAAGAGGAGAATGACGAGCTGCTGTTGCTATATTATGAAACTAGAGTACCAATCGACGCTATCTTTAAAAGCAGAAATAAAAAAGGATACTAGCAAATATTGATTCAAAAGCAATTATATTGTACCTAATGAAAAAAAATGTTGGAAGTTTGGAACGATAATACAAAATTGAATTGTTTTCATACAGAGTGTCACAAGACCCATCACCAAGCCGAAGTCTACTCATTGTGGACATCATGCCAAGTCATACTAACCAAAAATAATACCTGGGAAACGTTTTATTTTTTTAAGTTTTCTCATTTTTTAAACCGCAATTAAAAGCGCGCGCGTGCAATGCTCGAAAAACCTATTTCTCCATGGGCTTACAGGGGCATCTAAAGAACATATTGGCGGGGTAAATGCATCGATTTTGTACCGAATTAGAAAAATTCCATACTAACTTTGAGCTTCAATATATTCTGAACCAGTAATTTCCCTGGTATGGTGCCGAAGTAGAAAATGTTCGTAGTGATTGGTACAACATGGGATTTCAGTTTTCGTTAAGGGTCTTTTTACACCCTGTATAGTCTGCAAAACTTCCGTTTTTTTTTCATTACTACTAATTTCAAGACACTGCCGCGCGCGGCTCACGACATTCGTCGGCCGCGCGCGTCAGTCGCGGGCCTCGGCAGCGGTGCCATACATTTTCATACTTTGACTATTGTCGCGAGCGATCGACGACAGTCGTAGGCCGCGCGCGGCTGCGATCGATCGCGATGCACGGAATTCTACCTTTAACCCGTGACCACTGTCACTGTCTGAACTGTTCACACAACGGTTGTCAAGCAGCGGGTACGTCATACTGACGTCCATACAACAAGAAGGTCGTCAAACAGAATTGATAGAAAAAAAGGTTCAAAGACTATTAAATATTTGGAACTATGATTAAAATTCTAGTCATTTCAGTACAGGAACAAATAGAAGGGATAGAAAATTAATCAAAATTTTGCCTTTAGGACAACACACACACACAGTCTCACGCCTATTTCCCCGCAGAGGTAGGCAGAGGTATATTGCTACACCCACTTTTCGCCAGATTTATTTTAGTCCCACGTAATAGAGGGCGAGCCTATTGCCGTACTGGGCACATTACCAGACTCCGTGCTGCTACTGAGAATTTTCTAGCGGGAAAACCCAATAACACTTTGCCCCACCCGGGAATCGAACCCAAAAAACTCCCAAGATCACGCGCACATTTATGCCGCGAGACCAACGAGGCAGTCAGGGCAACAGTGGCAGAAAACTCTTTTTAATTTTATTTTTAATAAATTTACGTCATCGTTTAGCTTCGCATCTGTTCTAATTTGATCATTTATTGATACGATCTGGTGATCAGTATCGGAAAGTGTTGGAATAAATGAACCTCCACCAGCATTTTTAAATTTTTCGGTTTCTCATCTTTAGTATGATTGGAAGATCTCTTCCTCACCTTTCCATTATAAATATAAATAAGAGATTTCCGTGTTAAATCAATCCAAATAATTTCGCTGTGGCCTCCATGGAGGTATATACCTCAAATATACCTGGCCGCAAATATTTTGTGTTAAAAGGAAACAAACTGACTATGACATAACATACACGTTCCGTTTTCACTATTCCGAATTGAACAAATTCAACAAACTGTTCATTAAAAATTAAATAATCGTTGAAATAATTTTAAATACAACTTAATTTAGATTTTTTATTTGTTTCTGCATAAAAATAATTAACTGACAAGTGTGCTTCTTTGTAAAGTGTTAATTAATACGAATTTATGGTTAGTACCGGTTTTTTTACTTGTATCGGAACGTACTAGTGTCGTTCGGTTTGAGTTATTCATGATTTGAAGAATACTCAGTTGATAGTAATTAAAAAAAAACTCACTCTGACATGTGAAACAGAAAAAACTTAAGTTGACTTCAACTAGTTCAGAAATTTTCAACTGATTAAAGCTGAAATTCTCAATTCAGAAACCGGCCGATTATCACCGACCGACCAATCAGAGAGCAGTGTGTGATTTGTCGTATTTTAAAGCGTAAAATTAAAAGCTCTTCTGTGATTGGTCGAACCGTGTAGAATCTTACGAATGGATTTGCGTCAGTTAATACATTTACGACAAGACGTCGCAAATTGATATTTACGGAAATGTATGCGTAAAGTAATACAATTTATCTCTCGTTTAGAATCCTACGAAAGTTTATACATTTCCTAGGAAATTTTATAAATTTACGGTTCTTATTATTTTCCGGTGACATATACATATTCTGGAAAACCTGGAGTTTATATAGCATATAAAAATGGAGTTTATATTGAAAAAATATTGCAGGGAAGTGTGAGATATAAAAATAAACCTTTTTGCATAACAATGATAAGAAATACATTACATGAATTATTGCACGGAATGGTAATGCCATTTTGCATTTGAGACTAGCACGTATTTAGATGCAGTATAAGACTAGAGAGAGTAGACTATTGCCACATTATGATAGCCTACGGTAAAACTGGCGCACGAATTACGTCAAATTATTATATTACCTATGCCAAAAACAACTTTAAACGGCCTTAGAGTAAAAAAGCTTGAAAGCGAAAAATTTCGGTACAATTTACAATTTTTTATCTATAATTTTATTATATACGCATCTATAAATAAATGATTTAATTTGATTTAATTAGTCTTTATTCTGACTCGTAATGCTTATGAATGTCCTACGCGCTTGAATATTTACTGTAAGCTGTCAAGTTATAGTGTACAGTGCATTGCTATAAAATTCTTGTTAAGTGATAGACATTGGGTAAAGAAAATAAATTCCAAAAATATAAAAATAGCAAGGTGCTCCGATCCATAGCAATTTTTGTTGATTTTTATTTTTATAAAAAAATCATGTTAGAAGTAATTTTTTACATATGAAAAATCTATTTATAAAGCCTTTGTAAAAGCAACTTACATTTATATATTATTTGTAAGTGAGTACATTGGTGTATAATAAAGAGAACTGATAGTTTGATAAAACGTTATAACACCTAGAAATCTGTGAAGAATTTGTATGTCCTTGATATTTTCAATTTATTCACAGATTAAAATGGTCAAGTAACATGGACAAGCGCGCCCGGCCCCAAACATCATCCGTTCGTATTCCATAACTCCTACGTCCGAACATACACGTCCTTCCTCAGCCAACAATGAGCCCCTGCGTTATGATGCTCACACGTTTGACACTATAAGCTCACTGGCAAATTTTCCCAATGTGAGTATACTGTAAAATAGCATGTATATCCAAAACAATCTTTTGCGTTAGCCATTGCGATTGTAATTATTATTACCTTACTGTTGGGCAACCGAACGTCAGTATACGTTAGCTGAGTTGTAACGGTGGTGGACAAACCTAGCTTGAACTCGCAAGTTTTATATTTACGCGGTTTGCCCCATAAGTGCTCTCCGTTAGGGAGAATCGCCATCATCACATATAGATTATAATTTACCTTCATGTGTGAAACTGGTACAAAAATCACCTGTACGAATCAATTACATAATTATCATTTATACCATACATTATCGTCTTATGTTTTATTCATTCATATAATGTTTAAATTTTCTTAGAACCATAGCAATTTTTTTTGGAAGTCTTTTAGTTTGTATGTACGAAGTTATAGCACTTGCTTGGATTTAGAAATGCTTCTTAATCTTATTTGTATAGTGATAATGGATAGGACGAAAATAAAAAGGGATCGTTGTAAACTATTCATATTTATTTTTGTGCGATCACTAAAGTTTAAGCATCAACAATGCTCTTAAAATTCAAATTGAGATCTGGGTGGATTAATAAAGATTTAACATCAAAAGTGCACAAATAATTGGCTCACCTATTTTGAACTGATGATGATGTCATCATGTTCGAATTCTGTTTATGAAACATTGACTTTAAAAAAAACATGTTTATAATTATTTGCCCTGGGACGTACATAGCTGTAGCAGGTAACGAACATTTCAAAATGTTTAACAAAATCTATCAAAGACTGTAATTTGGAAACCCTGACAGTGTTCCTATATACCGAGTGATGAACCCTGCCTATTTACTTTGTAACGGGTTCTGGTATTAAAACGCAGAAGAGTGTCTTATGCGTTTATTGCCGAGTATTGTCTCACTTCCTATGCCGAGTATGACCGACCAACAACACGACACTGGCCTGAACACTAAGGGCTGTAGTCTCCCACGCTGTTCCCTCCGGTAGTGTGCAGGGCAGGTTGCTCGAAGGGCTGCGCGTAGCGGGCAGATCCTCGCAGGCCGTTGGCTCAGCTGACAGGCGCCGGCGGTCTGAGTGCGATGAGCAGGGCAGGCCAGACTCTTCGGCAGAGGTGACGCCGTAGGCGAAGCAGGAAGTGTAGCGGACTAGGTAGTGTAGCCCGGAGCCTTAAGGTGAACCTGGAACCTGAAGGAAAGCAGCATTAGAAGAGCCACAACCAATAGTCAGGCAGGCGGCGTCAGCCGGCCTCAGCTAGCGGGTAGAGAGATGGGCAGTACGTTAGTGCAGTAAATGTAGTAACTCACCCACAGCTGGGAATCAGGATACACGTACAACGTATACGGATAGAGTAGCGGTAGTAGTCAGTATAGATTAGCGGTGCCGGCCTCTCTGTCGGCCTCTTTATATACCGGCCCTCCATCAGCGTTGGAGTCCGTTCATGACCATATTTGGTCAGGCTTCGCGAGCGCGGACGATGGTCTTCTCTGATTGGCCGAGCGTATACGTCACAACTTACCATGACTATAGGTAGTCTGGGTGTCTAGATTTCTAATATGGAAAACTGAGAACATTCTGGATCATCGATGCGTCAATTCGGGGTAGGATATCTTACTACAGGGGACTCCTTTATCTATTGTCCGAGTGCACGTGCGAGAGTATTCATGTTTATCAAGCTTCTGTATATAAGGGTATCTTTTACTGTTTTATAAACGCACCGCCCTATTTATTCGCAGTGAAGGGTTAGATTTGCATTTGAAGGTCACAAGAAGCGTGATGTAAGGAAGAAGGGTGGTGTATTCATGGTCATGGGCAGCAAGCGATGTGTAATACGTTCAAGTGTTTACTTGATTTGATACGTAGTTTACAGGCTCAGGTTTCCTCACATCTTAACATATTTCAAGCTTTACATATTACTATTAACAAAATACGACAACATTTTTGCCCTATTAACTGCTTGTCAGGTGTGGCTGACTTGCCCTATGCGAAAGACTACATTCTGTTGTTATGGGTTTAGCAGGGTCTTGTTCTGTTCTTTACAGCACTTGCACGTTACAGCTTCTGGTTTTCGGTGCCGGTTTCATCTCGTTATTGTTTACATAGTCCGAGTTCCGACTGCAAAAATCTGCAAGTAACAGATAGCAGTAGATTGAATGGAGAAACTAATATTTTTATGAATAAATGCATGGTAGATGCAGGGATGCCTGAAGAAAGGCCGCAAGCAAGACAAATTTTGTTTTAAATCACGCGTTTCCTTGCTTTAGATCAAATGTATTAATTTGAAAGATAAATTTTTATTTGTCATTCCTGACCTGCCCGCAACTATATGTCAGCGGAATGTAAACAAGTAAATAGAGTTTCGTTTAATCTCTTAACGTATCTTCAGAAATTTATCAACTTGGAGCGAATATTGCCAAATACATTCCTTATTCTTACATCCATGCTACAATGATGACCATCCATAAAAAAAATATTTCACAAATAAAAGAAACAAATTATACTTGCTAATCTTTGTAGCCGGATCTCGGAGTAATATAAATATTTGCATGCTATCCTTCACATACTAGGTATGCTATTATAGCGACTTTTAATGGAATAGCCTGGCTGTGGCCTGATACAGGCTGCGGTGTGTACTATTTAGTGTTAAGTATGTGTTTGTGTTAATTCGTAGGACCACCCGAAGGGTGACCGCCCAGCGCAAGTTTGCGCAGGGCGCGTACGTTCCACCGATGGCGGCGGCGGCGCAGAGCTCGGCCGCACCCGCCGCCGCCGCGCCCGCCGACCGCACGCACCCCGCGCCACAAAACACAGACATATTATACAACAATATGCCCATCGCACAACTACTCGATATGGTTTGCTTCAACAGTAAGTATTTCTACACACGTCCCGTACGAAGTGTCAATCATGACATTATTCTAATTTGACTGTGTTATTTTAGATGTACACAATCACTCTAACCAGCCGATAGTACTTCTCGAGAGGCTGAGAGGTAAACCCCTTTTACAAAAAGAAAAGGAAAAATTGACACAAGCCATGGTTAAGCTCAAGGAACGAATTTCTAATAAGGGACCAAAACCAAATCGGCGCGTGGCCAAAGCAATCTCCAAGAAAAATAACCATGAGATGCATTTACGCTCACGTCCGCTGCACGTCCACACAAAGTACAGCCCGCCGCCTGTACTCCCATTGAAGCGCAAATTGTCCAGAATGAGGCCACCTGAAAACCAAACAATTCCCGAGTCGAAAAGGAAGTGCATTCGTCGTGGTAAAATGCGTGACATACCGACCCCATCAGATTTCTCAGTGGATGACAACAGGCCACTGACTTACTTCGCCAAATGCAGCACGCCGAAGCCTCCATCGTCACCCTCCAAGGACTGGGCAGTGCCGCGGGAGGAACGATCATCGATGCGCGTCACGGTATTCAAAATGCCCCAGACAGAACCTAGGCGCGATATCGTAACGGTGGAAACGCCCACGGACGAAATTGTGTTGCTGGATACACCTAAAGCGGAAAATTCAATACTCACCCGCAGCGACTGCAACTCATCGCAGCAAGTATCAACTGCTTTCCCGCGTCTCAGGAAAGTTGAGGAAGGTAGGTTTTATTTAAAGCATGATGATTTTATTCTTACATGTCATCAAACGATCCGGTAGCGTAGCGGGAGTGTAAACGACTGTCAGGACGAAGGTTGTCTAGCCCGTTTTGTTGCCCGTTCTTTCTCATGGCCCTACGCCCTTGCTTTGCGAAAAGGGGCGCTAAATGTAAACGTAGAGTTAATGAACCCTCTTACTTATAAACGTTATTCAAAATTTTAAACAACCGCTGAGAGGCTGATTAACAAAAACCTTACCTATAAACCCTGTTTAGCGTTTAGTAGCCACTAACGGCCATTTTCAGTATTCGAACTGTAGATAAATCTGTAGATTTTAGATTCGTGTTTGACATATTTTGTATGGAGCTTATGTCAAAAACTGTCAAAAACGAATAAAAAATCTACAGATCTATCTATAATTCGAATATTGAATTCCGTAGTAAGTGATGTTCAAATAGCTGTCAAATTTAAACAACACCAGGACTTGTCGTTGCTGAGAGGCACAATGGCGGCGGGTTTTACTTAAATCAGCTGTTCGATCAATGACATTTTATGCATTGTCAAATTTATTTATTTGCATATTTTTCAATTTTCATCTTGTTTACTTATAATTAAACATAGATTTCAAAGAACTAGCAGATTTCCAAAATTATATAGAAGATTTAACTAGTATAGTTATAAATTGTATCTTTCCGGTATTTTTAGAACAACATAATAAGTAGGCGAGCTGGTAAACAATTTCTGGTAACATACCCAATTGAGGCATTACGAGAAATTCTGCGATTATCCTTAAATTAACCTAAATGAGATAGTCGAGGTCTAGTTGAAGTGTACTACAAACTGCTACAAACAATTGAATATTTATTTTATTTATAGACTCACGCCTGTATCCCCGAAGGGGTAGGCAGAGGCGTAATATTACACCCACATTTCGCCATTAATAATTAGGTCCCACGTGATAGGGGGCGAGCCTATTGCCTATTGAATATTAGTACAGGCAAAAAAAAATTGAGGCATTCTAAAGTATATTTTTTTATAAGGAGATATATATTGGCTGTATCTCTTTCTCAAGGTAACTGCGAATTGCGATGCGGTTGTCTCTCACGGTCGACAGCACTCAATAATATTTTCGGAGTAAATAAATAATTCCATCCTAAATAATAACAATAACCGAAAAAGAACATGTATTAGATATTTTTAAAAACAAAAATACACCCGTAATTAGTATGAGACACCCTTAAGGAAATAGATTGAATCTCAAAGAAACTGTAATCATAGAAAAATACATAAATTTCAAAACTTAGCAATATTTCTCGTAGTTTCAAAAAAAAAAAACAAAATTGCTCACCAGCTCTCGGACTTTTTGTTATTTGTCAAAGCAACGATATTCTGTCATAGTCTATGACAGAATATCGTTGCCATGGAGGTATCATATCGTTGCTATGTATCTATGACTAATCGATACAAATTAACCAAGCGTGTTCGTTCAATTGCGTTATTTAGTCGACTATTTTGCCTATAATTTGTGGCCCTCGTATGTGTATAGTTCTTTATCAGTTACTCAGCTGAGCACCAGCTAAACATAGTTTATAAGTAAAGAAAATTTGAAAATTGTTCAAATGCTTGAGTGTGTACGTGTGTCGTCATGCAAAGGCATGCGTGCTCTAATCTCAGCAGAGCGAAAATACCCAAATAATTTGATTAAGTCTCTTGTAGGATAGTTTAAATGTAATGAAATTTAATTTCAGAGCCTCAACCTGGCCCAAGCGGTCATTTTAGACCGCCACCATCGCGTAGGAAGTTAATAGCCAATCATCCTGAGGTTTACGATACTGATTCGTCGTACGAACCCAGCTCTCGGAAGCTTAGAAACATTCCAGCCCGTAGAACGCCGCCGCCACGCAGGAAATCAACCGCTATCGACATTAAATATTTCAGTTCGGATAGAGAGAGTTCCAGCCCAGCTAGTTTTTACGGTGTTCAGGGAATTCATAGCTGGATAGATGCATCATTGTCGGAAGACTCGACGAGGCAAGCACCACGCAAGCAGCTTACTCTGAGAAAGCGTAGGACACCTAAAAAGCCACAGGTTCCGAAAAAGACACAGTTACCGAGAAAGTCAGTAATGCCGGTAAGGATAGAGGTGCCAAAAACGGATGCAAGTATACAAATGTCTCGAGATCTGACCGATTTCCAAGAAACAGAAATCGTACAAAACGATCAAATTCGAGGAGAACTCTTTCGGTTACAAAGACCAAGCGTATCTCAAAGCGAGAAATATCCTATTGAAAACCATGAAACTTTGCAAAATCGGGCTTACCAACAAGCCGCAATTAATGCAGAAAGAGTTTTACAAAGTCCAGGAGAAGCTTTGAGATTACGAAGTACAGGCGTATCTCAAAGTGAGAAATATCTTTCTAATATCCAAGAAACTGTGCCAGATCGGGCTTACCAACACGCCGAAATAGATGCACGAAGAGTTTTACAAAGTAGAGGAGAACCTTTGAGGTTACTAAGTCCAGGCGTATCTCAAAGCGAGAATTATCCTACTGCAAACCATAAAACTGTGCAAGATCTGGCATATCAACAAGCCGCAATAGATTCAGAAAAAGTTTTACAAAGTCGGGGAGAAGCTTTGAGGTTACTAAGTCCAGGCGTATCTCAAAGCGAGAAGTATTCTTCTAAAAACCATGAAACAGTGCCAGATCGGGCTTACCAACAAGTCTCAATAGATGCACGAAGAGTTTTACAAAGTAGAGGAGAACCTTTGAGGTTGTCCTCTATGTCCTCCTGTGACTGGGGTGAATACACTGTATATTCACACAAGTCAAATATAGAAAGCCAAGCAATTTTCCAAAAAAGTCTTCAAAGTCATGGAGAAGCTTTGAGTTTACAAAGCTCAGAAATTGGTCACAGCCCTAAATATTCTACTGAAAACCACGAACAAGATTCGTCACATATAGAAAGCCAAGAAATTGAACAAAAAAATATTCAAAGTCGAGGAGAAGCTTTGAGTCTACAAAGCCCAGAACTTGCTGACGTGCCTAAAGATGCTACTGAAACCCAAGAAACTCGTTGTACCGGCGTAGAAATTTTTAAAAGGGCTCTTCAAAGACATGGAGGTTTCAGTTTTACAGAGGACATACAAAAACAAGACATTTGTCTTGAAGCTTCGATGGATGCTGATGAGGAAGATTATGTTCTAAGATATGAAATGAGCCCCACGTGCCCTTCTGAATCATGGACTACGCTTAAAGACGTCGTTAACGCTTCTAAAGCAGTATTCAATTCACGTTGCAAAGAGTGCAGAGCTTGCGAAAGAATTGAGAAAATTGTGAAGCTAAGCAACCTTCTGAAGCGAAAAATGGGAATTGAAAGTAGCGGTAAAGAGGGGAGCGATATAGAATCTTACCGTCCTGCAATAGCATACATAGATACCCAGACGGAGGGCAGTGTATCAGAAACCCGCGACGAAAACGGCAAGCTTGTCTCGGATGGGCACAGAAATATATTATTATATCTTGATCTCTCCCCACAGCATAGTCACCTAATGATAAAGGTGAAGATGCACACGATGCACCGCAAGCAGATGTTCTCTGCGTGTTTTATACCTCGATCCGAAGCGAACAACAAAGACGAACTAGTACTCAAGCAGCACGAACATCTTTTAGATCAGCTAATAGAGATCTTGACGTTGAATATGTCTGATCAGCCATTGTGCCATGTGGGACAGCTCAGTAGCCGACCGTCCACTCCCGCCCACGTGCCTCTCGATAATGTGGCAGCTACTGTTTTCACTCCTGTTGACGTCGCTTCCATTCCTGCTTCTAGTCCTGCTTCTACTCCTGTTGCTAGTGCTTCAATTGTCCCTCGTACATCTTTTCCTACCTCTAGTCCTATTCCTAGTTGTTCTCATACTCCTGATACGCCTACTAGTTTCCTTCGAAATTGTGCTCCTTTGCCGGATCGCACTCCCATTTCTGCTCCTGGTTCTTCACGTGATCGTGATTTGACGCCTAGTTTCATTCAAACTCGTGCTGCTTCTCCGACTCAAAGTCCTGTTACTAGTCCTACTCCAGGTTGTAGCAATGATCATGACTCTACTCGTAGTTCTGTCCGAACTCGAGCTACTTTACGCTCTGCCAAGTCTCCTCCTAGTCCGACCCCTGGTAGTTCACACACTCGTGGTAAAGCTTCTAGTTCTGGCCGAAACCGTGCTCGTTCTAATGCTCAAGCGCGAACTGATACCCAAGTAAATTCTGTCATTGCTGGTGCTAATCTGACATCTAGTCAGAGTTCTTGTAGTTCTCGTACTCGTAGTAAAGTTCGTAGATCTGACACAAACTGCGCGGTGGAAACTACTGGTCAAGTACATTCGCCCACTGCTGGAGCTGCTCGTTCTGGCAATGTTTCTGGTCGAGCTGCCAGTCGTACTGCTACCACTGGTCGTAGTAACACTACCAGCCGTGGCGCTACCCATGCTAGTAGTCGCGTTGCCAGTCGTGTCGCTACCCCTGGTCGTAAGCGCGCTACCAGCCGTGCCGCTAACTCTGCTCGTAAGCGCACTACCAACCGTGCCACTACCCCTGCTCGTAAGAGATCTACCAGCCGTGCCGCTTCCCCTGCTCGTAAGCGATCTACCAGCCGTACCGCTACCCCTGCTCGTAGTCGCGCTCGCAGCCGTGCCGCTACTCTTGCTCGTAGTCGCGCTCGCAGCCGTGCCGCTACCCCTGTTCGTAGTCGCGCTCGCAGCGGTGCTGCTACTCCTGCTCGTGGTCGCGCTCGTAGCCGTGCCGCTACTCCTGCTCATAGTCGCGCTACCAGCCGTGCTGCTACTCCTGGTCGTAGGCGCGCAAGCAGTCGTGCCGCTAGCCCTGCTCGTAGTAGCGCTCGCAGCCGTACTTCTACTCCTGTTCGTAGTCGCGCAAGCAGTCGTGCCGCTAGCCCTGGTCGTAAGCGCGCTTCCAGCCGTGCTGCTACTCCTGCTCGTAGTCGCGCTACCAGCCGTGCCACTTCCACTGCTCATAGGCGTGTAAGCAGTCGTGCCACTACACCGGATCGGAGGCGCGCGAACAGTCATGTCTCTACACCAGATCGCAGGAGCGTAAGCAGTCATGCTGCTACCCCGGATCGAATGCGCGCACGCAGTAGTCATGCTGCTACACCGCATCGAAGGCACGCAAGCAGTAGTTATGCTGCTACACCGGATCGAATGCGCGCAAGCAGTAGTCATGCTGCTACACCGGATCGAAGGCGCGCAAGCAGTCATGCTACTACACCGGATCGAATGCGCGCAAGCAGTAGTCATGCTGCTACACCGGATCGAAGGCGCGCAAGCAGTCATGCTGCTTCACCGGATCGAATACGCGCAACCAGTAGTCATGCTGCTACACCGGATTGCAGGCGTGCAAGCAGTCGTGCCACTACACCAAATCGTAGGCGCGCAGGCAGTCGTGCCGCTACTTCTGGTCGTAGCCGCGCAAGTCATCGTGCCGTTACCCCTGTTTATAGTATCGCTAGCAGTAGTGCTACTACGCCTGGCACTTCTCGTACTTCCACGCCCGCCGCTGACCTACACAATGATACGGTAGAAAAAGAAAAAGGAGACTCTGACTCAGACAGAGGATCCCCTCGACCTTCCGGAAGTAGAACCAATAATGGTATTATAGACGCTCCTATTTTCTGGCCCACAAAAGAAGAATTTGTGGTAAGTCTCGCATTTGTCCAAGTTCTGTTATGTAGTCCACTTTGTATCATCCGCTGACACGCATGTAATTATTCATACAGGATCCGATTGCGTACATTGAGAAAATTTGGGACGAGGTGGCAGAATACGGAATTTGTAAGATAGTACCCCCTGAAGGCTTCGAACCTCCGTGCAAAGCGGATGACGACATTCGGTTCGAAGTGTCAAATCAATATGTATCACGCTTGTACAGTCGGTGGGGATCAGCAGCTAAAGACTTCTGCGCAATTAAATCGTGCCTCAAGGCACAGAACATTAGCTATACTCGACCACCTCAGGTAATTGTACTTTTATGAAGATCTTTTCCATTTTAGATCTTGCCCATGCTTATATCATTTTCTTTTTCAGCTTGAAGGTATGGAAGTAAATCTGCCAAGGTTGTATAAGCTGGTGCAAAAATACGGTGGTCTGGAGACAGTAATTAACAAGAAAAGGTGGGGCAAAGTAGCCGAAGAAATGAACTTGACAAAGAATCCATTCATAGAAAGAAAGCTGGACCAAATCTATGCAAAGTATCTACTACCCTGGGCGACTCTTTCAAACGGTAAGTCAGCTTGGTGTATCAAGACTTCTAAGCATGATAATAATGTATAAATGTATAATAATGCATGTTGTGTGGGGCTAGTGCTAGTGCATGGAGTGGTCGAATGAGAAAGCTTTAGTTTTTAGAACTATTACAACCAGAACCTTGCCTTTGGAATATAAACCTCCTTAACGCGTGTTAACGTGTGAATTCACGAGGAATTAACGCTTAAAGGTATTGTAACCTTAATGTAGCCAAGCCTCCTAATTTATTCAAATATTGCGATTATTTACAAAAAGAACATACAAAGCTGCCAATCTCGCGAGATCTCGAAATTAGCGAGATCTCGCGAGATTGGCTTCATAAACTCGCGAGATCTCACTTGAGCCCAAATCTCGTGAGATTTGCATTCCCTACCCAAATGTAACTTTTCAATGGAGTATAAATAATTTTGTCATCGTCTGTACTCAAGACAGATATATTAAAACGAATACTAAGGGTGACAGAGACACATTATATCGCACCGAAAACTTCAAAAGTAAAAAAGAGATGTGCAATTTACGTGTTTGACACTCGATTTACTTGACTTTTATTGATATCGATTAAAATTTATTAGAAAAAATATACGTGTATTCAATAACATATAAAGATTGAAAATGTGTTCACACTCTTTTTATTTATATCATCGTTAATAGATAACTGATATAAGTATATCTGGTCTATAAACCGAGAAATTAAATTTTATTAGATTTGTTTTTTTACTAAAAATAAAATCTCACTATATTGCTTGATTTAATAAATCTATTTCATTTTATATCTTATAGTACTTTTATTATTATAACAAAAATAAATGAATCCAAAATAAATTATAAAACTAATCGATTTAAATTGTTGATTGAATAAACTATTAATTTTTATTTACATAACGTGCATCACTGGCCTAGACTACCGCCATCAGAGCTGAAGACTGGCCGTCGTCTAGTCCCGATCTTAAACCGCTGGATTATGATTTATGGTCAGTTTTAGAGAGTACGGCTTGCTCTAAACGCCATGATGATTTGGAGTCCCTAAAACCATACGATTGGCAGTGAAGAATTTTCCCATGGCAAGAGTGCGTGCTTCTATTGATAACTGGCCTCAACGTTTAAAGAACTGTATTGGCGCCAATGGAGACCACTTCGAATAAGCTTTTTATATTTTAAATTGTTTTATATTTATGTATTAAACTAACACACTGTAAAAGTAATAAATGTTATTTGGAATTAAAAAAAATATTTTTTTCTTTGTTACAATATTTATGGCTAGACTAGGTATAGTTATGTACTAGATGATGCCTGAGGTTACACCCGCGTTATTTAAGGCTACTCCTCCGCTCCCGTGGCTCATAGCGTGACGTTGTATAGCCTATAATCTTTGTCGATAAATGTAGGTCATTTATAACACTGAAAGAATTTTTCAAATCGGACTGGTAGTTCCTGAGATTAGCGCGTTCAACCAAACAAACAAACTCTTCAGCTTTATATATTAGTATAAGAGTATAAGATAACATACATATTATACATACCTATTTATATAAGTAAGTATATTATTATAGTAAGTATATCATAATATTATCAAATATCAGGAGACCGTAACAATCGAAAAGCGTTAGAGAGGAAAGGAATGAAAGTGAATGTAAGTAAAACGAAAGTTATGGTTTTTGAAAAGGAGGAATGCGTTACGGCTTGTAATATTTTGATCTATGGACAGCGAGTGGAACAAGTAAATGAGTTTGTTTACTTAGGTACGTTGTTTACAAGAGATGGTAAGAATGAAAAGATATTGAAAGAAGAGTTAATGCAGGTAATAGCGTGAATGGAGCTCTGAAGGCGCTTATGAACAGTCAAAACGTGTCCAAAAAGGCACGTTTGGCTGTGCATAGAGGGGTATTAGTGCCTACCCTTATGTATGGTAGTGAAAGTTGGGTATGGCAGAAGAGACTTGAAAATAGAATAAATGCGGTAGAAAGGAGAGCACTGAGAAGTATGTGTGGTATATCTTTGACCGACAGAGTAAAGAATAGTGTGATAAGAGAGTGGTGTGGGGTAAAAGAGGATGTAGTGACAAGCATCGAGAAAGGCATGTTAAGGTGGTTTGGGCACATGGAGAGGATGGATGACAAAAGACGGACAAAGAAGATATATAAGGCAAATGTGAATGGGACAGGACGAAGGGGAAGACCTAGGCGGACGTTCTCTGACCAGATTGGAGACATCCTTAAAAAAGGACAGGTCAGAAGTACCCTAAACAGAAGAGTATGCATGAGAAACTTGATGGGAGTGAATGTAGCGAGAGAGGCATGTCAGGATCGTTGCAAATGGCGTTCCATAATCCCTGCCTACCCCTCCGGGAAATAGGCGTGAGTCTATGTATGTATGTATGTAATATTATATTAATTTATATATTTTAGGTCTATGTATACATATGATTACTTACTGGTACACTTACTACAACTACCATACCGCTGTTAGCGATAAGGCCACCCTTTGTTTTATATAAGTTTACAATAAAAAATAAAATAAATAAATAAAAATATACTCAAAACTAACATAATTTATACGTTATATTAAAATGATCTTTGAAAAACACGATTGTGTTTCATTAACTAAATCAACTCATTAGACTATGAATCATTGACCCTTTCTTTGCAGACGAACGTACTGAATATTTACAAAAAGCAGAGGCGGCTTGGAAAAGAAAGCAAAGGAAGCTTCTAAAGCGCGCTAAAAACCCGTTGTATCGTAAGAAGCACATACTTGGTGAAACAGAATCTTCGGAAGAGGAAACTGAGGAGGATGAGGTATTTGACGCTGAGGATTGCGTCAAGCCTGGGGTGACCATGAATCTAGCCAAGTTCAAAAAGGTACGTCGTTTCTATCATGTGACCGCCTGTCCCTTCCGGCTCTCGGTTCGTCTCTTCATTACTTCCTCCTCCTTATTCACCCGTACCTTTCTTCAACCTCATATCTAAACTATCGCCACCACTTCATAATTCCTATAACAGGCAGCGCGCGTCTATTGCTTGCGTCTTTAGCCTTAGCGACAGTTGTTCTTCAGGCAAGGCGAATGCTGCCAAAACTGTACACGCTACAACGTACATGCTTTTAGCTCTTGTTCGTACCTGGCCTTATCTTCCATATTTTTGATAGGTGGCAAGAAGTGCATTCAACACGTTCTTCCGCAACAGGCCTGTGTCGGCCACTGAGATTGAAGAAGAGTACTGGCGTTTGATGATTATGACCACAGAGCATGTAAGCGTCAACTCAGCAGCCATAGATACTGCTGAGCAGGGGCTTGGGTTCCCCAAACACAGACTAGATGGCTACAGCAATCATCCGTGGAATTTAAAGGTGAGGACAATTTACCTGATGCTTTGAATATAAATCACACCTTGTCGTTTAGTGATGTGCAAAAACATTTTTACCTTAGGTGAACAATATTTTTGCTGTTGAAAGTCTCATCAAAACTACGTGCGGGCAATTTATTTCGGCGTATTTTTTCAGAGGCTGACGGAGCACCGTGCCAACGTGCTCCGGGCGATGGGGCCAGTGCTGGGCGTGACGGTGCCCACTCTCCATCTGGGCATGGTGTTCTCTACCAGCTGCTGGCACAGGGACCCTCACGCCTTCTCCTGGATGGAGTACGAACACAGTGGACCCGTCAAGATATGGTGAGTACTACTTTGATGCAGTCTTTCTTTATTTTTCGTGTGAGTGTGTGGCCAACTCTGGTGTCGGAGTAACCAGACCATCCGACACGCCCTAACGATTCTTGTCCCGAGACAAGAACCGGAGCAGACGATATTACGTGCCCTTAACAGGACCAGGAGTGCTATAATGTAAATGCTACTAGTCGTCACCATCGGAGTGGCGACCTGACTTTGCCAACCTATCCAGATAACAAGTAAAGTCGCGCTATGGCCGCAACTTGCCTTGCCGCAACGGGTGCACTAAGAAGGGATATCCCAAAATTTCTATGGGACTGGGCAAAAGGGTTAAATTAAAATAAAATGCGCATGGCTGCGAACATTCTCTAGTAATTAAATAAACAAAAGCTTTTGCACACGGTTTCTTTATGACGTGACATATTTTTAATTGTCTAGGTATGGCCTACCGGAAAGTAAAGAGCAAAGCTTCCGCATAGCGCTGGAGGTCCTGAATCAGACGTCGTGTCAGAACAAGCAGTTATGGCTATCGTCCGACATAGCCATGGTGCCACCGGCATACCTGCAGAAGCTGAATGTCCCCTTGTACCGGGTGGAACAGAACCCTGGAGAGTTCGTTCTGGTGATGCCGAAGGCCTACTCCTGCGCGATCAGCACTGGCTTCACCATCTCTGAGAGCACCTACCTGGCCACTGAGAAATGGCTGGACAACATCATCAGTGTCTTCAGGGTAAGACAATTTTTTTACCTATGTTATCCTACTGCTGGGCAAAGGTCTCCTTTACACTCTTCCAAGTGTCTCTATCTTCTGCCAAATTGCTCCAGTTCCTGTTGAAGTTGTCTAGAGCATCACGCCATCGTTGACGGGGTAAGATACTTCTTAGTTTATTTATCTTTAGCTATAGCGGTGCTATATCAGTAACGGTACAACAAGCAGCATACTTTGTATTTGTTGAATTGTTGTTATAAATATGCAGCAAACTGCAGTAGATACGAGAAGCGATTATTAGAGCCCATGGATACAAGCAACATCAGAGGAATCACAAGTGCATTGGCGCCCTTTGGGAGGGGAAACTGAATAGGAATGGGATGAGGGAGAAGGAAAAAAGGATGGGGCCTCCGCCGCTCTCAGTCACTGAACGAAACGGATCAGTATAAATACTGTTGTGTCGATTCTGTGAGATGTACTAGTACTTTTTCCAGTCGAGCTGGCTCATTCGTATATACATATAAAATTTAATTGTTTTTTGAACAAAAGAACATTTATTTACTGTTTAGGTATCTCTCTTCTCTGCCCAAGACACTATTTGCTTCGTGTATTTTACTTACTTAGTCGCATCTTACGCCCCACGGAAAGAATCAGCTTGTGTCCACTAACCCCTCGTTTTCATCAAGAAACATGTCCAATACATGTTTTATACAAAACTTGTAGACAACATAATTATTTGTTTTATACATGTATTGAACATGTCTCAAACATTCTTTCGTTCACACTGTGTAGCCAAAAAGTATCTATACAAGTATAAAACACATTTGCGTTTACACTGAAGTCTGTTACAGTTTAAAACATGTCTTATACATTGATAGCGTTCTCACCTACAAAATACAGTCGTGTTTTGGACAAGTATTGTTTATTTTATTGCAATTTCTGTATTATACAAGTATTAGACAAGTTTTAAACTTTATCCATGCTTGTTGGATAAAGTTTTTGTTTTACTGCACGGTTGGCGTATAGTGCATAGATTATACAGATATACGTATAGTGGTTTAAGCAGCCGCCTCATCGCTTGACATTGCGCTGAGCGTTGTGGGTTCGATTCCCACACGAGACAAAACTTTGTGTGATCTATAAATAGTGCCCGTATGTTGTATGTTTGTAAAGTCCCCCGCGACACAAGATTTAGTCCTAATGAGGGAGTTTTTGAGTTTAAAAAAAAAAAAAAAAAAAACATAGTTTTCAACATACCGGACGAACCACGCTTTTTACTTCGTGAAAACGAAATAAGAAGAAGAATGGAGTGGTCAAAAAAACAAACTTTAGAACTCATTGAGCTTTTGCATGTACAATAATGTCTGAGGAATGTGAAAAATAAAATATATAAAGATCGTCAGAAGAAAAAAGACGCATTGGCAGCAATTGCTTCGCAAATGTGCATTAATGTTTTTTATTTTTTATTTATAGACTCACGCCTGTATCCCTGAAGGGGTAGGCAGAGGTGTAATACTTATTACACCAACATTTCGCCATGAATTTTAAGGTCACCACGTAATAAGGGGGGGGGGAGCCTATTGCCGTACCGTTACCAGCAGACTCCGTGCTGCCACGGAGAATTCGGAAAAACCCAGTAGGTAATACTTTTGCCCGACGCGGGAATCGAACCCGGGGCCTCTATTTAGCAGTCACATACGCTATCGACTGGACCACGGAGGCAGTGTTAAAGATGTTGATAAAATCTCAAGAACCAGTTTAATAGGGAAGTAAATAAATTAAAAACGAAGTCAGGTTCTTTCTTTTAAAATAAAACTACTGCTTGAATTTGTCTCGAATTCTACAAGTTTAGCTACGACAAAAACATGAGATCATAAACATGCAGACAACTACAAGTTTTCAACCAACAAGTTTCATACAAGTTTTATATACATGTCTACAACAAGTTACATACAAGTTTTCTATACATGTCTACAACAAGTTGCATACAAGTTTTGTATAAGGTACAACAAGTTTTATACATGTGTATAGTTTTGTATACAACATGTTTTATACATGTATATGAGAAAAGAAAACATTGTCAAAAACTTGTTAAATACATGTATTATACCTTGGTGAAAACGCGGGGTAAGAATAAATCGGTTGAATTGTAGTATCTATAGATTCATTATGATTTTAAGATGTCAATAAAGTATTATAAAAGTGTAAGATTAATGTTATTTTTAGGATTCCAAAACTAAGAATAATGTATTTATTTTTGTGACAGTGAACACCAATCAGAGACATTTTAGTAGTAAATACAACTAAAACGTCAAACTTTTTACCTGTCAAATCGAATATAACAAAATAAAAGTGGGTACATCAGACCAAACTTCATTCACGGTTTGTTTTGTTTTTGACTTTGCGATATCACTCAACCGCCATGATGGTTTACAGCGTTTTCGTGTCAAATACAAAAATGTTTTTACAAAGCCGTAATTAGTAATGTTTCTGATCGATTTTTGAAGAAAAAATCTGGTATTTCAGTTTTATAAAGGAATGAATCAATCGCTAATTACATTTTCTATTGTCACTACCCCGACAATTTGTATTCATGAACACCATGCGATATATCCAGATACTGAATTAAACCCTCATATCTTAAAAAAGTTCAGGTTAGAAGTAGGTACTCTAAACCGAAGAGCATGCATGAATAATTATATGAGTGTGAATGAAACAAGAGAGATACGTCAGGTTTGTTGCAAATGGCGGTCCATATTATCTACCTACCCCAGACCTAGGAAACAGGCGTGAGTCTTTGTATGCATGAACTAAACCCATTTTTCATTTCTTTATTGAACAGGAGACCCGCGAATCATGCGAGCCCACAATGTTCTCAGTAGAACAACTGCTAAAAGGTATAGCAGAAGATCCTCGGACCACGATCGCGATGCTGCAGAAAATTCGGCCAGTCTTGGAGCAGATTATATTGGAGGAGCTCGCCAATAGAACAAAACTGGCCAGATTGGGCGTCAAAGTGAAGACAGAAAGATTTGTGAGTATCTATTTTGTTTTATTACTCGATTGATACATTACTCTTCTATCCGTCTCCAAAACAGTGGACACCTAAGATGCTTGACACTATTGTTTTACGAAGACCCTGAAAAATAGCCCTAGCTACGGCAACGACGTGACACGATAATATAAGCCTTATTCCGTTGGCAGGACGGTCCACATCACCAGCCTCAGCCGTCGACGTCGCGCGGCTACAGGCAACCCGGCCCCAGGGCTCCGACGCCGCCGCCGCCCGTCTGGGACGTACGGGACCAGGACGAGTGCGAGTGCTGCCGATGTGTACTGTACCTGTCCAAAGTAAGTGTATTTGTATATATACGTACATACATTTCCTTCTTATGGCGCCATCATATCAATCTAGAGACGTCCACTGCTGGTCGAAAGTAAGTATATTTGCAAACTTATTTATGGCATACTTATGAGGCAAACTAGCAGATGGTGTCATGGAACAAGTATCGTCAGATGGTAAGCAATTACAGGGCATGGACACGCAACGCAAGTCACAAGTGCGTTGCTGACCTAGCTGGGAAAAGGAATAGAGGAGCGGGATGTGGGAGAAGGGAATGGGGATGGAGCCTCCCACTCACTGGGAAAAGGGAATGGGACCTCCGGCGATCGCACTTATCTAACCAAAGGCAACAGTTAGATACTGTTAGCTTACTTTAATATAGGGAAGTACTTTCACGGTCAAGCCGGCTTATATTCGTAAATGTTTAAAAATCCCTGCATTACACCTACAGACGACTTAGTAGGTAAGTCAGTCATTAGTGAGTACGAAGTTGTAACATCTTTTCTTGTCGTAGGTAAAACACGCTTCTGGACGGGAGGCAACCGTCTGCCTAGAGCACGCCATCAAACTCATAGAGAGCAGTAAGAATAAGGTGCCGGTCCCAGATATAGAACTCATCACAGCATTCACTACTGCACAACTGGAAGAAGTGATAGATACGGTGCGACGCCGCCTTGAAATTGACGAAGTGTGAACGGTAGGATTAGTGTAATAAGATTATATATTAGGTATATAAGCATTTTAAGCAACATCTTCAATGAAGAATGTCGTATGTCAACCGACTTCCAATGAATTGAAAGTCGGTTGTGTTTTGTTCTTTCCGATAATACCTTTTTTACCTTTGAAGGATATGCTTCCATTTGACAAGTGAAATTTGAAGTCGGTTCTTTTTATTTTTTAATATCATGTGCATAAGTGCGGACTCAGATTAGCGTATTTTTCTGCGCGTATACGGTCGTTTCAGCATTCGCACTTACACGCGCGCTATATTACGCACTTCAAAAAACAGGACTCGTGTCAACGGGCATAATTTGGCGTGTTTGCTCGAAACGGTAGACATCTTGTCAGTGTCAACATGGATTCGCGTGATTAAGCGTCAACGCTTGTACAAGTTGCGCTTCTAAAACCGAGCTTATACGCGCGTATAACACGCTAATCTGAAATCGCCCTAAGGGTTCTATCAGACAGAGTGGTCACGCGGTCAAGCGTTCAAGCGGTCAGTTTTGCGTCCTTGTGTTATATTACGTTACATAGACCGCGTGACCGCTCTCTGTCTGATAGGACCCTATGTAACGTAATATAACACAAAGAACGCAAAACTGACCGCATGAACGCTTGACCGCGGGACCGCTCTCTGTCTGATAGAACCCTAATAGTTGTGGCTGTAACGTGTTGCAGTAACAGTTCCACTTGTGTGTTCTGTTATGTACGTGATAATTGTTTATTCCAAAACATATCCAGAGCTGTATACGCGTACCTAAAATCGCATAGTACTGTTTTATTCAGAACTATGCAATCATTTTTCATTAAATAGAAATGTTTCTCACGCGACAGTCGTGTAACACGTACACATGTTACAGTAACATGTCTCAGTCGCAGAGAGGGCGGGTTCCTACTATGTATTTGTATATATCGTGGATATATGTCGTATCGTATATATCGTCTTACATGTGAATTACTCCATTGAAATTTACAAGCCTCGACATAGTAGAAAGTTTGTCGTCGCGACATAGTGGTAACGCGTCCTAACTATTCGCACGAACCTGGTAATTATTGATCTAGGTTAAGGCACGTCCACACTGCGAGCGCTATTAATATGTTAGCGTTCATATTTGGACATTTCGTACTTTCATAATTATGTTGGAAAAAATAATGCACGGTGTGGACGCGACTTGGTATATAAAATTCATATTTAGGCATAATATTTGTATAATATATACAAAAATTTTGACGAATTTTTTATTACAAATTATATAACTTGAATTTAATAGTAACGTGTCGTCTATAATTGAGGGGATGTAACTATAAATTATAGATATTAAGTATATGTATATAAATAAAAACCTAAAAAGAATTAAGTTGAAAATGCTTTACTAATTTGCACATTACGCTCAGCTACCGTTACAAATCTTAGCAGGCATTAGTCAAAGTTGTCGCCATTTCCAAAAACTCCACTTACAAGTTTCACTTACGTAAATAAAATGTTTAATTGTTCTACTTAATATTTGATGGTACCCAATATGAACGTAAATATCGATTTCAAAAATAAAATAGCATGAAAGCTGACATTTAGAAGGCACTTACGAAATAGATTGCAACTTGAATCATTTAATATAGTCACACATATTTGAAGTCTCCTCTTCTCTTATCAATATCAAACCGTATTTTATTTAAGTTACTATTCTATGCGAAGTCATCCTACAGTTATTTTGTACTTCTAATGGTCACATCACTACGATCACGTTGGCCCTGCGATTGACACGAAAATATAAATGACGAGAAATAAAGTTCTATGTGCATATGTGCACAATTAATTCCTAACAAAATTGACGGTAGATCATGTCTCAAAAAAATGTAAGTTGGGTATACTGCATTAAAAATATCCAGAGCTTTATAAGCATTTGTTGTGGTAATTAATTCTTCAATACAATCTAAATATTTAGCACAAAACGTTTAGTTGTTCCTTAATCTCCTTAAACTGTTTTGCGGCAATATGTCCAATGAAACAAGTAGGCGGTGGACTAGTTTGAAAAAAAAATCCCTTGGCTCGCTCATAGAGTCGAGGTACACTAGAAACTGGTTTTGTATACGAATGTCAATGTTTGTGTAAAGTGGCACTGGAAGCGACGATGTCTTGCTGGGCGATTCTCATCCTTATGGTGGTCTACCGGGAAGTTGTTTAACAAATATGTTGTTGTTTGTCCTAAACAATAAGTAACAGTTTTAGGTAAAAATCACATGTGATGAAATTATCAGAGATTCAATTTCGTTTGGCGATTATGTGTTCTTTTAAACAATGCAAATTTATTGACCACATAGCTCATAGTTGTTCTAAAATGCTCTTAAGTTATACTTTTGACTGATACAATAAATGGACTCGACTCAAGGACTGATGTTTTTACGGTTTGCTTTTGGAAAATATACTGAAGGCCAATTGTCGTATTTTATATGACATCGACACCGTATTTTGCACGAATTGCGCTTAGATTTTAAATTGACTCACACTTGGTAGTTATTCTGGAAACTTAATATCAATGTCGACTAATTTGACATACACAGTTCGACGTTGACACATAGTTTGACTCTTGTTTAAATATTATTTACGACTAGCCTTTTCCCGCGATTTCACCCGAGTGCTGAGGGAACTACTTCGCGTAGCCGAAAAACCGAAATATCTTACGGACCCCTATTTTTTCTAAAATAAAATATAGCCTATGTTACTCGCAGATAATGTAGCTTTCTAATGGTGAAAGAATTTTTAAAATCGGTCGAGTAGTTTTTGAGTTTATCCATTACATACAAAAATACAAACTTTTCCTCTTCATAATATTAGTATAGATAGTATAGATCTAGTCGCCAGATCACCCAAGAGTGAGTTCATTTACAAGAAAAAAAATTTTGACATAATTATGACACAATAGATAGAAACTGCCGTGCCCAGCAGTGGGACAGTTTATATACGGGGCTGATGATGATGATGAGATAGAAACTGCATTTTTAATCAATATAATTACGAGAATTGGCTCTCTGTTTCTTCATTTCAAACAATGAAATTATTTTGCTCACGTTGTTCAAATAAATACTCAAGATATATTTTCAATGAGAGTGCTTCGTTAAAAACGCTTAGGTGTTTATTTAAACCTATAGGGGAAAGAAAATGAAAGCATATATAATTCGAAACTGATTAAATTAATGTTTACTGAATTTTGCCACGGTTAAAATTAATACATTCAGACACAAACAAATACACTGGGGCAAATTATTAGGCCGGGAGTCATCGGTGCAAAATGAAAACAGTACCAATGACCGTAGATCGTTCATGCAACAGCAATCCGCCACCTTCGTATTTATGTCAAATATTTAAATATCCAATACCAATATACCCTATTCATAGTATATGGCTATATTATTGTAACGTACATGTAACCTAGCATTAATTATAGAAACCTTATTATTAGGATATAGTTACCTAGGATTAAGTTCTAGAATAGGCAAAGTCACTCCGTAAGGTCACAGAGGGACACCAATTAAATATAAGTGCTGTTGTTAGGTTAGGCATAGATAAAATAAGAATGTTACTAAAAACATAAAATGAACAAAAAATAAAAAAGTTTTTAAAAATAAAATAAAAATAAAATGAATAAAGTAAAACTTTATTTAATATTATAATTGACTTACATTTCATGTCGAGGAGTCTCCCTTTAGGCAGAAAAATGCCTTTAGTTGGTTGGAGGCTTCGCTCTTCCCTTACATTATGCGCTTAAAAATTATGAATACATAAACAAAGACAAAGTAAAAACTAAATAAAAGAAATAAATGTTCGGTTGAGTGTGTGTGTGGTGTATGTGTGCGTGCGTGTGTGCGTGTGTGTGTGGTGTGCGTGTGCGTGCGTCTGCGTGTGTGTGTGTGTGTGTGTGTGTGTGTTTGTGTGTGTGTGTGTGTGCGTGCGTGCGTGCGTGTGTGTGTTTGCGGTGTCGTGTGTGCGTGTGTGTGTGAGTCTCTGTGGGTGTATGTGAGTGTATACATATAATAATATGTGAGTTAAAGTCAATATTAAGACGCACACTGTAGAAGTAACTCAGTATCTTTGTAGTTTAAATTGTTAAGTCAAGTAATTATACTATGTATTTAAGTGAATCCTTTGGATGTAGAATTAATCTGCAGTCCAAAGGGGTATTGTTTTATTTGTCATTTGTCCGGCGTAGAGACGTGACGACCTCATCGCCCAGTAAGGGCGGATGTCTACTATTCCCTTACTGCAATCAGTCTGCACCTGGGCCTAGCACTCACACACTCACTCTAAATGTAATAAAAAATTTCATATATGGTCAAAATTGCCGCATGACGGATGCATTTTTTTTTAAACAAATATTAGGTCCTTCATCTATATTGCTTCATCTTTGATGCCCTCTACTTGTTTTGGAAAAAGTATTTTTGGACGATTTCGATTGCTGATCCGTTACATGTACGTCTGCCAGTGCTAGCCTATGATAGGTGACTTGCTTCTGCTTTCCACTTTGCACCAACCACTTTTCCGTCATAGAATTGCACAGTTAGATGTCTTCTAGAATTTAAAATCGGTTCATATTTTTGATTTATTTTACATGTGTACTTTGATGAGTATGTTTATTTACTCGTTGATTAATTACGGAAAGTTATTCGGTCTTTATTTATTCGTGAAAACCTATTTTGTGTTTTTACTCTCAATCTTGCCGTGTGGTTGACGGCATAGAATACAAGTGTCACCACCCCCTATCTTCCCGTGGGTGTCGTAAGAGGCGACTAAGGGATAACACGATGCAAATAACATCTTTGCGTTGAGACGGAAAACTCGACATCAAACCCTATACGACTGCCTCGTTGGTCTCGCGGCATAAATGTGCGCGTGTGATCGGGAGGTCCCGGGTTCGATTCCTGGGTCGGGCAGTGTTATTGGGTTTTTCTGTCACGAAATTCTCAGTAGCAGCACGGAGTCTGGAAATGTGCCCGGTACGGCAATAGGCTCGCCCCTTATTACGTGGGACTAAAGTATATCTGGCGAAAAGTGGGTGTAGAAATACACCTCTGCCTACCCCTTCGGGGATAAAAGGCGTGACGATATGTATGTATGTATGTATGTACTCTCAATCTTTCGGCGAAATACTCTCCAGTAAGCTCCCTAGTACACACTTTCTTCTTAGCGCCAAATTATAGTAACTTTTTTATAATTCACTTAAAACTCTTTTAATGTTTGATTTCAAATCTCGTCGTAGTATCACATAATGTTTCGACTTGATCCACGAAGTTTACAGAAACCAAATTGTTGGCAAATGAAAACAAGCCGGAGGCACAAAAAATATTTTTGTACTTTTACCTCAAATGAATTCTATTCTTCTCAATCTATTAAGCTTGTAGTTTTACATTTTAAAGTACGTCAAAAAAAGCAACTGTGATAATAGTTTAACATCTGCACCACGCTGGTAGTCAGGAGCATATAATTGGCGTAGAGAAGTGACGACCTCATCGCCCACTGCTGGGCTACATGCTGGGATACAAGTGCTTTTTTCGTAGAGTGCAAATACAAATACTAAAATTTTCAGCAACACAATTCTAAAACCTGTAAGTGGCGTGCAGCCATATTTTCGCAAAGTTGATAATTCTCGTCATGTTTTCCGGTAGCGCAATCAGTCGGCGCCTAGGCGCGAGGCAACTGTGGCAATGGTAACACACTGTTGAAGTTGTCTTAGCATAACATCATAGGTGCATTTTGCCGCATGGTTTCACTCCCTCAAGTTGCAGCTTTATTTATGCACGTAAAACTGCAGTGTGAGGTCCCGGACGGTCTATGCCAGTAGGTTTGCCGCGCAACGATGCGGCTCACGGAAAGTATTACCCAGCGGGATTCAGCATACGCCACATTGCTAATACGCGTACCTATGCAATTTATAACGCCGATCAGAATATAATAGATATATTCATAAACAAATAAATTTGTCAATTTTGTAGACATTTATAGTTTCTTACAAACAGCGAGGTCAGAAAATACAAGTGAAGCAAAAAGTCCCTATTAATTTTGATTTTGTTACCCCACTGCATTTGGTCATCATTCAAATAATCATAAACTTGTTTAATTATTTTATTTACTTAGGTATCAAATTAATTTGAAAAGAAACTCTCGGCTAGAAATTCGTAATATTTTGATATTAGCCTACAACATCAATACTGTTAGTTATGTTTCGTTAATCATCCCTTGTTACTTTTTCATTATTTTTGTTATTCTTCATTTGTCATTATCATGCTATTCACTAACTTGTTCATATCTCTCCATTATCAACTTATCTGACTGAATTTAGGCCCTTTTATATATTTCTTGCAGTGCTGTCGGTACTCGTAAAACAATCTATCGGTACAGAAAAGGGCGTCATAATGATTCGCCATTTTCTGTTGTTTCGGTTTGGGATTTAGAAATTAAGGATTCAACTATTTGACACGAAATTCACAATTCTTTAAGAGCACGAATAATAATAATAGTATCGACTTGTGTGGTATGGTTGGCTCCGATCGTTTATCGTTAGCACTACTGTCAGACCTCAATAGGTACAACATTTGACGTATTATTACTCTTGTTTCTCATTTTGTTTGCTATGCCAACTTCTACAACGGCAAAATGTTAGAGTACCTACAGCACCGTTACATGTTCTAAAAAAATAATATTTTTGAAAAGCCTTTCGTGTTTTCCTTATAGTTTCTTTTATAACCTGTGTGAATGCTGTGTAGTATGTAAGTGTGAGTTTGTGCATGAGCGATGTATGAGAGTGCAGCTCCGCATTTGTGTGTGAGTGTGTGTGTGTGTGTGCTTCTATTTGTGATCGCAAGCGTGCGTTTTTTGTATGTATGCATGTGTGTAAGGGCGAGTGAGATTGTCTGTAATATGATCTTATTATTTTGGCATACATTTGTTCGTAAAATTACTTTGGTTTGGTTTACAATCTAAGTTGGACAAAAAGTTGTTTTCGTGATCATTCAAAAATTGACGTCATGACTCGCCACAATGACCGCTTGCAGCAGTTCATCGCAGCAATACAGCAACAAATCATGGTTATTCAGTTTAAAACATTTGCCAAAACAAAAAAAATACACCAATTGGATACCTTAAATTATTTCGTTACTTTAAACCTATTATGTCCATCCCGAGTGCGATATATACGGAATCCAATGTCTTCCATAACAAAGAAGTGTTTGCTAGGACAAAATTGCCGCGTGACCTACGCACTTAACATCTTTTAATATCTGACGGACGAAGAAGCGTCTGCACAGATTTTGATCTCAACACTGCCACCATCAAAATATCAATACTGACTACAACAACTTAAGGCTTTCTTTCATATTTGTTATTTTAGTTTCAATTCATTTCTATTATTTTCCTTTTGTTGAGAGCGCTATGACATTATGCCAATGTGTGCCTTAATATAAAGAGGTACTATGGCTCTCAAGCTATGGTACGTATATAATTTTATCTTTAAATATCATTTATCATTTCTATTTATTTTACTATCATTATTTTTGTCACAATGTAGTATAACTCATTTATGTTTGTATGCTATGATTTATATTTAATTCGCGTAACAAATTAATTTTCGGTTAATTAAACCAGTTTTGTTTTTACATTGGTATAGTCAGTAATTGTATTTTGGTAAAATCACATTGGGCTTCCGATTATGTCTTTGATTGACGTCTATATTTTATTATTTATTGGTATTGACATGAAGTTCGCTGGCGGTATTTCTTGGTTTTTGGTAAAACCCTAAAAAGCAAGAGTCCTCTAAGTTACTATATCTGGAAGTTTAGGTCTTTGCATTATTTTAACGTTTACTATAATTAGGCGTGATATCAGGCACATCTCTATCCATTATGGCTTGTTTATTTTCTAAATCGTTCTCATTATTTCAACCTCACCATTCTACGTCCACTTACTCCATTACTTTACACATCATTTAATCATGACTTAGGTATTTCTTCATTCTATTCATTTATTTTATTTATAATGCCGTTTACTCTATTTAACGCTAATATGTTTTTGGTGTATAAAGTTCTACATGATGAAAACCACGCCAAACTACCAGTCAAACGATAACTGAGTACAATCTCCACGAACATCAATGATTAACTTATCACCGATGGTTGTTTTGCTAGTAGCCTGGTGATGTACGGGAAAAAAGTTTGTTATAGCATCTTCATCATTTTGAAAATTATGCATCACTTAACGGTTTTACTTTGTAGTTCTTCCATAAATCCTTACTTTTTAAATTTTAAACAGCGCTTTCATCACTTTCATATATTTCACAATTTATTTTTCCTGTGCACCATTTGACCTTTAATCATACCTGTTCATTGTTTAAACATACCTGGGATAAAAAATTACCGTATCCTCGCTCGTTCCTGAAGCATGACATATGAAAACATCACCGAAATCATCTACTTGTCAAAGGTGTATGTCTTGCTAAAGTTCAGCGCAGTACTAGTTATATACATGTAAGATCTCATGTATTATGCCAATTGTGGTCTTGATACTTTGAATCCATCTATGCATCTAAATCATCAATCACTCACATACTTCATGTTTTCGTCTTGCTCTAACACATTTATGTTGGTGTCTCTTTAAATTTATATTCATTATAATTTTCTTTGATTTATTTTATCTAGCGTAAATAAAAGCTCATTATTATTTACGATGAATTTATGTTTTACTTTCATATAAAAATCTGAGTATTATTTTATAAATTTAACAATTTACAGCACCAACGAAAGTGCTATGGAAAATTGGTGCACATTAACATCTACACTATTCATAAAAATCATCAAAATTCTTGGCGACTTAGAATACCTTCCAATATGAACACACCACTGTAACTTCATCACAAATTCCATCTATTTTGCTAACCAACATCTTTCCCTAAATTATAATTCATTCGGTCCCCTTGGACAGTCCTTTATAAAAGCCTACAGGAATATATCTAAAATGTCACTAACTAAAAGCACGCTAAAAGTGAGTTATCGGGCTTGAGAGTGTATATCCATATCAGAAAATAACTGCATGATGACTTTCTTCACTTCTACTGAGTGAAACCTGTGATCGCGCGGGGAAGACTTGCGTGATGCGCGGGCGCACTCACCACATTCTAATCGCCGCCATGACACAGCACATATCGTCATTCTCATAGCACACACTCTGAAATATTTATTGGTCATATCCATGGATAGCATTCTTGTCTCCCTTGACTCGCCTATACGTAAGTGCGTAATATCACGCCTAATGATGCCCAGTAATTTTTATTTTATGTACTATTAGTATTTAATTTTATGTAATTTAATTATTTTTGTTTTTGTAATATTACTGTATTATATTCCAACGCCAAAACTGCTATGAAGAACAGTCTCTGTCGGTGTCTGGTCCCGGTTTGATTATTTTTGTCCAAATAAGTATTTATTTTTGAATTGGTTGAATTTGGGTTTTGTGTTCAAAAATGTGTGAACGTGTGTGACCAATGATATTATAAGAAAGAGATAGATACGTTACCTACGTAGTAATCAATCCGTAGAAACGGTACACTAACGCACACATCGATAACTCCATATTTTATTGTATTTTCGGTTGACAAGACGTGTAAGTTTCACATTGACGCCGGCTCGCGACGTCTCACACACATACATATGTCAGGCTTGCCAATTGGCTTAGCGTCCTGCTTTTGGTAGGTACGCCTATAACATATCTACGTCTTTTTACTTTTGTTACATCATTGTGCGTGACTGTAATCTGTATGAGTGAAACGGGATCGACGACCAACTCAAATGTATACTATGTTCAGCAAGTTTACGCTGCGTACAACTATTGCAACCGGTCTCGCCATTCGACAAGCTATTAAAAAAGCATCTATCTGATTTTATTTTATCTATTCTAACTGTTCATTAGGGAAGGATAGAATTAAATTATGCTTTAAATTCATTCTACAAAAATAAAATTTACTAATTTAAACATATTTAATTTATCTACATATGTTTCTACTTCTTCTAACGCGGACGTGTACTTTTATTTTACAAAAAATATTTTATGACGTGGGCGGTCGCATACTTATGTATGCCTTGTTGAACGATTACGCGTATATCGGTCGGCGCGTAACCGGTCTCCACGGTATGTTTAAGTATATATTGAATCCCAAATTACACATAAAATTTTACTTGGAAATTCGAAAACTTCACGCAATTAATTCACAATAATTATAACAAAATATTAATCCTGCTTATTATTATATACTTAACCACTAACTCGGCTACTTTCGCTAAATGGCCGCTCCATAGAGCCCTCGTCATAAATGATATCACCAGCCTGTTGTACCTGATATGTTATCATATTAATTTAGTCAGATCATATTTTGTCTCTTAAAATAAGTCGTTTCGTTTGCTCGATATTTTAATGTACATTTTTAAATACCGCCATATTGTATTCAGACTATGTCCATTTTTTTATGATACGTTTCTTTATACTTAATCAATGTTTTACACTTATTTCATATAATTTACATACATCATTAATTCTGCACTCTTCTACGTTGTCTGTTTGATCAGTAAATGCATTAACATAAATTACTTAAGCCAATTTTGTTTATCAAGCCATTTTCTATTTGACTTAGTGTGATTACTTTTTCCGTTCAGTGTTGTCTTCTTTTAATTATACTTCTTTCTCCAACATGTTAGATATTGGTTTGGTTGGATCTAATTTTTTATGTTCGTTTGGAATTAATTTATCTGTACAGTTTATCTCGTGATAGAAAATCTTTATATGTGGCATACTTTGCACAGGAGACCACTTGCGATTGTTCCCATGGAGGGTATGCCAATTGTGGGCTACTGTACCTTTGTAATCCAACGGTGGCGGTTGAGCCTTGGACGCATTGGTTTGTTTATTATCATATATATATATATCATATATAGATAGAGGGGGCCTCAATCTCAAGTGTCCATGAGGAGAGACCTGCTATGATACAGTGTTGCAAAAGTAACACGTCAGTATCTTAACTAGTATAGCTTTGATACTAAGCGGCGATAGCACAATGTTGGATCTTAGAATTGTATGAAGACCTCGACTGGACGCCGCAAGGTTACGAAGTCAGGACTTCATGCATTGAACTATCGACGTATCGACCGCAGTGGCAATCAACACCACGCCAAGCGGTTGATGAGAATACTAGCAAAGACAACCATCGTTGCTAGTGTCATCAAAGAATTATAATGTGCCTCTTCTGTATTTTATTCAACTTTTAACGTATGATTCTTCCACACCTCATATTTTGTTTTCATTTCTGTTCCTTTTCCGAATTTCAGTCAATTTCTCTTAATTTATCCCAATTCATTTTGTTTTTGTTGTTTCCAATTTCCATTTAAATTGTTTTTTTTTCTCCGTTAATATATTCTTTTTCTAAAGGCACAAGCTCCTACCCAATGTAATGTGCAACTCTGGACATGTTTACTCGTTCTTCTTTGGTGTAGGTACTAAGTACTACTACTTACGTACTGGCTAAACGGGAGCCAGATCCTAGATTCTGTTGAGCTCGGTGTCGTGGACTGTCGTCTGACCACTTGAGCCGATCCACTGACGTGCCATCACGTCCTCGGGACCGAGTTCGCAATGACTACGAAATTACCATCCAGCCAAAGACAGACGGCGCTTGCTACGAGTCACAGATCCTGCGTGGTGAAGTGTCTCTAAGACCGCTTGTAGTAGAAGGCAAAGTTGCATATTATATTCCAAAGGGTGCTAATGTACTAGTATGGCAGCCTCTCCAGTTATGTAGGTTAGTCGTAGTAAGTAGTAGTGTAGATGTTGTGTGTAGTGAGTAGTAAGCATTGAAGAAGCTGATAGGAGCTGTACATGTTTTCCGCACGAGCTAGATTAATGTAGATAAAATTAATACATATATTACAGTTTTGGCATTAAAAAAGTCCACATTAATATGGTCAGTGTGGGTATCTGTGCAATTCGATGCGTGCCGTGTGGCTCCCGGCGATAGAATATAGGGCCACTCCTCGATCGTATGCGTCGTAGGAAGCGACTACGCCCTCTTTACTGTCCTATTAATGATATTTTGTGTGGATGAGTGAATGAACCCGTTCAAATATACAGAATGAAATCTGTGTCACTCCATCGGCAAATGATTATTTTTATTTACTTATTTTATGCTACAATATTCGTCAGAATCTCCAAATTTTACTTACAACTTATTTAAAACAATAAAGTCTGCTGTCCAAAAGCAGCTCGATAACCTATTCAATAATAAAAAAGAAGCATTTGATTTAAAAATCAGTCATTAATCCGAAATTTAATTTAAAATATTCTATAAGAATATTTTTCAGTTTAATTGATTTAATTAACAAGGCCATAATTCTGTGATCTTATTAAAGTCAAATGTTTAGTTACCGCCTTTCTTAGTTTAAATTCTTTATTAAAATTTCAATTGGTTGTATTTTATATTAGTTTAGTACAGGTCCGGTAAAATTATTTAATTTATAATCCGAAAGCTGGCGCACGGATTTGTGAGTTCGTCGATTTTTTGTCAGAAATACTGTATGCCACTGAGTTTATTTTTGGACACATTTGAATTCATCTCGCTAGTATAATTTACAACATTTATTACAAATTACAACATATATATTTAAACTTAGTTTTAACTAATTCTTACTTATTTAACTTAATTTTAACTAACTTGTTCTCATAATATAATTTCTGTATACTCTTTCTACCTCTCTAAACTGCACGTGAGCATTTATTTTATGTCCAAGACTATTTCAACTTCTATCCAAATTGCGTTCATTTCCTACCAAAAACAGTCCAATTGCCGACTCGTTAGCAAAAGCAATGATTTTCTAATTTAATTTTATCATTAGTGTTAAATGAATTAATTTCAATGCACAAAATTACACCTTTTTGACTCAGTAAATAGGCACTAATACCGTGTCAAAAAGATACTTAGGCAGATTGATTTCTCAGATTATATTTCTACTTATTTCCAAAACATTATATTCATTTATATGATTCCAAAAACAATTAAAGTACGGCATTCATAAATAAAACCATTTTAAGGCAGAAAATGTAAATATTACATTATTTTTCTGATCGTATTTTCAGTGCTTTGTTTTTATTTTTGATTTTGTGATAAATAATCAGCTGTTTTTTATTTAATTTAAAAAGATTGGTTATTATTTCATTTTTAATCGGAAAATTTTCCACTGATTCGACGATAGAGAAGGTACAGAGGTTACAATTAGATTCGGTGGTTTTTATTTCCCAAATATTTCTTTTTCTTGCATTAATAATTTTCTGCAGTATTCTCAACTTAGTTTCGTTTAATTTTAACTGAAAGGTATCATTTTGCGTTACTTAATCTACTATGTTTACATTTGTTTGAAATTCATATTTCAAAGATTAATTTCACATATATTAGATCACTAAAATTGAGCTGTTTAGATGACCAGAGGCACCGCCGTTTTTATTTGATTATTTTTATTTATATCTTTGGAGTTTTTGCTTAGTTTAGATCTCTTCGCCACGCCTTATTCATTTGGAAATTATACAAATTGTGCTGTCACTATCCGTTACTCGATTTATATTACGATCTTACCATGGGTTTATTATTTTTTCTTCGCTTTCGTTCGGTGGTTAACCTTATTTTTATTCGAACCTTAAGTGGCATGTTATTTATTTGGATGAATACGGTGTAATGGTGATGTGTTTGATTTCCAATAAGCATTTTTAAAGGTTTTGGCAGGCACCAAAATAATATTTACGTTTAATTCTGGAAACTTATCAGAGTTAATGGCTGTTGCAAGTTCGATGCGTGCCGTGTGGCTCCCGGCGATATAATACAGGACCACTCCCCGACCGAGGGCGTCGTAGGAAGCGACTAGTGGGTCCCCACGTTCCTTTCGCATTGTGTTACATTAACACTACAAAAGACCTTTACAGCCACAAAATTATATAAAAAAATCAATACTTTTTGCATGACTTATCGCAAGACTTTTTTAATTATTTCCAAAATCCCTATATTTTTCAAATGTTCTTAAATTGTGTCTTCATTACCAAAACACTAAAATTCTATACATTTATTTTGTAACATGTGGTTGGTTTAATTATTTCAATACGCAAAATTCACACAAGTTTTGGTACTAAATTCGTGACACAAATAGATACTAATCCGAATCTATGTTCAAGACGTTTCTACCGATTCTAAAAAATGTGTAATCATTTAATTCCGAAAGTACCGACCAGGCTACCGCTTCTGTAAACAAAAACAAATTTTTGTGTAATTATTTAACAACATCAATTAATTTACTGAACCTTAATATCGCAATAAAAATTTAAATAGGTTTACTTGTACTTTCAGTTAACAGAAGTTCTTGTGTTTCAGTGATTTAGTTTCTATTCCTATAACTATCGCACATCGTCGATGACGTCGAAACGATCGTTGGATTTTACTTTGCGCCAGTATTCATAATTTAATCAGTTTCGTTAAATATACTTTCACCTGAACGTGGGCATTTATTATAATAATTTAGTGATTTGATAGTTCTGCTTTAATTTGTCAGTAATTCTTATTTTATAGTTTCAATTCCTTGTAATATATACTTTGAAATGGAACAAAATCTTATGTGTGGCATACTTTGCACGTGGGATGATGCGCGTTGGTCCCCGTGGAGGTTATGCCAATTGTGGGCTACTGTACCGTTGTCGTGCGGCGGCGACGGTTGAGCCGAATGACACGCAATGGTTTGTTATAAAATATGTTGGCCATGTGAGACGCATTAACGGACTTCGGGCCGTTCAACAACGGCCAGATTTGACACACGTCCATAAACGTCCATAGGGCACAGTTTGGTATGTCTCAAAACAAGTATATTGCGTACAGCGGACTTATACTCACTAGGGAATCTTTGATAATAAGCGGCGATAGCACAATGATGAATCTTAGAATTATGTGAAGATCTCGACTGGACGCCGCAAGGTTACGAAGTCAGGACTTCACGCATTGAACTATCGACGTATCGACTGCAGTAGCAATGAACACCACGCCAAGCAGTGGATGGGAATACTAGCAATGTTACTACAAAACCGACGTTGTTAGTATCATCAAAGGCTCTGTGGTTGTGCCCGTATGGTTTTCGTTCAACATTTAGCGTTTGCGATTACGATAGCGATTTACATAATTTCAGTCAATTTATTGTAATTTATAGAATCTTCAACATCTATTTGTTTTTAAGGGGCACAAGGTCCTACCAAATAGAATGTGCAACTCTGGCAATATTAACCCAATATTCTTTGGTGTACGTAGTAAATTGGAAGAAACTGGAGACAGATTCTGGATTTTGGGTATCTCTGAGTCGTGAACTGTCGTCCGACCTTAACCACTTGAACCGATCTACTGACTTGCTCATCTCGTCCGCGGGATTGAGCACGCAAAGACCACCCAGCCAAAGTTAGACAGCGCACATAACCTTTAATGGTGAAGTGTCACTGCGAGCGCTTGGAGTAAAATGTCGGAGCTGCATATTATATTCCAAAGGAGGCAGATCTAGTGAGAACTCCGTCTGTCCGTGTTGTTATGGCGTACAATGCTGTATACTTATCACTGCGTCAAGCCAAGCACTATCTCAGTTGTACCGAGCTTAGGCTTTGGGGTTATATTTCGGATCCGCTGAGATTGGCTGAATTTGTCAGTGTTTTTTTTTCTCGGAGCCTTGATACCGATCTCCGCAACCCAGGTGGATTTTTTACTTAGTATACTGCAATGTAACCAATTAATACGCGTTGAAATAAAACGGAACATACCATTATTTTATATTGTTTGTTTTATTATTTTTATTTAAATAGGTCCTATTATTTATTTTACGTATTATTTTCACCTTAAGATACCTGTTGGCAAACTGTTCTTTATTTTCTCAATGTGACCCAAAATTACGTTTGTGGTATCTCAGCATTAAAACACGTTTATTTTCCAAGATTTTTAATCGGACACAGAACCAATTTTCTTTAAGCCCCAATATTCGCCAAAACAATAGGGTATTTGACTAAAAAAATCTAATTAGTCCGTCAGTTAGATTATCGAAAAATATTGGATACGTATTTTTTGTTTTATCAAATCAGTAAAAAATTACGAAGATAAAACGCATCGAAGATGGAGAAACGTCTAAGAGTGGGGGCTTGTAACGTCACTTGCCAGTAAAAAGTGTACTGGCAAGTGACGTCACACGAGTTTTCAGCGAAGTTTGTAGTCTTCATTTTTTGTTTACGTGACTAAAGAAAATATACGTGTCCAATATTTTTCGATAATCTAACTGACGGACTAATTAGATTTTTTTAGTCAAATACCCTATTCCCAAAATGTTGTGTTAGTATTGCAGCTGAGATTTTAATAATCATTGTTTTCTTTTTATTTATTTATTTTATAAATGGTATCCCCGTTTTTATTTTGATGCGTACCGTGTGGTATCCGGGAAGAGAATTGAGAACCACTCCATAACCGAGGATGATCGTAAAAGGCGACTAAGCGGTTCGCAAATGACGGATAAACCGACACATTTGCGTACTATTGGTTTACAGTCATGTTAACGATACATTTATATTATATTTACAGGTATTTTATTTTAAGTTTTACAAAAAGTATCGTTCGTCAACACCTGTCCCAAAAGATTACATTTTTAATCAAAATACCTTCATTTTGTTCGTTCTACATTTATTATATTTTCTTGAATTACAACTCAAGTAGTTTATCTCCTTTTATTACAAAAATCTTCCAATACCTACCTTCTCTTTTTAGACACAATAAATCATTTTTGGCTGTAATTTAAAAGTCACTTATTATACCCTATTTATTAATTTCAAAACTCAATTTCACTTTCTCCCTTCAAAACGAATGACTTAACAATCATTCCATTACTACACACAGTAAATTACAATTTTAAAACAATTTTTTTCTTGTTTTAAATTTAAAATATCATCATCTAATAAAAATTTGTAGGTATTTTCGACTGATACATTCAATAGGCTTATCTATTATTACATAAAAAATATAATTTGTTATTTTTTATTTCTGTCTCAGTATAGATGTAGCGGAATCATGCTTGTAAATTAATCAGAAGCAGCTGAAGACATTAAAGGACATTCTACATTTGGTTATGTTACGGCATCCCTTAATGTGGCGATGTTATTAAGCCTTCGGCGACCCCCCGCAATGGCTTGCCATTGCACCAGTGTCGTGCATGTCAAGAGAACTTGGTCGTTTGATACACACGGTCACTGTAGTACCATCTGACGGCGGCGCCACCGCGTGGCATTGTAGTAGTCTCGGATATAGGTACTAGGCTTCACATCATATACAATCCACAGAATAGTCAACAATAACTGACCATACCACATAATACGTAAATTAAACGCTGTGGTGCAACCATTAAAATCGAAATACCTCCTCAATGTTACGATGTTTGAAATTAAATGAAATTAAATATTAATAAACAAACCACGCGGTAGACACCGAATGATCTAAATAGTTGCAACGCGTAACAAAAATAATCTATAAACACTTAGGTACCTTTTGATGTAGCTTCATCTGAAGTAAACTATTCTGTATACTATATATTTTGGAACTAAAGTTTTAGGCCATTGGTTTTATAAAAGTATTTCGTTCTTAACTTCATAATGACAACATACAGTCAACTCTTAAAGTAGCTACACAACTCAACATCTTTGCTGAGACTTTTATGAATTAACACTCCTCGTTTATTATACTTAATTTATGAATTATGATTTAGGCAAGATTTTCTTGTGTAAAAATCCTTAAACATAATAAAAATTATGACAATTTTGGACAATATAACTATATAAAATAACGTAAATGTATATATATTTATGAAGCTGACTGCACATACATACACATTTGCATATTATTACGTTACGCGTTGTGCCAGCTTTTAATTTGCCATCAATCGGTCCTTGAATCGAGTATCAAAAATAATTAACTTCATATTTAGTTTTCTACGGCTGGACACATGACTATGAGTATATAAATTTCAATTACCCATTATAAGTCTACGAGGACCTACCTCATTTTAAATTTGTACTATCCTAAAGATGATATCTGAAAATCAAAATTCATTTATAATACCTGCATACGCTTTGAGCATTACAGGTTACATGACAAAAAATACTATAAACGCGCAGCACTGTTCGTTTCAATCGTACGGGCCAACACAAAATTATCAACTGTGTTCTGATCTCATCGCCCACATTGGAAGTCAGAGATCAATTTCTGATGAATAAGTTAGCAACAAGCTATAAGTTCTTTCCTCAGCTCAACAAAAGTTCACCAACTTTCGAATTAAAAAAATAATAAGACTGATATTATAAATACAAAAATAACTTTCGTAGCTATATCTGTAAATTTTGGGACGACAATAAGGTCCAGTTTGATTTCAAAAATCATATCCCTAGCCCTAGGCTACCTCTAGTTTAAGTTACTATTTGTTTTAAGATATACCTAAGGTATGTAACTTTGCATCACGAAACAAAAACTGATTGAGGACACTCCTATTGTGATGGTGTCTCGTATAACCTGTGTGCCATCTCTCTCCCTCGGCACCCGACACCAGGCACATCTAGAACATCTCATGTTCACATACTTGTAGCATGTAAGCACAGTATATTACTTTGTATGGATATTTCGATTTCTCTTAGTGTTTAAGCAGTCCAGGGATCTCGAGGGTTTACATTTTCATTTATTTAATTTCTTTTGGTGCAAGGTTTCTTTGACTTTCTCTCTTGCGTTGAGCGCACACAACTTATTAAATTTAGGTTGTATGTGTATTTTCATATAGTTTAAGTCTTTACGTATCACAGATCAAATAGAATGCAGTATTAACTGTGACTTTTTTATAGTGTGTCAATATATACGTTTAATGCAATATTAAATTCAGGCTCTTAAGAAAAGTATCATTTCGTTTTAGTAATTATTATTACTTGAATATGACTATTACTAGCAAATTGTTGGCCCTCCAATATTCGTAATAGAAATAACTTTTGCCTAGATTAAGTTCTATAGTGTTTTACATATTTTTTGGAACTCAGTGGTATAATGTTAGGTTAAGATGATTTGTGTGTTGGTAATCGTAAGGGCCTGGTCACGAGATCGGTCTAAGGGTCGGCGCAAACGGGCCACCGACCACAGCCACTGGTGGCCAGCGACAGCTACTTAGCACACTTTTTTCATATATTTTGTATAGACGCGCCGCACACGTGTGGCGGGTGGCGGCCACTCGCTACAGAAGTAAAATGTATGAAAAAGTGTGTTAAGTGGCTGTCGCTGGCCACCAGTGGCTGTGGTCGGTGGCCTGTTTGCGCAGACCCTGAGCGGCGAGCGGCGCGGCAGGGGCGATGTTTATGGCGCGTTTACTGTAAGGCGGCCGCGCGCCGCGTCAAAGTAAACGCGCCATGTACATCGAAAACGCTCGCCGCTGCCACCCGCCGCTGTAGGCCGTGAACGGGCCGTACGTAAGACGTCACTAGACGCACTAGGTTAAGTAAGTACTTGTACCTTTGTGAAGCGACCGCTCACTTCGTCGAGCTTCTGTTACTTTTAAGTCAATTTTATGTGTGTTTAAGTTACTACGTAATATATGTAATATTGTCACAATAGATCGCTACTCTTCGCGAGTTGAAATCATCTTGTAAGTTTGCGGTGGCTGAATTTAGCTTACCAATGTGCACGTTTGAGCGCTCGAAGCGCCTAAATATCAATAGAATTAGAGAAAACCGCTGATACACTGCCACCATGGTAATGTTTGCTTCAATTGCGATCAAGGCAAACGGGTACGTAGAGGTATAATATGTAGTAATTTCTGAAATATTCATCTGCTTCGTGTGGTAGATGTCCGCTCCTCAGCGCCGCGTGCGGCCCCTATACACTACGTAGAGTAGTGAGCGAGGCGCGGTCGTCCACCCTCACCTAACATCGGTCGTAGAGTAGCTGATATCTAATAAGCCGTAGTTGTACTGCCTGACTCAGGCTAATAAGACGCACTGCTCGTGACTGTACCATACATACAACGTACCTACCTCTCAGTAAAAACAAATACACCGCAGCATCGTTTTCTTAGTTCCAAATTCACACTGCCGATGCCGTTTAGTTACGTTTGCATTGTCACATCAATATTAGACTTTTTATCGCAAATTCACATTAAATTCTAGGGTTTCGTTGCGCAGTGGTGCGTGCATAGGATGAACTACGATTTACCTTTATATTATGTGTAGCTCTTTCGCGAGATGTTCACGCGGGGCTCTGTACCGCTCACTGCTGTGCGTCTCGTTGAGAGATTGTAGTTTTATAAGACACGGCCGTCACCAAGATGCCTTTTTTCCTCAGTTACTATCAATTTAACCCCTTTAACGCCAGCGTGGCATATACTTCAGACCGCAGACTATTTTTATTATCAAACAAAATAATAATTAAAGTTGGAAAACTCCGTTAAATTTTATAACATTCAGGCAGTAAAATTAATGTTTTCAAATATCAATTTCAAATAAGTATATCAATGTGAATATGGTACCAAAAACGGCGAACTGATCAATGAAATTCACTTCGAACACTAAACAATGCGCGCTATGCCACAGTCCTCTCTCTCAATCGGCTATAATGTTTTATGGATATGTTGTGGAACCGTTTATGTAGGTAAACCGTTGGCGTTCAAGGGCATTGAATTTGTGTTACTACTATTAATATATATTACGTATAATGTGACGCTTCTTCTCAAAATTTACGATTTTCTGTTAATTTTAGAGTATTATAATTATGCTATCCATTTGTTTTGATTTCTCAGCCATCGCATTTAGTCTTAGAGTAAAGTAAGTTCTAACCGTAACCTATTGTGGTATAAGTTGTACTGCAAGTTTAATGTATATATATGAGTGTCAGCCCACCGAGGCAAGTACATAAGATAAGATGTGTGTAGTGTTAAGTGACTCGATGTATCGTAGTAATCCTTTAAGAACTATGTGTTTCGTATGTTCCTGTTGTTCCTGACTTATTTTGATCGCTCAAAGCACCCCACTATACCCTGGTTTGGCCTAATTTATCCTATTTTTCTCCCATACATTTTTTATGCCTCCTTAAGGTACTCATCATACCTATATGTAAGAGCTTTTTTATAATATTAAAATATGCTGTGGAGCAGCACGGGTCCTCTAGTTGTATTTGTTTACTGGCAGATCGTTTTGGTATACCGTTCTCGAAGGATTGCTATTTATTTTCAAAATTGTCCTCTTGTGCGTCCAGCATACGATGTTGGTTTAATCAATCATGAGTTTATCCATATGTTACATTAGACTGATTTTGGTGAAAATATTTGTATCGTTTGTAATATTATACCTAATTCCTGTTTGGTCCCATTTAAATATGTGGTATAAAACTTGGACCCTGCTGAAAGCCTGTTCAAATTTTGATTATAATATTTTCAATTGATTTCTTATATCAGCGTATGTTGGATGCTATAGTTTATATTACATCGCCCATACAGGGTTTTCGATTAACCAAAAATATGACTGATTCTTAGTGTTTAGGTAATTATTATAAGTTTCTCTTTCTTATTTAAGAAAAATAAGTTATTGTTTATGAAAAACCTTTACCGTCTGGATTAAATATTAATTGAAAATACATATTTTGCTAAAAGTAAAACTGGTTTTAATTATACCCTTGCTATCAATTTGAAATGTGGAAGAAAGATTGATGGGAAGTGAATTCAGGTTGTAACTTCTATTGTGTTTTATAATACCAGTCGGCCAGCCCGTTCTACCCAACCGATTTGCATGATTTTTTTTTTAAATGAAAGCTCTCGCTGCCTAGATTTGTCATCAAGCATTAGAAATTACCTAACTTGCACATTCATCAAGTTATATGCAAAACAGTTTTCTCCCATACATTTTTTACGTTTTCGTAGCAGTAGTCAATGACTTTCTGCTGCTATATATCTGGTTCTCATTGAGGTAGGCGTTTCATTATAGGCCTATAACACGCGCTGAAAAGAGCTCTTTCATTTGATGGTATGCTCATTTAAATTGGGTAAGTTTGAATGAAGATAGGCGTGGACATTGAACTTATTTTTCAATATTTACCTATAAATTGCAAGATTCCATTGCTTTCTCTCTACATGGACGGTTCTAAATTCAAAAATTTAGAACCGTCTAGATTTTTATGATGGCATGGTAGATTTTTATGGCATCTAATAAGCTCCTTGCGGTAAATGCCAGGAAAACCCGTTATGCCTCCTTAAGGTACTCATCATACCTATATGTAAGAGCTTTTTTATAATATTAAAATATGCTGTGGAGCAGCACGGGTCCTCTAGTTGTATTGAAATAACTTGTAATCCAGGGCATATTTCTATCTTCATATACCTATCTTCCTTCAAACTTACCCAATTTAAATGAGCATGACCATCAAATGAAAGAGCTCTTTTCAGCGCGTGTTATAGGCCTTTAATGAAACGCCTACCTCAATGAGAACCAGATATATAGCAGCAAGAAAGTCATTGACTACGGCTACGAAAACGTTGTCCGTGTGGTGACGGATTAAGAATACGGAATGTCACCACCCCATATCATCCCATGGGTGTCGTAAGAGCCGACAGAGGGAGCATATTATGCAGAGAACAGCACTGTAAGAGAAGGAAAACTTGATACAAACCCTATACCAACCCGTTTGGCCAGCGTGGTATAGTAGGCCAATTCCTCCTTTCAAAGGAGAGGCCTAGACCAGCAGTGGACTGTTAAAGGCTGATGATGATGATGATGATGACGAAAACGTAAAAAATGTATGGGAGAAAACTGTTTTTGCATATAACTTGATGAATGTGCAAGTTAGGTAATTTCTAATGCTTGATGACAAATCTACGCAGCGAGAGCTTTCATTTAAAAAAAATCATGCGAATCGGTTGGGTAGAACGGGCTGATCGACTCGTATTATTAAACACAAATTCTTTTAATATATAGAAGATGAATCTTAGTAATACATGAAATAGCGGAAAAAGGGAAAACTACCTAGAGGTTTGTATTCTTGCTGAAACATGTATAAAGTACACGTTACGTAAGTATGAGAATATAAGATTAAAACGCAGGCACACTTGTATACAATTGGTGTTCAAGATATATTTATATTTGTCCAATCCTACACATGCAAAGTATACAACACATAGACCCTTCTTTAGACGAACGAGCCCGTGGCCAGCCTCATGGATCGTGGTAACCCCTTGACTTTACTATTCACTATCTGTCTGATAAAACTTAACCAATCGCTACCTATAGCGAGGACTAGAACAGGACTGTGAGGAGGAGAAGGTAAATAGGACAGGGCTTCCGGCACCGGGCTACTGTTACTTTACCTTGCTATTGCGTGAGAAGCCAGTGCTTCAGTGTTCGAGCGATTCTTGCTCTCAAGGCTCTCCTACCTACAAATGGCCCTGCTAGCCTTGCAGACATAACGCACTGAATCATGGGAGATGGACACAAATGCTCATTTGCGTGGGCTCTTACGGGTGCGCACATCTTGGCTGCCTACAAATGTACTGGTTGACCTTACTACTCTTTCTAGACCAGGACTGGCTAATTTGATTAGAGCTAAGATGTATGTTTGCTGGTTTTTAGTTCTATCATAAACTTTCATGTGACCAGCTCGGAAATCAAGACATGGAACGATGTTACCAATAAATGTTGAGGCTAGAAACGAAAATTAGATATCTACCTACGTGAAAACAGTGGTTTCAAAGACAACTAGGTAAGGCTCGACCGAGATCTCGTTCTCGTTCTCGGTCTCGGCATTCTCGGCTACAAATCCAACCGAGAAATTTGTCTCGGTTCTGGGCTAATTATAGCCGAGATTCTCGGTTATGTCCGAGATTGTAACTTTGTTCGGTTCGGCATTAAAATGTTACCTTATAAGGTGCTTAGGCCTGTAGCAAATAAGTTTTTATCTGCGCCGCCCACTAGCGTAGCAAGTGAACAACTGTTTAGCAAAGCTGGACAATTGTATGACGAGAGGCGACACTCTTTGAAGGGCGAAAATGCTGAGAAATTGCTTTATGTTATAATATAATGTTATTTAACTTTGATTATTAAAACGGTTAATTTTGTTAAACAGTTAGTACTGTATTAAAAATATAACAGCATTTAAATGATTTTTTCCGCGCTTTATCGTTTCTCGGTCTCGGCTCTCGGTCTCGGCCGAGATATTATTTTATTCTCGGTCTCGGTATCGGTCTCGGCCGAGAACAAAAAACCCATCTCGGTCGAGCCTTACAACTAGGTGCTGCAGGCAGTTAGATAAAAAACCAATTGTCGGTTGATTTTTCTGTGTCAGTAGATAACAAAAGTATATTCTGTACCTTAAAGTAGTTATTCAGTCTGTGATACTTCAATTCCCTTTTCAGTTGGTTATTTGTAACCAGTCGCCTTTTTTGTCTTTTAAGTGTTAAATAATTCTAAGACCTTTATCTACGTGGCTATTAAGTCATTGCAATCAGTTGAATTTTATTCATAAATGCATGCTGAATTATAGATGACATAGTACATATAAATTTCCCGTATATACCAATGTACTCTGTGATATAAATCTATGCTTGACCATTGCTTGACATATTATATTTACTTTTTTTCTTAGTTATATTATTATCTGTGACTTTCTGACTTAAGGTTATATTTCTTTGGTTCTGACGTGTCCAAAAAAATTTTGACATTTTTATATTGTAAATCGATGGACAACGAGTGGAGCAAGCATTTATATAATACTAGCTGTCCCGGCGAACCCTGTATCGCCTTTTAAAGGTCTTTTTGCTTATTCCTTTTTTATTTCAAACCACTTTTCCAGGAAATTCTGAACAAAGTTACCAAAGCTACCAATGCTTAATCAAAAATTTTAGAGTTTACAAAGGTATACAAACAGACGAAGATTGAATTTTATATACCTATAATATGTATAGATAGATGACCCAGCAAAAACCGTCCGCCATCTTCGATTTCCCATTTGCCATCTTTGATCACGAAATAGATGTTGTATTTGCATTCCTCATAGCTTAAAACATCGGAGAGGATACCCATATTGACTTAATTTTTTTTTCATGCGGCATCTTTGATTTCCCATCCGCTATCTTTGATCACGAAATAGATGTTGTATTTGGATTCGTCATCCCTTAAAACATCGGAGACGATAACCATATTGATTTTTTAAAACTTTCCCATCCGCCATCTTTGATCACGAAATAGATGTTGGATTTGGATTCCCCATCCCTTTAAATATTGGAGACGATACCCATATGGATTTTTTAAAAATTTCCCATCCGCCATCTTTGATCACGAAATCGATGGTCTTTTTGAATTCCACATTCCTTAAAAAATCGGAGACGATACCCATATCGACTTTAAAAAAATCCCGTCCGCCACCTTTGATTTCCTATCCGCCATCTTTGATCACGAAATAGATGTTGTATTTGGATTCTCCATCCCTTAAATCATCAGAGACGATACCAATATTGATTTTTGAAAATTTTCCCATCCGCCATCTTTGATTTCTCATCCGCCATCTTTGATCACGAAATCGATGTTGTATTTCGATTCCCCACCCCATATAATATCGACGACGATACCCATATTAATTTTGAAAATTTTCTCATCCGCCATCTTTGATTTCCCGTCCGCCATCTTGAATCACTAAATAAATTTCATATTATGAATCAGCGTCCCGAAAATCTTGAAAACGATACCCATATAGATTGTATCCTATTCATTTAGCCTTTTTTTGCCTTTGACCCAACCCTGCCATTTTATTATTTTTGTCTGGGCTCTAAAAGTTGTGGCGTAATATTTTATATAGCCTTTCGGAATAATTGGGCTATCATAGGCAATAACAATTTTTTAAATCCGACTGCTAGTTCCTGAGATAAGCCGACATTATCTTTTAGCCTTTTTAGCCGTTTGCCCGGCCCAAGGGGCGAAGCGTTATGTTATATAGCCTATAGCCTTCCGGAATAACTGGGCTATCGTATACAAAAAATTTTTTTCAGATCCGACCGGCAGTTCCTGAGATTAGCGCGTTTAAACAAACAAACAAACTCTTCCGCTTTATTATATTAGTATAGATAGATAGTAGAGCATCGTAGACTTACTATTCGAGTGTTACTTTTTGAGTGCAAAGATTCAAATTAACTAATAATTATGTAATCCGGCCAGATAGTTTAAAAGAAAGAGCTAAGAATTTAGGTGGCAGGTACAGGTTACTACTTTTCTAATACAGTAAGTTAGAAACTTAAATATATGAGTGTGAGTTTCATTAACCGATCATTATGTTATTTTACATTATCAAAACCACAGAAAGGGATATTTAAGGGATACCCATTTCCACGCGGGCGAAGCCGCGGGCACAGCTAGTACCTAATATTAAGTAGGGATTAGCCAAGGCTGTTACAATTATTATTATTAGGTAGTATAATTTTATTAAGTAAGAGAACCATAATAGCGAGCGAAGTACCTAATGACAGTGCGAGTGACAGTGCATCATAATTATGTCAATGTATAATGTGACAGTACTGACAGATATAGCACATGCGCAGCAACTCCATTGTTACAGCGCATGCGTTATTAATGTCAATAGGTAGGAGGTTTGTCCCTACAAACTTCGACTCTCTCTAAAATCCCTCCCAGATTACTTTTTGCATTTTATTGTATCCTATGTGTTTTTCCTGGTTCTGGGCTACGTCCCCACCAATTTTCAGCCAAATCGGTTCAGCCGTTCTTGAGTTATAAATGGTGTAACTAACACGACTTTCTTTTATATATATAGATATTAGTAGAGATTAGCCAAGGCTGTTACAATCATTATTAGTTTATATAAGTAAGCGAACCATAATATATATATGTAATCATGTAGTCTAAGAAGAGAACGAAGTAATGACAGTACACCATAATGACAATGTATAATGTGACAGTAGGTGACAGATAGCACATGCGCAGCACTCGATTATTACAGCGCATGCGTCCTTACTGTCAATAGGTAGGAGGTTTGTCCCTACAAAATTCGACCGTCTCTAAAATCCCTCCCAGATAATTTTATGCATTTTATCGTATCCTATATGTTATTCCTGGTTCTAAGCTACCTGCCCACCAATTTTCAGCCAAATCGGTACAGCCGTTCTTGAGTTATAAATAGTGTAACTAACACGACTTTCTTTTATATATATAGATATAGTCTAAGAGAGCAAGTGAATGAGTTTGTATACTTAGGTACGTTCAAGGTACGTTGTTTACAAGAGATGGTAAGAATGATGATATTGAAAGAAGAGATAATGCAGGTAATAGAGTGAATGGAGCTTTGAAAGCGTTTGTGAACAGGCAAAACGTGTCCAAAAAGGCCCGTTTGGCTGTGCATAGAGGGGTATTAGTGCCTACCCTTATGTACGGTAGTGAAAGTTGGGTATGGCAGAAGAGATTTTAAATTAGAATAAATGCTGTAGAAATGAGAGCACCGAGAAGTACGAGTATATGTGGTATATCTTTGACCGACATAGTAAAGAATTGTGTGATAAGAGAGTGTCGTGGGGTAAAAGAAAATGTAGTGACAATCATTGAGAAAGGCATGTTAAGATGGTTAGGGCACATGGAGAGGATGGATGACGATAGACTGACAAAGAAGATATATAAGGCAAGTGTCACACTTGAAGTGTGAATGGGACAGGACAAAGGGGAAGATCTAGGCGGATTCTCTGACCAGATTGGAGACATCCTAAAAAAAGGACAGGTCAGAAGTACCCTTAACAGAAGAGCATGCATGAGAAACTTGATAGGAGTGAATGAAGCAAGAGAGTTATGTCAGGATAGTTGCAAATGGCGTTCTGTAGTCTCTGCCTACTCCTCCGGGAAACAGGCGTGAGTCTATGTATGTATGTATGATTTTAAAAGTTAAAATTTTGAACGACTTTGAAAAAGATATGTATTTTCTAAAATTAGATCTACGTTCGATTTAACTAATTAAATATGTTTATGGAACTACATAATATGTATTACAAAGTGTCCGATTCGTTCTGTCTGTCTTTTTGTCCCGATAAACTAAAAAACTACTGAATGACTTTTTGTGCGGTTTACACTTAAGTAATGTCAAACTTACAACTTATCGTTCATCGCACATTAGTTGAGTTCTCGTTCTCAAGAAGTCAACATTGTGAAGTATTTTGCATGTCTAGGAGACCAAAAAGTTCTAGCAAAAACTGGGAACTTAAACGATATAGGTAATTAATGTTAAAACAAAGCACCTAAAATAATTATTAGGGGAGACCTAGAGGAGTTAAAACAATTTTTACATTTTGTTTCATACACTAAATAAATACCACAGACAGAAATCGTTTGATATTAGTACCAATCGATAGGTCCTTCTTTATACTTGCGATTGGCTATCATACAGAATATGTAAGCTTTAAATATTGTGGTGAATAATCGACTTAACCGCAACAAGTCAACTTGTTTGAACTCCCCTCATACCGAGGTAAGATGAAACAGAGGTCAAGGAGAGTTGAAACATATGATTTTTGATAAGTATTAAGGGCTGTAAAATAAAAAAGATGATATGATTAAAAAGTATTTATTAAAATAAAGCTTTCCACGTGCAAAACAAAATTTTTAATTAATATTTTGGACTTACATCGGTTAAGTAAGTACCTAACTACAGGTTTTATACAGAGATGATATATTTGGCGCCCGCCATACCTCTGTTACGTAGTCTTTCTTTCAAGGGCCTCGCCAAGGGAGGGCAGAGGTGGGCAGCTGCAACCTAGAGACTAAAAAACCCTACAATTCATACTTTTCTCATTTTCCATATCAACTTGCCCCCCCTCCCCCTATGCCATCGGTTGGCGACTTTGCCCCCCCTTGGCAATCGGCTGGCGACGCCCCGGCTTTCTTTTATTATCAGTAGGCATGCTGAAACAAAATAAACATATTAAATCAACAAAATGACATATTGTTTTTTTGTGCCAACCATTTATTGACTGCTGTCTCATATAAATTTGTAAAACGAGGAGAGTTGAAACAGTCTGTTTCTAATTCAAGGAGGACAAACCTCTCAATTTCGATTAAATCCACAATCAATTATATACATAGAAATAAATTTTACCAAATATATATAGGGGAGACCGGAGGCAAAAGTACCACGGGGCAATAGTAACATTGACAATATTTCGGTTGCCAAGCAATGTTAAGGAATGTGCGGGCGAGGGAGCATAGGCCCTGACGTGCCCCGGTAGTGTAGCCAATCGGCTGTGTGCTCTGAGCGGCGTGAACGCGTACACGCGCCATTTTGACACATCCAAAGTACCTATGTTTTTGTAGTTTGACTTTGTTATTTATTTTTAATGGACAAACTATAATTAAGTAAATTAACAAGGACTGCTGGAATCTACATATATCTATCACGCTATATCAATTTAATAAAGTACCTATGTAAAATAGTGCTCAAAGTTTAGGATTTTTAATATTTTTTCATTAAAGGATTCTCGGGAACAATTGTACCATTTTTGTCGGGGTCAGTAGTAACGCTACAATTCACCCCATGGTACAAATAACCCTCAATTAAGGAACCAGGATCATTGTACAAGGGTTAAAATGATCGTCACTGCCACGGTTGGTGATGAAAATTATAATAACAATTTGTTTTACTCTGAACGCAAAATATTTGAATACTAAAATTTGACCAAATGCTATCTACTTGAGATTTCTAATATTTTTGTTCAAAAATATGTCAGGGGTTAAATGTAAGAGAGGTTTGTTAGTAACACACTCGTTTTTCATAGAAATTATTGTTGATGACTAATGTTAAATATATCAAAGAAGTGTTCGATTCCTAACTTATTTCATATTGTAACACTTATAGTTATAACTTCTCTAATATTATGATTTAAAAAAGTAATATGTTAGCTTTTGATCCCTTACAAAAGGAAATATGTATTATTTTGTTTCGAAGTGGTTTGAAGAAGCGATACAATTTGAATAAGTTTGGAATTATAAGACTGATTATATTTGAGACTGTGATTACATGTATTATTAAAATGTGGCTATTGTGATTAAGATTGTCATTTTATTGTCCATCAAAACCATGTTACAAATGACCCCATATTATGGGTCATTTGTAACATGCGACATTTCCTTTTAAAACCGTGATTGCTACATGACCACAATTAGTACGCGATCTTTGGCTGCATAGGTCGTAGGTCATTAATCTAACTTTCTTGGAAAGTAACCAGATTTTGTTAGATGTTAACAGTTTTAGCACAATCGGCCATTAAGTAAAAATTGTTACTTTTGACCCCGGTCTCCCCTACTACATATATCTATAGTTAATGAGCTTTCGAATAATGTATAACTTAAAACAAAATACAAAACCTTTATCAAAATATGAGCATCGTAAAAAACGTTAAATACTTTTTACGATTTTTGTCACATGGCAGCCTGTACTCCATAACCGCGTGACTCAGGCTACTGATGCGAACTGACACGTCAGCAGGCGCAGGTAAGTGGTTGAAAAACCACGTTGCAAACTAGCTAACGGTTAAAAGTTTCGAGAAATCGGCACTATAATAATAATATCTTTTTCTACCACATTCACACAACAACATCTAGTCCCAAACTAAGCAGAGCTTGTACTATGGATACTAGATAATGGATAAACATACATACATACTTCTTTTTTGTAAATACATACATATTATACATAGAAACACCCAGACCAAGACAAACATGTTCATGCACACAAATATTTGTCTTGAGCGGGAATCGAACCTGCGACCTTCGGCGTAGCTGTCGCTTACACTCCCGCTGCGCCAACCGGTCGTCTAAAACCTTTCAAACTCTGGCACTGTCTCAAATCACCTTTGTTTCCCTTCGGTCACCCCTACTTTTTATTTTTAATTAAAAATAGAGACCCAAGGCAAGCATAGCCTAGATTGGGTCATTGAGTGAATCGAATGTAATTTATTTTATGATTTGTTCATTGGCAATATTGGTCGGTTAACCAATATTAAAAGACAACCTAATAAGTAAAATAGATAATAACTACTTTTCAGAAAGTATTCTAGAATATACGTATTTGTAAACCATGCTCCAAAAGTACTTAACTATTCAATTTATCGTCTAGTTACTCACTGAATTTTATTTTGGACAGTTTCAGACTACTCTATCAAAACCAGACTTTTTATAAAAAATATTCAACAATTATTTTGTCCCCTAACAGGTGGCATAAAAAACCCTCTCGTTTTATATGCATACATCATAAAAGAAACTCATTTCCCAAATTTCAGGTGTCTACGTAGTTGCAGTAGATTAAGATCTTCGTTGATACACCAGAAAAGTACCTATCCTTTTAGGTTTTATATATGATGTTTAAAGGTATAGATAGATAGGTAGATAAAGATTAAACAGCTAATTAGTTAATAAGTCCGCTACATACAATTCTACGTAGCTCGCTGAGTCTCGAATGGGCGTCCCATCCCGGTGTGCTATGGGTATGTCCACTTGCAATAATCGCCGCATTGATTTTGTGCAGCCTGAGTGCCGGACAAGCGCGTTGGTCGCATGATTCGAGCGCGTTCGCTAAAGAGTTGTACATAGGTCTGTTTGTCCCACAGATGAGAGAATTATCAGATGGAACGCGCGGCACAGTTGCGTGCGGCCACTAAAGCAAATACAAAATTGAAAAGCGAATACAAACTCGTCTCAGTGCGCTACGAAGCATCGTACAGTTCACGCGTCACGATCACTTCAACTTTTAAATTCTCAAAATGCCGTCTTGTGTTCTTAAACACTGTAAAATTTGTTCCTAAAAACAAAAACAGGAAAATAGAATATCTTTTCACAGGTAACTATTGATAATTTGACTGTTTCCTAATTTAATTTCGATAAAATTCGTATTTGTGCAAGAAATATGTAAGTGTTGCCAGTTTTTGTCGACGCCGTTCTGCCTGAATTAGGGAAAATGCACTTGTCAATTGATTATGTGATAATGATTGTCATGTTAATGAAAAATACATTAACGTATTATAAAAGTATATTGTAGATATATCTTCTTTCTCATAAATATAGTAATAGAATTTCAATTTCCATAAGTATATACCTTACATAATATTGTTTTGAGTTCGATCCCCAAACGATCCAAATATTCGTGTACACCCTGCTACTCGTCAAGCTTATACACTTTGACCTTTGCACCGTTTTTATTGCGTAAAGAATAAGTATTAAAATCGTACAGCAAATGTTTAGCTTGACTTGGTGCCGTGTGTACATACATACTTATGGCGTAGGGAATAAGTATCAAAATCGTACAGCAACTGTTTAGCTTGACTTGGCGCCGTGTGTACATACATACTTATGGCGTAGGGAATAAGTATCAAAATCGTACAGCAACTGTTTAGCTTGACTTGGTGCCGTGTGTACATACATACTTATGGCGTAGGGAATAAGTATCAAAATCGTACAGCAACTGTTTAGCTTGACTTGGCGCCGTGTGTACATACATACTTATGGCGTAGGGAATAAGTATTAAAATCGTACAGCAACTGTTTAGCTTGACTTGGCGCCGTGTGTACATACATGCTTATGGCGTAGGGAATAAGTATCAAAATCGTACAGCAACTGTTTAGCTTGACTTGGCGCCGTGTGTACATACATACTTATGGCGTAGGAAATAAGTATCAAAATGGTACAGAAACTGTTTAGCTTGACTTGGTGCCGTGTATACATACATACTATTTAGTTCTCAACTAATCGACGCCAGCGGCTTCGCACGCACATATTTTCGTATTTCTCGTTTTGCCCGATCCCGTGGGAATTTCGAGAAATCCCGTCTTAGTGCACCTCTACGGTTCCCAAGAAACATACATGCTAAATTTCAGCTTCATGCGCCGAGAAGTTTCAGCTGTAGCTTGTCTGTCAGTCAGTCAGTAACGCAAGGATTTTATATATACAGATTTACGAAGTTGTTAAAACTTAACTCGGTACCTACATTTAAGAAATGTATTTATAAAAGCATTAATTAAATCCATGGTAAATTCTTCAAAACCGCAAATGAATATAAGAATATTACATAACTATATGCAAAATACTGGGAGATTATTCATAATCTGGCAACTTTACACACACATAGACGCGCGTGTCCGTACAGTGCCAGTCGCCAAAGGTCACGCACACATAGCTGTCAACGTGCCACGCTTAGCTGGACGAATACGCTATATCTGATACTTGTCTCATCTGTGGTTTGTCCTCACGAATCCAGGATCCCCTTTACAACACACGACACGGGGAAATTTTAAAATATAGTTCACGATTTGTTTTTATGAATAAACGCGGTCAGTTTATATAATACTAATATAGCTAGCTGAAGAGTTTGTTTGTTTGCTTGAACGCGCTAATCTCAGAAACTAATGGTCCAATTTGAAAAAAATGTTCAGTGTTCGATAGCCCATTTACCGAGGAAGGTTATAGGCTATATAACATCACGTTATGAGCCACGGGAGCGGAGCAGTAGCTCTAAATAACACGAGTGTTACCGCGGGCTCATCTATGTAGTTTAGAATAATTGCCATCGTTCTATCGCTATCCCGGTTGCATCCAAGATTATCGCCTACTAGTTTAACTAGATTTGAAAAAATGTTAGGTTTTCTAGAAATATACTGCCTTGTGACTCAATTTCTGTAAAGTCGCACTACTATACAAACGGTTATACAATTGTATAAAGAAGAGCCTGAAAGAAACATTTTCTTTTTATTTGCCACCAAATTATACCAGTATTTTTTTCTGTTATAGTTTCTACTACCACAAAACATTCGACAAAATTTGAGTTTCACCAAAAAAAGATACCTGCTGATGCAGTGGGATTTCGGCTTGTTAGTCATATTTTAATATGAATCATAAGTAAGAAATTAGCGAATGGTTAAGAACTTCAAACTAACTTATTTATTACCTCGTTAAACCTTCGTTATTTATTTGCAATCTACTAAAAACTGCCTAGCTGTACATATCTAGGAGGCTGTAATATTGAACCGCGCATAAAAAATGATAATTCTTTTGCTAAACTTCACCGGATCTCCAAGCGATACCAGAATGCCGAATAGGCTTGTGTCCTAAAATGTACTTAATCAGTGATTGATTCGTTCCTTTAAAAGATGTTAAACCGAAATAACTGATTATTTATTCAAAAGTCGATCAGCAACGTTACTAATTACAGCTTATTACTAGGATGATGTATCTCTATGGATTTGACAAGCAAATAATAATACCGTGACAGACCGAGATAATGACATACAGAAATACATAAGAGTAAAAGAGACAAAGATAGCATTTTTTGTCTTTGTCAGAGTTTTCGTTTTTTTTGTTGGTCACAACTGAATATTGTGACCAACAAACGTTTGAGCTCTCGATAATTTCCGCGAAAAATGGTGTTATTATTGTTATTAATTGTGAATGCTTAGTGAAAATATCATTGGTTCAGATTTATTATGGTGATTTGTTACATTTTAGGCCGTAAAAGCCATAGTGAGCGGAAATGTGAGAACATAACCATTTATTCGTAAGTACGATATTTTAGTTATAATATCTATTTATACATAAAAATATTGATAGAATGATACAAATAGCGTATCATTACATAAGGAAATAATTTCTAAATTACATCAATAAACCAAAAAAATGCTATTTTATAATCACCGCGATTTAAGTATTACACAATCGAATTCAATAGGTCGTTGAATGTTGAGCTAGCCAAAAGTCATCGATACTTTTTAATTTTACAGCGTTAAATGTTTTTTAGGGATACCACTGAAGCGTTTGGGAAATTACCCAAATTTTGGGTAATTTGCCGTTACTTAGTTTCATATGAACCTAAGATTAATTGCCGTAAAATGGGTTACATTCAAATAGCGGGGTAACTTTAATGATTACTTTTTATGGACGCTTTTTCATTAAAATATCATTTTCTATGGAACTGTTACATACCATATTATAACGTAGAGAAAGCCTAGTCAGCAATTTCACTGCATGGCGTATTTTCCATTATATTCTAGAAGCTCTTAATCAGCATTTATTCATTTCTTTACTTCAATTATATTATTATGAGCCAGTTGGGCCTGGGACGCGACAGTGAACGGTTGAGAAACCTAAATATAGGCATTCAGTATAGTGTAGTGTGTGTGTCAAGGTAATAAAAGGACTCTAAATTAATTTGTGAGTTTTTTTTAAAAAGACGAACGGGGTCGGCCTCCTAACAATTTGGTGTCAGAAGTGGGATGTGTCAAACAGAAAGCCTTCATACGGCATTGACACATCTATTTTATGTGCCAAAATAGAAAGCCTTCATACGGCATTGTCACATAAAATTTTGTATTTTGGGAGCCCCGTCTAGTCGCCGGTCGACAATAAGCCTTAGCCTCAAGGCTAAGCCTGCGCCTTAAAGAAAAGTTCGTGAACCTTGGACGACGATAAGCCTCGACCTCGAAGTGCGAGCCCGCTCCAGCACACCACCGCCAGATCAAGAAGCCTCCGCTGTCGCGTCATCACATTAAGCTGGGTTAAAATACAGCTTCAGTAGCTGTAACCCGCACCAGGTACCACTCACCCATCTACATCTTTACTATCTCATTTCTAATACCATTTCCGTTTTGCTATTTCCATATTTCTACATCGTTTTCTACACGACAACGTGGTTCCACGGGAAAGATCCCGAGCATCAAGGACAACGCGTCGCGTCGCCGCTACTGCGCATCAACTCACATTTCACCGAGTCGCCGAGTTCCAGGAATGACAGCGTCGTTTTACATCGCGTCGCTTTCTTTGTGAGTCTTGTTATAAACTGTAATTATTACTACTTACTTTATTCAATTTTGTGTGCCAATTTCGTGTGCCTATTTTTAACGTTATATGTGATTTTCGAATTCTATTTGTCTACTATTTTATTACTTTTGTAACTATATGTCTGTAAAATCGGAAAAAGTCGATATGTCTGACAAAATAACATTAACCTTTCTTACAAAATTTATTAAGCCGTACAATGGTGACAAAGAGTCACTACCAGCTTTTCTCACAAATTGTGATAACGCTATTTCTCTAGCTAGTGAGGACCAAAAGTCTATTTTGTGTAAATTCATAATTTCTCAACTTGAGGGAAAAGCCCAAGTTGCATGTACTTTGAAAACATTTAACGAGTGGTCCGATTTAAAATCATTTTTAAGGAAAACTTTTGGGGAAAAGAAACATTCTACACATTTGCTAGTCGATCTACAGAACTGCAAACAAAGTACATCTGAAGATGTCACTAAGTACTCCCTCCGTGTAGAACATATTCTCACTAGAATTTTAGCAGACGTCCAGTACAATTGCAGGGACGCCAAAGAGCTTCCAGGCAGGTTAGCCGCTATGGAAGATCTCGCACTCAATACATTTATGTTAGGTTTGAATCCTTCAATTTCAAATATTGTCAGATGTCGGAACCCGTCATCCCTCAATGAAGCTGTGCAACACGCTACTGAGGAAGAGAAATTATTTAATCTGCAGTCTCATTCTTTAAAATATAAATCCAAACACGATTTCCAAAATAATTCTAGTAAATCTGATAATCATAAATTTTCGTCTAACTCTAATTCGAATTCAAATAATTTTTATAAAAGGTCTAACTTTAATTCTCAACAAAATAAGAATTTTAAACAGTATTCTAATCCTAAAACAAATGTTATTACTTGCAATTATTGTAAAAATATAGGCCACTCTATAGATCAATGTCGTAAACGACAGTATAACGCGCAACGTCAAAATCAGTCTAATTCTAAATCAATTTCCAATAATATGCCCGTGCACACCTTATCTCAAGGTGATGACGTAGTTAATAACCAATTACCTTTAAACTAACTAAGATTTCGGATGCGTGCCTGCCGAAATCGATAAATCATAACGGCACAAACTCTTATACTATTTCTTATCCTAAATCGAATGATAATACTTATACTAATTCTTATCCTAAATCTTATGCCAATTCTAATCTTAAGTCTTATAATAATTCGTATACTAATTCTTATGCTAAATCTTATACTAAACCTTATGCGAATTATTCTACTAAATCAATTACTATTTCTACATCTCAGCCGCCCAAAAGGGAACTGAGTCACACTAATTCTTTTACATCTCAGCCGCCCAATGAGGGACTGAGTCATGCTAGTTCTTTTACATCTCAGCCGCCCAAAGAGGGACTGAGTCATTCTAGTTCCATAACTAAAACTTATTCTAATTCTAAATCTATGAGTGAACCCATCTTCGAGATGAGCTCATTATCAAATAAAATATCGTTACCTTATACGAAATTATTTACGAAAGGCTTTAGTAATTATCTTAATTTTCTTATCGATACTGGTGCAAGTATCAGCATTGTTAAACAGTCTAGTTTGGGAAATATGCCTGAGCTTACCTCTGACACTATAAAAATAAGAGGTATAAATGATACTAATTCCTATTGCGAAACTTTAGGAGGAGTTTATATAACATTTATTTTATCCAATACTTATTTTCAACATAAATTTCACGTCATAAATGACAATGTTAACTTAAAAAATTATGATGGTATATTAGGTAATGACTTCCTCCATCTGTATGAAGCTAATATAGATTATAATTCCAAATCGTTAACCTTTAAAGGCCATGAATTTCCAATTTTTCTACATCAACCTACTTATATGATACCGGCACGCTCCGAGGCCGTTATCGAATGCGCCGTATCCAATTACTCTCCCGAGCTTTATCTAAACAATGAAGCCTTAGTACTAGATCATACCTTAAAGGAAGGTGTTTATGTCGCAAATTGCATGGTATCTATTAAACCGAATAGAAAGGTCAATGTTACTATTTTAAATACTACTGACCTAGACCTTGAGGTCAAAGATTATGTCGTAGAGTTGTCACCGATTGATTATGGTGAAAACCTAGAGTATAATTCTTCTTATAATATTAATTCTATTTCTTATTCTAAATCTGATCGGTCAAATCAAGTATTAAATTCTATTCGCTGTTCACATTTAAATGAAGAAGAGAGGAAAGCTCTTCTTAATTGTTGTTCAGAGTATACAGATATATTTTATCTCGAAGGCGAACCATTATCATTTACTTCTGCCGTAGAACATTCAATTGATACGGGTAACGCAGCCCCTATTCACGTGAAATCGTATCGCTTCCCTGAATGTCACAAGGAAGAAGTCGATACTCAAATTCGAAAGATGCTAAATCAAAATATTATACGTCCTTCAATTTCACCTTGGAGTGCCCCAGTATGGGTAGTTCCCAAAAAGTTAGATGCATCCGGCAAAAAGAAGTGGCGAATTGTAATAGATTATCGCCGCCTTAACGATGTCACTGTCTCAGAAAGTTATCCGCTGCCTCTCATAACTGATATCCTCGACCAACTAGGTCATTCTAAATATTTTACTACGCTTGACCTTGCAAGTTCCTTCCATCAATTGAGAATGTCCGAAAAGGACGCACCAAAAACAGGTTTCACTGTTAGTTCTAATTCTACTATGTCCGGCCACTACGAATTCACTAGGATGCCCTTCGGGTTGAAAAATGGCCCTATTACCTTCCAACGACTTATGAACACCGTATTATCAGGGTTACAAGGTCTACATTGCTATGTTTACATGGACGATTGTATTATCTATAGCTCATCCTTACAAAATCATATAGAAAAATTAGAACTAGTTTTTGACAGACTACGTAAATACAACCTAAAACTCCAACCTGATAAATGCGAGTTCCTACGTCGCGAAGTGAGTTACCTTGGTCACATCATCACCGATAAAGGTCTTTCTCCGAATCCCGAAAAGGTCAAGGCCGTGTCTCAATTCCCAGTTCCTAAAAACCCTAAGGAGGTCAAATCTTTTCTAGGCCTTATAGGCTACTATCGCCGTTTCATTAACAATTTTTCAAAACTTACCAAACCTCTTACGTCCTTATTAAAGAAAGATGTCACTTTCCACTGGTCCCCGGAACAACAAACTGCCTTCGAAATTCTTAAAGAAAAACTAACTACTGCACCGATTCTCCAGTATCCAGATTTTTCGCAACCATTTATTGTTACTACCGACGCCAGTAATTATGCCGTCGGAGCTGTCCTCTCGCAAGGACCTATAGGGAAAGACAAACCGATAGCGTTTGCCTCTCGTACTCTGAATCGTGCTGAAGGAAACTATTCGACAACCGAAAAGGAGTTGTTAGCTATTTTGTTTGCCGTTAAAACGTTTCGCCCTTACCTATACGGTAATAAATTTAAAATCGTTACTGATCATAGACCTCTCGTATGGCTATTTAACGTCAAAGACCCAGGCAGTAGATTAATTCGTTGGCGCCTCAAACTTGAGGAGTATGATTATGAAATCGTGTATAAACAAGGTCGTCTCAATTCTAACGCCGATGCCTTATCCCGGTGTCCCGTTAATGTTATAGATATTAATAGTTTAAATAACCTAACTTATGAAAAATATTTTAAACTCCAGTTCACTAATCGCCTTCCAATTTCTAATACTATTATTCAAGAATATTCCCAAAGTTTACATTTAACTAAATTAAATACCATTGTTCTCCCTGTTTCTTTAGATCTCGACAATTCTATACCCCACTGTGAAGAAATTTTAACACAGTTAGAAAATTCTGAAACGTTGTTAAATTCTGAACGTGAACCTTTCACAATTCAAATGTTTGTCGAAAAGAACAAAACTTTCTATTTCTTATATACTAAAGTTCATCACTATGAAGAGACTAAATTTAAAGATATTTATAACCTACTTCTAAAGCTTAGAGATAAAATCATAACAGAAAATTCAAATGTTACTGATTTAGCAATATCAGACTTCTCTGACCCTTTTTCTAAGCTACCTTATACTAAAATCTATAATATGATTTCCTATATCTTTAGTAACACCAATATTAAAATCCACATTTACAAAAATCAGTTAATATATCCAACTCCAGCCGAAGTGCCAAAAATATTAAAAGAAAACCATGACTCTCCAATTGCTGGTCACCCAGGTTCTAACCGAATGTACAAGAGAATAAAATCATCCTATTATTGGAAAGGTATGCGCTCAGATATTATTGACTATGTAAAGAAATGTCAGCTATGTCAAATTAATAAACCTTTAAGAATGTCAAATAAAGCTCCAATGGAAATAACTTCCACCAGTACAAGGCCATTTGAACGACTTGCACTGGATGTTGTTGGTCCCCTTCCCGAAGCAGGTTTTCAAAATTTTAAATACATACTAACCCTACAAGATGACCTTACTAAATTCTCTAGCGCTTATCCCATGGTTACAGCAACCAGTGAAGAAATTGCACGGAATATTGTACACTTTATGTCTCTTTTTGGTTTTCCTAAAACTATTTTAACTGATCTTGGTACTTGTTTCACTTCGGATTTATTTAAACAGCTTACAGAGATACTAAAAATTAAAAATCTTTTCACTACTCCGTATCATCCACAGACAAATGGAGCTCTGGAACGCTCTCATGCCACTTTAAAAGAGTATCTCAAATCTTTTGTTAACGAAAATCAAAACGACTGGCACTGTTACCTATTTACTGCAATTTTAGCTTACAATACTACTCATTCTAGTACAAATTTCACGCCTTATGAGTTGTTATACGGTTATAAACCAGTAATCCCCTCTTCACTTTATGAGACTCATACTAATACAACATATCATGAATATATTCGGGCTTTACAATATCGTATGCGTTTCAGTCGCGAAAAAGCGATTCAAAATATAATAAATAACAAAGAAAGGTCAAAACAATATTATGACAGCAGTTCGCGTCAAATATCCTATAAAGTTGGTGACTTAGTTTATTTAAAACATCACCATCGTTTAAGAAAGGCTCTGTCTCCTATATGGAAAGGCCCATATAAAATCGTTCAAGTTCATGGTAATCGAAATGTCACTTTGCAAGTAGGTCGCAACCGAGTTAAATATCATGTTAACGAAATTAAACCAGCATCTTCTTAATTCTTCTATTTTCTCATTTCCAGAATATTATGCTGCGGAAGGCATTGCCAAGCAGACTCCAATATAATTCCTATTTCTCATAGTCCTGGTTTATATTTTGAACCTCAGACTAATATACATTTTTATAATGACTATTGGAAAGTCATTACACATATTGATTTAATAACTTTAGATCCATATCTTAACAAAATCGAAAATTTATTGCAAAATACCTTAAATCTATGCGTAAAATCTCAATCCAACTATCTATCCGATTGTAAAGACTTTTCTAGCCCGATCGAAATCTTAATACAATCTAGTTATGTCAAACTCGAATCTCTGTCTCATATTATAAGTAATCAATCTAAACATAAAGTTAAAAGATCTTTAGAATTCGGTGGCGAAATCCTTAAATTCTTTTTCGGCACATTAGACGCCGACGATGCTCGCAAGTATGATGCAGCAATTGAATCTTGTCGCAAAAACGACAAGGAATTATTTCATTTGTTTCGAGATAATATACATATAATTAAGTCAACTATAAATAACTTTAATTCTACTATTTCTAAACTTAATCAAAATGAAGTTAAATTAAATCAACAAATTAGTACTATGGATCAAATATTTTCTCAAATTACCAAAAGTGATAACACCCTTCTTTATATTTCTAAGATAAATAATCTTTTTAGTGTTATTGAAAGTTCCTTATTGTCTATCTCTAATTTACTAGACACTACTCTTAATGCTATTTTATTTTCTAAGCTAAATGTTCTGCACCCTAGCGTTATAAGTCCAATGAATCTTTTCAAAGAATTGTCAGAACATAGCAATCAAATAAGTAAACAATTGGAATTTCCAGTTCCATTAGATATAAATAATATTAATTCAATTATAGATGTATCGCAACTTAGCTGTTACCACTATAATAATAAGATTGTTTTTGTGTTACAAATTCCATTAATATCGTTAGATAATTTTACTGTTCATAAAGTGATTCCCTTACCGACTCCTCACGAGTCAAACTCTCATATTCAAACATTTGCTTTGATTCAACCTTCTAATAATTATATAGCATTAAGTGATGATAGAATGCATTATGCCATGTTAAATGACCTTAACAGTTGTAAAACTATTTATAGTAATTATTCTATTTGTGAGTTAACTTCTATATTTTCGTGTTTGAATAATGCAAACTGTGAATCTAAGTTACTGACTGAAATAACCTTAACCTTACCTAGAGAATGTACCTCTAGATTGTTATATGGTCAAATAGATATTTGGCAAAGTCTTAAAAATAATAGGTGGATATTTGTACAGTCAGATGTAACCAAATTAACAATTAAATGTCAGGACGATATTAACGATTACTCTATTGTTGGCACAGGAATTGTAAAATTAACAACGGATTGTATAGGTTATTCGAAAACCATCCAGTTGTTGCCTAGTAACGTTTATTCCTTTTCTGTTAAATCTCCTATTGATATACACTTCGACATAACAAATGACGATTGTTGCAAGAAGGATATATTTAATGAAAGTTTGCCTCACTTAACGCCTCTTTCTTTATCTAAAATCAATTTAGAATCGTTAAAGTATCAGACTCATCAATTAAATAATTTAGAAAACGAATTAAATAAATTGCAAAATGAATCTCATTTCATTAAATATAGCCACTACTATTCCACATTTACTATTATTCTTATTGTGTTTCTATTTTTATACTTAGCTTATAAGATGTATAAGTGTTATGCAAATCATTCTAATCCTGGATGTTGTATACAAATCTTCAATCAATGTAATACAAAGAAATCTGTCCAGCATAATTCAAAACTTAATAGTTCTTTTGAAATGACAGACCTATCAGCATCAGAAGATGACAAATCTGTAAAATCATTACCGAATGTCACTACCAATTATAAGCCTTATGGTTCTTTGCATAAAGTTCAATTTAATTCTACAAGAAATATTAAAAACTTTTAGAAAATGTCTATGTACTAAATGATATATACAAACTATTTACATTTTTACATTTGCTAAATATTTACTATTTCATTTGTTTACAATTTACTACTAATTAAAATGAATTTACTTTACTATGATATTTCTAATCAATTATTATTTACTATGTCGGTTTTAATTTTAATTATACTTTCTAATTGAATTGTTCAAATATTATAATCAATTTCAAATTCTATATTCTAGAATAATAATGTTGAACTTTATAATTAATTTTACTATTTTCTATGTCGTAATTAGATTTAAATCCTATATCCTAGAATAACAATATCTAATTGGATAAAATTATTTTACTATTTCTTTTGTAAAGGTTTCTCAATCTCATCTCTGACTCCACTTATCTTAATTTAGATAATGCTCCGTCAAAAGGGGGGAGCTGTTACATACCATATTATAACGTAGAGAAAGCCTAGTCAGCAATTTCACTGCATGGCGTATTTTCCATTATATTCTAGAAGCTCTTAATCAGCATTTATTCATTTCTTTACTTCAATTATATTATTATGAGCCAGTTGGGCCTGGGACGCGACAGTGAACGGTTGAGAAACCTAAATATAGGCATTCAGTATAGTGTAGTGTGTGTGTCAAGGTAATAAAAGGACTCTAAATTAATTTGTGAGTTTTTTTTAAAAAGACGAACGGGGTCGGCCTCCTAACAGAACGCAGGCATTAGATTTTTTTTTGTTGGCCTCTTTGACTGTTCAGTTATCTTTCTTCAATGCGTGTGCGTTGGTATTGATAACGGTCCTCGTTTAAAAAATATTTATTTCATGTACGTGCAAACCCAAGAAATAGTGTGTGGGATAACTTCAATGCTACAAAAGTTGGTATTATTTTTGTCGATTTTTTTGTTATTTCAAATGATGAAATGGTATCTTCCGAGTAAAATTAATTGATTGCCTTGGGTAGATGGTGGCCATATTTTGTTTTATTATGAGTATTTGTTCCTGGGTTTATTTTGATAGGTGGTACGGGGCAACATTGATATACAATTAAAGTAACCCCAAGATTAATTTAAACAAATCTCAATGTGATAAGTACAGTTTATCAAAGATACCCACTTTTACAGATAAAATTATGCGAAACTATAAAAAACGCTTTGTACCCCAATTATTGGAACTATACGGAAGAAATACTTGCAGAAGTGTAGCAAAAAGTTACCGATGGAGTTAAGCGATGTAAAAAAGCTATGAGCAAGCAAATTACATTGATGAAAATAATTGTGTAATGATCTCAATATTTCTTCCACAAGACTGTTGATTGTGTAGTTCCTGATATCGTAACTAAATGTATAAGAAAAGTTGATAATTTTCTCTAATTAAAATTAAAAAGGGCTGATTATTCTAAGTAATAATTTAGTAATGAAACATTTTTTATTTTTCTTTTTTCCAAGAAGTTTTGATTTTTTTAAAGATTTTAAGTTTTTAAAGATTTTAAGCCTTTATTTAGTATATGAAGTAACAGTTTGATTGTTTTTTGTGTCATATATTCGATTATCCTAAAACGATTGTTTTATTTTTCAACCTAGTAAACTGCTTAAAATCTGTTATCAATGTAACCCCTGTAATCAAAGTCACCCCACCGATTTTTAAATTGCTCTAATTTGAAATCTAAGTAATCAATATTTCTTTGTGTTTTTGCTTTTTACTCCTGTTAAGGGATACTATGATATTCCGTCATAAAGTCGTGGCCTATTAAAATAACCCCATTGCAAGTATAAAGTTGAATCGACACTTAGTGAATTTTTACGCCAAAACTATAAACGCTAATTTTTTTTATTGTCCTTTTATGATAGCAGGTCCCTTGTTGGCAATACAGTATTTATTTTGTATTTTTCTAGCATAAACTGGCAAAGTTATGATCAATTGAATTTTAAAATTAATCAAAGTATCCCCATTTTACGGTGTTTAATTTGTTTTCCGATTCTTTGTAGTAATTAAATTATTTGTTTATAGATTCCCAAAGGACTGCACGATCCAAAAATAATTGTGGATACGTGCAACAGGAGGAGAAAAATGGGATCCGAATAAATATGCAAGAGTATGCTCTAAACACTTTGAACAAAAGTATTTTAGGAAAACTCCCCGCAATAGGTACTTATTTGGAATCATTCTCGAATGATAAAGAAGAGAAAATAAGAAATTTGTATACAAAATTAATTTTTTTCAAAGGACAGTAAAGTTGAGTGTCAAATAATATAATAAAAGATATATAACTCTGAGTCTCGTGTTTATTTGGCGAGTGAAGCCAGTCCCACATATTCGACACTTTTGTTATACACAATAATATGCAGTATAAAAAATACTTATCGCACACCTTATGGATGGATTTAAACCTCCTTGTAAGGTTAGCTATATTTTTATTTTTTTATTGGGCTGTAAATTATATTATATAGATGTTTGTTACTATTCGTTGCAAAAATACCTAAACGGATATTGATGGAACTTCTCGAGGTAGCTCATAAATTCATCGAAATACCAAATTGATTCAAAATTATAGGAGAACGCGGTCTCAGATGTCTGGTAAGGTATTCAATTCCGGAACGACCGGCAGCGGGAGTGTAAACGACTGCTACGCCGAAGGTCGCGGATTCGATTCCCACACAAGTCAAACATTTGTGTGCATGAACATGGATATTTGTCTTGGTCTGGGTGTTTCAATGTATAATATCAATGTATAGTATGTTTATCCATTATCTAGTACCCATAGTACAAGCTCTGCTTAGTTTGGGACTAGATAGTGTTGTGTGAATGTGGTAGAATATTATTATTATTCAGGTTTGATACAATGTTACTTAAAAGTTAATATGTACTTCGTAGAATTGTAGGGTAAACATTTACAACATCTGGTAACACCAACTCAGGATGTACTCTATATCCGTCCTTTACGGGTGTACGCAAATGTCGAGTCCATTTGATTCTTGGTCCTAGGCTTATTAAAACCCATTTAATTTGACACGAATACGCTGTAACCATCATGGGAGTTGAGTGACGACACGAAGTGCAAAACAAAACAAACCGTGAATGACGTCTGGTCTGGTGTACTTTTCTGGTGTACATTAGAACAACTGGTGTACCCACTTTTATGTCTTTTTTTATAAATTTATAAATGAATTGCTATACCTCTACCTACCTCTTCGGGGATATAGGCGTGAGACTATCTGTGTATGTATAAATGAATTGCACGTTTTACAAAAAAGATTTTACTCGGATGCAGGTATAAAGTTTGACGTTTATGTTGTTTTTACTACCAAGGAGCAATTGCTCCTTGTTTACTACTTACTAAAACACAAAGAGATTGGATATATATACATAGAGGTAATCCTAGTACTTACAAATTGAACACAGTCAACTGGCGTGTAAGATACAATTTAGACAATATTATGCCATCAAATTATATAACCTTAGTGATTTTTCTTTTATTGAATTTAGCCGTATAATATTTATATGGACATTGTCAAGTGTTGTAAAAAATCTTATCGATATGTCTATCCACCGTACATTTTTAAAAGAAAATTCTGTGCCAACATCACTCCTCCCTTCTAAACGCATCAGTGTGAGTGTTTAAATAATTACTTGCTAATAACTAAAATATCAGCAACAGTACGGAATTTTCGGAATTCATCCTTTTTCAAATTTGATTGAACATTCTCTAGAAAATACATTGTTTGATGATCACAGATTTTTATTGATAAAGTGCATTAGTCAAACATATTAGAAAATTAGAATCCATCATATTACGAAAAAAATAATGCACCTATAGAAAAAATCTGATCTGACAGTAATATTTAAAGGACGGTAATTTGAGGGTTCAATAAGAACTGTCTGCATTTCATACTCACGACTACTGAGTGCATATGCATCAAAATAAGGAAATCTTCATTTGAAAGAAAGTTTGTTAAATGTCATCTACCCAGAGACCAACACTTGGTTGTTCTTGTTCGACTAGTGGACTAATAATGTGCCGATCCCAAGATAAAATCTAAGGGCTAGTCTAGCCACAATTTTTTTCTCTCTAAATATTCTGTGTGTCACATGTATGATCGAAAGCTGTCCGATCCCGCACATACTTTTTTACACATAGATTTGTATTACCTACACTATGTAATGAGAAAATTTCAATAAAGTGATTATTGTTAATAACAAACCTTTGGGCACTATTCAAGGTTTTGTCTGATTTATCTATTTTAAGTTAATTTTTATGTTTTTTGCTTGATAAAATCCATGTCGACTATGTCCTATCCTTGTAAAGAATTAATTTGGATATGCCATTCTCAGTTATCATAATGCTTAAGCTATGAGTTTTGCTTTTTTCTTAATTATTTGCTTTCTCTAATAAAAATATATTATTTGGGGGTGATGATTTATTTATTTAATATTTATTAATCCCACTTACAGCTATCATTACAGCTGAAAAACTAACTATAAATAAGTATAAATAAACATTTATGCCGAGGGTATCGTAGGAGGCGACTAAGAGAAACACAAGAGAAGGAAATCTCGAAATAAAACCCTATACGAATACGTCTGGCTAGTGTGGTATAAAAGTAGGCCAAACCTCCACCACGGAAGGTTTAAGACCAGCAGTGGACTGGAAAAGGCTGTTGATGCGTAAAGAAAAATACCATGAAAATTAGAAAATAACGCCTCGAAAGATTATGTGCTACTGATTACCCATTTGAAACAAAAATATGTAAGTTCAGTTTAAAAGTGCAAGTTTGTGTAATAATTATTTCAAGACTGTCCATCAACTAGCGTTCTGACTGCTGTGGACACAAAGTTACGGAATTTAAAATGTATAACATATAAATAATATACTTTACAAGTCCGTTTGATTTTGAACCTATATTGAAACTTTAATCCATATCGATAGCGGATTTGCTCAGTTACTATTAAACTAAAAAGTTACGATATTTGTGTTCAATTTGTCTTTAGCCCTAACTGACAAATATAGTGTCATCTTCTTCTGGCAACTCTAATTTATCATATGAGTGAAGAGTGTAGCTATATTCAATTTGTTCTAAAAAATATCGTTCCTTCCATGCTTCAGTTATTCTTCTGTGCTAAAACATCAACAACAACAATGGTTGGCGCACCGTGTGACGTAATGCTTTCTGCATAGACTAATGATTAGTCTCGCTCTGCTCTACTAGATAGAGCCCTCATACTTGTAAAATGAGGCAGAAAAAACCATGCCAGCTGGCATGGTTTGAGGCTGTCACACTGACAGCCGTGTGTCAGGTGCATATATCCATCAAATCTTAGACTAATGATTGGTCTCGCTCTGCTCTACTAGACGGAGCCCTCATACTTGTAAAGTGAGGCAGAAAAAACCATGCCAGCTGGCATGGTTTGAGGCTGTCACATTGACAGCGGTGTGTCAGGTAGGCATACATCCACATCCTATCAAATTAATTACGCAAATAAATCGCCGTACAATGCCAAGTTGCGCTTTTATCCCGTGTAAAAATAAGTCAGCAAGCAATAAGAAGGACTCTGGGATCACATAGCATCTATAAGATAACAATAAATTTGAAATTTCACCCTAAAATTACATTAAACCAAAAATTTCATTCAGTGTTGCTACGTGTAGAAGAACAATTTCCTCGTAGTTGAGATTTTTATAATATAAATGTATTGTTATTGTATTTTATAATATAATCTATTGCATTTATCTAACCTTATTATTTATTTAACATATTTGTGTATTGTTTAATGTTTGCATTAGTAATTTATATTTCATTTTTATTTTATTTTTTATTTTACAGTTTTAGGAAAACTTACAGCTACATTTTAATTTAAACAGAATCGAATACAAAAAAGAAGGCCAATTAAAAGTTTTCACAGATAGCATATTTTATATACATAAAGTGTTGAAGTAAATATATAAGGCAGTCATCTTGAACAAATGTGAGCTCATATTGTTTTACAAAGTAACAGTAGTGATAGGTCGCGCATGCGTGTGGACTTCATTTTAAGCAATAAAGATAAGATAAGATTCCTTAAAAAGTAATTTAAAATCTTTCAACACAATTTGGTACCTACAACAATTTTATCTATTTTAATTATTAGTAAAAAAATCTGAAAAAGTTCAACAGTTTACGCAGTATCTTCTCGTGGTTACAGAATAAATATCTTTTGGGCCTCATATACCTACAGCTACTCATTACACGTAGATGCTTTTATAATAATTAGGTATGACTGCTTACATTATTTCTGTCCATCCTAAGGTTGCCTGGCAGAGATCGCATCTAGCGATAAGGCCGCCGATTGTACATAGATATTAGTTAATTTACCAATGTACCTACTGTACGATTTTATTTTGGTGTACAATAAAGTGTATTATCTATCTATCTATACGTATCGCAGTCATTCACCATCACCATCGTCCTAGCGTTATCCCAGTTGCATCCAAGACCTTGCGACTTTGAGCCCGGGGTCCGCTTACATAATAGACCATCCAGCTATGACAGAATATCTGCTTTCCCACAGATCGACTGCTGTCTGACTCCGTAACCCAAAGGGATAGCGATATTCCATGGGTTTAGACCAGTATCAGTTTATTTGAGGGGACTGACTCCCCGTAAAGAATTTCAAAGATCGTAGTGAGTTGTTAACAACTTACTACGCACATATCTTTGAAAAGACAATAGTGCACGCGGGCACGCCGCGCGCCGTAGATTCAAACTCGAAACCGTCTACATGGCAGTCTGTTAATATTGTCTATCGTTACTTGTGAGTTTTGGTGTCTACATGACTATTAACAGTAAATAAACCTTAGTAAAACTTAAAAGGTCAAATTGGTATACGTACTAAATAATGTGTAACTAACAATTGACGGCTAGAATGGAAATAGAATGCACTATTTTCTAAATAACTTATAACCTATAAGATTATTTTGAATACGTAATAATTTGTAAATATCATATGTTACAACCTATTTGGATACAATCAAATCATTGGATAATATACCCACCATTTTTTCGATGATGAAACCTGCGCCTAACCCATACACGAATAAATTGATGCTTTTAAATAATTGTAAATTTTTTACCTACATTTATAACCAGTTACTTATCCAATAGACCACAGTATAAAATATTTTCCTATTAACTCGGGTAACTGTTGAGAAGCTGACAACACAATTCTTCACGCATGCGTCTTGGTGCTTTTGATTGACACACACTGTCATAATGAGTTGCCTCACTTATGGACATATTTTTATTAGGCAGTGCGGTGTCTAGTATAGCGAAGCGATACCAATCATTAGTCTATGCATCAAATTAATTATGCAAATAATTCGCTGTACAATGCCAAGTTGCGCTTTTATCCCGTGTAAAAATAAGTCAGCAAGCAATAAGAAGGACTCTGGGATCACATACCATCTGTAACATAGGTAACAATAAATTTGAAATTTCACCCTAAAATTACATTAAACCAAAAATTTCATTCAGTGTTGCTGCGCGTAGAAGAACAATTTCCTCGTAGTTGAGATTTTTATAATATAAATGTATTGTTATTGTATTTTATAATATAATCTATTGCATTTATCTAACCTTATTATTTATTTAACATATTTATGTATTGTTTAATGTTTACATTAGTAATTTATATACATAAAGTGTTGAAGTAAATATATAAGGCAGTCATCTTGAACAAATGTGAGCTCATATTGTTTTACAAGTAACAGTAGTGATAGGTCGCACATGCGTTTGGACTTCATTTTAAGCAATAAAGATAAGATAAGATTCCTTAAAAAGTAATTTAAAATCTTTCAACACGATTTGGTACCTAGAACAATTTTATCTATTTTAATTACTTATTAGTAAAAAACAGTTTACGCAGTATCTTCTCGTGGTTACAGAATAAATATCTTTTGGGCCTCACATTCAGCTACTCATTACACTAAGATGCTATTAGAATAATTAGATATATACGTATCGCAGTCATTCACTATCATCATCGTCCTAGCGTTATCCCAGTTGCATCCAAGACCTTGTGACTTGGAGCCTGGGGTCCGCTTACATACTAGTCCAACCAGATATGACAGAATATCTGCTTTTCCACAGAGCGGCTGCCGTCTGACTCCGTAACTCAAAGGGATAGCGATATTCCATGGGTTTAGACCAGTATCAGTTTGTTTGAGGGGACTTACTCCCCGTAAAGAACTTCAAAGATCTTAATGAAAGCCGGGACTGACGGTTTAACATGCTCTACGAGGCACGGGGCAAGCGATCATTAGAAATTTAATAGGCACATATCTTTGAAAAGACAATGGTGCACGCGGCCACGCCGTAGATTCAAACTCGAAACCGTCTACATGGCAGTCTGTTAATATTGTCTATCGTTACTTGTGAGTTTTGGTGTCTACATGACTATTAACAGTAAATAAACCTTAGAAAAACTTAAAAGGTCAAATTGGTATACGTACTAAATAATGTGTAACTAACAATTGACGGCTAGATTGGAAATAGAATGCACTATTTTCTAAATAACTTATAACCTACAAGATTACTTTGAATACGTAATAATTAGTAAATATCATAATATATGTAACAACCTATTTGGATACAGCCAAATCATTGGATAATATACCCACCATTTTTTTCGATGATGAAACCTGCGCCTAACCCAAACACGAATAAATTGATGCTTTTAAATAATTGTAAATTTTGTACTTACATTTATAACCAGTTATAATAAAATATAAAATATTTTCCTATTAACTCGGGTAACTGTTGAGAAGCTGACAACACAATTCTTCACGCATGCGTCTTGATGCTTTTGATTGACACGCACTGTCATAATGAGTTGCCTCACTTAAGGTAGAATTCCGTGCATCGCGATCGATCGCAGCCGCGCGCGGCCTACGACTGTCGTCGATCGCTCGCGACAATAGTCAAAGTATGAAAATGTATGGCACCGCTGCCGAGGCCCGCGACTGACGCGCGCGGCCGACGAATGTCGTGAGCCGCGCGCGGCAGTGTCTTGAAATTAGTAGTAATGAAAAAAAAAAACGGAAGTTTTGCCGACTATACAGGGTGTAAAAAGACCCTTAACGAAAACTGAAATCCAATGTTGTACCAATTACTACGAACATTTTCTACTTCGGCACCATACCAGGGAAATTACTGGTTCAGAAGATATTGAAGCTCAAAGTTAGTATGGAATTTTTCTAATTCGGTACAAAATCGATTCATTTACCCCGCCAATATGTTCTTTAGATGCCCTGTAAGCCCATGGATAAGTAGGTTTTTCGAGCATTGCACGCGCGCGCTTTTAATTGCGGTTTAAAAAATGAGAAAACTTTAAAAAAATAAAACGTTTCCCAGTATTATTTTTGGATAGTATAGTAGACTTGGCATGATGTCCACAACGAGTAGACTTCGGCTTGGTGATGGGTCTTGTGACACTCGGTATAAAAACAATTCAATTTTGTATTATCGTTCCAAACTTCCAACATTTTTTTTTCATTAGGTACAATATAATTGCTTTTGAATCAATATTTGCTAGTATCCTTTTTCATTTCTGCTTTTAAAGATAGGGTCGATTGGTACTCTAGTTTCATAATATAGCAACAGCAGCTCGTCATTCTCCTCTTCTTCTTCAAGGATGTCAATTAGCATTTCGACCATGATTTTGACTTCGCTAGACACACGTCTAGAGTTTTGAGTTTATCTTTTAATGATATAGGAGAGAAACGAGCAGACGGATCGCCTGATGGTAAGCGACTACCGCCGCCCATGGACACAAGCAACACCAAATGAGAGGCAAGTGCGTTGCAGGTATGTTAAAAAGGGTACGCTCTTTTCTTTAAAGTTTACAGCTCATTCCACAATTTTCTTTTGCGAGGCACAAATTAGAACAACTCAAAGTTGTGAAGTGCTAACCATTTAAATGATGAGTATTGAACTGGCGTCGTGTGGAACGATGGCGAAAGTAGGCGGCTGGGATCAGTCCGAACAATTCCTCGGAACTCTCTCCGTAATACAGGCGACAGAAGATGCAGAGACGCCACATCTCTATGCAGCGCCAAGGGGTCAAGCCGCTTGGAAACGCGTTGCATCCGAGAATTCGAGTCGTGCTCCGTTAAATGCTGTCCAGAGGGAAAAGCTGGTACTGTGAAGCCGAAGCTGCCCCTTATAAAGTGGTAAGTGGTGGGTAGGCGTAATATTTCCCACCGTCCGATATGTTGAGCACGCCGAGCTTCTTGGAGGCTAATTTATAGCCTTACCCTAAAATGACCATGGAACTGGACATCGCCAGAAATGTCGACACAAAGTATTCCAATTTGTTTCTTCGCTATGTACGAGCAGACTTGTATATTTCTATGGTTAAATTGGACTAAGTTAAGTTTGCCCTAATCCGAGGCTCTTTTCAACTCAATGTCGTTTTCCCGGAAGATGTTAACCGGCCGGTGTAGAGAGCGTCGTCCGTGTTGTCTGCATAACAATTAATACAGCTAATTTGCAACATGTCGTTGATATGGAGGAGGCACAGGGTAGGCGATAATGCACAGCCTTGCGGGACGCCAGCATTCACAGACGTGGAGTCAGAGGATTCACCGTCAACTGTGATCTTAGTGATTTTGTCTGCTAAAAGCTAGTGACCCATTTGCATAATCTCACGGGACGCCCATATGAAGGAAGCTTTGAAAGGAGCGCTTTATGCCACAAACGATCGAAGGTCTTTGCTATGTCCAAACTAACTGCCAAGACTTCTTTTGCCTCTATCGTTTGTATTGGGCATGCTGCGTTAAGTGTATTAGACGATAACCAGCTAACCGACCCAAACGGAAGCTTTACTGCTGGTCGCTAAGCAGTTGATGACCCTCCAAATACCAAAGGAGCTGAGACGGTTGATAACTGCCTCCATTATCTTCGAGAAAAGCGGGGTTATGGTTATCGGTCTGTAGTTAGATGGATTTGAGCGATTACCTTTTTTTGGGATCGGGTAGACTAATGCGGTCAGAAAGAAATGCGTGTTGAAACTTGTGTTGCCTTGTTGAATCGGTACAGAAATGAAGGAATTTTGTATCGAATTGTGACATGTGATGAAAAGCGGATTCTTTATGATAACCGTTAAAGAAAAATGCATTGGCTGACCCCAGGTCAAACGCCACAATAGTGTCCTAAAGCAAAGCTTACCAATAAAAAGGTAATGGTAACTGTTTGGTGGTGTCAGGATGGTGTTATTCACTATAGTTTTCTGCGGTCTGGTCGAGCAATAACGGCAGATGTCTATTGTACCAAACTCCGAACAATGTTGGCAAAACTAGCAGTAAAACAGCCCCGACTTATGAATGGATCTGCACATTATTGCTCCATGACAACGCGAGACCTCATACAGCACGAGAAACCGTTTTGTCCCTTCAGGAACTGCAGTTGGAAACCATTCGTCATCCTCCGTATTCGCCAGACCTTGCTCCAATGGACTACAATTTTTTCGTGATTTGGACAATTATCTACGTGACAAGAAGTTTTCTTCCCAGGACGCAGTACAAAATGCTTTCACACAGTTTGTGCAGTCTAGATCCTCAGAGTTCTATCACAAAGGCATAAATGACCTTCCTATTAGATGGCAGCAATGTATAGATAATAACGGTAACTATTTGATAAACTTGAGCGCCTCCAAAACTTTTGTATAAGATTTATATTTGGTTTACGCAAATATGATCATGTATCTGAATTTCGTAGCAGACTCAAGTGGCTCCCGATTCGTCTTCGCAGGAATACTCATATTCTAATCTTACAATACAATGTATTGTTCAATCCTAACACACCCATGTATCTCAAAGAACATTTTAAGTTCCTTCATGTCACACATTCAAAGTGCCTGAGGTCGTCGGAAGATCTGAGATTGCAGATGCCACCGCATTCCACAAACTTCTATGATAAATCCTTCTCTGTTCAGGCTGTGCGTTTGTGGAATGCGCTGCCAGTTGAGATTAGACGAGCAAGATCACTAAACATTTTCAAAAATGCACTGAAGAAACACTATTTGTCAATGTAATTGCGTCATTATTCCTCAACTCCCTATATGATTATATGTGATTATATGTATATATATTTAAATATTATATATATATATATATATATATATATATATATATATATATATATATATTGGCATCGGGACGTGACTACCTCACCGCCCACTGGGGGAGTTACTCTGACGAGTAGATACTCGTCATAATATCTCCCCCAGCGCAAGCAGTCAACCGAAAGATGGCGGTCAAACCATCCGAACCTGGCGGAAGTAAATCCCAAGATGCTAGATGGGCAGTAGCGTCCAGCACTAAAAACTTCCGCCACTGCGATCGCCAATACTGCCAAGCGTGGCGATTATGGCATATCCCCCCAAATATGAATCACACCATTAATAACCGGCCCCTAGTCCCCGGCGGCCCCCCGCCCCCCGCTAGCCCTGGTTATGGTAGCGGCCATGGTAACGGCGGGGCAAGTGGTGCGAAGAATCTCCGGAAGAGATCGGGCTACCACCACCAACGACAATTGGCCCTGGCAACACTGAACACGCGCACACTGCGGACCGACGAGAAGATTGTCGAGCTGGAAGAAGAATTGAGCAAGTTGCGATGGGATATCATAGGCCTATCTGAAGTCCGAAGACAGGGGGAGGACTCGATAGTTCTCAAATCCGGTAACTTGCTCTTCTACCGGGAGGGCGACCAACAGTCCCAAGGTGGTGTCGGGTTCATCGTCCACAAATCTCTCGTGACCAACGTGGTAAATATCGGGACTATCGGGAGTGTGTCGAGCAGGGTAGCGTACCTTATACTCAGAATATCCAAGCGGTATTCGCTGAAGGTATACGCTCCGACCACAGAACAGTTAAGAGAGGTTAGAACGGCCTTGTGGGCGTGGCAGCGTCGCCGTCCATGTGAGCAAACGCTCATACGCCGAAAAATTTGATTGACGCTGTCATCAATCGTGCTCATATTGCGACAGCGTACGAAGCTCCGCGAAAATAAAAGAATTATGCCGTCTTGCGCTATAATAACGTGTCGAAAAAGAAGCCAGTTATGCACTGTGGCTCGAGAAGGGATTTCTTTTCACCGGTAAGTCCGAAAATCTTAAAATAAAAATGATATTTGTAATTATTACAATAGTATTATGTAATTTGTAGACAAACACGATACTATCGCAAGCCAATAAAAATAATATACATTGCTGGCAATACGTGGGTATTATCTAGTACTACGTAGGCGATTGCGCAATGTATTTCGTTCACTGCGAACGACAAAGCTTGAATTCTGCTAAATCTATGGTGGTGGGTCCGATAGTGTTGTACCTACCAAGTTGTGAACAATGTCGATTGTGAGTTCCTTCGTGTGAATGTGTTCAAATGATTGTTATCAGTAATATTAAGATTAACATAACTTTGTTTATTACTACCGTTTAATGTTTATTGTGGGGTATTAACTTAGTATCGCGGGTTACATATCACATATTTTAATTAAGAAAATTGATTGTGACATATGCGTTGGAGCACTGCTGTCAAATGAAATAAATTCGGACCATAAATTTACCGTAGCAAAAGATAAAGGGGGTCTCCTGTATCATTATATAAAGATTTACACCGACAATCTTCGGCAAATTAATGAACATAATATATGTTGACAACAAAGATCTTGCGCACCTTTGTCGGAACTGAATTATTTAGCAACATTAGTTATCAAGATCTTGGTAAAAACAACGAGAAAAAGAAATCGACCGCAAGATCCAGTTGGGTTGGGCAGCGTTTGGCAAGCTACGTCGTGTTTTCTCTTCGCCCCTACCGCAATGCCTGAAGACCAAAGTCTTCAACCAATGCGTCCTACCTGTTATGACGTACGGTGCTGAGACGTGGACACTCACAGTGGGACTAGTCCACAAACTAAAAGTCACGCGAGCTATGGAACGGGCTATGCTTGGCGTCTCTTTGAAGGATAAAATCCGTAACGAAGCTATCCGACAAAGAACTAAAGTTACCGAAATAGCTCACAGAATCAGTAGGCTCAAGCGGCAGTGGGCTGGCCATATCTGTAGAAGGACTGATGGCCGATGGAGCAAGCATATCCTAGAGTGGAGACCACGTCTCGGCAAGCGTAAGGTAGGGCGGCCCCCGGCTAGGTGGACCGACGATCTGAAAAAGGTGGCTGGGACAGACTGGATGCGGAAGGCTGAGGACCGTGTACTGTGGCGCGTGTTGGGAGAGGCCTATTTCCAGCAGTGGACTGCGATAGGCTAATTGATTGATTAGTTATCACCAGGTTGGATTTTATCCTAGTGCGAGCCATGTTACAGACCTATCTAAAGCTATCATAGAAAAATATATCAATGTAAGATTGCATTTTATTTTGAAAAATTCGAATTTAAAAGATAGCAAGCGTATGCTTCTTAATAAATACGTCTTATTTCAGGGACAATAATATCTGGGTTAAAATTTAATTTAAATTATTGTTTAACATTAAAATATTATTGTATTATATACTTGTGTCATTTATTTTTTTACAAACTTTAGCTTATGTGGTTGTACACATGAATACTTTATCACGGACTCTTGGTATTCGGATATGATAAAGGCCATATTGTATTTTCCCCTTTAATTTTATCTTATTATTTATATATATAAAGAAAGGCCACACTATTTGTACCCTATCCCACCATCCCGAAATAAAAACAAACAATTGCAAAACTTAAAGTAACAAAACAACGGTATTTTATCGATATAAATAATCGACCTTTTGGACACCGTAACATTAATGAGAGTGTGTGAGTGATCGTCAAGCGCGATAGTTCCATGTCAAGCGAAGTGTTTGCGCTAGTGTGACAACCAATGGCAAACTCGCGATCTAAGTAAGTGCAGGAGGCTTACCATGACCTCTTATAGCGATTCAGTTTACGACCTAAACTGAATAGAATCGCAATATCGTACTATGACCTCATTAAAGCGGCTCAGTTTTGGTGTTTACATTTCAATACGACGCAGCTGTGAGTTGGATAGCGTTTGAACCGAAATCTTAAACCATTCGTTCATTTGCCGTAGGAGACCATGAAGTTATACCTTCATGTAGGAGACCGTACCATGCACAGAGTACATTAAATAATACTGAGGTACCATGAAGTGTTACGTCAGCTCAAACTGAACCGCGTATCTGTCAGATTTAGCGATTCAATATAAGTTACAATTTGTAGTGGATAAACTGGATAGGTAGTTAGAATAATTATTGGGTTTTTAGACATTATATGTGGATTTAAATCAGTTTAAGTTAATTATAGATCGGTTTCTGTGTCAGAACTTCTATATTACTGTGTAAAATCTTACTTAGAATCCTATTGTGAAATTTGTGAATCGATGTGCCAAGGACTCTAGTTTTATTCGGTTTATTGAATGTGATGATTAATTTATCTAGCACTTCACGTCGTATACAAAGGCACTAAGCTGGAGAACAGTCGGATCCATACATACAAAGAGCATTTGATGAAACCACACGATGAAACAGAATTCATCCAAAGATTTCGCCTCGCTAAACTGTTGGCCCTAGATTTATGAGAAGCATTGAGACCATTGTCTAGGTATGCAGCCTGCGACGTCCACCGATCTCTTTATTATGCTTAAGGTAAGAAATATTCTGTACCAAATATGCTAATAAATGAAACCATACAATATTAAAATGTGGCTGCAGTTTAGACACACACAATATGTACAAAGTATCTTTAACTTACAAGTCAATAGTTATTTGACTTAGAGACTTATTGATAACATATCATTAATTGTTATTTTATTTGTTGTAGATACTGACTGCACTGACATTTTATACTCCTGGGTGAAAACACAGGAGACCAAAGCATGCAGCTTATTCTATGGCTACACACACAGTGGCAGCGGTTATAGCAGAAGGGACTGCGGAAAAAGATTCTTCTCGAATGATAAATAATTATATCTGCTTGTCCAAAATATAAGAAGAGCTTACTAAAACTGAGGTAAAGTATGCTTTGTTAAAAGTTTAAGTAATCAACAGAATTCAATAGTATTGAATGAATACTTATTTTTATACTTGTTTCAGGTTTTATCAAGGTTTTCATGGTGTCTGGGTGGCACTCATACTGCTATTGCCAAACTAGCACTACCTACAAACTTCAAGAACATATTTTATTTGTAGGAAACACTATCACTCCATAATCTAAAGAACAATGGCAAACCACCGTACATTATCAGTGTCGCTTTAAGACTTCGCAAGCATTAGTACAAATATATTGATATATAATATTATACTAATGTATATTAGCGCCATTTAGCATTTAGGGGTATTTTACTGATTTGGAGTTTCATCAGTCCTATGTTATTTCATAAAATAGTAATTAAGTGAAAATAAAATATGTTTGGTAACAAAGCATTTATTTACATTTTAACCATTATATCATGCCCCTACTCAGACTTCTTCGAAAAACTGAACTGGTGACGGAATAATAGCTTGACAACGAATATATCCCAGATACTAAACAGTGCATGTGTAATCATCAAATCCCATACTACACAAAGAAAAAATCTGGCCAAAACATAGATTTAAAAATAACAATACATATTCGATTTTGGTCTCAAACACATGTCCAGTATTAGGTAAGTACAACAACGTAATTGTGCAACACCATAAGTAGTTATTCAACACGCAGGATGCAAAAGCTTAACTAATAGCAGAAACGAAAGCTAAGCTAAGAAAAATTAACAAAACAATGCGAAAATGTGTTAAATAAATATAATACAGACGCATATTCATTCATAAGATCTGTGACAATTGTATCAATGACAGATGACAAGAAATTCACGCGTTTCTAAGGTTACTGAAGATTTCATAAAAGAGGATTTAATGATTCTTATAAAATCTCGCTTATGACTTTTAGTTATTACTATGTGCATTTCAGATCTAACAAAATATTTCTTTATTAGATATTTGCTTTATCCCATTGAATAAAAAAATCAATCCCTAATAAAATAAACTACAGCTATCATTCTATAAAATGTATATAAATTCGTTCATGCTCGCTTTCCCAAACAAGTGACACTGATATTGCCATTCTTCTTTTATTGGTACAATGCTTTTATATTAGGTACTATTATAATTATATTCTGTGATACCTATTATATGGTTTTGATAATATAAGTTTTATATGAACTAATCAAGTTTTTATTTTAAATTTATTGAACATACTTTGCACCATCCTTTCTAATTTTACTGTATCCTTACAATGTGCCTTAGTTAAGGGTATTTCTTTCCAAATCCTGTGTGAAAAACCTAGCTTGTGACGATTTACTGAATCACAGAACTATATCGCTACACTTATCTTAAATTGGTTGTTAGTTACTCTTCGACGCTAGGGTTCACTGTATACAAAAAAGAAACCACTTAAAATACCAATGCCGATTTCGTTTAGCTACGAAATCTATGTATGAGTGAATCTATTAATATTTTATAGTAAAGGACAGTGATAAAGATAATAGTGATCACAATAGTTCTCTAATATACGTATCCCATTTTAAGAATACAATAAAAAAAAATAACAATACTTCTAAGATTCAAATAGGCCTTGATATTGTATTACTTGTTAACCTTGAAATGCTAACAATCAAAACATAAGTTCGTAACTTCCACCGAGGCAGTATTTGCAACGTTCTGCTAGGTATTTTTGTGAGAAAAAATAACGTAACGTATTTAATTAACTATTCTTTATTGTAGTTATTTTAGTACAAAATATATTCGCTTTGCTATAAAAGAAACTTAATTTAGTTGTAGCGTACAAGTTATAACAACATACAATATTGTAACTTTCCGAAAATGGCTGACTGAATAATAGTTTCAGAACGCAAACAAGGGAAAGAGACCGCATTATACACGAACTGTATAGCTTGGTCTCTTTCTGTCAATGTGATTATATTGCGTCATTGCGACCCAGCGATATCATTCATTCATTCTAACAATCCAAATACGATTCAGTTTAAACAAGGTCATGGTACGTTTTAAAACAATTCAATTTAAGAACCTACACTGAATTGCACCAAAACTGAATCGCTTGTTAAAAGTTCATGGTAGGCCTGCTGTACGAGGGACTGCATAACATAATTTGCTTGTGATGTCGATTGCATCAAACAACTGCTTTGTTAAACAACAAAGGTCCTAAATGTGAGCCCTGAGGAATGCCCGACGTAACTTTATGTTGGAATGATTGAAAATCGTTAACAACTACATAAAATAATCAGTTACTCAAGTATGAATGGAACCAAGCGAGTAGGGAACCGGATATCCCATACATGGAAAGCTTTTTCAAGAGTACTTTATGTGGGACCTTATCAAAAGCCTTGCTGAAGTCCGTATACACAGCGTCTACTTGAAGACCATTGTCTAAAGCATGTGACAACATCTCAATATAAGAAACAAGGTTTGTGTTGGTCGAACGTGATTTAACAAAACCATGTTGCCGCTCGCAGAGGTTCAGTTTGAAGTGACGTTCCATGTACGGACAAAGCAATGCTTCCATAATTTTGCCAAAGATGGACAGGATTGATACTGGTCTATAATTGTCTACTAAGCAGTTATCACCGCTTTTGAATATAGATACTACTTTAGTTAATTTCCATGCTTTGGGGAAATGACCAGAGCTAAAACTCATTAGACTCATTGAATATTGCCGTTAACGGACTCACCAAGCTCGGTGCACAACTTACAATGAATAGTGGCGGAATTCCATCAGGACCCGCACCCTTGGACTTGTCTATAGCAGATAACTTCTTTAGAACGTCCTCTTCACTGATCGTCACCGAGGTGATACTTTCAACATTTTGATGCATAGGATTCACCCGAACATTATACCTATCATCGTCAGACTCCAAGTCGTAATTATATACTTTTGCATATTCTTGCGCAAATAAATTGCATATACTATTGCCATACGAGGCCAAAGAACATCCGCCACGTTTATTTTTAATATATGTCCAAAAATGCTTAGTTTCTGTTGAAATATCTACTTCCACACTCTAAATATAAATTATAGCATTTACTTGCAAGTATTTTACAACGCTTACTAATAAGTTTAAATGACAAACGGTCTAAGGGGTTGTTATAAGTTTTATATCTTTTTCGTACTTTGTTTTTCTCCTTAAGCAGTTTCTCTAAATCATTACCAAACCATACGGGATATTTGTTATTTTTAACATGACTAGGACGTTATAATTAACCAGGTCAAATGCCTTCGAAAGGTCTAAAAATACAGCATACACAGGTGTATTCCTGCTGGTGTAGTAACTGACCGTGTGCTTCAGCGCCAAAATAGCTGTTTCTGTAGACAGCCCAGCTCTAAAACCGAACTGTGCGCCTTGTAAATTGAGCTGTCCAAGCACACTGTCAAGAACTTTTGCAGTTATAGTAGCCAATGAGATTGGTCTATAGTTCTCCTTGTCTGAGACGTCACCTGTCTTATTTTTCAGTATAGGTACAGCAATCGTCCTCATCAACTCAGCAGGCAGGTATGAGTGCCTAATACACAAGTTATACAGCATAGATAAGACCCTAGGAAGATGCGGACCGGCATGTTGGAAATGTTCTATACTGAGGTTGTCATGACCAGGAGACTTACCCCTAGTCATGGTTTTTATAACCTTCCCTATCTCCCTTGACGAGATGTAAATCGTGCTAGACGACCCAAATCTCACCCCACCGCACCCCTCCTGCTCATTGACTTGCAACCGTGGTGTCACCGAGAAATGCATTTTAAACATGTCCGCTATCCTCACTGGTTCAGATACGCCATTAACGCTCAGAGGTACAGCAGGTCTAGTGTTTAACTTCTGAGTTGACTTCCAAAATTTATTGAAATGCTTTTTCTTATGTTCTGAAGCTATAATATCCAACTTAATTTGTTCTTCGTTGTCCTGGCAATATTTAAATTTTTGTTGAAAGACTTCTCGTTTCTCGCATATCTATATACAACTGACCAAATGGAGGTTTCCCATGCCAAACCCAGTTTTTAAAAGCCACCCTAGCGCACCCATGAGCGTCCCTAACGTGTCTGTTCTACCTAGTGTTGTAAAAATACCGTATAATACCAAAAGGCTATGTATTAAACCGGTATTTTATTATAACTTACGGTATTATTGGTATTTTATGTATTTTATATTCTGATTCAGTTTATAAGACCCTGCGATATTGCGACGAGTTCTAGTTTAAAACATTAAATATATTTTAAGTTTCGATTGTATTCTTTGTTTTAGAATTACTAATTAATAATTTTGGAATTTTAACTTTTGGAAAAATTCATTGCAAAGCCCGAAATTCGTATCGTCGAAACACGTAGATAAATCACGTGTTTCTAAATTGGTCTCGATTTACACAAATCTTGGTGTTCCTGACAGCACATTCGAAGTTAAAGAAAGTGGTGATGAAGATGATTTAGCTGGAAGTATGTTGCTAGAATGCATTACTGCGTCGTCATCTACCGAGAACGTAGCAGCACAAGAGGTTTTAGATATGGAGGTAGAAGATCCTCTAAATCTCGGGTTTTCGAACTAGGAAGACAAAAGGCGTGTGCCACGTTTGTGCTTTTCTTATGGATCTTGTATTAAGGTTCGGGCTTTACGTGTCTCCACGCAGATAGGAACATAATGTAATTTAGAATAAATAGAGAGATGATTCAAATACCTTTAAGGACCCCTTTGCTCTAACGCACAGAGCAGATACAAAGCTCTAACGTACCTTAAAATGTTACGTGTTTTTCTTTAAATCATATTTTGACCTTGTTTTTATGGTAATATTGTTGTAGCTAATAGTAATTATGGGTCGGGTTCGAAACCCGTCGCCCGAATTTGAGGGTATTGGTGGTGTATGGGGCTTATGGGAGTTAGTTTTAATCCCCTAAAAGTAATTTTGGCTGCCGGAGTTGCGTCTTAATATTTTTAAACAATTTCCAAAAACTCTTCATTCAAATATGAAAAATGGAACGTAATTTTAGGTTTTATGTGAAAGTAACTAAATAGGTTGTGTTAGGTCAATTTGACCCTTAACCCGAAAATAAGAGCCCTGCGAAGCAGGGCTCCGTCAAACTCAGTTTATTAAACTAGTGGAATCAATAAAAGCGATATTTAGGTTTTATGTGAAAAACGTGAAACGAAACGCAACCGCCATCTTGTATGAATTATATTGACAGCTAATGTCAAATTTGTGCCTCATTGCTTTCGAGTACCTAGGGTTAGGTGCGACTGTAATAAGTAACTAAATAGGTTATGTTAGGTTCTCTTTTAACCCTTAATCCGAAAATATGACTCCAACCTTAGTTTATTAAACTAGTGTGAAGAATGTGGAAGTTGGCAATGCCATACACACCGATATGTCTGGAGCTTTTTTTTCCAGAGGAAACCAAGTATTTCCGGCAAGTGAAAATGGTGAGGGGTGGTTTAGAGACCTACCCTCCTCCCCCTCCAATCACTCACAACCCCTAAAAACGGCGACGTATTTCGAAACCTTAACCGTAATTATTAATAATACAAACTTAAAATATAATTTCTTGCTTTATTCCTGTGCAATTCTACCGTATTCAGTATTTTTAATGATTTCTATGATCATTTACTTCAAAAATATAGAAGAATTGATTTATACATAAAATACCGTAGTAAATGGTATAATACCGTATTATACGGTATTTTTCGTTTTATACATTTCAGTACAAATGCTATAATACCGCACTTACATCTCTAGTTCTACCCTATCACAGTACGTTTATTACTTTACTTTACTAGATTTCCTCACAAAACCAGCACTGTCCTCAGCCGCCTCTCGCAGTGACGTAACAATATTCTTGTACAAATTATCAATTATTACAGTGTGCTCTTTATTCAAGCAGACGTTATCGCAGCAGTTAATTAACTCTGCTGGAAAATCGACCAGTCTAAGCTTTTGCATACATAGTTGGTAATAGCAATTTATTTGGTCAGTACATCTTTCCGCCCACCTCACTTTATCTACTACCTTGCCCTCAAGATTTGCTGAGGTATCCGTTCGCCTCACCATCCCCAGGTTGACCTGAATACAGAGTGGGAAGTGGTCTGACCAATAGGCGTTATGGTACACTTCCACCTTCTCCACTGATTTCCACGCTGCTTCAGAAACCAGGCAATGGTCAAGCCAACGTCTACTACCACAGGCATCACTCACAAAGGTAAAAGTGTCCGAGTCTATGCCTAGGTTCTTATAGTCAGCACAACACCAACTCTGCTCATCACAAAAAGATAACATTTCCTGGCTAAACAATTCCCCAGGGTGCGCATTAAAATCCCCTAGTATATAACCAGACTCAACATTCTCACTCTCAAAGATAGCAGCTATTTCACTAAGACATTCACAAAACTCGGTTAAATTATCTACAGAGTTAGTCGGCATGTAAACATTAAACAATAAGAAGTCACACGTCGTCGCTTTAATAGCCACAATACGATCGCTAGCACACGGTAAAATAGTAACGCATGTAAACAACGATTTCCTCCTCAACAGCGCCACACCTCCGTATGGCTTCCCCTTAATATCCCTAGCGACGTATCCACCGCTGATTTACCAACATAGCTGAAATCTAGTGACCTAGAACTGATATTTCATGTGGCAACAGCCAGGTCTCTTGCAGCGCAATAACCCATATATTTACACAAGTTCTTTTATACACTCGACCGACCTCTTTAAAGATTTACAGTTAAAACTTATCTTCTTCTTCTTCTTCTGCCTGCCCTGTTCCCATATTACTTGGGGTCGGCGCAGAATGTCTTTCTCTTCCATTCACTCCTATCAGACGTCATCTCATCATTCACTCCCTTTTCATTCATGTCACCCTTCACACAATCCATCCATCTTATCATCTTAGTAAATAAAATAACGTTATCATCTACTATCGCCTTATCCTATTCTGTCACTCAAATCCACTTCACGATGCCGCGGTTTGGTCGTACTGTTATAATACACTAACCTACGGAAAGACACTCGAGTCGGCCACAGGTCCTCGTTCATAAAAACATTCAATTTTTGTTTTGGTATTGAATACTTGTATGCAGCGTACCCCTTGTTCCTCTTCATATCTATCTTGTTTAAGGACACATTTACATCAGTTTTCGATTTTATATATGTCACTATATCGTCCATACTTGTATCCCTGTTCACATTATAGATATAAAAAGGCACACTTACATCCGCTGCTCTAAACGTTGACTGAGGTCCTACCTCCGCCTTCCCCTTCATCCAAATAAAACGGTTTTGCAACCTTTTCCGCTGCACTTTAACTCAGCCTTCGTTTGGTGATTTCTTTTTCCAGTCACCGTGTTGCAAACCTGCCCGCAAAACATCTGACATAAGTCTACAATCTTGTCTTGTCGGTGTCGATGACCTCTGCGTAGTTACAGCACAGTCAAATAATCCATACAGTCGTTCGACGAACGCGTCTAGACGGGTCAATCGTGCGGGGGGCAAGAGGTGAGACGCGGGAAGAGCGGTACCTAGTTACGTACATCGCCTTAGTTCGTAACTAGGTACATGTTTTTGGGGGCTGGCACGTACTTGTTTTTTGTTCGTTACTTATTTATTTGCTTATGAATATTAATTTAGATGGTGCATACGACTTGTACTGTGGGACATTGAAATTCTTTATGCTGTTTAAAGATATAAATAAATAAGGATTAAAAAAATCTACGATTTCATCAATTTACTTATACCAAAGAAGAAAATTTCATTAATTATAATTATTTACATTATTTTGAAATGTATGTACCTATAACCTCTTAAAATAATGTGCACGTTGCTACTAATCTACTAACTTTTACAATTACAATATCTCATGTCTGGCCAAATCACAGAATAAAGTAGTAATAATTGTACGTCATGTCCGTGTGGTGACGGATTAAGAATACGAAATATCACCGCCCCATATCATCCCATGGGTGTCGTAAGAGCCGACAGAGGGAGCATATTATGCAGAGCACAACACTGCAAGAGAAGGAAAACTTGATACAAACCCTATTCCAACTCGTTTGGCCAGCGTGGTATAGTAGGCCAATTCCTCCTTTCAAAGGAGAGGCCTAGTCCAGCAGTGGACTATTAAAGGCTGATATGATGAATTGTACGTCAACAACATGGCAGACGTAAGAAAATATGCGGTGTAAGGTAATATTCGATTCAAGTGTGATTTTAATTTCATGCAATAAGTACCTTCGTATTAATTAAGTACCTACCACATAATTATTATGTATCTTGGTAATGGCGCATCCTAGCTCAAAAATAACCATATTTTTGGCCCCCTTTTATAAACACCACACATGTTCTCCGTAATCTAATAGCCCGGTCACCCATCCATAAAATGACCGTGATGTCTATTGCTTTACCTTAACGTAGTTTGCACGAAAAATATCTGCAAAATACTTCATTTCGATAACATAGGCTCTGCAAGCTGATCCCATGGTTACCCGTCCATTAAACCTCCGCTATGTCAATCGCTTTATTTTAACATGGTTTGTACGATAACGATATCTGAAAAATGCGTTATATTCTTAACCGCCGCTAACGACACCTGCGGGATGAGATAGGTGCTGACTGACACTTTGTATGCAAATCTGTCACCGCACGAAAAATGCAAACTGTTTTATAATAATTATTTATCGTTAATTATCTTAATATATAAAATCCTTGCGTTACTGACTGACTGACAGACACGCTGGAGCCGAAACTATTTGGCGCAGGAAGCTGAAATTTGGGATGTATGTTCCTTGGGGACCGTTGGGGTGCACTAAGAAGGTATTTCCTGAAATTCCCACGGGATCGGCCGAAACGGGTGAATTTAAAAAATGCAGGCGTAGCTGCTGGCGTCCTCTAGTTGTAATATAATAAACTAGGTATTCCCACGGTTTCACCCGAGTCCTGAGGGAACTACTATACTACTATTTGTAGCCTAAGTTACTCCTTGGTACATCAGCTATCCGCCAGTCAACGTCTCGTCAAAATCGGTCCAGCCGTTCCAGACATTAGTGAAAGCAAACGGACAGACAGACAGACAAAAATGGTAATAAATGTCATTTCGGTATATGTACAGAGTATACATCCATATGCATTTAGTAAAAAGCGGTTATTTTAATATTACAAACATACACTCCAATTTTATTTATGTGTATACCTAGATGTATTTATATGTATAGATAAGTGATTACACTATAATATTCATGTAGCGTAGCAATTGTAATATTTTTATAAAATAAATAGACAGTGTTTAAATAAGTAGGTATTGTTTAAATGTGGCAGCCCTAGCCTCATTACCCTTGTCTAGACGTTGTCGGCTTTTTCTACGAGATCAAAGGCGACGAACTACTGTATGTCTTTATACTGTGGTTACAGTGTCCGATCATTTGACAAAAAACAAATGAAAAATTTTCATTTGACAAATAACGTTTGACAAAATTATACTAATTGATAAATTTATTATTTACAAACTATTGTTTAATAAACTACTCATTAGACAATATATTTACTATAAAAAAGTTATTATGCTAAAACATTAATTTACAAATTGATTATTTTTTAAATTTTATTTGGCAAAACAACGTAAAGTATAAATAACATTTGACAAAATGCATTGCTTGGTAATATTTTATTAACCAAAATGTACGTTAATACAACAATCTTTGTGTAGGGTCAACTGAAACAATGGCTGGTTAGGTTAGGTTAAAACTGCGACCACCAGAACCGAATTCTACTTATTTCGCTTAATTCAGGCAGTGTGTATTTTTTTTAAAGACTTAAGCATCTATGGAATTAGTATTAATACAAAATTATTACTTGCCTATAAATAATCTATCCAAGATGAAAATTGCAAACATGCAATTAAATATTTTCAAAATTTCGCGTAAGTATTGGTTAGAAATTAGTTAGATATTTTTAAAAACGAATAATTTATCTTCTAACTTTTTGTACAATCACCAATTTGGCAAACGAATTATTTAGTCAAATGATTATTTTTATTTTTAACATTTTAATTATTTTTTAAGTAAAACATTTGCGAAACCTGTATTATGTCAAATGAATGTTTTTAAAGTAATATGTTTGCGAAATGAAAGTTTGTCAAATTATTAGTTTTTCAAACGTTGTTTGTAAAATGATCTTTTGTCATACGTTGTTTGTAAAATGATCTTTTGTCATACGTTTTTTGTTAAACAATAGTAAACCGGTGTGTCCGTGCTCGAAACCACGGTGGGCCTCCTAGTCCTACTGCACGCAACGCATTGTCTGTCCTCGCGCGCGTCGTCTGCGTCGCTGTCCTTGTCTCGCCGCTGTACTGCTCTGCCGAAACGCAGCCCCGCTCCTCGCATCTAGTTTTTTCCACAGCGAGCGTATTGTCCTCCACCGATGTGACGATATCGCCCGCTCTGTTTACAATTGTATCGTCAACGTCATACACTTGGGTCTCAAGTCTGGTAATTACAATAGTGCCAAAATGGTCGATCACTCACTTCATAATTGTTGATTTTAACAAGTTTGGTAGTCTACTGTTACAATGGTGTCATTATGATTTTTCGATGGTCAACCACTGACACTCCATTGAAAGACATGGCATATTAGAATATCATTGCATGACATAGATTGGTAGTCTCGTACTTATTGACAAATCAATGACTGACGTATGCGGTAGTCTGGTAATATTTTGACAGTTCCTTTGATCAGTGACCTACCATCGTAACGCCATCGTGCAATCATTGCTTTTGACGAGTGTTTGCTTGTGAAACATAGTGACAGACAATCAAAGATTTAATGTACTACGAAAAGGGGACAATGTATTCACTGCGAACTAATATTCTCGAGCTAACTAACGAGCCCGTCGCTTAACGAGGATGACTACAAACCCTTTTACGGATATTCCCGAGGCGGAATTTGTAAAAACGTTTCACTTTAGAAAGGATTCAGTAAGGGGGTTAATTCAAAAACTCATTCCCGTTAAGGCCTGACCGCGTTAAAACGATAGCGTAAGGTTGGGTCGCCTAAGATCGGATGTGACATAAGACCGGAAGCATAGAATTTACCGCGAATAAAGCGACTTTTTAAATGGATGGCAACATATTTGCCTGCGCCATTAAATTTAGCCCCTCTCTTTATACCGCGGTACGGCCTGCGATGAGCAGGACGTGTGTACTGGTGCTTTGAAATAACTGTGTCAATTTTGAAACATTTTTGGCGATCCGATCTTTCCTCCAAAAGTTTGTTGCGAAATAATGGTAAGTATTCATCATTTTACTGCTTTCTAAGTTGATTTTTGCGGGGAATTAGCAAATGCTCTCTAGAATTGTAGGTATACTTTGTTTGGGTCTAAGATGTCTGTAGGCGTAGATCCGGACTTTCCTCCCGTTGCCTAACATCGGACCGAAAAATCCGATCTTAGGATTCATAAAAAAATACAGTGGTTCTCAATCTTATTCATATCAATTTCTGTTAATAATATTATTAAAGTTAAGAGCCTGATTGCTATTAATTTGTCAAAGGTCAAAGGCCAGACCGGAGGTCTATTATGTCACTGATGTTATTTTTGTTAATCTACATGTAATATAGTAGTACTGGTATAGTCGGTGTTTTTAATCCAGTAGAGTAATTTGACTTGTGAAAATGTCTACAGATTGATCATGCCTACGAAATACCAAAGACATTAACTTCGAACAACCACCTATAACGAAAAGGACTTGGAAGAAGCTGTAAAGAAAGTAAAAGATAAAGAGTTATCTAATTATGCTGCCTCAGAAATTTACGAGATACCCACATCTACACTCAATGATCGAGTTTTGGGAAAAACTGGTATTGAAAGTCTCTTCATGCTAGCATCATATCAGAATTTTAAATACCCACATTTTTGGTAGTATCTTAAAGTTAAATTAGAACCAGTAAACTCGACGAAATATTCGATAAGCTTTAAGCGAATATTTTATTGAGTTTGCTGGTTCTAATTTACCTTTAAGATACAACCAAAAATGTGGGTATTTAAAATTCTGATATGATGCTAGCATGAAGAGACTTTCAATACCAGTTTTTCCCAAAACTCGATCATTGAGTTTTAATAAGAAGAAGACTGTCTATGCCATAGAATAAGTACATTACATGCTAATCAAACATAAGACTGTAACAAATTATATGACTGTATCAGGTTAAGAGTACCTAAGACATTGGCACACGTACGACGTGGACATTGATACGGGAAAGTAAAAGTACAATAAAAATTGATTGTTTCAGTTTACTAATACGACATTTTTTATTTAATGATCAAAAAATCTTCTAAAAAATAATAATTTATTATTTGGCTTCACTACACATCCGATCTTACCTAACTATCCTAAAGTACCCTTTCTGCAGAGTCGATAAAGTTTGACAAACTCAGTCACGCTTTTATTGGCCGTAGGAGGGAAGATCGGACTAAAAAAATAACATTTTTTTTTAAAAGAATGTGTTCAGTGTAAATCGTGCAGAATTTCAAATCGGTTTGTATTAAAGTATTGTCAATTAAAGGCCGGATATTTCTTTATTATACATTCTAATGCCATAGCTACAGAGTTGAAATTAGACAATAGTCCGAACTTTGGTTTCATTGAATTTTTTTGAAGGACTATCAGAAAAAATGTAATGTCACTTTGACGGCGTTTCTTACACTGACCGTAGTGTTTACGAAAACAAAAAACAAGATGTCCGTAGAATACTTTATTGTTGATAATTTACATCCAAGTCCACTGAGAAAATAACATTGAGAAATGATTAAAAAAAATTGTTTGCAACTTGCTCCTAATTCATAGACAAAGCGTCCGATCTTAGGCGACCCTACCTTATTGGCAGAAATGAAGGTGAGAAAATTGAAGTTAATATTGATTTATTATTCTATTCCTATAAACAGGCAATGAGTTGATTAATATTATATTATTATTGCAAATTCTGGTAGCACTCATTTTACGCAGGATTTTACAAGACCTTGATTGGACAGGGTGCCTTCCATGACATTTCGCCAATTACTGTGTCGCGGTCCATTAAAGAAGTTACAGTTACATATCATTTGCTTTGAAATTTGTTATCCTAAAGCATTTTTCATTGAAATCTTCGTTTTGGCTCTTTGAGAAACAGACAAGCTACTCGGTATCTATCAATTCAACGCAGTGCATTGAGAAATATAACAAACTAGAACTTTGTTTACAAAAATGTATGAGTGTTGACATTTCTTACGTCAAAACTTGATGAATGATTTGACTTTGACAGCTAAACAGAAAGTAATAATGAGTTGAATGGTTAAATTCAGTGTTTATTTTACTATTTACGAACTTAAAACAACTTCAGAGTGCTTATAACACTAGTAATTAATATTTAAAATATATATAAATGCAATCTGATATGATCATGAAAAATAAATCAAATTTATTGGTAGTTTTTCAAAAATCATTTCTTCTAATGGTTTTTTTTATTGCTGGCAATACAACAATGTCATTCTGCCACCATTCAATTACGAGATCACTGAACGATCATTATGAATTACCAGACTACGAACTTTTATCAAAATGACAATGGGATCGTGTTGGAATGAAAAATGTGTTTAAAATAGCAGACTTGAGGCCCTGATCCATAGCATTCTCGCACCTGCTTTTCGTTGCGGTCGATAACCCTTCTGTCGCATAATACGTAATCAAGCCTACTGGTCCACTCTCATATTCAAAATTATTATCTAATAGGCCTGCACCTCTTTTCCGATTGACATTCATACTTCTATAACAGGGCTCACAAGACGCTTTCATGACATTTATATCATCCATTGTAATATATTTTTCCTTGATTACCGCCACATCTTCTTGCAGTTTTATAATATCCCTCAGTATTCTACTGGCGTCCAAGTGATCAAACGTCACGGGTGGGAGTTTATGAAGATGTCTTGCTACGAATATCGGCAGCAGCTCCGGATCAATCTCCTTTATTAGATGATGTCTCAAAGAATACTAGTAAAACGAGGCTTTAATTAAGTTATGCCGAGCCATGTTCTAATATTATGTTTATTGGAAACATGGAAATCAAGAGTTCCAAACGTCAAGTCTTTACTTCACTTTATACATTTATCATTACTAAATATTTTTATAAAGATTAAATAATATACGAATAATGAATATTATAAAATAACAAATAATCATTTAAAGATTAGATAATTACTTAACATATTGTACTATTTAATATAATATGCATAAGTACTTTTAAATATAAAAATAATAAATATACTTCTTATAACATATATATTTTTTTTAATTTAATTACATTAGAAAAATCATAATTATAATGTACTTGACATCAGATTTGTTTTATTTTACAGCTCACTATGTTGATGGACGAGTAGTAAGCTCAACATTACAAAATACAGCGGAAACAGTGGCATTCTTCGATGATCTTTTCGACTCGTGCAATGGAGCGGCACTGAGCAGCAAGACCAGAGGGAAGCCATTGAGACAAGCGGTTACAAAGACGTCGCAGCATGTCGCTTTTTGGAGAAATGCCAGAAAAAAATTGGAGCAGATGCGATTTATTAACAATAAGGGCAAAGAAATAATAGTGCCCTCCCAGAAAAACTTTATAACTACTTTAAAAAGCATGCTCAGGTTATGGCATTTCTTTCAAGAAAAGGGATATAAATTAATGCGTCCACGTTATTTAAATTCGGACCCTATAGAAAACTTTTTTGGTCAAATGCGAGCATATAGCTTTAGGAATAATGACCCTAACTGTCATGCCTTTAAAAATATATTTCGTTCGTTATTAATCACCAGATTTATAAATTTTCATTCAGAAACATATAATTGTGAGAAAACTTCAGGAGATCAAATCATACAACTTACAAAATTATTTGAAGCCACCCAAGAAATAAAAGATGATATGCCTGTGACAAGTGGTACAAGTTTAGTATCTCCTGAAGAGACAGAAAATATTCAGGTAGAAGCTCGTAAAGAACGGCTTAGTGTACACTCTAGTGCATATACTGCGGGATGGGTAGTGCGAAAATGTTTAAAAAAAATACCCTGTACACAATGTAAACAAGATTTAACACAGGCTCATCAAACATCAATCCACAAATGGATTTCTCATAGAGAATATAAAGGGTTTAAGAACATGCACAAGTTATCCTATCCCTCAGAGTATGTTGTGAGGCATTTTTCAGTTGTGATGAAGGAGACAAATGAATATTTGGATTCCAAGCCAAATTCCAATAATATAATCAAAGAAATAAAGTCTGAAATCAAATCCAAGTATTCATTTGATTTCCTTCACTGCCAACAGCACAAAGAAGCGCTACTTGATTATTTTGTGTCAACTACTATAATATTATCAGTCTGTAACTGGTGCAATATAATAAACAGGATTTTGAAGGGCATTGACATTAAACGTTTGACCAACAAAAGTATGCCATATATGCAAATGAAAGCGTTTAATAAATATAAAAAGAAATGTAAAAATAAAAATAAATGATAAATAAACTGTCGTTTTTATTTAAATTCTACCTTAATAATGAGTAATAAAGGCAACTTGTATATCCCCCGTATATACATGCAGCGGTGCGCAAGCACGGCTGCATGAATATATGTTATGAAATAAAGGAATATCACTACTGGCTACCAGGTACAGTGAATTGATAATTTTTAAATTTCCCGCTTATATGTGCAAAAATTCCGTAGCGTGGAAATTTGTGGCATAACAGTAAAGTGCCTTTGCCCCAACAGACTGACGAACGATAAAAAAAAAAACAGATGTCAAATATCAAAATACCAACTAGTGATTGGTTGTTCTGAGATTCCCGTCTGATACGTAGTATCGTCTTACTAGTCTGTGGATGATGTCCTGAATGTCACGCTGACTCTTCCCAAAGAGAATACAAATACTAGGTACGTAAGAAGAGGCGGATGTGCCATAGATCATGCGAGACTTTCAGCTTTGTATGAAACGTGCAGGGAGAACTCGTACCAACATAAAGATACTAATTGACATCGTTTTTATGTTGTCAGCATTGTCATATTCGTCAATATAGGGATGTACCCTCTAGTGATTAACGACATATCGATATCGGTAATATTCGGTAAGAAATAATTATAATTATGTTTCGACTAGAATTATACTTTCCCAAAACAGATAAAAGATGTATTTAATATTTATGTGTTTATTCAAACAAATTAGCCTATTCTATAAATATATTCTAGATTAGCGAAGAAAAATACGCAGAACTAAAAGATATATGTATGTACATGTAATGGAAAGGTTTTCAACATTTCTTCTGTAATAGGATTTAAAGAAATGTCTATAGGTACAGGGCACAGCTATTTTTCTGACTTGAGTTCCCTTTTTTTTTTAAGTCTTTCGGCTTAAAATGCTTGCCACACACATAGTTCAACTGATGTAATTTTTCAATGAGCACATAAATTAAGTCCTGGTTTCCAGTTGCAGCTACCCATTTTTATATCTAAAAAGAAAAAAAAGAATAGAATTTTTAGTCCTTGTGCCAATTTCTAATAACGGATTATCGATAACTGACAGGCAGTATTGTTACTATTGTTTACCTACAAAGTACTAGGATATGAAACTTTAGAATATTTCTTTATTTTTTATGTTTCATTGAAATATATTACATTATATAACATTATAAATATTCATTGATCTTTATCTAGGGACATTTTGCCATAAATACCTACCTTTTTTCATTGCTTGACCGGCATGTTGTTGTATGCCATATTTCGCACGTTATTTTGCTTGTTTTGATTGCGCTCCTTTCAATGCTAATCAAATAAATATAGTAACACTTACTCTAGAAGTGTAAAATCACATTTATTTGGTATACACAAAGCACTTTTACAGTATGTTTTTTACGTTTTATAAACAAACTACATAACGCGGCAAAGTTAAATCTGGATAATAATGTGACAGTTGTGACATTTGACACTATTGACAGCCAAGGCGGTGATGTACGTATAACCCGTCTAACTTTGAAAGAATACTGTTCCAAGGGTACATAGTGAAGGATGCTATCTTCACGTTTTATACATATAATAGTAGCCATTAAAAAGATAGCACGTTTCATACATTCGGTTTTTTCTTAGGAACTTGCGCCAGGCTGACTCTTCCCTTCTTTCCTACGTTTTATTTTTCGACGAGAAGTCTCCACCGACTCAAACAACAGCTTTTTTGCCAGTGTTATCTCTTCTTCAGAAAAAGCAGTGACACATAACCGTCATACTCTCTTCATCCATAATTCCCGCCTTATTTTGAATAAAGGCAAGCACCTCGTTTATCACAATATTGCAATTTTACATTTTAACGCGTTAGACATTGTCGCTTCGTCAAGGTCAAGGTTATATATAGATGTATAATTTTATAATAGTATAATATTTTATTTTTATAGTAGTAACATTATTTTTGTTTATCGTTTAAATATTCTTGTACACTGTAGTAGCCCTTATTGAGTAGAAAGTCTTTTAATTTTTTAAGAAAGGTATTGATTTTATTTTCGCTTGTAATCGGTCTAGGCAGTTTATTGTATATTTTAATGGACATGACTAGTGGGCTAGAGGAATGCATTGTAAAGGTGGACGCACACCTATCCGAGCCGAACGCGTCGAACGAATCGAAGTCAAGGAGGCCTCGCACATTAGCAAGAATCGACCGCGCCGAAAGAATCGACCGCGCCGAAAGAATCGAGCGCATCGAACAAATGGTTTCCATTTCCTTTACGCCTGTCGCACTGCTATTGCATGTGAATTGTGATGGATCTTGACGAGGTTTTTATTTGTCAATGCTTTATTAATGGAAGATGAAGAAACAATGCGGAAATAGTACTCGTGCGTTGCTCTGTCATACCCAACGGCGAACGAGAGGCGAACGCGTCGAACGCGTCGAACGAAACGAATTTTAGAATTCTTTATATGAAATCTCATGAAACTTCGCACACTTGTCCGCGTCGAATCGTCCGAATCTAGAAGCACCTCAGGAATCCTAGAAGAATTCGAATGACGTCATCAGATTCGGCGCGGTTAATGCGGTCGATTCGTCCGATGCGCTCGCATTCTATCAGTTGGGTATGACAGAGCAACGCACGAGTACTATTTCCTCATTGTTTCTTCATATTCCATTAATAAAGCACTGACAAATAAAAACCTTGTCAAGATCCATCACAATTCACATGTAATAACAGTGCGACAGCCGTAAAGGAAATGGAAACCATTTGTTCGATGCGCTCGATTCTTTCGGCGCGGTCGATTCTTTCGGCGCGGACGATTCTTGCTAATGTGTGAGGCCTCCTTGACTTCGATTCGTTCGACGCGTTCGGCTCGGATAGGTGTGCGTCCACCTTAAATACGTATTTTGTTTGTATGTCTTCTCTTGTGGTATAAAATTCGGGAGAGTTTCGAACAAATTTACATATCTCATAAATGTAGATACATGGTAGCGTTAAAATTTTGAGTTTTTGGAAGTGGGGTTTACAGGTGTCTGTCTCTATTATGTTCACTAAGATTCTAATTAATTTCTTTTGAAGGGTAAAGATTGTCAGTGCGACTGTACTGTTCTCCCAAAGGATGATACCATAGGTTAACCAGGAGTTGGCGTAAGCGTAGTAGGTAGCTAGTGCAGTAGGTAGATCTGTTGTTTTTTGGTTTCAAGTAGGGCGTAGGAGAAGCTTGATATTTTTGATCTTACGTTGTTCACATGCTGTTTCCAATTAATATGGGTGTCTATTGTTAGTCTAAGTAAGGTAAATTCATTTACTACTTCCAATGTATGCCCTTCGAAATTAAAATTTACAATTATCTGTGTCGTTTGGTGGGGGTAAAATGGTATTAATTTAGTTTTTGAAAAATTTATTTCAAGATTGTGGTCCCTCATCCAGTTTACTGTTTTGGTAAGCTTAGAGTTAAGGAGATTATTCAAATACAGATTATTCTTACATGAAACAAGTAGAGAGATGTCATCTGCAAACAAGACGCAAGGCCCTTCTATGGTTTGTGGCAGTTCGTTTATATAAATTAGAAATAACAAGCATCCTATCACACTACCCTGAGGGATAGAAGCTTGCATATTTATGCTATGATCAGATTTTTTCTATTATGCTTGTTTTATGATTAAAATATTCTATCTCAACTATTTGTTGTCTACCCGATAGATAGGATGTTAGCCATTTGTGAGCCTCACCACGTATTCCTATTGTATATAGTTTTTGTAATAGTATATTGAATTGTACTTTGTCGTAGGCTTTTGTCATATCGAGCAAAATTCCTATTGCGTATTGCTTATCGTTTATTATATTTAAGGCTTCTTGAATATATTTATATACAGCTAAGATTGTAGATTTTTTGCTTCGGAATCCGTTTTGGCACTCATTTTTATTTATTTATTTATTGGACTTCATACACATAATATACATGTATCGGCGGACTTAATGCCTGAGGCATTCTCTAACAGTCTACCTTGGGGTGATGCAGAGATATATGAAGTAGGTGCAAGCTGAAGTCTTAGGGACTAACAAAGCATTATTTATATATACAAATCAATAACTACATACTAATTACATACAATACATATACAAAATAGTAAATAAGTACTATAAAATATAAACCTACATGTATACGTAAATATATCATCAAATAATTTGAATTTCTCACAAAAGGAGTTTATTCGGTCACACATTGCTTTTTCAAAAATCTTTGATGCTGTCGGTAATAGAGCAATAGGCCGGTAATTGTTTGGATTTGTCTTGGTATTTTTTTGTATATCGGTTTTACTAACGCTTATTTTAACTGGTCAGGGACGACGCCTTCCTCAAATGTCTTATTAATTAGAGTGTAAAATGGTAGAGTTAGATCGTCAGCGCAATATTTAAGTAGGATAGGTGGAAGCTCATCTATTCCATGGCTTTTTTTATTTTTAAGATTTTTTAAGTTTTGGTGACTTCGTGAGGATCTACATCGCTTAAATACATTGTATTTAGTGTAGAGTGGAAATCTGTGTTATTTGATCTATTACCGGACGTATTACTGGTTTTTTCACCAATAGACGCGAAAAAGTTGTTAAATTAGTTGGCTATTACTTTTGGCTCAGTTATGATATTCTTGTTTATTTCTAGCTTTATATTACGATTTTCTTTTTTTGTAGTTTTGTTTGTCCTTTCGTTTATAATGCTCCACATCGTTTTAACTTTATTGTCAGACTTTTTTATTTTATTTCTATAATATTGTTTTTTGATAGTTCTATGGTTCTTTTTAGTGTTTTTTCATATTGTTTATAATATTTTGTTATTATCGAATTTTTTGCTTTAAGTGTGAATATTTTGATAACCCTTTGTTTTTACAGCTTTGTTTTATACCGCGTGTTAGCCAAGTATTTTTATTTCGAACTTAGGTACAACTTAGCGTTCATCGCACATTAGTTGAGTTCTCGTTCTCAAGAAGTCAACATTGTGAAGTATTTTGCTTGTCTGGGAGACTAAAAAGTTCTCGCAAAAACTGGGAACATAAACGATATAGGTAATTAATGTTAAAACAAAGCGCCTAAAATACTTATTAGGGGAGATCTAGAGGAGTTGAAACAATTTTTACATTATGTTTCATACACTAAATAAATACCACAGACAGAAATCGTTTGATATTGGTTTATTTACTCATGTGATATTAGTACCAATCGATAGGTCCTTCTTTATACTTGCGATTGGCTATCATACAGAATATGTAAGCTTTAAATATTGTAAAATAAAAAAGACTATATGATTTAAAAGTAATTATTAAAATAAAGCTTTTCAAGTGCCAAACAAAACATTGAATTAATATTTTGGACTTACATCGGTTAAGTAAGTAACTACAGGTTTTATACAGAGTTCATATATTTGGCGCCCCGCCATACCTCTGTTAGTCTTTCTTTTATTATCAGTAGGCATGCTGAAACAAAATCAAACATTCTTTATTTGTGCCAAGCATTTATTGACTGATGTCTCATACAAATTTGAAAAACGAGGAGAGTTGAAACAGTCTGTTTCAAATCCCCTCAGGGAGGCAAAACCTCTCAATTTCGATTAAATCCACAATCAATAAGTAAATACATAGAAATCAATTTTACCAAATATATATACTATATCTGTAGTTAATGAGCTTTCGAAACATGTATAACTTAAACCAAAGGGATAGCGATATTGTATTGTTTAGATCAGTATCCGTTTATTTGAGGACACTGACTCCCCGTAACGACGCGCGACGGTGAAAGATCTTCATGACGACTGGGACGTCTGGGACCGACGGCTTAACGTACCTACTCTCCAAAGCACCGGCGTTAATTAACTAATTTACTACTACACTGTAAAGTATTATATTTATCTATGCTACTACTAATATGATTAAATCATATAACTATTACAAAACTTAACCGATATCTAAGAACTGCCGCCGAGTTTCGTATTTATTTTTTCCTGATTTAATTACGATTATATTTTCTACATATTACTGGTCAAACCATCAAGAAGTAAACTTAGCCCAACTTCCATACAAAAATGGTCATTCTCCATTCAAAATGTTGCAACACTTGCCACTTGTCTTGCCATTAATAATTTTATTTCTTATTTTGTTCAAATTAAGCCCATTTCAAAAATAATAATTGATACTTTTTTGTATTAACAGATCGGGGTCTCGAGGGCCGTGAAAGTTCCATACATGGATAAATTTCATATAATCCGCGCCATCTACCGATAAGGGCAAGAACTAAAGAAAAAGCGACAACTGAACGGTCATTTCACCATTCATTTCATAAGATCTGCGTAGCGCAGTGGGAGCGTGCTCTGCTCAAAATTAGATGTTCGTGGATCGAATCCACGCTTAACAAGAATTACATTTTGTGATTTTTATTGTTTTTTACTTTTAAATTGCATATTTTACATAATAGTTGTCATTTACTTATTTATTAACACCGAAATTCAACATTTATTTTATTTTGAAAAATGAATCCACTACTAACGCCATCTATACGATCGGAATAAAAATAAAATTGTTTGTACGCCATCTAGCGTAGAGGATGCCTATTGAACTTTTTCCTTAGAGGGAATTGCGCATCTACTCGAGTGTGTGTAATGAATGAACAAAAGTGATAGAATGAGATAGATAGTGACGCTGACAGTCTGTCTCACTCTAGAGCGAGACAGATTGACATTCTACTTTTAGGATGAGCGAGACGGATAGTGACTAACTTAACTTATTTAATAAATTAACAATGTTTTTTGCATTCATTTGTAGTTGCGATTAAAAGCATCGTTAATGAAGATCACGAAATTAAAACAATCACAGCGAAATTGTAACACATTGGTGATCACAGGACTTGAAAATGCGACGAAGGGTGTCGAATTTCAACTTTTTTGAAAAAATTACAATTATCGCTGAATTGATTGATATGGAATTCTTTTTTATTTTTCCCAGAACTGGTGCAACTTGGCCTTTCATCCGGTCCCAGATTATCGTTGAGTTTTGGGAAATCCTGTATAAAGCTGAAGAGTTTGTTTGTTTGCTAATCTCAGGAACTACTGGTCTAATTTAAAAAAATATTTCATTATTTGATAGCCCATTTACCAAGGAAGGTTATAGGCTATATAAAATCACGCTATGAGCCACGGGAGCGGAGCAGTATCCCTAAATAACACGAGTGTAACCGCGGGCTCATCTATGTAGTTTAGAATAATTGCCATCGTTCTATCGCTGTCCCGGTTGCATCCAAGATTATCGCCTACTAGTTTAACCAGATTTGACAAAATATTAGGTTTTCTAGAAATATACGGCCTTGTGACGCAATTTCTGTAAAGCCGCACTATACAAACGCTTATCTATAAAATTGTATAAAGAAGAGCCTGAAAGAAACATTAATTCTTTTTATTTGCCGCCAAATTATACCAGTAATATTTTCTGCATACCTGGTACCTACATCAGCTATGCGCCAGTGATAGTCCCGTCAAAATCGGTGCAGCAGTTCCAGAGATTAACGAGAACAAACAGACAGACAGACAAAAATTGTTAAAAATGTCATTTCGGTATAATTATGTACCGTGTATACATCCATATGCATTTAGTAAAAAACGGTTATTTTAATATTACAAACAGACACTCTAATTTTATTTATATGTATAGATGATAATATACTTAATATAATAGTCTACCACACTTGTGACGTCGCTGTGACGTCGCGATCACACCTCCCTCTCACCTCAGACACCACACCGGGCGTCGGGCTTCCTATAAATACGGAGGCGCTGGGAGCGCTCGCCCCTTTTTGCATTCAGCTGAACAGCGGTGAGCAAGCTAAGTGCACCAGCTACTCTTCCTGAACGACCACCGGAAGCGTATCTCCAACAAGACCCCTTACTATCGCCGAATCACGCGACCCTGGTTCTATAGAATTTTCTTAATAACGCTTAAATTAGTGTTTTGCTAAAGGATGTGTTAAATTCTTTAATGAATTACTAGAGGACCCGTGCTGCTCCACAGCATATTTTAATGTTATAAAAAAGCTCTTACATATAGGTATGAAGAGTACATTGTAGCCTTATCTAATAAGTAAAAAGATGATATTCTTACCAAAAATATATATATCACAAAACTTCTTTTCTCACAACATTGGCTTTGCGTTGCACCTTAGGTATCGTGAAATTTCCACCTTGCATTACTGAATGGTTTGCCGCGCAATAGGGATATCTATATAGATATCTTTCAAAGATGTATGTATGTTTGTCTACGAAGATCTCCAAAACGACTGATTGGAATGAGATTGTTTCTTGTTTTGACTAACATTTACTCCAACTTAGGGAACAGAGCAAGTTTCATCAAATTCGGTTCAATGGTTTTCAAGATATGGTCTAATTTGTGTGGTAGCTTTGGTAGCAATCGTAAGTAACATTGCTAAACTACCATATATGCCAATATTACCATTTCAACCAAAACTACTATTCCTACCGAAAGCCGAGAGCCGAGCCACACCCCCTCCCCTTCACCTGCCACAAACTCGGTACAGAGTTGGCGGAGGGGTCCCTTTGAGGGAAAGTCCGTAACTGGATTTCATCGCGATACATAAAAAGGGCGAAAATTCCAAAGTACCTACCTTTTCTGTCAAAACTACTATTCTTACCAAAGCTACAATATCTACCATAACTACCACTTGTAATATAATTATATGACAATAGTACTATGAACCGCTGTAATATGTTCCACATAAAAAAAAAATTAAGATGCCCGAAGAAAGTCGGTAATTTAAAAACACAAAAATTGTCCTAACATAAAACGTAATTTACCCGCCTGTAGGGTTGATTTTCTTAACATTAGGCGGAAATTTCACTACATTTGGGGAAAATTCCTCAGGTCACGGGTATACTGACGTCGTTACCGCGACCCCGTCATGAGGGTCGATAGTGGAACGCCGCGGTGTTTTAGTGGGTATGCCCCCCGAACATCTCGGGGGAGAGCCGAGCCACACCCCCCCTCCACCTGCTTCAAACTCGGTACAGAGTTGGCGGAGGGGTCCCTTTGAGGGACAGTCCGTAAAGTCCGTAACTGGATTTCATCGCGATACAAAAAAAGAGGGGAAATTCCTCAACATCAGAGATCAGTTCACCCAACATTAAGGGTTAACTGGTAACATTCGGGGAATATTACTTGCCATCAGCGATAATTCACTATAGTGACAATTTTACCAACATCGGGTATAATTTTACACACCACCACACTCACACCCACGTATGAAAGTAAGGCAAGGGCACCTTAAGGAGGCATAAGGGATTTCCTGGCAGTTACCGCAAGGAACTTATTAGATGTAAAAATATTTTTGAATTTAGAACCGTCCATGTAGAGAGAAAGCAATGGAATCTTAAGAAATTTATAGGAAAATATTGAAAAATAAGTTAAATGTCCTATCTTGACCCATCTTCCTTCAAACTTACCCAATTTAAATGAGCATACCATCAAATGAAAGAGCTCTTTTCAGCGCGTGTTATAGTCCTATAACGAAATGCCTACCTCAATGAGAACCAGATATATAGAAGCAGAAAGACATTGACTACGGCTACGAAAACGTAAAAAATGTATGGAAGAAAACTGTTTTTGCATATAACTTGATCAATGTGCTAGTTAGGTAATTTCTAATGCTTGATGACAAATCTACGCAACGAGAGCTTTCATTTAAAAAAAAATCATGCGAATCGGTTGGGTAGAACGGGATGGCCGACTCGTATTATAAAACACAAATTCTTTTAATATATAGATTATTTTTTATTGTAACAGCACTTACGATTTTCATTTAACCACACCCAAGGTGGTCCAACGTTACACACTGTATAGATATGAATCATAAGTAAGAAATTAGCGATTGGTTCAGTACTTCAAACTAACTTATTTATTATCTCGATAAACGAAGGTGGCTGCCTGGCTGGCCCATGCGTCATACCTACTCGTGAACGGGTGCTACTTGCGATGACTGGTTGATGACGGTCTTGCGGCTGGTATTAAATTTTAATATTTAACTGCATCATTTCCATCATTTCGCGGATTGCCTGCATTATTAGGTATATATAATGTAAGTGGATGCTCCTGTTTCACCATGTCTATTCTGAGGAGGCTAATTAAATGAACATCAAAATTAAAATTAAGTAATATGCTTGAGTATTATTATGTCCAGTAAATATATACAAGTGATAAAGAAGTTGTAACAGTTGCAGCACCTTACAAAATGTAAACTATGTGTATTATGCAAAACCGGGCGATGAAAAAGAGTGACTGATTATTTATTCAAAAGTCGATCAGCAACATTACTAAATACAGCCTATTAAAAACCTATTTAATTTGACGCGAATACGCTGTAGCCATCAGGGCAGTTGATGACACGAAGTGCAAAACAAATTAACCGTGAATGGTCTGGTCTGGTGTACCCACTTTTATTTCTTTTTTATAAATTTTATCAATTAATTGCACGTTTTACAAAAAAGATTTTACTCGGATGCAGGTATAAAGTTTGACGTTTAAGTTGTATTTACTACCAAGGAGCAATTGCTCCTTGTTTACTACTTACCAAAACATCAACAACAACAATGGTTGACGCACCGTGTGACGTAATGCTTTCTGATTGGTGGTGTTCACTGTCGCAAGAATATATTTGACGGCGCGTTACCAGCGCCACTATAATATTTCACGTCAGAACGGGAATTGCAGATGTCATGCAACGTCATCACGTCATTAGTATAGTCTCTAAACGAATCGAGAGTGCTGCCGACCGGTTGTGACGTATTGCACTGCAATGGCGGGGGGCAGCGCTGACAGTGTTTCATGTGGACTTGTCTGGCGAGCGAAGGGCATTCAGTCGAGTCGCCTGGTTGACAGTACATCATGAATCTGTCCACGGTTCGTTAATAGACTTGCAAGTGAAAGTGTTAGACTATAATTGTTAAGATAGTGCCTTTCGTGTTAAAGTAGTCAGTGTATTTTAGTTAGTGTGTATTCAATGCACAAGAACCCAGCTGCGCCCACTTAGCAGGAACTCTAAAGTGATTATATCGGCCAGCAATCTGGGTAGCTAGATCATTTGTGGGATAAAATTGTGATTTGTTGATCTTTCAACTGCAACCTGCAACCGTGGTGAGCGTATTTTATCTGATTTTTTATTTAAGCTGCAAATTTTATTTTGTGACGGTAGTTGCAAAACATTCTTGGTTAACAGAATACTGCTACACGTTTAGTAACCTTGGAAATGTCAAAATGGTTGTGGTGGTGACGTGCGTCGCCATCACGTCGCGTCGTACCGAGTGGCGTGGGTTCGATTCCTACATGTGACACAAAGTTGTGGTTAAACAGGCTTGTACTGTGAAACCGTTGAACCTTGGCGGTGTCGTGTTTCCCGTGACATGATCTCTTGAATAGGCTTCTGTTTAATAGTTTAAAAAAGAAACAAAGAAAATAAAAAAAAATGTGGGTAGTATACCGAATGATTAAATTGAAAAATGAAATGAAATGAAAAATAAAAAGAAATGAAATGAAAAATGATTTATTGCTGCTACACCCAGACACAAGTACATACATATTAAAATAAAAGAAGTTAAGAACATTAATAAAATAAAATATATATATCCATACAATATATGGTAAGACCAGGTCGTGGTAGTAATAGGACCCCATTCAGCATAATACCAGACTTGCTGGCACTGATATTCTACGGGGCCCTACTAGTGAATCACGAAAGTACAAAACAGTGGGTACAAAACACAAGCCAAACATCAATAAGTATACTAAACATGTTTACCAGTTACCTACCTAGTGATAACTGATAACAAAACGAACAACAACAATACACATAGCACGGGCACGGTAATATAATCTAACAGTATTGTAACTCGGCCGTCTTCGTGAGTTATATACCTGCAGACGCGCCGGACGCAAACCAGCGGTAGGGCTGCCCGCCTCAAGTATTTTAATTACATCTACCTACTTGACGTTTTTTCTGGTTTTGTGATTGTTCATATTACTTATATTTTTATTCAAACAAATGAAAATCGAATGAATGAAATAGTAAACTGCAGTCGCCGTAGGTTACAAAACTTAAATTTTTACTTCAACACCTACCTACTGAGCCAAAATACAAGTACCTACGTCCTTAATAACTGACGAGTATAATTATAACTTATCATCTTAAATTAACGTCCCTATTACTAGGTAACAGCACAGAGCAACTTGAAATAACAGTTATTTGGTCACCCATCCGATGTCCAACCGCTTTGAACATTACTTAACGTCAACCATCTAATTGCGTATGCGCTACTTACAGTAATATCTATTCATTGCCAACTGGTTCGATAGCACTACATAAAATCTACCTTATCATTTTAATTTCATAACGATATTACGTTTAATTCAATATGTATTTCCAAAAACCTATAGCTCGGGGTGCTTTAAAATTAAGCGAAAAATAATTTACTTAGTTAAGTAAGTACCCTAAGAAATTACCTATTGGTTATGTAATAAGCTGATTTCCATTGGCTTCCATTTTGAAAATTACCCTGTAGGTATTACTAATCATAGACAACAATGAAATAATACATGTCCATAACGCAGGTAAAAGTGTCCTGCTAGGAGGTTACGGTTATAACATATACGTTATAACCGTAATATGTTTTAAAAATAATAAACATACTAATAGATTCTCAGATTACTGAATACTTCAGTAATCTGTGAATAGATTAAGCTAATCAAATTACGACTTTATCACGCTAAAGTTAATTACCGTGTCAGAAGGTATAGGTGTCAAAAGCGTAGTTTTCACTTAAAATAAGGTAGTAGTATAATACTAGAACTAGCAGCAACCATCGTAATTTGTAAAAAAAACATTGTATAAATAGTCTTACCTTACAGAGTTTACAGGTAATTTAAAAAATCTTATAGTTGGGTGAGTTATCGAAGAATTTAAACAACCAAAAACAGCACAATATAATCTATTCGTCTTCGCCATAATAATTATTTGAATATCATAACACTGGTACAAAACTCATCACCGTCTGTTCGTCACTGCGACACGGTGCGAGCTGCGGCACGAGCGACCGCGGCTGTGGGTACTCTACGCTCAGTCTAAATGGGTACTCTGCTCGAGGCACGTAGGCATAACTCGAGTTTCGTGCGTTTGTATGGAGTTACAATACTGTTAGATATTATTACCGTGGCACGGGTGCGGGCGGCGCTGGCGGAATGGGCGGAGTCTTCGTCGCGTCAACCGACAACAAGAAGGAGACACCGAGACAACCGAACAGAACGCTCACCGCACGCACAGCGCGCACACGACCTGCGCTGCAAACTCACGACATAGAAGTGCAATATTAAGTACATTACGTTACTGATAGTGCGACAGTTACGAATTTGTAACAGCATTACTGATAAATAACGTGGTACACTATCGTCTTGAAGCTAATGTCACCTCAGTCGTCTTATCTCGTTGACTAGCACTTTCGACCGGCGCGCGGCGCGCGGCGTAGTAATCAAGTATGACAAGTTTAGTTAGTACCTATGACAAATATACAAGGGAATACACACTCGACACAGAGCACGATGGCCGCACTCCATAGGTAAGTGTTTATAAAAGTTTACAGTAACTACAAAATTATACCAAATAACAGTAGAATAGACAGAAAATAATTATAAATATCGTGTCAATTACAAAAATTTCCTTAAAAAATAAGTGAAAACGAATGTACATATTTGTTATACTTACAGGTCGCTTTGTGATGGGAAAGGTAACCAACGCTCCCAGTAAAGAAGAAATAGGTCAGTCAGCACAGTCGTCCGACAACCAGCCATCATCATACATCAGCGGCGCAATGCTATGTAGTAGTAATATTTTTATTTATTTTTTGTTTCTGAGTGGTAAGGACATAATCGAACTGCCTCGCTTGCGCAACACACACACACACACACACACCATACACACACACACATGTAGACACAAGCAGTACTTATACACGACGCAACGACGCGCGACGCGACTATATAAGTGACGTGTTCAAATTTACCATATCTAGCTTCCGTTGTGCATTAATAAGATACCTTCGCAGATGAATTTTGAAGGTGCTAATTGTTTTTAGGGAACGTATAGGTGGGGGTAAATTATTCCATATTTTCGCAGCGGCATAACGGAAGCTACCTCTAAATGCCGCTGTTTTATGAGGTAATATATATATGTACTAAAGTACTAGATGTAGCATTCAGAACATTTACTTTGTTCAAATGCTTTGCATGAACATACCGGCAAAGCAATCTAGTGTCACTTTGACTTTCCTGCGGTGTGGGTCCGCTTCGTTTATTGACTGTGTGGCGACGATATATCGATTAATTTGAATCAGAACTTATATCTGTAGTAGCGTTAGTCAATATTTTTAATTATTTATGTAAATAAAAGAGTTAAATGTATCATAATACCACATTCAAATGTATTTCTTTATTTTTATGAGACGTCATTTACGATCATAGACTAACTACTATGCAGAAATACATTGCAAGTGATTATAGGTAAAATATATGACCAAGACCAGACTTCGTGAAGGTATTGGTTTTAAGAGTTTTTTAGTTTGATTAATGTTATAAAACCAATTTGACATTGTATAACACTAATTCTGTGTTCTTTTTATCTTTTGGTAAGTTGATCGTAATGACCGTATAAACGAATATTTCAACACTTCATCATAGTAGGTACACATTTGCAGTTATAGAAAAATACGCAAAAATAATATTGAACCATGAGGCCAAAACAGATCCTGATTTCCATTATCCGACCAATAGACAAAAAACCACAAAAATTATTGTGTTTGGTGGCAATTGAATAGTTATTAAAATATATTTTTGAGCATTTCTTGCTAGAGTAAATTTAACTGCAATTCAAAATATTTTTTTTAGACAGAAATTCAACCCGCAACCATGACGAACCGTGTCGATACCGTACCGACTAAGCTACTCAGGCCACTTCGTCATAGATTTTTTTAAATAGTTGGTTTCCTTATGGTAGCACATAGTGCCATCTGCCAGATGTGTAGGTTTAGAACTCTGTGGTCAGCAAGGGCATCTTTACAGAATGACAAACAATCCTGCCTTATATACATACATAAATAACGCCTTTTATCCCCGAAGGGGTAGGCAGAGGTGTATTTCTACACCCACTTTTCGCCAGATATACTTTAGTCATATATACATTTTTCTATTTTGTAATAAAAACATCTGAATATGTTTATAGATTCTATTTTTTTACTTAAAGAAACCCCCAGCAATTAATTCCTTTTATTTTCATAAATAAACTGTTCTTATTATGTTGATGAAATATTGTAGGCAGAAAACGAGATGTTTTCTGCCTACAATATAATTAATAATAATTCTGTGAAGTAAATAATCTTTGCAAATCGCAATTAGCAGCCAGTAGCGTTAGAGAACTATTGGATACTCATTGGTAAGATGCCAGGACTTGTTGTTGTTGATTGGCTATAATAATAACTAGACACTGTAAGTCATTGGCGGTGCTTGCGCCTGCGTGTTGCGCTAGTACGATTAGATGTCATACATTAGACAATTTGAACAAAATATTTATAGGGAATGCTCCGTCTATCGTTAGAGTATATGTCAATGGGTAATATAGAAAGTTGTTGTGAACACTGTCTGCTAGCACAGTCGCGTCTGCTAGTAACCCAGCTGATCTTGTTAAAAATATACACTGGCTGCCGGCAATTAACAACACCAAACATAAAGGATGCCAAGTGTAGCTTGCGCCGTGATTTCATTTTCAGTATCAACCTATCATTAAAAAAACGTGTAACGTGACTTCTACGTCCTATTGTGAAGCAGTAACGAGCGGTGGCATTCTGGACTCTCTGGATCAACCGATCCGTACGAGCTAGCAGACGTGGTCCATACACAGAGTCCGCGTAGTTCAGTTTGGAGAGAACTAACGATTCCACCAGTCGTATTCGCAATTCTTCGGATAAATATGGTCGCATTTTGTAGAGGATACGTAACCTGTAAAAACAGTTACGCACTAATTCAGCGACATGTTTCTCATACCTTAGATTCGAGTCAATATTCAGACCTAGGTTACGTGCTTCACTCACCCTCTCCACTACCTCTCCCATCAGCGTAATATTAGGCCGGTTTTCCTGTCAAGCTGATCGCACGCCGACGCGACGGTCCGCGCTGATGTGTCAATATGTATGAAGTACTTCTAGCGTTTTTGAGTCGCGCTGGCCGCTCAGCGCTGTCGGTCGTCAGCGCCGAGTTATTACTTCATACATATTGACATTATTGACACATCAGCGCGGACCGTCGGCGTGCGATCAGCTTGACAGGAAAACCGGCCTTAAAGTTTGGTAATGAACGAAGTTGGTTTTGTGTACCAAACACCATATATTTAGTTTTTTTTGGGTTCAGTACCAGGGAGTTACTTTCAGCCCACTCCACAATTCTATCGAGGTCCTGCTTCAAACTCTCTATAGCCATAGCATACTCATTAGGCTTAAATTACACATACACTTGAATGTCATCAGCGTAGATGTGATACTGCGAATTAATTATAGAGTTAGTAATGTCAGCCCAGTATAGGATAAAGAGTAAAGGTCCCAGGATTGATCCCTGTGGGACTCCTCTCACGACCGGACTGAAATCAGAGAATTATTCCCAGTAGTCCCCTCTAGCCCTGTCCCCCGGGGTGACAGATGGGAATTGTTTTCCCAGTTGTCACCGGGGTGACAATTTGTGCCATCTGTTCCCTTTGAAAGTTGACTAGAGGGGACAAATGGGAAGTCTTTTTCTCAGTTGTCACCGGGGGGGTGACAATTGCTACGATTCCTACCCAGAAAAATGTAATTACCCTAGATTTCAGCTTTTTATTTCTTATGCTACATAGAATCAAATAAAAAAATTAACACAATGTCAACACGCTTACAACATTAGAAAAATATTAACTATTAAGTAAATAAATATAAATGTCAAAAAAGTTATATAGAATCACCACACCACCCTTTCCCCATCAGACAGACGCACCTCCACCGCTTGCCCGCGGTGTGACAGATAACTGTTGAACCAATTGACCGTTCAGTTGTCACAGCCAGAGTATTTTAATTTGGAAAGAAGCAAAGAAATGTTTATGCTTTCAAAGGCACGTGAAAAGTCCAGAAGAACTAGTAAGGTGCACATACTCTGATCCTGTGCAGCAAGAATGTTATCTGTCACGTCACACGCAGCTATTATTTGTTGAGGAAACTGTGTTTTTGTAGATTTTAAGTATGGTGGAAACGAAAGAAATTATAAATTAATTCCACAAACACCCATTGTTGTATGATACGTCTCATTCTGATAAGGCGTTATCAAATGATGGTAGGTATTTACTTCACTGGCACTGTATATCATACCCACCTCAAGTTCACTTCTTGTTCCTCTTCGTCTTCAATAATAGCAGACAGAAGTAAAACTTCTTCAATTTCACTATCTGTATCAGACAGCATTTTAGTGACGCGACTACAGCCTGGTGAACGCCTGAACGAACGCGACAGTGTGCACAACTTTTGCACGCGCAATAATCGTCACCGCGCACACCACCGCGGACGCGAGCTGAACGCGTTGGTTTGATCCTGGCTTAACGCAACAAGCGCGATCTGATCGCCACCGCCGCGTGCAGACGCTGCACCGGACGCCGCGTGCAATCCGAGGACGCGTAGATGTGAACACGTCGCTATAAGTTCGTACACAACATTTGATCGCCACCGCGCACGCCACCACGGACGCGAGCTGAACGCGTTGGCACAGAATAAAGCCAGGATCAAACCAACGCGTTCACGCGTGGCGTGCGCGGTGGCGATTATTGCGCGTGCAAAAGTTGTGCACACTGTCGCGTTCGTTCAGGCGTTCACCACGCTGTAGTCGCGTCACTAAAATGCTGTCTGATACCGATAGTGAAATTAAAGAAGTTTTACATCTCTCTGCTATTATTGAAGACGAAGAGGAACAAGAAGTGAACTTGAGGTGGGTATGATATACTGTGCCAGTGAAGTAAATATCTCATCTTTCGATTACGGCTTATTATTATTTATTCAGAAAAACAAGAGTTTGATTAGTTATCATACAACAATGGGTATTTGTGGACCTCATTTATAATTTCTTGCGTTTACACCATACTTAAAATCTACAAATGACAGTGTCCTCAACAAATAATAGCTGCGTGCAGCGACCTAACGTAACAAGTGCGATCTGATCGCCACCGCCGCGTGCAGCCAGTACTTACGTACAGAAGCACCACTTGTCAAACCAATTCATTGAAATTGCTACTCTTGCTACTAAGCAACAAAGTGCAATTCAGCTCACATAAGCACTCAGTGCCTACTGCGATATTCACCTAACCGTTCCCGCTCTTTTCTAACATATAACCATAGTAAAATTCTGTTTTTACTATGATATAACGCTGTCGCTGTCTGGCGCGGAGTGACGCGCTAGCTGTCGCGCTAGGGTTGTCGACTTGCCGCTGCTACTATAATATTTATTCATCGTCTATCTACCTACTTGACCACGTACCTAATAATAAATAATCATCCTATAAGTATCCTATCCCACTATTTGAGCTTGTAGAACAAAAACCACAAAAAATCTGGTTGTTTACATTTTCACTATACTAATTCTTAGTTATTTCCTAAACGCGTGGACCGATTTACATTATTCAAACAGATAAAATGGTTTTTGAACTAGATATTTAATTTGACACCATAATCGTTGGGATATCTCAACAAACAAAAAATTTAATTTTCATGTTGCTCTCGTAAAATAAATAAAATCAAATTTTCAAGTCGACAACCCTTGCGCAACGCGTCGGACGCGGGCTTGGAAGCCGCGCGAAAGTGTAGGCACTTATCGCTGTAGGTACGGCCGAGTGAAGGAGGCCTGGCGTTGGTTTAGTCCTGGCTTAATGATATCAACTCCGCGCGCCATGGCGCGCGCGGCAACTGTTCCAGTGTTCGGTCGTTCAACATACAACGTAACAAAAACGTAATCACACACAAAATAATATCACGTCCGTCTCAACTGGCGCGCCCGCCACAATTGAGTTGCCTTTGATTCGCGGTAAAAAACCGACTCTAGATGGAACTGGTCGCTCCGTGTTCGAGCGTTCCAACAAACACATTGGCGCGCGTTCCGAAATGGTAACAATTTCGCGCGGCTGGAACGCGTGCCAATGTTCGTCCTTTTAGAGCGCGAAGTCGATACGCTGCTTAAACATTGTAAATTGATGTGTTTCAGTGGTCTATAATGTACTTTATAAGGTTTAAGCCGCTCCCTCCGTATACTAAATTCACATTAAATCAGCGAGTGTCCACATATATTTCCAAAGGATTCGGTTGAAATTTTTTTAGCTCGAAGATTAGTGCAAACTAAGTCTATTAGGGATTCACTCGACTCTGTGAAATGTGTTGGAACGGTAACAACTTGTGATAGGCTAAGGCTGCTCAAAAACTCCTCAATCGCCTTAGCTCTGGAGTCCGTCCCATTGAGCAGATTGACATTGAAATCCCGTAATAAAACGCAGTAGTCGGAGTTAGTAAGTGATGCCACTGTGTCGGTCATAGCATCCAGGAAAAGGCTTAAATCGAGCCAAGGCGGCCGGTACGCGGTCCCAATAGTAACCCTTTGCCCATTGAGAGTGACAGTAAGCCACATCTGTTCTATTGACTCGAATCTAGGATCGACCGCTATAGTAAGTATGCGTATTGCGTACGTTGAAACCACGCCTGATATACTTAGAACCCGACCCCTCCACCTCGGCCCGAGCGAACATTGGCTGGCCGTGGTACCTACCTATATGACGGAGATAATAACCGGGCAGTCGGGCACCGTAGGAGCTCGCCCGTCCTCGCCCGGACGCAACCACGTCTCGTTAATGGCTATAATGTCCAATTGGTTTCGTTGCATCATAGCGGTAAAATCGTCATGGTTAGTGCCCAAAGAACCTATGTTAATAAAACCGATTTAAAAAAATCTCCACCATTACGTATCAATATATATGCAACCATTATCGCATACGAAAAAGTGTAATATATCTGATCGTATCATTCGTACCTATCTGTTCAAAATACAAACAACAAAATAAACTTGTTCTTGTGAGAATACTACTAACATTAAAGCATAGTAAAAGTTTATGTATACACAAATACACGATATACCTATCAAAGTTATTAAAGTAGCTGACACGACACTTCGACACCCATGACATTTCAGTGATATAGTTTAGATAATTGACAGATATAACAATGTAAACAAGTGCCCAATGACAATAGAAACAGGATAAAACGCATCATGAAACCAGTTATCGTATTACTGGTTTGTACCAAAAGCAATATCAAGGTCAGTGTCTTCCTTAACACAATACGCCTTGTCTCTCTGAATCTTGCGCACATAAATGCGTCCCCGTCGGCACCAGACGTAGTTCCACCCGTGGTTACGGGCGACATCCCGCGCCTTATGAAACAAATCCCGGTTTTTTTCGTAAGACGCTCGTTGATATAGAAGCGCCGTGCAGGACCGGGAATACCCAAGTCGGCGGACGTCGCACCTCGGCCAGGCGCGGTCGCAGCCTAAAATTTTGGAGGGGGTCACTCACTACACTAATAAAAAAAGTGGTATCTGGAATAAAATAAACATAATTGCACAAGACACAATTTTATTTTATAAATTACCTATAAAACAAATGGAAGTAAATATTTGAGACGTCTGGTACTATTTCCGGGTGAATTTTTTGAAGAGCTAAACTTGTTAATCGCTCTTATAACATGTTAGCTCACAACCGCGTTTTTACACGCCTAAGCGTAGAAAAGGATCGCTCTGCTGTCGCACCACTTATAGGAGGAGTTGCCACAATTTTGAGACATGTCTTTATATTTGGGTATACTTAAATCATCATCACAAATTTCGTATCAGCATTTTCTGTGACGTCCCGTTCCCACTTCGTAATCCATATACTATGTAACGACAGTGGCAGCAGGAACATAAAAAAAAATGTTAATTTGGCCATCGTATGTAATTCATAAAAACACCATTAGATGTCAACAAACTATAAATTTATCGCTGTCAGGGGATAGTTAGAGGACCAGGTGGAATACCAGTAGAAGCATGGAAAGCGTTAGGATATGATGGATGGGCGTTGCTGTCTTTATTCTTCAATAAGCTGTTGCACGAGGAGACCATACCCGAGGAATGGTGCAACAGTTACCTGGTGCCCATTTTAAAAAATAAGGGTGATATCCAAGAGTGCAACAATTATCGGAGAATAAAGTTAATGCCTCATGCGTATGCTGCGTATGAAAGTATGGGAGAGAGTAATTGAGCGACGCCTGCGTGACGAGAGTGAGATTTCACGAAACCAATTCGGTTTTATGCCTGGTCGAGGTACGGTGGATGCCATTTTCGCACTTCGCCAAATGTCCAAAAAATACAGGGAGGCGCATAAAAACTTGCACATGGTGTTCGTCGACCTTGAAAAGGCATAAGACCGAGTGCCTCGTGAAGTCGTGTGGTGGGCCCTGACGAAGAAAGGGGTGCCTGGGAAATACCTGACGTTGATTCAAGCCATGTACGCTGAATGCCAAACGCAAGTCCGATCCGCAGCTGGTATCAGAGCCAGATTCGATGTGGCCGTAGGCTAGCACCAAGGGTCGGCCCTTAGCCCCTACCTCTTCATGTTAATTATGGATGCTATGTCATCGGACATACAGGAAGAGGCACCCTGCTGCATGCTGTTTGCCGATGACATCGTTCTGGTAGCAGAGAGTGAACAGAAGGTGCAAAGCAAGCTGGAGGAGATGCGGCAGAGATTGGACAATGTAGGCCTGAGAATAAGCAGAACCAAAACAGAATGTATGTTCTGTGACTTTGGCGGTCTCTCCAGCCCTATACCGGTTACACTCGGCGGTATACTTCTACCAGTAAGCTCCGATTTCCGCTACCTAGGTTCACTCCTGCACGATGACGGCGAAATTGATCGGGATGTTAGGCAAAGAATCAACGCAGGATAGATGAAATGGTCTCAGGCACAATATGCGACCACAAAATGACCTGTGAAATTAAAGGGCCGCATATATGGGTTTAAAGACTTTATTTTCTCATAAAAACATAAAGTTCACTTATAATGAGATACAGAGTTACTAAAATTTTACAACATTTCTTCCTCTGGGTCTGGACTGAGTAATACATATAAATATCAAATTTTCTTAACATAATCTAAAAGTTTCATTTTGTATGCACGTATATTATCGCACTCTTTAATAGTATTTGGCAGGTTATTGAACAGTTGTGCTCCCTCGTATAATATCGTTTTCTTACCGTAGTTAGTACGTGGATGAATTAATTGAATTTTGTTTTTATTCCTTAAACTTCTCGTAGAGACTTTATATCAGTCGGTTATAAGGCCTGTCGTTCTGTATGGTGTTGGGCTACAAAGAAGATGGATGAGAAACGATTGCATGTGACAGAGATGAGAATGTTACGATGGAAGTGTGGAGTAACAAGAATGGACAGAATTAGGAATGATTACCTTAGAGGTAGTATGAAAGTGGCGCCCATTGATTAAAAGGTAAAAGGGAGTCGATGAGATGTATGTAGGTAAAAAAGTGATGAATATGCATATAGAAGGACGAAAAGGGAGAGGACGGTCAAGGAAAAGATGGATGGACTGTGTGAGGATGGATATGAAAGAGAAAGGGGTAAACGATCGGATGACTGTTGACAGAGAAGTATGGAAAAAGACATACTGCGCCGACCCCAAATAAATTGGGACCAGGGCAAGACAATGAGGAGATAGCTAGAAATTTCCTTTTATTATTATTTTTGAGATTTTTCAATTTGGCCTAAGATTTTGGGGGGGGTCATGTCCCCTGTGACCCCCCCCTTCGGACCGCGCCTGACCTCGGCGCACACGCGTGCTCGACAGCAACTCGTCGCGCAGATTGCGACAAGCCAGGCGAACAGTGACGGGGCGGGGCCTACGCTCTGGGCCGGTGGCGTCCGTTGAAACGATGTGGCGAGGACCAACGCGCTCAGCACAAGAAATATCTCGCTGTTCCAACTTAACGCCTAGCTTTGCGGCTATCTGCAAAGCTGTGTGAACCGCATTCTCGCCGTTGACCTCGGGTAGATTCGAAATCTCCACATCAAACGACAGTAACTCCTGGTCCCGGTCATTGATATCGCGTTTTAGTTGAGCTTCTTCGCTATGCATATCTGATTGGTCCCGTACTGGTATTTGTTTTTCCAGAGTGATAACACGCTCATCTAATTTCTCCAGATTCTTCTGACATGCCGTGACTGAAGCTCTTATTTCTGCCATCTCTTTCCGAAACAGCAGCAGTTCTTTATTTATGTTGCGCATATTATCACGAAAAATACGCAGCTCTGACGTGATGTCCTCATTAAAAGACTGTGCTGTTTCTACGGTCTCTGTCGTGGCAACGCTGGCCGATAGACGTGGGTCACCAGAGTCAGCTGTGGTAGACAATTCCGTTGCGTCACCCGCTCGGTCTGCAGGGCTCCGGCTTACAGCCTGATACGAACCGCTGCCCCTTACCGGAGTTTCAGCTTTGTTGTCCGTTGGCCTGGTTTTTTTACACTCAGGGCATTGCCATGTCTGAGCTATCAGACCAGATGCTGGTAAAGCCACACAACGACGATGATACATGGCGCTACATCGGTGACATCTCGCGGCGTCTGCCGGAGATATAAATCGACCGCAACCACCACACTTCGACATACTGTAGCGGAGTTAAGCTGACTGCAGTTGTAGGTGATACAGTGGTGAAGCGCTAGATGGCGCTGTAACGGTAAAATTTATAATAGTTAGTTTTTAGGTAGTAAACAATGACACTAGCGCCGTGCATATAAGCACTAGGTGGTCTAAGGGGGCGCACACACTGGAAATTTGTCACTGCCAATAAGACGTTTTATATTTGTAAAATCACTTCACATTCACTCAGGTAAGGGTAGATAACACTGCTCCAAAAGATCAAAGTACCTATTTATCGTTATTGTTTTTGTCCTTACACTCCACGTAAACTCCTTCGCACAATATAAGTTGTAACCTATGCCTAGCTTCGGTTAGTTTTCTGCTAAATCTGCCGGTCCAGACTGCCCTTCGCAGGGCAGCGGCGCTAAATGGTAGATTCGCGTATAAAGTTGTTGAAATCGTATCGTACATACCTACTAAGTTCATAGTGTAAGCACAGTCAAATAATCCATACAGTCGTTCGACGAACGCGTCTAGACGGGTCAATCGTGCGGGGGCCAAGAGGTGAGACGCGGGAAGAGCGGTACCTAGTTACGTATATCGCCTTAGTTCCTAACTAGGTACAAGTTTTTGGGGGCTGGCACGTGCTTGTTTTTTGTTCGTTACTTATTTATTTGCTTATGAATAATAATTAAGATGGTGCATACGACTTGTGCTAGTTGTGCTGTGAGACATTGAAATTCTTTATGCTGTTTAAAAATTTAAATAAATAGGGATTTAAAAAATCTGCGATTTCATCAATTTACTTATACCAAAAAGGAAAATTTCATTAATTATAATTATTTATATTATTTTGAAATGTATGTATCTATAACCACTTAAAATAATGTGCACATTCCTACTAATCTACATTTTTTTTACAATATCTCATGTCTGGCCAAATCACAGAATAAAGTAGCAATTATTGTACGTAAACAACATGGCAGACGTAAGAAAATATGTGTTGTAAGGTAATATTTGATTCTGGTGTGATTTTAATTTCATTCAATAAGTACCTAGTACCTTCGCATTAGGTAAGTACCTATCACATATTATTATGTATCTTGGTAACGGCGCATCCTAGCTCAAAAATAACCATATTTTTGGCCCCCTTTTATAAACCCCCACACATGTTCTCTGTAATCTCATAGCCCGGTCACCCATCCATAAAATGACCGTGATGTCTATTGCTTTACCTTAACGTAGTTTGCAAGAAAAAAATCTGCAAAATACTTCATATCGATAACATAGGCTCTGCAAGCTGCATCCATTAAACCACCGCTATGTCAATCGCTTTATTTTAACTTGGTTTGTACGAAAAATGCTTTATATTCTTAACTCTCCCACGACACCTGCGGGATGAAATAGGTGCTGACTGACACTTTGTATGCAAATCTGTCACCGCACGAAAAATGCAACGTGTTTTATAATAATTATTTATCGTTAATTATTGTAATATAATAAACTAGCTGTTTCCCACGGTTTCACCCGCGTCCTGAGGGAACTTCTTCACGTACCCGGTTAATTTTTAGCCTAAGTTACTCCTTGGTACATCAGGCCAGTGAGGGTCCCGTCAAAATAGGTCCAGCCGTTCCAGAGATTAGCGAGAACAAACAGACAGACACACAAAAATTGTAAAAAATGTCCTTTCGGTGTATGTACCGTGTATACATCCATATGCATTTAGTAAAAAGCGGTTATTTTAATATTACAAACAGACACTACAATTTTATTTATATGTATAGATAAGTGATTTACACTATATTATTCATGTAGCGTAGCAATTGTAATATTTTTCTAAAATAAATAGACGGTGTTTGAATAAGTAGGTATTGTTTACATGTGGCAGCCCTAGCCTACTTACCCTTGTCTAGACGTTGTCGGCTTTTTCTACGAGATCAAAGGCGTCAAACTACTGTATGTCTTTATACTGTGGTGTAAGGCTGTGCTGAACTGTTGCGGCTGACCGCGCTGATTTTGTGTGGAACGGATTGTAGCGTTTATTTCTTAAATAGACGTGTGACCTGGTGCTGTTTAGAACTTTAGATGTGTAGTTGGTTATTTCGAGTATAACCTGCTGACCGCCCATAGTCGAAAGATATTGCTAGCGCCATTATTTTACCGACTCGTAGTGTTGATAATACCTAACGGTTTTCGTTTAAACTTGATTAGAGCCTAATTTAAAAGCGGCACTTTTGCTCGTTATGGTTCCGATTTGTACAGACGAATCTCGGTGTTTGTTACACCTGCTTGTTATTGTAAAATGTTTGGTGTTACCTTACTGTGATTAATAGATGGCAACACTAGTAAAATTAAATTGGATTTTAAGATTTTACGCGTAAAAATTACCTACTGTGATACGCTGGGAATCTTTACCAAGTGCCCCCGATTTCTCTAGCCAATTCCAAGTTATGTTTGGGACGTTTAGGAGTGATACAGTAAAGAAGATACCTTCAGTACAAGGTTTCTAGTAGAAGCTGTTAAACTCGATTATCAAATGTAGAAGAAAATTATTGAGTTATCATTGTAGTGTCATTCATGAATTCATGATAATCAGTTTGAGCGATTTTCGTTTTCATTTTAGGTAGGAGCACGTGAGTGGTCCTTAGTGATGATTGCTTAACCTTATTCCCAATTGAGTTGCGAACCTTGTAAGTCGTTGTTGTGATGGTCTTGTGCTACCTACCCTCGTCTGTGCGACGACAAGCTTTTGAGTTAGCCATAGTTTCCATTGGCGGGTAAACAAGACAAGCCGTTGGTGCGCTGTCATAGTATCACTAATGATTGGGTTAGGATAAGTATTTCGCATTTCAGAATCGACCATTAAGTTTAAACTAGATAATACGGGCTTTGTTTGAACGCCGCGTTCTGGTGTACTTTCTGTAATAGCGAGTAGGTACGTATTGATGAATTCACCATGAGTTTTGTTGCCACCGCGATAGTTTTATGCCTTTCAGTTAAGAGCAGGTCAGAAGTTTGTTATAAACCATATACCTTATGGAAAGCGGTTAGGTAAAGAGGTACAAAGTTTCATTAAAGCTCTTTTTTTATTTCATTTAGTAGCATACTTGCAACTTGCAAGATTTGATTAGTAAGTAGAGCCCATCTTACAAACAAAGCTATGAGAACGAATAGGCAAGGCTACTTGATACTTGATGGCACGGGCTGTTTCCGCATCTCCACGTCTTGGCGTGTATTTTGCGTGCGGGTGGGAATGGTGTCGTCATTCGAGCGACCCCAGCTCTTCGAGGAAGGCCAGCAGACTCTTGATGTGGCCCACGGCTTCCCTCAGGGTGCTGTATCTCGTCAGGTACTGCTGCCTGTACTGTGCGACCTCAGGGCATTTGACGGCCGGTTGGCGCAGCGGGAGTGTACGCGACTGCTACGTCGAAGGTCGCGGGTTCGATTCCCGCTCAAGTCAAACATTTGTGTGCATGAACATGGATGTTTGTCTTGGTCTGGATGTTTCTATGTATAATATGTATGTATTTACAAAAAAAAAAGTATATATGTATGTTTAATCATTATCTAGTACCCATAACACAAGCTCTGCTTAGCTTGGGACTAGATGGTGATGTGTGTATGTGGTAGTATATTATTATATTATTATTTGTTTGGCTATCTTACCGTCTACTGCGGAAAGAGCCTCCTTGGCCTGCCTACATGTTTCAATACCAATCCAGGACTGGTTGTGTTGTGTCCTGGTCCTATTTCTTACCAGGTTGCGATAAAAACCAGAAGGGAGGGGAATAATGGGCTCGGGTCCCACCACCTTTAAAGTAGCCCCTCTTCTGGCAAGTACGTCGGCTGCGTCATTCCCTCTTGAGCCACTGTGGCCCTTGATCCATTGCAGTGTTAATTTGTTATGTTTACCTAGTTACCTCTGTTAGTTTCTGGCATCAAGCGTGAGTGCCGAGGTGATAGTATGGCTTTTGAGGGCTGAGAGGACAGCCTTACTATCTGAGAGGATCCTAATGGATCGTTCCCTTACGTCACGTGCCATGATTTCTGTGGCAGCTAGGATTATGCCAAAACATTCGGCCTAGTAGACCGTGTTGTAGGCTCCCAGCGGTGCTGCGATGTTGATGTTTAGGTCCTCGGTGAATACTCCTGAACCCGTACCTGTATCAGTCTTAGACCCATCTGTGAAGATCGTGAGCTCGTTGTGATTAACCGCTCCTTCGTGCAGATCCTCGTACAGTTGGATTTTTTATTTCTTGTCGAACACAAATTGTTTCGGTATTCGGTCGCCAAAGGCTTGTGTGAGAGGAACTTCTTTAAAAAGTGTATTTAAGTTGTTAGTATGCGGGGTGTTAGTGTCTTTCCAGAGCTTCAGAGCTCTTAGCCGGACCGCCGACATCGTTGCTTCCTGTTGTATGAACAGGTGCAGAGGAGGCCGGTCCAGCAACACTTCGAGTGTCGCTGTAGGTGTAATTTTCATGCAGCCCGTGGCCGCTAGGCATGCAAGTCTTTGAAGCTTTTGAAGCTTGTTGTCGGCCGTTGTTAGGTTGGTCCGAGGCCACCACACTACTGCGCCGTAGCTTATCATCGGACGTATTATTGTCTTATAGAGCCATAAGACAATTTTGGGGGATAGGCCCCAGCGTTTACCTATCATCTTCTTACACTGCCAGAAGACGATGCTGGCTTTATTGAGCTTATTTTCCATGTGGCTGTTCCACGTCAATTTGCTGTCGAGAGTGACACCCAGGTACTTGACCTCGGTAGACAGCTTAAGCTCTGTATCGAATAGCCTGGGCAGTCGGTAAGTACCCAGCGCGCGTTTGTGTGTGAACATAACTAGTTCGGTCTTGGTCGGGTTTACAGATAATTCGTACTCATTACACCACCACTCTACTATGCGTAGGGCTTGTTGGGTTAGGTCGTACACTGTACTGGTTACCTTACCTGAGGTGAGTATGGTTAGATCATCTGCATAACCTATTGTGTAGAAGTATCTCGCGTTGAGTTTGTCTATGAGTTCATTGATGACTAAGTTCCACAAAAGCGGGGAGAGTACACCTCCCTGCGGGCATCCTTTAGTTATCAAGGCTGTCTGAGTGTCGCCGTGCAGGCGCACTACTTTTTTGCTGGGCATGTTTTGGATCCACTGTATGAGCATCTGATCCACACCATGCCTGGCTAGGGCGTTGCTTATGCTGGAAAAGTTTGTCTTGTCGAAGGCTCCTTCTATATCAATGAAGGTGCCCAGACAGATGCTTTTTTGTTGTATAGCAGCTTCTATCTGGTTCACGACCTGATGTAAGGCCGATTCCGTCGATTTCCCTGAGCTGTATGCATGTTGGTTGGCATGTAGGGGTAGGTGCTTAAGTGCCCCACTTCTTAGTTCCCTCTCGCAGAGCCTTTCCAAGGCTTTAAGCATGAAGGAGGTCAGGCTTATTGGTCTGAAGGACTTTGCATTGGTGTAGTCTGTTTTGCCTGGTTTTGGTATGAAAATTAGTTTGACTTCCCTCCAACTCTTCGGTACATATCTAAGGGCCAGGCAAGCCCTCATGATTGCCAGAAGTCTTTTACGGACAGGTTCACCTCCCCATTGTAATAACCCTGGGAAGATGCCGTCCAGTCCGGCTGCTTTGAAGGGATGGAAGCTATCGATGGCCCATCGGAGTTTTTCTTCTGTGACCACGGTGTTTGCGTGTCTCCATTCGTGTTCGGTCGCCAATGTTGGTGTATCGTGCCACGTTATTACCGGGGTGAGGACGCAGCCTGGGAAGTGTGTTTCGAGTAGGACGCGTCTCGTCTCCTCCTCCGATGTGGTGTATGTGTTATCCGGTTTACGGAGAGTACCTGGTGCAACCATTGGTTGCTGAGCCAGTAGTTTCCTTACCCGCTAGGCAAGGCTATTGATGTTATGACGCTTCTGCTGTACCTAAAGTGTTGAGAATTAGAAAATTATTGTTATCGAACGTGAAGTCGCTGTCAAATAAGCGTACCTACAAGTACGCTTATGATCTTAGGAAGGTTTCTGAGATATAATAGACTGTATACTCCTTCTCATTCTCTGTTTTTTCTACGTGTATGAATGTGAACTATTGTGTGTGGTGTAATAAACTTTAAACTCTTGACTGTGAACTATCTTTCTCTTCTATCTTCTACTACAAACTACTACACCACAAGTCGAAATTAGTACTAGCTTACTGATTGAAGAGGAGGCCGAGACGGCGGTGATTGATGTAGAACTCGATGAGGATTATCCTCCTACACTCGGTAGATGCGTAACACTATCTGCAGGTTCTTATACTACTTCAGTAGCATTTGATACAATCACAGCAGGATCAGATACACTTCACATCAACTCAGCCTGAGCCAATTGACCCCGAAGTTCAAATTCACGCGAACAAGACAGTCCATAACTGATAGGTACGTGAGGTTAGGCTTAACGTAGCGTAGGTTTAGTTTAGCTAGGCGTACGTTTGACTTCACCTCCGGTATGCTACATGAATACTTGCTTGATCGTATTATAATATGTAAAAGATTGCATGGTTATTTAAATTGAACTGTTGTAAAGATTCGATATGGATTAACCTGGTCGAAAGGATAGTGTCATCCAGTCCAGGCCCTTGCGGTTGGTCGAAGGGATACACCCATCCGGTCCAGGCTTATGAGTCAGGTAGTTAAGCTGGTCGAAAGGATAGTGTCATCCGGTCCAGGCCCTTGCGGGCTGGTCGAAAGGATACACCCATCCGGTCCAGGCTTATGAGTCAGGTAGTTAAGCTGGTCGAAAGGATAGTGTCATCCGGTCCAGGCCCTTGCGGGCTGGTCGAAAGGATACACCCATCCGGTCCAGGCTTATGACTTTTGTAGCTACGCTGGTCGAAAGGACAGTGCTAGAAGCGAGTACTCGAGAGTTAGAATTCATGCTTTAATTACTTGTCAGCTATAGAGATGTCAGGTTGGACGAGCGGATTGCTTGTCATATTGTCAAGGTTAGCTATAGATATTTGCGTGACCGATACAAAATTAAGCGCCCTAGGACGGTCGCAGGTCAGTCTGGCCGTGACGGCGCGTTACCAGCGCCACTATAATATTTCACGTCAGAAAGAGAATTGCAGATGTCATGTGACTTTGTCTCCAGTAGCACGCCTCGAAGCTCGAAGAAAATCTTCAGACAGATGATGGCGATACTTTTCCCACAAAACAATATTTGCGACTCTATAAAACACCAAGATGACGTCAAACAGATGACGCATGCGGGTCCCAGCCGCCCAGTCACTGACGTCATCCCAGTTTTGGTCACCGTCGAGAAAGTGACGTACTACGCAGGCTGTGCGGTAAGTGGGATACCCCAAGCCATCAAGTTTCCTCAGAAAGGCGAAAGACATTGGGCCTCGGACCGTGTGAAGTAAGAACCGTAGAAAATAGCATTCGCCATTATTCGTGTGTACGGTATGAACTCTACAAAATGTGGCGTCCTTGAAACTTCCCGGAAAACCTTCCACAGCTCCTCATCGACAGGTTAAATATACCCTTTTGCCTGTCATACGTATAATATGAAGGCATCTCGTCATACGTAAGGGACCTCCCAAACTGGTCGATTTCACAGAGCCTGAAAACCAAGAGAGTTGTTTGACGCGAATTTTCCAAGCGCTCAGTAACGCTGTCGGGATCAAAATATATCAAAAAAATGTAGCTAGCTCCACATCTCACTAAAGTTTATATGCGACATGAATATATATTCATTAAGAAGCAATAATTACACCAATGTGCCCAAAATGTTTCTTTTGTACTAAATCTATTACTATTTATTCTGTAGTGTAAAACATAAGCATCTCTTATCTTTAAGATATATATGTCATGCTTAATTTTCCTCTTACTTCGTTATTTAGCTCAAATTGCTTACAGCAATAGCGTACCGTTTTCGAGTTTAACTTGTGTTATAAATCTATGCAGTTCTTTTTGAGTTCTGTTTGTATCAACATACAGACAAACTCGATGAATTTTATAAGACAGATGAAGCAGCTTAAAATTTGCATAAACACATTTTTTTTTATTGTCTTGCTCATCTCTGAAACGAATTAACAATACAACTCCATCTATGACTTTTGAAAACAACTAACAACTTCGCCAACATGATCAAATTTAAATTATTTATATCCAAAAAGGGCTTACACATTTAATTCAACGTGATGTTTTTGAACTCTTATAGATGACGCTGCTTTAAAATTGTCTTGATACTACTTATATTCATTGAATTATGTTTATCAGCCTAAGTTACTAATATTGCTTTATTTTATAGTGTGAAGCTAGCTTATAGCATGGTTAACATAATAACAACATTCAAATATGCGTCGTTAGATTACACGTTGTTACAGAATGCGTTGAAGAAATAAAGGTTCACTGCTCGTTCCCCGTAGGTGATATAGCGTAATAATATGTAGCCTATATGTTGACCCGACATTCCAACAATATTCGTGCCAAATTTGAAGTAAATCCATGCAGTACTTTTTGAGTTTATCCCGGACATAAGGACATCATCATCATCCTAACGCTGTCCCGGTTGCGCTCCAAAACCCACGCCTTGGAGCCCGGGGTCCGCTTTCCGGCTATGTCTCCTCCACTTCGCACGGTCTTCAGCATTCCTGGTGGTTAGTTGGTTGGCACGCATATCATCCCTTACGACGTCAAGCCAGCATTTCTTTGGCCTTCCCCGTTTACCGGGGCCCGGTGGAGGTAGCATGGCAAGACATTTGTAACCCGGACATAAGGACAAACAGACAAAAATTCTAAAAACTAAATGTTTGGCTTCGGTATCGATTGTAGATCACACCCCAAGTATTCTTTTTAAAAAATATTCAATGTACAGTTTTGACTTTCCTACCATTTTATTATATGTATAGATTTTAAATTTTAAAACCCAGAAAATAACATTAAAGTTATTTTTTTATAAAAGGTAAATAATAAACTTAATTGTCATCTACAACCAAACAATAATTAATCAATAGATACTACAATAAAACCAATTTATTCTTAGTGGACACAAGCCTATTAAGAGAAAGGCCAGTATTATAAAAATAAAGCGCCAAACTCCACATCACGGAGATATCAATGCTTAGATGCTAAACAATGTGCTTAAGTTAAGCTTAGTAGGTAATGTCTAAATTTTATAGATTCAATTATTATGAGTTTATTAGCATATATCCATAACTTCAGATTTCAGATCCATACTTTCAGATTGTAACATGTTCAGAAGTTAAATAAAAATAAGTAATGGAAATAAAATAAAGAGGTCAGCCTGTAAAGTTTGAGAGCAAAGCAGACAATACCTATTCGTAGAGTAAAAAGCTTCACAGAAACGTACGGTGAAGCAACAAGTAAGTACTCATACAGGCCACTCGTCTGCGGTCTACAAAGTATTCAACATTCGCTTTGTGTTTGTGTGCGTGTATTGTGTAGAAGGGTCACTCGACAATAATAATTGAAAATAAAAAATATGTTGCTTCACGATCTTCTTCTTTTTCGTGTGAGTGTGTTCTTTATTACCTTAGAAGATGGGCAGGCCTCTGGTGAGGGACGCGACATGCGTCTTTACCCTTGCGCCATCACATCTTCCAAGCACAGCTGGATCGGCTGGCGCTGCTGCTGCATCTGCTGCTGCGGAGACCCTCAAACGGCCCAATTACGGAAACCTATTTGATAATTACATTTTTGAGCCGTTTGGGGTCGAAACGCTGGGGCCATGGGGCCCTAGTGCACGCGGTCTGTACAAAGAAATCGCCAAAAGGCTGATCGACGCTTCCCTGACCAGAAGGCTGGTTTATATGTTGCAGAGAGAATAAGCATTGCCATGCAACGTGGCAATTCTGCCAGCTTTCTGGGCACGCTACCAGCCGACAGCGTTGCGGAGGAAATTTTTGACGCGCCGTAGTTGTTTTTTTATTGATTTTCCTTTTCCTTTCTTATTATTCCTCAAGTTATTCCTTATTTAGTTTAGAATAGTTTAGTTATATAAGTTTTATTTTGTTTTTATACACCATGTATTTTATGTCAGTTACTTTCCATTTATTGAACCTATCATTATTGAAATAAAAATATATAGTGAGTGTTGTCCCGAAAAGTATGTAATCAGCCCATACTACAGAAGCTACTTAGAACATTTATTTTTTAAATTATATATCTAATATATAAAATTCTCGTGACACAGTTTTCGTTCCCATACTCCTCCGAAACGGCTTGACCGATTTTGATGAAATTTTTTGTGCTTTTCCGGTACCTATGAGAATCGGCCAACATCTATTTTTCAAAAAAAAAAAAAAATTTGCAAAACAACGATCGCCGGGTCAGCTAGTAGTAATATAAAATTCTCGTGTCACAGTTTTCGTTCCCATACTCCTCCGAAACGGCTTGACCGATTTTGATGAAATTTTTTGTGCTTATCCGGTATCTATGAGAATAGGCCAACATCTATTTTTCAAAAAAAAAAAAATTTTGCAAAACAACGTTTGCCGGGTCGCATATATAGTATTTTTTGTTTTCGAATTTTTATTTTCGCCAAAATTTGTGTTTCATAGCATAACAACGTGACGGTCGACGCGTAAGGTCAATGCACTTTATTTATAACCTAAAAAGTAGCGTTAAACCGTCGTTCACGTCACATTATAGTCCTGTGAAATAATGATGTAGGGACACATATGTATGCATGTAAGTGTTTTGCGATGCGTATGCATTTTAGTGGCGGCTGCGCCCGCCTAGTAAGTTTTAGCGCCAGTCGCAAATATACGGAGTTAACTTATTGACGTGTATCATTCCTCTCCAACTGAAACACATAACCTACACACACACACACCTATAAATGATTTTAAAGAAAATGTTTACTTAATAGAAAATATTTTTTTAGTTTGACTGCCTCCGTGGTCCAGTCGATAGCGTTTGTGACTGCTGATCGGAGGCCCCGGGTTCGATTCCCAGGGGGGCAAAAGCGTTACTGGGTTTTTTCCGAATCCTCAGTAGCAGCACGGAGTCTGGTGATGTGCCCGGTAACGGCAATAGGCTCGCCCCCTATTACGTGGAGTTCCCACGTCATGGCGAAATGAGGGTGTAATATTACACTCTGACTACCCCTTCGGGGATACAGACGTGAGTCTAGAGAAACATTTTTTTTTGTATATTTTGTAAAATAAATGTTATAAGTAACTTCTATATCATGGGCTGATTACATACCTACTTTTCGGGAAAACACGGACTTAAAATACATTGTGTAGGTACATATGTATATAATTATGTTATGATATCTACCGATTTCTTAAATTAATAAAACGGACTAAGAATAAAAGAAACAAAAAATTACATAAATTCAGTCTGTTTTTTTTTCAGAGAGTAAGACTTTTGGCGCCAAGGCAGCGCACCTCCTTCACAAAATGAAAATCCAAAGCATATTTTACGAGGACCTTAATCCAGAAGTAGTGATTACCACGGGTGACCCCGACACACTATTTTCCATTCGTATTTGGGATTACTGTATATCCACATGATTGTCAAATATTTATATCGCAGATAGTCAAATCACTCGTCGAACAATAGAGGTAGGTATAGGTCAATTCATGAAAGATGACCACTGCGCAGAAATCATTTTTTAGGTCCCCGTGGAGGTGCGGGGTGAGGCGCGGGTGGAATGCCAATGGCGTGGCTCCATTCTTGACGCATTCCCTAAATGCGTCAAGAATGGAGCCTCGCAATTGGTGCACGAATGTACATATGCGCGACGGCCGCCATTTGTGGTCAACTTTTGTGAACCGACCTATACTAATGTTTACACACTAGAAGGTGTATAATTATGTCGATCCAACAACGCGAACAACGTTAGTTTAAGGTTCCGCCTCGCTTTGTTGTACGGGCTTTATTAACATAAACTCACTATATCAGTCTGTACTTATAGTGATTTCTGAAGTCTCGCCATTCGTTTACGCGCTGCTTGTGTGTTTGTCCTGTGTTGACTACTTGTTGCCAACGCTTAGGTCCGAAGTAGATTGTGTGCTGCCCGCGAGTATTAGTTGCGTTTACGTATTTGCATACGAGGTCGATGCATTTTTATTTTTGCCAAATGAATAAAAAATAACTGATCGAAGAAGTTCGCAACTTTGATTTTAAATAATCGAAGAACCGAACTTCAAAAGAAATACCACTTGCGGATGATCTTAGTGACAGCAAATCATCAACACTACAATAATGGTTAAGGCGTAGGCGAAAAGTTGGTTCATCCGTGGACCTCCTGTGGACAACAAGCGACGAGGCGGTGCTGTTCGGGTGCTGGGAAGCTGTAATGAGCTGTCATGCGAAGATATTTTATATATTATTAAACTTAGCCATCTTCAACTCTTCTCTTTAGAATATGAGAGCTCCAATCAAATATCAGTAAAAGAGCCCGAATGGAAACTTTCTATTAGGTTGTAACATTTTGACACATTCTGTAAAGGGATTCCCCGTGCCTTAGAATTCTGATTCGACTTACTAGGTATAGAATACAACATCATCTACCAACAGGAATCTAGAGTGCGGCGGATCCAAGAAGGGGCAAAGGTTGTGAAGCTCACATTTATTTAGATGTTTTTCTTAAAATTGTTAACTTTTAAGCGCTCTGGAGAGTGTTATCTCATCATTGGCTGTTTATAAGGGCTTTAATGTAGACCCTTAGATATTATGCAATAGCTTTAAAACTTATTAAACAACATGGCATTTACTTTCATGTCGTGCTATTTATTTAATACTACTAAATAATTAGAGGGCTATGCTGGCATGTGACTTTAGTGGCCTAGTACATTAATTATTTTCGACAGCTACGTAATGTAATTACAGCTTTAAGCAGTGGACTGCAATAGGCATATTGGTGAGCTTATCGTAATAGGCGGCAGCTCTGTACAATAATCATTTTATAACTACATAAGTTCATTTTATCGTATGTTTACTATGTACCTGTTGGAAGTTGGACTGCGATTGTGAAAATGTTGGACTTGGTGCAATCCGAATTATGCCAACAGCTAATCTTATGAAAATGTGCTGCGTATTATAAAATGTTAATAAAACGTGTAAGTATATTTTATTATAAAAATGTGAAAATAAAATAAAATAACATATTTGCAAGATATACATAATACATAAATACCTATATAAATAAAATGACTAATGGACTTCGTTCAATTAAAACTTCTACAAGAGATTTTCGAGAATAAAACTATAGTCACATGTGAGTCATTAAAAAAAACGATAAAAAAATATCTCTCTAATTTAGTACAAATCATTTAAAATGAAAATTGTACTTACCATATAAATATCAATATAAGCAGTGTAACTAATGTAAAGACCATTACAAGTCTCTCCCATTTGTCGTTTGAGGTTATTTTGTACAGAAAATGTAATCTTTGGCAACTAACTTTGTGAGGCTGAAATGCCTGCTGAATAAACCAAGAAAGTAGCCAACGACTAGTTCGTAGCAATGGACGTAGCACTTTAAATAATGTAGCGCAATTTATTGAATGCTAATCTACACGTAGCAATTGTAGCGACACGCGGCGTAAGAAGACGGTTGCTACGCACGCCTACAGACTCGTATAATTAAAACAAAATAAATGCGACAGATAGATAAACAAAGATCAAATATGTAATTGTTTCTACATTTCTGAACGTCACAGGATATGACAAAATACACAATTGTAGACCCCTCTACAAAAAGATACGGCAAACTGAATAAAATAGCTTTCCCTTTCAGACCAAAAATCACAGTGTTCACGGCTATGCACATTCCGTTCGGGGTAATTTGCGACTGATTCATGCGAGTGATCGTTTTACAGGCAAGGCTGCTTTTATTTACTTTACTTATTCTACCATATTTAAATGATTATACCTTTTTAATGGTGTATTTTTGATTGTATATTATAGATGCTCTTATTACTTATTGAATTCACGTGCTGTATATTTTCAGAGACTGCTTAAAGTAATATCAATGATGAGAAATATTTAAAACAATGCACTTTACAACATTATACCACCTGTAACGAGCGTTCTCGCGAATGTTACGAAACAAATGAGTGTGTTTTAGCGAGCATTCTCACGAACATTCCGATGAGCCTTAGAATATAGATAAGACAGAATTTGCGCTACAATGGCGGTTAAATCCAATATATTTACTTCACTTTGACATATGATTTTAATCTAGGGAAGAATCTTCGTAGTTTGTCACTAATTTTAACTTGACTAGTGATGGGCTTACTCAGAAACAAATATCGATAATGTTTACAATAGATTCTATCCTTAGATTTGGTTTACTCAGTATTAATTTCAATAGAATGTTGATAAACTCTCGATATCGATAAATAAATTTGAACGTAGGAACAGACACTTGTGAGATTTATTAAACCTGTTCAAATTAAAATCTGCATTTTCTTATTTAGAAACGTTATTTGTTTATGTATCTTACTCTAGAAATAACTCATAAGTCATACTGAAGTAAATATATTGGGTAAAACTGCTGTTGTAGTGCAATTTCTATATTTTTTCTATATTCTACGGACTATTTGAACTTAAAGTGTTCGCTAGAATGATCGTGAAAATGTTCGGTTCGACAAATCAAAAAACGGCGAAAGCTCGCTGTTCTGTTACAGGTGAATGCTCAGGTGTATCAGCGCCATAAGCCTTTTCCAAATCCACAAATGCGCAATAGACCTTTTAACCTTTGGCCAAAACCTTTTAGGCTATGCTTCGCAAGGAAAAATCCTGATCCGTACATCCCATACCCTTTAGGAATCCCGCTTGTACATCCCATATTTTATTGTCGGTTACTTTCATAACTCTTTCAATTCGTACCTTTGCATACAATTTGCCAATAATGCTGAGAAATACATACATACATGTGCTCACGCCTTTTTCCGGACGGGGTAGGCAGAGACAACAAAACGCCAGTTGCTTCTATCCTTACAAACCTCAGGCGCTGAGAAATTAAATAGTGTATTACGATTAAGTCGATTTTTGATACATTATTATGAATGGTACTTATAAAGAGAACTGGTTTTATTAATCTGGCCTCCTAGGTCGTAGTTTATGTGCCCGTTTATTAAGTTTGAAAATCTTCAATCTTTCAATTTATTTTAGTAGAAGATTCACGATTACACACGATCAATATTCGCCCTCTAATTTTGAATGTGTGAATAATTTATATAGGTATATAAATTGATAGGAAATTGCACCTATATAATTTTTGGACATTTAGCTTGTTTGTAGGAGAAAACACAGTTCTTTAGAAACTGTTTTGCGTCCTTAAAAACCGTGTCGTTTCGTTTCTCGAAAACGACCCGGACCCGAATCAGGGTAGTCAGTATATTTTTCCTCGAATCGCCTGGCTGGAGCGCGCGTGTAGCCCCGAGATAGCCTAACTTGTAGCCAACGGATAAATATTGTCGCTGTCCGGCAAGAGAGAGTCCCAATGCCCAATGGCGCTAAATATCCCCATCTGGCAACAATGACACTTCAGTCAGCTGCGTTCATATCAACTCGGCTATACTCGGAACAAAAAACAAACGGCACGCACTTCGTTCGAACGGGACCACCACCAAGGTCACCAAGCTATAGACAAATGGCGAATATTAAAAACTGAATATTCGCATTCGCATTCGCGAATGTTGGCAGCAGATATTCGCATTTGCATTCGTATTCGCGAATGTCCAAAATATGACATTCGTTACATCACTAATATGTAGCTAGGGTTAGGCAAAAACACTTCTTTCTTTCAAAAAGTTCGCGTACATCTAAGGGCCTGTGCAAACCACGTTTTAGACGCGATACGCACGCAAGTCAGACGCAGCCTGTGGACCTTTGCACACCTGCAGGCTTAGCCAAGACGTCTTTCTGCAAACGCTAACGCAAAAAAATGTATGGAGTGAACGCAAAGTCACGTGATATAATCAAACAAATAGAAAAGTCGTAGCCAAATACACAACGCATAAAAAGCATTCGCATCGATAGAAAAAACTCATCGTTTCTGCGATGTCAACCGCAAAATGGTAGCCAAGTTGCCAATTTCGGCCAAAACTAACGCTATTAGCGTCGATTGCGCACGGATAACAATCGAATGATAGAACCCTGCAGAAAACGCAAAAAAGAATCCCACAGACGGTCAGCCTGTACTCGGCCTTGAGCTCCTTGTTAGGGCCTCGCTAAATCACTATGCCTAAAACATTGTTTAGCTATTTCAGACGCAAAGGGCCCATTTAATACAGCAAGGGGCCAATTAAGTGTTCGCCAAGTAAGTTGATATTTCCGATATACGTCATTGTTTATGTTTCAAATTCCTTAGAGAGTCAAAGTTCTTAAGTAATAAATATTATTTAAGCTTTAAAAAACTCTAAATGTTTAAGATTATATATGATTATATAAAACTTAAAACGAATAAACAAATCTTCTGGTTCGAACGTTTGTTTCACTCGCATAAATATTTACATTACCTTGATATTTGACGCGCTTGACGCTTCAAACAACGCAAGGCATGTACTAATAACCATGTTGTGTCGCAGAATGTGCGTGTGACACTAACGCGTGGTGTTGGCTACCAATTTTGCGTTTTCTTCGATTGCAAACGCGTTTGCGTTTGAAATCGAAGAAAGGCGATGGAAACGATACGTTTGAGTTTTGGCTAAGCCTACTGTATAAATTCAAATACGCGTTTGAATCGATACAAACGCTCTCAGATTATAGAACAAGAAACAGATGGAGCGCGCGGAACAGTTGCGGGAGGCCACTGAAGCAAATACAAATTGAAAAGAGAATACAAATTCGGCTCAGTGCGATACGAAACATCGTCAGTTCACGCGCCCCAATCAACTCAACTTTTAAATTCATAAAATGCCGTCATGCGTTTTTAAACATTTTAAAAGTTGTTTTAGTAGAGGAGACGTGGAACATCGACCTTCACCGATCTGATAACCAGATGAGACGTATTTTTTATGTAATATAATTTATAAACAAGTATGCCTATAATAACTTGCCTATCAAAAAGTGCTCATAGCTATTTTAAAATTTAAGTTAATTGTAATCAACCGCAAATATAACTTTGTCATTTATACAAACACTATGGAAAACAAAGTTATATTTGGTGATGAAAAAGCGATCGTGATATTTGGTTAAGTGAAGATAAAGGGTATGTTATGTGGATACCTGAACTACGGGACCCTTACGGGACTCGCACTTAATCTAATTGTTTGATCTTTATTGCTATATTGCTTCCGTGTTCGTTTATTAATTACTAGCATCAGCCTTAACACTTAACATATCACTTTTTCATTTACCAAAAATAACTTTGTTTTCCATAGTGTTTGTATAAACGACAAAGTTATATTTGCGGTTGATTACAATTAACTTAAATTTTAAAATAGCTATGAGCACTTTTTGATAGGCAAGTTATTATAGGCATACTTGTTTATAAATTATATTACATAAAAAATACGTCTCATCTGGTTATCAGATCGGTGAAGGTCGATGTTCCACGTCTCCTCTACTATTTCCAAAAGCAAATACAGAAAGATAGAATATCTTTTCACACTTATCTATGGATTATTTAACTGTTTCATAATTTAATTTCGATAAAATTCGTATTTCTGCAAAAAATGTGTAAGTGTTGCCAGTTTACGTCGACGCCGTTTTAATATGTAATAAGAATTGTCATGATAATAAAAATAAATTAACATATTATAAAAGTATATTTTAGATATAATTATATTTATTAGCAAATATTGTTATAGGCTTTCCAATATGTATACATTGTTTTGGGTTCGATCCCTATAGGTACGATCCAAATATTCATGTACTTAATGTGTAGAAACAGAAATTATTGATTTAAGGTATTCATTTTTTTTTAATAGCTTACGCTTTCCCACTCCTGGGCAAAGGCTTCCCCCAAATCTTTCCAGGTATGCTTGTCGCACCTAATCTCAAGCCAGCTCTTGTGGTAGGCGTCTAGGTCATTTCGCCACCTGTTTCGGGGCCGGCCTCGGCGACTTCGTCTATCCTCTGGTACCTGTGTTGATACTCTTGCCCAACGAGCCTCGTACATACGGCTGACGCTGCTCGCCCAGTTCCATTTGAGACTGGCAGCCTTTCTTCCCACGTCTTTGATGCCTGTTCGAGAACGCAGCTCGGTGTTCCGTATCCTGTCTTTAAGTTTAAGATCCAGGATGCTGCACTCTATGGCTCTTTGGCAGACCCCTAGGCGTGACCTGTGTAGCTGGGTAGGTGACCAGGCTTGAGAACCGTACGTTGGAATGGTCAGAATAAACAATCTTATCCATGAGTTTGCGCTTCTAATATTTATATTTTTTTAAAGAGTAAAATTAGTTTTGTCTACAAATCATAATATTTATACTTTATTGTGTACTTGACAAAATTTCGCGTGTTTATGGATACCTTTACAAAAGTAAAGAATTGGTCTATATTCACTTGTATAGTGTTCGTCGCTTTCATTAATGTTCACTGTCTCCGGTGCATGAATATTATAGGTAATGAAATCTATTACAGTTATACAGTAAATTATTCAAGACCGCAAACTAATGTCAGTATATCTAAACTTCCATAACCGCTCCGTTGTTTCAAGGGACAAAACACCCTTTTTTCCAAATCCGTTGCTTGCTCCAAGGGACAAAAGTCCCTTTGTTTCTGAAGCCGTAGACTGCGCACAAGTAACTAATGTTCGTTTTATTAAAAGTTAACGGATTGCGCTATATTATATATCAATAGACGCGTAATGAAATGAGCTTTCGAATGATACCAAATAACACCAAATAATATACATGTAGTCCACGCAAGGGCAGTATAAAATGAAAATTAGAAATATTTTCCCGCCATTTTTGAGCGCGATTTTATATTTCTGACATATTCCTTTTTCTCGTCGTTTTTTATTAAGGGAGGTATATAAGTGTTATACAAGGTTAGAAAGGTTATATAATTTACTTTTAGAGGAAATAAATATAATTCAAAGAAACATTTTAATTTTAAACATAAAAAAAATAAAACAAAGAATTGATTGTTAATTGCCGCTTATTTCCGTATTTTATTTTTTAAATACCCTTTTATGGTATATATCTGATTCAAACCTACATAAGTTTCTTACCAATTAGATTTACAAGCAAAAGAACCATTTCCGATAAGAATCCGATAAGAATTACTCTTACTGGAATGTGCACAGTTGTTTACTTTTTCGCGCTAAAAATAACCTGAATATCCGCAAAATTTTTCGATAATCAATATCTCATGAATAATATGAGTATTATACATCATATGATAGGTTTATTTATATACTCATAATAAAAAATAACACAGAGCATAAATGTAACCTTATCAACAAACATATGTATTTACATTCAATAAAAAAGAATTGCCGTTTTTTCGACAATTGTTTGTAAAAATCTCTTAAATTAAAGTAATACACAATATTTCTTTTTTTTGCTGTAACTTCATAATTAATTAGTTTATTCACAATAAAAACATAAAAATATCTTATATAATTATAATATTTGTTTACAATGATGTTTTTAATCCATAATTACGCCCCGCGCGCAAAATGCAAAGTCAGCGAAATAACATTTTTTTTAGCATTATTAAAATATTATTAATTATTAAAATATTATTAAAATTATTTAGATATTTCTAAATCATTTTTCAAGCAAGTATTGCTATAATTTTATATATTTGTTAAGATAATATTACCAGGTATATAACAAAGTAAAAGGAACCAAGGTAAAACTCGTATTGTTATCACGATAATCAATTTTTTCGACTAAGTCGTAATTGTTTACATAGCATCCGGTTCGGCCCCTCGCATAAAGTAAACACTTCATTCAAACGTAGTGTATTTGGGATCATATGAAAGAATAATTCATTAACTTGAACAAAAACATAACTTCAACACCCTCACGCAACAAACGAATAAACAATGACTGATTTATTGAGCTCGCCCGTCAAGTGCTCGCGACGCGTTGAGCCGTAAGCACTTGGGATTTTTAGGTACCTACGTGAAACGACGGAGCGGATAAAAACATTATAAAACTATGTGCAAAAGAGTGGTAGATTGTCCGTGTGGTGACGGATTAAGAATACGGAATGTCACCACCCCATATCATCCCATGGGTGTCGTAAGAGCTGATGGAGGGAGCATATTATGCAGAGAACTGCACTGTAAGAGAAGGAAAACTTGATACAAACCCTATGCCAACCCGTTTGGCCAGTGTGGTATAGGTGGCCAATTCCTCCTTTCAAAGGAGAGTCCTAGTCCAGCCCTGGACTGTTAAAGGCTGATGATGATGAGTGGGAGATTATTCATAATCTGGCAACTTTACACGCACATAGACGCTCGTATCCGTACAGTGCAGTCGCCAAATGCTGTCAACGTTCCTCACTGTGATGAATGCGCTCCATCTGCCTTTTGTGCTAATAATCTGAGCAAACGCTATACTAACGCGCGTGTGTATCGATACAGACGCGCCGATGCTGCGCGTTTATATCGATACAAATAAAAAACGCGCCGTCAACGCGCGTTTTAGAAACGCGTGTCGACGGCGCGTTTAAAAAACGTGGTTTGCACAGGCCCTAACACGTTCAACGTTCAGCCCAATGACCAAAGAGGTCGCTTTGCTATTCAGCCTTGTCAGAAGTATGTCGAAAGCAAATCGCAAGTTATTTAAAGTTAGCAAACCCAGAATTGTACACAGGTCGTTGCTTCCGGAGAGCATCTGCTACACTTTTAACCGATGCTGGGGCTAACTTAACCACTATAAAAAGGCACGGTAGGTGGAAATCCAGCAAGGTGGTTGAAAGTTACATTGAAGATTCCATACAAAATAAAAGTAAAATTTCCAACAAAATAACGAAAACTTTTCAGCTTTCAAAATATGAAACATCTTTGTCAAGAGATGATTCGCAACCATCAACTTCTGCTGAAGAAAGCTTCATCCCGTCAGATTTTATCCATGACCAACAAATAGAGTAAGTGCGCCAATTATGGACTAGTGCCGTAATATGGACTACCTACATTTCTCAAAAACCATCGGTCGTATTTAGCTATCGGTCTGCGCACACTTAGTTCCAGCCCTCCCTTGGCTCGTTAGTCGCTTGGCGGTCGGCAGAGAGCGTTCACGCATTCACGGCAGCCATTTTTCGTTTTTGTCAACGTGCGATGTAATTTTTTACTTAAATTCGTAAGGCCATAATTTTAGCACATATTACTGTTTAGGAAAGTGCATTAAACAAGGGGAAAGGTAAGTTATTTTGCAATTATTCATAATAAGTTGATATATCCAATAGTTTTAATAATTTTCTTTGCAACAATATTAAGCTAGAAATGTATGTGTATTATAATATGGACCACCGGCATGTATTGAATATGAACTAGTGGTCCTTATTCCAAACAGTCACTTATATTTTAATTTGGATTGGTTTAGGATGGCATCTACAAATTCTCCAACCACTGAAAAGACCAGACAAACATGGGATAAAGATGCAATGGCTAATGCAATCGATCAGAGATCATATTTTTTGCCAAAAGTGTTTCAGCCTATATCGCGTTTAAGGAAAACTGTCAGCAAGAGAGGAAGAGAAACCACGAAGCCTACAATTTTGACATCTTCTCCTTATAAACAAGATTTAGAAACGTCGATACAGAGGAACATTAAAAAGAATACGCCAAAGAAACCGCCAAAGAAGACGCAAAAGAAAATGCCAAAAAAAACAGCCCAAAAGAAAAGAAAGATCACAACAGAAAGAAAATCATCGTCTGAAAGTTCTGATACAAGTGATTATTCAAGTGATAAGTTAATGATAGTACCGATGAAAGTCCTGATCGTTTCCAAAATAAAAATAGTTAATGTTTGTATTGTACCTAATGTGTTTTTTTCTGACGACGTTCATGGAGAGAAATGGATCCAATGTGCATCGTGGAGTGGGCTCATGAAGAATGTGCTGGCATAGAAGATATGGTTGATTTTTGTGTATGTGAATTGTGTACCAACAAATAGTTTAATCTTAATAATTGATTCATTTAATTTTAGTCACCACGTCCTTCTTTTTTTCAATAATTTTGAACCAAATTGACTATGGTCCATATTTAGTACACTTTTTGATAATGCACAATAATGACATATTTTAGAAAATCTTCATTATTTCTAATATATTCATGTTCCTTGAGAATTCTAACAATCGTTTTTGATACCAAATAATTATCGAACCGTTCAAAATATATAAGCCTGATTAATCTTAATAATTCTAAGTTTCATTACACAAAATCCTTATGGTGGTCCATAATTGGCGCACTTACTCTATCACAATCTCAAACTATTAACATACCCAAAAAACACCTGTCCTTAAAATTTGAAAATTGTTATCATTTCACTATAAATTTCACCAAATAAAATGTTTTATTCTTGTAATGCCGGTTTTTTCCTATTTACCTCCCAATCGAGATGTAAAGCAGAATAGTTAGCTCGGGCGTAAGCACCAATTGCACCCTCGAGCTATAGGCGCCCGCGCTGCGCTCGTGCGCCTAAATATCTCGGGCTGCAATTGATGCCTTACAGCCCTTGGCTACTAATCTACTATTATTGAGCAAGCGTTCCATAAAATATTCCCGGTAGCACTAGATTAAGAGCTGAGACTAAGAACTCAGGACGTAGGCAGGCAGGCTGATGCGTCTGCGGTGCTCCTAGACATAAATAACACAACGCAGTAATATTGTAGTAATTTCTCAGATATTTACTTCATCACAACCAGAAAAAGTATTTCGCATGCATATTCACAGTAGGAAGGTTAAACTTCAGTTGCATTGTTTAATGAATTTACTTTGGCAACTGATGTTAAATGCAAGTAAACTGTACTTAAATGTTTGTCACTACGGCACACGAATGTTGACTTTTCTTGGTCTATACCTACCTATCTACCATAACAATTTGACCCATACATGAAGTTTAAATAAGTTACTAGTAAAATTCATCTGCAACTGTTGTAAATAGATAAGTACCTTTGTAATTTTTATTCTTTTTATTAACCTATACTGTCCCACTGCTGGGCAAAAGTCTCCATTACCCTTCTCCAAGCGCCTCTGTCTAGTGCCAGGTTAGGCCAGTTACTGTCGAAGTCATCTAGTCCGTAGGCAAAAGGTTTTTTTAATAAGCTGTAATTTTTTTGTTGTCCTTCGGTAAGCGATTACCGCCGCCCACAGACACCCGCAACTCCCGAGGAGTCGCTAGTGCGTTGCCGATTTTTAAAGAGCAGGAGGAGAAGCAGTTTGTGAGAGAAGCAATAGGGCAGGAGCCACCGGTATTTTCACTCGCCGAACAAAGCGTTACACTATAGGTACTGTTACTTTACGACGATATTTTGTGTATTTCTTCGGTCGAGCCGGCGCCTGACCGCCCACTCACGTTCACCAAGATTCTCAACTAATAAAATTCAGACAATCGTAGCGTCTGCCTGCGATAATGACGTGTAAGTTGCCCTACATCAGATTGTGTGTTGAAGTGTAATGGGCTAGATGGGCTAATGTTATTTCTTATCGCCAAAAGCATATTAAGAAAAAAAATGACGAGCAATATCACACTATTTATTTCTTTGAAACATTTACAAACAAGGACACCAGTAAATATTTATTACCTACCTAAATATCATGAAGCTCCACGCACACAGATATAAAAGGTTTTACGAAATTGACTCCATGCCACCAGATCTGAAGCAGTCATGGACTCCTCAAGTAAAATTTATCTGAATATCATATCATAAGTATAACAGTTTTTGTCTCCAACAGTAACAACTTCAAAATACATATAAATATAACTTTTTGTAAAATATAACAATCATCAATTTTCATACACCACATAAATATTATTTTTGAAACTTGTCTCACAGGCGAAAAACACTATCACCATCAGAATTAGCAGACAAGTTAAGCCTAGTTTATCTAAGGGGTAATGACGACACATTTGGTGAATAGAACTATAATTATATCAATACATACAACGTTGTTCATTTATTAACAACTTTTGTAACTATACATTGTCGAAATCGCAAAAGCCAAATAAATAGTCCCATATATCTTATTGCGGTTAAAGCTGGTATTTTTTGGAGAAAGTGCAATGGAATAAAAGGAATACCTAGAATCAACCCCTTAAAGAATTTTCCCTTAAACAATAACGTTATAATTATGTACCTATTGTTTTACGTATACTTACACAGTCGGTAGTTATAACTAACTACAGATAACAATAAGATATCGTTTAGAAAGATTATTGATTTGATTACACACTGCCTCATATAAATACAATACAAAGATGACAAAGTCAAGACAACAATATTTTACTCAATTTATGTGGATAAAAATATTTTATCCACATAATTTGAGTACCTTCTACCTACCTACTGAGTATCTATCTACTTACTTACGTAGAACATTTTGGCATTAAGATTACATTTATTACAAGGTTTCTTGATACTTATTAAATAATATAATTATAATCGTGAAAATAATTTAAATTATAAAATAAAGGTTAGACAGATTGCATTTTACAAATACTCGTAAGTCTGGACTTATAGACTTGCTAGGAATAGTTCCATACTTTCGACTGCTATAATGTTGTAGAGTGCATTGTTTCAAATATTTCTCATCATTGATATTACTTTAACCAGTCTCTGAAAATATACAGCACGTGAATTCAATAAGTAATAAGAGCAACTATAATATACAATCAAAAATACACCATTAACAAGGTATAATCATTTAAATATGGTAGAATAAGTAAAGGAAATAAAAGCAGCCTTGTCTGTAAAACGATCACTCGCATGAATCAGTCGCAAATTACCGTGAACGGAATGTGCATAGCCGTGAACACTGTGATTTTTGGTCTACAAGGGAAAGCGATTTTATTCAGTTTGCCGTATCCTTTTGTAGAGGGCGTATTTTGTTATATCCTGTGACGTTCAGAATTGTAGAATAAATGCAACAATTACGTCTTTGGATATCTATTTATTTTTAATAAATAAATCTATTACTTATAATAAAACAGTAGAGAGGTCAATTTTGTACATTCAAAATATATTTAAAATTAATATTGGAGGATGAATGGTGATCGATACTGGTGTCAAAAATGTAATCAGTAAATTTTGTCTGTCTGTCTGTCTGTCTGCCTGTTTGTCTGTATGTGCACGTATGGGTTAAACACTACTGAAGGGATTTTAACCAAACTTGGTACGATTGTAGTCCATACTTCTAGGCAGGTTACAGGCTATATAACATAACGCTAAAACACATAGGAGCTGAGCAGTGACGATAAATTTGAAGCAAGTCGGATGAAAATGCGCTTTCGAACTCTTCTTCTCGCGTACGTTGAACATACACCAAAAGTATGTATTACAAAGATGATGGTCTTCAAAAGATCTACAAAAAAGTCCTTAACAGTATATACCTAACTTTTATAAATGGGATATTTTTAACAGTGCGTCAAAAATCTTAAGCAACACGCTGACAGCGTAACGCTAAAAAAACTGTATTCTTTCACTAAAATACTTATTGCACACTAAAATAATAATCGAACACTAAAATACTAATTACACACCAAATATGCCTATATTTCCATAAAATAATATCATTTAATATGAAAAGTCTCATCCGCTTGGGAAGCTTATCCACTCAGAAAACTTAATAGGTTATGTTAGGTTTTCTTGTGACCCTGCACTCAAAAATAGGAGCCCTGCAAAGCAGGGCTCCGTCAACTTAGTTTATCAAATTATTTGGTTGTTGATTAAAAGTAAAATTTGAAACACTTCTTAAACTAAAAGGATTAATTTTAATATTAGACATTTGCAACAGTCAATAACCAGGTGTTCGTTATGATATGTTTTAGTGAGTATATTTAGTGGTGCAATTAGTATATTTGGTGGAACAAAGGCATTTTTTTGTAGAAATCAGAGATTATATTGAGGGAGAGTTACATACTACCCTATATAAATTAGCCACAATTACGTGTTTAATAGTTAGGCATTTCCTCAAAGTGTATTAAATACATAAATATATTGTATTTCACAAAGATATATCTTTATCAAAGTCCCATATTCAAAAAGTACACTTTAATATGTATTTTATAAGAAAATATAGAAATTGGTTTATAAACATACAAGATACTTACTTATCGTGTCGATGGCAACACATTATATAGGTAAATTTGGCCCAAAACTCGGCCACTCGAATGGCATTTGGCCTTGCCTCATATAGGTCATTGAGCGTACACGACCCCGGGCCTGCGGGGCACGAAAGCAAATGGTCCATCGTCTGTGGTGACGCGCCACACCCGCATTTATTCGTGCTTGGGTCTATGAATCCCCACCTTGACAGATTGTCCTTGGATCTACCAACCTGGGTACGCAGCCTATTGAGCGCCTTCCAGGTTGGCCAAGGCAGTTTGTTTCCTGCAGGTAGTTTTTCTGCAGGATCAACACAACATACAAGATAAAGATGAAATAAAACTTCCAAATCTCGCCGCGCCAGTATGGGTACGGCTATACGGTTGATTTTATGGAGAATTCTATTTTAAGGGGTCTATATTAAAGAAAATGAGCCAAGAATATAATTATTACAATTTTTGTCGGTATGTCTGTTTGTCTTTGCGTTTGTGCACGCTAATTTCTGAAACGGCTAATCGAATTGGAATGCTGTTTTCACTGATGTATTGTGGTAAGTTCCACTTAACATTTAGTGAATGTTTAATACGAATCGGTTCATAAATAAAAAAGTTGTGTCAAATTAAACATTACGATGCATTTGTTCGGTTAAAATTTGTTCTATAAAAGTAACTCTTCAGTTGAATTGCTTCAAACTTAATGTATTATGATCAGGCAAATGTATGTAAAAGTAATAGGGTTGCAATATTATAAATAGGATATTTTCGAACATATTCCAATTTAAATTGAGCTTAAATCTGTATGATTATTATATTAAGTAGGGTTCAGCTTAGGTTGGACGTATTCGCACATGTATATGTAAACAGTTCGCAGAGCGGCGAGTCATTTCATTATACTGGATGGGGATAAACACTGGGATGACATTGTCTGAAGCAAGAATAAATAAAAGTCCTCATCGATTACGCCATCATGGGTTTGAGATGCTTATAGTTATGGCATAAATATGAAGACAAATTGGCTGAGGACATTTTTAGGTTTCCACAACCATCTAATAAACCGTTGCTTGACAGTAGACATAGTTATATCTATCCTATTACTCAATATGGCCTGCCCGAACCATCATTTGTAGGTGTACGTATGAATAAAGATTACGCCATACACAAAATAAACTATTACCCATTAGAACTAGCCGAAAGCCTGCAAAATGATGTCCCGAGATAAGTATCTTACTGAAGAACAGCGTTTAATATAATTATGATCGTGTGTGTCGAAGCGTGGATAGTGATTTGGGAAAAATACTATTTGTAGATGCTCCGGGTGGAACGGGAAGACTTTTCCTACCAAGGTGATTTTGGCAAAGGAACGAAGCTAAAGTAAGATTGCGCTTGCTGTTGCTTCATCGAAATTAGAGGATGATCGCAGCTATACCCGCTCATTTTTAATAATTTTACCATTTCTTCCCGATTCCATGAGAATTTTGAAAAATCCTTTCATAGTAAAAGCGGCTGGTCGCCAAGCAACATAATTATGTATATGTCATCTTAAAATAAAAAAAATAAGAAATGTTGTCATCTTGCAACCAATAGTTTTGGCTGCACGTTGTCTGTCAGTCAATCAGGAACGCAATGATTTAATATATACAGACAGGAAACAGCCACATTGTTGCAAGGATGAATAATTAAATCAAGAGCGAGTAGGATTCGCCCATGAGGGGCTCTGTGCTAGAGGTAAACCCTAAACATACCCATTATCTTCACCTGACCATATACCGCTATCACTTTTTCACCGGCACAAATAACTTTGTTTTTCATAGTGTTTGTATTAACGACCAAGTTATATTTGCGGTTTTTGAATATAAAAGCTGCTGACCATATTATATCGTTCAAATTAATTTTCGTTGGAAGTTTTTATTACGATCTACAGCATATCTTTTTTTAGATTTGTCACTCTCTTACTTCAAAAGTTTGAGGACGGGGGGCGGGTGAACGATACTCATTTAATAGTAATTTAACCACTTTGGAAGCGTCTATCTTTCAAACGATTGACTTTGAGAAATTGATAATTTCAGGTACCCCAAAATCATTTTTAAATACCTAGACATGCTGCATTGTAAAAATATTTTCACTTCAGCGCCATGTAATGGAGAGGACTCCTTAATGTCATTCCTTTTTATGTTTGTATAAAAGTCGGGCAGCGGTGAAGTAGTCTTAATGGTTTCGGTATAAGATGGCTGTGACATATGGAAGTACAGACAGACAGACAGATATGGCCATTCTATCAGGGTTCCGACTTTTGCCATTTTTGGATAAAGAATCCAAAAAATTGCCTACAATGTCTTGGACCACGCAGAGTTCTGTTTGTTATACCTTTAAAAGCAGTGACAAGCTAAGATTTAACGTTATTGTCATCTTATCATAATAATATGAGATGCATATACGATGGCAAACCGTGAAGCGGTCTAAGCATGTAGATCGCAAACCAAGGGAAATCAAGCAAAATGACGAACCCATGGGCGGTATAACAGTACTTTTTCGTGGCGATTTTCGTTAGGCTCTGTCTGTTACACCACCATACAATATGGTACAAGAGCTGATGCAATTAGAGCCTGTCTAAAGAGTTCATAACTATGGGATTGTATTATCGCTATGCGTTTGATATTAAATATGCGAGCGCGATTATGAGGCAACGAACATGCACAAGAAAGCTCAGGGGCCCAATTCTACTAATTATATTTGTTCAAAATGCAGTTTCGATATGATGTCAGTGTCATATTTACGTCATTATGGTATTCTCCTAAATTAAGAGACATTGAAATGATATTGCGAATATATTGAGAGTTGAACAATACATAAACGGTATTCTGCTAAACATATTTTTGTACAAAGACAAACGTCAAACTGTAAATACACATATTCAAAACACCCATATTTTAAACTAGCTTTCGCCCGCGGCTTCGCCCGCATGAAATTTTAATAAAGATTAGCCTTTTTACTTCCCCAGGTTTCAAACTACCCATATCAAATTTCATCACAAACGGATCTGCACATTAGCCGTGTAGCATACATATAAACAAATAATACCTACTTAAAATTATTTCTATTTTCATAGTCCTCAAACTTTAGGTAAAGATTAGTATGAAGGTATATTATGAAAGTTATTGAAGAGCTTTATGTATCTACTAAATAGAATAGCAGCAAAAATAAAAACTGAAAGCATTACCACAAAGTACATAATCAGACCGCGCCTCTGCCCCGCTGCGCTTGAGCGCCAATTCACAGTAAGCGCTTTGAATGACGCTGCGCTTATATCAATTATATCGTGATAACTTTTAAACTATTCCTCCAAACTAATTACTGTAAAGACAAAGTTCATCTACATTAAATACTAAAGGGAATAAATCTATCAATTTTGAAAACAATTTGATAACTACACTACTCTAGAATGAGCATTGTAAAAACATATTTTTTGTGCTACACTGTTTTATTACAATAAAAATGATCTAGATAGGTTGTGTACCAAAAGCTAAAAGGTACCTAATTCGGTAAGTCCTAGCTGCCAGATCGCACCAAACTTCTCATCAATCTGGGGTATTGATCAGACAAATATAAAATCGTTGGGCAAGTGAAATTTCTATCATTATATTTATTCTGGATACGCTACGCCCAAAATTAAAATAAATGTTTTTTTTTAGTTTATTTTATTTTCAAGTTTTTAGTTTTGTTTGTTAACACTTCTCATTCTCTTTTCATAGTCTAGTAGGTCTATTCTACCAATCAAGCCCTATCATTCGATACCCATATTGAGGTATTTGTGGAAAATAAGCTATCCGCCATTTTGTGGCGGCGGCCATCTTGGACTTTTAATAGTAAGGTCTATTCTACCAATCAAGCCCTTTCATTTGATTCCCATATTGAGGTATTTGTGGAAAATATGTAATCAGCCATTTTGTGGCGCCAGCCGTATTGGATTTTTCATAGTGAGCCTATTCTACCAATCAAGCCCTTTCATTCGATTCTCATATTTAGCTATTTGTGGCAAATATGTAATCCGCCATTTTGTGGCGACAGCCATCTTGGATTTTTTATAGTGAGCTCTATTCTACGAATCAAGCCCTTTTATTTGATACCCGTATTGAGGTATTTTGTGGAAAATAAGTAATCCGCCATTTTGTGACGGCAACCATCTTGAATTTTTCATAGTGAGCCTCTATGATATACAATTTCACCGTACATTATCTTCAAGTAACTTTTAAGGTTTAGGCAACGCACGCGAAGACAGCTTTCAGAGTTCAGGATTTTTGCCGACTTAGTTGATACTTTTCCTTATATTATGGCAACATTATACAAAATCTTTATAAATTGTAGTCTATGTGTTATTCTGATGTATAAACTATATTACTCTAAAGTTTCAACCAAATCCGTTCAGTAGTTTTTGCGTGAAAGAGTAACAAACATCCATCCATACATCCATCCATCCACCCATCCATCCATCCATCTATACATACATCCTCACAAACTTTCACATTTATTATATTAGTAGGATTAAATTTCAACAAAATTGGTACAGCCGTTTTAGCGTGAAAACGGAACATACATACATATACACTTTCGAATTTATAATATTAGAAGGGAAGTAGGGATATTAGGGATATCATTAGAGACTTTCTTTATACACAACATTATCTAACTGTTTTACCACCTTCATATAGAACATGTTCTAAATTATTTTTACCGCTTACTCGTGAACATGCCACATATAATGTTCGGGGGTCGATTCCAGCTGTTTCAAGTCTGTCCCTGCTATTTATTTAGAAAATACACACAGGGCTACGAATATTCAGCCCTGCCGAAAGTAAGATAGCCCCGTTGAGTTACTCAAGAGTTATCTGAATTCAGACCTCAGTCGCCCACCCACGGATTCCCACGTACGTGAGGTATGGGAATGTGGGAATAATGAGACACCTGTATACTGTATACAGAACACGAACGAACGAAAGAAATCAAAGAAACACATCCACATTCATTATTCAAAAGAAACGACTAAGACACCAATCCGACGAAAATGAAAGAAAATTAACCGAGAACCTCATCAATCCACGGCGAATCTTAACACTGCCATTCAGAAAACGCCATCTATGTTTACATATACAAACCGACCGAGATAGAAAATAATATGGACTAATCGACAATTTATTGAAAAAAGGATCTAGAGTAATTGTTTTTTTCAGTTAAAATAAAATGAAATGATTATATAACTATTATGTAAACATAATAATTTTAAATAAATGAGATTGACCGTTTTAATTAAGTGGACATTGTAATATATTTTGACACAGAGACTTTTTGTTTATGAAAGTGCCAAATATTATACTCTATTATTTTTTTAATAACAGAAAGATACCCGACACATAATTATTGTCTTTTTTGCAAGAAACATTTATTTTGCTAGAAAATTATTTGAAAATAGTGACATCTATCGGTCGGAACTAACTAACTATAAATATCCTCGGTTCCAGTAATTTATTTATCGAAAGTACGTAAAAATATACTGGCGAAATTAAGAATCACCTCCTTTTTTAAAGTCGGGTAAATAGCCATAAAACACTTCGGAGGTACCTTTTTAGACTAACTATACTTTTACTAACAAACTTATAATGATCATAGATGGCATCACATATATAACCAGTTTTGGATGATCCCTGTTTTGTTTGGGACTACGTACAAAGGAGAGGTCAAGCTGTACACCGAAAACCACTCAACCGATTGTGATGTAACATATACTATTTTATAGGTTTGAGTATCTTTTGTACATGAGTGTAAGTTTTATTGAAATCAATTTCGCCATTTTAGAGATCTTTAGCAACATAGGGAAAGACGTCGCACATAGGGGTATTTGGCATTTCTAGCCGGGCGAAATTATTAGTGCGGTTTTTTCTGCTGCAAAGTAGGTAGGACTTATTAATATTTACAGACGACGATCGAGAAAACCTTTATCCAACAGTGAGCGTCATGGGCTGACATGATGATAAAATAAAGGAGTATTCATTAGTTGGAGAAGGTTTTATTGATTAACTTAATTACATAAAAAAGTGTATATAAATCTAATTTGATGAGGAAGAATGCCAGGGTTCATCGTCACTTTCTCCGACCTCTTCTGTTTTAGATTCTGAATCGGAATCATCTTGAGATTTTGGAGAAGGGCAACAACATAGCTATCGCTTCTTTTGAAAAGAAATGCATCCTGCTCTTTGGCTTTGGGCTCAGACTTGTGAGCAGTGAATCAGAGGATAGTAGAAGGCGAATTATTACATCTGCATTGCAATCTACTCTCGAAAACTTCCTAGCAAAATTATACCTATAGATCCTGAAATGTGTATTTCTGGCTTCAGCAGCCTCTTCCGATAGTAGTCCTATAGGCAATAACACTTTTTACATTACTGTAGCACTATGCATAAAAATGTTGTGCATAGTCGGACTCATCGGATGCCAGTTGTAGTGCGAGACATAGAGTTTTGCTGTATCCCAACAGTAACCAGTAAATTTTTCAAGTCAACTTTAGCACCGCTTGAAATTACCTCGAGAATCATTTAAAGTCTGAATATCAGGTTGTAATCGATACCGGTAACTTCTGCAGCCTTCTGTGGGTCACCTGAAAATCGCCTGCTGGTGGTACCATCATTGGTATTGCCGAACCCAGCTATCGGCACATCCACAATTAATCTTGTTTCATTTCTAAATCTTCGTTGTATGTCGACTTTTCTTTCTCTAACTGAAGCTTTGTCCGAATCTGACCTCACTTGCCATTTTTTTATCGGAAGCTTTTAAAAAGTGTACAAACAATTAAATGTTTCAATACCTTTAATTGTTCTCCATTAAAGTTGTCAGACGTTAAACGGTAATTTTCCAAATAATCAACTTTTTCGTCAAAAGTATGTAACTCTCGTTGTTGCATTTTATTGAACAGGTATTCTCTAGTTACAACTTTGTAGTTAGAACCCCCTGGTATCCCTAAAACAATAAAAAATAAAACATTTCATAATTTGCTTGAAATAACGGTTTATAGTTTTTAGCTAACACCAGCACTAACGTGTAAGTTTTGACAAAAGTAGCAAAATGTAGCACTCAATTCGTTAAATATCTATCATCTGACAGTTTTTGTCATATGTTACAACAGAAATCTTTAGCCGGAAGCACTCGGAAGGATAACTTTAATCACTTTGAAATGCAAATTTCAGGAAAAAACGGTTTAAAAATTGAGACAGTTATAAATTGATTTTGAACCTTAAAAATACACGTAAACATTCGTTAATTGTAATAAATAAAGTGTTCTTATCTGTATTATGATAATCCATAGTAGTTTTGGTTAAATAACTCACAATAAAAATGCACCGAGGTCTCAAACACGGTACGTTTTTAATGTAGCCAGTAACTGACGCGAATGCATGCGACAACGATGAAGTTCCGATTGTTTTGTGGCTAGCTGGCGCGGGCGTAGGAGCCCGGAAAGGGTCGTATTTTGATCAGTAGCTACCTGGCTCACTGACAAGCATTCATTTTTGCTTTTGTGTTAAAATTTGTTTTTACTAATTTCGCCCGGCTAGGAATGCAAAATACCCCTATGTGCGTCGGACAGACAGACAGACATAAATTCTAAAAATTATCAAGTATTGCTTTTTAGCATTTTCCTAGATTTTTTAGCTAATTTTCGTTAAAATATCTTTAATGTACAGACTTTTTCACCTCTACAGTTTTATTATAGTATAGAATAGATAGGTATTGTCTGCTTTGCTCCCAAACTTTACAGGCTGATCTTTTAATTTTATTTCCATTACTTATTTTTATTTAAATTCTGAAGATGTTACAATCTGAAAGTACAGGGTGGGCCACGAATTAGTTAACATTTGAAAAAATGGTATAAAAAAAACCATTTGACATATTTAAAAAAATGTTTTATTACAAGAAAGCTCATGCGTTGTAATTTACTTTTTTTAAATTACATCATCTAAATTACCACCGTTTCGACGTTTGCACTCTTCTAGGCGAGTACCGAAATTTTGGAATACTCGCCGGCAAAGAGACCGTGAGATCGCCGACATCTCTTCGCTGATTTTTTCTTTTAGTTGATGTAGTGTACTAGGTTTAGTGATGTAGACACGATTCTTTTAATAACCCTATAAAAAGAAGTCTGCTGGGGATAGATCTGGACTTCTGGGTGGTCATGGGATGTCGCCTCGCCTGGAAATCAGCTTTTCCGAAAACATGTCTTTGACCACCGGTAGGGGCTCATTAGATGTCTGGCAAGTGGCTCCATCTTGTTGAAACCATGTGTTACGATTGTAGCCAGGAAATGCCAGTAGCTTCGTTGCCAAGTACTCCCGTAACATCTTCACATACCTACCTACTCAGCAGAATTAACAGTAACTGAACGGCCGCGAGAATCTTCAAAAAAGTAGGTTCCAATGATTCCTTTTGCTGAAATTGCAGCCCATACAGTTACTTTGGGAGAATGAAGTGGCCTCTCGTGTTTAGCTTTGGGATTTTCGCTGCTCCAATACCTGCAATTCTGTTTGTTTACATGTCCGTTGAGGTGGAAATGGGCTTCGTCAGAAAATAAGATGTTGTCAAATCTACTGAATTGATCTAACATTGTTTCGGCATACGACTTGCGCAAATTTAAATCATTAGGTTTCAGTTCCTGCACTATCAGGATCTTATATGGATGTTATTTCAAATCTAATTTCAAAATATGGCGCAATGATGTGCGGGATAATCTTAATTCAGCCGAACGTTTGCGCGTCGATAAATCTGGATCACGTCGAACAGAATCCGAAACTTGCTGCACGTTCTCTTCACTCCGAGAAGTCCGTGGGCCACCAGTTTGCTTCACGTTTAGTGTAGATCCCGTCTCTTCAAACTTCTTCACCCATTTCTTTATTAAAGGAGCACTCGGACACTGTCGTGTCGTGTAAATCGTATTCAACCCGAAACAAGCGTCTCACAGTAATGAGCGAACTGTTGCTTAAATAAAATTGTTTCACACAGTAAGCGCGCTGCGGCCCCGTGAAGCGATCCATTGCGACTAAATTTCCGAGAATCGAGCTAGTGATCTGCCCCCTCCCCGCGCCCCGCGCGGCATTTGTTTGCGTGGGGTGTAAGATTTAAATGTTAACGAATTTTTGGCCCACCCTGTACATAGATATATGCTAATAAAATCATAATAATTGAATCTATAAAATTTAGACATCTATACTGTAATAAAACTGTAGAGGTGAAAAAGTCTGTACATTAAAGATATTTTGACGAAAATTAGCTAAAAAATCTAGGAAAATGCTAAAAAGCAATACTTGATCATTTTTAGAATTTATGTCTGTCTGTCTGTCCGACGTCTTTCCCTATATTGCTAAAGATCTCTAAAATGGCGAAATTGATTTCAATAAAACTTACACTCATGTAAAAAGTATACTCAAACCTATAAAATAGTATAAGTTACATCACAATCAGTTGAGTGGTTTTCGGTGTACAGCTTGACCTCTCCTTTGTACGTAGTGCCAAACAAAACAGGGATCATCCAAAACTGGATATATATGTGGTGCTATCTATGATCATTGTTAGTAAAAGTATAGTTAGTCTAAATAGGTACCTTCAAAGTGTTTTACGGGTATTAACTCGACTTTAAAAAAGGAGACGATTCTTAATTTCGTCAGTATATTTTTATGTATCTATACTTACATATAATAAAATGGTAGGAAAGTCAAATTTGTTCATTGAATATTTTTTTTAAAGGATACTTGGGGTGTGATCTACAATCGATATCGAAGCCAAAAATATAGTTTTTAGAATGTATGTCTGTTTGTATATCTGAGATAAACTCAAAAAGTACTGCATGGATTTACTTCAAATTTGGCACGAATATTATTAGAATGAATTAGAATGTTGTTATTATGTTAACCATGCTATAAGCTAGCTTCACACTATAAAAATAAAGCAATATAAGTAAAATAGACTGATAAACATAATTAAATTATTTAAAGCAGCGCCATCTATGAGAGTTCAAAAACATCAAGTTGAATTAAATGTGTAAGCCCTTTTTGGATAAAAATAATTTAAATTTGATCACGTTGGCAAGGTTAATAGTTGTTTTCAAAAGTTATAGATGGAGTTGTGCATTTTCTTTTTAAAAATTGTATCGTTAATTCGTTTAGCAAGACAATTAAAAAATGTGTTTATATAAATTTTAAGCTGCTTCATCTATGTCTTATGAAATTCATCGAGTTTGTCTGTTTGTAAATACAAACAGAATTCAAAAAGAACTGCATAGATTTCTAACAAAAGTTAAACTCGAAAACGGCATGCTATTGCTGTAAGCAATTTGAGCTAAATAACGAAGTAAGAGAAAATAATAAGCATGCCATATTAAAGATAAGAGATGCTTATTTTTTACAGTACAGAATAAATAGTAATAGATTTAGTAAAAAATAAACATTTTGGCCACATTGGTGTAATTATTGCTTCTTAATTAATATATATTCATGTCGCATATAAACTTTAGTGAGATATGGAACTAGGTAGATTTTTTTACTCACACACAGCCATTTATTTTATTGTTACGTCTGAAGCGGTTTGGTGGATACTGGTGTTCTCTATACATGACAGGCATCCTACTGTCATGCATTTACACGTCATCCTAGAGAACGGCCAGCGCATATATTTTGATCCCGACAGCGTTGCTGAGCGCTTGGAAAATCCGCGCCAAACAATTCTCTTGGCATTTTTCAGGCTCTGTGAAGTCGACCAGTTTAGAAGGTCCCTTACGTATGACGAGATGCCTTCATATTATATGTACGACAAGCAAAAGGGTATATTTAACCGATGTCGACGAGGAGGTGTTGTGGAAAGTTTTCCGGGAAGTTTCATGGACGCCGCATTTTGTAGAATTTATACCGTACTCACAAATAATGTCGAATGCTATTTACTGCGGTTGTTACTTCAAACGGTCCGAGACCCAACGTCTTTCGCCTTTCTGAGGACATTTGATGGCGTAGATTAGGTATCCCACTTACCGCACAGCCTGCGTAGTACGTCACTTTCTCGACGGTGACCAAAACTGGGATGACACCCTCGCGGAGGCGAGCGTCAGTGACTGGGCGGCTGGGACCCGTCATCTGTTTGACGTCATCTTGGTGTTTTGTAGATTCGCAAACACGGTAGTTTTGTAGGAAAAGTATGGCCATCATCTGTCTGAAGATTTTCTTCGAGCTTTGAGGCGTGCTACTGGAGACAAAGTCGAAGTAACTGATGAACGCGTACTGAACACCTGTCTCAGTTCACTTCAAGACGTGGTCATTTCTATCAGCGGCAATCCACTGGTCGAATATGGGTTACCAGCTTCCCAATCATCACCGCATCAAGACCGTGGCAATTGGGAGTATAACGCTGAGACAGTTTACGATCCGGGTGAAATGACCACCATACGAAATTCATGACACGGTCTTTGAAAGCGTTGGGCAAAATGTTTTTCTTGGATGCTCCTGGTGGAACAGGAAAAACATTTGTTACCACTGGCAAACTTGCAGAGGTCAAGAAAGAAGGCAAAATTGCCATTGCTGTAGCGTTGTTGGGAATCGCTGCCACACTGCTTTCGGGTGGCAAGACAGCACATGCCATGTTTAAAATTCCCATCGATTTAGAGAGCGCCGAAACGCCCGTTTGTGGTGTGTCATGTAAAAGTGATAATATAATATAATAATATTCTACCACATTCACACAACACCATCTAGTCCCAAACTAAGCCGAGCTTGTACTATGGGTACTAGATAATGGATAAACATACATATATACTTTTTTTTTTGTAAATACATACATATTATACATAGAAACACCCAGACCAAGACAAACATCCATGTTCATGCACACAAATGTTTGACTTGAGCGGGAATCGAACCCGCGACCATCGGCGTAGCAGTCGCTTACACTACCGCTGCGCCAACCGGTCGTTGATAAGGGACACATGCTAAAGGATTGCTCTCTGATCGTATGAGATGAGCGTACGATGGCCAATAGGAAGGCAGTTGAGGCCGTGGACAGAACTCTGCAGGACATCCGCGGCGAGCATTTGATGTGTGGTCATAGTTCTGTTCAGTGGCGATTTCCGACAAACGCTTCTCGTGGTGACGCGGGGATCGAGGGCTGACATGGTGAGTGCTTCGTTGAAACGATCTTCGTTGCGGTCACGAGTTCGTACGCTGCGCTTGACCATTAATATGAGAGCTCGGCTCGGCGTTAATGCACGTGCTCAACAATTCTCCGATGTCCTTCTAAGTGTTGGCGAAGGCACTCTACCAGAGGAGAGAGATGGACAGGTGGTGCTTCTAGAGTTTCTCAGTAGAGTTGTATCCAGCTTAGAAGAACTCATTCGCCGTGTGTACGGGGACATCAGTTGAATACCGTAATAGCTGAATTCTTGGGTGTGTGAGCGGGCTATTTTGAGGTCCAAAAAAGACCAAGCTGTAGCAATTAACGAATGCATGAATCACTCGGATATAGAGGGAAATGAAGTGATCTACACCTTTGTAAACACTGTCGTCCAGCAAGATGATGCCACACATTATCCCGTGGAATTTCTAAATCCTTGTCAGCAAGTGAACTTCCTGACTGAGCTTCTGCCTTAAAGTCATCTCGCTCCACAGACACACCATTGAGGCGGAAATTCTTACGGGTTGTTGCGTCGGCGAGGCAGTATTTATACCTCGCATTCCCCTCCCACTCCCCGTTCAAGTGCGTACAGTTCCCCGTGAGTGTTTGATTCGCGATGACCCCCAATAAGTCGCAGGGGCAGACACTGAGGGCAGCGGGTGTCGACCTCAGGACGAGCTGCTTCTCACACGGGCAGCTGTACGTCGCTGCGGAGAGCCAAACCACTAATGTTGTTTATCGAGATTGCCTATAAGTATGTTTTTTTACCCTATTCTGTATTCCTTATTTTCTCCATCTGCTTCAGTCACAACTTATGACGTTCAGCAGAATCACCATAAAGTCATTTATTCAAAGCAGGCTCAAAATCAGCACTTTTTGAAGGTCAATTTTACAAAAGACAGTCTCCCTCTATTACTGCACTTTCTGCAGATATGAAATATAAGGAAGAAACGGGTAAATGAATGTTATTTTAAAAGGTACAATCGTAGGTATTTATTTAATAATTTGGTGCTGTATAGCGTTCACGCAGACGACGTCGCGGGCAGCAGCTAGTTACCTACTAAAACTGACTTCGTAGCTTTTAATCGTTTGGCTGAGCCCCAATCATCGATTTCGCTATTGGGATACTAAGAAGATGGATACATATAACATACAAAATAGTCTTACCTCTCCTTACTGGATTTGAATACTACAGCTAAAGCTCAGTCTAACAATTATTTAAGCCAGCTGAACTCACTGAAAATCTCCATTAAGTGGTATAATTAAATACCTTCGTTTTGTCGTTAGCCAAATAGTTGAGGACTCGCGGCAAAGCGACGATTAACGCGCAGTTCAGCTTCGTAAACACTAGAAGCATTCATTCCATCTCTCACCGACTGGACACGTTCAGGCATAGTATCTGTTTCTCTGTCCCCCGTGTACTGAGTCTTCTTTATATGAAACGAGTTTACGTCATTGAAAAATGAAGGCTGACTGAAGCAGTTTGATGCGCTTGTAAATGGTATACAAAATACGTTTAAATTTAAAGACGCTTGCACACATAAGCTTGTGGCATAAGCAGGGCCGTCTTAAGTCGTGCCAGGGCCCTTGGACACAGCAGAATCGGGGGCCCACGGGCACACAAAAATGCCCAATAGAAGTAGAAAAATGAGTAAATTGATTTTTACTACCAATTTACTTTTACTATATTTGTAGTAAATTGACAAAATAAATAGTAATTTAATACAATTATTACTAGTTACCTAAGTATTCGATTCGTATAATATATTAGGGGTTAAAGTATGAAATTGCCGATTTGTACTGAAAATCAAAATTGATTAAGTAAGTAAATAATTCTTTATTGTACACCACAAAAATGCAAATACAAGGAAAAACAAATTATAACAATAGATGCATAATTGGCGGCCTTATCGCACCAGCAATTTCTTCCTAGCAACCAGACTATGATGGACATAATCGTAAAAGAAGACAAGGTAATTTGATGGTGTAGTGATAGATGAAACATAACATTTGTTTTAACATATACATATATACAAATAAATACAATAAATACATATTTATAAACATATATATCATCATCATCATATCAGCCAAACGACGTCCACTGCTGGACATAGGCCTCCCCCAAGGTTCTCCACACAGACCGGTCTTGAGCCGCCCGCATCCAACCTCCTCCCGCGATCTTGACAAGATCGTCGCTCCACCTTGCGGGGGGCCTACCTCTGCTGCGTCGTCCGGTACGTGGCCGCCACTCCAGAACCTTTCTGCCCCAACGGCCATCGGTTCTTCGAGCTATGTGCCCTGCCCACTGCCACTTCAGCTTGGCTATCCGGAGAGCTATGTCGGCGACTTTGGTTCTACTGCAGATCTCCTCATTTCTGATTCGATCTCGCAGGGAAACTCCAAGCATAGCTCTCTCCATCGCCCTCTGAGTGACCTTGAGCCTTCTGATAAGGCCCATAGTGAGCGACCACGTCTCTGATCCGTAAGTCATCACTGGCAACACACACTGGTCAAAGACTTTCGTCTTGAGACACTGCGGGATATCGGTCGAGAAGATATGTCGCAGCTTCCCGAACGCTGCCCAACCGAGTTGGATTCGACGATTGACCTCCTTCTCGAAGTTGGACCTACCTAATTGGACTACTTGTCCCAGGTAGATATACTTGTCGACAAGAGCGTAGAGTTCCCAACCTGAATAGGAGCAGGTACAACATGGACGTTCGACATGATTTTCGTCTTGTCCATGTTCATCTTAAGATCTACTTGTTGGGAGACTCTACAGAGGCCATCGAGCATTGTGCCTAGGTCTTCCATGGTCTCAGCCATGACTACGATATCGTCTGCGAATCGAAGGTGAGTGATGTACTCGCCGTTGATGTTGATGCCGAGTCCATTCCAGTCCAGAAGCTTGAAAACATCCTCCAGCGCAGTGGTAAACAGTTTCAGGGATATGACATCCCCCTGTCTCACCCCTCGCTGGAGTTGAATAGGTTTCGAACTCTGGTCCTGGAGGCGGACTGACATAGTGGCGTTTTCATACAAACACTTCAGCACTTCGATATATTGGTAGTCAATCCGGCACCGTTGGAGAGACTGTAGCACCGCCCAGGTTTCGATCGAATCGAAGGCTTTCTCATAGTCCACAAACGCCAAGCATAGGGGCTGGTTATACTCCTCGGACTTCTGTATAACCTGCCGCAGCGTATGTATGTGGTCTATGGTACTATAGCTTTTACGGAAACCGGCTTGTTCGGGAGGCTGGAAGTCGTCTAGCTTGCTCTCGAGACGATTCGTGATGACCCTCGAAAACAGCTTGTAGACGTGGCTCAGAAGTGTGATGGGTCTGTAGTTCTTCAAGAGGGTTTTATCCCCTTTCTTAAAGAAAAGCACCTCCACACCTCTGTGCCACGCCTGTGGCGTTTTACCCTCGAGAATGACGGAATTAAATAGCTTCCGGAGGGCTTCTCTAGCGAATGCACCGCCGGCCTTCAGAAGCTCACTCGTAATTCCGTCATCACCCGGCGCCTTGTTGTTTTTAAGCTGTTTGAGAGCCACACTAATCTCGTGCATGCTGACGTCCGGGATATCTTCGGTATAGTGTCGGGTCAATCCAGCTCTAGGGTCTGACGCTGGAGTGCTTGCGGGTTGTTGCGTTGTCGTGTATAGCTGTCCATAGAACCTTTCGATCTCCTCCAAGAGCTCCGACTTGGACGATACGATTCTGCCATCCTCCGTCTTCAGTTTTGTCAGCTGACTCTGCCCAACAGACAGATCCCTCTGGAACACTTTGGATCCCTTATTCTGCTCGATCGCCTCACGAGCACATTTTGTGTTGTATTGGCAGAGATCGCGAGTCAGAGACTTAGAGATCTGTCTGTTGAGGTGCCGATATTTCGGCATGTCGTCGGAGGATAGCAGAACCATCTTGCGCCTTTCCTCTAACAGCTTGAGGGTCGGATCCGAGATCTTTTTGGTTCTCTGGCTTTTCTGGGGCTTAAAAAATTTAGCCCCTGTTGTATGGACAGCATCCACGAACCCGTTACTGTACACGTCCACATCTACGCATTCACCCAGGCATTCGAAATGGTTCTTGAGTTCGAGCTGAAAGCTCTCGGGGTTTTGGATATGAACCGGTGCCGGTCGGAGCGTGGACTTTATCAACCTTGACCGTTCGAGGCTTGTACAGATATTCAATGTGCCTCTTACCATTCGGTGATCGCTCCCCACTTTAAGTGAATTGATCACGGAGACATCATTGAATATCTGCCTCTTCGTCGACATGATAAAGTCGATCTCATTTTTGGTTGCACCGTCTGGACTTACCCAGGTCCACTTGCGGCATTCTCGCTTCTTGAAGAAGGAATTCATCATATAGAGTCCTTCCTTCTCCATAAAGCTAGCCAGCAAGTGACCCCGGGAATTTCGATGCCCATAACCAAATTGCCCCACTCTCAGCTCATCACCGTCGCGTTTGCCCAGTTTCGCGTTAAAATCTCCCATGACCACGGTGTAATGGGTTTTGTAGCCATGTATAGCCCGAGATATGTCCTCGTACATGGCTTCCACCTCCTAATCGGGGTGCGACGAGGTCGGAGCGTATACCTGTATGACCTTCAGCGAATACCGCTTGGATATTCTGAGTATAAGGTACGCTACCCTGCTCGACACACTCCCGATATTTACCACGTTGGTCACGAGAGATTTGTGGACGATGAACCCGACACCACCTTGGGACTGTTGGTCGCCCTCCCGGTAGAAGAGCAAGTTACCGGAATTGAGAACTATCGAGTCCTCCCCCTGTCTTCGGCCTTCAGATAGGCCTATGATATCCCATCGTAACTTGCTCAATTCTTCTTCCAGCTCGACAATCTTCTCGTCGGTCCGCAGTGTGCGCATGTTCAGTGTTGCCAGGGCCAATTGTCGTTGGTGGTGGTAGCCCGATCTCTTCCGGAGATTCTTCGCACCCCTTGCCCCGCCGTTACCATGGCCGCTACCATAACCAGGGCTAGCGGGGCCGCCGGGGACTAGGGGCCGGTTTTTAATGGTGTGATTCGTATTTGGGGGGATATGCCATAATCGTCACGCTTGGCAGGCGTATTGGCGATCGCAGTGGCGGAAGTTTTTAGTGCTGGACGCTACTGCCCATCTAGCATCTTGGGATTTACTTCCGCCAGGTTCGGATGGTTTGACCGCCATCTTTCGGTTGACTACTTGCGCTGGGGGAGATATTATGACGAGTATCTACTCGTCAGAGTAACTCCCCCAGTGGGCGGTGGGGTAGTCACGACCCGACGCCAATATATATATATATTTAAATATATATACGTATAATCACATATAATCATATAGGGAGTTGAGGAAGAGGCTTTTTTTTTCTTTTTTTTTTGACGTAAGACGTCAAGCCAGTCAAAACAAATACTGTTTACTTCCGAGTTTAAAAATAAATACACAGTGATTCTTGTTATAATTTATTGAGGAAACGTAGAATACAGTGCCAAAAAATACATAAACTATTATACAGTGGTTCTGTGCAGTGATTGTTGCAAAAAACTTAATATAAATAAAACACTACAGTGAACCCTTAAAACTACCTTAAGTCTATAAATAATAAGTGCAAAAAGACAAAAACTAATAGTGAATAACGCGAACCATATGTAGATGTGCAGCCTGTAGTGTCTATATAAACAAAAGTGATCGGTAAAGTCTCTACTAATTACGCCATAACCGTAAACACCATAAAACTCCGGACTGCTTTTAGCGCCATCTATTGCGTAACGCAGGAACTAAATTGGCAATTGTTTTCAAATCTATTTGTGGCCGCATTCTTACTTGTAAAATCACCACATCTTGGCTACTACTGATACTATATTACACAACCAGTACTTAACGTTAATTGAAAATGCCCAATGTAAAGTGTGGACTCTGTAGTAAGTACATGTCATCTACAGATGGCTATAAATGTGGTAAGTGTGGCGTGTCATATCATCGCTCTTGCGTGACATTGCCGCAATCTGGGGTCATATCAGCGACATGGCGTTGCTCGCAATGCAGCAAAAAGCCGCCTAAAGACAACAGTGCAGAAAAGTCTACTAAAACTTCTGCTATTAACTCTCCGCAAGAATTTTCACCGGAATCTGCACAAGGGACCGTTGTGGATATTAATATAGAACTAGGTCGGATTAGAGATGAGCTGCGTACAGTAAGGAGCGAGTTTCAGGCCTTCCGTGAGGAGATTGCCAGTGTGAGAATTCTTGGTGATCGCATGGATGCCTTGGAACAAAGAGTAGCCGCTCTGGAGGCAGGCAATACAATCTGCCGGCCGGATACACCCCACACTCACATAGAAGAGGTCGTTGCACAATTGAGACGAGATCTTAACGATCGGGATCAAGACTTGTTGGCAAATGATCTAGAGGTAACCAGACTGCCCGAGGAAAATGGAGAAAACCTTAATCACACCGTTCGTCTGATGGCCAGCAAACTCGGTGTGTCCATTACGGAAGGCGATATAGTAAGCGTCGATCGAATTGGTGGTCGTCACTTAAATGCAACTGATCCCTCAGGCCCAACAGAGACCCGAATAAGGCCAGTAGTGATACGTCTAGCACGTCGAGATACTCGTAACGCAATCATACGAGCAGCCAGAGTAAAGCGTGGTATCACCTCTAAAGATCTTGACATAAATGGACCGGCGAAGCGGTTTTATATAAATGAGCGTCTTACCAAACGCAACCGACTGTTATTTCGGCAAGCTAGAGACGCGGGACGGCTTTCTGGTTGGCAGTTTATTTGGTCAAGCCGTGGAAGAATCCTTGCCAGGCGTAAGCAGGGCGACAATGCCTGTCTCATTTCATGTGAGGCCGACATACAGCGAGTCTTTGGAACAGGACCTGAAGCAGAAAACAACCAGTAGCCTTGGTTTTAGTCTATTTGTTATTGTATCAGGAATGGCATGTCTCGATATTGCTGTTGGAAACACCTGTCTTATATACAATTTATATAGCTATATTTATTTTACTAGGGAGCCGCCATTCTACTATTTACGCGTTCTGTTATTAATTATTATACTAAATTGCATGTTATTCTCAATCATACCTATACAAAGCACACGCACACGAGATAGATCACTATACCACACACATCATACGACATTGTACTCTTATAGTATCATACTTTTTAGAACGGACTCTCTACAGAGATTACATAGGATAAATCTTACTTATACACGACAAGTCTGGACGCTATTAGTAAAATCTGCGTATTTAATTATTATAAAATGGGTAATACAAAAATATAATACATAAATGGTAAGCAGTAAGTTTTTGAAGTTAGGTTTATTTAATGCGAGTTCTTTAGCTACTGGCCACGACGAGTTTTTGTTAGCCATGAATAAACATTCTGCTGATATAATAGCAATTAATGAAACATGGCTACGACCGGGTGAAGATGGGCGAGCCCCGTCTGTTCCAAATTATCGCCTCAAGCATGTTCCACGACCTGTAACTGTGCGCGGTGGGCGCGGCGGAGGAGTCGCATTCTACATTAGAACTGGTATAGCAGCTAGAATCAAGCCACATCCTGAATACCCTGACGTCGAACAACTTTGGATGAGTATGAACATAAGGAGCAAACGACTTCTCATAGGCACCGCGTACCGACCACCGTGGCTTGACTTGGACAGATTTCTTGACGCATTGACAGAAAGCTTGAATGCTCTTGCCCCCTACGACTACGTTATATTATTGGGTGACTGTAACGTCAATCTACTGCATGAGAACGACTCTAAATCAAAACGACTGAAAGAGTTTTTGAATTACTGTAGCCTGGAGCAAGTTGTGAATGCCCCAACACACTTTCTAAATGAAAGTTGCTCCCTGATTGACATTATTTGTACTGATGCCCGGTACAGAAATGTATCTATTGATTATAATAGCGAACTAGGCCATCATTCGTTCGTTACTTGCGAACTTATCTTTAGGAAGGATCGTCCAGCTAAGAGATTGGTAATATATCGTCCGCTCAGAGATATTGATTTTGTCAATTTTGAGAGTGATCTGCAGTCCATACCATGGGAATACATATGCAATGTTCAGTGTGTGACCACAATGGTATCTTTGTTGAATAACTACCTGCTAGACTTGTTCAACGCGCACGCTCCAATAAAGCAGAGGTCGTTTAAATGCTTACCTACGCCTTGGATAACTGACGTCATAAAATTAATGTGCAGGATCCGCGACGAGGCTAGGGATAGATACCGTTGTTCCAAGTCACTAAGCCACAAAGAATACTACCTCCAACTCAAGCACCAGGTGGTTACAGCACTGCACAATGAAAAGAAAGCATATTTCACTAAGCATATAAACGAAAATCTTAACAACAGCAAGGCCTTATGGAAAAGCTTAAAACAGCATGTGTACCCAACAACTCAAGATAATATGCTACCCGAACATCTGAGTGATCCCGATGTCATTAATAACGCCTTCTTGGATGTACCTGGGGGCCGACCGGCAACTATATCAGAATTAACATACTTCGAGTTTCACAGACATGGGACTTCTACCTTCTCCCTAAAAATAGTTGATCAAAATACCATCCTCAAAATCATTAAAGGTATTTCTACGAACGCTAGAGGGGCTGATGGTATAAATAAAGAAATGGTTGATCTTACACTGCCATGGTCCTTGGCGACTATAACAGCAATCATTAACAGGTCTATTATCACCAACACATTTCCTGAGCCTTGGCTGTATGCGATTGTTAGACCATTGCCAAAGACCAGCAATCCTGAAAATTACAAAGATTTACGTCCAATTAGTATACTTCCATATCTATCAAAAATTTTGGAACGGGTGGTATATACACAGGTTTGTGATTACTTAGAGGCTAATAATATTCTGCCAGATTTCCAATCAGGATTCAGACATGGACGTGGAACTGCAACTGCTTTGGCGGATGTTGTCGGCAATATTTTAGAGGCTAGGGATCAGGGTGAAGGCACCATCGTTGCCTTGCTGGACTATTCACGAGCATTCGATGCCATAAACACAACATTGCTTCTGTCAAAGTTAGCCTACTACGGTTTTGACCGAAATTCTGTGAAATGGTTCAGTAGCTACCTCACTGGCAGATCGCAGTCTGTTGAAATACAGAAAGAAGATGGGTCTCTGACTTCATCTGCTTTGCAATCCGTCACCAGAGGTATTCCACAGGGTTCGTTATTGGGGCCTCTTTTATTTATTATTTACAGTGCAGATATCATTGATTGCTTTAGATACTGCAAATATCATATGTACGCAGACGATATCCAGCTATACATGTCCTTTAGCCCTAACAAAACATCGGCATCAGTGCATAGGATGAATGAAGAGCTTGATAGAATTGTCTCGTGGTCAGAGCGTAACAGCCTAACGTTGAATCCTACAAAATCCAAGTTTATTGTTCTGGGGAGCAAAACACAAGTACGAACTATTATTTCTGCTAAGCCAGAGATAAAGATTAAAGATAAAATTATTGATAGGGTAGAAACAGCTTGTAACCTAGGTCTAACAATTGACCCTGAACTCCGTTTTGAGGCGCACATTAGCAATGTGGTTAGGAGTTGTTTTTATAGGCTGAAGACATTGTATAGGTTTAGAAGATATTTCAGTGTAATGATAAGAAAAAGATTAGTAGATAGTCTAATCCTTTCGAAATTTAACTATTGCGATATAGTATATGGCCCTTGTCTACTGTCAAGAACTGAACGTTTAATACAACGAGTGCAAAACGCATGCGCCAGATTTTGTTTCGACATCCCGCGTCGTAGCCATGTTACGCCTTTTTTAAATGACGCTAATATGTTAAAAATGTGTAACAGACGAAAGCTTCACTTAGCTTCGTTACTGTTCGGCATTGTTAAAACGTGCTCGCCTAAATATTTATACGACAAGTTAAACTGGAGGCAGAATCATCTTGCATATCCCGCGCGTACCATGACCAACCCGCTTTCAATACCGCAGCACAGGACTACGGCGTTTAGAGGTAGTTTTAAATTCGCAGCCACCAAATGCTGGAATTCATTACCACCTCCAGTAGTATCTAAAATAAGCAGGATAGGCTTTAAGAACTTGTACAAGAGAATTTTATTGAATACTCAAAAAAGTACATAATAAAGTGATGACTTCTTTGTATGGATATGTTACGTTATGTCATATCTGCCGGTCTCTCCTAGAGGCAGCGATAGCCTAGTGGGGAGACAGGCAGACTGTCACGCATAGGGTCTCGGGCTCTCGCGCACCACTGACTTTTAGGAGTAATGTGCGCATTAAATAGTTCGATATCGCTGGCACCGTGCTTCCCAGGGCACGTGAAGCCGTCGGTCCCGGCTACCCTAAGGATGTTTGACAGTTGTCACAGGTGAGTATACTAAAATATCCTCACTGATCGAAACTATGTTTAACGATAAACTCGCTTAGACATCAATAAACTTAAAAATAATATAACATTAATACTATCCTATCCATATAAATTAATCAGTTATGACTCGTTTTTGTTTCCTATATACACACTCTGTCACTTGGTGTATGTTTTATGTACCTGCTTGTCGTAATATGATGTATAATCATTGATATACTTACTGGACCTGTGTAATTTTTTCATTATAATGTATGTGTGATTCGCTGTGCTTTGGATAGGTACATTGATAATAGTCCAAAAGCACACATGCAGCATTCTGGTTGGGTGATGTTGCTTTTTGGTAATATTGCAAATTGTTATTGCAGCTGATATATAAGTCTTGTATTAATCTGTAAACAAAAGTATGAAATACTCTAAATCACTGCCTGGCAGTCACTTGGTACTTATACTACTTCTATTTCACGTGATCAGCAAAAGCAAACTAATAATAAAATTATTAGAATGTTATAAAGAATTAAGTACTTACTTACCCATGTTATTATCAGAAGAAACACTACTCTTTGTGTGCCCATGTTTATATACACACATTTCAATTTTTATTTATTTTGTGCACTCCATTCTTCCCGGTAATGGCAGCGATCGATGTAATCGATGTTGTCCGGTAACGGTGATGTTAATATTGTGTCATGATAATGACATAATTGCGGCTTGAATTGTTCGCTACAGATTACAATTATCAACAATTATTACATAACCTTTGATTGTTTGGCGCGCGGAAGGTAGTATGATATAAAACCACCGCGCTGTTGGCGTCTATGTACATCTCGCTCTAAGGCATTGTCTCATCTCATTTCAACATTGTTATTGCTTGTCAAAATGCCCGTATATTATAAAAAGGTACTCAGTGGTCACAATTCACGATGCAATTTATTTAGAGCGGCACACGTTATGAGCCGGACCCGAAATGACATCTTTTATCAAATTAGATTATGTAACTTGATAGTATTTCTGAAGTTTGTTTTTGTTATCGATTACGTAACGTGATCGTGTAATTCGTGTATCTGTCATTTCTGAATTCTGTAGCATATAAATTATTAATTATAAATGTCAATGTCAGAACTAAGCCGTAACGTGCATTTATAAATGTAGTTATGATAAAAAAAATTGTCTTTGGATTTTCGATTTTTGTTGTTTGTGTAAAAATGTAACATGTCAACCAATATTATATAATAATTATAGTAAGTAAAATAATCTGGTTTTGACGTCCGCGTCTACTAAGGAGCCAGTTGAAAACCAGCGTCGGGCACATAATGTCCGGCAATATGCTGAACTGGCTTCCTATTTTTGTACAGACGACGGGCGTGTACGATTTTTGCCTAGTTATAGATTTTTTTTTTTTGTTTTTTCTCTCACTGTTTATATGATGTCCCTCGTCTGATATAAAAATAAATGTTTCTCATCTCATCATCTCTCATCATCTCATCTCAGGAATAATGACGCAATTACATTGACAAATAGTGTTTCTTCAGTGCATTTTTGAAAATGTTTAGTGATCTTGCTCGTCTAATCTCAACTGGCAGCGCATTCCACAAACGCACAGCCTGAACAGAGAAGGATTTATCATAGAAGTTTGTGGAATGCGGTGGCATCTGCAATCTCAGATCTTCCGACGACCTCAGGCACTTTGAATGTGTGACATGAAGGAACTTAAAATGTTCTTTGAGATACATGGGTGTGTTAGGATTGAACAATACAATGTATTGTAAGATTAGAATATGAGTATTCCTGCGAAGATGAATCGGGAGCCACTTGAGTCTGCTACGAAATTCAGATACATGATCATATTTGCGTAAACCAAATATAAATCTTATACAAAAGTTTTGGAGGCGCTCAAGTTTATCAAATAGTTACCGTTATTATCTATACATTGCTGCCATCTAATAGGAAGGTCATTTATGCCTTTGTGATAGAACTCTGAGGATCTAGACTGCACAAACTGTGTGAAAGCATTTTGTACTGCGTCCTGGGAAGAAAACTTCTTGTCACGTAGATAATTGTCCAAATCACGAAAAAATTGTAGTCCGTTGGAGCAAGGTCTGGCGAATACGGAGGATGACGAATGGTTTCTAACTGCAGTTCCTGAAACGGTTTCTCGTGCTGTATGAGGTCTCGCGTTGTCATGGAGCAATAATGTGCAGATCCATTCATAAGTCGGGGCTGTTTTACTGCTAGTTTTGCCAACATTGTTCGGAGTTTGGTACAATAGACATCTGCCGTTATTGCTCGACCAGACCGCAGAAAACTATAGTGAATAACACCATCCTGACACCACCAAACAGTTACCATTACCTTTTTATTGGTAAGCTTTGCTTTAGGACACTATTGTGGCGTTTGACCTGGGGTCAGCCAATGCATTTTTCTTTAACGGTTATCATAAAGAATCCGCTTTTCATCACATGTCACAATTCGATACAAAATTCCTTCATTTCTGTACCGATTCAACAAGGCAACACAAGTTTCAACACGCATTTCTTTCTGACCGCATTAGTCTACCCGATCCCAAAAAAAGGTAATCGCTCAAATCCATCTAACTACAGACCGATAACCATAACCCCGCTTTTCTCGAAGATAATGGAGGCAGTTATCAACCGTCTCAGCTCCTTTGGTATTTGGAGGGTCATCAACTGCTTAGCGACCAACAGTAAAGCTTCCGTTTGGGTCGGTTAGCTGGTTATCGTCTAATACACTTAACGCATCGTGCCCAATACAAACGATCGAGGCAAAAGAAGTCTTGGCAGTTAGTTTGGACATAGCAAAGACCTTCGATCGTTTGTGGCATAAAGCGCTCCTTTCAAAGCTTCCTTCATATGGGCGTCCCGTGAGATTATGCAAATGGGTCACTAGCTTTTAGCAGACAAAATCACTAAGATCACAATCGACGGTGAATCCTCTGACTCCACGTCTGTGAATGCTGGCGTCCCGCAAGGCTGTGCATTATCGCCTACCCTGTGCCTCCTCCATATCAACGACATGTTGCAAATTAGCTGCATTAATTGTTATGCAGACAACACGGACGACGCTCTCTACACCGGCCGGTTAACATCTTCCGGGAAAACGACATTGAGTTGAAAAGAGCCTCGGATTAGAGCAAACTTAACTTAGTCCAATTTAACCATAGAAAGATACAAGTCTGCTCGTACATAGCGAAGAAACAAATTTGAATACTTGGTGTCGACATTTCTGGCGATGTCCAGTTCCATGGTCATTTTAGGGTAAGGCTATAAATTAGCCTCCAAGAAGCTCGGCGTGCTCAACATATCGGACGGTGGGAAATATTACGCCTACCCACCACTTACCACTTTATAAGGGGCAGCTTCGGTTTCACAGTACCAGCTTTTCCCTCTGGACAGCATTTAACGGAGCACGACTCGAATTCTCGGATGCAACGCGTTTCCAAGCGGCTTGACCCCTTGGCGCTGCGTAGAGATGTGGCGTCTCTGCATCTTCTGTCGCCTGTATTACGGAGAGAGTTCCGAGGAATTGTTCGGACTGATCCCAGCCGCCTACTTTCGCCATCGTTCCACACGACGCCAGTTCAATACTCATCATTTAAATGGTTAGCACTTCACAACTTTGAGTTGTTCTAATTTGTGCCTCGCAAAAGAAAATTGTGGAATGAGCTGTCAAACTTTAAAGAAAAGAGCGTACCCTTTTTAACATACCTGCAACGCACTTGCCTCTCATTTGGTGTTGCTTGTGTCCATGGGCGGCGCTAGTCGCTTACCATCAGGCGATCCGTCTGCTCGTTTCTCTCCTATATCATTAAAAGATAAACTCAAAAACTATCGAACAGAAAACGAAAAGTTAACTTTAATGTTATTTTCAGGGTTTTAAAACTTAAAATAATATATTTATTCTTGCGACAGTGAACACCACCAATCAGAAAGCATTACGTCACACGGTGCGCCAACCATTGTTGTTGTTGATGTTTTAGCACAATATCCAATCTCTTTGTGTTTTAGTAAGTAGTAAACAAGGAGCAATTGCTCCTTGGTAGTAAAAACAACTTAAACGTCAAACTTTATACCTTCATCCGAGTAAAATATTTTTTGTAAAACGTGCAATTCATTTATACATACACAGATAGTCTCACGCCTATATCCCCGAAGAGGTAGGCAGAGGTATAGCAATTCATTTATAAATTTATAAAAAAGACATAAAAGTGGGTACACCAGTTGTTCTAATGTACACCAGAAAAGTACACCAGACCAGACGTCATTCACGGTTTGTTTTGTTTTGCACTTCGTGTCGTCACTCAACTGCCATGATGGTTACAGCGTATTCGTGTCAAATTAAATAGGTTTTAATAAGCTGTAATTAGTAACGTTGCTGATCGACTTTTGAATAAATAATCAGTTATTTCGGTTTAACATCTTTTAAAGGAACGAATCAATCACTAATTAAGTACATTTTAGGACACAAGCCTATTCGGCATTCTGGTATCGCTTGGAGATCCGGTGAAGTTTAGCAAAAGAATTATAATTTTTTATGCGCGGTTCAATATTACAGCCGCCTAGATATGTACAGCTAGGCAGTTTTTAGTAGATTGAAATAAATAACGAAGGTTTAACGAGGTAATAAATAAGTTAGTTTGAAGTTCTTAACCATTCGCTAATTTCTTACTTATGATTAATATTAAAATATGACTAACAGGCCGAAATCCCACTGCAAAAATCAGCAAGTATCTTTCTTTGATGAAACTCAAATTTTGTCGAATGTTTTGTGGTAGTAGAAACTATAACAGAAAAAAATACTGGTATAATTTGGTGGCAAATAAAAAGAAAATGTTTCTTTCAGGCTCTTCTTTATACAATTGTATAACCGTTTGTATAGTAGTGCGACTTTACAGAAACTGAGTCACAAGGCAGTATATTTCTAGAAAACCTAACATTTTGTCAAATCTGGTAAAACTAGTAGGCGATAATCTTGGATGCAACCGGGATAGCGATAGAACGATGGCAATTATTCTAAACTACATAGATGAGCCCACGGTTACACTCGTGTTATTTAGGGCTACTGCTCCGATCCCGTGGCTCATAACGTGATGTTATATAGCCTATAACCTTCCTCGGTAAATGGGCTATCGAACATTGAACATTTTTTTCAAATTAGACCATTAGTTCCTGCGCGTTCAAGCAAACAAACAAACTCTTCAGCTTTATATATTAGTATTGTTAGCGGAAAAGGAATAGACAAGCCGTTGGTAGTGGGGATGACGCACAGTGGTGAGAGCGTGCCTTTATAAGCGCGTGCACCGGTCATTCCGGACCAGGCAGATCGCCACGGACGTCGAGGCGAACGCACGTGCCGCACATCACGGCTCGCTCGCTCGCCAACGCTCGGGCGCCTTTGTTTACGTGTGACGTAATAGCAAAACAAAGTAATTTTATTATAAAATTATAAACGTTTGCGCCCGGTTCTGTCGGAACAGAATCGTGCGGGGAGTGCCGCAAACTTGATTGCCGGCGTGGTGGTGCCCTCGCCGTGTGGGAGGGGTCGGTCTGGCACCAGCGCCAAGCCCCGACTCCCGACTGCGCGGTGACTGGCATCCAGCCACCACGCTTAGGCGCCGCGTGACGGCACTACCCCGAGATGGCGGAACAACACCAGGACTCGTCCGGAATGGAGGCTAAAACCACCCCGGAGCTGCAGACCAGGCGTGCGGAACACGAGGGCGACCTGCGTGCTTTCGACGCCCTTCGTGCGAAGGGTGGCATCACGCGGGGCCTGCAGCGCTGGGTTGAGGCCTACTTCCGGGCGATGGACGTCATGCTGGGGGAGATGAGGAAGGAGGACCTCACCCCCACCGATTTCAAGACCCTACAGGTGGTCCAGGCCGTGTTTCCGGATATACTGACCGGACCGGACACCGTCGCCACTACAACCACGGCGACCATCGGCCCCACCACCATCACCACCACTACCACCACCACCTCGCCTGAACCAGCGCGCATGCGGGAACGGGCGCAGATGATCCAGAGTGCAGGGGAGGATTGCAGTGACACACCATCTGCCACCACCACCGATCCGACCCCCACTACCACCTTCTCTCTCTGTTCGCCCAGAAAGTTAGGGGCGGCGACATAGACGTGACAGGAATGCTGCAGACCATCCCCTCCAATGGATAAACCGCTCAGGGTGGTCCATTGGAATGCCCAGTCCCTGTCTGGAAAGATAGGCCTCCTACGCCTCTTCGTCAAGGAGCAGCAAGTCGACATCATGCTGATAAGCGAGACCCACCTGAAGACTACCGCCCCACTCAAGATCCCGGGGTACATCGTGTACAGGCAGGATGAGGTCTCGCCGGCAGGCATAGCCTCCCGGGGACTTGCTGTCCTGGTGAGGAGGACAATGGTGCATCAACTCGTCGAGCCGAAGAAACACAACACCATTTACGCCCTCGGTGTTGATGTCCAAGTCGGCGGACGGGAGATGCACCTTTACGCGGTCTATCGACCGCCAGGGACCGGCTCCATGAACACATTCAACGTGGCCGAGCTGAGGAATCTTCTTCTTCCGACCACGCCCACCATCGTCGCGGGAGACCTGAACGCCAAGCACCCGGCATGGCACTGCGCGAGCAGCGACCGAGTGGGGGAGCTCATCTTCCAGGATGCCAGCACCTACAACTACGAAGTCGCCGGCCCCCGAGAGCCTACCCGGCTGGATCCCTCGGGGCGCAATGACAACGTGCTGGACATCCTGATCTCCCGAGGACTGAGGGCGCCTCCCACGCAAGAGGTCCTGCCAGACCTGCCCTCCGACCACCGACCGGTACTACTGGTATTCAGGGAACCCGCGACGATGGTCAACCTGCCGAGACCACGCACCCAGACAAACTGGGACCAGTTCGAGGAAGAGCTGGCTGGCTACTACCAGCCGTCCACCATCCACACTTCTGAGGAAGTCGATGCAGCCGCCGAGGAGCTCTCCAGCACCATTCAGGCCGCGCTTCGAGCATCCTCGAGCACCAGGGCCAGCTCCGAGAGGCGGGCACCCCTTCCCGCCTCGATACGGAAGCTGCTCGAGGAAAAGCGCGATGCCAAGAAGACCTGGACGAGAACCCGGCACCCCAGGGACAAAACCCGGTACAACCGCCTCACCAACGCGCTCAAGGCCGCTCTGTGGGAGCACAGGGGGGACGAGTGGGAACAACACCTGTCCCACATCGAGGACAACCAAGCCTCGTTGTCACGCCTCTGCAGACAGCTATCTACGGAGCCAAACCCGACGCGCTCCCTGCTCGGCAACGACGGCCTTTTGCGATACAAGGCCGCTGACCGGGCGGAGATCATCGCGAGCAGCCTCGAACAACAGTTCACCCCCCACGAGGTCCAAGACGAGGCCCACTCACGAGAGGTAGAGGAGCTAGTCCGGACCTACCTCTCAACGCCCCTCGTCTCATCGGATGGAGGTGACCTGCTGGTGACCCCGCAAGAGGTTACAGCGGTGATCCGCAAAACCAACCCCCGGAAGGCGCCTGGTGAGAACGGCATCCCGAATTCCGCGCTGCATCGACTTCCTCGGAAATCACTGATAGCAGCGACCCAGCTCTTCAACGGCATCCTGAGAACCGGCCACTTCCCGACCAGCTGGAAGCGGGGCCGGGTCATCGTTCTCCCCAAGCCCGGCAAAGATCTCAGGAAGCCGGAGAACTATAGGCCAATCACTCTCCTCTCGACGACGTCCAAGGTGTTCGAGCGACTGCTGCTGGCGAAGATCACCCCGCACCTCAGCCCGAGGCCCGAACAATTCGGGTTTCGCCAAGCACACTCCACCACGCTGCAGCTGACTCGCGTACTGGGCGAGATGGCCACGTGGATGAACAAGCGAGGCCACACGGTGACCGTGATGCTCGACATGGAGAAGGCGTTCGACAGGGTGTGGCATGACGGCCTCATCTGCAAACTGTCGACGTCCACTATCCCACGACAACTCATCACGGTCATCGCATCATTTCTCCGAGGGAGAACCTTCCACGTGGCCGTCGAGGACGTCACGTCAGAGGAGAGGACCATCAAGGCCGGAGTCCCACAGGGGAGCTGTCTCTCCCCAGTTCTGTACGCCCACTACACGGACGACATCCCAGTAGTGGGCGACGTGAAGCTGGCGCTGTTTGCGGACGACGCCGCGTACCTGTCCAGCTCACGGAACGCCAGACACGCTGCACGGAAGCTGAGCCCGACACTTGAAGCGCTCCCGGGCTGGCTGAAGAAGTGGAGGCTCAAGTGCAACGTGTCCAAGACCCAGGCTATGGTGACTGGACGGGTACAGTACCCACCATGCCTGAAACTGATGGGGGAGGAAATCCCTTGGTCGCCGACGGTCAAGTACCTGGGCGTCAACATCGACAGGAATCTGACGATGGTCCACCACGTCCAGACTACCACCGCGAAGGCCCAGGCTGCGAGGGCGAAACTTCGCCCGCTGCTGTCCTCCAGACTGCCGCTGAGAGCCAAGTTGGCTCTCTACAAAACTTATATCAGGTCGCGCCTCACATACGCGGGGCCGGCCTGGTACAACTTGACAGCAGAGACCACGCGGCAGCGACTGCAGCGGGTGGAGAACAAGTGTCTTCGCCTGGCGGTGGACGCGCCCAGGTACCTCAGAAACGCGACCATCCATCGAGACCTCAAGTGGGAGCCGATCGAGGGATTTGTGAGCGGGTCGGCCCGGGGTATGTTCGAGCGTGCAGACCGCTCAGAACACCCCCACCTCGTCAACATCGCTCCCCTCCCCCATCCCGATTCAACAATACTCATCCGGAGGAGACTGAAGCGCCCCGCTCGGGAACTGATCCCGGTTCCCTCGAGCGGGGCTTCATCACCACCGCCACCACCACACCATCCAGATGACCAGCCGCCGCCCTCTCGCAGGCGACTAACTGGGCCTCTCCCAACGGAGACTCACCCGGTTGGTCAGCCTCGGGGGCGGCAAACCCAATGACCGGCCCATAGTATTGGGCCGCGAAGACGACATCCTTAAGGAGACAATCTCCAAAAGGAACCCCACTACCCCGTAGGGGGTGGTGAGAAGAAGTCCATGATAGATTCCGGACCACTTCGCCGCAGTGTCAACTTGTTAAGGGGAATCTCTGCCCGATTGTACAGTCAAATTGCCTACTCTGATTATTTTTAATTGTTTAAAATCAGTATAAGTTACGCCTGACAAAGTGTTTAGTTTGTAAAAATTAACTTGGAAATACATTTCTATTGTGTTGTTGATTGTTTTTTTTTAATTAATTCACCGCTAGAGTGATAAAATCAGAAGTGGGATACGTTTTCATGTATCCAGGCGGCTTGGGTGTTCAATTCGAATACATTTTGCAAAAAAAAAAAGTGGGTAATCGTGTAAGTGTGAAGTTGTGTCATAAATAGTGAGACGTGCGTTGTAATTACATTCTGGTGAGTACGTTCCAATTTGTTGAGGTCATTAGCGAGTTTTCGAATACGCATTATCGAGGTTAAAGTGCTTTTCGTATTATTTTTACTCGCTGTTTATACCCACATAAGTCGCTGTGATAATTAGTTTTGTTTTGTCCGTGCCGATTAAACGGTTTGTAGAAAAGAAAATGCCTAATAAGAACCGTAAGAATAGAAGCCGTTCTAGGAACCGCAGCACATGGTCTACGGAGCGTGAATCCCGTTCTAGGGACCGTGATTCGCGTTCCAGGGGCCGTGATAGGCGTTCTGGGAACCATGCCTCGCGTTCCAGTAACCATTATCTGGACTCCAGAGACCGACATTCCCGTTCTAACATTAACCGCAAACAAAGTAACTCTCCTAGCAATGTATTAATTGTACAAATGCAAAACATACAGGATCGACTGGCGTCATTGGAGGAACGACACCGTCCTCCTTTACCGCGACCACGTGAGTCGAGTGCTGGCGCAACAACGCCGCCGCGGTCAAAGTCGACTGCGACCGAGCCTCGAGAGTCTGCGGTCCTGTCTTCGCCAGGGCATTCCGTGGGTGCAGCCACGACTCATGATGGCGGCGCTGCTGATCGTATTATTGCCGCAATACGATCAATCAACACGACGGTGAGATCTACCCAATCTTATTATATTTCGAATTTTGATCCAAGTATCCACGACATAGACAACTGGTGTGAGGAAGTAGGCCGCGCTAAAATTTTAAATCATTGGTGTGATAATGAGTGTCTGTCCCGTATTGGAAATTGTTTGAAAGGTGATGCTAAGACCTGGCTCAATGAGTGGGTTACAAATTACCGTAGTTGGAGTAACTTTAAAAAGGAATTTAAACCCTTGTGCCCTAAGAAGCCTGACATCGCGAATATTTTATATGAGGTTATGTCTACAAATTCCGATAAGTACCCGACATATGCCGATTACGCCCCCAGTCCCTGTTAAGGCTACGCATAGTTAAAGGGTTAAGCGAGGAGCTGATCTCTGCAATAACAATACGGGGCATTACAGATCCGCAAATCCGTGCTTCGGCGACTAATGCTAAATTGATGCCGAATGAGCTAGTAGAGTTCTTTTCTATCTACGTTCAATCAAATACCCACTCCCCTTTTCATAAGAAGTCTAACTATAATTCCCGTAATGATCGTTCTTCAAAAACAAATTTTGATGCCAGCTATCGTAAACGTAGATTCGATGATGGTAAATGTTTTTCGTGCGGTCAGTATGGCCACAGGCAGTCTAGTTGTACAAAAAAGCCTAAAACTACGACCGACGATATTAGTGGCAATAATACTAATCAGAAAGATAGTTCCGTGTCTAATCCCAATAGGACAGAAACATGCGCTTATTGTAAAAAGTCCGGTCATAGAATTGAAACTTGTTTTGCAAAAAAAAGCAGATTCACGTAATAAGAACAATGTTAACTTTTGTCAAGAGTACCCCAATAAAAACAAAGATATTGCCGTGGCAGTCATACAGGGGATCCCTGTTGATGTCCTCATTGACAGCGGTTGAAGTATATCATTGGTTTCTTCATCTTTATTAAAACATTTTAAATGCCCGCGCAGACCCGCTTTCAGGATTTTGCGAGGTATTGGCGGTAAGGAAATCGAGTCAACCTATTTTGTTACTTTGCCAATAGAGTTTAATGAAATAACTTTAGAAGAAGATTTGCATGCTGTGTCCCCCGAGTTCATGAACACCTCTATTATTGTATGTATTAAATCGGGAAGGCGTTACTTATGTCCGCACTCGCGAACAGCAACACCCCACCTATGAGCCTCGTCTTATACATAAAGTTATGTGTACTGTGTCGCGAATGCAGGTTCCGATTCAGACACCTTTAACTGGTCAGGACTTGAAGGAGTTGCTTAATTTAATTGACGAATTTTCAAAATTCTTTATTTCCGGGACAGCTACTTCCACTGTTAACACTGGCTGTATGTCGATTAAATTGAATAGCAATACCCCTGTTAATTACAGACCATACCGTCTCTCATATTCTGAAATATTGAAAGTTCGTGAAATCATTCGAGACCTCCTAGAAAAGAATATTATTCAGGAGTCTGAATCGGAATATGCTAGCCCCATTCTTCTTGTTAAGAAGAAGGATGGATCAGACCGAATGTGTGTCGATTACCGGAAACTAAATGAAATCACAATTAAAGATCGTTTTCCGTTACCGTTGATTGACGACCACATAGACCGGTTGGGCAAACACAAGTATTTTAGCAGTCTCGATATGGCAACAGGGTTCCATCAGATTCCTATGGATAAAGACTCGATACCACTCACAGGTTTTGTCACACCGGAGGGCCATTATGAGTATTTGAAGATGCCTTATGGTCTGGCAAACGCACCTGTCATTTACCAACGAATAATGTCAAAAACCCTCCTTGAGCATCTGGAATCTGGTGAAACACTCGTGTACATCGATGATGTGCTTATCCTGAGCAATACGGTTCAGGAAGGACTACTTATTCTTCGTAAAGTGCTCCAAACTCTGACAAGTTCTGGTTTTTCCATAAATCTTAAGAAATGTTCCTTTTTGTCGACTAAAATAGAATACCTAGGATGCACTATAAGGCAAGGTCAGGTACAGCCGAGCGAACGTAAGGTTCAGGCTTTAGTTGAAGCACCCATTCCAAAAACTGTAAAACAGGTCCGTCAATTTTTGAGCCTCGCGAGCTATTTTCGTCGCTATATACCTGGTTTTGCGAGTAAGACTGCTCCTATTACGAAATTGACAAAAAATTGTATACCTTTTGTCTGGAGTAGTGAACAAGAAGAAGCACGGCAGGATATTATTACACGACTTACGAGCGAGCCTGTACTGGCTATTTATGATCCCGATCTGCCCATTGAGATCCATACGGACGCCAGTTCTATTGGATTTGGTGCAGTGCTTCTCCAGGTTCACGAAAAGGCCTATAAACGAGCTGTTAGCTATTTTAGTAAACGAACCCAGGGTGCCGAGCCAAGGTATCATTCCTATGAGCTCGAGACCTTGGCCGTCGTTAGAGCACTGCAGAATTACAGACACTATCTGGTCGGTGTCCATTTTACAGTCGTAACCGACTGCAATGCATTAAAAGCTACGCAGCAAAAGAAAGATCTTTTGCCTCGCTTGGCCAGATGGTGGATATACCTACAAGATTTTGACTTTTCTTTAGAATACCGTAAGGGTACTTCAATGTCACACGCAGATTATTTAAGCCGTAATCCCGTTAATGTTTGTGAGGCAAGAAAACAGCAAAACTGGGCTAAAATGGCTCAGGCTGCTGATGAAGAAACCCAACGGCTTCTGCAACAATTGACTGACGGACAGCTAGACTCTAAACGTTATGTCCAAAAGAATGACCTCCTCTACTATAAATACTCCCCAATAGGAGAGGAGACTAGACTTCTGTGCTTTGTACCCAGGGGTCATAGACTCAGTTTGCTCAGGATCTTCCACGACGAGCATGACCATCCCGGAGTAGATAAAACACTAGAACTCATAAGGAAACATTTTTGGTTCCCTTCTTTAAATTCATTTGTGCAAAAGTATGTGAGTCATTGCCTTGTTTGCATAACACATAAAAGGGTTCCTAGAGCTCCTCACCAGCTCATACACTCATGGGAAAAGCCAGGTATCCCTTTCGAGGTCATTCATGTAGACGCGTTAGGTCCCCTGCCTCAGTCTAACGGTTATAAGTACGTACTAATTGTCATAGACGCATTTTCTAAGTATTGCCTTTTATACCATATGTTTGGTCAAGATGCGAGCGAGTAAAAAAGACTTTTAGTTAATGTGATCGCTCTGTTTGGAACCCCTAAATTAATTGTAGCAGATCGTGGTAGGATGTTCCTAAGTTCAGATTTTACACAATTTGTAACAGAGTTGGGCATTGACTTGCACCTCATAACACCTGAGATGCACCACTCAAACGGGCAAGTTGAACGTTACTGCCGTACGTTACTGAATATGGTGCGTGTAGAGTGTAATCATCGGCAAAATGAATGGTCCGAGGTTATGTGGCGATTACAGTTGGTTTTGAACATAACCAAACAAAAAACTACTAAGTCATCGCCTTTGAACTTGCTAGTAGGCATAGAAGCAGCTACGCCTCTTATACGTCATCTCGTTCGAGACGTCGCTCTAGATAACTCGCATCCGAACCGTGAGGCGTTAAGGGAGATGCAAAGACAAAGAGCTTCTGAGCGTCTAAAGACAAACCAACATCAACAAGATGCAAAGGTTAACGCTAACCGGAGGCATGTTCGATCATTTGATATTAATTCGCTGGTTTTTGTTATCAAACAGGCACAAGCGACTGGCAAGCTCGACTCGGGCATGCGCGGACCATATCGAGTGGTCAAGGCGCTTCCCCATGGCCGCTACGAGCTGCAGCTGCTGGCTGGCTCGTATGGAAAAGCGACCCAGGCCGCGGCAGAATTCATGGTGCCGTGGCGAGGGGAGTGGACTCCTGATGCTTGTGCAGCCTTCTTTGAGGGTGAGACAGCGTAGTATGATATGCGAACGTCGTGCCTATGTCATACGAGCGTTGACGCCACATGGTACGCTAACGTCATGCCTATGCCATGTGTCGCGTGTGTTGCCTCCTGATGCTTGTGCAGCCTTCTTTGAGGGTGTGCCAGCGTAGTATGATATGCGAACGTAGTGCCTATGTCATACGAGTGTTGACGCCACATGGTACGCTAACGTCGTGCCTATGCCATGTGTTGCGTGTGTTGTGAGAAATATGCTAACGTCGTGCCTATGTTTCTCAGAGTCGGAGATAGCGAACGTCGTGCTTCCTCTTTGGCTTGGGTGAACGTTGTTCACTGTGGTAATATTGTTCCTTGATTGTGGTGATGCAGCTGAGGTGTCTGCAGCGCTTCTGTTGCATCACTCCAACGCGTAATTTATTTAATTAGCTTGTGACTTATTTAATTGTAAATGTTCTCAGGTGCAGACTGTGATGATGATGATACAGGGTCCACGCCTGAGCAAGCTGCCAGAAGTAACGACGTGCCTTCTTCCGAGAACGCCTTGGAGCCCGTGCCCGGCACCTCCAGAGTATCGGAAGCCCCGCAACCTGAGGCATGGGAGCACGAGGACGTCCTCCAGTCAGGAGAGGCCGTGTTAGCGGAAAAGGAATAGACAAGCCGTTGGTAGTGGGGATGACGCACAGTGGTGGGAGCGCGCCTTTATAAGCGCGTGCACCGGTCATTCCGGACCACTTCGCCGCAGTGTCAACTTGTTAAGGGGAATCTCTGCCCGATTGTACAGTCAAATTGCCTACTCTGATTATTTTTAATTGTTTAAAATCAGTATAAGTTACGCCTGATAAAGTGTTTAGTTTGTAAAAATTAACTTGGAAATACATTTCTATTGTGTTGTTGATTGTTTTTTTTTAATTAATTCACCGCTAGAGTGATAAAAGTATTATATAAACTGACCGCGTTTCTTCATAAAAACAAATCGTGAACTATATTTTAAAATTTCCCCGTGTCGTGTGTTGTAAAGGGGATCCTGGATTCGTGAGGACAAACAGACCTATGTAGGTCTCTTTAGCGAACGCGCTCGAATCATGCAACCAATGCGCTTGTCCGGCACTCAGGCTGCACAAAATCAATGCGGCGATTGCAAGTGGACATACCCATAGCACACCGGGATGGGACGCCCATTCGAGACGCAGCGAGCTACGTAGAATTGTATGTAGCGGACTTACTAACTAATTAGCTGTTTAACCTTTATCTACCTATCTATCTATCCCTTTAAACATCATATATAAAACCTAAAAGAATAGGTACTTTTCTGGTGTATCAACGAAGATCTTAATCTACTGCAACTACGTAGACACGTGAAATTTGGGAAATGAGTTTCTTATGTTTCTTATGTGGTCCGTGTGGTTGACGGCATAGACGGTTGGCGGCATTTCTCACCGTGGGAGAGCCATGCTTCGGCACGAATGGGTCAGGCTCGACCGGAGTGATACCACGGCCTCACAGAATACCGGCGTGAAACAACGCTTGCGTTGTGTTTCGCCGAGTGAGTGAGGATACCGGAGGCCCAATACCCCAACCCCCCCCCCCCTATGATGGTGCAGTTGAAAAACTATTTGCTACCCCAGGAGGGTACCAACTGCGCTAGCGTTGGAGAATCCCTCTCTGGACGTCCGCGTTCAGGACACAATGCATCTGAGCGTGGACGCCCAGGCCGCCCCTCGTACTCTGGGGGGGGGGGGGCAAAACTGCGCTCGAAAAGTCCCTAAAAAGGAGCAAAAATATCCTGGCACCCCCTGCCACACTGGCCGTGGACTTCTGCAATATCAGGGGATTACACACCAACCTTAATGCTGTCCACCACCACCTCGAGACAACAAAGCCGGCCTTGCTCTTCTTGACTGAGACGCAGATATCGCCTCCAGCAGACACTTCCTACCTTACTTACCCTGGGTATGGACTTGAACACTCCTTTCTGTCCAAGGCCGGAGTGTGCGTGTATGTAAGAGACGATATCAGTTCTCGTCGACTTAGGAATCTTGAAGGTAGGGACCTTTCCACCTTATGGCTACGTATAGATAGCGACGACCACCCCCGCGTATATGCTTGCCTTTACAGGTCCCACAGCGGTGATACCGAAACTGACCGACTCATTGAGCACATCCAAATGGCTTCAGAGTTTGTGCAGCAGCAGATCCCGTCAGCAGAGATCATCTTGCTTGGCGATTTTAACGCCCATCACGCCGACTGGCTCAGTTCCAGTAAAACTGATCATGCGGGGAGATCTGTTCACGACTTCGCACTGGCTTATGGCCTGACACAACTGGTTACCACGCCCACGCGAATCCCAGACGTTGAAAGCCAGAATCCTTCACTGCTGGACCTTCTGCTGACTTCTCATCCGGACGGCTACAAGGTATCCGTAGGCGCCCCACTTGGCTCCTCAGACCACTGCCTTGTACGGAGTGTGGTGCCTCTCACGTGCTCGCTGCGATCGCGGGATACACGCAGTCGCCGTGTGTGGCACTACAAGTCAGCAGATTGGGATGGGATGCGGAACTTCTTTGCGTCCTATCCTTGGGGACAAATATGCTTCTTGCCGGATGATCCCAACGCCGCTGCTGATTCTGTTGCTGATGTGGTGCTACAGGGCATGGAACTTTTCATTCCATCCTCTGTGGTCCCCATTGGTGGCAAATTTCGGCCTTGGTTTGGTTCATCTTCCAAAAAGGCTTCTCGCAGGAAGCAGGAAGCTTACCAAGCCTGGGCTGATGCGGTGGCGGCAGGGGATGAAAATACCAGCGCATTAAAAAAGGAGTATAACTTTGCCTCCAGGTCCTTCAAAAGAGACATTGCTAGTGCGAAGACGAAGCACATCGGTAGAATTGGCGAGAGGCTTGAGCGCCTTCCTTCGGGAACTCGTGCATTCTGGTCTCTTGCCAAAGCTATCGAAGGGAACTTCTGTAAGCCATCCTTTCCACCGCTACACATGGGAAATGACTCCTTGGCCCACGACGCAAAGCAGAAAGCCGATCTTCTGGGCAAACTCTTTGCGTCCAACTCGACCTTGGATGACGGGGGACAGGAACCGCCTACTATACCGCTGTTGAAGGGCTGTATGCCGGATATTCGGTTCCACCAGCGCGCAGTCCGTATGGCACTTCTGTCCCTCGATATCCATAAGTCGAGTGGGCCTGATGGAATTCCCCCTATTGTGTTGAAGATCTGCGCTCCAGAGTTGGCACCAGTTTTGACATGCCTTTTTCGTCCCTCCTACTCATTTGGCGTAGTCCCAACATCGTGGAAGACAGCATTGGTCCACCCGATCCCTAAAAAAGGCGATCGCTCTAACCCGTCCAACTACAGACCCATAGCCATAACCTCCCTCTTCTCGAAGATAATGGAGTTCATTATTAACTGCCAGCTCCTTCGTTTTCTAGAGGATAATCAGCTGCTTAGTGACCAGCAATACGGCTTTCGTAAGGGTCGGTCGGCTGGTGATCTTCTAGTATACCTGACACATCGTTGGGCACAGGCGATCGAGACAAAGGGGGAGGCTTTGGCGGTCAGTTTGGACATATCGAAGGCCTTCGATCGGGTCTGGCACAAAGCGCTTCTTTCGAAGCTCCCTTCCTATGGGCTGCCCGAGAAATTATGCGAATGGGTCACCAGCTTTCTTACAGACAGAAGCATAAAGGTCGTAGTTGACGGTGAATGCTCTAACGCCTTGTCTGTAAATGCTGGTGTTCCTCAAGGCTGCGTGCTATCGCCTACCCTGTTCCTCCTGCATATCAATGATATGTTGCTAGATAGCGGCATTCATTGTTATGCAGATGACAGCACAGGTGATGCTTTATATACCGGCCACGCCAACATTTCTCGGGAAAAAGTCATCGAGAGCCGACATAAACTTGTGTCTGAAATTGAGACCTCCTTGGAGATGGTCTCAGATTGGGGAAGACTTAATTTGGTCCAATTTAACCCCACAAAGACACAAGTCTGCGTTTTCACCGCAAAAAAACTGCCGATGGTCGTATGTCCTCGTTTTGAGAGCACCCCCTTGACTGCCTCCTCCAGTATTGGAATACTTGGTGTCGACATATCGAGCGAAGTCCAGTTCCGCGGTCACTTAGAGGGTAAGGCTAAGTTAGCCTCGAAGAAGCTTGGCGTGCTAAATAGATCGAGACGGTATTTCACTCCGGCCCACCGCTTGCTCCTTTATAAGGCGCAGGTCCGGCCGCATATGGAATACTGTTCTCATCTCATCTGTTCTCTCTCATCATTTGCCCCTGCCCAAAGGGGCAGGGGCACCCCAATACCAGCTTCTCCCTCTAGACCGCATCCAACGGAGAGCCGCTCGAATTGTCGACTGCCAAGATATTTGCAATCGGTTAGACCCCTTGGTGCTGCGTAGAGATGTAGCCTCGCTATGCATCTTTTATCGATTCTACTATGGGGAGTGCTCCGAGGAATTGTTCGGATTAATCCCTGCCGCCTCTTTCCGCCATCGTTCTACGCGACAGCATTTCCATCCCCATCATTTAGATGGTTGGCAATCCACAACGGTGCGTTTCTCTAGAAACTTTCTGCCTCGCACCTCTAAACTGTGGAATGATCTGTCACCTGCGGTTTTTCCGAACCAATATGACCTTCAAACCTTCAAAAAAAGAGCGTATTCCTTTTTAAAAGGCCGGCAACGCACTTGTGACTCCTCTGGTGTTGCGGGTGTCCATGGGCGGCGGTAATCGCTTAACATCAGGCGATCCGTCTGCTCATTTGCCCCCTATTCCATAAAAAAAAAAACAAAAAAAAAATACAAGTGTCATCACCCTCTATCTTCCCGTGGGTGTCGTAAGAGGCGACTAAGGGATGGTTCGATTCCTGAGTTGGGCAGTGTTATTGGGTTTTTCTGTCACGAAATTCTCAGTAGCAGCACGGAGTCTGGAAATGTGCCCGGTACGGCAATAGGCTCGCCCCTTATTACGTGGGACTAAAGTATATCTGGCGAAAAGTGGGTGTAGAAATACACCTCTGCCTACCCCTTCGGGGATAAAAGGCGTGACGATATGTATGTATGTATGTGTATGAGTTTCTTATTATGATGTATGCATATAAAACGAGAGGGTTTTTTATGCCACCTGTTAGGGGACAAAATAATTGTTGAATTTTTTTTATAAAAAGTGGCTTTGATAGAGTAGTCTGAAACTGTCCAAAATAAAATTCAGTGAGTACTTAGCTAGACGATAAATTGAATAGTTAAGTACTAAGGAGCATGGTTTACAAATACGCATATAGTCTAACTCTACAATGCTTTCTGAAAAGTAGTTATTATCTATTTTACTTATTAGGTTGTCTTTTAATATTGGTTAACCGACCAATATTGCCAATGAACAAATTATAAAATAAATTACATTCGATTGACTCAATGACCTAATCTAGGCTATGCTTGCCTTGGGTCTCTATTTTTAATTAAAAATAGAAAGTAGGGGAGACCGAAGGGAAACAAAGGTGATTTGAGACAGTGCCAGAGTTTGAAAGGTTTTAGACGACCGGTTGGCGCTGCAGGAGTGTAAGCGACAGCTACGCTGAAGGTCGCGGGTTCGATTCCCGCTCAAGTCAAATATTTGTGTGCATGAACATGTTTGTCTTGGTCTGGGTGTTTCTATGTATAATATGTATGTATTTACAAAAAAGAAGTATATATGTATGTTTATCCATTATCTAGTATCCATAGTACAAGCTCTGCTTAGTTTGGGACTAGATGGTGTTGTGTGAATGTGGTAGAAAAAGAAAATATTATCATAGTGCCGATTTCTCGAAACTTTTAACCGTTAGCTAGTTTGCAACGTGGTTTTTCAACCACTTACCTGCGCCTGCTGACGTGTCAGTTCGCATCAGTAGCCTAAGTCACGCGGTTATGGAGTTCAGGCTGCCATGTGACAAAAATCGTAAAAAGTAAGTATTTAACGTTTTTTACGATGCTCATATTTCGATAAAGGTTTTGTGTTTTGGTTTAAGTTATACATTATTCGAAAGCTCATTAACTACAGATATATGTAGTAGGGGAGACCGGGGTCAAAAGTAACCATTTTTACTTAATGGCCGATTGTGCTAAAACTGTTAACATCTAACAAAATCTGGTTACTTTCCAAGAAAGTTAGTTTAATGACCTACGAGTATATGCACCCAAAGATCGCGTACTAATTGTAGTTATGTAGCAATCACAGTTTTAAAAGGAAATGTCGCATGTTATAAATTACTCATAGTACGGGGTCATTTGTAACATGGTTTTGATGGACAATAAAATGACAATCTTAATCACAATAGCCACATTTTAATAATACATGTAATCACAGTCTCAAATATAATCAGTCTTATAATTCCTAAATTATACAAATTGTATCGCTTCTTCAAACCATGGGGTGAATTGTAGCGTTACTACTGACCCCGACAAAAATGGTTTTTAATGAAAAAACAATAAAAATCCTAAACTTTGAGCACTATTTTACATACTTTATTAAATTTATATAGCGTGATAGATATAGATTCCAGCAGTCCTTGTTAATTTACTTATAGTTTGTCCATTAAAAAGAAATAACAAATTTGTCAAACTACAAAAACATAGGTACTTTGGGTGTGTCAAAATGGCGCGTGTACGCGTTCACGCCGCACATACGGGTATTTGAACGATCTATGCGGCCAAAATTATTTTATGGTCGATATTGGTTCTAAACGATATAAGTAAATAAAAAAAAGGTTTCTATATTAAATCGAGGCATATTTATACAAAATAAAAAAATATTCAAAAAAAATTTAATTTTTTTAGAAAATGTTCATCTTCGCTTTCTGAAGAATGACCGTTCATTCGGATTCGCTGGCATAAGTAGAGCAATTGTTTCTGGCAAGAAGGAATTAAGTTTTCTACTTTTTACATTTCTCATACTACTTAACAGAGGATTTCGAAGTCCATAGAAGTTGATTAAAATTTTATATTTTGTTGCACGTGTCGGAGTAGTATTAGTGATTTCTTTTTAATATAAACGCAACTCAACTTGAGCAGCATGAACGATTATTCCTTCTTCTAGATTAGACCGAATTTCCTCAGTTTTCCTCCTTTTTATTCTTTCACTGGACTCTCCAAACGACTTACGTGGGTGGCCTGGCCGATTTTGTGCAACAAGTTCCTTTAATCCATGAATAATTTATTGTATTTGCGAAATACGTCTTCCTTCTTATGAGCCTTTGACCACCTTTGTCTTAATTGACTTTTAAAGTGAGCTAAGGTGCATTCTAAGGTCTTGATTTGGTCTTCTGAGTACCCTTACCATGACAGAAGTTCCTCAGTCAAGAAAGTCCGTTTTTCTGCCAAATTATGCAAATTAAAGTTCTGCATGCGGTCGAACAAGTATTTACGGGTCACAATTCTTGCTCTCGAAGTACTTTGTGAACCTAAAACAATAAGACTTTCTTGAAAAACTTACTTATCATAAATAAAGACGTTTTTTTTCTGTTTTCGTAAAAGAAAGTAAAAGGGCCAATAAGGTACTTATCCGTGACTTTCCGCGGTTAATTTTTGACTTAGTTTCTACTCAAAGCTTTAAACTTAGGCCTATATAAAGAATTATGACAGGATCTAACTTGGAAGTATAACAAATTCACGATTAAACATAAATCAAAGCTAGAAAAATACTCCATAATACGCATGACTTTCAATACACTAAAACTTATCATTCCAATTATAAAACCTATTGAAATTCTATTTTAAATAGTAGATAATTACCTACTGTATCAGGATCCATAACTTCTTTCTTCCAAAATAATCGTGAAATAATAAATATTCACTGTTAAATTCTTTGTTTGCACACGAACGCCGAGAACAGACACATACACCATGCGGGTTGATCAAATTTCGACTGCACGGGAAGCGCAGCACGCCACTGCTGGGAAGACGGGAGGGGGTGGGTATTATTCTCAAACTTCTTCCGTATCCCAGGTAGTCGTTATTTTTTAACTTGTTTGCATTTTATAAATTTGACTTTTGGCCGCGTAGATCGTTCAAATACCCGTATGTGCGCCGCTCGGAGCACACAGCCGATTGGCTACACTACCGGGGCACGACAGGGCCTATGCTCCCTCGCCCGCACATTCCTTAACATTGCTTGGCAACCGAAATATTGTCAATGTTACTATTGCCCCGTGGTACTTTTGCCTCCGGTCTCCCCTATTTATTTATTTATTTGGTAAAATTGATTTCTATGTATATAATTGATTGTGGATTTAATCGAAATTGAGAGGTTTGTCCTCCTTGAATTAGAAACAGACTGATTCAACTCTCTTCGTTTTACAAATTTAAATGAGACAGCAGTCAATAAATGGTTGGCACAAAAAAATGTGTCATTTGTTGATTTAATATGTTTATTTTGTTTCAGCATGCCTACTGATAATAAAAGAAAGCCGGGGCGTCGCCAGCCGATTGCCTAGGGGGGGCAAAGTCGCCAGCCGATGCCCTAGGGGGAGGGGGGCAAGTTGATATGGAAAATGAGAAAAGTACTGAGAAAAGTATGAATTGTAGGGTTTTTTAGTCTCTAGGTTGCAGCTGCCCACCTCTGCCCTGCTTTGGCGAGGCCCTTGAAAGAAAGACTACGTAACAGAGTTATGGGTATAAATATATCATCTCTGTATAAAACCTGTAGTTAGGTACTTACTTAACCGATGTAAGTCCAAAATATTAATTAGGTAAAAGTTTTGTTTTGCACGTGAAAAGCTTTATTTTAATAAATACTTTTAAATCATATCGTCTTTTTTATTTTACAGCCCTTAATACTTATCAAAAATCATATGTTTCAACTCTCCTTGACCTCTGTCATCTTACCTCGGTATGAGGGGAGTTCAAACAAGTTGACTTGTTGCGGTTAAGTCGATTATTCACCACAATATTTAAAGCTTACATATTCTGTATGATAGCCAATCGCAAGTATAAAAAAGGACCTATCGATTGGTACTAATATCAAACGATTTCTGTCCGTGGTATTTATTTAGTGTATGAAGCAAAATGTAAAAATTGTTTCAACTCCCCTAGGTCTTCCCTAATATTTTAGGTGCTTTGTTTTAACATTAATTACCTATATCGTTTAAGTTCCCAGTTTTTGCGAGAACTTTTTAGTCTCCCAGACATGCAAAATACTTCACAATGTTGACTTCTTGAGAACGAGAACTCAACTATTGTGCGATGAACGATAAGTTGTAAGTTTGACATTACTTAAGTGTAAACTAGTATTTGTATACTCTTTGGTGTAAACCGCACAAAAAGTCATTCAGTAGTATTTTAGTTTATCGGGACAAAAAGACAGACAGGACGAATCGGACACTTTGTAATACATATTATGTAGTTACTTATACATATTTAATTAGTTAAATCGAACGTAGATCTAATTTAAGAAAATAAGTACATATATTTTTCAAAGTCGTTCAAAATTTTAACTTTTAAAATCATACATACATACATAGACACACGCCTGTTTCCCGGAGGGGTAGGCAGAGACTACGGAACGCCATTTACAACTATCCTGACATAACTCTCTTGCTTCATTCACTCCTATCAAGTTTCTCATGCATGCTCTTCTGTTAAGCATACTTCTGACCTGTCCTTTTTTTAGGATATCTCCAATCTGGTCAGAGAACGTCCGCCTAGATCTTCCCCTTTGTCCTGTCCCATTCACACTTCAAGTGTGACACTTGCCTTTCTTTGTCAGTCTGTCGTCATCCATCCTCTCCATGTGCCCAAACCATCTTAACATGCCTTTCTCAATGATTGTCACTACATCTTCTTTTACCCCACGACATTCTCTTATCACACAATTCTTTACTCTGTCGGTCAAAGATATACCACACATACTCGTACTTCTCAGTGCTCTCATTTCTACAGCATTTATTCTACTTTCAAATCTCTTCTGCCATACCCAACTTTCACTACCGTACATAAGGGTAGGCACTAATACCCCTCTATGCACAGCCAAACGTGCCTTTTTGGACACGTTTTGCCTGTTTATAAACGCCTTCAAAGCTCCATTCACTCTATTACCTGCATTATCTCTTCTTTCAATATCATCAATCTTACCATCTCTTGTAAACAACGTACCTTGAACGTACCTATGTATACAAACTCATTCACTTGCTCTCTGAGACTATATTATTATATAAATGCTTGTTGCACTCGTTGTCCATCGATTTACCTACATATAAAAATGTCAAAAATTTTTTGGACACGTCAGAAAGTCACAGGTAATAATATAAGTAAGAAAAAAAAGTAAATATAATATGTCAAGCATAGATTTATATGTACAGTCATACATCATCCTAGGTACAGTCCGTTCACAGTTATTTTACCTCTGACAGATGTCGGTGTTTATTTTCTTTATGTTGGAATTGTACTTTGTGATGACAGGAATGTAAAATAGGGTTACCCGTGCATAACATTTTACCCAATATTAGTGGAAATGCTTCAAAAATTCAAATGCTTGAAGCTCATGGCCGCAAAGTGGTTAGATTACCGCCATACCACTGCGAGCTAAACGCAATTGAACTTATGTGGAGTCTCATTAAAAGGCGAGTCACAAGCAAACATTTAAGACAAGAGGCAACCAACATTGTGAATTTAGCTGAAGTAGCTTTTCAATCTATCACTGCAGAAGACTGACAATAACAATGCAAACATGAGCGCCACATTGAAGACAAGCTTCGTGAAACAGATTGGTCTACGGATGCTGAAATGGACAGGTTCATAATAGAATTAAATTCTGAGTCTGACACAGAATCTGACAGCAGTTACAAATCATCATAACATTGGCAGTTCACATGGATCATTCTTATAGACTCACGCCTGTTTCCATGCAGGGGTAGGCAGAGGTGTAAAATTACACCCACATCATTCTTATTCAAAATAAATATGAAAATTAAATTTGCAGTTTTTGTATTTGATAATTAGAACCTCACGTTGGCGTAATTATGATGCGTTTACCTTTGTATATTAACCCTTAATTGCATGATTTAATATTTTCTTGTAGAAAAAATCATATGCATGTAAATATAGGCCTAGGATGTGTAAAAAATAATTAAAAAAATCTGTGACATTTTTAAGTATTTATTTTTGAAAAATAAACTATGGTGGAAATTTACATCATTATGCAATTAGTAACATTGAGCTTAGTACAAAATGTATATAAATAGTGTGAATTTGGTGGGTAGTCATCATCATAGTTATCAGCTTCTAGTCCGTCTTCTGACAGCCAACCATCTTCCAGTTGTGATAGATAGTGTTCCATGTCTCTCTCTTGTAACTTATTCTAAAAAAACAAAAAAACATGTGTACTGAAAAATGTCATAAACAAAAATTTCTCCATACTTCAGGTGTGACCATACTGCATAATTATGTAAATTTACATCATACCAAATCAACATAATGTTCGATATATTTTTAATATTTTCGTTCCAAATATTAGTATATTCTAAAACATTTACCTTATTTCCACTCAATATGAATTTTTCAACAACTCCCGTAGATCATGAAAGCAAAACAACATAATTAATGATTAAACGAACTTACCTGTACGTGAAGTTCTATCATAATTATACGAGGGCTTTGTCCGAAGAGATGAGCATTTGTTTACTTGTAGTACACACGCGGTCTCGCCAATCTGCACTATCTTGAGATTTTTTTTTTCTGCTTGCCACCCGGCCTACCCACAGCGTTCATTCAGTTTAGAGGTCTTTTTCAAAGGTTGTGCCCTAATGTTGATATTTTAATCCAATATACCTGGTATAATTGCTTTACCTGTTACCTAAGGTAGACCTATGGGTATGATGGGGGGTGGGATGCTAATCTCTTCGGACAAAGCCCTCGTATAATTATGATAGAACTTCACGTACAGGTAAGTTCGTTTAATCATTAATTATACTCATGCTTTGTCCTCGAGATTAGCATTTGTTTACTTGTAGATGTTGAGAGTAAAATATCAACTGATCAGAGAATCATAGTATTTAGTAATCACAGTAATAAACTTAATTATATTACATGTTCTAACTTAAGAATCACAGTAATTCAATTATCCATAGAATCACACATAATGTTCTTAGCAAAGGTATGATCATGATCAATATCAATTATGTATCTATTGTAAAATTTGCCAAATGTTTGGGAGCTACCGCTCCACGCTGCAGTTTTACGGATAACATCTATGTTAACGCCCAGGCTATGTGCTTTGGAAGTAGCTGCATGTCTTGTGGAATGCGCGGTATACAGGGACACATCTATTCCACTACTGCCTAGAGTGGATTTGATCCACCTGCTAAGCGTTTGAGATGTGACGGTTGAATGAGGTTTCCTAATACTTATAAAAAGATTTTCGTTCATACGTATTGGATGTGTCTTATTTAAATAACAACGTAGTGTAGCAACAGGGCATATCTCTGGTCGTTCAGTAAAAATAGGGAGAATCAGCAGAGGCTGTGATGATCCTGGACGGGAGGTTTTTAATAGATCTGGGATTTTAATCTTTACTTCGTTTGTCAAAAACTCTATATTATTTATATTAATTTTAGTAATAGTTTGAACTCTTTGGGCTGTAGTTAATGCAAGAAGAGTTGCGAACTTTGTTGATAAATTTTCTAAATTTAAGGATTCGTTAGGATACCAATTTGCTAGGAAGTTCAGTACAATAGATGTGTCCCATGTAGTATTATACTTTGGCAATGGTGGGCGTAATCTAAAAACTCCTTTAAAGAATCGTTTGATTTGATCATTGTTGGTAAATTCTTGACCAAGGATCAGAGATAGAGCTGACCTACAGCTATTCAAGGTACCGTATTGGGCACCCGGCTCGTATAGCTGAGATAAAAACATAATTATATTAGGGATTGAATTTTCATACAAATTAAAATTATTGGTTTGGCAAAACAAAAACCACTTTTTCAGGCAAGTGTCATATTGCTTGATGGAACTATTAGAGAATGATGCCAACATTATAGGTATGGCAGCTGGGGGCATGTTTCTATTCAGGAGTGCCGTCCTGATAACACTCCGGCAACCAGGGTAATCCTTTGATGAACATCTCGACTGCTTGAATGAGTGCTAATCAAGGTGTCAGATGGTTTAAAAAACAATGGATTTGAAATTAACAGACTAGTGAATAAGGGATACCATGGTTGAGTAGGCCAATGCGGAACTACCATGATTCCCATGGCTCTGTCATTAACAATTTTTCTCAATGCTTTCAAGATGATAGTAAAGGGTATCTGAATGGAGCTCTGAAAGCGTTTATGAACAGTCAAAACGTGTCCAAAACGGCACGTTTGGCTGTACATAGAGGTGTGTTAGTGCCTACCCTTATGTATGGTAGTGAAAGTTGGGTATGGCAGAAGAGATTTGAAAGTAAAATAAATGCTGTAGAAATGAGAGCACTGAGAAGTATGTGTGGTGTGTCTTTGACCGACAGAGTAAAGAATTGTGTGATACGAGAGTGGTGTGGGGTAAAAGAAGATGTAGTGACAAGCATTGAGAAAGGCATGTTAAGATGGTTTGGGCACATGGAGAGGATGGATGACGATAGACTGACAAAGAAGATATATAAGGCAAGTGTGAATGGAACAGGACAAAGGGGAAGACCTAGGCGGACGTTCTCTGACCAGATTGGAGACATCCTGAAAAAAGGACAAGTCAGAAGTACCCTTAACAGAAGAGCATGCATGAGAAACTTGATGGGAGTGAGTGAAGCAAGTGAGGTATGTCAGGATCGTTGCAAATGGCGTTCCGTAGTCTCTGCCTACCCCTCCGGGAAACAGGCGTGAGTCTATGTATGTATGTATGTATGTACTCATTGATAAAATTATGCATCGAAAATATTTTGTAAACTTTTGAAAGTTATAGGAATGTTAGGTTGTTGTACCTTATCCTATTTTAAAGCTAAGAAGCAGAATTATATTTGCACGCCATTGTATGGCAAACATCTCATGAACTTTCTCCAGTTTTATATCCTGCATGCGATTTTATATATTCTATGTACACATGTGTTTGAGCAAATAAATATATAATTATCATTATCATTACAAGCAGACCATAAGGTGCATGTATGTAATTTGCCTCTATTTAAACTTTCGCAACGAAGCCGTGATGTTTGATATTAGCTTTGAGAAAGTTGTTGTAGGTTACAGTTACGGCAAATACGTACCTACTTATTACTTCATGTGGTCTAAAGTTTGATGTGAGATTCAAATGTTGGAAGTTCGATTTCTGACTTGAATGCTTAAGCTATGTTGTTATTACGGTTCCGGTTGTATTCGCAACTTATCGGGAAAACTTAACAGTGCAAATGAGCCCCTACGTTACCTATTAAAATGGATATTTTACTATAAATCAGTTGATTAAACTGGCTATTGTGTTTTAAGATTAAAATAAAGATATCAGTTCCTGTAAGAAAATGTTATCAGTATTAAGTTTCCTGATGATTTGACCTACGACTAGTGTCGCTAAGTCTTTTCACTGTATATATCAAACTGTAGAAGTAAAGTTTTGACCATGATATGGTAAAAGCATCTGTTGTGAATGCGTCGGGATCCTTATACCATGAAATATATTTAACGCATTTATTATTTAGCCTACTAGCAAAAAGTTCTATGTCTGGCTGTCCAAAATTATTAATGATGTTTCGAAATGCTAAGTCTGATAGTTCCCACTCGATGTCAGGGTGAACTCGTCGTGATTCTGCATCTGCGACATGATTGTCGACGGAGCTTATGTAAGATGCGAACACATATATATATTATGTTCCTCACACCACTGCCAGAGATCCCGCGTAACTTGTGTAAGATGGGGGAACTGAACACCTCCCATGCGATTAATATAAGATATAGCCGTGGTATTATCTACACGTAATAAAATTTGGCAATCGCGATATATCTTAGCAAATATTTTTAAACCAAAGTAAGCCGCTAATATCTCTAAGTAATTAATATGTCTGAAACGTTCTCCGTCCGTCCACAGGCCACTAGCTCTGTCCCCATTACAGGCGGCCCCCCATCCCGTTATTGAGGCATCGCTGTAAATTTCTAGACAAAATTGATCTTGTTTAATGTCATTTATAGGATTAACGATCGCATTTGACCACCATTCGAGATCTGGTAATATTGATGATGGTATGGTCATATATTTCTCATAATTATCACCATCTTTTAAGGTTAGATATTTACAACGCTCTAATCGTTTTGTATAGAGCCAACCATATTTAACGGCTGGGCAGGCTGAAAGTAAGAAGCCCTATTAAACGAGCAAATTCTCTAACTTTACAGCGTTTTATAGAGCGAAACCTGTGTATTTCAGTTTTGATTTTTGAAATTTCATCTTGTGGCAGGGAAACTTTTAACTTATGTGAATCGATTATGAAACCTAGAAATTTACATTTCGTGGCAGGGCATAAGTTGCTCTTTTCAGTATTAACGATGAAACCTAATGCCTGTAAGAGGCTTGTCGTATCATGTACGTTTTTTCTACATAATTCGAGGGTATTCGCTATTAAAAAATTGTCGTCTAAGTATACCGTTGATAAGTGTCCACAAGATCGTAGCAAACTAATCACAGGTTTCATAATTTTGGTGAACACAAAAGGGGCAGTAGGGTAAACTGGGTACAGTTGTGACAATTTTGGTTTCTTCGTCAATAATTTTGTTAATTTATCAATTAGCTGGGAAAAAACTAATATGAATCGTAATATATACATTTGCCTACGTAAAAATACTAAAATACTCTCTCTAAATATGCTGTATTAATCATGGGATCAAATTACAAAAAAAAAAGGAAAGTGTCACAACCGACCACACCCCAAGGACGGTTGTGACACTGGTTGGGGTCGGTGGTGACAGGCATAACCATACACCAAAATGGTTTATAATGACCTTTGTTGTTAAAAATATTAACATAACAACACATAATCTTCTTCTAAACAAAAATAACATTCATGTAGCAAGTTAGCTAAAATGTGAAATCACTTCTATTCATATAATCAATAAGGCACTGTATGTAACATCTAATTATAATTATTTTAACACTCTTCTTTAAAATCAGTAAAACATTTGAAACTTAAAATTATCATAACCATACAAAATTCTTAATAAATATTCATGAATATAACATCTAACGTTATTATAACAGTCTTCTTAGAATCAGTCAAAATGTTAACAAAAATTTATAATAACAAGAAAAGTTTTATAAAATGTTACAGAATAATCAATAAAAAAATAACATTTCTAAACTGAAATTGAGCCCAGGGTCATCTAAAAGCAAAAAAACACAAATAAATATATGTCACAACCGTACCCACAAAATTTGTCACAACCGTACCCAACACACAATAACGAAAACAAAAAATCGCCATGTATCGACCAAACAATCTACGTTAAAAGTAATCAATCGTAGTTAACTGCAACTCTTCAACTTATTACAAGAAAAATACGAGGTAATCTATCTGTCTGCAAAAAAACAGTACTTATTAAAAGAAATAAAACAAAAAAACTTACTTTTGACTGTTGAAAAGCAATGTGGGCCCCTACTTACGTCAACGTTGCGCGCTGGCCGACGCAATACTGGGGAATGTGTACAGACTTGTACACCGCATCTTTCTCCCCTTGCACCCTTCCCCGCATACCGTATAGTTTCGCTGTTAGGTCGACTGTCACAAACGTACCCTGGCACAACCGTACCCAGTCTACCCTACTCAAACCAAACGGTAGAACGTTGAACTCATAAATCTTATTGTCAAACTCAAAGCGGAGATATTTCTTGAAATCATCGTGGGTGCTTATTGAGAAATAGGCGTCTTTTAAATCTACTGTACTCATGAAGCAATTTCTCGTAACAAGTTTTAAGGCAGTTCTCAAATCTTCAAGTTTGATATGAGAAGTATCAATGAATTTATTTAACGACTTCAAGTTTAATATAAATCTATATTTGCCATTTGATTTGGGTACTAAGAATATAGGCGATAAAAATTGTCCTTGGCAAGGTTGACACTGCGTAATAGCTCCTATTGTTAAAAGATTGTTAATAGATAGTTCATATTGAATTCTATCTATGTTGGAAAGTTGTCTTATCTTAGGAATGTTAGGTTGCACTACTGTACGGACAAAGGGTATTTTGTAACCTTTGACCCAAGACAGAATGGTCTTATCTTGGGTAATGAGTGACCACTGATAGTAGAAGTAAGGAAGTCGACCTGTGTACTTTACCGTGTTTAACGGCGATTGTTGGAGTGCCGCCGCGCCGGACGTGACGACGGCTTCGAGGAGTTGGCGGGACGGTTCCGGGGCACAGGCATCTTCGTCCGTTGATTCACCCTCGGCCTGTGGTTCTGGGGTGAACCGCGCCAGTTTAAATTCTTCTGCGGTTGTTTACCCTTTAATGGTGCTTGTGGCTTAGCCACTGGTTTCAATTCAGCTCCGGACTTAGATATGGCTTTCGCGGTTTTAATTGTTTCAGCCAGGTTCTGGCTGAAAAGTAACTTATCCACGATAGTTGTTCTTAAGTGATCTTTAAGATCTTTTTTTAGCATACCGAGTATGAAACCTCTTCGAATATTGGAGTCCATATTCTGGCTATCACATAACAGTTTTATAGCATCCATTAGTGTATGGATAACCTCGGTGTTCCTCGGTTCCGATGCCATAAGTCGCGTGAGCGCTTCGGCTACACACGATATAGCTGACGTTCGTTGTTTCTGCCGTATTTCGAGACCCTTGTCTCTTTTAGTTACAGTCTCCGGGACTGCAGCTATCAACTCCGGATTAAGGATCGGAGCCTCAATCAAGGGGCAGTTAGAAGGAGGTAAGTGTTTGTCTGTGATGTCCTGGCGGACTTCCTTCGCTAACCCCATTTTGACGATATGTTGGATGCGAATTGCAAGATCTGGTTGAATATCCTCACCGTAAGATTTTGCTTTCGAGGGATCCTCTCCTAGGATCAGAAGGAGGTCATCGTCCAGAGGAGGCAGTTCGACAGCTGGTGGTTCTTCCGACGTAACTGCGCGAGCCTCGGCGCTGGTAGAAGGCAACGCGTTTTCGACGACGGCACTGGTGGAGGGCAGTGGTACTGGCTCGCTCACTACAGCGGACGCGACGGGGACGCCTTTCGGTGGCATTGGGACACCTATGTATCGACCGAAAAAAAAACGACATCATAAGCGTGGGCACGTAGGTATACTTCGGCTAGGTGACAGTCCGTACTACAGCTTAACAGCGTTAATTATAGTGAAGTGATAGTCTCACATACTAACTACCCGCATCACTATATTATAACACATGAAATTATCCATCATCTCAATTATTACGCGCCAACTAGTTTTTTTCTGATTTGATAAAACCAATATCATCATACGTTTGAAGTGACATTCCCAAAGAATGACCGCAACAAACGTTTAGATGACTACGTTAATTATAGTAAAGTGATAGCCTCACATTATGACTACCCGCAGCACTATATTATAACATAATTGAAATATTCATACAACGTTATTACAAATAACGAGATGGATTATAGGATGGATATTATTATTACCTTCGATGCATAGTATCTCAGGCGGCTGCGCGCGTGCTGCGCTGGCGCCAGCCTGGCGGCGACCACGTGGGGACGGCGAGCGGGAGCTAGACGTGTCCGAGCGGGAACTGGACGACGATTGTGATGATTCCGATGATGACGACGATAGCGATAGTCTCCTCTCCGTTGGTGTTCGATGACAATCTCTGCGTCGCGTGCGCTTTAATTCTTTCTCTAATTTCTTAATTTTGTTTGCTATGGACTCATAGTCTTCTGTAACTAGTCGGGTGCGTTTGCCCATACTTATTTAGGTATTTAACCGAAAAAGAATTTACTTCTGAAATATATATTGCGCACAAATTCGACGCGTGCTGACTGGCAGAGCACTAAAAGTGTAATGAACGCTGTGGGTAGGCCGGGTGGCAAGCAGAAAAAAAAATCTCAAGATAGTGCAGATTGGCGAGACCGAGTGTGTACTACAAGTAAACAAATGCTAATCTCGAGGACAAAGCATGAGTATAATTCTTTTGCACCGTTACTACAAAATTGAAAGTCACTAGGTAGAACTAAATTGTGATTGTATTTTGACATTGACGTTTGTTTTTGTTTTACGTAGGTAGGTATGTTCCGTTTCAACCATCAATATTTCTAGTAATTGTCAGACGAAAAAGTATCAACACCGCCCCCTGATTTGTGTGTTTTTTTAACCTGTGAAAAGTATGATGGAAATTTCCATCAAGATGCAACTAAGGGTTAAAAAGACAACATTTTTATAATAAAGACATAAAGACATAAAGACATATTTATTTCTGCATTTTGGTTGTTTACAACACTTATACATGTCAAAACCCTATTCTAGATGATGCCGGCTTTTCCTAGCTAAATGACTTCTTGAGAAGAAAGGCCGAAACAAACTCAGAGTCATTTTTTTTTTGTCACTTCATTTTGTTTAGTATTTTCTTCATCTTTTAAAGTCCAGACAAAAAAAGGGTTTAGTATGCAAGTACAATGCAGGAAATCATCTGACGCTTTTGACTGACTCGGCCCACTGATGGCCCGCATTCAACAGCAATCGTACGGCTCAACCTTGATTGAGGGAGCCAGCACGATCTGTATCACTATGCCTCCACGCCATCAGAAGGTGTATGCATAAGCATGTCAGCCTAAGCCATCAGACAGGTTGCCACAACTATTTGTTTATATGTTTAATAATGCCCACATCATACTCACAACTTTACAAGCTAATACATAGTAAAATACATGTTGCAAACAATATGTAAAAATAATAAAATTTTAACAATAAAATGTCATATTATATTTAAAATGTCAAAAAATATTATTGAATGTCAATTCAGGAATAATAATATATTACTTAAGTAATTTTAAAAATAGTAAAAATTTAAACAATAAAATGTCATATATTTAAAATGTCAGAAAATATTATTGAATGTCAGTTTAAAAATAATATATTACTTAAGTAATTTTAAATGTCAAAAGAAAATAAATAAAATAACAATGTCAAATCAAACAATGTCAAAACAAAATAAATAAAATTACAAATGTCAAATTAAAAATGTCAAAATGTAAAAATATAAGTATTACAAATGTAAATAAAAATATCTTGTCACTAATTTCAAAATGTCAAAATTCATAATTTTTAAACTCAATTCCAGGCATTTTTGTCTGCTAAATAATCTTTAACTGTGTAATAAGCTTTTGAACACAAGCTCTGTTTAATAAATACTTTGAATTTATTAATACTTAGTTCCTGAATATTGCCTGGAATTTTGTTGTAAAAACGTATGCTTTGACACTTGTAGGAGTTACTTATTTTTTGTAGTCTAGTTGAAGGTAGAACAAGTTTGTTTTTATTTCGTGTGTTTAATTTATGAATGTCGCTGAATTTGGAAAACATATTTATATTTTTCCTGACATATAACAAGTTCTCATAAATGTATTGAGATGTCGCATCTCATTATCTTCATTCATCATCACAGTCATTATCTTAATTTCTTTAAATTTTTCCCTCAGTGAATGCCTTGAACCAAGACTGTAGATTGCACGAATAGCCCGCTTCTGCAGTACAAACACAGTTTGAATGTCAGCTGCGTTGCCCCATAATAAAATGCCATATGACATTATGCTGTGGAAATAACTAAAATATACTAATCTGGCCGTATCTATATCAGTTAACTGACGAATTTTATAAACCGCATATGCTGCAGAGCTAAGTCTATTCGACAACTGACCTATATGTGGGCCCCACTGTAGCTTAGAGTCTAAGGTTATGCCTAAGAATACGGTGTTATCTATAAGATCCAACTCTTCTCCATTCAAACATATGTTAGGTTTAACTTGTTTTACATTCGGTCTTGAAAATCGTATACATTTTGTTTTTTTTCATTTAACAGTAAATTGTTAGCAGTAAACCATTGAACTACTTTAGAGAGAGCGTTATTTACATCGTCATTATTTGATTGTTGTCGTCTAAGTTTAAAAATAAGTGATGTATCATCAGCAAATAACACTATCTCTTCCTTATTTTGCATAATGTATGGCAAATCATTAATATATACAAGGAAAAGGAATGGACCAAGAATTGAACCTTGCGGCACTCCCATTGTGACCACTGAACCCATAGAAACTTTTCCATTTACCTCAACTCTCTGTATCCTATTACTCAAATATGATGTTAGGAGATCCAAAGCAGTGTTCTTAACTCCATAGTAATGTAATTTCCTGATCAATGTTTCATGAAAAACGCAATCAAAAGCCTTTGATAAGTCACAAAAGACTCCCAGAGCATCATGCGACTCCTCCCAGGCATCAAAAATACTATCTAAAAGCTCAACTCCAGCATCGGTAGTTGAGCGACCCCTAGTAAAACCAAATTGTTTTTCATGTAACAGCTTATTGTTATTAAAATGAATTTGAAGCTGACCTAGAATTATTTTTTCAAAAATTTTACTAAACGTGGGTAGCACAGATATTGGCCTATAATTTGTGGGGTCAGATGTGCTACCTGATTTAAATAACGGAATTACTTTACTACTTTTCATTTGATCAGGAAACACACCACAGTCAATGCATCTATTGAAAATCATTGCCAGTTCAGGTGCTACTGTGTTGATTATGGATTTCGTAATCACAACAGAATTGCCCCAAAGATCACTAGTTTTCTTCAAATTAAGACTATTAAAAGTTTTTACAATATCTCTGTCAGTGACATAACTAAAACTAAATTCAATGTTACACCTATTGACATTTTGTTTCAATAGAGATTCGGCGTCAATAGGGGACGAGTTGAGGGATTTAGTGGCTGAGACTGGAATGTCTGTGAAGAAATTTTCAAATGCTGTGGCAACCTCAAAATCTGACTTTAATATCTTTTTATTTAATTGAAGAGTGTAATCGTTACTTTTAATCTTGACCCTTCCAGTCTCATTGTTTATAATATCCCACGTTGCTTTTATTTTATTGTCACTGTTTTTAATTTTTGATTTTACTAATCTTCATTCAAACTTACCCAATTTAAATGAGCATACCATCAAATGAAAGAGCTCTTTTCAGCGCGTATTATAGGCCTATAATGAAACGCCTACCTCAATGAGAACCAGATATATAGCAGCAGAAAGTCATGGACTACTGCTACGAAAACGTAAAAAATATATGGGAGAAAACTGTTTTGCATATAACTTGATAAATGTGCAAGTTAGGTAATTTCTAATGCTTGATGACAAATCTAGGCAGCGAGAGCTTACATTTAAAAAAAAAAATATCATGCGAATCGGTTGGGTAGAAAGGGCTGGCCGACTCGTATTATAAAACACAAATTCTTTTAATATATAGATAGAAGTTACAACCTGAATTCACTTCCCATCAATCTTTATTCCACATTTCAAATTGATAGCAAGGGTATAATTAAAACCAGTTTTACTTTTAGCAAATTATGTATTTTCAATTAATATTTAATCCAGACGGTAAAGGTTTTTCATAAACAATAACTTATTTTTCTTAAATAAGAAAGAGAAACTTATAATAATTACCTAAACACTAAGAATCAGTCATATTTTTGGTTAATCGAAAACCCTGTATGGGCGATGTAATATAAACTATAGCATCCAACATACGCTGATATAAGAAATCAATTGAAAATATTATAATCAAAATTTTAACAGGCTTTCAGCAGGGTCCAAGTTTTATACCACATATTTAAATGGGACCAAACAGGAATAAGGTATAATATTACAAACGATACAAATATTTTCACCTAAAACCAAGTCTAATGTAACATATGGATAAACTCATGATTGATTAAACCAACATCGTATGCTGGACGCACAAGAGGACAATTTTGATAATAAATAGCAATCCTTCGAGAACGGTATACCAAAACGATCTGCCAGTAAACAAATAATGTACATAAATTAGGCCAAACCAGGGTATAGTGGGATGCTTTGAGCGATCAAAATAAGTCAGGAACAACAGGAACATACGAAACACATAGTTCTTAAAGGATTACTACGATACATCGAGTCACTTAACACTACACACATCTTATCTTATGTACTTGCCTCGGTGGGCTGACACTCATATATATACATAAATCTTGCGGGTACAACTTATACCACAATAGGTTACGGTTAGAACTTACTTTAGTCTAAGACTAAATGCGATGGCTGAGAAATCAAAACAAATGGATAGCATAATTATAATACTCTAAAATTAACAGAAAATCGTTAATTTTGAGAAGAAGCGTCACATTATACGTAATATATATTAATAGTAGTAACACAAATTCAATGCCCTTGAACGCCAATGGTTTACCTACATAAACGGTTTACATTTCACTCACAATGTGAGTGAAATGTTCCACAACATATCCATAAAACATTATAGCCGATTGAGAGAGAGGACTGTGGTATAGCGCGCATTGTTTAGTGTTCGAAGTGAATTTAATTGATCAGTTCGTCGTTTTTGGTACCATATTCACATTGATATACTTATTTTAAATTGATATTTGAAAACATTAATTTTACTGCCTGAATGTTATAAAATTTAACGGAGTTTTCCAACTTTAATTATTATTTTGTTTGATAATAAAAATAGTCTGCGGACTGAAGTATATGCCACGCTGGCGTTAAAGGGGTTAAATTGATAGTAACTGAGGAAAAAAGGCATCTTGGTGACGGCCGTGTCTTATAAAACTACAATCTCTCAACGAGACGCACAGCAGTGAGCGGTACAGAGCCCCGCGTGAACATCTCGCGAAAGAGCTACACATAATATAAAGGTAAATCGTAGTTCATCCTATGCACGCACCACTGCGCAACGAAACCCTAGAATTTAATGTGAATTTGCGATAAAAAGTCTAATATTGATGTGACAATGCAAACGTAACTAAACGGCAGTGTGAATTTGGAACTAAGAAAACGATGCTGCGGTGTATTTGTTTTTACTGAGAGGTAGGTACGTTGTATGTATGGTACAGTCACGAGCAGTGCGTCTTATTAGCCTGAGTCAGGCAGTAAAACTACGGCTTATTAGATATCAGCTACTCTACGACCGACGTTAGGTGAGGGTGGACGACCGCGCCTCGCTCACTACTCTACGTAGTGTATAGGTGCCGCACGCGACGCTGAGGAGCGGACATCTACCACACGAAGCAGATGAATATTTCAGAAATTACTACATATACCTCTACGTACCCGTTTGCCTTGATCGCAATTGAAGCAAACATTACCATGGTGGCAGTGTATCAGCGGTTTTCTCTAATTCTATTGATATTTTGGCGCTTCGAGCGCTCAACCGTGCACATTGGTAAGCTAAATTCAGCCACCGCAAACTTACAAGATGATTTCAACTCGCGAAGAGTAGCGATCTATTGTGACAATATTACATATATTACGTACGTTACTTAAACACACATAAAATTGACTTAAAAGTAACAGAAGCTCGACGAAGTGAGCGGTCGCTTCACAAAGGTACAAGTACTTACTTAACCTAGTGCGTCTAGTGACGTCTTACGGCCCGTTCACGGCCTACAGCGGCGGGTGGCAGTGGCGAGCGTTTTCGATGTACATGGCGCGTTTACTTTGACGCGGCGCGCGGCCGCCTTAGAGTAAACGCACCATAAACATCGCCCCTGCCGCGCCGCTCGCCGCTCAGGGTCGGCGCAAACAGGCCACCGACCACAGCCACTGGTGGCCAGCGACAGCCACTTATCACACTTTTTCATACATTTTACTTCTGTAGCGAGTGGCCGCCACCCGCCACACGTGTGCGGCGCGTCTATACAAAATATATGAAAATAGTGTGCTAAGTAGCTGTCGCTGGCCACCAGTGGCTGTGGTCGGTGGCCCGTTTGCGCCGACCCTTAGACCGATCTCGTGACCAGGCCCTTACGATTACCAACACACAAATCATCTTAACCTAACATTATACCACTGAGTTCCAAAAAATATGTAAAACACTATAGAACTTAATCTAGGCAAAAGTTATTTCTATTACGAATATTGGAGGGCCAACAATATGATAGTAATAATCATATTCAAGTAATAATAATTACTAAAACGAAATGATACTTTTCTTAAGAGCCTGAATGTAATATTGCATTAAACGTATATATTGACACACTATAAAAAAGTCACAGTTAATACTGCCATAGTAACTTAATTCTATTTGATCTGTGATACGTAAAGACTTAAACTATATGAAAATACACATACAACCTAAATTTAATAATTATGTTGTGTGCGCTCAACGCAAGAGAGAAAGTCAAAGAAACCTTGCACCAAAATAAATTAAATAAATGAAAATGTAAACCCTCGAGATCCCTGGACTGCTTAATCACTAAGAGACATCGAAATATCCATACAAAGTAATATACTGTGCTTACATGCTACAAGTATGTGAACATGAGATGTTCTAGATGTGCCTGGTGTCGGATGCCGAGGGAGAGAGATGGCACACAGGTTATACGAGACACCATCACAATAGGAGTGTCCTCAATCAGTTTTTGTTTCGTGATGCAAAGTTACATACCTTAGGTATATCTAAAAACAAATAGTAACTTAATCTAGAGGTAGCCTAGGGCTAGGGATATGATTTTTGAAATCAAACTGGACCTTATTGTCGTCCCAAAATTTACCGATATAGGTACGAAAGTTATTTTTGTATTTATAATATCAGTCTTATTATTTTTTTAATTCGAAAGTTGGTGAACTTTTGTTGAGCTGAGGAAAGAACGTAACGTGTTGCTAACTTATTCGTCAGAAATTGATCTCTGAATTCCAATGTGGGCGATGAGATCAGAACACAGTTGTGATAGTGTTGTGTTGGCCCGTACGATTGAAACGAACAGTGCTGCGCGTTTATAGTATTTTTTGTTAGGTTGTTTTGTTTCTAATAATTTAATTATGTTTTTATTAATAGTCATGAAACCTGTAATGCTCAAAGCGTATGCAGGTATTATAAATGAATTTTGATTTTCAGATAGCACCTTTAGGATAGTACAAATTTAAAATAAGGTAGGTCCTCGTAGACTTATAATGGGTAATTGAAATTTATATACTCATAGTCATGTGTCTAGCCGTAGAAAACTAAATATGAAGTTAATTATTTTTGATACTCGATTCAAGGACTGATTGATGGCAAATTAAAAGCTGGCACAACGCGTAACGTAATAATATGCAAATGTGTATGTATGTGCCGTCAGCTTCATAAATATATATACATTTACGTTATTTTATATATAACTATATTGTCCAAAATTGTCATAATTTTTATTATGTTTAAGGATTTTTACACAAGAAAATCTTGCCTAAATCATAATTTATAAATTAAGTATAATAAACGAGGAGTTTTAATTCATAAAAGTCTCAGCAAAGATGTTGAGTTGTGTAGCTACTTTTAGAGTTGACTGTAAGTTGTCATTATGAAGTTAAGAACGAAATACTTTTATAAAACCAGTGGCCTAAAACTTTAGTTCCAAAATATATAGTATACAGAATAGTTTACTTCAGATGAAGCTACATCAAAAGGTACCTAAGTGTTTATAGATTATTTTTGTTACGCGTTGCAACTATTTAGATCATTCGGTGTCCACCGCGTGGTTTGTTGATAAATATTTAATTTCATTTAATTTCAAACATCGTAACATTGAGGAGGTATTTCGATTTTAATGGTTGCACCACAGCGTTTAATTTACGTATTATGTGGTATGGTCAGTTATTGTTGACTATTCTGTGGATTGTATATGATGTGAAGCCTAGTACCTATAGCCGAGACTACTAGAATGCCACGCGGTGACGCCGCCGTCAGATGTTACTACAGTGACCGTGTGTATCAAACGACCAAGTTCTCTTGACATGCACGACACTGGTGCAATGGCAAGCCATCGCCGGGGATCGCCGAAGGCTTAATAACATCGCCACATTAAGGGATGCCGTAACATAACCAAATGTAGAATGTCCTTTAATGTCTTCAGCTGCTTCTGATTAATTTACAAGCATGATTCCGCTACATCTATACTGAGACAGAAATAAAAAATAACAAATTATATTTTTTATGTAATAATAGATAATATTGAATGTATCAGTCGAAAATACCTACAAATTTTTATTAGATAATGATTTTTTAAATTTAACACAAGAAAAAATTTCTTTTAAAATTGCAATTTACTGTGTGTAGTAATGGAATTATTGTTAAGTCATTCGTTTTGAAGGGAGAAAGTGAAATTGAGTTTTGAAATTAATAAATAGGGCATAATAAGTGACTTTTAAATTACAGCCAAAAATGATTTATTGTGTCTAAAAAGAGAAGGTAGGTATTGGAAGACTTTTGTAATAAAAGGAGATAAACTACTTGAGTTGTAATTCAAGAAAATATAATAGATGTAGAACGAACAAAATGAAGGTATTTTGATTAAAAATGTAATCTTTTGGGACAGGTATTGACGAACGATACTTTTTGTAAAACTTAAAATAAAATACCTGTAAATATAATATAAATGTATCGTTAACATGATTGTAAACCAATAATACGCAAATGTGTCGGTTTATCCGTCATTTGCGAACCGCTTAGTCGCCTTTTACGATCATCCTCGGTTATGGGGTGGTTCTCAATTCTCTTCCCGGATACCACACGGTACGCATCAAAATAAAAACGGGGATACCATTTATAAAATAAATAAATAAAAAGAAAACAATGATTATTAAAATCTCAGCTGCAATACTAACACAACATTTTGGGAATTGTTTTGGCGAATATTGGGGCTTAAAAAAAATTGGTTCTGTGTCCGATTAAAAAGCTTGGTAAATAAATAATAGGACCTATTTAAATAAAAATATTAAAACAAACAATATAAAATAATGGTATGTCCCGTTTTATTTCAACGCGTATTAATTGGTTACATTGCAGTATACTAAGTAAAAAATCCACCTGGGTTGCGGAGATCGGTATCAGGGCTCCGAGAAAAAAAAAACACTGACAAATTCAGCCAATCTCAGCGGATCCGAAATATAACCCCAAAGCCTAAACTCGGTACAACTGAGATAGTGCTTGGCTTGACGCAGTGATAAGTATACAGCATTGTACGCCATAACAACACGGACAGACGGAGTTCTCACTAGATCTGCCTCCTTTGAAATATAATATGCAGCTCCGACATTTAACTCTAAGCGCTCGCAGTGACACTTCACCATTAAAGGTTATGTGCGCTGTCTAACTTTGGCTGGGTGGTCTTTGCGTGCTCAATCCCGCGGACGAGATGAGCAAGTCAGTAGATCGGTTGAAGTGGTTAAGGTCGGACGACAGTTCACGACTCAGAGATACCCAAAATCCAGAATCTGTCTCCAGTTTTTTACGATTTACTACGTACACCAAAGAATATTGGGTTAATATTGCCAGAGTTGCACATTCTATTTGGTAGGACCTTGTGCCCCTTTAAAACAAATAACCATTAAAGGAAATAGATGTTGAAGATTCTATAAATTACAATAAATTGACTGAAATTATGTAAATCAAACGCTAAATGTTGAAAGAAAACCATACGGGCACAACCACAGAGCCTTTGATGATACTAACAACGTCGGTTTTGTAGTAACATTGCTAGTATTCCCATCCACTGCTTGGCGTGGTGTTCATTGCTACTGCAGTCGATACGTCGATAGTTCAATGCGTGAAGTTCTGACTTCGTAACCTTGCGGCGTCCAGTCGAGATCTTCACATAATTCTAAGATTCATCATTGTGCTATCGCCGCTTATTATCAAAGATTCCCTAGTGAGTATAAGTCCGCTGTACGCAATATACTTGTTTTGAGACATACCAAACTGTGCCCTATGGACGTTTATGGACGTGTGTCAAATCTGGCCGTTGTTGAACGGCCCGAAGTCCGTTAATGCGTCTCACATGGCCAACATATTTTATAACAAACCATTGCGTGTCATTCGGCTCAACCGTCGCCGCCGCACGACAACGGTACAGTAGCCCACAATTGGCATAACCTCCACGGGGACCAACGCGCATCATCCCACGTGCAAAGTATGCCACACATAAGATTTTGTTCCATTTCAAAGTATATATTACAAGGAATTGAAACTATAAAATAAGAATTACTGACAAATTAAAGCAGAACTATCAAATCACTAAATTATTATAATAAATGCCCACGTTCAGGTGAAAGTATATTTAACGAAACTGATTAAATTATGAATACTGGCGCAAAGTAAAATCCAACGATCGTTTCGACGTCATCGACGATGTGCGATAGTTATAGGAATAGAAACTAAATCACTGAAACACAAGAACTTCTGTTAACTGAAAGTACAAGTAAACCTATTTAAATTTTTATTGCGATATTAAGGTTCAGTAAATTAATTGATGTTGTTAAATAATTACACAAAAATTTGTTTTTGTTTACAGAATCGGTAGCCTGATCGGTACTTTCGGAATTAAATGATTACACATTTTTTAGAATCGGTAGAAACGTCTTGAACATAGATTCGGATAAGTATCTATTTGTGTCACGAATTTAGTACCAAAACTTGTGTGAATTTTGCGTATTGAAATAATTAATCCAACCACATGTTTCAAAATAAATGTATAGAATTTTAGTGTTTTGGTAATGAAGACACAATTTAAGAACATTTGAAAAATATAGGGACTTTGGAAATAATTAAAAAAGTCTTGCGAAAAGTCATGCAAAAAGTTTTGATTTTTTTATATAATTTTGTGGCTGTAAAGGTCTTTTGTAGTGTTAATGTAACACAATGCGAAAGGAACGTGGGGACCCACTAGTCGCTTCCTACGACGCCCTCGGTCGGGGAGTGGTCCTGTATTCTATCGCCGGGAGCCACACGGCACGCATCGAACTTGCAACAGCCATTAACTCTGATAAGTTTCCAGAATTAAACGTAAATATTATTTTTGTGCCTGCCAAAACCTTTAAAAATGCTTATTGGAAATCAAACACATCACCATTACATCGTATTCATCCAAATAAATAACATGCCACTTAAGGTTCGAATAAAAATAAGGTTAACCACCGAACGAAAGCGAAGAAAAAATAATAAACCCATGGTAAGATCGTAACATAAATCGAGTAACGGATAGTGACAGCACAATTTGTATAATTTCCAAATGAATAAGGCGTGGCGACGAGATCTAAACTAAGCAAAAACTAAATAAAAATAATCAAATAAAAACGGCGGTGCCTCTGGTCATCTAAACAGCTCAATTTTAGTGATGTAATATAATTATGTGAAATTAATCTTTGAAATATGAATTTCAAACAAATGTAAACATAGTAGACTAAGTAACGCAAAATGCTAAGTTTCAGTTTAAATTAAACGAAACTAAGTTGAGAATACTGCAGAAAATTATTAATGCAAGAAAAAGAAATATTTGGGAAATAAAACCACCGAATCTAATTGTAACCTCTGTACCTTCTCTATCGACGAATCAGTGGAAAAATTTCCGATTAAAAATGAAATAATAACCAATCTTTTTAAATTAAATAAAAAAAATCTGATTATTTATCACGAAATCAAAATGAAAAACAAAGCACTGAAAATACGATCAGAAAAATAATGTAATATTTACATTTTCTGCCTTAAAATGGTTTTTATTTATGAATGCCGTACTTTAATTGTTTTTGGAATCATATAAATGAATATAAGGTTTTGGAAATAAGTAGAAATATAATCTGAGAAATCAATCTGCCTAAGTATCTTTGTGACACGGTATTAGTGCCTATTTACTGAGTCAAAAAGGTGTAATTTTGTGCATTGAAATTAATTCATTTAACACTAATGATAAAATTATATTAGAAAATCATTGCATTTGGTAACGAATCGGCAATTGGACTGTTTTTGGTAGGAAATGAACACAATTTGGATAGAAGTTGAAGTAGTCTTGGACATAAAATAAATGCTCACGTGCAGTTTAGAGAGGTAGAAAGAGTATACAGAAATTATATTATGAGAACAATTTAGTTAAAATTAAGTTAAATAAGTACGAATTAGTTAAAACTAAGTTTAAATATATATGTTGTAATTTGTAATAAATGTTGTAAATTATCCTAGCGAGATGAATTCAAATGTGTCCAAAAATAAACTCAGTGACATACAGTATTTCTGACATAAATCGACGAACTCACAAATCCGTGCGCCAGCTTTCGGATTAAAAATTTAATAATTTTACCGGACCTGTCGAAACTAATATAAAATACAACCAATTGAAATTTTAATAAAGAATTTAAACTAAGAAAGGCGGTAACATTTTGTACGATAAGAAAATAAACATTTGACTTTAATAAGATCACAGAATTATAGCCTTGTTAATTAAATCAATTAAACGGAATATAAGAATATTTTAAATTAAATTTCGGATTAAAGACTGATTTTTAAATCAAATGCTTCTTTTTTATTATTGAATAGGTTATCGAGCTGCTTTTGGACAGCAGATTATATTGTTTTAAATAAGTTGTAAGTAAAATTTGGAGATTCTAACGAATATTGTAGCATAAAATAAGTAAATAAAAATAATCATTTGCCGAAGGAGTGACACAGATTTCATTCTGTATATTTGAACGGGTTCATTCACTCATCCACACAAAATATAATTAATAGGACAGTAAAGAGGGCGTAGTCGCTTCCTACGACGCATACGATCGAGGAGTGGCCCTATATTCTATCGCCGGGAGCCACACGGCACGCATCGAATTGCACAGATACCCACACTGACCATATTAATGTGGACTTTTTTAATGCCAAAACTGTAATATATGTATTAATTTTATCTACATTAATCTAGCTCGTGCGGAAAACATGTACAGCTCCTATCAGCTTCTTCAATGCTTACTACTCACTACACACAACATCTACACTACTACTTACTACGACTAACCTACATAACTGGAGAGGCTGCCATACTAGTACATTAGCACCCTTTGGAATATAATATGCAACTTTGCCTTCTACTACAAGCGGTCTTAGAGACACTTCACCATCCAGGATCTGTGACTCGTAGCAAGCGCCGTCTGTCTTTGGCTGGATGGTAATTTCGTAGTCATTGCGAACTCGGTCCCGAGGACGTGATGGCACGTCAGTGGATCGGCTCAAGTGGTCGGACGACAGTCCACGACTCCGAGCTCAACAGAATCTAGGATCTGGCTCCCGTTTAGCCAGTACGTAAGTAGTAGTACTTAGTACCTACACCAAAGAAGAACGAGTAAACATGTCCAGAGTTGCACATTACATTGGGTAGGAGCTTGTGCCTTTAGAAAAAGAATATATTAATGGAGAAAAAACAATTTAAATAGAAATTGGAAACAACAAAAACAAAATGAATTGGGATAAATTAAGAGAAATTGACTGAAATGCGGTAAAGGAACAGAAATGAAAACAAAATATGAGGTGTGGAAGAATCATACGTTAAAAGTTGAATAAAATACAGAAGAGGCACATTATAATTCTTTGATGACACTAGCAACGATGGTTGTGTTTGCTAGTATTCTCATCAACCGCTTGGCGTGGTGTTGATTGCCACTGCGGTCGATACGTCGATAGTTCAATGCGTGAAGTCCTGACTTCGTAACCTTGCGGCGTCCAGTCGAGGTCTTCATACAATTCTAAGATCCAACATTGTGCTATCGCCGCTTAGTATCAAAGCTATACTAGTTAAGATACTTACGTGTTACTTTTGCAACACTGTATCATAGCAGGTCTCTCCTCATGGACACTTGAGATTGAGGCCCCCTCTATCATAATCATGATAATAAACAAACCAATGCGTCCAAGGCTCAACCGCCACCGTTGGATTACAAAGGTACAGTAGCCCACAATTGGCATACCCTCCATGGGAACAATCGCAAGTGGTCTCCTGTGCAAAGTATGCCACATATAAAGATTTTCTATCACGAGATAAACTGTACAGATAAATTAATTCCAAACGAACATAAAAAATGAGATCCAACCAAACCAATATCTAACATGTTGGAGAAAGAAGTATAATTTAAAAGAAGACAACACCGAACGGAAAAAGTAATCACACTAAGTCAAATAGAAAATGGCTTGATAAACAAAATTGGCTTAAGTAATTTATGTTAATGCATTTACTAATCAAACAGACAACGTAGAAGAGTGCAGAATTAATGATGTATGTAAATTATATGAAATAAGTGTAAAACATTGATTAGGTAAGTATAAAGAAACGTACCATAAAAAAATGGACATAGTCTGAATACAATATGGCGGTATTTAAAAATGTACATTAAAATATCGAGCAAACGAAACGACTTATTTTAAGAGACAAAATATGATCTGACTAAATTAATATGATAACATATCAGGTACAACAGGCTGGTGATATCATTTATGACGAGGGCTCTATGGAGCGGCCATTTAGCGAAAGTAGCCGAGTTAGTGGTTAAGTATATAATAATAAGCAGGATTGATATTTTGTTATAATTATTGTGAGTTAATTGCGTGAAGTTTTCGAATTTCCAAGTAAAATTTTATGTGTAATTTGGGATTCAATATATACTTAAACATACCGTGGGGACCGGTTACGCGCCGACCGATATACTTATTTTATTTATTTTATTTATTTAGTTTTACAGAAGGCTTACGGACTAATTAAAACTATGAATATAACAATTAACATTATCAGTTTGCCAATTAAAAGCCCTCACATATGGGTATAAAAAGTAGGACGATTTTTGTACTCGTTTTAAATAGGTATACAAAAAAAAAAGGAAAAATAATAATTAAACAAAAACAAATAGGTATACACAAAAATAACAATATACACTTAGAAAAACAATAAACCAAAATGAACAAAAAATGGTAACTTCACTATTACAGACAATCTCACTCGCCCTTACACACATGCATACATACAAAAAACGCACGCTTGCGATCACAAATAGAAGCACACACACACACACTCGCACACAAATGCGGAGCTGCACTCTCATACATCGCTCATGCACAAACTCACACTTACATACTACACAGCATTCACACAGGTTATAAAAGAAACTATAAGGAAAACACGAAAGGCTTTTCAAAAATATTATTTTTTTAGAACATGTAACGGTGCCGTAGGTACTCTAACATTTTGCCATTGTAGAAGTTGGTATGGCAAACAAAATGAGAAACAAGAGTAATAGTACGTCAAATGTTGTACCTACTGGTGTCTGACAATAGTGCTAACGATAAACGATCGGAGCCAACCATACCACACAAGTCGATACTATTATTATTATTCGTGGTCTTAAAGAATTGTGAATTTCGTGTCAAATAGTTGAATCCTTAATTTCTAAATCCCAAACCGAAACAACAGAAAATGGCGAATCATTATGACGCCCTTTTCCGTACCGATAGATTGTTTTACGAGTACCGACAGCACTGCAAGAAATATATAAAAGGGCCTAAATTCAGTCAGATAAGTTGATAATGGAGAGATATGAACAAGTTAGTGAATAGCATGATAATGACAAATGAAGAATAACAAAAATAATGAAAAAGTAACAAGGGATGATTAACGAAACATTACTAACAGTATTGATGTTGTAGGCTGATATCAGAATATTACGAATTTCTAGCCGAGTTTCTTTTCAAATTAATTTGATACCTAAGTAAATAAAATAATTAAACAAGTTTATGATTATTTGAATGATGACCAAGTGCAGTGGGGTAACAAAATCAAAATTAATAGGGACTTTTTGCTTCACTTGTATTTTCTGACCCCGCTGTTTGTAAGAAACTATAAATGTCTACAAAATTGTCAAATTTATTTGTTTATGAATATATCTATTATATTCTGATCGGCGTTATAAATTGCATAGGTACGCGTATTAGCAATGTGGCGTATGCTGAATCCCGCTGGGTAATACTTTCCGTGAGCCGCATCGTTGCGCGGCAAACCTACTAGCATAGACCGTCCGGGACCTCACACTGCAGTTTTACGTGCATAAATAAAGCTGCAACTTGAGGGAGTGAAACCATGCGGCAAAATGCACCTATGATGTTATGCTGAGACAACTTCAACAGTGTGTTACCATTGCCACAGTTGCCTCGCGCCTAGGCGCCGACTGATTGCGCTAACGGAATACATGACGAGAATTATCAACTTTGCGAAAATATGGCTGCACGCCACTTACAGGTTTTAGAATTGTGCGGCTGAAAATTTTAGTATTTGTATTTGCACTCTACGAAAAAAGCACTCGTATCCCAGCATGTAGCCCAGCAGTGGGCGATGAGGTCGTCACTTCTCTACGCCAATTATATGCTCCTGACTACCAGCGTGGTGCAGATGTTAAACTATTATCACAGTTGCTTTTTTTGACGTACTTTAAAATGTAAAACTACAAGCTTAATAGATTGAGAAGAATAGAATTCATTTGAGGTAAAAGTACAAAAATATTTTTTGTGCCTACGGCTTGTTTTCATTTGCCAACAATTTGGTTTCTGTAAACTTCGTGGATCAAGTCGAAACATTATGTGATACTACGACGAGATTTGAAATCAAACAATAAAAGAGTTTTAGTGAATTATAAGAAAGTTACTATAATTTGGCGCTAAGAAAAAAAGTGTGTACTAGGGAGCTTACTGGAGAGTATTTCGCCGAAAGATTGAGAGTAAAAACACAAAAAAGCTTTTCACGAATAAAATAAAGACCGAATAGCTTACCGTAATTAATCAAAGAGTAAATAAACATACTCATCATAGTACACACGTAAAATAAATAAAAAATATGAACCGATTTTCAATTCTAACTGTGCAATTCTATGACGGAAAAGTGGTTGGTGCAAAGTGGAAAGCAGAAGCAAGTCACCTATCATAGGCTAGCACTGGCAGACGTACATGTAACGGATCAGCAATCGAAATCGTCCAAAAAAAACTTTTTCTAAAATAATTAGAGGGCATCAAAGATGAAGCAATAAATATGAAGGACCTAAGATTGGTTTAAAAAAAAAAAATGCATCCGTCATGCGGCAATTTTGACCATATATGAAACATTGAAGATTTTTTATTACATTTAGAGTGAGTGTTTGAGTGCTAGGCCCAGGTGCAGACTGATTGCAGTAAGGGAATAGTAGACATCCGCCCTTACTGGGCGATGAGGTCGTCACGTCTCTACGCCGGACAAATAAAACAATACCCCTTTGGACTGCAGATTAATTCTTCATCGAAAGGATTCACTTAAATAGATAGTATAATATTACTTAACAATTTAAACTACAATGATACTGAGTTACTTCTGCAGTGTGCGTCTTAATACACATCATGCGTGTCTTAACACACACACACACACACACACACACGCACACACACACGCACACCACACACGCACAACACACACGCACAACACACACGCACAACACACACGCACAACACACACGCACAATACACACGCACAACACACACGCACAACACACACGCACAACACACACGCACAATACACACGCACAACACACACGCACAACACACACGCACAACACACACGCACAACACACACGCACAACACACACGCACAATACACACGCACAACACACACGCACAACACACACGCACAACACACACGCACAACACACACGCACAATACACACGCACAACACACACGCACAACACACACGCACAACACACACGCACAATACACACGCACAACACACACGCACAACACACACGCACAACACACACGCACAACACACACGCACAACACACACGCACAACACACACGCACAATACACACGCACAACACACACGCACAACACACACGCACAACACACACGCACAATACACACGCACAACACACACGCACAACACACACGCACAACACACACGCACAACACACACGCACAACACACACGCACAATACACACGCACAACACACACGCACAACACACACGCACAACACACACGCACAACACACACGCACAACACACACGCACAACACACACGCACAACACACACGCACAATACACACGCACAACACACACGCACAACACACACGCACAACACACACGCACAACACACACGCACAACACACACGCACAACACACACGCACAACACACACGCACACCACAGACATACACCCACACGCACACCCACACGCACACCACACACGCACAACACACACGCACAACACACACGCACAACACACACTCACACCACAGACATACACCACACACACACTCAACCGAACATTTATTTCTTTTATGTAGTTTTTACTTTGTTTTTGTTTATGTATTCATAATTGTTAAGCGCATAATATAAGGGAAGAGCGAAGCCTCCAACCAACTAAAGGCATTTTTCTGCCTAAATGGAGACTCCTCGACATGAAATGTAAGTCAACTATAATATGAAATAAAATTTTAGTTTATTTATTTTATTTTTATTTTATTTTTAAAAACTTTTTTTATTTTTTGTTCATTTTATGTTTTTAGTAACATTCTTATTTTATCTATGCCTAACCTAACAACAGCACTTATATTTAATTGGTGTCCCTCTGTGACCTTACGGAGTGACTTTGCCTATGCTAGAACTTAATCCTAGGTAACTATATCCTATTAATAAGGTTTCTATAATTAATGCTAGGTTACATGTAGGTTACAATAATATAGCCATATACTATTAATAAGGTAATAATAATATAATAATAATATTCTACCACATTCACACAACACCATCTAGTCCCAAACTAAGCAGAGCTTGTACTATGGGTACTAGATAATGGATAAACATACATATATACATTTCTTTTTGTAAATACATACATATTATACATAGAAACACCCAGACCAAGACAAACATCCATATTCATGCACACAAATGTTTGACTTGAGCGGGAATCGAACCCGCGACCTTCGGCATAGCAGTCGCTTACACTCCCGCTGCGCCAACCGGTCGTCAAAGTCAAGGTATATTGGTGTTGGCTATTTAAAGATTTGAAATAAATACGAATAATAAAGGAGCTTTTGAATTAGAAGGTGGCGGATTGCTGTTGCGTGAACGATCTACGGTCATTGGTACTGTTTTCGTTTTGCACCGATGACTCCCGGCCTAATAATTTGCCCCAGTGTATTTGTTTGTGTCTGAATGTATTAATTTTAACCGTGGCAAAATTCAGTAAACATTAATTTAATCAGTTTCGAATTAAGGCCTATTCAAACCTGAGCGATATTCGCTGTCGCTGTGGGTAGAGGTACATACCGCGCGGGTTTCGCTCAGGTATTTAGTATCAAGTACCGCGGCTAGAGCGACCTGAGCGATATTCGGTGCCGCTGTGGGTAGAGGTAAATACCGCGCGGGTTTCGCTCAGGTATTTGGTATCAAGTACCGCGGCTAGTTATTACCTCTCTGAGCGAAACTCGACTACCGCGCGTTATTCTACCCACAAGGATAGCGAATACCGCTTAGGTCTGAACAGTAATATTACCGCATACCCACTGGGTTTTCTCTGCCGCAGACGGTAGCGAATACCGCTTAGGTCTGAACAGGCCTTTATATATGCTTTCATTTTCTTTCCCCTATAGGTTTAAATAAACACCTAAGCGTTTTTAACGAAGCATTCTCATTGAAAATATCTTGAGTATTTATTTGAACAACGTGAGCAAAATAATTTCATTGTTTGAAATGAAGAAACAGAGAGCCAATTCTCGTAATTATATTTATTAAAAATGTAGTTTCTATCTCATCATCATCATCATCAGCCCCGTATCTAAACTGTCTGTTCTATCTATTGTGTCATAATACTCATAATTATGTCAATTTTTTTTTCTCGTAAATGAACTCACACTTGGGTGATCTGGCGACTAGATCTATACTATCTATACTAATATTATAAAGAGGAAGAATTTGTATTTTTGTTTGTAATGGATAAACTCAAAAACTACTGGACCGATTTTAAAAATTCTTTCACCATTAGAAAGCTACATTATCTGCGAGTAACATAGGCTATATTTTATTTTAGAAAAAACAAGGGTCCGTAAGATATTTGGGTTTTTCGGCTACGCGAAGTAGTTCCCTCAGCACGCGGGTGAAACCGCGGGAAACGGCTAGTCGTAAACAATATTTAAATAAACAAGAGTCAAACTATGTGTCAACGTCGAACTGTGTATGTCAAATTAGTCGACATTGATATTAAGTTTCCAGAATACCTACCAAGTGTGAGTCAATTTAAAATCTAAGCGCAATTCGTGCAAAATACTGTGTCGATGTCATATAAAATACGACAATTGGCCTTCAGTATATTTTCCAAAAGCAAACCGTAAAAACATCAGTCCTTGAGTCGAGTCCATTTATTGTATCAGTCAAAAGTATAACTTAAGAGCATTTTAGAACAACTATGAGCTATGTGGTCAATAAATTTGCATTGTTTAAAAGAACACATACCCTCTTACTTATAAACGTTATTTAAAATTTTAAACAACTGCTGAGAGGCTGATTAGCAAAAACCTTAGGTACCTATAAACCCTGTTTAGCGTTTAGTTGCCACTAAGTGACGCTTAAATAGCTGTCAAATTTAAACAACACCGGGACCTTGTTTAAACGTTCCTGAGAGGCACAATGGCGGGTTTTACTTGAATCAGCTGTTCGATCAATGTCATAATATACATTGTTAAAATTATTTATTTGCATTTCTTTCAATTTTAATGTTGTTTACTTATAATTAAACATAGATTTTGACGATTTAGCAGATTTCCAAAATTATATAGAAGATTTAACTTGTAAAGTTATAAATTATTTCTTGCCGATATTTTTAGAACAACATAATAGTAGGAGAGCTGGTAAACAATTTTTCGTAACTAATATAATACCCAATTGATGCATTACAAGAAATTCTGTGATTGTCCTTAAATGAACCTAAATTAGATAGTCGAGGACTAGTTAAATGTAGCGGCCCCCTACAAGCACTTGAATCTTAATACATGCAAACAAAATTGGGTCATTCTAGATTACTTTTTTTATAAGGAGAGCTTATATTGGCTGTATCTCTTGCTCGATGTTACTGCGAATTGCGATGCGGTTGGCTCTTGCGAAAGCACGACTGCCGTACACTCATGCGGTCTTTCAATAATATTTTCGGAGTAAATATATAATTCCATCCTAAATAATAACAATAATCGGAAAAGAACATTTAGGTATTAGATCTTTTTATGAAAACAAATATGCATCCGTAATTAGTATAATACCCTTAAGCAAATAGATTGAATCTCAAATAAAGTGCAATGATAGAAAAAAAACATAAATTTCAAAATTTATCAATATTTCTCGTGTTTCAAAAAAATATCCAATATTGTTCACCAGCTCTGGGACTTTTTGTTATTTGTCATAGCAACGATATTCTGTCATAGTCTATGACAGAATATCGTTGCCATGGAGATATCATATCGTTGCTACGTATCTATGACTCATAGATACAAAATAGCCAAGCGTGTTCGTTCAATTGCGTTATTTAGTCGACTATTTTGGCTATAATCTGTGGCCCTCGTATGTGTATCGCTCTTTATCAGTTACTCAGCTAAACAACAGTTAATCATCGTTTATAAGTAAATAAAATTTAAGCGTTGTTTAAATGCTTGACAGCTGTTCAGCTGGGAGGTGGCTAAGTCACACTCAACGAGATTTTTATAAGTAAGACGGATAATCGCCAAACGAAATTGAATCTCTGATAATTTCATCACATGTGATTTTTACCTAAAATTGTTACTTATTGTTTAGAACAAACAACAACAACATTTGTCAAACAACTTCCCGGTAGACCACCATAAGGGTGAGAATCGCTCAGCAAGACATCGTCGCTTCCAGTGCCACTTTACACAAACATTGACATTCGTATACAAAACCAGTTTCTAGTGTAAAAACCAGTTTCTAGTGTACCTCGACTCTATGAGCGAGCCAAGGGATTTTTTTCAAACTAGTCCACCGCCTACTTGTTTGATTGTACATATTGCCGCAAAACAGTTTAAGGAGATTTAGGAACAACTAAACGTTTTGTGCTAAATATTTAGATTGTATTAAAGAATTAATTACCACAACGAATGCTTATAAAGCTCTGGATATTTTTAATGCAGTATACCCAACTTACTTTTTTTGAGACATGATCTACCTTCAATTTTGTTAGGAATTAATTGTGCACATATGCACATAGAACTTTATTTCTCGTCATTTATATTTTCGTGTCAATCGCAGGGCCAACGTGATCGTAGTGATGTGACCATTAGAAGTACAAAATAACTGTAGGGTGACTTCGCATAGAATAGTAACTTAAATAAAATACGGTTTGATATTGATAAGAGGAGAGGAGACTTCAAATATGTGTGACTATTTTAAATGATTCAAGTTGCAATCTATTTTGTGTCTTCTAAATGTCAGCTTTCATGCTATTTTATTTTTGAAATCGATATTTACGTTCATATTCAGGTACCATGAAATATTAAGTAGAACAATTAAACATTTTATTTACGTAAGTGAAACTTGTAAGTGGAGTTTTTGGAAATGGCGACAACTTTGACTAATGCCTGCTAAGATTTGTAAGGGTAGCTGAGCGTAATGTGCAAATTAGTAAAGCATTTTCAACTTAATTCTTTTTAGGTTTTTATTTATATATACTTAATATCTATAATTTATAGTTACATCCCCTCAATTATCGACGACACGTTACTATTAAATTCAAGTTATATAATTTGTAATAAAAAATTCGTCAAAATGTTTGTATATATTATACAAATATTATGCCTAAATATGAATTTTATATACCAAGTCGCGTCCACACCATGCATTATTTTTTCCAACATAATTATGAAAGTACGAAATGTCTAAATATGAACGCTAATATATTAATAGCGCTCGCAGTGTGGACGTGCCTTAACCTAGATCAATAATTACCAGGTTCGCGCGAATAGTTAGGACGCGTTACCACTATGTCGCGACGACAAACTTTCTACTATGTCGAGGCTTGTATATTTCAATGGAGGAATTCACATGTAAGACGACATGTTTAACTTTCGTCCACGATATATACAAAGACATAGTAGGAACCCGCCCTCTCTGCGACTGAGACATGTTACTGTAGCATGTGTACGTGTTACACGACTGTCGCGTGAGAAACATTTCTATTTAATGAAAAATGATTGCATAGTTCTGAATAAAACAGTACTATGCGATTTTAGGTACGCGTATACAGCTCTGGATATGTTTTGGAATAAACAATTATCACGTACATAACAGAACACACAAGTGGAACTGTTACTGCAACACGTTACAGCCACAACTATTAGGGTTCTATCAAACAGAGAGCGGTCCCGCGGTCAAGCGTTCATGCGGTCAGTTTTGCGTTCTTTGTGTTATATTACGTTACATAGGGTCCTATCAGACAGAGAGCGGTCACCCGGTCTATGTAACGTAATATAACACAAAGGACGCAAAACTGACCGCTTGAACGCTTGACCGCGTGACCGCTCTGTCTGATAGAACCCTTAGGGCGATTTCAGATTAGCGTGTTATACGCGCGTATAAGCTCGGTTTTGGAAGCGCAACTTGTACAAGCGTTGACGCGCTTCTAAGCTCGTATAAGCGCGAGCCGTCAGAATCCATGTTGACACTGACAAGATGTCTACCGTTTCGAGCAAACACGCCAAATTATGCCCGTTGACACGAGTCCTGTTTTTTGAAGTGCGTAATATAGCGCGCGTGTAATTGCGAATGCTGAAACGACCGTATACGCGCAAAAAATACGCTAATCTGAGTCCGCATTTATGCACATGATATTAAAAAATAAAAAGAACCGACTTCAAATTTCACTTGTCAAATGGAAGCATATCCTTCCAAAGTTAAAAAAGGTATTATCGGAAAGAACAAAACACAGCCGACTTTCAATTCATTTGAAGTCGGTTGACATACGACATTCTTCATTGAAGATGTTGCTTAAAATGCTTATATACCTAATATATAATCTTATTACACTAATCCTACCGTTCACACTTCGTCTATTTCAAGGCGGCGTCGCACCGTATCTATCACTTCTTCCAGTTGTGCAGTAGTGAAAGCTGTGATGAGTTCTATTTCTGGGACCGGCACCTTATTCTTACTGCTCTCTATGAGTTTGATGGCGTGCTCTAGGCAGACGGTTGCCTCCCGTCCAGAAGCGTGTTTTACCTACGACAAGAAAAGATGTTACAACTTCGTACTCACTACTGAATGACTTACCTACTAAGTAGTCTGTAGGTGTAATGCAGGGATTTTTAAACATTTTACGAATATAAGCCGGCTTGACCGTGAAAGTACTTCCCTATATTAAAGTAAGCTAACAGTATCTAACTGTTGCCTTTGGTTAGATAAGTGAGATCGCCGGAGGTCCCATTCCCTTTTCCCTGTGAGTGGGAGGCTCCATCCCCATTTCCTTCTCCCTCATCCTGCTCCTCCTGTTCCTTTTCCCTCCCTGTGCGTGGGAGGCTCCATCCCCATTTCCTTCTCCCTCATTCTGCTCCTCCTATTCCTTTTCCCTCCCCGTGCGTGGGAGGCTCCATCCCCATTTCCTTCTCCCTCATCCTGCTCCTCCTATTCCTTTTCCCTCCCCGTGCGTGGGAGGCTCCATCCCCATTTCCTTCCCCCTCATCCTGCTTCTCCTATTACATTTCCCTCTCAGCGCGAGGCAGGTTCTATCCCCATTTCCTTCTCACTCATCCTGCTCCTCCTATTCCTTTTCCCTCCCTGTGCGAGGGAGGCTCCATCCCCATTTCCTTCTCCCGCATTCCGCTCCTCCTATCCCTTTTCCCTCTCCGTGTATGGGAGGCTCCATCCGAATCCCTTCTCCCTCATCCCGCTCCTCTATTCCTTTTCCCAGCTAGGTCAGCAACGCACTTGTGACTTGCGTTGCGTGTCCATGCCCTGTAATTGCTTACCATCAGACGATACTTGTTCCATGACACCATCTGCTAGTTTGCCTCATAAGTATGCCACAAATAAGTTTGCAAATATACTTACTTTCGACCAGCAGTGGACGTCTCTAGACTGATATGATGGCGCCATAAGAAGGAAATGTATGTACGTATATATACAAATACACTTACTTTGGACAGGTACAGTACACATCGGCAGCACTCGCACTCGTCCTGGTCCCGTACGTCCCAGACGGGCGGCGGCGGCGTCGGAGCCCTGGGGCCGGATTGCCTATAGCCGCGCGACGTCGACGGCTGAGGCTGGTGATGTGGACCCTCCTGCCAACGGAATAAGGCTTATTTTATCGTGTCACGTCGTTGCCGTAGCTAGGGCTATTTTTCAGGGTCTTCGTGAAACAATAGTGTCAAGCTCCAAAACAGTGGACACCTAAGAAGGTGTCCACTGTTTTGGAGACCGATAGAAGAGTAATGTATCAATCGAGTAATAAAACAAAATAGATACTCACAAATCTTTCTGTCTTCACTTTGACGCCCAATCTGGCCAGTTTTGTTCTATTGGCGAGCTCCTCCAATATAATCTGCTCCAAGACTGGTCGAATTTTCTGCAGCATCGCGATCGTGGTCCGAGGATCTTCTGCTATACCTTTTAGCAGTTGTTCTACTGAGAACATTGTGGGCTCGCATGATTCGCGGGTCTCCTGTTCAATAAAGAAATGAAAAATGGGTTTAGTTCATGCATACAAAGACTCACGCCTGTTTCCTAGGTCTGGGGTAGGTAGATAATATGGACCGCCATTTGCAACAAACCTGACATATCTCTCTTGCTTCATTCACACTCATATAATTATTCATGCATGCTCTACGGTTTAGAGTACCTACTTCTAACCTGAACTTTTTTAAGATATGAGGGTTTAATTCAGTATCTGGATATATCGCATGGTGTTCATGAATACAAATTGTCGGGGTAGTGACAATAGGCTTGTGTCCTAAAATGTAATTAGCGATTGATTCATTCCTTTATTAGATGTTAAACTGAAATACCAGATTTTTTCTTCAAAAATCGATCGGAAACATTACTAATTACGGCTTTGTAAAAACCTTTTTGAATTTGACACGAAAACGCTGTCAACCATCATGGCGGTGGAGTGATATCGCAAAGTCAAAAACAAAACAAACCGTGAATGAAGTTTGGTCTGATGTACCCACTCTTATTTTGTTATATTCGATTTGACAGGTAAAAAGTTTGACATTTTAGTTGTATTTACTACTAAAATGTCTCTGATTGGTGTTCACTGTCACAAAAATAAATACATTATTCTTAGTTTTAGAATCCTAAAAATTACATTAATCTTACCCTTTTATAATACTTTATTGACATCTTAAAATCATAATGAATATATAGATACTACAATTCAACCGATTTATTCTTAGTGGACACAAGCTGATTCTTTCCGTGGGGCGTAAGATGCGACTAAGTAAAATACACGAAGCAAATAGTGTCTTGGGCAGAGAAGAGAGATACCTAAACAGTAAATACATTTTCTTTTGTTTAAAAAAGAAAACACCGAGACTTTACGCGCATACAATTAAATTTTATATGTATATACGAATGAGCCAGCTCGACTGGAAAAAGTACTAGTACATCTCACAGAATCGACACAACAGTATTTATACTGATCCGTTTCGTTCGGTGACTGAGAGCGGCGGAGGCCCCATCCTTTTTTCCTTCTCCCTCATCCCATTCCTATTCAGTTTCCCCTCCCAAAGAGCGCCAACGCACTTGTGATTCCTCTGATGTTGCTTGTATCCATGGGCTCTGATAATCGCTTCTCGTATCTACTGCAGTTTGCTGCACATTTATAACAACAATTCAACAAATACAAAGTATGCTGCTTGTCGTACCGTTACTGATATAGCACCGCTATAGCTAAAGATAAATAAACTAAGAAGTATCTTACCCCGTAAACGATGGCGTGATGCTCTAGACAACTTCAACAGGAACTGGAGCAATTTGGCAGAAGATAGAGACACTTGGAAGAGTGTAAAGGAGACCTTTGCCCAGCAGTAGGATAACATAGGTAAAAAAATTGTCTTACCCTGAAGACACTGATGATGTTGTCCAGCCATTTCTCAGTGGCCAAGTAGGTGCTCTCAGAGATGGTGAAGCCAGTGCTGATCGCGCAGGAGTAGGCCTTCGGCATCACCAGAACGAACTCTCCAGGGTTCTGTTCCACCCGGTACAACGGGACATTCAGCTTCTGCAGGTATGCCGGTGGCACCATGGCTATGTCGGACGACAGCCATAACTGCTTGTTCTGACACGACGTCTGATTCAGGACCTCCAGCGCTATGCGGAAGCTTTGCTCTTTACTTTCCGGTAGGCCATACCTAGACAATTAAAATATGTCAAACGCTTCATAAAGAAACCGTGTGCAAAAGCTTTTGTTTATTTAATTACAAGATAATGTTTGCAGCCATGCGCATTTTATTTTAATTTAACCCTTTTGCCCAGTCCCATAGAAATTTTGGGATATCCCTTCTTAGTACACCCGTTGCGGCAATGTAAGTTGCGATCATAGCGTGACTTCACTTGTTATCTGGATAGGTTGGCAAAGTCAGGACGCCACTCCGATGGTGACGACTAGTAGCATTTACATTATAGCACTCCCGGTCCTGTTAAGGGCACGTAATATTGTCTGTTCCGGTTCTTGTCTCGGGACAAGAATCGTTAGGGCGTGTCGGATGGTCTGGTTACTCCGACACCAGAGTTGGCCACACACTCACACGAAAAATAAAGAAAGACTGCATCAAATTAGTACTCACCATATCTTGACGGGTCCACTGTGTTCGTACTCCATCCAGGGGAAGGCGTGAGGGTCCCTGTGCCAGCAGCTGGTAGAGAACACCATGCCCAGATGGAGAGTGGGCACCGTCACGCCCAGCACTGGCCCCATCGCCCGGAGCACATTGGCACGGTGCTCAGTCAGCCTCTGAAAAAATACGCCGAAATAAATTGCCCGCACGTAGTTTTGATGAAACTTTCAACAGCAAAAATATTGTTCACCTAAGGTAAAAATGTTTTTGCACATCACTAAACGACAAGGTGTGATTTATATTCAAAGCATCAGGTAAATTGTCCTCACCTTTAAATTCCACGGATGATTGCTGTAGCCATCTAGTCTGTGTTTGGGGAACCCAAGCCCCTGCTCAGCAGTATCTATGGCTGCTGAGTTGACGCTTACATGCTCTGTGGTCATAATCATCAAACGCCAGTACTCTTCTTCAATCTCAGTGGCCGACACAGGCCTGTTGCGGAAGAACGTGTTGAATGCACTTCTTGCCACCTATCAAAAATATGGAAGATAAGGCCAGTTACGAACAAGAGCTAAAAGCATGTACGTTGTAGCGTGTACAGTTTTGGCAGCATTCGCCTTGCCTGAAGAACAACTGTCGCTAAGGCTAAAGACGCAAGCAATAGACGCGCGCTGCCTGTTATAGGAATTATGAAGTGGGGGCGATAGTTTAGATATGAGGTTGAAGAAAGGTACGGGTGAATAAGGAGGAGGAAGTAATGAAGAGACGAACCGAGAGCCGGAAGGGACAGGCGGTCACATGATAGAAACGACGTACCTTTTTGAACTTGGCTAGATTCATGGTCACCCCAGGCTTGACGCAATCCTCAGCGTCAAATACCTCATCCTCCTCAGTTTCCTCTTCCGAAGATTCTGTTTCACCAAGTATGTGCTTCTTACGATACAACGGGTTTTTAGCGCGCTTTAGAAGCTTCCTTTGCTTTCTTTTCCAAGCCGCCTCTGCTCTTTGTAAATATTCAGTACGTTCGTCTGCAAAGAAAAGGGTCAATGATTCATAGTCTAATGAGTTGATTTAGTTAATGAAACACAATCGTGTTTTTCAAAGATCATTTTAATATAACGTATAAATTATGTTAGTTTTGAGTATATTTTTATTTATTTATTTTATTCTTTATTGTAAACTTATATAAAACATATTACAAAGGGTGGCCTTATCGCTAACAGCGGTATGGTAGTTGTAGTAAGTGTACCAGTAAGTAATCATATGTACACATAGACCTAAAATATATAAATTAATATAATATTACATACATACATACATAGACTCACGCCTGTTTCCCGGAGGGGTAGGCAGAGATTACGGAACGCCATTTGCAACGATCCTGACATACCTCTCTCGCTACATTCACTCCCATCAAGTTTCTCATGCATACTCTTCTGTTTAGGGTACTTCTGACCTGTCCTTTTTTAAGGATGTCTCCAATCTGGTCAGAGAACGTCCGCCTAGGTCTTCCCCTTCGTCCTGTCCCATTCACATTTGCCTTATATATCTTCTTTGTCAGTCTTTCGTCATCCATCCTCTCCATGTGCCCAAACCATCTTAACATGCCTTTCTCGATGCTTGTCACTACATCCTCTTTTACCCCACACCACTCTCTTATCACACTATTCTTTACTCTGTCGGTCAAAGATATACCACACATACTTCTCAGTGCTCTCCTTTCTACCGCATTTATTCTATTTTCAAGTCTCTTCTGCCATACCCAACTTTCACTACCATACATAAGGGTAGGCACTAATACCCCTCTATGCACAGCCAAACGTGCCTTTTTGGACACGTTTTGACTGTTCATAAGCGCCTTCAGAGCTCCATTCACGCTATTACCTGCATTAACTCTTCTTTCAATATCTTTTTCATTCTTACCATCTCTTGTAAACAACGTACCTAAGTAAACAAACTCATTTACTTGTTCCACTCGCTGTCCATCGATCAAAACATTACAAGCCGTAACGCATTCCTCCTTTTCAAAAACCATAACTTTCGTTTTACTTACATTCACTTTCATTCCTTTCCTCTCTAAGGCACCATGCATGATTGTTACCATCTCCTGATATTTGATATTATTATGATATACTTACAATAATAATATACTTACTTATATAAATAGGTATGTATAATATGTATGTTATCTTATACTCTTATACTAATATATAAAGCTGAAGAGTTTGTTTGTTTGGTTGAACGCGCTAATCTCAGGAACTACCAGTCCGATTTGAAAAATTCTTTGAGTGTTAGATATGTCATTTATCGATAAAGATTATAGGCTATATAACGTCACGCTATGAGCCACGGGAGCGGAGGAGTAGCCTTAAATAACGCGGGTGTAACCGCAGGCATCATCTAGTACATAACTATACCTAGTCTAGCCATAAATATTGTAACAAAGAAAAAAATATTTTTTTTAATTCCAAATAACATTTATTACTTTTACAGTGTGTTAGTTTAATACATAAATATAAAACAATTTAAAATATAAAAAGCTTATTCGAAGTGGTCTCCATTGGCGCCAATACAGTTCTTTAAACGTTGAGGCCAGTTATCAATAGAAGCACGCACTCTTGCCATGGGAAAATTCTTCACTGCCAATCGTATGGTTTTAGGGACTCCAAATCATCATGGCGTTTAGAGCAAGCCGTACTCTCTAAAACTGACCATAAATCATAATCCAGCGGTTTAAGATCGGGACTAGACGACGGCCAGTCTTCAGCTCTGATGGCGGTAGTCTAGGCCAGTGATGCACGTTATGTAAATAAAAATTAATAGTTTATTCAATCAACAATTTAAATCGATTAGTTTTATAATTTATTTTGGATTCATTTATTTTTGTTATAATAATAAAAGTACTATAAGATATAAAATGAAATAGATTTATTAAATCAAGCAATATAGTGAGATTTTGTTTTTAGTAAAAAAACAAATCTAATAAAATTTAATTTCTCGGTTTATAGACCAGATATACTTATATCAGTTATCTATTAACGATGATATAAATAAAAAGAGTGTGAACACATTTTCAATCTTTATATGTTATTGAATACACGTATATTTTTTCTAATAAATTTTAATCGATATCAATAAAAGTCAATTAAATCGAGTGTCAAACACGTAAATTGCACATCTCTTTTTTACTTTTGAAGTTTTCGGTGCGATATAATGTGTCTCTGTCACACCTTAGTATTCGTTTTACTATATCTGTCTTGAGTACAGACGATGACAAAATTATTTATACTCCATTGAAAAGTTACATTTGGGTAGGGAATGCAATTCTCACGAGATTTGGGCTCAAGTGAGATCTCGCGAGTTTATGAAGCCAATCTCGCGAGATCTCGCTAATTTCGAGATCTCGCGAGATTGGCAGCTTTGTATGTTTTTTTTTGTAAATAATCGCAATATTTGAATAAATTAGGCTTGGCTACATTAAGGTTACAATGCCTTTAAGCGTTAATTCCTCGTGAATTCACACGTTAACACGCGTTAAGGAGGTTTATATTCCAAAGGCACGGTTCTGGTTGTAATAGTTCTAAAAACTAAAGCTTTCTCATTCGACCACTCCATGCACTAGCACTAGCCCCACACAACATGCATTATTATACATTTATACATTATTATCATGCTTAGAAGTCTTGATAAACCAAGCTGACTTACCGTTTGAAAGAGTCGCCCAGGGTAGTAGATACTTTGCATAGATTTGGTCCAGCTTTCTTTCTATGAATGGATTCTTTGTCAAGTTCATTTCTTCGGCTACTTTGCCCCACCTTTTCTTGTTAATTACTGTCTCCAGACCACCGTATTTTTGCACCAGCTTATACAACCTTGGCAGATTTACTTCCATACCTTCAAGCTGAAAAAGAAAATGATATAAGCATGGGCAAGATCTAAAATGGAAAAGATCTTCATAAAAGTACAATTACCTGAGGTGGTCGAGTATAGCTAATGTTCTGTGCCTTGAGGCACGATTTAATTGCGCAGAAGTCTTTAGCTGCTGATCCCCACCGACTGTACAAGCGTGATACATATTGATTGGACACTTCGAACCGAATGTCGTCATCCGCTTTGCACGGAGGTTCGAAGCCTTCAGGGGGTACTATCTTACAAATTCCGTATTCTGCCACCTCGTCCCAAATTTTCTCAATGTACGCAATCGGATCCTGTATGAATAATTACATGCGTGTCAGCGGATGATACAAAGTGGACTACATAACAGAACTTGGACAAATGCGAGACTTACCACAAATTCTTCTTTTGTGGGCCAGAAAATAGGAGCGTCTATAATACCATTATTGGTTCTACTTCCGGAAGGTCGAGGGGATCCTCTGTCTGAGTCAGAGTCTCCTTTTTCTTTTTCTACCGTATCATTGTGTAGGTCAGCGGCGGGCGTGGAAGTACGAGAAGTGCCAGGCGTAGTAGCACTACTGCTAGCGATACTATAAACAGGGGTAACGGCACGATGACTTGCGCGGCTACGACCAGAAGTAGCGGCACGACTGCCTGCGCGCCTACGATTTGGTGTAGTGGCACGACTGCTTGCACGCCTGCAATCCGGTGTAGCAGCATGACTACTGGTTGCGCGTATTCGATCCGGTGAAGCAGCATGACTGCTTGCGCGCCTTCGATCCGGTGTAGCAGCATGACTACTGCTTGCGCGCATTCGATCCGGTGTAGTAGCATGACTGCTTGCGCGCCTTCGATCCGGTGTAGCAGCATGACTACTGCTTGCGCGCATTCGATCCGGTGTAGCAGCATAACTACTGCTTGCGTGCCTTCGATGCGGTGTAGCAGCATGACTACTGCGTGCGCGCATTCGATCCGGGGTAGCAGCATGACTGCTTACGCTCCTGCGATCTGGTGTAGAGACATGACTGTTCGCGCGCCTCCGATCCGGTGTAGTGGCACGACTGCTTACACGCCTATGAGCAGTGGAAGTGGCACGGCTGGTAGCGCGACTACGAGCAGGAGCAGCAGCACGGCTGGAAGCGCGCTTACGACCAGGGCTAGCGGCACGACTGCTTGCGCGACTACGAACAGGAGTAGAAGTACGGCTGCGAGCGCTACTACGAGCAGGGCTAGCGGCACGACTGCTTGCGCGCCTTCGACCAGGAGTAGCAGCACGGCTGGTAGCGCGACTATGAGCAGGAGCAGCGGCATGGCTGGTAGCGCGACTATGAGCAGGAGTAGCGGCACGGCTACGAGCGCGACCACGAGCAGGAGTAGCGGCACCGCTGCGAGCGCGACTACGAGCAAGAGTAGCGGCACGGCTGCGAGCGCGACTACGAGCGGGGGTAGCGGTACGGCTGGTAGATCGCTTACGAGCAGGGGAAGCGGCACGGCTGGTAGATCTCTTACGAGCAGGGGTAGTGGCACGGTTGGCAGTGCGCTTACGAGCAGAGTTAGCGGCACGGCTGGTAGCGCGCTTACGACCAGGGGTAGCGACACGACTGGCACCGCGACTACTAGCATGGGTAGCGCCACGGCTGGTAGTGTTACTACGACCAGTGGTAGCAGTACGACTGGCAGCTCGACCAGAAACATTGCCAGAACGAGCAGCTCCAGCAGTGGGCGAATGTACTTGACCAGCAGTTTCCACCGCGCAGTTTGTGTCAGATCTACGAACTTTACTACGAGTACGAGAACTACAAGAACTCGGACTAGATGTCAGATTTGCACCAGCAATGACAGAATTTACTTGGGTACCAGTTCGCACTTGAGCATAAGAACGAGCACGGTTTCGGCCAGAACTAGAAGCTTTACCACGAGTGTGTGAACTACCAGGGGTCGGACTAGGAGGAGACTTGGCAGAGCGTAAAGTAGCTCGAGTTCGGACAGAACGAGGAGTAGAGTCATGATGATCATTGCTACAACCTGGAGTAGGACTAGTAACAGAACTTTGAGTCGGAGAAGCAGCACGAGTTTGAATGAAACTAGGCGTCAAATCACGATCACGTGAAGAACTAGGAGCAGAAATGGGAGTGCGATCCGGCAAAGGAGCACAAGTTCGAAGGAAACTAGTAGCCGTATCAGGAGTATGAGAACAACTAGGAATAGGACTAGAGGTAGGAAAAGATGTACAAGGGACAATTGAAGCACTAGCAACAGGAGTAGAAGCAGGACTAGAAGCAGGAATGGAAGCGACGTCAACAGGAGTGAAAACAGTAGCTGCCACATTATCGAGAGGCACGTGGGCGGGAGTGGACGGTCGGCTACTGAGCTGTCCCACATGGCACAATGGCTGATCAGACATATTCAACGTCAAGATCTCTATTAGCTGATCTAAAAGATGTTCGTGCTGCTTGAGTACTAGTTCGTCTTTGTTGTTCGCTTCGGATCGAGGTATAAAACACGCAGAGAACATCTGCTTGCGGTGCATCGTGTGCATCTTCACCTTTATCATTAGGTGACTATGCTGTGGGGAGAGATCAAGATATAATAATATATTTCTGTGCCCATCCGAGACAAGCTTGCCGTTTTCGTCGCGGGTTTCTGATACACTGCCCTCCGTCTGGGTATCTATGTATGCTATTGCAGGACGGTAAGATTCTAGGTCGCTCCCCTCTTTACCACTACTTTCAATTCCCATTTTTCGCTTCAGAAGGTTGCTTAGCTTCACAATTTTCTCGATTCTTTCGCAAGCTCTGCACTCTTTGCAACGTGAATTGAATAGTGCTTTAGAAGCGTTAACGACGTCTTTAAGCGTAGTCCATGATTCAGAAGGGCACGTGGGACTCATTTCATATCTTAGAACATAATCTTCCTCATCAGCATCCATCGACGCTTCAAGACAAATGTCTTGTTTTTGTATGTCCTCTGTAAAACTGAAACCTCCATGTCTTTGAAGAGCCCTTTTAAAAATTTCTACGCCGGTACAACGAGTTTCTTGGGTTTCAGTAGCATCTTTAGGCACGTCAGCAAGTTCTGGGCTTTGTAGACTCAAAGCTTCGCCTCGACTTTGAATATTTTTTTGTTCAATTTCTTGGCTTTCTATATGTGACGAATCTTGTTCGTGGTTTTCAGTAGAATATTTAGGGCTGTGACAAATTTCTGAGCTTTGTAAACTCAAAGCTTCTCCATGACTTTGAAGACTTTTTTGGAAAATTGCTTGGCTTTCTATATTTGACTTGTGTGAATATACAGTGTATTCACCCCAGTCACAGGAGGACATAGAGGACAACCTCAAAGGTTCTCCTCTACTTTGTAAAACTCTTCGTGCATCTATTTCGGCGTGTTGGTAAGCCCGATCTGGCACAGTTTCTTGGATATTAGAAAGATATTTCTCACTTTGAGATACGCCTGTACTTCGTAATCTCAAAGCTTCTCCTCGACTTTGTAAAACTCTTTCTGCATTAATTGCGGCTTGTTGGTAAGCCCGATTTTGCAAAGTTTCATGGTTTTCAATAGGATATTTCTCGCTTTGAGATACGCTTGGTCTTTGTAACCGAAAGAGTTCTCCTCGAATTTGATCGTTTTGTACGATTTCTGTTTCTTGGAAATCGGTCAGATCTCGAGATATTTGTATACTTGCATCCGTTTTTGGCACCTCTATCCTTACCGGCATTACTGACTTTCTCGGTAACTGTGTCTTTTTCGGAACCTGTGGCTTTTTAGGTGTCCTACGCTTTCTCAGAGTAAGCTGCTTACGTGGTGCTTGCCTCGTCGAGTCTTCCGACAATGATGCATCTATCCAGCTATGAATTCCCTGAACACCGTAAAAACTAGCTGGGCTGGAACTCTCTCTATCCGAACTGAAGTATTTAATGTCGATAGCGGTTGATTTCCTGCGTGGCGGCGGCGTTCTACGGGCTGGAATGTTTCTAAGCTTCCGAGAGCTGGGTTCGTACGACGAATCAGTGTCGTAAACCTCAGGATGATTGGCTATTAACTTCCTACGCGATGGTGGCGGTCTAAAAAGACCGCTTGGGCCAGGTTGAGGCTCTGAAATTAAATTTCATTACATTTAAACTATCCTACAAGAGACTTAATCAAATTATTTGGGTATTTTCGCTCTGCTGAGATTAGAGCACGCATGCCTTTGCATGACGACACACGTACACACTCAAGCATTTGAACAATTTCAAATTTTCTTTACTTATAAACTATGTTTAGCTGGTGCTCAGCTGAGTAACTGATAAAGAACGATACACATACGAGGGCCACAGATTATAGGCAAAATAGTCGACTAAATAACGCAATTGAACGAACACGCTTGGTTAATTTGTATCGATGAGTCATAGCAACGATATGATACCTCCATGGCAACGATATTCTGTCATAGACTATGACAGAATATCGTTGCTTTGACAAATAACAAAAAGTCCGAGAGCTGGTGAACAATTTTTTTTTTTTTTTTTGAAACTACGACAAATATTGCTAAGTTTTGAAATTTATGTATTTTTCTATGATTACAGTTTCTTTGAGATTCAATCTATTTCCTTAAGGGTGTCTCATACTCATTACGGGTGTATTTTTGTTTTTCATAAAAATATCTAATACATGTTCTTTTTCGGTTATTGTTATTATTTAGGATGGAATTATTTATTTACTCCGAAAATATTATTGAGTGCTGTCGACCGTGAGAGACAACCGCATCGCAATTCGCAGTTACCTTGAGAAAGAGATACAGCCAATATATATCTCCTTATAAAAAAATATACTTTAGAATGCCTTAATTTTTTTTTGCCTGTACAAGTATTCAATAGGCAATAGGCTCGCCCCCTATCACGTGGGACCTAATTATTCATGGCGAAATGTGGGTGAAATATTACGCCTCTGCCTACCCCTTCGGGGATACAGGCGTGAGTCTATAAATAAAATAAATATTCAATTGTTTGTAGCAGTTTGTAGTACACTTCAACTAGACCTCGACTATCTCATTTAGGTTAATTTAAGGATAATCGCAGAATTTCTTGTAATGCCTCAATTGGGTATGTTCCCAAAAATTGTTTACCAGCTCGCCTACTATTATGTGGTTCTAAAAATACCGGAAAGATACAATTTATAACTATACTAGTTAAATCTTCTATATAATTTTGGAAATTTGCTAGTTCTTTGAAATCTATGTTTAATTATAAGTAAACAAGATGAAAATTGAAAAATATGCAAATAAATAAATTTGACAATGCATAAAATGTCATTGATCGAACAGCTGATTTAAGTAAAACCCGCCGCCATTGTGCCTTTCAGCAACGACAAGTCCTGGTGTTGTTTAAATTTGACAGCTATTTGAACATCACTTACTACGGAATTCAATATTCGAATAATAGATGGATCTGTAGATTTTTTATTCGTTTTTGACAGTTTTTGACATAAGCTCCATACAAAATAAGTCAAACACGAATCTAAAATCTACAGATTTATCTACAGTTCGAATATTGAAAATGGCCGTTAGTGGCTACTAAACGCTAAACAGGGTTTATAGGTAAGGTTTTTGTTAATCAGCCTCTCAGCGGTTGTTTAAAATTTTGAATAACGTTTATAAGTAAGAGGGTTCATTAACTCTACGTTTACATTTAGCGCCCCTTTTCGCAAAGCAAGGGCGTAGGGCCATGAGAAAGAACGGGCAACAAAACGGGCTAGACAACCTTCATCCTGACAGTCGTTTACACTCCCGCTACGCTACCGGATCGTTTGATGACATGTAAGAATAAAATCATCGTGCTTTAAATAAAACCTACCTCCCTCAACTTTCCTGAGACGCGGGAAAGCAGTTGATACTTGCTGCGATGAGTTGCAGTCGCTGCGGGTGAGTATTGAATTTTCCGCTTTAGGTGTATCCAGCAACACAATTTCGTCCGTGGGCGTTTCCACCGTTACGATATCGCGCCTAGGTTCTGTCTGGGGCATTTTGAATACCGTGACGCGCATCGATGATCGTTCCTCCCGCGGCACTGCCCAGTCCTTGGAGGGTGACGACGGAGGCTTCGGCGTGCTGCATTTGGCGAAGTAAGTCAGTGGCCTGTTGTCATCCACTGAGAAATCTGATGGGGTCGGTATGTCACGCATTTTACCACGACGAATGCACTTCCTTTTCGACTCGGGAATTGTTTGGTTTTCAGGTGGCCTCATTCTGGACAATTTGCGCTTCAATGGGAGTACAGGCGGCGGGCTGTACTTTGTGTGGACGTGCAGCGGACGTGAGCGTAAATGCATCTCATGGTTATTTTTCTTGGAGATTGCTTTGGCCACGCGCCGATTTGTTTTTGGTCCCTTATTAGATATTCGTTCCTTGAGCTTAACCATGGCTTGTGTCAATTTTTCCTTTTCTTTTTGTAAAAGGGGTTTACCTCTCAGCCTCTCGAGAAGTACTATCGGCTGGTTAGAGTGATTGTGTACATCTAAAATAACACAGTCAAATTAGAATGATGTCATGATTGACACTTCGTACGGGACGTGTGTAGAAATACTCACTGTTGAAGCAAACCATATCGAGTAGTTGTGCGATGGGCATATTGTTGTATAATATGTCTGTGTTTTGTGGCGCGGGGTGCGTGCAGTCGGCGGGCGCGGCGGCGGCGGGTGCGGCCGAGCTCTGCGCCGCCGCCGCCGTCGGTGGAACGTACGCGCCCTGCGCAAACTTGCGCTGGGCCGTCACCCTTCGGGTGGTCCTACAAATTTACACAAACACATACTTAACACTAAATAGCACACACCGCAGCCTGTATCATGCCACAGCCAGGATAGCATGCAAATATGTATATTATTCTGAGATCCGGCTACAAAGATCAGCAAGTATAAGTTTTTTTTGTGAAATATGTTTTTATTAATGGTTATCATTGTACCATGTATGTAAAATCCAAGTTGATAAATTTCTGAAGATACGTTAAGAGATTAAACGAAACTTAATTTACTTGTTTACATCCCGCTGACTTAAAGTTGCGGCCATGTGAGGAATGGCAAATAAAAATGTATCTTTCAAATTAATACAATTTGATCCAAAGCAAGGGAACGCATGATTTAAAAACAAAATTTCTTTTACTTCGGCCTTTTGCGGCCTTTCTTCAGGCAACCCTGCATCTACCATGCATTTATTCATACAAATATTAGTTTCGCCATTAAATCTGCAGCCATTTGTTACCTGCAGATTTTTGCAGTCGAATCTCGGAATATGTAAACAATAACGAGATGAAACCGGCACCGAAAACCAGAAGCTGTAACGTGCTAAAAGAACGAAACAAGTACTTGCTAAACCCATAACAACAGAATGTGCTCTTTCGCATAGGGCAAGTCAGCCACACCTGACAAGCAGTTAATAGGGCAAACATTTTGTCGCTATAAGGTATAACAATAAAAATAACAAAATCAATTGTAATATGTAAAGCTTGAAATATTGTTACGAGCTGGGGTTCGACGACAAATTATAACTCACTATGCCACTTAAACTGAACTTTATTTATACACAAACACTATACACACTTATTTACACAACTAGTAAAAACACACTTATTTCACACTTAATTCTCAACACTAATAAAAAACACCACTAAACACTTCCGAATTACTTCCCTTCGCTTCTTGTTTATCGCTTCGATATTCAATTGTTACTGTCCTGCCTCGCGCGTCTGCCTGGTATTTATACCGGCCGGAACACACAACTAGACTTTTCGAGACGACTCACGAAATTTCTGGAAACGTGTATCGTGTTTGTAATTGTTCTATTTACACCAACGCCATCTATTAGAGGATAGATGAAACAGCCTTAAACAACCGATACATCTAATCTCATGTAGTTCTCCCATTCACTGATAGATGGCGTTATTTTCGATTCGTAACACGGCCTCCCTCTTAAACGTGTTCGTCTCGAACATCGTTGGACCCATAGTAACGAGCCAACCGGTCCACATGAACTATCTTCGGTGCACCTCGCGACCCCTTCTGGATTCGATAGGTGACGTCGTTCATCCTGGTAATTATGCGATATGGCTTGTAACTTAGGCGATTTTCCTTTGCTTCGTACTGGGTTATGAAGCCACACCAATGATCCCTCATCGAAGCCTTTGTCGTTTGCCTTCCGGTCGTAGCGAGTCTTCATCTTCTCAGACATCTGTTGTCCAGATTCCCTGATGTGCTCGTATACGTCGTTCATCCTGTTGCGTAGCTCAGTTGCGTAATCCGTTATATTGCGTGGAGATTCTGGTGGAATACCGGTGATAAGGTCTGCAGGTAAACGGAGTTCTCTACCGAAATTGGCAAAAGCTGGTGTTAGTCCTGTAGTTTCGTGGACCGCACTGCGATATGACAGGAGAAATGGTTGGATGTGCTTGTCCCAATCTCTTTGTTTGCTCTCCACGACCTTCGCCAGGTACCTTTCCAATGATTGGTTAAACCGTTCAACCATGCCACCTGACTGCGAATGATAAGGCGTAGTCCTGGTTTTATGTGCACCCATTACGCGACAAGTCTCCTTGAACACATTCAGATTCGAAGTGCCGGCCTTGATCGCTGTGGATTTCCAAGGGCACCCCGAACCGACAAAAGACTTCATGCACCAGCTTATCGGCCACTGTGGTATCTTCCTGATTTGGGATTGCAAACACTTCAGGCCACTTCGTGAAGTAATCCATCACAACCAAGAAGTATTTGTTTCCGTCCTGGCTCTCAGGAAACGGCCCAGCGACATCCAACGCTATGCGCTCCCATGGAGCTCCTACATTGTACACCTTTAATGCACCTCTGCTACGAGTGTGTGGCCCCTTCACAGCCGCACAACTTGTGCATTTGCGGCACCAATCCTCGACGTCATCCCGACAGTGGAGCCAATAAAACCGCTCTCGGATCTTAGTAAGCGTCTTCTTAACTCCCATGTGACCTCCCGAAGCACCATTGTGATAGAGCTGCAAGACTTCCGGCACCTTAGTTTTAGGCACTACCATTTGGAAATGGCACTGGTTACCGCGAGCGTTTTCCCATTTGCGGCACAGAACTCCATCCTGGACGACCAAGCTTTCCCACTGTGCCCAATAACTCTTGGTGATAGGGCTCATTGCTGCGATATCACTCCATTTGGGCCTAGGAGCGTCTGATTTCTTCCATTCGAGAATCGGCTGTATATCCTTGTCGTCTTGCTGAGCACTCTGCATAGCTTCTTTCCATTCGTCGCTCAGATCTGTCTTCAACATCCTCACTAATGCGGCCTGCTTTGCTTCCTGTCAGGTACAGTGCTTGCACTGGTCGGGACACGGCCTACGCGATAGGGCATCTGCGTTACCATGGGACTTACCGCTGCGATGTTGTATTACAAAATCAAACTCTTGCAGTAGTTCAATCCATCTGGCTACTTGTCCTTCTGGGTCCTTAAATTGAAGTAGCCATTTCAGCGCAGCGTGGTCGGTTCGGAGGTGGAATTTACGCCCTAACAAATATTTGTTGAAATGCTGCAATGTCTTTACTACAGCCAAGAGTTCCCGCCTGGTGACGCAGTAGTTTCTTTCGGGTTTGGATAAGGCCTTGCTGAAGTACGCTATAACAACTTCTTGATCACCCTTCCTCTGTGACAGCACGCCGCCAATTCCAGTGTTACTGGCATCTGTGTCAACTATGAATTCATGCTCATTGTCAGGGTAGCCTAGGATAGGTGCAGTGCACAGATGTTCCTTGAGCTTCTGGAATGCAACGTCACAGCTCTCATTCCAACAGAACTGTACTCTGTCTTCGGTGAGCTTATGAAGAGGTCGAGCAATGTCAGCAAAGTTCTTCACAAACCGTCGGTAGTAGGAGCATAATCCGAGGAATGCTCTGACCTGCGTTTTGTTCTCTGACACTGGCCATTCCTTCACGGCCATGATCTTATCCGGGTCAGTTTGAATACCGTACTCCGAGACCACATGTCCTAGAAAGTTCACTTGCCGTCTGAATAACGCGCATTTCTTCGGACTCAGCTTCAAATTAGCTCCTCGTATCTTTGACAGCACTTGCTCCAAGTTTCGAAGGTGATCCTGGAAGGTGCGCCCCACGATGATGATGTCATCCAGGTAGACCAAGCAGGCGTCTCCAATCAGTCCCATAAGCACTCGCTCCATCAGTCTCTCAAAACTAGCCGGAGCGTTTCACAATCCAAAGGGCATGACGTTAAATTGCCACAATCCTTTGCCTGTGGAGAATGCCGTCTTCTCTTTGTCTCGAGGATCTATTTCCACCTGCCAGTAGCCACTTTTTAGGTTTAAGGTAGAAAACCACCTCATCCCCGTCAGCGTATCCAGTGTGTCATCGATCCTTGGCAGCGGGTAGCTGTCCTTCTTCGTGATGTCATTCAATCGGCGGTAGTCTACACAGAAGCGCATGCTGCCATCCTTCTTCTTAACTAGGACAACCGGAGAGCACCACGGGCTGGACGAAGGCTCGATTACGCCTTCGTTCACCATACCGTCGATCATAGCTTCCACTTCACGTTCCCGTGCTACTGGCACACGTCTTGGTCGCTGGCGAATCGGTGCTTCACTTCCCGTGTTTATTTTGTGCTGGACTAGTGCTGTCTTCCCTATGTCGGCATCACTGGTCGAGAAAATATCCGCGAACCGGTTCAACATCTTCTGAGCCTCGGTCTTCTCTTCCTCCGACAGGGTACTTTCGCAGTCCTCTAAAAGAGTAGACACGTCGAATCGTGCACCCTGAACCTTGGCGCTGGTAGGTTGCTCTTGACATCTACGCATCCAAGCCACTCCTTCATAGGTGCCCAATTCCGTCCCTTTCTTGAGCGACACTTTCTTGTCACTTGCATTCAGTGCGCGTACTGATGAATCTTTAGTACCCCTTACCAAGGTTCGTGCAATCTTCCAGGAGGCCTCTTTCTCTAGACCTTCGATTAGTACTCAGCGGTTCCCTCGACCAGAATTCCCTGGTAAACAAACTGGTACAACAGTTTCCGACCGTGGGTGAAGAATGACATTCTTCAGGCAGTACACTTTTCCTGAAGTTGCACCTTCCATGAAGACTTCTTCCGAGCCACACTTCAACACTCCCTGGTTAACATCGATCTCGCAGCGATACTTCCTCATGAAGTCTAGGCCCAGGATGCAGTCGTCCACTATATCGGCTACGATGACTTTGTGACGGTAAACTTTGTTGCCTAGCTTCAGATCCACCTCCATTTCACCTCGGACGATTATGTGCTGACCGGTAGCTGTTCTCAGATTCACACTTTCATTGTTCCTGAAGCAGCCCCGTAGAACCCGTCTTGCCAGATGGAAACCGACGACTGTCCGAGAAGCACCCGTGTCCAATGTCAGCTTGCATGGTGTTCTGTTAATTTCGCCTTCGATAATCAGGCTATTCCCGTCACATGATTGCGAGTTCGAGATACTTGGGGCTCTTCCATTACCAGCCAGCACCCGCCCCGTAGTCCTGGCTTCTACTCGTTTCCCTGCTCTAGCTGCCTGGCAGGCACATCAGGCGACCCCTTTGGTGGAGACAGGGTGTCACCAGGCTGCCTACGCTTTGGGCAGCTCAAGCGGATATGGCCTCTTTCTCCGCAGTTGTAGCACCGAGGTGACGACACAACTTCCCTAATGCGGTGACCTCGATCGTTGCGTCGCACTGCTTCCACCTCCAGAGCGTGGGCTAAAGCGTCCTTGAGGTCCTTGAAGTGCCCAAGCCTCACTGCTGCTCTTACCTCCAGGTCCCGGATCCCATCCGTAAACGCCTGTACGAGGTTCCCGTCAATAAGCGCAGGCGACGACTGGTATGCCTTCCTGACCAGCTTTTCCACCTCTAGAGCCCACTGCTGCAGAGTTTCTCCAGTGCGTTGTGTCCTGTCCTTCAGCTGAGCACGATAAACGTGTTCAAGGTGCGCGTCACCGTATCTCGCCTCCAGCGCCTCCAGGAGCTTTTCGTAGGTGACGTCTTGCCCGAGTGCCTCCAACACTGTCAAGGCCCGGTCGCGAAGGCCCAAGGTTAGGGCGGTTAAGGCCTGTTCTTTGGTCCACCCATTCGATCGCATCACAGCCTCGAACTGGATCTTGTATGCAGACCATGATGACGAGCCATCAAATGGTGGAACCTTAAATCCACGAGGTGAGGGCGCTACAGCCGCTGGTGTTACTTCGAGCCCACGCAATTTCTTCTCCACTTCAGCAACACAGGTCTCGTGGTGGTCATGTACACGCTTCTCTATAGAGGCGACGCGAGTCTCAAGGTTGTCGTGCACGAGCATCTCTACGTCGCTGATACGGGCTTCGTGCTGCTGAAGTTCCTCCTTGACCGCCTTCAAGTCCTTCCCCACTGCGGCGCTGAGGTCTTTCATGAGCACCAGCTGTTCCTCCAGACGGCGGGCGTGCTCCTCCTTGTCGCGCTGCAGCTGTTCCTCTAGGCGGCGCGCGTGCTCCTCTTGACGGCGAGCCTGCTCCTCTTGACGACGAGCCTGCTCCTGTTGACGGCGGTCCTGCTCCTCTTGACGGCGGTCCTGCTCCTCTTGACGGCGGGCCTGCTCCTCCTTGTCGCTCTGTCGCTGTTCTTCCATGCGGCGCGCGTGCTCCTCTTGACGGCGGGCCTGCTCCTGCATGAACGCCATCAGAGCCGCGATGTCGGGTACTGCCATGGAGTGTGCGCTTGCAGGCTCCACTGCAGCCGCGGAGTCGCCTGATCCACCAGACGATGGAGAAGGAACGTCTCCGAAGCGTCTCTGGTCCAGGTCTTGCTGGCGCTGGTTCCTGGTACGCACTCCGTCAGTTCCTTCCTTCGGCATAACCGGCATAATTTATCCCTTTCTTCTGACACCAATTTGTTACGAGCTGGGGTTCGACGACAAATTATAACTCACTATGCCACTTAAACTGAACTTTATTTATACACAAACACTATACACACTTATTTACACAACTAGTAAAAACACACTTATTTCACACTTAATTCTCAACACTAATAAAAAACACCACTAAACACTTCCGAATTACTTCCCTTCGCTTCTTGTTTATCGCTTCGATATTCAATTGTTACTGTCCTGACTCGCGCGTCTGCCTGGTATTTATACCGGCCGGAACACATAATTAGAATTTTCGAGACGACTCACGAAATTTCTGGAAACGTGTATCGTGTTTGTAATTGTTCTATTTACACCAATACCATCTATCAGAGGATAGATGAAACAGCCTTTAACAACCGATACATCTAATCTAATGTAGTTCTCCCATTCACTGATAGATGGCGTTATTTTCAATTCGTAACAATATGTTAAGATGTGAGGCAACCTGAGCCTATAAATTACGTATCAAATCAAGTAAACAGTTCAACGTATTACACATCGCTTGCTGGCCATGACCATGAATACACCACCCTTCTCCGTTACACCACCCGTCTTGTGAACTTCAAATGCAAATCTAACCCTTCACTGCGAATAAATAGGGCGGTGCGTTTATAAAGCTGATATAAAACATTTAAAGATACCCTTTTATACAGAAGCTTGATAAACATGAATACTCTCGCACGTGCAGTCGGACAATAGATAAAGGAGTCCCCTGTAGTAAGATATCCTAACCCGAATTGACGCATTGATGATCCAGAATGTTCTCAGTTTTCCATATTAGAAATCTAGCCACCACTAGGTAGTCTACCTATAGGTATGGTAAGTAAACAGGCAGGGTTCATCACTCGGTATATACTATATAGGAACACTGTCAGGGCTCTTGTTAACGAGCGTTTTGGTCAACGGGTAACGGGCCGACGCGAAACGGTTTCCTTTGTACACGATCCGCTAAATATAACGTGAGCGCGTCCGTTGTTGTCGATATCAGTTCTGTACTTAAAGGGCGAAGAAGTGCACGTACGTTATGTCGAGTGCAAAGAAAAAGCTTATTCTAGCCTACTATATATACAAAAACATCAGCTACAAAATAACAGGGGTTGGGTTTCGAAACGAGTCACCCTAATTTGAGGGTATTGGTGGTGTAGGGGGCTTAAGGGAGTTAGTTTTAATCCCCTAACAGTAATTTTGGCTGCCGGTTGCGTCTAAATATTTTTAAACAATTTACAATAATTCTTCATTCAAATTTAAAAAACGGAACGTAATTTTAGGTTTTATGTGAAAGTAACTAAATAGGTTGTGTTAGGTTCTCTTTTGACCATAACCAAACCTAAAAATAGGAGCCCCGCGAAGCAGGGCTCCTATTTTCAACCTTAGTTTATTGAACGTCGTTTTCGTCAACCTTAGTTTATTGAACTAGTGTGAAGAATGTGGAAGTTGGCAGTGCCCCGTAAGCTTAGAGACTTCATTTTATTCTGTATTTGGAATATTCTCGTTTTCGGCAAGTGGTAAATTTGATTCTGTAGGTCGATGACACACAATTTTGTTCAAGAACATCATTTGTTCGTATAATTTATATTTAGTGACCGATTTTGCACCTGAACCAGATTTGTACGCATTCAGTTTTTTGGCACATCTCATCCAGTTATCTCTAGCTCCACTCCATTTTTTATAACAAGCTTACCTAAAAAATAATTATTACAGATAATAAGTATCAGGAAATTCATTCACGGATCTTCAATACACATTCAGAATTGGAATATCCAACTCACCAGCACTTTTGAAGGGCTTACCCGAGGATCATCAGCAAGATCGACATTTATTTGAGATTGTTGACAACCCTGCAATGATGGCTGTTCTCACAGACCAGTCCAAGACATCTTTACGTATAACGTAGACTTACAATTGCTTTGTTCTTGGACTAAACGTCTCGTGTTGTCTACTGTCGTCAGAACCTTTGATCCAAACGGTTGGATTTGTCCTGTCATATTTTGGGCAAAATGCTTCTTGCAGAAGCTTTGGACAGCAGGATTGACTTGGGACAACCTCTACGCGGTATTCTTGTTGAGGAATGGAGCTCCTTTGTATCCTCACTTCCTGCCGTCGATGAGATCTCTTTGCCTCGTCCCATCCTTCCTCCCGGGAAGTACAAGGCAACCCTTCACGGGTTGTGTGATGCTTCGGAACGTGGTCACGCGGCCGTGGTGTACTTACGCACAGTCAGTGCTTCAGGTCAGGTGAGGGTTTCCCTGATTATGGCGAAGAGCAAGGTTGCACCCCTTCCATTGGAGACCATTCCGAAATTGGAGCTTTCGGGAGCAGCTACTTGTACGCTTATTGAATCACGTGTCTTGTACTTTAGGTAAAACAATTTGTATTAATGGGACCTACGCCTGGACAGACAGCCAAATAGTTCTCTGTTGGTTGAAGGCGTCCGTACACACCTTGAAAGTATTTGTCGCTAATCGCGTTTCCCAAATCCAAAAACCCGAAGTCACGCTTGTTAGGAGACACTTGTCAGGTGATCTCAACCCCGCTGATTGTGCCTCGCGCGGTTGCTTGACGCCTAGTTTAATAGGCCATTCGCTGTGGTGGGGTCCAGAAAGGTTGAGTCGACAAGAAATTAATTGGCCTTGAACGCCAGTTTTGAATACTTCCAATTTTCCGGGTCTACAAACACTCACTCTTGAGAAGGGGGAATGCGCCTTCGACCCCGATTTTTTGTTAAATCGCTACAGCTCCCTTGACAAGTTGTTAGGTATTACTGCTTGGAAAAAGCGTTTTGTCTTTAATTTTAGGCACCCACAACAGAAACGACTGACACCATTTCTCTCACTACAGGAACGACAGGAGCCCCTCACGTTTTGGGTTAGTTCTGTGCAGTTGGCGCATTTTGAAGAAAAGGAGATTGCTATCCTTGACTCAGGGAAATCGAAACTGTCGGGAGCTGTATCTAAATTGAACCCCGTTTTGGACTATACGGGTCTCTTGCGCGTTGGAGGGCGTCTCAAGAACGCCAACCTTCCTAACGGGGCACGTCACCCCCTGTTGTTACCCAAGGACGGTCATTTGGTATGTTTGTTGGTAACTGACCGTCACCTTAAAAATTCGCATGCTGGTTGTAATGCTCTGTTGGCTATTTTGCAACGCGAGTTTTGGATTTTGTCTGCCCGAAGAATAATTCGGAGTGTAGTCTTTCGCTGCATCCCTTGCTATTAAACTCAAGGCTTCTACCATGCAGCCCTTGATGACTTACCGGCAGATCGCGTAACAGAGATCAGGACGTTTGACGGTGTTGGCACGGACTTTGCTGGTCCCTGTTTGGTGAAAACTTCAACACTTCGAAGCAGCAAGACTGTTAAGGCCTTGTGTGTCTTCGTTTGCCTCTCCACAAAGGCCGTACACTTAGAACTGGTCTCCTTGCTTACGACCGAGGCGTTTGTAGCCACATTTGACAGATTTATATCCCGCAGAGGTCTGCCTTCCTTGATCCGTTCTGATTGCGGCACTAACTTCAAGGGCACTTATAATTATTTGAATGACGTACCTAGTTAATTTCCTTGAAACCAACAAGGCTGATATAGGCAATAGGCTTGCCCGACGTGGGATAAATTGGTTGTTTTCCCCACCAAATTGTCCACACTGGGGTGGTATATTTGAGGTCGCTGTGAAAAATTGCCAAGACTCACTTGCGGAGGACAATTGGTGAATCAGTCCTTACATTTGAGGAACTCGCAACTGTGTTTTGTAAGATTGAGGCCGTTTTGAACTCTAGGCCATTGTGCCCGATCTCCTCGGATCAGAATAATTTGGAAGCCCTTACGCCGGGCCATTTTTTGATTGGTCGCTCAATAGGCTAGTTGACAAAAAAAAATTTATAAGTCCGTCCTTTAGATTATTCAAAAATAAGCGATACGTATTTTTTTATTTGTAAATTAAACCAAAAATTACCAAGATATAGCTCATTAAAGTTACGTATAACGTCACACCGTGCTGCATTGTTTCGCACTAGATGACGTCACACGTAACTTTAAAGGGCTATATCTTTGTTATTTTTTATTTAATCGAAAAAAGAAAAAATACGTGTCCAATATTTATAATCTAAAATACGGACTAAATAAAATGTTATTATTTTGACCCTGGAAACTACCCTATTGTCGCCTTGCCTGAGTACCCCTATATTGATACGAGACCTAAACGTCTCTCGCGTTTTGAATTGGTACGCCAGATTACTCAGAGCTTTTGGAAACGCTGGAATTTGGAATATTTGCACATACTCCAGCAACGCGTTAAGTGGACCGACAAGACCGATCCACCCAAGATTGGAGACCTCGTTTTGATTAAGAAGGCTAACCTTCCGCCACTCAGATGGCGCAGAGGGCGCATTCTTCGTTTCCTAACTGGGGCTGATGGAGTTCCCCGATTTGCTGAGGTCTTGCTGGACGGTTCGATTCTGAGGAGAGCGGTTGCAACGTTGTCACGTCTACCAACCGATTAGCGGACCGGTAGGCCGGTCCGGGGCGGGTGGATGTTTGAAATAGAAATATTGTCTATGATAAGTTAAATCGATAATATTAGTCTAGTAACATTTGGCCAACAACTATGAACTGTCAAATCATTCTCATTCTCGCTTCCAGAAAATTTGCTTGTGTGCACGCCGCATTTTCTTCTCGCGTGATTTGTAGAATTGAATTAAATTGTGTAATAACTTTGCAATTATCCATATGATTTACCCGGCAAAGGTTGTGAGCGATTAATAAGTTAGTGATATATATTGAACAGCACCTTTTGTTCGTGCCTTGAAAAGTTAACACGTTTTGTCGTCTCGTAAAATATCGCCTTTTGAAAAGCACATTGTTGAAGCCTGTAAATACTTATAATTTGCCTCTTTTGATATTGCCTGCAAAGTTTGTAATAATATTGTGACATATAGAACATTTGCAAAAATTGTGTAAACTCGCACCTCGTGCAGCGTGTCCTGAAGACGCCGACGCCTTGGAGTCTGGTAGCTATAAAGATTTCACCATTATTTTGGCCAAATTAGTGAGTGTAATTTTATAGGTCTACTACAGGACATCACTGAAGATCCCAGGTAATTTTACTTTGTAAATCGCTTAATTTCATCGCTTTGAATCACAGTATCCTATGTCAGAGATTTGATTGCCTAGAACAACTGGATGCATACAATCACGCTTCCATTGCCCCCTGCAAACAATTCCCAGTCTTTCTAGGTAAATTCTGAACAGCGTCAATTATAAGCAGGAAGAGGTAAGGGCTAAGAGCCGACCCTTGGTGCAAGCCTACAGCCACATTGAAGTTACCGGTATTGCCCGCTGTAGACCGGACATAGGTTGTACATCTACTGTACATCGCTCAGATCAACTGTACATACTTCCCAGGCACAACTTTCTTCTTAAGGGCCCACCACAATACCTCACGAGGTACCCGATCATATGCCTTTTCGAGATCCACAAAAACCATGTGCAAGTTTTTGTGTGCACTTCGGTATTTTTCACAGAGTTGGCGGATCGCAAAAATGCCATCTGTTGTTCCTCGACCAGGCATAAAACCGAATTGGTTTTGTGAAATGACACTCTTCTCTCAATCTTCGTTCAACCACTTTCTCCCAAACTTTCATACTATGTGAAATTAGCTTTATTCCTCTATAGTTGCTACACTCCAGCACATCACCTTTGTTTTTATAGATGGGAAGCAGCGAGCTTTTACACCATTCATCAGGTACGGTAATAAAACTGTAGAGAGGTCAACTCTGTACATTAAAAATATATTTAAAATTAATATTGGAGTATGAATTTTGATCGATACTGATGTCAAAAATGTAATCAGTAATTTTTTTGTCTGACTGTCTGTCTGTCTGCCTGTTTGTCTGTATGTGCACGTATGGGTAAAACACTACTGAAGGAATTTTAACCAAACTTGGTACGATTGTAGTCCATACCTCTGGGCAGGTTATAGGCTATATAACATAACGCTAAGACACATAGGAGCTGAGCAGTGATGATAAATTTGAAGCAAGTGGGATGAAAATGCGCTTTCTAACTCTTATCCTCGCATACGTTGATCATACACCAAAAGTATGATTTACAAAGATGATGGTCTTCAAAAGATCTACAAAAAAGTCCTCGATAGTATATATCTAACTTTTATAAATAAGCCACAATTACGTGTTTAATAGTTAGGCATTGCCTCAAAGTGTATTAAATACATATCGACCAGGGTAAATAATTTTTGAAACGATAGAAAATTATAGTAAGCCCATTGGAAAAGAAAGAGAATATAGCAAACATTTAAGGAAAAATAAATTACGGGCGATCTGAGGTCGGGAAGTGGATGGGGTTGCGATTTAAACTACAAATCCTAAAACTAAAACTACAAGTCCTTCGGGGAAAACGTCAATGGCAAAGCTGTAGAAATAAAAAGATCTACAACTTTTGTATTTACACTTTATTCACACAACGTCATAATTTATGTGAAAAATTGAAATAACCAAGTTTTTGGTTTTTTATTTTTAACTTTTACAATAGTTTTTTCTTTTACACGAAATTTGGTGAAAACTTGCCTTTTTATGTTCCAAACAAACTGTTAATGTTTTTTTATTTAAAATATTTATTTTTACACCTTATTTTGACTTAATATCGAAATAAAACCCTAATTTTCAATTGAAAATTCTCACGTCAATATTTCAGCGTATTTTTTTAATTGTTCGGCGTTTTGTTCGTTGAAATCTTTACTTTCTGATGGAGTGAATAAAATATACATTACTTAAGTAAACATTCTCAGAAAATGCAAAGAAATGAAACAACCTCGAGACCGATTTTTTTATCATAATGTACAATTTTGAGCGATTTATTAAAACTAGAGGTCGCCCGGTGGTCGAAATTCGACCATAATTTATTAAAATGTTAAATTTCTACATTATTAACATTATAGGTACTGTCAAGACTACAATCACAGACTTCCCCGCACAATACAAATAAAGCAAAAAAAATATGAAATTACTGGAACGGCTATTAAATACTTTTCTTTGTAATAAAACTCTGAAATAGATGTTAACAAAGACTTTATAAAAATGTCATTCAGTTCAAAGTCATTTATTTTGCTAATCCATGGCAGTGAGTAGTTACAATAGCGTATAATAAGAGACAACATGTTTTGCTGGTGAGGCAGCAAGCAAAAGAAAGATAAATAACACATAATTGATCAAAACTGGATACTAATTAAATATAAATCTACTTACACATTCTCTTGCCCTTGCACAGTATGTCGTTTACTTCCATATTTCTTCTTATCTAATTATTCCTTGGCCGGATTTTGTCCATTCTTGTCACTTCACACATCCATCGTAACATTCTCAATGTACCAATAATAATCCTTCAGTGTGTGCTTCAGTTACAGTATCATATTGCAGTCATGCCAGAACCCTATTTCAGTATGACTATTTGCAAGTACTATATAAACAGTTTTAAAATATGAGAAAGGCTAAAAGTCTGAAAACTTACCAATGCCAGCGATCTAACACTGATACATAAAACCATCTATCTATCTATCTATATCGTCACGCCTGTCTCCCATAGGGGTAGGCAGAGACTATAGAACGCCACATGCTTAGGTTCAAACATACCTCTTTCGCTTCCTCGACATTCATTAACCTCATCATGCATGCGCGTCGGTTATGGGTACTTTTAATTTGGCCCTTTTTCAGTACGTCACCTATTTGGTCGGCGTACGTCCGCCTAGGGCGTCCCCTACCGACATTTCCATTCATTCTCGCACGATACATTCCTTTCGTATTTCTTCTTTCATCCATCCGTTCCATATGTCCAAACCAACGCAACATTCCTTTTTCAATCTTTGTCACTACATCTTCTTTTAGACCACACTTCTCTCGTATCACACTGTTTTTCACTTTATCTATCAGCCTTACTCCGCACATACTCCTCAAAGCTCTCATCTCCACAGCATTGATTCTACTTTCATGCTTCTTCTGCCATACCCAAACCAATAGATGGCAAATCACGGCAAATGTATTATATAGTTCAATACAGCGCAATAATAGATTTTCAACTAAATTAACACAACCATAGAATGAAAGCAAAATATCCCGCGCTCGGCGTTCTGAATTCAAACTCGATGATATCTGCAATTTTGTTTTTACCTATGGATTTTTTATTATTTTACACTTTGTCAGAACCTTATAATAATCATTTATTAATACAATACCATACATATATTATGTAATAACTAAGTAATAAGTGTATATTTCACGCGAAAATATTTTATTAATTTATACGCCAAGATAAATATATTATGTACTAGCTTTCGCCCGCGGCTTCGCCTGCATGAAATTTTAATAAAGAGTAGCCTTTGTACTTCCCCAGGTTTCATCAAATTTCATCACAAACGGATCTGCACATTAGCCGTGTAGCATAAATATAAACAAATAATACCTACTGAAAATTACTTTTGTTTTCATAGTCGTCAAACTTTAGGTAAATATTAGTATGTAGGTATATTATTAAAGTTATTGAAGAGCTTATGTATCTACTGAATAGAATAACAGCAAAAGTAAAAACTGAAAGCATTACCACAAAGTACATAATCAGACCGTCCCTCTGTAAGCGCTTTGAATGACGCTGCGCTTATATCAATTATATCGTGATAACTTTTAAACTATTCGTCCAAACTACTAACTGTAAAGACAAAGTTCATCTACATTAAATACTAAAGGCAATAAATCTATCAATTTTGAAGACAATTTGATAACTACACTGCTCTAGAATGAGCATTGTAAAAAACATAATTTTTGTGTTACACTGTTTTATTACAATAAAAATAATCTAGTTAGGTTATGTACCAAAAGCTCAAAAGTAATTCGGTAAGTCCTAGCTGCCAGATCGCACCAAACTTCTCATCAATCTGGGGTATTGATCAGACAAATATAAAATCGTTGGGCAAGTGAAATTTCTATCATAATATTTATTCTGGATACGCTACGCCCAAAATTTTTATTTTTTTGGTTTATTTTATTTTCAAGTTTTTAGTTTTGTTTGTTAATACTTCTCATTCTGTTTTCATCGTGAGGTCTATTCTAACAATCAAGCCCTTTCATTCGCTACCCATATTGAGGTATTTGTGGAAAATAAGTTTTTCGCTATCTTGTGGCGGCGGCCATCTTGGATTTTTAATAGTAAGGTCTATTCTACCAATCAAGCCCTTTCATTTGATTCCCATATTGAGGTATTTGTGGAAAATATGTAATCAGCCATTTTGTGGCGGCAGTCATATTGGATTTTTCATAGTGAGCCTATTCTACCAATCAAGCCCTTTCATTCGATACCCATATTGAGGTATTTGTGGCAAATATGTAATCCACCATTTTGCGGCGACAGCCATCTTGGATTTTTTATAGTGAGCTCTTTTCTACGAATCAAGCCCTTTTATTTGATACCCGTATTGAGGTATTATGTGGAAAATAAGTAATCCGCCATTTTGTGACGGCAGCCATCTTGAATTTTTCATAGTGAGCCTCTATGATAAACAATTGCACCGTACATTATCTTTAAGTAACTTTTACGGTTTAGGCAACGCACGCGAAGACAGCTTTCAGAGTTCAGGATTTTTGCCGACTTAGTTGATACTTTTCCTTATATTATGGCAACATTATACAAAATCTTTATAAATTGTAGCCTATGTGTTATTCTGACGTATAAACTATATTACTCTAAAGTTTCATCCAAATCCGTTCAGTAGTTTTTGCGTGAGAGAGTAACAAACATCCATCTATACTTCCATTCATCTATCCATCTATATATACATATTCACAAACTTTCACATTTATAATATTAGTAGGATTAAATTTCAACAAAATCGGTTCAGCCGTTTTAGCGTGAAAACGGAACATACATACATACATACACACTTTCGAATTTATAATATTAGAAGGGAAGTAGGGATAGTAGGGATATCATTAGAGACTTTCTTTATAAACAACATTATCTAACTATTTTACCACCTTCATAACATGTAAATTATTTTTACCGCTTACTCGTGAACATGCCACATGTAACTGACCATGTGAAAAACAATATGTTCGGGGGTCGATTGCAGCCGTTTCAAGTCTGTCCCTACGATTTATTTAGAAAATACACACAGGGCTACGAATATTCAGCCCTGCCGAAAGTAAGATAGCCCCGTTGAGTTACTCAAGAGTTATCTGAATTCAGGCCTCAGTCTCCCACCCACGGATTCCCACGTACGTGAGGTGTGGGAATTTGGGAATAATGAGACACCTGTATAAGTACAGAACACGAATGAACGAAAAAAATCAAAGAAACACATCCACATTCATTATTCAAAAGAAACGACTAAGACACCAATCCGACGAAAACGAAAGAAAATTAACCGAGAACCTCATCAATCCACGGCGAATCTTAACACCGCCATTCAGAAAACGCCATCTATGTTTACATATATAAACCGACCGAGATAGAAAATAATATGGACTAATCGACAATTTATTGAAAAAAAGGATCTATACTCATTGTTTTTATCATTTAAAATAAATTGAAATGATTATATAACTATTATATAAACATAATAATTTTAAATAAATGACATTGACCGTTTAAATTAAGTGGACATTGTAATAAATTTTGACACAGAGACTTTTTGTTTATCAAAGTGCCGAATATTATACTCTATTATTTTTTTAATAACAGAAAGATACCTGGCACATAATTATTGTCTTTTTTGCAAGAAACATTTATTTTGCTAGAAAATTATTTGAAAATAGTGACATCTATCGGTCGGAAGGATAACTATAAATATCCTCGGTTCCAGTATTTATTTATCGAAAATACGTAAAAACATACTGACGAAATTAAGAATCACCTCCTTTTTAAAGTCGGATAAATAGCCATAAAACACTTCGAAGGTACCTTTTCAGACTAACTATACTTTTACTAACAAACTTATAATGATCATAGATGGCATCACATATACCCATAGATTATACACTTATACTGGTACATATACCTATATCCAGTTTTGGATGATCCCTGTTTTGTTTGGGACTACGTACAAAGGAGAGGTCAAGCTGTACACCGAAAACCACTCAACCGATTGTGATGTAACATATACTATTTTATAGGTTTGAGTATCCTTTGTACATGAGTGTAAGTTTTATTGAAATCAATTTCGCCATTTAAGAGACCTTTAGCAACATAGGGAAAGACGTCGGACAGACAGACAGACATAAATTCTAAAAATTATCAAGTATTGCTTTTTAGCATTTTCCTAGATTTTTAGCTAATTTTCGTCAAAATATCTGTAATGTACAGACTTTTTCACCTCTACAGTTTTATTATAGTATAGATTGTGAAAATTCTAAATTTATTAGGCAGACTAGGACAAATCTTGAACAAAAAAGTACATAAATACATACATAACTTCACGCCTTTTATCCCCGAAGGGGTAGGTAGAGGTGTATTTTTACACCCACTTTTCTCCAGATATACTTTAGTGCCACGTAATAAGGGGCGAGCCTATTGCCGTACCGGGCACATTTCCAGACTCCGTGCTGCTACTGAGAATTTCGTGACAGAAAAACCCAATAACACTGCCCGACCCAGGAATCGAACCCGGGACCTCCCTGTCCCACGCGCACATTTATGCCGCGAGACCAACGAGGCAGTCGTATAGGGTTTGATGTCGAGTTTTCCGTCTCTACGCAAAGATGGTATTTGCATCGTGTTATCCCTTAGTCGCCTCTTACTACACCCACGGGAAGTTAGGGGGTGGTGACACTTGTATTCTATGCCGTCAACCACACGGCTGATTCTATGCCGTCAACCACACGGCTGGCAAGTACATAAATGTAATAATTATTTCATCTATTTTCAGTTTGAAACTCTTATTTCAATAATAATTATTTTATTAGATAATGAATTATGTTTCTCTTTTTCACGGCTATTCTTCTAACATTTGGTGTTAGAAGAATAACCGGTCCTTTGGGAGGCCTACACGGGGATATGGATCCAACGTGCAGAGGCCCGTAGAGAGTTTTAATCTAAAATGGGATGGGACACATGCCGCGGAGCCTCCGCTACTGCACTACTGAGTACAGCTATGGACTAGCCGCATCACGTGTAGGGCTATTGTTTTTAGTGGATCTAATGAATACGGGTTATGGGGATGGGTGTTTAGTGAACTGGTAATTAATGCTATGGATGAAAAACGGCACCTGCCAGTGATACTCCTATAGCATCCGTCCGCGTGGCAGGTGGTGACTCGCCAACTCACTAGATGGGCCCTCTCTAAACAGCCGCCCAAAGCAAACAAACTCTGCCATAAAGGCAGAGCGGTGCGGCACCGGTTTCGCCATCGCGGGCCTCGTGACAACGGAGGCCCGGAGCGGGTTTCCCCGTAGTTACGCCCTTGAGAATGACACTTCCACCCCCGAGCTAATAGCTCTTCCGGCTTCCCTCTGGCCGGCCGACCAAGGCAAGCCAGAGTTGAGAGTCCTGCGGGCACTCATGCAAATCCACTCCGGCCAGCCTACAAAGGCAAGCCGGAGACGAGGCCCTGACCGACTCTCTGAAGTATTCGGGACCGCAGTGTCGCCACACACATTCAGCTCGCCACAAAGCTGCCCTGCGGTTGTAAGCTTTCTTTTCATCTTGTAATACATGTTTTGTTTATATTACACGATGAAGGTGATGTTTGAAAGCTGTTACTCTGCCCTCTGAGATTGCGTTAGTCTCATGATGAGATAACGGCTGCCCCAGAGGGGTTATAATGGATTATTATTATTATATTTATGTACCTATGTGCTTTATCGAACGTGTAAATAAAATTTGCCAAGATAAATATATTGTAATAAATAAGTGCAAAATCTATTAGGCAGAATAGAAGAAACATTAGTAAATAAAATAGGATTGTTTCCTTTTTTATTTCATAGATTTTATTTTTATTTGTGCTGCAGTACTTATAATTATTTTATTTTAAAATAAATTTAATACTGTAAAATGCTATCCTAAAAAGTATATGTATAAAATAATGTTATATTTGAACTATCTTCAGTTTGAAAGTCGATGCGTCTGTTTAAATATTATTGTGAATTTGTGATAAAAGGTTTTTGATTTTTTGTTTCACGTATTTATACATCGATAAAATTTAAAATGAATGGACCATTTATAATACAGGTACCTATGTATATTTCACTCTAATCATTTTTTCATAACGCGCCTAGAGAACTAAGTATAATTTCAAAAAAGTTGACACAGTAATACGATGCCGAATGATAATTTGACCAATTATATGATGATGTTAAAGATATAAATTTTACTAAAAATCTCCCGTCCGCCATCTTAGATTCCCAAATAGATGTAATTTTCGTGTCCAGAATCCATGAAAACTCCGAAAATGTTACCCACATTAATTTTATTAAAAATGTCCCGTCCGCCATCTTGGATTCCCAAATAGATGTCATTTTTGTGATTAGAATGCATGAAAACCCTTAAGGGTTTTCATGCATTCAATGATACCCATATTTTTTTTCAAATGTCTCATCCAGTCATCATGGCTTCCTAAATAGATATAATTTTCGTGATCAGAATCCATGAAAACCCCGAAAATGATACCCATATTAATGTAGAAACTGAAAACTTCGGCCGTGAGAATTTTGTGTCATACATGCACGCGCATCCTAAACTTTCACTGTCATCATTTTTTCATAACGCGCCTAAAGAAGTATAACTTCAAAAATACAAACTCGCTTAGGCAGAATAGAACAAACCTTGAACAAAAAGTATATAATATACAAGGAGCAAATATTATATTTGCTCCTTGATACATGTATTAATAACCTCTTTTCAGTTTGAACGTCTGTGGGTCCATAACCGTAAATTAAAAAGCAATATTGTATACGTATTATACGATGCTATGCAGGTTGTGTGTGCGAAATGTATGGTACTAGTGGTAACGTTTATTTTCATTAAAATCATATAGTTCTAATGCATATTCATATTCTATTTATACCGTGTAGTTGACGGCATAGAATACAAGTGTCACCACTCCCTATCTTCCCGTGGGTGTCGTAAGAGGCGACTAAGGGATAACACGATGCAAATACCATCTTTGCGTAGAGACGGAAAACTCGACATCAAACCCTATACGACTGCCTCGTTGGTCTCGCGGCATAAATAAATGTGCGCGTGGGATCGGGAGGTCCCGGGTTCGTTTCCTGGGTCGGGCAGTGTTATTGGGTTTTTCGTTCACGAAATTCCCAGTAGCAGCACGGAGTCTGGAAATGTGCCCGGTACGGCAATAGGCTCGCCCCTTATTACGTGGGACTAAAGTATATCTGGCGAAAAGTGGGTGTAGAAATACACCTCTGCCTACTCCTTCGGAGATAAAAGGCGTGACGATATACGTATGTATGTATGTGTATTAAGAAAAAAAATATAAAAACATAAGATTCGATATAAATTAATAATCGATTCATAAATATTATTGACCGAATTAAATGAAAGGGTAGGAATTCAAATGTCAAAAAAATAAAATTAGAATATATTATTTAAAAAAAATAATCTTGCAATGAATAAAATGTGTGTTGAATTAGCCATTTATTCCCCTTTCATTTTCTCCGTTGGCAACTCACGTATAGATTTAGGCACTCTATTGAATACACGTATACACATCACATAACAATTTAATCAACAAGGCATCGATATATCGATTTTTAAGTTCTTATTTATCAATGTAGCATGGAATCTTACGTTATTCGAGTAATTAATGTGTTAATTTTAATAAATATCTCAAAATTGTACATTATGATTAAAAATATCGGTCTCGAGGTGGTTTGATTTCTTTGCATTTTCTGAGAACGTTTACCTTAGTAAGGCTCCTAATACCGAGGTAGTCAAAATCGGCTCCTAATTCCGAGGTATTTTTGTTTTCGCTCTTATCTTTTGAATATTATTATGTCATGTAACTACTTAAAAACAGGATTCACTCATTCCATGTTTCAAACTTGCTCACATACTTGAAGTTCGTAAGTAACCCCGGAGCAACTAGCTAAAATCAATCAGTCTCTGCCACGGTTTCTTTGAAAGGCCTAAATAAGAAGTAGCTCTTTAGTCTAATAAAATGTAATTATTTTGTACAGATTTTGACTGATATTAACACTTTTCAATCACAGAAATGTTGGTACCAGTAAGAATTGAATAAGTTATTTATTCGGCCGTATTTTTATGGGTCGGAATTAGGATTACAAATTACAGGAATTTCTCCTAATTCCGAGGTAGGATTTTTGTACACCTCGGTGTTAGGCTCTATGAGCTCCTAATACCAAGGGTTTGCCTCCGTATAAGGATCTCCATAGAGCCTTATACCGAGGTATGGCAACCACAAATAGTATTTTAGGGTTCCTTAGACCAAAACTTTCGCGTCATATCGGAATCCTTTATACACGCGCCGGCCGCCCCGCTACAATTTAGCGTTTGCGGTAAGCCGCATTCAAATTTTATATGAAAGAATATGTGTGTTATTAATAATTTAGAATAAGTCAACTATCAACTTAAAATTTAATCAAACTTTTTTAAACATTTATTATTTTATTTAAAAACTCCTTTGTGACTAGAGTAAGAGCATATTTTTAAGAAATAGCACTACTGTTTTACTATTATTATTTAACTTATAAAATTGCTGTACGGAACCAATTAACTTCTTTTTATTCTACCTCGGAATTAGGAATCGACTACCGCGGTATTAGGTTTCAAGCCTGAAAATACCTCGGAATTAGGGAAAATCGACTTTGCTATAAAACTATTTTTTTCATGAATAAATCTTTTGAAAAGTCACATAATAATAGAAGTAATACAAAATTTAATGTCCATTTTAGCTGAAATAATATTTTTACACAGGCTAAAATATTTACAAATGCTTATTTTTCCTGCTTGCTTCCAAATGTCACGAAATACCTCGGTATAAGGAGCCTTTACCTTAATGTATATTTTTGTTAAATCCATTATTATATTGGACGCGGAAGGCATTGAGAGACCTCTGAGTATAGTTGACCCACAGAGCACTCGTGTAGAAGGTTTGACAGTATGCTTTGAAAAGCGTAATTTTGACTTCCTTACTACAGCGAGCGAATCTGCGAGCCAACATGTTACTCCTGATCGCCAATGCCCTCCGCTCCCTTTCAATATCATCATGGTCATCAAGACCGTCGGTAACATAATGCCCAAGATACTTGAACTGGTGAACCCTGTTCAGCTCAACACCGTTTAATTTTATGGGGGGCACCCTTGATGGACATTTACCTGCGGCCTTGAAAACCAAATATACACTTTTGATATTGTTATATATTAGGCCGTGATTATGGCCATACGTTTCACAAATGGCCAATAGTCGCCTTAAACAATTGATAGTTGGGCCCAGCAACACCATATCGTCCGCGTAACTGAAATTATTCATGCTGACATTATCAATAGAACATCCGATGTTGGTGCTGCTGAGTTTAACCACAAGCTCGTTCACGTACAGGTTGAATAGCTTGGGAGAACTCAAACCACCTTGTCTCACGCCGCACTCCAGCCTGAACGTGTCAGAGAAGGCATTCGCCCACCTTACGCTATTTGTCTGATTAGCATACCAGAAATGAAACAAATTTTGCACCTGTACATGCACACCCGTTTTCTTTAGCTTTTGCCATAATCCGTCATACGAAACCAGGTCGAAAGCTTTTGACAGATCGAGAAAGCACGCATACACAGGCGTACTTCTCGCTGTATAGTATTGCACAGTGTGCTTGAGGCTCAGTATGGCGCTTTCAGTAGAAAGTCCGGCTCGGAAACCGAACTGCGCATCGTGTATATCTAAGTGCTTTTCAAGTTCTGAGTCAAGCACACTGTTCAAAACTTTAGCCACCACAGTAGCCAAAGATATAGGCCGGTAATTACTTTTTTGTGATAAATCACCGGTTTTATTTTTCACAATTGGCACAATAATAGTTCGCATAAGATCTGCGGGTAGGTAAGAATGACCAAAGCACAATGTGAAAAACATAGCGAGTACACGCGGTAGGTGAACGCCGGCATACTTCAAATGCTCAATGCTGAGCCCATTTTACTAGCCGGCTGCCTGACTGACGCCAATTGCTGTACCTACTTTGGGTACTAGACAGTCGTAATAATGGCGAAATATGGCCATAACATACATATTTACTTATACCTACTTACTTTTTTTGTAAATATATACATAGAAACACCCAGACCAAGACAAGCATTCATGTTCATGCACAAAAATGTTTTTGACATGAGCGGGAACCGAACCCGCGACCTTCGGCGTTGCAGTCGCTTACACTCCCGCTTTGCCAACCGGTCGTCGATTATTGTTATACCTAAAGGATGAAATAGGTAGACATGGGAAAAATATAGAATGAATTATAGGAAATGAATGTCTGTAGGCAAGGATACTGTAACCGAAGCACAGACTGAAGGATTATTATTGGTACAATAAAGAGCGTCAAATATGAAAATGTTATGATGAATGTATCCTCCGTCATTCAGTGACCAGTGGATAGGGTATGCGACTGCTGAGCGGAGGTCCAGGGTTCGATTCCCGGGTCGGGCAAAAGTGTTACTGGGTTTACCCGAATGCTCAGAAGCAGCACGGAGTCTGCTGATGTACCCGTTAACGGCAATAGGGTCGTCCCCTATTACGTGGGACCTAAACATTTCATGGTGAAATGTGGATGTAATAATATTACAACTCTGCCTATCCTTACGCGGATACAGACGTGAGTCTATAAAAAAAATGTCCAACATACAAACACACTTGCGAATTTATATTATTAGTAGGGATTATTATGTTCGAGCGAGGCACGAAACTGCGTCCAGACCGCGGCAAAACAAAAAACCAAACTCGATGGCTCGGCCGCTCGGTCGCTCGCCCGCGGCGGCACACGCGCCTGTCTCGGCCGGGGCACGTCCACACAGAGCGCGCAGCCTCGCGCGCCAATTCCTCGCGAGGCTGCGCGCTCTGTGTGGACGTGTCTAATTCGGTAGCTCGGGCGCACGCGTGCGGCCGGCCGCGGCTGCCGTGCGCTTTCCTCGACTGAGCCACGTCCACACAGACCGAGCAGCCTCGCGAAGCATTTCCGTGCGAGGCTGCTCGGTCTGTGTGGACCCGCCTATTAACGATTAAACAAATATTCGTATAAGTACGTATTTTTTACGATTATTTGTAAAACACCTACTCATTTATGTGTTCATTAGTGTACAGTGAACATAGACCAGTAATATTAACACTCACTATTGTTATTTGCCTACTATAAGCATTATAAGAATGAATAATTAGAAGAAAATGAATTTAAATGATTCATTCATTTATATTATACTATACGGCGCTAGCGGACTCGCCCGCGTCAATTATACATATAAACCTTTCTCTTGAATCATTCTATCTATTAAAAAACCGCATTAAAATCTGTTGCGTAGTTTTTAAGATTTAAGCATACATATGGACAGACAGACAGAAGACAGACTTTGTTGTATACTATGTAGTGATTATTATATAAGGGTGATAGCCTAGAGGAGATACCAACGTATTGCCATGCAGAGGGAATCGGGTTCGAATCCATTGGCGCACCAATGACTTTTCGAAGTTAAGTGCGTCTTAAATTGTTAATTATCGCTTGCCCCGTGCCTTGAAGGCTGTCATGAAGATGTTTGACAGTCGTTACGTGGAGTCAGTACCCTCAAATAAACTGATACTGGTCTTAACCATGGAATATCGCTATCCCTTTGAGTTGCGGAGGTGAGACGGCAGTAGCTCTGTGGAAAAGTTGATATTTTGTAATATCTGGTTAGACCAGTAAGCGGACCTCGGGCTCTAAGGCGTGTAGGTCTTGGATGCAACCGGGATAACGCTAGGGCGATGATGATTGATTTATATTCGTTATTTTCCTATTATTCATTCATTATCATTTAAATGTTTAAAAATACATTATTTTTTATGTTGTTACTAAATCATGTTGCGTACTGTAATATAACCATAATGTCAACATAACTTACAAGTGTAAAATGAAAATATAGGTTAATTAATAATAATAAATTGTTTTTTTATTTATATATCCCACGGATTTAAGTAAAAAAAAGGACTTTAATCAAGAAGTGGATACTTAAGGTACACATTGGCATCAGTTCCATGTGTGTTGGTATATGGGGACGGAGTCCATACATTTTTGTCCATAGTCCTTTCGTGTAAAAGAAAAAACTATTGTAAAAGTTAAAAATAAAAAAACCAAAAACATGGTTATTTCAATTTTTCACATAAATTATGACGTTTTGTAAATAAAGTGTAAATACAAAAGTTGTAGATCTTTTTATTACCTACAACTTTGCCATTGACGTTTTTCCCGTAGGACTTGCTAGCAATCGAGATAAACGCTTTTTTACCCTTAAAATCGCAACCCCATCCACTTCCCCACCTCAGATCGCCTGTAATTTATTTTTCCTTTAATGATCGCTATATTCTCTTCCTTCTCCAATGGGTTTCATCTTACTGTAATTTTATTTTACATTTTACCGTTTTCTAACGTATCTGCACTGGTCTAATAAATATATTGTATTTCACAAAGATATATCTTTATCAAAGTCCCTATTTATTATAAAAAAAATATAGACATTGGTTTATAAACATACAAGATATAGATGAAATAAAACTTACAAATCTCGCCGCGACAGTATGGGTACGGCTATACGGTTGATTTTATGGAGAATTCTATTTTAAGGGGTCTATACTAAAGACAATGAGCCAAAAATATAATAATTACAATTTTTGTCGGATTGTCTGTTTGTCTTTGCGTTTCATCATCATCAGCCTGCCGTAGTCCACTGCTGGATATAGGCCTCTCCAATGGCACGCCACTGAGCCCGATTTTCGGCTCTTCGTGTCCAGCCGCTGCCAGCCACTTTGCGTATATCGTCACTCCACCTAGCCGGAGGGCGTCCTACACTACGTTTGCCAAGGCGCGGTCTCCACTCTAGAACACGGCTACTCCATCAGTTATCGGTTCTGCGACAGATGTGACCAGCCCACTGCCACTTCAACGTGCTAATTCTCTGAGCTATGTCGATTACCTTGGTTCTCTGTCGGATCACTTCATTACGAATTCGATCCTTCAGAGAAACTCCGAGCATAGCCCTCTCCATAGCTTGCTGAGCGACCTTAAATTGGTGGACTAGTCGCACCGTCAGTGTCCACGTCTCGGCACCGTAAGTCATAACGGGTAGGACGCACTCATTGAAGACTTTTGTCTTAAGGCTTTGCGGTAGGGATGACGAAAAGACTCGACAGAGTTTCCTATATGCCGCCCAGCCAAGCTGTATTCTTCTGCAAGCCTCCCTCTCGAAGTTGTTTCTACACAATTGCAAGGTTTGCCCAAGGTAGACGTACTCCTGAACAACTTCGAGAGGGACCCCGTTTAGGATAATCGGTTCCGGAGAGACATGTTCATTGAACATTATTTTGGTTTTATCCAAGTTCATCCGGAGACCGATGCGAGCAGAAGAATCAGCTAGGCTGCTCAGCATATACTGCAAGTCTTGCACGGTTTCAGCCACGATAACGATATCGTCTGCAAATCTTAAGTGTGAGAGGTACTCGCCGTTTATGTTAATACCGCGTCCTTTCCAGTGCAGCGTCTTGAACATATCCTCCATTGCATTTGTGAACAATTTGGGGGAGATAACATCCCCTTGTCTCACACCTCGATGCAGGTGGATAGGTTCAGACTGCTGGTTCTGTACTTGGACGGTCATAGTCGCGGCGTCATACAGACCTCTCAGCACTTGGACGTACCGCCAATCGATTTGGCACCGTTGCAAAGACTCCAGAACAGACCAGGTTTCGATGGAGTCAAAGGCCTTCTCATAGTCCACAAACGCTAAGCACAGGAGCTGATTATACTCCTCTGTCTTCTGTATAATCTGCCGCACTGTGTGGATGTGGTCTATGGTGCCATACCCTCCTCAAAAACCGGCCTGTTCGGGTGGCTGAAACTCGTCGAGTCTACGCGCGAGACGGTTCGTGATGACCCTCGAAAACAGCTTATAGACGTGGCTCAAGAGCGAGATCGGTCGATAGTTCTTCAACAGAGTTTTGTCTCCCTTTTTGAAGAACAAAACGACTATGCTCTTGCTCCACGCCCTTGAAGTTCTCCCCGAGAACAGGACAGAATTAAATATGCGTTGGAGCTGCACCATTATAGGTCTTCCACCTGCCTTTAGCAGCTCCGTCGTAATTCGATCTTCCCGGGGGGCTTTTCCATTTTTAAGCTGCCTCAGGGCCACCACGATTTCGTCTTGGCTGACGTCTGGCAACTCTTCCGTGAAGTGGCGGGTTAAAGTGGCTCTTGGATCCTCGGAGTCGGGTTGGGGACGGGACGGTTTCGAGGTGTAGAGGTTGCCGTAGAAGCTCTGAACCTCCGCAAGAATCTCCGGTCTAGAAGTGGCGACTTTCCCGTCTGACGTGGTCAGCTTTGTCAGATGACTTCGACCTAAATGCTGAGTAAAAACTTTCGACCCCCGATTACGCTCGATCGCATCTTGTATAGAGCGTGTATTGGAGCTACGGAGGTCGCGTCTTACCAGCTTGAAGATCTTTTTATTTAGATACGACGAAGTGCCTGCCGGGTTTTCTCGTCGCATCTCTATGAGCTGCAGAGATTCTCACGAAAGTTGAGATCTCCTGCCGGTGTGCTGCGTCTTAAAGAGTTTCGTCCCCTCATCCCGAAGGATTTCCACCACTTTATCGAGTTCCTGGTCCATATCCGCGTCTATTGCGGTTTCCAAGGCAGCGAACCGGTTTTCCAGTTTTAGCTGGAATGTTTCAGATCCAACCACGGATTGGAGGACATTTGGCCGGAGCGTAGACTTCATAAGGCGAACGCGTTCAAGCTTATAATCGATATTCAGAGTGCCTCGTACAAGTCGGTGATCACTTCCGGTGTTGAACCTAGTGATCACGGAGACATCCCTAAATATTCGCCTTTTGTCCGCCATAATGAAGTCAATCTCATTTTTTGTCATAGTGTCGGGGCTTCGCCACGTCCACTTTCTTTGAGGCTGCTTCTTAAAGAATGAGTTCATTAAGAACAGCCCCTCCTTCTCTAAGAAGTTGACGAGCATCTGCCCCCTATGATTTCTCCTACCAAATCCGTGTGGTCCTACTACCGATTCGCCGCAAGTATGTACTCCCACTTTGGCGTTGAAGTCCCCCATGACAACATTAAAGTGGGCCTTTTGGGTGTTGTGTAAGGCCCTGGAAATGTCTTCGTACATTTCTTCTACTTCATCATCCGAGTATGCCGAAGTCGGTGCATACACTTGGATAACCTTGAGAGTATATCTCTTGGTGAGTCTGATCACAAGGTATGCTACCCTTGTCGACACACTGGAGATTTCTAAAATGTTGTCAGAGAGGACCTTATGGACCAGGAACCCAACCCCGCCTTGGGATGGCTGGTCTCCCCCCCTGAAGTACATAAGATGGCCTGAATCTAGGGTAACGGTATCCTCTCCCTCTCTCTGGACCTCGCATAATCCCAAAACATGCCACTTTATGTACTTCAGTTCCTCTTCGAGTTGTGCCAGATGTTCGTCGAGCCGTAGCGTGCGTCCGTTATACGTAGCCATGGTCAGTCGGTGTTGGCGGCCTACCGTAACCCGGGGATTCTTCGCACCCCCTGCCCCGCCGTTACCATGTCCGCCGCCTTGGCCAGGAATAGCGGGGCGACCGGGCACTGGGGGCCGTTGCGTAAGCGTGGGTGCCATTGAGGTTTTGCCCGTAATCACCACGCTGGGCATGCGTGTTGGTGATCGCAGGGCGTAGCTTCTCGCACCGGTGACGCTGCTGCCCGTCACCGATCTATTATATTTAGCTGCGCCTATTTGCAACGGTTATACCGCCGTTAGTCGGTCGCCAGAGCCTCGTTCGCTGGTCGGCAGGATGCATCACGGGCAGGTGAGGTTGGCTGGGAGCTCTAAGTTGTTGTTGCGCTCCTATGCATCCCTTTGCGTTTGTAAACGCTAATTTCTGAAATGGCTAATCGAATTGGAATGCTGTTTTTACTGATGTATTGTGGTAAGTTCCACTTAACATTTTGTGTTTGTTTTATACGAATTGGTTCATTATTAAAAAAGTTGTGTCAAATTAAATATTTCGATGCATTTGTTCGGTTAAAATTTGTTCTATAAAAGTAACTCTTCAGTTGAAATGCTTCAAACTTAATGTATTATGATCAGGCAAATGTATGTAAAAGTAACAAGGTTGAAATATTATAAATAGGATATTTTCGAACATATTCAAATTTAAATTGAGCTTAAATCTGTATGATTATTATATTAAGTAGGGTTCAGCTTAGGTTGGACGTATTCGCACATGTATATGTAAACAGCTCGCAGAGTGGCGAGTCATTTCATTATACTGGTTGGGGATAAACACTGGGATGACATTGTCTGAAGCAAGTATAAGTAAAAGTCCTCATCGATTACGCCCCATGGGTTTGAGATGCTGCATAGTTATGGCATAAATATGAAGACAAATTGGCCGAGGACATTTTTAGGTTCCCACAACCATCTAATAAACCGTTGCTTGATAGTAGACATATCTATCCTATTACTCAATATGGCCTACCCGAACCATCATTTGCAGGTGTACGTATGAATAAAGATTACGCCATACACAAAATAAACTATTACCCACTAGAACTAGCCGAAAGCCTGCAAAATGATGTCTCGAGATAAGTATCTTACTGAAGAACAGCGTGTAATATAATTATGATCGTGTGTGTCGAAGCGTGGATAGTGATTTGGGAAAAATACTATTTGGAGATGCTCCGGGTGGAACGGGAAGACTTTTTCTACCAAGGTGATTTCGGCGAAGGAGCGAAGCTAAAGTAAGATTGCGCTTGCTGTTGCTTCATCGAGAACTAGAGGATGATCGCAGCTATACCCGCTCATTTTTAATAATTTTACCATTTCTTCCAGATTCCATGAGAATTTTGAGAAATCCTTTCATAGTAAAAGCGGCTGGTCGCCAAGCAACATATGTATAATTATGTCTTAAAATTAAAAAAATAAGAAATGTTGTCTTCTTGCAACCCATATCAAGAGCGAGTAGGACTCGCCAATGAAGGGCTCTGTGCTAGAGGTATACCCTAAACATACCCATTATCCTCACCTAACCATATACCGCTATCACTTTTTGACCGGCACAAATAACTTTGTTTTTCATAGTGTTTGTGTTAACGACCAAGTTATATTTGCGGTTTTTGAATATAAAACCTGCTGACCATATTATATCGTTCAAACTAATTTTCGTTTTAGATTTGTCACTCTCTTACTTCAAAATTTTGAGGACGGGGGACGGGGGAACGATACTCATTTAACCACTTTGGAAGCGTCTATATTTCAAACGATTGACTTTGAGAAATTGATAATTTCAGGTACCCCAAAATCATTTTTAAATACCTAGACATGCTGCATTGTAAAAATATTTTCACTTTAGCGCCATGTATGGAGAGTACTCCTTCATGTCATTCCTTTTTTTATGTTTGTATAAAAGTCGGGCAGCGGTTCACAGAATACATCTTTCTAAAAATATTCAATGAAGTAGCCTTAATGGTTTCGGTATAAGATGGCTGTGACATACGGAAGTACAGACAGACAGACAGATATGGCGAATCTATCAGGGTTACGATTTTTGCCATTTTTGACGTGACAACGTCTTATAAATTGGTTTGCCGGGTGAAACTTCAAGAAACTGCGTTACGCTCCGCTCACGTTATGCGCTCACAATGAGAGCGAGTGAGAGGCACGCGTCCCGCCTAAGAGCGAGAGAGACAGACATAAAAAGTGAAAGGCACGCGTCTTTCATCCTTCTTCCTACTATACGAATGAATATTCACATTAATATTATTTTACCACTCAAAGTCGTTGTCACGTAAAACTTTCGCCCGTATACCGACTTTACAGGCAACCAATTTTTTTTTGGATAAAGAATCCAAAAAAATTGTTGAGTTCCGTTTGTTATACCTTTAAAAGCAGTGACAACCTAAGATTTAACGTTATTGTCATATTATCATAATAATATGAGATGCATATACGATGGCACACCGTGCAGCGGTCTAAGCATGTAGGTCGCAAACCAATGGAAATCAAGCAAAATGACGAATGGGCGGTATAACAGTACTTTTTCGTGGCGATTTTCGTTAGGCTCTGTCTGTTACTGGACTCGCACGAACAAGTGAAAGTCATATTTGAGCTATTTTCAGGACATCTACATCTACACTATTCAATATGGGTATTATATGCAACTTAAAGCATTTTGGGTATCAATTCTGTAGCCTAATGAAAGTACAAATTCCGCGCGAATGGAGTCGCGGGCACAGCTAGTTGAAGAATAAAGCTAACCACTTCCATCCATCTACCTGAAGTGTCTTCCATACTTCAACTGGTATTCCATCCGGCCCCGCAGCTTTTCCATTCTTCATTCCATTTACTGCTACTCTCACTTCCTCCTCACTTACCTTTCTTATCAGCCCCTCATTCACAGGTATATTCTCAAGCAAACCACTCCAATCATTCTCTTCATTCATCATATCATCCTAACAGCAACCGTTGGCAGAATAACGGTCTCGATGGGGGTAGTTGGAGTTATAGGGCAGGCATCAATCACCTATTGTTGCCTGGGCGGTGACCGTTGGCCAGGACCAGGCCAATCAAAATGAGGATGTGGTCTGAAGTCCTCAAAGGCGCGGTGATTCGAGCCGCACGCCATCTGTGGGGTGTCATAATGACGCACCCGCCCAAAACGAGGTGGGCGCGACTTAAGGCGGGGACGCTCCGCCAAAGAAGGGTAATATCTGGTACAACAGTAATTGTGCTGGTGATGCTGAGCAGACTGGTGCGCGAGAGAGAGGAGGCGTGCGTACGCTACGGTTCTCCAAACGCGGTGAGTGGCGATCAAGTGAGCGAGGCGAATCTCGGCTGCGCGCCGGAGAGCCTCGGCTGCCACTTTCAAAATACCCGCCGCGCCCGTGCGCGGCGTCGGCTGGTTGGACAAGCGGCCTACCTCTGTGGCATTCATGCAGAAAATATCTAAATGCTGTCCTCCACAATGAGGACAGGGGCGAGAGTTGGGGCAGTCTCGCTGGTAGTGGGATCCCAAACACGAGAAACGAAGGCGGCGGGCATTCGCGATGCGCCTACGAGAAGCGACATGAAGGTCCAAGAAAGCCCTAGAACTGGCCGTTCTGTGCCCCGTGACCTTACAGTAAGAGCACTCCGCTGGGCTCTGCGTGACTGCAAAGCGAGGAGGGCGCCGATCAACATTTCCTCGGGTGTGAACGCGAGCCTGCTCCTTGACCTTGGGCGGCTGCGACTTAGCCGGCGCATCACCACCGGAGTTGTCCAAAACCCGGCACTCGTCCTCCAAAAACTTCTCAAGGTCTGCAAAGGGCGGCAGATGTGTCGCACTTTCTCCGCCAAACCTCTGCTCAAAGCGCGACCGTAGGTCAGCAGGCAGTTTTTTTAGAATTATGTGCACCAACAGGTAGGACCATTGGTCCATGGGCAGATCCAAGCACTTGAGAGCGTTTATGGCCACCAACAGCGCGTCCAATAGCTGGATGCGCAAACCTGTGACCCGGGTGACCGTGGGCAAACTCAAGATCTGCTCAATGTCGGTGTCTGCGAGGCCACGCTTGTTGTGGTACCTCCGGGTGCAACAAACAAACCAACTGAGCTATATATTATAGCCGTAGGTAGACACCCAACAATATTAATATTTTCAATATATTACAACAAAACAAAGGTTATTAAGTAAGTTGTAAATTTATCAATGTAACCAGTTCATCAATGTAATGTCAAATGTGGTTAATATAATGCTTAAAACTCAATGTTTACAATTAAATAAGTCAATTAATACATATAACTGTTATGTATTTAATCAAAACTGACTAATTAACACTACAACAACAAATTCAAATAAGATTTCAAAAAATTCAAGATAACAAGTACTGATTTGAGGTTATGCATACATCATGAACATTGAACTTTGGTTTGACATTGAACTAAGCATCTGGTACAATATGTTTCAAATTAAGTAGGTCAACCAACATAATAGTTATAACAATATTAACAAATGTGATGTAGCAATGCCTAGCTCAGATACAGATTACAATATTGATTTGAGATGGTGCCCAAGGAAAAGCCGAGTGCAGGAATGCACACAGCGGGACGAGCTGCACCAGCCATCCCAAGCACCTCGGGCACAGCCCGTATTACACAGACGCCCGCAGCGACTAAACAAACACCCACCGCTGCGATGGACGCAAAAAACGATCTTGACTCGTCTGGCGGGGAGTCTATGGACAGCGATGTTCTCGACTCTTCGTCAGACAAGAGTCATACAAACTAATCTCCAGCATAAGCAAATTGCAACAGCTACCCTACGCAGACTGCTGGAGGTTCATCAGCAGACAATAGCCCTAATCCAGGAGCCGTGGCACAGAATAAACAGTAGGTACTTACGTACAGAAGCACCACTTCTCAAACCAATTCATTGAAATTGCAACTCTTGCTACTAAGCAACAAAGTGCAATTCAGCTCGCATAAGCACTCAGTGCCTAAATTATGCGATATTCACCTAACCGTTCCCGCTCTTTTCTAACATATAACGCTGTCGCTGTCTGGCGCGGAGTGACGCGCTAGCTGTCGCGCTAGGGTTGTCGACTTGCCGCTGCTACTATAATATTTATTCATCGTCTATCTACCTACTTAACCACGTACCTAAAAATAAATAATCATCCCTTAAGTATCCTATCCAACTATTTGAGCTCGTAGAACAAAAACCACAAAAAATCTGGTCGTTTACATTTTCACTATACTAATTCTTTGTTATTTCCTAAACGCGTGGACCGATTTACATGATTCAAACAGATAAAATGGTTTTTGAACTAGATCTTTAATTTGACACCATACTCGTTGGGATATCTCAACAAACAAAAAATCTAATTTTCAAGTTGCTCTCGTAAAATAAATTAAATCAAATTTTCAAGTCGACAACCCTTGCGCGACGCGTCGGACGCGGGCTTGGAAGCCGCGCGAAAGTGTAGGCACTTATCGCTGTAGGTACGGCCGAGTGAAGGAGGCCTGGCCGTGGATTAGAGGCGACAACATATGTGGTCTAAACAACATCGGAGGTAAGCTACTGCACAACTGCTCGGTCACTAAACCGAGAACATGCATATACATTCCCCGAACAATACCAGCACTGCTGCTAACCAACTTCTGTTCTAGAGACCTCACTGCCGTAGGACTCCAAACAGGGCCCAACAAACAGATGTTAGTACTAGCTTCGGTCTACATGCCTGGCGATGAGGACATCCCATCAAAAGAGCTGGTGCAGCACTGTAAGGACCAAGGCTGGCAGGTAATCATCTCGGCGGACGCAAACGCGCACCATCCGCTGTGGGGAAGCCCCGACGCAAACAGACGAGGTGAGATCTTGACTGAATATATCTTTTCAACAAATCTATTTGTAGTTAACAACGGTTCGGAGCCCACCTTTGTTAGCTCCAGATATCAAACCATAGTAGACATCACGCTAGCATCGGATGGCGCCGAGGAACTTGTCACAAACTGGCATGTGTCCGCTGAGCCATCCTTCGCAGACCATAGACGAATCTGCTATGACATACGTGTGCAAGAGAACGTCCCACAACCTAGGCGCAACCCTCGCAGAACCAACATCACGAAATACAAGACGCTTCTCGTATCACAGGTAGACAAATCCTATTTTAAGGACATATGTCAACCAGCACTGACAACATAGAGCATAACACTAACTTACTAACAGAATGTATACAAACAAGTTACCAGCAAGCCTGTGCACCCACACTCCCAAAGTAGTCTAGCAAAACCCAGTGGTGGGGAAGAGAACTAGAGGGACTCAGGCAAAACCTGAGGAAACTCTTTAACAGGGCTAAAAACACGAGAATAGTAGCAGACTGGCTCAAATACAAAGAAGCCCAGTCACACTACAAGAAACGCATAAGATTCCGCAGAGGCGAGTCCTGGCGGCGTTTCTGCGGCGGTATAAACACCACGAATGAAGCAGCCAGGGTGAAAAAGATCTTGTCTCAGGACAGCAACAAAACCCTTGGCGCCATTAAAAAGCAAGATGGAACCTACGCAACTACGGACGCTGAAATTAGCCAAGTGCTAATTGAAACTCACATCCCAGGTTGTGAAGTAACCAATGACCGTCTGTGGGACGAGTCAGACTACAGACCACCGACCCAAACAGACTGGCTGGTAGCCGAAAATATGGTCACCACAGACCGGCTGAAATGGGCAATAGACAGCTTCCAGGCATTCAAATCCTCAGGCCTGGATGAAATCATACCAGCATTCCTACAATGGGGATGCACAACGATTGTGCCGCACCTGCTCGACATCTACAGGGCCTAAATAGCACATAGATACATACCTTGCAGGTGGAGGGAAGTTAAAGTCATATTCCTCCCAAAACCTGGCAAAACTGACTACTCACAAGCGAAAGCATATAGACCCATCAGCTTGACCTCCTTCTGACTGAAAACGCTGGAGAGACTTACGGACCGATACCTCCGTGAGGGCGCATTACTGCGCAAGCCACTACACCCACATCAACATGCCTAAAGAAGTGGCAGGTCAACTGAATCGGCGCTGCATTCCGTTGTGGGAACCATTGAAACAGCGCTTACCAACAAGTTAATGACACTGGGCGCCTTCATTGACATAGAAGGTGCCTTCGACAAAACTAAGTTCAACAGTATCAGCCGGGCCCTCGAAAAGTTCGGAGTTGAGCAAACCCTTAGTGGCTGGATTGATCAACTGCTGAAACAGAGGGCAATACAATTCACGGTAAACTCCACCACGAGGGGAATAGTTGCAAAAGGTTGTCCTCAGGGAGGTGAACTCTGACCCCTGTTCTGGAAGTTCTGGAACATTGTGGTGGACGATCTGTTACGGAACTTAAACGACAGACGATTCTACGCGGTCGGCTATGCAGACGACATTACCATCCTGATCAAAGGTGACTCAGAAGACACGATCCGCAATCGGATGCAAGCAGCCATCAGGATCATGGAGGAATGGTGCAACCAACATGAACTGACGGTTAACCCCAAAAAAACGGAGCTAGTACTTTTCACCAACAAAAGGAAAACCCATATGTGCAAAACACCAAAACTCTTTGGAACAGAGCATACCCTATAGAATGAAGTCAATTACTTGGGCGTAATACTTGACCATAAGCTAAACTGGGGCAAGCACATCAGCACAAAAACAACAAACAACATGCACAATGTTCTGGCAATTTTGGAGAATCATAGGCCAAAAATTGGGGTCTCAAACCATCTATCACCCAGTGGATCTACACTGCCATTATACGTCCCATGCTTACATATGTTGCAGTGTGGTGGCCACGCACGCAACTAAGCACAATCACAAAAAAGCTACAGAGCCTTCAACGCCTAGCCTGCTTGGCCACAACAGGCTGCATGAAGACCACCTTGGAGATACTACTGGACCTAAGACCGCTGCACCTAATGATCCAGCAGGAAGCTGGCGCTGCAGCAATCCGTCTAGACAAGCTCGGGCTGTGGAGAAAGGATGATCGAATTACCCACGCACGCCTAAAAGTTACCTTGACCAAAGAGATCCCGATGCTAGAGGCCGCTTGCGATCTCATACCTAAAACTTTTGTCTTTGATAAAAAATATCGCACCCAATTACAGGAGGAACACAAAGACAGCTCTGGTATACACGAAGTCAGAATATACACAGACGGCTCAAAAACGAAGTATGGGCCGGCGTATTGTCCCATGACTTAAATATCAACATCTCAACATCCCTTGGCACTCTTAACACCACATTCCAGGCCGAGTGTGATGGGATAACAAGAGCCGCAACAGCAATCCCGTCTAGGAACGTAAGTGACCTGTCTAAATGCATTATCACGGACAGTGTCTCTGTACTACAAGCTCTCGGCAGCAACTGCTTTAACAGCGGCCTCATCATGGAATGCCACCTAGAGCTGCAAAAGATTGCAGAGAAGAATCGGGTTACGCTGCAATGGATTAAGGGCCATAGCGGCTCCGCAGGCAATGACGCCGCAGACCAACTGGCACGGCAAGGATCGGACACAATGATAATGGGACCCGAGCCGATTGTACCGATACCAGCAAGCCAACTCAAAACGTGGCTAAGCGAGAGAACCGAACATGAACACGAAAAACAGCGGGCAGACATAAAAGAATGCAGACAAACAAAAGATGCTATCCGCTGCTTGAACAAGCGACTCTCGCACAAGCTGCTGCATTCTAATAGAAAAAATCTTAAGCATCTGACAGGCATAATAACCGGCCACTGTCCACTCAACAAGCACCTATTCAACATAGGCGTTACGAACAGCCCACTGTGCAGGGGCTGCATGGAAACAACTCCTCAGAACACTCCCCATGATATACATATACGATAGAGAACGCAGAGAGACGCAACATCTCTACGCAGGTCAAGATGGTCGAGCCGGTTTGTAAGGACCGCGTCATCGATGACTCGAGCCGCTCGACGTTGGACGCGATCAAATGGAAGCAGTTGGTATTGTGGTGCCCCGGCCCAAAGATGACAGCAGTACTCCATGTGGAGCCTAACTTGAGCTTTGCAAAGCAAGAGACGCTGCAACGATGTGAAGCATCTTCTTGCTTTATTGAGGATACCCAGTTTTTTGGAGGCTAGTTTGGCCTTATCCTCCAGATGACCGCGAAATTGGACGTCTTGCGTTATCTCGACTCCGAGAATCCTTATGACCGGCTTAATATCAAGGGAAGTGCTCTGAAATATTGGAGATTCGACAAAGGCGGTCTTTTTTGCGGTAAACGCGCAAACCTGTGTCTTTTTGGGGTTAAAAGTGACCAGATTACGATGACCCCAATCGGAGACCAGGTCAAGTGTGGTTTTCGATAAAGACACAAGTTTATTCCGACACTCAATGACTTGTGCCTGAGACGTGCTCCCTTGTTTGACCGAAAGGAATTTCACAAATTTTCACTTCCCAAAAAAATTTTTCCATAATTTCATTTGCAAATTATAACTTAGCAAAAAATCTATTCACAAAAATGTAACCCAAACCTAATGTTTGGCAAATGAACGTTTAAACTATAACTTGTTTACCAACTAGAACTTTTAACATTTTTTTTTAGTCAAATATTTCAGTTGGAATAACGGTTTTTACGCAAAATCAATAATTATCCTAATCTAAATAGTGCAGTTGCGGGTAACCTACCAAAAACAATCTCTTTTTTTAGTTCTCGAAATGAAAAAACGGAACCCTTATAGGATCACTTTGTTGTCCGTCCGTCTGTCAAGACCCTTTTTCTCAGAAACGCGTGGAGGTATCAAAAGTGAAATTTATATCAAATAGTTAAATCTACTGTCCCTTGAAGCTGTGAAAAAATAAAACTTCTAAACCAACGAAATCAAAAGATACAGCCGTTTATGCTGCAAATTGCCGCAAATTATCGAAACTCAAAACCTACAGGGTACTTCCCGTGAACTCAGAATGGACCTCCGCTCAGCAGTCGCATACCCAATCCAGTGGTCCCTGAATGACGGAGGATACATTCATCATAACATTCTCTTCTTTGACGCTATTTATTGTACGAATAATAATCCTTCAGTCAGTGCTTCGGTTACAGTATCCTTGCCTACAGACATTCATTTCCTATAATTCATTCTATATTTTTTTCCATGTCTACCTATTCCATCCTTTAGGTATAACAATAATCGACGACCGGTTGGCAAAGCGGGAGTGTAAGCGACTACAACGCCGAAGGTCGCGGGTTCGATTCCCGCTCATGTCAAACATTTGTGTGCATGAACTTGAATGTTTGTCTTGGTCTGGGTGTTTCTATGTATATATTTACAAAAAAAGTAAGTATAAGTAAATATGTATATTATAGCCCATTATTACCATTGTCTAGTACCCAAAGTAGGTACAGCAATTGGCGTCAGGCAGGCAGCCGGCTAGTAAAAACACATGCCACAACTCTATTGCAGTATGACCATTTCCAAGTACTATATTTATAAACAAAATTTAAAAATAAGAGAGAGGAGAGACCAACAATCTCACATTAATACGTAGACCGATAGATGGCAAGTGTACTATTTCATAGCGCGGCCACACATTGGGTATATTTGCACCAATGTTACGTATTGGGTCCAACACACCAATGTGTGGATCAGTCTTGGATACAATGTGAACATTGCGTCCAATCACAATCGAATGTCCAACACCGACCCGTGTCGAGTCGGTTTTTGAAGTAAGTTCAAAGGCGAGGGGTATGAAGGGGAAGTGCGCGCGGGCATCTTGGACAAAATGCCGCTCGCGCGCCACACATTGGTTTGTTCATTCGTCGCGAGCAGCGCTGTTGTTCGTACGTGTTACTTGGTTGTGTAGGTACGTAATTATTTTCGAAATGACAACGCCGTCGATTGACTGGTCAAATGAACATGTTTTGGAGTTTATTGAATTATACTAAGGGGAACCAGCGTTATGGGATTCAACCAATAAATTCCATAAAAACAGAAATGTTTTAGCAGCTGCATGGGAAAGAATACGCTCGTCGTTTAGTTAAAGTGGTGTCACCATTGCAGAAATTAAAAGAATAAAGGAGTCGTTAATGACAGCATATAGATATCATTGGAATAAAAGAAAGAGATCGATTAAATCAGGGCCGATTTTTTCTAGCAGATATTCAAAATCAGATGATGACATTCTGCAGAAATTCTCAAAATGTCCTGAAGGTTCATGAAGCATCTCCGCTAGTAAATTATTGCCGTATCTATTAAAAAAAAAGTTAAAATGTATTTCTCTGGGTAGGAATAGACATTTCCATTTATTTGTCTAGTAATAATAATATTATATAACTTTATTCCGGAAGAGTGCAATTTAATCACCCACCACCTCCTTCTTTTTCGTTATTTTCTTGTACAATGCAAATAATAGGCATATGCAAATAAGTTTTCGTCCATCGTCGTGTCGCTCTGCGACTACAACTGAAACATGTCCAATGTTTGGTCTATTTCCAGTATTTGGCTACAAAGTACATATTGAAGCCAATGTGTGGTGCAGTAGTTGGGTTCAATACTGGTCATTTGAAATTTGAGTCCAGCTTGGACGCAAAGTTGAATCCAATGTGTGGCCGCGCTATCACTGTAATTCACAAGTCGACAATTTGATACATGCGCAATAATACATAATAGATTTTCAACTATATTTTCATGTTCTGAATTCAAACTTTATGACAACTACAATTTTGTTTTTTTCCTACGGTGCCGAGGCTGCCGCGCTCTAGCCCGCGTTCACATTTATCTGATGTAATCTGTCGTGACGGCGTCTGTCGTGTCGCGACAGAAAATATCCCGGTCTGCGACAGAGAGGGAGGGAGGGGTGTGGGGGAGGGGGTACAGCGCGAATTAAGAGATTGGACTAAAAAAAATACTTTATTTAATTAGAACAGCTTAACAGTATATTTTAAATATAAAATAGTAATCGCTAATGTTAGATCTACAAAGGTATTTATAATAAATTAATGCTAAGATGACAATAAGATTATCTAGATAATTTGGTGGGGAGAGATGTGCTGACGAAGCTAACATTGTTGGGTTCCGTACAGTTAACTCGCGCGACACAACTCGTCAGACTAATGTGGACGCGCCACTGTCTGTCGTAAAGCGTCAAACGCGCTGACGCGGGTATGCAATTGTGCGCAATGGACGACGAACTAATTGACTTCCTTTTTATAATATTATTCTTATACAGTACCTAAAGATGAGCTAATTGAATACGAAATAATATAATCCTATGTAAATAATTTATGGATATGATTGGATATCTACTTAATCTGAATCGGATAATTCATCAAAAACATTGCGAAAGTGTGAACTCCACGAGAGTCAAGACAGAACTGATTTAAAATTGCGTCAGATCGCGACAGACGGCGACAGACAAATGTGAACGGTGAGTAATTACGACAGAGACCGTCACGAGAGATCACGTCAGATAAATGTGAACTCAGCTTTATTCTATGGCCTCGCTCGTTCGGGGACCGTTTCCTCGCGCGGCAAATGCCTCGCGAGGCTGCTCGCTCTGTGTGGACCCACCTATTTAATAGAAGGAACTTGATTTGAAACTTTGATACTTCGTTCATAGACATTTTGATTTATTCGTATAAAGATTGTGACGCATAAACATAGTGACATTATAACTTTATCGATACTTTTATTTTACAGACTAGCTTCGGCCCACGTATTCGCCGATGTGGGTAACAGTTATTTCAAAAAAAAAGTAGCCTTTGCCCTATTGTGATGTAGAAGCTATACTGCAATATTTCTTTGAAAAATAAGTATAATTGAATATATATAATTATATATCTCAAGAAAAGTGTTTTCATCGATCATAAACTTTTGTGTTTATATAAGTTCGAATAAAACCATCTGCTAACAACTAAATTTAAGGCTTGTGAAATTAAATGCAAGACATCACATGTAGGACGATACGATTAACTGTACTAAGTACTGAGTAGTCATTGACTACATTTTTGCACTGGCGACAAAATAAATTGCCGGACTAGTAGTATGCCAATCTTAAAACGATAAATTACCATGATGCTAATCGTGTGAGTCATTATCGTGATGAAATAATCGTAGCCATGATAAACCTGTCGTCATGCAAATGACAAGTAGACTGCTGTGAACCCTTAAAATATTTGCTAATACTAAAAACTGTAGTCAAATTATACCGAAAGTCAATTTTGATCAAAATGGATAAGGATCAATATTATGCTTATAAAAACCCCTTAACAAATTATGCAATACTAGGGGATACCCGCAGCTATGCTCGCACATATTTTTTTAACGTTGTTTTTGCCTGATTCTGTGGTCATTTCGAGAAATTCCATGTTAGTGCACCTTTACGCTACCCAAGAAACATATACATGCCAAATTTCAGCTTCTTGCACCCCTAATAGCTTCGTCTGTGCCACATCTGTCAGTCATTCAGTTACGTGAGAGCGCTTGTACGCGTTAAGAAAATTTACTGTGTCTGCGGCAGACAAGACAAATTCTTCGTGTATACGACAAGAATTTTGTCTGTTCTACATACGAAATTGTTCGTGTCTTCCGCAGACAAGACCAATCGGAACGTGTACACGACAAGATTTTTTTGGTGCAGTCGTCAGTCGGGCGTAGGGTGTGCAAGTAATAACAAGTCTGATAATAATTTTCGTTTATTTATAAAATTGTTAACTACAAAGAAAAATAGAATGATAATTGCATATTATTATTATAACAAAATGAAAAAGGAAACAAAAAACAGAAGACTTTACTGGCTTCATCCAATTATTCAAGAGAAAAATGAGTTTGGTGGGTTCATTGCCCTTTACTGTCTAATGCGACAACATGAGGAAAAATTTGTGGATTATTTTCGCATGAAAATGTCTTTGACAAGCTTTTGACAACTATATAAAATAATATATGACATGAAAATACCAAAATGCGAGAAAGTATTCCTCCGTACATTAGATTGGCCGTAACATTAAGGTAAGTAATTAATTATTTTTAAGCATATTGATTTGAACGTTATACAATAATCAATATCTTTGAAGTGTTAGATGTTTCTAAATTCAACAGACACCAAATCTTCATATTCTTTAGAAAAGTCAAACTGAAATTCATCTGTATGCGATGTTTCCACACTACTAATAGCAGCATCGGTGTCAAATTCAATGGATGTAGAGTTTTGAGTACTGTAACCTGGTCGAGTCGAAGCTACTTACCTGGCTGTGTGAACCCTACTACTCCGCCCCTCCACCGCTCCGCAACAACGTTCGCCGCGTCTTGTCTTGCGCAGACAAGATTTTTTTCGTGCATCGCTGCGAGCAGTGTACACAGTTATTTTCTAGTTACGACACGAATTCTTGCATAGGCCCGGTGTATTTTCTTAACGTGTACAAGCGCCGTAAGGCTTTTATATATACAGATTTTAGACCAAAAAGTTATCGTGTTGCTCCGAGCGACTGTAAACAACTGTTCACGAGAGCCAAGATTCGAGGCACGAGGCAAGCGATAATTAAACAATTAAATAACACATAACTTCGAAAAGTCAGTGGTGCGCGCCGTGGATTCGAACTCCCCGCACGGCAGTCTGTTGGTATATCAATAGGCTATCGTTGCCTGCTTGTTGGTTATTTAAGTTTTTTTAGTTAAATCATGATAGGGAAACTGTCTTTATTAGATGTAATAACATACGGCAATGAATTATCATAATAAAATTAGTACAATTAGAAGAAAATCATTTTCTTCAAACATCCTCAAATCATGGTGGGCAAATATTTTGAGCCGTAGTGTATATTATTTTATTTATTTATTACAACTGCCCACTACACTAACAGTTGCCCAAGTGTAGTGAGCCATTATAGTACAAACATACATAGTAGGTACATAGTTACAAAAAGTCAAGCAAGTCCAATTATTTTAAATGATGTCATTATTTGACAAAAAGTATACCTATAGCATTTTTAATAAATGTATTTAGCTGCGTAAAGAATATATCTACATCCGGATACTGAGCAATCTGAGCGTTTAGCAGTGCAACTGCATGACACGTGGGTGCGTATTGCGCCGTATTAGCACATGAGTAGATAAACGGAACAGAGACACAGCTTCATACAACAGCGCGAATCGGTTGCACTACTACGAGCACGCGGCTTATGTGTGCGTGACCACTGGCCGCTTGTCGTGTACGCGGCGAGAGTGGAAAGAACCGGTTTACGTAGGCACAGGCAGTTGACAATTTAGGGTTATTACGACGCACGTTGTTTGTTTTGTACGTTGCAAGTTTTAATATTTTAATGTAAAAAAGCGGTGTTTTATTATTAATAATGGTTGTTTATTGTACTGTGTGTATGAATAATACTAGATGAAATAATTAAATCATTATAAAGATTTTAACAATGGTAACGTACAATTGGGTTTTTTAATTAGGTATAACTACTGATAATTTTTTCGCATTTGTTGAATTGCTCGAGCAAAAGTTTCGCGAATATTTCGATCTTGAAATAAATATTGTCAATGTTGGCAACGAAATACTTAACAACTCATTAGTTGTGAAATTGTGTAAAAGCAATTAATGTTTACAAAACCAATGACTATCAGAAAGTGATCAGCCATCGATAGGGATTACAAAAAACAGGTACATGCGATTTGCGACCTTATTGATGTACTTAACTCAGAATTTATAATTTTGATAACGTATCAATGTCAAAAAGCAAGAAAATACCAAAAAAAGGCTGTCATGAATTGTCAATAAGGTCGAAAATCGCATGCACCTGTTTTTTGTAAGCCCTATCGATGGTTGATCATTTTATAGTCATTTGTTTTGTAGACGTTCATTTGTCTTACACAATTTCTTTTTAAACTTATTTTAGATACCTATCCCCGTGGTAAAACTAGTGGCCATAATAGCTAAAGGAGATTCCTATGTTTATTAGCAAAATAGATCATATTACCAGAAAATATTCAACACTATTAGTGGTATCGTTGGGAATGTCAAATAAATCACGTCGTCATGTCGTGTCCTTGGTAACAAATGTATATTTTTATTGCGTGCTTTTAAAAGTTTCAGGTGCATGCCTTTTTTGGTTCCACTGGCTATTTTATTTACAACTGTACTTCTGCCGTATAGCGAATCCGTCGAGTCCAAGAATCTGCCCAATCCACGAATCTGTCGAGTTGGGAATCTGCCAAATCACGAATCTGTCCAATCCAGAATCTGTCGTATACCGAACAAGCGATTTGTCTTAACCTATTGTGACAACCCTACCAAAATAGGTAACAAATTTACAAGCTCTTAAGAAGCTGTCTCTCTGTTCGGTTTATTTACTCATGTGGTATTAGTTCGCACTTGTGGTGCGGCAAGCAAGTGGCGCGAGCGTAACCGGGTGTAGTGGTTCGGCGCCGATAACGAACATCGCGACAGTGTGGTCGCATCGTCGATTTTATTATTGAGTAGCAAGTAATAGTGCAACATAAGGGCACACTTACGTCGTAATGCCAGCGTGTCAAGACACACCATGCCTGACACGAACAGAGACGGATATAAATAAGGATAATAGCCATAAAGCTTTTTGTACAGAAATCGACAGAATTTCCGCTGTACACGCTCAATCATGATACGATACTTGCCTTCGTGTGGATCCCAGATTACGGAGTTATACTCTAAAATACTTCTTACACTTAGACTAATGATTGGTATCGCTTCGCTACGAGCGAGACCAATCATTAGTCTATGTTCTTACAAATGAAAAGTACAACGCAATTATAGCACCCCTACTCCGAAACGGTATTGATTGTCGAATCACAAAACCTAGTGATTTGAAGCTCTTTTTGCACATTGTTGTGATATGTGCATTAAAAGTTAGGCTCGTGTCCAAGGTCAAGCCCAAATCACGTATTTGAGTCACACGTTGCAGCGGGACACTAGTTATTTCATAAGGATGGATATATGGAGAGCGTGAACGAGTAAATGTAATTGCTTTGCATTTAGATGCATTAAACTCTAAGTGGTTGCGGGCTGCCCAAGCTACAGTGAGGCACTTCAGCGGGACATGAATAGTTAATGTCCCGCTGAAGGGCCTCACAGTCGTCTGGACAATCTATCACTAAGAACAGCTTCAAATCGTCAGCAAACAAGAGACAGTGTGCCGCACTAACGACATTCGGCAGGTCATTGATCATAATCAAAAAGAAAGTTTCACCCAAAGCACTACCTTGATTTACACCAGAGAGTGTCATATGGGCTAGATTGGTAATTTCCTAACTGTACATATTGCGTACGATTGACAAAATAACTTTCAAACAGATTCAATAGCTTACGCGTGAATCCTACAGCTGCTAAGGTAGGAAGCTAGGGTGGACGTGGTCAAATGCTTTTTTGAAATCAAAATAAGCCGCGTCCACTTATCTTCTGTGATCCATTTCCATCACGCAGTACTCGACGAAGTTAATTAAGTTAGTGGTAGTGGATTTACCAGCTCTAAACCCATGCTGACACTCACTCAGTTGTTGTTTAATATGTGTGGTAATGTGTTTGTTTAAAATAGATTCAAACAACTTGCCGAATGCCGAGAGCACGGCAATGGGTCTATAGTTTGTGATCTGAGACTTGGAGCCATCCTTAGGGACAGGTGTGACCCTAGACACCTTCCAAAAGGCAGGATAGCTAGCCGTACTTAACGCCAAGTTAAAAATGTGCAATAGTGGTACCTCAAAAACATTAATACAATCTTTTATTATAAAGGCAGGTACACCATCCGGGCCAATTGATGATTGAGCCTTTAAGCGTTTTACTGCCTGGGACAAATCAGACTTCGTAATATTATCAATATGAATGCGAAAAGAATACAAGCTACTGTCAATTTGTTCAATGGTTGTAGATGGCGCCGATGGCTGCTCTGTCAAAAATGAAGATTTAAAATATGATGCAAAGGCGTTCACAGCATCCAGTCCGGAGACTGTACGGCCATCGTACTCAAAATCAAAACCGGATTGCTGCGAAGAACGCTGCGCCTTTACAAAATTCCAAAAAGACTTGGGATCCTTCTTTATACCCGCCTCTGCTCGATCTATGAAGTTGGCATAGGCCAACTTTATGTGTTCCTTCGTACGTTGCCTATAAAATCTGTACATTTCTTTATTAAACTCTAATTTAAATTGTTTGTACCTTTTTAAATGGAAGTACTTGTTCTTAATATTTACTATTATTTCTGGCGTATACCACTTAGGATACACATACTTATTATTTAGACTTAATGCCCGTTTTATAGGACGACATTAAAACATATTTCAAGTTGCGAATAAAATCAATCTAAAGCGTCATTAGAACTTGTACACGCTAGTACATCCGACCACGATGTTGATGCCAAGTTGTCATATAAGCCACAAAAGTCCGCTTTTCTAAAATTCCATCGAGGTGAGTGTTGATATTGTGGCGACTTATGAGTCGCGTCGTCGTGCTATGGCACGGTGGCGGCGGCCGAGCCCGCACAGCCGCCGCCGGCCGCTCAACACTCAGCCGAACGCCGAGCGGCGGATGATGTACGTCAGCCGGCACCAACGGCTCGACGTCACTAACGACACACACATTCGTATCGCTCAGATTACTCAGCACCAGATCTAACATATTACCGTAACTGTTTTTTATGTCATTATGTTGCATCAATTTGCAGAATGATGTGAGATACGCGTAATGTAGTTGGACATTTTGACTAGATGAATTCAAATTGAAGTCTCCGACCACCAAAACGTCCATCTTACTGTATTTTTCTATAATATTCTCTATTACGGTAAATGTATTGACATAAAATTCGTCTGTGGAATTAGGTGGCTTATACACAACGCACACTAAGTAATATTCTCTTATATTTCAAAGACAACAGCTGCTACCAATTCTATATTACAGTCATAGCCGTCAACGTCTAAAATCTGTTGCACTGGATATTGTGATTGCACTGCCAACAACACTCCTCCCCAACCAACATCGTTAGCACGATCACGGCGTATGACAGTATACCCAGCAGGAAATACTTCCCCGTCGTGTATACCACTCACTAGAAATGTTTCTGTTAACGCATATATATGAGCACATTCACTAAGTACCGCTAATTTAAACTTTTCTAATTTGGATCGTAATCCTCTAACATTTTGATACAATATCATGAAACATTTAGGCTTGGGAGGCTTGCGTATTATGTTTACGAAATCCGTTCCGCCACGGCTTCACGTAAATATCTTCGGGCCACTTGTCTGGAGACATATACTTTTCCAAATGCTTTGCTGGAACACATAATTTAAAAGAGGCATAATCACCACGCGCTTTCAATGCTTCGGCAGTACAATGAACATTAGGACAGATATTATTCAAATGTTCTAACACTTGCTCGACTGTCGTGCCCACTTTTAAATAATACACAAGTCATGTAGGTAAGTTTTTCGTTCCGCGGCCGACAGCGAAGTGGGAGTAGCCGAGTTAGTACCACGGATCACGTTCTCGCTCATTCGTTTCACACGGCGACGGCGAACTTCGATCCAGTCGTTCTCATTGCCTTCGCGAGAACTCACACGCGACTCGATTGCTGCTCCGCTATCGTCGGTGGACTGTTGCAGCGGTAACACGTTCTCCGTAGTCAGGGACGAACTCGTTGATGCAAGTGATGCAACCGATATAAGCTTCGGTTTATTTTGCCGAGCGCGAGCTGCGATAGCCGATGCGGCCCGAACACGAGCTCCGCGGATTGGTCGCACGTTCGATTCCTCCGACGAAATACCTCCAATAATATTTTTGTCAGTTTTGTCGATTGCCACAGATTCCTTCTCAATAAACTTTTTGATAAGCTTATTTTGCTCTAATATAACCTTTTCTAGCGCAGACACTTTATTTTGGAGCAAGATCACAGACTTGTTTAACTCCACAATGGTAACTTCCGGACTTTTAGATGACATTTCTAATTTATTATTAACGTAGGGTCATTTAGCCTGTTCGCGTCCATCCCCCTATTCGCGTCCATTTTGCGGACCTCCCTTTAAAAATGCTCGGAAATAAGTATACTAACACACTAATAAAATGAAAAGTCAAGTCAGTATCGCCAATACCTCGACGTATAAGAGACACGCACAACTAGACAAAAGTTCCGTGCGCCCAGCTTATCCTGTTTAAAAAAATTAGTTAATCTTGGTTGTTCAACAAAATAGTGCAGATACGCGGGATATAAATAAAAAAATAGTATGCAGCGGCGTGTTTGACGGTAAGTATTTTATTGTTTTATGTGAATTTTAGGATACATAGCTGTTTCTAGACATTAATAATGAAAAGACGAATAGTATAAATTATGAATTAGCTTGTTTTTTTTATAGTTAACAATTAAAATAAGGTGGACGCGAATTACGACACCGACTTTATAAAACTTCCACTTTGCGTCCACAATGGACGCGAACTCGTCTATTTATGATTTCTTTAGTTGTTTATTTTTATGTAATTAAAATATGAGAGAGAAATTGGGATTTTGTTTATTTTAACATTAATAGTATGCAATTGTAATGACCAATTTGCGTCCACATTATTATGATGGTAATAAAAGATACAATCGATATAATAATCGATCACAAGTGGACGCAAACTATACCTGCAAGGGATAATATTATAGCAAATTGCGTCCATATTTTCATGAAATAGAAATGATCGCATAAATACATTCTATATATTAATTTTTTTATAATTTAAAATGTATTTTTGATTAAGACTGAGTTTAAAATTGAATTATTACATTTAATTTCTTTTATTCCATATTTTTTCTATTCAAGATGAGTTCTTAGGAGACAAGAAAGAAGAAGGAAAAAAATACAAAAGATGATTAAATAAAGAAAGCGTTTTGTGATATTCGTGGGAAGAAGAAATCGATAAGACAAATATGTACATAATTATGTAAAAATTATGCTATTCCGAAGACCACAATATTGGACAACATGTATCGTTATTTGTTTATCTTTGATTTTAAGTTTTTTTTAAGTTTTTCTTTGATTTAAGTTAAGACAAAGTGAAAATATAAAAAATCGTAGAAAAATTAACAATTTGTTTTGTGCATAAGTTTAAGATCGCCACAACAAATCCAGACCAAACTCTGCCATTGTCCTTTAGTAAGTGGAATTTTACCCCCTTCCTGATGACAAATTGATCTGATATTTGGTAGGTATACACTCTTAATCTTGATGACATTAAACGATGATGTTTAACTGATTGTAAATCCAAGATGGCCGCCGATACAAAATGGCGCATCACATTTACTTTACAACAACCTCAATATGGGTATCAAATGAAAGGGCTTGATTGGTACAATAGAGCTCACTTTGAAAAATCCAAGATGGCCGCCGCCACAAAATGGTGGATTACTTATTTTCCACAACTACCTGAATATGAGTATTAAATTAAAGGGCTTGATTGGTAGAATAGAGCTCACTTTGGAAAATCCAAGATGGCGCCGCCACAAAATGGCGGATTACTTATTTTCCATAAATACCTGAATATGGGTGTCAAATGAAAGGGCTTGATTCGTAGAATAGAGCTAGCTATGAAAAATCCAAGATGGCTGTCGCCGCAAAATGTCTGTCATTCGACAGGGCTTGATGGTAGAAAAGGGCTGACTATAAAAATATAATGTAAAGTAAGTATCAACTAACATCATCATCAGCCTTTAACAGTCCACTGCTGGACTAGGAAGGGCCCTCCTTTGAAAGGAGGAATTGACCTACTATACCTACCACGCTGGCCAAATGGGTTGGTATAGAGTTTGTATCAAGTTTTCCTTCTGTTACAGTGCTGTTCTATGCATAATATGCTCCCTCTGTCGACTCTTACGACACTCATGGAATGATATGGGGTGGTGACAATCTGTATTCTTTAATCTGTCACCACACGGACATCAACTAACAACAAAGCTAAAGACTTGAAAATAAAATTAGATAAAAAATAAATTTTGGGCATAGCGTATCCAGAGTAAACATTATGATAGAAATTTCACTGCACAACGATTTTATATTTGTCAGATCAATAGGTACCCCAGATTGATAAGAAGATTGGTGCGATCTGGTAGCTAGGACTTACCGCATTACTTTTTAGCTTTTATAGTAGATAACCTAACCAGCTACCTAAGTACATCATTTTTATTGTAATAAAACAGTACAAAATAAATAAATATATTTATGTTTTGTACAATGCTTATTCTAGAGTAGTTATCAAATTGTTTTAAAAATTGATACATTTATTGCCTTCAGTATTTAATGCAGATGAACTTTGTCTTTTACAGTAATTAGTTTGGACGAAAAGTTTAAAAATTAGCACGATATATTTGACCTAGGCGCAGCGTCATTAAAGCGCTTTCGGGTCGGGTTTCGAAACGCGTCGCCCGAATTTGAGGGTATTGGTGGTGTAGGGAGCTTAAGGTAGTTAGTTTTAATCGGGTTGTATTTAACTGTTACTAAATTTATCTCTGATTTCTTCCAAAAAAATATAAATTTGTTCCACCGAAAATACTAATTGCACCACAAAATATACTCACAAAATATTTCATAACGAATACCTGTTTTTGACCGTTGCAAATCTCTAATAATAAAAATAAACCTTTCAATTACAGAAGCATATCATTTTTTTACTTTTAACAACAAAATAAATTAATAAGCTAAGTTGAAGGAGCCCTGCTTCGCAGGGCTCCTTTTTTAGGTGCAGCGTCATAAGAGAACCTAACATAACCTATTAAGTTTTCTAAGTGGATAAGTTTCCCGAGCGGATGAGACTCTTCATATCAAATGATATTTTGTAGAAACATCGTCATATTTGGTGTGCAAATAGTATTTTAGTGTGCAAGTCAGTATTTTAATGAAATAATAAAGTTTCTTAGCGTAACGCACTTCAGTGTGTTACTTAAGATATTTGATGCACTGTTAAAAATATCCCGTTTTAATCCCCTAAAAGTAATTTTGGCTGCCGGAGTTGCGTCTAAATATTTTTAAACAATTTTCAAAAATTCTTCATTCAAATATGCAAAAGGGAACGTAATTTTAGGTTTTATGTGAAAGTAACTAAATAGGTTGTGTTAGGTTCTCTTTTGACCCGAGCCCTGCGAAGCAGGGCTACGTCAACCTTAGTTTATTAAACTAGTGTGAAGAATGTGGAAGTTGGCAGTGCCATACACAACGATGTTTGCAGATTTTTTTTTTCCAGCGGAATCCAAGTATTTCCGGCAAGTGAAAATGGTGAGGGGTGGTTCCGAGACCTCGTCCAAATCCTCGTCCTCGTCGGTCTAAACCCCCAATCACTCACAACTCCTAAAAATGGCGACGTATTTGGAAACCTTAACCGCTCTTTCTATGAGTTGGCGTTGGCGCGCTTAAGCACAGCGGGGCGGAGGGACGGTCTGATATTATGTAGGTAGGTACTTTGTGGTAATGTTTTCAGTTTTTATTTTTGCTGCAATATTCAATATTCAGTAGATATATAAGCTCTTCGTAACTTCAATAATATACCTACATACTAATCTTTACCTGAAGTACTTTAGTACTTGTATATATTCTGTGCCTAAAGTTCGATGATTATGAAAACAAAAGTAATTTTTAAGTATTTTATCTGTTAATATGTATGCTACACGGCTAATCTGCAGAGCTGTTTGTGATGAAATTTGACATGGATAGACTGAAACCCGGGGAAGTAGGTACATAGGCTACTCTTTATTTAAATTTCATGCTGGCGAAGCCGTGGGCGAAAGCTAGTAGGTATATAACCGACGGACGCACTGCAAATAAAAACGACCAGTCAACATGTAGTATCGAAGCCACTAAGTAACAACAGTGTAGTGAACGGTCACCTAAACACCGGGATTAAAGAAAATACGCAAAATTAACAGACAAATATTTCCTAAAACTCGTCGAAAAGTAGGATCATTTCGCCTGTTCGCGTCCATTTAGTGCAGTTGGCAAGTTTGAAGGAGAAAATAAAAATGTTCCAGCAAATTGATTCGATTAAAAATTTATGTAGTGCGTTCATTATATAGTCTATTTTAATAATAACTTTCAGTTTTGTTCGAAACTTGTTGTGTTTTTTTTTTAAATATACAAACTTCAAAATATGGCATTTTACCTAGTTTGCGTCCAAAAAATCCAAATTGCGTCCACCTGTGGACCAGTTCGCGTCCACCAGCTTAGTCTTAACAATATCAACCTTATTAGCCTTCATATAAGGGTGATATTGTTAAGACAATCTAAAGAAAGATTGGCTTTTAACAATTTCTACATTTAAGATTAAAGTTATAAAAAATCTACATTATTATCATTATTAAATCACTTTATAGAAACTATAAATAACTATTTATTGTTCTCAACATCGATGGAACTTAAAATCAAAGATAAAAAAATAACGATATATGTTGTCCAATATTGTGGTCTTCGGAATAGCATAATTTTTACATAATTATGTACACATTTGTCTTATCGATTTCTTCTTCTCACGAATATCACAAAACGCTTTCTTTATTTAATCATCTTTTGTATTTATCCCTTAAAAAATATGGAATAAAAAATTAAATGTAATAATTCAATTTTAAACTCAGTCTTAATCAAAAATGCATTTTAAATTATAAAAAATATATATATAGAATGTATTTATGCGATCATTTCTATTTCATGAAAATATGGACGCAATTTGCTATAATATTATCCCTTGCAGGTATAGTTTGCGTCCACTTGTGATCGATTATTATATCGATTGTATCTTTTATTACAATCATAATAATGTGGACGCAAATTGGTAATTACAATTGCATACTATTAATGTTAAAATAAACAAAATCCCAATTTCTCTCTCATATTTTAATCACATAAAAATAAACAACTAAAGAAATCATAAATAGACGAGTTCGCGTCCATTGTGGACGCAAAGTGGAAGTTTTATAAATTCGGTATTGTAATTCGCGTCCACCTTATTTTAATTGTTAAATATAAAAAAACAAGCTAATTCATAATTCATACTATTCGTCTTTTCATTATTAATGTCTAGAAACAGCTATGTATCCTAAAATTCACATAAAACAATAAAATACTTACCGTCAAACACGCCGCTGCACACTATTTTTTTATTTATATCCCGCGCATCTGCACTCTTTTGTTGAACAACCGAGATTAACTAATTTTTTTAAACAGGATAAAGTGGGCGCACGGAACTTTTGTCTATTTGTGCGTGTCTCTTATACTTCGAGGTATTGGCGATACTGACTTTTAATTTTATTAGTGTGTTAGTATACTTATTTCCGAGCATTTTTAAAGGGAGCTCCGCAAAATGGACGCGAATAGGGGAATGGACGCGAACAGGCGAAATAACCCTAGCTAAATCAAAAGCGAGAGCTCAAATCATAGCCGTTGAAGAGCAATATCAAATAATTATTATATTAGAAAATATCAAATTAATATATTACAAAGCGGCCGGTAGCAGAGTACGAATACAAGTCATAATGTAGGTAGCAAGACCCTTGTCTACCAACCCGTCGGTCTAAACAAAACCGCTTGTTGATAGCGCGTGTGTCCATACTGTCCGTAGTAACATAGTAAACAGGTAGTAAGTAGGTACGTTACTATGGTCCACAGACTATAGGGATACTTACTACGGTCAACCGGCACGACATCGACACGACATCCAAATAAACCCCAACGCTGTTTGTTTTGTTTACAAAGTAGAAAAAAAAACGATATAATGTGTAAATATTTTTATAAGTAAATATGTGAAAAAGTAGGCATTCTTAAGTTATTTCGACTCCATCTCAAAAGTCGACGAGCCGCGAAAAATAATTACATTATGTACTATTATATATTTAATTGAAAATAATATGGCGTCCCGTTATAAACAAAGCAATTACTGATCCGATCGAATGTTCCAGATAGCTAGAAGGAGTCTAGCCCGGAACCTAAATGGACTACGTTGCACATGCGCCGAGTGCATCCAGCGCCCGCGCCGTTAGAGCTGCATCGACCGTACTGCGAAGCCTGACAGAACCGCCTAATTTTATTATAAAAGGAGACAATTACACATAGGTATTTGAAAACCGTTAAAAACGCATTAAAGTAAATAAAGTCGCAAAACAAAATAATATTCTCACCGCTTTCTTCGTCCCATATTGCTCGTCTGGTTCAACCCGGGCCGGCTTCAACGCGAACACGCGGTACGCGACGGATCTACCACCACTGGATGGTGTACAAGAGTGGGCACCACCGTTACTGGAGCAGTTCACGGCGCGCGGCGTGTGCTGCCAACATCGTTCGCGTCCGGAATGAAATGACGACGACGCGGCCCGCGGGTCCCTCCTCGCGAGGCTTTGGTGATGCAGGGAGGGTGAGGGGGGATAGGAAGGTGCACACATACATCTGTTCACCTCATCGCGTCGGTTTCGACCGATACACTAGATAGGGTACTTACCTGGATGCACTGTATACCTATACAGCGCACACAGGCATATTGATACATAGCAGCCACTAGAGCATGAATATCAGCATATCGAATATCGAAAATATCGGAACATCGGACAAAATATTGTACCAGAAAATATCGATATTAGATTTGTAAAAACCGGGTTCATTTGTAAAATTTTCTATAAGTATTTACGACATTGCATCAAATGATCATTAGGTACCAATGAATTTCATTTATATTATCTACTTTTCAAAATCAATAATTCGAGGCGCGCTATTACTAGTGCATGCGAATGTATTCATCATCATCATCAAGCCTTTAACAGTCCACTGCTGGACTAGGCCTCTCCTTTGAAAGGAGGAATTGGCTTACTATGCCATGCTGGCCAAACGGGTTGGTATAGGGTTTGTATCAAGGTTTCCTTCTCTTCTATGCATAATATGCTCCCTCTGTCAGCTCTTACGACACCCATGGGATGATATGAGGGGGTGACAATCCGTATTCTTAATCCGTCACCACACGGACTATTACATGCGAATGTATTAAGAACAATAAAATCTATACATATAATAAAATGGTAGGAAAGCACAAAACTGTACATGTATTGAATATTTTTTTAAATAATACTTGGGGTGTGATCTATGTACAATCGATACAGAAGCCAAGAATATAGTTTTTAGAATTTTTGTCTGTTTGTCTGTATATCCGGGATAAACTCAAAAACATTGATTTACTTCAAATTTGGCAAGAATATTACATATAGGCTACATATTATCACGGTATCGTCTACGGGAAGCGAGCAGTGAATCTTTATTTCTTCAACGCATTCTGTAACAACGTGTAATATTACGACGCATATTTGAATGTTGTTATTATGTTAACCATGCTATAAACTAGCTTCACACTATAAAAATCACGCAATATAAGTAGGTAACTTAGGCCCGAAAAAACATAATTTAATGAACATAAGTAGTATCAAGACAATTTTACAGCAGCGCCATCGATGAGATTTTAAAAATATCAAGTCGAGTTACATGTGTAAGCCCTTATTGGATATAAATAATTTAAATTTGATCATGTTTGCGAGATTAATAGTTGTTTTTAAAAAACATAGATGGAGTTGTGCATTTTCTTCTTAAAAGGTATCGTTAATTCGTTTCAGAGATGAGCAAGACAATTAAAAAAAATGTGTTTATATAAGTTTTAAGCTGCTTCACCTATCATATACTAATATATAATGCTAAAGAGTTTGTTTGTTTGTTTGGTTGAACGCGCTAATCTCAGGAACTACTGGTCCGATTTGAGAAATTCTTTCAGTGTTAGCCCATTTATCGAGGAAGGCTATAGGCTATATAACATCACGCTATGAGCGACGGGAGCTGAGCAGTAGCCTTAAATAACGCGGGTGTAACCGCGGGCATCCTCTAGTGTCTTATAAAATTCATCGAATCTGTCCGTATGTAATAACAAATAGAACTCAAAAAGAACTGCATAAACGTAACAAAATTTAAACTCGAAAACGGCACGTTATTGCTGTAAGCAATTTGAGCTAAATTACGAAGAAAGAAGAAAATTAAGCATGCCATAATATGTATCTTAAGGATATGACATGCTTATTTTTTACAGTACAGAATAAATAGTAATAGAGTTAGTACAAAATAAACATTGACTGTCAATATTTTTGTTCCATATTTATTGGTGTAATTATAGCTTCTTAAATATATTTTCATGTCGCATATAAACTTAAGTGAGATGTGGAACTAGCTAGATTTTGTTACTCACACACAGACATTTATTTTATGTTAAAATCGTGTAAAGTCGTAACTTAGATAGAAACCATTACTGGTGAGGATAGATATACCTAATACCAGCGCCGATCACCAGCAGAGGGTGGGCATTCCACTGAGCTGATCGTGTGTGGTGCAGTACTGTCCAGGACCTTCCAGACGCACATCAACGTCGAGTCGTACACCAGCGTCGAGTCCATCAAATACATCTGCAAATACGTCAACAAACGGAGCGATCAGGCGACGTTTGCTTCACAGAGCACTGATGGAGACGAGGTGACCAAGTACCAGTCTGGTCACTACATCAGCACGTCTGAAGCGGTTTGGCGGATACTGGCGTTATCTATATATGACCGGCATCCTACCGTCGTGCATTTAGACGTCCTCTTAGAGAACAGCCAGCGCTTATATTTTGATACCGACAACGTTGCTGAGCCAAGCAACTCTCTTGGCATATTTCAGGCTCTGTGAAGTCGACTAGTTTGGGAGGTCCCTTTCGTATGACGAGGTGCCTTCATAGTACGACAGCAAAAAGGGTTGTATTTAACCGACGTCGACGAGGAGGTGCTGTGGAAGGTTTTCCGGGAGTTTTCAAGGACACCGCATTGGGTAGAGTTTATAACGTGGACCCGAATAATGGCAAATGCTGGCAATTCAATGTTTGGGGACACAACGAAAACACACTCTGACAGTTGCCAACCCCATTGTAGTTTGTTGAGCATGCGTTGTTAAGAGGCAGAGGGCCTTTAAACTGTTGCGTTCTCTCTCCCACCGGCGGAAACGACACAGTATTGAGTTAGGTAGGTACTATTCTGCCACTCTATCCTTTACATATCTATGGTCCTGACTGTCTTTACATTTTGGCTGCGGAGAGCCAAACCACTAATGATGTTTATCGAGAAGTCCTATAAGTATGAATTTTTACCCTATTCTGTATTCCTTATTCATTATTTTCTCCATCTGCTTCAATCACAACATATGACAAGATTGAGCAGCATCACCATCAAGTCATTTCGGTTAATCTAGTAGCCGTCGTTGCGTACAGACGTGTACTCAATAAAAATAATATAAATTTACGCTGACCTACATTTTTGCATTTTTGATGTGGTAGGCGCATTGTCATTAGAGTAAAGCAGTTTGTTTTCATAATGGAAAATTACAATTAGAATACAAGTAAACTCATCAACATGGATAGTCCTTTTAGTAGGAGTGATAAAAGACGCCGTTCTCCACCACCGACCCCGACACCGAAGACCTCTCAACATCAGAGACAAGAACATGAAGAAAGAAGAGAAATGATCTCAACACCGGAGTTACAGAACTGGTTGGGAATTATTGAACAGAGTCTGAATGAGGTTTGCGCTATCGCCTCTGAAGGTAAACTGAACACCGAGCAAAAGTTGAAAATCAATACCAACTGCCGCAATGTTGCACAGGGTGTGTCCCGAATGATCATCCAGTACCAATCATTGAAGTTAAAAGCCTTACAGAACCACCAAGCCCTTACAGCTATGACAGAAAAGCAAGACCTTATGGAGGAGCTAGCCCAGATCAAGCAGTCCATCCAGGAATCGAGCACCAAACAAGCTCCAGCCAGCACTTCGTTTGCGGATATGGTGGAAAAGGGAGCCAACAACTACATTCGACCGAATAATCTGAGCTCGGTAGCTATTTACCCTAGCGGTGCTTCAAAAACAAGCGATGACACAAAAGGTATGGTTCAGAAAATCATAAAGCCCGAAGAAATTAAGCTACAAGTTCGCGGAGTACGAAAGACCAGGAACGGAGGAGTAATAATTAGCACAGGAACAAAAAATGACATCGAAAAATATTGAAACAATCGGTACAACTCGCTGCATCAGGCCTAAAGATCGATGAACCATACAAGCGCAAACCGCGTATTATTAGATGTTATTGGTGTCCCGACAACAATGAGCGAAACGGAGGTCTGTAGATGTATTTTTGAGCAGAATGTCGCTGAGAAATTACCAGGTATGGTATATGACCTTAAATACTTTTTTGTCTTCAATAATATTTAGTCACAAATCTGGCTAGAGAGACTCTGATTTCTGCAATTTTATACTAGAAGTATCAGCCGCAATCCGTAAAGCCATAATCACTCAGAACAGGATATTTATCAACTGGACTTCCTGTCCGGTGAGAGACTACACCCTTGTAACCAGGTGCTATAAGTTTCAGCAGTACGGGCATGCGGCTAAGTCTTGCAAGAATGAGGCCTCTACATGTGGACATTGTGGTGAATAAGGACATTCGATCCAGGACTGCGACAAGAAATCGCAAGCGCCAAAATGTGCGACGTGTCTGCGCTTCAACAAACCGAGTAATCACTCAACGGGTGACGTTGACTGCCCGGCCAGAAAGGCTGCCGAAATAAGGTACATTAATACGATAGACTATGAAGGCGCCTAGAAGCGCCGCAATATAGCTATATTACTATAACCATTGACGCCTACGTTCTGTGCCTGTTACATAACACATTTAGTGTGAGACTATCAGTCTTACCACAAAAGATTTAACCACGTGTTCAACACGTGCCTAAAAAATACCGTACTACAAAACGGTGTTTAACAGTTGCGTAGGGTTAAACATCTCTTAGACACGTCTTAAATTTAGACACACGCACAAGCTAGTTTAACAGATGTTTAAGAAGATTCAGCTGTCGCAGTTGTAAAAAATAACTTGCGAACACATAACCGAAACAACCGAATTTCGTTGTTTAAAACTTAATCAGTGTAATATTGTCTTAAGAACAGTGGTATTAAAATGGATACAATAGATCTGATTGATTTTGTGGATTTTAAGGATATGGACGACATGGATGAATTAGACATAATTAGAGACAGTCAATTAAATCGTGTTGGAGTTGATCCATTTGAACATTATACTGACTTCCATTAAAAAAAAAAGTATCGTCGTATTTCGCAAGAATTTTGCTAAACAATTGTAGATTTGATTAAAAGTTCAAAAGATTTTGACGGTGAAATCTTGATCGGAGGAAAAAAATTACAAGAACAAAAGTCCTTTAAGTTTAGTCGTTAAGTATATATTATAAATAAAATTAAAAAAAAAGAAAATCTGTTGACTTTAAAACTTCATCAAAATTTATTTTAAGTCCCAGTCCCCTTGCTGTCTAGATGTTTCCTTATTTTTTATGAGAAATCCATAATTTGCGTTCAAGGAAATCACCACACTTCAAAACAAAGTTTTAAAATACAAAACAAACTGACATGATAGTTGCAACAAAATACGTTCCATATATAGCATACAATTTTTAACTTTATGTCAACAATCTTAATAAAAATATTTAATAGTTATCAGTAAGATCCTAACAATTATTACGTCAGTGGCGTAGCGTGGGTTTCTGCCGCCCGGGGCCGTTCGGCAATTCGCCGCCCCCTTTTTACCCCAATGTTTCTGCAGAAGTATAACGTTTTTCGGGTTTTGGTATGTTTGTATGTTTATTAGTATGTCCTTTAGTTTGGCTTTACACGCTGAACGGCATAAATGATTAAAAAAGAAATGTTGTCATTTGATTCGTCTCACTTGCTCGAATATCATAGAGCGTACGGTGTAATAATTTTACGGCAAAATGTGGTAGCTCTCAGCGGTGTTAATGGGTCGCGCACGGCAGCGCGGCGGCCCCCGCGTTTCTCTGCTGCAATATATGTATAGCTTAGTCTGGGCCTAGACGGCTTAAAGGATTTTAATAAGTTAAATGTCGATGAATTTCCGTCATCACTAGATGCTTTGTTGTTTTTAAGAGCCGGCCACACCTCTGTTCGACATTCGGGACGGCTTCGGTGTAGTGGTGCGTCAGTAGGGCACTGTGCTCGTAGGTCTGCCCCCGAGGTAAACAAGTGTCAATAAAACCTTTCAACGTCGTCGAGAATCTCGAATTTTGAGTTCACAATGCGGCCATCCGTGATGGTAGTGTCGTTTGATTGTGTCGCCTCAACTGCAGAGCGAAGACTTAAGATCCCCGGGGTGTTCTCGATCGCAGCCTCGATGGCCCGAGTGTTAATGCGCCGTAGGTCCCGTTGCGTAAGATTTTGTATTGTCGTTTTACGGCCTGTTCTTCCGGCGAATACTGTCGACAGGATGGCATCTCGCGTCTTTTCCTCATCAGTTTGAGGGTCTCGGCTGGCAGTCTAGACTACTTGTTTTTTTCTCTATGCGGAGCAGATCTTTCGAGACGAATCTCCTGGTACCGTGACCACTGTGGCCGTTATCTGCTTAATGCTGTCGGTGGCAGGAGCAATGTAAGTCATAGAGTAGGCTTCTTTGACTGGGCCCGTTCAGTTCTGAGGTTTATAATAAGAGAGCCTCGTACTCGTCGGTGATCGCTTTAGGTTTTTATCGTATTGATCACCGTTTTTAAATATGTGGTTTCAGTCCGTCTTGATGTAGTCTTTCACCTTGCCTGTCACATTATCACGGTTTGGCCACCACTGGCGTCTTGGCATCCCCTGCCTGTGAGGCTCCTTCTTGCAAAAGGAGTGATCAGGGAAAGGCCCTCTGTTACGCTACGAGGTAGTTAACTAGCATTCGGCCATATGATTCTCGTGCCCTACGCCGTGGCCTCCGATTTGCGTTTCGCCGCGTTCTTGTACTTCCACTTTCGCGTTGAAGTACTGAGCTTTGGTCTTAATAGGTATTGATACCTTAACAGTGTCCTGGTATCTACACATGGCCTCAGCCATCTCATAAGAATGAGTTGAGTTGCGCGCATATACTTGAATCATTACCTTTAGACCGCCCCTATTGGTGAGTTTAAGGACGAGGTACGCTACCCGGGTCGACACACTACCGACTTCCACAAACTGTTCCTCCTGACCAGGAAACCGACGCCATCCAAGAGTAGGTCGCCTTCTGGATGGTAGCAAAAGTCACCTGACTCCAGGGCCAGATTTAGAGGCCTGGAGGCCCCGGGGCAACGAAGGTGTGGAGGCCCCAAATTATTTTCCAAATAAAAGGAACTATTTCTCTGAGAACTATTTAAAAAATTTACTTTCAATTTCGTGAAATTTATTTCTATACATAAATGTTCTTTTTTTTTAAATTTATAATACGTATTATTAAAAACAAAATTATGGCGGCAAATGACAACGAATTTTTTTTGACGAAAAGTTGCGAACCGACTGAACAAATACGGACTGAGGACGGAACCGTGGTGGATCTCGACGATGACAGGGAAAGGTTTTTATACGTCAACAGCGGCCCGAACTACGGAATCGGCATTTGATAACATGTCTCGTATGTAGTCAATATACGCTTCTGGTACTCCTTTGGACCTTAAAGCTGTCCAGATATTCAGTTCGTGGTACACTGTCGAAAGATGCAAAGGCGGGTTCTCGGTTTGGTCTTTTCATGGCCTTTTCGTACCTAAAAGTCTCTCAGGGATACAATTTAAACCAACTCATTGCCATAGCTAGGTAACTGGATTTGTAATCTTTTAGGTTTTTTTTTTGCGGCAGCATATAAATTTACAGCGTCCATCGCCTCTTATTGATTTAGAGATATCCGAATCTCTATCGAACTGCTTTTTAAGCATGCAATCTTTCAGTGAGAGAAACGCAAAGTTGATCGATAATTTGGACAAAATCTGACACTTTAAATTTCTCACTTGGTGACAGCTTCACGTCTTGGGCCTTCATGCCATAGAGGGGATTGAACTTAACACTTCTTAATCTGGTGCGTCATTAAATTTGTTCGTCAGTGTTGGGTATTTGTTTAGCATTCATATTTAAGAAATCATCCATTTTGGATTCGACTAATTATTTTAATGACTCCAATGCTCGCACAGCAGGTTCAAGAAGCATTTTCGGATCCTGCGAATACATGTTTGTTGGCTAAATTGCTCTAAGATGTCGTTGCAAAAGATGGAAAAAAAGCGTTGCGAGACCACTCATAAAATATGTGTTATATCTCAAGATATCCTTTGCTCTTTACGAGTAGAAATGCTGGAAAGACAACTTAAACGACGCGATGTTCGACTTAAACGACATTGACCTTAGTGGCTGAAGCTTTACATAACCAGCAAGTATCGCTACTCATAAGCTTGATGGTCCACTTTTCCTTCGAAAATATTTCAGACAGGATTCTATATTATTGTGTATTTCTGTAAGAAACGAATATCGATTCTGATTCAAAGAGAAAAATTGTGCTGCAGACACTCAAGGATTAGCAGATTTTCAAGTTGAGTGAGTAACCCCAACATCTGCATGTGCATCCCTTTGTAGGTATATGCATTCGTATTTGCGGCATTATCGTCCGATTGACCGCGACAATCAAGGATGGTTACCTTTTGGTGATTGCACCTAAAGGTAACCATCCTTTATTTATAGGTAGCCTATCTTTAGGAAACCATCCTGGATTACAATTTTTAAATTGTATTAATGCTTTTACTGTGGCACCCCCGTATGATCGCAACTTTGCTACGATTTCATTGAGCGATCCATGCGTGATCTCTTGGTCACCCATGGAACTTACCAGTTCTTCGCAAAGTATAGAAAAGAGAAATCGACGTAAAGGCTTCTTTTGTTTGCAGGCCGCCGGTTTAAATGAGTTACCAAGATTGCACCGTAGTCAACTAAAAATTTCAAAATATCCAAAAAAATGCCGTTTCACGGTGATCCAATGATTTCCTCGTCTCCTCAGAAAGATTATCTGCGTTCAGCAATGAATTGTATTTTATGATTTTTTCGCCAGTACTTATTTGTTGTGCTTCTTGTGTCGCCAGCACTTGATCGATCTAACCCGTTACTTCTCCCTATTGCACTCAGTGTCTAAACCATCACTGAGTCTAAATGAGACTTCGACATCTCATGCTCGGCATAGGCGCCCCGTAGCATGCTTCTAGAAATTGAAGCCTTCTCTACTGAGCTTTGTTTTTTGAATGGACAGTAATGTATGCGTGCACCCATAGTTGGAGAAATACAAGGCCAGATCGATTGATAGTCTCTTAATTTGATTCCGATATATAAACATATTCTTTAACCATTACCGAACTAAATTTGTATAATATTGTGAATGATTTTGGAAGACTGAATTTTAAAGTGAGATTTATCACAATTTTGCAGTTTTGCGGTACAAGTTATTTTATAATTCAAGAACAATATTCTCACGTGCAAGTAGTTTTAATAAATACGTGTTAATTATGTTTGAAAAAAAATCGGTGAAGTTTGGACAAATTTTTATCTCTTGTGTCCCCTCTCTTGTGGAGGCCCCGGGGCCATTGCCCCGCCTGCCCCCCCTTAAATCCGGCCCTGCCTGACTCTAGAGTTACCATGTCCTCCCCCTGTCATCGGACTTCTGATAACCGCAGTATGTGCCACGTTATGTGACTTAATTCTACCTTGAGCTCGGCGAGGTTTTCTTTTGCCGTAGATTGTGTTCGTTGTAAGACGCAAGGTATACGGTGTAATTGATTTTGGTAGCCTGCCGTAGCACGATAGTCTTACAGAACACATGCACCGCCGTACCCGTCATAACGAATCTGCCGGAAATTAGGGCTTTAGCGTCCAAAAATTTGCAGAAGGCGTTTGTAATATGTGAAATAATCGGCTTTGATTTTAACGCAAATATCATTAATATTGGAGTCAAAGTTCAAATAGCGTATAGTTCAACCGCAGGTGACTATTTTCTTAGGAGACCTGTACCTGCTTTCTTCCCTATTCAACTATAAAGATTATGTTATATTATTTTATCTGGCACGCGTCGCCCCTATTGCCCTGGCGCCTGTATTCGCCAGTTGCGCCATGGCAATAGGGGCGGCAGTGGCGTAGCGTGGGTTTCTGCCGCCCGGGGCCGTTCGGCAATTCGCCGCCCCCTTTTTACCCCAATGTTTCTGCAGAAGTATAACGTTTTTCGGGTTTTGGTATGTTTGTATGTTTATTAGTATGTCCTTTAGTTTGGCTTTACACGCTGAACGGCATAAATGATTAAAAAAGAAATGTTGTCATTTGATTCGTCTCACTTGCTCGAATATCATAGAGCGTACGGTGTAATAATTTTACGGCAAAATGTGGCAGCTCTCAGCGGTGTTAATGGGTCGCGCACGGCAGCGCGGCGGCCCCCGCGTTTCTCTGCTGTAATATATGTATAGCTTAGTCTGGGCCTAGACGGCTTAAAGGATTTTAATAAGTTAAATGTCGATGAATTTCCGTCATCACTAGATGCTTTGTTGTTTTTAAGAGCCGGCCACACCTCTGTTCGACATTCGGGACGGCTTCGGTGTAGTGGTGCGTCAGTAGGGCACTGTGCTCGTAGGTCTGCCCGCGAGGTAAACAAGTGTCAATAAAACCTTTCAACGTCGTCGAGAATCTCGAATTTTGAGTTCACAATGCGGCCATCCGTGATGGTAGTGTCGTTTGATTGTGTTGCCTCAACTGCAGAGCGAAGACTTAAGATCCCCGGGGTGTTCTCGATCGCAGCCTCGATGGCCCGAGTGTTAATGCGCCGTAGGTCCCGTTGCGTAAGATTTTGTATTGTCGTTTTACGGCCTGTTCTTCCGGCGAATACTGTCGACAGGATGGCATCTCGCGTCTTTTCCTCATCAGTTTGAGGGTCTCGGCTGGCAGTCTAGACTACTTGTTTTTTTCTCTATGCGGAGCAGATCTTTCGAGACGAATCTCCTGGTACCGTGACCACTGTGGCCGTTATCTGCTTAATGCTGTCGGTGGCAGGAGCAATGTAAGTCATAGAGTAGGCTTCTTTGACTGGGCCCGTTCAGTTCTGAGGTTTATAATAAGAGAGCCTCGTACTCGTCGGTGATCGCTTTAGGTTTTTATCGTATTGATCACCGTTTTTAAATATGTGGTTTCAGTCCGTCTTGATGTAGTCTTTCACCTTGCCTGTCACATTATCACGGTTTGGCCACCACTGGCGTCTTGGCATCCCCTGCCTGTGAGGCTCCTTCTTGCAAAAGGAGTGATCAGGGAAAGGCCCTCTGTTACGCTACGAGGTAGTTAACTAGCATTCGGCCATATGATTCTCGTGCCCTACGCCGTGGCCTCCGATTTGCGTTTCGCCGCGTTCTTGTACTTCCACTTTCGCGTTGAAGTACTGAGCTTTGGTCTTAATAGGTATTGATACCTTAACAGTGTCCTGGTATCTACACATGGCCTCAGCCATCTCATAAGAATGAGTTGAGTTGCGCGCATTTACTTGAATCATTACCTTTAGACCGCCCCTATTGGTGAGTTTAAGGACGAGGTACGCTACCCGGGTCGACACACTACCGACTTCCACAAACTGTTCCTCCTGACCAGGAAACCGACACCATCCAAGAGTAGGTCGCCTTCTGGATGGTAGCAAAAGTCACCTGACTCTAGAGTTACCATGTCCTCCCCCTGTCATCGGACTTCTGATAACCGCAGTATGTGCCACGTTATGTGACTTAATTCTACCTTGAGCTCGGCGAGGTTTTCTTTTGCCGTAGATTGTGTTCGTTGTAAGACGCAAGGTATACTGTGTAATTGATTTTGGTAGCCTGCCGTAGCACGATAGTCTTACAGAACACATGCACCGCCGTACCCGCCACCACGTCCTTGGCCGGTCATAACGAATCTGCCGGAAATTAGGGCTTTAGCGTCCAAAAATTTGCAGAAGGCGTTTGTAATATCTATACTATAATAAAACTGTAGAGGTGAAAAAGTCTGTACATTAAAGATATTTTGACGAAAATTAGCTAAAAAATCTAGGAAAATGCTAAACAGCAATACTTGATATTTTTTTAAATGTCTGTCTGTCTGTCCGACGTCTTTCCCTATGTTGCTAAAGATCTCTAAAATTGCGAAATTGATTTCAATAAAACTTACACTCATGTACAAAGGATACTTAAACCTATAAAATAATATATGTTACATCACAATCGGTTGAGTGGTTTTCGATGTACAGCTTGACCTCTCCTTTGTACGTAGTCCTAAAGAAAACAGGGATCATCCAAAACTGGTTATATATGTGGTACCATCTATGATCATTATTAAGTTTGTTAGTAAAAGTATAGTTAGTGTAAATAGGTACCTTCAAAGTGTTTTATGGCTTCTTACCCGACTTTAAAAAAAAGAGGTGATTCTTAATTCCGTCAGTATATTTCAACGTATTTCGATAAATAAATTACTGGAACCGAGCATATTTAAGTTATCCTTCCGACCGATAGATGTCCATATTTTTTTAAAATAATTTTCTAGCAAACTATATGTTTACTATAATAAAACTGTAGAGGTGGAAAAGTCTGTACACTAAAGATATTTTGACGAAAATTAATTAAAAAATCTAGGAAAATGCTAAAAAGCATTACTTATAATATTAGAATTTATGTCTGTCGGTCCGACGTCTTTCCATATGTTGCTAAAGATCTCTAAAATGGCGAAATTGATTTCAATAAAACTTACACTCATGTACAAAGGATACTCAAACCTATATAATAGTATAAGTATGTTACATCACAATCGGTTGAGTGGTTTTTGGTGTACAGCTTGACCTCTCCTTTGTACGTAGTCCTAAACAAAACAGGGATTATCCAAAACTGGTTATATATGTGGTACCATCTATGATCATTATAAGTTTGTTAGTAAAAGTATAGTTAGTCTAAATAGGTACCTTCAAAGTGTTTTATGGCTATTTACGCGACTTTAAAAAAGGAGGAGATTCTTAATTTCGTCAGTATATTTTTACGTATTTTCAATAAATAAATTACTGGAACCGAGCATATTTTATAGTTATCCTTCCGACTGATAGATGTCACTATTTTCTATTTTCAAATAATTTTCTAGCAAAATAAATGTTTCTTGCAAAAAAGACAATAATTATGTGCCAGGTATCTTTCTGTTATTAAAAAAACAATAGAGTATAATATTCGGCACTTTCATAAACAAAAAGTCTCTGTGTCAAAATTTATTAGATAAAATGTCCACTTAATATAAACGGTCAATCTCATTTATTTCAAATTATTATGTTTATATAATAGTTATATAATAATTTCATTGTATTTTAAATGATAAAAACAATGACTATAGATCCTTTTTTCAATAAATTGTCGATTAGTCCATATTATTTTCTATCTCGGTCGGTTTGTATATGTAAACATAGATACTTCTCATATCTGTGGATTTCTTTCGTTCGTTCGTGTTCTGTAGGTACTTATACAGGTGTCGTGTCTCATTATTCCCAAATTCCCACCTCACGTACGTGGGAATCCGTGGGTGGGAGACTGAGGCCTGAATTCAGATACCCCTTGAGTAACTCAATTTACTCAATGGGGCTATCTTACTTTCGGCAGGGCTAGATATTCGTAGCCCTGCACAGACATAGATCTACATAGATAACGCAAATGCATGCACTTCGCGTGTCTGAACTCCGACCAAGCGTAGAGGTTGGTCGCCACGAACTTCAGTCCCCGCGCGTCCGTTTTACCGTTAAGTAAACTTTATTCACATTACGTTGCCGCGTTTGCTTCGGACGTTTGATCTGACGTTGTGTGTTAGGAGACGATGAATATCGCACAAGCGATACTGTCGCGCATCGCTTCGACTTCGTGGTACAGGCAACGTCACAGTAGGTATTAAAAAGTCGGCACGCTTGGTTTCAATACAAATCGTGATAATTGCGTTATCTATGTAGATCTATATCTGTGTAGCCCTGTGTGTATTTTCTAAATAAATCGGAGGGACAGACTTGAAACAGCTGGAATCGACCCCCGAACATGTTGTTTTTCACATGGTCAGTTAGGTATATGTGGCATGTTCACGAGTAAGCGGTAAAAATAATTTACATGCTCTATATGAAGGTGGTAAAACAGTTAGATAATGTTGTGTATAAAGAAAGTCTCTAATTATATCCCTACTTCCCTACTAATATTATAAATTCAAAAGTGTGTATGTGTGTATGTATGTATGTTCCGTTTTCACGCTAAAACGGCTGAACCGATTTTGTTGAAATTTAATATAAGTACCTAGAGATATATTGGACCATGGAGACGGACATAGGCTTCTATGAGTTGCAAAAAATAATCTGGCAGGTATTGTAGGGAGGGTAGAAGTTTGTACGCCACAAATTTACCTCTGGGAAGTAAGAATGCAAGCGCTAATAATTGAGTGCTGCGCCTGTGCTATCGCCTATCTGTCGGTACTGTCACATCATACATAATGTCATATTGTGCTCGGTAATTAAATTGTTCGTTTAAATTAACTAATAAGTATATATTGCGCTTAAACGGATGAAACTATTTGCCCTACTATTATTATAAATGCGTGAATGTTTATACATATATATGGACATGTATTAGAACATGGCTTTGACATTTGAAGGTGATCTTATTATTATGTACATTTCGGTAGATAACGTCATGTATACTGACCGAGTTACTTTGTACCCTATAGAGTATCTGAAATCTTTAGAATAATCAGGAGTGCCTTCACACAACTTGAGACTGAAGGTAGATTTGTGTTACTCCGAATTTCACGCGCGCGAAGCGGCGGGCAAAAGCTAGTGTGAAATAATCGGCTTTGATTTTAACGCAAATATCATTAATATTGGAGTCAAAGTTCAAATAGCGTATAGTTCAACCGCAGGTGACTATTTTCTTAGGAGACCTGTACCTGCTTTCTTCCCTATTCAACTATAAAGATTATGTTGTATTATTTTATCTGGCACGCGTCGCCCCTATTGCCCTGGCGCCTGTATTCGCCAGTTGCGCCATGGCAATAGGGGCGGCACACATCGCACACAGGGGCGGCTCGGCCCTGATATATGGATTTATTAATTACTCATAACAGGGTCGCAGATCCCCGGAATATTGCAACCTATTCAAGAATTAATAAACGGACACAAGCAAGTCTTCACGTAGGTAATGAAAATCATGATGATTTTTGTTCTTTCTACTGCGCCCGCGCCGCCGCACGGTCCTACTGGGATCGTGTCAGTACGCGCGCCAAGTATTTAAAATTAGTTTTTATTTCGCGGCTTCTTTTGCCGCCCCCTTAAATGTGCCGCCCGGGGCCATGGCCCCCCCGGCCCCAGCATGCAAAAAGGGAAAATAACACATAATGTAAAATTTAAAACAGGATACTAATGAAAAATATCGAATTAAGTACATAATGTCAAAGTACACAATGTCAAATTATAAAATGTCATCATAGTTTTATGTATGTTCAATTCATTCAAATATTCAATTCATTCAAATAAAATATAATATAACCAATGGAGGCATGAACAAATCGGACTTAAAAATGTTTCTCATTCATCATGAAATTTAAAGAGGATACTAATAAAAAAAATCGAATTAAGTACATAATGTCAAATTATAAAATGTCATCATAGTTTTATGAATGTTCAATTCATTCAAATATTCAATTCATTCAAATAAAATATAATATAACCAATGGAGGCATGAACAAATCGGACTCAAAAATGTTTCTCATTAAGGTACTCAGTAACAGAATAGTACGCCTTTTGAATTAAGTACTGTTTAAGGGCAATTTTAAACTGTCCAAGCAATTGAATTTTCTGTATAGGTATATTTGGGCAGCTGTTTATACACCTTTGGAGCCATTGTAAATATAGGTAGGGTAGACCGAGGCGAATCGGATCAGGGGTTGAATCGGATCAAAATAAGAAATTTGTGAATATTTTTAATACAGCGTTGACAAGGAATACCAGCTACTGACGTCTCACAAGCCACTCTCACCCCGCACCTCCTGCCATCGGTGGCGTTTCGATCCGACCAGTACATGAGCGTCAGCGCCGCTCGCCAGAGAGTAACTTTTTGTATGCGCTACAATTTTCACGCTCATCTAAAGTACATGCTTACTATTTGTCGGTGTTAATGTAAGAACTTGTATTAAAACTTTGAGTTATATAGCTTAAACGGTTTGGGAATAGGTCTATTTTAGGAAACATTTTAATTTTTAAGTACAGTATTATAGGTTTATATGTGAAATGTTAATTTCAAAAGTCTTCAATATGGGGTGATACGGATCGCGTCACCGGGGGCGAATCGGATCACTTATTTAAAATGATTTATTTTACTTTTGAGAATAATTAAGCATGTTTATTCAAGTAAAGATGGTTCACACATATAAAAGACAAACAATAAGGAGAACAAGCAGGCAAATGGTCCCCAAACAAAAATTATAGCCCCAAGTGAAGTACTGGCCTAAAAATTAATCTTGGGTTTACGCGAATGTTACACATTGAAATTAAACTACAGTTTACGGATTTTATCGCGTTATATTACTTTCACTGGTTATTTGTAATTACATTTTAACAAGGAAACTATGGTTAGTTTTGATGTACAGTCATTATTTACAGCACATGACATTATTTACCAGCACATGACTGTATTGAAATAACTAGAAGGAAGCTAATAAAACAACAGAAATATTAAAACACTGCTTAACAACCGGCTTTCTGCTATGGGATGAGAAATACTACATACAAGTAGACGGTGTGGCAATGGGCTCTCCAGTATCGCCTGTTGTTGCTGACATCTTCATGGAGGACTTCGAGGCGCGAGCCCTGCAGACCGCCACTATCACACCGAGGTTCTACAAGCGGTATGTAGATGACACTTTTACAATTTTACCAACAGATAGTGTTAATGTATTCCTAGACCATCTTAATTCGATTCATAACAACATCAAATTTACAATGGAATTAGAGGCAAACAATTCTTTAGCTTTCCTAGATGTACTTGTTATCAGGAACAAAAACAACTCTTTGAGCCACACTGTGTATAGGAAAAAGACACATACAAATAGGTACTTAAACGGTGAATCTCACCACCATCCTAAACAGTTAGCTACCGTAGGAATGTCTTTGTTTCAGAGAGCCCGGGGGATCTGTGACAAGAAACACCTGGACGCCGAGCTTCAACATGTCAAGCAAGTTCTGCAAGACAACAAGCTCCGACCACCGCGCCAACGTCACAGATCCCCGAAGAACAAGCCAGCCACAGTAGAGAGACAACCTGCTGTCCTCCCATACATCAAAGGCGTGACCGACAAGATTGGCTACATCTTGAAGCGAGCTTCAATCAAAACTTTCTACAAGCCGCCAACGAAGATAAGCCAATTATTACCATCTGTCAAGTGTCAGTTACCCTTACAAGAGGCCGGGGTTTACAAGATAGACTGTGAGTGTGGGCTCTCATACATTGGCCAAACCAAGAGAAGCATAGGCATTCGACTAAAGGAACATATAGCTGACATTAAACACAAACGCTCGACGAAGTCTGCTGTGTGTGAACATGTAGAACAAGGAACCAACCATTACCTGCGATTTGATAAACCACAGATACTCGCAAAAGAACACCGCTTTATTCCAAGAATGATACGTGAATCTATTGAAATTAAAAAACATCCTAATTTCAATAGGGAAGATGATTGGAATGTACCTCCAGCTTGGGACCCTGTTATCAGGCTAATGAAACCCAAAAAGGACAAAGTCACCAGAAGACATCAAGACACAGTGAGCACATTCTGCGTAGATAGTAACACCAATAGTTGAAAAATGTTCAGGTACTTTGAGATAACTTTTAAATTCAAGACAAAGACAAATATCACCTCAGTCTGCCGTGAACATGAATCCTGTAAAGAATTCGAAACGTCGGCTAGTAATAAAAATGTAGTTCCTAGATCTTTCGGTTTAAATGTAATTACAAATAACCAGTGAAAGTAATATAACGCGATAAAATCCGTAAACTGTAGTTTAATTTCAAAATTAATCTTGGGTTGGGCTGCTGAGATTAAAAAAAATCGACACACAATTTTACAAATAATAGTTTCTCTCTCCAATGGTGTCATTAAGACACGTGGTAGACAATAAAACCAATATAGCATTTGTCTCCACCTCAGTGTAAGATTAATCTTGACGAAAGAGATGCTAAGAAGAAACTTAAAACTGCCGAAAAAGCTGTGAAAAAAGGAGAAACAGACTGATACCAAAGAAAATATTAAGACGAAGAATAATAAAAGAACACCTTGAATAATAATCGAATGCGAAGCACAAAGATTGGCTTTGTACTTACTGATAAAAAAAAAACATCCACCATCACGTAAAGAATGGTGCCATGAAAAAGTGCTGGTCTGGGTGGGAAAGAAGGCCCGTATCCATGTGATTTATGTTTGAGTAATTAATATTGTCCTGATTATTTATTATTTTAATATTGCCATTTATGCAAAAGCTTATAATGTTGAGAAAACCTTAATTTTATGTATGATCCTATTCGCCCCAATAATTGGGGCGATTCGGATATTTCTCTTTTTTAAAATTTTGATTAATATTTTGCACAATTTATGAGTTATTTTAATTTTGAAATGTTTAATATGTAGCTAAATAATTACTGCTTACCGTTATGTCAAATAAAGTTACACATATTACACTTTAGTATGATTTTTATGTCCTCAAATAAAAAGTGATCCGATTGGCCTCGTTCTACCCTACTTCTACTATATAAAACCGTTCGTGATACCGGTATACGCAATTTTTGGGGATTACGCGCGTTATTGCAGCTCTTAAATAGATTCATATGATTTCTTAGAAATACTGCACATTCATAGATATATAAACACGGTAATGTGAGAATGTTCAATGTTCTGAAGTAATGCTTGCAGCTATCAGTTTGCTGTAAATTGCATATAGAGCGTATACATTTTTTCTGTGCTTTAAAAACATCTTCGTTACCATAGGAGTTGCCCCAGAAGATTAAGCCATATCGAAGCGCAGACTCGACAAACCCATGATAGGCAGTTAATACTACACTTCTGTTGACTACCTTACGTAACATGTATAGTGTATATGAATACCGATTTAGCTTTTTACAAACCTTTTCAATTTGATATCGCCATGTCAAGTTTTTATCTAAATGTAAACCTAAAAATATTGTTTGGTCAGCTTGCTTAATTATTTTGTCGTCATAATGAATATTAATGTCAGTGTTTTTCTTATTTAGTCTAGTGGAAAATGTCATAATATTAGTTTTGTAGTATTTATTTCGTATAAAATATTATTATAATAGATTAAAACAGTATTAAGATATCTGCATGACAAGGAACGCGTCAAATACTACCATGAATCGTAAAATGCTACCGTACCATGTTTAGCTAAACACGGGATAAATACGTTTTTGTGGTAAAGGAACTTGGCCCGTATTAATAAACCGATATCAGCATGAGAGTAGGATCTTAAGAGCTGGTTTGAGATCCCGACATAATAATAAACAAATCTTAAGATGCGGTTTAAGAGCCTGTCATCACTTGAGATCGCTTTGATTAATAAACAGTACTCGAGTTTCAAGATCGGTATCAAGGTGGTTCTCAAGATCAGGATAGTTGAGTACAGTCGATCCGGGACTTGAGATCGTGAACTTGTATCGGCGGTAACTACGGACTTCGAAAATATTATTTCCGAAATCAGTTATTGCGATGAAGTAGATTATTATGATGATATTCTATGGCCTTTTCAAATTCAACACCTAAAGTTTATATAACGGATGCGGCAAATCCATTCAAATTACCTCCGCAAAACTTTAAAAACGATTTCGATTTAGCCAAGAATCAGTGCTATATATACTTATTGTTTCATTAATAAGAAATACATACATACATATCGTCACGCCTTTTATCCCCGAAGGGGTAGGCAGAGGTGTATTTCTACACCCACTTTTCGCCAGATATACTTTAGTCCCACGTAATAAGGGGCGAGCCTATTGCCGTGCCGGGCACATTTCCAGACTCCGTGCTGCTACTGAGAATTTCGTGACAGAAAAACCCAATAACACTGCCCGACCCAGGAATCGAACCCGGGACCTCCTTATCCCACATTTATGCCGCGAGACCAACGAGGCAGTCGTGTATGGTTTGATGTCGAGTTTTCCGTCTCTACGCAAAGATGGTATTTGCATCTTGTTATCCCTTAGTCGCCTCTTACGACACCCACGGGAAGATAGGGGGTGGTGACACTTGTATTCTATGCCGTCAACCACACGGCAAAAAATAAGAAATAATTTTGTGAAAAGTGATAACAGACGTCTGCCAGTTGCACCGGAAATAGCTGTATTGTTAACTTTAAGGTATTGCGCTACAGCATCCTTTCAGGTAATTTTTTATCACTTGAATTGTAAACACGAAAATATGACTTTGTTGTGTATACTGTGTTCAGTGAAGTAATGGTAAAATGATTTATTAATAATGTTAAAAACCTTTCAGCTTGTCTGTGGAGATCTCATTAATTTATCACAGCCTACAGTCTCAAATATAATAATTACAAAAGTATCGCGACTGCAAGCTCTGCTACACACTACGTATATTACAATATCCACAGAGAAAAGTTTTTTTAGAAATACTCTATGCTAGCTTGATCTTAAGCTAGCATAAATAGAGTATTTCTAAAAAACTTTTCTCTCCGTCGGGCTAAAAACCTGTTTCCATTTTATTATTTAGGTTTTGTTTTCAACTATTGTATTTCTATTCAACTAGAAGAGTAAACAAACACTTTGCTGATGCTGAGTAGTCAAGCACAGATTGCCACAGATTATAATATAATGATCAATGAAGTGACGGCGACGCGCATTAGCAAGCGTATGCGTTTTGTTGACTTATAAAATTCAAAACTTCTTAAGTAAATAAATTGTACTTTTGTATAGTTTATATAACTTTAAAGTATAAATGATAAAATTTTAATTACTATAAACTGTTAAATAAATGTTTTTTACACATACAAAGTTGAACATTATTCTTCTGCAAAGCAAGTACTAAACGTACCGAACAAAAGATGAAATAGTTCCTTCATTGTGACGTAGCAAGTCTTGAAATCAGGATTTCATTGGGTGTCGAATTACGAATCATAAGACCGTGATCTTAAGCTCGGTATCATCTGAGATGGTGTTGATATAGGTTTATTAATTAGCGTCGACATTAAGATGCTGGTCACATCTTGAGACCGTATCAACTGATACCGCTCTTGAGATCACTATTGAGACTTGTTTATTAATACGGGCCTTAAACAAGCTTCTAAGAGATGTTTAACTCTTAAACACTGTCTAGCTAAACACATGTTAAAAGGGTGTTTAGTAAATCTTTTGTGGTAAGACTGTATGTTTTAATCATCTTACGTAATCAATCTACTGATAATTTATTAATCTTTATGTCCAAACTTAATAAACTTATTAATTGTCTTAGGTACGTACTTAAGAGGCCGTTCCCGTTTTTTAAGCCATTTTAGCGGTTAACACGCGCGGAGATACGTGTTGTGACTTAGATATATCAACAAATTAAGAAATGAACGATGATACTATTAGATCACTTAGTCTACTATGGTACTATGGGAGTAAAAACACAGTATAAAGCATTTTATTTGACTGTGGTAAAAATAAGTGTTTAATTACCTACAACAGAAAAATCAAGTTTCCGTAAAGCAAGTTTTGAAGAAATCATTTTATGAATATTACGCGATGGTCCACCATGACATCGAAAATTATGTGAGTAATTAACTTTTAAATGCATATACGACATAACAACATCCTGCTCCTTGGTATGATGGGGCCAGAAACTTTGGTTTCATTCAGAAATGAACCAAAAAAATTTTACGTAAAATGTCATTAATTTGTCAGTTTACGTCTAAATAGATTATTTTTTATCACATAAAATACACTAAGAAATAAAAAACAAATAGTCTGTAATAAGATTTGATATAATACCTAGCTAGAAAAAAAAATCAGCTTCTAAATGAGTTTATAAACATTTTAAATTTATTTTTAAACGGAGCTAGAAATCGCTATATAAATCCTGTACAGTCAACTCTAAAATTAGCTACACACCTCAACATCTTTGCTGAGACTTTTATGAATTAAAACTCCTCGTTTACTATACTTAATTTATAAATTATGATTTAGGCAAGATTTTCTTGTGTAAAAATCCTTAAACATAATAAAAATTATAACCATTTTGGACAATATAACCATATAAAATAACGTAAATGTATATAAATTTATGAAGCTGACTGTACGCGTCTACAGAACTTTAGACCGCGCTGAGCGCTCATTGAGGCAAGACGTGTGCCGCTTGCCGTTGTCACTGCGTCTGTGTGTGTGCCTTGTAAACACCACTGTAATTATAGCGCGACCAATCCTTCTTGATGTGAGTTATTATTGTTGCATATTATTATGTATAATAAAATAATGGTAACGAAATCGATGGTCTTATAAAATAAATACTGCAAGTTTCAAAAATACTATATTCACTTAGGTCTTAAGGTGACTCTTATGAATGTCAGAAATTGTATCTAAATATATACATAACTCAAAGGTGACTGACTGACATAGTGATCTATCAACGCACAGCCCAAACCACTGGAGGGATCTTACTGAAATTTGGCATGGAGGTTAGATGTTATGACGAAGGCATCCGCTAAGAAAGGATTTTGATAAATTCTATCCCCAAGGGGATAAAAAAGGGGATGAAAGTTTGTATGAAACTTTGTCAATTTTAAACTGATCTAGCTGAGACTTTGCATGCCTATAGCTACCATGATGAAGGCATCCCCTAAGAAAGGATTTTGATAAATTCTACCCGTAAGGGGATAAAATGGGGGCTGAAAGTTTGTGTGAAACTTTGTCAATTTTAAACCGATCCAGCTGAGCCTTTGCATGCATATAGCTACTATGAGGTTGGCATCCCCTAAGAAAGGATTTTGATAAATTCCACCCCTAAGGGGATAAAAACGTTTGTTTAAATTCTCTTAGATTTTTGACTGATTGAACTGAAATTTTAAAGATTGGAGCTACTATGATGAAGATCCGCTTAAATAAGATTTTGATAAATTCAACCCCCATGGGGATAAACTAAGGGATGATGGAGGATATAAATGTATTAGTTTGAACTATCAGTACCTAATGGAACTAATAAACGAACGAAATAATTTATGTTCTAAATGTTGACAATAGATAGCGTTGTGCAGTTAGGTACGTCATTTTTGGACGAAGGGGAAGACCTAGACGGACGTTCTCTGACCAGATTGGAGACATTCTAAAAGCAAGACAGGTGAGAAGTACCCTGAACAGAAGAGCATGCATGAGGAATCAGATGGGAGTGAATGAAGCAAGAGGGATATGTCAGGATCGTTGCAAATGGCGTTCCGTAGTCTCTGCCTACCCCTCCGGGAAACAGGCGAGAGTCTATGTATGTATGTCATTTTTTGAATCGCGGTGTTAAGATTTTCCGCGGATTAATGACCCTCTCCAGTTATTATTTAACGTTCATCGTCAGGTAGGTTAGTTGTACGCAGTTAGTTGAATGTTGTTTGATAGACAAAATACGCTAGGAAAACATCTCTCTTTTCTGCAGAAATGTTTTAAGATTATACAGGGTGCTACAAGACCCATCACCAAGCCGAAGTCTACTGGTTGTGTACATCATGCCAAGTCATACTAACCAAAAATGATACCTGGGAAACTAATTTATTTTAAGTTTTCATTTTTTAAACCGCAATTAAAAGCGCGCGCATGCTATGCTCGAAATACCTACTTATCCATGTGGTCATAGGGCGTCTAAAGAACATATTGGCGGTAAATGCATCGAGTTTGTACCGAATTAGAAAAATTCCATACTAACTTTGAGCCTCAATATCTCCTGAACCAGTAATTGCCCAGGTATGGTGCTGAAGTGAAAAATTGTTCGTAGTGATTGGTACAACATGGGATTTCAGTTTTCGTGAAGGGTCTTTTTACAAACTGTATACAACGTTACTTATTTGTATACTTAATGTAAACCTCTTAGGAATACATAGCACAGACTAGGGCTTACAGTTTCGATGCATTTTCGAGTCCCGGGAAAAAAATCGATAATCAGCCCGGTCTCGAAAGCCCCGGGAAAAATGAGACTTTCAAGAAAAGGTTTCATACTCATAGTTTGGGCAAATGCCTATATAATTCAGTATAAACACGTACATTTGTAGACTAAGTCTTCGGATGTGAATTGCCTGGCCCTGTGTAGCGGTCAAAGTGGCGGATCCAGGATTATGTATTTCCTTCGCTTTCTAGTCTAACCGGATTTGGCTGAATATTAGCTTTTCCACAGATCAGTCGATCTAAGTCGCCCGACTGACCTCTGCAACTAGAAGGGATAGCAATAATATTCCATGGTTTAGACTAGTGTCAGTTTATTAAGAAGGTACTGACCATAGTAAAAAAAAAATAGTAGGTTAGCTAAGGCCGCTCGGCGAGTTAATTGCCTACTCTTGCGTTGACGCACGGGTTATCACTTGTTTACACCGCGGCGCCGGCTTTGAAGGCGCGCGCGCTTTATCGCTGTTTTTTTAAGTGATCGCTGAATACTTCACAATTTAAGCTTGCATATATTTTTTCAAATACCTAGTAACTACCTAAGCGTTATATAACTATCTAAATTCCCTTTATAACGAGAAAAATGTAACAGGTTTAATTTTTCTGTCGTTTAACACATTGTATAATATTAATAACGTTTATTACAAAACCGAATGTAGGGTAAAAGCCGGATAGTTGCGCCACTTTTCAAAAAACCTCGTATTAAAAATATGCACTTAAAATTGCTTCTGGGGATACTTGCCTCATGTAAGGATAGACGCCGCTCTATGTTGTTTTTAAATTAAAACAAACTTGTAATCCTTTAAATAATCAATATTATTTATTAACTGCAATATTTTATTAAGTACTAATCAAAGTTAAATTATTATTATAATATTTTCAACAAAAACAGTCTCCAAACTGGTAATTATTAATAAAATATTATTATTTATTTTTAAGAAAGAACAAAATGGTTAATCATGTATAACCAGTAGCTGCTTTATATTTTCGTATCGTCTTCTTAAGGTTCAAGAAGGAGATATACCATAAATTCGGGATATTTCGTTGATTCCTTTTTGTTTTTTATCCAGTTCTTCAAACGCAAGTGCTAAACTATCTTCGGTCCAGTTGATGTGACGCGGCACAACGCATGGCTCTCGCTGTTACTTACGAGGCATTTTCCTGTTAAGAATTCATTTTAATTAGGTAAGATAAATTATAAAAAAAACTGGTCAAGTGCGAGTCGGACTCGCGCACCGAGGGTTCCGTACAAACCTGTAGGTATATAAGTAAAAGTTCACCAGTCATAGTTATGGTATTTTTATTGCAAAATTGAAACCATGACATTACAGTATGGAAAGCTGGAGGAGCATAAACTAAAGAAACAGGCCTCTTTGTCGTTTGTAATCAGTCATCCTTTATTTTATATTAACATATATCGCTTATTTTATAATATAACTTAAATACCTATACTAGCCTTGCAGCAGCCTTGCAAAAGTCTGCTGATGAATGATGGTGACATTTTTTATCAAAGTTATTGATTTACAAAGTTTTTAGTGACTATTAGAAATCTGTAACAAAACTATTAATAAAGCATTTTTAATAATTATAGTATTTATTTGCGATGAAAATAAAACTAATACTAGGTGACTATTTGCACACAAAGTAAAACAATAATTAATATTCTTAATAAAATAAAAAAAAAATAACAAAAATAAGTAAGCGGCGATAGCCCAGTGGTGTACGTAACGGACTGCCTAGACGATCATCTCGGATTCGATCCACAGGTACTCCGGGCACATATCACTGACTTTTCGGAGTTACATATGTGGGTGTTTAAAACGTCAATTATCGCTCGCTAAGTAATGTGCCCGGTATATGGCAATAGGCTCGCCCCCTATTACATTGGGACCGAAACATAACTGGCGAAGTGTGGGTGTGTAATACACCTCTGCATACCCCTTCGGGGATAAATGTAAAGATGTGATACGTTATGGAAATTAAAAAAAAACATAAAAATGGAAATTAAAATTTTAAAGTATGGAATTAAGTATCAAATTTGAACCAGACCTGTAAATGGTGACTGAAAAAGGTAGGAATAGTACCACATTGAATATTGAAGTTCAAAAAAGTTATCTTTAGTTGTACTACTTCGTGTTGTGCTAGTGTTTATTAACGGAAACATGTTTATAGATGTAAAATATGTAGAAATTCCATTTTGGGGATTCATTCTAAAATCAATATTGAAGTCTCCCACGACAATCAGACGAGAACATGAATTATACCTATTGAGGTTACTGCCGTATATTGTTGTATTTATGCAACGCTACAGCTGGCCGTTCTTATTCTGAGCAGTACATTTCAGATTTTTAGGACGACCACTTTTATTGCGTTTAGGACGGCCAACCTTTGAATCTAGAGTTTTTTTTACCAAGCTTACCTTAATATGATTGTATGTATTATTAAGAAATCCTTCGCAGAAAATTGGCAAACAAAAATCATAATGACCTGATGATAAATTGCCTGAAAGAAGTAAACGCTTTATTGCATATCCTTCTCTGCCAAAATACACCCCTCAGAATACCCGTATTACGTTCATACACTTCGAACCTCACTGGATATAAACATCCTGCTGCCATCACCTCAGCAGTACCGCCATAGCTAGAGGATTGGAGCATCGTAGCTTTGTACTCATGTTGTGAAGAGAAAGGATCTCTCCGGGCATCGCTTGTATATAAATGAAACTCGTCCCATTTATTATAAATATAAACAAGTATAGTGGTCCTTAGTATTTGTGTTTGTTCAAAATTAGTTGTATTATAAATAGAGAACGCTAAGTATTGCAGGAAATAAAGAAGTTCCATCGGGAGGCATAGGTATTATACTATTTTAAATAGTATTTTCGTTGACAATTAATGCAACTATAGCCATAATTATATTGTGATAGTATGTTATACTGTCCACACCTAGGATGATCTTGGTCCAAGGTCCACACCATGTCCACACTACGGTTATAAAAGAGCGCGTATGTCATAGTGACGTCTACATGACAAGCTGGCTGGTCGTCAAACAGAATAATTAGCAAAAAGGTTTGAAGAACACATTAGAACACATATTTACTTTGGGAGGCTTACCATATGAACATCATTTACTGCTTGAGTATGATATCAATAGCTACTAAAAATTTTACTAGTAGATGTCTACAATGTGAAACAGTTGCAGCTCCTTACAAAAATAAAATGTACCACCATTATATTTGTTTGAAAAGAGTGGCCATGAGTTTTATTGCCCGTTCTTTCTCGTGGTTCTAACTATTGCATTGCGAACGTGGCAGTAAATGTAAATGTAGAATCATTAAGTAACGTAATTAACTTAAATTTTGACGTTCATAAGCGTCACTTTGTGGCCTAGATGAATAAATGATTTTGATTCCTTCACGCGTTCCACTAACTTATGTTAATAATAACGATCTGGAAAATGGAGGTAATTGGCGGTCATGGTCAGTATACCAATAGATTGTTTCTTACTGCTGGTTCGTATACCGTTGTCGTCATGCTCACTAAAATGTCATTTCTTGTGGTGGCGTCGTGTGTCGGGTCATCCCTGTCCCTCTAATATGGCGAGAGGGATGATGGCTGGCACATGCGTCATACTCGTGAACGGGTGCTACTTGCGATGACTGGTCGATGACGGTCTTGCGGGCTGGTATTAGATTTTAATATTTAACTGCAACATTTCCATCATGGTTCTGATCACTTTCGCGGATTGCCTGCATTATTAGGTATATATAATGTAAGTGGATGCTCCTGTTTCACCATGTCTATTCTGAGGAGGCTAACCAAAAGTATTATGCTTGAGTATTATGATGTACAGTAAATATATACAAGTGAAATAGAAGGTGTAACAGTTGCAGCACCTTACAAAATGTAAATTGTGTATTATGCAAAACCTGGCGATGAAAAAGAGTGACCGTGAGTTTTATTGCCCGTTCTTTCTCATGGTTCTACCTATTGCTTTGCGAACGTGGCAGTAAATGTAAATGTAGAAGCATACAGTAATAATGTTTTAAATTTGAGTATAAGTAATTATTTTATAAATTTATTATTTTGACGTTCATAAGCGTCACATTGTGACCCAAATGAATAAAGGATTTTGAATTTGAATTTGAATTTGATTTTGATTTTTTTTGACATAACATAACATATCTTCACGCCTTTTATCCCCGAAGGGGTAGGCAGAGGTGTATTACACACCCACACTTCGCCAGATATGTTTCGGTCCCAATGTAATAGGGGGCGAGCCTATTGCCATCTACCGGGCACATTATTAAGCGAGCGATAATTAACATTTTTAATACACACATAACTTCGAAAAGTCAGAGGTGTGTGCCCGGGGTACCTGGGGATCGAACCCGAGACCATCGTCTCGGCAGTACGTTACGTACACCACTGGGCTACCGCCGCATGTTTGAAGACTATGTAATTATTTGAAATCTCAATCTCAATCAGCCTATCGCATCTACACGCACCACAGTACACGGTCCTCAGCCTTCCGCATATTTTATCTGTGCGATAAGACGTTGCATCGTACCAAATTTCAAGATTTTTAGTTCACGGGCAGTTGTAGGTTTTGATTCCCTTTCGAGTAGTCGCGAGTTTGAAACCATGATTATATTGCTCTTTCTTTTGATTGCGTAGACATAGAAGTTTGATTTTGTTACAGCCCCACGGTATTATATACCTGAGTATTTGATATGAATTTCATTTTAATACCTCTACGCGTTCAAGAGAAAGGGGTAGTAACTCTAAATTTATTAAAAATATTTTTATTAAATGATGTAACTAAAAATTTACGGTTTTCGCAATTTTTCCTTTATATGTAATTATAAGACGTTGCTTCGTACCAAATTTCAAGATTTTGAGTTCACGGGAAGTACCCTGTAAGTTTAGATTCCCTTGCAAGTAATCGCGAGTATGAAAATATGATTATATTGCTCTTTCTTTTGATTGCGTAGACATAGAAGTTTGATTTTGTTACAGCCTAACGGTGTTATATACTTGAGTATTTGATATGAATTTCAATTTAATACCTCCACGCGTTCAAGAGTAAGGGGTAGTAACTTTAAATCTATTAAAAATGTTTTTAGTATATGATGTAACTAAAAATTGACGGTTTTCGCAATTTTTCCTTTATATGTGCTATAAGACGTTGCTACGTACCAAATTTCAAGATTCTGAGTTCACGGGAAGTACCCTGTAGGTTTTGATTCATTTGCGAGTAGTCGCGAGTTTGAAAATAAGCTTATATTGCTCTTTATTTTGATTGTGTTGACATAGAAGCTTGATTTTGTTGCAGCCTAACGGTGTTATATAGTTGAATATTTGATATTAATTTCAATTTAATACTTCCACGCGTTCAAGAGAAAGAGGTAGTAACTTTAAATTTATTAAAAATATTTTTTTATATGCTGTAAATAAAAATTTACGGTTTTTGCAATTTTTCCTTTATATATGCTATAAAACGTTGCTTCGTACCAAATTTCAAGATTCTGAGTTCACGGGAAGTACCCTATAGGTTTTGATTCCAATGCGAGTTTGAAAATATGCTGCAATTTGCAGCATAATCGGCTGTATCTTTTGATTGCGTTGGATTAGAAGTTTGAACTTTGTACAGCTCTATGGAACTGTAGATTTGAGTATTTAGTATAAATTTCAGTTTGATACCTCCACACATTCCTGAAAAAGGGGTCTTGACAGACGGACGGACAACAAAGTGATCCTATAAGGGTTCCGTTTTTTCCTTTCGAGGTACGGAACCCTAAAAATGATGAAAATCACTTAGAAAAACGATCTGTCCTTGCTCGCTAAAAGCGCTTGCTCGCAAAGCTTGTTGCTGTTTGTTCTTGCTCTAGGGCAACAATCCGCAAAAGTCAATAGGGCAACTATCCTTTTCAATACGGATACTTGCCCTTTCTGTTTGCGAAATAAATAAAAACTATTTATCAATAAAATGTACTAAACAAGGAAATTAAAACTCTAATGCATGTTAAGAAATAAAAAAAGGACTGAAATCTCAATCAATAAAAAAAATATTCAACAGAGATTACAAGTACTAATATAATTTCACCGCTCGTCAAAGTTTCGCCGCGGAAGATTTTCGCTTACACGGACAAAACGCTTGCACCTAGTCCAACAGGTTACGCGGCATTGAGGCACGCACGGGAGACACTTCTGGTTATGATCAAGCATTAATACTTTCGACAAGCCTAACATAGTGCATTCGAAACTGAGGCATGTATCCGTCCGAGGCAACTATCCGGGTTTTACCCTACATAAACAATTCGAGCGGGCGAGCAGTGTAGTACCTACATGAATGCGCGTGATGAGACGCGCGGCGCATCCCGTACTGAATGCGCGCTCGCCGCGCTCGTTTATGAGATTGTGTGCAAGAAAAGTACGTGTGTACATGTCGCCGGGGATTCACGCGTACATTCAAACCGGCGGCGGCCGATTTGTATGAAGCTATCCTACTATTATTTTTATACTATGTACTGACGCCCTGTAACGACTGTCAAAGATCTCCATGACAACCGGGACCGACGGCTTAACGTGCTCTCCGAGGCACTGGACAAGCGATAATTAACAATTCAATACGCACATAACACCGAAAAGTCATTGGTGCGCGCCGTAGATTCGAACCCGATACCCTCTGCATGGCAATCTGTTGGTATCTCCACTAGGCTATCGCTGCCTCAAATCTCATTTATATTGTGTATTAATATTTTCAACCGACTTCAAAACGGAGGCGGTTCACAATTCGGTTGTATTATTTTTTCATATTTTTTAATGTTTGTTACCTCACTAATGCATCATTTATGGACCGATTTGGATTTATTTTTATTTCATAGGATGGGCTATAATGATATTACTTCCAGATTGGTCCCATAGAAAGCTTTCCGAAATGAGTTCAGTATTTTGGATTTTATAACAGAATGACTAGAATTTATTGTAATCTAATCTAAGTTAATGAGATTTTGCATGTTTCTACGACTGTTTGAAGTCGGATGTTTTTAACAGCAACAATGGAATTTACCTGGAATTATTACATTTAAACATCAAAATACGTTAGCCAAAATAATTTTGTATTACGATCATACATTTTATTGGTCAAAGTATCAATTTGTTTTGTCTCCGTGAGTTCACTGCAAGGTAGATTTTGGTGGGCTACACAGACGCACACATTGACACCTCGATCGCATTGCCCGCGCGCTTGGCGTAAAATACCTATTCACGCAGTCCGTGAATTTTGGCGGCCTCTAAACAACATTCCATTATGCATAGTGACCGACTGACATTGTAATATTGTAAATTCATTTAGTTTTATAAAATGCACACGTATAGTTTATAATCGTAATGAATAAATGCTAAAGGCATAACAACATTGACACTATTAGCTATACTGCTGATCCACAATTAGTAAATAGCGCCTCGTTTGCATCTTGTATAAAATGATTAGCACGCGAAAGTAATGTATTATTGTAACTTTTTTTGGTGTAGGTACCTAAATGCCTAATGAGTTACGTAGCAGGTATGTGTACTGGAGAGAAATTAAATAAGTATATTGTTCGTTACAAAATAATTTTACTTAAAAGCGTTACACAAAGTAAACCCGGTAACTAGAGGTAAGAGCTAGACTCAGGACAGGGTAGGCAGGCAGGCTGCCGAGGCTTCGGCGCTCCAGCAGAGACAGTCGGTCCCGGTTGTCAGGGTCCAAGAGAGGGCAGATCGCTGTCTCGCCGCGGTATTTATGTGCCGCTGGTAAGCGAGGCGGCCAGTCAGAAGTAGTGGGGGTAGCGCGACCGCTACTACGTTACACACTCCCCCTTTAGGAAGGAATTTTTCCTGGGGGAAAATTCCCTCCGCTGCGAAACATCCCCTGCCGCCGACAGCGCCTGGAACAGAGAAAGAAAAGTGGTGTCAGTCTTTTAAGTGCTAAACACAACCCAAAATAAATTTGGTTATGTATAACCCCCCAACCTTTCATACATCACGCATTCAATGGACCCCTTTAATAACAAAAAAATCCTTCATATTTCGCACACATGCCAACTCTCAACCAGTGCACCAGCCATCACACAAATCAATACGTTTCCTGCTTGAATGCAAAACACGTCGAGGATTACACTTAACTGAGATAGTCTAGAATGGTAGATAAATAACTAACATTTATTAGTGACACTCTTCAAAGCAATTGTTTAGAATTTTTATATATAGTTGAGTTAAATGGAATACAAAGGAGCTGCTCAGCTTATGGAATATCTATTATAATATTACTGCACAAAACAATTAAAACAAAAGGTCAGCTGCGACAACAAAAGAGTGAGTGACAGGTTATAAAACTCAACGCAGGTAGTCGAGACGAATGTAGACGAGAGTAAGTGCTCGGCCACAGTGGAAGGCGGGCGCGGGTGCGGGCGCGACGCGGGAAACTCAAACATATGGAGCTCTATAGAAGTGTCCGTAGTGAGCGAGCGGGGCGGCGAGCGGTGCAGCGCGGGGAGCACGCGGGCAACTCAAACCATAGAACTTTCATACAAGTGTCCGTAGTGAAAGCGCGGGCGGCAAGCGGGAAACAATGCGGAGCGTGCGGATCTCAAACTTTTATGAGCAATAATATTATGAGTAATTATGAAATCAAGTGCGAGTCGAACTCGCTCACCAAGGTTAACGTAGTAGAGGGATTTATTTAACATAAGCATAACGTAGCCCCCTAGCCAAATATCACTATCAATTTTTGGCCAGCAATAATAACTTTGGTTTCCGTAGTGTTTGTGTATCGATATTGTTTATTGATATTGAGCACCAAGGGTTTTGGGAAGCAAATTTTAAATTTAAAAATCTCCATAGCCACCCCGCTAGTATAGGACAGATATTTTTTTTTTGTATATAAATCATAAAGCGATGCACAGCATACATCTACTTACCAATTTTGAAATTTGTAGTCTTAATAGTTTCGGCATAAAGTGGCTGTGACATAGAAACGGATGCATAGACAGGCATGGCGAATCTATAAGGGGTTCAGTTTTAAGCCTCCCAGCCTTTGGCCAGGGAACCCTAAAGATAGGTTACTTACTTATCAGTCAATCTTCAGAAATACTCTACTAATATTGTAAATGCTAAATTGTTTATAGATATACATTCGGTATATATAATGGTAGACAATGTCATGGATACTGACCGAATTACTTTGTACCTACTCTATAGAGTTTCTGAACTCTTTAGAATAATCAGGAGTCTCACACAACTTGAGACTGAAAGTAAATTAATGTTACCCCGACTTCAACGCGCGCGAAGTTGCGGGAAAAAGCTAGTATTATATATATAATGATGAACTTAAAATGCAAAGCATCTATATAAATTCTAATTTGTTTTATTTATTTACCACATATCTCTTTTTAACTCTTCCAGTCGTTCCTGAAGTTACTAGAATTTTCCAAATATCATAAAAACCAAAATTATTATACGCCGCGCGCGGCGTCGCGCGCGTCCCGCGCGCGTCTCGCGCGCGGGCTGCCCGCGCTACTATGGCCAAGCACTAAGCCTTATGTGTGCGGGATAGGGTATTATTTGGAAGGCGCGCTAGCGGCTCGCTAAATAGAATGGGTTTACAATAATAACTCCGAGCATAATATAACGTAAACAAGGTGATTAGTACAACAAGTAAAATAGATTCAAGAAACTTCGAACCCGTTAGACGCAGTTGATAACAGTTATAACCACTGAATCATAACAAAAGAAGTTTTTAAAGATAGAAAAATTCGGTATTACTATAACGACCATTATGGACTGTGGGTGAGCAGAAGTAATTATAACAAAAATTAGGCGAGATTTTTGTATGAGATTAATAATTATTGTTTGTAATTAATTAATTTTAAATCTTTAATATGCCATTCGCCAACTGGCTCGCCAGTCATATCAGACAATTTGTAAACTAAAGGAGACTTTTTAGCTACAACTTTGCATTTAATAAATTTAGGAGCAAGTTTTTTATTGAAATATTTATCTTTATCGCTTAAATAGTAAGAACGCTTAAATAGTAAGTAGGCTTGTACCTTTTCGAAGGTAGAAGACAAATGGCCGAGGGCCTTCGCATAAGTATCACGCAGTTCGAAGACAATATTAGGGTCAGATTTGTTGACCACATAGTGTGACCCACAAGTAACCAATTCACGACCAAAGACCAGAAACGATGGAGAATAGCCAGTTACCTCGTTCACTGCGCAATTTATTGCGAACTGGACCTTAGGAACAACCAAATCCCAAACGCGCTGATCTCCTTCGATAAAAGTAGAAAAAGCCGTCATAACAGTTTTATTATAACGCTCGACGTGTATACAGCGGCGTATAATTCAAATTAGGAATTTTGTATTTAGTTATCAAATTTTTAAATGTAGAACTAATAAATTGTTTACCATTATCGAGAACAATAGTTGACGGAATACCATGGACCAAAAAACATTTTCTTCTAAAATGTTTGTAATTATTTCGGCAGTAGCTCGTTTGATGGGAAAAAGCATACAATATTTGGAAAAACAACAAGAAACAACAAAAATAAAATTGCTTAGCATTCTAGAAGTAGGTAGTGGACCAATTAGATCAATGCTTAACATCTGGAATGGTTTATAACAAGACTTAGATCTACCCATATGACCTAGGGTTGAATGGTTTTGATGTTTGTGAGCTATACAAACATCACACGAATTCACAGCCTTCACAACGTTGGAATACATATTCGGCCAGTAATAATTTAATGCCAAGTGCTTGTAGGTTTTAAAAATACCTAGGTGACCAGCCGTGGGCAGCGAATGGTTCTCAGCAATAATATTAGATCTTTGTTCAGACGGAATAACCTCTTTCCATTGAAAATCTCGGGTTAAAGGATTTAGACACTTTTTTAAACGATATAATTTATTATTAATAATTTGGTAGTCCACGAAAGATGTGGGATTGTTTAGACAACCTTTATAAATGTTTAGATACCACGAGTCGTTAGTAGACATTGGGAATGTTAGGTTAAAATTAGGAGTAATGTCATTATCATTGCCTACGCCGTAGTCGCTGGCGTCTGTGTGTATTTCAAAAGGTTCGGAGTAGTCCGGACAAGATAAAATAGACGGAGAGGACAAGCAGTCTTTCAATTTGATAAAAGCCTGGTCCACCTCTTTAGACTAACAAAAAGGGGGAGCCTTTTTACCTTGAGAGGTTAATTTGTTTAGAGGTGACGATATACGACTAAAATTTGGAAAAAAACGCCTATACCATGAAGCCACACCTAGAAAACGACGTAGTTCCTTTTTATTAGAAGGGGTAGTGTAATTAATTATGGCATCAATTTTATCAGGATCCGCATGGACCTTGCGAATCGACAACGTAACCTCAATATTTTATTCTATCACGAAAGAAATTACACTTATCTAAGTTTATAGTGAGATTTGCCATTTTCAATTTTTCGAAAATACGTAATAAGAGCGTCATGTGTTCTTCGAACGTTGACGATATACATACTATGTGGTCAATAAAACAAAAGACCTTATTTTCAAATTCAGGACCGTAAAACAAAGTATCGACCAAACGTTGTTGAGTAGCGGGCGCATTTGTTAGACCAAATGCCATCCTTTTGAAATGAAACGTGCCACAAGTAGGTACATAGAAAGCGGTCTTAAAACAATCCTCCTCTTTAATTAACGTCTGCCAAAAACATTTAGAAATATCTAAACTAGATAGGTAGGTATTTAGCATCTCTCAAGTTACCTAAAATTTCCGAAATGTACGGCAAATTATAAGCATCTTTTCTAGTAACAGAATTCAATTTACGACTATCTAAGCAAAATCTTAGTTCGCCGTTCTTTTTAGGGGTTAGAATAACAGGGTTAGACCCCTTGGTCTAACCCTCTGAGAGTCCTTACTGTCAGAGGGTTCTACGACATCTTCCTTCAACATTTCGTCTAGTTGTGGTATCAAAATGTTTGTGAGACCCCGCTTTTTATACGAAATATCGGAAAATTTAGAAATAATGTTATCAGCGGCAGCTCTCTGTTCAATAGATAAATTATTATAAGACACAAGGTACGGTGAGTCATCGGTCCGCAGCTCTGTAACTTGTGAATCAGTTTCATTCATAATAACAACACCGACTCTAAATGGTTAGGAAATAAATTAATAATTCGCCAAAAATCCATACCGAGAATTAAACTGTTTTTAATCCCTGGCACTACATGAAAATTTAGGGAAACTGTTTTATTTTGAAATTCAATAGGAAGAGAGATAGACCCTAAAGAACACAATTTTTCACCACCAGCCGTTACCAAACTCAAGGGCTGAGAACAATCCAACTGATAGTCATTATTTAAAAAGAAATTATGAGAATTGTTACCCAAGATTGTAACACATGAGCCAGAATCCAACAGACCGACTACAGGTTTACCATTTACAATAACAAAAATATAGGGCGAGTATTCTATATTAGAATACCGGATTGAGGATAACAAAAAATTTTTTTAGATAATTTAACCAATTATTCCACTCAGTTTTATTGAAATTATTTGATTTATTTATTCGCCAATCTTCGCTTATTAGTTTTTTTGGTTTATTAGCTTTATGATTGCATTTAGGACAATCAGACACACGAAAACCTTTTAGACCGCATTTAAAAACACATTATAAAAATGTGGTTGACGACAATTATATAAACTATGAGAATTGGATCGACACCTGGGACAGAAACGGTTGTCGTTTTTATTAGTGGTGGGTAAGTTGATAGCGTTTATCTGTGGTTGAGCGTTAAAGTTTTTATTAGAATAATTATAATAAATTTTCGGTTTGCTATTAGAAAAATTAGGCTTTTGTGGTTGGTGAGCAAACTTAGGCAACAAGGTATTTTGTGTGGCTTTGGAAGATTCCCGATGGTCTTTAGTTCGTTTATGAAAGGTCTCAAATTCTCGACAGACACTAACGAGACTAGGGATATCAGCGACTTTAGCCGTCAAAATAGTTTGACTGTAACATGGCAGGACATTACGCAACAAAATATCTAATTTTTCAGACTCACTAATAGGCACATCAAGACGAGAGAACATACCCTGCATTTTAGCAACAAAAAGTGTTATATTTTCGTCCTCAGCTGGAAGGCGAAACCTAATTTTGTTTAAAATTTTAAAATCATAGTCAGTCGGGCTAAAATCACGCTTCAAAAGACAACACAATTCACTCCAACTAGAAATCTGTTCTTTGAGCGAACGATACCAGAACAGAAATAATTTGACGAAACTATCGATTAAAAAACAAAACGATTTTTACCGATTAATAATTATGGAATATATAACAAATTATATATTTCTTGATTCTTTTTACAAATGTACTTATAAAGTAAATAAAATATATTGTTTTCTAATATAATAATAAAAATATTAAGTATTTCCTTAAAACAATTTTTGCCTACCATACTTCATTTTATTTTTAATGCTGGCAACATAAGACATTCATCCGCTATTACCATAGCCTATTCAAAATAATTAATCTTTAAAAACTAAATTCTTTCACCGATACTCTATCAAGAAACGAAAACGATGTAAACATTTTAAAAATTATATGTTTAATTTCAACGATTCACAACTTTCTGGCCGCTACAGGCCGTATTTGGTATTTCTCCTTTAGCAAGTTCGGAAAACAATTTACGGTCATATTTTAAATTCGTCAGAAACCACGGGGGTAGATACAGAGCAGTCCTTTTGTACCACGAGCGAAGTTGGTTCAGATGTACCCGGAATCAAAGATTTAAAAATAGCTATTCGATTGCGGTAATTACTCGAAACTATCTCAGCCGAGTCGGTATCAGAAAGGCGGTCCAGGGGGGCGCTTCAGAATCTTTCGATATCTCTTTTGACATTCGATTCCGTTAATTGTCAAACGGGCTGCCTCATTTTTTGTCAAAACTATCGCATTTCCTATCAATTTTATGCATTCAGTATGAAGTAAATTAATAAATAAACCGAATTCAATGAATATTTGTTCAAAATATCTCTGATAGGCGGCTAAAAGACGAGGAAAATAATTTGACATATCGTACGATTAGAACTCGTGACATTCTGAATCGGCTTGCAGATCCAGTCTATTCAATCTAAAATAAATATGGTTAAGAATAGATTCTGTGCGCGAATAGAGGTTTTGTTCGAAATGTGATCTTAGGAGAGAAATATTATTAGTAACCCTAATTAAGGAGTTCCGGATAGCCGAAATTTCCTCTTCGGGGTCTAAATTGGAATCTAATATAGTTTCGGAGGGAAACTGGGACGCTAGAGTGTCGCTATTTGCTGGCGCAGCTCGGCTACCGAGCCGGACTTGTCGCCGCCCCGAATAATCAGTTCATAAACCAGCTCCGATTTTACCAAATGATTGAAGTTAATTTTAAAAGACATGACTAAGTTACGTTGAAAAGATTACCTAAGTCTCGTAAAAAGAATAATCTAACAGCACCAAAAATCACTCACAGAGGGGTTATACTTATAATATAACAATAAAAGATAATGTAAATATGTTCACAGTGGGTCGTTAAAAGAAAGATAAATATATATTATGTAGCAAGTAAACAAGTTACGTTCGCAATGCGCAAGAATAGCGCGAAGCGGAATCTACCCACACACAAGAAATATAATTGTAAAATTAAAAGTAATTCCCAAAACCGTTACTTAGTCTAACGAATTTGGGTTAGAAAAGAAGTTAAAAGGTACATAAGACGTTGCGCAGTCGACTATATTGCCCGATTTATATAAACTTTAATGCGTTATAATTTATCTAACACGTTTAAAAACAAAAAATCAACGACTTACCGACTGTGAACACACACACAGAAAAACACAGTAAAACGAAGCGACCAGAAGCCGAGTCAGATGCCTGAGCCCTTAAAATTGTATTTTTTTTTGGTGTAGGTACCTAAATGCCTAATGAGTTACGTAGCAGGTATGTGTACTGGAGAGAAATTGAATAAGTATATTGTTCGTTACAAAATAATTTTACTTAAAAGCGTTACACAAAATAAACCCGGTAACTAGAGGTAAGAGCTAGACTCAGGGCAGGGTAGGCAGGCAGGCTGACGAGGCTTCGGTGCTCCAGCAGAGAAGTAGAACTTAACTTGACAACGTCCAGGGTCCAAGAGAGGGCGGATCGCTGTCTTGCCGCGGTATTTATGTGCCGCTGGTAAGCGAGGCGGCCAGTCAGAAGTAGTGGGGGTAGCGCGACCGCTACTACGTCACATTATTTAATCCATTTTTATTGAATTTATCTCTAAATTAGAAACTAAGCATAATTTCTTACCGTCACTTAATTATAATTATTTGTTTGTTCTTGAATATTTTAATTACATTGTAATATTTAGTATACCTACCTAAATATAATTTTGAAAGAGGGACTCAACCTCCTGTGATACAGTTTTCTAACTAGTACAGGAGATTGGTGCCTTTCCATTAAATTGGAAAATCCTAGACTTAAGTTTAACCTAGTATCAGTATATTTTGTATCTGTGTGTTTTCTGACAAATAAAAAAATCTTTAAATCTTTATCTATTATTTATTCAAAGCAGGCTGAAAATCAGCACTTTTTGAAGGTATTTTTTTCAAAAGACTGTCTCCCTCTGTTACTGCATATTCCGTAGATATGAAATGTAAAGAAGAAACGGGTAAATGAATGTTATTTTAAAAGGTATAATCGTAGGTCTTTATTTAATATTTTGCAGCTGTATAGCGTTCACGCAGACGACGTCGCGGGCAGCAGCTAGTAAACAATAATAAGACTGTGGTATTGCGTTGAGTGCATCTAGCGCGCCAAATATGGTATCTAATATTGTGAGTATTCGTCGCTAGGTACCGTTTTACCAGTCATTATCTACCGATATTGATCCGTAACTAGTACTTCTTGTTATATAGTTTTATTTCATTTCATGATAGACGCCTGATGCCTTCTTGATTTTCATTTTGGCAGGTAGGTAAGTAGGTAATTATCTTATAACAGGTAGGTAACAGAAAGGTGTACGAGATGATCCGATAAGGGAAGATGATCCTTTTATATTGCAACAAAACCAGCATGTAGTGCCATCTAATCGTCTTTATTGGTAAAACTAGCTGTGCCCGCGACTCCGTTCGTGCGGAATTTGTCTTTTCATTAGGCTACAGAATTGATACCCAAAATGTTTTAAGTTGCATATAATACCTATATTGAATAGTGTAGATGTAGATGTCCTGAAAATAGCTAAAATGACTTTAACTTATTCGTGCGAGTCCACACCACGAAGTTACCAATCGCGAGTACCTAAAAGATCAGAGCATTCTCGTGCATGTTCGTTGCCTCATAATCGCGCTCGCATATTTAAATATGTCAAATGTATAGCAATAATACCATAGATAATATAATATGCATTCTTTATTCTATGGATAATACAACCACATAATAAATATAAACTCTAGACTGGCTCTAATATCATCAGCTCTTGTCTCATATTGTATGGTGGATGTATAACAGACAGAGCCTAACGAAGATCGCCACGAAAAAGTACCTACTGTTATACCGCGCATGGGTTCGTCATTTTGCTTGATTTATTATATACCTAACAAACAGAACTCTGCGTGGTCCAAGTCTATAGGAATTTTAAACATTGTAGACACTTTTTAGGATTCTTTATCCAAAAATAGCAAAAATTAAGTGGGGCTTACCACAATACATCAGTGAAAACCGCATTCGAATTCGATTAGCCGTTTCTGAAATTAGCGTGCACAAACGCACAGACAAACAGACAACAATTGTAATACCTAATTATATTTTTGGCTTCTCTTCTTTAATATAGACCCCTTAGAATAGATTTCTTCTGAATATCTTCCATGTACAGACATCGATCACTTACAGATTTATTAGATTTATATAGATTGCCGTTTCGCGCGTTAAACAAAAATCAACCGTATAGCCGTATCTACCCATACTGGCGAGTGGCGCGACGAGATTTGGAAGTTTTATTTCATCTATATCTTGTGTATTTATAAATCGATTTCTACACCTTTTTTTTTGTAAAATAGATATTGAAGTGTACCTACTTTTTGAATATGGGAGTTTGATAAAGATATATATAAGTGAAATACAATATATTTATGTATTTAATCTTTTGAACGCCAGAGCAAAAACACATGAACCTGCCCTCAACGCCAAGCCACAAATTTCGCGCAAATACCTACGATTTAATTGTATTTTTATTTTCGTCTCCGATTTCAGGATATAATGTCCTTGTAACATTGAAATTTAATTCTTAATTACACTTCCTCCTACTATAGTTATAGTTATACGTCATTTACAGAGTTGTATAACACCGTAATAACAGTTATGAGACGACAATATAATTAAATGTAATAACTATAGGTACAGCACTAGTCTTTATCTGCTGTCTTCTATTTGTGACCATGGCGTGGACGGCCCGCCATTTGTTTGACTATTTCGCTTCCGAAATAAGGATGTAGCAAGGTAAATCTCGCTTATCGATGTGTTCCCGTACCATATTATTTTAAAATAAATAAAACGTTTTTTTTTAAATTAGGTACATTTATAATCTTTATAATTCCGAATGTTCAAACAGTTTAAGTATATGTATCAGTATAGGCACATGAGTAGATAAACGGAACAGAGACACAGCTTCATACAACAGCGCGAAACGAGCACGCGGCTTATGTGTGCGTGACCACTGGCCGCTTGTCGTGTACGCGGCGAGAGTGGAAAGAACCGGTTTACGTAGGCACAGGCAGTTGACAATCTTAGGGTTATTACGACGCACGTTGTTTGTTTTGTACGTTGCAAGTTTTAATATTTTAATGTAAAAAAGTGGTGTTTTATTATTAATAATGGTTGTTTATTGTACTGTGTGTATGAATAATACTAGATGAAATAATTAAATCACTATAAAGATTTTAACAATGATTACGTACAATTGGGTTTTTTAATTAGGTATAACTCCTGATAATTTTGTCGCATTTGTTGAATTGCTCGAGCAAAAGTTTCGCGAATATTTCGATCTTGAAATAAATATTGTCAATGTTGGCAACGAAATACTTAACAACTCATTAGTTGTGAAATTGTGTAAAAGCAATTAATGTTTACAAAACCAATGACTATCAGAAAGTGATCAGCCATCGATAGGGATTACAAAAAACAGGTGCATGCGATTTTCGACCTTATTGACGTACCTCAGAATTTTTTAATTTTAATAACGTATCAATATCAGAAAGCAAGAAAATACCAAAAAAAGTCTGTCATGAATTGTCAATAAGGTCGAAAATCGCATGCACCTGTTTTTTGTAAGCCCTATCGAATGTTGATCATTTTATAGTCATTTGTTTTGTAGACGTTCATTTGTCTTACACAATTTCTTTTTAAACTTCTTTTAGATACCTATCCCCGTGGTAAAACTAGTGGCCATAATAGATAAAGGAGATTCCTATGTTTATTAGCAAAATAGATCATATTACCAGAAAATATTCAACACTATTAGTGGTATCGTTGGGAATGACAAATAAATCACTTCGTCACGTCGCGTCGTGTCCTTGGTAACAAATGTATATTTTTATTCCGTGCTTTTAAAAGTTTCAGGTGCATGCCTTTTTTGGTTCCATTCGCTATTTTGTTTACAACTGTACTTCTGCCGTATAGCGAATCCGTCGAGTCCAAGAATCTGCCCAATCCACGAATCTGTCGAGTTGGGAATCTGCCAAATCACGAATCTGTTCAATCCAGAATCTGTCGTATACCGAACAATCGATTTGTCTTAACCTATTGTGACAACCCTAACAAAATAGGTAACAAATTTACAAGCTCCTAAGAAGCTGTCTCTCTGTTCGGTTTATTTACTCATGCATGTGGTATAGGTACGTATAGACATAAAAAAATATCTATAGTAGTTTCACGAAAAAAGAACATTCCCAAATGTACCTATCTAACTTATTTTTAACAAAAATAAGTTACATTCGGTCTACTAGCACCAATACTGGGCCACATACCTACTGATATTATCTCCGTTTTTAATAAGATTAATTTTTGTTTTAAATAAAAGCAGAAAAAAATTACTGTAGGTACTGCCTTAGGTACCTTTAAATCATAGTCGTCCAAAGATTTGGTTTCCGAAAAGCCTTCGTCATCAGGATTCAGGAACCCCTTCTAATATGCGAAAAAGTTCCTCCGTAGTCATTAAATTCGCACTCATTATAACAGTCAGTATAAAATAAATATTTTAATAATGTTTACTTTCTTCACAATTTCTGATAGCCTGCGCTTGTGACGTCACGATGCTGTCGTCTATTTGTGACCATGGCGTACAAAGCATTGATAATTCGGGTTGTATTAGGGATGCGCCTGAGTCAAGATTAGCGAATATCGAAATTCGACCCAGCCAATTTTATCTTCGACTATCTAGCTATTAAAATGTATTTTTAAGTCTGATTCTATAAAACTAATGCTGTTTTATCCTCGTACTAAATTATATCTAAAATTATACATTGTAGAAGGAAGTTTTAAAACGATCTTTGATGTAAATTTTTGATATTATGTAACTTGCACTACATCACTAGCGGTCACATATTTGTGACTGTGGCGTGTGAGAACATTTTTTTTAAAGATTTTATTTCTTACTTTTTAACGTAAAATGTCTCAATATCTATAATGCTATTTAACTCGTTTAACAGAAATAAACAAGCATAAGAACTTCTATTTTAAGGTAACGTAAATAAACAGGCATTCAAGTAATGTTCAAATTGTTTATTTCGTGTTTTTGTATACCGCTTTTTCTGTCACGTATTTGTGACGTTGGCGTCCAGGGACAGTTTTCGCTTGTCACATATATGTGACCATGGCGCTGAAAAGGTTAATGCACTTTGCAGAAATGCCTAACGATTAAAGGCGTTATTGTGGCTAATTTATAAAAGATAGATATATACTATCAAGGACTTTTTTGTAGATCTTTTGAAGACCATCATCTTTGTTGTACATACATTTGGTGTATGATCAACATATGCGAGGATAAGAGCTCGAAAGCGCATTTGCATCCGACTTGCTTCAAATTTATCGTCACTGCTCAGCTCCTATGTGTCTTAGCGTTGTGTTATATAGCCTATAACCTGCCCAGGAGTATGGACTACAATCGTACCAAGTTTGATCAAAATCCCTTCAGTAGTTTTTGATCCATGCGTGCACATACAGACAGACAGACAAAAAATTTACTGATTGCATTTTTGGCATCAGTATCGATCACCATTAATTCTCCAATATTAATTTTGAATAAATGTATTCAATGTACAGAAATTACCTCTCTACAGTTTTATTATAAGTAAGACTAGAGGATGCTTGCGGTTACATCCGCGTTATTTAAGGCTACTGCCCCGCTCCCGTCGCTCATAGCGCGATGTTATATAGCCTATAGCCTTCCTCGATAAATGGGCTATCTAAAACTGAAAGAATTTTTCAAATCGGACCAGTAGTTCCTGAGATTAGCGCGTTCAACCAAACAAACAAACAAACAAACTCTTCAGCTTTATATATTAGTATAAGTTAAGATAGGTATATAGATGTAGTCTCCGATATTTCCCCGCCTCAGTCAATCCCAATGGTGTCTTGAGTGACTGTCAAATTTTTTGAGGAAGAAAACAAATATTTCGTGACTTTGATCTAAGGTAAGGTTGACTTTAAGATTGTGTAATGTGTTCTATTGGTTCTAACGTACTTTATTGACGTGGTTGATGTATTAGTTAGCTTTGTATATTACTCTATTTTGAATATTTAGCAGCATGGAAACAGTTGAAACCATACATCATGTTATGTTATGGATCATTGAATAAAAAAGGTTATGTTGGGGCAACATGATTATGTTTATATATATATATATATATATATATATATATATATATATATATATATATATATATATATATATATATATATATATATATATATTTACATCCCCATGTTGATATTGCGTCCTACATGGCGGTTTTTACCGATGATGTTGCGTCCGAATGACTTGTTGCGTACTGTATACGGACGCAAGATTGACCATCTCTCAAATTCAGCCAGGAGCCATCAAAAGATTAGTACAATGCATGGGTGAAATATTGGCATGGACGTAGTTTTGTCACGAGAGTGAATTTCGGCGTATTTTTTAGTTCCGCAGTGCGCCGCGCGAATTTTAGAGGCCGCTACTGAGAGATGTATATTAATGGCGTATATTCATTATTTTGGTTACATACATCATGCCGATAATATTGCTTCCGTTATTCTTATTCAGTATAATAAAAAGTTTTTATCGATTCTAATTAGCGATTTAATTGCGTCCAACAAAAAGGCGCAAATACGGAGATGGCTAGCGTGAGGGGGTGGAGTTAGCACGCGGGTTGCAACCTGTTAGAGGCCCGCAGCGTAATTTTGTTTACACCGTTTTGACTAGCCAGCCGGGGCGGATGCAAAAACACTTGTGGTGTGAAGTGGAAGTAAAATAACCAGCAACATGAAAATAAGTGCCAGGTTACTTTCATTTGCAAGTAACTATTATCATAAAGTTCAATTAAAACGATTAATAGGTAAATGAGTATTTTTAAGTAAATAACTTGTAATTAAATTGTAAGCTGAGAGTAAATATTATATTTCTTGAAAATATACCAAGAAATGTAGAGTATGTTTTGTTTACGTAACTCGTACTTCCTTCAATTAAACAATTTTTTACTGCATTAGGTAAAGCTATCAACAAAAGCATTACATATAATTCACAATAATAAACATAACTATCAAACGATGTAACAACATTCCTTCTTTAAGTAAAAGGAGGGTGCATTTGTAAGAAAGCCTACTTTTTACCTCAAATTTATTTACGCATATTTTACGGTTTTATTTAGCTTGACCAGTTTATTTGTTTGAATGGGTCAAATTTACAAGAAAAATATGTCTAGTGTTCTTGATTGACTTGATTGAATCGTGAAAAATTTGTAATTTTATGATTATGGTCTTATTATTATACTTAATAACTCGGCAAAAATAAAGCTTGATGGTATTACCGATACAATTCCTTTCTTCTTGATGCTTCCTTAGTTGGGCCCCTTGATGGCCCTTTGTTACTTTCCTTGATGCCACCTTGGTTATAGGCCGCGCCACACAAGTTAGCGGATGTTAAATAAGCTACAAGCTGCGCAATATCCAATCAACGCGCAGCTTTATGTGAGGTTCAGTCAGGATTGGATATTGCGCAGCTTGTAGCTAACTTCACATTCACCAACTTGTGTGGCGCGGCCTATACGTCCCTTACTATTTTCTGGTTGCTTCCCTTGATGCCTCGCCCGATAAATTGACGGCCGGTTGGCGAAGCGGGTGTGTAAGCGACTGCTACGATGAAGGTCATGCATGAACATAGACGTTTGTCTTTGTCTGGGTGTTTCTAAGTATAATATGTATGTATTTACAAAAAAAAAGTATATATGTATGTTTATCCATTATCTAGTACCCATAGTACAAGCTCTGCTTAGTTTGGGACTAGATGGTGTTGTGTGAATGTAGTTAGAGTTAGAATATTATATTATTATATTATAACCACTGGTTGTCTTTATATATTTTTTTACTCGTCTAACCTGTTATGATGATCGTAGAGTGAGTGGGTCAGGTGTCGGTGACTAATTATTTTTCACCAAAGATGGCACACAACCGATTTTAATCGTGTACAAAATTCGAATAGTTCACTCGAGTTGATATATACTACTCAAAACAAAATAAGGGCCACTAGTTTATTTACATTTAGGTGCACTTTAGTAAACTGAAAGAGACTGATAAGTAGCATTATATGAATTACGAACTCTTTGGTGTTTGATCTCTTTTATGCTGGTGTTCGTGCTCCTAATTTGAAAAGTATTGGTCATCATTCCAAGAAAAAAAAATGTTATTCGTAAGTTTTTTTTCGATTGTCTTCTCAACTTGTCTCGGTTATTTTAGGAAAAAAGTTTTTCTTTTCAATTTTAATTGATTCATTTATCATCTCGCGTTAATCATGCCAACATTACGAAGGCACATGGATACAATTACGGCAACCAGAGCCATTACTATGATTCAAGAAGGCCGTTCTCATCGTTACGTGGGTTTGCAGTTGGGATTTTCTTGAAGAGCTGTCCAAAACGTATGGAATCGCTTCCAAGAGACCGGCAGTGCTGCCAGGAGACCCGGTTCAGGTAGAGTTCGTGTCACAACGGCGCACGAGAATCGGTACCTCCAACTAAGTGCTCGTCGTGATCGTACAGTTACGGGCCGTAAGTTACAACACCGCCTGCGGCTGACAACGGTTATCCGTGTCAGTGATCAAACTATACGTAATGGATTGCACGAAGACCAGCAAATGTCAAGACGACGAGTTGTTCTAATTCCTCTGACCAGGGTGCAACGTGCAAACTGTTTAAGATTCTCGCATCAGTATTTGAACTGGGGGATTAATCAGTGGGGCAAGGTGCTTTTTACAGACGAATGCAAAATAAAAATTTTCAATGATGATCGGCGTGTTAGGATGTGGAGACCACGCGGCGAGCGGCTGAACGATACATCGAGGATGTCATCAGGCCTCAAGTGATCCCATTTGCACAGCAATTGGGGCCTGGATTCATCCTGAAGCAAGACCATGGCCAATTACCATGGCCAGCTAACAGTCCGGATTTAATTCCAATCCAGCAATTGTGGGACCAATTGAAACGAAGGGTTAGAGTGAATGAGCAAGGGATCTACAATCAACAGCAGCTGATTGACGCTTTAAAACGTGCCTGGGAGGAGATTCCAGATGAAAAAATGAGGAATTTGATCCAGAGTATGCACACGTTGCGGATAAAGGAGACTGATGTATGCTCTAGGATATTTATATGGCACTCTAAAATTTATTCTATGAAGGAGTTGTGTACAGTCAATTTTGTTGCGGACAAGTTTATATAAGAAAACCAGGTCTAAATATTTTCTTCTCTTTTCAAGTGTTTCCATTCTGTATTTTTTAAGTTTATCCTGATAAGAAACCATTTTTGGGAAACGCGGGGGCAACAAGTGCCACAGAAATCTTTTTTGAATTCTTTCTAGCCTTAAAATATCAACAGCATAATGCGGTCGCCAAACTACACTACAGTATTCTAAATGACTTCTCACAAAACTATTGTATAACAAAAATGTTGTATGAGGCTTACGAAAATCCTTTCCATTTCTTACAATAAAGCCCAGTGGTCTAGATGCTTTCCTAATAATAATTTCCAAATGCTGTACAAAGGTTAACTTTTTGTCTAACAAAACGCCTAAATCTCTAACGCAATCACATTCATTTAATTCTACGCCGTTGATCGAGTATTTTGATGTTATTTGGTTAATCTCACGAGTAAACTTCATAAACTGACATTTATTTGGATTCAATTGCATACCATTGTTATGACACCATATAGACAACGAATCCAGATCTTTCTGAAGAAGTAGGGCCTCATTAAATGACTCTACAGGCTTAAAGATTTTAAGGTCATATGCGAATACCAGGGCAGGGGTGAAAGCAGTCCGGCAGGTTATTGATAAACATATTAATTAATAATGGCCCTAAGTGTGATCCTTGAGGCACTCCTGAAGTTATGGAGCGTGTGGATTATTTGAAGCCATTCAATACAACCTTGGAGTCACGATAGCTTAAGTATGATTTTATCCACTTGTAGATTGGTTCACCAAATCCGTACATACATAATTTTTCTATGGAGGGTCTTATCAGAACTGGGTGTACCTCATCACTTGATTGCACTTCTGCAATCTTTATATCACAACACAACACCAAAGTGTGGTGAGGATTGACGGTACAAAATCTAAACCATTCAGTTTTGAAAAAGGAGTTTGACATGGCTGCGTCCTTTCACCCATCCTATTCAATATAAACGGTGAATATATAGTGAGGCGCATTTGCGATAGCTGGGAGGGAGGCATCACCGTTGGTGGACGCAAAATCTGTAATTTGCGTTATGCAGACAACACCGCCTTGCTAGCGTCAGATGACGCCGAGATGATCACCTTACTGGATAGAATGGAGCGCATCAGCAGTGAACTAGGTCTCTCTATAAACAGGTCCAAAACGAAGATCATGGTCATAGATCGCACAGGCAAGCTTGAGCCCACTGGGTCACTCAATTTAGAGACGGTTAACAGCTTTACATACCTGGGTTCAAGCATTAGTAATAATGGTTTTTGTGAATCTGAGGTGCGAAGAAGGATCTGGATGGCAAAAGGAGTCATGGCACTGCTGTCAAAGATATGTCAAGAATATCTCTCTGAAAACCAAGATCAATCTTGTATGCCTCTGGTGTTCTCCATATTCTTGTATGGCGCAGAGACATGGACCTTGAAGAAAGATGACCGTGATCGCACTGACGCTTTCGAGATGTGGTGCTGGAGGAAGATGCTGGACATCCCTTGGACAGCTCACCGCACCAACGTATCGATCATACAGGAGCTCAAGATCCAGACGAGGCTTTCCACCATCTGCCTGCGCAGAGTTCTAAAGTACTTCAGGCACATTGCGAGGAAAGACAGTGATAACTTGGAAAAGTTAATAATCACTGGCAAAGTGGAAGTAAAAAGACCGAGAGGCAGAAGCCCGATACGTTGGATTGACCAGATCCGCACGACTCTTAACACCACGGTATCGTGTACCGTAGTGTTAAGAGTCGTGCGGATCGCTCTCCACTCAGCAGCAGATAGGAATAGATGGCAGGAAGTGGTCCGCAATAGACTGTTTCCACGAAGTGGTCACGACCCTCAGCATTGAGGAAACCGACGCGAGAAGAAGGTTATCCAATCTCGAGTAAATAGGTATGCAGGTATCTTCTGCGTCAGTGTGCTACAACCTCGACAACATATTTGCTTAACATCAGGCAGTACGTAGTACATCGATATGGTAAGAACAAGAATGCCGACTCAATTATGACTGTAATAAGCTTTTTTTATCCTGGATAACGCTCGTATTTAATCAGGGTGCACGGCATTGAACCCAAAAAAGTCGAGCAAAAAAGCTCAGTCGTTAGTTTTACTTTTACCGAAGCCATTCAGGCCATTTTCAAGTCTCTGTAACTTCGTTCTGGATAAAGCTAGACATCTGAACATTTCATTATCAAGAGAAAATCTTTATAATAATAGTAGATTGTATGACAAGGGAGCAAAATGGTATTTTTACGGCGAGGGCGCTACTTTGAACCACGAGCGAAGCGAAGGATTCTAGAATATAATCCCGAGCGTAGCGAGGGATTCTAACGTAGAATCCTGAGCGCAGCGTGGGGTTCAAAATACATTGCCCGAGGGAAAAATAATTTGCTCTCCAGTCATATACTCTACTTTCTATCCCCTTTCTATGAGAAAAGAAATAAGAGACGGTGTTATGTAATTAATGAATATATTTAATAAAATTAGACGTGTGAATATAAGTTAAAACAATTACAAATTTATATTTTCCTCTTTCACAACCTGACGTAGAACTCATTATTTTTGCAAAATTTAATAAAGTATGTACCTACTGATTACGAGAACAGAGTCGTTATTCGCGCGCTGTTTTTTTGCTAGCGCGGGTCACGCCCGTGCAGCCAACACGTACCAGCCAGTTATTTATACAATTTACGTTCGATTTCTATGAATGATATACGTTCCAAAGTCAAATCACTTTTCCGCCTGCTAAAAAGTGCTTAACAGAAAAGAGCTATTTTGCTCCAACTAAAAGAGGAACAAAGCGACACTTTTCGAATAGAAAGGATGAAAAATATATTACAGAGTTTCATCCAAATCGAACTAGTACTTTAAAATTATTGATTGTCACACTCACTCAACGGTCTTCATAAAATTCTAAGGTATTTCTAGCAGACATAGGTACAAGCTTGTAATTTTGATGATCATTTTCATTAAGCCTAAAAAAATTTAAAAAAGATCCTTAAACCTTTAGGAAAAATTCAAACAAATGTACCTTTTTAATTTTGGTCTAGTTTTCATATTGTAGAATCTAAACATAAGTTTGTGAACCTTTGAAGTACGTGGATTAGGTATTAATTACTCCATCAAGATAACTGCGGTTTAGAATTTGGAATTCAGTTTATGTCCCTACTAGATTCAAATATTTTTGGCTATCTAGAAGTACTCGTAGGGTATGATCAGGGTAGGGATCGGGCATGCACCGGGAAGGGACCGGCGAGGAGCACGGGTTGAGGTGCATAAGTCGAGGCCCGGGGGTGGGGTTTCACGGGTGGAGGGCATAGGTTGGGGTTCACAGGTGAGGACATGGGTGGGGGTTCACGGGTGAGGTCAAGGGTGGGGGTTCACTGGTGAGGGCACGGGGGGGTTCACGGGTGGAGTACATAAGTGGGGATGCAAGTAGAGTAAAATTGGGGCTTCTGCATCACTTGCTCTCGCGTCGCCGCTCGAGCTGCGTGATACAGAAGCCCCAATTTTACAATCGAGGTCGATTCATATTAATGTGTTCTGCATAACTCAGAGTGCCCAGTAAGACCATACTGTTATAGTTAACATAATTTTTTAAGTTTAGCAATTATTTAGTGATCAATGGTAGCGTTACTTTTAGTGAGTTTTTATTATGAATGTGTGTACCTAATGAATTCCTCACTCCATGTAATATCAATGTAATCATGTTATCAATTTAAAAAATAAATGGATATGTTAATGAGTCTAGGAAACTATTAAGTAAAATAAAACAATGTATATTATCAATTTAAAAAAAGTTTATTATCAATGCACCATTTTTTTAAACACAAAACATTTTTTAAAGCACATATTGAGTCATGATAAATACAATTGTACAAATTTTCAGAACACTTATAGCGATCATATAAACATAACAATTAATTAAATTATTAGTATTTAAAATATCCTTCAACCATAACATTTTTTCAAGACCTTTAACGTAAATACACTTATCTTTTAAAACATCTGCAATTAAATATTGATAATTTGAGTAAGGTATAAATCCTTCACCCCAGTATATTTTTCTGTTACGTTCAATCCAGCAAACCTGCCGTCTTTCTGATTTAGTCAAATCGTAAAAAGGAAATGGTGGTTTGATTAAAAACACTTGTAGGTTTTTACTACACCATACAGCTATTTCTTTTAGTATAAATTCATTTGCTTCTGTTTTAAAGCCTTGAACGTCAACAATGGCCGTCATGATAGCCTACGCACGATGTTGCTTAGAGGTTTGTATTCCACAATTCGGTACTGAGCTACTAAATTCAGCCACAACATTTATTTAATTTTTACATAAATATAAAGCATGCATACAAACATTGACTCATAACAATTACACATTTTTAAAAAGATAACATTTATTTATTTTTAGAAATACAACTAAACTTAAATAAAAACATTATCTTAAGACTACTCAGTATCACACAATTTCTTACTTATTTTTTTTATTAATGTCTCTGTGATATCCATTACATCATCATAAGGCTCCTCAACCACATATTGTGCACTTAAGCAAGCCTCGTTTTTTTTATTTTTGTCTACATAATCTAATTCACGAATATCTATTTTAATTAGAAGACGTCCTTGCTTAGGACGATTTCTTCGAACAATGTACGAATTTGCCGATGACGTTAATAAACTTTGGCGCTTTTTAGACGGTGACAACTTTTTTGACTGTGTAGAAAAGTTTGGTTCAATGTATGTTATGCCATCGTCTTGAGTGGAGAAATATGGGCTAGTAACCTGTAAAAAAATAAATCACACATAAATATATAATAATGTGGACGCGCACAATAAATGTTTATAAACATAAATACATTTTATGTAGTGCTTACCTGATCAGAGGATTTGTTCCGATGCTTTTCAAAACATTCATAATTTCCTTGAGAGTAAAAAAATGGCTTGTTTTTTAATTGTCTACCATTCTCTGCCAAAGCATTGTCCTGCAATATAATAACATAAAAAATATAAATGAAAAGTTCATAACTATATGAATTTAACTATGAGGAATAAAATAATATTTACTAACCTCTTGTATTTCTGTCTGGTCAACTTCGTCCAAAGGACTTGGGATTTGAGAATCAACATTATCAAATACAAATCTGTTAAGTCCTCCAATGTTGAGAATGCTGGGGCTGTATGACATGATTCTGAAAATAAAACTAAAGTAAGATATCTAATTATTCATATAATAATATAATATTGTAATAACTAATAACATTTAAAAACGTACTTACCAATAAAACTTGATTTTTCTGCTAGCAACAGGTCCTGTTTCGGCTGACTATGACAGCATAATGAAATAAGGAATGCAATTTTAAATCTGTATGATATTCAATACCAAATTAAATCAATTATTAAAAATATAATATTGTAATACGAGAATACACAATTCCTAACTTTCTAGACCTGTTCAAACATGTTAAATGCTGTTATTTATACTTTATGATATGTATATCTAATTTAGTGTTAAAGTTATAGCTACCTATAAATATGCGTGTTAGACATTCATTACAGTAATTGTCAAAATGAAGTTGATCAAGCAACCCATATCTTTGAAAATTAATAATATAGATTTAAATGAAACTTCTCACCAGATCAGACATAGTCCTTTATTACCGAATACGATTCGATGTATAATGTGCGGTCCATCGAACTGTGGTAAAACAAACGTTATGATTAGTTTGTTGTTACATGAAAATGGTCTAAAATTTAAAAATCTTTATCTTTATTCCAAAACTTCATTTCAACCAAAGTATCGTTTCTTGAGTGAAGTATTAGGAAGAGTCTCGCAGATTAACTTCTACAAATTTAGCGATGATAAAGAGGTAATTTCTCCGAGTGAAGCTTTAACAAATTCTGTGTTTATTTTTGATGATGTTGCGTGTGAAAATCAAGTTAATATTCGCAATTATTTTTGTATGGGTAGACATAAACAAATAGATTGTTTCTATTTATCTCAAACCTATTCCAAAATTCCAAAACAACTGTTGCGTGACAATGTGAATTTTCTTATTATATTCAAACAAGATGATGTGAATTTAAAACATATTTATGAAGAGCATGTTACTTCTGATTTACAGTGGAAAGAGTTTAGAAATATTTGTCAAACTGTTTGGAGTAAACCTTATAATTTTCTACTTATTAATAAAGAATCGTCATTAAATAATGGAAGGTACAGACAGAACTTTGGTATGTTTTTTAAATTTGACTGACTGTTTATATGTATATATATATATAAGTAATTAACATGGCAAATCAAATTCAGTATAATTTGTTCTTTAGCTGAATACAGTTGTTAATAAGTATAACATGGAGAAAAATATTAAAATAGAATTAATGAAGTCTGTAGACTCCATAAAGAATAAAATAAAACAAATGAAAAACCAGGAACACTCTACGAACTTATCACTTGAAAAAATGTTAAAACCTGTCACAGATCCCCTTAAAACTCTAGTTGATTCAAATAAAACATTAGAAAAAATACAAAATTTTGAGAATACACACTCTAATTTTGAAGACGTGGAATTAGGTGACATTAATACTAGCTCATCTACTAAGTTTGAAGAATGCTATGACCCAGAACTGTATTCTATACTGAACGTTAAAAAGCCTCCCCAGACGGAATTACCGGATGATTTAGAAATATCATTAGAGGGTCGTGATATGCATGCTATTTATGACCTAAACATATCATTTGGAATAAGGAGTGAAAACAAAAAAATATTAATGGGTAATTCAATAGTTTCGTTTTCTAAAATAGATAGTGCAAATAATGATAATACCATTTTAATTAAAGTTGGTGACAAAAGCTTCAATTTAACCCCTGGTTTAAAAGAACTTTTACTTCGAAGAAAACCTGATTTGAAACAAATATCGAGCAAAGATAAACTTGTCTATAAAGATATGTTGCATAATACAAATGCACATAAGAGAGATTTCAATCCTAATGGGCAAATAAGAGGCGATAAAGGTATAAAATATCGTGAAATAATCAAACCATTGTTTTCTGAATCGTCAAACAATAATATTGTCACTAAATTTGGAGGAAGCTTACCAACGTTAAAGAAATACAAAAATAGCACTGACTTGGTATATTGGGACGATCCTAACGAACTGGTTGAAAGATTGAAACTATTAATTGCTTCCCGAGATGCTGGTAATACAAATCATGATAATGAAATTTTATCAATAATCGAAGGGTTAAAAGAAGCTGACATAATTAAATAATAAATAGTCCTAATAATATGCTTTTTATTCAGTATTATAGCAGAATTCGAGACAAACATACCTACTGAGTTGTGAACATGAGCAAAGCTGACGTGGTAAACGAAATTCATAAAAATGCGAGAGTGAACTATCCGCGAAGACATGTTGTAATGAGAGATATAGATGACTTGTGGCAAACAGACTTAATTGATTTGCAATCAATTTCAAAAGAAAATAAAAATTATAGATATATTCTTACCGTTATTGATTCATTTTCGAAATATGCTTGGGCCTTTCCTATGAGAAGTAAAAGCAAAGAAGATGTGTATAACTCTTTCAAAACTTTGTTGGATAAAGGGCGTGTTCCTAAAAATCTGCAAACCGATAATGGAACAGAATTTTATAATAACAAATTTCAGAAGCTTATGAAATCGTTTCATATTAACCATTATTCAACCTTCTCAACAAAAAAAGCTTCAATAGTCGAACGATTTATCAGAACATTGAAATCTATAAGGAATTTAGTTTAAAAGGCAATTACAATTGGGTAAATAATACCCTCAATGATGCTATTTACAAATACAATCACACTCACCATCGCACTATTAATGAAATCCCTGCTAATGTGAACAATATGAATAAAAAACTGATATTAGAAAGGTATTTAAAGTTGCCAAAAAATGATAATTTAAAAAGCAAGTACAAAGTAGGTGATTATGTGCGTATCAGTAAATACAAAGGTACATTTGAAAAAGGTTATACTCCCAACTGGTCAACAGAAATATTTAAAATTCGTAAAATACAAAATACAACTCCTATAACTTACTTAATTGTGATAGTGTCTTACAATCAGAGGTCTGCCTATTTTAGGAGCATTTTATTCACAAGAACTTCAAAAAACAAAACATCCCAATATATATCTAGTCGAGAAAGTTCTTAGAAGAAAAGGTAACAGGGTTTTAGTAAAATGGTTAGGTTTGTCTTCAGCTGAAAGCAGTTGGATTGATAAATCGAATGTAATATTATAAATAAAATAACGTTAACAAACTCGAATCACATAACTATTTATTAAAGTATTCAAACCGGAATCATCAGTCTTATAATGTGTTTTGGAGAGAGTAGTCTTCTCAATTGGCTTATTAATAATTTACCATTTGAATTACACTTACCAGGATATAATTACTGTGGCCCAGGTACTAAATTAATAAAAAGACTAACAAAAGGAGATAACGGCGTAAATAAGTTGGACGAATACTGCAAAGATCACGATATTGCATATCACAAGTCATCAAACTTAAAGGATCGACATAAGGCTGATTTAATTTTGTTAAAAATGGCGAAAGAGCGAGCGGTTGCTTCCGATGCCAGTATAGCTGAAAAACTCGCGGCACACTTAGTAAGTAAGGCTATGTCAGCAAAAATTAAAACTGGTTCTGGTTTGGACAAAAAGCCTTCTCCAAAAATTACACCTGGAAAAGGGTTAAAAAGTAAATTAAAATCTGTTATTACAAAAGCAAAAAGGCATATCAAAAAATTAAAACCTAAGAGCAAGAAAATGGCAATAGAATTAGCTATTGCCGCTACTAGAGAATTGGCTGATGATTCATCGATTAAGCTCCCTCGCGTTATTCCTATTCCAAAAACTGGGGGAGTATTACCTTTGATTCCTATTTTTGCGGGATTATCAGCTGCGGGAGCTTTAGCAGGCGGTGCAGCTGGTATTGCTAAAACCATAAATTAATTCAAAATGGCTAAAAAGCTGTATGAAGAATCGAGAAGACGTAATGAAAAAATGGAAGCTCTATGTATTGGGAAAGGACTACACCTTAAACCACATAAAGGCGGCCTTGGAATTTTCGTATCAAAAGAAAAAAACTAAGATATCGGCTACCCAAACGGGCCTTAACTAACTTTGACATTTTAAAGTACGGGAATAGAATTCCTTATTTTAGAGGTGTCTTTATGAGAGATGAGCTCCCTAAATGTCCTTATAAAAAAGAATGTGGAGTTATTAATTTGGATAGTTCAAAAAATCCTGGTTCTCATTGGGTAGCCTATGCAAAATATAATGATTATGTTGAGTATTTTGACAGTTATGGAAATCTTAAACCTCCGAAGGAATTTATAAAATATGTAGGTTCTAACATTCAATATAATTATGAAAATATACAACGTGATCACCCCTTCAATTGTGGACATTTATGTTTAAATTTCTTAAAGAATTTTTGGTATAATCATGAAATAAAATAAAAAGGATCATCTAAAAGAGTTCAGTATGCAAGCATGTCTACTACGGTTACCATCTCTGGAAATAAATCGGAACTGATTTCGTATTTTCAACCACCTCTTCATTTATCTGATCAGTACGAGTGCGGTTTACTTTACTTTTCAGTATTAAAAACAAGACCGAATGTGCCCGTTAATAACAGCAGTTTAACAGCTGTTATCAGAATTGAATGTGATCTTGTACACGGTTCATACTGCAACGGATTACCGACTCATTTTATTCATGAATTTATATCTGATACTGCTCCAAGTCACGGCTACATAGAAATACCTCAGAACGTTATTTACTTTCCAGTTAACAAAAATATAATTTCATCCATATCTGTTAGGATTGTAGATCAGTTTGGTTACCGTATTGACTTTGGTGAAGAAAATATTCAATTACGTCTTCATTTAAGAAAAGCAAAATGATAGTATATTATAAAAACCCTTCAGTGAAAATAAAACGTCCTATTCCGTCAACAACCATAAAGGTGCACAGACGTAAGAAAAACGTGAAGAAATTGACTAAATCAAATAAAGATTTTCTTAAAGCTTTAGGGTTTAAAGTATGAGTATACTACAGATTACCGACTTACCACACTTTGATAGTTCGATCGAAAGTTATGAAATCCATTCATACAATCCCTACAATAACAGTTTTAGAGAAAACGATGAAATCAGAATCCCCATACACCAGCAAGATATATACGTGCTACCATCAGCCAGTTCCATCTACATCGAAGGTCAAGCAAAGCTGTTCGGTAAGGATGGGCATCAGATCAAGAAAGCTGTTACGTTTACTAATAACCCTGTTATGTACTTGTTCCAAGACATCAGGTACGAAATGAATGGAATTGAAATAGACCGTATAAAAAATTCTGGAATAACATCAACAATAAAGTCATACATCTCATTTAATGAAGCAGAAAGTAAAGTTTCTGCATTATGGGGTTGGAATTTAAACGGTTTCCAAAGTGATGGACATTTTAGCGTTGTGGTGCCCTTAAATAAGATTTTAGGGTTTGCAGAGGATTACAATAAAATTGTGATAAATTGTAAACACGAACTTATATTGAATAGGAGTAATTCTAACTTAAATAGTATTATTCTTACTGATGAAGTCGTTCAGCTTCAAATAGATATACAGAGAATTCAATGGAGAGTACCACATATAAAAGTTTCCGATCGAGAACGTTTAATACTTTTAAAGCACTTAGAAAGAGATAAACCTATTCAGATGGCCTTTAGAAATTGGGATTTATATGAGTATCCTTTACTACCTAAAACCACAAAGCATTCTTGGTCAGTAAAGACTGCTTCTCAATTAGAAAAGCCTCGGTATGTCATTTTTTGCTTGCAAACTAATAGAAAAAATAATAGAACTAAAGACAGTTCGGTATTTGATCATTGTGAGGTGACAAATGTTACGCTCTTTTTAAATTCGCAATATTATCCTTATGAGCCTTTATCTTTAAAGTTTTGTGAGAACAAATATAGTATATTATATGAAATGTATGTGAAATTTCGCCAGTCGTATTACAACTCTCCGGTAGAACCGTTGATCTGCAGGATTTCAAAGAAAAGGCCCCAGTCTTCATCTTAGACTGCTCGAGGCAAAACGATAGTTTAAAAACTGGTCCAGTGGATGTAAGATTGGAATTTGAATGTTCAACACAAATACCAGATAAGACAACTGCATACTGTTTGATTATAAACGACCGACTTGTGGAATACAAACCTCTGAGCAACATCGTGCGTAGATTATCATGACTGCTATTGTAGACATCCAAGGCTTTAAAACAGAAGCAAATGAATTAATAATAAAAGAAATTGCTATATGGTGTAATCAAAGCCTGCAAGTGTTTTTAATCAAACCGCCATTTCCTTTTTACGATTTGACCAAATCGGAAAGACAACAAGTTTGCTGGATTGAGCGTAATAGAAAAATATACTGGAGCGAAGGATTTATACCTTACTCAAATTATCAATATTTAGTTTTAGATATCTTAAAAGATAAGTCTGTTTTCGTTAAAGGTCTTGAAAAAGTGTCATGGTTGAAAAATATTTTAAATAGTGCTAATGTAATTAATTTAGAAGATAAAGGTTGTCCTAATTTGTTAACCCTATATGATCGCTATAAATATTCCGGAGATTTGTACAATTGTATCTATCATGACTCAATATGTGCATTAAAAAATGTTATGTGCTTAAAAAAATGGTGCTTTGATAATAAACTTTTTTAAAAAGATACAATATGGATTGTTTCATTTTACTTAATCGTTTCCTATACTCACTAACATACCCATTTAGTTTTAATATATACTATGATTGGAATATTACATGAATTGATACACATTCATAAGTACAATAAAAAACTCAGCAAAGAGAACAGTTACATTGGTCACTAAGACAAGGAGTTAAATTCCTAACCTGAAAACCTTAGAATAGGTGTTATTATTCTAAGCTGAAAACATAATGTTAATAATCTATATCGTGAATAAAACGGATCGCAGATAACAAAAGTAGGTATTATTGGAGGCGTCTGCGTCGCGAAACGAGCGAAGCGAGTTGAGTGACGCAGAAGTCAGAACACATTTATATTAATCGATCGAACACTACACGTGCAGTCAATCTGCTTTATCTCGATACGTCCGCATCACCTGGAATCCGAGTGACCGTGGGTTCAAGTTCCATGTAGACGAAGTCAGAGGCAAAAGCTAGTTGTGGATAAAACAATTATATAATTTATAAGTACATACATTCATAGTCTTATGCCTGTAACCCTGAAGAGGTAGGCAAAGGTGTATTACTACACCCACTTTTCGCCAGATATATTTAAGTCCCACGTAATAGGGAGGCGAGCCTATTGCCGTACCGGGCACATTTCTAGACTTCATGCTGTTACTGAGAATTTCCTAACAGAAAAACCCAATAACACTATGGCCGACCCGGGAATCGAACCCGGGAGCCACCCGATCCTACTTTCAACATTGTTAAGATTTTGCATTCATTCATTAAAATTATCAACGAGCTGTGCAAAGATAACAGTATGTACCTACCTACATATAAATTATTATGAATGCATCGCTGTGCCCGAGCCGCACTGAGCGCGTCGAACGAACTTGAGAATGTTGTTTATATTATGTCATCCCAAGTAAAAACATTGTTACTATGCTACCAGTATTACGATGCATCGATGAATGAAATAATATTATACTTCTAATGCCAACCGTCTGTATCGCAGATCATGTTAGTAGTGTGATTTTTGTGGCGCTCTGCATTGCGAACGGAGCGAAGCGAGGTGAGTGATGCAGTAAGCAAATGAATTTATACTAAAAGAAATAGCTGTATGGTGTAATAAAAACCTACAAGTGTTTTTAATCAAACCACCATTTCCTTTTTACGATTTGACTAAATCAGAAAGACGGCAGGTTTGCTGGATTGAATGCCTGTAGTAGATGAAAATGAAATGCATAATTATTATTATTAAAAGAGTAATTAAATAATCTTATAAGAAATAAGTGATTCCTAATCTAACATTTATTGTATTTTAAAGTGCTATTTGTTTTAAGACTAAGATATATAAATCATCCATCAAGAATCCTAATTGTCTACTACTTAAATATATTATATATTAGAAGATTTTACTATCGTAATTATAAAAAATAAACGTTTGTACTGAGTTATTGATTATCTTGGATAATTCTATACACGTCATGTTAAGACAAAGTGGTCCAATATTTTATCACATCTTTGACGACACGTTTGGCGCATTGGCTAAGAGTATGACTCGCATCACAATGTAAATAGTAGGTTTAATAGACGCAGCAACTAATGCACCAACGTGTTGCGGGTTCGATTCCCGCACGGAACAAATGAGTATTGTTCCAGTTTGGATTTTGTTTTTATGTTTTTTTTACTTTATTTTTTTTGTATTATAAGCAATTATTATGTCTCCATAATACCTACTGTTGGCTACTTACTAAGAAAGAAAGAAAGAGAAAAACTATTTATTTGTCACAGACACAGAAAAAGTATTACATATAAAAGAAAACATTGCAAGGCATAAGATTAGTCTGTGACAAATATGTGCACTTGATGTGCACACTCAGCTATATTGTTGCATTGTGGTAGTGTCCACAACTCTATTATTGAGTTATAGTTGCTAGTAAAAGCTAACCTCTCATTATACGGAAGGCCTATGCATTCATTAGTACAAGATGTGCACCAAATCGTTTCGATGCAACGATGTGCCGTGAACGAACATGATATTGTTGTTTATTGTACTTATTTAAGTGCGCGCGATAATTTTTGCTTGGCTATGTCAGTTCGACACCATACCAGATTATGATACACACAACAACCGATCGGACTGATCGCGTCGACTGAACACAGCCGTCTAACTTGAGAATGTTGTTACATTAGCATCTCAAACTAGAAACGACAGTAAGTTGTCCCATTGCATTGCTACTACAATGATATGTCGGTGAATGAAATACAATATTATATCGTGAATCAGACGGATCGCAGATAACAACGGTATTATTGGGAGCGTCTGCGTCAGCTCACTTTGTTCTGAGTGATGCAGATCACATTTATATTAATCGATCTCGATTGTAAAATTGGGGCTTCTGTATCACGCAGCTCGAGCGGCGACGCGAGAGCAAGTGATGCAGAAGCCCCAATTTTACGCTACTGATGCAGGTGCGAACTCATGGGTGGGAGTACGGGTGAGGGTTCACGGGTGTAGGCACGGGTAGGGGTTCACGAATGAGGGCAAGGGTAGGGGTTCACGGATGAGGCCAAGGGTGTGGTACACGGGTTAGGCCACGGATGGGATACGGATGGAGGTTCACGGATGGGGGTCACGGTGGGGTGCAGGGTAGAATAACACCCCATGAGGAGAGATGTTTGATAAAGACCATTACTAGCAAAAAGAAGTGAGATTTCAACAAAAACATTACATGTAAAACGACCAACAACTTGAGCAACAGTTCTTCAGTATATAGTTGTGAGATCAAATATGGCAACTAATGGTAGGTACCATTCGAAACGGTCATGACTGCTGGAATACAAGAGTGTACGGTATCGACAAATATATCAGTTTGAGGAAGCAGCATTCTCAACACAATATATGGACTATATACCGAAAAAATATTCGGTATCAATATAACCTCTAATGTAGTAGGAAGTCATTTAATTAATGGAATGCTTATATTAAATACAGGAAAATATACGGATCCGATATAAACTTAAATTTAGATGGATGTAGGATAATCCGTTATACACATAGAACATATTCAGAAATATACAGTGCGTCACATTATTTCCATCATGAACGGACGCAAGAAACAAGCGAGAATTATTTGAAATTGAATATCTTCATTTCGTGTTTAATTAAAATTTCTTGTTGATAATCGAATTCACATGACTAAAGTGTACCTATATTCGCACAAATAACAATTGAAATCTCATTGACAGTGGTGGACGCCACAAGGTTCGACTTTGAAATGACGCAAGAAGTCTTCCGCGATCTAAATATATATATATCGTCACGCCTTTTATCCCCGAAGGGGTAGGCAGAGGTGTATTGCTACACCCACTTTTCGCCAGATATACTTTAGTCCCACGTAATAAGGGGCGAGCGTATTGCCGTACCGGGCACATTTCCAGACTCCGTGCAGCTACTGAGAATTTCGTGACAGAAAATCCCAATAACACTGCCCGACCCAGGAATCGAACCCAGGACCTTCCAATCCCACGCGCATATTTATGCCGCGAGACCAACGAGGCAGTCGTATAGGGTTTGATGTCGAGTTTTCCGTCTCTACGCAAAGATGCTATTTGCATCGTGTTATCCCTTAGTCGCCTCTTACGACACCCACACGGGAAGATAGGGAGTGGTGACACTTGTATTCTATGCCGTCAACCACACGGCACCGAGAAGGAAATCTCGAAATAAAACCCTATACGAATACGTCTGGCTAGTGTGGTATAATAGGGTAAGGACACCAAAGAGTGCGCATTTTGTAAACTTTTATTTATTAAAAAATCAACTTTACAATAACACTTTCAACACTTTGTACTTCTTATTAAATTTAAACTTTGGTCATTTAGGAACATAATTTTAATTATTAATTTACAGTAACAGTTTCAAATTAATTAAAAATAGTCTTAAACTTAATACTCGTCTCGTGCGCACTCAGGGTGCTGTATTGTAAAGAGTACGCAGTGACAACCCTTCATACAAGCTAAGAGTGCGCATGAGAGTAAGGTTAAGTCATCAACCCTGACAATTATCACAGGTGAAGGCCCCAAATCCTATGTAGTCTGTGCACTCATCGTGCCACCAATCAGTACCTACATCGGCCACACTGGATCCAATCTTCTTGCGGCGGCTCAACGTAGACTTCAAGACAAAGGGGGCATCTTATAATTTCAGGACCTGTGCTTGTATTCAACAGTTCTGGATTATTTCTAGAAGTCTTGATTTTTTATTACTCTTATCTGCTGCTTTCTTATTTTTATTTCTTTCTGCTTTCTGTTTTTCTTCTTCTAGTTGATTTTTATACGGTGTGCTCGTCAAAATTTCAGATTTCTTCCGTTTCACGTTTCTCTTTGACTGATGGGTTGCCTTTGGCAAAGGCCGAATGTCAGAAGGTTTTGTTAATCCTGATGTTGATGGTGTTGGCTCATCAAGTGGTATATTTTGACGAACACCTGATGAGGACGGTGTTGGCTCATCAGTTAATATATTTTGACGAGCCCCTGATGTAGATGGTGCTGGCTCATTAACTGGTAAATTTTGACGAACATCTGATGTGGACGATGTTGGCTCCTCAGCTAATACATTCTGACCAACACTCGGGGCCCAATTCTGCTAATTATATTTGTTCAAAATGCAGTTTCGATATGATGTCAGTGTCATATTTACGTCATAATGGTATTCTCCTAAATTAAGAGACATTGAAATGATATTGCGAATATATTGAGAGTTGAACAATACATAAACGGTATTCTGCTAAATATATTTTTGTACAAAGACAAACGTCAAACTGTAAATACACATATTCAAAACAACCATATTTTAAATGTTCGATTTCAAATCGTACGTAACATTATTGATTATGTATCAAAAAATTTCTCACAATCCAACGAATAAATTTATTTACTAAAATGGCACTGGTTAGTATTATAGACTGCCATATTGCACTGCTAGGTAGTATCATCTGTATATATAAAATTCATTCACAATTCCCTGACTAACAGCAATGCACAGCCGTATCTACTGGGCACAAGATGCTAAAAATTGGCATGTATGTTCCTCGAGGACCGTATGCTGCACCCTTACGGTCCCTGACTAAGAAGAGATTTCCCGAAACATCTACCAGATCGTAAGGAACTGTTAAATTGAAATAAAATGTGAGAGCGTACTTGCGGGCTTATATTACACTTATATTACATAAAAAACAAATCATAGGCAACGCTGTAACATCAAATTACCAGCAATAAAGTTAATTATTTCATTAATGGCAATACCTACTCATGTCAGGATATTTGACATTAAATTGAATATATCGAAATTAGAATAGAATGACATTGTGTAGCAGAATACCGATTTTGAGTCAATTCAAAATATAATCTCATTCCATTCAAAATATGATGTAGATGTCATCTAAAATCGCAGAATTGGGCCCCTGATGTGGACGATGTCGGCTCATCTGCAGACATATTTTGACAAACATCATGAGTATCATAAATATCATCAGGAAGGTCTGGAGTTTTTTGAGTGCGATGTAGTAATTCTTCCAAGTCTTCAACAGAGGGTGCTCGTAACAAGGATGGAGATAACTGTGCTTCAGGATCTTGGATGTCAGTGGTTACAGTCGGTTCTTCAATATCTTGAACATCTGATGTTTCTGATTGTCTTTGAATTCCCAATGGCGGATCATGGCTCTCAACTGTTTCTTCATGCAAATATGGACGATTTGTTACATCGGCTGGAGCAAAATCTTCGTCAGTAAACACTTGATCATTAAATGGCCAAATACCACAGGATTCAAAAGACTTCTGGGCTCGTTGAACAGAAGCTACCCTTAAATATGCTGTGCCGAATAACCTGGCAACTTGAAATTGAGTGATAGCGCGCCCAGGATTAGAAACTTGCCAGTTGTCGCTTTTTTTAATGGTCCAAAAAATCCGGTGTCCAGAGATTGCATGCGATGGCTCGTATGTGGTGCCAAACTCAGGAGAACTACTCCATTTGCACGTGCTAATTCAATTGCAGCCAAACTCAAATGGGACGAATGATTGTCTAGAATTAAAAGAACCGGCGTGTCGTTACATGGTTTTACCATCTCAATAAAGTGCTTCAGCCACAGCACAAATAAATCAGAATTCATATATCCTGAATCTGAAATAAGCAGCAAAGAGTCTTCTGGTGCTCTATCAAGCAGTTCTTGCCTTTGTCGCTTTCTGGGGAAGATTAATGCGGGAGGTACAAATGATCCAGTTGCGCCCATACAGCATACAGCGATCACCGTCTGTCCTCTTTCCGCAGACACTATTTTGCCAACAATTTTTTTCCCTTGGCGGCATAAACTTTAGGAAGTTTGTTAGGAACCGTTTGTAGACCAGTTTCGTCCATATTAAATATTTGTCTGCCTACAAATTTATATTTATTAATAACTACCTTCAAGTTATCATAAAACCTGTTGTACTTGGACATGATTAAAGCCAGCAGCACGTGCCAAACTGATCTTTTCTGGTTGACGAAGAGTCAGTTGGTGTTTTCTGGCGAACCCTTCCACCCACTGCTTGCTGGCCTGTTTCTTTTCTTTATTAAATCTATGATCTAGACATTTTTTTTCCGCCAGGTCGTATGCAATTCTTCCTAATTCTTTTTTTGTTTGTCCATAGAAACACGCGTCTAATTTTCGACAATGATCTGCCAAGCTTATTTCTAAGTCGGGGCCAAAAACGCTCTTAAATCTACCGAGGGACTCGGGAACGGTGTCGGCTTTTAGCCTTTTTCTTAAAGTTGCTTCCGGAATATTAAATGATTCTGCAATAGACCTCTTGCTTTGACCTCTTGCAATTTTTTTCCTTTATTTCCTTTAAGATGTCCTTCGTAAAAAATAATTTTCTATCAGATTTTCTTTTATATTTTCCCATCTTGTTCGTCCTGTAAAATAATAATTAAAAAGTCTCAAAACACAAGCATGCTGTTAATTTTCACTTCATACAAGCTAAGAGTACGCATGCGTACTCTTTGGGTGCGTACTCTAAGCTAATACGCGTTTTTGAGCATACTTATTATTTTACAAAGCACGTGTAATGGCGACATAACCTCTTAAAATAATCAAAGTTCGATACACAAATGTCTAGTAAAATCACAGTCGATGAATGCAAAATAATTACAGTACTCCCAAATTAATAATGCGCATGCAGATCTTCGTTAATTGTCGTATTCCCGGAAAAACCCGAATCATTGAATTGTAAGAGCCCTAAACAATGCACTTGCATTTTGCACCTTGTTCGAAAGAAATAGGAGTGAATATTATGTGTACACAATCGAAAACAATTCAGGCGGTCGGCGGCGGTCGCCGGTCCGTCGTCTTTATATAATGGTGGTGACTGCACGTGTTCTCTCTGTGTGGAATTATATAGAGCTGCTATTACACACCCTTCTTGGTTTTGTTTTCAAAGGTGAATTTAATTTTGTTATTCAAATTTAAATAGTTTATTTTGTAAAATAGGTTAATATACAACATTTTTCACGGCTTGTTACTAAGTACTAGAAAAAACATTTTAAAAAGATACACACAATAAACAAATAGATATAGGAATAAATAATATTATAAAGTATATTAGTACATAATGCAATAATACAACAAATAAATAAAAATATGTCTAACTCTGCCCATACCATTTTCTTTCAGACCTATTCTTCCAGAATGGATAAATTTAAACGTGGAAAGCCACTTAAGTCACAAGCACGGCAAATGGTATTTAATGTGTACCTTTATTTCTTAAATGAAGCCAATGTTTTCAAAAAAGACCATGATGGTTATTTAAAAAAAAATCAGGACCGTGTTACAAAAGCTACAGGAATTTCACGACGAACTTTGACTAATATTTTACGAAAAAAAAAAACAGAATCAATCAATGAAATTTTCCACACCGAAAAAAGGAAAACCTAAAAGTAGATTTCGGCTGGGACTTGATGATTTCGACTACTGTGTTATTCGTAATATGATATACAATTTTCACTTGACGCTCAAAGAACTCCCAACTGTAAATAATTTGAGAAAAAAGTTGATCGAAGCTATTAATTTCAAAGGCTGTGCAGAGACTTTAAGGCTGATCTTGAAAAAAATGGGGTTTAGGTTTCTGAAAACTGATAATAACAGACGGTTACTTATGGAAAAGCATGATATACGTTTAAAAAGGATCAAATATCTCAGAGAAATACAACAGCTGAGGAATTCTGGTAGAAATATAGTGTTTATGGACGAGTCATACGTGCATACATCACACACTAAGGGTAAAACTTGGCAAGATAGCAGCAAAAAAGGTATCAAACAACCCATTTCCAAAGGAGAGAGAATAATTATTGTACACGCAGGCAATGAAAAAGGCTTCGTCCCAGGGGCTCTAATGTTACATAAATGTGTCGACTCAGAAGGTGATTATCATAAAGAAATAAACGCGGAACGTTATCAAGCTTGGCTACGCAATCAATTGATTCCTAACTTGCCTCCTAATAGTGTGTTGGTAATTGACAACGCCCCATATCATAATAAGCTGTCTGTGAAACCACCAAACTCAAACACACCTAAACCACAAATGATAGCTTGGTTACAACAACACAACATTCCGCATGACCTAATGAAACTGAAACCCGATTTGTATGAAATTATAAAAAGACATAAAGAGAAATACACAGAATTTGTCATTGACCGTATAATGGAGGAACGTGGGCATAAAATTATACGATTGCCACCATATCATCCCGATTTTAACCCCATTGAAAATATTTGGTCCCAAATAAAGCAACACGTAGCCAAAAAAAATATTGCAATGACTGTCACGTCAGTTAAAGATGCTATATTAGAAAAAATCAATAATATGGGACCAGAAGAATGGAAAAAAGTTTGTGATCATGCTGTTAAATGCGAAGATGAATATAGAAAATTTGACCCAAGAATCGATAGTTTTTCTGATGATATGATTATTTACACAGGTGATAGCAGTGAGGAAAGTGTCAATGAACAAGAGCATAATGAAAGTTCTGATGAATCTACGATGTCAGGAATAGAGATCCTCCCTGATTCTGATTTTTTTTTTTTTTTGTAATTGTAATATTATTCTGGAATGATCACTGCTGTAAATACTTTAGAACTGAGATGTTATGATTAGATTTCTAAGATTTTAATGTAACCTGTGTTGAAAACCATTTTTCTTCTTCTAATACCTTAAAATGAAGGCACAAAAAAACTAGCTCCTGTAAATATCAACGGCCCTGCACACTCATATAAAACAACCAATAACAATACAAAAACTACTATATCGCTTATTACAATCACCATTTTATACACAAATATTCAATCTCTAACTTCGAAATTGGATCTGTTCACTGCCAGAATAGATTCTTTGAAACCAACTATAATTATTATCACTGAAACATGGCTAAAGCCTAATATACCAGACTCACTGATAAAAATACCTGGATATGACCTGTACAGAGATGATCGCATTGGTAAACGTAGTGGAGGAGTTGCAATATATGCATCAAATAAAACAAACCAAATATCAACAAAATTAAATACCACCTACAACAAGAAATTTGAAACATCCGAATGTTTGTGGATTGATATTCAAATTGGAAACACCAAGTTCCTCCTATGTGGACTATACAGAGGACATGATTCTACCTTAGATCAAGACAATAGCTTACTTGAACAAATTCATTATGTCTCGGAAACGAACACTGTGGCTATATTGGGAGATTTCAACTATGGCGGAATCAGGTGGCCCCTTGAGGATAGTGGATATCTCACACCAAAGGAAGACAACTTTATACAGTGGTATAAAAACAGCAATCTTCAGCAATTAGTAGACAAACACACCAGATTTCAACAGGGAAACCAACCTTCATATCTAGATTTGATCTTGACAAATGATGATTCTCTTATTGCCAAAGTAGACCACCAAGCTCCCATCGGCAAAAGTGACCACACGTGCTTATTGGCAACCATACAACTGTCAGCACCGAATCAAAATGGGACTACCAAAACAAGATATAATTTCAACAAAGCTGATTTCTTCAAAATTAATGAAAAAATACGCACAACTTTATCTGGAAGTCTAAGAGATGCTAACTGTGTTAAATCGCAATTCAAGAAATTCTGTGACACACTTAAAGATGCAATCAATTTATATGTGTCTTAAGTAAAAGTCAAGCAAAGCATTAACAAAACCAGAACAGCTCTTATTAAACATGAAAGTAACATACTAGATGCTGGACCAAAAAAATTCTACTCATACATTAGGCAGCAAATAACATCGAAAGTTAGCATACCATCTGTGTTACTAAATAAACAAGGCCAAACAGTGACAACGCCTCACGAAATTGCTCAGGTTTTTGCTGATCAGTTTGCGAGTGTATTTCAAAAAGAACCGCAGTCGCAATTGCCCATACTAGATTCATCACTGCAAGTCCAGGACTCAATTGACGAGATAATCTTCACTAGCAGCGAAATTCAGCAAGTAATAAAAGAATTAAAAACAGACACATCGCCAGGACCCGATGACATACCTGTTATATTACTAAAAAACTGTGAATTTACTGATTACTTAGCAGAAATAATGCAAAATTCATATGATACTATATATATATACTGAACAGTGACGCCTATTTTTAAGAAAGGAAATAAGCTAGAACCATCTAACTACAGACCCATCAGCTTGACCAGTATAGTATGCAAGGTAATGGAAAAAATTATAGTTAAACACATCAGAAAGTTCTTCACCAGGCATCAAGTTATCCCAGAACAGCAACATGGATTCTGCCCACACCGATCAACAGTCTCGAACTTACTGACATGCTTAGCATTGTGGACTAAGCAGTTTAATGAAAGTAAACCCATTGATGTGATATATTTGGATTACGAAAAAGCATTTGACAAACAGACTCCTAGCAAAACTTGAGTTTGTAGGTATACGTGGAAAGCTATTAGCTTGGATCGAGGCATTTTTAAGACACAGAACCATGCAAGTTAGAGTAGGAGAAGCAAAGTCCGACTACTTGGAGATCGATAGTGGGGTGCCACAAGGCTCGGTACTAGGCCCTGTGCTGTACATCAAATACACCTTTGATCTTCCACATGGTCTCCAGTCTAATGTCAGCATCTTTGCAGATGACACGAAAATATTTGCCGACCCACGGATTAATCATGACCGTCTCCAAGATGACTTAAATAAAATAGTCAACTGGTCGAAGGAATGGCTTATAAATCTTAATGCTGCAAAATGCACAGTCCTACACATAGGCAGTCGTAACCCTCATCTAACCTATAAACTTGGTGATGCACAACTGACAGGAGTGAAGGTGCAAACAGACTTGGGAGTGAAGATAACTGAGGATTTAAAATGGGAAGAACATATAACCACAATTGTCAAGAAAGCGAAAAGTCTGATCTACCTTGTAAGAAAAGCCTTTGGAGTTCTAACATCCGAAATGATGCTGAAGATACTTAAGACGTGTGTTAGACCCATTTTAGAATACGCATTTCAGGTTTGGAACCCGTACTTTATCAAAGACATTGATCAGTTAGAGAAAGTACAGCGGAGTTTTACGAAAATACCACGGGTATTAAATCAACGACCATATGAAGAACGCTTAAAATCACTAAAACTTACAACTTTGAAAGACCGCAGAGACCGTGGGGACCTAATCGAAACTTACAAGATCTTACATGGGCACTATGACCTGCAGGAAATTCAGAATTTATTCACACGCAATGAAAATGTTCACCTAAGAGGTCACAGCTATAAGTTATGCACTAGATTGTCCAATAGCAATCCCTATAGGCACTTTTTAAGTAACCGAGTAATCAGAGCGTGGAACAAACTCCCAGAAGACACTATACAAGCCCAAAATGTTAACCAATTCAAGAATAGATTGTATAAACATCTACTGAACTGCAGACAGAGGAACTAGTGAGGAGCATCTGGATACAGGCATTATCAGTTGTCTCAACTGCCTGCCTGATAATAAATAATAATAATAATATAAACCTTGTATTACTTAAACCTTCTTTTCTTCCATCATTACACCAGCTACAGCAAGACACTTAAAAGTATTATAATCGAAGTAAATCAATTCAACAAAAATTGTAGCATATTCGCTATCGTGTGGTTTTCTTCACTATTTACTTATATGGAACTACCGAATCAAATTTCTTTACTGATAAATCAATATTTATTTTTTTTAGCACAAAAAACATAATTTTACTAAATTATGCACTTAACAACTCTATATATGTATATAGAGTCGTCTTCCGACGCTCGGGGAATACGACCGTTGCCGAACAGTGACGAAGATTTCTATGCGCATTATCACTTTGGGAAACCTGTAGTACAACCCTTACAAATTATGTTTAAAAATTATGAATATTAATTTTAACATTAAAGTCCAAAGATATCTACTTGAAGTCCATATAGGAAGACAATTGCTTATAATATTCATCGCATCTTCACGGCCATTTTGGTGTCTATTGACACACAATATGGCGTCACAATATTACGCGACAATTCTGTTAGGACTAATATTATTTTTAAACACAGCTTAGTAAATACGCCCTGTTCACAGAGTACATTGGTATATACGGGAATAGAGGTCAATCTCAAGCGACTTACGGGGAATGCTAATATTCACACCATCTGTTATCTGTTGATGGCTACTTTCTAAGCCACGTGTAAACACGACCCTTCGTTCTTTTGCAGATAAATCGTAACAAATACATTTTTATACATTTATGGGAAGTTATGCATACCCATGTATGTATAATATGCATTCGTTACCACAGATTAATATTGTACTAACGTAAGAGCCATCCATCTCAAAGAAAACAAACCATTAGCATTTCTGACAATTTTATTTTAATTACAATCTTTTTAACTTTTGTTATTAAGTATTTAATTCATCAACGATTATGACTAGGTATAGGTAAGTACACAACTTACAAAAATACAAGGACAACTATTAGCAGACTTATAGAATTTGAATAATAATAAGCAAGTTTAATACTTATGTTAGTTATATGTATATAGATAGAAAATAGTAGGTAGGTATATGAAGTAGGTTACCCACACATTATTTGTATTATCAAGGTTTATAATTATGTACTTATATGATTTTGATACACAGTAGGTATTAGTATGGCACAATGTCGTTACACATTCTGTTAATATTAAATAATTAAAATTTTCAATAATAATTAAAGTTTTAGAGTACTACATATTCTGAATAAACAAAACCGTGGGCTAAATCCTTGCACACATTTCAAAACCATGGTGTCCATGGTTTTCATATAAGCGCCTTAAACAATTATGACATAATATACCTACAACAAGTCCTCTTTTGAACATTAAAAACCGTGACTGTCTTTCCTATACAAAAATATAATAATGTAGGTAGCTCAAACGTACAAATCTGTTCAGGTATTTGAAGTTGTGGCGGCATAAAGTAACTTACATACTACATATGAACATTAAAAATATTACACTCTTCTGCCTTTTTCTTTCTTTTTAAGTTCTCTAAATTATTATAAAGTTATGGTTCTTGCAGCAGTCGGTAGGCTGTTCATTATTGTTTCAAACGTTGGATGTGTCATAAATTTTTTTGCCATTTTCAATTCAGAACCCTGTTTTTTTAGTTTCCAACGATTTTTCGATAATTGCTTTTTGGTGGCAACTAACTTGTTATAAATGTCTTTATTTTGTTGGATTATCGTTGTGCGAGGTTGTGGCCTACATTTATTTAAAGGTTCAACAGATGAATCTGAAAAATTGAGTGATTGTGTTAGAATGGTATGACTGAGGCCGCGTCCTGGACTAGAGCGACGGGTGAAACAGCAGCGGTGAGCGGGAACGAGTCGCTGTCATCCAGGACACTTCCATAATAAATATCATCATCATCAGCCTCTAACAGTCCACTGCTGGACTAGGCCTCTCCTTTGAAAGGAGGAATTGGCCTACTATACCACGCTGGCCAAACGGGTTGGTATAGGGTTTGTATCAAGTTTTCCTTCTTTTACAGTGTTGTTCTCTGTATACCTAATATGCTCCCTCTGTCGGCTCTTACGACACCCATGGGATGATACGGGGTGGTGACATTTCGTATTCTTAATCCGTCACCACACGGAACTAATAATATAACAAATAAATAAATTCTGACTGCCTCGTTGGTCTCGCGGCATAAATGTGCGCGTGGGATTGGGAGGTCTCGGGTACGATTCCCGGGTCGGGCAAAGTGTTATTGGGTTTTTCCATTAGGAAATTCTCAGTAGCAGCTCGGAGTCTGGTAATGTGCCCGATATGGCAATAGGCAGGCGTGAGTCTATAAATAAATAAAAAATAAATAAAATAAATTCACATGCTCATGTAGGCACTTATGTATGAGATAGCATCATAATATTATGTTTCAACATACCAGGTTTAATCAACAAGGTACAGTCCATTTCTTCAATTTTATCCATAGCCCCTCTTATTGGTGTATTGACTGAAAACATAGATGTAGATAGGGATTTAAATGTATAGTCATGAATGCGAATCGATCACTTTTGTTCTAGGTAATGTCGTTCTATGGTGTTAGTAGACCTCGCAAGCCCGCCTCGTGGGGTTTACGCAACATTTTCTATAGAATGAAGCCCTTACTGTGAATCTCGAATATAATTGAAATGCGTCAATAAATAACGCTAAAGCAAACTTCCCCCATTTCTCCCCTATTTTTCCCACAATCAAAAATCGCAGTCGCCTAAAAAATTTATAAATCAAAAATCTTTTGTGCCAATTTTCGTCAAAATCGGTTGTGAAATGCGACCGGAATACTTTACCGGATTTACGGAGAAAACACAGACGGAAAAAAGTATTTTGGCCGACCGCGAAACTGAGACGCTTCGCTCGCTCGGTCAATTACCCTACATATCATATCAACAGCCTTTTGCAGTCCACTGCTACACCTAAGCCTCTCCTTATAGTATGTAGGTTTTGGAGTACTACACCATGCTGGCCAGACGGGTTGGTTTTATATCGAGTTTTCCCTCTCTTTGCAATGATAAATAATCTTTGCGTGGTGGTTTCCCTTAAGCGCCTCATACGACACTTATATATTTGCTGCCCAAAAAGCAGCCACGGTTATTGCGTTATCCGAAGCATCCATTAGTTCTTCCTGCGTGCAGGTTTTCGGGCACGCAGGGCACGATGTAAGATGGGCCATCGTTTGTCTTGATAATTCCAACTAACGACTAGCAAATATCGTAAGGAGAAAATAATGCATTCTTTTAATACATAGATAGATACCTTTTGAAATTAAATCTGATTTATTTTCACTATTTCCGCGTTTTATTTATTTTTTTATACGGATAATTTGGCTTTGCTATATGTAAATGTTGGTAAAGACACTGGTTCTGAAATAATGAAATTACAAGGAATCAGTGCATGTGAGTAAATGTACTATACTGATATGAATATTGAATAAGTCAGCCTGGGTAGGCTACTACTTATTTTTTAAACTGTCATAAATAGTTAAGAATAAATATGTATCTATCTACTGAATAAAATTACATACCCAACATACTTTCTTGAAGGCAGTTATGTAAGTTTGACGATGATGAGGGACTGGGATGAGGTTTCATATTTACAATATTATCTCCTAAAAACATTTTATTATTACTCAGTGTGACTTCAGTTATATAATAGCGTGTATTCTCAATAACATATTACAAACAGCAGCACTGGCTCAGTAATAAAGCTCGGAGTAGGTAGAGCATTCTTTTTGCATAGTATTTGTTGCACGTCATCTTAATAAGGATATGCCTTCATTTAGCAATAGACCGGCATTGCTGGACCTAAATTTCACATCACATCAACAGCCTTTTCCAGTCCACTACTGGACTTAAGCCTCTCCTGAAGGAGCTTTTGCCCTGCGATACCACGAGGGCCAGACGGGTTGGTATAGGGTTTTATTTAGAGTTTTCCCTCTCTTTGGCTCTTTGCAATGATAATCTTTGCGTGGTGTTTCCCTTAGTCGCCTCATATGACACCCTCGGGATGAATTGGGGTGGTGACACACTGTATTCTTATTCCGTCAACATACGGAACAAATTTTTATGTTACTAAATAAGATATTAGGTTTTTCGGGTACGCGAAGTAGTTCCCTCAGGACGCGGGTGAAACCGCGGGAAACGGCTAATGGCGGAATAAAGAAACTCACATACATACTTATTTACATACTTACATACATATATACATGCATACCAGGAATAAAAAGTATTTTGTATAAATGTTAGCCGTTGTAATACTTGTAATAAATTATCAACGTTCTAGATTTCATACATTCCTTTTTGCGTAATTGAGTGAACAGATCCGCCTCACCGCTTGGCATTGCGGTGAGATTAAATTTTGAACACCACTCGAGCCAACATTGATTTACAAATTGTTGTTTCGAGTCTGGGTGTGCTTTGTTCTATGTTTCCAATTGCAAACATCTTTTAATCTTGCTAGTGGTGTCGTCTAGGGGTGTATATTTTTTTTTGGTGTATTACTTAACTATTATTCTAAGCTGTACGTTTGCCGACTTGCTTAACAAAAATCGATGTGGCTGCATTTAAACACACGAGATTTTTACAATTTAAAACCCTTGTGTCACCTATCTTGATGTTTATGGTATATTACTAAATATTTTCACTACATTCCGTTCAGTAGCTTTGGCGTGGAATTATAACAACCTTTCATTCATACTGCATCCTCACAAACTTTCGCTTTAAACACGTACCTATACATCTGTGTATACGTGTAATATGTCGCGTTTCCCGCATGAAATATAACAAGTCGACAATTTAAAATTTAAAAACACGACTGCCATGAATTAATCCATGAAAATCTTTTTGGGCGACGTATCACATACGTACGTCAAACGGTACGGTTAAGGGTTAAGCGCGTTCGTCACCATCTTGTTTATAGATGGGTGACCGGCTACAAAAAGTCAAATCCCTCCGTGCCACGGAGAGCACGTTAAACTGTCGGTCCCGGATGTCATCAGAAGATCTTTGACAGCCGTTAGAGGAATCAGTAACCTCATATCTAGTCTAAATCATTGAATATAGCTATCCCTTCGGGTTACGGAGGTCAAACGGCAGTCGCTGTGTGGAAAAGCTAATATTCAGTTCAATCTGGTTAGACTAGAAAGCAGTCCCTGGGCTCCAAGACGAAAGTCCTGGATGTAACCGGGATAGCGCTAGGAGGATGATGATGACGATTTGGAATTTTTATTTTATACTTCCTGTGCCCGCGGCTTCCTCCGCATCATTTTCCAGGAAGTCATCGGCTTTAAGCCACTGGCGTAGCTAGCATGGGTGACACCCGGGTGGCAACGAGCGGGGTACGTCGAATTATTCGGGTGTCACCCCCCAGTCGGGTGGCCGGGGCGGACCTCCACCCTTGCTATGCTACTGTTTAAGCTATACCATTACTAACGGTTACATTCAGTACTATAGTACCCGAAATCAACTTACCTTGGATGTGTAAAGTGGGAGAGGCTATGTTTGAAAGTATATTGTTGCGGCACCAATATTTCTTATCAAAATGCACATTACACACACGGCGTCTCCTAAAAATCCTCTCGTTTGTTAGACTTAAAATTTCGCCGCCAATGATAAGGACCCACCGGCGAAATCTTTCAATGTCTTTTTTTGGGTCCGGGAAATTATGGAGAGGCTCTGTAGGAAAGCATATTATATCTGTTATTAGATATCTGTATAATATCAAATTAATGTATAGGTATCCAAGAGAGTTTTTGCCAAACATTTGACTATAGGCATGTATGAATTCTCATGCCTGAATTGAGGCACACAACAACGTTTGCAAGACATTTTGCATTACCTAATTAAATATAATATATCACACATAAATCTGTTTAAATTATATAATATTAATTTAAAATTTGCGCCGCTTTGATTGATTTTTGATTGATAGTTGCCAGTGTTGCCACAGATATTCTGATTAAATTCTAATATTACAAATTAATATTCAACGACAATAATTGAAAAATACGTGCTCCGGTATACCTTTATTAATATTCAATTGTATCGGGTAATATAAAAACAAGATCTTGTATTGAAAGGTTACTTCTAAGATTTTATATGTATAGAAATGTAAAACAACCTTTCATAACTGATGGGACTGACTTCATCAAATAACTGCCAAAATCAAAATAAGTACAACATAGTGGCAACATCATAATAACAATCGTCAAATTATTATGCAAGCTAAAAGGAATGATTGATACTCTGGTACAATTTTATTGAGCTTAACTCATTTTTATTTTGTGTGGTTAATATCGATATAAGCGACATCTGAGAACGTATGCCAGCACTTTTGCATTCGCGCATGCGCAAAAATCGTCTAAATACGGTATGTGTGTCATTATTAGTATGTTGGTACAAAACGAAAACTACTCTATTTAGCATCTTTAAAGTTAGAACCTTGGTTAGAACATTCCATACCTATAATGTTGACTAAGTTTGTAAAGCCTGGCCCTGTTCAAAGGGCGAACAAAAATTGAGATGTAAAACACAATATACTTCACCAAAAATACTTACGCGTTTGCCGTGCAAACATTTAAGTATACACGTGTAGTATTACGTGCGAAATACTTGTTAATACATTTTATATAAAATAGATGAACTTATCTTTTACTTTTCTTATTTTTTCCCTAACCGTTAAACACAATACAACAGAAATTCACAAATGTTTGAAGTAGCTAATAGAAGCGCGGAGTATGTTACACGCCTGCCTAGTTCTATTAAATGCTCATAGTGAGCTTCGCAGGAGCAAATGGTTCTGCGTAGTCCAATCATAAGTGTATTACTGGTCTTAGTGGTGCTCGCCAAGTCTACTATGAGTGTTTTATTAGCAAAGTACGCGTATAAAATGGGCCTTTTTCCGTGGTTGTAAACTTCTACTAGCCTGTTATAGTCCTGGCCCCGGAACCACTACAAGACTACATTTTGTTACTTGGGAACTTCCACATTCTTCACACTAGTTTAATAACCTAAGGTTGGACGAGCCCTGCTTCGCAGGGCTCCTATTCTCGGATTAAGGGTCAAAAGAGAACCTAACATAACCTATTTAGTTACTTATTACAGTCGCACCTAACTAACCCTAGGTAGGTAGTAGCTGTCAATATAATTCATACAAGATGGCGGTTGCGTTTCGTTTCACATTTTTCACATAAAACCTAAATATCGCTATTATTGATTCCACTAGTTTAATCAATAATAAACTGAGTTTGACGGGTTAGGGGGCAAAATAAAACCTAACACAACCTATTTAGTTACTTTCACATAAAACCTAAAATTACGTTCCATTTTTCATATTTGAATGAAGTTTTTGGAAATTGTTTAAACCACAGATGAGAGAATTAGTCTCAGATAGAGCGCATTCGTCCAACTAAGTGTGGCACGTTGACAGCTATGTGTGCGTGACCTTTGGTGACTGGCACTGTACGGACACGCGCGTCTATGTGTGTGTAAAGTTGCCAGATTATGAATAATCTCCCAGTATTTTGCATATAGTTATGTAATATTCTTATATTCATTTGCGGGTTTGAAGAATTTACCATGGATTTAATTAATGCTTTTATAAATACATTTCTTAAATGTAGGTACCGAGTTAAGTTTTAACTACTTCGTAAATCTTAAATCTGTATATATGTATAAAATCCTTGCGTTACTGACTGACTGACAGATAAGCTTCAGCCGAAACTACTCGGCGCATGAAGCTGAAATTTAGCATGTATGTTTCTTGGGAACCGTAGGGGTGCACTAAGACGGGATTTCTCGAAATTCCCACGGGATCGGGCAAAACGAGAAATACGAAAATATGTGCGTGCGAAGCCGCTGGCGTCGATTAGTTGAGAAATAAATAGTATGTATGTACACACGGCACCAAGTCAAGCTAAACAGTTGTTGTACGATTTTGATACTTATTCCCTACGCCATAAGTATGTATGTACACACGGCGCCAAGTCAAGCTAAACAGTTGCTGTACGATTTTGATACTTATTCCCTACGCCATAAGTATGTATGTACACACGGCGCCAAGTCAAGCTAAACAGTTGCTGTACGATTTTGATACTTATTCCCTACGCCATAAGTATGTATGTACACACGGCGCCAAGTCAAGCTACACAGTTGCTGTACGATTTTGATACTTATTCCCTAAGCCATAAGTATGTATGTACACACGGCACCAAGTCAAGCTAAACAGTTGCTGTACGATTTTGATACTTATTCCCTACGCCATTAGTATGTATGTATACAGGGCGCCAAGTCAAGCTAAACAGTTGCTGTACGATTTTGATACTTATTCCCTGCGCCATAAGTATGTATGTACACACGGCGCCAAGTCAAGCTAAACATTTGCTGTACGATTTTGATACTTATTCTTTACGCCATAAGAACGGTGCAAAGGTCAAAGTGTATAAGCTTGACGAGTAGCAGGGTGTACACGAATATTTGGATCGTTTGGGGATCGAACTCAAAACAATATTATGTAAGGTATATACTAATGGAAATTGAAATTCTATTACTATACTTATGAGAAAGAAGATATATCTACAATATACTTTTATAATACGGTAATGTATTTTTCATTACCATTACAATCATTATCACATAATCAATTGACAAGTGCATTTTCCCTAATTCAGGCAGAACGGCGTCGACAAAAACTGGCAACACTTACATATTTCTTGCACAAATACGAATTTTATCGAAATTAAATTAGGAAACAGTCAAATTATCAATAGTTACCCGTGAAAAGATATTCCATTTTCCTGTTTTTGTTTTTAGGAACAACTTTTACAGTGTTTAAGAACGCAAGACGGCATTTTGAGAATTTAAAAGTTGAAGTGATCGTGACGCGTGAACTGTACGATGCGTCGTAGCGCACTGAGACGAGTTTGTATTCGCTTTTCAATTTTGTATTTGCTTTAGTGGCCGCACGCAACTGTGCCGTGCGTTCCATCTGATACTAATTCTCTCATCTATGGTTTAAACATATTTAGACGCAACTCCGGCAGCCAAAATTACTTTTAGGGGATTAAGGCCCACTTGCGTAACGTTTGATTTAAGTCACTCCTTAATTTAAATTTGGTTAACAGAATTAACAGCATATATTAATTTAAGTTAAAAGTATTAAGCGTCCTCTTGCACAACGACAACAACGCTTAGATTTAGTTAAACATTTTATGAGGTCGGTAAAGTAGTTTCTACGTTTTGTTTCATGGCATGAAGCCTTTTTGTTACGATTTTAACGATGTGATGCGTATGGTTTCGCATAAAACCTTAGACTATATATACTTTGAGCATAAAACAAAACGCATTGTCGTCGCCTAGCAACGAAATGACAATTGACAAATAATAACTAGAAACTTTTGAGCATTAACCCTAGAACCCTACATGGGGTGCAGGTGCACCCCACACCGATGTGTTTTCTAAATATCTCAATTTCTTTAATATCCACGAATTCGCGCGTCGGAGTATTTTAGTTTGGTGTCAACCGCTCGCGTTACGTCAATACCGTGACGAGGGACCGCGTTGTGTGGTCGCCTGTATAAGTGCTGTGGGGTACGCCAGTACCCCAGTGTAGTAAAATCGTAAGATTATTTATTTATTACGATTGATGCATTTATATGTAATAAGTAATTAAATTTGATTATTTATTAAAAACAATTGTCTTATATGAATTAAAAACAGATATTTTTAGATATTATGAAGGTAAAATTCAATGAAGTTTATTTATTTTGTTTCGGATGGCTGTCAGAGGTTTGAATTACGAAGAAATAAGCTCTATTCTAGACCACAAATCTAGCGAGGAAGAAATAGAAGTTGGGACCAGTTGTAATTCCTGGGTTCTTTACAAGTGTTCAAGATCAAATAATAAGCCAAATATAAAGTTTCAGCAGACAGTTTTGAAATTAGGTTTGGAACTGATACATGAACATTTGGAGGACCGTCACCGGATGCCAACTTAGTCCATTGCAGTGATCCTCAAAAAAGACCAAATCCTACAAGCGCTGTTGCTCAAACTACATTTAACTTTGAGTAATAAGGCTGATTTGTGATCTCAAGTTACCGATTCTGTTTAATAAAACGTATTTTCATGAATAGTTTTTTTTTTATTTTAAGGATTACAGTCATTTTAGTATGGGGTGTTCCAGCACCCCAGTGTAGGAATAACATGAGCGCCAAATAGTGTAGGATTCTAGGGGTAACAATAACACAAGTAGGTACATTGTTATCAGTTATATCATCATCATCATCATCTCAGCCTAGGGATGTCCACTGCTGGACATAGGCCTCCCTTTGCCTCCCCCTGCTGCGTCGTCCGGTCCAGTGGTCCAGTTATATAATTATTGATAATTTTCGTCGCTAATGACAAGATGTCAACATCAGTGTGACAGTTCTTAAATGAAATTAGCCACTAAACAGCCGATTTTCGGTAATTAATTTTGACAGTTCTTAAATCATATTAGTCGACAAACTTTTCGTTGTGCAAGACGCTAGTGGTGTTTAATTTTTTTTTTCTCGTTAAATATATCTTAATTCAATTTAAGAATCGTTGTGCAAGTGGGCCTAAAACTAACTACCTTAAGGCGAGGTTGCAGTACTTTTTAAGATTTTTGAACGTCTGAAAGTCACATGAACTATGATATTTTTAATGAATAAAAATTAAAGTATAAAAGTTGAACATATCTTCTAGTAAATCGTAAAGATAGAAACACGATTTGGAGTGATTGGCTCGATAAAAAAAAAGGCAAACATGGCACTAAGGCCCACTTGCACAACGATTCTTAAATTGAATTAAGATGTATTTAACGAGAAAAAAAATATTAAACACCACTAGCGTCTTGCACAACGAAAAATTTGTCGAGTAATATGATTTAAGAACTGTCAAAATTAATTACCGAAAATCGGCTGTTTAGTGGCTAATTTCATTTAAGAACTGTCACACTGATGTTGGCATCTTGTCATTAGCGACGAAAATTATCAATAATTATATAACTGGACCGGACGACGCAGCAGGGGGAGGCCTATGTCCAGCAGTGGACGTCCCTAGGCTGACATGATGATGATGATGATATAGCTGGTAACAATATACCTACTTGTGTTATTGTTAACCCTAAAATCCTACACTATTTGGCGCACATGTTATTCCTACACTGGGGTGCTGGAACACCCCATACTAAAATTACTGTAATCCTTAAACTAAAAAAAAAACAATTCATGAAAATACGTTTTATTAAACATCGGTAACTTGAGAACACCAATCAGCCTTATTACACAAAGTTAAATGTAGTTTGAGCAACAGCGCTTGTAGGATTTGGTTCTTTTTTGAGGATCACTGCAATGGACTAAGTTGGCATCCGGTGACGGTCCTCCAAATGTTCATGTATCAGTTCCAAACCTAATTTCAAAACTGTCTGCTGAAACTTTATATTTGGCTTATTATTTGATCTTGAACACTTGTAAAGAACCCAGGAATTACAACTGGTCCCAACTTCTATTTCTTCCTCGCCAGATTTGTGGTCTAGAATAGAGCTTATTTCTTCGTAATTCAAACCTCTGACAGCCATCCGAAATAAAATAAATAAACTTCATTGAATTTTACCTTCATAATATGTAGAAATATCTGTATTTAATTCATATAAGACTATTATTTTAATAAATAATCAAATTTAATAACTTATTACATATAAATGAATCAATCGTAATAAATAAATAATCTTACGATTTTACTACACTGGGGTACTGGCGTACACCACAGCACAAAAAGGCTTCATGCCATGAAACAAAACGTAGAAACTACTTTACCGACCTCATAAAATGTTTAACTAAATCTAAGCGTTGTTGTCGTTGTGCAAGAAGACGCTAAATACTTTTAACTTAAATTATTTTATGCTGTTAATTCTGTTCAAAAAAAATAAATTAAGGAGTGACTTAAATCAAACGTTACGCAAGTGGGCCTCAATCACAATTTTAAACGTGTACTGCTTAGACATTCCATAATGAATTTATATGAAAGTATTATCAATAGAAGCAGCTCTTTATTTTTAAATAAATGGTAAAAACAGATTTTGTAATTTCGTTATCATTTTTCTCCAAGAAAAAAAATAGTCAAAATGTTGGCATTATATCGCTCGCCGGCCGTTCATCAGTGCCTGCCTAGGCGTGATTGAGGGCGGACGTACGTCGTTGCTCCGCAAAATCCCCCTCCACCCCCGCATGTACGTTTTCGCAAAAGTACAAAGTAATTCGTATTCCAAACTCAATCGTTCAAACCATAGACATACTAGTAAGAAACCGTAGACAGGTTACTGACAAGGTAACATGACGGAGCTTACGAGTGGCACGCATCGCGAAAAGCGTATACACACCTCAGATAATAATATAAGTAAGAAAAAAAGTAAATATAATATGTCAAACAAAGAAATACAACCCAAAAAGGTACTCTGTGATATAACCTTAAGATGTCAAGCAATGGTCAAGCATAGATTTATATGTACTATGTCGTCTTTAATTCATCATGCATACAGCTCGTTCACAGTTATTTTACCTCTGACAGATGTCGGTGTTTTTTTCCTTTATGTTGGAATTGTACTCTGTGATGACAGGAATGTAAAATAGGGTTACCCGTGCATAACATTTTACCCAATATTAGTGGAAATGCTTCAAAAATTCAAATGCTTGAAGCTCATGGCCGCAAAGTGGTTAAATTACCGCCATACCACTGCGAGCTAAACGCAATTGAATCTATGTGGAGTCTCATTAAAAGGCGAGTCACAAGCAAAAATTTAGGACAAGAGGCAATGCAAAATCTGACAGCAGTTACGAATCATCATAACATTGGCAGTCCACATGGATCATTCTTATAGACTCACGCCTGTTTCCATGCAGGGGTAGGCAGAGGTGTAAAATTACACCCACATCATTCTTATTCAAAATAAATAAGAAAATTAAATTTGCAGTTTTTGTATTTGATAATTAGAACCTCACGTTGGCGTAATTATGATGCGTTTACCTTTGTATATTAAATAGACAACATTTTTATTATAACTACTTATCTTCATAGGAAATTAGTTATTTCGTAAGAAAATAAATGTACATGCATATAGCCATGCCAATATCAAGAGGTTTTGTTACAAACATTACTTCCAAATATTTAATACGATCGCTTAGGCAATAAAAAAATAAGTACATTTTTAGCAATAATGTATATTTAAAATGGGAGTATTATATACCAAATATAGCAACACAACGCCCAGGTTGTCCAATCTAACAGCTAGAGGTAAAATAACTGTGAACGGACTATACTATGTCAAATCTATTGCATTTATGAATAAAATTCAACTGATTGCAATGACTTAATAGCCACGTAGATAAAGTTCTTAGAATTATTTAACACTTAAAAGACAAAAAAGGCGACTGGTTACAAATAACCAACTGAAAAGGGAATTGAAGTATCACAGACTGAATAACTACTTTAAGGTACAGCACTACGGCAGGGATAAACAATACTTTTGTTAGGTATCTACTGACACAGAAAAATCCACCTACACTTGGTTTTTCATCTAACTGCCTGCAGCACCTAGTAGTCTTTGAAACCACTGTTTTCACGTAGGTAGATATCTAATTTTCGTTTCTAGCCTCAACATTTATTGGTAACATCGTTCCATGTCTTGATTTCCGAGCTGGTCACATGAAAGTTTATGATAGAACTAAAAACCAGCAAACATACATCTTAGCTCTAATCAAATTAGCCAGTCCTGGTCTAGAAAGAGTAGACAGGTAGGTAGTAGGAGTAGACGTATACCTATCTTCATTCAAACTTACCCAATTTAAATGAGCATACCATCAAATGAAAGAGCTCTTTTCAGCGCGTGTTATAGGCCTATAATGAAACGCCTACCTCAATGAGAACCAGATATATAGCAGCAGAAAGTCATTGACTACTGCTACGAAAACGTAAAAAATGTATGGGAGAAAACTGTTTTGCATATAACTTGATGAATGTGCAAGTTAGTTAATTTCTAATGCTTGATGACAAATCTACGCAGCGAGAGCTTTCATTTAAAAAAAAATCATGCGAATCGGTTGGGTAGAACGGGCTGGCCGACTGGTATTATAAAACACAATAGAAGTTACAACCTGAATTCACTCCCCATCAATCTTTCTTCCACATTTCAAATTGATAGCAAGGGTATAATTAAAACCAGTTTTACTTTTAGCAAAATATGTATTTTCAATTAATATTTAATCCAGACGGTAAAGGTTTTTCATAAACAATAACTTATTTTTCTTAAATAAGAAAGAGAAACTTATAATAATTACCTAAACACTAAGAATCAGTCATATTTTTGGTTAATCGAAAACCCTGTATGGGCGATGTAATATAAACTATAGCATCCAACATACGCTGATATAAGAAATCAATTGAAAATATTATAATCAAAATTTGAACAGGCTTTCAGCAGGGTCCAAGTTTTATACCACATATTTAAATGGGACCAAACAGGAATAAGGTATAATATTACAAACGATACAAATATTTTCACCAAAATCAGTCTAATGTAACATATGGATAAACTCATGATTGATTAAACCAACATCGTATGCTGGACGCACAAGAGGACAATTTTGAAAATAAATAGCAATCCTTCGAGAACGGTATACCAAAACGATCTGTCAGTAAACAAATAATGTACATAAATTAGGCCAAACCAGGGTATAGTGGGATGCTTTGAGCGATCAAAATAAGTCAGGAACAACAGGAACATACGAAACACATAGTTCTTAAAGGATTACTACGATACATCGAGTCACTTAACACTACACACATCTTATCTTATGTACCTACTTGCCTCGGTGGGCTGACACTCATATATATACATTAAACTTGCAGGTACAACTTATACCACAATAGGTTACGGTTAGAACTTACTTTACTCTAAGACTAAATGCGATGGCTGAGAAATCAAAACAAATGGATAGCATAATTATAATACTCTAAAATTAACAGAAAATCGTTAATTTTGAGAAGAAGCGTCACATTATACGTAATATATATTAATAGTAGTAACACAAATTCAATGCCCTTGAACGCCAACGGTTTACCTACATAAACGGTTCCACAACATATCCATAAAACATTATAGCCGATTGAGAGAGAGGACTGTGGTATAGCGCGCATTGTTTAGTGTTCCAAGTGAATTTAATTGATCAGTTCGCCGTTTTTGGTACCATATTCACATTGATATACTTATTTTAAATTGATATTTGAAAACATTAATTTTACTGCCTGAATGTTATTAAATTTAACGGAGTTTTCCAACTTTAATTATTATTTTGTTTGATAATTATGTATGTCTGCGGTCTGAAGTATATGCCACGCTGGCGCTAAAGGGGTTAAATTGATAGTAACTGAGGAAAAAAGGCATCTTGGTGACGGCCGTGTCTTATAAAACTACAATCTCTCAACGAGACGCACAGCAGTGAGCGGTACAGAGCCCCGCGTGAACATCTCGCGAAAGAGCTACACATAATATAAAGGTAAATCGTAGTTCATCCTATGCACGCACCACTGCGCAACGAAACCCTAGAATTTAATGTGAATTTGCGATAAAAAGTCTAATATTGATGTGACAATGCAAACGTAACTAAACGGCAGTGTGAATTTGGAAATAAGAAAACGATGCTGCGGTGTGTTTGTTTTTACTGAGAGGTAGGTACGTTGTATGTATGGTACAGTCACGAGCAGTGCGTCTTATTAGCCTGAGTCAGGCAGTACAACTACGGCTTATTAGATATCAGCTACTCTACGACCGACGTTAGGTGAGGGTGGACGACCGCGCCTCGCTCACTACTCTACGTAGTGTATAGGTGCCGTTCAGAAATTACTACATATACATCTACGTACCCGTTTGCCTTGATCGCAATTGAAGCAAACATTACCATGGTGGCAGTGTATCAGCGGTTTTCTCTAATTCTATTGATATTTTGGCGCTTCGAGCGCTCAACCGTGCACATTGGTAAGCTAAATTCAGCCACCGCAAACTTACAAGATGATTTCAACTCGCGAAGAGTAGCGATCTATTGTGACAATAGTACATATATTACGTACGTTACTTAAACACACATAAAATTGACTTAAAAGTAACAGAAGCTCGACGAAGTGAGCGGTCGCTTCACAAAGGTACAAGTACTTACTTAACCTAGTGCGTCTAGTGACGTCTTACGGCCCGTTCACGGCCTACAGCGGCGGGTGGCAGCGGCGAGCGTTTTCGATGTACATGGCGCGTTTACTTTGACGCGGCGCGCGGCCGCCTGCCGCCTTAGAGTAAACGCGCCATAAACATCGCCCCTGCCGCGCCCGTTCGCCGCTCAGGGTCGGCGCAAACAGGCCACCGACCACAGCCACTGGTGGCCAGCGACAGCCACTTATCACACTTTTTCATACATTTTACTTCTGTAGCGAGTGGCCGCCACCGGCCACACGTGTGCGGCGCGTCTATACAAAATATATGAAAAAAGTGTGCTAAGTAGCTGTCGCTGGCCACCAGTGGCTGTGGTCGGTGGCCCGTTTGCGCCGACCCTTAGACCGATCTCGTGACCAGGCCCTTACGATTAGCAACACACAAATCATCTTAACCTAACATTATACCACTGAGTTCCAAAAATTATGTAAAACACTATAGAACTTAATCTAGGCAAAAGTTATTTCTATTACGAATATTGGAGGGCCAACAATTTGCTAGTAATAATCATATTCAAGTAATAATAATTACTAAAACGAAATGATACTTTTCTTAAGAGCCTGAATTTAATATTACATTAAACGTATATATTGACACACTATAAAAATGTCACAGTTAATACTGCCATAGTAACTTAATTCTATTTGATCTGTGATAAGTAAAGACTTAAACTATATGAAAATACACATACAACAACCTAAATTTAATATGTTGTGTGCGCTCAACGCAAGAGAGAAAGTCAAAGATACCTTGCACCAAAAGACATTAAATAAATGAAAATGTAAATCCTCGAGATCCCTGGACTGCTTAAACACTAAGAGAGATCGAAATATCCATACAAAGTAATATACTGTGCTTACATGCTACAAGTATGTGAACATGAGATGTTCTAGATGTGCCTGGTGTCGGATGCCGAGGGAGAGAGATGGCACACAGGTTATACGAGACACCATCACAATAGGAGTGTCCTCAATCAGTTTTTGTTTCGTGATGCAAAGTTACATACCTTAGGTATATCTTAAAACAAATAGTAACTTAAACTAGAGGTAGCCTAGGGCTAGGGATATGATTTTTGAAATCAAACTGGACCTTATTGTCGTCCCAAAATTTACCGATATAGGTACGAAAGTTATTTTTGTATTTATAATATCAGTCTTATTATTTTTTTAATTCGAAAGTTGGTGAACTTTTGTTGAGCTGAGGAAAGAACGTAAAGCTTGTTGCTAACTTATTCATCAGAAATTGATCTCTGACTTCCAATGTGGGCGATGAGATCAGAACACACTTTTGATAATTTTGTGTTGGCCCGTACGATTGAAACGAACAGTGCTGCGCGTTTATAGTATTTTTTGTTAGGTTGTTTTGTTTCTAAGAATTTAATTATGTTTTTATTAATAGTCATGTAACCTGTAATGCTCAAAGCGTATGCAGGTATTATAAATGAATTTTGATTTTCAGATAGCACCTTTAGCATAGTACAAATTTAAAATAAGGTAGGTCCTCGTAGACTTATAATGGTCATGTGTCCAGCCGTAGAAAACTAAATATGAAGTTAATTATTTTTGATACTCGATTCAAGGACTGATTGATGGCAAATTAAAAGCTGGCACAACGCGTAACGTAATAATATGCAAATGTGTATGTATGTGCAGTCAGCTTCATAAATATATAATATACATTTACGTTATTTTATATAGTTATATTGTTATTGTGTTGTAATTTTTATTATGTTTAAGGATTTTTACACAAGAAAATCTTGCCTAAAGCATAATTCATAAATTAAGTATAATAAACGAGGAGTTTTAATTCATAAAAGTCTCAGCAAAGATGTTGAGTTGTGTAGCTACTTTTAGAGTTGACTGTATGTTGTCATTATGAAGTTAAGAACGAAGCACTTTTATAAAACCAATGGCCTAAAACTTTAGTTCCAAAATATATAGTATACAGAATAGTTTACTTCAGATGAAGCTACATCAAAAGGTACCTAAGTGTTTATAGATTATTTTTGTTACGCGTTGCAACTATTTAGATCATCCAGTGTCTACCACGTGGCTTGTTGATAAATATTTAATTTCATTTAATTTCAAACATCGTAACATTGTTAATGGTTGAACCACAGCGTTTAATTTACTTATTATGTGGTATGGTCAGTTATTGTTGACTATTCTGTGGATTGTATATGATGTGAAGCCTAGTACCTATATCTGAGACTACTACAATGCCACGCGGTGGCGCCGCCGTCAGATGTTACTACAGTGACCGTGTGTATCAAACGACCAAGTTCTCTTGACATGCACGACACTGGTGCAATGGCAAGCCATTGCGGGGGGTCGCCGAAGGCTTAATAACATCGCCACATTAAGGGATGCCGTAACATAACCAAATGTAGAATGTCCTTTAATGTCTTCAGCTGCTTCTGATTAATTTACAAGCATGATTCCGCTACATCTATACTGAGACAGAAATAAAAAATAACAAATTATATTTTTTATGTAATAATAGATAAGCCTATTGAATGTATCAGTCGAAAATACCTACAATTTTTTATTAGATAATTATTTTTTAAATTTAACACAAGAAAAAAATTGTTTTAAAATTGTCATTTACTGTGTGTAGTAATGGAATTATTGTTAAGTCATTCGTTTTGAAGGGAGAAAGTGTAATTGAGTTTTGAAATTAATAAATAGGGTATAATAAGTGACTTTTAAATTACAGCCTAAAATGATTTATTGTGTCTAAAAAGAGAAGGTAGGTATTGGAAGACTTTTGTAATAAAAGGAGATAAACTACTTGAGTTGTAATTCAAGAAAATATAATAGATGTAGAACGAACAAAATGAAGGTATTTTGATTAAAAATGTAATCTTTTGGGGCAGGTATTGACGAACGATACTTTTTGTAAAACTTAAAATAAAATACCTGTAAATATAATATAAATGTATCGTTAACATGACTGTAAACCAATAGTACGCAAATGTGTCGGTTTATCCGTCATTTCCGAACCGCTTAGTCGCCTTTTACGATCATCCTCGGTTATGGAGTGGTTCTCAATTCTCTTCCCGGATACCACACGGTACGCATCAAAATAAAAACGGGGATACCATTTATAAAATAAATAAAAAGAAAACAATGATTATTAAAATCTCAGCTGCAATACTAACACAACATTTTGGGAATTGTTTTGGCGAATATTGGGGCTTAAAAAAATTGGTTCTGTGTCCGATTAAAAATCTTGGAAAATAAACGTGTTTTAATGCTGAGATACCACAAACGTAATTTTGGGTCACATTGAGAAAATAAAGAACAGTTTGCCAACAGGTATCTTAAGGTGAAAATAATACGTAAAATAAATAATAGGACCTATTTAAATAAAAATAAAAAAACAAACAATATAAAATAATGGTATGTCCCGTTTTATTTCAACGCGTATTAATTGGTTACATTGCAGTATACTAAGTAAAAAATCCACCTGGGTTGCGGAGATCGGTATCAGGGCTCCGAGAAAAAAAAAAACACTGACAAATTCAGCCAATCTCAGCGGATCCGAAATATAACCCCAAAGCCTAAGCTCGGTACAACTGAGATAGTGCTTGGCTTGACGCAGTGATAAGTATACAGCATTGTACGCCATAACAACACGGACAGACGGAGTTCTCACTAGATCTGCCTCCTTTGAAATATAATATGCAGCTCCGACATTTTACTCCAAGCGCTCGCAGTGACACTTCACCATTAAAGGTTATGTGCGCTGTCTAACTTTGGCTGGGTGGTCTTTGCGTGCTCAATCCCGCGGACGAGATGAGCAAGTCAGTAGATCGGTTCAAGTGGTTAAGGTCGGACGACAGTTCACGACTCAGAGATACCCAAAATCCAGAATCTGTCTCCAGTTTCTTCCAATTTACTACGTACACCAAAGAATATTGGGTTAATATTGCCAGAGTTGCACATTCTATTTGGTAGGACCTTGTGCCCCTTTAAAACAAATAACCATTAAAGGAAATAGATGTTGAAGATTCTATAAATTACAATAAATTGACTGAAATTATGTAAATCAAACGCTAAATGTTGAACGAAAACCATACGGGCACAACCACAGAGCCTTTGATGATACTAACAACGTCGGTTTTGTAGTAACATTGCTAGTATTCCCATCCACTGCTTGGCGTGGTGTTCATTGCTACTGCAGTCGATACGTCGATAGTTCAATGCGTGAAATCCTGACTTCGTAACCTTGCGGCGTCCAGTCGAGATATTCACATAATTCTAAGATTCATCAGTGTGCTATCGCCGCTTATTATCAAAGATTCCCTAGTGAGTATAAGTCCGCTGTACGCAATGTACTTGTTTTGAGACATACCAAACTGTGCCCTATGGACGTTTATGGACGTGTGTCAAATCTGGCCGTTGTTGAACGGCCCGAAGTCCGTTTATGCGTCTCACATGGCCAACATATTTTATAACAAACCATTGCGTGTCATTCGGCTCAACCGTCGCCGCCGCACGACAACGGTACAGTAGCCCACAATTGGCATAACCTCCACGGGGACCAACGCGCATCATCCCACGTGCAAAGTATGCCACACATAAAATTTTGTTCCATTTCAAAGTATATATTACAAGGAATTGAAACTATAAAATAAGAATTACTGACAAATTAAAGCAAAACTATCAAATCACTAAATTATTATAATAAATGCCCACGTTCAGGTGAAAGTATATTTAACGAAACTGATTAAATTATGAATACTGGCGCAAAGTAAAATCCAACGATCGTTTCGACGTCATCGACGATGTGCGATAGTTATAGGAGTAGAAACTAAATCACTGAAACACAAGAACTTCTGTTAACTGAAAGTACAAGTAAACCTATTTAAATTTTTATTGCGATATTAAGGTTCAGTAAATTAATTGATGTTGTTAAATAATTACACAAAATTTTGTTTTTGTTTACAGAATCGGTAGCCTGATCGGTACTTTCTTTACTAAATGATTACACATTTTTTAGAATCGGTAGAAACGTCTTGAACATAGATTCGGATTAGTATCTATTTGTGTCACGAATTTATTACCAAAACTTGTGTGAATTTTGCGTATTGAAATAATTAAACCAACCACATGTTACAAAATAAATGTATAGAATTTTAGTGTTTTGGTAATGAAGACACAATTTAAGAACATTTGAAAAATATAGGGATTTTGGAAATAATTAAAAAAGTCTTGCGATAAGTCATGCAAAAAGTATTGATTTTTTTATATAATTTTGTGGCTGTAAAGGTCTTTTGTAGTGTTAATGTAACACAATGCGAAAGGAACGTGGGGACCCACTAGTCGCTTCCTACGACGCCCTCGGTCGGGGAGTGGTCCTGTATTATATCGCCGGGAGCCACACGGCACGCATCGAACTTGCAACAGCCATTAACTCTGATAAGTTTCCAGAATCAAACGTAAATATTATTTTGGTGCCTGCCAAAACCTTTAAAAATGCTTATTGGAAATCAAACACATCACCATTACATCGTATTCATCCAAATAAATAACATGCCACTTAAGGTTCGAATAAAAATAAGGTTAACCACCGAACGAAAGCGAAGATCCATGGTAAGATCGTAATATAAATCGAGTAACGGATAGTGACAGCACAATTTGTATAATTTCCAAATGAATAAGGCGTGGCGAATAAATCTAAACTAAGCAAAAACTCCAAAGATATAAATAAAAATAATCAAATAAAAACGGCGGTGCCTCTGGTTTATTATTAATGCAAGAAAAAGAAATATTTGGGAAATAAAAACCACCGAATCTAATTGTAACCTCATACCTTCTCTATCGTCGAATCAGTGGAAAATTTTCCGATTAAAAATGAAATAATAACCAATCTTTTTAAATTAAATAAAAAAAAGCTGATTATTTATCACAAAATCAAAAATAAAAACAAAGCACTGAAAATACGATCAGAAAAATAATGTAATATTTACATTTTCTGCCTTAAAATGGTTTTTATTTATGAATGCCGTACTTTAATTGTTTTTGGAATCATATAAATGAATATAATGTTTTGGAAATAAGTAGAAATATAATCTGAGAAATCAATCTGCCTAAGTATCTTTGTGACACGGTATTAGTGCCTATTTACTGAGTCAAAAAGGTGTAATTTTGTGCATTGAAATTAATTCATTTAACACTAATGATAAAATTAAATTAGAAAATCATTGCTTTTGCTAACGAATCGGCAATTGGACTGTTTTTGGTAGGAAATGAACGCAATTTGGATAGAAGTTGAAATAGTCTTGGACATAAAATAAATGCTCACGTGCAGTTTAGAGAGGTAGAAAGAGTATACAGAAATTATATTATGAGAACAAGTTAGTTAAAATTAAGTTAAATAAGTAAGAATTAGTTAAAACTAAGTTTAAATATATATGTTGTAATTTGTAATAAATGTTGTAAATTATACTAGCGAGATGAATTCAAATGTGTCCAAAAATAAACTCAGTGACATACAGTATTTCTGACATAAATCGACGAACTCACAAATCCGTGCGCCAGCTTTCGGATTAAAAATTAAATAATTTTACCGGACCTGTCGAAACTAATATAAAATACAACCAATTGAAATTTTAATAAAGAATTTAAACTAAGAAAGGCGGTAACATTTTGTACGATAAGAAAATAAACATTTGACTTTAATAAGATCACAGAATTATGGCCTTGTTAATTAAATCAATTAAACTGAATGTAAGAATATTTTAAATTAAATTTCGGATTAAAGACTGATTTTTAAATCAAATGCTTCTTTTTTATTATTGAATAGGTTATCGAGCTGCTTTTGGACAGCAGACTTTATTGTTTTAAATAATTTGTAAGTAAAATTTGGAGATTCTGACGAATATTGTAGCATAAAATAAGTAAATAAAAATAATCATTTGCCGATGGAGTGACACAGATTTCATTCTGTATATTTGAACGGGTTCATTCACTCATCCACACAAAATATAATTAATAGGACAGTAAAGAGGGCGTAGTCGCTTCCTACGACGCATACGATCGAGGAGTGGCCCTATATTCTATCGCCGGGAGCCACACGGCACGCATCGAATTGCACAGATACCCACACTGACCATATTAATGTGGACTTTTTTAATGCCAAAACTGTAATATATGTATTATTTTATCTACATTAATCTAGCTCGTGCGGAAAACATGTACAGCTCCTATCAGCTTCTTCAATGCTTACTACTCACTACACACAACATCTATACTACTACTTACTACGACTAACCTACATAACTGGAGAGGCTGCCATACTAGTACATTAGCACCCTTTGGAATATAATATGCAACTTTGCCTTCTACTACAAGCGGTCTTAGAGACACTTCACCACCCAGGATCTGTGACTCGTAGCAAGCGCCGTCGGTCTTTGGCTGGATGGTAATTTCGTAGTCATTGTGAACTCGGTCCCGAGGACGTGATGGCACATCAGTGGATCGGCTCAAGTGGTCGGACGACAGTCCACGACTCCGAGCTCAACAGAATCTAGGATCTGGCTCCCGTTTAGCCAGTACGTAAGTAGTAGTACTTAGTACCTACACCAAAGAAGAACGAGTAAACATGTCCAGAGTTGCACATTACATTGGGTAGGACCTTGTGCCTTTAGAAAAAGAATATATTAATGGAGAAAAAAAAACAATTTAAATGGAAATTGGAAACAACAAAAACAAAATGAATTGGGATAAATTAAGAGAAATTGACTGAAATGCGGAAAAGGAACAGAAATGAAAACAAAATATGAGGTGTGGAAGAATCATACGTTAAAAGTTGAATAAACTACAGAAGAGGCACATTATAATTCTTTGATGACACTAGCAACGATGGTTGTGTTTGCTAGTATTGTCATCAACCGCTTGGCATGGTGTTGATTGCCACTTTGGTCGATACGTCGATAGTTCAATGCGTGAAGTCCTGACTTCGTAACCTTGCGGCGTCCAGTCGAGGTCTTCATACAATTCTAAGATCCAACATTGTGCTATCGCCGCTTACTATCAAAGCTATACTAGTTAAGATACTGACGTGTTACTTTTGCAACACTGTATCATAGCAGGTCTCTCCTCATGGACACTTGAGATTGAGGCCCCCTCTATCATAATCATGATAATAAACAAACCAATGCGTCCAAGGCTCAACCGCCACCGTTGGATTACAAAGGTACAGTAGCCCACAATTGGCATACCCTCCATGGGAACAATCGCAAGTGGTCTCCTGTGCAAAGTATGCCACATATAAAGATTTTCTATCACGAGATAAACTGTACAGATAAATTAATTCCAAACGAACATAAAAAATGAGATCCAGCCAAACCAATATCTAACATGTTGGAGAAAGAAATATAATTTAAAAGATGACAACACTGAACGGAAAATGTAATCACACTAAGTCATATAGAAAATGGCTTGATAAACAAAATTGGCTTAAGTAATTTATGTTAATGCATTTACTGATCAAACAGACAACGTAGAAGAGTGCAGAATTAATGATGTATGTAAATTATAAGAAATAAGTGTAAAACATTGATTAAGTATAAAGAAACGTATCATAAAAAAATGGACATAGTCTGAATACAATATGGCGGTATTTAAAAATGTACATTAAAATATCGAGCAAACGAAACGACTTATTTTAAGAGACATAAAATATGATCTGACTAAATTAATATGATAACATATCAGGTACAACAGGCTGGTGATATCATTAATGACGAGGGCTCTATGGAGCGGCCATTTAGCGAAAGTAGCCGAGTTAGTGGTTAAGTATATAATAATAAGCAGGATTAATATTTTGTTATAATTATTGTGAATTAATTGCGTGAAGTTTTCGAATTTCCAAGTAAAATTTTATGTGTAATTTGGGATTCAATATATACTTAAACATACCGTGGGGACCAGTTACGCGCCGACCGATATACGCGTAATCGTTCAACAAGGCATACATAAGTATGCGACCGCTCACGTCATAAAATATTTTTTGTAAAATAAAAGTACACGTCCGCGTTAGAAGAAGTAGAAATATATGTAGATAAATTAAATATGTTTAAATTAGTAAACTTTATTTTTGTAGAATGAATTTAAAGCATAATTTAATTCTTTCCTTCCCTAATGAACAGTTAGAATAGATAAAATAAAATCAGATAGATGCTTTAATAGCTTGTTGAATGGCGAGACCGGTTGCAATAGTTGTTCGCAGCGTAAACTTGCTGAACATAGTATACATTTGAGTTGGTCGTCGATCCCGTTTCACTCATACAGATTACAGTCACGCACAATGATGTAACAAAAGTAAAAAGACGTAGATATGTTATAGGCGTACCTACCAAAAGCAGGACGCTAAGCCAATTGGCAAGCCTGACATATGTGTGTGAGACGTCGCGAGCCGGCGTCAACGTAAAACTTACACGTCTTGTCAACCGAAAATACAATAAAATATGGAGTTATCGATGTGTGCGTTAGTGTACCGTTTCTACGGATTGATTACTACGTAGGTAACGTATCTATCTCTTTCTTATAATATCATTGGTCACACACGTTCACACATTTTTGAACACAAAACCCAAATTCAACCAATTCAAAAATAAATACTTATTTGGACAAAAATAATCAAACCGGGCACAGACACCGACAGAGACTGTTCTTCATAGCAGTTTTGGCGTTGGAATATAATACAGTAATATTACAAAAACAAAAATAATTAAATTACATAAAATTAAATACTAATAGTACATAAAATAAAAATTACTGGGCATCATTAGGCGTGATATTACGCACTTACGTATAGGCGAGTCAAGGGAGACAAGAATTCTATCCATGGATATGACCAATAAATGTTTCAGAGTGTGTGCTATGAGAATGACGATATGCGCTGTGTCATGGCGGCGATTAGAATGTGGTAAGTGCGCCCGCGCATCACGCAAGTCTTCCCCGCGCGATCACAGGTTTCACTCAGTAGAAGTGAAGAAAGTCATCATGCAGTTATTTTCTGATATGGATATACACTCTCAAGCCCGATAACTCACTTTTAGCGTGCTTTTAGTTAGTGACATTTTAGATATATTCCTGTAGGCTTTTATAAAGGACTGTCCAAGGGGACCGAATGAATTATAATTTAGGGAAAGATGTTGGTTAGCAAAATAGATGGAATTTGTGATGAAGTTACAGTGGTGTGTTCATATTGGAAGGTATTCTAAGCCGCCAAGAATTTTGATGATTTTTATGAATAGTGTAGATGTTAATGTCCACCAATTTTCCATAGCACTTTCGTTGGTGCTGTAAATTGTTAAATTTGTAAAATAATACTCAGATTTTTATATGAAAGTAAAACATAAATACATCGTAAATAATAATGACCTTTTAGTTACGCTAGATAAAATAAATCAAAGAAAATTATTAATCCGATTTTAGAAATGTTTATAATGAATATAAATTTAAAGAGACACCAAGATAAATGTGTTAGAGCAAGACGAAAACATGAAGTATGTGAGTGATTGATGATTTAGATGCATAGATGGATTCAAAGTATCAAGATAGCCACAATTGGCATAATACATGAGATCTTACATGTATATAACTAGTACTGCGCTGAACTTTAGCAAGACATACACCTTTGACAAGTAGATGATTTCGATGATGTTTTCAGTACCAAAGTCAATGTCATGCTTCAGGAATGAGCGAGGATACGGTAAATTTTTATGCCACGTATGATTAAAGGTCAAATGGTGCACAGGAAAAAGAAATTGTGAAATATATGAAAGTGATGAACGCGCAGCAAAAAATTTAAAAAGCAAGGATTTATGGCAGAACTACAAAGTAAAACCGTTAAGTGATGCATAATTTTCAAAATGATGAAGATGCTATAACAAACTTAATTCCCGTACATCACCAGGCTACTAGCAAAACAACCATCGGTGATAAGTTAATCATTGATGTTCGTGGAGATTCTACTCAGTTTATCGTTTGACTGGTAGTTTGGCGTGGTTTTCATCATGTAGAACTTTGTACAACAAAAACATAATAGCGTTAAATAGAGTAAACGGCATTATAAATAAAATAAATGAATAGAATGAAGAAATATCTAAGTCATGATGAAATGATGTGTAAAGTAATGGAGTAAGTGGACGTAGAATGGTGAGGTTGAAATAATGAGAATGATTTAGAAAAGAAACAAGACATAATGGATAGAGATGTGCCTGATATCACGCCTAATTATAGTAAACGTTAAAATAATGCAAAGACCTAAATTTCCAGATATAGTAACTTAGAGGACTCTTGCTTTTTAGGGTTTTACCAAAAACCAAGAAATACCGCCAGCGAACTTCATGTCAATACCAATAAATAATAAAATACGGACGTCAATCAAAGACATAATCGGAAGCCCAATGTGATTTTACCAAAATACAATTACTGACTATACCAATGTAAAAACAAAACTGGTTTAATTAACCGAAAATTAATTTGTTACGCGAATTAAATATAAATCATAGCATACAAACATAAATGAGTTATACTACATTGTGACAAAAATAATGATAGTAAAATAAATAGAAATGATAAATGATATTTAAAGATAAAATTATATACGTACCATAGCTTGAGGGCCATAGTACCTCTTTATATTAAGACACACATTGCCATAATGTCATAGCGCTCTCAACAAAAGGAAAATAATAGAAATGAATTGAAAGTAAAATAACAAATATGAAAGAAAGCCTTAAGTTGTTGTAGTCAGTATTGATATTTTGATGGTGGCAGTGTTGAGATCAAAATCTGTGCAGACGCTTCTTCGTCCGTCAGATATTAAAAGATGTTAAGTGCGTAGGTCACGCGGCAATTTTGTCCTAGCAAACACTTCTTTTTAATGGAAGACATTGGATTCGGTATATATCGCACTCGGGATGGACCTAATAGGTTTAAAGTAACGAAATAATTTAAGGTATCCAATTGGTTGTTTTTTTGTTTTGGCAAATGTTTTAAACTGAATAACCATGATTTGTTGCTGTATTGCTGCGATGAACTGCTGCAAGCGGTCATTGTGGCGAGTCATGACGTCAATTTTTGAATGATCACGAAAACAACTTTTTGTCCAACTTAGATTGTAAACCAAAGCAAAGTAATTTTACGAACAAATGTATGCCAAAATAATAAGATCATATTACAGACAATCTCACTCGCCCTTACACACATGCATACATACAAAAAACGCACGCTTGCGATCTCAAATAGAAGCACACACACAAACACTCACACACAAATGCGGAGCTGCACTCATACATCGCTCATGCACAAACTCACACTTACATACTACACAGCATTCACACAGGTTATAAAAGAAACTATAAGGAAAACACGAAAGGCTTTTCAAAACTATTATTTTTTAGAACATGTAACGGTGCTGTAGGTACTCTAACATTTTGCCGTTGTAGAAGTTGGCATGGCAAACAAAATGAGAAACAAGAGTAATAATACGTCAAATGTTGTGCCTACTGAGGTCTGACAATAGTGCTAACGATAAACGATCGGAGCCAACCATACCACACAAGTCGATACTATTATTATTATTCGTGGTCTTAAAGAATTGTGAATTTCGGGTCAAATAGTTGAATCCTGAATTTATAAATCCCAAACCGAAACAACAGAAAATTGCGAATCATTACTAAGATTTTAGTAAAATAAGGGTCTCGAAATATGACGGCCTTTTCCGTACCGATAGATTGTTTTACAAGTACCGACAGCACTGCAAGAAATATATAAAATTAGGGCCTAATTTCAGTCAGATAAGTTGATAATGGAGAGATATGAACAAGTTAGTGAATAGCATGATAATGACAAATGAAGAATAACAAAAATAATGAAAAAGTAACAAGGGATGAATAGAATAATAATAATAAATAGAACAGTATTGATGTTGTAGGCTGATATCAGAATATTACGAATTTCTAGCCGAGTTTCTTTTCAAAATAATTTGATACCTAAGTAAATAAAATAATTAAACAAGTTTATGATTATTTGAATGATGACCAAGTGCAGTGGGGTAACAAAATCAAAATTAATAGGGACTTTTTGCTTCACTTGTATTTTCTGACTCCACTGTTTGTAAGAAACTATAAATGTCTACAAAATTGTCAAATTTATTTGTTTATGAATATATCTATTATATTCTGATCGGCGTTATAAATTGCATAGGTACGCTTATTAGCAATGTGGCGTATGCTGAATCCCGCTGGGTAATACTTTCCGTGAGCCGCATCGTTGCGCGGCAAACCTACTAGCATAGACCGTCCGGGACCTCACACTGCAGTTTTACGTGCATAAATAAAGCTGCAACTTGAGGGAGTGAAACCATGCGGCAAAATTCACCTATGATGTTATGCTAAGACAACTTCAACAGTGTGTTACCATTGCCACAGTTGCCTCGCGCCTAGGCGCCGACTGATTGCGCTACCGGAATACATGACGAGAATTATCAACTTGGCGAAAATATGGCTGCACGCCACTTACAGGTTTTAGAATTGTGTGGCTGAAAATTTTAGTATTTGTATTTGCACTCTACGAAAAAAGCACTTGTATCCCAGCATGTAGCCCAGCAGTGGGTGATGAGGTCGTCACTTCTCTACGCCAATTATATGCTCCTGACTACCAGCGTGGTGCAGATGTTAAACTATTATCACAGTTGCTTTTTTTGACGTACTTTAAAATGTTAAACTACAAGCTTAATATATTGAGAAGAATAGAATTCATTTGAGGTAAAAGTACAAAAATATTTTTTGTGCCTACGGCTTGTTTTCATTTGCCAACAATTTTCAAGGTAAGGTTTCTGTAAACTTCGTGGATCAAGGCGAAACATTATGTGATACTACGACGAGATTTGAAATCAAACATTAAAAGAGTTTTTTAAGTGAATTATAAAAAAGTAACTATGATTTGGAGTTAAGAAAAAAGTGTGTACTAGGGAGCTTACCGGAGAGTATTTCGCCGAAAGATTGAGAGTAAAAACACAAAAAAACTTTTCACTAATAAATAAAGACCGAATAAATTTCCGTAATTAATCAAAGAGTAAATAAACATACTCATCATAGTACACACCTAAAATAAATCAAAAATATGAACCGATTTTCAATTCTAGAAGACATCTAACTGTTCAATTCTATGACGGAAAAGTGGTTGGTGCAAAGTGGAAAGCAGAAGCAAGTCACCTATCATAGGCTAGCACTGGCAGACGTACATGTAACGGATCAGCAATCGAAATCGTCCAAAAATACTTTTTCCAAAACAATTAGAGGGCATCAAAGATGAAGCAATAAAGATGAAGGACCTAAGATTGGTTTAAAAAAAAATGCATCCGTCATGCGGCAGTTTTGACCATATATGAAACATTGAAGATTTTTTATTACATTTAGAGTGAGTGTTTGAGTGCTAGGCCCAGGTGCAGACTGATTGCAGTAAGGGAATCGTAGACATCCGCCCTTACTGGGCGATGAGGTCGTCACGTCTCTACGCCGGACAAATAAAACAATACCCCTTTGGACTGCAGATTAATTCTTCATCGAAAGGATTCACTTAAATAGATAGTATAATATTACTTAACAATTTAAACTACAATGATACTGAGTTACTTCTGGCGTGTGCGTCTTAATACACATCATGCGTGTCTTAATACACATGTGCGTCTCAATCACACGGACGCACGCACACACACACACACGCACACCACACACGCACACCACACACGCACTTAACCGAACATTTATTTCTTTTATGTAGTTTTTACTGTATTTTTGTTTATGTATTCATAAATAATTGTTAAGCGCATAATGTAAGGGAAGAGCGAAGCCTCCAATTACAGGCATTTTTCTGCCTAAATGGAGACTCCTCGACATGAAATGTAAGTCAATTATAATAGGAAATAAAGTTTTACTTTATTTATTTTATTTTTATTTTATTTTTAAAGACTTTTTTATTTTTTGTTCATTTTATGTTTTTAGTAACATTCTTATTTTATCTATGCCTAACCTAACAACAGCACTTATATTTAATTGGTGTCCCTCTGTGACCTTACGGAGTGACTTTGCCTATTCTAGAACTTAATCCTAGGTAGGTAACTATACCCTAATAATGTTTCTATAATTAATGCTAGGTTACATGTAGGTTACAATAATATAGCCATATACTATTAATAAGGTATATTGGTATTGGATATTTAAAGATTTGAAATAAATACGAATAATAAAGGAGCTTTTGAATTAGAAGGTGGCGGATTGCTGTTGCATGAATGATCTACGGTCATTGGTACTGTTTTCGTTTTGCACCGATGACTCCCGGCCTAATAATTTGCCCCAGTGTATTTGTTTGTGTCTGAATATATTAATTTATACCGTGGCAAAGTTCAGTAAACATAAATTTAATCAGTTTCGAATTATATATGCTTTCATTTTCTTTCCCCTATAGGTTTAAATAAACACCTAAGCGTTTTTAACGAAGCATTCTCATTGAAAATATCTTGAGTATTTATTTGAACAACTTGAGCAAAATAATTTCATTGTTTGAAATGAAGAAACAGAGGGCCAATTCTCGTAATTATATTTATTAAAAATGCAGTTTCTATCTCATCATCATCATCAGCCCCGTCTATAAACTGTCCCACTGCTGGGCACGGCTGTTTCTATCTATTATGTCATAATTATGTCAATTTTTTTTTCTCGTAAATGAACTCACCCTTGGGTGATCTGGCGACTAGATCTATACTATCTATACTAATATTATGAAGAGGAAAAGTTTGTATTTTTGTTTGTAATGGATAAACTCAAAAACTACTGCACCGATTTTAAAAATTCTTTCACCATTAGAACGCTACATTATCTGCGAGTAACATAGGCTATATTTTATTTTAGAATAAATAGGGATCCGTAAGATATTTGCGTTTTTCGGGTTGATACGCGAAGTAGTTCCCTCAGGACGCGGGTGAAACCGCGGGAAACGGCTAGTCGTAAATAATATTTAAACAAGAGTCAAACTACAGTCCGTTCACAGTTATTTTACCTCTGACAGATGTCGGTGTTTATTTTCTTTATGTTGCAATTGTACTCTGTGATGACAGGAATGTAAAATAGGGTTACCCGTGCATAACATTTTACCCAATATTTGTGGAAATGCTTCAAAAATTCAAATGCTTGAAGCTCATGGCCGCAACGTGGTTAGATTACCGCCATACCACTGCGAGCTAAACGCAATTGAACTTATGTGGAATCTCATTAAAAGGCGAGTCACAAGCAAACATTTAGGACAAGAGGCAACCAACATTGTGAATTTAGCTGAAGAAGCTTTTCAATCTATCACTGCAGAAGACTGACAAAAACAATGCAAACATGAGCGCCACATTGAAGACAAGCTTCGTGAAACAGATGGGTCTACGGATGCTGAAATGGACAGGTTCATAACTTAATAGAATTAAATTCTGAGTCTGATACAGAATTTGACAGTAGTTACGAATCATCATAACATTGGCAGTCCACATGGATTATTCTTATAGACTCACGCCTGTTTCCATGCAGGGGTAGGCAGAGGTGTAATATTACACCCACATCATTCTTATTCAAAATAAATATGAAAATTAACTTTGCAGTTTTTGTATTTGATAATTAGAACCTCACGTTGCCGTAGGTAATTATGATGCGTTTACCTTTATATATTAAAATAAACACCGACATCTGTCAGAGGTAAAATAACTGTGAACGGACTGTACAGACCGTTCACAGTTATTTTACCTCTGACAAATGTCAGTGTTTGTTTTCTTTATGTTGGAATTGTACTCTGTGATGACAGGTATATAAAATAAGGTTACCCGTGCATATCATTTTACCCAATTTTAGTGGAAACTAGAATGTTCATCTGTAACCACCATACCACTGCGAGCTATACGCAATTGAATTTTTGTGGAGTCTCATTAAAAGGCGAGTCGCAAGCAAAAATGTAGGACAAGAGGCAAACAACATTGTCAATTTAGCTGAAGAAGCTTTTCAATCTATCACTGCAGAAGACTGGCAAAAACAATGCGAACATGTGCGCCACATTGAAGACAAGCTTCGTGAAATAGATGGGTCTATGGATGCAGCAATGGACAGGTTCATAATAGAATTAAACTATGAGTCTGATACAGAATTTGACAGCAGTTACGAGTCAGCATTGGCAGTCCGAGAATCTGACAGCAGTTACGAATCGTCATTGGCAGTCCGCATGGATCATTCTTATTCAAAATAAATGTGATAATTAAAATAGGTACGTTTTTAGCAATACTGTATATTTAAAATGGGAGTATTAGATACTAAATATAGCAACACAACGCTCAGGTTGGCCAATCTAACAGCTAGAGGTAAAATAACTGTGAACGGACTATATCTGTCAACGTCGAACTGTGTATGTCAAATTAGTCGACATTGATATTAAGTTTCCAGAATACCTACCAAGTGTGAGTCAATTTAAAATCTAAGCGCAATTCGTGCAAAATACTGTGTCGATGTCATATAAAATACGACAATTGGCCTTCAGTATATTTTCCAAAAGCAAACCGTAAAAACATCAGTCCTTGAGTCGAGTCCATTTATTGTATCAGTCAAAAGTATAACTTAAGAGCATTTTAGAACAACTATGAGCTATGTGGTCAATAAATTTGAATTGTTTAAAAGAACACATAATCGCCAAACGAAATTGAATCTCTGATAATTTCATCACATGTGATTTTTACCTAAAACTGTTACTTATTGTTTAGAACAAACAACAACAACATTTGTCAAACAACTTCCCGGTAGACCACCATAAGGGTGAGAATCCGAGAGAATTCCAGTGCCACTTTACACAAACATTGACATTCGTATACAAAACCAGTTTCTAGTGTACCTCGACTCTATGAGCGAGCCAAGGGATTTTTTTTTCAAACTAGTCCACCGCCTACTTGTTTGATTGCACATATTGCCGCAAAACAGTATAAGGAGATTTAGGAACAACTAAACGTTTTGTGCTAAATATTTAGATTGTATTGAAGAATTAATTACCACAACGAATGCTTATAAAGCTCTGGATATTTTTAATGCAGTATACCCAACTTACTTTTTTTGAGACATGATCTACCGTCAATTTTGTTAGGAATTAATTGTGCACATATGCACATAGAACCACAGAATAAACAGTACTTACGTACAGAAGCACCACTTCTCAAACCAATTCATTGAAATTGCGACTCTTGCTACTAAGCAACAAAGTGCAATTCAACTCGCATAAGCACTCAGTGCCTAATGCGATATTCACCTAACCATTGCCGCTCTTTTCTAACATATAACGCTGTCGCTGTCTGGCGCGGAGTGACGCGCTAGCTGTCGCGCTAGGGTTGTCGACTTGCCGCTGCTACTATAATATTTATTCATCGTCTATCTACCTACTTGATCACGTACCAAATAATAAATAATCATCCTATAAGTATCCTATCTAACTATTTGAGCTCGTAGAACAAAAACCACAAAAAATCTGGTCGTTTACATTTTCACTATACTAATTCTTAGTTATTTCCTAAACGCGTGGACCGATTTACATAATTCAAACAGATAAAATGGTTTTTGAACTAGATCTTTAATTTAAAACCATAATCGTTGGGATATCTCAACAAACAAAAAATCTAATTTTCAAGTTGCTCTCGTAAAATAAATAAAATCAAATTTTCAAGTCGACAACCCTTGCGCGTCGCTTCGGACGCGGGCTTGGAAGCCGCGCGAAAGTGTAGGCACTTATCGCTGTAGGTACGGCCGAGTGAAGGAGGCCTGATAGAACTTTATTTCTCGTCATTTATATTTTCGTTTCAATCGCAGGGCCAACGTGATCGTAGTGATGTGACCATTAGAAGTACAAAATAACTGTAGGGTGACTTCGCATAGAATAGTAACTTAAATAAAATACGGTTTGATATTGATAAGAGGAGAGGAGATATCAAATATGTGTGACTATTTTAAATGATTCAAGTTGCAATCTATTTTGTAAGTGTCTTCTAAATGTCAGCTTTCATGCTATTTTATTTTTGAAATCGATATTTACGTTCATATTCAGGTACCATGAAATATTAAGGACGCGTTTACAAAATTAGTAGGTACAAAATCGCGTCACTACAGCGACACGGCGGCAACAGTACGTACTACGTACGGTAACTTGCGGCAATGTAGTTCAACTGAATAACTTTGAGACATCTATGTGTTATAGACCTGGCTGTGCAAATTACGTACAAATAAGTTTCTTATTTTTATATACCTAAATGGACATTATTACTTTATTTTTCCATTATGTTGATTCAGGATATATTTCGGTATTTAGATATTATTTTGTTTCTTGCGTTGAAATCTGGTAAGATTATGTGGACTGATGGTATACCATCCCATTCAAGTGTTGCGACTGGAACTCATAAAAGAGTAGACCTAGTTATGCCAGGTTGGGGCTCATTTTATTTGTTTTAGTGAGACCCTACCACTGGTACTAGTGAAGTAACCTTCCAAGGTTATTCGATGAGTCTTACTGATACTCTTATGTGAGTAGAGCTAGGCATGCTGAGTTTGGGCTCATTTTGTTTGTACATAAAAGACCCTACCACTGGAACTTATGAAGTAACCTTCCAGGGTTATTCGATGACTCTTGCTGGTTCTTATATGTGAGAAGAGATAGGCATGCCGAGTTTGGGCTCATTTTGTTTGTACATAAGAGACCCAACCACTGCAACTTATGAAGTAACCTTCAGGGTTATTCAATGACTTTTGCTGGTACTCATATGTGAGTAGAGCTAGGCATGCCGAGTTTGGGCTAATTTTGTTTTACATAAGAGACCCTACCACTGAAACTTATAAAGTAAACTTCCAGGGTTATTAGATGACACTTGCTGGTACTCATATGTGAGTAGAGCTAGGCATGCCGAGTTTGGGCTCATTTTGTTTGTACATAAGAGACCCAACCACTGAAACTTATGAAGTAACCTTCCAGGGTTATTCGATGACTATTGCTAGTTCTTATATGTGAGTAGAGCTCGGCATGCCGAGTTTGGACTCATTTTGTTTGTACATAAGAGACCCAACCACTGAAACTTATGAAGTAACCTTCCAGGGTTATACGATGACTCTTGCTGGTTCTCATATGTGAGTAGAGCTAGGCATGCCGAGTTTGGGCTCATTTTGTTTGTACATAAGTGACCCTACCACTGGAACTTACGAAGTAACCCTCCAGGGTTATTCGATGACTCTTGCTGGTACTCATATGTGAGTAGAGCTAGGCATACCGAGTTTGGGCTCATTTTGTATGAACATCAGAGACCCTACCACTGGAACATACCTAGCTCTACTCACATATGAGTACCACTAAGAGTCTTCGAATAAACCTGAAAAACCTGAAAGGTTACTTCATAAGTTCCAGTGGTAGGGTCTCTTATGTACAAACAAAATGAGCCCAAACTCGGTATGCCTAGCTCTACTCACACATGAGTACCAGCAAGAGTCATTGAATGACCATGGAAGGTTACTTCATAAGTTCCAGTGGTAGGGTCTCTTATGTACAAACAAAATGAGCCCAAACTCGGCATGCCTAGCTCTACTCACACATGAGTACCAGCAAGAGTCATTGAATAACCCTGGAAGGTTACCTCATAAATTCCAGTGGTAGGGTCTCTTATGTACAAACAAAATGAGCCCAAACTCGGCATGCCTAGCTCTACTCACACATGAGTACCAGCAAAAGTCATTGAATAACCCTGGAAGGTTACTTCATAAGTTCCAGTGGTAGGGTCTCTTATGTACAAACAAAATGAGCCCAAACTCGGCATGCCTAGCTCTACTCACACATGAGTACCAGCAAGAGTCATTGAATGACCATGGAAGGTTACTTCATAAGTTCCAGTGGTAGGGTCTCTTATGTACAAACAAAATGAACCCAAACTCGGCATGCCTAGCTCTACTCACACATGAGTACCAGCAAGAGTCATTGAATGACCATGAGAGGTTACTTTATAAGTTCCAGTGGTAGGGTCTCTTATGTACAAACAAAATGAGCCCAAACTCGGCATGCCTAGCTCTACTCACACATGAGTACCAGCAAGAGTCATTGAATGACCATGGAAGGTTACTTCATAAGTTCCAGTGGTAGGGTCTCTTATGTACAAACAAAATGAGCCCAAACTCGGCATGCCTAGCTCTACTCACACATGAGTACCAGCAAGAGTCATTGAATAACCCTGGAAGGTTACCTCATAAATTCCAGTGGTAGGGTCTCTTATGTACAAACAAAATGAGCCCAAACTCGGCATGCCTAGCTCTACTCACACATGAGTACCAGCAAAAGTCATTGAATAACCCTGGAAGGTTACTTCATAAGTTCCAGTGGTAGGGTCTCTTATGTACAAACAAAATGAGCCCAAACTCGGTATGCCTAGCTCTACTCACACATGAGTACCAGCAAGAGTCATTGAATGACCATGGAAGGTTACTTCATAAGTTCCAGTGGTAGGGTCTCTTATGTACAAACAAAATGAACCCAAACTCGGCATGCCTAGCTCTACTCACACATGAGTACCAGCAAGAGTCATTGAATGACCATGAGAGGTTACTTTATAAGTTCCAGTGGTAGGGTCTCTTATGTACAAACAAAATGAGCCCAAACTCGGCATGCCTAGCTCTACTCACACATGAGTACCAGCAAGAGTCATTGAATGACCATGGAAGGTTACTTCATAAGTTCCAGTGGTAGGGTCTCTTATGTACAAACAAAATGAACCCAAACTCGGCATGCCTAGCTCTACTGATATATGAGTACCAGTAAGAGTCATTGAATAACCCTGGAAGGTTACATCATAAAATGCAGTGGTAGGGTCTCTTATGTACAAACAAAATGAGCCCAAACTCGGTATGCCTAGCTCTACTCACACATGAGTACCAGCAAGAGTCATTGAATAACCCTGGAAGGTTACTTCATAAGTTCCAGTGGTAGGGTCTCTTATGTACAAACAAAATGAGCCCAAACTCGGTATGCCTAGCTCTACTCACACATGAGTACCAGCAAGAGTCATTGAATGACCATGAGAGGTTACTTCATAAGTTCCAGTGGTAGGGTCTCTTATGTACAAACAAAATAAGCCCAAACTCGGCATGCCTAGCTCTACTCACATATGAGTACCAGCACGACTCATCAAATAACCTTGGAAGGTTACTTCACTAGTACTAGTGATAGGGTCTCACCAAAACAAATAAAATGAGCCCCAACCTGGCATAACTAAGTCTACTCTTTTATGAGTTCCAGTCGCAACACTTGAACGGGATGGTATACCATCAGTCCAGATAATCTTACCAGATTTCAACGCAAGAAACAAAATAATAACTAAATACCGAAATATATCCTGACTCAACATAACGGAGAAAATAAAGTAATAATGTCCATTTATACAAAAGAAATTTACTTGTACGTAATTCGCACAGAATACGAGAAGTATCAAATTGATTTTAGCGAATATTTTGTATTCGTATATTGCTTTTTTCGTCTTCGGGCTGCAGCGACAAGCGACATAGAGTCCACTCCCGACGGCGCTCAAGCGCAGACGGAGATCTCATTGCAGAATTTGGATATATAAATCAAGAAAGTGGCTAAATAAAACGAACCTTATTGCCACATATTAAGACACACGTATGCGAGCAAAATAGAAGAAAAATGTAAGATGATTTTTTGCTTTTTTTGAGTCAATTTACAATATTTTGAAAAAAAATAATCAAATTGTTTTTGAGTTGACTATATTTACTACCCTATTCTATCTTTGAAAATCTAAATAAATGTACAAATAGAGAGAAAATTGTACCCAAAAATAGCAGTATATGCCTATTTTTGATTTAAGAGGCCGTTTCGAATCGATTTTACATTAATATTAATTAAATATTTTTTATTTATTTTCAAATTGATTTATAGATAAAAAAGTAATCAATTTATCGTAATCATTCGTTTTATTGGTTATTATCTAAAATTGTCGTAAAATGTACCGGAAATATGTGGTTTTTTGATACAAGCGTAAACGCGTCCTTAAGTAGAACAATTAAACATTTTATTTACGTAAGTGAAACTTGTAAGTGGAGTTTTTGGAAATGGCGACAACTTTGACTAATGCCTGCTAAGATTTGTAACGGTAGCTGAGCGTAATGTGCAAATTAGTAAAGCATTTTCAACTTAATTCTTTTTAGGTTTTTATTTATATATACTTAATATCTATAATTTATAGTTACATCCCCTCAATTATCGACACAGGTTACTATTAAATTCAAGTTATATAATTTGTAATAAAAAATTCTTCAAAATGTTTGTATATATTATACAAATATTATGCCTAAATATGAATTTTATATACCAAGTCGCGTCCACACCATGCATTATTTTTTCCAACATAATTATGAAAGTACGAAATGTCCAAATATGAACGCTAATATATTAATAGCGCTCGCAGTGTGGACGTGCCTTAACCTAGATCAATAATTACCAGGTTCGCTCGAATAGTTAGGACGCGTTCGCACTATGTCGCGACGACAAACTTTCTACTATGTCGAGGCTTGTATATTTAAATGGAGGAATTCACATGTAAGACGACATGTTTAACTGTCGTCCACGATATATACAAAGACATAGTAGGAACCCGCCCTCTCTGTGAATGAGACATGTTACTGTAACATGTGTACGTGTTACACGACTGTCGCGTGAGAAACATTTCTATTTAATGAAAAATGATTGCATAGTTCTGAATAAAACAGTACTATGCGATTTTAGGTACGCGTATACAGCTCTGGATATGTTTTGGAATAAACAATTATCACGTACATAACAGAACACACAAGTGGAACTGTTACTGCAACACGGTACAGCCACAACTATTAGGCTTCTATCAGACAGAGAGCGGTCCCGCGGTCAAGCGTTCATGCGGTCAGTTTTGCGTCCTTTGTGTTATATTACGTTACATAGACCGCGTGACCGCTCTCTGTCTGATAGAACCCTTAGGGCGATTTCAGATTAGCGTGTTATACGCGCGTATAAGCTCGATTTTGGAAGCGCAACTTGTACAAGCGTTGACGCGCTTCTAAGCTCGTATAAGCGCGAGCCGTCAGAATCCATGTTGACACTGACAAGATGTCTACCGTTTCGAGCAAACACGCCAAATTATGCCCGTTGACACGAGTCCTGTTTTTTGAAGTGCGTAATATAGCGCGCGTGTAAGTGCGAATGCTGAAACGACCGTATACGCGCAGAAAAATACGCTAATCTGAGTCCGTACTTACGCACATGATATTAAAAAATAAAAAGAACCGACTTCAAATTTCACTTGTCAAATGGAAGCATATCCTTCCAAAGTTAAAAAAGGTATTATCGGAAAGAACAAAACACAACCGACTTTCAATTCATTTGAAGTCGGTTGAAATACGACATTCTTCATTGAAGATGTTGCTTAAAATTCTTATATACCTAATATATAATCTTATTACACTAATCCTACCGTTCACACTTCGTCAATTTCAAGGCGGCGTCGCACCGTATCTATCACTTCTTCCAGTTGTGCAGTAGTGAAAGCTGTGATGAGTTCTATTTCTGGGACCGGCACCTTATTCTTACTGCTCTCTATGAGTTTGATGGCGTGCTCTAGGCAGACGGTTGCCTCCCGTCCAGAAGCGTGTTTTACCTACGACAAGAAAAGATGTTACAACTTCGTACTCACTACTGAATGACTTACCTACTAAGTAGTCTGTAGGTGTAATGCAGGGATTTTTAAACATTTTACGAATATAAGCCGGCTTGACCGTGAAAGTACTTCCCTATATTAAAGTAAGCTAACAGTATCTAACTGTTGCCTTTGGTTAGATAAGTGAGATCGCCGGAGGTCCCATTCCCTTTTCCCTGTGAGTGGGAGGCTCCATCCCCATTTCCTTCTCCCTCATCCTGCTCCTCCTGTTCCTTTTCCCTCCCTGTGCGTGGGAGGCTCCATCCCCATTTCCTTCTCCCTCATCCTGCTCCTCCTATTCCTTTTCCCTCCCCGTGCGTGGGAGGCTCCATCCCCATTTCCTTCTCCCTCATCCTGCTCCTCCTATTCCTTTTCCCTCCCCGTGCGTGGGAGGCTCCATCCCCATTTCCTTCCCCCTCATCCTGCTTCTCCTATTACATTTCCCTCTCCGTGTATGGGAGGCTCCATCCGAATCCCTTCTCCCTCATCCCGCTCCTCTATTCCTTTTCCCAGCTAGGTCAGCAACGCACTTGTGACTTGCGTTGCGTGTCCATGCCCTGTAATTGCTTACCATCTGACGATACTTGTTCCATGACACCATCTGCTAGTTTGCCTCATAAGTATGCCATAAATGAGTTTGCAAATATACTTACTTTCGACCAGCAGTGGACGTCTCTAGACTGATATGATGGCGCCATAAGAAGGAAATGTATGTACGTATATATACAAATACACTTACTTTGGACAGGTACAGTACACATCGGCAGCACTCGCACTCGTCCTGGTCCCGTACGTCCCAGACGGGCGGCGGCGGCGTCGGAGCCCTGGGGCCGGGTTGCCTGTAGCCGCGCGACGTCGACGGCTGAGGCTGGTGATGTGGACCCTCCTGCCAACGGAATAAGGCTTATTTTATCGTGTCACGTCGTTGCCGTAGCTAGGGCTATTTTTCAGGGTCTTCGTAAAACAATAGTGTCAAGCATCTTAGGTGTCCACTGTTTTGGAGACGGATAGAAGAGTAATGTATCAATCGAGTAATAAAACAAAAAAAGATACTAACAAATCTTTCTGTCTTCACTTTGACGCCCAATCTGGCCAAGTTTGTTCTATTAGCGAGCTCCTCCAATATAATCTGCTCCAAGACTGGCCGAATTTTCTGCAGCATCTCGATCGTGGTCCGAGGATCTTCTGCTATACCTTTTAGCAGTTGTTCTATTGAGAACATTGTGGGCTCGCATGATTCGCGGGTCTCCTGTTCAATAAAGAAATGAAAAATGGGTTTAGTTCATGCATACAAAGACTCACGCCTGTTTCCTAGGTCTGGGGTAGGTAGATAATATGGACCGCCATTTGCAACAAACCTGACATATCTCTCTTGCTTCATTCACACTCATATAATTATTCATGCATGCTCTTCGGTTTAGAGTACCTACTTCTAACCTGAACTTTTTTAAGATATGAGGGTTTAATTCAGTATCTGGATATATCGCATGGTGTTCATGAATACAAATTGTCGGGGTAGTGACAATAGGCTTGTGTCCTAAAATGAAATTAGTGATTGATTCATTCCTTTATTAGATGTTAAATTGAAATACCAGATTTTTTCTCCAAAAATCGATCAGAAACTTTGCTAATTACGGCTTTGTACTTAAAAACCTTTTTGAATTTGACACGAAAACGCTGTAAACCATCATGGCGGTTGAGTGATATCGCAAAGTCAAAAACAAAACAAACCGTGAATGAAGTTTGGTCTGATGTACCCAAGGAGCAAGTATTCTAAGTATGGAGAGATAGCTTTAAGCATAAACAAGAAACCTATCGTTATTTCTTTTTACTTGTATAAAATGTCATATGTGTAAACTAGACAGATGTATTGTATTTATTACCTCTTGAAATACTCAGGTCGCAATATTTTTTAAAGAAGAAATGACTGTCAATAGTGATGTACTCATGTATTTATCTTTGATTGGTATTGGTATATAATTCGGTATTTATAGACAAGATAAGCATTCGATTAAATAATATACCAGTAGTATATCATTTTACGAGCTTTTATTTAGAGTATAGTACTTAGGTACCTACAAAGAAACAAATACTGTAAAAAGAGAGGTAATAATAAGATATGATTGATCATATCTTATTATTACCTCTCTTTTTACAGTATTTAGGAAAGAAATTGAAAAAAAAGTCTAAATAGTCAAAATCATTTATTTATACCACTAAGTAATGCACACGATAACTGCCCGGCAGGTCTGATACTATATGTATTACCAAAATGGGATGTACATGGGCGGAAACAGTTAACATTTACGAACAATATTTTCATCCTGAGTTCCAGAAGTGCAAGCCATGTTTACTCTTGAAGCTTTATTATCGCTTCTAAAAATAAGGTTTCGTTATTTCGGACATTTCTGAAAATTACAACACAAATCTGTTTATGATATACCTACATACATGTATATATGATTACTATAGCATATTTTAACAGTTGCAATGTTGGGATATATTGATTGAATAAAGTAGAAGTACAAACCTCAGTATTAGATATCTGGTTAGTAAAAATAGTAGGCACAGCATAAGAATACAAAACTTTTCTTTGAAATCCTTCTTGATAACAAGCAGACACAAAGTCAAGCGAACAAAGTTTAGAAGAATTAGACTGTTGCCATTCTCCCTTTCTCATATTTCGGACCCAATTTAGTTTCAAACCTTCATTCTTTGGAAATCTACAAAAAATCACAATTAATAACCAATTATTCAAATTATAATCTTTCAGAAACTGGTTTTCTAACTGACAATTGTATTACAACACTATCCTCATATTTTTTATCGAAATATTTCTATTACATTTATTTCATTGTGACTATTGGAATAAAAATATGTGTCAACGGTGGTCATTATCTTTATCTTTAAGTATAAGCTTTACAAATATCATTGTAGAATTATTACGGCAGATATCTACAATTTTACTTATTATGACTTACCGGTGGTAAGATATTTTTTGACCATTTTCGGTCAATAGTCCCATTTGGCTTTTACATCCGACGGCATTACAACCTATGGTCATTTTTTAATATTTAGAAGTGGTCATATCTACAATTGTAATATTTTGTAGCAATTAAAATTGCAATTTATTTCGACACGGCTTTCACTCCAGCTGGACGAACATCGACATGACATAACATTTTTCTTGGCATATGTCATTCAAGGCTGTATAAAAGCTCTATGGCTATCATACTCGAACATATGCAGTTTTGTAATTAAAAAGAAAAGAGATGCATATACGTTTTCTACTCATTTTGAAATGCTCCCTCCATGTATACTTGCTCCTTGGATGTACCCACTTTTATTTTGTTATATTCGATTTGACAGGTAAAAAGTTTGACATTTTAGTTGTATTTACTACTAAAATGTCTCTGATTGGTGTTCACTGTCACAAAAATAAATACATTATTCTTAGTTTTAGAACCCTAAAAATTACATTAATCTTACCCTTTTATAATACTTTATTGACCTCTTAAAATCATAATGAATCTATAGATACTACAATTCAACCGATTTATTCTTAGTGGACACAAGCTGATTCTTTCCGTGGGGCGTAAGATGCGACTAAGTAAGTAAAATACACGAAGCAAATTGTGTCTTGGGCAGAGAAGAGGGATACCTAAACAGTAAATAAATTTTCTTTTGTTTAAAAAAGAAAACACCGAGTCTTTACGCGCATACAATTAAATTTTATATGTAGTAGAGCCTTGCTGATTTCATCACGAATGAGCCAGCTCGACTGGAAAAAGTACTAGTACATCTCACAGAATCGACACAACAGTATTTATACAGATCCGTTTCGTTCGGTGACTGAGAGCGGCGGAGGCCCCATCCTTTTTTCCTTCTCCCTCATCCCATTCCTATTCAGTTTCCCCTCCCAAAGAGCGCCAACGCACTTGTGATTCCTCTGATGTTGCTTGTATCCATGGGCTTTGATAATCGCTTCTCGTATCTACTGCAGTTTGGTGCACATTTATAACAACAATTCAACAAATACAAAGTATGCTGCTTGTCGTACCGTTACTGATATAGCACCGCTATAGCTAAAGATAAATAAACTAAGAAGTATCTTACCCCGTAAACGATGGCGTGATGCTCTAGACAACTTCAACAGGAACTGGACCAATTTGGCAGAAGATAGAGACACTTGGAAGAGTGTAAAGGAGACCTTTGCCCAGCAGTAGGATAACATAGGTAAAAAAATTGTCTTACCCTGAAGACACTGATGATGTTGTCCAGCCATTTCTCAGTGGCCAGGTAGGTGCTCTCAGAGATGGTGAAGCCAGTGCTGATCGCGCAGGAGTAGGCCTTCGGCATCACCAGCACGAACTCTCCAGGGTTCTGTTCCACCCGGTACAACGGGACATTCAGCTTCTGCAGGTATGCCGGTGGCACCATGGCTATGTCGGACGACAGCCATAACTGCTTGTTCTGGCACGACGTCTGATTCAGGACCTCCAGCGCTATGCGGAAGCTTTGCTCTTTACTTTCCGGTAGGCCGTACCTAGACAATTAAAAATATGTCAAACGCGTCATAAAGAAACCGTGTGCAAAAGCTTTTGTTTATTTAATTACTAGAGAATGTTCGCAGCCATGCGCATTTTATTTTAATTTAACCCTTTTGCCCAGTCCCATAGAAATTTTGGGATATCCCTTCTTAGTGCACCCGTTGCAGCAAGGCAAGTTGCGGCCATAGCGCGACTTTACTTGTTATCTGGATAGGTTGGCAAAGTCAGGTCGCCACTCCGATGGTGACGACTAGTAGCATTTACATTATAGCACTCCCGGTCCTGTTAAGGGCACGTAATATCGTCTGTTCCGGTTCTTGTCTCGGGACAAGAATCGTTAGGGCGTGTCGGATGGTCTGGTTACTCCGACACCAGAGTTGGCCACACACTCACACGAAAAATAAAGAAAGATTGCATCAAAGTAGTACTCACCATATCTTGACGGGTCCACTGTGTTCGTACTCCATCCAGGAGAAGGCGTGAGGGTCCCTGTGCCAGCAGCTGGTAGAGAACACCATGCCCAGATGGAGAGTGGGCACCGTCACGCCCAGCACTGGCCCCATCGCCCGGAGCACATTGGCACGGTGCTCAGTCAGCCTCTGAAAAAATACGCCGAAATAAATTGCCCGCACGTAGTTTTGATGAGACTTTCAACAGCAAAAATATTGTTCACCTAAGGTAAAAATGTTTTTGCACATCACTAAACGACAAGGTGTGATTTATATTCAAAGCATCAGGTAAATTGTCCTCACCTTTAAATTCCACGGATGATTGCTGTAGCCATCTAGTCTGTGTTTGGGGAACCCAAGCCCCTGCTCAGCAGTATCTATGGCTGCTGAGTTGACGCTTACATGCTCTGTGGTCATAATCATCAAACGCCAGTACTCTTCTTCAATCTCAGTGGCCGACACAGGCCTGTTGCGGAAGAACGTGTTGAATGCACTTCTTGCCACCTATCAAAAATATGGAAGATAAGGCCAGGTACGAACAAGAGCTAAAAGCATGTACGTTGCAGCGTGTACAGTTTTGGCAGCATTCGCCTTGCCTGAAGAACAACTGTCGCTAAGGCTAAAGACGCAAGCAATAGACGCGCGCTGCCTGTTATAGGAATTATGAAGTGGTGGCGATAGTTTAGATATGAGGTTGAAGAAAGGTACGGGTGAATAAGGAGGAGGAAGTAATGAAGAGACGAACCGAGAGCCGGAAGGGACAGGCGGTCACATGATAGAAACGACGTACCTTTTTGAACTTGGCTAGATTCATGGTCACCCCAGGCTTGACGCAATCCTCAGCGTCAAATACCTCATCCTCCTCAGTTTCCTCTTCCGAAGATTCTGTTTCACCAAGTATGTGCTTCTTACGATACAACGGGTTTTTAGCGCGCTTTAGAAGCTTCCTTTGCTTTCTTTTCCAAGCCGCCTCTGCTCTTTGTAAATATTCAGTGCGTTCGTCTGCAAAGAAAAGGGTCAATGATTCACAGTCTATTGAGTTGATTTAGTTAATGAAACACAATCGTGTTTTTCAAAGATCATTTTAATATAACGTATAAATTATGTTAGTTTTGAGTATATTTTTATTTATTTATTTTATTCTTTATTGTAAACTTATATAAAACATATAACAAAGGGTCGCCTTATCGCTAACAGCGGTATGGTAGTTGTAGTAAGTGTACCAGTAAGTAATCATATGTATACATAGACCTAAAATATATAAATTAATATAATATTACATACATACATAGACTCACGCCTGTTTCCCGGAGGGGTAGGCAGAGATTACGGAACGCCATTTGCAACGATCCTGACATACCTCTCTCGCTACATTCACTCCCATCAAGTTTCTCATGCATACTCTTCTGTTTAGGGTACTTCTGACCTGTCCTTTTATAAGGATGTCTCCAATCTGATCAGAGAACGTCCGCCTAGGTCTTCCCCTTCGTCCTGTCCCATTCACATTTGCCTTATATATCTTCTTTGTCAGTCTTTCGTCATCCATCCTCTCCATGTGCCCAAACCATCTTAACATGCCTTTCTCGATGCTTGTCACTACATCCTCTTTTAACCCACACCACTCTCTTAGCACACTATTCTTTACTCTGTCGGTCAAAGATATACCACACATACTTCTCAGTGCTCTCCTTTCCACCGCATTTATTCTATTTTCAAGTCTCTTCTGCCATACCCAACTTTCACTACCATACATAAGGGTAGGCACTAATACCCCTCTATGCACAGCCAAACGTGCCTTTTTGGACACGTTTTGACTGTTCATAAGCGCCTTCAGAGCTCCATTCACGCTATTACCTGCATTAACTCTTCTTTCAATATCTTTTTCATTCTTACCATCTCTTGTAAACAACGTACCTAAGTAAACAAACTCATTTACTTGTTCCACTCGCTGTCCATCGATCAAAACATTACAAGCCGTAACGCATTCCTCCTTTTCAAAAACCATAACTTTCGTTTTACTTACATTCACTTTCATTCCTTTCCTCTCTAACGCACCATGCATGATTGTTACCATCTCCTGATATTTGATAATATTATGATATACTTACTTATATAAATAGGTATGTATAATATGTATGTTATCTTATACTCTTATACTAATATATAAAGCTGAAGAGTTTGTTTGTTTGGTTGAACGCGCTAATCTCAGGAACTACCAGTCCGATTTGAAAAATTCTTTCAGTGTTAGATAGGTAATTTATCGATAAAGATTATAGGCTATATAACGTCACGCTATGAGCCACGGGAGCGGAGTAGCCTTAAATAACGCGGGTGTAACCGCAGGCATCATCTAGTATATAACTATACCTAGTCTAGCCATAAATATTGTAACAAAGAAAAAAATATTTTTTTAATGCCAAATAACATTTATTACTTTTACAGTGTGTTAGTATTAAATAAATTAATTTATGTACTAAGCACGCACTCTTGCCATGGGAAAATTCTTCACTGCCAATCGTATGGTTTTAGGGACTCCAAATCATCATGGCGTTTAGAGCAAGCCGTACTCTCTAAAACTGACCATAAATCATAATCCAGCGGTTTAAGATCGGGACTAGACGACGGCCTGTCTTCAGCTCTGATGGCGGTAGTCTAGGCCAGTGATGCACGTTATGTAAATAAAAATTAATAGTTTATTCAATCAACAATTTAAATCGATTAGTTTTATAATTTATTTTGGATTCATTTATTTTTGTTATAATAATAAAAGTACTATAAGATATAAAATGAAATAGATTTATTAAATCAAGCAATATAGTGAGATTTTGTTTTTAGTAAAAAAACAAATCTAATAAAATTTAATTTCTCGGTTTATAGACCAGATATACTTATATCAGTTATCTATTAACGATGATATAAATAAAAAGAGTGTGAACACATTTTCAATCTTTATATGTTATTGAATACACGTATATTTTTTCTAATAAGTAAATTTTAATCGATATCAATAAAAGTCAATTAAATCGAGTGTCAAAGACGTAAATTGCACATCTCTTTTTTACTTTTGAAGTTTTCGGTGCGATATAATGTGTCTCTGTCACACCTTAGTATTCGTTTTACTATATCTGTCTTGAGTACAGACGATGACAAAATTATTTATACTCCATTGAAAAGTTACATTTGGGTAGGGAATGCAAATCTCACGAGATTTGGGCTCAAGTGAGATCTCGCGAGTTTATGAAGCCAATCTCGCGAGATCTCGCTAATTTCGAGATCTCGCGAGATTGGCAGCTTTGTATGTTTTTTTTTGTAAATAATCGCAATATTTGAATAAATTAGGCTTGGCTACATTAAGGTTACAATGCCTTTAAGCGTTAATTCCTCGTGAATTCACACATTAACACGCGTTAAGGAGGTTTATATTCCAAAGGCACGGTTCTGGTTGTAATAGTTCTAAAAACTAAAGCTTTCTCATTCGACCACTCCATGCACTAGTACTAGCCCCACACAACATGCATTATTATACATTTATACATTATTATCATGCTTAGAAGTCTTGATACACCAAGCTGACTTACCGTTTGAAAGAGTCGCCCAGGGTAGTAGATACTTTGCATAGATTTGGTCCAGCTTTCTTTCTATGAATGGATTCTTTGTCAAGTTCATTTCTTCGGCTACTTTGCCCCACCTTTTCTTGTTAATTACTGTCTCCAGACCACCGTATTTTTGCACCAGCTTATACAACCTTGGCAGATTTACTTCCATACCTTCAAGCTGAAAAAGAAAATGATATAAGCATGGGCAAGATCTAAAATGGAAAAGATCTTCATAAAAGTACAATTACCTGAGGTGGTCGAGTATAGCTAATGTTCTGTGCCTTGAGGCACGATTTAATTGCGCAGAAGTCTTTAGCTGCTGATCCCCACCGACTGTACAAGCGTGATATATATTGATTGGACACTTCGAACCGAATGTCGTCATCCGCTTTGCACGGAGGTTCGAAGCCTTCAGGGGGTACTATCTTACAAATTCCGTATTCTGCCACCTCGTCCCAAATTTTCTCAATGTACGCAATCGGATCCTGTATGAATAATTACATGCGTGTCAGCGGATGATACAAAGTGGACTACATAACAGAACTTGGACAAATGCGAGACTTACCACAAATTCTTCTTTTGTGGGCCAGAAAATAGGAGCGTCTATAATACCATTATTGGTTCTACTTCCGGAAGGTCGAGGGGATCCTCTGTCTGAGTCAGAGTCTCCTTTTTCTTTTTCTACCGTATCATTGTGTAGGTCAGCGGCGGGCGTGGAAGTACGAGAAGTGCCAGGCGTAGTGGCACTACTGCTAGCGATACTATAAACAGGGGTAACAGCACGATGACTTGCGCGGCTACGACCAGAAGTAGCGGCACGACTGCCTGCGCGCCTACGATTTGGTGAAGTGGCACCACTGCTTGCACGCCTGCAATCCGGTGTAGCAGCATGACTACTGCTTGCGCGTATTCGATCCGGTGAAGCAGCATGACTGCTTGCGCGCCTTCGATCCGGTGTAGCAGCATGACTACTGCTTGCGCGCATTCGATCCGGTGTAGAAGCATGACTGCTTGCGCGCCTTCGATCCGGTGTAGCAGCATGACTACTGCTTGCGCGCATTCGATCCGGTGTAGCAGCATAACTACTGCTTGCGTGCCTTCGATGCGGTGTAGCAGCATGACTACTGCGTGCGCGCATTCGATCCGGGGTAGCGGCATGACTGCTTACGCTCCTGCGATCTGGTGTAGAGACATGACTGTTCGCGCGCCTCCGATCCGGTGTAGTGGCACGACTGCTTACACGCCTATGAGCAGTGGAAGTGGCACGGCTGGTAGCGCGACTACGAGCAGGAGTAGCAGCACGGCTGGAAGCGCGCTTACGACCAGGGCTAGCGGCACGACTGCTTGCGCGACTACGAACAGGAGTAGAAGTACGGCTGCGAGCGCTACTACGAGCAGGGCTAGCGGCACGACTGCTTGCGCGCCTACGACCAGGAGTAGCAGCACGGCTGGTAGCACGACTATGAGCAGGAGCAGCGGCATGGCTGGTAGCGCGACTATGAGCAGGAGTAGCGGCACGGCTACGAGCGCGACCACGAGCAGGAGTAGCGGCACCGCTGCGAGCGCGACTACGAGCAAGAGTAGCGGCACGGCTGCGAGCGCGACTACGAGCGGGGGTAGCGGTACGGCTGGTAGATCGCTTACGAGCAGGGGAAGCGGCACGGCTGGTAGATCTCTTACGAGCAGGGGTAGTGGCACGGTTGGCAGTGCGCTTACGAGCAGAGTTAGCGGCACGGCTGGTAGCGCGCTTACGACCAGGGGTAGCGACACGACTGGCACCGCGACTACTAGCATGGGTAGCGCCACGGCTGGTAGTGTTACTACGACCAGTGGTAGCAGTACGACTGGCAGCTCGACCAGAAACATTGCCAGAACAAGCAGCTCCAGCAGTGGGCGAATGTACTTCACCAGCAGTTTCCACCGCGCAGTTTGTGTCAGATCTACGAACTTTACTACGAGTACGAGAACTACAAGAACTCGGAATAGATGTCAGATTTGCACCAGCAATGACAGAATTTACTTGGGTATCAGTTCGCGCTTGAGCATAAGAACGAGCACGGTTTCGGCCAGAACTAGAAGCTTTACCACGAGTGTGTGAACTACCAGGGGTCGGACTAGGAGGAGACTTGGCAGAGCGTAAAGTAGCTCGAGTTCGGACAGAACTAGGAGTAGAGTCATGATGATCATTGCTACAACCTGGAGTAGGACTAGTAACAGAACTTTGAGTCGGAGAAGCAGCACGAGTTTGAATGAAACTAGGCGTCAAATCACGATCACGTGAAGAACCAGGAGCAGAAATGGGAGTGCGATCCGGCAAAGGAGCACAAGTTCGAAGGAAACTAGTAGCCGTATCAGGAGTATGAGAACAACTAGGAATAGGACTAGAGGTAGGAAAAGATGTACAAGGGACAATTGAAGCACTAGCAACAGGAGTAGAAGCAGGACTAGAAGCAGGAATGGAAGCGACGTCAACAGGAGTGAAAACAGTAGCTGCCACATTATCGAGAGGCACGTGGGCGGGAGTGGACGGTCGGCTACTGAGCTGTCCCACATGGCACAATGGCTGATCAGACATATTCAACGTCAAGATCTCTATTAGCTGATCTAAAAGATGTTCGTGCTGCTTGAGTACTAGTTCGTCTTTGTTGTTCGCTTCGGATCGAGGTATAAAACACGCAGAGAACATCTGCTTGCGGTGCATCGTGTGCATCTTCACCTTTATCATTAGGTGACTATGCTGTGGGGAGAGATCAAGATATAATAATATATTTCTGTGCCCATCCGAGACAAGCTTGCCGTTTTCGTCGCGGGTTTCTGATACACTGCCCTCCGTCTGGGTATCTATGTATGCAATTGCAGGACGGTAAGATTCTAGATCGCTCCCCTCTTTACCGCTACTTTCAATTCCCATTTTTCGCTTCAGAAGGTTGCTTAGCTTCACAATTTTCTCGATTCTTTCGCAAGCTCTGCACTCTTTGCAACGTGAATTGAATACTGCTTTAGAAGCGTTAACGACGTCTTTAAGCGTAGTCCATGATTCAGAAGGGCACGTGGGGCTCATTTCATATCTTAGAACATAATCTTCCTCATCAGCATCCATCGACGCTTCAAGACAAATGTCTTGTTTTTGTATGTCCTCTGTAAAACTGAAACCTCCATGTCTTTGAAGAGCCCTTTTAAAAATTTCAACGCCGGTACAACGAGTTTCTTGGGTTTCAGTAGCATCTTTAGGCACGTCAGCAAGTTCTGGGCTTTGTAGACTCAAAGCTTCTCCATGACTTTGAAGACTTTTTTGGAAAATTGCTTGGCTTTCTATATTTGACTTGTGTGAATATACAGTGTATTCACCCCAGTCACAGGAGGACATAGAGGACAACCTCAAAGGTTCTCCTCTACTTTGTAAAACTCTTCGTGCATCTATTGAGACTTGTTGGTAAGCCCGATCTGGCACTGTTTCATGGTTTTTAGAAGAATACTTCTCGCTTTGAGATACGCCTGGACTTAGTAACCTCAAAGCTTCTCCCCGACTTTGTAAAACTTTTTCTGAATCTATTGCGGCTTGTTGATATGCCAGATCTTGCACAGTTTTATGGTTTGCAGTAGGATAATTCTCGCTTTGAGATACGCCTGGACTTAGTAACCTCAAAGGTTCTCCTCTACTTTGTAAAACTCTTCGTGCATCTATTTCGGCGTGTTGGTAAGCCCGATCTGGCACAGTTTCTTGGATATTAGAAATATATTTCTCACTTTGAGATACGCCTGTACTTCGTAATCTCATTACTGACTTTCTCGGTAACTGTGTCTTTTTCGGAGCCTGTGGCTTTTTAGGTGTCCTACGCTTTCTCAGAGTAAGCTGCTTACGTGGTGCTTGCCTCGTCGAGTCTTCCGACAATGATGCATCTATCCAGCTATGAATTCCCTGAACACCGTAAAAACTAGCTGGGCTGGAACTCTCTCTATCCGAACTGAAGTATTTAATGTCGATAGCGGTTGATTTCCTGCGTGGCGGCGGCGTTCTACGGGCTGGAATGTTTCTAAGCTTCCGAGAGCTGGGTTCGTACGACGAATCAGTGTCGTAAACCTCAGGATGATTGGCTATTAACTTCCTACGCGATGGTGGCGGTCTAAAAAGACCGCTTGGGCCAGGTTGAGGCTCTGAAATTAAATTTCATTACATTTAAACTATCCTACAAGAGACTTAATCAAATTATTTGGGTATTTTCGCTCTGCTGAGATTAGAGCACGCATGCCTTTGCATGACGACACACGTACACACTCAAGCATTTGCACAATTTTCAAATTTTCTTTACTTATAAACTATGTTTAGCTGGTGCTCAGCTGAGTAACTGATAAAGAACGATACACATACGAGGGCCACAGATTATAGGCAAAATAGTCGACTAAATAACGCAATTGAACGAACACGCTTGGTTAATTTGTATCGATGAGTCATAGATACATAGCAACGATATGATACCTCCATGGCAACGATATTCTGTCATAGACTATGACAGAATATCGTTGCTTTGACAAATAACAAAAAGTCCGAGAGCTGGTGAACAATATTGTTGTATTTTTTTTGAAACTACGAGAAATATTGCTAAGTTTTGAAATTTATGTATTTTTCTATGATTACAGTTTCTTTGAGATTCAATCTATTTCCTTAAGGGTGTCTCATACTCATTACGGGTGTATTTTTGTTTTTCATAAAAATATCTAATACATGTTCTTTTTCGGTTATTGTTATTATTTAGGATGGAATTATTTATTTACTCCGAAAATATTATTGAGTGCTGTCGGCCGTGAGAGACAACCGCAACGCAATTCGCAGTTACCTTGAGAAAGAGATACAGCCAATATATATCTCCTTATAAAAAATATACTTTAGAATGCCTCAATTTTTTTTTGCCTGTACTAATATTCAATAGGCAATAGGCTCGCCCCCTATCACGTGGGACCTAATTATTCATGGCGAAATGTGGGTGTAATATTACGCCTCTGCCTACCCCTTCGGGGATACAGGCGTGAGTCTATAAATAAAATAAATATTCAATTGTTTGTAGCAGTTTGTAGTACACTTCAACTAGACCTCGACTATCTCATTTAGGTTAATTTAAGGATAATCGCAGAATTTCTTGTAATGCCTCAATTGGGTATGTTACCAGAAATTGTTTACCAGCTCGCCTACTTATTATGTTGTTCTAAAAATACCGGAAAGATACAATTTATAACTATACTAGTTAAATCTTCTATATAATTTTGGAAATCTGCTAGTTCTTTGAAATCTATGTTTAATTATAAGTAAACAAGATGAAAATTGAAAAATATGCAAATAAATAAATTTGACAATGCATAAAATGTCATTGATCGAACAGCTGATTTAAGTAAAACCCGCCGCCATTGTGCCTCTCAGCAACGACAAGTCCTGGTGTTGTTTAAATTTGACAGCTATTTGAACATCACTTACTACGGAATTCAATATTCGAATTATAGATAGATCTGTAGATTTTTTATTCGTTTTTGACAGTTTTTGACATAAGCTCCATACAAAATATGTCAAACACGAATCTAAAATCTACAGATTTATCTACAGTTCGAATACTGAAAATGGCCGTTAGTGGCTACTAAACGCTAAACAGGGTTTATAGGTAAGGTTTTTGTTAATCAGCCTCTCAGCGGTTGTTTAAAATTTTGAATAACGTTTATAAGTAAGAGGGTTCATTAACTCTACGTTTACATTTAGCGCCCCTTTTCGCAAAGCAAGGGCGTAGGGCCATGAGAAAGAACGGGCAACAAAACGGGCTAGACAACCTTCGTCCTGACAGTCGTTTACACTCCCGCTACGCTACCGGATCGTTTGATGACATGTAAGAATAAAATCATCATGCTTTAAATAAAACCTACCTTCCTCAACTTTCCTGAGACGCGGGAAAGCAGTTGATACTTGCTGCGATGAGTTGCAGTCGCTGCGGGTGAGTATTGAATTTTCCGCTTTAGGTGTATCCAGCAACACAATTTCGTCCGTGGGCGTTTCCACCGTTACGATATCGCGCCTAGGTTCTGTCTGGGGCATTTTGAATACCGTGACGCGCATCGATGATCGTTCCTCCCGCGGCACTGCCCAGTCCTTGGAGGGTGACGAGGGAGGCTTCGGCGTGCTGCATTTGGCGAAGTAAGTCAGTGGCCTGTTGTCATCCACTGAGAAATCTGATGGGGCCGGTATGTCACGCATTTTACCACGACGAATGCACTTCCTTTTCGACTCGGGAATTGTTTGGTTTTCAGGTGGCCTCATTCTGGACAATTTGCGCTTCAATGGGAGTACAGGCGGCGGGCTGTACTTTGTGTGGCCGTGCAGCGGACGTGAGCGTAAATGCATCTCATGGTTATTTTTCTTGGAAATTGCTTTGGCCACGCGCCGATTTGGTTTTGGTCCCTTATTAGAAATTCGTTCCTTGAGCTTAACCATGGCTTGTGTCAATTTTACCTTTTCTTTTTGTAAAAGGGGTTTACCTCTCAGCCTCTCGAGAAGTACTATCGGCTGGTTAGAGTGATTGTGTACATCTAAAATAACACAGTCAAATTAGAATGATGTCATGATTGACACTTCGTACGGGACGTGTGTAGAAATACTTACTGTTAAAGCAAACCATATCGAGTAGTTGTGCGATGGGCATATTGTTGTATAGTATGTCTGTGTTTTGTGGCGCGGGGTGCGTGCGGTCGACGGGCGCGGCGGCGGCGGGTGCGGCCGAGCTCTGCGCCGCCGCCGCCGCCGTCGGTGGAACGTACGCGCCCTGCGCAAACTTGCGCTGGGCGGTCACCCTTCGGGTGGTCCTACGAATTAACACAAACACATACTTAACACTAAATAGCACACACCGCAGCCTGTATCAGGCCACAGCCAGGCTATTCCATTAAAAGTCGCTATAATAGCATACCTAGTATGTGAAGGATAGCATGCAAATATTTATATTACTCCGAGATCCGGCTACAAAGATTAGCAAGTATAATTTGTTTTTTTTTATTTGTGAAATATTTTTTTTATGGATGGTCATCATTGTAGCATGGATGTAAGAATAAGGAATGTATTTGGCAATATTCGCTCCAAGTTGATAAATTTCTGAAGATACGTTAAGAGATTAAACGAAACTCTATTTACTTGTTTACATTCCGCTGACATATAGTTGCGGGCAGGTCAGGAATGGCAAATAAAAATTTATCTTTCAAATTAATACATTTGATCTAAAGCAAGGAAACGCGTGATTTAAAACAAAATTTGTCTTGCTTGCGGCCTTTCTTCAGGCATCCCTGCATCTAACATGCATTTATTCATAAAAATATTAGTTTCTCCATTCAATCTACTGCTATCTGTTACTTGCAGATTTTTGCAGTCGGAACTCGGACTATGTAAACAATAACGAGATGAAACCGCCACCGAAAACCAGAAGCTGTAACGTGCAAGTGCTGTAAAGAACAACAGAATGTAGTCTTTCGCATAGGGCAAGTCAGCCACACCTGACAAGCAGTTAATAGGGCAAAAATTTTGTCGTATTTTGTTAATAGTAATATGTAAAGCTTGAAATATGTTAAGATGTGAGGAAACCTGAGCCTGTAAACTACGTATCAAATCAAGTAAACACTTGAACGTATTACACATCGCTTGCTGCCCATGACCATGAATACACCACCCTTCTTCCTTACATCACGCTTCTTGTGACCTTCAAATGCAAATCTAACCCTTCACTGCGAATAAATAGGGCGGTGCGTTTATAAAACAGTAAAAGATACCCTTATATACAGAAGCTTGATAAACATGAATACTCTCGCACGTGCACTCGGACAATAGATAAAGGAGTCCCCTGTAGTAAGATATCCTACCCCGAATTGACGCATCGATGATCCAGAATGTTCTCAGTTTTTCATATTAGAAATCTAAACACCCAGACTACCTATAGTCATGGTAAATTGTGACGTATACGCTCGGCCAATCAGAGAAGACCATCGTCCGCGCTCGCGAAGCCTGACCAAATATGGTCATGAACGGACTCCAACGCTGATGGAGGGCCGGTATATAAAGAGGCCGACAGAGAGGCCGGCACCGCTAATCTATACTGACTACTACCGCTACTCTATCCGTATACGTTGTACGTGTATCCTGATTCCCAGCTGTGGGTGAGTTACTACATTTACTGCACTAACGTACTGCCCATCTCTCTACCCGCTAGCTGAGGCCGGCTGACGCCGCCTGCCTGACTCTATTGGTTGTGGCTCTTCTAATGCTGCTTTCCTTCAGGTTCCAGGTTCACCTTAAGGCTCCGGGCTACACTACCTAGTCCGCTACACTTCCTGCTTCGCCTACGGCGTCACCTCTGCCGAAGAGTCTGGCCTGCCCTGCTCTCATCGCACTCAGACCGCCGGCGCCTGTCAGCTGAGCCAACGGCCTGCGAGGATCTGCCCGCTACGCGCAGCCCTTCGAGCAACCTGTCCTGCACACTACCGGAGGGAACAGCGTGGGAGACTACAGCCCTTAGTGTTCAGGCCAGTGTCGTGTTGTTGGTCGGTCATACTCGGCATGGGAAGTGAGACAATACTTGGCAATAAACGCATAAGACACTCTTCTGCGTTTTAATACCAGAACCCGTTACAAAGTAAATAGGCAGGGTTCATCACACGGTATATAGGAACACTGTCAGGGTTTCCAAATTACAGTCTTTGATAGATTTTGTTAAACATTTTAAAATGTTCGTTACCTGCTACAGCTATGTACGTCCCAGGGCAAATAATTATAAACATGTTTTTTTAAAGTCAATGTTTCATAGACAGAATTCGAACATGATGACATCATCATCAGTTCAAAATAGGTGAGCCAATTATTTGTGCACTTTTAATGGTAAATCTTTATTAATCCACCCAGATCTCAATTTGAATTTTAAGAGCATTGTTGATGCTTAAACTTTAGTGATCGCACAAAAATAAATATGAATATTTTACAACGATCCATTTTTATTTTCGTCCTATCCATTATCACTACACAAATAAGATTAAGAAGCATTTCTAAATCCAAGCAAGTGCTATAACTTCGTATGTAATCGATTGAAGAGACCACTAGGATACAAACTAATAGACTTCCAAAAAAAATTGCTATGGTTCTAAGAAAATTTAAACATTATATGTATGAATAAAACATAAGACGATAATGTATGGTATAAATGATAATTATGTATTGATTCGTACAGGTGAATTTTGTACGATTTTCACACATGGAGGTAAATTATAATCTATATGTGATGATGGCGATTCTCCCTAACGGAGAGCACATATGGGGCAACCGCGTAAATATAAAACTTGCGAGTTCAAGCTAGGTTTGTCCACCACCGTTACAACTCAGCTAACGTATACTGACGCTCGGTTGCCCAACAGCAAGGTAATAATAATTACAATCACAATGGCTAACGCAAAAGATTGTTTTGGATATACATGCTATTTAACAGTATACTCACATTGGGAAAATTTGCCAGTGAGCTTATAGTGTCAAACGTGTGTGCATCATAACGCAGGGGCTCATTGCTGGCTGAGGAAGGACGTGTATGTTCGGACGTAGGAGTTATGAAATACGAACGGATGATGTTTGGGGCCGGGCGCGCTTGTCCATGTTACTTGACCATTTTAATCTGTGAATACATTGAAAATATCAAGGACATACAAATTCTTCACAGATTTCTAGGTGTTATAACGTTTTATCAAACTATCAGTTCTCTTTATTATACACCAATGTACTCACTTACAAATAATATATAAATGTAAGTTGCTTTTACAAAGGCTTCATAAATAGATTTTTCATATGTAAAAAATTACTTCTAACATGAATTTTTTATAAAAATAAAAATCAACAAAAATTGCTATGGATCGATCGATGCACCTTGCTATTTTTATGTTTTTGGAATTTATTTTCTTTACCCAATGTCTATCACTTAACAAGAATTTTATAGCAATGCACTGTACACTATAACTTGACAGCTTACAGTAAATATTCAAGCGCGTAGGACATTCATAAGCATTACGAGTCAGAATAAAGACTAATTAAATCAAATTAAATTATTTATTTATAGATGCGTATATAATAAAATTATAGATAAGAAATTGTAAATTGTACCGAAATTTTTCGCTTTCAAGCTTTTTTACTCTAAGGCCATTTAAAGTTGTTTTTGGCATAGGTAATATAGTAATTTGACGTAATTCGTGCGCCAGTTTTACCGTAGGCTATCATAATGTGGCAAACATTAAACATAATAATAGTCTACTCTCTCTAGTCTTATACTGCATTTAAATACGTGCTAGTCTCAAATGCAAAATGGCATTACCATTCCGTGCAATAATTCACGTAATGTATTTCTTATCATTGTTATGCAAAAAGGTTTATTTTTATATCTCACACTTCCCTGCAATCTATTTTCTTTATTTTATAAACTCCATTTTTATATGCCATATAAACTCATACCTACAAGTTTTCCAGAATATGTATATGTCACCGGCAAATAATAAGAACCGTAAATTTATAAAATTTCCTAGGAAATGTATAAACTTTCGTAGGATTCTAAACGAGGGATAAATTGTATTACTTTACGCATACATTTCCGTAAATTTATCAATTTGCGACGTCTTGTCGTAAATGTATTAACTGACGCAAATCCATTCGTAAGATTCTACACGGTTCGACCAATCACAGAAGAGCTTTTAATTTTACGGTTTAAAATACGACAAATCACACACTGCTCTCTGATTGGTCGGTCGGTGATAATCGGCCGGTTTCTGAATTGAGAATTTCAGCTTTAATCAGTTGAAAATTTCTGAACTAGTTGAAGTCAACTTAAGTTTTTTTCTGTTTCACATGTCAGAGTGAGTTTTTTTTTATTACTATCAACTGAGTATTCTTCAAATCATGAATAACTCAAACCGAAAGACACTAGTACGTTCCGATACAAGTAAAAAAACCGGTACTAACCATAAATTCGTATTAATTAACATTTTACAAAGAAGCACACTTGTCAGTTAATTATTTTTATGCAGAAACAAATAAAAAATCTAAATAAAGTTGTATTTAAAATTATTTCAACGATTATTTAATTTTTAATGAACAGTTTGTTGAATTTGTTCAATTCGGAATAGTGAAAACGGAACGTGTATGTTATAGTCAGTTTGTTTCCTTTTAATACAAAATATTTGCGGCCAGGTATATTTGAGGTATATACCTCCATGGAGGCCACAGCGAAATTATTTGGATTGATTTAACACGGAAATCTCTTATTTATATTTATAATGGAAAAGGTGAGGAAGAGATCTTCCAAACATACTAAAGATGAGAAACCGAAAAATTTAAAAATGCTGGTGGAGGTTCATTTATTCCAACACTTTCCGATACTAATCACCAGATCGTATTAATAAATGAACAAATCAGAACAGATGCGAAGCTAAACGATGACGTAAATTTATTAAAAAAAAAATTAAAAAGAGTTTTCTGCCATTGTTGCCCTGACTGCCTCGTTGGTCTCGCGGCATAAATGTGCGCGTGATCTTGGAAGTTTTTTAGGTTCGATTCCCGGGTTGGGCAAAGTGTTATTGGGTTTTCCCGCTAGAAAATTCTCAGTAGCAGCACGGAGTCTGGTAATGTGCCCAGTACGGAAATAGGCTCGCCCTCTATTACGTGGGACTAAAATAAATCTGGCGAAAAGTGGGTGTAGCAATATACCTCTGCCTACCTCTGCGGGGATATAGGCGTGAGACTGTGTGTACACACACAAAAAAAGTTTGTCCTAAAGGCAAAATTTTGATTAATTTTCTATCCCTTCTATTTGTTCCTATACTGAAATGACTAGAATTTTAATCACAGTTCCAAATATTTAATAGTCTTTGAACCTTTTTCTCTAAATTCTGTTTGACGACCTTCTTGTTGTATGGACGTCAGTATGACGTACCCGCTGCTTGACAACCGTTGTGTGGACAGTTCAGACAGGCTGTCATATTACTCGTGGTCACGGGTTAAAAGGCCAAAGTTGTATAATTAAATATTTCTCAATTTATCAGTGCTAAGTAAGGTTTGACAAATGTCAAATGTTTTCAGAAACGCGAATATAGGGTTGAGATGGAGTTGATCATAATGTTATGTCAAATTTGAAATTTTTCAATTACAAATACTCAAAATGTGGCCAATTATTTTTTTTGAAACAGAAAACTGATCAAGTATGAGATATTTAGGGTTTGAATTGTTCTCAACGCGAAATTCTCAATTCAGAAAACGGTCGTAAGTATACTTCTGACTATTATCTAGTCAGAATTATACTATGACCCTTGAGACAATCATTTACAGAAATTAAATAGTTAATATACTTAATTTCGCTTGATGTTTCGTATAAAACCAATTAACCAATTTGATGCTCGTGTTGTGATGTAATTGTGACTTATAAATTTAGGTATGGTTACGATGTTTTTTGTTTAATTGGTCATAGTTAATGTTTTTTTTTATTTTGTAAGTTATATCTTCTTACATATCTTTTTATATAAAATTCTTCCGTTACTGCCTGACTGACAGAGAAGTTACAACCGAAACTGATAGGCGCAACAAGCTAAAACTTGGAAAGTATGTTCCTTGGGGACCGTTGGGGTGCACTCAGAAGGTATTCTCTGAAATTACTATGGCATCGGCCAGAAACGGTTGTATTCAGAAAAATATGTGCTGGCGTAGCTGGGGTCTTTCTCTAGTAGTAATACAAAGTAACGTTGACTCTTCATCACACTTAACCATTAAACTACAATAACGTAAACAAGGCAACGACGTCGAAGTATGTGTGATGGTTTTAAAATCCCGTTTCTGTAACGTCCGTCTCGCCGTAACCTTATGCCCTTACTGTCTATTATCTTACCTTTCGTTTAATAAGCAACATGGCAAATCAGCCTCTTCATTTAAATATAGTACTATCATAGTACTATCTATTCGGGTTGTAAAGATCAGACGGTTACAGCTCTGTTGAAAAACAATAGAAGTAAACGTTTAGACTTACGATAATTATTAGTGTAAGAACGCCAACCAGATACTCGTAATGTTCTAGATTATTTTCACGTTGGGCAGGCAAAACATTGACAATGTGCTCTAGAGGCAGCAGTATGCCTATCAATTTCAATAGTATCTACTCACAATTTAGAAATTATGAACTATTAGTTAGTTATGCAATTTATAATAATCGTATGAAACGAATAATATAAAACTAAAAAAGTAATATATATCGAATTTCGTAATATATGATGCGAAAGGTAGGTCTCTTTCGTATTATATGAACGTCAAGTACTTTCTGAAAACATTGACAGAAATGATTACATAATATGTATTTTATGATTTAGTCGAAAATTGAGATGATTGCAATCACGGCGTTGTTTTATAACAGTCTATAAGTCATGATGAAGTTCCTATTTACATACATACATAACGTCACGCCTTTTATCCCCGAAGGGGTAGGCAGAGGTGTATTTCTACACCCACTTTTCGCCAGATATACTTTAGTCCCACGTAATAAGGGGCGAGCCTATTGCCGTACCGGGCACATTTCCAGACTCCGTACTGCTACTGAGAATTTCGTGAAAGAAAAACCCAATAACACTGCCCGACCCAGGAATCGAACCCGGGACCTCTCGATCCCACGCGCACATTCATGCCGCGAGACCAACGAGGCAGTCGTATAGGGTTTGATGTCGAGTTTTCCGTCTCTACGCAAAGATGGTATTTGCATCGTGTTATCCCTTAGTCGCCTCTTACGACACCCACGGGAAGATAGGGGGTGGTGACACTTGTATTCTATGCCGTCCACCACACGTTCCTATTTTAAACTAAATATTTGTGTTGAGATATAAGGGCCCTTTTGCTGTCATGCGTAATTTCGTCCGCGCGCGGATCTAGTCCGCATGCGGGTGATAACTCGCCTCTGACCACACGCAAGACAAATATTTCGTTTGCCGCTGCAGTATCGTGCGTGTCGCCAGTGACTCTCTCTGTTTCAATTTTCATTACTTCATTTGCGATTATATGCGTACTATGACCATGCGTGCGACCCGCGTCACAGTAAAAACAATACTGAAGGCAGAAGAACACCGTCCGCATGCGGATAGCACGCACGCAGGCTGCGCGTTCGCAACCAATCCGCGTTCCGCACGCTTGATGCCCGCATGATAGGAAAATCATGTATAAAATCATAGGATGCGGGCGGCCTACATGCGGATGAGATCCGCAAGCGGACGATAATGCGCATGATGGATGATAACACGCTCCTTTCATCTTCGGAACTACAAAGCCAGCAGGAAGCTCACCATCACATGGCAGGGCGCTAACATCGAGCATAGTTCTAACCCCAAGTATCTGGGAGTCATACTTGATAGGTCTCTCACCTATCGGCGCCACTGCGAGGCTAACAGACAGAAAATTGACACCCGGAATAACCTTCTCCGAAAATTGACCTCTACACCCTGGGGAGCATCGCCTGATGTAGCCCGAACAACTGGCCTAGCTTTATGCTACTCCGCGGGTGAATTTGCGTGTTCAGTGTGGCATCGATCTGCTTGTAGGGTCCTTGTAAGTATGAACGATATGATGTATCAGCAGTATTGTGTGTAAGCGAGAAGTATGTTAGCGGCACCGGCAGTTACTGCGCGCTGCCCGGTCGGTACGAACGTGGATAGGCTCGGGACTTTTCGAACAATAAATTAAGGTTAAAGTGCTATCCATAGTTTTCATTCAGCGCCAGTAATTCCCAATGCACATGAACACAGACACACCATAGAGACACACTAGGGCACACACCTAAAGTGGTGAGTGTGGTGACCCCGAACCGTATTTGCATTGGTTATAGTTTAAATACGTGGCGTGCAAAGTGACATTGTGTTGTGCAATCTCGTGCCATAAAGACAGTTACAAAATGGAGGGCGCGTCGCAGGATTATTACGAAAAAAATCACCGTTGTCGCCACGAAATGATACATCCGAGTTGGCAGCTATCACGATGTCTACCAAAATTCCCGAATACTGGACCGACATGCCGAGATTGTGGTTTGCGCAGGTGGAGAGCATGCTGGCACCGCAAAAACAAGGTGACGAAGCGAAATTCAACGTTGTAGTCGCGAAGATGGGCCGAGACGCTCTGCAGCAGGTGAGCGACATATTGATTAATCCACCAACAGCGAACAAATATGAGGCTATCAAAGAACGACTGTTGAAGGTGTATGAAGAGAGCGCAGAACGGCAGTTCCAGAAACTAGTTGGCGAGATGGAACTTGGCTCGCAGAAACCATCTCAATTACTTAGGAGAATGCGAGAGTTGGGAAGGAATGCGAAAGCTTCAGAGGAAACGCTACACACATAACAATTACTTAAGAGAATGCGAGAGTTGGGAAAGAATGCGAAAGCTTCAGAGGAAACGCTACACAGCTTATGGATTGCGAGATTGCCCACTGCCGTAAGAACGGTACTTACAGTCAGCCAGGACCAGACGTTGGAGAATCTAGCGAATATCGCGGACAAGGTCATGGAAAACATACGCGCAGGTGAAGTAGCGACGATTGGCACGTGCAACTGCGCTACACCAGGCAACGCGGACGGCAGCAGTCAAGTTTCGGAGATATTGACAGCGATGTACAAGCTCAACGTGGAAGTAGCGTCGTTACGAGATGAGGTCAACCAGCACCGTCGCAGCCCTTACCGAGGTCGCGTACGTGGCTACGGAAGGGCGAATTCAAGACCGAGATCGAAGTCCAGGACACCAGGCGATCCGGATTGGCTCTGCAAATTCCACTACTGGTATCGAAACAGGGCAAGGACCTGTGAAAAACCGTGTGCGTGGAAAACGCCGGAAAACAAGGACGGGTACAGTCAGTAGCGGTGGGTGACTTCGTGCCCGGAAAGAAACATCGCCTTAGTGTTTAAGACAGAGAACAAAGACTTGCGTTTTTAGTGGACACCGGCGCTAACGTATCGGTAATACCTGTGTCACGTAAACAAAAGTTATCTGGTGAGTGCTCTAGTTATAGATTGTTGGATTGATTGGCAAATAATCTTAATATATAAAATCCTTGCGTTACTGACTGACTGACAGACACGCTACAGCCGAAACTATTGGGCGCAGGAAGCTGAAATTTGGCATGTATGTTCCTTGAGGACTGTAGGGGTGCACTAAGAAGGGATTTTTCGAAATTCCCACGGGATCGGCCAAAACGGGTAAATTTAAAAAAAATGCAGGCGTAGCTGCTGGTCGTGAAATAAAAACGTATGGTACTAAAGTGTTAAATTTAAATTTAGGATTACGGCGTCCGTATCGCTGGGAATTTGTAATTGCAGACGTAAGCCAAGCAATACTTGGTGCTGATTTTTAAGAATACCATAACTTGTTAGTAGATTTAAGCTCACGCAAACTTATTGATAAGACAACTAATTTATTAACGTTTGGCAAGGTTATTAACTATAATGAAACCTCTTTAAGTTCTATCGGTAATAATCACCCATTCCATGATTTATTGTCTGAATATTCAGTGATTACTAAACCGGCTACTTTCAGAGACTTGGACCGTGTTTCGGAGAATGATATATACCATCATATTGAGACCACAGGCAAGCCAGTACATGCACGAGCGAGGCCACTTCCACCGGACCGCTATCATAAGGTAAAACGTGAATTTCAATTAATGCAGGAAATGGGAATATGTCGGCCATCAAAGAGCGAGTGGGCCAACCCACTTCACATAGTAGCAAAGAAGGACGGACAAATTCGACCAGTTGGTGACTACAGGCGTCTGAATGCCATCACCAAACCAGATCGCTACCCGGTACCTAGATTGCATGACTTCACGTACATATTAGCAGGTAAGAAAATATTTAGTGAATTAGATATAAATAGAGCTTATCATTATGTGAAAATTGCGCCAGAAGATGTAGAGAAAACTGCAGTTATCACACCTTTTGGGCTATTTGAGTATACGCGAATGAATTTTGGATTGAAAACTGCAAGTCAAACTTTTCAAAGATTCATGAATAATGACGTTTTAAAAGGCCTAGATTTCCTATTTAATTTTGTTGACGACATTGTAAACGCTAGTGAAAATTTAGAAAGTCATAAATTACATTTACGAATGGTATTTGAACGCCTAAAAAAATTATGGTATTACAATTAATTTATCTAAGTCTGTTTTTGGCCAATCTAATATAGAATTTTTAGGATATGAAGTGTCAACTGCTGGAATACGACCCCTTGGGGATAAGGTCAAGGCTAATTGTAGAATACCCCAGACCGGAAACTGTTGATCAATTAAGAAAATTCTTAGGAATGATAAACTTTTATCGAGCTAATATCTCACCAAATGTCTTTAAATATTTTTTTAAAAGGTGCTAAGAAAAAAGATAGATCTAAAATAGAGTGGACAAATGATTCTATTAAAGCTTTTGAAGATTGTAAAACCAGTTTTAAAAAAGCAGTGACGATATCGCATCCAGTACCAAATATCCCTTTATCGCTGATGACAGATGCATCGGATAAATGTGCAGGGGGAGTATTACAGCAGTGGATACATGATAAATGGCTACCACTAGGATATTTTTCAAAAAAGTTCACTACAGCTCATCAGAAATACTCAACTTATGATAGTGAGTTAACTGCAATTTTCATGGCAATAAAACATTTTAGATTTCTTTTCGAAGGCAGAGAATTGATTGTGTATACGGACCACAAACCGTTAATTTAATAATAATAATAATAATAATTAAAACATTTATTGGTTTCAACACACTTTACAAAATAATTACACCCACCAAACTGAGTGTCAGTTTGTCGGCGGGAATAGCGCTCGATAAACATTTGGTATTTATAAATTATAAAATATAAGCTAGGTAACAAAAGTTTTAATTAATGACTAAAAACACAAACTACATGTATATACATACCCAATATATATATATATATATATATATATATATATATATATATATATATATATATATATATATATATATATATATATATATATATATATATATATATATATATATATACATGCAGTTTGCCCAATCTTATTAATTTATTATAGCAAAAGGTAGGTAACAGTAAATTTGATAATCGATAATAATAATAATATTGTAACTACTTAATTACTTATGCATATGCACGCCGTACTCGGCAAGTAGAACATTTTTTAGCCTAGTTTTTAAGGTTTGTTTACTGGTTTTATTGTTATGTTTTCTGAGCCATTCATTATTATTATATAACGTAGGAATCAAGTACTTGTTGGTTCTTTTACCATAATAATTCTTTATTGGTTTACGCACCAGTTTCTGTTCTCTTACACGTCTTGTATTGTATGTATTTTTTATTTTTATTTTATAATTGTCATTGTAAAATTGTTCAAGAACCACAAAGTACTTAACCCTTTCATGTACAGGCAAAACTTTACATAACAGAAACAGTTTTTCGTAATTACCTTTACAAGTACGTTTTGACTTTGGCGTAATGAGATATTTTAAAAAGCGTACTTGCAGAGACTTAATGTTATCTAAGTACGTTTTAAATGTTCGACCATATGTACTTAATCCATAGCCTATTAAGGACTCGGCTAATGCGAAATAAACAATGCGTAGTGTTTTTCTACTTAATGACGCCTTTAACGTGTAAAACTTACTAAGTACTGCTCTGAGTCTTGTGCACACCGTATCAACATGCGTCTTCCAGTTGGCATTACAATCCACCCACAGACCGAGGTACTTAAATGTCTTGACGTACTCTAAGTTTTGACAGTCACAGTTTAGGTGTGTGGCGTGCAAGCACTCGTATGTGTGACCCCGTATACTAATATCTGAACTAGCGATAGTCTTTGCAATCTGATTATGTGGTGAATGTATGTGCATTACTTTAGTTTTGCTAACATTTAGTAGAATACCGTTGTCGTGTGCCCACTTGGTGATGTTATTAAAGTCTGTTTGGATTGCAGCTCTAGCTTTTTGTACGTATTTAGATGAATACAGCAAGCACATATCGTCGGCGTACATGTAAACCTGGCAATTTTTAACAACATTGGTAACGCTATTTACATGCATGATGTAACCAACTGGTCCGTATACGGAACCGGTCGGTACGCCCAGGGTAACTGCGGCCTCTTTCCCAATGGCACCTGATATGCTGGTCTGAATAGTTCTACCACTTAAATAGTTCCGGAACCACTTATTAGTTGGACCCCTTATTCCGCATTCATCCATAGCCTGGAGAAGTACCTCATGGTCCAGGGTGTCAAAGGCTTTTTTAAAGTCTATAAATAACGCCAGAACCTGATGACCAAGGTCCAGACTGTTATTTATATACTCTGAAAAACTCGATAACGCTGTAGCCGTGCTACGACAGCGACGAAAACCATGCTGAGAATCGGATAGTATCTTGTGCTGCTCTAGGAATTCACTAACCTGGCCTACCACAACTTTTTCTACTATTTTGTTGATTACAGATAGTATAGCAATCGGCCTGTAGTTGGTGTATTGACTGTGATCTCCCTGTTTGAATATAGGTCTTATTACAGCTTTCTTAAGTAGGCTGGGGTATTGACCCCTCGAGAGACACATATTGATAAAGTGTGCCAGGACCGGTGAAATTTGACTTTTTATTGCCTTTAAGTCTGTAATTCGAATACAGTCTATTCCAGGGGCCTTTTCACTGCTAAAATTATCTATAATTTTACACACTGAATAACTAGTCACTGGCTTAAATCGAAATGACACATTACTTAAACTAACATACTGAGATCTGTCTAGGAACTTTATATCACATTTATGCTTTATATTATTAATTTCTGTAGTAAACGTATCTGCAAACTTATTACATATGTTATACATTGTATCGTTATTGCCAAAATATTTATTTATCATATCATCTATACTTGTTTTCTTTTTACCTATCCAACTATTGATTTTTTCCCATACTTTTTTAGGATCCCCATTACATTTTTTTATTTCTTCCTGTCTATACTTATTTTTTTCTTTAAGGACGCGTTTACGCTTGTATCAAAAAACCACATATTTCCGGTACATTTTACGACAATTTTAGATAATACCTAATAAAACTAATGATTACGATAAATTGATTACTTCTTTATCTATAAATCAATTTGAAAATAAATAAAAAATATTTAATTAATATTAATGTAAAATCGATTCGAAACGGCCTCTTAAATCAAAAATAGGCATATACTGCTATTTTTGGGTACAATTTTCTCTCTATTTTTACATTTATTTAGATTTTCAAAGATAGAATAGGGTAGTAAATATAGTCAACTCAAAAACAATTTGATTTTTTTTTTCAAAATATTGTAAATTGACTCAAAAAAAGCAAAAAATCACCTTACATTTTTCTTCTATTTTGCTCGCATACGTGTGTCTTAATATGTGGCAATAAGGTTCATTTTATTTAGCCACTTTCTTGATTTATATATCCAAATTCTGCAATGAGATCTCAGTCTGCGCTTGAGCGCCGTCGGGAGTGGACTCTATGTCGCTTGTCGCTGCAGCCCGAAGACGAAAAAAGCAATATACTAATACAAAATATTCGCTAAAATCAATTTGATACTTCTCGTATTCTGTGCGAATTACGTACAAGTAAATTTCTTTTGTATAAATGGACATTATTACTTTCACAGATATGAGATTACTTTATTTTCTCCGTTATGTTGAGTCAGGATATATTTCGGTATTTAGATATTATTTTGTTTCTTGCGTTGAAATCTGGTAAGATTATCTGGACTGATGGTATACCATCCCGTTCAAGTGTTGCGACTGGAACTCATAAAAGAGTAGACCTAGTTATGCCAGGTTGGGGCTCATTTTATTTGTTTTGGTGAGACCCTATCACTGGTACTAGTGAAGTAACCTTCCAAGGTTATTCGATGAGTCGTGCTGGTACTCATATGTGAGTAGAGCTAGGCATGCCGAGTTTGGGCTTATTTTGTTTGTACATAAGAGACCCTACCACTGGAACTTATGAAGTAACCTTCCATGGTTATTCAATGACTCTTGCTGGTACTCATGTGTGAGTAGAGCTAGGCATACCGAGTTAGGGCTCATTTTGTTTGTACATAAGAGACCCTACCACTGGAACTTATGAAGTAACCTTCCAGGGTTATTCAATGACTCTTACTGGTACTCGTATGTCAGTACAGCTAGGCATGCCGAGTTTGGGTTCATTTTGTTTGTACATAAGTGACCCTACCACTGGAACTTATGAAGTAACCTTCCAGGGTTATTCAATGACTCTTACTGGTACTCATATGTCAGTAGAAATAGGCATGCCAAGTTTGGGCTCATTTTGTTTGTACTTAAGTGACCCTACCACTGGAACTTATGAAGTAACCTTCCAGGGTTATTCGATGACTCTTGCTGGTACTCATATGTGAGTAGAGCTAGGCATGCCGAGTTTGGGCTCATTTTGTTTGTACATAAGAGACCCTACCACTGGAACTTATGAGGTAACCTTCCAGGGTTATTCAATGTCTCTTGCTGGTACTCATGTGTGAGTAGAGCTAGGCATGCCGAGTTTGGGCTCATTTTGTTTGTACATAAGAGACCCTACCACTGGAACTTATGAGGTAACCTTCCAGGGTTATTCAATGACTCTTGCTGGTGCTCATGTGTGAGTAGAGCTAGGCATGCCGAGTTTGGGCTCATTTTGTTTGTACATAAGAGACCCTACCACTGCATTTTATGAAGTAACCTTCCAGGGTTATTCAATGACTCTTACTGGTACTCATATGTCAGTAAAGCTAGGCATGCCGAGTTTGGGTTCATTTTGTTTGTACATAAGAGACCCTACCACTGGAACTTATGAAGTAACCTTCCAGGGTCATTCAATGACTCTTGCTGGTACTCATGTGTGAGTAGAGCTAGGCATACCGAGTTTGGGCTCATTTTGTTTGTACATAAGAGACCCTACCACTGGAACTTATGAAGTAACCTTCCAGGGTTATTCAATGACTCTTGCTGGTACTCATGTGTGAGTAGAGCTAGGCATGCCGAGTTTGGGCTCATTGTGTTTGTACATAAGAGACCCTACCACTGGAACTTATGAGGTAACCTTCCAGGGTTATTCAATGACTCTTGCTGGTACTCATGTGTGAGTAGAGCTAGGCATGCCGAGTTTGGGCTCATTTTGTTTGTACATAAGAGACCCTACCACTGGAACTTATGAAGTAACCTTCCATGGTCATTCAATGACTCTTGCTGGTACTCATGTGTGAGTAGAGCTAGGCATACCGAGTTTGGGCTCATTTTGTTACTTCATAAGTTTCAGTGGTTGGGTCTCTTATGTACAAACAAAATGAGCCCAAACTCGGCATGCCGAGCTCTACTCACATATGAGTACCAGCAAGTGTCATCTAATAACCCTGGAAGTTTACTTCATAAGTTTCAATGGTAGGGTCTCTTATGTATAAACAAAATTAGCCCAAACTCGGCATGCCTAGCTCTACTCACATATGAGTACCAGCAAGAGTCATTGAATAACCCTGGAAGGTTACTTCATAAGTTGCAGTGGTTGGGTCTCTTATGTACAAACAAAATGAGCCCAAACTCGGCATGCCTAGCTCTACTCACATATAAGAACCAGCAAGAGTCATCGAATAACCCTGGAAGGTTACTTCATAAGTTCCAGTGGTAGGGTCTTTTATGTACAAACAAAATGAGCCCAAACTCGGCATGCCTAGCTCTACTCACATAAGAGTACCAGTAAGACTCATCGAATAACCTTGGAAGGTTACTTCACTAGTACCAGTGGTAGGGTCTCACTAAAACAAATAAAATGAGCCCCAACCTGGCATAACTAGGTCTACTCTTTTATGAGTTCCAGTCGCAACACTTGAATGGGATGGTATACCATCAGTCCACATAATATTACCAGATTTCAACGCAAGAAACAAAATAATATCTAAATACCGAAATATATCCTGAATCAACATAATGGAAAAAATAAAGTAATAATGTCCATTTAGGTATATAAAAATAAGAAACTTATTTGTACGTAATTTGCACTGCCAGGCCTATAACACATAGATACATATCACAAAAAATTCTAAGTCTCAAAGTTATTTAGTTGAACTACATTTCCGCAAATTATCGTACGTAGTACGTACTGTTGCCGTCGTGTCGCTGTAGTGACGCGATTTTGTACCTACTAATTTTGTAAACGCGTCCTTAAATAATACTTTATTTACTCTATTTCTATACCTAGTATACTCTAGTCTCTTAGTATTATTATTAGGCATTTCTTTCCAGTCTTTAAATAATTGGTCCCTACGCAATAACATATTTTTCAAAACGTCTCCTACCCATGGTTGTGTTTTTCGTTTCTTAATGATTGGCAATACCATTTTACTATCACTGTAAATCTCACTAAATACATCATGTAACTTATCATATAATTGTAACGGACATTCTACAGACAACAGCTGAGACCAGTTGTAGTCACAGATTTTTTTATATACTACTTTATTATTAATTATACAACGAGAACTCAAAGCCAAACTATCCCTACATTTATTGGTAGCTAATGGAATTGATACTCCAATGATATGATGATCCGATAAATAACTTTCAATTACATACGACACGCAGTCCCGCAGCTGTCTCGCTCGCACCCACGCGTGGTCGATGCATGACATTTCTCTTGCACCCGCAACGATAGCCTCGCGCGTCACCTCACTGTCCGGTATTACACACTGTAGGCCTAGTGCACACAAACAATCTTTATATTTAGATACGTATCGTATGTCACTTCCCAGCAGATTTATGTTGACGTCGCCTAATATAATAATATTTCCATCTCTTGGGATACTCCCGATAAATTGTTCCAGTTCCGAAATAAATAGTAATTTGTTCGTTTTTGGCGGCCTGTACACTGTCACAATATTTATAATATTATTATCCACGGTCAGTACACCATGCAAGACTTCTGCAGATTTCATCACTGATTTTATTTCTACAAAAATGAGGTCCTTTTTAACATACATAATTAATCCTCCTCCTCTTTTCTTCTCTCTTGTATATGAGAATAAATTATATCCCTTTATACTATATAATTGTAACTCTTCGGCTTTTACATTAACCTCAGACAACACCGGCATTTATATTTTGTGTGCTGTTTTCCAGTAAAACTAGTAGTTCATTGTAATATTTTCTCAGCGAACGTATATTTAAATGCAATACACTGAGATGATTTGATTTACTCGCTATGGTTTGGTTCCACGTAGTTAAATTTGTAAAGCGATCATATTGACAATCCAATGTAACAATTGCATCATAACGATCCACTTTTTTTTTAGGTATGGGTTGTCACGTAGTGTGCACTCCGCACTAGAATTGCGTTTCTTATGCCGATATATAACTAACTAGCGAGTCTCCACAGGTGTATCGTTGTTTACAAGTTTCTGTATATCGCTTTCGCTACGTATTGACATAATCTTTTTCTGATCGTCACTTTTTCTTATGAGTATTTTACCATCTTGCACCCATATATATTTATAAATGTTTTTAAGTTGGATTTTTGTAGCCCATAGTAGGTTTCGCTTATATCTGGTTAGGTTTTCGTTAATGTAAATACGGTTGTTGTTGTTTGTGCCGTATATTTGTCCATTCGTAAGATTAATTTTACGCTTTTCAATCCATTTATTACGGGCATTTTTGGTTTTAAGAGTAACTACTACTAACGGCGGTTTCTCTGAGCCAGGTTTTTCTCGGCCTACCCTCTCAGCATGCTCAATCTCGCTGGTGTCCAACTGGAGATTTTGAGCAAGCTGGGCCACCACCTTTGAAATATCCTCATTATTCTTCTTCTCTAAACCCGATAGCTCCACCTTTTTCTCCTTGTCCTTCTCTTCTAATTCATTCACTAGTTCTTCCAGCGATTTATTATATTTTTCCAAATATGCGTTCTTGTTTTCTAAAGCTTTTATCTTTTTGTCGGTTGATAATTGGTGTTCACATAACTTGTCGTACTTTTCAGATATAAAGTCCACCAAATCGGTTAACTCGCCTAGCTTTTTCTCCATATTATATATAATATCCATTTTTCTATTCATATCAGCTAAAATCCTTTTAATATTGGAATCGCTTACATCAGGCGAGTCAAGCGTAGACACACAATCCTCACATTTTTCGTTCTTCAGGGTTGTTTTTGTTACACATTTTTTATGAAACACTCCTTCACATGTCCCTTTACATTTCAAAATCTCGTCTTTCGCCAATGACACAAACTTATTGCATTTTTTACACTGCACCATTATTGCTTACTACTACCAAACGTTTACAACAATTAACAAGCTTAATTCCGGGATTTACACGACACAGCCGGACGCTGAGCGCACGAGACGTCGATTTCGTCGACTTATGCATTTAATAAAGTTGTAAGTAACTGTGAAACACCTAGACGTACAAGGCAGCTTTCATTCATAAGCGAAGTTAAAACGGATATAAGGTACGTTAAGGCCGATAACGACAAAGTTGCAGACGCGTTTTCGCGCATCGAGACTATACAGTGCCCAACGTCTATAGATTACGTAGAATTAGCAGTAGCACAGGAAACGGACGCAGAGTTAAAACAATTATTAACTGAACAGAATGACAATAGCTCTCTAAAGAAAATTCTCATTCCACACAGTGATAAATTGATATATTGTGAAAATTCTACTACCTAATACGTGTAGACCATATATACCCGAATCCTATAGGAAATTAGCATTCAAAACAGTACATGAAATAAGTCATCCTGGCATTAGAGCGACTCGCAAATTAGTAGCAAACCGATTTTTCTGGCCGGGATTGAACTGTAATGTTGGCCAATGGGCAAAAACATGTATTCAATGCCAGAAATCGAAAATTAATAGGCATACTGTGTCATAAGGTCAACAGTTCTCAGAAACTAAGCGTTTATCTCATGTACATATAGATATAGTAGGTCCATTGCCACCTACTAGAGATAATCATAGATACCTTATTACAATGATAGATAGGTATACGCGTTGGCCGGAAGCCATCCCGGTACATGAAATTACTGCCGAAGTTGTAGCCAAAGTTTTCTATGATAACTGGATAACTCGTTTTGGAGTTCCCGAACAGCTAACGAGCGATCAAGGTCGCCAGTTTGAAAGTAATCTGTTTACCGAATTGCTAAAATTACTAGGCATTAAAAAAAATTGCACTACTCCCTACAGACCGCAAAGTAACGGTATTATAATTTAACCGTGGTGCAACACAGAACCTTTATTCAGAGGTTTTAGGTGATAAATTATGCTTAGGGTCTAATAGACATAGTATACAACTAAAAAGTTATGTTAAAAATTTTAAGCAACAAAGGAAATTATGTAACATAAACAAAAATATTAGTAAACTAGTACAGAACTTGAAACAGTATAATAAATAAAAAAATATAACAAACCAATACAAAAAATTAGTTTCTGAACGTAAGGAATTGTTACAGGACCTAGAAAATTATAATATAGAATTAATTAATGGTAGGATGTTATATGATCAGCATACAAGGAATCACAAATCAGCGCTTTAGAGTCACAACTAAATAGGATGAATATCCAGTATGAGAAAGAGGTTCAGGTATATATAAGTAAATATGATGAGATTGCACGAATTGGTAAGAATAATCTGAAATATGTAAAGGCCTTGACAATTACAAATAATTACTCAAATTGTTCAAAATCATGCTTGTTAGGTAATGAATCTCTAATTATAGGTGATAGTGATTCAGGTTCAATTTCTAGTTCTAGTACAACCAATAGTCCAAAGGATAAGACACCCTTAGTTGATAACTCTGGCACAAAAAAAGTTTACATGTTTTCAGATAGGTTAGGTGTAGGTTTAGGTAGCTTAATGAGTAGTCATTTACAGCAACAGAAAATCATTAATTATTGTTATCCAGGGTCATCTTTTTCACACTTAATAGATAGTTTAAAACAAACAACATTAGATAGACATTCAACAATAATTATTATATATGGTGACAGCCAAATTGTGAACAAAAAAGATATTTACAATTTAACAGAAGTAATGTTATCACTTCATAAAAAACTAGGATGTCAATTTATTACTTGTGCTTTACCTTATTCAAGTATATTAGATGAAAAGGTAAATCAACATATATTTGACCTAAATTTGTGTTTATACAATATGACATGGCAGTATAAAGATATTATTTTATATTTTGACATAAATAAATTCATTAATAAATATAATTACACATTGACCAAAGATACTATGTATCTTTCACTATTTTATAAACGACAAATTGCTAAATTATTAGCATATAATATACAATATGACACAGGTACATGCAGGGTATCCAAGAAAATGGTTTCTGTAAATAATTCTGTCTTTACCATTCCTTCTATTTTAAATACAGACACGAGTTCTTTAAACTTAAGAATAGGACAAAGGATAGACATTGTCAATTGAATGTAGCACATCAAAATATACAGGGTCTATCTGGCAAACATTTAGAATTAAGTTTATACTTAGAAAGCCACAATATTAAAATTATGTGCATAACGGAGCATTGGTTAAAGGATTATCAAATTAAATTTTTAAATAACATGCATTACACTGTGCAAAGTGCTTTCGCTAGGAGTCAAGCTATCCATGGTGGATCCTTGATACTAGTTTCAAATACCATACCATGTAAGGAGCGAAAGGACATAAGCACCTTGTCTGTAGAACGAACTATAGAAATGTCCTGCATTGAGCTGGAACAGTATATTGTTATATGTGTGTATCGCCCTCCTTTAAGTAACTTTAATGTGTTTGAGTCTACTATGGAAGACGCAATTGGTAAAATTAGGACCAATAAAAAAGGTATCATAGTTTGTGGTGATTTTAACATTAATTTATTAGATAGTTCACCAATGACTAGTAGGCTTTTAAACCTTTTTAAATCATTTAATTTGACAAATTTATTTTTTGTACCTACTAGAATAACAGCATCATCTTCCACTTGCCTTGACAATATATTTAGTAATCATACAGTATCACATAAATTAGTTACTACTGACTTAACTTCGGATCACTGTGGTCAATTGGCAGGTTTTTCATATATTCATGAAAAAGTCGTACATAAGGTGACAGTTAGGCGTAAATTTATTGAATTCAAATTCAAATTCAAATTGTTTATTTGCGATATATGGGTGTTACAAATATTATCAGTTGTTACAATTGGGGTAGTAAGGTATCACCATATTTCAGCCAGGTAGGCATGCAAAATGTTACTTAATTGTGCTAAATACAACTTTTCTGTCTATTCTTAACATTTCATAATAGTCCACGTAGGAGAAAAGCGGTATAATACGTCTATATTATATTATCATTGAGTTAAAATTCAAGTGACTATATTATCTCAAGTGAATATTTTATAATTACAATAAATACTAAGCAGAAATTATAATAAAAGCAAATGTATAATTATTATGTCAACTTATATGTCAAGCCTATATCAATGTCAGGGATAGTATGTCAATAAATATTTAATTAAATTTATATTATAGTTATAAAGGAGTTAAAATTATGTAATCAATAATGTCAATTTATTAGAAATGTCAAACTTAAACAATTATTTATAAAAATTTGTCACTTAAATATTCATTGACCGAGTAGTAACACTTATTTAGTAATAATAATCTTATTCTATTTTTGAATGCATTATAATCTGAAGTTTGAAGAATAGATTTGGGTAATTTATTGTAAATACGTGATGCCATACACAATATACTTTTATTCAATAAAGCTGTCTTATTTGGTGGCATAGTTATAGTTAAATTATGTCTTTTACTATTTAGTTTTGTAAACAACTGAATGTTTTTCCTTACAAACAAGAGCACTTCCAATATATACAAACATGGGAGTGTTAATATATTCAGCTGTGCAAAAAAAGGTTTACAGCTTTCTGTAGGTTTCAGATGACATATTGACCTTACACACCTTTTCTGTGCCACAAAAACAGCTTCTTTATCAGTTGAGTTGCCCCAAAACATGATACCATACCTTAAAAGAGGCGCAACATATCCATGATATGCAGTCAACACAGTTGCTTGACTTGCTGATTTTCGTAGCATATACAATGCATATGAAAACGTATTGACTCTATTGCAAAGCATTTCGATGTGATTTTTCCAATTTAAAGAATTATCAATATACATCCCCAAAAATTTCGTCATATCAACTTCGGCAATATTTTTATTTAAACAAGTAATGTCCATGTTTGAGATTTTATTTACCCTATTCCTGAATGTTATAAAATTTGTTTTGTCAATGTTTAGACTTAAATTATTTAATGTCAACCAAGCTATAATATTATTCAATGTCAAATTTATTTCCTGTTCTAATTGCGGTTTGCTATCGCCAGTAAATATAATTGTGCTATCATCGGCAAATAAGACTGTATTATACTTTGTTACTTTTGACAGATCATTTATGTAGATAATAAATAGTAGCGGACCCAGAACACTACCTTGGGGAACACCAAGTGATACGTTTCTGCTTTGTGAGGTATGGTTAGTAATACTCGCAATTTTACTAGATGTACTTATGCTTGTGATCTGTGTTATTTGCATTCTATGGCTTAAGTAAGACCTAATTAAGTCATGAGCATTTCCTCTTACTCCATAGGCGTATAATTTGTTCAGCAATATTTTGTGATCGACATAATCAAAGGCTTGTGTCAAATCCATAAACAACGCACATACCTGTTTACCTTTGTCTAGGTTAGTTAGCACTGTAGTTAGGAAACTATGTACAGCCATATCAATGGACTTATTTTTCCTGAAACCAACTTGCTCAGAACAGAATAAATTATTCATTTCAAAATAATTGTAAATACAATTGAACATTACCTTTTCAAAAATTTTTGATATAACGGGTACTAGTGCTATAGGTCGATAATTACATAAGTCATGTTTATCATTTTTCTTAAATAAAGGTTTAATAACAGTCAATTTTAACTGGTCAGGAAATATGCCATAAGTTATGGAGAGATTTATTATATGACTTAGGACATGTGATAGTGGAACTGATACAAGTTTTATTATTTTAGTTGATATACCATCATACCCAGTACTGTTTGTGCTTTTTAAATTTGATATAATTCTATAGATATCTTGAGGTATTGTGGGATGCATAAATAACGATTTCAGCTGGTTAGGTATTTGCATCTCTTGACCAATTGGTAATGATTGATGGACTTTGTCAACGAAAAAATTATTAAAATGATTCGCCATTTGTGTAGGATCTTTTATGATAATACCATCAACATTAATGTGCTGTATTAGTTCATTTTGTATATTACGTTGGTGGTTGCGGATAACCCTCCATGTAGCTTTGGACTTATTAGTGGCTCTATTAATAAAATTGTCGTTTTGAGCCTTTTGTGTTAATTTAATAATGCGATTTAATCTTAGTGCTAAAGCTTTGTACTGAATTTTACAGCTATTAGTACGTTTTTTCCTGTATTCCCACAAAAGTTGACGCTTTCGTTTACAACATACTCTAATACCTTTAGACAGCCAGCGTGGTCGCACAATATTTGATTGCTTAACTTGTTTAAAAGGAAAACAGAGGTCATAAAACAGACCCAATAATTCATAAAAGTTTGAGAAAGCAACATTTGGATCCTTCGAAGTAAAGACCTCATTAAAACTTAAAGAATCAATATAATTTTGAAATTTGGTTTGGTTTTCTTTACTATAGTCTCGTACAGTGATGTACCAATCTTTGACCGAGGTATGCGGTTTAACTGGACATGTTAGCAGTTGTGCTGTATGATCTGAAAGTGCCAATTCAAGTACTTCGGCTTTACAGCTTCGTAAATTAAACAACATGTTATCTATGCATGTTCCACTTACTAACCGTGTAGGTTCATTAATACCTAGTTTCATATTATAACTATGCAAAATTTGTTTAAATTCAGTCTGTATGTTACCATCATTTAGGATATTTATGTTAAAGTCGCCGCAAACGATAACTTTCTTTTTACTATAACAAAATCGATGAAGTAGCAAATTTAAATTTATGAAAAACTTATTAATGTCCTGTAAATTTGACCTTGGCGGTCTATAGATGCATATAACATAAATATTGTATTCCGTTAAGTGAACCCCTGAACACTCTATGATTTGTTCCAATGAATAATTATTTATTGCAGGTATTGGATTAAATCTCATTGTATTTTTTACCATGACGCAAGATCCTCCGCGTCGTGTTTTCCTACAGAAATATGAACCAAGACTATAATTTACGACTTTAAGAGATTTGTTATCAGACACAGTCATATTGTTTTCAGTGAGACACAAAATATCAACATGTCTTCCTTTTTCGGCTTCAACAGAATCGATGGTTACCGTTAAGATATCGGATTTGCTCACTAAACCGTTTATATTTTGGTGAAGAATAGAAATATTATTACTTACGAAAAAGCTCACTACACCTTTTTGGAGTCGATACGATGCTAACATGTTCTAGAAATTGCTCTGTCTGTGTACACTGATCCCTTAAAGATACCGTATCATGTTCTGGTTTGTCATATTTATGTTTATTATAGAAGTCGTACTGCAGTCTATAGTTAATATGTAATATTTCCTTAAGAAGTAATTGAGATTTGTGGAGAGCAAGAAAATGGCGTCTGGGAAATACTTCACAATAATTCATGTCAACATACTTACAATGATTAAAAATGGAACACAGAAATTTTATCTCATAATTTAATTTACGTTCGTTTAAAAACTTATTGTAAGGCACTTCTGAAATTAAAATATTGGTATTGTTGTTACTAGTCAAGAATTGTTTTAAATTAAATATTAAATCATTGGGCTGCTTATCATTAGTACCACCTATAATAATAATAAAGTCATTTTTATTCAAAACACTTATCTCTTCCTTTGATGACTTCAGGACGTTTTGCATTGTGGCTCCTGATTTCCAATAAGTCTTGACCAAAAACTTGTCACCTACTAATTTTTGAAGACAATACCGTATTTTATATCCTTGTTGATCTGACAAGACTACGATTTTCCGTATATCATTTTCCGGGTTTTTTTCTACTGGCAGTATTAATGGCAAGTCTTCTTTTATATTTGCAGTTTGGCAATTTTTATTATTTACGTCAGATTCTGTTTTTTTGTTGGACGTACACGTTATTATATCTGCTTTCAACGACGATGTAGGATTGTCAGTACCTTCAATTTTATTAACATCCAAGGTTATATTTTTGTTATTATGTTGTACTGGTTTGTTCTTGTTGCGTCTACTAGGTGTCATATTTTTCCTACTAGGAGTTAAACAAATTTTCTTGTACGTCTCGTCTTGAACAAAATTTTAGTAGGTATTAATCCTGATATGATGGAGCTTAAATCACCAAATAAGATTTATGATACTATGTTTAATATAGTGCAAAACGAATTTAGAAGTACTTTTAAGACCAACGAAAAAGTAATCAATGAGTCTAGAGCATTTAGTGAGTGGGCTACTGTAGGTATTCACAAAAGCAGAGCAAGGATGTATGAGTTGTATGGTATGAAGAAATACAATTTTAATGCGAGCTTCACTGAGTATGTCAGAAATTATTCTAAAATATTTAAAAAGGTATGCAGTATAGCTAAGGCAGTATTCATTAGTGACAAAATTAGGAAGTCTTCTAATAAAGTTAAGGCCACCTGGCAAACTATTAACGAAGCAACGGGCAAGACAACCTTAAGGAACACCAATGTTAACTTGCTAGATAATAATATATATAATAATAATTATTAACAATAAAGAAGAAGTTGCACACACATTCAATAATTTTTTTGCTAGCATACCTATTACTACTACTAGAAGTCTAAACTCATCAGCTTCAGGTGCAGAAAATTTATTACAATCAAGTGTACAAAAATGTGATGTAATATTTAAATTCAGCCCTATTAGTTCTACTGACATTATAAACACCTTTCAATCTCTAGAGTCTAAGAATACAGGTGATCTCTGGGGAATATCTGTTAAGATATTGAAAAGTATAATAGATATAGTAGCTCCTTATCTTAGTAACTTGTTTAATAAGTGTATAGAATCAGGCGATTTTCCAAATTTAATGAAACATAGTAAGATAATACCTCTGTTTAAATCCGGTAGTAAGAATGATCCTAGTAATTATAGGCCAATTTCAATACTACCTACTTTTAGTAAAATCTTTGAAAAGATCATACTCAAGCAACTTCTGAAACACTTTAATTTAAACAGCCTCCTTCATACTGAGCAATATGGTTTTACTAAGGGTCACTCGACGACGGATGCAGGAGTAGCGTTACTCAAACACGTCTACAATGCATGGGAGAAATCTCAGAATGCTATTGGTGTGTTTTGCGACCTTTCGAAAGCATTCGATTGTGTCTGCCATGATACGCTCTTGTGCAAACTTAAACATTACGGCGTCCAGACTAAAGCATTGGATGTTATTATGGCATATTTAAATAACAGAATCCAATGTGTCGAAATAAATGGCTCAAAATCCAGTGGTTTACCAGTACAATTGGGAGTGCCGCAGGGTAGTATCCTAGGGCCTTTCTTGTTTCTTGTTTACATTAATGATTTGCCATTTTACCTGAGAAACATTTGTGACGTGGTATTGTTTGCTGACGATACTTCATTGATATTTGAAGTAGATAGAAATAAGGAAAACTTTACCGAAATAAACAGTGCTCTTATTCAGGTGACTAAATAGTTTACTGTAAACAACTTAGTACTGAACGCCAAAAAAACCAAATGTGTTAAGTTTGCTTTGCCAAACGTCAGAAACCTTGGTACTAACATCGTTTTAAATGGTGATGTACTGGAAACAACTGAATCTACGTTGTTTCTAGGAATAACACTTGATTCAAAGTTGCAATGGGGCGCACACATTACATATCTGTCAGCGAAACTTAGTTCGGCTGCTTATGCCATTAAGAAGGTGCGTAGTTTAACAGATGTCGATACGGCTAGGATAGATATTTTGGCTATTTTCATAGTATTATGTCATATAGCATATTACTATGGGGTAGAGCTGCTGATATCGAAAGTATTTTTATATTGCAAAAAAGAGCAGTTCGGGCCATTTACCAATTACGAACAAGAGTTTCGCTCAGGGAAAGATTTAAGGACATCGGTATTTTAACTGTAGCGTCTCAGTATATTTATGCCAGTGTTTTGCATGTGCGTAGGAATATAAATTCATATTCAAAGAATAGTGATATTCACTCTATTAATACAAGAAATAGACATAAATTATGTGTTCCGTATTTCCGTTTATGTAAAACTCATAATTCTTTTATAGGATCAACATAGGGATCACACAAGGACATCTACAACAAGATACCGATATGTATTTTAGACTTGCCGTTTAGCGCATTTAAGACAACGATTAAAAATAACCTAATGCAAAAGGCTTATTACAATTTAAATGATTACCTTAATGACAAATGCGCTTGGCAATAATCTGTTTTAGTATTCACATAATTATTGGGTAAGTAGGTAGATAATATTAAAATTTTCGTGACATGTAATTAAATATGATTCTATTGCCAATAAAATTATATAAGTAAATGATGTTTTTTGGAATCGCCACCACATCATTAGAAGTGTTTCATGTCGTTAGATACTATTTATTTATTATGTTTAATTTTATTGTCTTGTACTCAATCAGTTGGATCGGTGGTTGTATTTCAAAAGGTATCACGTCAATTAAATATGGGTACTACATTTGCATTTCTTCACACGTTTTCACAAATTTATGCTATAATTAATGATCTGAGGGCCAATTCTGGTAATTATATTTGTTCAAATTCCAATATCGATCTAGTCTCGGCGTCATAAATGGTATTCTCGTAACTTAACTGACACTTGAAAGAGATCGGGACTACATCGAAAGTTGAACCAAGTGTGAACTAGTGTGAACGGTATTCTGCTAATTATTAGTAGAGCAGGTAAGGTATTTCTAGTTTTAATATACATTTGTTACCAAGGACACGACGTGATGACGTGATTTATTTGACATTCCCAACGATACCACTAATAGTGTTGAATATGTTTCTGGTAATATTTATGATCTATTTTGCTAATAAACATAGGAATCGCCTTTAGCTATTATGTGCCACTAGTTTTACCACGGGGATAGGTATCTAAAATAAGTTTAAAAAGAAATTGTGTAAGACAAATTCATGTCTACAAAACAAATGACTATAAAATGATCAACCATCGATAGGGCTTACAAAAAACAGGTGCATGCGATTTTCGACCTTATTGACAATTCATGATAAACTTCTTTTTGGTATTTTCTTGCTTTCTGACATTGATACGTTATTAAAATTATAAATTCTGAGTTACGTCAATAAGGTCGAAAATCGCATGCACTTGATTTTTGTAATCCCTATCGATGGCTGATAACTTTCTGATAGTCACTGGTTTTGTAAACGTTAATTGCTTTTATACAATTTCACAACTAATGAGTTCACGAGGATCCTCTGGGGGATCTGGCTAGGAGATCCTGGTGGACAACATGCAAACATGTTAAGTATTTTGTTGCCAGCATTGACAATATTTATTTCAAGATCGAAATATTCGCGAAACTTTTGCTCGAGAAATTCAACAAATGAGATAAAATTATCAGGAGGGAAAAACGAATTAAAAAACCCAATTGTACGTTACCATCGTTAAAATCTTTATAATGTCTGAATTATTTCTATTATTGAATATTAAATTTTTTAATTATTGAATACCTATTGAAAATAATTCACACGATCCAAGGAACCAATATATTTACTTACCGAAATTTTATTACTTAGTTGTATATTAATTTTAATTTGGCATGTAAACGTATTGGCATCCAATAACCATTCCTATTAATGTATTTTCCCATACAATGGCAAAATTCATGTTTTTGTTTTTGAGTTTTTGTCATTACCTCTAAGATCAACAAGAGATTATAAATTGATTATATCGAAATTATACTATAAGGAGATTAAGTGGAGCAGAATACCAATTGTGAGTCAATTCAAAATTAAATCGCAGTTCAGTCAAAATTCAGTGTCAGTCTCTGTTAAATACGAGAATTGGCCTTCTGGAAAATGGAGGTAATTCGCGTTCATGGTCAGTATACCAACAGATTGTTAATTTTATTACTGCCGGTTCGTATACCGTTGTCGTCATGCTCACTAAAATGTCATTTCTTGTGGTGGCGTCGTGTGTCGGGTCATCCCTGTCCCTCTGATATGGAATGCGAAAAGGAATTATGGCTGGCACATGCGTCATACTCGTGAACGGGTGCTACTTGCGATTACTGGTCGATGGCGGTCTTATGGGCTGGTATAATTTTTTATTTATATTTAACTTCATCATTTCCATCATGGTTCTGAACATTTGCGCGGATTGCCTGCATTGTTAGGTGCGTAATGTAAGTGGATGCTCCTGTTTCACCATGTCTATGTTCAAGAGGCTAACTAAATGAACATCAAAATTTAACTTGATTATGCTTGAGTATCATGTAAAGTAAATATATACAAGTAACATAGAAGGTATAACAGTTGCAGCACCTTACAAAAGTTTAATTGTTATGTATTATTAAAAACCTGGCGATGAAAAAGAGTGACCGTGAGTTTTATTGCCCGTTCTTTCTCATGGTTCTACCTATTGCATTGCGAACGTGGCAGTAAATGTAAATGTAGAAGCATACAGTAATAATGTTTAAATTTGACGTTCATAAGTGTCACTTTGTGATCTAAATGAATAAAGGATTTTGAGTTTGAGTTTGAGTTTATAGAACGATGGCACAGGAGTATGAAACAAGCTGTCACAGTACGACTTACAGATAATACTTCATGGTACGACGAGCTTCCTAAAGTCTAATTAGGATTACGTACAGTAGCTAGGAGCGATAATGGTGAAGTCCTGCCGAGTACGTGTATGGTCAAACGCTCCGTTTACCCGGAGATTTCTATAACATCTCGGATAATCGGAACTTAACGGATTACGCATTTTTAGACCAGTTAAGAATTAATATAAATAAGTTAAAACCAGTATCAAGAGAGTTGCGAGACTCGCGCACATTATTTGTACATAGTGAGTTAGGTAAGTGTAGTTATGTTTTTATTAGAAATGACGCAGTACGCAGACCCCTGACGCCACCATACGACGGACCTTATCGCGTAGTGAACAGAAAAGGTAAAGTATATCGCACCTTTAGAATTGTACTGACCTAATTCGAAATTCGTATTTTTTGGTAAACGCCAAAAATGCATTCGAAGAATTGGTCTTTTTTTAGTTATTGGATTGTAATACTTGCAGAAACCAATTTGATGTTAACATTTTAATTTTAAACCATAGAGTAGCAATTGTTTTAAAGATTATTTGCTAAATTATGGGTATAATTAATTAAACATATGGTTAATTAATTATTTAAAAAAATGTGTCACTTATTTACTGATAACAATTAATTTGTTTTTGGCTTATTTTACTTTAAGTCTATTTATTTCTAAAAAACACTAATAAAAAACAGACCATTTAAAAAAGAGGCGATTAATATCTAAAGTTTTGTTTTATGCAATATGCCTAATTGAGTAATATGCTAGTTTAATTGTTGATAATTTGCTAAATTAAAGGAAAGTTAAAAACATATCATGCTTTCATAATCGTTTATTTTGATATTTTGCATCATCATCAGTACACCACAATCAACACCTACCAACATCAGGTAATCATTTTTACTAAAAAATATTAAATATTTTAGCCATAAAAAGCACTAATACTTATAACAAAATAAATAACTATATATAACAATAAATAACAGAATAGATAGAATAATAGGTAGTAACAAATTACAAAACCGTGCCATGAAACCAGGCGTATGTACTAGGAGTTACTTTAGTTCCTATAGGGTAATTCAAATCTTTTTTTATTTTCTGCCAGCTCTATTTTATTACAATAAGCTTTTGATAGTGTCTGTCTAGCCTTCAGCATTTTGACTGTAATCTTATCATATCCTGCAGCCTTACCTTATTCCATACTTCCCAGTGCCTTCAACATCTCATCCATGTTAATATCGCTTTCACCATTGCTGTCATTACCATTTATTTCAGTTGTGGGTGTCTCTATCGCCGTTCTTTCAATAAATCCTTCAAAATACTCTTTCCATCTCTTCAGCACGCGCGATAAACCATTCAGTATCTTCCCATTCATGTCTCTGATCGATGTGTATTTCGAAGAGTGTGTTCTTCCTCGAAAAAAAATTCATATTTTTTTTCCTCTTTCTTCTTTTTAACCATCTCTTTCACTATTTTTTTTTATGTAACAAACTCCTTTCTAGCTTCATCTATGTCCTCACTCGTTGCTTTTCTCATTATTTCATTTGCTCTAGCAGCCAACCAATCCAACCAAGCTTTCTTCTTCTCTGACACTGCTGATTGCACATCTTTATCCCACCATGTATTCTTAGTCATTCGTATTTTCCTTCTCTTGATCACACTACATATTTCAGATGCTACACATACTACCTCTTTATTACGGGACTGCCATCTTCCATATCATTGATGCGATCGAACCTCTCAAATCTTGCTATCAATCTTCGTTTATATTCATCTTTCACATCTTTCTCTAGTAGGTTTTCAACTTTTATTCTTTCCAAGATTCTCTTGATTGTATTTTCGGTGTCGCCATCCTTTAAAGAGCCCACTTATCCGGCTTCACACCAAAAAAAGGTCTGTATGGATGCCAATCCCCCGGTACTCCCTCGTATCTATCACATTCTTTCTCAATCGGTCACCTACTATTACAAAATCATTCATACTTTTTCTAACATTTTTCGCCTCACGTGTATACATATGTATCCTTTTGTGATCAAACATGGTGCTTGTCACACAAAGGCTCCACTGCAAACAAACCTCGAGCAGTAGGTACTTTTCCATTTTCATTCACGCTCTCGCCACTGAATCTACCTGAAACCCTTTCAAACCCATCCGGCTATACTCCCACCCATCCATAGAAATCGCCTAACAAGATTAATCTTTCGTTATCCTTACAGTTCCTCAAAATCTCTCTTAAACTCTCTCGTCTTGTTCTTGTTGTGACATGCCCGTTACTATATTGACCGTGGCGTAAACCCCTAAAGACACGAGTAGGTCCTACTTTCATTCTCATCCATATTAGCCTAGCATTACACATTCAAACTCTTTTACGCACTCATTCATTCGCGCAGACAGTATTATACAAACTTCCTTGCAGGCTCTGGTGGTACTGTCTACCCCAGACCAATACGCCGTGTATGCACCGTGCTTGGTAGTGTCACAACACTTCCTTTTTGTTTCATTCACACACAGAACAATCTTTCTATCATCCATCATCTGATATACTTCATCCAATTTACCGTCCATCCCTCCTCCAACATTCAACGTTGCAAAACGGCTTTCCGTAGGCCGCTTTTCGCCCTCGCCGGGGAAGACAAACTGCGTTGCCGCCGTATGGAGAAGTAGTTTTTATTCCCATAGCGTTCCCACGAGATTTAGGGATCTAGACTGTCCCTCCCCGCAGAGCCCTTTACGGGGGTAAGGTGGAATCACAGCTGTGCCGTGGACCACCAACACAGGCACCCTCCATTTACGATCTTGCCCTATTGCCACGAATCCCTCGGCACGAGGCAGTTCACACCTTCACACCTTAGATCGGGGTTTTGTGTCGGGTATGCTCCCTTAAAGTTGGTTTAATTTCGGAGTTTTCCTTCTCCTAGACAGGTTGCCAACCAAGGCTAACGAGGCCCAACCCCCGAACGTTTGGTTTTATTTCGGAGTTTTTCTTCTCGTAGACAGGTCGCCAACCAAGGCTAGTATTTTCATTTCGGATATTCAATAATTGAAAAATGTGATCTGCTCTTCTTTTAACCTCTAACTTGATCTGAAATAAAAAGACAATATAATTATAAACTCACAAAGCGGGGTAGAATTAATTAAAGAATAAACATATTTACGTTTAAGTCTCCGTAGTCACAAAATCTGTTAGTAACGTAATGCTATAATATAAAATTCGGCTCCACAATTCGTGCAATGTTGAATAAAAAAATGACGGCACTACAAATACGTCACCACAATATTATCTTATTTAGTATTGAAACGCCCTTAACCAATAAAATGTCATAACAAAATTAAATACTGATCAAATAACTTACCATACGTATAGAATAAAAACGGCGGAATACGGTTTACGTCGCTTACGGAGCGCTAGCGCAAAACCCAACGTTTAGCACTATCGTCGCAACACTGAAACGAGTTCTTTAATACTGAGGGACGCGCGGGTATGGCGTGATTTAAAAGAGACAGAAATAGTACGTTTGTCCTTTTCCGGCACAAAAGCGTCGGTTTAATTTTAATAAACTGGTAGAATACGTGTTTACAAATCGTTCGGTGTATTAAACTCATTTTCCTAAATTTTTGAGTTAAGCCACTTCAATTCTAAAGGTGCGATATAGTAAAGTAAAGTATAACTGGATGGTATATACCATCCAGTTGCCTAATAGAACTGTCAATATATCTGTCGACAGGTTAAAACCTGCGTTTATATTGAACGAATATGTTAGCGAACATACGGACAATGATTGTTATAGCGAACCGAATGCCAACGTTAATAAATTTATCATAGAACATAAGTCATTAGAATGTAATGATAAGAATATGTATCCTAAGAAAGTATCGAAATCGGGACGTCTTATCAAACGCCCAGTAAGATTTAATTGTTAAATGTAGTCAGTAAATAAAACAACACTTTATGGTCTAACGCTTGTATTTCATAATACTTACCTAAAAAGTGCAGTACAATGGACGCATACCTTTATACCTAACTTACAGTCTAATGTATGTGTACCTTAATATGAAGTTACGAAATAGTTATTTACATTCAGTTAGAACCTACTTATTATTTTATGCGAATTATGTAGTAGTATAGTTTGATTGTGAAATGAGTATTTGTTAATTATGCGAAAAGAGCATCGAACTGCATACAATGCGATAAACACTGTAATTGTGTAATTTTATAATTTTATAACGCAGATATATTTCATTCAAGTAACATCTCTGAAAGTTAATATACCTTTATCTTAAAATGGGAAAAACATATAGTAAAGAAGAAGTGATCATTGCCCAAAATGGTGCAGTACAGGCTGAAATGAACAAGTACAATATAACTATAGCCGTAATGACAGGGTTCGTGGGTGTTTTTATGTTATTGGCTGTAATAATATATTGCCGGTATCGTATTCGACACTGGATGACGAAGATGTTTACAAGAATCGTAGCTGCTCAACCCGCGGGAGCCCCACGGCCGCCACCTCAGCAGTCTAAGCCAGCCAGCTACGCGTAAGCTGTAATGTAATACGTGTACCTACAGTGTTAATCGCAATGTTATGATTCAACATCCTAACAGTTACATTGTGTTACGTGTATGTATGTTCCTAACGTGTTAATTTTAAGTTTAGTTTAGTGTTTCCATTTTGAATTTTTTTGTAAAACATTGGGGCGTGTTGTGTAGGGACTTTGTAAGTATGAACGATATGATGTATCAGCAGTATTGTGTGTAAGCGAGAAGTATGTTAGCGGCAACGGCAGTTACTGTGCGCTGCCCGGTCGGTACGAACGTGGATAGGCTTGGGACTTTTCGGACAATAAATGAAGGTTAAAGTGCTATCCATAGTTTTCATTCAGCGCCAGTAATTCGCAATGCACATGAACACAGACACACCATAGAGACACACTAGGGCACACACCTAAATGCTCATGCAAAACAAGCCGAATTTGCACTGAACGAAACGTGTCGCATAATTACAGGATGTCTAAAGCCCACACCTCTAAATAAAATCTACCTTCTGGCAGGCATTGCCCCGCCCGCGGTTCGCCGAGAAGTGGCCTGCGCTGTTGAGAAACGTCGCCAGGAAGAGGACCCTCGACACCCGTTGCACAACCATAGATTTCCCCGTGGTAGACTAAAAAGCCGCAAAAGCTTCTTGCTATATACTGAGGCTAGTCAAGACCATCCGAGTAGTTTAAAAAAATATATGGCATGAGATACTTAGTTCCACCCCCTGTGAACTATGTAGAAGCCAAAGAAAATCTACCCTCCGGAAGTAATCTGCAGTGGCCCATATCCCTGAATCATTTACGAAGCCAGGTTGGCCGCTGCAGACACAACCTAGCGAAATGGGGTATGATTGACTCGGCTTACACACAGTGCGCCTGTGCGTCCCGAACAGACCATGAGTCACCTGCGAGAGTGTCCTAAGTGTCCGCACCGATGTTCGGGGGCCTTTCTATGTCAAGCCACCGACAATGCCGTTGCTGTTGCTACATACTGGGCTGGTGCCATTTGAATTCTGTACCAACGACTAGAGAAGAAATAGAAGACACGCTCTTGGCCACACGCAGGACAAAGATTTCGTTTGCCGCTGCAGTGCCGTGCATGTCGCCAGTGACTAAACACGTGCATTAAGATGAACGTTAAAAAAGTAATTATTGCTTATATTAATTATTTTCAAAAACAAAAATAATATAAAAAACATTTCAGAGTAGAGAGCACTTCAAAAATAACTCTCTCTGTATCAATTTTCATTTGCGATTATATGCGAACTATGACCATGCGTGCGGCCGGCGTTACAGTAAAAACAACACAGAAGGCAGAAGAACACCGTCTGCATCCGGATAGCACGCACGCAGGCTGCGCGTCCGAAACCAATCCGCGATCCGCGCGCGTGATGCCGGCATGATAGGAAAAACATGTATGAAATGATAGGATGCGGGCAGCCTGCATGACAGGAAAAATGCTCTAACAGTACCTACCATCGACACAGCTTTATTCTTCAAGCAAATCACTATGTATACGCGCTAAAGCCTAAAATAATAATCATAAGTGCTAGGCTAAAAGTACAGAAGGCTTACTTTCCAAATGAATAGATTTAATCTGACATTAAAGTTGATGAATAAATATAAAAAACTATTCTCTTTTTATTACACTGAAAATCACCAAGCAAAAGTATTTAGTTACTATGGGGACGCGCTATCCACCCCTCGATGCTACTTAGGGAATGCAATACTATCAGCTAGCAGCTGCGTTTAGGTAGCAAATAAACTATACAAGTCAATTGAAATATTAGCCGAGGCGCTATAAATAATGACTTGGCGACTAATAATGTTAGTAGTAGGTTAGGTAGGTAGGTTATGTTAGGTTTTCTTGTGACCCTGTACCCAAAAATAAGAGTCCTGCGAAGCAGGGCTCCGTCAACTTGGCTTAATAGACTGAAGCGTCTTATTTACATATACGAAACACTTCATTTAAGATAAAATGCCGCTCAGTATTAATAAATCATTTGGCAAATATTGAAATTTGTATTATTTATGAATGCCCATTTTCTATTTTTTATTCATCATCAAGTTTCCGCTTAGATACTAATTCAGATCCCAAAAAAAGAAATTACTGCTAGTTTAAATTAAAACGAAGCTTATAACTGACATTTTATTATATTAATATGCTAACTGTTACTTATTACTATACTCCTTATTAGCTGCCAACCCATTATTTATAGTACCCGCTCTAATTATTTTGATACTTGTTTTCGTTTTTACTTAGCATGCCTTTCTAATATAATTTTTGAACACCCGCGCTTGACAATATTTACTTTTTATTCTAAAAACGTCTTAAAATTTTACGGTCTTATTCATAAAAAACGCTTATAGAAGTTCTATAAGCATATACAACGTTCTATAAAATTGTTTATTCTTAAACGTTCCATAACTAAAATGGCGTTATAACTAGTTTATATAACAAAATGTTGCCATTACAGTGAAGTCAGCCAACAAATTTGCCAACATAGGTGCCCATAGACATTATTACGGCCTAAAAAGTAGCTTATTGTCTACGACACGGTGATAACCGAGCCAGATTACGTCATTGTTATGGTTACAACTCGTACTTTGAAAGGTTTAATAAAGTGTAACATTCGCGTAAACCCAAGAAAATATTAGTTTTAATAACTTCAAAATAATATTTAATATTACTTCTATACCTTTCTTCAAAGCTGACTGTATTTCAATTCCTTCAGTCGTTTCTATATTATCTAAACTTTGTAAAGCTTGCATTTTAATTATAAACGAAGTTAATAGTTATTATAAAGTTCATTGTAACGTACCTAAATCGGAACCGAACGTTTGATGTTTCCAGAACTGACATTAAACAAACATTTTAATCCGTAACAACGAAGGTCAAATGTGATTCTCTAACTGATCAGCTGTTGAGAGTCGGCCATCTTGGCGTTATAGTACTGTTATAGTAGGGGTCTGGGCTCTATAACTTTATAGTAAGCTTATAGAGCGTTTTAGTGCAAAAATGCGTTTATGAATAACACTTTTCGTGGATCTTACTATAGCGAGCCTTTAAAGCTGGCGATAACTTTTTATGAATAAGACCGTTAATCTGTATGTCAAACGTCAAAGTTTATAATGATGTACGGACACCTGGACTTCTTAACATATCACAAATAAATAAACGCTAAGGCAGCCGCATGAGATGTCTGTAATGTTGCCTTTCGTTTCCGCCCCACGATTTCAATGTAAATATTTAACAATTGTCCACAAACAGCGCAGAAAATACTTAACAGCTCAATTTTTCAGGCTTCTCAAAGTTTTAAAATAGCGATTGTTTCGCTATAAATAGCAGCATGTTGTAAAGTTTTCTGATATTGAATTGTAACACTTATTTATAGATCTTCACGTTTTATTTTGCGGAGTCCAACGTGATATTTATCACAAATCTTCCAACTTTATAAACCCTTCTACAGTGTGTTAGTGTCTATCTGGCTTGCCAACCACATCATATCAAAGAAAACGGCAAGGTACAAAAATTTACAAGTTAGGGAAGTACTATACCTTCTACTCTACTAATAAATATATAATATTCCAAGTGTCATTTACATTTTAAATGATACCGTTGCGTTGCTGACTAAGGTCAGAATATATGATCAGAAGAAATTCTAAACTGTATTAGTCCTATGAGTTGATGAGAACATCAAACATTAATTACATTATTAAAAATAAATCTCCCTCAGACAGGAGTGGTGCAGCAATAAATCAATACATCCAGACAACAACGGAACCTATCGTAGGTAAAGGGCGGTGGGGTGCAGTCACCACCCTTACCTAGCCGGCTAGTACCTAAAACAGAGCCATGTACTGTGCAGCTCCCTCCCGGCCAGAGGTCCCCCGGTGCCATTATTGATTGAAAGCCTTAACCAGACAGTTGTATCTATCATAAATGAATGCATAGTTCAAAGCAGGGGGAACCAATTCGTCAGTACCTTTGTACACGTCGGCTTAATTCGACATGGCACGTGGCGTCTGATGGTACAATACATAAATGATGACACTATGTACAGGACATTATTAAATCGCCTCTGAGCTGCCTCCACGTCTAGACAGGTACTATACGTACTTATAAAAATATTGAACCCCTTTGGGGTGGCAGCCAAAATGTACCTTTGCACAGACCACCCTTTGGGGTGGTAGTCGAAATGGACCTTAGCGCAAAACTCTTTGAAAAGCTGCGTAGCGTAAATTGATATTGCATCGAATGAAGGGCGGGGTGCCTATGTGATATTTCTATCTAGAACATTCTTTGATGTCCATGACAAACACAGCCAAACATGGGGTGGTAGCAATTTGATTCCACAACTACAGGTTCTGTAATTTTTGGGAAGGGTAACATTCAATTAATTAGCCATCGTGTACAGTTTGCAAAGCCCTTTGATGTGCGTCAGACACAAAATGAAACGGGAGTAAGTATTAATTTAATACCAAGTCTAGACATGTTTTTTACCGATACATAGGTATCGATATTATATTTTAGGCGACCACAGCCGCACAAAGGGTTTAATAACAGAGTGGTCCTTTGACAACATGTTCAAAGCATATTTAATTAGTTCCAAAATATCTGGATTGAAATGTTTTGTATATGTGACCACGAGTAATAAAAAGTCAAGTTACTTAAAAAACGTAAGCAATAAGTAACTGATTTAGGGTTCATGTATCTTCACAAAATGAAATACAGAGTTGTAATTTTTATACTGGTAGGTAATTTACGCATTTTAAAGAAAATTGCTAGCCTTGTATTTTTCTATTCAAGCTTGGAAAGGAGACGTTAATCTTGCATTTTTATATGTTAATTGCAAATGTCATTGTAATCAAACTAAGTTTTACACTGTACAATTTACAGTTTAATCTAATTATACTTTAATAGTCCACTGCTGGACTAGGCCTCTCCTTTGAAAGGAGGAATTGGCCTACTATATCACGCTGGCCAAACGGGTTGGTATAGGGTTTGTATCAAGTTTTCCTTCTCTTGCAGTGTTGTTCTCTGGAAAATGTGCTCCCTCTGTCGGCTCTTACGACACCCATGGGATGATATGGGGTGGTGACATTTCGTTTTCTTAATCCGTCACCACAAGGACCTAGAGGATTATTACACATTATCTCTAAATTTGACCGTTCCTGCCCGATCTCGTAGGAATTTCGAGAAATCCCTTTTTTGTGTACTACCCTACGGCCGTCAAAAAACATATTATGCCAAATGTTTAGATTCTTGAGCCCAATAGTTTGGGCTGTACGTTGTCTGTCTATCAGTCAGTCAGTAACGCAAGAATTTTATATATACACGGAAGATGAGAAGATTGATATTACTAACATAAAGTACCCACGTTTATATGTCGTTACTAGAGGACGCCAGCAGCTACGCCTGCATTTTTTTTTGTTTACCCGTTTTGGCCGATCCCGTGGGAATTTCGGGAAATCCCTTCTTAGTGCACCCCTACGGTCTCCAAGGAACATACATGCCAAATTTCAGCTTCCTGTGCCCAATAGTTTTGGCTGTAGCTTGTCTGTCAGTCAGTCAGTAACGCAAGGATTTTATATATAAGATAATGTGTTAATACTCGACCCTTATCCATAAATTTAATTTCAGGTTGTACAACCATTTCAGTTAGACGGAAACCGTATCCTTATAGAATGAATATCAATAACACAATCACCTCCATTGTCGAATTAGTTTCTTTCCGTGTCTAGTCGAGCTCGACGTGAATTATGGTCAACTATTTAATATGACGTATCATTTATAAAGAATGCAGAATAATTCTATAGTAATAAAAAAAACTGACAACAATAAGGGTTTAGATTTCTCCTTTGTAGGAAACCCTAAAAAGACAAAAACAGCTAATTGCAGAGAAGCGTTTCGTAAATAATACACCCGACATATTGGTTGACCCCTCTATGAACAGTAATGTGCTGTCAACTTATAAAATAATTGGTATAGATATCAAAAAGTTGTTTTTACTGCGTCATAGCTTAAATATCGATATTTGCCATATTCTGTAGGGCCAATTTGTAGTATGTGTAGTAGGCCAAGTATATATAAAACATTGCATACAGCAGCGAGCTCGTATTGTTAGACAACCGTCAATTAATGAATATTTTCTAACTTCAAACTACCCGCACCGGATCATTGTAAACATATTTAATTTGTAATTTAATATTATTCTCGTATAAGTGACTATGTCTTAATGAGAAATAAAGATCTTTAAACCGAATTTGCGCTTAAATATGTTTTCTTGTACTCGCGTAACTAAAATTAGTCTATTGGCGTTTTATGTATGTTTTAGATATCAAACTAAGACGATGTGTCACCAAAACTACACAGTATATTTAGTGAAACTAAAATATACCAATTGTATCCTTTCCATTAGATCTCTATATAGTTATAAAAAAAAGCAACTAATAAAATAGTCTCAATACAATGCACTGTTTTTTTTAGTTATGTATAACTACCTCCCACAAACATTATAAAACAAGTGTTTCATAACCTTCTAATAATCGTGGTTTAAAAAAAGTCATTCATATTGTCATATGAAAGATACTACCTAAACGACAAATCTACCTCACGTACAGCCTGTATGCAAGAGGTAGCTAATTAATTTATCCAATTTTTGACCCCCAGTCGGGCGGAAATTCAGTGGAGTCTCGCTATAGTATTAAATAACGGACCACCACCCTTCTCCCTTCTCCACGTCTAGACAGACATATAAATCGATCTATTGAAATGTTTGTTATGAGAGGATGTAGTTGTTTATTGTAAAACTACCTGCAGGGTGGCGATTTGTCTTCCGCTTTGCAAATGTTATGAATCTAAAACTTCTTGTTTTGTGTATATTATTATATTGTTGTCCAATAATTTCGACACACAATTCGTGTAATTGTTTAACCTGGCCTGACCTGTGAATATTGATTCGTAATTTGGTTTAAACATTGTACCTATGCATAGTTGATCAACTGGCAAGCTGAAAATAAGGTAGCGTTAAAGCACATCGATGAAAGACAGAATTTATGATTTAAAGAATTTCCTTCATCATTTCTTAAAATAATAATTATTTTGACCGTAGTAATTATAATTCATTAGTTCATGTTTAATTAGAAGGCCGTATAAGACCAACTGAGCTTGAATTTCTAGAAACTTCAGAATAATACAATATAGATGGAAAAAATTGCCATACGCCTTTGTTCCTCGCTTTCGTCTATATTCTAATCATGGTGGGCCAAGAACAAATAGTTTATGTTATTATGGCAACCAAACGATACCGATATTAGAAATGAGGAGCAAATGCCACTTGTTAGGGTTGCATTTGACAAAGGACGCCAAACTATTTTTTAGATGTCTAGGGGGCTGGCTGAAGTTTTGATTTGATAATCAAGAACTACAGAATTAATTATAATATTTTCAATTATTTTGCAGTAGATTTCTCGAGAAAATTGCGGCACTAACTGACGTTGCAGTTTCCTTTGTATGGTCAGTTTTTTTTGTTTTTTTAGTCAGAATATCAACTGCATAAAGGCCCCAGTACACAATGGCCTAAGATGGGCCATGCTTTGCAATGGACCACTGTAGGCCACGATCACTTGGTGTTCACACAATGGCGCATGGCTCATTGCAGCCTGGGGAAACTCTTGCTATGGACGAGGAAGTAATTACGGCCGCGGCTATGTTAATACTAATATATAAAGAACTAATCTCAAGAACCGAAACGGCAATGGCGATGACCTGAAGTGGGCCAGCATACGCCATTCTGTTCTGGAGCCTCCAGGCCCAGGGGGTGCTGTTTAGTTTTTATATTTTTGGCAAACCTCAGTTTTCAGTGTTATTGCCATAATTAAGTGAAATTGGTGCTTATGGTAGATTTGGAGACGGCGGGAGACATAGTTGTTAATAGAATATGAGAAAGTTTTGAAGTCAGTTTTTTTAGCGTTTCATTTGTATTGACAAAGGTATCAGAAATTATGAATTGCCACTAAGTTCAGTTTGTCAGTAATTCATAATAATTGATTATACAAGCCGTAAAAATGTTACAGAATCATTTTATGTTTAATAAATATTGCAGCAAGATTTGAGCTTTTGTTTTTCATACTGCTTTATATCATTAATATATCATTAATTTAAAATTATTTACGCCGAATATTTTTGGAGCTGGCCAAGAAATATATGTTTACTCAGTTGAACAAAAGCTTCAGATGGGCTTTAAAGATCTTTTAAAATATTAGGATTTTCTAAATCGGTAAGGGATCTTGTTGCTATCGTATTTTTTTAAACTAGAATGGACACAAAGAAATACAAGACAACATAGTACTTAAATATTTTAAATACAGTTATCTCTGGCAACTTCACATTATACCCTTTGAATAAAAATGTCTTTATTTTTCGTACTGTACTTTAAATGATTTTTTTTCCAAGTTACATGAGCCGCTCAAGCCCTTAAGGCAATAGTTATAACTTTTTTATATAATTTATTATTTAATACATTACTGATATAAAATATTCGCTATAGGCAGTGTATCGCATAAATCAAACTTAATTCCACATTAAAATCGCAACTGAAACAGAAATATATTTTAAGCATTTTTAATACCATATCGCCAGCAGGGCTTGAGCGGCTAAGATTATTTGCGACTTTCAAAGAGTATACAAATACTACGTAAGAAGAGGCGGATGTGCCATAGATCATGCGAGACTTTCAGCTTTGTATGAAACGTGCAGGGAGAACTCGTACCAACATAAAGATACTAATTGACATCGTTTTTATGTTGTCAGCATTGTCATATTTGTCAATATAGGGATGTACCCTCTAGTGATTAACGAAATATCGATATCGATAATATTCGGTAAGAAATAATTATAATTATGTTTGGACTAGAATTATACTTTTCCAACACAAATAAAAGATGTATTTAATATTTATGTGTTTATTCAAACAAATTAGCCTATTCTATAAATCTATTCTAGATTAGCGAAGAAAAATACGCAGAACTAAAAGATATATGTATGTACATGTAATGGAAAGGTTTTCAACATTTCTTCTGTAATAGGATTTAAAGACATGTCTAAGTATAGATACAAGGCACAGCTGTTTTTTCTGACTTGAGTTCCCTGTTTTTTATAAGTCTTTCGGCTTAAAATGCTTGCTACACACATAGTTCAACTGATGTAATTTTTCAATGGGCACATAAATCAAGTCTTGGTTTCCAGTTGGCGCTACCCATTTTTACATCTAAAAAGTAAAAAAAGAATAGAATTTTTAGTTCTTGTGCCAATTTCTAGTAACGGATTATCGATAACTGACAGGCAGCACTATTGTTTACTTACAAAGTACTAGGATATTAAACTTTAGACTATTTCCTTATTTTTTATGTTTCACTGAAATATATAACATTATAAATATTCAGTGATCTTTATCTAGGGACATTTTGCCATAAATACCTACTCTTTTTTCATTGCTTGACCGGCATGTTGTTGTATGCCATATTTCGCACGTTATTTTGCTTGTTTTCATTGCGCTCCTTTCAATGCTAATCAAATAAATATAGTCACACTAATACTAGAAGTGTAAAATCACATTTATTTGGTATACAAAAAGCACTTTTACAGTATGTTTTTTACGTTTTATAAACAAACTACATAAGGCGGCAAAGTTCAATCTGGATAATAATGTGACAGTTGTGTCATTTGACACTATAGACAGCCAAGGCGGTGATGTACGTATAACCCCTCTAACTTTGAAAGAATACTGTTCCAAGCGTACATATTGAAGGATGCTATCTTCACGTTTTATACATATAATAGTAGCCATTAAAAAGATAGCACATTTCATACATTCGGTTTTTTCTTAGGAACTTGCGCCAGGCTGGCGACTTTATCAAAAGATTGGCAAACATATACATGATATAAAAAATACCGTAAGTTTTTCGCGAAATATATAATCGACGCATTGCAAATAAATACGACCAGTCAGCATGTGGTATCGAAGCCACTAGGTACAACAGTGTAATAAACGGTCACATAAATACCGGGATTAAAGAAAATACGCAAAATTTAGACAAGATGAGTGAACAGCTAAATATTTCCTAGAGCTCGTCTAAGAGTATCTAAATCAAAAGCGAGACCTCAAATCACAGCCGTTGAAGAGCACTATCAAATAATAATTTTCAGAAAATATCAAATTAATATATTACAAAGCGGCCGGTAGCAGAGTACGAATACAAGTCATATCATAATGTAGGTAGCAAGACCCTTGTCTTCCAACCCGCCGGGCTAAACAATATCGCTTGTTGTTAGTGCGTGTGTCCATAGTACGTTACTACGGTCAATCAGCACGACACACGACATCCAAATAAACCCCAACGCTGTTTGTTCTGTTTACAAAATAGAAAACAACCGATATTATGTGTAAATATTTGTATAAATATGTGAAAAAGTAGGCATTCTTAAGTTATTTCGACTCCATCTCAAAAGCCGAAGACCCGCGAAAAATAATTCCATTGCTAAAATACTTAATTGAAGAAAAATATGGCGTCCCGTTACAAACAAAGCAATTACTGATCCGATCGAATGTTCCAGATAGCTAGAAGGAGTCTAGCCCGGAACCTAAATGTACTACGTTGCACATGCGCCAAGTGCAGCAAGCGCCGGCAGAGCTGAATCGACCGTATTGCGAAACCTGACCGAACCGTCTAATTATAAAAGGAGACAATTACACCGGAAAACCGACAAAAAAAATCGCATAGACATATTTGAACATCGTTTAAAACGCATTAAAGTAAATAAAGTCGCTAAACAAAATGATATTCTCACCGCTTTCTTCGTCCCATATTGCTCGTCTGGTTCAACCCGGGCCGGCTTCAACGCGAACACGCGGTACGCGAGCGCGACGGATCTACTAACACTGGATGGTATCCAAGAGTGGGCACCACCGTACCCGGAGCAGCTCACGGCGCGCGTCTGCTGTCAACATCGTCCGCGTCCGGAATGACGACGACGCGGTCCCTCCATGCGAGGCTTTGGTGAGGCAGGGAGGGAGAGGGGCTTATACGAAGGGTGCACACATACATCCGTCCTCCTCGTAGCGTCGGTTTCGACCGATGCACTAGGTAGGGTACCTGGATGCACTGTATACACAGCGCACACAGGCATATTGGTACATAACAGCCACCCCCGAATTGAGCCGCGCGGGCAGCGGCCACCCACTCGCCGTTGCTAAGTAACTAGCTTTGTACTCCTAATAGGGAAAAACGGGTGTTTTGAGGGGATAAAATCTCTGCTATATTTATAAACATATTCGACAATTAATTGGCATTAATAAGCTTACGTATCTCATTTTACACAATGATTTATTGATTTTCTTCTGTTACCAGGGTTGTAAATAATTTCTAGGACAATAGAACTTTGCGCAATATTATAAAAGTTAGATTTATTTATCTCCAGATACTTAATTAGCCAGTTTACTAGTTTTGGACTAATCTCTGTAACAAAACGCAGAATGTTACCCTGATCTGTGGTTTATCCATTTGTCTGCTGTATCAATACTAATAAGCTTAACCAAGGTAATATACCTAAGGCAATGGCAACACAACATTTTATCATACTATAAACTTGGATGATTTTGGCAAACTTAAATAGAGGTTTAAGTTACGTTTACGTCACGAAGAAACAAAAGGTTTCTGAATAGATTTAGTCCTAGTGGCCGCTACGTAGGTATTTTCTACTTCTACTTATTAAACATATTCAATTTATACCTAAAGCCTAAAATGAGCACTATGCTGACCATAACTATAATTACCCTATAAAGCCCTTTTCTTTATTTATGTACCGTAAAAAATTTCGTCATTGTCAGGTACTATTAATTACTCAACTGCCAAAAAAGGCAATAAAGACCTATTTTATTATAACTAAAGATGGAGCACAAAGTAAATTAAACTCATCAATCATAAGTGGCACATATTTTCTTATACTAAACAAATTGTCGTATTGGCAACATATAGGTGATAAAACATACCTAAGCGCAATGAAGGCAGGTGAACAGCGATCAATATACTTAAAGTCCTTTGTACCAAAAGTACATTAAAAATAATATAGACATAAATCGAAGAAAAATAACTATTAGCAAAACAATAACAACATTATCAAATAACCGTTACCTAATACGCAATTAGCTAGTAGCCCGCGGCAATGGAATATTTGGAGTCAAAATAATTCCATAATATGCTTCTCATGTGTGTATAATATCATAATAATTCCATCTAAGATTTGGATCTTTCCAGAACATAGGTGGTGCAAAAGAGTAAATCACGACAATGGCTAGCTTACAGATAAGAACTATTTGGAGGACGACTACATTACCCCATAACCATAATAAAAAAAAAACTAACGTACAATACTTACAAACCACAACCATCAACCTACTTTGCATATCTATACACATAAATAAAATTGGAGTGTCTGTTTGTAATATTAAAATAACCGCTTTTTACTAAATGCATATGGATGTAAACACGGTACATAATTATACCGAAATTACATTTTTTACAATTTTTGGCTGTCTGTCTATCTGTTTATTCCCGCTATATATGGAATGGCTGGACCGATTTTGGCGGAACTTTCACTGGCGGATAGCTGATGTACCAAGGAGTAACTAAGGCTATAAATTAACTGGGTACGCGAAGTAGTTCCCTCAGCACACAGTTGAAAACGCGGGAAACAGCTATTATTAAAAAAGACAAAATAGTATTGCACCGCGGTAACTGTCTACCACGCTACCGTTCGTATAAAGCAAACGAAAGTCACTAGAGATGTGATTTTTCCAATCTAGATCTTAAATTAGAAAACGCGGCAAAATCTATGAATGGAAGTTAAATTCAATACCTTAATTTCTGTTATATTAATAAACATGGAATGTTATTATGAAAATGGATGTTTGTCTTGGTCTGGGTGTTTCTATGTATATATTTACAAAAAAAAGTATATATGTATGTTTATCCATTAATTAGTACCCATAACACAAGCTCTGCTTAGCTTGGGACTAGATGGTGATGTGTGTATGTGGTAAAATATTATATTATATATTATAAGCAAGTTTACATTTCTATTGTATAAATATGTACTATTCAATTAGTACATATTCCAAACTCGAATTCCCGGCAAACCTCGACATTATTTTACAAGTACGACCTACAGTGTCCCACGGATACTTGTATAAAATAACTGAAGGTAAATATGCCGCAACACAAGAGTCAATCTAGCGCGTAATTTCTTTAAAATGAACTTTTTATTCATACTAAACTGGTTCACATGTCAACATGCGAGTGTTTGCAAAGGATTACGATACTAAAATATCGCATTGTATCCTCGCAGATACCACGGATCGTTACAATTAGGTCCATGTTTAAAGAGTTGTTTTGTTCCGAATCGGCTCGACTGCCAATCAGCCCTTCAATATCCTTAGGGCGACAAACTACTATACTCTTACAAAAGATTACTTGTATATTAGGGTTAGCTCCTTTTACATACATTGTGATGTGAGACCTTGAAATTACCTTAATAATGAGCTGCGCAGATGTACTTGAAGGGTTGTTGGATTAATCCCCCATACGGCTTGTGATCAAACCAGTATTACATACAGTCCAGCGTTTATCATCGTATTATAAGCTTTTAATACGCAATTCAGTAAAGTCATTGATGTGATAGCTGCCATTCAAAAATATGCAAAATGTGCGCCGGTTTTTTCAATGGATTATTATAGGTATAGTTTAAAGTATTAAAAAAGAAACAATTAATTCATCTTACTTAGCACGTTTTAATTGTAACTTGCAATAACGACAATAGTTGTAACTATTTCGCCATTATTTTCTTTTTGCCACTACTGTAATTTTGCAAACAACTAATCAGAAAGTAATTGCAATATTTCTTTATCTGTATTTATACCTATTGAACGACAAATTATTAAATTCTTCTTAAGTATCACATGAGTGTGTGGCCCAACTCTAGTATCAGAGTTTATAGTCCGCCTGAAAGCCTCCGACATGGCCTAACGACTCTTATCCAGGTACAAGAACAAGGAGTGACGTCCTGAGGTAAATGCCACAAAAGCGGTCACTTAGTCCCACAGATAAAATAAACAGGGAGATATGCCCTGTAGACGAAAATGTACCGGATACCTGTGTCCTCGCCCCTACCACGCGGCTAGTAGTACACATGCAGATCAGTAAAAGCAATATAAAAACGCATTCGCGCACACACTAGCATTTTTAAATCAAAACTTACAAAAAAAAAACAATTATAAACCTTATCCTATCGAACATAGCGTGTATTTACCAAGCAACTTTCAACTTACACAAAAACATCGTTGCCACTAGCGTTGTGCTATGCAATAGAACTGTACACTAATTCGTTGCAAGATGCAGCGGCCGTACTACGCGATGCAATTCCTTAAAAAGTATCGTTCGGTCATGATTACATTGCTTATCTAGTCAGTTCGTGACAAATTTAGGTAGTAGTTAAAGAACAATGTATTTATTGAAAAATAATATATTCGTTGTGATATTTGAAAACAATCATAAGTATCATAACATAGTAACAGCAAGGAATATTTTACGAATTGTTGTTTTTCATGTTTTTAAAGACAAATACAGTAAAATACTTGTAGTTTCATATGGTAAGTCATTACATTTTTACAACAAACCACTGAACAAGACTGTATTCTTATAAGTTGTCGCGATCACGGTCGATAGTGTACTATTTCGCGGAAACGGCCATTTGCTTGCGATATGCACACTTGGGGCATTACGCGCGGACACCGACACGCCCTCTTGGCACTTCTCCTCTTGTTTATATTTCTATGGTTAGTCCTATCTCAAAACGCAGCTCAGGCAAAACGTCCATACATCTAATTACAAAAATCCGTACAATATTGATTCAATTGCTGTAACAGCAAATATGTAGCTACATTTTTTACATAAAGGGCGAAATAATTATGTTCGCACACAGGCGCAATACAAAATAATACGAATTAGTCCTTCATTATATTAATTTACTAGCTGTGCCCGCGACTTCGTTCGCGTAAATGTTGGAAATTAAATAGCATGACATTTATTCCAAGAGTATATAATATTTATAACTTTTATATGTATATTATCTATCCATATTGTCACGCCTGTTTGGGTAGGCAGAGACTATGGAATGCCACATGCTTCGGTTCAAGCATACCTCTTTCGCTTCCTCGACATTCATTAACCTCATCATGCATGCGCGTCGTTTATGGGTACTTTTAATTTGGCCCTTTTTTAGTACGTAAACTATTTGGTCGGCGTACGTCCGCCTAGGGCGTTCCCTACCGACATTTCCATTAATTCTCGCACGATAAACTACTTTCGTATTTCTTCTTTCATACATCCGTTCCAAATGTCTAAACCAACGCAACATTCCTTTTTCAATCTTTGTCACTACATCTTCTTTTAGACCACACTTCTCCCGTATCACACTGTTACGCACTTTATCTATCATACCTACTCCGCACATACTCCTTAAAGCTCTCATCTCCACAGCATTGATTCTACTTTCATGCTTCTTCTGCCATACCCATGATTCGCTACCATACATTAGTGTTGGCGCCAAAACTCCCTGCGGTACAGCAGGGCGAGCCTTACTTGGGATAATTTCGCTACTGATGATGGACCATAAGGCGCCATTCACACTATTTCCTGCTTTCACTCTCCTTTCAACATCTACCTCACATTTTCCATCTCTCGTAAACAGAGAGCCTAAATAGACAAACTCATTCCCTTGTTCCACTTTTTCATCTGCTATCATTATGTTACATTCAGTTATACTGTTTTCCCTCTCTATGACCATGACCTTAGTGGTGCTTACATTCACTTTCATGCCCTTCTTCTTATACGCCTCATTCATTAAGGTGACCATATGCTGTAAATCAGACGCTGACGACGCAAAAAGAACCTGATCGTCAGCGTATAGCAGGGTCTTAAACAAAGATTCACCCATTCTTAATCCACATTCAGACCCTTTCAGATCAGTCAAACAACTGTCCATGAATAGATTGAACAGCCAAGGAGCCTGTCTAACACCACGATCAATGTTAAACCAGTCCGTGTAGGCCCCGTTTATTCGGACACAGGCACTTGAATCCCTATATAAGGATTCAAGTGCCCGTATCAGACTGCTGCTCACTCCATACACAAAAAGTGTTGACCAAAGTTCATCCCTCACCACTCGATCGTAAGTTTTTTCCAGGTCAATACAGGCGCAGAAAACCTTCTGGTGTTTACTTAAGGTTTTTTCTGAAATGCACCTTAAGGAAAAGACTTGATCTGTACATCCCATTCCCTTTCTGAATCCCGCTTGTATATTATATACCTAATATATATCTTTAGAGGATAATTTCTTTATACACAACATTAACTGTTTTGCCACCTTCACATAGAACATACATACATACATACATTGACTCACGCCTGTTTCCCGGAGGGGTAGGCAGAGACCATAGAACGCCATTTGCAACGATCCTAACATACCTCTCTTGCTTCATTCACTCCCATCAAGTTTCTCATTGATGCTCTTCTGTATAGGGTACTTCTGACCTGTCCTTTTTTAGGGTGTCTCCAATCTAATCAGAGAACGTCCGCCTAGGTCTTCCCCTTCGTCCTGTCCCATTCACACTTACCTTATATATCTTCTTTGTCAGTCTTTCATCTTTCATCCATCAGTGCTCTCATTTCTACAGCATTTATTCGACTTCCATGACTCTTCTGCCATACCCAACTTTCACTACCACACATAGAACATGTAAATTATTTTTACCGATCATGTGAAAAACAAATTGTTCGGATGTCGATTCCAGCTGTTTCAAGTGTCTGTCCCTGCGATTTAGTTAGAAAATACTCACAGGACTACAACTATCCAGCCCTGCCGAAAGTAAGATAGCCCCGTTGAGTCATTCAAGAGGTATCTGAATTCAGGGCTCAGTTTCCCGCTCAGAGTTTCCCACGTACTTGACGTGAGGAGTGGGAAATTGTATAAGAACAGAACACGAAGGAACGAAAGAAATCAAAGAAACACGATAACATTTAACAATCATAAACTCATAAGTAACGTCAAATACCCAATCCGAGTATTCCAACGACGACGAAAGCAAATAAAGGCCTTGCCACACGGCACAATTTTACCATTGATCAAATTTTCAATCGAATTGGCTTTGCCCGTCTACACGACACAATCAAATCACTGATTTGCATTCCGCCCACCCGATTGGTTAAAATCTGGTGGTACCGCCCACCCGATGAACTTGAATTGGACGACTGGCGTCTACACGTCACGATTTCATCAAGTGATTTAGTTAAGTTGGACGTAAAATCGTGTCGTGTGGATAGGCCTTAACACCGCCATTCAGAAAATGACGTCATTTGTTAACGCCATCTACGTTTACATATTATACAAACCGACGAAGATAGAAAATAATAATTATGGACTAATCGACAATTTATTGAAAAAAGAATTTATAGTCATTGTATTTATCATTTAAAATAAATAATAATGAAATGATTTTAAAACTATTATATAAACATAATAATTTGAAATACATGAGATTGACCGTTTAAATTAAGTGGACATTGTAATAAATTTTGACACAGAGACTTTTTGTTTATGAAAGTGCCGAATATTATACTCTATTATTTTTTAATAACAGAAAGATACCCGACACATAATTATTGTCTTTTTTGCAAGAAACATTTATTTTGCTAGAAAATTATTTGAAAATAGTGACATCTATCGGTCGGTAAGTAGCCATAAAACACTTTAAGGGTACCTATTTAGACTAACTATACTTTGACTAACAAACTACTTTGACTAACAAACTTGTAATGATGGCACCACATATAAATCCAATTTTGGATGATCCCTGTTTTGTTTCGGACTACGTACAAAGGAGAGGTCAAGCTGTACACCGAAAACCACTCAACCGATTGTGATGTAACATATACTATTTTATAGGTTTGAGTATCCTTTGAACATGAGTGTAAGTTTTATTGAAATCAATTTCGCCATTTTAGAGATCTTTAGCAACATAGGGAAAGACGTCGGACAGACAGACAGACATAAATTCTAAAAATTATCAAGTATTGCTTTTTAGCATTTTCCTAGATTTTTTAGATAATTTTCGTCAAAATATCTTTAATGTACAGACTTTTTCACCTCTACAGTTTTATTATAGTATAGATTTTGTTCAAATTAAGCCCATTTCAAAAATAATAATTGATACTTTTTTGTATTAACAGATCGGGGTCTCGAGGGCCGTGAAAGTTCCATACATGGATAAATTTCATATAATCCGCGCCATCTACCGATAAGGGCAAGAACTAAAGAAAAAGCGACAACTGAACGGTCATTTCACCAACATTGATAGGATCTGCGTGGCGCAGTGGGAGCGTGCTCTGCTCATAAATTAGATGTTCTTGGATCGATTCCACGCTTACCAAGATTTACATTTTGTGATTTTTATTGTTTTTTACTTTTAAATTGCATATTTTACATAATAGTTGTCATTTACTTATTTATTAACACTGAAATTCAACATTTATTTTATTTTGAAAAATGAATCCACTACTAACGCCATCTATACGATCGGAATAAAAACAAAATTGTTTGTACGCCATCTAGCGTAGAGGATGCCTATTGAACTTTTTCCTTAGAGGGAGTTGCGCATCTACTCGAGTGTGTGTAATGAATGAACAAAAGTGATAGAATGAGATAGATAGTGACGCTGACAGTCTGTCTCATTCTAGAGCGAGACAGATTGACATTCTACTTTTAGGATGAGCGAGGCGGATAGTGACTAACTTAACTTATTTAATAAATTAACAATGTTTTTTGCATTCATTTGTAGTTGCGATTAAAGGCATCGTTAATGAAGATCACGGAATTAAAACAATCACAGCGAAATTGTAACACATTGGTGATCACAGGACTTGAAAATGCAACGAAGGGTGTCGAATTTCAACTTTTTTGAAAAAAATACAATTATCCCTGAATTGATTGATATGGAATTCTTTTTTATTTTTCCCAGAACTGGTGCAACTTGGCCTTTCATCCGGTCCCAGATTATCGTTGAGTTTTGGGAAATCCTGTATAAAGCTGAAGAGTTTGTTTGTTTGCTAATCTCAGGAACTACTGGTCTAATTTGAAAAAAATATTTCATTGTTTGATAGCTCATTTACCAAGGAAGGTTATAAGCTATATACAATCACGCTATGAGCCACGGGAGCGGAGCAGTATCCCTAAATAACACGAGTGTAACCGCGGGCTCATCTATGTAGTTTAGAATAATTGCCATCGTTCTATCGCTGTCCCGGTTGCATCCAAGATTATCGCCTACTAGTTTAACCAGATTTGACAAAATATTAGGTTTTCTAGAAATATACGGCCTTGTGACGCAATTTCTGTAAAGTCGCACTATACAAACGCTTACCTATAAAATTGTATAAAGAAGAGCCTGAAAGAAACATTAATTCTTTTTATTTGCCGCCAAATTATACCAGTAATATTTTCTGCATACCTGGTACCTACATCAGCTATGCGCCAGTGATAGTCCCGTCAAAATCGGTGCAGCCGTTCCAGAGATTAACGAGAACAAACAGACAGACAGACAAAAATTGTAAAAAATGTCATTTCGGTATAATTATGTACCGTGTATACATCCATATGCATTTAGTAAAAAACGGTTATTTTAATATTACAAACAGACACTCTAATTTTATTTATATGTATAGATGATAATATACTTAATATAATAGTCTACCACACTTGTGACGTCGCTGTGACGTCGCGATCACACCTCCCTCTCACCTCAGACACCACACCGGGCGTCGGGCTTCCTATAAATACGGAGGCGCTGGGAGCGCTCACCCCGCGTAATTTATTCACCGGCGTTGTTTTCTTCGACGTAGCGAAAGCTTTCGACAAAGTGTGGCACAACGGCTTGATTTACAAGCTTTTCACTATGGGAGTGCCTCACAAGCTCGTGCTCATCATACGAGACTATCTGTCGGATAGAAGCTTTCGGTACCGCGTTGAAGGCACGCTCTCTTCGAGTCACGCCATCCGCGCCGGTGTCCCTCAGGGGTCAGTGCTCTCGCCTCTCTTGTATTCATTGTTTACCGCTGATATACCGATGCATCGGCTAGTGCAGACAGCACTTTTTGCAGACGACACAGCCATCTATTACGCAGGCGCAGACCCTGGCGCAGTCAGTAGGAAGCTCCAATCCGCAGCCAACGCCCTAGGCGCGTGGTTCCGGAGATGGCGGATAGAGGTCAATCCCGAGAAGAGTCAGGCGGTGCTTTTCCATCGGAGAGCCCCTCACCTGTACCCTCCGGGTGCGACCCCACAAATAAGGATGTTTGGGTCCCCTATTCAATGGACTAGGGAAGCCAAATATCTAGGTGTGATTCTTGATGATCAACTATCGTTCCGCTCACACATTACGAAGGCTCGCAATAGAGCCTCCTTTGTGCTTGGGCGCTTACATAGCTTGGTCAACGCCAAATCTAAACTATCGCTTAAGAACAAGATTAGGTTATACACATCGTGTATTAGGCCTATAATGACATACGCTAGTGTAGTTTTCGCACACACTAGGCCACACAGGATCCATAGGCTACAAACACTTCAGAATAAGTTCATGCGGCGAGCTACGGGCGCACCGTGGTACGTACGTAACGAGGAGTTACATGTAGACTTACAACTGCCGACCATCAGGCAATTCATGAAACAGTGCTCCCGTAGCTACTTTGACTCTGCTTCGACACACCCCAACCCACTATTGGTTGCGGCGTTAAACTATACACCATATAGGATTTCTAAGATTAGGAGACCTAGGCATGTATTAGACGAACCTGACGATAACACTACACTTGCTCAAATCAGAGCACACACGGCTCGCGCAGCCATACAACTTCGACCGCGGTTCCGTACTCGCCGACGAGGCCGGAATACGCGACGCGCTAACGTTAATACCGCGGGACACCTTAGTCCCCGCATTGCCGGCAGCGCCCCAAGCCGAGGTCCGTGGTAGTCCACCCTTGGGGAGTCAAAACGCTGTCTAGTATACTTTAACGGGTTGGGAGCCTTCTGCGCTCACCCATAGTCCGCGTAAAGTTGTCAAGGCCATCAGCGGCCAACAACTAGTCCACACACACAAAAAAAAAAAAAAAAAAAAGCGCTCACCCCGAGACACGCTCTGGCATCCGTTCCGTGCAGACGCATTCGCGCGCACGCTCGCTCGCTACCGCTGTCGTCCTACATACGTTAAACGTTTACACGTTTATTCGTATTCAACAACGATTGCTGTGGCAACTCACACGGTCCTTTTTAGGATAGTGTTATTGCCATAACAGACGTTATAAGTCGTGTTTCTACGAACATTCAAACAAAAGTCCTACTGTTTCCATAAACATTATAACAAAAGTCTTGGCCCCTTCAGGGATAAAACCAGTGTTGTGCCTGGTCGCCCGGTTGATACCTAACGGTGTTAACGAAGCCGGGTGGGTGTAGACCCGACACACCTGCGGAGCCCCTTCAGGGCTACGTAAAAGTCGGCTGGGGTTGGATCATTCGTTCTTGGGGTGTCTCCTAGTCGAACCCAACCATCTCCTTCCCACCTACCTAATTCCTTATCCTATTCTTTGGTGTGCAGTTTGGGTGTGCCGGCCTACTCAGGCCCATACCACCCCGGCACCAAGGCAGTTAGGAACCCTTTTGCACATTGAGATTGGCGAAGGGAATACAAGCTTAGGGCTCACTAATTAAGTACACATCCCCCCCTGACCATCCCCGGGTCGGGAGGGACATACACAACCACACCTCGGGCTATTCCCGCTCGAGACCATATAGGGAAACAAGTTAGGTATACAACGCGTTCACAGCGCGCTGTTGTGTGTTTCGCGCCAAAACCGGCGACCGTTAGACATAGGTTACACGCTCAATCTGGCGTCATTCTGGTCCATCAGTCTGCTCAGAATGACGGGAGAATTATCGTCTAACCGGTTGATTGATGGACTGATGGCCCAGAATGACAAAAATTAAATATTTTTAATATATTTCATCATTCTGTTGAGAATGACAGCAGACTGATGCCAGACTGATCGTATAACCGCTCGCATCATTCTGGCGTCAGTCACCGTCCCCGACGCAATGGAGCAAGACGTGCCAAGCAACGAAGCGCTGGTGCCTCCGCCCGCTTCACTCCCGTCACCGTCAATCGAAATAGAGAAATAATTCATTCTCACATTCGAGTCCTTGCCAGAGTTATGGGATAAAACACATACCTTATATCGACACCTCCTACGTGTAACATCGTAACTGGCAAAATGACCAAAATGTCATATTTAGATTTTCATTTACTTTGGAACATGGATTAACGTTTGATCTAATAAAAACAATATTGAAAAAAACAAATTTGACGACGGTTGGCGCAGTGGGAGTGTAAGCGACTGCTACGCCGATGGTCGCGGGTTCGATTCCCGCTCAAGTCAAACATTTGTGTGCATGAACATGGATGTTTGTCTTGGTCTGGGTGTTTCTATGTATAATATGTATGTATTTACAAAAAAAAGTATATATGTATGTTTATCCATTATCTAGTACCCATAGTACAAGCTCTGCTTAGCTTGGAACTAGATGGTGATGTGTGTATGTGGTAAATATTATAAAAAAAAAGAAATGTTTTCAATAGAACCCATAGATATGAAGACTGCATATTATCGTATCTTCATCTTTAGCGTAGTAATATGTCGTATAGCGCAGCTACAATACAGTATGCGGAGGGTGGGAGATACCTGAGGGTCTAGTACGAGTTTGCACTCGATCGTCACGGTGGACGATAGCCTAGTCGACGGGAACAATTTCCATACATTTTGTAAAAGCGCCCCTAACGGAGAGTAGCGATCAATAGAGACCGCTACTCTCCAGTAGGCCGTTAGTGCAAACTCGTACTAGACCCTCTGTAAGCCGCGCGAGCCAATTGTAAGTGTAAGTACCGATAGAATACGCAGGTTACTATAAGATAGTATAGCTAGGTATCAACTATGTTATCTTGATGGTCTTACAAATGATTGATGCAGTTATTGAACGGTTTGAACAAAATGATTCGTTTGATCTACAAAACCAAACGATTTTTAAATTTTTTATTTAGCCTGTTTGTACAAAAAAAAGCAAAGGCCTCTCCCTTGGACCGCCATGCATCCCTGTATCGTGTTAAGTTCGTCCAGTCGCCGTATAATGCATCCAGGTCATCGCGCCATCTTTGTTAGGCCCATCTTTCTGGATGCATACGACAAACGTGTCCGACCCAGTCCCACTTCAGTCTAGCAGATTTTAATCCGACGTCAGCTATGCGTGTTTTGGAACGTAGCAAAGTGACCGTCGTCTTCAACTTACGAATGATAACTAACGTAAGTTTTATCAGTCTGCTGTCAGTCTGGGATTGAGCGTGTAACCGTGTTTTTCATCCATCATTCTGGCATCATTCTTAGCCGAACCAGATTGATGGACCAGAATGACGCCAGAATTAGCGTGTAACCTACGTCTTAGGGAGTTAGCGCGTTCGACCCGCGCTTATAATAGTAGGTATTGTTATTACTTGTCTGTTCCGTTGTAAATTAGGCATAGTTCTCGCGACGCGTGTCGCTTATAATAAGTCAGCCGACACTTTATTTATATTTAGGATTATAGTGCGCTTAGCGACTATATAGATATTGTAGTTTAGTAAATAAGTTAGTAAACTTACACTCCGGTCACGATGGCCGGAGTGATAAGTTTAGAAACTATCCTTTCTAACCCTAGGGCGTTCTCCTTTCTAAAGGAAATCTTTGGGGATGCCATTCAGGCGCCAGTAGGTCCGCAGCCGCGTGTCAGCGCGGCCCGCCCGCCTTCGCCGACTTCATCGGCTAGATCGCGCTCTCGCAGCCCGCTGCCGAGTATGCGCGCTACCGACTCCGAAGCCACCACCAGCCGCCCGTCTAGCGCTCAGAGCAAGATGGACGTGACGGTGTGTGGCTCGGACGAGGAAGAAGAGGAGTCTGGTAGCGAGTCGACAGACTCGTCAGACTTAACATCAGTCCCAGACGAGGACTTCACCCTCGTAGAGGGCAAAAAGCGCCGCCGAGCGGCCAAGTCAAAGCCGAGCAAGGTGGCTAAGCCGGCCAAGACGGCTAAGACTTTGGCGCCTACGCCATCAAGCTCGCGGCCAGGACACAGCCGTCCAGCCACACCACGACCCAAGACCCCCCAGCCCCCATCAGGGGCCTCCCCGACAAAGCCCCCAATGCCTCCACCCCTGTTCATACAGGACAAGGCAAAGTGGCTGGCAGTGTCCACCTGGTGCAATGAGCACCAAGTCAACTACACCAGCGCCAGATCCACCCAACAGGGGATCAAGGTACAGGTGGCCACGTCCCAGGACCACCGCGCGCTGACCAAGGTGTTGAAGGAGAGGCAGATCTCCTTCCACACCTATACCCTCCCCGAAGAGCGGCTCCTCCGAGCCGTTATTAGGGGAGTACCGAAGGAGCTGACGACCGAAGAGGTCAAGGCTTCCTTGCTCCAGGAGCAACTGCCTGTGCACGAAGTGCACCGCATGACAAAGGCGAGGACGCGTGAGCCATACGACATGGTTCTCGTCGTGCTCGACAAGTCAGAGGCGGGGAAAGCCATCTTTAGGCTGACCTCGATATGCCACCTGTCTGGCATTAAGGTCGAGCCTCCCCGGCGCAACAGCACTATAAGTCAGTGCCACCGATGCCAGCTGTATGGGCACTCGGCGCGTAACTGTTTCGCGCGGCCTAGGTGCGTCAAGTGCCTAGAGGACCACGCAACCGCCGACTGCAAGCGCCCCAGGGACAAGGCGCTTTGCGAGGACCCTCCCGCATGCGTATTGTGCGGGCAGCTGGGTCACCCCGCGAACTACCGCGGGTGTCCCAAGGCACCGCGTGCCACTCGACCCGCGGCGAAGGCGCCTCAAACGCCCGCACGCAAAGTCCTCCCGGGGCCCCCGGCCCCAGCCCCCGCCCGGCCCTCTGGCTCGTCTCAGCCTTCAGCATGGAACACGCCTTTAGCGTTCCCGTCGTTGCCATCTCGCCCGCATGCTCCCCTCGCGCAAACAGCTAGGCCCGCTACAATCCAAACCCCTACACCCGCGTTAAAGGTGGCCCAGCCCACCACTAACACGCGCCCGGCGACGGTACCGGTACTCGTTGCCAGCCCCAACTCCCCCCAGGTTGAAGATGACTTCAGCCTGGTAGCTAGATTCGCAGCGCTCGCGAGCAACGCTGATATTAGCGCCATCGCGGCGGAGCTTAGGCGCGCTCAAGGCAACTTAAACGCCATGTTAGAAATACGTTTCAGGTACGCGTACGTATTTCAGTCATTCGAAAACTTTAGGGCTTAGTAATGGATAGGCACACTATAGGCAGAGTCAAACCACGATCACTCAAGGTAGGGTTTTTCAATGCTAATAGCATTGCATCGCAACGTGATGAAATAGGCACGTTCCTTAGGGACCATCAGACAGATATACTACTCGTGCAAGAGACTTTCTTAAAGCCAGCACACAGAAACCCTAACATTGCAAACTATTGTTTAGTGCGTAATGATAGGCTGAACTCGCCCGGTGGGGGCACTCTGATATACTTTAAGAAGTCTCTGCATTGTATACCTATGGATCCGCCAACCTTGGAGTACATTGAGACCTCGGTCTGTCAACTCGCCATGACAGGGCACCCATCTATTACCCTGGTATCTGCTTACCTCCCACCATCGTCTAGCACTTCACACAACCCTAAGAGGCTCCTGAAAAAAGACCTTCAGGCCCTCCTGGGGCTAGGTGACTCGGTTATCGTGGCGGGCGATCTGAACGCCAAGAACGCCCGCTGGGGGTGTCAAGTGACTAACCCACGCGGCACGATACTCGAGTCACTCTCTGAGTCGCTTAACTATGACATTATAACGCCGCTCGAGGCGACACATTATCCTGATAACGTGACGCACAGACCTGACATACTAGACGTAGCCCTTTTAAAGAACATAAGTTTACGCTTGTGTTCGGTAGAAGTGTTACACGAGTTAGACTCCGACCATAGACCGGTCCTGTTAGACTTTGCACCCAGAATAGGGCCCATAGACACAGGGCACAGGCCGACTAAGCTGGTCACTGACTGGGCACGACTCGGGAAAGAACTCGTGTCGTCCTCGCCAGTGCTCAGAGAGCAGATACCACTAGACGCCAATCAAATGGGGGTCAATGACACACTACAAGCGGTCGATAGCTTCACGAGTCACGTGCAATCGTTAATTAACGATTGCTCACGGCAGGTACCCGAGACGGGCGACCGTCGATGGAGCCTGCCCGCTGACGTACGTGACTTGTTGCGGCGTAAGAACGCAGCGATTCGTGCCTACGACCGATACCCGACTGAGTCCAATCGCTTCACTATGCGCTCTCTACAGCGTGACGTCAAGTCGCGTATTAAAGAGATGCGTAACTCTCGATGGGAAACTACACTTAGCGAGCTAGAACCCACTCACCTCGCCTTCTGGCAGCTATCTCGTTCGCTCTCTAAAGATGTCACCAAGACCTGTTTACCACCTCTAAACAGGCCTAATAGTCCACCGGCTTTCGAGGACGGGGACAAGACAGAATGCCTGGCAGACAGCCTGGAGCAACAATGTACGCCGAGCACGTCACACATAGACACAGACCACCTAATAGAGGTAGATAGCGAGGTGGAGCGTCGAGCCTCTCTCACGTCGCCACCTCGTCCCCTGACAGACAGACATGACGTAATAGGAGACGACGATGACGAGCAACACATACCCCTAGCCACCCCCGATGAGGTTAGGATGATCATTAAGGGTTTACACCCCCGTAAAGCTCCCGGCTCGGACGGCATAACAAACAGGGTCATTAAAATGTTCCCCTTAGCTTTCATAGTCATTTTGACTACTATATATAACGCCGCAATTAATAACAATATATTTCCACATCAGTGGAAAGAAGCCGTGGTAATAGGAATCCACAAACCCGGCAAGCCTAGGTCCGAGCCTAGTAGTTATCGTCCTATCAGTCTGCTTAAAGGTTTAGGGAAAGTTTACGAGCGGCTTTTATATGTTAGGCTGAAAGCATACGCTGATGCATCGCTTTTGGTCCCTCACGAACAGTTTGGGTTCCGAACCCGCCACTCGTGCGTACAACAGGTTCACCGTATCGTTGAGTATATCAGCGTGCGGTTGCAGCGTAATTTATTCACCGGCGTTGTTTTCTTCGACGTAGCGAAAGCTTTCGACAAAGTGTGGCACAACGGCTTGATTTACAAGCTTTTCACTATGGGAGTGCCTCACAAGCTCGTGCTCATCATACGAGACTATCTGTCGGATAGAAGCTTTCGGTACCGCGTTGAAGGCACGCTCTCTTCGAGTCACGCCATCCGCGCCGGTGTACCTCAGGGGTCAGTGCTCTCGCCTCTCTTGTATTCATTGTTTACCGCTGATATACCGATGCATCGGCTAGTGCAGACAGCACTTTTTGCAGACGACACAGCCATCTATTACGCAGGCGCAGACCCTGGCGCAGTCAGTAGGAAGCTCCAATCCGCAGCCAACGCCCTAGGCGCGTGGTTCCGGAGATGGCGGATAGAGGTCAATCCCGAGAAGAGTCAGGCGGTGCTTTTCCATCGGAGAGCCCCTCACCTGTACCCTCCGGGTGCGACCCCACAAATAAGGATGTTTGGGTCCCCTATTCAATGGACTAGGGAAGCCAAATATCTAGGTGTGATTCTTGATGTGATCATCACTATCGTTCCGCTCACACATTACGAAGGCTCGCAATAGAGCCTCCTTTGTGCTTGGGCGCTTACATAGCTTGGTCAACGCCAAATCTAAACTATCGCTTAAGAACAAGATTAGGTTATACACATCGTGTATTAGGCCTATAATGACATACGCTAGTGTAGTTTTCGCACACACTAGGCCACACAGGATCCATAGGCTACAAACACTTCAGAATAAGTTCATGCGGCGAGCTACGGGCGCACCGTGGTACGTACGTAACGAGGAGTTACATGTAGACTTACAACTGCCGACCATCAGGCAATTCATGAAACAGTGCTCCCGTAGCTACTTTGACTCTGCTTCGACTCACCCCAACCCACTATTGGTTGCGGCGTTAAACTATACACCATCTAGGATTTCTAAGATTAGGAGACCTAGGCACGTATTAGACGAACCTGACGATAACACTACACTTGCTCAAATCAGAGCACACACGGCTCGCGCAGCCATACAACTTCGACCGCGGTTCCGTACTCGCCGACGAGGCCGGAATACGCGACGCGCTAACGTTAATACCGCGGGACACCTTAGTCCCGCATTGCCGGCAGCGCCCCAAGCCGAGGTCCGTGGTAGTCCACCCTTGGGGAGTCAAAACGCTGTCTAGTATACTTTAACGGGTTGGGAGCCTTCTGCGCTCACCCATAGTCCGCGTAAAGTTGTCAAGGCCATCAGCGGCCAACAACTAGTCCACACACACAAAAAAAAAAAAAAAAAGCGCTCACCCCTTTTTGCATTCAGCTGAACAGCGGCGAGCAAGCTAAGTGCACCAGCTACTCTTCCTGAACGACCACCGGAAGCGTATCTCCAACAAGACCCCTTACTATCGCCGAATCACGCGACCCTGGTTCTATAGAATTTTCTTAATAACGCTTAAATTAGTGTTTTGCTAAAGGATGTGTTAAATTCTTTAATGAATTACTAGAGGACCCGTGCTGCTCCACAGCATATTTTAATGTTATAAAAAAGCTCTTACATATAGGTATGAAGAGTACATTGTAGCCTTATCTAATAAGTAAAAATATGATATTCTTACCAAAAATATATATATCACAAAACTTCTTTTCTCACAACATTGGCTTTGCGTTGCACCTTAGGTATCGTGAAATTTCCACCTTGCATTACTGAATGGTTTGCCGCGCAATAGGGATATCTATATAGATATCTTTCAAAGATGTATGTATGTTTGTCTACGAAGATCTCCAAAACGACTGATTGGAATGAGATTGTTTCTTGTTTTGACTAACATTTACTCCAACTTAGGGAACAGAGCAAGTTTCATCAAATTCGGTTCAATGGTTTTCAAGATATGGTCTAATTTGTGTGGTAGCTTTGGTAGCAATCGTAAGTAACATTGCTAAACTACCATATATGCCAATATTACCATTTCAACCAAAACTACTATTCCTACCGAAAGCCGAGAGCCGAGCCACACCCCCTCCCCTTCACCTGCCACAAACTCGGTACAGAGTTGGCGGAGGGGTCCCTTTGAGGGAAAGTCCGTAACTGGATTTCATCGCGATACATAAAAAGGGCGAAAATTCCAAAGTACCTTTTCTCTCAAAACTACTATTCTTACCAAAGCTACAATATCTACCATAACTACCACTTGTAATATAATTATATGACAATAGTACTATGAACCGCTGTAATATGTTCCACATAAAAAAAAAATTAAGATGCCCGAAGAAAGTCGGTAATTGAAAAACACAAAAATTGTCCTAACATAAAACGTAATTTACCCGCCTGTAGGGTTGATTTTCCCAACATTAGGCGGAAATTTCACTACATTTGGGGAAAATTCCTCAGGTCACGGGTATACTGACGTCGTTACCGCGACCCCGTCATGAGGGTCGATAGTGGAACGCCGCGGTGTTTTAGTGGGTATGCCCCCGGAACATCTCGGGGGAGAGCCGAGCTACACCCCCCCTCCACCTACTTCAAACTCGGTACAGAGTTGGCGGAGGGGTCCCTTTGAGGGACAGTCCGTAACTGGATTTCATCGCGATACAAAAAAAGGGGGGAAATTCCTCAACATCAGAGATCAGTTCACCCAACATTAAGGGTTAACTGGTAACATTCGGGGAATATTACTTGCCATCAGCGATAATTCACTATAGTGACAATTTTACCAACATCGGGTATAATTTTACACACCACCACACTCACACCCACGTATGAAAGTAAGGCAAGGTCACCTTAAGGAGGCATAAGGGATTTCCTGGCAGTTACCGCAAGGAACTTATTAGATGTAAAAATATTTTTGAATTTAGAACCGTCTATGTAGAGAGAAAGCAATGGAATCTTAAGAAATTTATAGGAAAATATTGAAAAATAAGTTAAATGTCCACACCTATCTTCCTTCAAACTTACCCAATTTAAATGAGCATACCATCAAATGAAAGAGCTCTTTTCAGCGCGTGTTATAGTCCTATAACGAAATGCCTACCTCAATGAGAACCAGATATATAGAAGCAGAAAGACATTGACTACGGCTACGAAAACGTAAAAAATGTATGGAAGAAAACTGTTTTTGCATATAACTTGATCAATGTGCTAGTTAGGTAATTTCTAATGCTTGATGACAAATCTACGCAACGAGAGCTTTCATTTAAAAAAAAATCATGCGAATCGGTTGGGTAGAACGGGATGGCCGACTCGTATTATAAAACACAAATTCTTTTAATATATAGATTATTTTTTATTGTAACAGCACTTACGATTTTCATTTAACCACACCCAAGGTGGTCCAACGTTACACACTTTATAGATATGAATCATAAGTAAGAAATTAGCGATTGGTTCAGTACTTCAAACTAACTTATTTATTATCTCGATAAACGAAGGTGGCTGCCTGGCTGGCCCATGCGTCATACCTACTCGTGAACGGGTGCTACTTGCGATGACTGGTCGATGACGGTCTTGCGGCTGGTATTAAATTTTAATATTTAACTGCATCATTTCCATCATTTCGCGGATTGCCTGCATTATTAGGTATATATAATGTAAGTGGATGCTCCTGTTTCACCATGTCTATTCTGAGGAGGCTAATTAAATGGACATCAAAATTAAAATTAAGTAATATGCTTGAGTATTATTATGTCCAGTAAATACATACAAGTGATAAAGAAGTTGTAACAGTTGCAGCACCTTACAAAATGTAAATTATGTGTAGTATGCAAAACCGGGCGATGAAAAAGAGTGACTGATTATTTATTCAAAAGTCGATCAGCAACATTACTAAATACAGCCTATTAAAAACCTATTTAATTTGACGCGAATACGCTGTAACCATCAGGGCAGTTGAGTGATGACACGAAGTGCAAAACAAAATAAACCGTGAATGGTCTGGTCTGGTGTACCCACTTTTATTTCTTTTTTATAAATTTTATCAATTAATTGCACGTTTTACAAAAAAGATTTTACTCGGATGCAGGTATAAAGTTTGACGTTTAAGTTGTATTTACTACCAAGGAGCAATTGCTCCTTGTTTACTACTTACCAAAACATCAACAACAACAATGGTTGACGCACCGTGTGACGTAATGCTTTCTGATTGGTGGTGTTCACTGTCGCAAGAATATATTTGACGGCGCGTTACCAGCGCCACTATAATATTTCACGTCAGAACGGGAATTGCAGATGTCATGCAACGTCATCACGTCATTAGTATAGTCTCTAAACGAATCGAGAGTGCTGCCGACCGGTTGTGACGTATTGCACTGCAATGGCGGGGGGCAGCGCTGACAGTGTTTCATGTGGACTTGTCTGGCGAGCGAAGGGCATTCAGTCGAGTCGCCTGGTTGACAGTACATCATGAATCTGTCCACGGTTCGTTAACAGACTTGCAAGTGAAAGTGTTAGACTATAATTGTTAAGATAGTGCCTTTCGTGTTAAAGTAGTCAGTGTATTTTAGTTAGTGTGTATTCAATGCACAAGAACCCAGCTGCGCCCACTTAGCAGGAACTCTAAAGTGATTATATCGGCCAGCAATCTGGGTAGCTAGATCATTTGTGGGATAAAATTGTGATTTGTTGATCTTTCAACTGCAACCTGCAACCGTGGTGAGCGTATTTTATCTGATTTTTTATTTAAGCTGCAAATTTTATTTTGTGACGGTAGTTGCAAAACATTCTTGGTTAGCAGAATACTGCTACACGTTTAGTAACCTTGGAAATGTCAAAATGGTTGTGGTGGTGACGTGCGTCGCCATCACGTCGCGTCGTACGAAGTGGCGTGGGTTCGATTCCTACAATCATGTGACACAAAGTTGAGGTTAAACAGGCTTGTACTGTGAAACCGTTGAACCTTGGCGGTGTCGTGTTTCCCGTGACATGATCTCTTGAATAGGCTTCTGTTTAATAGTTTAAAAAAGAAACAAAGAAAATAAAAAAATGTGGGTAGTATACCGAATGAATAAATTGAAAAATGAAATGAAATGAAAAATGAAAAGAAATGAAATGAAAAATGATTTATTGCTGCTACACCCAGACACAAGTACATACATATTAAAATAAAAGAAGTTAAGAACATTAATAAAATAAAATATATATATCCATACAATACATGGTAAGACCAGGTCGTGGTAGTAATAGGACCCCATTCAGCATAATACCAGACTTGCTGGCACTGATATTCTACGGGGCCCTACTAGTGAATCACGAAAGTACAAAACAGTGGGTACAAAACACAAGCCAAACATCAATAAGTATATTAAACATGTTTACCAGTTACCTACCTAGTGATAACTGATAACAAAACGAACAACAACAATACACATAGCACGGGCACGGTAATATAATCTAACAGTATTGTAACTCGGCCGTCTTCGTGAGTTATATACCTACAGACGCGCCGGACGCAAATCAGCGGTAGGGCTGCCCGCCTCAAGTATTTTAATTACATCTACCTACTTGACGTTTTTTTCTGGTTTTGTGATTGTTCATATTACTTATATTTTTATTCAAACAAACGAAAATCGAATGAATGAAATAGTAAACTGCAGTCGCCGTAGGTTACAAAACTTAAATTTTTACTTCAACACCTACCTACTGAGCCAAAATACAAGTACCTACGTCCTTAATAACTGACGAGTATAATTATAACTTTTCATCTTAAATTAACGTCCCTATTACTAGGTAACAGCACAGAGCAACTTGAAATAACAGTTATTTGATCACCCATCCGATGTCCAACCGCTTTGAACATTACTTAACGTCAACCATCTAATTGCGTATGCGCTACTTACAGTAATATCTATTCATTGCCAACTGGTTCGATAACACTACATAAAATCTACCTTATCATTTTAATTTCATAACGATATTACGTTTAATTCAATATGTATTTCTAAAAACCTATAGCTCGGGGTGCTTTAAAATTAAGCGAAAAATAATGTACTTAGTAAAGTAAGTACCCTAAGAAATTACCTATTGGTTATGTAATAAGCAAATTTCCATTGGCTTCCATTTTGAAAATTACCCTGTAGGTATTACTAATCATAGACAACAATGAAATAATACATTGTCCATAACGCAGGTAAAAGTGTCCTGCTAGGGGGTATACGTTATCCCCACCGTGGGATCTCCACCTTGTCGTGGTGGGGGGGCTCAGTAACCGTGGGTTAGAAGCCACCCACGGTGAAGCTAAGCGGGATCCCGGGAGGGGACGCTCCACGTGGGCTTGGTAGAGGCCTGCGTAGGATGCGTCCCATGGTGCGGGTGCGGGGGACAGTTCTGTCTGTCCCTCGCAGTCGGGAGCGGTTGCGGGAGGAGAGGCGTGTGGGTGTTGCGTTGCCCCGCGCCCTATCTCCCGCGACCAAATGGGGGCGCACCATCGTTGCGTCGCGGTGGGGCCGCAGAGGAAGAGGAGATGCGGTGTTGCGTTGCCGTCCTCCCTATCCTCTGCGGCCGCTGGGTGTTTTGGCGGCGGAGCCCAACACCTTCATCCGCCGCCAAGGGGGTTTCGTTCGGGGCCCGCCTGACCATCTGGCGGGCCAATACCCGTCGGGGGGTAGCGAGGAATGCTTTGGTGAAACCCTACCCTTCGACACATGGGTACATGAGGAGCACGGGTTGGTTTTTAGTCAGTAAGAGTCTGACAGTCCCCTTCGTCCTTTCCCCCCGGGGCGGAGGGACTCCATGAGGATTTTCCAACCCGATACCAAAAAAAAAAAAAAAGGAGGTATACGTTATAACCGCAATATGTTTTAAAAATAATAAACATACTAATAGCATGGGGTCTCATTCCTTAGAACGTTTTCCGTCATTCTTAACTCTCTCAACAGATGGCTTTACTAGTATCGATTGTTATTGATGACTTTTATGCATAAATGATAAATAAGAAAATAAAGTTCTAAAATATGATATTTATTAATTAAAAAATCCCTTTATTACGATTAAATAAAAAAATGAAACAATTAATTGAATATGAATATTTTTGAAAAATATGATGTGCACTTCGTTGCTCTGGTGGCCAAAATACGTACTAGCTTGTAGTAAAACGTTACAATGAGTTAACTTTCACTCGGCATTCATAGATGGCGCTTTTACGTATGTATATATTTATTTTTATTTTATTTGGTATTAATCTGTAGATGGTAAAATAAATAAATATTTGTTAAATAAACATCAAATATTTGAAAAAGTAAGATATTATGTTAACCAATGAACGGCCATGAGCATTTATTTTAAAAAGTACCTGTATAGGTACCTAGTCGAGCGATTGCGTTTTGTTTTTACATTTAAGTACGTAAAAGTAGTGTAATTTAAATTTTATACATAATAACAACTTACTGTGTTTGTAGTAGTATTATATAATACATTTTCATAAATTATGTTAATCAATATGCGTCTTACATTTATAGGTACCTACCTATAGTCTGTTCAAGATACGAAAAAATAAAATGTAAACAAACCATAAAATGGTTCTTTTAATGTCGCCTTCGCAACAAAAGTAGATTTAAGTTAAATACTCCAAGCGAAAGATGCAGTTAGTTTTACAAAAATACGCCTGTCCCTTCAATTCATAAATGATACTGTAGGTATATTTTTTACCTTTTATTTTTTTCGTAGGCACAGATATGAGAACATCTGTGTTCGTAGGTATCTTGAACAGACAATAGCAACTAATAAACAGTTGATGTTGAGTTTGTTGTAAATCAAGCTAATGAAAAAAACAAAACGCATTTTTAAACTTTGATTGCCGACTTCTCTAGAAGTCTAGAACTCATTCGCTTGGTTCCCGATAGGTATAGTATTAAATTTATCTATGCCGATAGTCATGACTTCATGAGTCGCACAATTGCAAAATCGCGTACCAAGTACACCAAGTGCGTCTCTATAAAAATACCAGGGTCGAAAACCAGGTATCAATATACTTGCAAGTTTTTGGGCACTCGAGTATAGAAAACTTCGTGTGACGCCCTGGTAATGCAAGTTTGTATTGAAAAATAAACCTTATCTTAATATAAGTAAGGATGTACATACATACATACATATCGTCACGCCTTTTATCCCCGAGGGGGTAGGCAGAGGTGTATTTCTAAACCCACTTTTCGCCAGATATATTTTAGTCCCACGTAATAAGGGGCGAGCCTATTGCAGTACCGGGCACATTTCCAGACTCCGTGCTGCTACTGAGAATTTCGTGACAGAAAAACCCAATAACACTGCCCGACCCAGGAATCGAACCCGGGACCTGCCGATCCCACGCGCACATTTATGCCGCGAGACCAACGAAGCAGTCGTATCGGGTTTGATGTCGAGTTTTCCGTCTCTACGCAAAGATGGTAAGTATATGCATCGTGTTATCCGTTAGTCGCCTCTTACGACACCCACGGGAAGATAGGGGGTGGTGACACTTGTATTCTATGCCGTCAACCACACGGCGGAGACACGGTAATATAATCTACCAGTATTGTAACTCGGCCGTCTTCGTGAGTTATATACCTACAAGACGCACCGCATGCGAGCTGCGGCACGATAGCGGCTGCGGGTACTGTAGGCACAGTCCGGCTAGTCTAATGGGTACTCTGCTCGAGGCGCGTAGGTATAACTCGAGTTTCGTGCGTTTGTATGGAGTTACAATACTGCTAGATATTATTACCGTGGCGGAGATAAGGAGTAAGGATTTTTATCGCAAAATTTGGTAATGGACTTTTCTAAATACTTTCATGGAAATTTATTCCTTACTACCATATATTTAAGGAACTTTGTCGCGCAAAACCTTGCAATTTTTATATTCCTGAGTACTCAAAATACTTTCAAGTATTTTAGTGTTTTGTGCGATAAAGTTCCGTAAATGTATGGCAGTAAGGAATATTATTTCATAAAAGTATCTGTAGGGTAAATACGCCATACGTCGGCCCCTCCCCAAACTTCGGCCGTCTGCACATTTTCGGCTTGCGTTCATTTAAAACGTATTGAAGTTACAAATTTGCCACTCGAATTACAATCTTAGTTCATAATCTATATGTACAACCGTTACTTTCCGATTACGTTACACACTCTCCGCACACTGAGCGTCAGTAGCGATTGCGCCGTCGAAGCGTCAATTTCATATTTAAAGTACCTTACTTGCTGTGAATACCGACACTTCGGGGATTGATATTAGAACGATCAGACATTCCTTTTTTATTGTTTTAAGCATTATTATTAGTAATTAGTGTTTTTTAATATATTTTGAGATAGATTTTTCAATGTTTAACGTATTGTTTTAAGGGAAAATAGGAGGCCGCCAATAGAATACCAATTTTGAATTAAAACCGGATTCTCGGCCGTGGCCGACTAAAAGTAAATGCAGTCTGTTTTATAATTTCCAATTGTACTAATGCCATTGCCTTAATAAGAGAATTTGCAACGCATATAGGCAAATAAATCTATTTTACGTTTAATCGCCAAATACCGGCCGGGGTGATATTAGTTGAATCTCGAGAAATAATGTACACAAAATAGAGGCTGGCTTTAGAAACATTAAAGATCGTAATGTCGACCAGCCTCGAATTCGAGCCCAACTATACAGGCTGATTACTTTCTTATTTTCTCAAAATTAAATATTTATTATACGTTTATTTATTTATAATATAAAGAGTTAAGTTTAAATGTAGGAGTTGATATTATTGAAAACATTTATATTAGCTTATTATGGTATGGAAATATAAGATATAAATTGCTCTTTGGAACTTGCTACCTTAACCCATGTTAATTACGTAGCTTAAAAATATAAATATATTCAATAATGATACTCTGGGCCAAGAATGGTATGAATTATTTTTGAAAAGATATCCAGAACTAATTATAATTATTTTGATGTTTACTTTGTTATAAATTGTAATACTTACCTAACGTTATTTAAGTGCAAATAAAAAAAATACTTTACCTACTATTAAACAAATACGATTAATAACGTATACTTAGTGAGACTCCTGCCAAAATAAATCATATTAATAATATTTATCCGTCTTAATTTAAAACATCCTATACCCGGCCGATATTTGGGAAAAACGCGACCGACCATGGCCCGTGAATGGCCGACTTTAGGGATTTTTCGTTCTCGACGCATATAAACCTTAGTATTTTTTCCTTGTAGTAGAAATGTCAACCTTATGCCCATAAACATGAAATAGATTTATCAAACTATCCAAAACCGCATCGGAAGCTATCCTTTCGTTGCAAATTGATAGTGCCAGACCGATTCCAAAAGAGAAAAACCGTAAGGATGCCGACATTTAGCGTATTTACCCTATTACGTTACGGTCGGGAGTCGGTAATACGCGAAACGTGTTCGCGTACGTTCAAGTAAAAAATACTTTGAAAGTGTTGCAAATATTTTAGTGTTTTGCGCGACAAAGTTCCGTAAATGTATGGCGGTAAGGAATAATATCCCATGAAAGTAAAAGTACTCCGTTACGATCGTGGATTGGCAAAACGCGAGACGCGATCGCGTACCTACGTTTAATTCAAGTAAGAAATACTTTGAAAGTGTTGCAAGTATTTTAAAAAAATCGTTACAATCAGCTTCAAAATTACGAATCCTACAAAATAAATGATTTTATAATAGTTAAATTTAGTTTTTTATCTAATCTGTTTATCCACTTTAATGGAGGAATAAAAAACGACCTAATTTATCAATTTAAAAATATTAATTTGCCAACATCTGGATTTGAGTTAATTATCTAAATAACTAACTTGCACGTTTGCATAACTTGCTTGTAAGGCCGAATTAATAAACTAATTGTAATGACTAGCTTTTGTGCGCGACTTCGTTCCCGTGAAAGTTGAAGAGAAAAAATTCCAACGTTTTTGCAAAATTTTTTGTTACTAGTCGACCAAGCCGAATGTCAACGTGACAAAATTCAACATAATTCAACAATTATAATCCAGAAATTATTTATCGTAACGTGCGAACGCGGCGTGTGAACGTACAATGCGCCTGCAATCGGTACTAGGAATTTCTGGATTATAATTATTGAATTATGTTGAATTTTGTCACGTTGACATTCGTCTAGTTGGCTTGGTGGACTAGTAGTTGACGAGGTATCATGGTTTCATAAATAAAATAATAAAATGAACTGTTGTTTCATTTCTACATTTTAATAGTTACCTACCTATTCCCCTTTTGCAATCTCGACGTTCGCTTCGCCAGGGGTTCGCCATTTAGGTTACATTAATTTCGCCTGAATACCAATTTAATTAAGAATATAATAATACAAATAAAGAATAACAATTTTCACGAAGCAGAACTCAAAGGAAAGCACCACCTAGTATAGTAATGTACCTATTATATTATCTGTAGCATGCACCACAGACCCTGGGACCACCGACCATCAGACCAAGGCAACCTCACAAGGTCATAGGTTTTGTCAAGTCTATTCAAACGAGCCCAAACACTACTAGTTTATCATGTGTAGTTTAGGAGTTCCTGTGACCACCTTCCGGCTTCATCATCAGACCAAGGCAACCTCACAAGGTCATAGGTTTTGTCAAATCTATTCAAACGAGCCCAAACACTACTAGTTTATCATGTGTAGTTTAGGAGTTCCCGTGACCACATGCCGGCTTCATCATCAGACCAAGGCAACCACACAAGGTCATAGGTTTTGTCAGGTCTTGTCAAACGAGCCCAAACACGACTAGTTTATCATGTGTAGTTTAGGAGTTCCTGTGACCACCTTCAGGCTTCATCATCAGACCAAGGCAACCTCACAAGGTCATAGGTTTTGTCAAATCTATTCAAACGAGCCCAAACACTACTAGTTTATCATGTGTAGTTTAGGGGTTCCTGTGACCACCTTCCGGCTTCATCATCAGACCAAGGCAACCACACAAGGTCATAGGTTTTGTCAAGTCTTGTCAAACGAGCCCAAACACGACTAGTTTATCATGTGTAGTTTAGGAGTTCCTGTGACCACCTTCCGGCTTCATCATCAGACCAAGGCAACCTCACAAGGTCATAGGTTTTGTCAAGTCTTGTCAAACGAGCCCAAACACGACTAGTTTATCATGTGTAGTTTAGGAGTTCCTGTGACCACCATCCGGCTTCATCATCAGACCAAGGCAACCTCACAAGGTCATAGGTTTTGTCAAGTCTTATCAAACGAGCCCAAACACGACTAGTTTATCATGTGTAGTTTAGGAGTTCCTGTGACCACCTTCCGGCTTCATCATCAGACCAAGGCAACCTCACAAGGTCATAGGTTTTGTCAAGTTCATTAAAACGAGCCCAAACACTACTAGTTTATCATGTGTAGTTTAGGAGTTCCTGTGACCACCTTCCGGCTTCATCATCAGACCAAGGCAACCTCACAAGGTCATAGGTTTTGTCAAATCTATTCAAACGAGCCCAAACACTACTAGTTTTTCATGTGTAGTTTAGGAGTTCCTGGGACCACCTTCCGGCTTCATCATCAGACCAAGGCAACCTCACAAGGTCATAGGTTTTGTCAAATCTATTCAAATGAGCCCGAACACTACTAGTTTATCATGTGTAGTTTAGGAGTTCCTGTGACCACCTTCCGGCTTCATCATCAGACCAAGGCAACCACACAAGGTCATAGGTTTTGTCAAGTCTTGTCAAACGAGCCCAAACACGACTAGTTTATCATGTGTAGTTTAGAAGTTCCTGTGACCACCTTCCGGCTTCATCATCAGACCAAGGCAACCTCACAAGGTCATAGGTTTTGTCAAGTCTATTCAAACGAGCCCAAACACTACTAGTTTATCATGTGTAGTTTAGGAGTTCCTGTGACTACCTTCCGGTTTCATCATCAGACCAAGGCAACCTCACAAGGTCATAGGTTTTGTCAAGTCTATTCAAACGAGCCCAAACACTACTAGTTTATCACGTCTAGTTTAGGAGTTCCTGTGATGTGACCATCTTCCGGCTTCTTCATCAGACCAAGGCAACCTTACAAGGTCATAGGTTTTGTCAAGTCAATTCAAACGAGCCCAAACACGAGTAGTTTATCATAATATGTAGTTTAGAAGTTCCTGTAACCATCTTCCCGGCTTCATCATCAGACCAAGGTGCATTCACAAGGTCATTCATCACTGCACCATTTCAATGTTACCGTAACATAGCCACCAAACTTACGTAAGTATGTCAAATATCAGCTTTATGGAACAGTGTACAAAGTGCATTCCAAATTTTGAACGGAAAGACACGAAGTCATAAAAATATCGCTAGATGTTTTAACGCCACCGGTACATACGTAAAATAGGTACCTACTAGATCGGTTGATCGTGTTATAACCTTTAAATGAGGCACACTTGGGTGACAAGGTGAAATATCATAATATTTCTACATTTTAGACAGAATGCTTTTTTATTATAGCGCCATCTCTTCTTTTTAATTTAAAATAACATTGCTTACAAAATGAGACGTAAGATGTCGCTACCATCGACTCCCATTTTTTTCGTCGCTAGCGCCATCTGTTGTATTATTTACGGTATTAACAAGTACTTATAAAAATAAAGGTCTAATATTAAGGATCTAACGTGGCCAATTTTTATGGACGACTTGCGGCATCTGTACTGTAAAGTATTATATTTATCTATGCTAATAGATTCTCAGATTACTGAATACTTCAGTAATCTGTGAATAGATTAAGCTAATCAAATTACGACTTTATCACGCTAAAGTTAATTACTGTGTCAGAAGGTAGGTGTCAAAAGCGTAGTTTTCACTTAAAATAAGGTAGTAGTATAATACTAGAACTAGCAGCAACCATCGTAATTTGTAAAAAAAAACATTGTATAAATAGTCTTACCTTACAGAGTTTACAGGTAATTTAAAAAATCTTATAGTTGGGTGAGTTATCGAAGAATTTAAACAACCAAAAACAGCACAATATAATCTATTCGTCTTCGCCATAATAATTATTTGAATATCAGAACACAGGTACAAAACTCATCACCGTCTGTTCGTCACTGCGACACGGTGCGAGCTGCGGCACGAGCGACCGCGGCTGTGGGTACTCTACGCTCAGTCTAAATGGGTACTCTGCTCGAGGCACGTAGGTATAACTCGAGTTTCGTGCGTTTGTATGGAGTTACAATACTGTTAGATATTATTACCGTGGCACGGGTGCGGGCGGCGCTGGCGGAATGGGCGGAGTCTTCGTCGCGTCAACCGACAACAAGAAGGAGACACCGAGACAACCGAACAGAACGCTCACCGCACGCACAGCGCGCACACGACCTGCGCTGCAAACTCACGACATAGAAGTGCAATATTAAGTACATTACGTTACTGATAGTGCGACAGTTACGAATTTGTAACAGCATTACTGATAAATAACGTGGTACACTATCGTCTTGAAGCTAATGTCACCTCAGTCGTCTTTCACTTTCGACCGGCGCACGGCGTAGTAATCAAGTATGACAAGTTTAGTTAGTACCTATGACAAATATACAAGGGAATACACACTCGACACAGAGCATGATGGCCGCACTCCATAGGTAAGTGTTTATAAAAGTTTACAGTAACTACAAAATTATACCAAATAACATTAGAATAGACAGAAAATAATTATAAATATCGTGTCAGTTACAAAAATTTCCTTAAAAAATAAGTGAAAACGAATGTACATATTTGTTATACTTACAGGTCACCCCACCCGTCTGCTTTGTGATGGGAAAGGTAACCAACGCTCCCAGTAAAGAAGAAATAGGTCAGTCAGCACAGTCGTCCGACAACCAGCCATCATCATACATCAGCGGCGCAATGCTATGTAGTAGTAATATTTTTATTTATTTTTTGTTTCTGAGTGGTAAGGACATAATCGAACTGCCTCGCTTGCGCAACACACACACACACACACACCATACACACACACACATGTAGACACAAGCAGTACTTATACACGACGCAACGACGCGCGACGCGACTATATAAGTGACGTGTTCAAATTTACCATATCTAGCTTCCGTTGTGCATTAATAAGATACCTTCGCAGATGAATTTTGAAGGTGCTAATTGTTTTTAGGGAACGTATAGGTGCGGGTAAATTATTCCATATTTTCGCAGCGGCATAACGGAAGCTACCTCTAAATGCCGCTGTTTTATGAGGTAATATAGAAAGTTGTTGTGAACACTGTCTGCTAGCACAGTCGCGTCTGCTAGTAACCCAGCTGATCTTGTTAAAAATATACACTGGCTGCCGGCAATTAACAACACCAAACATAAGGGATGCCAAGTGTAGCTTGCGCCGTGATTTCCTTTTCAGTATCAACCTATCATTAAAAAAACGTGTAACGTGACTTCTACGACCTATTGTGAAGCAGTAACGAGCGGTGGCATTCTGGACTCTCTGGATCAACCGATCCGTACGAGCTAGCAGACGTGGTCCATACACAGTGTCCGCGTAGTTCAGTTTGGAGAGAACTAACGATTCCACCAGTCGTATTCGCAATTCTTCGGATAAATATGGTCGCATTTTGTAGAGGATACGTAACCTGTAAAAACAGTTACGCACTAATTCAGCGACATGTTTCTCATACCTTAGATTCGAGTCAATATTCAGACCTAGGTTACGTGCTTCACTCACCCTCTCCACTACCTCTCCCATGAGCGTAATATTAGGCCGGTTTTCCTGTCAAGCTGATCGCACGCCGACGCGACGGTCCGCGCTGATGTGTCAATATGTATGAAGTACTTCTAGCGTTTTTGAGTCGCGCTGGCCGCTCAGCGCTGTCGGTCGTCAGCGCCGAGTTATTACTTCATACATATTGACATTATTGACACATCAGCGCGGACCGTCGGCGTGCGATCAGCTTGACAGGAAAACCGGCTTTAAAGTTTGGTAATGAACGAAGTTGGTTTTGTGTACCAAACACCATATATTTAGTTTTTTTTGGGTTCAGTACCAGGGAGTTACTTTCAGCCCACTCCACAATTCTATCGAGGTCCTGCTTCAAACTCTCTATAGCCATAGCATACTCATTAGGCTTAAATTACACATACACTTGAATGTCATCAGCGTAGATGTGATACTGCGAATTAATTATAGAGTTAGTAATGTCAGCCCAGTATAAAGAGGAAAGGATAAAGAGTAAAGGTCCCAGGATTGATCCCTATGGGACTCTTCTCACGACCGGACTGAAATCAGACAGCACCCTTTCCCCATCAGACAGACGCACCTCCACCGCTTGCCCGCGGTGTGACAGATAACTGTTGAACCAATTGACCGTTCAGTTGTCACAGCCATAGTATTTTAATTTGGAAAGAAGCAAAGAAATGTTTATGCTTTCAAAGGCACGTGAAAAGTCCAGAAGAACTAGTAAGGTGCACATACTCTGATCCTTTGCAGCAAGAATGTTATCTGTCACGTCAGACGCAGCTATTATGTGTTGAGGAAACTGTGTTTTTGTAGATTTTAAGTATGGTGGAAACGGAAGAAATTATAAATTAATTCCACAAATACCCATTGTTGTATGATACGTCTCATTCTGATAAGGCGTTATCAAATGATGGTAGGTATTTACTTCACTGGCACTGTATATCATACCCACCTCAAGTTCACTTCTTGTTCCTCTTCGTCTTCAATAATATTAATAGCAGACAGAAGTAAAACTTCTTCAATTTCACTATCTGTATTAGACAGCATTTTAGTGACGCGACTACAGCCTGGTGAACGCCTGAACGAACGCGACAGTGTGCACAACTTTTGCACGCGCAATAATCGTCACCGCGCACGCCACCGCGGACGCCAGCTGAACGCGTTGGTTTGATCCTGGCTTAACACAACAAGCGCGATCTGATCGCCACCGCCGCGTGCAGACGCTGCACCGGACGCCGCGTGCAATCCGAGGACGCGTAGATGTGAACACGTCGCTATAAGTTCGTACACAACATTTGATCGCCACCGCGCACGCCACCGCGGACGCGAGCTGAACGCGTTGGCACAGAATAAAGCCAGGATCAAACCAACGCGTTCACGCGTGGCGTGCGCGGTGGCGATTATTGCGCGTGCAAAAGTTGTGCACACTGTCGCGTTCGTTCAGGCGTTCACCACGCTGTAGTCGCGTCACTAAAATGCTGTCTGATACCGATAGTGAAATTAAAGAAGTTTTACATCTCTCTGCTATTATTGAAGACGAAGAGGAACAAGAAGTGAACTTGAGGTGGGTATGATATACTGTGCCAGTGAAGTAAATATCTCATCTTTCGATTACGGCTTATTATTATTTATTCAGAAAAACAAGAGTTTGATTAGTTATCATACAACAATGGGTATTTGTGGACCTCATTTATAATTTCTTGCGTTTACACCATACTTAAAATCTACAAATGACAGTGTCCTCAACAAATAATAGCTGCGTGCAGCGACCTAACGTAACAAGTGCGATCTGATCGCCACCGCCGCGTGCAGCCAGTACTTACGTACAGAAGCACCACTTGTCAAACCAATTCATTGAAATTGCGACTCTTGCTACTAAGCAACAAAGTGCAATTCAGCTCACATAAGCACTCAGTGCCTACTGCGATATTCACCTAACCGTTCCCGCTCTGTTCTAACATATAACCATAGTAAAATTCTGTTTTTACTATGATATAACGCTGTCGCTGTCTGGCGCGGAGTGACGCGCTAGCTGTCGCGCTACGGTTGTCGACTTGCCGCTGCTACTATAATATTTATTCATCGTCTATCTACCTACTTGACCACGTACCTAATAATAAATAATCATCCTATAAGTATCCTATCCCACTATTTGAGCTTGTAGAACAAAAACCACAAAAAATCTGGTTGTTTACATTTTCACTATACTAATTCTTAGTTATTTCCTAAACGCGTGGACCGATTTACATTATTCAAACAGATAAAATGGTTTTTAAACTAGATCTTTAATTTGACACCATAATCGTTGGGATATCTCAACAAACAAAAAAATTAATTTTCATGTTGCTCTCGTAAAATAAATAAAATCAAATTTTCAAGTCGACAACCCTTGCGCAATGCGTCGGACGCGGGCTTGGAAGCCGCGCGAAAGTGTAGGCACTTATCGCTGTATGTACGGCCGAGTGAAGGAGGCCTGGCGTTGGTTTAGTCCTGGCTTAATGATATCAACTCCGCGCGCCATGGCGCGCGCGGCAACTGTTCCAGTGTTCGGTCGTTCAACATACAACGTAACAAAAACGTAATCACACACAAAATAATATCACGTCCGTCTCAACTGGCGCGCCCGCCGCAATTGAGTTGCCTTTGATTCGCGGTAAAAAACCGACTCTAGATGGAACGGGTCGCTCCATGTTCGAGCGTTCCAACCATGAAGGTATAGATAAACATGGAGGCCACAGCCTCAACAAAGCCTTGAGTCAAATACCTACATTTCTCTATCTCACTCTCTGTGGTCTGACCTCTCATTTTAGCGTGGATTTAGTATTGCTATCTTCTTATTAAAATCTCCGAGTAAGCTCTTAAAAAGAGCCGACATATTAAGCAAATCAGAAGTTTACACGGTCAATTAATGTGTATTTAAATCAAGAGTTGAAATCCAATCACTTGTTAAAACTCCCAATATTGTAGGTCTCGAACGCTTATAATCATGGTTGGCGAGACAGTGAATTATATTCCCATTTCCTAAGGATTTGGTAATGTGGCAACATTGGCCACCATATGTCAAGTAAATCTTGTCAATATGGCAGTGGTTGGTTGAAAAGAGATGGTATGACCACAGTGAGCGAGATAGCGATACATCATTTGAGCTTCAAGTAGGTATTCGGAGTGCGGTCTCCATGTTTATCTATAACTTCATGGTTCCAACAAACACATTGGCGCGCGTTCCGAAATGGTAACAATTTCGCGCGGCTGGAACGCGTGCCAATGTTCGTCCTTTTAGAGCGCGAAGTCGATACGCTGCTTAAACATTGTAAATTGATGTGTTTCAGTGGTCTATAATGTACTTTATAAGGTTTAAGCCGCTCCCTCCGTATACTAAATTCACATTAAATCAGCGAGTGTCCACATATATTTCCAAAGGATTCGGTTGAAATTTTTTTAGCTCGAAGATTAGTGCAAACTAAGTCTATTAGGGGTTCACTCGACTCTGTGAAATGTGTTGGAACGGTAACAACTTGTGATAGGCTAAGGCTGCTCAAAAACTCCTCAATCGCCTTAGCTCTGGAGTCCGTCCCATTGAGCAGATTGACATTGAAATCCCGTAATAAAACGCAGTAGTCGGAGTTAGTAAGTGATGCCACTGTGTCGGTCATAGCATCCAGGAAAAGGCTTAAATCGAGCCAAGGCGGCCGGTACGCGGTCCCAATAGTAACCCTTTGCCCATTGAGAGTGACAGTAAGCCACATCTGTTCTATTGACTCGAATCTAGGATCGACTGCTATAGTAAGTATGCGTAGTTGCGTACGTTGAAACCACGCCTGATATACTTAGAACCCGACCCCTCCACCTCGGCCCGAGCGAACATTGGCTGGCCGTGGTACCTACCTATATGACGGAGATAATAACCGGGCAGTCGGGCACCGTAGGAGCTCGCCCGTCCTCGCCCGGACGCAACCACGTCTCGTTAATGGCTATAATGTCCAATTGGTTTCGTTGCATCATAGCGGTAAAATCGTCATGGTTAGTGCCCAAAGAACCTATGTTAACAAAACCGATTTAAAAAAATCTCCACCATTACGTATCAATATATATGCAACCATTATCGCATACGAAAAAGTGTAATATATCTGATCGTATCATTCGTACCTATCTGTTCAAAATACAAACAACAAAATAAACTTGTTCTTGTGAGAATACTACTAACATTAAAGCATAGTAAAAGTTTATGTATACACAAATACACGATATACCTATCAAAGTTATTAAAGTAGCTGACACGACACTTCGACACCCATGACATTTCAGTGATATAGTTTAGATAATTTACAGATATAACAATGTAAACAAGTGCCCAATGTCAATAGAAACAGGATAAAACGCATCATGAAACCAGTTATCGTATTACTGGTTTGTACCAAAAGCAATATCAAGGTCAGTGTCTTCCTTAACACAATACGCCTTGTCTCTCTGAATCTTGCGCACATAAATGCGTCCCCGTCGGCACCAGACGTAATTCCACCCGTGGTTACGGGCGACATCCCGCGCCTTATGAAACAAATCCCGGTTTTTTTCGTAAGACGCTCGTTGATATAGAAGCGCCGTGCAGGACCGGGAATACCCAAGTCGGCGGACGTCGCACCTCGGCGCACACGCGTGCTCGACAGCAACTCGTCGCGCAGATTGCGACAAGCCAGGCGAACAGTGACGGGGCGGGGCCTACGCTCTGGGCCGGTGGCGTCCGTTGAAACGATGTGGCGAGGACCAACGCGCTCAGCACAAGAAATATCTCGCTGTTCCAACTTAACGCCTAGCTTTGCGGCTATCTGCAAAGCTGTCTTAACCGCATTCTCGCCGTTGACCTCGGGTAGGTTCGAAATCTCCACATCAAACGACAGTAACTCCTGGTCCCGGTCATTGATATCGCGTTTTAGTTGAGCTACTTCGCTATGCATATCTGATTGGTCCCGTACTGGTATTTGTTTTTCCAGAGTGATAACACGCTCATCTAATTTCTCCAGGTTCTTCTGACATGCCGTGACTGAAGCTCTTATTTCTGCCATCTCTTTCCGAAACAGCAGCAGTTCTTTATTTATGTTGCGCATATTATCACGAAAAATACGCAGCTCTGACGTGATGTCCTCATTAAAAGACTGTGCTGTTTCTACGGTCTCTGTCGTGGCAACGCTGGCCGATAGACGTGAGTCACCAGAGTCAGCTGTGGTAGACAATTCCGTTGCGTCACCCGCTCGGTCTGCAGGGCTCCGGCTTACAGCCTGTTACGAACCGCTGCCCCTTACCGGAGTTTCAGCTTTGTTGTCCGTTGGCCTGGTTTTTTTACACTCAGGGCATTGCCATGTCTGAGCTATCAGACCAGATGCTGGTAAAGCCACACAACGACGATGATACATGGCGCTACATCGGTGACATCTCGCGGCGTCTGCCGGAGATATAAATCGACCGCAACCACCACACTTCGACATACTGTAGCGGAGTTAAGCTGACTGCAGTTGTAGGTGATACAGTGGTGAAGCGCTAGATGGCGCTGTAACGGTAAAATTTATAATAGTTAGTTTTTAGGTAGTAAACAATGACACTAGCGCCGTGCATAATATAAGCACTACGTGGTCTAAGGGGGCGCACACACTGGAAATTTGTCACTGCCAATAAGACGTTTTATATTTGTAAAATCACTTCACATTCACTCAGGTAAGGGTAGATAACACTGCTCCAAAAGATCAAAGTATTTATCGTTATTGTTTTTGTCCTTACACTCCACGTAAACTCCTTCGCACAATATAAGTTGTAACCTATGCCTAGCTTCGGTTAGTTTTCTGCTAAATCTGGAACAGTACCTCCGGTCCAGACTGCCCTTCGCAGGGCAGCGGCGCTAAATGGTAGATTCGCGTATAAAGTTGTTCGACTAATCGTATCGTACATACCTACTAAGTTCATAGTGTAAGGCTGTGCTGAACTGTTGCGGCTGACCGCGCTGATTTTGTGTGGAACGGATTGTAGCGTTTATTTCTTAAATAGACGTGTGACCTGGTGCTGTTTAGAACTTTAGATGTGTAGTTGGTTATTTCGAGTATAACCTGCTGACCGCCCATAGTCGAAAGATATTGCTAGCGCCATTATTTTACCGACTCGTAGTGTTGATAATACCTAACGGTTTTCGTTTAAACTTGATTAGAGCCTAATTTAAAAGCGGCACTTTTGCTCGTTATGGTTCCGATTTGTACAGACGAATCTCGGTGTTTGTTACACCTGCTTGTTATTGTAAAATGTTTGGTGTTACCTTACTGTGATTAATAGATGGCAACACTAGTAAAATTAAATTGGATTTCAAGATTTTACGCGTAAAAATTACCTACTGTGATACGCTGGGAATCTTTACCAAGTGCCCCCGATTTCTCTAGCCAATTCCAAGTTATGTTTGGGACGTTTAGGAGTGATACAGTAAAGAAGATACCTTCAGTACAAGGTTTCTAGTAGAAGCTGTTAAACTCGATTATCAAATGTAGAAGAAAAGTATTGAGTTATTATCATTGTAGTGTCATTCATGAATTCATGATAATCAGTTTGAGCGATTTTCGTTTTCATTTTAGGTAGGAGCACGTGAGTGGTCCTTAGTGATGATTGTTTGCTTAACCTTATTCCCAATTGAGTTGCGAACCTTGTAAGTCGTTGTTGTGATGGTCTTGTGCTACCTACCCTCGTCTGTGCGACGACAAGCTTTTGAGTTAGCCATAGTTTCCATTGGCGGGTAAACAAGACAAGCCGTTGGTGCGCTGTCATAGTATCACTAATGATTGGGTTAGGATAAGTATTTCGCATTTCAGAATCAACCATTAAGTTTAAACTAGATAATACGGGCTTTGTTTGAACGCCGCGTTCTGGTGTACTTTCTGTAATAGCGAGTAGGTACGTATTGATGAATTCACCATGAGTTTTGTTGTCACCGCGATAGTTTTATGCCTTTCAGTTAAGAGCAGGTCAGAAGTTTGTTATAAACCATAAACCTTATGGAAAGCGGTTAGGTAAAGAGGTACAAAGTTTCATTAAAGCTCTTTTTTCATTTCATTTAGTAGCATACTTGCAACTTGCAAGATTTGATTAGTAAGTAGAGCCCATCTTACAAACAAAGCTATGAGAACGAATAGGCAAGGCTACTTGATACTTGATGGCACGGGCTGTTACCGCAACTCCACGTCTTGGCGTGTATTTTGCGTGCGGGTGGGAATGGTGTCGTCATTCGAGCGACCCCAGCTCTTCGAGGAAGGCCAGCAGACTCTTGATGTGGCCCACGGCTTCCCTCAGGGTGCTGTATCTCGTCAGGTACTGCTGCCTGTACTGTGCGACCTCAGGGCATTTGACGGCCGGTTGGCGCAGCGGGAGTGTACGCGACTGCTACGTCGAAGGTCGCGGGTTCGATTCCCGCTCAAGTCAAACATTTGTGTGCATGAACATGGATGTTTGTCTGGGTCTGGATGTTTCTATGTATAATATGTATGTATTTACAAAAAAAAAAGTATATATGTATGTTTATCCATTATCTAGTACCCATAACACAAGCTCTGCTTAGCTTGGGACTAGATGGTGATGTGTGTATGTGGTAGTATATTATTATATTATTATTTGTTTGGCTATCTTACCGTCTACTGCGGGAAGAGCCTCCTTGGCCTGCCTACATGTTTCAATACCAATCCAGGACTGGTTGTGTTGTGTCCTGGTCCTATTTCTTACCAGGTTGCGATAAAAACCAGAAGGGAGGGGAATAATGGGCTCGGGTCCCACCACCTTTAAAGTGGCCCCTCTTCTGGCAAGTACGTCGGTTGCGTCATTCCCTCTTGAGCCACTGTGGCCCTTGATCCATTGCAGTGTTAATTTGTTATGTTTACTTAGTTACCTCTGTTAGTTTCTGGCATCAAGCGTGAGTGCCGAGGTGATAGTATGGCTTTTGAGGGCTGATAGGACAGCCTTACTATCTGAGAGGATCCTAATGGATCGTTCCCTTACCTCACGTGCCATGATTTCTGTGGCAGCTAGGATTATGCCAAAACATTCGGCCTGGTAGACCGCGTTGTAGGCTCCCAGCGGTGCTGCGATGTTGATGTTTAGGTCCTCGGTGAATACTCCTGAACCCGTACCTGTATCAGTCTTAGACCCATCTGTGAAGATCGTGAGCTCGTTGTGATTAACCGCTCCTTCGTGCAGATCCTCGTACAGTTGGATTTTGTATTTCTTGTCGAACACAAATTGTTTCGGTATTCGGTCGCCAAAGGCTTGTGTGAGAGGCACTTCTTTAAAAAGTGTATTTAAGTTGTTAGTATGCGGGGTGTTAGTGTCTTTCCAGAGCTTCAGAGCTCTTAGCCGGACTGCCGACATCGTTGCTTCCTGTTGTATGAACAGTTGCAGAGGAGGCCGGTCCAGCAACACTTCGAGTGCCGCTGTAGGTGTAATTTCATGCAGCCCGTGGCCGCTAGGCATGCAAGTCTTTGAAGCTTTTGAATCTTGTTGGCGGCCGTTGTTAGGTTGGTCCGAGGCCACCACACTACTACGCCGTAGCTTATCATCGGACGTATTATTGTCTTATAGAGCCATAAGACAATTTTGGGGGATAGGCCCCAGCGTTTACCTATCATCTTCTTGCACTGCCAGAAGACGATGCTGGCTTTATTGAGCTTATTTTCCATGTGGCTGTTCCACGTCAATTTGCTGTCGAGAGTGACACCCAGGTACTTGACCTCGGTAGACAGCTTAAGCTCTGTATCGAATAGCCTGGGCAGTCGGTAAGTACCCAGCGCGCGTTTGTGTGTGAACATAACTAGTTCGGTCTTGGTCGGGTTTACAGATAATTCGTACTCATTACACCACCACTCTACTATGCGTAGGGCTCGTTGGGTTAGGTCGTACACTGTACTGGTTACCTTACCTGAGGTGAGTATGGTTAGATCATCTGCATAACCTATTGTGTAGAAGTATCTCGCGTTGAGTTTGTCTATGAGTTCATTGATGACTAAGTTCCACAAAAGCGGGGAGAGTACACCTCCCTGCGGGCATCCTTTAGTTATCAAGGCTGTCTGAGTGTCGCCGTGCAGGCGCACTACTTTTTTGCTGAGCATGTTTTGGATCCACTGTATGAGCATCTGATTCACACCATGCCTGGCTAGGGCGTTGCTTATGCTGGAAAAGTTTGTCTTGTCGAAGGCTCCTTCTATATCAATGAAGGTGCCCAGACAGATGCTTTTTTGTTGTATAGCAGCTTCTATCTGGTTCACGACCTGATGTAAGGCCGATTCCGTCGATTTCCCTGAGCTGTATGCATGTTGGTTGGTATGTAGGGGTAGGTGCTTAAGTGCCCCACTTCTTAGTTCCCTCTCGCAGAGCCTTTCCAAGGCTTTAAGCATGAAGGAGGTGAGGCTTATTGGTCTGAAGGACTTTGCATTGATGTAGTCTGTTTTGCCTGGTTTTGGTATGAAAATTAGTTTGACTTCCCTCCAACTCTTCGGTACATATCTAAGGGCCAGGCAAGCCCTCATGATTGCCAGAAGTCTTTTACGGACAGGTTCACCTCCCCATTGTAATAACCCTGGGAAGATGCCGTCCAGTCCGGCTGCTTTGAAGGGATGGAAGCTATCGATGGCCCATCGGAGTTTTTCTTCTGTGACCACGGTGTTTGCGTGTCTCCATTCGTGTTCGGTCGCCAATGTTGGTGTATCGTGCCACGTTATTACCGGGGTGAGGACGCAGCCTGGGAAGTGTGTTTCGAGTAGGACGCGTCTCGTCTCCTCCTCCGATGTGGTGTATGTGTTATCCGGTTTACGGAGAGTACCTGGTGCAACCATTGGTTGCTGAGCCAGTAGTTTCCTTACCCGCTAGGCAAGGCTATTGATGTTATGACGCTTCTGCTGTACCTAAAGTGTTGAGAATTAGAAAATTATTGTTATCGAACGTGAAGTCGCTGTCAAATAAGCGTACCTACAAGTACGCTTATGATCTTAGGAAGGTTTCTGAGATATAATAGACTGTATACTCCTTCTCATTCTCTGTTTTTTCTACGTGTATGAATGTGAACTATTGTGTGTGGTGTAATAAACTTTAAACTCTTGACTGTGAACTATCTTTCTCTTCTATCTTCTACTACAAACTACTACACCACAAGTCGAAATTAGTACTAGCTTACTGATTGAAGAGGAGGCCGAGACGGCGGTGATTGATGTAGAACTCGATGAGGATTATCCTCATACACTCGGTAGATGCGTAACACTATCTGTAGGTTCTTATACTACTTCAGTAGCATTTGATGCAATCACAGCAGGATCAGATACACTTAGCATCAACTCAGACCTGAGCCAATTGACCCCGAAGTTCAAATTCACGCGAACAAGACAGTCCATAACTGATAGGTACGTGAGGTTAGGCTTAACGTAGCGTAGGTTTAGTTTAGCTAGGCGTACGTTTGACTTCACCTCCGGTATGCTACATGAATACTTGCTTGATCGTATTATAACATGTAAAAGATTGCATGATTATTTAAATTGAACTGTTGTAAAGATTCGATATGGATTAACCTGGTCGAAAGGATAGTGTCATCCAGTCCAGGCCCTTGCGGTTGGTCGAAGGGATACACCTATCCGGTCCAGGCTTATGAGTCAGGTAGTTAAGCTGGTCGAAAGGATAGTGTCATCCGGTCCAGGCCCTTGCGGGCTGGTCGAAAGGATACACCCATCCGGTCCAGGCTTATAAGTCAGGTAGTTAAGCTGGTCGAAAGGATAGTGTCATCCGGTCCAGGCCCTTGCGGGCTGGTCGAAAGGATCCGGTCCAGGCTTATGACTTTTGTAGCTACGCTGGTCGAAAGGACAGTGCTAGAAGCGAGTACTCGAGAGTTAGAATTCATGCTTTAATTACTTGTCAGCTATAGAGATGTCAGGTTGGACGAGCGGATTGCTTGTCATCTTGTCAAGGTTAGCTATAGATATTTGCGTGACCGATACAAAATTAAGCGCCCTAGGACGGTCGCAGGTCAGTCTGGCCGTGACGGCGCGTTACCAGCGCCACTATAATATTTCACGTCAGAAAGAGAATTGCAGATGTCATGTGACTTTGTCTCCAGTAGTACGCCTCGAAGCTCGAAGAAAATCTTCAGACAGATGATGGCGATACTTTTCCCACAAAACTACAGTATTTGCGACTCTATAAAACACCAAGATGACGTCAAACAGATGACGCATGCGGGTCCCAGCCGCCCAGTCACTGACGCTCGCCTCCGCGAGGGTGTCATCCCAGTTTTGGTCACCGTCGAGAAAGTGACGTACTACGCAGGCTGTGCGGTAAGTGGGATACCCCAAGCCATCAAATTTCCTCAGAAAGGCGAAAGACATTGGGCCTCGGACCGTGTGAAGTAAGAACCGTAGAAAATAGCATTCGCCATTATTCGTGTGTACGGCATGAACTCTACAAAATGTGGCGTCCTTGAAACTTCCCGGAAAACCTTCCACAGCTCCTCATCGACAGGTTAAATATATACCCTTTTGCCTGTCATACGTATAATATGAAGGCATCTCGTCATACGTAAGGGACCTCCCAAACTGGTCGACTTCACAGAGCCTGAAAACCAAGAGAGTTGTTTGACGCGAATTTTCCAAGCGCTCAGCAACGCTGTCGGGATCAAAATATATCAAAAAAATGTAGCTAGCTCCACATCTCACTAAAGTTTATATGCGACATGAATATATATTCATTAAGAAGCAATAATTACACCAATGTGCCCAAAATGTTTCTTTTGTACTAAATTTATTACTATTTATTCTGTAGTGTAAAACATAAGCATCTCTTATCTTTAAGATATATATGTCATGCTTAATTTTCCTCTTACTTCGTTATTTAGCTCAAATTGCTTACAGCAATAGCGTACCGTTTTCGAGTTTAACTTTTGCTATAAATCTATGCAGTTCTTTTTGAGTTCTGTTTGTATCAACATACAGACAAACTCGATGAATTTTATAAGACAGATGAAGCAGCTTAAAATTTGCATAAACACATTTTTTTTTATTGTCTTGCTCATCTCTGAAACGAATTAACAATACAACTCCATCTATGACTTTTGAAAACAACTAACAACTTCGCCAACATGATCAAATTTAAATTATTTATATCCAAAAAGGGCTTACACATTTAATTCAACGTGATGTTTTTGAACTCTTATAGATGACGCTGCTTTAAAATTGTCTTGATACTACTTATATTCATTGAATTATGTTTATCAGCCTAAGTTACTAATATTGCTTTATTTTTATAGTGTGAAGCTAGCTTATAGCATGGTTAACATAATAACAACATTCAAATATGCGTCGTTAGATTACACGTTGTTATAGAATGCGTTGAAGAAATAAAGGTTCACTGCTCGTTCCCCGTAGGTGATATAGCGTAATAATATGTAGCCTATATGTTGACCCGACATTCCAACAATATTCGTGCCAAATTTGAAGTAAATCCATGCAGTACTTTTTGAGTTTATCCCGGACATAAGGACAAACAGACAAAAATTCTAAAAACTATATGTTTGGCTTCGGTATCGATTGTAGATCACACCCCAAGTATTCTTTTAAAAAAATATTCAATGTACAGTTTTGACTTTCCTACCATTTTATTATATGTATAGATTTTAAATTTTAAAACCCAGAAAATAACATTAAAGTTATTTTTTTATAAAAGGTAAATAATAAACTTAATTGTCATCTACAACCAAACAATAATTAATCAATAGATACTACAATAAAACCAATTTATTCTTAGTGGACACAAGCCTATTAAGAGAAAGGCCAGTATTATAAAAATAAAGCGCCAAACTCCACATCACGGAGATATCAATGCTTAGATGCTAAACAATGTGCTTAAGTTAAGCTTAGTAGGTAATGTCTAAATTTTATAGATTCAATTATTATGAGTTTATTAGCATATATCCATAACTTCAGATTTCAGATCCATACTTTCAGATTGTAACATGTTCAGAAGTTAAATAAAAATAAGTAATGGAAATAAAATAAAGAGGTCAGCCTGTAAAGTTTGAGAGCAAAGCAGACAATACGTATTCGTAGAGTAAAAAGCTTCACAGAAACGTACGGTGAAGCAACAAGTAAGTACTCATACAGGCCACTCGTCTGCGGTCTACAAAGTATTCAACATTCGCTTTGTGTTTGTGTGCGTGTATTGTGTAGAAGGGTCACTAATAATAATTGAAAATAAAAAATATGTTGCTTCACGATCTTCTTTTTCGTGTGAGTGTGTTCTTTATTACCTTAGAAGATGGGCAGGCCTCTGGTGAGGGACGCGACATGCGTCTTTACCCTTGCGCCATCACATCTTCCAAGCACAGCTGGATCGGCTGGCGCTGCTGCTGCATCTGCTGCTGCGGAGACCCTCAAACGGCCCAATTACGGAAACCTATTTGATAATTACATTTTTGAGCCGTTTGGGGTCGAAACTCTGGGGCCATGGGGCTCTAGTGCACGCGGTCTGTACAAAGAAATCGCCAAAAGGCTGATCGACGCTTCCGTGACCAGAAGGCTGGTTTATATGTTGCAGAGAGAATAAGCATTGCCATTCAACGTGGCAATTCTGCCAGCTTTCTGGGCACGCTACCAGCCGACAGCGTTGCGGAGGAAATTTTTGACGCGTCGTAGTTGTTTTTTTTATTGATTTTCCTTTTCCTTTCTTATTATTCCTCAAGTTATTCCTTATTTAGTTTAGAATAGTTTAGTTATATAAGTTTTATTTTGTTTTTATACACCATGTATTTTATGTCAGTTACTTTCCATTTATTGAACCTATAATTATTGAAATAAAAATATATAGTTAGTGTTGTCCCGAAAAGTATGTAATCAGCCCATACTACAGAAGCTACTTAGAACACTTATTTTTTAAATTATATATCTAATATATAAAATTCTCGTGTCACAGTTTTCGCTCCCATACTCCTCCGAAACGGCTTGACCGATTTTGATGAAATTTTTTGTGCTTATCTGGTACCTATGACAATCGGCCAACATCTATTAAAAAAAAAAAAAAAAATTTGCAAAGCAACGATCGCCGGGTCAGCTAGTAGTAATATAAAATTCTCGTGTCACAGTTTTCGTTTCCATACTCCTCCGAAACGGCTTGACCGATTTTGATGAAATTTTTTGTGCTTATCCGGTATCTATGAGAATAGGCCAACATCTATTTTTCAAAAAAAAATAAAAAAAAATTGCAAAACAACGTTTGCCGGGTCAGCTAGTTATATATAGTATTTTTTCTTTTCGAATTTTTATTTTCGCCAAAATTTGTGTTTCATAGTATAACAACGTGACGGTCGACGCGAAAGGTCAATGCACTTTATTTATAACCTAAAAAGTAGCGTTAAACCGTCGTTCACGTCACATTATAGTCCTGTGAAATAATGATGTAGGGACACATATGTATGCATGTAAGTGTTTTGCGATGCGTATGCATTTTAGTGGCGGCTGCGCCCGCCTAGTAAGTTTTAGCGCCAGTCGCAAATATACGGAGTTAACTTATTGACGTGTATCATTCCTCTCCAACTGAAACACATAACCTACACACACACACACACCTATAAATGATTTTAAAGAAAATGTTTACTTAATAGAAAATATTTTTTTAGTTTGACTGCCTCCGTGGTCCAGTCGATAGCGTTTGTGACTGCTGATCGGAGGCCCCGGGTTCGATTCCCAGGGGGGCAAAAGCGTTACTGGGTTTTTCCGAATCCTCAGTAGCAGCACGGAGTCTGGTGATGTGCCCGGTAACGGCAATAGGCTCGCCCCCTATTACGTGGAGTTCCCACGTCATGGCGAAATGAGGGTGTAATATTACACCTCTGACTACCCCTTCGGGGATACAGACGTGAGTCTAGAGAAACATTTTTTTTTTGTATATTTTGTAAAATAAATGTTATAAGTAACTTCTATATCATGGGCTGATTACATACCTACTTTTCGGGAAAACACGGACTTAAAATACATTGTGTAGGTACATATGTATATAATTATGTTATGATATCTACCTATTTCTTAAATTAATAAAACGGACTAAGAATAAAAGAAACAAAAAATTACATAAATTCAGTCTGTTTTTTTTTCAGAGAGTAAGACTTTTGGCGCCAAGGCAGCGCACCTCCTTGACAAAATGAAAATCCAAAGCATATTTTACGAGGACCTTAATCCAGAAGTAGTGATTACCACGGGTGACCCCGACACACTATTTTCCATTCGTATTTGGGATTACTGTATATCCACATGATTGTCAAATATTTATATCGCAGATAGTCAAATCACTCGTCGAACAATAGAGGTAGGTATAGGTCAATTCATGAAAGATGACCACTGCGCAGAAATCATTTTTTAGGTCCCCGTGGAGGTGCGGGGTGAGGCGCGGGTGGAATGCCAATGGCGTGGCTCCATTCTTGACGCATTCCCTAAATGCGTCAAGAATGGAGCCTCGCAATTGGTGCACGAATGTACATATGCGCGACGGCCGCCATTTGTGGTCAACTTTTGTGAACCGACCTATACTAATGTTTACACACTAGAAGGTGTATAATTATGTCGATCCAACAACGCGAACAACGTTAGTTTAAGGTTCCGCCTCGCTTTGTTGTACGGGCTTTATTAACATAAACTCACTATATCAGTCTGTACTTATAGTGATTTCTGAAGTCTCGCCATTCGTTTACGCGCTGCTTGTGTGTTTGTCCTGTGTTGACTACTTGTTGCCAACGCTTAGGTCCGAAGTAGATTGTGTGCTGCCCGCGAGTATTAGTTGCGTTTACGTATTTGCATACGAGGTCGATGCATTTTTATTTTTGCCAAATGAATAAAAAATAACTGATCGAAGAAGTTCGCAACTTTGATTTTAAATAATCGAAGAACCGAACTTCAAAAGAAATACCACTTGCGGATGATCTTAGTGACAGCAAATCATCAACACTACAATAATGGTTAAGGCGTAGGCGAAAAGTTGGTTCATCCGTGGACCTCCTGTGGACAACAAGCGACGAGGCGGTGCTGTTCGGGTGCTGGGAAGCTGTAATGAGCTGTCATGCGAAGATATTTTATATATTATTAAACTTAGCCATCTTCAACTCTTCTCTTTAGAATATGAGAGCTCCAATCAAATATCAGTAAAAGAGCCCGAATGGAAACTTTCCATTAGGTTGTAACATTTTGACAGATTCTATAAAGGGATTCCCCGTGCCTTAGAATTCTGATTCGACTTACTAGGTATAGAATACAACATCATCTACCAACAGGAATCTAGAGTGCGGCGGATCCAAGAAGGGGCAAAGGTTGTGAAGCTCACATTTATTTAGATGTTTTTCTTAAAATTGTTAACTTTTAAGCGCTCTGGAGAGTGTTATCTCATCATTGGCTGTTTATAAGGGCTTTAATGTAGACCCTTAGATATTATGCAATAGCTTTAAAACTTATTAAACAACATGGCATTTACTTTCATGTCGTGCTATTTATTTAATACTACTAAATAATTAGAGGGCTATGCTGGCATGTGACTTTAGTGGCCTAGTACATTAATTATTTTCGACAGCTACGTAATGTAATTACAGCTTTAAGCAGTGGACTGCAATAGGCATATTGGTGAGCTTATCGTAATAGGCGGCAGCTCTGTACAATAATCATTTTATAACTACATAAGTTCATTTTATCGTATGTTTACTATGTACCTGTTGGAAGTTGGACTGCGATTGTGAAAATGTTGGACTTGGTGCAATCCGAATTATGCCAACAGCTAATCTTATGAAAATGTGCTGCGTATTATAAAATGTTAATAAAACGTGTAAGTATATTTTATTATAAAAATGTGAAAATAAAATAAAATAATATATTTGCAAGATATACATAATACATAAATACCTATATAAATAAAATTACTAATGGACTTCGTTCAATTAAAACTTCTACAAGAGATTTTCGAGAATAAAACTATAGTCACATGTGAGTCATTAAAAAAAACGATAAAAAAATATCTCTCTAATTTAGTACAAATCATTTAAAATGAAAATTGTACTTACCATATAAATATCAATATAAGCAGTGTAACTAATGTAAAGACCATTACAAGTCTCTCCCATTTGTCGTTTGAGGTTATTTTGTACAGAAAATGTAATCTTTGGCAACTAACTTTGTGAGGCTGAAATGCCTGCTGAATAAACCAAGAAAGTAGCCAACGACTAGTTCGTAGCAATGGACGTAGCACTTTAAATAATGTAGCGCAATTTATTGAATGCTAATCTACACGTAGCAATTGTAGCGACACGCGGCGTAAGAAGACGGTTGCTACGCACGCCTACAGACTCGTATAATTAAAACAAAATAAATGCGACAGATAGATAAACAAAGATCAAATATGTAATTGTTTCTACATTTCTGAACGTCACAGGATATGACAAAATACACAATTGTAGACCCCTCTACAAAAAGATACGGCAAACTGAATAAAATAGCTTTCCCTTTCAGACCAAAAATCACAGTGTTCACGGCTATGCACATTCCGTTCGGGGTAATTTGCGACTGATTCATGCGAGTGATCGTTTTACAGGCAAGGCTGCTTTTATTTACTTTACTTATTCTACCATATTTAAATGATTATACCTTTTTAATGGTGTATTTTTGATTGTATATTATAGATGCTCTTATTACTTATTGAATTCACGTGCTGTATATTTTCAGAGACTGCTTAAAGTAATATCAATGATGAGAAATATTTAAAACAATGCACTTTACAACATTATACCACCTGTAACGAGCGTTCTCGCGAATGTTACGAAACAAATGAGTGTGTTTTAGCGAGCATTCTCACGAACATTCCGATGAGCCTTAGAATATAGATAAGACAGAATTTGCGCTACAATGGCGGTTAAATCCAATATATTTACTTCACTTTGACATATGATTTTAATCTAGGGAAGAATCTTCGTAGTTTGTCACTAATTTTAACTTGACTAGTGATGGGCTTACTCAGAAACAAATATCGATAATGTTTACAATAGATTCTATCCTTAGATTTGGTTTACTCAGTATTAATTTCAATAGAATGTTGATAAACTCTCGATATCGATAAATAAATTTGAACGTAGGAACAGACACTTGTGAGATTTATTAAACCTGTTCAAATTAAAATCTGCATTTTCTTATTTAGAAACGTTATTTGTTTATGTATCTTACTCTAGAAATAACTCATAAGTCATACTGAAGTAAATATATTGGGTAAAACTGCTGTTGTAGTGCAATTTCTATATTTTTTCTATATTCTACGGACTATTTGAACTTAAAGTGTTCGCTAGAATGATCGTGAAAATGTTCGGTTCGACAAATCAAAAAACGGCGAAAGCTCGCTGTTCTGTTACAGGTGAATGCTCAGGTGTATCAGCGCCATAAGCCTTTTCCAAATCCACAAATGCGCAATAGACCTTTTAACCTTTGGCCAAAACCTTTTAGGCTATGCTTCGCAAGGAAAAATCCTGATCCGTACATCCCATACCCTTTAGGAATCCCGCTTGTACATCCCATATTTTATTGTCGGTTACTTTCATAACTCTTTCAATTCGTACCTTTGCATACAATTTGCCAATAATGCTGAGAAATACATACATACATGTGCTCACGCCTTTTTCCGGACGGGGTAGGCAGAGACAACAAAACGCCAGTTGCTTCTATCCTTACAAACCTCAGGCGCTGAGAAATTAAATAGTGTATTACGATTAAGTCGATTTTTGATACATTATTATGAATGGTACTGATAAAGAGAACTGGTTTTATTAATCTGGCCTCCTAGGTCGTAGTTTATGTGCCCGTTTATTAAGTTTGAAAATCTTCAATCTTTCAATTTATTTTAGTAGAAGATTCACGATTACACACGATCAATATTCGCCCTCTAATTTTGAATGTGTGAATAATTTATATAGGTATATAAATTGATAGGAAATTGCACCTATATAATTTTTGGACATTTAGCTTGTTTGTAGGAGAAAACACAGTTCTTTAGAAACTGTTTTGCGTCCTTAAAAACCGTGTCGTTTCGTTTCTCGAAAACGACCCGGACCCGAATCAGGGTAGTCAGTATATTTTTCCTCGAATCGCCTGGCTGGAGCGCGCGTGTAGCCCCGAGATAGCCTAACTTGTAGCCAACGGATAAATATTGTCGCTGTCCGGCAAGAGAGAGTCCCAATGCCCAATGGCGCTAAATATCCCCATCTGGCAACAATGACACTTCAGTCAGCTGCGTTCATATCAACTCGGCTATACTCGGAACAAAAAACAAACGGCACGCACTTCGTTCGAACGGGACCACCACCAAGGTCACCAAGCTATAGACAAATGGCGAATATTAAAAACTGAATATTCGCATTCGCATTCGCGAATGTTGGCAGCAGATATTCGCATTTGCATTCGTATTCGCGAATGTCCAAAATATGACATTCGTTACATCACTAACACTTCTTTCTTTCAAAAAGTTCGCGTACATCTAAGGGCCTGTGCAAACCACGTTTTAGACGCGATACGCACGCAAGTCAGACGCAGCCTGTGGACCTTTGCACACCTGCAGGCTTAGCCAAGACGTCTTTCTGCAAACGCTAACGCAAAAAAATGTATGGAGTGAACGCAAAGTCACGTGATATAATCAAACAAATAGAAAAGTCGTAGCCAAATACACAACGCATAAAAAGCATTCGCATCGATAGAATAAACTCATCGTTTCTGCGATGTCAACCGCAAAATGGTAGCCAAGTTGCCAATTTCGGCCAAAACTAACGCTATTAGCGTCGATTGCGCACGGATAACAATCGAATGATAGAACCCTGCAGAAAACGCAAAAAAGAATCCCACAGACGGTCAGCCTGTACTCGGCCTTGAGCTCCTTGTTAGGGCCTCGCTAAATCACTATGCCTAAAACATTGTTTAGCTATTTCAGACGCAAAGGGCCCATTTAATACAGCAAGGGGCCAATTAAGTGTTCGCCAAGTAAGTTGATATTTCCGATTCACGTCATTGTTTATGTTTCAAATTCCTTAGAGAGTCAAAGTTCTTAAGTAATAAATATTATTTAAGCTTTAAAAAACTCTAAATGTTTAAGATTATATATGATTATATAAAACTTAAAACGAATAAACAAATCTTCTGGTTCGAACGTTTGTTTCACTCGCATAAATATTTACATTACCTTGATATTTGACGCGCTTGACGCTTCAAACAACGCAAGGCATGTACTAATAACCATGTTGTGTCGCAGAATGTGCGTGTGACACTAACGCGTGGTGTTGGCTACCAATTTTGCGTTTTCTTCGATTGCAAACGCGTTTGCGTTTGAAATCGAAGAAAGGCGATGGAAACGATACGTTTGAGTTTTGGCTAAGCCTACTGTATAAATTCAAATACGCGTTGGAATCGATACAAACGCTCTCAGATTATAGAACAAGAAACAGATGGAGCGCGCGGAACAGTTGCGGGAGGCCACTGAAGCAAATACAAATTGAAAAGAGAATACAAATTCGGCTCAGTGCGATACGAAGCATCGTCAGTTCACGCGCCCCAATCAACTCAACTTTTAAATTCATAAAATGCCGTCATGCGTTTTTAAACATTTTAAAAGTTGTTTTAGTAGAGGAGACGTGGAACATCGACCTTCACCGATCTGATAACCAGATGAGACGTATTTTTTATGTAATATAATTTATAAACAAGTATGCCTATAATAACTTGCCTATCAAAAAGTGCTCATAGCTATTTTAAAATTTAAGTTAATTGTAATCAACCGCAAATATAACTTTGTCATTTATACAAACACTATGGAAAACAAAGTTATATTTGGTGATGAAAAAGCGATCGTGATATTTGGTTAAGTGAAGATAAAGGGTATGTTATGTGGATACCTGAACTACGGGACCCTTACGGGACTCGCACTTAATCTAATTGTTTGATCTTTATTGCTATATTGCTTCCGTGTTCGTTTATTAATTACTAGCATCAGCCTTAACACTTAACATATCACTTTTTCATTTACCAAAAATAACTTTGTTTTCCATAGTGTTTGTATAAACGACAAAGTTATATTTGCGGTTGATTACAATTAACTTAAATTTTAAAATAGCTATGAGCACTTTTTGATAGGCAAGTTATTATAGGCATACTTGTTTATAAATTATATTACATAAAAAATACGTCTCATCTGGTTATCAGATCGGTGAAGGTCGATGTTCCACGTCTCCTCTACTATTTCCAAAAGCAAATACAGAAAGATAGAATATCTTTTCACACTTATCTATGGATTATTTAACTGTTTCATAATTTAATTTCGATAAAATTCGTATTTCTGCAAAAAATGTGTAAGTGTTGCCAGTTTACGTCGACGCCGTTTTAATATGTAATAAGAATTGTCATGATAATAAAAATAAATTAACATATTATAAAAGTATATTTTAGATATAATTATATTTATTAGCAAATATTGTTATAGGCTTTCCAATATGTATACATTGTTTTGGGTTCGATCCCTATAGGTACGATCCAAATATTCATGTACTTAATGTGTAGAAACAGAAATTATTGATTTAAGGTATTCATTTTTTTTTAATAGCTTACGCTTTCCCACTCCTGGGCAAAGGCTTCCCCCAAATCTTTCCAGGTATGCTTGTCGCACCTAATCTCAAGCCAGCTCTTGTGATAGGCGTCTAGGTCATTTCGCCACCTGTTTCGGGGCCGGCCTCGGCGACTTCGTCTATCCTCTGGTACCTGTGTTGATACTCTTGCCCAACGAGCCTCGTACATACGGCTGACGCTGCTCGCCCAGTTCCATTTGAGACTGGCAGCCTTTCTTCCCACGTCTTTGATGCCTGTTCGAGAACGCAGCTCGGTGTTCCGTATCCTGTCTTTAAGTTTAAGATCCAGGATGCTGCACTCTATGGCTCTTTGGCAGACCCCTAGGCGTGACCTGTGTAGCTGGGTAGGTGACCAGGCTTGAGAACCGTACGTTGGAATGGTCAGAATAAACAATCTTATCCATGAGTTTGCGCTTCTAATATTTATATTTTTTTAAAGAGTAAAATTAGTTTTGTCTACAAATCATAATATTTATACTTTATTGTGTACTTGACAAAATTTCGCGTGTTTATGGATACCTTTACAAAAGTAAAGAATTGGTCTATATTCACTTGTATAGTGTTCGTCGCTTTCATTAATGTTCACTGTCTCCGGTGCATGAATATTATAGGTAATGAAATCTATTACAGTTATACAGTAAATTATTCAAGACCGCAAACTAATGTCAGTATATCTAAACTTCCATAACCGCTCCGTTGTTTCAAGGGAAAAAACACCCTTTTTTCCAAATCCGTTGCTTGCTCCAAGGGACAAAAGTCCCTTTGTTTCTGAAGCCGTAGACTGCGCACAAGTAACTAATGTTCGTTTTATTAAAAGTTAACGGATTGCGCTATATTATATATCAATAGACGCGTAATGAAATGAGCTTTCGAATGATACCAAATAACACCAAATAATATACATGTAGTCCACGCAAGGGCAGTATAAAATGAAAATTAGAAATATTTTCCCGCCATTTTTGAGCGCGATTTTATATTTCTGACATATTCCTTTTTCTCGTCGTTTTTTATTAAGGGAGGTATATAAGTGTTATACAAGGTTAGAAAGGTTATATAATTTACTTTTAGAGGAAATAAATATAATTCAAAGAAACATTTAAATTTTAAACATAAAAAAATAAAACAAAGAATTGATTGTTAATTGCCGCTTATTTCCGTATTTTATTTTTTTAAATACCCTTTTATGGTATATATCTGATTCAAACCTACATAAGTTTCTTACCAATTAGATTTACAAGCAAATGAACCATTTCCGATAAGAATCCGATAAGAATTACTCTTACTGGAATGTGCACAGTTGTTTACTTTTTCGCGCTAAAAATAACCTGAATATCCGCAAAATTTTTCGATAATCAATATCTCATGAATAATATGAGTATTATACATCATATGATAGGTTTATTTATATACTCATAATAAAAAATAACACAGAGCATAAATGTAACCTTATCAACAAACATATGTATTTACATTCAATAAAAAAGAATTGCCGTTTTTTCGACAATTGTTTGTAAAAATCTCTTAAATTAAAGTAATACACAATATTTCTTTTTTTTGCTGTAACTTCATAATTAATTAGTTTATTCACAATAAAAACATAAAAATATCTTATATAATTATAATATTTGTTTACAATGATGTTTTTAATCCATAATTACGCCCCGCGCGCAAAATGCAAAGTCAGCGAAATAACATTTTTTTTAGCATTATTAAAATATTATTAATTATTAAAATATTATTAAAATTATTTAGATATTTCTAAATCATTTTTCAAGCAAGTATTGCTATAATTTTATATATTTGTTAAGATAATATTACCAGGTATATAACAAAGTAAAAGGAACCAAGGTAAAACTCGTATTGTTATCACGATAATCAATTTTTTCGACTAAGTCGTAATTGTTTACATAGCATCCGGTTCGGCCCCTCGCATAAAGTAAACACTTCATTCAAACGTAGTGTATTTGGGATCATATGAAAGAATAATTCATTAACTTGAACAAAAACATAACTTCAACACCCTCACGCAACAAACGAATAAACAATGACTGATTTATTGAGCTCGCCCGTCAAGTGCTCGCGACGCGTTGAGCCGTAAGCACTTGGGATTTTTAGGTACCTACGTGAAACGACGGAGCGGATAAAAACATTATAAAACTATGTGCAAAAGAGTGGTAGATTGTCCGTGTGGTGACGGATTAAGAATACGGAATGTCACCACCCCATATCATCCCATGGGTGTCGTAAGAGCTGATGGAGGGAGCATATTATGCAGAGAACTGCACTGTAAGAGAAGGAAAACTTGATACAAACCCTATGCCAACCCGTTTGGCCAGTGTGGTATAGGTGGCCAATTCCTCCTTTCAAAGGAGAGTCCTAGTCCAGCCCTGGACTGTTAAAGGCTGATGATGATGAGTGGGAGATTATTCATAATCTGGCAACTTTACACGCACATAGACGCTCGTATCCGTACAGTGCAGTCGCCAAATGCTGTCAACGTTCCTCACTGTGATGAATGCGCTCCATCTGCCTTTTGTGCTAATAATCTGAGCAAACGCTATACTAACGCGCGTGTGTATCGATACAGACGCGCCGATGCTGCGCGTTTATATCGATACAAATGACAACAAACTGCTCTGTAGGATAAAAACGCGCCGTCGACGCGCGTTTTAGAAACGCGTGTCGACGGCGCGTTTAAAAAACGTGGTTTGCACAGGCCCTAACCATCATACTGGCAATAGACATCATGCGTTCAGCCCAATGACCAAAGAGGTCGCTTTGCTATTCAGCCTTGTCAGAAGTATGTCGAAAGCAAATCGCAAGTTATTTAAAGTTAGCAAACCCAGAATTGTACACAGGTCGTTGCTTCCGGAGAGCATCTGCTACACTTTTAACCGATGCTGGGGCTAACTTAACCACTATAAAAAGGCACGGTAGGTGGAAATCCAGCAAGGTGGTTGAAAGTTACATTGAAGATTCCATACAAAATAAAAGTAAAATTTCCAACAAAATAACGAAAACTTTTCAGCTTTCAAAATATGAAACATCTTTGTCAAGAGATGATTCGCAACCATCAACTTCTGCTGAAGAAAGCTTCATCCCGTCAGATTTTATCCATGACCAACAAATAGAGTAAGTGCGCCAATTATGGACTAGTGCCGTAATATGGACTACCTACATTTCTCAAAAACCATCGGTCGTATTTAGCTATCGGTCTGCGCACACTTAGTTCCAGCCCTCCCTTGGCTCGTTAGTCGCTTGGCGGTCGGCAGAGAGCGTTCACGCATTCACGGCAGCCATTTTTCGTTTTTGTCAACGTGCGATGTAATGTTTTACTTAAATTCGTAAGGCCATAATTTTAGCACATATTACTGTTTAGGAAAGTGCATTAAACAAGGGGAAAGGTAAGTTATTTTGCAATTATTCATAATAAGTTGATATATCCAATAGTTTTAATAATTTTCTTTGCAACAATATTAAGCTAGAAATGTATGTGTATTATAATATGGACCACCGGCATGTTTTGAATATGGACTAGTGGTCCTTATTCCAAACAGTCACTTATATTTTAATTTGGATTGGTTTAGGATGGCATCTACAAATTCTCCAACCACTGAAAAGACCAGACAAACATGGGATAAAGATGCAATGGCTAATGCAATCGATCAGAGATCATATTTTTTGCCAAAAGTGTTTCAGCCTATATCGCGTTTAAGGAAAACTGTCAGCAAGAGAGGAAGAGAAACCACGAAGCCTACAATTTTGACATCTTCTCCTTATAAACAAGATTTAGAAACGTCGATACAGAGGAACATTAAAAAGAATACGCCAAAGAAACCGCCAAAGAAGACGCAAAAGAAAATGCCAAAAAAAACAGCCCAAAAGAAAAGAAAGATCACAACAGAAAGAAAATCATCGTCTGAAAGTTCTGATACAAGTGATTATTCAAGTGATAAGTTAATGATAGTACCGATGAAAGTCCTGATCGTTCCCAAAATAAAAATAGTTAATGTTTGTATTGTACCTAATGTGTTTTTTTCTGACGACGTTCATGGAGAGAAATGGATCCAATGTGCATCGTGGAGTGGGCTCATGAAGAATGTGCTGGCATAGAAGATATGGTTGATTTTTGTGTATGTGAATTGTGCACCAACAAATAGTTTAATCTTAATAATTGATTCATTTAATTTTAGTCACCACGTCCTTCTTTTTTTCAATAATTTTGAACCAAATTGACTATGGTCCATATTTAGTACACTTTTTGATAATGCACAATAATGACATATTTTAGAAAATCTTCATTATTTCTAATATATTCATGTTCCTTGGGAATTCTAACAATCGTTTTTGATACCAAATAATTATCGAACCGTTCAAAATATATAAGCCTGATTAATCTTAATAATTCTGAGTTTCATTACACAAAATCCTTATGGTGGTCCATAATTGGCGCACTTACTCTATCACAATCTCAAACTATTAACATACCCAAAAAACACCTGTCCTTAAAATTTGAAAATTGTTATCATTTCACTATAAATTTCACCAAATAAAATGTTTTATTCTTGTAATGCCGGTTTTTTCCTACTTACCTCCCAATCGAGATGTAAAGCAGAATAGTTAGCTCGGGCGTAAGCACCAATTGCACCCTCGAGCTATAGGCGCCCGCGCTGCGCTCGTGCGCCTAAATATCTCGGGCTGCAATTGATGCCTTACAGCCCTTGGCTACTAATCTACTATTATTGAGCAAGCGTTCCATAAAATATTCCCGGTAGCACTAGATTAAGAGCTGAGACTAAGAACTCAGGACGTAGGCAGGCAGGCTGATGCGTCTGCGGTGCTCCTAGACATAAATAACAACGCAGTAATATTGTAGTAATTTCTCAGATATTTACTTCATCACAACCAGAAAAAGTATTTCGCATGCATATTCACAGTAGGAAGGTTAAACTTCAGTTGCATTGTTTAATGAATTTACTTTGGCAACTGATGTTAAATGCAAGTAAACTGTACTTAAATGTTTGTCACTACGGCACACGAATGTTGACTTTTCTTGGTCTATACCTACCTATCTACCATAACAATTTGACCCATACATGAAGTTTAAATAAGTTACTAGTAAAATTCATCTGCAACTGTTGTAAATAGATAAGTAGGTACCTATGTAATTTTTATTCTTTTTATTAACCTATACTGTCCCACTGCTGGGCAAAGGTCTCCATTACCCTTCTCCAAGCGCCTCTGTCTAGTGCCAGGTTAGGACAGTAACTGTCGAAGTCATCTAGTCCGTAGGCAAAAGGTTTTTTTAAATAAGCTGTAATTTTTTTGTTGTCCTTCGGTAAGCGATTACCGCCGCCCACAGACACCCGCAACTCCCGAGGAGTCGCTAGTGCGTTGCCGATTTTTAAAGAGCAGGAGGAGAAGCAGTTTGTGAGGGAAGCAATAGGGCAGGAGCCACCGGTATTTTCACTCGCCGAACTAAACGTAACACTATAGGTACTGTTACTTTACGACGATGTTTTGTGTATTTCTTCGGTCGAGCCGGCGCCTGACCGTCTACTCACGTTCACCAAGATTCTCAACTAATAAAATTCAGACAATCGTAGCGTCTGCCTGCGATAATGACGTGTAAGTTGCCCTATATCAGATTGTGTGTTGAAGTGTAATGGGCTAGATGGGCTAATGTTATTTCTTATCGCCAAAAGCATATTAAGAAAAAAAATAACTAGCAATATCACACTATTTATTTCTTTGAAACATTTACAAACAAGGACACCAGTAAATATTTATTACCTACCTAAATATCATGAAGCTCCACGTACACATAGATATAAAAGGTTTTACGAAATTGACTCCATGCCACCTGATCTTAAGCAGTCATGGACTCCCCAAGTAAAATTTATCTGAATATCATATCATAAGTATAACTGTATAATAATTTTGTCTTCAACAGTAACAACTTCAAAATACATATAAATAAATATAACTTTTTGTAAAATATCACAATCATCAATTTCCATACACCACATAAATATTATTTTTGAAATTTGTCTCACAGGCGAAAAACACTATCACCATCAGAATTAGCAGACAAGTTAAGCCTAGTTTATCTATGGGGTAATGACGACACATTTGGTGAATAGAACTATAATTATATCAATACATACAATGTTGTTCTTTTGTTAACAACTTTTGTAACTATACATTGTCGAAATCGCAAAAGCCAAATAAATAGTCCCATATATCTTATTGCGGTTAAAGCTGGTATTTTTTGGCGAAAGTGCAATGGACTAAAAGGAATACCTAGAATCACCCCCTTAAAGAATTTCCCCATAAACAATAACGTTATAATTATGTATTGTTTTACGTATACTTACACAGTCGGTATAACTAACTACAGGTAACAATGAGATATCGTTTAGAAAGATTATTGATTTGATTACACACTGCCTCATATAAATACAATACAAAGATGACAAAGTCAAGACAACAATATTTTACTCAATTTATGTGGATAAAAATATTTTATCCACATAATTTGAGTACCTTCTACCTACCTACTGAATATCTATCTACCTACTTACGTTTGGCATTTTGGCATTAAGATTACACTTATTACAAGGTTTCTTATTAAATAATATAATTATAATCGTGAAAATAATTTAAATTATAAAAAAAAGGTCAGGCAGATTGCATTTTACAAATACTCGTAAGTCTGGACTTATAGACTTGCTAGGAATAGTTCCATACTTTCGACTGCTATAATGTTGTAGAGTGCATTGTTTTAAATATTTCTCATCATTGATATTACTTTAAGCAGTCTCTGAAAATATACAGCACGTGAGTTTAATAAATAATAATAGCATCTATAATATACAATCAAAAATACACCATTAAAAAGGTATAATCATTTAAATATGGTAGAATAAGTAAAGTAAATAAAAGCAGCCTTGTCTGTAAAACGATCACTCGCATGAATCAGTCGCAAATTACCCCGAACGGAATGTGCATAGCCGTGAACACTGTGATTTTTGGTCTAAAAGGGAAAGCGATTTTATTCAGTTTGCCGTATCCTTTTGTAGAGGGAGTATTTTGTCATATCCTGTGACGTTCAGAATTGTAGAATAAATGCAACAATTACATCTTTGGATATCTATTTATTTTTTAATAAATAAATCTATTACTTATAATAAAACTGTAGAGAGGTCAATTCTGTACATTGAAAATATATTTAAAATTAATATTGGAGGATGAATGGTGATCGATACTGATGTCAAAAATGTAATCAGTAAATTTTTTGTTTGTCTGTCTGTCTGCCTGTTTGTCTGTATGTGCACGTATGGGTTAAACACTACTGAAGGGATTTTAACCAAACTTGGTACGATTGTAGTCCATACTCCTAGGCAGGTTATAGGCTATATAACATAACGCTCTGCACGGCTATATCACATACGAGCTGAGCAGTGACGATAAATTTGAAGCAAGTCGGATGAAAATGCGCTTTCGAACTCTTATTCTTGCATACGTTGATCATACACCAAAAGTATGTATTACAAAGATGATGGTCTTCAAAAGATCTACAAAAAAGTCCTTAATACTATATACCTAACTTATATAAATGGGATATTTTTAACAGTGCGTCAAAAATCTTAAGCAACACACCGACAGCGTAACGCTAAAAAACTGTATTCTTTCACTAAAATACTTATTGCACACTAAAATAATAATCGAACACTAAAATACTAATTACACACCAAATCTTAATATATAAAATCCTTGCGTTACTGACTGACTGACAGATACGCTACAGCCTAACACTACTGGTCGTAAGAAGATGAAATTTAGCATGTATGTTCCTTGGGCACCGTAGGGGTGCACTAAGACGGGTTTTCCCGAAATTCCCACGGGATCGGGCAAAATGGGAAATTCAAAAATATGTGCGTGCGAAGCCGCTGGCGTCGACTAGTAGGTATGCCTATATTTCCATAAAATAATATCATTTAATATGAAAAGTCACATCCGCTTGGGAAGGTTATCCACTCAGAAAACTTAATAGGTTATGTTAGATTTTCTTGTGACCCTGTACTCAAAAATAGGAGCCCTGCGAAGCAGGGCTCCGTCAACTTAGTCTATCAAATTATTTGGTTGTTGATTAAAAGTAAATTTTGAAACACTTCTTAAACTAAAAGGATTAATTTTATTATTAGAGATTTACAACGGGCAATAACCAGGTGTTCGTTATGATATGTTTTAGTGAGTATATTTAGTGGTGCAATAAGTATATTTGGTGGAACAAAGGCATTTTTTGTAGAAATCAGAGATTATATTGAGGGAGAGTTAAATACTACCCTTTATAAATTAGCCACAATTACGTGTTTAATAGTTAGGCATTTCCTCAAAGTGTATTAAATACATAAATATATTGTATTTCACAAAGATATATCTATATCAAACTCCTATATTCAAAAAGTACACTTTAATATGTATTTTATAAAAAAATATAGAAATTGGTTTATAAACATACAAGATATAGATGAAATAAAACTTTCAAATCTCGCCGCGCCAGTATGGGTACGGCTATACGGTTGATTTTATGGAGAATTCTATTTTAAGGGGTCTATATTAAAGAAAATGAGCCAAAAATATAATTATTACAATTTTTGTCGGTATGTCTGTTTGTCTTTGCGTTTGTGCACGCTAATTTCTGAAACGGCTAATCGAATTGAAATGCTGTTTTCACTGATGTATTGTGGTAAGTTCCACTTAACATTTAGTGTTTGTTTTATACGAATCGGTTCATAAATAAAAAAGTTGTGTCAAATTAAACATTACGATACATTTGTTCGGTTAAAATTTGTTCTATAAAAGTAACTCTTCAGTTGAATTGCTTCAAACTTAATGTATTATGATCAGACAAATGTAAAAGTACGAGGGTTGAAATATTATAAATAGGATATTTTCGAACATCTTCCAATTTAAATTGAGCTTAAATCTGTATGATTAATTATATTTAATAGGGTTCAGCTTAGGCTGGACGTATTCGCACATGTATATGTAAACAGCTCGCAGAGTGGCGAGTCATTTCATTATACTGGATGGGGATAAACACTGGGATCACATTGTCTGAAGCAAGTATAAGTAAAAGTCCTCATCGATTACGCCATCATGGGTTTGAGATGCTGCATAGTTATGGCATAAATATGAAGACAAATTGGCCGAGGACATTTTTAGGTTCCCACAACCATCTAATAAACCGTTGCTTGACAGTAGACATAGTTATATCTATCCTATTACTCAATATGGCCTGCCCGAACCATCATTTGTAGTTGTACGTATGAATAAAGATTACACCATACACAAAATAAACTATTACCCATTAGAACTAGCCGAAAGCCTGCAAAATGATGTCCCGAGATAAGTATCTTACTGAAGAACAGCGTTTAATATAATTATGATCGTGTGTGTCGAAGCGTGGATAGCGATTTGGGAAAAATACTATTTGTAGATGCTCCGGGTGGAACGGGAAGACTTTTCCTACCAAGGTGATTTTGGCAAAGGAACGAAGCTAAAGTAAGATTGCGCTTGCTGTTGCTTCATCGAAAACTAGAGGATGATCGCAGCTATACCCGCTCATTTTTAATAATTTTACCATTTCTTCCCGATTCCATGAGAATTTTGAGAAATCCTTTCATAGTAAAAGCGGCTGGTCGCCAAGCAACATATGTATATGTCATCTTAAATTTTAAAAAATAAGAAATGTTGTCGTCTTGCAACCAATAGGTAGTTTTGGCTGCACGTTGTCTGTCAGTCAATTAGTAACGCAATGATTTAATATATACAGACAAGAAACAGCCACATTGTTGCAAGGATGAATAATTATATCAAGAGCGAGTAGGACTCGCCCATGAAGGGCTCTGTGCTAGAGGTATACCCTAAACATACCCATTATCTTCACCTAACCATATACCGCTATCACTTTTTCACCGGCACAAATAACTTTGTTTTTCATAGTGTTTGTATTAACGACCAAGTTATATTTGCGGTTTTTGAATATTACCATATTATATCGTTCAAACTAATTTTCGTTGGAAGTTTTCATTACGCTCTACAGCATATCTTTTTTTAGATTTGTCACTCTCTTACTTCAAAAGTTTGAGGACGGGGGGGCGGTGGAACGATACTCATTTAACCACATTGGAAGCGTCTATCTTTCAAACGATTGACTTTGAGAAATTGATAATTTCAGGTACCCCAAAATCATTTTTAAATACCTAGACATGCTGCATTGTAAAAATATTTTCACTTCAGCGCCATGTATGGAGAGGACTCCTTAATGTCATTCCTTTTTATGTTTGTATAAAAGTCGGGCAGCGGTGAAGTAGTCTTAATGGTTTCGGTATCAGATGGCTGTGACATATGGAAGTACAGACAGACAGATATGGCCATTCTATCAGGGTTCCGACTTTTGCCATTTTTGGATAAAGAATCCAAAAAATTGCCTACAATGTCTTGGACCACGCAGAGTTCTGTTTGTAATACCTTTAAAAGCAGTGACAAGCTAAGATTTAACGTTATTGTCATCTTATCATAATAATATGAGATGAATATATGATGGCAAACCGTGAAGCGGTCTAAGCATGTAGATCGCAAACCAAGGGAAATCAAGCAAAATGACGAACCCATGGGCGGTATAACAGTACTTTTCGGGGCGATTTTCGTTAGGCTCTGTCTGTTATACCACCATACAATATGGTACAAGAGCTGATGAAATTAGAGGCTGTCTAAAGAGTTCATAACTATGGGATTGTATTATCGCTATGCGTTTGATATTAAATATGCGAGCGCGATTATGAGGCAACGAACATGCACAAGAATGCTCTGATCTTTAACTCGCGATTGGTAATTTCGCGGTGTGGACTCGCACGAACAAGTGAAAGTCATTTGAGCTATTTTCAGGACATCTACATCTACAGTATTCAATATAGGTATTATATGCAACTTAAAACATTTTGGGTATCAATTCTGTAGCCTAATGAAAGGACAAATTCCGCGCGAACGGAGTCGCGGGCACAGCTAGTAAATAAATAAATCGCTGTCGCATTTATTTCGTTTTAATTATACGAGTCTGTAGGCGTGCGTAGCGCAACCGTCTTCTTTCGCCGCGTGTCGCTAACGGTTTATTTATGCGCTACGTTATTTAAAGTGCTACGTCTATTGCTACGAACTCGTCGTTGGCTACGTTCTTGGTTTATTCAGCAGGCATTTCAGCCTCACAAAGTTAGTTGCCATCCATAAGATTACAACATTCTCCTTACACAATAACCTCAACGACAAATGGGAGAGACTTGTCATTAGTTACACTGCTTATATTGATATTTATATGGTAAGTACAATTTTCATTTTAAATGATTTGTACTAAATTAGAGAGATATTTTTATATCGTTTCTTTTCATGGTTTGAATGACTCACATGTGACTATACTTTTATTCTCGAAAATCTCTTGTAGAAGTTTTAATTGAACGAAGTTCATTAGTAATTTTATTTTATATCGGTATTTATGTATTGTGTATATCTTACAAATATGTTTTTTTATTTTATGCTCACATTTTATAATAAAATATACTTACACCGTACACGTTTATTAACATTTTATAATACGCAGCACATTTTAATAAGATTAGCTTTTAGCATAATTCGGATTGCACCAAGCCCAAAATTTTCACAATTGCAGTCCAACTTCCAACAGGTACTACATAGTAAACATGCGATAAAATGAACTTATGTAGTTATAAAATGATTATTGTACAGAGCTGCCGCCTATTACGATAAGCTCACCAATATGCCTATTGCAGTCCACTGCTTAAAGCTGTAATTACATTACGTAGCTGTCGAAAATAATTAATGTACTAGGCCACTAAAGACACATGCCAGCCTAGCCCTCTAATTATTTAGTAGTATTAAATAAATAGCACGATATGAAAGTAAATGCCATATTGTTTAATAAGTTTTAAAGCTATTGCATTATATCTAAGCGTCTACATTAAAGCCCTTATAAACAGCCAATGATGAGATCAAACTCTCCAGAGCGCTTAAAAGTACGTAAGGGTTACAATTAAAAAAAAAACATCTAAACAAATGTGAGCTTCACAACCTTTGCCCCTTCTTGGATCCGCCGCACTCTAGATTCCTGTTGATAGATGATGTTGTATTCTATACTAAGTCGAACCAGAATTCTAAAGCACGGGGATTCCCTGTACAGAGTCTGTCAACCTAATAGAAAGTTTTCATTCGGGATCTTTTACTGACATTTTATTGGAGCTCTCATATTCTAAGGAAAAGAGTTGAAGATGCCTTAGCTTAATAATATATAAATTATCTTTGCATGACAGCTCATTACACTTTCCCAGCACCCGAGCAGCACCGCCTCGTTACTCCTTGTCCACAGGAGGTTGTAGTGTTGATTATTTTCTGTCACTAAGATCAATCAGCAAGTTGTATTTCTTTTGAAGTTCGGTTCTTCGATTATTTAAAATCAAAGATGCGAACTTCTTCGATCAGTTATTTTTATTCATTTGGCAAAAATAAAAATGCATCGACCTCGTATGCAAATACGTAAACGCAACTAATACTCGCGGGCAGCACACAATCTACTTCGGACCTAAGCGTTGGCAACAAGTAGTCAACACACGACAAGCACACAAGCAGCGCGTAAACGAATGGCGAGACTTCAGTAATCACTATACAGAGTGATATAGTGAGTGTATAAAGCGCATACAACAAAGCGAGGCGGTGCGGTTCGGGCGCGACTGGGTCTAATACACCTTAAACTGACGTTGTTCGCGTTGTTGGATCGACATATACACCTTCTAGTGTGTATATATTAGTACCCCTATTGTTCGACGAGCTTTTCGAATATCTGCGATGTTAATATTTGACAATCATGTGGATATACAGTAATCCCAAATACGAATGGAAAATAACACCAAGAATAAAAAGGAACTTAAAATAAAGCATTGTGCGCGAACTGAAAATATCCACGCCATCTTGCACTTTGTCGGGGTCACCCGGGGTAATCACTACTTCTGGATCGAGATCCTCGTAAAATATGCTTTGGATTTTCATTTTGTGAAGGAGGTGCGCTGCCTTGGCGCCAAAAGTCTTACTCTCTGAAAAAAAAAACAGACTGAATTTATATATCATACAAAATAAATTAGCGGGTCTTAATCGCGTACAACTAACTTATTTAAGGGATAAATACCTATTTGGTTCCGACGTTTCGCTCGTCTTGCACCGAGCGTGGTCGCGGAGAGACTGATGAGAGCTCAGCGCCGTCTTGTGGAAGTGCGGGTGGGTGTAATATTACAATATTACACCCACATTTCGCAATGATTTTTTAGTTCCCACGTAATAGGGGGCGAGCCTATTGCCGTTGCCGGGCACATCACCAGACTCCGTGCTGCTAATGAGAATTCGGAAATACTCAGTAACGCTTTTGGCCCCCCGGGAATCGAACCCGGGACCTCCGATCAGCAGTCGCATACGCTATCGACTGGACCGCGACCACAAAAAAAATATTTTCTTTAAAATCAGTATTTCACAGGACTATAATGTGACGTAAACGACGGTTTACTTACAGCTACTTTTTAGGTTATAAATAAAGTGCATTGACCTTACGCGTCGACCGTCACGTTGTTATGCTATGAAACATAAATTTTGGCGAAAATAAAAATTCGAAAAGAAAAAAAATCTATATATAATTTAAAAAATAAATGTTCTAGGTATCTTCTATATTATGGGCTGATTACATACTTTTCGGGACAACACTCACTATATTTTTTTATTTCAATAATGATAGGTACAATAAATGGAAAGTAACTGACTTAAAATACATGGTGTATAAAAACAAAATAAAACTAAACTTCAAAACTAAATAAGGAATAATAACAAAAGAAAAGGAAAATCAATAAAAAAACAACTACGACGCGTCAAAAACTTCCTCCGCACCGCTGTCGGCTGGTAGCGTGCCCAGAAAGCTGGCAGAATTGCCACGTTGAATGGCAATGCTTATTCTCTCTGCAAAATATAAAAAAACGTACATAGGACATGGATGCTATCAATATCTGAAATTCCTTCAATAATATAAATTCCTTCATGGGCTCCCCTACTATTAGTAGGTAATTAAGTACCTACTGAATTTTCAGAATGCGCGACTTAGTAGTAGTCTTCGTGAAAGTACTTGTCCCTAGACCAGACTCGTTAGCCTATTTCGGCGGTCTTTGCATTTGGTGAGTCAGACTCACCAAATGCAAAGACCGCCTAACATTAGATTAGGCCACACACTCACACGAAAAAGAAGATCGTGAAGTAACATTTTTTATTTTCAATTATTATTGTCGAGTGACCCTTCTACACAATACACGCACACAAACACAAAGCGAATGTTGAATACTTTGTAGACCGCAGACGAGTGGCCTGTATGAGTACTTACTTGTTGCTTCACCGTACGTTTCTGTGAAGCTTTTTACTCTACGAATAGGTATTGTCTGCTTTGCTCTCAAACTTTACAGGCTGATCTTTTAATTTTATTTCCATTACTTATTTTTATTTAACTTCTGAAAATGTTACAATCTGAAAGTACAGGGTGGGCCACGAATTAGTTAACATTTGAAAAAATCGTATAAAAAAATCCATTTGACATATTTAAAAAAATGTTTCATTACAAGAAAGCAAAGCAAAATTTCCTTTTTTAAAATTACATCATCTAAATAACCACCGTTTCGACGTTTGCACTCTTCTAGCCGAGTACCGAAATTTTGGAATACTCGCTGGCAAAGAGACCGTGAGGTCGCCGACATCTGTTCGCTGATTTTTTCTTTTAGTTGATGTAGTGTACTAGGTTTAGTGATGTAGACACGATTCTTTAAATAACCCCATTAAAAGAAGTCTGCTGGGGATAGATCTGGACTTCTGGGTGGTCATGGGATGTCGCCTCGTCTGGAAATCAGCTTTTTCGAAAACATGACTTTGACCACCGGCAGGGGCTCATTAGATGTGTGGCAAGTGGCTCCATCTTGTTGAAACCATGTGTTACGATTGTAGCCAGGAAATGCCAGTAGCTTCGGTGCCAAGAACTCCCGTAACATCTTCACATACCTACCTACTCAGCAGAATTATCAGTAACTGAACGGCCGCGAGAATCTTCAAAAAAGTAGGGTCCAACGATTCCTTTTGCTGAAATTGCAGCCCATACAGTTACTTTGGGAGAATGAAGTGGCCTCTCGTGTTTAGCTTTGGGATTTTCGCTGCTCCAATACCAATTCTGTTTGTTTACATGTCCGTTGAGGTGGAAATGGGCTTCGTCAGAAAATAAGATGTTGTCAAAATTACTGAACTGATCGAACATTGTTTCGGCATACGACTTGCGCAAATTTAAATCATTTGGTTTTAGTTCCTGCACTATCTGGATCTTATATGGATGTTATTTCAAATCTAATTTCAAAATATGGCGCAATGATGTGCGGGATAATCTTAATTCAGCCGAACGTTTGCGCGTCGATAAATCTGGATCACGTCGAACAGAATCCGAAACTTGCTGCACGTTCTCTTCACTCCGAGAAGTCCGTGGGCCACCAGTTTGCTTCCCGTTTAGTGTAGATCCCGTCTCTTCAAACTTCTTCACCCATTTCTTTATTAAAGTAGCACTCGGACACTGACTTAAGTCGTGTAAATCGTATTCAACCCGAAACAAGCGTCTCACAGTAATGAGCGAACTGTTGCTTAAATAAAATTGTTTCACACAGTAAGCGCGCTGCGGCCCCGTGAAGCGATCCATTGCGACTAAATTTCCGAGAATCGAGCTAGTGATCTGGCCCCTCCCCGCGCCCCGCGCGGCATTTGTTTGCGTGGGGTGTTAGATTTAAATGTTAACGAATTCTTGGCCCAGCCTGTACATAGATATATGCTAATAAAATCATAATAATTGAATCTATAAAATTTAGACATTACGTACTAAAACTGACTTCGTAGCTTTTAATCGTTTGCCTGAGCCCCAATCATCGATTTCGCTATTGGGATACTAAGAAGATGGATACATATAACGATATAACATAAAAAATAGTCTTACCTCTCCTTACTGGATTTGAATACTATAGCTAAAGCTCAGAACAATTATTTAAGCCAGCTGAACTCACTGAAAATCTCCATTAAGAGGTATAATTAAATTCCTTCGTTTTGTCGTTAGCCAAATAGTTGAGAACTCGCGGCAAAGCGACGATTAACACGCAGTTCAGCTTCGTAAACACTAGAAGCATTAATTCCATCTCTCTCTGACTGGACACGTTCAGTCATAGTATCTGTTTCTCTGTCCCCCGTGTACTGAGTCTTCTTTATACGAAACGAGTTTACGTCATTGAAAAATGAAGGCTGACTGATGCAGTTTGATGCGCTTGTAAATGGTATACAAAATATGTTGCAGTTAGGTATTTTAAATTTAAAGACGCTTGCACACATAAGCTTGTGGTATGCCACAAGCTTGTGTGCAAGCTCTTTAAATTCATCTGCTTATGAGCAGGGCCGTCTTAAGTCGTGCCAGGGCCCTTGGGCACAGCAGAATCGGGGGCCCACGGGCACACAAAAATGCCCAATAAAAGTAGAAAAATGAGTAAATTGATTTTTACTACGAATTCACTTTTACTATATTTGTAGTAAATTGACAAATAGTAATTTAATACAATTATTACTAGTTACCTAAGTATTTGATTCGTATTAGGATGTAGCGGCCAGCTACATAACACCCGCACAGCGCCATCTACCCAATGACGACGAAACTACTACGACACGCTACAATTACGACTACTAACAAAGGCGGGAAATATACAAACATTCCTGAGGCCCTAGCCAAACGGCATTCGCTCTAATATCTACTTTCGCTAACGCTCGGTTGCCATGGCAACATAAGGAATTTCTTCTTCGTTGATCATGTGATATAACGAAGTCTTATGTCATTTCCATACATTTTTGCACTAAGCGATTAGCGATATCGTTAATCGAATGCCATTTGGCTAAGGGGGCTGAACCGCGATATCAACTTTCGCGAGCCAAGCGGCATATATACAACTGTCAAAGTATGTCCGTCGGCCTGCAGGCCACCAAGCACGACCACCCAGCTTGGTTAGAGGCTCCTCCCTCTAGTTGGAGGAACACCACACCTTTCTTCCTCCACAAGGGGTTAAAGTATTTGTATCGTATTAGGGGTTAAAGTATGAAATTGCCGATTTGTACTGAAAATCAAAATTGGTTAAGTAAGTAAATAATTCTTTATTGTACACCACAAAAATGCAAATACAAGGAAAAACAAATTATAACAATAGATGCACAATTGGCGGCCTTATCGCAAACAGCAATTTCTTCCTAGCAACCAGACTATGATGGACATAATCGTAGAAGAAGACAAGGTAATTTGATGGTGTAGTGATAGATGAAACATAACATTTGTTTTAACATATACATATATACAAATAAATACAATAAATACATATATATATATATATATATATATATATATATATATATATATATATATATATATTATATTTAAATATATATACATATAATCACATATAATCATATAGGGAGTTGAGGAATAATGACGCAATTACATTGACAAATAGTGTTTCTTCAGTGCATTTTTGAAAATGTTTAGTGATCTTGCTCGTCTAATCTCAACTGGCAGCGCATTCCACAAACGCACAGCCTGAACAGAGAAGGATTTATCATAGAAGTTTGTGGAATGCGGTGGCATCTGCAATCTCAGATCTTCCGACGTCCTCAGGCACTTTGAATGTGTGACATGAAGGAACTTAAAATGTTCTTTGAGATACATTGAACAATACATTGTATAGTTAGATTAGAATATGAGTATTCCTGCGAAGACGAATCGGGAGCCACTTGAGTCTGCTACGAAATTCAGATACATGATCATATTTGCGTAAACCAAATATAAATCTTATACAAAAGTTTTGGAGGCGCTCAAGTTTATCAAATAGTTACCGTTATTATCTATACATTGCTGCCATCTAATAGGAAGGTCATTTATGCCTTTGTGATAGAACTCTGAGGATCTAGACTGCACAAACTGTGTGAAAGCATTTTGTACTGCCTCCTGGGAAGAAAACTTCTTGTCACGTAGATAATTGTCCAAATCACGAAAAAATTGTAGTCCGTTGGAGCAAGATCTGGCGAATACGGAGGATGACGAATTGTTTCCAACTGCAGTTCCTGAAGGGACAAAACGGTTTCTCGTGCTGTATGAGGTCTCGCGTTGTCATGGAGCAATAATGTGCAGATCCATTAATAAGTCGGGGCTGTTTTACTGCTAGTTTTGCCAACATTGTTAGGAGTTCAGTACAATAGACATGTGCCGTTATTGCTCGACCAGACCGCAGAAAACTATAGTGAATAACACCATCCTAACACCACCAAACAGTTACCATTACCTTTTTATTGGTAAGCTTTGCTTTAGGACACTATTGTGGCGTTTGACCTGGGGTCAGCCAATGCATTTTTCTTTTACGGTTATCATAAAGAATCCGCTTTTCATCACATGTCCAAATTCGATACAAAATTCCTTCATTTCTGTACCGATTCAACAAGGCAACACAAGTTTCAACACGCGTTTCTTTCTGACCGCATTAGTCTACCCGATCCCAAAAAAAGGTAATCGCTCAAATCCATCTAACTACAGACCGATAACCATAACGCCGCTTTTCTCGAAGATAATGGAGGCTGTTATCAACCGTTTCAGCTCCTTTGGTATTTGTAGGGTCATCAACTGCTTAGCGACCAGCAGTAAAGCTTCCGTTTGGGTCGGTTAGCTGGTTATCTTCGAATTCACTTAACGCATCGTGCCCAATACAAACGATCGAGGCAAAAGAAGTCTTGGCAGTTAGTTTGGACATAGCAAAGACCTTCATTCGTTTGTGGCATAAAGCGCTCCTTTCAAAGCTTCCTTCATATGGGCGTCCCGTGAGATTATGCAAATGGGTCACTAGCTTTTAGCAGACAAAATCACTAAGATCACAGTTGACGGTGAATCCTCTGACTCCACGTCTGTGAATGCTGGCGTCCCGCAAGGCTGTGCATTATCGCCTACCCTTTGCCTCCTCCTTATCAACGACATGTTGCAAATTAGCTGTATTAATTGTTATGCAGACAACACGGACGACGCTCTCTACACCGACCGGGTAACATCTTCCGGGAAAACGACATTGAGTTGAAAAGAGCCTCCGATTGGGGCAAACTTAATTTAGTCCAATTTAACCGTAGAAAGATACAAGTCTGCTCGTACATAGCGAAGAAACAAATTGGAATACTTAGTGTCGACATTTCTGGCGATGTCCAGTTCCATGGTCATTTTAGGGTAAGGCTATAAATTAGCCTCCAAGAAGCTCGGCGTGCTCAACATATCGGACGGTGGGAAATATTACGCCTACCCACCACTTACCACTTTATAAGGGGCAGGTTCGGTTTCACAGTACCAGCTTTTCCCTCTGGACAGCATTTAACGGAGCACGACTCGAATTCTCGGATGCAACACGTTTCCAAGCGGCTTGACCCCTTGGCGCTGCGTAGAGATGTGGCGTCTCTGCATCTTCTGTCGCCTGTATTACAGAGAGAGTTCCGAGGAATTGTTCGGACTGATCCCAGCCGCCTACTTTCGCCATCGTTCCACACGACGCCAGTTCAATACTCATCATTTAACTGTGCACTTCACAACTTTGAATTGTTCTAATTTGTGCCTCGCACAACAAAATTGTGGAATGAGCTGTCAAACTTTAAAGAAAAGAGCGTACCCTTTTTACATACCTGCAACGCACTTGCCTCTCATTTGGTGATGCTTGTGTCCATGGGTGGCGGTAGTCGCTTACGTCACGTAAAACGTGCAATTCATTTATACATACATACATAGTCTCACGCCTATATCCCCGAAGAGGTAGGCAGAGGTAATTAATTTATTAATTTATAAAAAAGAAATAAAAGTGGGTACACCAGTTGTTCTAATGTACACCACACCAGACGTCATTCACGGTTTGTTTTGTTTTGCACTGCGTGTCGTCACTCAACTGCCATGATGGTTACAGCGTATTCGCGTCAAATTAAATGGGTTTTAATAAGCTGTAATTAGTAACGTTGCTGATCGACTTTTGAATAAATAATCAGTTATTTCGGTTTAACATCTTTTTAAGGATCGAATCCATCACTAATTAAGTACATTTTAGGACACAAGCCTATTCGGCATTCTGGTATCCCATGGAGATCCGGTGAAGTTTAGCAAAATAATTATCATTTTTTATGCGCGGTTCAATATTACAGCCTCCTAGATATGTACAGCTAGGCAGTTTTTAGTAGATTGCAAATAAATAACGAAGGTTTAACAAGGTAATAAATAAGTTAGTTTGAAGTTCTTAACCATTCGCTAATTTCTTACTTATGATTCATATTAAAATATGACTAACAGGCCGAAATCCCACTGCAAAAATCAGCAGGTATCTTTTTTTGGTGAAACTCAAATTTTGTCGAATGTTTTGTGGTAGTAGAAACTATAACAGAAAAAAATACTGGTATAATTTGGTGGCAAATAAAAAGAAAATGTTTCTTTCAGGCTCTTCTTTATACAATTGTATAACCGTTTGTATAGTAGTGCGACTTTACAGAAATTGAGTCACAAGGCAGTATATTTCTAGAAAACCTAGCATTTTGTCAAATCTGGTTAAACTAGTAGGCGATAATCTTGGATGCAACCGGGATAGCGATAGAACGATGGCAATTATTCTAAACTACATAGATGAGCCCGCGGTAACACTCGTGTTATTTAGGGCTACTGCTCCGATCCCGTGGCTCATAACGTGATGTTATATAGCCTATAACCTTCCTCGGTAAATGGGCTATCGAACACTGAACATTTTTTTCAAATTGGACCATTAGTTCCTGAGATTAGCGCGTTCAAGCAAACAAACAAACTCTTCAGCTTTATATATTAGTATTATATAAACTGACCGCGTTTCTTCATAAAAACAAATCGTGAACTATATTTTAAAATTTCCCCGTGTCGTGTGTCGTGAAGGGGATCCTGGATTCGTGAGGACAAACAGAATTATGTAGGTCTCTTTAGCGAACGCGCTCGAATCATGCGACCAATGCGCTTGTCCGGCACTCAGGCTGCACAAAATCAATGCGGCGATTATTGCAAGTGGACATACCCATAGCACACCGGGATGGGACGCCCATTCGAGACGTAGCGAGCTACGTAGAATTGTATGTAGCGGACTTACTAACTAATTAGCTGTTTAACCTTTATCTACCTATCTATCTATCCCTTTAAACATCATATATAAAACCTAAAAGAATAGGTACTTTTCTGGTGTATCAACGAAGATCTACTGCAACTACGTAGACACGTGAAATTTGGGAAATGAGTTTCTTTTATGATGTATGCATATAAAACGAGAGGGTTTTTTATGCCACCTGTTAGGGGACAAAATAATTGTTGAATATTTTTTATAAAAAGTCTGGCTTTGATAGAGTAGTCTGAAACTGTCCAAAATAAAATTCAGTGAGTAGCTAGACGATAGGTACATTGAATAGTTAAGTACCTACTAAGGAGCATGGTTTACAAATATGTATATTCTACAATACTTTCTGAAAAGTAGTTATTATCTATTTTACTTATTAGGTTGTCTTTTAATATTGGTTAACCGACCAATATTCCCAATGAACAAATTATAAAATAAATTACATTCGATTGACTCAATGACCCAATCTAGGCTATGCTTGCCTTAGGTCTCTATTTTTAATTAAAATATTTAAAGAAAAACAAAACACCCGACTGCGTAAAAACTAATTAAAAAAATACTTGAAAAAATTTACTGAGAAATAAACTAAAAAGAAAGAAACAAGCCCAGTAGTTTAGAATTCAATATAACGACTAACAGTCGGGGCCCATTCAAATTTTACCAATCAAATCTTTCCAAGGGGCCCCGACTGTGAGTCGTTCTGTTGAATTCTAAACTACTGGGCTTGTTTCTTTCTTTTTAGTTTATTTCTCAGTAAATTTTTTCAAGTATTTTTTTAATTAGTTTTTACGCAGTCGGGTGTTTTGTTTTTCTTTAAATATTTTTTTTTATTTTTCTCTTTTTAGTTACTATTCATTGATTTACTGTTTTTTTCTTTGTATATCGTTTATACTTGAAATAAAAACTTAAATCAATAAGTAAGAAAATTAGCGAGAATGATTGTTTTGTTAAACAACTTTAAATCGTTATATATCCTAAACTATTATTTAAAATGAAAAATGATAAAAGGCACCTAAAGATGATTTTAAAATACCTATTCAACGACACCCCACTTGACATAGTTCATCGACTTTTTTTTTTCATTTTGACAATATGGCGTCTGGTTGTTGCTGTGGTGAATTTTGATTACTGTCATGTCTTTCGTGACACTTGCAAGGTTAAGACGAATCGATTGACGTAAGAATCATCAAAATCGGCCTACGCATTTGGTCTCTAGAACGCCACATAGAAACAAACATACATACATACATAGACTGATAAACACATTACCCTCCTTTGCGTCGCGCAGTCTGGTAAAAAAGTAGGGGAGACCGAAGGGAAACAAAGGTTTATTTGAGACAGTGCCAGAGTTTGAAAGGTTTTAGACGACCGGTTGGCGCAGCGGGCGTGTAAGCGACAGCTACGCCGAAGGTCGCGGGTTCGATTCCCGCTCAAGTCAAATATTTGTGTGCATGAACATGTTTGTCTTGGTCTGGTTGTTTCTATGTATAATATGTATGTATTTACAAAAAAGAAGTATATATGTATGTTTATCCATTATCTAGTATCCATAGTACAAGCTCTGCTTAGTTTGGGACTAGATGGTGTTGTGTGAATGTGGTAGAAAAATAAAATTATTATTATAGTGCCGATTTCTCGAAACTTTTAACCGTTAGCTAGTTTGCAACGTGGTTTTCAACCACTTACCTGCGCCTGCTGACGTGTCAGTTCGCATCAGTAGCCTAAGTCTCATGTGCCTAAGTCACGCGGTTATGGAGTTCAGGCTGCCTTATGTGACAAAAATCGTAAAAAGTAAGTATTTAACGTTTTTTACGATGCTCATATTTTGATAAAGGTTTTGTATTTTGGTTTAAGTTATACATTATTTGAAAGCTCATTAACTACAGATATATGTAGTAGGGGAGACCGGGGTCAAAAGTAACAATTTTTACTTAATGGCCGATTGTTCTAAAACTGTTAACATCTAACAAAATCTGGTTACTTTCCAAGAAAGTTAGTTTAATGACCTACGAGTATATGCAGCCAAAGATCGCGTACTAATTGTAGTTATGTAGCAATCACAGTTTTAAAAGGAAATGTCGCATGTTACAAATTACCCATAGTATGGGGTCATTTGTAACATGGTTTTGATGGACAATAAAATGACAATCTTAATCACAATAGCCACATTTTAATAATACATGTAATCACAGTCTCAAATATAATCAGTCTTATAATTCCTAACTTATACAAATTGTATCGCTTCTTCAAACCACTTCGAAACAAAATAATACATATTTCCATTTGTAAGGGATCAAAAGCTAACATAAAATAAAAATAAAATAAAATATTACTTTTTAAAATCATCATATTAGAGAAGTTATAACTAAGATAAGTGTTACAATATGAAATAAGTTAGGAATCGAACACTTAAAGTGGGATCTCCACCTTGTCGTGGTGGGGGGGCTCAGTAACCGTGGATTGCTCACCCGCGGTGAAGCTAAGAGAGATCCAGGGGGGGACGCTCCGCGTGGGCTTGGAGGGGCCTGCGCAGGATGCGTCCAACGGTGCGGGTGCGGGGGACAGTTCTGTCTGTCCCTCGCAGTCGGGTGCGGTCGCGGGAGGAGAGGCGTGTCGGTGTTGCGTTGCCGCGCGCCCTATCTCCTGCGACCAAATGGGGCGCACCAATCGATGCGTCGCGGTGGGGCCGCAGAGGAAGAGGAGATGCGGTGTTGCGTTGCCGTCCTCCCTATCCTCTGCGGCCGCTGGGCGTTTTGGCGGCGGAGTCCAACACCTTAATCCGTCGCCAAGGGGTTTTGTTCGGGGTCCGCCTGACCATCTGGCGGGTCAATACCCGTCGGAGGGTGGCGACGAGTGCTTTGGTGATGCCACACCCTCCGACACACGGGTACATGGCGGAAGTCGAGGTGGTTTTTAGTGGAAACACCACATACTCCGGCTCTTATTTCCCCCAAGAGTCGGAGATCCGAAGGGATTTTCCACCTCGTAAAACAAAAAAAAAAAAAAAAGTAATCGAACACTTCTTTGACATATTTAACAATAGTCATGAACAATAATTTCTATGAAAAACGAGTGTGTTACTAACAACCCCCTGTTACATTTCAACCCCTGACATATATTTGAACAAAAATATATATCAGGGAAAGAAATCTCAAGTAGATAGCATTTGGTCAAATTTTAGTATTTAAATATTTTGCGTTCAAAGTCAAACAAATTATTATGATAATTTTCATCACCAACCGTGGCAGTGATGATCATTTTAACCCTTGTATAATGATCCTGGTCCCTTAATTGAGGGTCATTTGTACCATGGGGTGAATTGTAGCGTTACTACTGACACCGACAAAAATGGTACAATTGTTCCCGAGGATCCTTTAATGAAAAAACAATAAAAATCCTAAACTTTGAGCACTATTTTACATATTTTATTAAATTTATATAGCGTGATAGATATAGATTCCAGCAGTCCTTGTTAATTTACTTATAGTTTGTCCATTAAAAATAAATAACAAATTTGTCAAACTACAAAAACATAGGTACTTTGGGTGTGTCAAAATGGCGCGTGTACGCGTTCACGCCGCTCGGACCACACAGCCGATTGGCTACACTACCGGGGCACGTCAGGGCCTATGCTCCCTCGCCCGCACATTCCTTAACATTGCTTGGCAACCGAAATATTGTCAATGTTACTATTGCCCCGTGGTACTTTTGCCCCCGGTCTCCCCTATATATATATTTGGTAAAATTGATTTCTATGTATATACTTATTGATTGTGGATTTAATCGAAATTGAGAGGTTTGTCCTCCTTGAATTAGAAACAGACTGTTTCAACTCTCCTCGTTTTACAAATTTAAATGAGACAGCAGTCATTAAATGGTTGGCACAAAAAAACAATGTGTCATTTGTTGATTTAATATGTTTATTTTGTTTCAGCATGCCTACTGATAATAAAAGAAAGCCGGGGCGTCGCAAGCCGATTGCCTAGGGGGGGCAAAGTCGCCAGCCGATGGCCTAGGGGGAGGGGGGGCAAGTTGATATGGAAAATGAGAAAAGTACTGAGAAAAGTATGAATTGTAGGGGTTTTTGAGTCTCTAGGTTGCAGCTGCCCACCTCTGCCCTCCCTTGGCGAGGCCCTTGAAAGAAAGACTAGGGCTCAATTCTGCTATTTTAGATGAGATCGACATCATATTTTGAATGGAATTGGATTATATTTTGAATTGACTCCAAATCGGTATTCTGCTACACAATGTCACTCTATTCTAATTTCGATATATTCAATTTAATGTCAAATATCCTGACATGAGTAGGTATTGCCATTAATGAAATAATTAACTTTATTGCTGGTAATTTGATGTTACAGCGTTGCCTATGATTAGTTTTTTATGTAATATGCACGCAAGTACGCTCTCACATTTTATTTCACTTTAACAGTTCCTTACGATCTGGTAGATGTTTCGGGAAATCTCTTCTTAGTCAGGGCACATGAGTAAATGAACCGAACAGAGAGACAGCTTCTTAAGAGCTTGTAAATTTTTTACCTATTTTGGTAGGGTTGTCACAATAGGTTAAGACAAATCGCTTGTTCGGTATACGACAGATTCTGGATTGGACAGATTCGTGATTTGGCAGATTCCCAACTCGACAGATTCGTGGATTGGGCAGATTCTTGGACTCGACGGATTCGCTATACGGCAGAAGTACAGCTGTTGTAAATAAAATAGCGAGTGGAACCAAAAAAGGCATGCACCTGAAACTTTTAAAAGCACGGAATAAAAATATACATTTGTTACCAAGGACACGACGTGACGACGTGATTTATTTGACATTCCCAACGATACCACTAATAGTGTTGAATATTTTCTGGTAATATGATCTATTTTGCTAATAAACATAGGAATCTCCTTTAGCTATTATGGCCACTAGTTTTACCACGGGGATAGGTATCTATAATAAGTTTAAAAAGAAATTGTGTAAGACAAATGAACGTCTACAAAACAAATGACTATAAAATGATCAACCATCGATTGGGCTTACAAAAAACAGGTGCATGCGATTTTCGACCTTATTGACAATTCATGACAGACTTTTATTTGGTATTTTCTTGCTTTTTGACATTGATACGTTATTAAAATTGTAAATTCTGAGTTACGTCAATAGGGTCGAAAATCGCATGCACCTGTTTTTTGTAATCCCTATCGATGGCTGATCACTTTCTGATAGTCATTGGTTTTGTAAACATTAATTGATTTTACACAATTTCACAACTAATGAGTTGTTAAGTATTTCGTTGCCAACATTGACAATATTTATTTCAAGATCGAAATATTCGCGAAACTTTTGCTCGAGCAATTCAACAAATACGACAAAATTATCAGGAGTTATACCTAATTAAAAAACCCAATTGTACGTTACCATTGTTAAAATCTTTATAATGATTTAATTATTTCATCTAGTATTATTCATACACACAGAACAATAAACAACCATTATTAATAATAAAACACCACTTTTTTACATTAAAATATCAAAACTTGCAACGTACAAAACAAACAACGTGCGTCGTAATAACCCTAAGATTGTCAACTGCCTGTGCCTACGTAAACCGGTTCTTTCCACTCTCGCCGCGTACACGACAAGCGGCCAGTGGTCACGCACTCATAAGCCGCGTGCTCGTAGTAGTGCAACCGATTCGCGCTGTTGTATGAAGCTGTGTCTCTGTTACGCTTATCTACTCATGTGGTCAGGGACCGTAAGGGTGCAGCATACGGTCCTCGAGGAACGTACATATGCCAATTTTTAGCATCTTGTGCCCAGTAGATTCGGCTGTGCATTGCTGTTAGTCAGGGAATTGTGAATGAATTTTATATATACAGATGATACTACCTAGCAGTGCAATATGGCAGTCTATAATACTAACCAGTACCATTTTAGTAAATGAATTTATTCGTTGGATTGTGAGAGATTTTTTTATACATAATCAATAATGTTACGTACGATTTGAAATCGAACATTTAAAATATGGGTGTTTTGAATATGTGTATTTACAGTTTGACGTTTGTCTTTGTACAAAAATATATTTAGCAGAATACCGTTTATGTATTGTTCAACTCTCAATATATTCGCAATATCATTTCAATGTCTCTTAATTTAGGAGAATACCATTATGACGTAAATATGACACTGACATCATATCGAAACTGCATTTTGAACAAATATAATTAGCAGAATTGGGCCCCGCTATGGCGGGGCGCCAAATATATCATCTCTGTATAAAACCTGTAGTTAGGTACTTACTTAACCGATGTAAGTCCAAAATATTAATTAAAAGTTTTGTTTTGCACGTGGAAAGCTTTATTTTAATAAATACTTTTAAATCATATCGTCTTTTTTATTTTACAGCCCTTAATACTTATAAAAAACCATATGTTTCAACTCTCCTTGACCTCTGTTTCATCTTACCTCGGTATGAGGGGAGTTCAAACAAGTTGACTTGTTGCGGTTAAGTCGATTATTCACCACAATATTTAAAGCTTACATATTCTGTATGATAGCCAATCGCAAGTATAAAGAAGGACCTATCGATTGTACTAATATCAAACGATTTCTGTCTGTAAGTTGGTTTTTAATTATGGTCCAAAAAAATGTTAGGAACATAGTTGAGATCCAAGGGGACAATTACGAAAAAATAATCAAAATTTTTTATAGTGGTGCTTTTATATAATTAACTATAAGTAAATTAAATGTTAGAAACATTACATACCATACGAATCCAACTTTGAATCTTTATCTCCACTTTAACCAATATTTTCAAATAAAAGTTTACCGAAGTCACTAAACACGTACAAACAGGTTTTTATCGGAGATGGTCTACTAAGTTGAATTAGAGGTGACATCTATTGTTCGTGCATGGAACTAGATACAATAGACATTAATAAACGAAAATAGTACCAAATAACTAACTAGATGACGCTGCAAGTCCATACACCTTCAATTTAGTGTGACAATTACTTTGGACCACATGAGTAAATAAACCGTTTGGACTATAGTTGGGCCCCTGCACTATAGTTGTGTAAGTTTACGGTACCTATATCGTTTAAGTTCCCAGTTTTTGCGAGAACTTTTTAGTCTCCCAGACATGCAAAATACTTCACAATGTTGACTTCTTGAGAACGAGAACTCAACTAATGTGCGATGAACGATAAGTTGTAAGTTTGACATTACTTAAGTGTAAACCGCACAAAAAGTCATTCAGTAGTTTTTTAGTTTATCGGGACAAAAAGACAGGACGAATCGGACACTTTGTAATACATGTTATGTAGTTACTTATACATATTTAATTAGTTAAATCGAACGTAGATCTAATTTAAGAAACTACAATATTTTTTCAAAGTCGTTCAAAATTTTACCTTAAAAATCATACATACATAGGTACATACACTCACGCCTGTTTCCCAGAGGGGTAGGCAAAGACTACGGAACGCCATTTGCAACTATCCTGACATAACTCTTTTGCTTCATTCACTCCTATCAAGTTTCTATTCAAGTTCTGTTAAGGGTACTTCTGACCTGTCCTTTTTTTAGGATGTCTCCAATCTGGTCAGAGAACGTCCGCCTAGATCTTCCCCTTTGTCCTGTCCCATTCACACTTCAAGTGTGACGCTTGCCTTATATATCTTCTTTGTCAGACTTTCGTCATCCATCCTCTCCGTGTGCCCAAACCATCTTAACATGCCTTTCTCAATGATTGTCACTACATCTTCTTTTACCCCACGACACTCTCTTATCACACAATTCTTTACTCTGTCGGTCAAAGATATACCACACATACTCGTACTTCCCATTGCTCTCATTTCTACAGCATTTATTCTACTTTCAAATCTCTTCTGCCATACCCAACTTTCACTACCGTACATAAGGGTAGGCACTAATACCCCTCTATGCACAGCCAAACGTGCCTTTTTGGACACGTTTTGCCTGTTTATAAACGCCTTCAAAGCTCCATTCACTCTATTACCTGCATTATCTTTTCTTTCAATATCATCATTCTTACCATCTCTTGTAAACAACGTACCTTGAACGTACCTATGTATACAAACTCATTCACTTGCTCTCTTAGACTATATAATTATATAAATGCTTGTTCCACTCGTTATCCATCGATTTACATATAAAAATGTCAAAATTTTTTTGGACACGTCAGAAAGTCACAGGTAATAATAATAATAATATTCTACCACATTCACACAACACCATCTAGTCACAAACTAAGCAGAGCTTGTACTATGGGTACTAGATAATGGATAAACATACATAATATACTTTTTTTTTTTGTAAATACATACATATTATACATAGAAACACCCAGACCAAGACAAACATCCATGTTCCAGGTAATAATATAAGTAAGAAAAAAAGTAAATATAATATGTCAAGCATAGATTTATATGTACTATGCATAGACCTGCATGGACTTATTATTATTAGTACTATGTCAAGTCTATTGCATTTATGAATAAAATTCAACTGATTGCCATGACTTAATAGCCACGTAGATAAAGGTCTTAGAATTATTTAACACTTAATAGACAAAAAAGGCGACTGGTTACAAATAACCAACTGAAAAGGGAATTGAAGTATCACAGACTGAATAACTACTTTAAGGTACAGCACCACGGCAGGGATAAACAATACTTTTGTTATCTACTGACACAGAAAAATCCACCGACACTTGGTTTTTCATCTAACTGCCTGCAGCACCTAGTAGTCTTTGAAACCACTGTTTTCACGTAGGTAGATATCTAATTTTCGTTTCTAGCCTCAACATTTATTGGTAACATCGTTCCATGTCTTGATTTCTGAGCTGGTCACATGTAAGTTTATGATAGAACTAAAAACCAGCAAACATACATCTTAGCTCTAATCAAATTAGCCAGTCCTGGTCTAGAAAGAGTAGTAAGGTCAACCAGTACATTTTAGGCAGCCAAGATGTGCGCACCCGTAAGAGCCCACGCAAATGAGCATTTGTGTCCATCTCCCATGATTCAGTGCGTTATGTCTGCAAGGCTAGCAGGGCCATTTGTAGGTAGGAGAGCCTTGAGAGCAAGAATCGCTCGACCACTGAAGCACTTGTTTCTCACGCAATAGCAAGGTAAAGTAACAGTAGCCCGGTGCCGGAAGCCCTGTCCTATTTACCTTCTCCTCCTCACAGTCCTGTTCTAGTCCTCGCTATAGGTAGCGATTGGTTAAGTTTTATCAGACAGATAGTGAATAGTAAAGTCAAGGGGTTACCACGATCCATGAGGCTGGCCACGGGCTCTTTCGTCTAAAGAAGGGTCTATGTGTTGTATACTTTGCATGTGTAGGATTGGACAAATATAAATATATCTTGAACACCAATTGTATACAAGTGTGCCTGCGTTTTAATCTTATATTCTCATACTTACGTAACGTGTACTTTATACGTGTTTCAGCAAGAATACAAACCTCTAGGTAGTTTTCCCTTTTTCCGCTATTTCATGTATTGCTAAGATTCATCTTCTATATATTAAAATAATTTGTGTTTAATAATACGAGTCGACCAGCCCGTTCTACCCAACCGATTCGCATGATTTTTTTAAATGAAAGCTCTCGCTGCGTAGATTTGTCATCAAGCATTAGAAATTACCTAACTTGCACATTCATCAAGTTATATGCAAAAACAGTTTTCTCCCATACATTTTTTACGTTTTCGTAGCCGTAGTCAATTACTTTCTGCTGCTATATATTTGGTTCTCATTGAGGTAGACGTTTCATTATAGGTCTATAACACGCACTGAAAAGAGCTCTTTCATTTGATGGTCATGCTCATTTAAATTGGGTAAGTTTGAAGGAAGATAGGTATATGAAGATAGAAATATGCCCTGGATTACAAGTTATTTCAATACAACTAGAGGACCCGTGCTGCTCCACAGCATATTTCAATATTATAAAAAAGCTCTTACATATAGGTATGATGAGTACATTGTAGCCGTAGTAGTAAAGTGATAATTTTACCTACATCGGGTATAATAAAATTTTACACACCACCACACTCACAACCGTATGAAAGTAAGGCAAGGTCACCTTAAGGAGGCATAACGGTTTTTCCTGGCAGTTACCGCAAGGAACTTATTAGATGCCATAAAAATATTTTTGAATTTAGAACCGTCCATGTAGAGAGAAAGCAATGAAATCTTAAGCAATTTATAGGAAAATATTGAAAAATAAGTTCAATGTCCACACCTATCTTCATTCAAACTTACCCAATTTAAATGAGCATACCATCAAATGAAAGAGCTCTTTTCAGCGCGTGTTATAGGCCTATAATGAAACGCCTACCTCAATGAGAACCAGGGGCCCAATTCTGCTATTTTAGATGACATCGACATCATATTTTGAATGGAATGAGATTATATTTTGAATTGACTCAAAATCGGTATTCTGCTACACAATGTCACTCTATTCTAATTTCGATATATTCAATTTAATGTCAAATATCCTGACATGAGTAGGTATTGCCATTAATGAAATAATTAACTTTATTGCTGGTAATTTGATGTTACAGCGTTGCCTATGATTAGTTTTTTATGTAATATGCACGCAAGTACGCTCTCACATTTTATTTCACTTTAACAGTTCCTTACGATCTGGTAGATGTTTCGGGAAATCTCTTCTTAGTCAGGGCACATGAGTAAATGAACCGAACAGAGAGACAGCTTCTTAAGAGCTTGTAAATTTTTTACCTATTTTGGTAGGGTTGTCACAATAGGTTAAGACAAATCGCTTGTTCGGTATACGACAGATTCTGGATTGGACAGATTCGTGATTTGGCAGATTCCCAACTCGACAGATTCGTGGATTGGGCAGATTCTTGGACTCGACGGATTCGCTATACGGCAGAAGTACAGCTGTTGTAAATAAAATAGCGAGTGGAACCAAAAAAGGCATGCACCTGAAACTTTTAAAAGCACGGAATAAAAATATACATTTGTTACCAAGGACACGACGTGACGACGTGATTTATTTGACATTCCCAACGATACCACTAATCGTGTTGAATATTTTCTGGTAATATGATCTATTTTGCTAATAAACATAGGAATCTCCTTTAGCTATTATGGCCACTAGTTTTACCACGGGGATAGGTATCTAAAATAAGTTTAAAAAGAAATTGTGTAAGACAAATGAACGTCTACAAAACAAATGACTATAAAATGATCAACCATCGATTGGGCTTACAAAAAACAAGTGCATGCGATTTTCGGCCTTATTGACAATTCATGACAGACTTTTATTTGGTATTTTCTTGCTTTTTGACATTGATACGTTATTAAAATTGTAAATTCTGAGTTACGTCAATAAGGTCGAAAATCGCATGCACCTGTTTTTTGTAATCCCTATCGATGGCTGATCACTTTCTGATAGTCATTGGTTTTGTAAACATTAATTGATTTTACACAATTTCACAACTAATGAGTTGTTAAGTATTTCGTTGCCAACATTGACAATATTTATTTCAAGATCGAAATATTCGCGAAACTTTTGCTCGAGCAATTCAACAAATACGACAAAATTATCAGGAGTTATACCTAATTAAAAAATCCAATTGTACGTTACCATTGTTAAAATCTTTATAATGATTTAATTATTTCATCTAGTATTATTCATACACACAGAACAATAAACAACCATTATTAATAATAAAACACAACTTTTTTACATTAAAATATCAAAACTTGCAACGTACAAAACAAACAACGTGCGTCGTAATAACCCTAAGATTGTCAACTGCCTGTGCCTACGTAAACCGGTTCTTTCCACTCTCGCCACGTACACGACAAGCGGCCAGTGGTCACGCACACATAAGCCGCGTGCTCGTAGTAGTGCAACCGATTCGCGCTGTTGTATGAAGCTGTGTCTCTGTTCCGTTTATCTACTCATGTGGTCAGGGACCGTAAGGGTGCAGCATACGGTCCTCGAGGAACGTACATGCCAATTTTTAGCATCTTGTGCCCAGTAGATTCGGCTGTGCATTGCTGTTAGTCAGGGATTTGTGAATGAATTTTATATATACAGATGATACTACCTAGCAGTGCAATATGGCCGTCTATAATACTAACCAGTACCATTTTAGTAAATGAATTTATTCGTTGGATTGTGAGAGATTTTTTGATACATAATCAATAATGTTACGTACGATTTGAAATCGAACATTTAAAATATGGGTGTTTTGAATATTATGTGTATTTACAGTTTGACGTTTGTCTTTGTTCAAAAATATATTTAGCAGAATACCGTTTATGTATTGTTCAACTCTCAATATATTCGCAATATCATTTCAATGTCTCTTAATTTAGGACAATACCATTATGACGTAAATATGACACTGACATCATATCGAAACTGCATTTTGAACAAATATAATTAGCAGAATTGGGCCCCAGATATATAGCAGCAGAAAGTCATTGACTACTGCTACGAAAACGTAAAAAATGTATGGGAGAAAACTGTTTTGCATATAACTTGATGAATGTGCAAGTTAGGTAATTTCTAATGCTTGATGACAAATCTACGCAGCGAGAGCTTTCATTAAAAAAAAATCATGTGAATCGGTTGGGTAGAACGGGCTGGCCGACTCGTATTATAAAACACAAATTCTTTTAATATATAGATAGAAGTTACAACCTGAATTCACTTCCCATCAATCTATCTTCCACATTTCAAATTGATAGCAAGGGTATAATTAAAACCAGTTTTACTTTTAGCAAAATATTTATTTTCAATTAATATTTAATCCAGACGGTAAAGGTTTTTCATAAACAATTACTTATTATTCTTAAATAAGAAAGAGAAACTTATAATAATTACCTAAACACTAAGAATCAGTCATATTTTTGGTTAATCGAAAACCCTGTATGGGCGATGTAATATAAACTATAGCATCCAACATACGCTGATATAAGAAATCAATTGAAAATATTATAATCAAAATTTGAACAGGCTTTCAGCAGGGTCCAAGTTTTATACCACATATTTAAATGGGACCAAACAGGAATAAGGTATAATATTACAAACGATACAAATATTTTCACCAAAATCAGTCTAATGTAACATATGGATAAACTCATGATTGATTAAACCAACATCGTATGCTGGACGCACAAGAGGACAATTTTGAAAATAAATAGCAATCCTTCGAGAACGGTATACCAAAACGATCTGCCAGTAAACAAATAATGTACATAAATTAGGCCAAACCAGGGTATAGTGGGGTGCTTTGAGCGATCAAAATAAGTCAGGAACAACAGGAACATACGAAACACATAGTTCTTAAAGGATTACTACGATACATCGAGTCACTTAACACTACACACATCTTATCTTATGTACTTGCCTCGGTGGGCTGACACTCATATATATACATTAAACTTGCAGTACAACTTATACCACAATAGGTTACGGTTAGAACTTACTTTACTCTAAGATTAAATGCGATGGCTGAGAAATCAAAACAAATGGATAGCATAATTATAATACTCTAAAATTAACAGAAAATCGTTAATTTTGAGAAGAAGCGTCACATTATACGTAATATATATTAATAGTAGTAACACAAATTCAATGCCTTTGAACGCCAACGGTTTACCTACATAAACGGTTCCACAACATATCCATAAAACATTATAGCCGATTGAGAGAGAGGACTGTGGTATAGCGCGCATTGTTTAGTGTTCCAAGTGAATTTAATTGATCAGTTCGTCGTTTTTGGTATCATATTCACATTGATATACTTATTTTAAATTGATATTTGAAAACATTAATTTTACTGCCTGAATGTTATTAAATTTAACGGAGTTTTCCAACTTTAATTATTATTTTGTTTGATAATTATGTATGTCTGCGGTCTGAAGTATATGCCACGCTGGCGTTAAAGGGGTTAAATTGATAGTAACTGAGGAAAAAAGGCATCTTGGTGACGGCCGTGTCTTATAAAACTACAATCTCTCAACGAGACGCACAGCAGTGAGCGGTACAGAGCCCCGCGTGAACATCTCGCGAAAGAGCTACACATAATATAAAGGTAAATCGTAGTTCATCCTATGCACGCACCACTGCGCAACGAAACCCTAGAATTTAATGTGAATTTTCGATAAAAAGTCTAATATTGATGTGACAATGCAAACGTAACTAAACGGCAGTGTGAATTTGGAACTAAGAAAACGATGCTGCGGTGTATTTGTTATTACTGAGAGGTAGGTACGTTGTATGTATGGTACAGTCACGAGCAGTGCGTCTTATTAGCCTGAGTCAGGCAGTACAACTACGGCTTATTAGATATCAGCTACTCTACGACCGACGTTAGGTGAGGGTGGACGACCGCGCCTCGCTCACTACTCTACGTAGTGTATAGGGGCCGCACGCGGCGCTGAGGAGCGGACATCTATCACACGAAGCAGATGAATATTTCAGAAATTACTACATATACCTCTACGTACCCGTTTGCCTTGATCGCAATTGAAGCAAACATTACCATGGTGGCAGTGTATCAGCGGTTTTCTCTAATTCTATTGATATTTAGGCGCTTCGAGCGCTCAACCGTGCACATTGGTAAGCTAAATTCAGCCACCGCAAACTTACAAGATGATTTCAACTCGCGAAGAGTAGCGATCTATTGTGACAGTATTACATATATTACGTACGTTACTTAAACACACATAAAATTGACTTAAAAGTAACAGAAGCTCGACGAAGTGAGCGGTCGCTTCACACAGGTACAAGTACTTACTTAACCTAGTGCGTCTAGTGACGTCTTACGGCCCGTTCACGGCCTACAGCGGCGGGTGGCAGCGGCGAGCGTTTTCGATGTACATGGCGCGTTTACTTTGACGCGGCGCGCGGCCGCCTTAGAGTAAACGCGCCATAAACATCGCCCCTGCCGCGCCGCTCGCCGCTCAGGGTCGGCGCAAACAGGCCACGGACCACAGCCACTGGTGGCCAGCGACAGCCACTTAACACACTTTTTACTTCTGTAGCGAGTGGCCGCCACCGACCACACGTGTGCGGCGCGTCTATACAAAATATATGAAAAAAGTGTGTTAAGTAGCTGTCGCTGGCCACCAGTGGCTGTGGTCGGTGGCCCGTTTGCGCCGACCCTTAGACCGATCTCGTGACCAGGCCCTTACGATTACTAACACACAAATCATCTTAACATTATACCACTGAGTTCCAAAAATTATGTAAAACACTATAGAACTTAATCTAGGCAAAAGTTATTTCTATTACGAACATTGGAGGGCCAACAATATGATAGTAATAATCATATTCAAGTAATAATAATTACTAAAACGAAATGATACTTTTCTGAAGAGCCTGAATTGAATATTGCATTAAACGTATATATTGACACACTATAAAAAAGTCACAGTTAATACTGCCATAGTAACTTAATTCTATTTGATCTGTGATACGTAAAGACTTAAACTATATGAAAATACACATACAACCTAAATTTAATATGTTGTGTGCGCTCAACGCAAGAGAGAAAGTCAAAGAAACCTTGCACCAAAAGACATTAAATAAATGAAAATGTAAATACTCGAGATCCCTGGACAGCTTAAACACTAAGAGACATCGAAATATCCATACAAAGTAATATACTGTGCTTACATGCTACAAGTATGTGAACATGAGATGTTCTAGATGTGCCTGGTGTCGGGTGCCGAGGGAGAGAGATGGCACACAGGTTATACGAGACACCATCACAATAGGAGTGTCCTCAATCAGTTTTTGTTTCGTGATGCAAAGTTACATACCTTAGGTATATCTTAAAACAAATAGTAACTTAAACTAGAGGTAGCCTAGGGCTAGGGATATGATTTTTGAAATCAAACTGGACCTTATTGTCGTCCCAAAATTTACCGATATAGGTACGAAAGTTATTTTTGTATTTATAATATCAGTCTTATTATTTTTTTAATTCGAAACTTGGTGAACTTTTGTTGAGCTGAGGAAAGAACGTAAAGCTTGTTGCTAACTTATTCATCAGAAATTGATCTCTGACTTCCAATGTGGGCGATAATTTTGTGTTGGCCCGTACGATTGAAACGAACAGTGCTGCGCGTTTATAGTATTTTTTGTTAGGTTGTTTTGTTTCTAATAATTTAATTATGTTTTTATTAATAGTCATGTAACCTGTAATGCTCAAAGCGTATGCAGGTATTATTAAATGAATTTTAATTTTCAGATAGCACCTTTAGCATAGTATAAATTTAAAATAAGGTAGGTCCTCGTAGACTTATAATGGGTAATTGAAATTTATATACTCATAGTCATGTGTCCAGCCGTAGAAAACTAAATATGAAGTTAATTATTTTTGATTCTCGATTCAAGGACTGATTGATGGCAAATTAAAAGCTGGCACAACGCGTAACGTAATAATATGCAAATGTGTATGTATGTGCAGTCAGCTACATAAATATACATTTACGTTATTTTATATAGTTATATTGTCCAAAATTGTTATAATTTTTATTATGTTTAAGGATTTTTACACAAGAAAATCTTGCCTAAATCATAATTCATAAATTAAGTATAATAAACGAGGAATTTTAATTTAAAAAGTCTCAGCAAAGATGTTGAGTTGTGTAGCTACTTTTAGAGTTGACTGTATGTTGTCATTATGAAGTTAAGAACGAAATACTTTTATAAAACCAATGGCCTAAAACTTTTGTTCCAAAATATATAGTATACAGAATAGTTTACTTCAGATGAAGCTACATCAAAAGGTACCTAAGTGTTTATAGATTATTTTTGTTACGCGTTGCAACTATTTAGATCATTCGGTGTCTACCAGGTGGTTTGTTGATAAATATTTAATTTCATTTAATTTCAAACATCGTAACATTGAGGAGGTATTTCGATTTTAATGGTTGCACCACAGCGTTTAATTTACGTATTGTGTGGTATGGTCAGTTATTGTTGACTATGCTGTGGATTGTATATGATGTGAAGCCTAGTACCTATAGCCGAGACTACTACAATGCCACGCGGTGACGCCGCCGTCAGATGTTACTACAGTGACCGTGTGTATCAAACGACCGAGTTCTCTTGACATGCACGACACTGGTGCAATGGCAAGCCATTGCGGGGGGTCGCCGAAGGCTTAATAACATCGCCACATTAAGGGATGCCGTAACATAACCAAATGTAGAATGTCCTTTAATGTCTTCAGCTGCTTCTGATTAATTTACAAGCATGATTCCGCTACATCTATACTGAGACAGAAATAAAAAATAACAAATTATATTTTTTATGTAATAATAGATAAGCCTATTGAATGTATCAGTCGAAAATACCTACAATTTTTTATTAGATAATGATTTTTTAAATTTAACACAAGAAAAAAATTGTTTTAAAATTGTAATTTACTGTGTGTAGTAATGGAATTATTGTTGACTCATTCGTTTTGAAAGGAGAAAGTGAAATTGAGTTTTGAAATTAATAAATAGGGTATAATAAGTGACTTTTAAATTACAGCCAAAAATGATTTATTGTGTCTAAAAAGAGAAGGTAGGTATTGGAAGACTTTTGTAATAAAAGGAGATAAACTACTTGAGTTGTAATTCAAGAAAATATAATAGATGTAGAACGAACAAAATGAAGGTATTTTGATTAAAAATGTAATCTTTTGGGACAGGTATTGACGAACGATACTTTTTGTAAAACTTAAAATAAAATACCTGTAAATATAATATAAATGTATCGTTAACATGATTGTAAACCAATAGTACGCAAATGTGTCGGTTTATCCGTCATTTGCGAACCGCTTAGTCGCCTTTTACGATCATCCTCGGTTATGGAGTGGTTCTCAATTCTCTTCCCGGATACCACACGGTACGCATCAAAATAAAAACGGGGATACCATTTATAAAATAAATACAAAGAAAACAATTATTATTAAAATCTCAGCTGCAATACTAACACAACATTTTGGGAATTGTTTTGGCGAATATTGGGGCTTAAAAAAATTGGTTCTGTGTCCGATTAAAAATCTTGGAAAATAAACGTGTTTTAATGCTGAGATACCACAAACGTAATTTTGGGTCACATTGAGAAAATAAAGAACAGTTTGCCAACAGGTATCTTAAGGTGAAAATAATACGTAAAATAAATAATAGGACCTATTTAAATAAAAATAATAAAACAAACAATATAAAATAATGGTATGTTCCGTTTTATTTCAACGCGTATTAATTGGTTACATTGCAGTATACTAAGTAAAAAATCCACCTGGGTTGCGGAGATCGGTATCAAGGCTCCGAGAAAAAAAAACACTGACAAATTCAGCCAATCTCAGCGGATCCGAAACATAACCCCAAAGCCTAAGCTCGGTACAACTGAGATAGTGCTTGGCTTGACGCAGTGATAAGTATACAGCATTGTACGCCATAACAACACGGACAGACGGAGTTCTCACTAGATCTGCCTCCTTTGGAATATAATATGCAGCTCCGACATTTTACTCCAAGCGCTCGCAGTGACACTTCACCATTAAAGGTTATGTGCGATGTCTAACTTTGGCTGGGTGGTCTTTGCGTGCTCAATCCCGCGGACGAGATGAGCAAGTCAGTAGATCGGTTCAAGTGGTTAAGGTCGGACGACAGTTCACGACTCAGAGATACCCAAAATCCAGAATCTGTCTCCAGTTTCTTCCAATTTACTACGTACACCAAAGAATATTGGGTTAATATTGCCAGAGTTGCACATTCTATTTGGTAGGACCTTGTGCCCCTTTAAAACAAATAACCATTAAAGGAAATAGATGTTGAAGAGTCTATAAATTACAATAAATTGACTGAAATTATGTAAATCAAACGCTAAATGTTGAACGAAAACCATACGGGCACAACCACAGAGCCTTTGATGATACTAACAACGTCGGTTTTGTAGTAACATTGCTAGTATTCCCATCCACTGCTTGGCGTGGTGTTCATTGCTACTGCAGTCGATACGTCGATAGTTCAATGCGTGAAGGCCTGACTTCGTAACCTTGCGGCGTCCAGTCGAGATCTTCACATAATTCTAAGATTGATCATTGTGCTATCGCCGCTTATTATCAAAGATTCCCTAGTGAGTATAAGTCCGCTGTACGCAATGTACTTGTTTTGAGACATACCAAACTGTGCCCTATGGACGATTATGGACGTGTGTCAAATCTGCCCTTGTTGAACGGCCCGAAGTCCGTTAATGCGTCTCACATGGCCAACATATTTTATAACAAACCATTGCGTGTCATTCGGCTCAACCGTCGCCGCCGCACGACAACGGTACAGTAGCCCACAATTGGCATAACCTCCACGGGGACCAACGCGCATCATCCCACGTGCAAAGTATGCCACACATAAGATTTTGTTCCATTTCAAAGTATATATTACAAGGAATTGAAACTATAAAATAAGAATTACTGACAAATTAAAGCAGAACTATCAAATCACTAAATTATTATAATAAATGCCCACGTTCAGGTGAAAGTATATTTAACGAAACTGATTAAATTATGAATACTGGCGCAAAGCAAAATCCAACGATCGTTTCGACGTCATCGACGATGTGCGATAGTTATAGGAATAGAAACTAAATCACTGAAACACAAGATTCTGTTAACTGAAAATACAAGTAAACCTATTTAAATTTTTATTGCGATATTAAGGTTCAGTAAATTAATTGATGTTGTTAAATAATTACACAAAATTTTGTTTTTGTTTACAGAATCGGTAGCCTGATTGGTACTTTCTTTACTAAATGATTACACATTTTTTAGAATCGGTAGAAACGTCTTGAACATAGAATCGGATTAGTATCTATTTGTGTCACGAATTTAGTACCAAAACTTGTGTGAATTTTGCGTATTGAAATAATTAAATCAACCACATGTTTCAAAATAAATGTATAGAATTTTAGTGTTTTGGTAATGAAGACACAATTTAAGAACATTTGAAAAATATAGGGATTTTGGAAATAATTAAAAAAGTCTTGCGAAAACTCATGCAAAAAGTATTGATTTTTTTATATAATTTTGTGGCTGTAAAGGTCTTTTGTAGTGTTAATGTAACACAATGCGAAAGGAACGTGGGGACCCACTAGTCGCTTCCTACGACGCCCTCGGTCGGGGAGTGGTCCTGTATTCTATAGCCGGGAGCCACACGGCACGCATCGAACTTGCAACAGCCATTAACTCTGATAAGTTTCCAGAATTAAACGTAAATATTATTTTTGTGCCTGCCAAAACCTTTAAAAATGCTTATTGGAAACCAAACACATCACCATTACATCGTATTCATCCAAATAAATAACATGCCACTTAAGGTTCGAATAAAAATAAGGTTAACCACCGAACGAAAGCGAAGAAAAAATAATAAACCCATGGTAAGATCGTAATATAAATCGAGTAACGGATAGTGACAGCACAATTTGTATAATTTCCAAATGAATAAGGCGTGGCGAAGAGATCTAAACTAAGCAAAAACTCCAAAGATCTAAATAAAAATAATCAAATAAAAACGGCGGTGCCTCTGGTCATCTAAACAGCTCAATTTTAGTGATGTAATATATGTGAAATTAATCTTTGAAATATGAATTTCAAACAAATATAAACATAGTAGATTAAGTAACGCAAAATGCTAACTTTCAGTTTAAATTAAACGAAACTAAGTTGAGAATACTGCTGAAAATTATTAATGCAAGAAAAAGAAATATTTGGGAAATAAAAACCACCGAATCTAATTGTAACCTCTGTACCTTCTCTATCGACGAATCAGTGGAAAATTTTCCGATTAAAAATGAAATAATAACCAATATTTTTAAATTAAATAAAAAAAATCTGATTATTTATCACGAAATCAAAAAGAAAAACAAAGCACTGAAAATACGATCAGAAAAATAATGTAATATTTACATTTTCTGCCTTAAAATGGTTTTTATTTATGAATGCCGTACTTTAATTGTTTTTGGAATCATATAAATGAATATAATGTTTTGGAAATAAGTACAAATATAATCTGAGAAATCAATCTGCCTTAGTATCTTTGTGACACGGTATTAGTGCCTATTTACTGAGTCAAAAAGGTGTAATTTTGTGCATTGAAATTAATTCATTTCACACTAATGATAAAATTAAATTAGAAAATCATTGTTTTTGCTAACGAATCGGCAATTGGACTGTTCTTGGTAGGAAATGAACGCAATTTGGATAGAAGTTGAAATAGTCTTGGACATAAAATAAATGCTCACGTGCAGTTTAGAGAGGTAGAAAGAGTATACAGAAATTATATTATGAGAACAAGTTAGTTAAAATTAAGTTAAATAAGTAAGAATTAGTTAAAACTAAGTTTAAATATATAATTATGTTGTAATTTGTAATAAATGTTGTAAATTATACTAGCGAGATGAATTCAAATGTGTCCAAAAATAAACTCAGTGACATACAGTGTTTCTGACAAAAAATCGACGAACTCACAAATCCGTGCGCCAGCTTTCGGATTATAAATTAAATAATTTTACCGGACCTGTACTAAACTAATATAAAATACAACCAATTGAAATTTTAATAAAGAATTTAAACTAAGAAAGGCGGTAACTAAACATTTGACTTTAATAAGATCACAGAATTATGGCCTTGTTAATTAAATCAATTAAACTGAAAAATATTCTTATAGAATATTTTAAATTAAATTTCGGATTAATGACTGATTTTTAAATCAAATGCTTCTTTTTTATTATTGAATAGGTTATCGAGCTGCTTTTGGACAGCCGACTTTATTGTTTTAAATAAGTTATAAGTAAAATTTGGAGATTCTGACGAATATTGTAGCATAAAATAAGTAAATAAAAATAATCATTTGCCGATGGAGTGACACAGATTTCATTCTGTATATTTGAACGGGTTCATTCACTCATCCACACAAAATATAATTAATAGGACAGTAAAGAGGGCGTAGTCGCTTCCTACGACGCATACGATCGAGGAGTGGCCCTATATTCTATCGCCGGGAGCCACACGGCACGCATCGAATTGCACAGATACCCACACTGACCATATTAATGTGGACTTTTTTAATGCCAAAACTGTAATATATGTATTAATTTTATCTACATTAATCTAGCTCGTGCGGAAAACATGTACAGCTCCTATCAGCTTCTTCAATGCTTACTACTCACTACACACAACATCTACACTACTACTTACTACGACTAACCTACATAACTGGAGAGGCTGCCATACTAGTACATTAGCACCCTTTGGAATATAATATGCAACTTTGCCTTCTACTACAAGCGGTCTTAGAGACACTTCACCACCCAGGATCTGTGACTCGTAGCAAGCGCCGTCTGTCTTTGGCTGGATGGTAATTTCGTAGTCATTGCGAACTCGGTCCCGAGGACGTGATGGCACGTCAGTGGATCGGCTCAAGTGGTCGGACGACAGTCCACGACTCCGAGCTCAACAGAATCTAGGATCTGGCTCCCGTTTAGCCAGAACGTAAGTAGTAGTACTTAGTACCTACACCAAAGAAGAACGAGTAAACATGTCCAGAGTTGCACATTACATTGGGTAGGAGCTTGTGCCTTTAGAAAAAGAATATATTAATGGAGAAAAAAACAATTTTAATGGAAATTGGAAACAACAAAAACAAAATGAATTGGGATAAATTAAGATAAATTGACTGAAATGTGGAAAAGGAACAGAAATGAAAACAAAATATGAGGTGTGGAAGAATCATACGTTAAAAGTTGAATAAAATACAGAAGAGGCACATTATAATTCTTTGATGACACTAGCAACGATGGTTGTGTTTGCTAGTATTCTCATCAACCGCTTGGCGTGGTGTGGATTGCCACTGCGGTCGATACGTCGATAGTTCAATGGGTGAAGTCCTGACTTCGTAACCTTGCGGCGTCCAGTCGAGGTCTTCATACAATTCTAAGATCCAACATTGTGCTATCGCCGCTTACTATCAAAGCTATACTAGTTAAGATACTTACGTGTTACTTTTGCAACACTGTATCATAGCAGGTCTCTCCTCATGGACACTTGAGATTGAGGCCCCCTCTATCATAATCATGATAATAAACAAACCAATGCGTCCAAGGCTCAACCGCCACCGTTGGATTACAAAGATACAGTAGCCCACAATTGGCATACCCTCCATGGGAACAATCGCAAGTGGTCTCCTGTGCAAAGTATGCCACATATAAAGATTTTCTATCACGAGATAAACTGTACAGATAAATTAATTCCAAACGAACATAAAAAATGAGATCCAACCAAACCAATATCTAACATGTTGGAGAAAGAAGTATAATTTAAAAGAAGACAACACTGAACGGAAAAAGTAATCACACTAAGTCAAATAGAAAATGGCTTGATAAACAAAATTGGCTTAAGTAATTTATGTTAATGCCTTTACTGATCAAACAGACAACGTAGAAGAGTGCAGAATTAATGATGTATGTAAATTATATGAAATAAGTGTAAAACATTGATTAAGTATAAAGAAACGTATCATAAAAAAAATGGACATAGTCTGAATACAATATGGCGGTATTTAAAAATGTACATTGAAATGTCGAGCAAACGAAAACGACTTATTTTAAGAGACATAAAATATGATCTGACTAAATTAATATGATAACATATCAGGTACAACAGGCTGGTGATATCATTTATGACGAGGGCTCTATGGAGCGGCCATTTAGCGAAAGTAGCCGAGTTAGTGGTTAAGTATATAATAATAAGCAGGATTGATATTTTGTTATAATTATTGTGAATTAATTGCGTGAAATTTTCGAATTTCCAAGTAAAATTTTATGTGTAATTTGGGATTCAATATATACTTAAACATACCGTGGGGACCGGTTACGCGCCGACCGATATACGCGTAATCGTTCAACAAGGCATACATAAGTATGCGACCGCCCACGTCATAAAATATTTTTTGTAAAATAAAAGTACACGTCCGCGTTAGAAGAAGTAGAAATATATGTAGATAAATTAAATATGTTTAAATTAGTAAACTTTATTTTTGTAGAATGAATTTAAAGCATAATATATGTAATTCTATCCTTCCCTAATGAACAGTTAGAATAGATAAAATAAAATCAGATAGATGCTTTAATAGCTTGTCGAATGGCGAGACCGGTTGCAATAGTTGTTCGCAGCGTAAACTTGCTGAACATAGTATACATTTGAGTTGGTCGTCGATCCCGTTTCACTCATACAGATTACAGTCACGCACAATGATGTAACAAAAGTAAAAAGACGTAGATATGTTATAGGCGTACCTACCAAAAGCAGGACGCTAAGCCAATTGGCAAGCCTGACATATGTGTGTGAGACGCCGCGAGCCGGCGTCAAAGTGAAACTTACAAGTCTTGTCAACCGAAAATACAATAAAATATGGAGTTATCGATGTGTGCGTTAGTGTACTGTTTCTACGGATTGATTACTACGTAGGTAACGTATCTATCTATTTCTTATAATATCATTGGTCACACACGTTCACACATTTTTGAACACAAAACCCAAATTCAACCAATTCAAAAATAAATACGAGGGTCAAACTGAAAGTTCTTAGAACTGGCCACTTATAAACAATATAATAAAAAAAATATTCTAAAATTTGAAAATAGAACTCTTTGCCAATATTACTGAGTATATATTTCATTCATTTGTCATTTGTTTTACGATTTGGCGGCAAATTGAAAATTGTCTGTGTCACGTCAACATGAATTTAACACGAGAAAATTTTCGTGCAATGATTTTTTATGACTTTCGATGTCATTTAAGTCAACAAGAAAGTTATGATAGACTACGATTGGCCTTTCACGATGAAGCCCCATCTCGTGCGACTGTTTACAACTGGTGTAATGAGTTTAAACGTGGTCGCACTAATCTCACTGATGATGTACGTGAGGGACGGCCTTCTACGGCGACGACTGAAAATAACATCTGTGTTGTGCGGCGTATGATAGAGACTGACAAAAGAGTGACCTATCAGCAGATTCGGACAAGCTTAGGCATCGGTATGAGTCAAGTGCACAAAATCCTCCACGAACATTTAGCGGTCAGGAAGCTTTGCGCCCAGTGGATACCTCATAATTTGACTAAGGCTCAAAAACTCCATCGTGTGGATTGGTGCCGTAAAATGATTGAAAGATTTAACGGAGGTGACTCAAATGCTGTGTTCGACATACTAACAGGTGACGAAAGCTGGATTTACTGTTATAATCCTGAAACCAAAAGACAATCTGCTCAGTGGGTGTTTCCTTTCGAGGAGTTGCCAACTAAAGTGAAGAGAGATCGAAGTGCGGGAAAAAAAATGGTGGCCTCGTTCTTTGGAAGGATAGGTCATTTCGCAACAATTGTGTTAGAGGATCAAAAAACAGTTTCTGCAGAATGGTACACTACCAATTGTTTGCCACTTGTCTTGGAAAAAGTTCGAGAGAAACGACCTCGCAGTAGGATCCTCCTTCACCACGACAACGCCTCGTCGCACACCGCCAAGCGAACGATCGACTATTTGGCGACATCAAACGTTGAATTACTGGGTCACCCGCCGTATAGCCCCGACCTCGCGCCTTGTGATTTTTATTTATTTCCAAAAATTAAAGAAAAACTAAAAGGAAAGCGGTTTATGAATGCTGAAGAAGCGGTGGCTGCGTATCGCGATGCCATTGAAGAGACCCCTAAGGACGAGTGGGCAAAGTGCTTTTCCCAGTGGTTCCATCGCATGCAGCGGTGTATTGACGTCAATGGACAATATTTTGAAAAGATGTAATAAAACTAATAACTGGCTAATGTAATCAGTTTTTGATTTTCTAAGAACTTTCAGTTTGACCCTCGTACTTATTTGGACAAAAATAATCAAACCGGGCACAGACACCGACAGAGACTGTTCTTCATAGCAGTTTTGGCGTTGGAATATAATACAGAAATATTACAAAAACAAAAATAATTAAATTACATAAAATTAAATACTAATAGTACATAAAATAAAAATTACTGGGCATCATTAGGCGTGATATTACGCACTTACGTATAGGCGAGTCAAGGGAGACAAGAATTCTATCCATGGATATGACCAATAAATGTTTCAGAGTGTGTGCTATGAGAATGACAATATGCGCTGTGTCATGGCGGCGATTAGAATGTGGTAAGTGCGCCCGCGCATCACGCAAGTCATCCCCGCGCGATCACAGGTTTCACTCAGTAGAAGTGAAGAAAGTCATCATGCAGTTATTTTCTGATATGGATATACACTCTCAAGTCCGATACCTCACTTTTAGCGTGCTTTTAGTTAGTGACATTTTAGATATATTCCTGTAGGCTTTTATAAAGGACTGTCCAAGGGGACCGAATGAATTATAATTTAGGGAAAGATGTTGGTTAGCAAAATAGATGGAATTTGTGATGAAGTTACAGTGGTGTGTTCATTTTGGAAGGTATTCTACGCCGCCAAGAATTTTGATGATTTTTATGAATAGTGTAGATGTTAATGTGCACCAATTTTCCATAGCACTTTCGTTGGTGCTGTAAATTGTTAAATTTATAAAATAATACTCAGATTTTTATATGAAAGTAAAACATAAATTCATCGTAAATAATAATGAGCTTTTAGTTACGCTAGATAAAATAAATCTAAGAAAATTATTAATCCGATTTTAGAAATGTTTATAATGAATATAAATTTAAAGAGACACCAAGATAAATGTGTTAGAGCAAGACGAAAACATGAAGTATGTGAGTGATTGATGATTTAGATGCATAGATGGATTCAAAGTATCAAGATAGCCACAATTGGCATAATACATGAGATTTTACATGTATATAACTAGTACTGCACTGAACTTTAGCAAGACATACACCTTTGACAAGTAGATGATTTCGATGATGTTTTCAGTACCAAAGTCAATGTCATGCTTCAGGAATGAGCGAGGATACGGTAAATTTTTATGCCAGGTATGATTAAACAATGAACAAGTATGATTAAAGGTCAAATGGTGCACAGGAAAAAGAAATTGTGAAATATATGAAAGTGATGAAAGCGCAGCTTAAAATTTAAAAAGTAAGGATTGATGCATTAATTTTCAAAATGATGAAGATGCTATAACAAACTTTTATCCCGTACATCACCAGGCTACTAGCAAAACAACCATCGGTGATAAGTTAATCATTGATGTTCGTGGAGATTGTACTCAGTTTATCGTTTGACTGGTAGTTTGGCGTGGTTTTCATCATGTAGAACTTTGTACACCAAAAACATATTAGCGTTAAATAGAGTAAACGGCATTATAAATAAAATAAATGAATAGAATGAAGAAATACCTAAGTCATGATTAAATGATGTGTAAAGTAATGGAGTAAGTGGACGTATAATGGTGAGGTTGAAATAATGAGAACGATTTAGAAAAGAAACAAGACATAATGGATAGAGATGTGCCTGATATCACGCCTAATTATAGTAAACGTTAAAATAATGCAAAGACCTAAATTTCCAGATATAGTAACTTAGAGGACTCTTGCTTTTTAGGGTTTTACCAAAAACCAAGAAATACCGCCAGCGAACTTCATGTCAATACCAATAAATAATAAAATACGGACGTCAATCAAAGACATAATCGGAAGACCAATGTGATTTTACCAAAATACAATTACTGACTATACCAATGTAAAAACAAAACTGGTTTAATTAACCGAAAATTAATTTGTTACGTGAATTAAATATAAATCATAGCATACAAACATAAATGAGTTATTGTGACAAAAATAATGATAGTAAAATAAATAGAAATGATAAATGATATTTAAAGATAAAATTATATACGTACCATAGCTTGAGGGCCATAGTACCTCTTTATATTAAGGCACACATTGGCATAATGTCATAGCGCTCTCAACAAAAGGAAAATAATAGAAATGAATTGAAAGTAAAATAACAAATATGAAAGAAAGCCTTAAGTTGCTGTAGTCAGTATTGATATGTTGATGGTGGCAGTGTTGAGATCAAAATCTGTGCAGACGCTTCTTCGTCCGTCAGATATTAAAAGATGTTAAGTGCGTAGATCACGCGTCAATTTTGTCCTAGCAAACACTTCTTTGTTATGGAAGACATTGGATTCGGTATATATCGCACTCGGGATGGACCTAATAAGTTTAAAGGAACGAAATAATTTAAGGTATCAAATTGGTGTTTTTTTTTGTTTTGACAAATGTTTTAAACTGAATAACCATGATTTGTTGCTGTATTGCTGCGATGAACTGCTGCAAGCGGTCATTGTGGCGAGTCATGACGTCAATTTTTGAATGATCACGAAAACAACTTTTTGTCCAACTTAGATTGTAAACCAAACCAAAGTAATTTTACGAACAAATGTAAGCCAAAATAATAAGATCATATTACAGACAATCTCACTCGCCCTTACAAACATGCATACATACAAAAAACGCACGCTTGCGATCACAAATAGAAGCACACACACACACACTCACACACAAATGCGGAGCTGCACTCTCATACATCGCTCATGCACATACTCACACTTACATACTACACAGCATTCACACAGGTTATAAAAGAAACTATAAGGAAAACACGAAAGGCTTTTCCAAAATATTATTTTTTAGAACATGTAACGGTGCCGTAGGTACTCTAACATTTTGCCGTTGTAGAAGTTGGTATGGCAAACAAAATGAGAAACAAGAGTAATAATACGTCAAATGTTGTGCCTACTGAGGTCTGACAGTAGTGCTAACGATAAACGATCGGAGCCAACCATACCACACAAGTCGATACTATTATTATTATTGGTGCTCTTAAAGAATTGTGAATTTCGTGTCAAATCGTTGAATCCTTAATATCTAAATCCCAAACCGAAACAACAGAAAATGGCGAATCATTACTAAGATTTTAGTAAAATAAGGGTCTCGAAATATGACGCCCTTTTTCGTACCGATAGATTGTTTTACGAGTACCGACAGCACTGCAAGAAATATATAAAAGGGCCTAAATTCAGTCAGATAAGTTGATAATGGAGAGATATGAACAAGTTAGTGAATAGCATGATAATGACAAATGAAGAATAACAAAAATAATGAAAAAGTAACAAGGGATGATTAACGAAACATAACTAACAGTATTGATGTTGTAGGCTGATATCAGAATATTACGAATTTCTAGCCGAGTTTCTTTTCAAATTAATTTGATACCTAAGTTAATAAAATAATTAAACAAGTTTATGATTATTTGAATGATGACCAAGTGCAGTGGGGTAACAAAATCAAAATTAATAGGGACTTTTTGCTTCACTTGTATTTTCTGACCCCGCTGTTTGTAAGAAACTATAAATGTCTACAAAATTGTCAAATTTATTTGTTTATGAATATATCTATTATATTCTGATCGGCGTTATAAATTGCATAGGTACGCGTATTAGCAATGTGGCGTATGCTGAATCCCGCTGGGTAATACTTTCCGTGAGCCGCATCGTTGCGCGGCAAACCTACTAGCATAGACCGTCCGGGACCTCATACTGCAGTTTTACGTGCATAAATAAAGCTGCAACTTGAGGGAGTGAAACCATGCGGCAAAATGCACCTATGATGTTATGCTGAGACAACTTCAACAGTGTGTTACCATTGCCACAGTTGCCTCGCGCCTAGGCGCCGACTGATTGCGCTACCGGAATACATGACGAGAATTATCAACTTTGCGAAAATATGGCTGCACGCCACTTACAGGTTTTAGAATTGTGTGGCTGAAAATTTTAGTATTTGTATTTGCACTCTACGAAAAAAGCACTTGTATCCCAGCATGTAGCCCAGCAGTGGGCGATGAGGTCGTCACTTCTCTACGCCAATTATATGCTCCTGACTACCAGCGTGGTGCAGATGTTAAACTATTATCACAGTTGCTTTTTTTGACGTACTTTAAAATGTAAAACTACAAGCTTAATAGATTGAGAAGAATAGAATTCATTTGAGGTAAAAGTACAAACATATTTTTTGTGCCTACGGCTTGTTTTCATTTGCCAACAATTTGGTTTCTGTAAACTTCGTGGATCAAGGCGAAACATTATGTGATACTACGACGAGATTTGAAATCAAACATTAAAAGAGTTTTAAGTGAATTATAAAAAAGTAACTATGATTTGGAGTTAAGAAAAAAGTGTGTACTAGGGAGCTTACTGGAGAGTATTTCGCCGAAAGATTGAGAGTAAAAACACAAAAAAACTTTTCACGAATAAATAAAGACCGAATAAATTTCCGTAATTAATCAAAGAGTAAATAAACATACTAATCATAGTACACATCTAAAATAAATCAAAAATATGAACCGTTTTTCAATTCTAGAAGACATCTAACTGTTCAATTCTATGACGGAAAAGTGGTTGGTGCAAAGTGGAAAGCAGAAGCAAGTCACCTATCATAGGCTAGCACTGGCAGACGTACATGTAACGGATCAGCAATCGAAATCGTCCAAAAATACTTTTTCCAAAACAATTAGAGGGCATCAAAGATGAAGCAATAAAGATGAAGGACCTAAGATTGGTTTAAAAAAATGCATCCGTTATGCGGCAATTTTGACCATATATGAAACATTGAAGATTTTTTATTACATTTAGAGTGAGTGTTTGAGTGCTAGGCCCAGGTGCAGACTGATTGCAGTAAGGGAATAGTAGACATCCGCCCTTACTGGGCGATGAGGTCGTCACGTCTCTACGCCGGACAAATAAAACAATACCCCTTTGGACTGCAGATTAATTCTACATCGAAAGGATTCACTTAAATAGATAGTATAATATTACTTAACAATTTAAACTACAATGATACTGAGTTACTTCTGCAGTGTGCGTCTTAATATTGATTTTAAGTCACATATTATTATATCTATACACTCACATACACCCACAGAGACACACACACACAAACACACACACACACGCACACACACACGACGCCGCACACACACACACACACAAAGACGCGCGCACGGACGCACACGGACGCATGCGCGCGCACACACACACACACACACACGCACACACACACACACACACACGCACAACACACACGCACACCACACACGCACACCACACACGCACAACACAGACATACACCACACACACTTAACCGAACATTTATTTCTTTTATGTAGTTTTTACTGTATTTTTGTTTATGTATTCATAAATAATTGTTAAGCGCATAATGTAAGGGAAGAGCGGAGCCTCCAATTACAGGCATTTTTCTGCCTAAATGGAGACTCCTCGACATGAAATGTAAGTCAATTATAATATGAAATAAAATTTTAGTTTATTTATTTTATTTTTATTTTATTTTTAAAAACTTTTTTATTTTTGTTTCATTTTATGTTTTTAGTAACATTCTTATTTTATCTATGCCTAACCTAACAACATCACTTATATTTATTGGTGTGTATCACTTATACTTATACTTACATATATTTAATTGGTGTCCCTCTGTGACCTTACGGAGTGACTTTGCCTATTCTAGAACTTAATCCTAGGTAACTATATCCTAATAATAATGTTTCTATAATTAATGCTAGGTTACATGTAGGTTACAATAATATAGCCATATACTATTAATAAGGTATATTGGTATTGGCTATTTAAAGATTTGAAATAAATACGAATAATAAAGGAGCTTTTGAATTAGAAGGTGGCGGATTGCTGTTGCGTGAACGATCTACGGTCATTGGTACTGTTTTCGTTTTGCACCGATGATTCCCGGCCTAATAATTTGCCCCAGTGTATTTGTTTGTGTCTGAATGTATTAATTTTAACCGTGGCAAAATTCAGTAAACATTAATTTAATCAGTTTCGAATTATATATGCTTTCATTTTCTTTCCCCTATAGGTTTAAATAAACACCTAAGCGTTTTTAACGAAGCATTCTCATTGAAAATATCTTGAGTATTTATTTGAACAACGTGAGCAAAATAATTTCATTGTTTGAAATGAAGAAACAGAGAGCCAATTCTCGTAATTATATTTATTAAAAATGCAGTTTCTATCTCATCATCATCATCAGCCCCGTAAATAAACTGTCCCACTGCTGGGCACGGCAGTTTCTATCTATTCTATTGTGTCATAATTATGTCAAATTTTTTTTCTCGTAAATGAACTCACACTTGGGTGATCTGGCGTCTAGATCTATACTATCTATACTAATATTATGATGAGGAAAAGTTTGTATTTTTGTTTGTAATGGATAAACTCAAAAACTACTGGACCGATTTAAAAAATTCTTTCACCATTAGAAAGCTACATTATCTGCGAGTAACATAGGCTATATTTTATTTTAGAAAAAATTGGGGTCCGTAAGATATTTGCGTTTTTCGGGTTGATACGCGAAGTAGTTCACTCAGGACGCGGGTGAAACCGCGGGAAACGGCTAGTCGTAAATAATATTTAAACAAGAGTCAAACTATGTGTCAACGTCGAACTGTGTATGTCAAATTAGTCGACATTGATATTAAGTTTCCAGAATACCTACCAAGTGTGAGTCAATTTAAAATCTAAGCGCAATTCGTGCAAAATACTGTGTCGATGTCATATAAAATACGACAATTGGCCTTCAGTATATTATCCAAAAGCAAACCGTAAAAACATCAGTCCTTGAGTCGAGTCCATTTATTGTATCAGTCAAAAGTATAACTTAAGAGCATTTTAGAACAACTATGAGCTATGTGGTCAATAAATTTGCATTGTTTAAAAGAACACATAATCGCCAAACGAAATTGAATCTCTGATAATTTCATCACATGTGATTTTTACCTAAAACTGTTACTTATTGTTTAGAACAAACAACAACAACATATTTGTCAAACAACTTCCCGGTAGACCACCATAAGGGTGAGAATCGCCCAGCAAGACATCGTCGCTTCCAGTGCCACTTTACACAAACATTGACATTCGTATACAAAACCAGTTTCTAGTGTACCTCGACTCTATGAGCGAGCCAAGGGTTTTTTTTTCAAACTAGTCCACCGCCTACTTGTTTCATTGGACATATTGCCGCAAAACAGTTTAAGGAGATTTAGGAACAACTAAACGTTTTGTGCTAAATATTTAGATTGTATTGAAGAATTAATTACCACAACGAATGCTTATAAAGCTCTGGATATTTTTAATGCAGTATACCCAACTTACTTTTTTTTGAGACATGATCTACCGTCATTTTTGTTAGGAATTAATTGTGCACATATGCACATAGAACTTTATTTCTCGTCATTTATATTTTCGTTTCAATCGCAGGGACAACGTGATCGTAGTGATGTGACCATTAGAAGTACAAAATAACTGTAGGGTGACTTCGCATAGAATAGTAACTTAAATAAAATACGGTTTGATATTGATAAGAGGAGAGGAGACATCAAATATGTGTGACTATTTTAAATGATTCAAGTTGCAATCTATTTTGTAAGTGTCTTCTAAATGTCAGCTTTCATGCTATTTTATTTTTGAAATCGATATTTACGTTCATATTCAGGTACCATGAAATATTAAGTAGAACAATTAAACATTTTATTTACGTAAGTGTTTCACTTACGTCAATGGAGGAATTCACATGTTAGACGACATGTTTAACTGTCGTCCACGATATATACAAAGACATAGTAGGAACCCGCCCTCTCTGTGACTGAGACATGTTACTGTAACATGTGAACGTGTTACACGACTGTCGCGTGAGAAACATTTCTATTTAATGAAAAATGATTGCATAGTTCTGAATAAAACAGTACTATACGATTTTAGGTATGCATATACAGCTCTGGATATGTTTTGGAATAAACAATTATCACGTACATAACAGAACACACAAGCGGAACTGTTACTGCAACACGTTACAGCCGCAACTATTAGGGTTCTATCAGACAGAGAGCGGTCCCGCGGTCAAGCGTTCATGCGGTCAGTTTTGCGTTCTTTGTGTTATATTACGTTACATAGGGTCCTATCAGACAGAGAGCGGTCACGCGGTCTATGTAACGTAATATAACACAAGGACGCAAAACTGACCGCTTGAACGCTTGACCGCGTGACCGCTCTGTCTGATAGAACCCTTAGGGCGATTTCAGATTAGCGTGTTATACGCGCGTATAAGCTCGGTTTTGGAAGCGCAACTTGTACAAGCGTTGACGCTTAATCACGCGAATCCATGTTGACACTGACAAGATGTCTACCGTTTCGAGCAAACACGCCAAATTATGCCCGTTGACACGAGTCCTGTTTTTTGAAGTGCGTAATATAGCGCGCGTGTAAGTGCGAATGCTGAAACGACCGTATACGCGCAGAAAAATACGCTAATCTGAGTCCGCACTTATGCACATGATATTAAAAAATAAAAAGAACCGACTTCAAATTTCACTTGTCAAATGGAAGCATATCCTTCCAAAGTTAAAAAAAGGTATTATCGGAAAGAACAAAACACAACCGACTTTCAATTCATTGGAAGTCGGTTGACATACGACATTCTTCATTGAAGATGTTGCTTAAAATGCTTATATACCTAATATATAATCTTATTACACTAATCCTACCGTTCACACTTCGTCAATTTCAAGGCGGCGTCGCACCGTATCTATCACTTCTTCAAGTTGTGCAGTAGTGAATGCTGTGATGAGTTCTATTTCTGGGACCGGCACCTTATTCTTACTGCTCTCTATGAGTTTGATGGCGTGCTCTAGGCAGACGGTTGCCTCCCGTCCAGAAGCGTGTTTTACCTACGACAAGAAAAGATGTTACAACTTCGTACTCACTAATGACTGACTTACCTACTAAGTGGTCTGTAGGTGTAATGCAGGGATTTTTAAACATTTTACGAATATAAGCCGGCTTGAGCGTGAAAGTACTTCCCTATATTAAAGTAAGCTAACAGTATCTAACTGTTGCCTTTGGTTAGATAAGTGAGATCGCCGGAGGTCCCATTCCCTTTTCCCTGTGAGTGGGAGGCTCCATCCCCATTTCCTTCTCCCTCATCCTGCTCCTCCTATTCCTTTTCCCTCCCCGTGCGTGGGAGGCTCCATCCCCATTCCCTTCTCCCACATCCCGCTCCTCTATTCCTTTTCCCAGCTAGGTCAGCAACGCACTTGTGACTTGCGTTGCGTGTCCATGCCCTGTAATTGCTTACCATCTGACGATACTTGTTCCATGACACCATCTGCTAGTTTGCCTCATAAGTATGCCATAAATGAGTTTGCAAATATACTTACTTTCGACCAGCAGTGGACGTCTCTCGACTGATATGATGGCGCCATAAGAAGGAAATGTATGTACGTATATATACAAATACACTTACTTTGGACAGGTACAGTACACATCGGCAGCACTCGCACTCGTCCTGGTCCCGTACGTCCCAGACGGGCGGCGGCGGCGTCGGAGCCCTGGGGCCGGGTTGCCTGTAGCCGCGCGACGTCGACGGCTGAGGCTGGTGATGTGGACCCTCCTGCCAACGGAATAAGGCTTATTTTATCGTGTCACGTCGTTACCGTAGCTAGGGCTATTTTTCAGGGTCTTCGTAAAACAATAGTGTCAAGCATCTTAGGTGTCCACTGTTTTGGAGACGGATAGAAGAGTAATGTATCAATCGAGTAATAAAACAAAATAGATACTCACAAATCTTTCTGTCTTCACTTTGACGCCCAATCTGGACAGTTTTGTTCTATTAGCGAGCTCCTCCAATATAATCTGCTCCAAGACTGGCCGAATTTTCTGCAGCATCTCGATCGTGGTCCGAGGATCTTCTGCTATACCTTTTAGCAGTTGTTCTATTGAGAACATTGTGGGCTCGCATGATTCGCGGGTCTCCTGTTCAATAAAGAAATGAAAAATGGGTTTAGTTCATGCATACAAAGACTCACGCCTGTTTCCTAGGTCTGGGGTAGGTAGATAATATGGACCGCCATTTGCAACAAACCTGACATATCTCTCTTGCTTCATTCACACTCATATAATTATTCATGCATGCTCTTCGGTTTAGAGTACCTACTTCTAACCTGAACTTTTTTAAGATATGAGGGTTTAATTCAGTATCTGGATATATCGCATGGTGTTCATGAATACAAATTGTCGGGGTAGTGACAATAGGCTTGTGTCCTAAAATGAAATTAGTGATTGATTCATTCCTTTATTAGATGTTAAATTGAAATACCAGATTTTTTCTTCAAAAATCGATCAGAAACATTACAAATTACGGCTTTGTAAAAACCTTTTTGAATTTGACACGAAAACGCTGTAAACCATCATGGCGGTTGAGTGATATCGCAAAGTCAAAAACAAAACAAACCGTGAATGAAGTTTGGTCTGATGTACCCACTTTTATTTTTCTTATATTCGATTTGACAGGTAAAAAGTTTGACGTTTTAGTTGTATTTACTACTAAAATGTCTCTGATTGGTGTTCACTGTCACAAAAATAAATACATTATTCTTAGTTTTAGAATCCTAAAAATAACATTAATCTTACCCTTTTATAATACTTTATTGACATCTTAAAATCATAATGAATCTATAGATACTACAATTCAACCGATTTGTTCTTAGTGGACACAAGCTGATTCTTTCCGTGGGGCGTAAGATGCGACTAAGTAAAATACACGAAGCAAATAGTGTCTTGGGCAGAGAAGAGAGATACCTAAACAGTAAATAAATTTTAAAACACCGAGACTTTACGAGAATACAATTAAATTTTATATGTAGTAGAGCCTTGCCGATTTCAACACGAATGAGCCAGCTCGACTGGAAAAAGTACTAGTACATCTCACAGAATCGACACAACAGTATTTATACTGATCCGTTTCGTTCGGTGACTGAGAGCGGCGGAGGCCCCATCCTTTTTTCCTTCTCCCTCATCCCATTCCTACTCAGTTTCCCCTCCCAAAGGGCGCCAACGCACTTGTGATTCCTCTGATGTTGCTTGTATCCATGGGCTCTAATAATCGCTTCTCGTATCTACTGCAGCTTGCTGCACATTTACAACAACAATTCAACAAATACAAAGTATGCTGCTTGTCGTACCGTTACTGATATAGCACCGCTATAGCTAAAGATAAATAAACTAAGAAGTATCTTACCCCGTAAACGATGGCGTGATGCTCTGTACAACTTCAACAGGAACTGGAGCAATTTGGCAGAAGATAGAGACACTTGGAAGAGTGTAAAGGAGACCTTTGCCCAGCAGTAGGATAACATAGGTAAAAAAATTGTCTTACCCTGAAGACACTGATGATGTTGTCCAGCCATTTCTCAGTGGCCAGGTAGGTGCTCTCAGAGATGGTGAAGCCAGTGCTGATCGCGCAGGAGTAGGCCTTCGGCATCACCAGAACAAACTCTCCAGGGTTCTGTTCCACCCTGTACAACGGGACATTCAGTTTCTGCAGGTATGCCGGTGGCACCATGGCTATGTCGGACGACAGCCATAACTGCTTGTTCTGACACGACGTCTGATTCAGGACCTCCAGCGCTATGCGGAAGCTTTGCTCTTTACTTTCCGGTAGGCCATACCTAGACAATTAAAAATATGTCAAACGCGTCGTAAAGAAACCGTGTGCAAAAGCTTTTGTTTATTTAATTACTAGAGAATGTTCGCAGCCATGCGCATTTTATTTTAATTTAACCCTTTTGCCCAGTCCCATAGAAATTTTGGGATATCCCTTCTTAGTGCACCCGTTGCGGCAAGGCAAGTTGCGACCATAGCGTGACTTTACTTGTTATCTGGATAGGTTGGCAAAGTCAGGTCGCCACTCTGATGGTGACGACTAGTAGCATTTACATTATAGCACTCCCGGTCCTGTTAAGGGCACGTAATATCATAGTAAAAAGAGAATAGTAGGTTAGCTAAGGCCGCTCGGCGAGTTAATTGCCAACTCTTGCGTTGACGCACGGGTTGTCACTTGTTTACACCGCGGCGCCGGCTTTGTCGGCGCTTGCGCTTTTTCGCCGCTTTTTTAAGTTATCGCGCTGAATACTTCACAATTTAAGTTTGAATTTTTTTTTCAAATACCTACTGACTACCTAATCGTTATATAACTATCTAAATGCCTTTTTTAATGAGAAAAATCGGGCAAGTGCGAGTCTGACTCGCGCACCGAGGGTTCCGTACGCATTTTACCTTATTTGAGGTTGGTGCTAATTACGCTAGTCTTCTAAATCTGAGGGTCTATTACCAGTTTGCACTCAATCGTCACGGTGGACGATAGCCTAGATGACAGGAACAATTTTCATACATTTTCTAAATGCGCCCCCTAGCGGTCTCTATCGATCGCTTCTCTCCATTAGGGGCGCTTTAACAAGTATCTACGAAAATTAACCTTAATTTTCAACTTTTTTAAATTTTCAGAATTTTTCCTATATTTGTGCTGTAGGACCCTGCTTTTGGCCAAATTTCGTGATTCTAGTTCAACGGGAACTACCATATAGGTTTTCGACCCAAAACCTATAGGGTACTTACGATTGACCTAGAATTGACAATTTTTGTCAAAACCAAGGTCTTACAGCACAAGTAAAGGAAAAATTCCTAAAATTAAAAAAAGTTGAAAATTAAGGTTGATTTTGGTGCTTACAAGTTTTCGCAAAAACCTAATTTTGACCATATCTTTTTATCGGGTCGACCCAGAATCCTGATTTTTACACAACTAATAGGAACCATAGACCTCAGTATCTGGTATAAATTTCAATTTGCTAGGTCCACCCGTTCCTGAGAAAATCGGTGGTGACACACGGACAGACAGACAGACAGACAGACGGACAAGAAAGTGATCTTATAAGGGTTCCTTTTTTACCTTGTGAGGTACGGAACCCTAAAAAGTAACAAGTTAAATTTACTGTCATTTAACACATTGTATATTAATAATAACGTTTATTACAAAACTGAATGTATATAAACAATTCAAGCGGGCGAGCAGTGTAGTACCTACATGAATGCGCTCGATCAGATGCGTGATGCATCCCGTACTGAATCCGCGCCGAGCTTGCCGCGTTCTTGAGAATGTGTGCGTGAAAAGTCCGTGCGTACACGGCGCCGGCGACTCACGCGTACATTCAAATCAGCGCGGCGGCGCAGCGGCCGATTTGTATGAAGCTATCCTACTGTTCTTTTTTTACTATGGTTATATCGTCTGTTCCGGTTCTTGTCTCGGGACAAGAATCGTTAGGGTGTGTCGGATGGTCTCATAGAAATCATAATAATAAGGCAATAGAAATGGCAAAGACGCGTGACCTTGTCGCCGCGCATGTGTCTCGTAGAACACAAGTGCGCGTTGAGCGTTTGTTGCGGTCGTTTGTGTTGTTTGGGACGCGGAGAGATAAACATGATGTTTTGTAGCATATCCAACTGCGGAAATTCTTCCAAAGTTTGTAACTTTACAAATAAAGGGATAACATTTCATATGTATCTTATTTTTGAAATAATGTTGTTTTTAGTCAATAAAATCAAATCAAATGTCTTCACCACCACTACTACGATAATCGCAGAAAAACGATATTTCTCTCAATTTAGTAACCATTAACACTTAAGCTTGTTCATATCTACTATTACAACTGCTAAAAGCAGCAATGAAACTATAGGCATGCGCAAGTCGCAATAGACATAATATTGCCGCGCGTATGTAGGTATATTCCAGGAACACGCGGCGCGAATTAGTGTCGTGCCGCTCGTGCCACTACTATTTTATATCGATAATTTATTACGTGTGGCTTAATACCTAGATTTACCGAAATGGGAACGAAAGATGGGTTTTTCGGATTTTCTTATTATCTAAATAGTTTTAAAAAATTGTTTGTCAATGATTTTCGTTGTAGTGGTGGTGAAAACATTTTATTTGATCCGTTTTGTTAATCGGTACTTTTAAACTATTTCTTCATTTATAAAATTTACAGGAGATAGGCTTATTATTGTTATGTATGGGGGAAAGTTAAAAAGTCTGCGTTGAATATCCTTGTACCATTGACGTGTTCCACATCTATAAAATATATTTTTTTTATGTCAAAGTAAAATTATACATCATTATTATTAAATTGTAAGGATAGTTGATTAAATTCGATCGGTGAGAAGCTGGGAAAGAAAAAAACATACATATTCATATCATTTAAGCATCAGCTTACTTTATCTTATGCTGTTATCACAGGTTTCCAAAAGATCCGGATATTAAAGATAAATGGATATCTGCTACTGGAAAAAGAGATTGGTTCCCAACAAACTATAGCAGAATTTGTTCTGCTCATTTCACAAATGAACAATTTAATTCGTCAACAAAAAGACGGACTTTGATCAAATCAGCTGTACCGACAGTCGACATATGGAGACTGATTACGGTAAGAATAATTTTTTTTTATATCTATGTCCTATAAATTTTGAACAAGAAAAATTCATAAAACGGGAAGTACTAATAAACATAAATTTCAGGTAACAGAGGATTTGAAGCCGACGGTGACGCCATCAACTTCTTCACGTAAATGTGAATCGCCAGAGAATGTTGATGTAGGTATATACATTGGTATTGATATTTTATATCAATTTTATAACTGATTTTATATACTTTTCACTTTCCACACGGTAATACAAAATAAAAATACTATCCTTTAGGGTTTTGCCGCAATTGCAAAAATATATGAATTTATCACATAGATAAGTAATTCGTATCTTTTAGTCCGCAGGTAACCAGCAATTGACGGCCCCTGTAAGTGATTCTGGTCAAGCTGATACTCCGAGGAAAAAGAAATTACGCTCTGAAATTATTAGAAGTCGCGTCGTCATTTCAGACCAGCGGTTAAAAATAAAAGGTTTACAATGTAAAGCCAGACGATATAGCAAACAAATTTTGAAATTGAAAGACCTCATCAAAAATTTAGAAGATCAAAGATTAATTACGGGAGATCAAGGGTGGTGCTTAGAAAATATGAACATCACTATGAAAGATTTGATAGGAAAATACAATCAAAAATTGAAATCCGGTAAAAACACGCGTACCAAATATTCGCCCAGCTTAAGAAGTTTCGCTATGACGCTACATTTCTATTCGCCTAAAGCCTATGAGTTTGTACGACAAAAATTTAATACATGTTTGCCTCATGTTAGAACATTAAAAAAATGGTATCAGTCTATTAATGCAGAACCAGGTTTCACTACAGAATCTCTTTCCGCCATCAAAGCTAAGGTTGAAGCTAGTAAATATGGCCTCATCGGAAACTTGGTATTAGACGAGATGGCCATTCGGCAACGTGTCGAGTGGGATGGTAATCGAATGCACGGGTACGTAGATATAGGCAATAGTAACAACAATAATGAGAGCAAGACGATTGCTAAAGAGGCGCTTGTATTCTTAGTAACGGCCATTAATGGATCGTGGAAAATCCCTGTTGGCTATTTTCTTGTAGACGGATTATCCGGAGAGCAAAAATCTAATTTAGTTTTGCAGTGTCTAGAGCTACTTTATAACACAGGAATGGATATCATATCTTTGACGTTTGATGGCTGTCCAGCTCACATTGCCATGGCCAAAAAGCTAGGCTGTTCATTTGATTTGGAACAAATGGTTACACACTTTCCGCACCCGGTAACAAAAAATCCGGTATTTATTTTCCTAGACGTTTGCCACATGATGAAGCTAGTGAGAAATTCATTTGAGTCTAGTAAGGTATTTATAGACGATAAGAAAAAAATTGTCAAGTGGTCAAATTTGGTAAATCTTAACAAATTGCAAGAAAAGGAACACTTACATTTGGCAAATAAATTAAGGCGTAGGCACATTTTTTTTCAGAATCAAAAAATGAAAGTTCGTTTAGCGACTCAACTTATGAGTGATAGTGTTGCTTCCGCTTTAGACTTTTGCTCTCAACTAAAGCATCCGGATTTCATCGACGTGGACGATACATCGAACTTTTTAAGAAACTTTAATAAATTATTTGACATTTTAAACTCACGAAATATGAAACAGTTGTATTTTAAAAAACCTATCTATTTTAGAAATAAAGATCTAATATTTTCATTTCTCGACACAGTAGCAATTTATATAAAAAAGTTAAAGTTTAACGACGGGCAAGAAGTGGTAAAATCTATTAAAAAAACGGGATTTATCGGTTTCCTAGTTTGCATCGAAAGTTTTAAGCAGATTTATATAAAGATTGTAGAAAATGAAAAAAAGCTAAAGTATTTGCCTGCATATAAGTTTTCACAAAATCACTTAGAGCTCACTTTTGGCCACATAAGAGCGCACGGTGGTTGTAATAATAACCCCACAGCTCGTCAGTTTATGTCAATATACAAAAAACTTATTGCACACATTGAACTAAAAGACTTTGACAGTGGTAATTGTACGGCGCTAGAAAACGTATCAATTTTGAGCTGTACATCTGCAATTGACAAAATAAATTTAACAACAAGGGCACCATTTTCTGACAATGAGCAATCATTCTCTCCTTTTCGCACACGTTTATTATTGGTCCCGTCTCCTGAGGTTATGCGTTTTTAGAAAATATTGCATAATGTAATTATTAAAGGTTTAATTTTTGTTGCATGTATGCAAAATGCATGTGTAGGCGAAACTGTGTATTTATTGTTTGTCTATGTGTTGGTAACTGCGAACCGGCGACCCAGTATCAAAAGACAGTAGATAGCATTTCTATTGCCTTATTATTAAGATTTCTGTGGATGGTCTGTTTACTCCGACACCAGAGTTGGCCACACACTCACACGAGAAATAAAGAAAGACTGCATCAAAGTAGTACTCACCATATCTTGACGGGTCCACTGTGTTCGTACTCCATCGAGGAGAAGGCGTGAGGGTCCCTGTGCCAGCAGCTGGTAGAGAACACCATGCCCAGATGGAGAGTGGGCACCGTCACGCCCAGCACCGGCCCCATCGCCCGGAGCACATTGGCACGGTGCTCAGTCAGCCTCTGAAAAAATACGCCGAAATAAATTGCCCGCACGTAGTTTTGATGAGACTTTCAACAGCAAAAATATTGTTCACCTAAGGTAAAACTGTTTTTGCACATCACTAAACGACAAGGTGTGATTTATATTCAAAGCATCAGGTAAATTGTCCTCACCTTTAAATTCCACGGATGATTGCTGTAGCCATCTAGTCTGTGTTTGGGGAACCCAAGCCCCTGCTCAGCAGTATCTATGGCTGCTGAGTTGACGCTTACATGCTCTGTGGTCATAATCATCAAACGCCAGTACTCTTCTTCAATCTCAGTGGCCGACACAGGCCTGTTGCGGAAGAACGTGTTGAATGCACTTCTTGCCACCTATCAAAAATATGGAAGATAAGGCCAGGTACGAACAAGAGCTAAAAGCATGTACGTTGTAGCGTGTACAGTTTTGGCAGCATTCGCCTTGCCTGAAGAACAACTGTCGCTAAGGCTAAAGACGCAAGCAATAGACGCGCGCTGCCTGTTATAGGAATTATGAAGTGGTGGCGATAGTTTAGATATGAGGTTGAAGAAAGGTACGGGTGAATAAGGAGGAGGAAGTAATGAAGAGACGAACCGAGAGCCGGAAGGGACAGGCGGTCACATGATAGAAACGACGTACCTTTTTGAACTTGGCTAGATTCATGGTCACCCCAGGCTTGACGCAATCCTCAGCGTCAAATACCTCATCCTCCTCAGTTTCCTCTTCCGAAGATTCTGTTTCACCAAGTATGTGCTTCTTACGATACAACGGGTTTTTAGCGCGCTTTAGAAGCTTCCTTTGCTTTCTTTTCCAAGCCGCCTCTGCTTTTTGTAAATATTCAGTACGTTCGTCTGCAAAGAAAAGGGTCAATGATTCATAGTCTAATGAGTTGATTTAGTTAATGAAACACAATCGTGTTTTTCAAAGATCATTTTAATATAACGTATAAATTATGTTAGTTTTGAGTATATTTTTATTTATTTATTTTATTCTTTATTGTAAACTTATATAAAACAAAGGGTGGCCTTATCGCTAACAGCGGTATGGTAGTTGTAGTAAGTGTACCAGTAAGTAATCATATGTATACATAGACCTAAAATATATAAATTAATATAATATTACATACATACATACATAGACTCACGCCTGTTTCCCGGAGGGGTAGGCAGAGATTATGGAACGCCATTTGCAACGATCCTGACATACCTCTCTCGCTACATTCACTCCCATCAAGTTTCTCATGCATACTCTTCTGTTTAGGGTACTTCTGACCTGTCCTTTTTTAAGGATGTCTCCAATCTGGTCAGAGAACGTCCGCCTAGGTCTTCCCCTTCGTCCTGTCCCATTCACATTTGCCTTATATATCTTCTTTGTCAGTCTTTTGTCATCCATCCTCTCCATGTGCCAAACCACCTTAACATGCCTTTCTCGATGCTTGTCACTACATCCTCTTTTACCCCACACCACTCTCTTATCACACTATTATTTACTCTGTCGGTCAAAGATATACCACACATACTTCTCAGTGCTCTCCTTTCTACCGCATTTATTCTATTTTCAAGTCTCTTCTGCCATACCCAACTTTCACTACCATACATCCCTTATGTAGTAGGCACTAATACCCCTCTATGCACAGCCAAACGTGCCTTTTTGGACACGTTTTGACTGTTCATAAGCGCCTTCAGAGCTCCATTCACGCTATTACCTGCATTAACTCTTCTTTCAATATCTTTTTCATTCTTGCCATCTCTTGTAAACAACGTACCTAAGTAAACAAACTCATTTACTTGTTCCACTCGCTGTCCATAGATCAAAACATTACAAGCCGTAACGCATTCCTCCTTTTCAAAAACCATAACTTTCGTTTTACTTACATTCACTTTCATTCCTTTCCTCTCTAACGCACCATGCATGATTGTTACCATCTCCTGATATTTGATAATATTATGATATACTTACAATAATAATATACTTACTTATATAAATAGGTATGTATAATATGTATGTTATCTTATACTCTTATACTAATATATAAAGCTGAAGAGTTTGTTTGTTTGGTTGAACGCGCTAATCTCAGGAACTACCAGTCCGATTTGAAAAATTCTTTGAGTGTTAGATATGTCATTTATCGATAAAGATTATAGGCTATATAACGTCACGCTATGAGCCACGGGAGCGGAGGAGTAGCCTTAAATGACGCGGGTGTAACCGCAGGCATCATCTAGTACATAACTATACCTAGTCTAGCCATAAATATTGTAACAAAGAAAAAAATATTTTTTTTAATTCCAAATAACATTTATTACTTTTACAGTGTGTTAGTTTAATACATAAATATAAAACAATTTAAAATATAAAAAGCTTATTCGAAGTGGTCTCCATTGGCGCCAATACAGTTCTTTAAACGTTGAGGCCAGTTATCAATAGAAGCACGCACTCTTGCCATGGGAAAATTCTTCACTGCCAATCGTATGGTTTTAGGGACTCCAAATCATCATGGCGTTTAGAGCAAGCCGTACTCTCTAAAACTGACCATAAATCATAATCCAGAGGTTTAAGATCGGGACTAGACGACGGCCAGTCTTCAGCTCTGATGGCGGTAGTCTAGGCCAGTGATGCACGTTATGTAAATAAAAATTAATAGTTTATTCAATCAAAAATTTAAATCAATTAGTTTTATAATTTATTTTGGATTCATTTATTTTTGTTATAATAATAAAAGTACTATAAGATTTAAAATGAAATAGATTTATTAAATCAAGCAATATAGTGAGATTTTGTTTTTAGTAAAAAAACAAATCTAATAAAATTAAATTTCTCGGTTTATATACCAGATATATCAGTTATCTATTAACGATGATATAAATAAAAAGAGTGTGAACACATTTTCAATCTTTATATGTTATTGAATACAATTATATTTTTTCTAATAAATTTTAATCGATATCAATAAAAGTCAATTAAATCGAGTGTCAAACACGTAAATTGCACATCTCTTTTTTACTTTTGAAGTTTTCGGTGCGATATAATGTGTCTCTGTCACACCTTAGTATTCGTTTTACTATATCTGTCTTGAGTACAGACGATGACAAAATTATTTATACTCCATTGAAAAGTTACATTTGGGTAGGGAATGCAAATCTCACGAGATTTGGGCTCAAGTGAGATCTCGCGAGATCTCGCAAATTTCGAGATCTCGCGAGATTGGCAGCTTTGTATGTTTTTTTTGTAAATAATCGCAATATTTGAATAAATTAGGCTTGGCTACATTAAGGTTACAATGCCTTTAAGCGTTAATTCCTCGTGAATTCACACGTTAACACGCGTTAAGGAGGTTTATATTCCAAAGGCACGGTTCTGGTTGTAATAGTTCTAAAAACTAAAGCTTTCTCATTCGACCACTCCACATGCACTAGCACTAGCCCCACACAACATGCATTATTATACATTTATACATTATTATTATGCTTAGAAGTCTTGATACACCAAGCTGACTTACCGTTTGAAAGAGTCGCCCAGGGTAGTAGATACTTTGCATAGATTTGGTCCAGCTTTCTTTCTATGAATGGATTCTTTGTCAAGTTCATTTCTTCGGCTACTTTGCCCCACCTTTTCTTGTTAATTACTGTCTCCAGACCACCGTATTTTTGCACCAGCTTATACAACCTTGGCAGATTTACTTCCATACCTTCAAGCTGAAAAAGAAAATGATATAAGCATGGGCAAGATCTAAAATGGAAAAGATCTTCATAAAAGTACAATTACCTGAGGTGGTCGAGTATAGCTAATGTTCTGTGCCTTGAGGCACGATTTAATTGCGCAGAAGTCTTTAGCTGCTGATCCCCACCGACTGTACAAGCGTGATATATATTGATTAGACACTTCAAACCGAATGTCGTCATCCGCTTTGCACGGAGGTTCGAAGCCTTCAGGGGGTACTATCTTACAAATTCCGTATTCTGCCACCTCGTCCCAAATTTTCTCAATGTACGCAATCGGATCCTGTATGAATAATTACATGCGTGTCAGCGGATGATACAAAGTGGACTACATAACAGAACTTGGACAAATGCGAGACTTACCACAAATTCTTCTTTTGTGGGCCAGAAAATAGGAGCGTCTATAATACCATTATTGGTTCTACTTCCGGAAGGTCGAGGGGATCCTCTGTCTGAGTCAGAGTCTCCTTTTTCTTTTTCTACCGTATCATTGTGTAGGTCAGCGGCGGGCGTGGAAGTACGAGAAGTGCCAGGCGTAGTGGCACTACTGCTAGCGATACTATAAACAGGGGTAACGGCACGATGACTTGCGCAGCTACGACCAGAAGTAGCGGCACGACTGCCTGCGCGCCTACGATTTGGTGTAGTGGCACGACTGCTTGCACGCCTGCAATCCGGTGTAGCAGCATGACTACTGCTTGCGCGTATTCGCTCCGGTGAAGCAGCATGACTGCTTGCGCGCCTTCGATCCGGTGTAGCAGCATGACTACTGCTTGCGCGCATTCGATCCGGTGTAGTAGCATGACTGCTTGCGCGCCTTCGATCCGGTGTAGCAGCATGACTACTGCTTGCGCGCATTCGATCCGGTGTAGCAGCATAACTACTGCTTGCGTGCCTTCGATGCGGTGTAGCAGCATGACTACTGCGTGCGCGCATTCGATCCGGGGTAGCGGCATGACTGCTTACGCTCCTGCGATCTGGTGTAGAGACATGACTGTTCGCGCGCCTCCGATCCGGTGTAGTGGCACGACTGCTTACACGCCTATGAGCAGTGGAAGTGGCACGGCTGGTAGCGCGACTACGAGCAGGAGTAGCAGCACGGCTGGAAGCGCGCTTACGACCAGGGCTAGCGGCACAACTGCTTGCGCGACTACGAACAGGAGTAGAAGTACGGCTGCGAGCGCTACTACGAGCAGGGCTAGCGGCACGACTGCTTGCGCGCCTACGACCAGGAGTAGCAGCACGGCTGGTAGCACGACTATGAGCAGGAGCAGCGGCATGGCTGGTAGCGCGATTATGAGCAGGAGTAGCGGCACGGCTACGAGCGTGACCACGAGCAGGAGTAGCGGCACCGCTGCGAGCGCGACTACGAGCAAGAGTAGCGGCACGGCTGCGAGCGCGACTACGAGCAGGGGTAGCGGTACGGCTGGTAGATCGCTTACGAGCAGGGGAAGCGGCACGGCTGGTAGATCGCTTACGACCAGGCGTAGCGACACGACTATATTTCTCACTTTGAGATACGCCTGTACTTCGTAATCTCAAAGCTTCTCCTCGACTTTGTAAAACTCTTTCTGCATTAATTGCGGCTTGTTGGTAAGCCCGATTTTGCAAAGTTTCATGGTTTTCAATAGGATATTTCTCGCTTTGAGATACGCTTGGTCTTTGTAACCGAAAGAGTTCTCCTCGAATTTGATCGTTTTGTACGATTTCTGTTTCTTGGAAATCGGTCAGATCTCGAGATATTTGTATACTTGCATCCGTTTTTGGCACCTCTATCCTTACCGGCATTACTGACTTTCTCGGTAACTGTGTCTTTTTCGGAACCTGTGGCTTTTTAGGTGTCCTACGCTTTCTCAGAGTAAGCTGCTTACGTGGTGCTTGCCTCGTCGAGTCTTCCGACAATGATGCATCTATCCAGCTATGAATTCCCTGAACACCGTAAAAACTAGCTGGGCTGGAACTCTCTCTATCCGAACTGAAGTATTTAATGTCGATAGCGGTTGATTTCCTGCGTGGCGGCGGCGTTCTACGGGCTGGAATGTTTCTAAGCTTCCGAGAGCTGGGTTCGTACGACGAATCAGTGTCGTAAACCTCAGGATGATTGGCTATTAACTTCCTACGCGATGGTGGCGGTCTAAAAAGACCGCTTGGGCCAGGTTGAGGCTCTGAAATTAAATTTCATTACATTTAAACTATCCTACAAGAGACTTAATCAAATTATTTGGGTATTTTAGCTCTGCTGAGATTAGAGCACGCATGCCTTTGCATGACGACACACGTACACACTCAAGCATTTGCACAATTTTCAAATTTTCTTTACTTATAAACTATGTTTAGCTGGTGCTCAGCTGAGTAACTGATAAAGAACGATACACATACGAGGGCCACAGATTATAGGCAAAATAGTCGACTAAATAACGCAATTGAACGAACACGCTTGGTTAATTTGTATCGATGAGTCATAGATACATAGCAACGATATGATACCTCCATGGCAACGATATTCTGTCATAGACTATGACAGAATATCGTTGCTTTGACAAATAACAAAAAGTCCGAGAGCTGGTGAACAATATTGTTGTTTTTTTTTTGAAACTACGAGAAATATTGCTAAGTTTTTAAATTTATGTATTTTTCTATGATTACAGTTTCTTTGAGATTCAATCTATTTCCTTAAGGGTGTCTCATACTCATTACGGGTGTATTTTTGTTTTTCATAAAAATATCTAATACATGTTCTTTTTCGGTTATTGTCATTATTTAGGATGAAAATATTATTGAGTGCTGTCGACCGTGAGAGACAACCGCATCGCAATTCGCAGTTACCTTGAGAAAGAGATACAGCCAATATATATCTCCTTATAAAAAAATATACTTTAGAATGCCTCAATTTTTTTTTGCCTGTACTAATATTCAATAGGCAATAGGCTCGCCCCCTTTCACGTGGGACCTAATTATTAATGGCGAAATGTGGGTGTAATATTACGCCTCTGCCTACCCCTTCGGGGATACAGGCGTGAGTCTATAAATAAAATAAATATTCAATTGTTTGTAGCAGTTTGTAGTACACTTCAACTAGACCTCGACTATCTCATCTATATATTAAAAGAATTTGTGTTTTATAATACGAGTCGGCCAGCCCGTTCTACCCATCCGATTCACATGATTTTTCTTTTAAATGAAAGCTCTCGCTGCGTAGATTTGTCATCAAGCATTAGAAATTACCTAACTTGCACATTCATCAAGTTATATGCAAAAAGAGTTTTCTCCCATACATTTTTTACGTTTTCGTAGCCGTAGTCAATGACTTTCTGCTTCTATATATCTGGTTCTCATTGAGGTAGGCGTTTCGTTATAGGCCTAAAACACGCGCTGAAAAGAGCTCTTTCATTTGATGGTATGCTCATTTAAATTGGGTAAGTTTGAAGGAAGATAGGTGTGGACATTGAACTTATTTTTCAATGTTTTCCTATAAATTTCTTAAGATACCATTGCTTTCTCTCTACATGGACGGTTCTAAATTCAAAAATATTTTTATGGCATCTAATAAGTTCCTTGCGGTAACTGCCAGGAAAAAACGTTATGCCTCCTAAAGGTGACCTTGCCTTACTTTCATACGGGTGAGTGTGGTGGTGTGTAAAATTATATCCGATGTTGCTCAAATTATCACTATAGTGAATTATCGCTGATGGCAGGTAATATTCCCCGAATGTTACCAGTTAACCCTTAATTTTGGGGGAACTGATTTTTCGTGTCTTAAATTACGGACTTTCTTCGGGCATCTTATTTTTTTATGTGGAACATATTACAGCGGTTCATAGTACTACTGGTATTGTCTTATCTGTGATAGTACTATTGTCATATAATTATATTATTACAAGTGGTAGTTATGGTAGAAATTGTAGTATTGGTAAGAATAGTAGTTTTGAGAGAAAAGGTAGGTACTTTTGACAGCACCGGCGGTTTTGGTAGAAATGGTAGTTTTGAAAAAAAATGTAGATATGATAGTGTGAGTACGAATAGTAGTTTTGATAGGAATAGTATTTTCGGTAGGAATAGTAGTTTTGGTAGAAATGGTATTTTTGGCATATATTGTAGTTTTGGTAGCAATGTTACTTACGATTGCTACCAAAGCTACCATTCCAACCAAAACTACAATTTCGCCCAGAACTATAAACGTCATTATTACATTTCTAAATTATGATGGATTAATCACACCCATACACATCACAAAATAAATCGTGCTTCTCACAGACATATTTAGCTGGATAACAGAAATAAAACCTATTTTCTTACTTATAAAAAAATATTTTTTCTATATTTTTAATTTTGATAGTAATATATTGACAGATACTTAAAGGAAAAAGTGAAGTCAGCGCATGTTAGTTACTTATGTTTCTGATTTAATAGCGTATTTTTTGTGAGTAGTTGTTTTCAATTATAATGATGGTTCTTGATAGGAAATTGAAAAATGCTCAGAGAAAGTTTGAACAAAGAATCTTGGTTAATGACAAATCGCTGTTGGAGATTTGGTACCGGATGGTCCTCCTACTGCTAAAATAATACGGGTGGTATCGGGTTCAGATTTGAATAATTCTACCATCAACAATTTTATTTTCAAGTGATTTCCATTCTTGGTGACGGTAATTGCTTATTCCGCGCAATTTCTTATTGTTTATATAAAAGTGAGAATAAACATTATGAAATTCGTTTAGCCACTGTTGACAACATAGTCAATAAGTAGGTATATAGTAACTTCATATGACATTATAACTCTATTTTATGACCTATGTTTTCCTACAATTACAGTCAAAATTACAAAAAAGCCGAATCATATTAAATGGGTATCGAAAGGATTAATAAGATCTTGTAAACAAAAACGTTGTCTCTATTTACGGTATAAAGTTTCAAGAACGCATAACAATAAACAAATATATCTTAATTATAATAAAATCTTAAAAAAATGTATGTTTAGAGCACAAAAAATAGAGAGTTTGAAATACATAAACAAATCAAGTAACAAATGTAGAGCAGCGTGGAACATAATAAAAAATAATGTATCAAACAAGGAGAAAGCTAATCATATTAATTGTGTAAAAGTAGATAATGTTGAATATACAAAACCAAATCAAATAGCTCAACAATTCAATTCATTTTTTATAAACTTGACATCTGATTCTATTGACATTAATACCAATTTTAATTATCTCAACATGACTAATTACCCGACTACAATTGCAAATAATCCTAATACATTTTTTTTGACTCCAGTGGATAATTTTGACATTTTTAAGACTATTATATCGTTGAACAATACTTTTTCAGTAGGCTATGACGATCTTAGAACCGACATATTAAAATCGTGTGCAAAAATACTGTGCACTCCTCTGTGTCATATTCTTAATTTATCACTTATACAAGGACATTTTCCTTCTAAATTAAAATTTGCAGTCGTAAAACCATTGCATAAGAAAAGTGACGCTAGTGATATGAACAATTACAGACCCATAACGTTGATCCCTATCTTATCAAAAGTTTTTGAGAGAATAATACACGACAAAATTTCTGTATTTTTAGAAAAATATGATATTCTCAAGCCAGAGCAGTACGGCTTCCGAAAAAATTCTTCGACCACGTTGGCAGGTTTTACTCTAACAAAAATCATTACCGAAAATCTCAATAATAAAAATAACATAGTTACAATCTTTTTAGATATGTCCAAGGCTTTTGATTTTGTCAACCATAATTTATTAATATATAAACTCGATAGATATGGGATTCGCGGAAAAGCCTTAGATTGGATCACTAGCTACCTTGAAAACCGTTATCAATGTGTACAAATTCTTGGAACTACGGGTAAATATAATACATCTACTAGGTCAGAATTTAAATTAATGAACAGTTCTGGAGTACCTCAAGGGAGTATCCTTGGCCCCCTCCTGTTTTTGTTATATATCAATGACCTGCCTAACGTGACGGACCACCAGTGTGTACTATATGCTGATGACACCACCCTAATCATTACAGATAAAAACAAGAATAAACTTGAGCATAAAATAAACAACGCCTTGGGAAATATAATGGAATGGTTAGATCACAATCAACTTAAAATTAACATAAACAAAACAAAAATGATCCAATTCCAAACTTATAATAGTGAGCCTACTAAACTTAATGTAAAATATAATGCAAACATAGTCGAAGAAGTAGATGCCACATCATTTCTAGGCATCATAATAGATAAACATTGTAATTGGAAAGACTATGTTCAGAATCTTTGCATAAATATAGACAAATTTGTTTACGCTTTATATAGATTGAGACAAGTCTCAACTTTAGAAACTGCTTTAAATGCCTACCACGGCTATGTTTCGTCCAAATTAAGATATGGTCTGATATTATGGGGTAACTCGGTGGAGTCAAACAAAGCTTTCATCGTGCAGAAAAAATGTATACGAGCATTATTCGGCTTACAACAGACTAAGAGCTGTAGGGAGTACTTTATAAAACATAATATCTTACCCTTACCTAGTCAGTATATATATGAAATTTGTATTTTTGTACGCAAACACCCACACTTATTCTGTAAGCACAATGATGTCGTGATGAGACCAGGGAGACACACACACAAGTTACTCATACCCAAGCAAAGATTAAATGTATTTAGCAAGAATGTTTACTGTATGGCGATACGTATTTACAATAAGTTGCCAAATAATTTTAAGGAAATTGATACTTTTAATACTTTTAAACGAAAATTATTTATACTTTTATTAAATAAATGTTTTTATTCAATTAATGCATTCTTGGATGACAAAAAATTGTGATATATTTATAACTGCATAGAATTTTAAAATGAATTGTTAGTAGATAATATTATTAATCTTATAAACTGACAATTGTATACATGCTAATAACAAAAATAATCAATATTTGTATGCCAGATAATGGTAGAATATGGCTTGAATGTAACGTAATGTAAACTAACAACTTTGTATACCCATATTCCGACGAATAAATGTTTATAATTATCATCATTATCATTATCATTATCATTATTGGGGACGAAGCATATGGCCAGACGACTACAAATGCAACAAATTACAAACGTGTGATGGGTGCCAATGGACAGTACGCAGGGCATGCTGAAATTCAGAGTGTAAGTGAGCTATATCCCGAGTGTCAATTCAGAGTTCACCTGGAAAACAGTAATACGATTACTGACTATGGTATTGGTGAAATTGTTCATAACTTGCTATTTTCTGGCCACCTGGACGAAGGACATTACAGTGTCCTAATGGAAAGAATTTTAATTGAAGAACTTTCTTTCGTCAATGTTCAGTTATACATATTATATATATCCCTAATGCGCGGCAAACTATTCAGTAAAGCCAAGGTGGAAATTTCACGATACCTAAGGTGTAACGCAAAGCCAATGTTGTGAGAAATGAAGTTTTGTGATATATATACATATTTTTGGTTAGAATATCATCTTTTTACTTATTAGATAAGGCTACAATGTATTCATCATACCTATATGTAAGAGCTTTTTTATAATATTAAAATATGCTGTGGAGCAGCACGGGTCCTTTAGTTTATGTTAATTTAAGGATAATCGCAGAATTTCTCGTAATGCCTCAATTGGGTATGTTACCAGAAATTGTTTACCAGCTCGCCTACTTATTATGTTGTTCTAAAAATACCGGAAAGATACAATTTATAACTACTTATACTAGTTAAATCTTCTATATAATTTTGGAAATCTGCTAGTTCTTTGAAATCTATGTTTAATTATACATAAGTAAACAAGATGAAAATTGAAAAATATGCAAATAAATAAATTTGTCAATGCATAAAATGTCATTGATCGAACAGCTGATTTAAGTAAAACCCGCCGCCATTGTGCCTCTCAGCAACGACAAGTCCTGGTGTTGTTTAAATTTGACAGCTATTTGAACATCACTTACTACGGAATTCAATATTCGAATTATAGATAGATCTGTAGATTTTTTATTCGTTTTTGACAGTTTTTGACATAAGCTCCATACAAAATATGTCAAACACGAATCTAAAATCTACAGATTTATCTACAGTTCGAATACTGAAAATGGCCGTTAGTGGCTACTAAACGCTAAACAGGGTTTATAGGTAAGGTTTTTGTTAATCAGCCTCTCAGCGGTTGTTTAAAATTTTGAATAACGTTTATAAGTAAGAGGGTTCATTAACTCTACGTTTACATTTAGCGCCCCTTTTCGCAAAGCAAGGGCGTAGGGCCATGAGAAAGAACGGGCAACAAAACGGGCAAGACAACCTTCGTCCTGACAGTCGTTTACACTCCTGCTACGCTACCGGATCGTTTGATGACATGTAAGAATAAAATCATCATGCTTTAAATAAAACCTACCTTCCTCAACTTTCCTGAGACGCGGGAAAGCAGTTGATACTTGCTGCGATGAGTTGCAGTCGCTGCGGGTGAGTATTGAATTTTCCGCTTTAGGTGTATCCAGCAACACAATTTCGTCCGTGGGCGTTTCCACCGTTACGATATCGCGCCTAGGTTCTGTCTGGGGCATTTTGAATACCGTGACGCGCATCGATGATCGTTCCTCTCGCGGCACTGCCCAGTCCTTGGAGGGTGACGACGGAGGCTTCGGCGTGCTGCATTTGGCGAAGTAAGTCAGTGGCCTGTTGTCATCCACTGAGAAATCTGATGGGGTCGGTATGTCACGCATTTTACCACGACGAATGCACTTCCTTTTCGACTCGGGAATTGTTTGGTTTTCAGGTGGCCTCATTCTGGACAATTTGCGCTTCAATGGGAGTACAGGCGGCGGGCTGTACTTTGTGTGGCCGTGCAGCGGACGTGAGCGTAAATGCATCTCATGGTAATTTTTCTTGGAGATTGCTTTGGCCACGCGCCGATTTGGTTTTGGTCCCTTATTAGAAATTCGTTCCTTAAGCTTAACCATGGCTTGTGTCAATTTTTCCTTTTCTTTTTGTAAAAGGGGTTTACCTCTCAGCCTCTCGAGAAGTACTATCGGCTGGTTAGAGTGATTGTGTACATCTAAAATAACACAGTCAAATTAGAATGATGTCATGATTGAAACTTCGTACGGGACGTGTGCAGAAATACTTACTGTTGAAGCAAACCATATCGAGTAGTTGTGCGATGGGCATATTGTTGTATAATATGTCTGTGTTTTGTGGCGCGGGGTGCGTGCGGTCGGCGGGCGCGGCGGCGGCGGGTGCGGCCGAGCTCTGCGCCGCCGCCGCCATCGGTGGAACGTACGCGCCCTGCGCAAACTTGCGCTGGGCCGTCACCCTTCGGGTGGTCCTACGAATTAACACAAACACATACTTAACACTAAATAGCACACACCGCAGCCTGTATCAGGCCACAGCCAGGCTATTCCATTAAAATTCGCTATAATAGCATACCTAGTATGTGAAGGATAGCATGCAAATATTTATATTACTCCGAGATCCGGCTACAAAGATTAGCAAGTATAATTTGTTTTTTTTATTTGTGAAATATTTTTTTATGGATGGTCATCATTGTAGCATGGATGTAAGAATAAGGAATGTATTTGGCAATATTCGCTCCAAGTTGATAAATTTCTGAAGATACGTTAAGAGATTAAACGAAACTCTATTTACTTGTTTACATTCCGCTGACATATAGTTGCGGGCAGGTCAGGAATGGCAAATAAAAATTTATCTTTCAAATTAATACATTTGATCTAAAGCAAGGAAACGCGTGATTTAAAACAAAATTTGTCTTGCTTGCGGCCTTTCTTCAGGCATCCCTGCATCTACCATGCATTTATTCATAAAAATATTAGTTTCTCCATTCAATCTACTGCTATCTGTTACTTGCAGATTTTTGCAGTCGGAACTCGGACTATGTAAACAATAACGAGATGAAACCGGCACCGAAAACAAGAAGCTGTAACGTGCAAGTGCTGTAAAGAACAAAACAAGACCCTGCTAAATCCATAACAACAGAATGTAGTCTTTCGCATAGGGCAAGTCAGCCACACCTGACAAGCAGTTAATAGGGCAAAAATTTTGTCGTATTTTGTTAATAGTAATATGTAAAGCTTGAAATATGTTAAGATGTGAGGAAACCTGAGCCTGTAAACTATTAACTACGTATCAAATCAAGTAAACACTTGAACGTATTACACATCGCTTGCTACCCATGACCATGAATACACCACCCTTCTTCCTTACATCACGCTTCTTGTGACCTTCAAATGCAAATCTAACCCTTCACTGCGAATAAATAGGGCGGTGCGTTTATAAAACAGTAAAAGATACCCTTAAATACAGAAGCTTGATAAACATTAATACTCTCGCACGTGCACTCGGACAATAGATAAAGGAGTCCCCTGTAGTAAGATATCCTACCCCGAATTGACGCATCGATGATCCAGAATGTTCTCAGTTTTCCATATTAGAAATCTAGACACCCAGACTACCTATAGTCATGGTAAGTTGTGACGTATACGCTCGGCCAATCAGAGAAGACCATCGTCCGCGCTCGCGAAGCCTGACCAAATATGGTCATGAACGGACTCCAACGCTGATGGAGGGCCGGTATATAAAGAGGCCGACAGAGAGGCCGGCACCGCTAATCTATACTGACTACTACCGCTACTCTATCCGTATACGTTGTACGTGTATTCTGATTCCCAGCTGTGGGTGAGTTACTACATTTACTGCACTAACGTACTGCCCATCTCTCTACCCGCTAGCTGAGGCCGGCTGACGTCGCCTGCCTGACTCTATTGGTTGTGGCTCTTCTAATGCTGCTTTCCTTCAGGTTCCAGGTTCACCTTAAGGCTCCGGGATACACTACCTAGTCCGCTACACTTCCTGCTTCGCCTACGGCGTCACCTCTGCCGAAGAGTCTGGCCTGCCCTGCTCAACGCACTCAGACCGCCGGCGCCTGTCAGCTGAGCCAACGGCCTGCGAGGATCTGCCCGCTACGCGCAGCCCTTCGAGCAACCTGCCCTGCACACTACCGGAGGGAACAGCGTGGGAGACTACAACCCTTAGTGTTCAGGCCAGTGTCGTGTTGTTGGTCGGTCATACTCGGCATAGGAAGTGAGACAATACTCGGCAATAAACGCATAAGACACTCTTCTGCGTTTTAATACCAGAACCCGTTACAAAGTAAATAGGCAGGGTTCATCACTCGGTATATAGGAACACTGTCAGGGTTTCCAAATTACAGTCTTTGATAGAGTTTGTTAAACATTTTGAAATGTTCGTTACCTGCTACAGCTATGTACGTCCCAGGGCAAATAATTATAAACATGTTTTTTAAAGTCAATGTTTCATAAACAGAATTCGAACATGATGACATCATCATCAGTTCAAAATAGGTGAGCCAATTATTTGTGCACTTTTGATGATAAATCTTTATTAATCCACCCAGATCTCAATTTGAATTTTAAGAGAATTGTTGATGCTTAAACTTTAGTGATCGCACAAAAATAAATATGAATATTTTACAACGCTCCATTTTTATTTTCGTCCTATCCATTATCACTACACAAATAAGATTAAGAAGCATTTCTAAATCCAAGCAAGTGCTATAACTTCGTATGTAATCGGTTGAAGAGACCACTAGGTTACAAACTAATAGAGGTCCAAAAAAAATTGCTATGGTTCTAAGAAAAGAACAATGCCCATTTCTGGCCCAGTTTGGAACTCATGAACAGCACAATAAAGTTTCAATTAGTTGTTGAATAATCCTTTTTATTTATAACTTAATTTATAGGCATTAATTACTAAAGGTGTACCGAGAAACTTATTCAATAAGTAGGTTTAAAAAGATGTGTTAACGTCTAAATAGCCAACACGTAATAGATCAGAAATTGCTAGTAAAGAAATCATAATATTAAATCGATTATCACTTCTTCTTTATCGATTTTACGTTTTCTCTACTCAAAATGATTTGAGTTAATAGCAAATCTCTACTTGGTTCTTAAACATTTAAAATGTGTGTATTTTTAAGGTATATATGAGATTAACTACAAATAAGTTCGATTTTGAACCAAATATATAGATAACCTATGTCCGAAATCCATATCGATTAATCGATATCATTTAAAACTGTAAAATGGCAACACTTTTTTGACTCTTAAGTAAATGTCAATAATGTCATATTCAGTTTATTTTGTTTGTTACCTATTTGTTTTGCTCGTGCATATTGTGAATGCTTTTTATGTTTTTGGATCTTTTACGACTTCTGGCTTTTTCTTTCAGATTTCTACCCTTACCAAGTGATAAACTCATTCCTTTCTACGCAAAACTACGAAATACTTTAACTATCCTAATAAAAGTGGGTACACACCTAATGTTTTGTGAGCATATAAAAGTCCTTCTTGTAATTAATCTATGAATGTGATGGACCTCTAATCAATCTTAAAATTCTAGTTTAACACTCTTTTATCGAATGCAATAACAACTACTACGATTTGTGACTGTTCACATCTGGGCCGGCGTCTCTAAGAAAAATGGGCATTGTTCTTTAAACATTATATGAATGAATAAAACATAAGACGATAATGTATGGTATAAATGATATTTATATTGATTCGTACAGGTGAATTTTGTATGAGTTTCACACATGGAGGTAAATTATAATCTATATGTGATGATGGCGATTCTCCCTAACGGAGAGCAAATATGGTGCAACCGCGTAAATATAAAACTTGCGAGTTCAAGCTAGGTTTGTCCACCACCGTTACAACTCAGCTAACGTATACTGACGCTCGGTTGCCCAACAGCAAGGTAATAATAATTACAATCGCAATGGCTAACGCAAAAGATTGTTTTGGATATACATGCTATTTAACAGTATACTCACATTGGGAAAATTTGCCAGTGAGCTTATAGCACAGTCAAATAATCCATACAGTCGTTCGACGAACGCGTCTAGACGGGTCAATCGTGCGGGGGCCAAGAGGTGAGACGCGGGAAGAGCGGTACCTAGTTACGTATATCGCCTTAGTTCCTAGCTAGGTACAAGTTTTTGGGGGCTGGCACGTGCTTGTTTTCTGTTCGTTACTTATTTATTTGCTTATGAATATTAATTAAGATGATGCATACGACTTGTGCTGTGAGACATTGAAATTCTATATGCTGTTTAAAGATTTAAATAAATAAGGATTTAAAAAATCTGCGATTTCATCAATTTACTTATACCAAAAAAGAAAATTTCATTAATTATAATGATTTATATTATTTTGAAATGTATGTATCTATAACCACTTAAAATAATGTGCACATTCCTACTAATCTACTAATTTTTTACAATATCTCACGTCTGGCCAAATCACAGAATAAAGTAGCAATTATTGTACGTAAACAACATGGCAGACGTAAGAAAATATGCTTTGTAAGGTAATATTTTCGATTCTGGTGTGATTTTAATTTCATTCAATAAGTACCTAGTACCTTCGCATTAGGTAAGTACCTATCACATATTATTATGTATCTTGGTAACGGCGCATCCTAGCTCAAAAATAACCATATTTTTGGCCCCCTTTTATAAACCCCACACGTGTTCTCTGTAATCTCATAGCCCGGTCACCCATCCATAAAATGACCGTGATGTCTATTGCTTTACCTTAACATAGTTTGCACGAAAAAAAACTGCAAAATACTTCATATCGATAACATAGGCTCTGCAAGCTGATCCCAAGGTTACCCATCCATTAAACCACCGCTATGTCAATCGCTTTATTTTAACTTGGTTTGTACGAAAAATGCTTTATATTCTTAACCGCCTCCCACGACACCTGCGGGATGAAATAGGTGCTGACTGACACTTTGTATGCAAATCTGTCACCGCACGAAAAATGCAACGTGTTTTATAATAATTATTTATCGTTAATTATTGTAATATAATAAACTAGCTGTTTCCCACGGTTTCACCCGCGTCCTGAGGGAACTTCTTCGCGTACCCGGTTAACTTTTAGCCTAAGTTACTCCTTGGTACATCAGGCCAGTGAGGGTCCCGTCAAAATAGGTCCAGCCGTTCCAGAGATTAGCGAGAACAAACAGACATACAAACATTGTAAAAAATGTCATTTCGGTGTATGTACCGTGTATACATCAGAACAGACACTCCAATTTTATTTATATGTATAGATAAGTGATTTGCACTATATTATTCATGTGGCGTAGCAATTGTAATATTTTTCTAAAATAAATAGACGGTGTTTGAATAAGTAGGTATAGTTTACATGTGGCAGCCCTAGCCTACTTACCCTTGTCTAGACGTTGTCGGCTTTTTCTACGAGATCAAAGGCGTCAAACTACTGTATGTCTTTATACTGTGCTTATAGTGTCAAACGTGTGTGCATCATAACGCAGGGGCTCATTGTTGGCTGAGGAAGGACGTGTATGTTCGGACGTAGGAGCTATGGAATACGAACGGATGATGTTTGGGGCCGGGCGCGCTTGTCCATGTTACTTGACCATTTTAATCTGTGAATACATTGAAAATATCAAGGACATACAAACTCTTCACAGATTTCTAGGTGTTATAACGTTTTATCAAACTATCAGTTCTCTTTATTATACGCCAATGTACTCACTTACAAATAATATATAAATGTAAGTTGCTTTTACAAAGGCTTTATAAATAGATTTTTCATATGTAAAAAATTACTTCTAACATGAATTTTTTATAAAAATAAAAGTCAACAAAAATTGCTATGGATCGGAGCACCTTGCTATTTTTATATTTTTGGAATTTATTTTCTTTACCCAATGTCTATCACTTAACAAGAATTTAATAGCAATGCACTGTACACTATAACTTGACAGCTTACAGTAAATATTCAAGCGCGTAGGACATTCATAAGCATTACAAGTCAGAATAAAGACTAATTAAATCAAATTAAATCATTTATTTATAGATGCGTATATAATAAAATTATAGATAAGAAATTGTAAATTGTACCGAAATTTTTCGCTTTCAAGCTTTTTTAATCTAAGGCCGTTTAAAGTTGTTTTTGGCATAGGTAATATAATAATTTGACGTAATTCGTGCACCAGTTTTACCGTAGGCTATCACAATGTGGCAATAGTCTACTCTCTCTAGTCTTATACTGCATCTAAATACGTGCTAGTCTCAAATGCAAAATGGCATTACCATTCCGTGCAATAATTCATGTAATGTATTTATTATCATTGTTATGCAAAAAGGTTTATTTTTATATCTCACACTTCCCTGCAATATATTTTCTTTATTTTATAAACTCCATTTTTATATGCTATATAAACTCATACCTACAAGTTTTCCAGAATATGTATATGTCACCAAAAAATTATAAGAACCGTAAATTTATAAAATTTCCTAGGAAATGTATAAACTTTCGTAGGATTCTAAACGAGAGATAAATTGTATTACTTTACGCATACATTTCCGTAAATATCAATTTGCGACGTCTTGTCGTAAATGTATTAACTGACGCAAATCCATTCGTAAGATTCTACACGGTTCCAATCACAGAAGAGCTTTTAATTTTACGCTTTAAAATACGACAAATCACACACTGCTCTCTGATTGGTCGGTCGGTGATAATCGGCCGGTTTCTGAATTGAGAATTTCAGCTTTAATCAGTTGAAAATTTCTGAACTAGTTGAAGTCAACTTAGTTTTTTTCTGTTTCACATGTCAGAGTGAGTTTTTTTTAAATTACTATCAACTGAGTATTCTTCAAATCATGAATAACTCAAACCGAACGACACTAGTACGTTCCGATACAAGTAAAAAAACCGGTACTAACCATAAATTCGTATTAATTAACATTTTACAAAGAAGCACACTTGTCAGTTAATTATTTTTATGCAGAAACAAATAAAAAATCTAAATAAAGTTGTATTTAAAATTATTTCAACGATTATTTAATTTTTAATGAACAGTTTGTTGAATTTGTTCAATTCGGAATAGTGAAAACGGAACGTGTATGTTATAGTCAGTTTGTTTCCTTTTAATACAAAATATTTGCGGCCAGGTATATTTGAGGTATATACCTCCATGGAGGCCACAGCGAAATAATTTGGATTGATTTAACACGGAAATCTCTTATTTATATTTATAATGGAAAAGGTGAGGAAGAGATCTTCCAATCATACTAAAGATGAGAAACCGAAAAATTTAAAAATGCTGGTGGAGGTTCATTTATTCCAACACTTTCCGATACTGATCACCAGATCGTATCAATAAATGATCAAATCAGAACAGATGCGAAGCTAAACGATGACGTAAATTTATTAAAAATAAAATTAAAAAGAGTTTTCTGCCACTGTTGCCCTGACTGCCTCGTTGGTCTCGCGGCATAAATGTGCGCGTGATCTTGGGAGTTTTTTTGGGTTCGATTCCCGGGTGGGGCAAAGTGTTATTGGGTTTTCCCGCTAGAAAATTCTCAGTAGCAGCACGGAGTCTGGTAATGTGCTCAGTACGGCAATAGGCTCGCCCTCTATTACGTGGGACTAAAATAAATCTGGCGAAAAGTGGGTGTAGCCATATACCTCTGCCTACCTCTGCGGGGATATAGGCGTGAGACTGTGTGTGTGTGTTGTCCTAAAGGCAAAATTTTGATTAATTTTCTATCCCTTCTATTTGTTCCTGTACTGAAATGACTAGAATTTTAATCATAGTTCCAAATATTTAATAGTCTTTGAACCTTTTTTTCTATAAATTCTGTTTGACGACCTTCTTGTTGTATGGACGTCAGTATGACGTACCCGCTGCTTGACAACCGTTGTGTGAACAGTTCAGACAGGCTGTCATATTACTCGTGGTCACGGGTTAAAGGTAGAATTCCGTGCATCGCGATCGATCGCAGCCGCGCGCGGCCTACGACTGTCGTCGATCGCTCGCGACAATAGTCAAAGTATGAAAATGTATGGCACCGCTGCCGAGGCCCGCGACTGACGCGCGCGGCCGACGAATGTCGTGAGCCGCGCGCGGCAGTGTCTTGAAATTAGTAGTAATGAAAAAAAAACGGAAGTTTTGCCGACTATACAGGGTGTAAAAAGACCCTTAACGAAAACTGAAATCCCATGTTGTACCAATCACTACGAACATTTTCTACTTCGGCACCATACCAGGGAAATTACTGGTTCAGAAGATATTGAAGCTCAAAGTTAGTATGGAATTTTTCTAATTCGGTACAAAATCGATGCATTTACCCCGCCAATATGTTCTTTAGATGCCCCTGTAAGCCCATGGAGAAGTAGGTTTTTCGAGCATTGCACGCGCGCGCTTTTAATTGCGGTTTAAAAAATGAGAAAACTTTAAAAAAATAAAACGTTTCCCAGGTATTATTTTTGGTTATTATGACTTGGCATGATGTCCACAACGAGTAGACTTCGGCTTGGTGATGGGTCTTGTGACACTCTGTATGAAAACAGACTATCCATATCAAATTTCATCACAACGAATCTGCACATTAGCCGTGTAGCATATCTACATAATTGAAGACATGAGTGGATGAAGGTGATATGTAACATTTTATAATTTTTTTACTTTATAGCATAAATGAAGGTGCTATGTCCTTACACGCATTTTGTTCTTTCAAATATTGTTGAAATATGTCTAAAAATGAAGATAACCGGTGTATGAAAGTGTTATGTGCAGGAGTCCGACAGTCGCAAAAATGTATAAAAGTGTTAAGGGCACTTAACCATAGACCCGTACTTATAACGAATAAATTCATTTAATTGCGCAATGAATGAAGGAATCAAGTGCGCACATAACTCCTTCTTTCGTGAAGGTGTAAGCGAGAGAGAGAATTTTGGCGCCACGCGTTTCAATGAACACGCTATGTCGCGTACATAGCTCCTTTATCCACGTTAGAACGCATTTAGTTTTGACAGCGTCGAGTCATAACGTGTTTCGTTCCTTTGTTTTATTAGAATAAAAATAGTTTAAACACCGCAGATGAATCCTAATTTATATAAAATGTCAAGGGCGAAGAGATTAGTGGAAGCAGCGATAAATTGCATTGAATCTTACGAATTTAAAGAGTGCAATGAAAATAACCTTGAAAACGAGAACGCAAGTAAGTAATATTACATTATATGTTGTTGTTTTGTTTATAGTAGGTAACAATATCAAAAATATTTCGATAACTAGTACCTATAAATCATAGAAATTTGTTCTATAATGTAATACTTTGTTCATTTTGTATGTTTAGGTTAAATGTATCCGGTTTGACAGTGTAACAAAGACGACTACCTAGGTATAGTAAATACCGACTTGTGATAATACATATATAATATCACCATAGTTAACATTTAAACAGTATTGCACATTACTTTTTTTGTATCATTTGCTAACAAACAGGTTTGAGTTGAATGTGAAAACATGCATTGAATTTATTAGGAATATGAATTTAATAAAATAATGGTTTTTTAGACTTTTTGCTGGACGTGGGTTTGGATGTTTGATTTGAATTTTTAACCACTTTTCTTGTTGGCTTTAATGTTATGTCTAACTAACCTTAATATGCTTAAACTGTTACTTATGATGCTAAATGTTTATATGTAAAAAACTGCTCTTCTTAACACCTCTCTAAGTAAACACCGTGCATACATTTAATAGTATAGTTTGTGCATATTTTGATTTGCAGGAAAACTTGAAAGAATGTGGCTTTATTTTCTTTTGCACATTATCACCTAGCTTGAAAGGCCTATTAATGTGATGTTGCCTGCAGACTTGCGATGCTATTAGTATCGAGGCAATAAAAATCTTTAACGATCTCGATCGAAAAAATCATAGAAATTTATTATTATTATTTTTTATTAAACATCCCTACAATATTGGTTTTTATTATTACAGGTTGTATACAATCTTCGATAAATCAAAATACCGATCTACCTGATTCAGCCAGTCCCGATATAATAGAACCTTCAGATAACGATTCTCTAACGTGGCTAAATAGACGGCATATAACACCATTACAAAACGTTGTTATTCCGAATTCATACGATGATCATTTATCTGATTTTTCTACTGGCAGTGATGAAGTATATATTCCAAATATAATTTCGAGGAGCTCAAGTTCAACTATTGATTTAGATACAAATTTTATTCAAGAACCAATAGATTCAGATGTTAACAACCTGCCGTCAACTAGTCAAACCCAAGAACCTTTAAATAATGTAGCAGACATTACAGAAAATTTAAATAAAAAACGTCAAGTGTTTCCGCCGAAGGATAACAAGTCAAAGAAAAGGCCCAGAAAATGTGAAACTTGGAAGAAAAAGCTGCAGCAATAGGGAGAGAAAGAGGATTAGAATATAGGTCTTACAAAAACAGATTGGTGCCAAAAAAAGTTGTGAAGGAAGGAGTTTTATGTCATGAGAAATGCAGGCTAGCTTGCTCTAACAAATTTGACACTGAAGAAAGAGAGGCGATTCTCAAAGATTTTTACTCTCTTGATACTAATAGTAAAAAAGCTCTACTTTTTAGAAGCATAGTAAGTCAGCAAGTAGCAAGACAACGTAAGAATGCTCTTAAACATAAATCGGCAACGTATAAATATTTTATCACAAATAAAGGCGTTACCACAGAAGTTTGCAAGTTGGGTTTGTGTGGGTTGTATGCTTTTGGGAGGAAAAAGATTGATATTATAAAAGACCGAATTAAAACAGGCGTTGCAGCTCCACCTCCAGATCGCCGAAGCCATCATAGTAACAGACCTCACAAGCTAGGTGATGATGTGAAAGAGAAAATTAAGCAACATATTTCAAGCTTTCCGGCTGACCAATCCCACTATTCGCGTAACAAAAATATGCACAAACTATACTTGTCTTGTCACCACTACTAAATGTAACTAAAATGCACTGTCTTTACTTAGAGATGTGTCAAGAAGAGCAATTGCCTCCGCGTTTTAAAATAACAAGAGCTACATATGATAAAATATTTGTGACGGAATTCAATTTGTCATTTGGCTACCCCAGAAGCGATACATGCTCTACATGTGATGCCGGGGGCTCAACTGATGAGCACCTATCAAATTACCATGCTGCTGTTGAAGCTATGATTGCTGACAGAAAACGACCTGCTGAAAACCATAGTTTACTTTACATAACCATAGATTTGCAACAGACAATGCCTCTACCAAAGATACCAACTAGTAGAGCGTTTTACCTAAGACAGATTTGGTTCTATAATTTAGGAATGCATGTTGTTGATGGGATTAAGGAGAAGGCATTTTGCTGCACTTGGACAGAGGATGTAGCTGACCGTGGGAGTTGTGAGGTAGCTAGTGCCTTATTAAGATTTATAGAGGTTGATAATGCATGTCAAAATAAAGATCATTTACTAATATGGTCGGATTCATGCGCTGGCCAGAATAAAAATTTTAATATGATTGCTTTGTATCAGTATTTGATACGAAAACACTATTTTAAAGTAATAGATCACAAGTTTCCTGAGGTAGGCCATTCGTATCTGGATTCAGATAGAGATTTTGGGAGAATTGAGAAGGTTTTAAGAAAACACGAAGCTGTTTATGCACCTGATCAATACAGGGAAATTATTTGTAAAGCGTCGCGGAACAATGTTGTTATTGATATGACAGACCACTTTCGAAAGATTGATGATTTGCAAAATAAGCTTCATCTAATAAATCGAAAAAAAGATGTTAATAAAGAGAAGGTTTCTTTTAGAGATGGGATACGATGGATACGTGTAGAGGAATATGGGTCTTATCTATACAAAGAGAGCTATGACGAATATACTCCTTTCAAAAAGGTCGACATATTGAAAAAAAAACGTTGCTGGCGAGAATTTTGACATTGAACGCATCGGAAGAAAATATGGGACGGTTTCGTCCGAAAAAAAAGCTAATATAAAGGATCAACTTCCATTTATTAAGCCTGAATACCGCTATTATTATGAAGCAATACTTGCGCAATGCGATTAAACTTATTTTATAACAATAAACAGGCACTTTGAAGGTTTTTGTGTTACTTACTACGCTCATTCATTTTCTATTTGTTATATTTTTCGTAAACTCACCTGTGGAAAAAGGTGTTATGTTCCTATTTTTTTAAATAAATTCTATTATTTCTAACTTTGTATTATTTTTTACCGACTACATAAAAATACACAACATTATTTAGTAAATAGTCCAGTATTACTAACTAAAAGTAACTCATATAAACAAATATCCACAAAATAATAATGACAACTTTGCAACTTGTTCCTGATAAATTATGAACCAGTGACATATCACCTTCATCAACTCATGTCTTCAATTATATTATCCTACTTCCTACTAATATTATAAATGTGAAAGTTTGTGAAGATGTATGTATAGATGGATAGATGGATGGATGGATGTTTGTTACTCTTTCACGCAAAAACTACTGAACGGATTTGGATGAAACTTTACAGTAATATAGTTTATACATCTTGTATAATGTTGCCATACTATAAGGAAAAGTATCAACTAACTCGGCAAAAATCCTGTATTATCTTTTTTTGTTTGCTTGGGTCAAATTTAGTAATTGGAATTTTACCCCCTTCCTGATAATAGATTTGATATATTTTGGTATACACTCATTTTGTCATCGAGATTAAAAGATTTAAATGATTGTAAATTCAAGATGGCCGCCGATACAAAATGGATCACTTATTACTTCACAACAACCTCAATATGGGTATCAAATGAAAGGGTTTGATTGGTATAATGGAACTCACTATGAAAAATCCAAGATGGCCGCTGCCACAAAATGACGGATTATTTATTTCCACAAATACCTCAATATGGGTATCAAATGAAAGGGCTTAATTCGTAGCATAGAGCTCGCTATGAAAAATACAAGATGGCCGCCGATACAAAATGGTGGATCACATATTACTTCACAACAACCTCAATATGAGTATCAAATGAAATGGTTTGATTGGTAGAATGGAGCTCACTACGAAAAATCCAAGATGGCCGCTGCCACAAAATGGCGGATTATTTATTTTCCACAAATACCTCAATATGAGTATCAAATGAAAGGGCTTGATTCGTAGAATAGAGCTCACTATGGAAAATCCAAGATGGCTGACGCCGCAAAATGGCGGTTTCCATACTTTCCACAAATACCTCAATATGGGTATCGAACGAAAGGGCTTGATTGTTAGAATGAACTCACTATGAAAAATCCAAGATGGCTGTCGCCACAAACTGGCGGATTACATATTTCCACAAATACCTCAATATGGGTATGAAATGAAAGGGTTTGATTGGTAAAATGGAGCTCACTATGAAAAATCCAAGATGGCCGCCGCCACAAAATGGCGAATTACTTATTTTCCACAAATACCTCAATATGGGTATTTAATGAAAGGGCTTGATTCGTAGAAAAGAGCTCACTATGAAAAATCCAAGATGACTGTCGCCGCAAAATGGCGTATTACATATTTTCCACAAATAACTCAATATGGGTATTGAATGAAAGGGTTTGATTGGTAGAAAGGAGCTCACTATAAAAAATCCAAAATGGCCGCTGCCACAAAATGGCGGATTATTTATTTTCCACAAATACTTCAATATGGGTATCAAATGAAAGGGCTTGATTCGTAGAACAGAGCTCACTATGAAAAATCCATGATGGCTGTCGCCGCAAAATGGCGGATTACATATTTTCCACAAATAACTCAATATGGGTATCGAATGAAAGGGCTTGATTGGTAGAATGGGGCTCACTATGAAAAATCCAAGATGGCTGCCGCCACAAAATGGCGGATAACATATTTTCCACAAATACCTCAATATGGGTATCAAATGAAAGGGCTTGATTGGTAGAATAGAGCTTAATATGAAAAGGCCAAGATGGCCGCCACCACAAAATGGCAGATTACCTATTTTCCACAAATACCTCAATATGGGTATCGAATGACAGGACTTGATTGGTAGAAAAGGGCTCACTATGAAAGAATGAGAAGTATCAACTAACAACAAAACTAAAAAATTGAAAAAAAAAATAACTAAAAAAAATTGTTTTGGCCGTAACGTATCCAGAGAAAACATTATTAAAAAAAATTCACTTGCCAACGATTTTATATTTGTATGATCATTACCGAAGATTGATGAGAAGATTGATGCGATCTGGTAGCCGAATTACTTTTTAGCTTTTAGTACATAACCTAACTACATCATTTTTATTGTAATAAAACAGTATAACAAAAAATATAATTATGTTTTTTATAATGCTCATTCTAGAGTAGTTATGAAATGAAATGAAATGAAATGAAAAACATTTATTTTTATATAGTAAACATTATTAAAAAAATTCACTTGCCCAAAGATTTTATATTTGTCTGATCAATACCCAAGATTCATGAGAAGATTGTTGCGATCTGGTAGCCGAATTACTTTTTAGCTTTTAGTTCATAACTACATCATTTTTATTGTAATAAAACAGTAAGTATAACATAAAAAATATATTTATGTTTTTTACAATGCTCATTCTAGAGTAGTTATCAAATTGTTTTCAAAATTGATAGATTTGTTGCCAGATCATTATTTAATGTAGATGAACTTTGTCTTTTACAGTAATTAGTTTGGACGAATAGTTTAATAGTTATCACGATATAATTGACCTAAGCGTAGCGTTATTAAAACCGCTTACTATGAGTTGGCGCGCTTAAGCGCAGCGGGGCGGAGGGGCGGTCTGATTTTGTACTTTGTAGTAATGCTTTCAGTTTTTATTTTTGCTGCTCGTATATTCAGTAGGTATATAAGCTGTTCAATAACTTTAATAATATACACTACATACTAATCTTTACCTGAAGTTTGACGACTATGAAAACAAAAGTAATTTTAAGTATTATCTGTTTATAATATATGTATGCTACACGGCCAATGTGTGATCAAATTTGATATTGATAGTCTGAAAGATTGGGAAGTACAAAGGCTACTGTTTACAACCTCAATATGGGCATAGTACAAACAGAATAGTAAGATAGCTTCATACAAATCGGCCGCCGCCGCCGCCGCGCTGGTGTGAATGTATGCGTGAGTCGCCGGGGCGGCGCGGCGGCGTGTACGTACCGTACGTACGCACTTTTCACGCACACAATCTCACGAGCGCGGAACGCTCGGCGCGGATTCAGTACGGGATGCGCCGCGCGTCTGATCGCGCGCATGCATGTAGGTACTACACTGCTCGCCCGCGACCATTGTTTATGTACATTCAGTTTTGTAATAAACGTTATTAATATTATACAATGTGTTAAACGACAGTAAATTAAACTTGTTACATTTTTCTCGCTATAAAGGGCATTTAGATAGTTATATAACGCTTAGCTAGTCAGCAGATATTTGAAAAAAATATATGCAAACTTAAATTCTGTAGTATTCAGCGCAATCACTTAAAAAAACGGCGAAATAGCGCGCGCCGACAAAGCCGGCGGCGCCGCGGTGTAAACACGTGACAACCCGTGCGTCATCGCAAGAGTAGGCAATTAACTCGCCGAGCGGCCTTAGCTAGCTTACTATTCTGTTTTTACTATGATATGGGTATCAAATGAAAAGGCTTGATTGGTAGAGAAGATCTCACTATGAAAAATCCAAGATGGCCGCCGCCACAAAATGGCGGATTACTAATTTCTCACAAATACCTCAATATGGGTATCAAATAAAAGGGCCTGATTCGTAGAATAGAGCTCACTATAAAAATCCAAGATGGCTGCCGCCAAAAAATGGCGGATTACCTATTTCTACAAATACCTCAATATGGGTATCGAATAAAAGGGCTTGATTGGTAGAATAGGGCTCACTATGAAAAATCCAAGATGGCTGTCGCCGCAAAATGGCGGATTACATATTTTCCACAAATACCTCAATATGGGTATCGAATAAAAGGGCTTGATTGGTAGAATAGGGCTCACTATGAAAAATCCAAGATGGCTGCCGCCAAAAAATGGCGGATTACTTATTTTCCACAAATACCTCAATATGGGTATCGAATGAAAGGGCTTGATTGGTAGAATGTGGCTCACTATTAATAATCCAAGATGGCTGCCGCCAAAAAATGGCGGATTACATATTTTCCACAAATACCTCAATATGGGTATCAAATAAAAGGGCTTGAATCGTAGAATAGAGCTCACTATGAAAAATTCAAGATGGCTGTTGCTACAAAATGGCGATTACCTATTTTCTACAAATACCTCAATATGGGTATCAAATGAAAGGGCTTGATTCGTAGAATAGAGCTCACAATGAAAAATCCAAGATGTCTGTCGCCGCAAAATGGCGGATTACATATTTTCCACAAATACCTCAATATGGGTATCGAATAAAAGGTCTTGATTGGTAGAATAGTGCTCACTATGAAAAATCCAAGATGGCTGCCGCCAAAAAATGGCGGATTACTTATTTTCCACAAATACCTCAATATGGGTATCAAATAAAAGGGCCTGATTCGTAGAATAGAGCTCACTATGAAAAATCTAAGATAGCTGTCGCCACAAAATGGCGATTACCTATTTTCTACAAATACCTCAATATGGGTATCAAATGAAAGGGCTTGATTCGTAGAATAGAGCTCACTATGAAAAATTCAAGATGGCTGTCGCCGCAAAATGGCGGATTACATATTTTCCACAAATACCTCAATATGGGTATCGAATGAAAGGGTTTGACTGGTAGAATAAGGCTCACTATGCAAAATCCAAGATGGCTGCCGCCAAATAATGGCGGATTACTTATTTTCCACAAATACCACAATATGGGTATCAAATAAAAGGACTTGATTCGTAGAATAGAGCTCACTATGAAAAATTCAAGATGGCTGTCGCCACAAAATGGCGGATTACTTCTTTTCCACAAATACCTCAATATGGGTATCAATTTTGAAAGGTCTTGATTGGTACAATTGAGCTCACTATGAAAAATCCAAGATCGCCGCCTCCACAAAATGGCGGATTACTTATTTTCCACAAATACCTCAATATGGGTATCGAATGACAGGGTTTGATTGGTAAAAAAGGGCTCACTATGAAAATAGAATGAGAAGACAAGTATCAACTAACAACAACACTAAAAACTTGAAAATAAAATTAAGTAAAAACAAATTAATTTTGGGCGTAGGGTATCCAGAGTAAACATTATGATAGAAATTTCACTTGCCCAACGATTTTATATTTGTCTTTTTAGCTTTTAGTACATAATCTTACTATAGTCCGTGCCACGAGATCATAGACTTTTTGTAAACAAAGAATTTTTACTAAGTGACTTAGCGATAGTTCTGTCAAAAACAAATAATGTCAAATCCAATGAGCGCAACGGTACATAGATACGTGTCATTGGAAACTAATATGTCAATGGATCGGGTTTTTATCAATATTATGCGCTGTCAACAGGATCTTTTGATGTTTTGAGGTGCTCAAGCCTAGAATGTCAACATTTGGCGTTAGTTCATTGAAATGTTACATTCTTTGGCTTAACATGTATTTATCAGAGGACAAAATTAATTTTTAAGTTATCAAGAAGGGGTAAATGTAAAGTAAAATACAAGTTTATAGGATCGCAACGCTCTTCCCGCTGCCGGCATCTCGAAAAAGCGGGTGCAGAATAGCAGATGGCAAACAAAATTATTTATACCTAAATTCACAGACAACGTAAAATCTCCATGCCTAGGAATTTTTATGTAATGTACTATCTAGTTATCTGTAATACTGTTCACTGTTGGTCAATAATTTAATATTTTAGTATAGGTAGGCTACTTTGCAAATGATTAATTGTGCATGATTAAAAAAAAACATGTCAATAATAAAGTAACATTTATGTACTCGTATCATTTACATACATGGTACTCTAATTTTGCTTAATTTATAGAATAAATTACGTGTAAAACGACAAAAAGTCGGCAAATTTATGAACATTCGACCATTCAAACACAAAATCAAATATTTTTATTTCAGTAAAATTTAACAATATAAAAACATAGTGGCATAATTAGGCATTGAAAAAAAAGACTGTTCAAAAAGTATAAATTCTAAAACACAATTGTTTGAAAAAAGGTTGTGATGCCCTGAATGTTTGTTTACAAAAAGTCTATCTTCTCGTGGCACCAACTATAGGTACATCATTTTTTGTTTTAATAAAACAGTATAACATAAAAAAATATATATGTATTTTACAATGCTCATTCTAGGGAAGTCATCAAATTGTTTTCAAAATTGATAGATTTATTGCCTTCAGTATTTAATGTAAGTAGATTTACTTTGTCTTTTACAGTCAGATATCTGACCTAAGCGCAGCGTCATTAAAAGCGCTTTCTACGCGCGCACTAAAGCGCTTAAGCACAGCGAGGCGGAGGGACGGTCTGATTGTCTGATTTGTACTTTGTGGTACCTAATGCATTCAGATTTTATGTTTTGTTGCTGTTATATTCTGTAGGTAAACAAGCTCTTCATAACTTCAATGATATACTTATTTACTAATCTTTACCTGAAGTTCAACGATTATGAAAACAAAAGTAATTTTCATTATTTTCTGTTTATATGTATGCTACACGGCTAATCTACAGAGCCGTTTGAGATGAAATTTGACTTGGATAGTCTGAAACCCTGGGAACATAGGCCACTCTTTATTAAAATATCATGCTGGCGAAGCCGCGGGCGAAAGCTAATAAATAGATAATTCTTAAAATTACTTTTGTTTTCATAGTCGTCAAACTTCAGGTAAAGATTAGTATGTAGTGTATATAGTTATTGAAGAGCTTATATACCTACTGAATAGAATAGCAACAAAAATAAAAACTGAAAGCATTACCACAAAGTACAAAATCAGACCGCCCCTCCGCCCCGCTTCGCTTCAGCGCGCCAACTCATTGAGCGATTTTAATAACGCTGCGCTTAGGTCAATTATATCGTGATAACTATTAAACTATGCGTCCAAACTACTTACTGTAAAAGAAAAAGTTCATCTACATTAAACAAAGATCTGGCAACAAATCTATCAATTTTGAAAACAATTTGATAACTACTCTAGAATGAGCATTGTAAAAACATAAATATATTTTTTATGTTATACTTACTGTTTTATTACAATAAAAATGATGTAGTTATGAACTAAAAGCTAAAAAGTAATTCGGCTACCAGATCGCAACAATCTTCTCATGAATCTTGGGTATTGATCAGACAAATATAAAATCTTTGGGCAAGTGAATTTTTTTAATAATGTTTACTCTGGATACGCTACGCCCAAAACAAATTATTTTTAGTTAATTTTTATTTTCAAGTTTTGTGGTACTTACTTCTCATTCTTTTTACATAGTGGCCCCTTTTCTACCAATCAAGCACTGTCATTCGATACCCATATTGAGTTATTTGTGGAAAATATGTAATCCACCATTTTGCGGCGACAGCCATCTTGGATTTTTCATAGTAAGCTCCATTCTACCAATTAAATCCTTTAATTTGATACCCATATTGAGGTATTTGTGGAAATATGTAATCCGCCAGTTATCGGCGGCAGCCATCTTGGATTTTTCATAGTGTGCCCGACTCTACCAATCAAGCCCTTTCATTTGATACCCATATTGAGGTATTTGTGGAAAATAAATAATCCGCCATTTTGTGGCAGCGGCCATCTTGGATTTTTCATAGTGAGGTCCATTCTACCAATCAAACCATTTCATTTGATACCCATATTGAGGTTGTTGTGAAGTAATATGTAATCCACCATTTTGTATCGGCGGCCATCTTGAATTTACAATAATTTAAATATTATCTTTTAATCTCGATGATAATATGAGTGTACTGTATACCAAATATCAGATCAATCATCAGAAAGGGGGTAAAATTCCAATGACAAAATTTGACCCAAAAGCAAACAAATAATGATAATACAGGATTTTTGCCGACTTAGTTGATACTTTTCCTTATAGTATGGCAACATTATACAAAATCTTTATAAATTGTAGCCTATGTGTTATTCTGATGTATAAACTATATTATTGTAAAGTTTCATCCAAATCCGTTCAGTAGTTTTTGCGTGAAAGAGTAACAAACATCCATCCATCCATCCATCCATCTATACATACATCTTCACAAACTTTCACATTTATAATTTTAGTAGGATTTAACGACAGAGACTATCAAAACACAACTTTCTCCTCGAGAGAGAGAGAGAGAGAGAGAGCGATTATGTTATAGACGGAGGGATCCGCATACAAGACCATCACTAAAAGGTCTGACATAGGTCACCGTGTGGGCACTGGGCACCCATTCCATTACCCGTCAAAATTTTTTTCTTCCTTTCAGCTTCTTTTTCTTTTATTTGAAACTTTGATACTTCGTTCATAGCCATTTATTCGTATAAAGATTGTGACGCATAAACATAGTGTCGTTATAACTTTATCGATCCTTTTATTTTACAGACAAGCTTTGGTCCACGTATTCGCCGAAGTGGGTGACAGTTATTGCAAAAAAAAGGTAGCCTTTGCACTATTGTGATGTAGAAGCTATACTGCAATATTTCTTTGAAAAATAAGTATACTTGAATATAATTATAATATCTCAAGAAAAATGTTTTCATCGATCATCACAAACTTTCGGCTATCGCACACAGGCTATTGCTGCCTTTCAGGCGGGGTCGCGGCAGTAATGCTAACGTAGATCCCGTGACCCCGCCATTCAATGGGATCGGATAGAGGAACACCATGGTGGTTTTAGTGGGTAGTCCCGGCGCTTCTCGTCGGGGAGACTCCACACTCTCCCGAGACTGAGCCCCTTTAGGGGCCCAGCCTGGGGGGGGGTCAGCCCGTAAATTGTTTGGTTTCCACCATGAGTCAAAAAAGAAAGGCTATCGCTGCCTTCACGCACAACCTTTACTGTAACTTTAAAAATATGTAGGGGAGAAGGGGGCACAGTGAACCACTTTTTTATTTGTGCTCTCTACTGCATTTATCTTCAACGCTGGTTCTTATATTTTACTGACAAGGTGTAACTTAGTATTTAAGCTATACAAAAAAACATAAAAATAAACAATAAACACAATAGTTTCTGAGGGAGTGAACATTTTTTAAAAAGTGGATAACGATCCACTGTACCCCAGCTATGGGGCACTATGGATTTGGGCTTGGGGTACTGTGGATCTCCATGGGGTACAGTGAATATTTACCTTAATTTAACATAAAAGTTGATATGGGGCACCTTGAACTTTATTGATGCGTTATTGAAATAAAACACAATTGGCTTGGTAACCATATGATAAAGTTGTTTATTGCTTAATTGGCACAAATCAGTCTCTTTTGTTGCATTTGAGTCATTAGATACTAAATAGACACTAAATTTAAATTTTCATGTATAGCAGTCTTCATTTTACATAGTACTATGTAGATCTTCGTCCCCTCATATATCAAGTCTATTCTTTGTTTAATTTTATCTTCTGTATGTATGCATTCCAATGCTAGTTTTCCTTTTACGGTTGCGTACCATTTTTACCTGAATCAATAAAAAATGGGGCACTATGGATCACAGTCTACAGTGCCCCATATGAAATTAGTCCACAGTGCCCCACAAGGTCACACAAGAAACAATGACTGAAACTATTATCTAAATTAATCGTCACGCAATAGAACAACAACAATTTACGTAGCTCTTTATATGGTCATTAGATAAAAAACAAACAAATAAACAATTTAAACGACTAAGTTTGTTAAAAAGATACACAAAATAAAATAGAGAAAAAAAAATGGCTACTTACGTTTCGCGGAGCGGCCGCAGCGCGACCTGCAGCAGTGAGAGCGTAGTGGTGACTGGCGAGAGGGAGGGGTATTGGATGGATCACGCGATCGTTCGAAGTGAGAGTGTGCGAGTAATGAATAGCGCGCGAGATATTAGTGATTAACCACTATGCCCCCTGATTCACCCTGCCCCCCGCTCCCCTAGGTACCTAATACATATTTTGATGGTGAGACTAATCCTCCTCTATCTTTTACTTTTATAATGATAAAAAATATTACATAAACCAGCAGTACTGCAGGTTTGTGTAGTAATTGTTATTATTATTCTATTCCCTTATTTCTATTATTCTCTTCGGTGAATGAAACCAAAGGTTTTGTCGTCACAATTATGGACGAAGTTGTCATGACAAACAACTACCGATAGTACCTATATACTGAGGGATGGTGCAATTGATATAATAATATGGCGGGCATGTCACCAGCCCAGGGAATCTCTCAGACATATAGTATCTGGTTGTTCGAGTTTTGTCAATGGCCAGTATTTGCACAGACACAATCAAGTGGCCAAGATAATCCATCAGCAACTAGCCCTTAAATATAATCTCATTGGTTCACAGTACTACAGATACAGATATGTGCCCGACCCAGTTCTTGAGAAAATGGTCGTACATTGTTGTCCTGGTATAGGTAGGTCTATCATTACAGACAGGTTTATTGTAGCCAATAAGCGTGATTTTGTAGTGATCGACCGAGCAGAGCGACTCGCATTGATAGACGTTATTACCATATCGCATGACGGCGATCTCGTAAAAGCAGAAAAAGAGAAGGAGTTCAAATATCTGGTCCCAGCTCATGAGATTGTCGATATATAATTATGTGGGATGTGAACTCGGCGATCTTTGTGCCGATAGTTGTGTCAGTCAATGGACTAATCGCCAAGAGCCTTTACCAACATCTAAAGATGCTCGCACTAGGCAGCAGAAAAACTAATATTTTAAGAACAACACTTTTTGAGTTCGGTGACAGTTAGAAGTACGCACACATTTTTTTTTCTTTCTTACTCACCATGCGGTCTCCTGGTTTAATTCTTTTAAATTATTTTCATTTCATTACTTTATACATCATATTTTATTTAAATTACTTTATCAATGACTTACAATAACGATGGCAACAATCAAATAATAAAGTAGGTACCTAGTTCGTAATCAATTGGAATGCTTTATATCATCATAAAGTACTCCGGCTTTAACAAGACAATGTGAAAATATTAAAAATCGTAGAAAAATTAACAATTTGTTTTGTGCATAAGTTTAAGATCGCCACAACAAATCCAGACCAAACTCTGCCATTGTCTTTTAGTAAGTGGAATTTTACCCCCTTCCTGATGACAAATTGATCTAATATTTGGTAGGTATACACTCTTAATCTTGATGACATTAAATGATGATGTTTAACTGATTGTAAATCCAAGATGGCCGCCGATACAATATGGCGCATCACATTACTTTACAACAACCTCAATATGGATATCAAATGAAAGAGCTTGATTGGTAGAATCTCACTTTGAAAAATCCAAGATGGCCGCCGCCACAAAATGGTGGGTTAAGTACTTATTTTCCACAACTACCTGAATATGAGTATTAAATGAAAGGGCTTGATTGGTAGAATAGAGCTCACTTTGAAAAATCCAAGATGGCGCCACCACAAAATGGCGGATTACTTATTTTCCATAAATACATGAATATGGGTATCAAATGAAAGGGCTTGATTCGTCGAATAGAGCTAGCTATGAAAAATCCAAGATAGCTGTCGCCGCAAAATGGCGGATTACATATTTTCCACAAAAACATCAATATATGTATCAAATTAAAGGCCTTGATTGGTAGAATAGAGCTCACTAGGAAAAATCCAAGATGGCCGCCGCCACAAGATGGCGGTTTACCTATTTTCCACATATGGGTATCGAATGACAGGGCTTGATTGGTAGAAAAGGGCTGACTATGAAAATATAATGTAAAGTAAGTATCAAATAACATCATCATCAGCCTTTAACAGTCCACTGCTGGACTAGGAAGGGCCCTCCTTTGAAAGGAGGAATTGACCTACCACGCTGGCCAAACGGGTTGGTATAGAGTTTATATCAAGTTTTCCTTCTGTTACAGTGCTGTTCTATGCATAATATGCTCCCTCTGTCGACTCTTACGACACTCATGGGATGATATGGGGTGGTGACAATCCGTATTCTTAATCTGTCACCACACGGACATCAATTAACAACAAAGCTAAAGACTTGAAAATAAAATTAGATAAAAATAAATTTTGAGCATAGCGTATCCAGAGTAAACATTATGATAGAAATTTCACTGCCCAACGATTTTATATTTGTCAGATCAATAGGTACCCTAGATTGATAAGAAGATTGGTGCGATCTGGTAGCTAGGACTTACCGAATTACTTTTTAGCTTTTATAGTAGATAACCTAACCAGCTACCTAAGTACATCATTTTTATTGTAATAAAACAGTACAAAATAAAATAAAAAAATATGTTTTTTACAATGCTTATTCTAGAGTAGAAGAGCGCCAGCTAGATGGGTGGACCAACTCAAAGAGGTGACTGGAGGCCGGATACAGGGTGCGGTACATATGGCGCAGAACCGGACCGAGTGGAGAAAATTGACATACAGTCACGATCCTCAGCATTGAGGGAACGACCAAAATGATGATGATGATGATTCTAGAGTAGTTATCAAATTGTTTTAAAAATTGATACATTTATTGCCTTCAGTATTTAATGCAGATGAACTTTGTCTTTTACAGTAATTAGTTTGGACGAATAGTTTAAAAATTAACACGATATATTTGACCTAGGCGCAGCGTCATTAAAGCGCTTTCGGGTCGGGTTTCGAAACGCGTCGCCCGAATTTGAGGGTATTGGTGGTGTAGGGAGCTTAAGGTAGTTAGTTTTAATCGGGTTGTATTTAACTGTTACTCAATTTATCTCTGATTTCTTCCAAAAAATTATAACTTTGTTCCACCGAAAATACTAATTGCACCACAAAATATACCTACTCACAAAATATTTCATAACGAACACCTGTTTATTGACTGTTGCAAATCTCTAATAATAAAAATAAACCTTTCAATTACAGAAGCATATCATTTTTTTTTTTACTTTTAACATCAAAATAAATTAATAAGCTAACTTGACGGAGCCCTGCTTCGCAGGGCTCCTTTTTTGGGTGCAGCGTCATAAGAGAACCTAACATAACCTATTAAGTTTTCTGAGTGGATAAGTTTCCCGAGCGGATGAGACTCTTCATATCAAATGATATTTTGTATAAACATCGTCATATTTGGTGTGCAAATAGTATTTTAGTGTGCAAGTCAGTATTTGAATGAAATAATAAAGTTTCTTAGCGTAACGCACTTCAGTGTGTTACTTAAGATATTTGATGCACTGTTAAAAATATCCCGTTTTAATCCCCTAAAAGTAATTTTGGCTGCCGGAGTTGCGTCTAAATATTTTTAAACAATTTCCAAAAATTCTTCATTCAAATATGCAAAAGGGAACGTAATTTTAGGTTTTATGTGAAAGTAACTAAATAGGTTGTGTTAGGTTCTCTTTTGACCCTTAACCCGAAAATAGGAACCCTGCGAAGCAGGGCTACGTCAACCTTAGTTTATTAAACTAGTGTGAAGAATGTGGAAGTTGGCAGTGCCATACACAACGATGTTTGCAGTTTTTTTTTTCCAGCGGAAACCAAGTATTTCCGGCAAGTGAAAATGGTGAGGGGTGGTTCCGAGACCTCGTCTCCCCCCCCCTCCCCAATCACTAACAACCCCTAAAAACGGCGACGTATTTCGAAACCTTAACCGCGCTTTCTATGAGTTGGCGCGCTTAAGCACAGCGGGACGGACTGACGGAGGGACGGTCTGATATTATGTAGGTAGGTACTTTGTGGTAATGTTTTCAGTTTTTATTTTTGCTGCTGGTATATTCAGTAGATATATAAGCTCTTCGTAACTTCAATAATATACCTACATACTAATCTTTACCTGAAGTACTTTATTAGGTAGGTACTTGTATATATTCTGTGCTTGAAGTTCGATGATTATGAAAACAAAAGTATTTTTTAAGTATTTTATCTGTTAATATGTATGCTACACGGCTAATCTGCAGAGCTGTTTGTGATGAAATTTGACATGGATAGTCTGAAACCCGGGGAAGTAGGTACATAGGCTACTCCTTATTTAAATTTCATGCTGGCGAAGCCGCGGGCGAAAGCTAGTAGGCACAGATGAGAGAATAGGTATATAACCGACGGACGCATAAAAACGACCAGTCAACATGTAGTATCGAAGCCACTAAGTACAACAGTGTAGTGAACGGTCACCTAAACACCGGGATTAAAGAAAATACGCAAAATTAAGAGAAGATGAGTGAACAGCCAAATATTTCCTAAAACTCGTCGAAAAGTATCTAAATCAAAAGCGAGAGCTCAAATGATAGCCGTTGAAGAGCAATATCAAACAATTATTATATTAGAAAATATCAAATTAATATATTACAAAGCGGCCGGTAGCAGAGTACAATTACAAGTCATAATGTAGGTAGCAAGACCATTGTCTACCAACCCGTCGGTTTAAACAAAACCGCTTGTTGATAGCGCGTGTGTCCATACTGTCCATAGTAGGTAAGTAGGTACGTTACTATGGTCCACAGACTATAGGGATACTTACTACGGTCAACCGGCACGACATCGACACGACATCCAAATAAACCCCAACGCTGTTTGTTTTGTTTACAAAGTAGAAAAAAAACGATATAATGTGTAAATATTTGTATAAATATGTGAAAAAGTTGGCATTCTTAAGTTATTTCGACTCCATCTCAAAAGCCGACGACCCGCGAAAAATAATTCCATTGCTAAAATACTTAATTGAAAAAAAATATGGCGTCCCGTTACAAACAAAGCAATTACTGATCCGATCGAATGTTCCAGATAGCTAGAAGGAGTCTAGCCCGGAACCTAAATGGACTACGTTGCACATGCGCCGAGTGCATCCAGCGCCCGCGACGTTAGAGCTGCATCGACCGTATTGCGAAGCCTGACCGAACCGCCAAATTTTATTATGAAAGGAGACAATTACGCAGGTATTTGAAAACCGTTAAAAACGCATTAAAGTAAATAAAGTCGCAAAACAAAATAATATTCTCACCGCTTTCTTCGTCCCATATTGCTCGTCTGGTTCAACCCGGGCCGGCTTCAACGTGAACACGCGGTACGCGACGGATCTACCACCACTGGATGGTGTACAAGAGTGGGCACCACCGTTACTGGAGCAGTTCACGGCGCGCGGCGTGTGCTGCCAACATCGTTCGCGTCCGGAATGAAATGACGACGACGCGGCCCGCGCGTCCCTCCTCGCGAGGCTTTGGTGATGCAGGGAGGGTGAGGGGGGGATAGGAAGGTGCACACATACATCTGTTCACCTCATCGCGTCGGTTTCGACCGATACACTAGATAGGGTACTTACCTGGATGCACTGTATACCTATACAGCGCACGCAGGCATATTGATACATAGCAGCCACTAGAGCATGAATATCAGCATATCGAATATCGAAAATATCGGAATATAGGGCAAAATATTGTACCAGAAAATATCGATATTAGATTTGTAAAAACCGGGTTCATTTGTAAAATTTTCGATAAGTATTTACGACATTGCATCAAATGATCATTAGGTACCAATGAATTTCATTTATATTATCTACTTTTTCAAAATCAATCATTCGAGGCGCGCTATTACTAGTGCATGCGAATGTATTCATCATCATCCTTTAACAGTCCACTGCTGGACTAGGCCTCTCCTTTGAAAAGAGGAATTGGCTTACTATACCACGCTGGCCAAACGGGTTGGTATAGGGTTTGTATCAAGGTTTCCTTCTCTTACAGTGTTGTTCTATGCATAATATGCTCCCTCTGTCGGCTCTTACGACACCCATGGGATGATATGGGGTGGTGACAATCCGTATTCTTAATCCGTCACCGCACGGACTATTACATGCGAATGTATTAAGAACAATAAAATCTATACATATAATAAAATGGTAGGAAAGCACAAAACTGTACATGTATTGAATATTTTTTTAAAAGAATACTTGGGGTGTGATCTATGTACAATCAATTCCGAAGCCAAGAATATAGTTTTTAGAATTTTTGTCTGTTTGTCTGTATATCCGGGATGAACTCAAAAACTACTGCATGGATTTACTTCAAATTTGGCAAGAATATTACGAAGAAGTTGGGTCAACATATAGGCTACATATTATCGCCTACGGAAAGCGAGCAGTGAATCTTTATTAACGTGTAATATTACGACGCATATTTGAATGTTGTTATTATGTTAACCATAATATAAGCTAGCTTCACACTATAAAAATCACGCAATATAAGTAACTTAGGCCGAAAAAACATAATTTAATGAACATTAGTAGTATCAAGACAATTTTACAGCAGCGCCATCTATGAGATTTTAAAAACATCAAGTCGAGTTACATGTGTAAGCCCTTATTGGATATAAATAATTTAAATTTGATCATGATTGCGAGATTAATAGTTGTTTTTAAAAAACATAGATGGAGTTGTGCATTTTCTTCTTAAAAGGTATCGTTAATTCGTTTCAGAGATGAGCAAGACAATTAAAAAAAATGTGTTTATATAAGTTTTAAGCTGCTTCACCTATCTTATACTAATATATAATGCTAAAGAGTTTGTTTATTTGTTTGGTTGAACGCGCTAATCTCAGGAACTACTGGTCCGATTTGAAAAATTATTTCAGTGTTAGCCCATTTATCGAGGAAGGCTATAGGCTATATAACATCACGCTATGAGCGACGGGAGCTGAGCAGTAGCCTTAAATAACGCGGGTGTAACCGCGGGCATCCTCTAGTGTCTTATAAAATTCATCGAATTTGTCCGTATGTAATAACAAATAGAACTCAAAAAGAACTGCATAAACGTACCTAACAAAATTTAAACTCGAAAACGGCACGTTATTATTGCTGTAAGCAATTTGAGCTAAATTACGAAGAAAGAAGAAAATTAAGCATGCCATAATATATATCTTAAGGATAAGACATGCTTATTTTTTACAGTACAGAATAAATAGTAATAGAGTTAGTACAAAAGAAACATTGACTGTCAATATTTTTGTTCCATATTTATTGGTGTAATTATAGCTTCTTAATTAATATATTTTCATGTCGCATATAAACTTAAGTGAGATGTGGAACTAGCTAGATTTTGTTACTCACACACAGAAATTTATTTTATGTTAAAATCGTGTTAAGTCGTAACTTAGATAGAAACCATTACTGGTGAGGATAGATATACCTAATACCAGCGCCGATCACCAGCAGAGGGTGGGCATTCCACTGAGCTGATCGTGTGTGGTGCAGTACTGTCCAGGACCTTCCAGACGCACATCTACGTCGAGTCGTACACCAGCGTCAAGTCGATCAAATACATCTGCAAATACGTCAACAAACGGAGCGATCAGGCGACGTTTGCTTCACAGAGCACTGATAGAGACGAGGTGACCAAGTACCAGTCTGGTCGCTACATCAGCACGTCTGAAGCGGTTTGGCGGATACTGGCGTTCTCTATATATGACCGGCATCCTACCGTCGTGCATTTAAACGTCCTCTTAGAGAACAGCCAGCACTTATATTTTTATCCCGACAACGTTGCTGAGCGCTTGGAAAGTCCGCGCCAAGCAACTCTCTTGGCATTTTTCAGGCTCTGTGAAGTCGACTAGTTTGGGAGGTCCCTTTCGTATGACGAGGTGCCTTCATATTACACGTACGACAGCAAAAAGGGTTGTATTTAACTGACGTCGACGAGGTGCTGTGGAAGGTTTTCCGGGAGTTTTCAAGGACACCGCATTGGGTAGATTTTATAACGTGGACCCGAATAATGGCAAATGCTGGCAATTCAATGTTTGGGGACACAACGAAAACACACTTTGACAGTTGCCAACCCCATTGTAAGTAGTTTGTTGAGCATGCGTTGTTAAAGAGGCAGAGTTGTTGTTAAACTTAAACTGTTGCGTTCTCTCTTCCACCGGCGGACACGACACAGTATTGAGTTAGGTACTATTCTGCCACTCTATCCTTTACATATCTATGGTCCTGACTGTCTTTACATTTTGGCTGCGGAGAGCCAAACCACTAATGATGTTTATCGAGAAGTTTTATAACTATGAATTTTTACCCTATTCTGTATTCCTTATTCATTATTTTCTCCATCTGCTTCAATTACAACTTATGACATAATTGAGCAGCATCCCCATAAAGTCATTTCGGTTAATCTAGTAGCCGTCGTTGCGTACAGACGTGTACTCAATAAAAATAATATAAATTTACGCTGACCTACATTTTTGCATTTTTGATGTGGTAGGCGCATTGTCATTACAGTAAAGCAGTTTGTTTTCATAATGGAAAATTACAGTTAGAATACAAGTAAACTCATCAACATGGATAGTCCTTTTAGTAGGAGTGATAAAAGACGCCGTTCTCCACCACCGACCCCGACACCGAAGACCTCTCAACATCAGAGACAAGAACATGAAGAAAGAAGAGAAATGATCTCAACACCGGAGTTAAAGAACTGGTTGGGAATTATTGAACAGAGTCTGAATGAGGTTTGCGCTATCGCCTCTGAAGGTAAGCTGAACACCGAGCAAAAGTTGAAAATCAATACCAACTGCCGAAATGTTGCACAGGTTGTGTCCCGAAAGATCATCCAGTACCAATCATTGAAGTTAAAAGCCTTACAGAACCACCAAGCCCTTACAGCTATGACAGAAAAGCAAGACCTTATGGAGGAGCTAGCCCAGATCAAGCAGTCCATCCAGGAATCGAGCACCAAACAAACTCCAGCCAGCACTTCGTTTGCGGATATGGTGGAAAAGGGAGCCAACAACTACATTCGACCGAATAATCTGAGCTCGGTAGCTATTTACCCTAGCGGTGCTTCAAAAACAAGCGATGACACAAAAGGTATGGTTCAGAAAATCATAAAGCCCGAAGAAATGAAGCTACAAATTCGTGGAGTACGAAAGACCAGGAACGGAGGAGTAATAATTAGCACAGAAACAAAAAATGACATCGAAAAATATTGAAACAATCGGTACAACTCGCTGCATCAGGCCTAAAGATCGATGAACCATACAAGCGCAAACCGCGTATTAATATTATTGGTGTCCCGACAACAATGAGCGAAACGGAGGTCTATAGATGTATTTTTGAGCAGAATGTCGCTGAGAAATTACCAGGTATGGTATATGACATTAGATAATAAAATTTAGTCACAAATCTGGCTAGAGAGACTCTGATTTCTGCTATTTTATACTAGAAGTATCAGCCGCAATCCGTAAAGCAATAATCACTCAGAACAGGATATTTATCAACTGGACTTCCTGTCCGGTGAGAGACTACACCCTTGTAACCAGGTGCTATAAGTGTCAGCAGTACGGGCATGCGGCTAAGTCTTGCAAGAATGAGGCCTCTACGTGCGGACATTGTGGTGAACAAGGACATTCGATCCAAGACTGCGACAAGAAATCACAAGCGCCAAAATGTGCGACGTGTCTGCGCTTCAACAAACCGAGTAATCACTCAACGGGTGACGTTGACTGCCCAGCCAGAAAGGCTGCCAAAATTAGGTACATTCCATCCCAAGATGTAACGTAATTCGTGACCTAGGTATTCATCATGACTCTAAGCTTCTTTTTGATGTGCACATTGATGAAATTATTTCCAAGGCCTCAAAACCAAGGGCTTTTTTATTATGAGAATATCTAGGTGTTTCGTTAAACCCAAAACTTTTAAAATTTTATATTGTACCTATGTCAGAAGCCATCTTGAATATGCATCGCAAATCTGGAATCCCTGTTATGATAAGTACATAGACCGTATAGAAAATGTTCAGAAGCGGTTTATCAGATATCTCTGTTATCGACGACAATTCGGCAAGAAGGCAGCTGAACCTTAAGTTCTTTTCGTAATTTACAACCTATTTCCCTTTTTTAAATTTGCTTTACTGGTATTTTAAATTCGTGTACTTTTGTTATCGAGAAACATCTGTTATGTATTTTCGTTAACTATACGTGAAGACCTGTAATTGGCTTTATGTTAACTTATATTAGTTACATATTCATTTATTGTTAGCTGTTGGTTTTCCATAATAAAATAAATAAATAAATAAATTAATACGATAGACTATGAAGGCGCCTAGAAGCGCCGCAATATAGCTATATTACTATAACCATTGACGCCTACGTTCTGTGCCTGTTACATAACACATTTAGTGTGCGACTATCAGTCTTACCACAAAAGATTTAACCACGTGTTCTACACGTGCCTAAAAATACCGTACTACAAAACGGTGTTTAACAGTTGCGTAGGGTTAAACATCTCTTAGACACGTCTAAAATTTAGACACACGCACAAGCTAGTTTAACAGATGTTTAAGAAGATTCAGCTGTCGCAGTTGTAAAAAATAACTTGCGAACACATAACCGAAACAACCGAATTTCGTTGTTTAAAACTTAATCAGTGTAATATTGTCTTAAGAACAGTGGTATTAAAATGGATACAATAGATCTGACTGATTTTGTGGATTTTAAGGATATGGACGACATGGATGAATTAGACATAATTAGAGACAGTCAATTAAATCGTGTTAGAGTTGATCCATTTGAACATTATACTGACTTCCATTAAAAAAAAAGTATCGTCGTATTTCGCAAGAATTTTGCTAAACAATTGTAGATTTGATCAAAAGTTCAAAAGATTTTGACGGTGAAATCTTGATCGGAGGAAAAAAATTACAAGAACAAAAGTCCTTTAAGTTTAGTCGTTAAGTATATATTATAAATAAAATTAAAAAAAAGAAAATCTCTTGACTTTAAAATTTCATCAAAATATTTTAAGTCACAGTCCCCTTGCTGTCTAGATGTTTCCTTATTTTTTTATGAGAAATCCATAATTTGCGTTCAAGGAAATCACCACACTTCAAAACAAAGTTTTAAAATACAAAACAAACTGACATGATAGTTGCAACAAAATACGTTCCATATATAGCATACAATTTTTAACTTTATGTCAACAATGTTAATAAAAAATATTTAATAGTTATCAGTAAGATCCTAACAATTATTACGTATTATTAATTAATCACTAACACTGATCATATTTATATATATCTAGCATTTATTTCGTACAAAATATTATTATAATAGATTAAAACAGTATTAAGATATCTGCATGACAAGGAACGCGTCAAATACTAACATGAATCGTAAAATGCTACCGTACCATGTTTAGCTAAACACGGGATAAATACGTTTTTGTGGTACCTAAAGGAACTTAAACAAGCTTCTAAGAGATGTTTAACTCTTAAACACTGTCTAGCTAAACACATGTTAAAAGGGTGTTTAGTATAGCTATCTTTTGTGGTAAGACTGTATGTGTTTTAATCATGTTACGTAATCAATCTACTAATAATTTATTAATCTTTATGTCCAAACTTAATAAACTTATTAATTGTCTTACGTACTTTACAACATTCCATTAGCATAGTGACCGATTGACATTGTAATATTGTAAATTCATTTAGTTTTATAAAATGCACACGTATAGTTTATAATCGTAATGAATAAATGCTAAAGGCATAACAACATTGACACTATTATAGGCATGAGACCGATATATCAAAACGAATCTGAAATCCGATTGCAGACAGAAATCGTATCGTATCGATATTCCAATGTGAAAAATCCGATTTTAGAAAACGTAAAACAATACCACGATAACGCAAACTACACAAATCCGAACCAAACGGTGCAAGCGCAACCAAACTACAAAGTAAATCTAAAGCTTACGTTTCCGATTGTTTTCATATTCACTCGTTCTCTTTCACACTACCAAACGACTAGTTAGTTAGAATGAGAGAGAGAGCGAATTTCATTTCCTTTTCTTTCTTACTTAACTTAGTGATCCGTTGAAAGAGCGAAAGAGATGAAGCGAATTTTGCTTTGCGACGAGCGAATCGTTTTGGATTTTGGCGGTTTTATGAATTGCAGATTGAATAGAAAAATAAAACTAAACATCGAGGCGATAATATCTAATTCAGATTGCAACTATTTTATGTTTATTTTGAAAATTGCAAATAGTTATTAGGAATTTATGTTTGGAGAGTTTTATTTGACTTATTGGTCTCATACCTAAAATACAAAAAGATATCGATTGTTTACGTTTGTCGTACGCTACGCTCCAACATCCGCTACTAAATCGATTTCTAAAAACGGTTTTTGAAATCGATTTCAAAATCTGAAATCGGGTTTTATCGGTTTGCGTAAAAATCCGAAAACGCCCATGCCTACACTATTAGCTATAGGTAGGTACTGCTGATCCACAATTAGTAAATTGCGCCTCGTTTGCTTCTTGTATAAAATGATTAGCACGCGAAAGTAATGTATTACCATTGTAAAAACAGAATAGTAGGTTAGCTAAGGCCGCTCGGCGAGTTAATTGCCTACTCTTGCGTTGACGCACGGGTTGTCACTTGTTTACACCGCGGCGCCGGCTTTGTCGGCGCTCGCGCTTTTTCGCCGCTTTTTTAAGTGATCGCGCTGAATACTTCACAATTTAAGCTTGAATTTATTTTTTCTCAAATACCTACTGTCTACCTAAGCGTTATATAACTATCTAAATGCCTTTTTAATGAGAAAAAGTAACAAGTTAAATTTACTGTCGTTTAACACATTGTATATTATTAATAACGTTTATTACAAAACTGAATGTATATAAACAATTCAAGCGGGCGAGCAGTGAAGTACCTACATGAATGCGCTCGATCAGACGCGCGGCGCATCCCGTACTGAATCCGCGCCGAGCTTGCCGCGCTCGTGAGATTGTGTGCGTGAAAAGTGCGTGCGTACACGGCGCCGGCGACTCACGCGTACATTCAAACCAGCGCGGCAGCGCGGCGGCCGATTTGTATGAAGCTATCTTACTATTCTGTTTTTACTATGGTATTATTGTAACTTTTTTGGTGTAGGTACCTAAATGCCTAATGAGTTATACGTAGCAGGTATGTGTACTGGAGAGAAATTAAATAAGTATATTGTTCGTTACAAAATAATTTTACTTAAAAGCGTTACACAAAATAAACCCGGTAACTAGAGGTAAGAGCTAGACTCAGGCCAGGGTAGGCAGGCAGGCTGACGAGGCTTCGGCGCTCCAGCAGTGAAGTAGAACTTATCTTGACGACGTCCAGGGTCCAAGAGACGGCGGATCGCTGTCTCGCCGCGGTATTTATGTGCCGCTGGTAAGCGAGGCGTCCAGTCAGAAGTAGTGGAGATAGCGCGACCGCTACTACGTCACACACTCCCCCTTTAGGAGGGAATTTTTCCTGGGGGAAAAATTCCCTGGCCCCCTGCCGCCGACAGCGCCTGGAACAGAGAAAGAGAAGTAGTGTCAGTCTTTAAAGTACTAAACACCACCCAAAAGAAATTTGGTTATGTATAACCCCCCAACCTTTCATACATCACGCATTCAATGGACCCCTTTAATAACAAAAAAATCCTTCATATCTCGCACACATGCCAACTCACAACCAGTGCACCAGCCATCACACAAATCAATACGGTTCCTGCTTGAATGCAAAACACTTCGAGGATTACACATAACTGAGATAGTCTAGAATGGTAGATAAATAATTAACATTTATTAGTGACACTCTTCAAAGCAATTGTTTAGAATTTTTATATATAGTTGAGTTAAATGGAATACAAAAGAGCTGCTCAGCTTATGGAATATCTATTATAATATTACTGCATAAAACAATTAAAACAAAAGGTCAGCTGCGACAACAAAATAGTGAGTGACAGGTCATAAAACTCAACGCAGGTAGTCGAGACGAATGTAGACGAGAGTAAGCCTTATGTGCGCGGGATAGGGTATTATTTGGAAGGCGCGCTAGCGGCTCGCTAAATAGAATGGGTTAACAATAATAACTCCGAGCATAATATAACGTAAACAATTTATGTATATAACAATATTTAACAATAAGTACAACAAGTAAAATAGATTCAAGAAACTTCGAACCCGTGAGAAGCAGTAGATAACAGTTATAACCACTGAATCATAACAAAAGAAGTTTTTAAAGATAGAAAAATTCGGTATTACTATAACGACCATTATGGACTGTGGGTGAGCAGAAGTAATTCTAACAAAATTTATGCGAGATTTTTGTATGAGATTAATAATTATTGTTTGTAATTAATTAATTTCAAATCTTTAATATGCCATTCGCCAACTGGCTTGCCAGTCATATCAGACAATTTGTAAACTAAAGGAGACTTTTTAGCTACAACTTTGCATTTAATAAATTTAGGAGCGAGTTTTTTATTGAAATATTTATCTTTATCGCTTAAATAGTAAGTACGCCGCCACACAATATCGCCGACATTTAATTCGGCCGGATTACGACGAAGATTATAAGAATTACAATTACGTTGCTGAGCGGCTATCAAGGCGGCTTGTACCTTTTCGAAGATAGGAGACAAATGGCCGAGGGCCTCCGCATAAGTATCACGCGGTTGGAAGACAATATTAGGGTCAGATTTGTTGACCACATGGTGTGACCCACAAGTAACCAATTCACGACCAAAGACCAGAAATGATGGAGAATAGCCAGTTACCTCGTTCACTGCGCAATTTATTACGAACTGGACCTTAGGAACAACCAAATCCCAAACGCGCTGATCTCGTTCGATAAAAGTAGAAAAAGCCGTCATATTATGACGGCTTTTTCTACTTTTATCGAACGAGTTTTATTATAACGCTCGACTGAGTTCACATGGGGTGTATACAGCGGCGTATAATGCAAATTAGGAATTTTGTATTTAGTTATCAAATTTTTAAATGTAGAACTAATAAATTGTTTACCATTATCGAGAACAATAGTTGACGGAAAACCATGGACCAAAAAAACATTTTCTTCTAAAATGTTTGTAATTATTTCGGCAGTAGCTCGTTTGATGGGAAAAAGCATACAATATTTGGAAAAACAACAAGAAACAACAAAAATAAAATTGCTTAGCCTTCTAGAAGTAGGTAGTGGACCAATTAGATCAATGCTTAACATCTGGAATGGTTTATAACAAGACTTAGATCTACCCATATGACCTAAGGTTGAATGGTTTTGATGTTTGTGAGCTATACAAACATCACACGAATTCACAGCCTTAACAACGTCGGAATACATATTCGGCCAGTAATAATTTAATGCCAAGCGCTTGTAGGTTTTAAAAATACCTAGGTGACCAGCCGTGGGCAGCGAATGGTTCTCAGCAATAATATTAGATCTTTGTTCAGACGGAATAACCTCTTTCCATTGAAAATGTCGGGTTAAAGGATTTAGACACTTTTTTAAACTATATAATTTATTATTAATAACTTGGTAGTCCACGAAAGATGTGGGATTGTTTAGACAACCTTAATAAATGTTTAGATACCACGAGTCGTTAGTAGACATTGGGAATGTTAGGTTAAAATTAGGAGTAATGTCATTATCATTGATAATGGCTGCAACGGTAACAGAACGAGACAGGAGGTCCGGCAATATGTTGTCTGAACCACGACGATGTCGAATCTCGAAATGGTACGACGAAAGACGAACACCCCATCTGGCCAAACGACTAGTAGGATTATTAAGTTTTAGAAATCATTTGAGCGCAGCGTGGTCAGTGTAAACAATAAACTTTTTACCGTTATCGACATAACAACGCCAGTGCTCGATGGCAGATAACACAGCGAGTGCCTCGCGCTCAGTAGCGCTGTAATTCTTTTCAGCATCAGACAGAGACTTACTGAAGTAGGCTATGATTTTTTCTTCGCCCTTCAAAACCTGGCAGAACACAGCGCCGACGCCATAGTCGCTGGCGTTTGTGTGTATTTCAAAAGGTTCGGAGTAGTCCGGACAAGATAAAATAGAAGGAGAGGACAAGCAGTCTTTCAATTTGATAAAAGCCTGGTCCGCCTCTTTAGACTAACAAAAAGGGGGAGCCTATTTACCTTGAGAGGCTAATTTGTTTAGAGGTGACGATATACGACTAAAATTTGGAATAAATCGCCTATACCATGAAGCCACGCCTAGAAAACGACGTAGTTCCTTTTTATTAGAAGGGGTAGGGTAATTAATTATCAATCATCAATTTTATCAGGATCCGCATGGAGACCTTGCGAATCGACAACGTAACCTAAATATTTTATTCTATCACGAAAGAAATTACACTTATCTAAGTTTATAGTGAGATTTGCCATTTTCAATTTTTCGAAAATACGTAATAAGAGCGTAATGTGTTCTTCGAACGTTGACGATATACATAGGTACTATGTCGTCAGTAAAACAAAAGACCTTATTTTCAAATTCAGGACCGTAAAACAAAGTTTCGACCAAACGTTGTTGAGTAGCGGGCGCATTTGTTAGACCAAATGCCATCCTTTTAAAATGAAACGTGCCACGAGTAGGTACATAGAAAGCGGTCTTAAAACGATCCTCCTCTTTAATTAACGTCTGTCAAAAACATTTAGAAATATCTAAACTAGATAGGTATTTAGCATCTCTCAAGAAATGTAGGGCAAATTATAAGCATATTTTCTAGTAACAGAATTCAATTTACGACTATCTAAGCAAAATCTTAGTTCGCCGTTCTTTTTAGGGGTTAGAATAACAGGGTTAGACCAAGGACTCTCAGAGGGTTCTACGACATCTTCCTTCAACATTTCGTCTAGTTGTGGCATACGATAATAACGCTGACGGATAGGTGGGCTATCGCCTGTGTCAATAGAATGAGTAATGAGAGTTGTACAACCGATACCCCGCTTTTTATACGAAATATCGGAAAATTTAGAAATAATGTTATCAGCGGCAGCTCTTTGTTCAATAGATAATACACAAGGTGCGGTGAGTCATCGGTCCGAAGCTCTGTAACTTGTGAATCAGTTACAGAGCTGCGGACCGATGACTGTGAATCAGATATTAATAAATTTAGTCTAAGAAGTACAAAGAAAAGCATCACTGTAGAAGGCCCTTCTAGGCGGAAATATACAACAAAATATTTTTTACCACTTCCTAATAACAAAGAAAATCCAGATGCTTCATCGTATGAATCTATACAAGTTTGCCTCAAAATGTTTTTGAATACTTTGTGCATTACCGATCAAATAATCCGTAGTGCTCATACTAAATTAAATCAGGAAGGAATTACTTTGCCAGATGATAGAGGAAAACACCATAATTATCCTGTTGTACGTACCACTGAAATGATAAAAAGTGTCTGTGACCATGTCGCATCATTCCAGCCAGTTCCATCACATTATACAAGACACAGCAGCAGCAAAGTGTACCTAGACAATAATTTGAACATGAGTAAAATGTTCTCCTTATATAGAGAATGGGACCAACTGAAAAATTACGAGAGCAAAGCTCTTTCGTTACGCCAGTACACTGATATAGTCAATGAAAACTTGAATATTGCATTTTTGTACCAAAAAAAGATATTTGTGATAAATGTCATTCATATTCAAACACTACAAACCCAACTGTTGATCAAATAACTGATTATACTAAGCACATTGAAAACAAGAAAATTGCGAGAGAATTTAAAGATAATGATAAACGAGTAGCTCAGAACTCTTTGAAGTGATTTGTGCGACATTCGACTTCCAAAAAATTCTAAATTGTCCTCATGGAGATGTAGGACTTTTATATTACAAACGTAAACTGTCCGTGTATAATTTTAGAGCTTTTGACATGGCAAATAAAGCAGGGTTTTGCTATATGTGGACAGAATGTACAGGAAAGAGGGGAGCCAATGAAGTCAGCAGTTGTTTGATGATGTTTATGAAAAATCTTATTGACAAAGGTACAAAGGAATTTCTATTTTGGTCGGATAACTGCTCAGGACAAAATAGAAATAGAGTAGTCTATTCTATGTATATTTATTTATCAAAAGTATATAATGTTGATATAACTCACCGTTTTTTAGAAAAGGGCCACACCCAAAATGAGGGTGATAGGGTTCATGCTCTCATTGAGAAAGAGTCAAAGAGGAAGTTGATTTATACGCCCGACCAGTGGTATGCATTAGTGCGATGGGCCAAAACCACTGGTAGACCGTATAATGTCATTGAATTAACTCAAGAAGACATTTTTGATTTTAAACCTTTTCTAAATAATAGAAATTGGAAGAAGGATGCTAACAACTGTGAGGTAAAATGGAACAATATTAAGGAAATCAGAATAGACAAGAATGTTCCTAACTGCCTTTTCTTTAAATATGATTTAAAGGGTGAGCAACATTGTTTAAACTTTGTTGTTACGAGAAGACGTGGGAGGAAAATTAACAATGACGAATTAAAAGTGGCTTATGCTAATACTCTTAGTATTACCGAAGCGAAATACAAAGATCTTGATCTTGTTTCTTTATGTGATACATTGGTGATACCAAAGGAGTATCATAGATTTTATAAAAACATTAAGCATGACAAAAAGACAGACGAAGATGAGTCAGATTAAAAGCATTATAATAGATAGGTATTGTTCAATAAGAAGAGTTATTTTTACTACTATTTTGATCTCAGATAATATTGTATTCGTAGGATTATTATTGCTTAACAGTTGTTAAAAGTTTTATTTTTAGAAGATGTTAGTTTTATACGTTATTTTTTTCCATTTTGTTATCATATTGATAAAAGAGAGGACGGAAGAATATAGGTAAGATTAAGTAAAAAGATTTTTGTTTTTTATGTTTTTATCTAACTTAGTTCAACTCAAAGAGTTTTAGTTTTTTTCTACTAGAAGTTTTTTATGTTGGTTTATTAAAATTTGTAGTCTTTTTATTATTTTTTCTATTAGAACCTGATTAAAATGTATGTTTCGTAATTACTATGTTCATGAGTACCTATTACAATTACAAATAAGGAGAAAAAAGAATTATAAGACTTTATGGAAATGTGATTATAACTGGGGGTGCATAGGGTTCCCACCAAGAACTTAGGGTCCCAAGCCAACCTCACCTGCAAGTGGTGCACGTGCCGATCAACGGACGAGGCTCTGGCAAACAAAATGTCCCAATAAGCGGCAATAGGCTCGCCACCTATTACGTGGGATCAAAACACTGGCGAAAAGTGGGCGTTTAATATGCCTCAGCCTACCCCTTCGGGGAAACAGGCGTATGTACCTATGTATGTATGATTATAAGTAATTTAAGGAGAAAAAGGAATAAGACTTAATTAGAAAGAAAGAACAAGGAGAAGAAAGAATAAGATTTAATTGAAATGTGATTCTATGTGATTATTAGTGCCATAATATTGCATTTATTATGCAAACAAACAACAATAAAACCGGCCAAGTGCGTGTCGGGCCACGCGCAATGTAGGGTTCCGTAATTGCCCATAATGACTTGCTGCAAATGGTATTAATGTACAACAAATCCGACTGTTTATTTTGCGGAAAAAATAATTTTAATAACACTATTATAAGAACCTAAGTTTTGTTTAGAAAAATACTAGGTATGTATCCAGTTATGTATTGTAAATATATAATGTGGTTGCCAAGAAACTACTACTATACATACGTAGTACCGTAGTACATTACATACCAAAGTACGTATATCTTTAAGATTGAGCCAGCGCGCCCAATGTAAACTAACAGAAATAGGTATTTATAAATTAACCTACGATTACTCGTAAACTAGTGATATCTACTTAGCCGTGATAGTTTTCCTTTTAAATTCGTTATATGTACTACATTTGTGATTTTTTTCACCTCTTCCAAATTAATAGTTTAGCCGGCAGAGGGGGGGGACACTTGAGTCTAACAATTTTTTTCACTTCAAAGCTTGATATTTGACAAACCAATCACTTGATCGAAAAATGATTTGAGCAACCTAATAATATTTTTTTAAAACCTATCCAATGATACCCCACATGATGGGGTACTCAACCAAAAAAAAATTCAACTCCACTATGTATGTAGGGGAGATACCCCTAAAAAAAATATTTTCCAAAATTTTACTCTACAGTTTTGTTGCAATATCTTATGTCTATATTCATGTCAAATATCAGCTTTCTAGCACCAGGCGTCTTTGAGCTAGGCTGCGGACGGACAGACGGACGGACATGACGAAACTATAAGGGTTCCTTGTCGACTACGGAACCCTAAAAACGTGTGATTTTTAATAAAGTTAGTTATATTACATTCGGTTTTTTCATTAAATATTATCTAATTATTTGTTTATTTATTTTTACATGCCACATACAGCTTTTCATTTATATCGATACAGGTGTAAGCAATTCTGTTTTACGACGTAACTCATTGAAACTACCAGTTACGTTAAATACCTTTACAATATTTGTCACTTAAATAATCGAAAGTGTCAGTATCGATACATTTATGCTTATGCATTGCCCAGTAATTAATCGAAAGTGCCAGTTTCGATAAATAAAGCGAGTTCAGTTCCGCGGTATACTATCGTAACTCAATTTACTCCAAAACTGTTCATAATTATTATTTTTTGCTGCTATGTAGGTAATAGTTTGTAATCCTAACTTAACCGTGAATCCAAAATTTTATAAATATCTAGCCATAAATGACAAAGTTATGCAAAAAATAAAGTTTAAATCGCTCTCCTGAAAAGTACCATTTTTAACTTTCGATGTTTTACGTAGGGACCGTCGATATCTCTGTGATTATATGAGATAAATGAGATATTTAAACGGATTTAAAAAGGTAAACTTGCGTTTTTTAATCCTAAATATATGTTTTATGTCTATCGCTGCAATATTTTTTTTAATATAACGAATTGTTATAATAATTACTACTTTTGTCAACCCAACTAACACTTTATTAAACATTGTTACAGTAAGTGGGTAACATACGGTATATATATTTAACGATATATCTTGTTAATGTGAGTTACTGTAATTATGTATTAGTATTATAGCTTCTAAACTTGTAAATATATATCTGTGTCCGTTTCTTCAGCACTCTTCAAGTGTTTCAAGCTAACTAAAATATATATGTATTTTTAATGTTATTGAGAAGTATAAAATGAAACGGAAAAACAACGTGTAATCTTTATCACGTTAAGATTTTTAAGTATTAATGCTGATTCTAAAAATTATTAAATGAATTCGTGAGATATTCTGTTGAAGTCCTAGTCGAGACAGAATTATAATTCATTTATAACACTGCTTATTACTTAAGATTTTAATGAATAAATACTGTTTTTATTAATGTTATATTTATCTTTTTAATATTCTTGGTGGCATCAACATCATGATGGCATAAACCAGTTACTTTTGTTATACAAAGTTAAAGTCTCCCAATTGATAGTAAAATATCAAAAGCAAAATAAACAATAAAGTGAAATAATGAACACATAAAAACATACTTACTAAAAAATATAATTTTCATTATTATTATAATTAACGGGACAACCCACTTTCAAAAGTAATTGCTGCTTCGCGACAATATCTCAAATAACTACGTAAAAGTAGAAAAAATAAAAATCAAATCGTGGTGCATATCCCATTAATTACAATAATAGTGTGAAATCTGTTAACAAATCTATAAATCTTTAATCAAAACATTACTTCAAGAAGATTTCAAGCATCAGAACATGTTATATGAGGTATACCAAAATGCTCGCCTATTTTATGGCATCAACGGAACTAGCTATGTCTTTCATCTTTTCCTCTGTTATACCTCTAGGAGTTGTTTTAGGTTTAAGTTCTGGCAATGATCTATTTTTTATTTCTTTAATTTGTAAGAAGTCCAAAGTATAATCATTTTGGTAATTTTGGTCTTTCTTAAATTTCAACTGAAAACAGCCTCTTTCTGCTTAAACATGCGTAATGTCTTTTAAGTAAATACACGGCGATATGTTTAATATTTTGTGTTGTGATACACATTCATCATACTCATAAAAAGCAGAACAGTTCATTTCTTTGACGATTATTTTCATGGCATTCACACTTTTGACACGTCCTTATTTTGCTAGCGCATTCGAGATGCGGGAAAGTCCGGGTTCAGAATTGGACAAGATGCCTTACACCGCACCACCCTTGCGTTTAGTCGCGATTAGATAAAAAACTTAAGCATATTTACAGTTAATATCGACCTTACTGATAGATTGATAATGATAATTTGATTTTTACGCCTGTATAAATTAAACATAAATAAGATATGTGGTCTTACTTCTAAATCAATAAAAATTGTATTCATTTTATGTTGACGGTTTATAGCATAATAACAGTAAGTATACACGTATCGACTCACTTGCTTGAAATATGCTTACGGATTGTACATATTTTCTTGGATATGACGCAAATTATGAATACTGTAACTACACTTACTATGAATATGTGTAACTTAGATTCCAGATTTGAACAATAACACCCTACAGTAACTTTAATTACTGCAAATATGGCAACGAAAATATGAAATAATTAATAAATATAAATAAGTAAAACAAAAGTAAGTTTGTCTACTGTTATAATTTTAACAAACAGTAATATTTTCATAACACATACTGTGATTATGCTTGTCGTATCTTTGTCAAAAATGAAGATATAAAAAAATGAATAAATATTCCATGTAGCTCTTGATTTTAAGATCACGATACTGTACAAAAAGTTATAAAATTAGTAACTCGACTTACTGAAATTATGACAACGGGGGCAGTATACACGTGTCGTATTACGTGCGAAATACTTGTTAATACATTTTATATAAAATAGATGAACTTATCTTTTACTTTTCTTATTTTTTCCCTTACCGTTGAACACAATACAACAGAAATTCACAAATGTTTGGAGTAGCTAGTAATAGAAGCGCGGAGTATGTTACACGCCTGCCTAGTTCTATTAAATGCTCATAGTGAGCTTCGCAGGAGCAAATGGTTCTGCGTAGTCCAATAATAAGTGTATTATTGGTCTTAGTGGTGCTTGCCAAGTCTACCATGAGTGTTTTATTAGCAAAAGTACACGTATAAAATGGGCCCTTTTCCGTGGTTGTAAACTTCTACTAGCCTGTTATTGTCCTGGCCCGGAACCACTACAAGACTACATTTTGTTACTTGGGAACTTCCACATTCTTCACACTAGTTTAATAAACTAAGGTTGGAGGAGCCCTGCTTCGCAGGGCTCCTATTTTCGGATTAAGGGTCAAAAGAGAACCTAACATAACCTATTTAGTTACTTATTACAGTCGCACCTAACTAACCCTAGGTAGGTACTCGAAAGCAATGAGGCACAAATTTGACATTAGCTGTCAATATACCGTCAAACGGGGTGAATAGGAATTGAGGGGTGAATAGGGAAAAAATCGGGATCGAAATTATCGTGATTGTAACTCTGAAAATCTACTAAATATATTCTATAAAATGACAAGAATGTATGGTAGAATAGTTATTTTTTGAACTGACTACACTTAGCTGACATAAAATTAGAAATAAATTGTCAAAAGTTATTTCTGAAGTTGTTCCTTTGAATTTCCCGGTTTTGAAGTGTTCATTTCTATCAAGATATTTTTTAATATGTGGCTAATTTGTTATCAAAACAACTGTCTGCGAGGTTTGTGTTTATTCTGGAAGCTGAATATCCCAATTTAAGTACAATTGAATTACTTATAGTATCATAAAATTAAATTTTAGTAGGACTTATAATTTTTTTTAATGCTGCGAGGTTTTTCGGTACGCGTTGGGGGTGTATAGGGACGGCTTCGGGGTCAATAGGGACGGAATATTTATTAAATAGGGACGATGCAGTGTGTCAAGGGACGGAAAAGGGACTATAGGGACAGGGTTGTCACTTGATTTATAAAGTAATATAAATTACTTATTAGCAATGTCAGTACCTAATTATTAACAATTTTAAGTTTATAGTCCCCACAAAGGTTTGTACCATTATGTATTGTGTATGTGCCATAATGCCATTGTAGCCACCGAGTAGATGTCTGATTTTAATGTTTTACCATCAGTGATATTGAAGAGCTACTGCAGCATTTCTCGTAATTGGCGAAAGGATTAAATGTGTTGGGGGGTTTTTAGTGTTTGAATAGTATATTAGATTGTTACAATTATAGGTATTTCATTATACTTATTCACTTTCAGATTTCTAACTGCCGATAATGCCGCGTACATACAAACCAAGTCGAGAAACACATTAAGTATAAGAAATATGACGAACTAGGTACTCATCTAACAGACACATAATGAGTATCTGATCTACAACAATACTAATAAAACATTAGCAGATATTGCAGAAAATATAAAATTTCCAAATCAGTTCTTCATAGACACAATACACTGTCATATAATTTCATTGTTATAAGAAATATAAATCCAGTCCATGAAAAAAGTTATCTTTGAATAAAAACGAGTGTATTATGTTCAATATACTCTCGTTTTTATTCAAAGTGTGTAGGTATGTACCTACTTATTTATTTACTAAAATATGTGAGTGACAACCCTGAGGGATTTTCCCTATAGTGCCAAATACCGTCCCTATTGACCCCTATTCGTGTTTAAATAGGGACGACCTATAATTTGAAGAAAAACATAAATCCGGCTGCTTTACATGATTTAGTTTAGATTCCTTAAGAATCTTCAGGTTAAGACTAAAGTTTTGATACCAAGATCAATATAATATTTTAATGTATAATTGCTGATAAAAGTATCCAAAGTTCAATTCTGTGCCTATTCACCCCGTTTGACGGTAATTCATACAAGATGGCGGTTGCGTTTCGTTTCACGTTTTTCACATAAAACCTAAATATCGCTTTTATTGATTCCACTAGTTTAATAAACTGAGTTTGACGGAGCCCTGCTTCGCAGGGCTCCTATTTTCGGGTTAGGCGGTAAAATAAAACCTAACACAACCTATTTAGTTACTTTCACATAAAACCTAAAATTACGTTCCATTTTTCATATTTGAATGAAGAGTTTTTGGAAATTGGGAAATTGTTTAAACATATTTAGACGCAACTCCGGCAGCCAAAATTACTTTTAGGGGATTAAAACTAACTCCCTTAAGCCCCCTACACCACCAATACCCTCAAATTCGGGCGACGCGTTTCGAAACCCGATCCATAATTACTATTAGCTACAACAATATTACCATAAAAACAAGGTCAAAATATGATTTAAAGAAAACACGTAATATTTTAAGGTACGTTAGAGCAAAGGGGTCCTTAAAGTTATTTGAATCATCTCTCTATTTATTCTAAATTACATTATGTTCCTCTCTGCGTGGAGACACGTAAAGCCCGAACCTTAATACAAGATCCATAAGAAAAGCACAGACGTGGCCCACGCCTTTTGTCTTCCTAGTTCGAAAACCCGAGATTTAGAGGATCTTCTACCTCCATATCTAAATCCTCTTGTGTTGCTACGTTCTCGGTAGATGACGACGCAGTAATGCATTCTAGCAACATACTTTCAGCTAAATCATCTTCATCACCACTTTCTTTAACTTCGAATGTGCTGTCAGGAACACCAAGATTTGTGTAAATCGAGACCAATTTAGAAACACGTGATTTATCTACGTGTTTCGACGATACGAATTTCGGGCTTTGCAATGAATTTTTTCATAAGTTAAAATTCCAAAATTATTAATTAGTAATTCTAAAACAAAGAATACAATCGAAACTTAAAATATATTTAATGTTTTAAACTAGAACTCGTCGCAATATCGCAGGGTCTTATAAACTGAATCAGAATATAAAATACATAAAATACCAATAATACCGTAAGTTATAATAAATTACCGGTTTAATACATAGCCTTTTGGTATTATACGGTATTTTTACAACACTAGTTGTGAATAACAATTATTTTAATAATTTTGAAGATAACTTTACACAACTAAACTTAAAGTCGCAACGACAATTTGTTATTTTGATTAAGGCTTAGATTATTTTGTAAAGGAAAGCCTCTCGCTAGATTACTTATGTAAGGGATGGTCAGACATCCACGAGTCATCCACGGCAAAAGTATAGCTTAACCGGAAATCGGTCAATGCATGGCTCTAAAGTTAAAGACTCTAAAGTTAAAAGTTTGTTAAGGTTGGTTTTTTTTATTATTTTTTTTTATTATTAAACTTGTTATGAACACCGCTTATGTTTCAATTTAGTCACAATGACATTTCCTACGAAGTCACTGTCACAGTTTTATATTCCAAATTTTAGGCTATAAAGTGGAATTTATTACTAGTACTGGTTTATTTTGGGATGAAATATAACAGAATACTAGAGGACCCGTGCTGCTCCACAGCATATTTTAATATTATAAAAAAGCTCTTACATATAGGTATGATGAGTACATTGTAGCCTTATCTAAAGTAAAGTAGTAAAAAGATGATATTCTTACCAATAAACTTCATAATATATCACAAAACTTCTTTTCTCACAACATTGGCTTTGCGTTGCACCTTAGGTATCGTGAAATTTCCACCTTGGCATTACTGAATGGTTTGCCGCGCAATAGGGATATATAATATATAATATGTATAACTGAACATTGACGAAAGAAAGTTCTTCAATATGACTGTGCTGCCCTACCATTCTTTCCATTAGGACACTGTAATGTCCTTCGTCCAGGTGCCCAGAAAATAGCAAGTTATGAACAATTTCGCCAGTACCATAGTCAGTAATCGTATCACTGTGTTTCAGGTGAACTCTGAATTGACACTCGGGATATAGCTCTGAAGTTCAGCATGCCCTGCGTACTGTCCATTGGCACCCATCACACGTTTGTAATCTGTTGCATTTGTAATGGTCTGGCCATATGCTTCGGTGAAGTTACTATATACATCCCACTTATTGACAATGTTATCAACAGTGGCCAAACGTATTTCATAATGTTTATTCTGTAGCGCTCATAGTGAGACTTGGCTTGCCGTTCGTAACAGATCGGCAAAGTTAAGCAACGCTTGCACAGGTTGCCACTTGGATGGGTGACCGTGTGTGGCATTTTCATCTGAGCGCTACCGTGCTTCGGAGGGCACGTAAAGCTGTCGGTCCCGGCTCTTGTCTATGGATAAGGGTCGTTAGGCCATGTCCGAGGCCTTTGGGCGGTCTGAAAACTCCGACACCAGAGTTGGCCACACACTCACACGAAAAACAAACAAACAATGTTTATTCTCACCTCCATATAAACAATAAGAAATTGCGCGGAATAAGCAATTACCGTCACCAAGAATGGAAATCAATTGAAAATTGTTAATGGAAGAATTAATCAAATCTAGACCCGTTTCCACCCGTATTTTTTTAGCAGTAGGAGGACCATCCGGTACCAAATCTCCAACGGGGCTGTCATTGACCAAGATTCTTTATTCAAGCTTTCTCTGAGCATTTTTCAATTTCATTATAATTGAAAACACAACTACTCACAAAAAATACGTTCTTAAGTAACTAACTTACGCTAACTTCACTTTTTTCTTTATCTGTCAATATTTTATTATTTAATATTAAAAATATAGATAAATAACTTTTTTTATAAGTAAGAAAATAGGTTTTATTTCTGTTATCCAGCTAAATATTTCTGTTAGAAGCACGATTTATTTTGTTTTGTGTATGGGTGTGATTAGTCCATCATAATTTAGAAATGTAATAATGAGGTTTATAGTTTTGGTCAAAATTGTACTTTTGGTAGGAATGGTAGCTTTGGTAGCAATCGTAAATAACATTACTACCAAAACTACAATATATGCCAAAATACAATTTCTACCAAAACTACTATTCCTACCGAAAATACTATTCCCATCAAAACTACTATTTGTACCAAAACTACTATTCGTACTAACCATAGAGATATAAGAATAGAGTGGCAGAGTGGGGTCAATTCGTGTCCGCCGGTGGGAGAGAGAACGCAACAGTTAAAGCCCCCCTGCATCTCTCTCTAACAGTACATGCACAACATCAACATTACGCAATGGCGTGCTACCTGTAACTATTATTTATATCAGTTTATTAGTAATCAATAGTTTAAAAGTTGTTTTTATTGATACACGAAGATAGTTTGAAGTGACAAAAAAGTTTAAATATTTTTAAACTATTGATACTGACTACTACTGATAAACTGATATAAATAATAGTAACAGGTGGCTAGCCATTGCGCAATGTTGATGTTGTGCATGTACTGTTAGAGAGAGATGCAGGGGGCCTTTAACTGTTGCGTTCTCTCTCCCACCGGCGGACACGAGACAGTATTGAGTTAGGTACTATTCTGCCACTCTATCCTTTATATCTCTATGGTACTAACACTATTATATCTACCATTTTTTTTAAACTACCATTTCTACCAAAACCGCCGGTGCTGTCAAAAGTACCTACCTTTTCTCTCAAAACTACTACATATTCTTACCAAAGCTACAATTTCTGCCATAACTACCACTTGTACTAATATAATTATATGACAATAGTACTATGAACCGCTGTAATATGTTCCACATAAAAAAAATTAAGATGCCCGAAGAAAGTCCGTAATTTAAAAACACAAAATTTTTCCTAAAATAAAATGTAAGGAAAATTCCTCAACATCAGAGATCAGTTCCCCCAACATTAAGGGTTAACTGGTAACATTCGGGGAATATTACCTGCCATCAGCGATAATTCACTATAGTGATAATTTGACCAACATCGGGTATAATTTTACACACCACCACACTCACACCCGTATGAAAGTAAGGCAAGGTCACCTTAAGGAGGCATAAGGTTTTTTCCTGGCAGTTACCGCAAGGAACTTATTAGATGCCATAAAAATATTTTTGAATTAAGAACCGTCCATGTAGAGAGAAAGCAATGGAATCTTAAGAAATTTATAGGAAAACTAGCTGACCCGGCAAACGTTTTTTTTTTTTTTTTGAAAATAGATGTTGGCCTATTCTCATAGATACCGGATAAGCACAAAAAATTTCATCAAAATCGGTCAAGCCGTTTCGGAGGAGTATGGGAACGAAAACTGTGACACGAGAATTTTATATATTAGATATTGAAAAATAAGTTCAATGTCCACACCTATCTTCCTTCAAACTTACCCAATTTAAATGAGCATACCATCAAATGAAAGAGCTCTTTTCAGCGCGTGTTTTAGGCCTATAACGAAACGCCTACTTCAATGAGAACCAGATATATAGAAGCGGAAAGTTATTGACTACGGCTACGAAAACGTAAAAAATGTATGGGAGAGAAAACTATTTTTGCATATAACTTGATGAACGTGCAAGTTAGATAATTTCTAATGCTTGATGACAAATCTATGCAGCGAGAGCTTTCATTTAAAAAAAAATCATGCGAATCGGTTGGGTAGAACGGGCTGGCCGACTCGTAATTCTTTTAATATATAGATGGTGCTGACTTTCATTTTTTTCAAAAAGAGTATAATTTATGTATTTAAACTAAACATCGTTAAGAATTTGTAAATTATAGTTTACATTGCTGATAAAATATTATGTTAGTGACCGTTACTAAATGGACAGGTTCATGTCATGGATCATGTTTGATAGCCCGTTTTTTTTAAACTGTGTATAAACTATTTAGTTATAAACTATATATTTTTCTTAAACTATGATAAATGCCGCATCGAAACATAAACAAAACAAAAAAATAAAAATTGTCCGTTTTGTCTCCTTAGTAACGGTACAATTTTTCACGGAATGGCTCATATTCGGCTCAAAGTAAAGTAGTGACGCGGGCGCTTAAACCACTACGCGAAACAGAGCAAAGATAGATGCTATGGGAATGTGGTGCTTAAGAAAGATGTTAGGCATACATTGAACTCAATTTAGAATCAACATCTCTATCATGGGATGATGGCGTGTTTCTTCCTTCACAGGCGCATTCTTTCTTTCTTCCAACAGAGCAGCATTCTGGTAAAAGTAAAGAAGTATTTATTCACATTAAAGTAAGACATTTTACAAAGATTCTATCTGCCAAACTGCAAAGCAGTTTGTTCGCAGACGCTGGTTTTCTTCGGGTATGTCATGTGGCGAGGGAATACATGGTACAAGGGTAAGTTAAGGGCCCGAGAGAATGTGGCAGATCACTGGACTGAACAGGCGAAGTTTGCAAGTAATCGCCCACTCACTAATGCAAGAAAGGCAGCAGTGCAAGAGGAATGGCGAACAAATGACCGCAATGAAATGAACTTAGCGACACTAAAGTGCAGCATTTTTATGTTTGAATGTTTGTCTGGGATGATCTTTAAAATGGCTTATTCTATTTAATGAACCCTTCACTAGAAGATATGTGGGTTTGGCTAACTACTTACCTATATGTACCCCACATATAGGTAAGTAGTTATTATCCATGAAATATTGGGATTTATTATAGATAACCATTTAAAATCTCAGAAAAATTATGCACAGATTGAATTTTCTAATGCAAACAATTTCTAATGTAAATAAGCAGGCGTTGCCAGTTGTGAAATATTCCATTAACACATTAACTTAATAGCAACAATATATGTATGTCCTACATACATATATTGTTATTGTATTATTTACCTCAAAACTGTTGTTGCATCTACTTGCACCTGCTCTCATTCTTGTCACTTAAATGTTGTAAATAACATTCAAACTGTTCATATTCTGATTTCTTCTACGATTTGCTTGTAAGTGCAGGGTATGTATCTGAAAAACATTAAATAGAAATTTTAGTAGCATGAACAGAGAGGCAGCGATAGCCTAGTGGAGACACCAACAGACTGCCATGCAGAAGGTATCGGGTTCGAATCCACGGCGCGCACCAATGACTTTTCGGAGTTATGTGCATATTGAATTATTATTTATCGCTTGTCGCGTGTCTCGGAGAGCACGTTAAGCCGTCGGTCCCGGTTGTCATGAAGATCTTTGACAGTCGTTACAGGCCGTCAGTACCTTCTAAATAAGCTGACACTAGTCTAAACCATGGAATATCGCTATCCCTTCGGGTTGCAGAGGTCAAATAGGCAGTCGCTCTGTGGAAAAGCTAATATTTAGCCAAATCCGGTTAGACTAGGAAGCGGACCCCAGATTGAAACTGGGATAACGCTAAGAGGATGATAATGATTTAGTAGAATGAACAACTTTCTCTACTGATTCTTTAATAATAGTTAGATAATAAGGTTTTAAAACAATGAGGAGGAAAGAGGTGTGGGTGTTCCTCCAACTAAAGGAAGGATCCCTCTAACGAGACTTAGTGTGATCGAACCAGGTGTATTGAGGACTGGGGATCTCCGAGGACCTAAACATCAATATCGCAGCACCGCTGGGTGCCTATAACACGGTCTTCCAGGCTGAATGTTTCGGCAAAATCCTAGCTGCCACAGCAATTATGGCACGTTAGATAAGGGAACGATCCATTAGGATCCTCTTGGATAGTATGGCTGTCCTATCAGCCCTCAAAGGCCATACTTTCACCTCGGTACTCACACTAGAATGCCACCAGAAACTAAAGAGGTAGGTAAACTACACAAACTAACACTGCAATGGATCAAGGGCCACAGTGGCTCAAAAGGGAATGACGCAGCCGACGTACTTGCCAGAAGAGCCGATTATTTCCCTTCCTTCTAGTTTTTGTCGCAACCTGGTAAGAAATAGAACCAGGACCCAGCACAACCAGTCCTGGATTGGTATTGCACATGCAGGCAGGCCCAGGAGGCTCTTCCTGCAGTCGGCGGTAAGATGGTCAAACAAGTCCTCCGGCTGTCCAAACAACAACTTCGGACAGTCACGGCCGCCTACACAGGACACTGATCCTTTAATAAGCACCTATTTACTATAGGTATCACCAACAGCCCACTAGCCTGTTTGGCAGCAGACGAGACGGCAGCCCGCCTGCTCCTCGACTTCCCTGAGGTCTCACAGTATAGGCAGCAGTACCTGACCAGACACAGCACCCTGAGGGAAGCAGTGGGCCACATCAAGAGCCTGCTGGCCTTCCTCGAAGAGCTGGGGTGGCTCGAGTGACAAGACCATTCCCACCCGCAAGCAAAATACACGCCAAGCCGTGGAGTTGCGGAAACAGCCCGTGTCATCAAGTATCAGGTGTATTGACTAAGAACTTTTATGCGAGGTTCAAGTATCAAGTATCAGGTGTATTGAGTAGTCACTTTTATCTGAGAACTTTGCTTGGGCGATGCAAATCTTAGTTGCGTCGTGTCTATTAGATGTCGCAGTATTGATTGTTTTCGCTTCGTACGATGATAGGTGGCCTCAGGACTCAGGAGTATGTAGCTACCGCTATGTTAATTTACATAATATCTATTTGACAATAAAATCAACAAGAACACAAAGTTGAAATACTTTCATATGTTCTCACATTTGACATGGGCTACTTATGCTAGATTAGCACAGCATGACTGCAACTCTAGTCATTATCATCAATGTAGAAGATATTTCAATGTGATTTTCAATATGATAATTAGGTATGTGACAATAGTTTTGAAAAGGAAATACTCCACATCATTTTAATATTATGGATGTTGAAAACTATTGACGTAAATATTTAACCAGCAAAGCCAAGCCTGTTTCACAGTGGCAAAAAGAGAATAGTTAATAAGAGTAAATAAAGTCACTCTTCTACCAAAATGTAACAGCCTTGTAGTCTGCCAGTAGCCAGAAAACTTTTGATTTTTAACAGTTGTTATAGGGAGACATTATCTCTAAATAAATTAATAAACTGACACTAGTCTAAACCATGGAATATTGTTATCCCTTTGGTTGGAGGAGGTCAGACAGGCAGTTGCTTTGTAGAAATCCTAATTCTCAGTCAAATGCAGTTCGACTAGTATGCACAGCTTTCAACTGGGATAGCTTATCCCAGTTGGAGGAGGATGATTGTTTTAACATACTAACCAGATGAGTGTCCTACAGTGGCATGCTTGGTTCAATTATTCTGTCCCTGGTCCATCTGAATTAGAGATTCTTTTGGATTCATCTCAACATTATCATCCTGGCTGGTCATATGGTACATGTGTGTATTACAATCCACTCTTCAATCTGCATATTTCTGTAAACAATCAAACAGTTGAGTTAGCACATTGACAAATATTAAATTATAACACTTATATGGCAAGATAATGCTGTATCTACCATATTTTGCAGAAAAGTAATAAGTAAAAGAAACCTGCCGATCAACGGACGAGGCTCTGGCAAACAAAATGTCCCAATAAGCGGCAATAGGCTCGCCACCTATATTACATGGGATCAAAACACTGGCGAAAAGTGGGCGTTTAATATGCCTCTGGCTACCCCTTCGGGGAAACAGGCGTGAGTCTATGTATGTATGTAAGTAATAAATTATTTCAAGATTATGAGTATAATTTTATGAGTATGATTTACATAAAAACTGTCACACACTTGATCTATTAATAATCTTGAGCTAGGTGCTACAAATTACAGAAAAAGTATAGATTAAATTAACATCAAAATAATTTATTCTATTAGTTCACCATTAAACTTCTCTACAGCCTTTGGCGGTCTACTTTTGGACTTAAACCTAAACTTAAATTTGATACACAGTACTAATATAAGTCAAAAGCAAGATTTGGTCAACTTTATCATGCTGACCTGACAAGTTTGTAAAGGGTTTCTTTACTAAGATTGTGTTTTTTTCTTGTGAATTTACCTAAGTCACCTCTTATAACACCATCAGAATAATATGGGGTTGTGTCAGTTTCTATAGTCAGTCAATCAGTCACGAAATGGACAGTGCAATGAGTCAACTCTGCTGTTATAAATTTTTCTAGTTTTTTGAGCAGCTGTCTATTGCCATATTTAGTAAAAAAAGTACTTGCTTCTGTTTTATATAAAATAAATATGTTTCTTAAGGTTGGCCTTAGAGACACACAAATTAAGATATTGTTTTAACTCATTTTCTTTTTGATTATTTAGTTCATCAGCTATCTAGTTGGGAATATGCAAATCTACATCATTTTCATATATACCTTTACCAAACAACTTAACAGTTGATCAACTAAAAATATTTTCTATCTGGTAGGTTTTAGTATCAAATACAATAAAATTCAAGGTCTTTAGAACCATAAGAAAGAATAAACAATAGAATTTGTGTAAAGTCTAGAATGTCATATTTCTATAAATGCAAAATTATGTCATGTTTGCGAAGAATTTAATTTTTATTGCAATGTTTTTTCCATAGAGTATCCATGTTTTTTCATATCAATTGTATTTATATAAATTATTAGTTTATGCGTAAAGTTTACAAGTGTTTAGTTTAAGTCTCAACAAACCTTACACAATAAAGTAAATTACAAACAAAGTTGTGGGCACAAATTAAATTATTAAGTATCGGCAACGAAAGCAGCGCCAGTTATGCCGTGCATTATATACAATAAATAATTGGTTAATAGAGGTATACAAGAATTTAGAAAGAAAAATACATAATTTTCAAATTATTTCTTCAGTAAGCAAATGAAGAATACAAATTGCATGAGAATAAAATTGTAACATCATTGAGATAATAAATATAATTATGCAATATTACCTCGGTAAGTCTGTAGAATCTTTCTGTATTCATCAATATACGCTGAAATATAATTATTTGATTGAAGAACCAATCCATTGTGTTTATTTTGGTACTTTGAGTATTTGCTTACATGCTTCTGTTCTGAGTGCAAACAGCAAAAGTGACATGCATGCTATGGCAACTTAGAACATTAGTGGAAACGATTTTTTTGTTTTATAAAAGCGCCATCAACTCGCCGGCTACCAGAACTAATATGACATTAAAAATTGAGTGTTGATGATATAAAAAATGCGGGTAAATAAATATTTCATAATTAATTTTATATCTTCAAATTAAACAGGAATGCATAAAATAAGGTACAGCAATCTATCACTTGTATTTATTACAACTAAAAATGGTCTATAATACAAAACATAGCAACAAGGACGTGATTTAACGCAGATTTCAAAACAAAAATGGCTATGTGTATTTTCGATAATGGCAACACTTTAATTACAAATGGCTGCGCCGGAGTTTACGTTACTTCTGACGGTATTATTTGTAATTTTCTAGTTTGTTTAGCATGTGTACTTGCTATTTACGTTGAGTTGAACTGTGTTCCTCCGTATAGTTGTGTCGAGTCGCGTTACAAACACGTTCACGAAGTTTGAGCTTGCTCCTTCGCGTCGCTGTATTTGTGAACATCAAAAAACTTTGTGTGTGGATTACTGTGGATTTACTGTGAATCTAGAGCATAGGCGCTCTTCTTTAAGAGTTTGGACCCATAATTGCGTATAGTGATCAGTGAACTTTAACGTCAACCATGTCACAGAAATCTTGTTGCGTGCCTGGTTGCAAAGTGACTACGAAGGATGGTATGTATTAATTCAGCAATTTATTCTACACAGCGGTTTCCTTGGTACAAAGATAAAAAGATAGGTCGCGGGTTCGATACCCGCTCAAATCAAACATTTTGTGTGCATGAACATGGATGTTTGACTTGCTCTGGCTGTTTCCATGTATTATGTATGTATTTACAGAAGGAAAAGTATATAGGTATGTTCTTCCATTGTCTAATACCCATAGTACAAGCTCTGCTTAGCTAGGGACTTGACACCTTCATGTCCCAAGTTGTGTGAATGTGGTAGAATATTATTATTATAGATTGTGACAAACATGTGGACGGCCCTCATAAGGTAAACAGTATAGCCCACGTGTTACCAACCCTTTAGGAAAGAACTGGATACTATTGTGCTTTGGTATATCCTTAACAGGGAGTTCGTTCTATAACCCATAGTTGGAACTTTAGTGATCATATTATAGTATGTGAGTGAATCCCCTTTTTTGATGCCATGAGGTGCACTGCCAAGAAGTCCACTAAGTTAGCAATAGCACCTCTTGCCATATTAAAAAGGCTTTTCAGAAAGAGGTAAAACCTCCTCTCAGACTTTATTTAAAGTCACATGTGAGCTCAGGTTCACCAACAATTCTAACAGTGTCTGATTAGGTTGATCACAACCTGTTATAATATACAGAAACAGGATCATATTAATAAGAAACATGATTATCTTTCTTTTGTTTGGTCTGTAAGAGTTGAGAAAACATACCTGCTTTTCATCAAATCAGAATTACAAAAACAAAATAAATAGATTTTATGAAGATATATAAAAATTTTGATAAGAATGTAATTTTTTAATTGACCATGATTATTTGCAAATAAAAAAAATATTGAAACAAACCTTATGAAAAATTTTATTATATATTTTTTTGTTTTACTTTGCAAGTAACAAGTTGCCAAGCAAATTGTATAAATAAATAACTTAATTGTTTGATAATATAAATATTTTATTAAATTATTAAGTTATATACTATAATATTGACGACCGGTTGGCGAAGCGGTATTGTAAGCGACTGCTACGCCGAAGGTCGCGGGTTCGATTCCCGCTCAAGTCAAACATTTGTTTGCATGAACATGGATGTTTGTCTTGGTCTGGATGTTTCTATGTATATATTTATGTATTTACAAAAAAAAAGTATATATGTATGTTTATCCATTGTCTAGTACCCAAAGTACACGCTCTGCTTAGTTTGGGACTAGATGGTGTTGTGTGAATGTGGTAGAATATTATATAATATACCATATGATGATATGACTGGTCTAGCGGTTAGTGTGACGGTAGTTGTGAGTTAGAGTTCCACCCAGGACAAATCTTTGTGGATGAGCATGATGATTTGTTCTGTGTCTGGGTGTAATTTATCCATAATATATATGTGTTTATTTATTATGGAGGAGGCTTATGCCAAGAGGAACGCGAAATGGCAAGACATCATATAGTAAACAGGACTGAAAATATGTATTGCCAAACTTGTAGCAAATTCGGAATAAAAGGGTTTTATTATTATTATCATGTATATTATTATGTATGTTTTATTATGTTTAGAAATACATAAGTATGTTTATCAGTTATCTGGTCACCATAGTGCCCGGTTTGGGCTCAGATGATTGTGAGTTGTGGCAGGATATTATATTATGTATATAATTTTTATATTAATTATATATTAATTTTTTTTATTCTTTTTTCTCAGGTGTTACTCTTCACCGATTTCCAAACCCTGAAACAAGTACTGAGAAATTCAATATTTGGGTTTCAAGTATTGGTGGTAACATAGCTGATTTGGATGCTGGTGTTGTCTTTCGCAATAGAAGAGTCTGTGATAAACATTTTGAAGACATCCACAAGTATCCAAAGAATAGATTAAGCAGTATAGCAGTTCCACGACTTCATTTAATGTCAGGTAACTATATTTAACTAATATATGGGTTAAAAAAATGTTATTAGTATCACCGCTAACACCATCTACTTAGTAGCAAGTGTAGTATTTATAGTCGTATATGGTAATCATATACTAATATATAAAGCTGAAGAGTTTGTTTGTTTGGTTGGTTGGACGCGCTAATCTCAGGAACTTCTGGTCCGATTTGAAAAATTATTTCAGTGTTAGATAGGCCATTTATCGAGAGAGGCTATATAACATAGCACTATGAGCGACGGGAGCGGAGCAGTAGCCTTAAATAACGCGGGTAATGACAGCTAGCCAGCGGCATGAAGCAGTGAATAAAAACAACTTTAACTGTCTAGAGCATTTTGTGTTAAGTTAATTACTAGCTTACAACAATCTACATTCTTCTTTGATTAATAATGAATACTTGTACACCTTTTTTCGGACAGTCGGATGTCTTAGAAATATCAGTGATCCTGAAATCCTCTATACTGCAGTCTCACTGCTTTTTGAAGAGACTTACAGACTACAATATGTGACATGATTATATTGAACAATTTTAATTTGATATTACTTGTACATCGAACGTCTGCCTACTCTTTCGGGAAAAAGGTTTTTGTATGTACTAATTTAATATTGTTATTATTTAATTTCCAGATCATCAACTGTTACATGGACCAGAAGCCACTAGGATGCCAGTTGCACCAATAACCTGTGCCAGCTATCCTTCAACTTCAAATGTACTTCCAACTTACACTACTACTTCTATGACAGGTCAGTATGTTAGAAATTTTATAAAAGATCTACTATTGTTTTACTCTTTGTCATTTCATTCTCCTAGCGCTATCCCAGTTTCAACCTGAGGTCTGCTTACTAGTCTAACCGGATTTGGCTGAATATTAGCTTTTCCACAGAGTGACTGCCTGTCTAACCTTCGCAACCCGAAGGGATAGCCATATGCCATGGTTTAGACTAGTGTCAGTTTATTTAGAAGGTACTTACACCCTATAACAACTATCAAAGATCTTCATGACAACCGGGACCGACGGCTTAACGTGCTCTCCGAGGCACGGGACAAGCGATAATTTATAATTCAATACGCACATAACTCCGAAAAGACATTGGTGCGCGCCGTGGATTCGAACCCGATATCCTCTGCATGGCAGTCTGTTGGTATCTCCACTAGGCTATCGCTGCCTTGTTTTACTCTTTGTACACATAATAATAATATCACAATGGTACAGCAGTATTGAATGAAATATTATGCATGATTTTGAGTTAGAGTCCCAGGTCAAATAAAGTAGGTAATCCTTCTTAAACTTCTGAGTGAGATGATTGATGAGCGTCTTCATCAGTCAGAGGTAGTTTGTCTGAAAGTAAATGAAAAGTCTGCTTCTCATCCTGATGCTAAAAACTATAGCAGTTTTATATGTAAAACATCTCTACCTAAAAAAATAGTTCTGAACTATTCAATTATCGTGCCCATTTAAGACATCAAGACAAATTACAAATAGTTCCGAGCAAAACACATCTGATGCACGAAATTTTATTTTGTGCAGCGTCACGTATTTTTAATAATGTACCGAGAGAAATCAGAATGGTAACAGAAATAATTAAATTTTAAAAATAATTACAGCACTTGTTAATCAGCACAATAAATAATATTTTGACTTTGACCTACTCTGTAAATAGAGGGTATTTTGTTGTGTATAAAATGACATGAATATTTAACTTGCAGGATATCAGTTACGAGATGTTCCTGGTCTGCCTGAAAGCCTAAAGAAGGCGAAAACAAGGAAAGCCAAAGGTATAGTATTAAATATTCATATAAATTTTATAATGCTAATATTTTGACAAACGTCAATAATAAAGGCTAATCAAGCTATATTTAACTGAGTGTATAATGAGGCATATAGAATCAAAAGCAGCTAAGTGACTTCATATCGAAATGGCAGGAAATGAAAAAAACGTTTTAGTAGGTATTTTTACATTTGTAATGACTTTGGATGTAGGGCTTGTGATGTATAATAATAATAGGTTTTGGTTGTCTTTTTCTATGGTTGCTATCTAATAAGCTTAAAAATATAAAAAAATAGTATCACTTAGCTGTTTTTTAATATGATAAAGGGCACTTAGCTGTATTTGATCCTAAATTCAATTATTGAATGTAATTTTAAGGGCCTTAGCCGGGTTTGTTTCTTGCTATAAATTTATGAAGAGATGATACTAAAAGAACACTAGAAGGCTCCATACTTAGTTCATTTTTTGAAAATGTGGCACTTAGCTGCTTTTGATTCTATATGCCTCTATAGAGTAAGATCACAGGGCCGCCAGATCTTACTTATTCTCTCAGAAACGAAATGTATAAAATAATGTAGTTTTAGTAGTGCTATGAGTGTATATAAAACGAAAGAAATAGGAACTTAATAAAGTTAGCACCATTTTTAGCAAACTTTAGCACCTCCTACTTAAAAATTGGCCCACGCTCCAAGCTAGCAATTATGCATAGTGCATACACTCATAGCACATACTAACACTTCATCATTTTATACATTTCGTTGCTGAGAAAATAAGTAAGGTCTGGCGGCCCTGGTATCTTGGACTAATAGTACAACCATGCATGACACTTTTCCCCAGTAACTATTTTATACTTAATTAAGTTTCACATATAACATTATGTAACGCATGAACAAGAAAAGATTGTTGTACCAGAGGTTCTAAAACTGTATATTGATTAAAATTATTTTTTATTTCAGCACCTCATCTATCATTGGCTCAACATAAGAAATACAAGATACTGGTTAAGCAATTAGAAAAATGTGAGCGTGATAAAAACAATTTCAGAAAAAAATATGTTCTGGCTAAAAGAATGAAAAGGACAGAGGCATTTAAAATTATATCTAAGCACATGACAAAACCTGCAAAAATATTTTGTCACATGCAAGCTTCTCAAAGCGGAAAGAAAAAACAAGGACGGCGATTTTCGTTGAACGAGAAAATTCTGGCTCTTTCTCTTTACAAACCATCTCCAAGGGCGTATAGGCTATTGAGCAAAATATGTGTTTTGCCAAGTAGAAGAACTCTACAAAATTTGCTGCATAAAGTTAATTTAAAACCTGGCATCAATAATTTCATATTTGAGCACATCAAACACAGAGTTGACAAAATGGCTGAAAACCATAAATTTTGCACTCTTATATTTGACGAGATGGCTATTGGTCCCAGCATTGCATATTATAAAAAAAATGATAAAATTATAGGATTGGTGGATAATGGAGAAAGGAGCATAAAAGAATATTGTGATCATGTCTTAGTGTTTATGATAAGAGGTGTTATCAAAAAATATAAACAGCCTTTGGCATATTATTTTTGTAGTGGCAGTACAAAAGCTGCAGAATTGAAGGCCTATATTAAAGATATCATAATTAAAATTCAAGAGACAGGTCTAAAAATAGTTGCAACAGTTTGCGACCAAGGTGCCTCCAATTTGTCAGCGATGTCGTCGTTGTTAAATGAAACTAAGGGAAATTATTTAAGAAATAATTGCGCTTATAGAGAAGGTTTTTTTGAAATAGGAAATGACAAAATTTTCCCTATCTATGACCCACCTCATCTCATGAAGGGAGTCAGAAATAATTTGCTGACAAAAAATTTGAAATATAATTTGAAAGGCAAAGAATGCACAGCAAAATGGCAGCACATAATAGCCTTATATAAACGGTGCCCAGGCTACAGTGGAGTTAAGCTGGTTCCAAAATTGACAGCACATCATGTGCTGCCAGAATTAATACCTAAGATGAGGGTAAAACACTGTACCCAAGTGTTTAGTAAAACAGTTGGAGTAGCACTTGGATGCATGGCAGGTATATATTATCTTCTAATAATAATAATTACTCACATTTCGGCATACCATAAGCATTACACTGGCATTACCTAATACTGAACATATCTGACTAGTAGACATTTTGTATCTTCATGATGCATATTTTAAGTCTGTGCTGAAACTATTTGCATGTTAAACGAGCCACTGATAAACATATTCCTTAATGCGTACATATCTACCTATTAGAGATTACACAGATCAAATAATTTCCTGCCTCATCGGTCTAGTTGTAGTGTAAATGACTGCTGATCATGAGGTCCTGGGTTTGATTCCCGGTTCGGGCTCGGAAAATATTACTAAGGTTTTCTATCAAGAATTTCTTAGTAGTACAAATTATTTAGAATTTCCGTGAAGAAGTTCTTAATAATTGGGATGCAACCAGAAAAATTCTAGGGTGATGGTGATGATGATGACATATCAAATAATTATCCACATGACACAAATTAGTAAGCCCGCGGACCATAAGGTCAACCAGTTTATTTTTTAGCTTTTTTATGAATTTTGATCTTCTTTGCCTAGAAAAGCAAGTCACTAATAAAAATATATGTTTATGTAATGTGTGTTTCTTTACAGGTTTAGGTGCTCTCGAAAAAGAGAGCACAGAAACAGCAGACCTGCTTTTATTTTTTGATGACCTGTTCGACAGCATCAATGGCAGCTACAGCCAAATAAGAGATGGAAAAATATACAGAAGTGCTGTCACCGCATCTTCGCCCCATCATAAATTATGGAACTATAGCATTCCAATTTTAAAATCTATGAAATTTATAAATGCCAATAATCAAGGAGTAGTGCCTTCTCTCGCGAGCTGGATAAAAACTATAGAAAATTTTAAACGTATTGTTAAATATTTACATTCCAAAGGTGTTAACTCTCTATTGCTGCGACACTTTAATCAAGATCCAATTGAAAACTTTTTTGGGGCAATTCGAGCTCATGGATGTGCCAATACTATGCCAACAGCGTCAGCGTTTGAAGGAGCATATAAAACATTACTAATTAATAATATTTCATCTCCACATTCAGTAGGGTCTAATTGCGAAAAGGATGACAGTGTTTGCTTCCAATCACTAAAATATTTTTTTGTGAACCATGGAGACAATAATCCTCCTACTGAATGTGTGGATGAAATAGAGAACGATCATTTAAATATGACTATTTTAGACACGGAAGTTCTTCTTACTAGCAAGGCACCATCGGATCTTGAAAAGTGCGCAGCAATAGGTTATTGCAGTGGGTGGATAGCATACCTAGCTAAGAAAAATATATACAAAAGCTGTGCAGTATGTAAAAACGACTTAAGAGTCTGAAGGACTGCACAGCTTTCATCAATATATTAAGTCAAAAGAATATGGTAGCAAAAAATGGTTTTGCTATCCTACTAGGCCGTTATTCGATTTCTTTGCCCAAGTCGAAAATCTTAGTAATGAAATACTAAAAAAATATCCAAACAAAAGAAATTTAGCAAATTATATAGGACTAATAGTAACAATAACTTTGGATATTACTTTTTTATCCTGTCAAGACCATAAAGAGGTTTTAAGTAAATACTTGGTAAATAAAAGTACAATTTTTTTTATTAATAATTGGTGCAAAGAAATCAGTAATATACTCACGGGCAAATCACCATTTTGGGATGTGACGGACGAAATGAAAGAAAAAGCTCATAGGCACTATTCCAAAAATAAAGGCAGGAAAAGAAGACATGACTAACAATTATTCATTATATTATTAAACAACATATATGACAAAGTTACTTGTTTTATTACTGATATTCCCTAATAATTATCTTTCAGTTCAGCTGAAGATTTTTTTACTTACTCTAGTTAATATCTTTTTTGCAAAACAAATGGTGATTTCCATTTTTTTGCAAAATGTACTTATAGGATTTGTACAATCATTTATCTATAACTATAGTTGCATATATATATACAACCGTACAGGCGGTACAGGTTTTATAAATATAACTATAGATATGTATAACATTACATGTCAGCGGTTTCTGGTAGCTAGAAACTAGATGGCGCTTGTTAAAATAAATGTGAATTGAGAGAGTTTCCTGTCTATACCCGTATATATATTGTAGTCTTTGGTGACATGCAAAGTACAGTGTTGCCAGAAGCTAAACAGCTTTACACCACCAAATACACCACTATCAAATTTCAGTTACCACCGAAAACCCCAAAGGCACAAACGAAAGAAGGGGTAGAAAGACTGCCTTTTTATCCCGAAACGCGTCGCATAAGCGACCCTGTGGCCTGCCATGCACAGAGTACTTTATATATACTGGTACTGCCATGTTTTGACGTAGGAATTGTCAATACCCATACATTTTTTGTAAAGACCAAATCTGTTGTATTTCTCTAGAATGCGTCAATGCACACGTCAAACCGAGGAGCTCATCTGTTTCCCAAAGACCCAAAATGCAGAAAACAATGGAAACTGCTTTACAAATAACAAATTTTAAAGCAAGTGATACAGCAAGGTTATGTAGTTTACATCCTAAACAAAAGCGATTATCTCGGCAGCAATAAATATAATTAAAGATAGCGCTTAAGCTACTGCATGTGTCTATATTGAAAGAATAATTGGTAATAACCAAATCATAGGTATAAAATATTAAAGATTGAGTTAGATCATAGTAACATTCCTACCACAATTCAGTTTTGTTTGTGTTTCAGGTATTGTAACTTCAGAGAATGTAACATGAAGAAAAATTAAACTCAGACTGATGTGTTATTATTATTAACGATGTTGTTTTATTAAAGATAACGAATTTCAGTACATAATCAAGAATTGCTGGTACTAGATTAAGAACATAAAAATAGAATACTATTCTCATATACTAACTGTTATAAAATATTAATTATCAAAATTCACTTATGCATCTACCACTAAAGTAAATTTTTTCATACTGGTTTTGCAAAATCCATACAAATATGTATGTCCCAAATAGCTGAGCGGTCACAAAACTCACAGATAAGTAAATATTTATACTACTTTTACGCTACTATAATTTACGTTATTATTGGCCTGTTAACACGGAACAGTAAAAGCAGTATATTTTAGGTAGTGTATTTTCGGTTCCGTCATCCGTGCCAGCAAATAATAGTCAAGTTACAAAGAAAGTGTAAGATTTGTAACTTTTGTAAGTAATGATGAGAAGGATGAAAGTTTGACTGAGTGTCACTGCTATTGAAAATCAAGCAGAACAATTTAAATAATTTGTATAATTAACATGTTTACAAGAGATTAGTGAACGAGTTATAGAAAGAGGCGCGGGAAACTGTGTGAAATACTGTGTCCCTAAAGGACTGGTTTCCCCATGTTGATGTAATACAGATAGCGTTCCTCAATAAATTAGATCTACAAAACAAACAATTTCATTCAATTTTATGTTAAGGTTTATATGTTCAGCACGGCTACCTTACCTTGCCACGACACGTCTCTTTGACTACAGCACTCTCGTATTACTGCATTTGGAATTTTATCCATTAGTCTCACGCTACACATACTACGTATTGATCGCACCTCAACTGCCTTAATAATGATTTCATGCTTTTTCTGCCATACCCAATCAACTCTTACTTCCACTATTGCTAATGAAACGAACCATGGGTGCGGAGCAAAAGCCCTAAATAACGTGAGTGTAACCGAGGGCTCAGCTAGTCAAATATATATAAGGCAAATGTGTATGGGCAAATCGGTCACGGAAGACCTCATAGGACCTTCGTCGACCAAATTAAGGACGTTTTGAAAAATGAAAGGTCCGAAGCATCCGGAACCGGCGAGCATGTATGAAAAGAGTATTTAGTGTAGGTGTACCTAAAGTGTGTGATATTGAATTCCCGCTAGGAGAATGGCGTGGCTGTATGAAGGTAATTATTTATGTATAGGTTTGACCTGGCGTTGACTGTATCTCCACTAACACACATCTGATGATGTATCTAAGCACTCTAAGCTTCCACCCTGTGAATGTATGCTGTGCTACAAATCCTCAATCAACAGTCAAATTGTGCAAGCAGACCCAAAATAACAATTTTAAAAGATCACACGTAATAACATATTCTGTTTCCTGGTGTAGTGGATCACGCGAGCACGCACCAAATGGTGCTTCGTTGAATAGGAGCAAAACCGATTCACGGGTCATTGGGGACACCGCGTTGGTTTAAGTAACTAATTCCTGAAATGCCTTTAGAGGAGATTCTTACACACAAGCACAACCTCCATCAGCCCCAAGTTAGTTGAATTCTTACAATTGAGTGGCAAAGTCAAGATTGCTTGAAAAGAGTTTTTATTGTAAAACGTTTATTTCAGATTTAGAACATCAATCCATATTTAAAACTTAGTAAAAGTTAGTTTGTATACAGTCAGCATAATCTATACTAATAATATAATAAAGCGGAAGAGTTTGTTTGTTTGTTTGTTTATTTGTTTGTTTGTTTGTTTGTTTGAACGCGCTAATCTCAGGAACTACCGGTCGGATCTGAAAAATTCTTTTTGTATACGATAGCCCAGTTATTCCGGAAGGCTATAGGCTATATAACATAACGCTTCGACCCTTGGGGGCCGGGCAAAAGGCTAAAAAGGCTAAAAGATAATGTAGGCTAATCTCAGGAACTAGCAGTCGGATTTCAAAAATGGTTATTGCCTATGATAGCCCAATTATTCCGAAAGGCTATAGGCTATATAAAATTACGCCACAACTTATAGGGGCCAGAAAAAAATAATAAGATGGTCAGACGAGAAGGGGGAGGGTTGGGTCAAAGGCAAAAAAAGGCTAAATGAATAGGATACAATCTATATGGGTATCGTTTTCGGCATTTTCGATACACTGATTAATAATATAAAATTTATTTAGTGATCCAAGATGGCGGACGGGAAATCAAAGATGGCGGATGGGAAAATTTTAAAAATCAATATGGGTATTACCTTCGATATTTTAAGGGGTGGGGAATCGAAATACAACATCTATTTCGTGATCAAAGATGGCGGATGGGAAAATTTAAAAAAATCAATATTGGTATCGTCTGCGATGTTAAAAGGGATGGAGAATCCAAATACAACATCTATTTCGTGATCAAAGATGGCGGATGGGTTTTTTTTTTTAAATCAATATGGGTATCGTCTCCGATGTTTAAAGGGATGGGGAATCCAAATACAACATCTATTTCGTGATTCAAGATGGCGGATGGGAAATCAAAGATGGCTGATGGGAAAAATTTTAAAAATCAATATGGGTATCGTTTCTGATGATTTAAGGGATGGTGAATCCAAATACAACATCTATTTCGTGATCAAAGATGGCGGATAGGAAATCAAAGATGGCGGACGGGATTTTTTTTTAAAGTCGATATGAGTATCGTCTCCAATATATAAAGGGATGAGGAATCCAAATCCAACATCTATTTCATGATCAAAGATGGCGGATGGGAAATCAAAGATGGCGGATGGGAAAGTTTTAAAACATCAATATTGGTATCGTCTGCGATGTTAAAAGGGTAGGGGAATGCAAATACAACATCTGTTTCGTGATTCAAGATGGTGGATGGGAAATCAAAGATGGCGGATGGGAAAAAATAAAAAATCAATATGGCTATCGTCTCCGATATTTTAAGGGGTGGAGAATCCAAATACAACATCTATTTCGTGCTCAAAGATGGCGGATCGGTTTTTTTTTAAATCAACATGGGTATAGTCTCCGATGTTTAAAGGGATGGGGAATCCAAATACAACATCTATTTAGTGATTCAAGATGGCGGATGGGAAAAATTTAAAAAATCAATATTGGTATGGAATGCTAATACAACATCTGTTTCGTGATTCAAGATGGTGGATGGGAAATCAAAGATGGCGAATAGGAAAAAATTGAAAATCAATATGGCTATCGTCTCCGATATTTTAACGGGTGGAGAATAAAAATACAACATCTATTTCGTGATCAAAGATGGCGGATGGGTTTCTTTTTTAAATCAATATGGGTATCGTCTCCGATGTTTAAAGGGATGGGGAATCCAAATACAACATCTATTTCGTGATTCAAGATGGCGGATGGGAAATCAAAGATGGCGGATGGGAATAATTTAAAAAATCAATATGGTTCGTGATTCAAGATGGCGAATGGGAAATCAAAGATGGCGGATGAGAAAGTTTAAAAAAATCAATATCGGTATCGTCTGCGATGTTAAAAGGGATGGCGAATGCAAATACAACATCTGATTCGTGATTCAAGATGGTGGATGGGAAACCAAAGATGGCGGATGGTAAAAAATAAAAAATCAATATGGCTATCGTCTCCGATATTTTAAGGGGTGGAGAATCCAAACACAACATCTATTTCGTGATCAAAGATGGCGGATCGGCTTTTTTTTTAAATCAACATGGGTATCGTCTCCGATATTTTAAGGGATGGAGAATCCGAATACAGCATCTATTTCGTGATCAAAGATGGCGGATGGGATTTTTTTTTAAATCAATGTGGGTATCGTCTGCGATGTTTAAAGGGATGGGGAATCCAAATACAACATCTGTTTCGTGATTCAAGATGGCGGATGGGAAATCAAATATGGCGGATGGGAAACATTTTTAAAATCAATATAGGTATCGTCTCTGATGATTTAAGGGATGGTGAATCCAAACACAACATCCATTTCGTGCTCAAAGATGGCGGATAGGAAATCAAAGATGGCGGACGGGATTTTTTTGTAAAGTCGATATGGGTATCTTCTCCGATATTTTAAGGGATGGCGAATCCAAATACAACATCTATTTCGTGATCAAAGATGGTGGATGGGAAATATAATAATAAAAAAAAAGTTATTATTGGTGGTGAAAAAGTGGTAGTGGTATTTGATGTTCGATGCAGATAATGGCTGTTCAGTGGATACCTCTCCTACGGAACCCTTCATGGGCGAGTCAGACTTGCACTTGATTTAATTATTTAATAGCCATAGTATTTAATAGTATTAGTAATTTTATCATATCCCTAGATCAGTGATCTAACCATATCACTCATATACCACCTTCTCATCTCCTTACAATAAGTTAGTTTTTCTACCTTAAAAATAATTTATATGGCAAAACAACTTTGCCTAGCAATTAAGAGATTAAACACTGATGTTCTTGGTAACTTTGTTCTGAATAAGTTGGAAAAGAGTTAAAAATTAATATGAAATGTAAATACATCAAAAAGGCGATACGGAGTTCGCCGGGACAGCTAGTAGAGATATAAAGGATAGAGTGGCAGAATAGTACCTAACTCAATACTGTGTCGTGTCCGCCGGTGGGAGAGAGAACGCAACAGTTAAAGGACCTCTGCATCTCTCTTTAACAACGCATGCTCTACATTCTACAATGGGGTTGGCAACTGTCAAAGTGTGTTGTCGTTGTGTCCCCAAACATTGAATTTGTATTATGGTCAAATTTTTATAATATATACACTTTTTGTTATTTTAATCTATCTTCGTGTATCAATAAAATCAACTTTTAAACTATTGATTACTGATAAACTGATATAAATAATAGCTACAGGTAGCACGCAATTGCCATAGTAAAGTAAGTATTAAGTAAAGTAAGTAATAAGTATTGCCATTGTTTTTACTATGCCTCAGGGGGCCTTTAACTGTAGCGTTCTCTCTCGCACCGACGGACACTCATTGGCCCCTCTCTGCCACTCTATCCTTTATATCTCTATGGTCAGCACAGAGAAACTAAAGAATACATTGAGACATTAAAGAAAATGTCACAGAAATTATAAATCAATAAGTACATCATAATAATATACAATTATAATGTCAATGAAAATGAAAATTCAAATGTCAATAGATCCATGTTCAATCTAGTCAAGGTAGAAATTTAATAAAATGACAATAATAATAAATATAAGAGAATAATAATAGTCATTCGTAGTCAATTTTTATAATAACAAAAATATCAGTATTGTCCGCTCATGATACACATCCACTTGTTTTGTATAGGACAGTCAAAACGCGATGCAATCATCTTCAGGGTGCCATTGCTACCGTCTCTCAATCGCTTTAGTAATGAAGCTACAGAAGCTACTCATTTACGTATAATGGCTTGATAGCCATCCGTATGAGCTTCGGCAAACTTTAGTGAGGCGCTGCAGTAGGGAGGAAGCCGCATCAGCATCCTGAAGATATTGTTATATTGTACACGCGGGGCGCTGGTGGCGGCCCGACGGGTATGATTTATCCACAGGCTGCTCGAGTAGAAAGACTGGCAGTATGCCTTAAACAGACTAATTTTCACACATGAGAAGCAACGAGTGAGCCTGCGGGCAACCATATTCCCTCGCACCGCCAATACCCTGCGCTCGCGCTGCAGATCGGCATTATCGGACAAGTCTTCGGTTACAATATGCCCCAGATATCTAAAACATCGGTTTTAGATATCTACCAACTATGTTGTGCGGTGAGGAGTTGCAAAGGTAATCATACCTTTGCAACTCCTCACCGCAAAACATAGTTGGTGGAACCCAAGCGGACACATTTAATTTTCCTTTGAAAATAAGTAGGTACCTAGTTTTGCTTATTTACAAAAAAATGTGTAGGTGTAATGAAGTCTTTTAGCACACCTTAGTTTCAAATACGATTCCTTGCAATATACTAAGTATTATAAATAAAAATCATAAACCTTATAAAGGTATTTTGGATTTCATTCTGAATTTCTGACCATTGGCTGCACTGTTTGAATTTCTGAAAAGTTCACTCTTAGCGCGGGAGTTGTTACCATGCCTTCGTAGTTGAATGTTTATTTATATAACTAGAGGACGCCAGCGCCAGCAGCTACGCCCGCATTTTTTTTTAATTTACCCGTTTTGGCCGATCCCGTGGGAATTTCGGAAAATCCCTTCTTAGTGCACCCCTAGGTCCCCAAGGAACATAAATGCCAAATTTCAGCTACTTACTGCGCTGTATAGTTTTGGCTGTAGCCTGTCTGTCAGTCAGTCAGTAACACAAGGATTTTATATATTATACAGATTATGCTTTATTGTACACTAGTATCAACATTATAGAAATCTTGCGTATTAAATAAATTAAAAAGAGTCGCCTTATCGCATAAAGCGATATCTACCAGGTCACCTTTGGATGTAGATATTCTTAGGAAAGAAGTGGTCGTTTTATGTGTACCAGTTAATCCAGTTATAGTATTGTAGACAGCAATTATGTATAAATGTAAATCATGTATAAAACATAATTATGTATAATGTTATGTAATATTATTACAAAATACATATACTAATACATAACTAACATAAACACTCAAGAAATATACATTACCTACTAGTAATACTCGTAGAAAAACAAAATATTCGAATCATTACTGAAAACCTTTAGCTACTAAAAGCAATATATGAAATAGTATGTGGAATTAATAAAACTACCAGCTTAAGTGCAAAATTATTTAAGATAGTAACACAGGTCACAGATTAAATGATGTGAACGAACGAACGAACCAAAGCAAGGAGAACGAACTGACTACAGAACGTTCCGTTACTTGTGCTGCGAATGTGACAGGCGATATTTTACGAAATAAAAACCTAAACTTCACTTCGGGCGCATCAATGCTACTAGTACTATACAGTACTACATTTTATGTACCTTTCTACAGTTGCACAAATTTATAAAAATGTACATTTATGTGGAAATATAATCAAGAGACTATTTGGCTCAAAGTTACCATAGTATTTAAAACTTAATTTGCAATAAATTTTTATTTCTTTTACTTTATCGAGTCCCATTCTTCTAAAATCTAAAGGTTTTCATGATCAGGATAACTTTCTCATTGAAACGTATGAACGAACAGTGTTTCTTTTTTATTAGGTAATTCATCAATAATTTATTTACAATGCTTGAAACCGAATTTTCTAAAAAATAAAAATTATTCCTCATTTCGGTTATTATTTTCTAATGCTTAACTTTGAACAAGCCCATATTCTTCCCAGTTGCAACTTAAATTACTGTCTGCTAACCACTGCTAACACACATAAAAGTATTTTATTTCCACTTAATTTTTAAAAACTGTGCAAAGCTTGTATTATTATTATAAAAAACATATTTTTCTTTTATTATATTATTTAATTTAACTAATATTTAATTAAATTTAATTAATTTATATCACCAATGAGCTTATTATCTTAGTTTTCACTAATTTGAGATTAAGTCATGATAAAATATAATTCACAAAATATAATTTCACTAAGTAGCAAAGCAAGCACATCACTAGTAGGCTAATAAATAACTTTGTCGTCCGAAAGTCCGAAGCTTGTGACAGACATTTTCGAATATTATTTTTACATTAATTCTAGTTAATTATGAGTAAGTATGTTGTTTTATAGAATTAAGTGTATTGTTATTGATTGTTAGGTTTATTTTTATTTGTTGTGTGTAAACATTGCGATAATCGTACCAGCACGTGTCGGTATGTATAACATTCATTTAGAAGTTAGATTTAATTATGTTTTAATGTACAAAATTATGATATTGACTTTATTTATTGATAAAGTAGTGCTTAATTTGATGGCTAACTGTAATCTATTCACCTTGCGCATATAATTCTGGTGGGTATTTTTTTTATAATCCATCATAACGGTTTTTATTCATTGTTGTATCAAAGATGCCTAGTAGCTTGAATGGACGCTGTTAAAAAAATGCGATGTGGTAACTGTGTGAATATTATAGATTCATTGAAATTAACATTGTTATGAAGTCTTATGAAGTCATAACAATGAAAATATATATATTCCCTATTGTTTTTCGAAGTTGCGTGGTGAAAATTAAATGTTCCATATCGTGACGTAATTGTAGGTACCTACTATTGTTGGTGATCTGTCAAAAAAATACAGTAGGTACTACCTAACGAAGTTGAAGCTAAAACGAAACTTAACAAGTTACCTACATAGTAATAACAGTACTTCTGTAACTTAGTAGGTCAAACTTGTGAATTAAACATTGACAATAACTTGGCCCAAGTCTTATAATAAATAGTACCTAACAATATGTACTTTTAGTAGGCAATAAATACCTAATTATATTTTAACACTCCTCCAAAGTAAATAGTTATCAAACAATAAAATTGTATAATTACTTACTTTTATTATCATATTAGTACCTTGCAGAGGATAATGCCTTACATATTGTAAACATTAGTGATTAATAATTATTGTAAACATAGTACCAATATAAACAAACAATGCGCAAACTATTCTTTAAAACTTTCAAGTTTGCCATAAGTGCACTTACAACTTGGCTCATGAAATTTTGGATGGCTATCTCTAAGAGTAAAAGATTTTGCTTTACAATGTTGTAGATTAGTAACAGATCAGATGAGTGCTTCACTTATAAGGGATTGGAAGTTTACTATACTGTCTACTTTACTATACATTTAGAGGGAGAGGAGGAAGCTTCCGACTTCTCGTTCTTCTTTGTTTTTCTGATGAAACTTATTCTCACTATAGTAGTCTCTCCAAACCAACATAAGACCTCTCTCCGGTTAATCGTAAATCCATATAACTTAAGGCCATTAAACAAGTCTCTGCTGGATTGTAATTTTGATAACTATCAAAATATTATTGAATATTGTAACTATTGAAATAAAAAATATATAGAACTTTGTTGCACACTGAATAAACAGTAAAATTCTTATGTTAGCTACATTTAAAATCTGCATCATTCAAGAAATCAGTGTAGACAATGACAAATTTATAAAGATAACATTTATTTTCTTTAAACATATGTAGTATATACAGTATATATCCTTTATATTAGTTGTTCTTATAAGCACTGCCACATGCATTTGCCAACACGAAAAATATAATATTTCCACACATAAATAAAATTGTGTTGAAACTTAAAACATAGTTATACATTGACTAGCTGTGCATTAATGATGTATGAGCTACTTGTCAAATGCCTGCTTTATGATGATGTTCATGCAATACTTGCACCTTCAGCGGTGGAATTGGTGCAGTAGAGAGCAAAGGAATGAAAGTGAATTTAAGTAAAACGAAAGTTATGGTTTTTGAAAAGGAGGAATGCATTTCGGCTTGTAATGATATGATTGATTGACAACAAGTGGAGCAAGTGAATAAGTTTGTATACTTAGGTACGCTGTTTACAAGAGATGGTCAGAATGAAGAGGATTTTTAAAGAAGAGTTAATGCAGGTAATAGAGTGAATGGAGCTCTGAAGGCGTTGATGAACAGCCAAAACATGTCCCAAAAGGCATGTTTGGCTTACTTACACTCATGTATGTTGGGTATGGCAGAAGAGACTTGAAAGTGGAATAATTGCTGTAGAAACAAGACAACTAAAGAAGTATGTGTGGTGTGGCTTTGAACAACAGAGTAAAGAATTGTGTGATAGGAGAGTGTTGTGGGGTAGAAGATGTAGTGACAACCGTTGAGAAAACTATGCTATAATGAGAGAGACTATTGATGACGAAAGACTGACCAAGAAGATATATAAGTCAAGTGTGAATGGGACAAGAGGAAGGGGAAGACCTAGGCATACGTTCTTTGACCAGATTGGAGACATTTAAAAAAAAGGACAGGAGAAATTTCATGCGAGTCACTGACGTAAGAGAGATATGTCAGGATCGTTGGCATTCTTTAGTCTCTGCATACCACTTCGGGAAAAAGGCGTGAGTCTTTGTAAGTATGTGTAGTTAAATTGTTCACTTTATGGAACATGCTCGCACCAAGCCCACACAGGTATACAACAATACAATAAAAAAAGATAAAAGTAATAATTAAATTTGTTAAGTTTTCAAACTACTAGATTAATCATACTGACTGATTTTATGCTACCATCATTGCATCAAGTTGAAACCTCTATAACAATCTGATATGATAGTGTTTTTTGTGTTATTATGGTGTTTTCATGAATATTCAAACCTTGCTCCGAGCTTGTGTCACATCTGAATTGTCACAATAGACGCACATTATGGGTTCAATAAACATCCCCTATGAATAAGGATTAAAAATAAGAAAATTGTTTTCTATTCCTGTATTTCCACCTTCACGTAAATCGGCAGACAATCGCATCTTTGATATTGAGAAATGTTGGAGTATCAACAATATCATTAAAATATCAATATAATACCTGGCACGATTCTGTATCTCCATGTCCTTATGTATTTTTCACATTTATGGACACTTGTCCTATAGACGCGTTTCGATATAGTTTTAAATCAACATCTCAGCCTAGAGACGGCCTGTGCAGGACTTAGACCTCCTCCATAGCTCTCCATGGCCACTTACCGGATGACCTCTGCAACACTCGGCTACTGAATGTCGAAGTTTGAAATGTCGACGTATGTTAGTTCTAAAGTACAGGATCTCGATGTACGCTAGTTCGAAAGTTCACTGGAGCGAAGTATGCAAGGCCGACGTATCGTTCGTTTAGGTTGTTAGGTTTACTTGTGACCCTTTATCCAAAACTAGGAGTCCTGCTTCGCAGGGCCCCGTCAAGCTACTTTCTTGAGCTACGATACTTTTTCATATGAACGATACGTCGGCCTTGCATCGCTCCAGTGAACTTTCAAACTGGCGTACATCGAGATCCTGTACTTTAGAACTAACATACGTCGACATTTCAAACTTCGACATTCAGTAGCGGAGTCCCTCTGTAAGGTTGTCCAACGGTCTATTTAAGATCATGGAAAGTTGTTGGGTGTATGTCTGGATCAGCATTAAATTTACTGCAGAGAAAACGCCGCACATTCGCTCAAAATTTTTATTGAATACGCTCGACAAACACTAGTGTGATAGAAATGTCATGATGAACTTTTGAAAAGAAAAGGTTTCCTTATTTAAGACTTGACAGAATATCTCGCAAAATATGAAAGTATTTAATTTCATATAATTATTAATACTATTACATATATATTATTACTTGATCATATATTCAATAATGTTCAGGAATAGCTCTTTATTGCATCTAGCATTATTTACATATTATTTTGTAAATATTGAATAGTATCCCAATGATTAGTTTTTGCAATTTTAAAGATAGGCTGTAATTAATCATCTTTGCAAGACTAGTTCATGAATACTTACTTATATTAAAATTTTTGCATAGGTGTAGGTAAAATGAGAAAAACACACACACTTTGTTTAAGAAGTTTATTAAAAGATAATACAGACAGTGTAGGACTCTACATGACTAAAACGAGGGCTTCTGATATGTGAACAATATTCCCGCTATGTTTCTTAGTTGTGGGCAGATGCTCTTGGCGCCGTATCCGTGGTGAGGCGTCGCGACGCCGGCATTGTTTTGTTTGGAGACGCGTCCTTCCTCGTAGCAAATAAACCGTCCAAGCATAAAAAAATAAACAGTCTTCTATTGGGATAGGTCCGAAAATTTGGTGATTAGTTGGCGGGCGCCCGCATCCATGCCTGCGGCACCATTTCCGGGCATAATTGCAACATCCGGATCATATTCCTGATATGTTGACGCTTGGCGCGCCGGCTGTTCGTCTTCGGTAGTATTATAACTACACACACGAGCTCCATGACCTTCATTATTTCAGAGCTTTTTACGTCCCGATTGGTTAGCGTGTCCGGCAACTTGCAACGCGGCACTCCCGCCAAGGCAGCAATCTGTTGATATACCTGATTTCAGTTTGCGAATGTTTTTATAATTATCGACATGGGCCCCCACCCCTTGCAGCAGAGCGTGCTGTAACGAATTGCGTTCTTACAGTGCCACTGTTAAGGTGCAAAATGGTATGTTTGTTGACTGTAGTATCTGTAGACTACCTAAACAAAGGTCTAGCCCGGCGGAGTCTGCGTAGTGGGCGCCGAAAGCTCCATACATCTCGACTTGTTCACATAATGTAGGCAGGTCTGGAAATCAATAGAGTTGTGTGAAGCGCTAAAGAAACCTAGGCGCGCTTCGGTACTCAGTTTTCTTTTTGTTCTTCGGCGTTCGGGAGATTAACGTAATTTGCCATGTGATGTAAGTGCACGTGACGTATTATTTGTTTCATACAAATTAGAACATGTTAATATTAATTATTGTGGCTTTTGAGTGTAACTTTTTTTAATTTTTTTGTTTATATGTAACGGTTATTCAATAGATTAAGCTTAGTTTTTTGTTGTTACGCTGCGTACGTGTACTAATCTATTATTCCCTATAGTAAGTATCGATAACGTAACGTTAAAAATGTCTTCTGCTTTGATCATTAGCTAACTTAACGGCGCGTTAAACGTTGTCTTTTTCCTTCTAGTTCCGAGACGATAAAAAATTAAGGCTAAAATAATCTCTAATAGGTTATTATAAAAGTCATTTTTGTTGCACCCGGTCTGTCGCGAGTGACATAAAGCGCTTTTGCGCAAAAAGTGTGTAATAAATGCGGTGGGTAGAAGCAAAATTGAATTAGGTTGTAAAAAAAAAAACAAAAAAAACTAGTAAAAGTAAACAAAAAAAGTAACAAGTACTTTGGTAGCGAAGATTTTTATAATGCGACTGTCACATCTGCGTTAGCGTTAATGGCAATGGCCTACAACGCGTTAACTAAAGCGTTAAAAATTCGCGTCGACAATTTGTAATTTAGAGCGTTAAAACGTTGGCCACATCTACGTTACGCCTAAATTAACGCGCGCTAGGTGACGCGTTAAGACGCAGGAGCATCAGACTAGATTCTTAGGTGGAAGAGTGGTGGGAGGTGTAGTTCAAGATTCCGGTAAAGTTTTAGCACGTATCGATTGATTAGCTGCTTAAAGCATTAATCATCCGTAACTGCAGCTAAGGATTCTATCTGAAAATTGACATTTTTGTCCAATGTGCGTTTTTTGTCCAATACGGTAATGTTATTGACAAGTCATCAATTCCCCAATTAGGTCGTAGATCAAAATTATGCTGGTCAGTCGACATAATTATTATTATACTCATAGTAGCGAAACCATTTAGGAACGCTAATATTTCTGCCGTTATTGCATCTTACGCACTATCACTTTGTGAATCTAAGATATCGTACTCGACACAAATATTCCTGCTCTTCTTTTGCAAATTTAGTTGCTTCATAGCGTTTATAAATATGTATTTCGGTCTTCTAACGCAACCAATTTATCACCAGCCAAGCACGGCTCCAGCCGCTACAAGGATGCTAAAATGCACTGAAACGTCTGAATGAATCGAGTCTTTTCACGCGAAAATATAAGCGTACTTCATTAGAGTTTGTAATGGACTTTACCAAGGTTGTCTTATCGATCCATAAATTAATAATGTGTCAAAGAGAATCCGAGCTTTTCCTACTACGCCTTCTGCCTGTCTTCATAGGCCAAAAAAGTTACCATGTCCCATTAAAAAGCACCAATACCCTTTTCAAGTTCACTGTCATTCATTTGTATATAAATGTATGCACCCCTGACTCTGTGAACTGAAGCTTGCCCTACTTATCTTCAAATGATTCATTGCAGCAGCACAAAACGATTATGTGCATCTGCAATCTCAACATCCTCACAGGGGATAAAGTATTGTCATTGGATATACCACCTTACTGTCATAGACATAAGGTTCTTAGTTCAGCAAACGGGGTTAGGGATAATCTGGGCGCAATATCAATTCCTCAGTTCACATCCGTTTGGGTAATTGACATTTGCAAGGGAAATATATACCGTTTCACACGGCTTTTAAAGTCAGCGGTGCTGAAAATGCTTTGGGATTTGCCAACTCATGAAATCACTTGCATGATTTAACAGTACCTAGAGATTACCTGCACTTAGTTTTCGGATTTTTTCAAACTGCTAAGGTGACGAGCTTAAATATCTTCGTATACAAATCTCTATTCGGATAATTAACCATTATTAGTATGCTCAAGCGCAGAAAAGTGTAACAAGTTGGTACCTAATCATGTTCGTAATCATAGGCGGATAAGATTCAACTGGCATAATGCATAGCAAGCGGAGATGGCAGTCATGTCCGGGCTCGCCAGCGTCTTTACCTGTCTACGTAAATATATGTAGATGCATCAGCTCCCTAGACAGACCCGCACGGACCATGCGTCAATAAATTGATGTTTATCGTTGCAATGTGTATCTAGAATGTAGGCGTTTTGGGCGGTGCATCGAAGGGAAACAGGGGGTAAAGAGGGGTAGTTGCGCGGTCATATCAATCTTGTTTGATGAGGTATTTTAATTTCAATCAATAACTGCAGTTTCCACGCACTGCCTGTGACCATCTAGGATACCTGGGCTAGCGTTCGCGGCATACATAAGCTCGCTTCGCTCATGTCTCGGCAATCTCCGTCTGTTTTCGTCGTGTCTGGACGTGGTAGAGACGTGAGCGAGTCAGTTTTGGCGGAAAAACACCGTGTAGTAGACGACTTCAATGGCTAACACAATAACTTATTCGGCGGTACTGTTGATTGGCGATCAGGCGTCCTTAGCGCAGTTACGGGAATGTAAGAAGTATTTAATTTTCTTATCAGAGATTTTTTTTGCAATTCTATAATAATGTTTTATCTTTATAATATGCAAATGTCTAAAATTTTATTTTAATGTCACTTGAAACTGTAATTTTTTTATCTATCTAATTATGCCTTATCATGTTTAATCTGGATTAGATTATCATCCAGATTATGTATTGTTCACTAATTTTATTCGGAACGTGAATTGATTTTCTTTAAATATTTATAATCCTAGATCTATTTTGTTATGGAGCTTTCTGAGCTGTAAAATATTAATGTAATTTAGTCCAATTAAAAGCTAAAATTTTAATTTTATTCGTCTTTCAGCTAATAGTTGAAAATGAATACTATTTATCGCTTAAACTAACTAATATTGTTTTTGTTGCTACACGTAAACAAGAAAACTAAACTAATTAAACTTGATTGATACATTTCGTAGCTTTGTTTTGAACAGCATCTCATAGCCGGGATCGGGTGAAATGTTACAGACGATCTGAAAACATCAATAGGTCTCATTTGTTATTGTGTTAGGCATATTTTATTGGTTTTAGAGGTGAATACAATATACCACAAAAATTGGACGGAAACAGGGGTCACGATTGCAAAACGACTTAAAGTATACTCGGTCAAGCCACAATTTAGAATTTACCAGCGTAACATGACCTTTTATTGTAGTATCTCGCCTCTCTCGGCCAAATCAGTTTACACTGGTAATGTACAGTTGATTTCCTAACGCGATGTGGGTTGAAAGCTTCCTTCGCGACAGAGGGTGTAGCACTCAACTTATCGAAACATGTTTGAAAGACTTTTCCATTCACCAGTTATTCTCATTTGTATGGGTACCTATTATATTTTTTCGGGATTTTTCCTAATTGCTTTCGCGATACTTTACCCGACTTTGGCTTGGAAATGTTTGTACTTATATCGTTATTTGTGAAACGTTATCACGTGTACGAAGTTGAAAAGAAAATATTTGGTCTTTGCCTAAAATAAATTGCCTTTGTCCTCGATCCGTCTGTTTGTGATTGGGCTGCTACGTACGTCATAAACTTAAGTAGGTATTTTCACATAATGAGTGTGTTTTATAATGACTACTAGGATCTACATGTTATGTAACAACAAACGAGTATTAAACTGTAGTTATTGTTCTTTAGTAAGTTAACTTTCGTACGGCAATAAAGGGTATTTTCCGACTAGTTAAAAATTTCAACAATTTACTAAGTTAAAAGTAGTGAAATATATTTGAGTATATGTTATCGCAGACGCGTATAGTCCTAATCTCTTATTCAGTAGGCTTTCAGACTTTCTATTCCGGGATACACACTAAAGCGCTCCTATTTATGTAGATTCGCTCAATACGTCTGGATGCCTACTTTGTCTGCACACTGAACCCTGAACCTTATTTAGTTAAGCAGACATTCTATATCTATTTAATTGATTTTAAAGAGCTCTATGCAAGTAATACGCTTCACTAAGTAATAAATAACGCAATAGGAAAGCCAGACGAGGCGTTTGTGGAATTTAATATGGCGATCGAGACTTCATATGTCCAAGCAGTCGTTATAGGCGGTTGTCGATGCAACAGTGCGTGTGCGTTGCCCTTTAGGATGGTGGGTGGCGCCCTCTGCCGTGGGTAGTTTCCACCTGGGAGCTGCCTGCTGCCCAGATATCTAGGGGTCGATCTAAAATAACACACTACAGTTCCTCTTTCATTGACTACCAATGTGTAGTTGTGCTTATGTAAAATTTTGATAAATGGAGACAATATGGACTGTTCAAGAGTCGATGCGCTCGGTAAATAGCAAGTCAATGCATAACGTATTTTGTGTTTGGTTCGAAATAATGACGGACAGAGCAGTTGCACGTTTATTGTTTCGCGATTTTGGCCAACGCGAGCTGTTGCCGAGCCTAGCTATCTAGATAGCTAGGCTCGGCTTAGTCGTAGCGTAACTGTATTACGTACCATGGTACTGCTTCCGACAAATACTTTGACATTCGCTGACTTTATGGCACTTTTAGTTAAAGAAATCAAATATGATGTTTTAAAGATTAAGTTAATTTGATATTGCAGATTGTTTGCGAAATAGTAAATTAGAATAAAGCATATTCGTACAGTGCCTGTTTTGGAAGAGTTTCTTTGTTACTTTATAATTAATCATAGCAACGTACTTATGTCATCAATTGCAATAAAAAAAATACATTCGGTCAGCGAATTAAGGCAACAAGCTACATCATTATGAAAATGCCAAATACTTTTCTTGGACAAAAGGACAAAAGTAGTTTTTTTTCAATGCTAGATATCACTTTAACACTTGCCTCCACATTGTTGGACTTACGACTGTTTTAATTATTTTATCAATCGGCAGGTTTAGCTACTAGGGATTATATGTATATCTATCGATGGTTTTGAATACTAGAGATACAATAATTCAGGGATTCGTAAAATTTTGGCAGTCACCGACCACTTCCAGAATGTAAAAGTTTTCATGGTCCCCTAGTAACGAATAACTTAGGGTAAAACAGTTCGTTCAAGGCGTGAGTTTAGGGTGCTTCTACACGGTGCATGTAGCTGGAGCAAGTAAAGGTGCGGGTTACACGCGTGGGTAATATGCGCAAGGTACTTGATCAAGTTACTCGCTTGTACTTGTACATGGTGCAAATAACTGGAGCAAGTAAAGACGCGGGCTACTTGCGCAAGCTGTACCTATGTACAAGTTATTTGTTCGTGGTCAAGAGCTACATGTGCATGCTATTCGCGCGGTAGCTTTATGACTTGAATCGCGTCAATTGTCTCGACGAACGAAAATTATTTTAAAATCATATGTTAAAAATGTAATTTTAATAGATAACTTGCGCGAGTGACCCGCGCGCGTCGCAGAGCACGCGAATTACTTGCGCGGGTGGCTCGCTTTGGTACATGCTCGAGTCGCTGGACCCGCACATTGTTACACGATACGTTTACGGTGCATGTAACCCGCGCAAGTGCCTCAACATGCTCAAGCTACATGCGCCGTGTACAAGCACCCTTAATGCACAAATCCAAAATATATATGTTGGGTGTTAACTGAGCCCCTGTTACTCATGCTACGGACCGCTAAGAGGTCCATGGACTCCACTTTAAGAAACCCTGCAATAATTGAACGAATCCATCGGTAGATAAAATATTGGTAACGTCCATTAGACAGACGCCGTCCTTGGCGGAGGATGCTAAAAGTATCGAGTGTGTTTGGACCTTAATAAGATGCACAGATGCGCCCTCTCGAGTGCTGTTTCGCCCGGGCCTCGACGCGAGCTGTCGGCGGGCCCAGATTACCGGGGCTCAAACAACGCTACTATATCAGACAGTTGAACTATTATGTATTATCGGTTGTTTGCGTTGCAGTGTAGTAACACCAGTTTTGCAGTCTTCATATTAGTGCATTGACTAGTCCTTATACAAGTCGACTTAATTTCTTAGCACGAATCTTGATTGTTTTGATGTTGGGTATGTCTCAGAACTGCTGAACTTCGGTGATGAGTGTAATCATTGCCTAAGAATTATGATTTACAACAATGTTGGCGTATAAATAGAAGAATATGCCAACCAAATTGAATACCACCTACTTCTTGGAGTCGATAAATGCGATCGGAGGCAGTCATTCTTTGAAACGTTCATTGGCTATATCGTTGAATGCCTATGACAAAGTAGAGCGGATGTGCGCTTAGCAATTAGGACGATAGGCAAAATACGCTTTTTCTCGTCGTCGCGTTGCTTTCCTCATTGCTTATGGCCATGGTTCCCTAGTCATGGCAATTAATTTCTGCCGAACGGTCTCTCTCCACTTGCGGCTGCAATTTTTGGCAGGAGTCAGATCAACGTGTAGTTTGGACTTTGGTGGGCCAGGGTTGCGCGGATTTGGTCCGATCACTCAATAGGACTACGTGCTCTTGACTTTTAGTTGTCTACCTTGCTGGTAACTATTGGTTTCTCCGGGTTGTGGCCTTCTTTACTAGCTAAAATATCCTTGTAGAAGCGTCATTTTTCGGACGAGGTCCTTACATGTTCTAAACCGTAAATTTCGCAACGTACTGTCTTTCTGTATGATCGCGATGGACATAATAACTACCGAACGGATTTTAGTACGGTTTTCTACAATAGATAGTTTAGGTGTATAATGCACGCAATCAGAGAAAGCAGCAAAGTCTAGTTTTATGTACAGGGTGTCACAAGACCCATCACCAAGCCGAAGTCTTATCGTTGTGGACATCATGCCAAGTCATACTAACCAAAAATAATACCTGGAAAACGAATTTTATTTTAAGTTTTCACATTTTTTAAAACGCAATTAAAAGGGCGCGCGTGCAATGCTCGAAATACCTACTTATCCATGGAGTCATAGGGCATCTATAGAACATATTGGCGGGGTAAATGCACATTAGCACAATTCTATACTAACTTTGAGCCTCAATATCTCCCGACCCAGTAATTTCCCAGATATGGTGCCGAAGTACAAAATGTTCGTAGTGATTGGTACAACATGGGATTTCAGTTTTCGTTAAGGGTCTTTTTACATCCTGTATATTTGTTCACGAAAATTTTTTTACACATTGTTTTTTATACAGTCCCTAGAAGTAGCATGACCAAGGACGGCAAGCTGCTGCCGTATCGGCACCTGACGCCGCGCAACAACCGCGGCGGCAAGAAGAAGCCGCGCAAGCCGGTGTCGGAGGACGAGGAGAGTGAGGACTCCACCGTGGAGGAGCAGCCGCAGGAGGAGCAGAGGAGCCCCTCGCCAATGCTAGACGAGCCCACCGTCAAGTTACCAGAGGTGAGACATAATATATATATATTTACGGTCGTGGTGCACGGCCGCGGAAGAGTATTGCTCGCCATGTACACCGAAATCACTGCTGCTGCCCGCCGCTATAGGTTGTGACCGGGTCGTAATATTTTGTTGTATCATGTTCCAATCGCTTAATTATTCGAAATGTACACATAGACATGGGGAGTCGGCTCATAGTCTCGGCATTTCCAAAGCGTTCGATTGAGTCTGGCACCGTGCGCTTCATTCAAAGTTTCCAGCCTACGGCTTGCTACCACGATTATGCAACTGGGTTGCCGGCATCCTGCATGAACACCGTATTAGAGTTCTTTGTGACGATCAGACAGGAAAGTTGCTCCAGGTAAATGCTGGTGTGCCCCAGGGGTCCGTCTTATCGCCTACACTTTTTCTTCAGCATATCATTGATGTGCTCAATACTGGGTATTGGTATACAGATGACAGTACTGTGCACAGGCGATATCTTGGTCACCCCGCGGCTAAGCAAGTCGATATTGAGGCAAATAGGCGAAGACTTGTCGCTGAACTTGGCCAGGTTTTGAGCAGCAGTTACGCAGAGACGTTGCCTCAATGGCGGTTTTTTACCGTCTTTATCACGTTGAATGCTCCGCAGAACTCTTTCAGTTAATCCCATCCTATCCCTTCCTTTCCAGAACAACACGGTCTGGGCTAAGGCACAGAATAATTAATAGTACTAACGTAGCTAAGGTGCCACTCTCACACGGTAGTATTCTATTGGCATGATGACTTTTTCTATGAGACTCCATGTATGCTGAAGATCTGACGGCATGGAGTCATTTTGATAGACATCAATAAAAAGAAATGTGTTGTGTTGTGTAAGGATCTTCGATGCCTTACCAAACTAAAACATTTGTTGTAACTTGTATATTTTCCGTGCAGAACTGCAATCTTTGTTTTACGTACCATGCAAATATACTCTTTCCTAATGGCAATCAATGACACTTTTTTTTCATTTCATTCGTCCCATAGGAAGTGTTGAAGACCCTGTACAAGACCCCGGGGGTGCTGATGATCGCCGGGATGGTTTCCTGGGAGATGGTGGCACGACGCGACAACAACCCGACCAAGCGCACCCACCCCAACTTATATACATTCCATAAATTCACCGACCGCAGAGTAAGTACATCATTTAAAGCTTATGCGATATGAAATGTTCTTTAGGGTATGCTCGGCGCAAATGACACTACTAGCAAATGCAGGACCTTACTGGATGAAAAACCTCTTAAAATAAAGGTACAAAAAAGCTAATGCAGAAAATAAACTGTCATAGTAACTAATGTTAACGTCTGTGTTCACAACACGTCAAACTACCCCTGCAGGAAAATGGCTATCCTGGCGCGCTCTTCTATATGTCATTTTATTCTTTTATCTTCATATATTAATGTTGTATAGCTATCGATATTCAATTTCGTTTTCATTTTTGAACAAACTTATATTATAATAGATATCTTACTTAGGAGTGTTACTTTATCAGGTGACACTGCATTGGCATCAGATTTCTACTTTCATTGTGTGTAACATTGGGGCAAGCTGGGCATTTCAGTATATTGTATTTAACAGTTTGAATAAAATGACACTTACTTATATAATATATAGGTAAGTGTCATTTTATTCAAACACTCCTATATATTATATAGGAGTGTTACATTTTGCATGCATTGATGACATACAACTTATTGCATGGCGAATTTATCATATATCGAAAATTATTTTGCTAATGCGATGATGTTTCTTATTTCGTGCAAGAAATATGCTACTAGAAAGATGCAATGCATTTGGTCCTATCCGAGGTTAAGCAAGTTAATTATAAACTTTAAATAACATAATGCTAGTCTAGCTTTACCAGTATTCAGTCTAATTGTTGAACGAAACAAAATATTTTGATAAGATTTCCTTATTTTTTTAAGCTTTGCTTCGATTTTTATTATTTATACAAAATCAGCTACAAATTGTGTGTTCTTATTTGTTTACAAAATCATGGCTATTTCTTGTATTAATTTTATCTTCTTCTTTTACACTGATTTTGTTAAACATATTATTGCTGGTACGTATTAATTTTCTTTGTATTATTTTACTAGCATTTTATATCATGAATTGTACTTTTTAATTTCTTAATTGTGTTTTACTTTTGTTTATGGTCACATTTGTTAAGTATGTTTAGTTTTATTTGCTTTAACATGCTAATTTGTGTATTATATGTATTTTTGCCAAACAGATAAACAATATTCTCTATTCATTAAAAAATAACTTAGTTTGAATCGCAGCTTTGGTCCATTTATCAACATTGAATATTAAATTATTATTATAAGACTAAATGATAATAAAACGAAATAAATATATAATCAACTTGCTTCTGCAAATAATCTAATCACATTAAGAGCTGATTAATCAGATCATATTTTATTTATGTAGGCCACATATAAAACAAACTATTTAATTTTATTATAATTGCTCGCGTTGCCATAGCATCAGACACTCATATATCTTAAGATCTAAAATCTGTGACTTTGCTACCCATTACCCCCAATATCCCCATCTGGTATTTCAGTAACTTTGACCTTTGCACATTATGGTGTGGTAAATAAGTGTTAAAATCGTACCAAGGTTGTCTTGTCGCTGTGCGTACCATTAATAACTGTTGGCTTTGAGTGTTGTACATTGGGTGGTTTGTTTGCAGTATCGGTTCATTGCCAGCCACTGCTCGGCTGGCCACTCGGTCCTCGTCACTGAAGATGGGGAGGCATATACTTTCGGTTAGTGGCACCTTTTTAGTGTAATTTTTTGATGTAGAAGTGGTAAGGCAGTATGTAATTGTTTTTTTTTGTTGACGTATTATTAAAGATCTTTTAAACATGATTAAGTATAAAATTTTCTAACACACCATTGAGTTTGAATGAATAAAATGTGAATGTGTATTTGGGAATTTTTCATCCATACACTATTTAGAACTACAGCTGGTTAGACTAGTAAGCGGACCCCAGGCATTAAAAGGTGTGCAAGTCTTGGATACTACCGGGATAACTAGCTAAGACGATGATAATGACTGTTAAGAAATTTATACCAGAAAGTACCTTGAGATTATTTACTCAAGGTTTTGAGCTATGCATTCTCATAAAGAAGTCATGTATAAACTATTTAAAGGACAGTAAACGAGAAACATTTATTTTTTGACGTCCATACTGTCATGCAAATGGTATTAAATTTGTGTGACTGTCGTAGGTCGCAACACTTGCGGTCAGCTGGGTTTCGGCGACACGGTGACCCGGAATATTCCCGAGCCGGTGCCGGCGCTGCGCGGCAAGAACATCATCCACGCCGCCGTGGGCAGACATCACACACTGTTCGTCACAGGTACGCACATTGTGCAATTATTGTGTCATCATCAGCCCTATAAATACACTGTCCCACTGCTGGGCACGGGCCTCCTCTCACTATGCGAAGGGTAAGGCCATAGTCCACCTTGCTGGCCAAGAGCAGGTTGACAGACTTCAAATGTCTTTCAAGAACATTCTGGAGAACTCTCAGACATGCAGGTTTCCTCACGACGTTTTCCTTCACCGTTTAGCAAGCGATAATTAACTATTTAATGCGCACATAACTTCGAAAAGTCATTGGTGCGCGCCGTGGATTCGAACCCAAGGTTCTCAGCGTAGCAGTAAGTCGGTCTCTCCCCAAGGCTATCGCTGCTATTGTTGAACTTCACTTCTTCATACACAGATTAAGGTTACAAGAAAACTGTTTTGCGGCGCCTCTTATATCACCTTTAAAACCTGGTACTTCATTTAACAATAAAAAACAATTATATACAATGTTTTCTTGCCGTTGGTGTCGCTTGTGTCCATAGGAGACCGTTATCGCTTTCATCAAACGATCTGATTGCTCGTTTGCCGCTTATTACAAAAAGAGAAAAATAAGCTAACCAGATTTTATCGTGGAGTTATTAAAACTACAAGCTTAGGGTTACGAGTACTGGTCAGTCATTACTCGGTCTTCCTGCGCTGAAACACTTCCTGTACTATCCGCAACGCAGCGATCCGGCAAATCTAAAAAAATACAGAGTATATTTTTATTGTGGTTATGTGATTAAGATGTGATGTCGTTTGAATATATAGTGTGACCCATAGATACGGGCACGGTGTACGCGTGCGGCGACAACAAGTGCGGCCAGTGCGGCCTCGGGAACACCACGCCGCAGATACTCAAGCCCACCAGAATCCGATACACGTAAGTGTGGCTTTTATTTGTATTGTACTTAAGGTGAGAGTTGCTCGCAAGTTTTAGGTCTACTGACAGGCACTGGTGAGGCTATATATGTTTTATTTATATTATACTTCGGTCGAGAATTGCTCGCCAGTTACAGTTCCGATGGCTGGTCTCGCTATGACAAGGGTCAGGCCATAGTGCATCATGCTAGCCAAATGTCTTCACAGGTCGAGAACTTTCTAAATACACAGACATGTAGGTTTACTTACGATGTTTTCCATCACTATCTAGCAAATGAAAATAACGAATGACCTTACAATTTGGATGTTATGTTATTTCATTATGAACTATAAAATTAAAGTTAGGTGAATGACTGGGTTCGGAGTTAACGAACTTAAAAACAGTCGAATTGAAAGCCTCCTTAGAAATTTACTAAATACTTAATGTGCTACCGACTATGATTAATACCTTCCTACATATTTATAAGATACCCAACTAAATAAGAAAAATAATCAAAATGAACTAATTATTGAGTATTGTCATTACATGTCGTTTTGTTTGTCGACAGCGGTGCTCCGGTGGTGAAGGTGGGTTGCGGTGCGGAGTTCTCCATGATCCTGGACTGCAACGGTTCCCTGCACTCGTTCGGGCTGCCCGAGTACGGACAACTAGGTCAGTTGGTCGTGATACGTCATTCGCCAATATTAAGGACAGTTTGATTAACCGCTAAATTCATTAGCTGATCTATCTATGGATATGGAGATTTGATATACATGTTTGACATGTCGACGCCTCGCGTAAAAGGCTAGTATGTATCTAGCACAAAAAAATAGCATTACCATACAGCGTGGTAATGCTGCCAGTCTTCTGGGCACGTTCCCAATAGACGGCAATGTGGAGAACTTTCACGACGCCCTTTGAATATATATATGTTTTTTTTTATTTGTATTGTATTTTAATATTTTTAGTTAATTTTAGTAGAATAATTTAAGTTATAATAGGTTCTTACATTAATTTAATCACGTTTGACATATTTTGCTTAAATATCGAGCTTATGTGAAATATGTATCTCAAATCTCCAAATCCATAAGGCCGTAAGACTCTTGTTGTCACTGATGTACGTTTTTTAGGGTTCCGTACCTAAAAGGTAAAAAACGGAACCCTATTACTAAGCCTCCGCTGTCTGTCTGTCTGTCTGTCTGTCTGTCTGTCTGTCACCAGGCTATATCTCATAAACCATGATAGCTAGAAAGCTGAAATTTTCACAAATTATGTATTTCGGTTGCCGCTATAACAACAAATACTAAAAATAAAAAAAATGAAAATATTAAGGGGGGGGTCCCATACAAAAAACGTGTTTTTTTCGTATTTTTTGCTCAAAATTACTAACTGTAACAGGTAGACGCTTTAAATTTTCACAGAATATGTAGTTGTATATTACCTTTCAAAATAAATAATTAAATTTAAAAAAAATAAATAATAAAGGGGGGCTCCCATACAACAAACGTAATTTTTAAGCAATTTGTTACTCGATCTTAATAAACAGGTAGAAACTTATAAAGTATTTAAGTATACATACAACGAACGTGATTTTCTTTTATAGATGATGGTACGGAACTCTTCGTGCGCGAGTCCGACTCGCACTTGCCCAATTTTTACTATTTACGAACCTTAAATAAGCCTCACTCCAATAGTAAACAGTGTAGACTTCCAAACAAAGATATAATTTTCTATTATTGTTATCTTGCTAGCGTGACAGTTCTTATCTGCATAATAGCTATTTATATGAAGCTGGTATACGAATCATGTGAAAGTACGCCACTGCCACGTTAAATAAAAGGTTATTTAGTTCAGTAGTTTATAGTCTGTTTTTAACATGCTTGAGTCAAGGGTAGCTTTAGGCGTCTACGACGTCTTTGTCCGCCGGCCGCCTTGCGCTTGAAGAGGTCTCGCAAAAATCAATATCTATAAACTTGCATTACTGACTGCTGAAGCTGAAATTTGGCATGCATTTCCTTTGGGGCGTTTAGGCATGCACTATCAAGGAATTTAGCGAAATGCCCAAGGGATCGGGCAGAACAGGTTAAATTAAATAAGTATGTTACAACTAATCGGAGGTTTAGATCTTATTTTCTCGGCACCAAAGAGTCATAAGAGTAAACGATAATTTATATTACAAATTTGATCTATCACTTATGACTCGGAAATAAAAGACCCTCGCAAAGCCGATATTGCCGACTTCCAAATTCCGACTACCCCCATCACTGTGCGAGTATTATCTACATCTCTTCTGTATGCAGGCCACAACACCGACGGGAAGTATTTCGTGACTTCGACGAAGCTGTCGTTCCACTTCGAGACGGTCCCGAAGCACGTGGCGCACTTCTTCGAGAAGTCCAAGGACGGACACATCTCGCCCGTGAAGGACGTCGAGATTGTCGACTTCTCGTGCGGCAATAATCATACGGTAAACACATTTTAGCGCTCATTCTGGTATAATACATACCACAAACATATCATAACTTCATGCCTTTATCGTCGAAGGGGTAGACGGAGATGTATTATACACCCACACTTCGCCAGTTATGTTTCGGTCCCAATGTAATAGGGGACGGCTTATTGTAATCTACCGGGCACAATTCTAAGCGAGCGATTATTAACATTTTTAATACACACATAACTTCGTAAAGTCAGAGGTGTGTGCCCGGGGAATCTAGGGATCGAAGAAGAGACCATCGTCTCGGCAGTCCGTTACGTACGTGGTGTACTGAGCTATCGCTGTTACGTACACCACTGGGCTATCGCCAGTATAATACATTATATTTCATAAATCAATCGAATTGCAACTTTACTCTTGTATGAAACAAAAAGGTTCATTTATAAGCTGCAAGATAAATTGCTTACAAACAAGACGAATGGAATAGTTTTTTTATTATTATGCTGTGCCGTAACTAAGGCTGTGCTAGCGGTGCCGACCTTCTTCTTCTTTTCGAGTCATTGGTACAGACATCAAATGACACCAGCTCAGTATGTGGCCACAGCACCGGCATTGTCGGTGGCTCGGCATAGATCGGCCCCCGAACATCTGTGCGGACCCTCAGGACCTCCAGGAGGTGACTAATGGTCTGTTCTGGAGCGCCTCAGTCGCACTGCATGTAGGCCGAGTTAATCATACCCAATTTGGCTAGGTTGTATCTGCAATGGCCAACCGGGCTTCGTAAACGATTCAGTGATCTCCATGTGGGCCATTGCAGATTACCACCGGGGGGTAGATGTTCTTTGGCTTCGACATAGTTTGCAGGGGGTGGAACTGCCTCATGCCATATTTTTACCGACCTTAGTATAGAAATAGTGGCCCAATTCATCATCATTCGTCTGCCGCAGTCTACTTCTTGATAAAGGCCACTCTGACATGCCACAGTTAGATTTAGCTGTTCATGTCTAGCTGTGTTGCCAATTATCACAACACTTATAAAATGATTAAAGCTCGCTCCATAAAATCCTAGTCACATCATTGTCTCTTAAAAGCAGTATACACCGTCTAGTCCTTTCCTTCCAGGTGGCCATTGACTCAAAGAAGCGCGCCTACAGCTGGGGTTTCGGAGGTTTCGGTCGTCTCGGTCACGCCGAACAGAAGGACGAGAGCGTCCCGCGCTTAATCAAGTACTTCGACTCTCAAGCACGCGGCGTGCGTTCCGTACACTGCGGGGCCACTTACAGCCTCGCCGTCAACGAACTCGGTAAGACATATACAGCGTATATGTGCTGTATGTCGTGCATATTTCAGGTGATTGCAGGCACGCCACCTTTGCCCGGATTTGGTGATCAGTGACACAAAATTTTGGTTTGGATAGGTAACGGGTTCAGTGGGAATGAGAAGGCTAGACAAGTCGCATTTGCTTCTCGTTTTTAATATCGCTGTCGCTTGGTTGCCATAGGAGCTAGCATACGCTTTGCATTCTTCGACGTATCATATTAAAGGCATATACCAGTGACATACTTAACATTTTTGGACTTGATGGAATAGCGATATCTCTAGTCGAATGCCACTTGTCTAAGCTCTTTGTAGGTATGCAGCTTGTTGATACTTCAATCCCTCCCTCCCCCGCACCCATTTACTAAAATCATTATCCTTTTATGGCCTTGTCAAAATACCACCATACCACCAATTTTTCATAAACTATGATTCATATTTTCTTTCTATTCCTACCCAATTCAAGTGTTGCTGGATATATCATTTTTGATTTGGCAAAATTGCTTTATTTCTCGATCCGGTTTTCCTGCTGTTACAGGATATCGAAGTTATAAGATTATACTTTGAGAACATTTGTGGCTATTTGCATTGCACATTGGTATTCATTATATCATTATATCTCTCTTTGTAGACAGTATCTTTGTTTAAAAGTAAAAAGGCAGTCTGGAAAAAGGACCTAACCCATCTGGCGTTGCCTTCAATTGGCTGATAATTTTAAAAATATCGATTTGATCATCAAAACCCGGAAAAGTGTGGCGTTGCTTTGTAAGCAAATTGTAAACACGTTTCTTGATAAGCTAGACATGTGTCACATTTGGATTCTCTTCAGGTCCTTTTTGCTAGTAAAATTTTTGTTTGCCCATTAGCAGCAAATCGGACACTTATGGTTTCATGGTATGTCTGTCGCTATCCTTTTGGGTTGCTTATACAGTTGGCGTTTACACAAATACCTCATTATTCAAAATCAAATATTTTCATTTTTGACTGAATCATCAGTATATCTATTCTAGAAAAGGGTTTGAACAAACCCGAGAAACGTCAATACTAGAAACCGTAAGGGTTTGATTGAGCTGCAAGACTAAGGATTCATAAACATAAACCGATTTGGAGAGCAAGCACCTGTGATCATATCATTTTACAGAAAAGCTTTGGGCTGTTCTCATGTCATAGACATCTCGTGTTAGTTTTATGTTTTTGACACACTGCACTTTTAATGAGAACTGCCTCCTATCGTTATACACTAACTGTAGGGCTTAGCTTTATCCTTCCAAACTGTCTGGCAAATATAGTCTCATTAGAATTACACTTGCTAAAATATATCACGGACTTGCAGTAGTAGTCAATGACTTATTTATACTGGCATTACTACCTGCTTTAGTTTGATTTTATTTTATTAACTAGCACTCCAAACCGGTCTATTTGAATGGATCCTTGATAATGCCTCTTATTCTCAATACTAAAGAAAAGTTCTATATAACAAAATTTTAATAAAATCAAATAAAATGTAATTGAAAATACAGAAATTGCTGTAATTAGAAAAAGGGAATTAATAATTATTTCATAATCACCCACTAATTCAACGCTACATAACAGCACAACCTTTAATATTACAGCAGGTTCCGACAGAGAAGGGAAAGTGTTTACAATTTGCAATCATTTGAAATATGTTTAACTTTATTTACCATTTGTTTTGGACGTAAACCTTGACCGGTCTCTTGTTAGTTTTCACATAAACTAGTTTATACTTAAAGGTCTTGATATGTTACCACACAAATTAATAACTGGAGAATTTGAACTTTTGATTAGTATGGCAAAGTTAGAAAAAGTATTAAAGAAATTGTAGCCGAACGCAGCTTACCAGCTTTAGTTACGATTAGGGGCTAGTTAAGCAAACTCAATACCATGATTTCAGACATTTTTATTAAATCGCAAGTTAGCAATGTCAAAAAAAAACTTTTGATTCATAGATTGTATATCAATCTATATAAAATTATGGGTTTACTTAAACGACCCATTATCGTGCGTGAATCAAAAGACATTTCATATGGTTATACAATCTATATGTATACAAATGTCGTGTTGTGAATGGATCTTGAAAAAGTTAATATTCTATCAAATCTGTTTACTAGTAAGTGAACTCCAGGCACCAAGCTTAAGGTCTTGGATGCAACCCGCATAATGTTGGATGATGATGTTTATATGATGTCTGTCTTGTTTGCTTTATTATAGAGGCTTTTGATAATATAATCATTCAACCATAATATTACAAGCGGTGAAGTAAATCAATGAACACATTTGCCATCCAGTTATTTTATTCGTGTAGCAGATGTTACTAACCTTAAAATATTACAACAAGACCGGTAAAGTGTTATGCCTACAATTTAAGTTATATTATGTATCAATTAACATAAGTTATTCGGTTCCCAACATAGTGGGCCTATCCCGAAACCAGCAGCGTGAGTATTTGTATAAATATAATTAATAATAATATCAATTTATCACATTTCTTAAATGTATTTTATTTTTACAGGGGCGTTATTTTTGTTCGGGCAAACTAAGCGCACTGGGGAAGCTAATATGTATCCGAAACCAGTTCAGGACCTTAGCGGTATGTACAATTATATATGTTTTGCTAGCGCTGCACTATTGTGCGATTACAATGAAAAAGGCTCGGCTGATAGCAAATGCTGATGCAACGCAGATGATACTTAGATTCTGCAATCATTCCTTCATTAATACCTTGGCAAGATTTGCGGGGACATCACTGATGTGTTGCTAATCTTGGCAAATATATGTTCAGTTAGCACATTAGTGATATGGATGTATCGATTATGTGTTTGGCTTTCCATGGCACTTCAGAGTCAACAGACAACATACATGATATGGTAGTGAACGTTGGGAGGACTTGTTTCAGAAAAAAGTCACAAAAATACTCCTAATCTTTGCAATGATATAATAATAATAATAATTTTTTGGTACTCTCTCACATAGCATTATAGTAAAAATATTTCAGCAAAATACTTACAAACATAAATTACATCAATACTATTCGAGAGGCTGGCATCTGTACTAGGAGACTTCTATGACAGATTACCAGCCTGGATATATTCATCATAGATATAAATAAACGCCGGGATATCATTAAGGACTTGTCTTCTACATTGTCCTTACTTTTTCTTACCAAATATAGTTTAATTTTCAATTCAATTCTATCGAGTATTTTGCTGAATTCTTATGGAGCTAACTCTCTTTCAACTTTTAACTTCTTTTTGGTGCATCTAGAGTTAAGGCCGATTGAAAAGATATAATTGTTAAAAGAAAATATATTTACACTTGTCAATCTTCGCAATTTATCATTCATGCTTTGCTTTCCTAGACATTTTAATAATGTACCATTGCATCAAAATTTTATTCTAGTCACATCTAGTAGCTGTCAAACCTATTTATTCATTATAAATGGGTTGATTACACCTAACGAGTACAGTGGCGAGTCATGTGTCCTCGGCCGAGTACTTGGTTGGTATAAACACTTTAACGAGTGCTCAGCCGAGTGCTAGGTCGAGCAGAGAGGCGAGAGAGTCACTAGAATCCTAATCTGTTTACGAGGCTGAGTACCCACATCCCCGCATCATTTTTCTACCCCCACAGCGACTCGGTTTCCCGCTCGGCACGCATGAACACGCTCTCGATTGTCACTCGGCCACTCGCCACTCGTTTGTTCGGTAAAAGCCGGTTTAAACTCATTTAAATTATTTATTTTTTGCGATCCATTGCAGACGTAAGCGTGATCAAAACTGACTCGCCACTATAGTAGATACGTGTGACCACCCACTCGGTTCCGCGACTCTCTAGACCGAGAGCGCATTTACTGACTCGCCACTGTACTTGTTAGGTGTAATCAACCCATAAGCAATGAGATAGATTTCCAATAAAATCCTTATAAATATTAGATGATAGTGAAAAAAGTTGTAGAAGACAGTCTTGGAAGTAGTTATCTTACTACAAGACTTAGGCACAAAGTCACTGGTATTGCACAAAGCTGAGTGTAAATAATTAAGTCATAACCAGGTAAGAAGCAAATTATATTGCGTGCTCTAGTATTGGCAGGCTTAGTTCGGGTTTAGCTAGCTTGCGTCTCACCTCGATCAAGGTCACTTTCGACACACTGATTGGCGAATTTCGCAGGACACTATTAAATCGAGCTGAAACGCCGCGTGACTTGTACTAAGCCTCCTAAAGTTATTTATATAGGTCGTATTTTCCCTTCTGTATTTGCATATTGGCGACGGAAATTATTGTTGACATTGACAATGCATCCATTTTATTTTTTATAACACTGGCACACATGCAAATTCAATTTTAAAGAGCAATTTTCATCATGACTCATCATGAGGAGAAAAATTACAAAATACAAACAAATTCTAACAGTATTTGTGCTGATAGTTACAGCAGAATTCATTATCCGATCTATCCATTTCTTTAAAATGTATGATACATATTTGACATAAGCTCACACACAGATCGAATATTGACACCGTTAGTTTGGTGAGTACGAACCGAATGTTTACCCCTTACTCCTTATCCTATATCCCATTAGTTCCTTATAAGTTGTGTCGTCATAATTTCTATGCATGCGATGTTTTTTTTAAGTGATAAAATGTTAGATATGTGTGTTCTTTCAGGTTGGAACATACGCGGCGTTGGCACCAGTAACACTTCGATCGTCATCGCCGCCGACGATACACTCGTCGCTTGGGGCGTTTCCCCTACCTATGGGGAACTGGTATGTAAAATCATTTAGCGTTTAATAGTTTTTGCAGGTTTTACTTTAGACCGAGGTAAAAACATTAAAAGTGTTTGAATGGGTAGGGTATTTGACTACTATTATTTTTTATATAAAATATACTAAAAACGACATCGAATTATGGCAATTATGTTTACTTTCATAATTTACATTTTATATTACTTTCCACAGATATAGATCTACATAGATAACGCAATTATCACGATTTGTATTGAAACCAAGCGTGCCGACTTTTTAATACCTACTGTGACGTTGCCTGTATCACGAAGTCGAAGCGATGCGCGACAGTATCGCTTGTGCGATATTCATCGTCTCCTAATACACAACGTCAGATCAAACGTCCGAAGCAAACGCGGCAGCGTAATGTGAATAAAGTTTACTTAACGGTAAAACGGACGCGCGGGGACTGAAGTTAGTGGCGACCAAGCTCGACGCTTGGTCGGAGTTCAGACACGCGAAGTGCATGCATTTGCGTTATCTATGTAGATCTATGTCTGTGTTACTTTCCAAAACGTTTTGAGAATTATTCCATTAATTTTGGGCGTAATAGCCTGTTAACAAACAATTTAAAGTTATTAATTAGATAGAGAAGGTTACTCTAACATGCGAGGTCAGTACTTACAATCGTCATACTTATCAGCAGCTACCACACACAAAATAATAATTTAGACGAGAAAGGGAAAAACATGCATCTTCTAAACTTGAACTACCTACCTAGTATGTAAAAGGTAAAATATAAGTAATCATTTTTGTTTTTTTGAGACCTTATTATAATTTACTTATTTTGTTAAATTTTCATAATAATATTACAGATGATTAATTATAACTATATACATTACTATTTTAAATAATCATAATTTCTAAAAATATATATTATGTTCATAAATCTAAAAATAAAAAGTGAATGTTTATATATCTGGACTTATCCAGGCCCACATGCGGCATTCTCGCTTTTTGAATAAGGAATTCATCATCCTTCCTTCTCCATAAAGCTAGCCAGCAAGTGGCCCCGCGAGTTCCGGTGTCCATATCCAAATTGCTCCACCCTCAGCTCATCACCGCTTGTTTGCCTAGTATCGCGTTAAAATCTCCCATGACAACGGTGTAATGGGTTTTGAAGCTATGTATAGCCCGATATATAGTCTGTAATTTTGTTATATTTTTGCATGTCATCAATGACTAAATATTTGAGACACAAATTACTGTAACAACTATTGTAACAACATTTAAAGCAAATAAAGAATCTGAATCTGATATGTATAGGTGGGTTATGCGTCGTAGAATGCCTCCGCATCGATATCAGACGTGCCCAGACGGCTGGCAGCATTGCCACGTTGGATGGCAATGCTGATTCTTTGAGCAAAGAATAAACCAGCCTTCTAGTCACGTGATACGTCGGTTAACCATTTAGATAATCATTTAATATTTTATATACTCGTAAGTCAAATACCTTACTGCATCGAGCTTTCTTCAATGTATTGTTCTAAAAGCTCTACTCTTAAAGCCCTTAACCCTTAAAGCTTTCACTAACTCCTATTTTTACCACAGACATGAAAGCAATATCATCAAAATATTATTTATTTCTTTATCACTACTTTTATATATTGTTAATTATAAATACGTTTAATATGCCTCTGCCTACCCCTTCGGGGAAACAGGCGTGTGTCTATGTATGTATGTTATATATTATTCCTTAACCTGTATCTTACAATTTTTTTCTCAGGGAACGGGCGAAATCAACAAGTCCACAGCGCGGCCCAAGGAGGTATCGCGCATGGATGGCTTGAGCATCACCCAGGTGGCCATGGGCTACTCCCACACCCTGGTGCTCTGCGACGACGCCAGCGAGGAAGTCAAGACTAAACTCGCATCCTTACCTTCTTTCAACCCTTAGACGGGTATGCGGGACCCTACCTGCACAGGCACTGTAGTTGCTCGCATGTCCATAAACAGCCACATGTGGACGCACACCGCTAGCGGTTGTCCATTGTCCATGTGTGGACACACGCAAGCCAATAAATTGTGTTATTGATTAGATTGTGCTACGTTTTTGTCGGGACGTTTGCGATTTGTCGGTACTTGACGAGGAATTCTTGGACAATTTTATTTCAAAGTATATCCCACCACAGCTACATAAAGATCAGAAAAATCCACAAAGCGTCTATCTCACTAACGCCCGGTCCAATTCGATGGCTACTGGCTATACATATTTGACATAATTATTTTGTATGGAGCTTATGACAAATATGTCTCTCTATAGTCTGTTTAAGATACGAAAAAATAAAAGGTAAACAAAGAAACCAATGATTTTCAAACTTAATAAGTTAGCACGATAACCGATCGGGATAACCCGACCTAATTAAAATTGGCCCCCTGTCATGCGAAATGCTTACTTTGGGTGTAATGCATAAGTTAACAATTACATTAACATTTTAGATTCATTGGCTTTTTAGGTTCTTTATCATGTTAAATAGTTTATTAGCATAACTAATACATTTAAAAAAAATGTTTGTTCTAATAATTATGAACAATACAGGAAAAATAATAAATATGCTGTTCTATTTATGAATTGAAGGGACAGGCGTATTTTTTAAAAACTAACTAAATCTTTCGCTTGGAGTATTTAACTTAAATCTACTTTTGTTGCGACGGCGACATTAAAAGAACCATTTTATGGTTGTTTACATTTTATTCTTTCGTATCTTAAACAGACTATAGTAGCAAATTCTATGCATAGATTGAATATTGGGAGCTGTCTTTAGTGAACATCATTGGTATTTTTGTGGGGCTAATCTTAAGTCTACAGATTCATAATCCTTGGTGGGATTCTAAATGTGATGAAATGGATCACTTTCTAAGTTTATACACCGTTATTTTTTAATTAGTACAAAAACTTTAAGGACATATTAGCGAAGACATTATTATCATATAAGTGACGTAAGAATTTCATAATATCTATAAATAACAAAGTTATAATCATTTGTTTTTTGTAGAAAATCTCACCCAAATCATAGACATATTTTACAATCCATTCACTACTTCATTGATAGTACTTACTTTCCGTCCTACTCTTACGCATTCTTTTCGTCGCACTTATAATGCAGGTAGCCGTAGACAATAAAATGAAGCAAAATAATAAGTGTAGGTAGATATTTTTTATTTTTTTAAATTCTACCCACTCCTTCATACTTCATCCTGTCTTAGGACCGGCAAAATTTACCGTTTTACAAGTAATTAAATACGGAGGTAGGTATGTAATTAGAAAGCAAACACGTCATATCAAAATAAAAGAAAGTATTCTGTAATGAAAGAAAAGAGTAATTTTGGCGTTTTTATGAAGTTAGAATCGGCTGCTATTTACAATTACTATTAAATCGTCATCACGTCAGCCTCGAGACGTCCACTGCTGGACATAGACCTCCCTCAAGGTTCTCCACACAGACCGATTTTGAGCCGCCCGCATCGAATTATTATTTAGTTAAGTAGGTAATATTTACTTTACTTACAAGTATTTCAATTGTTCTTCGAAATATCCATCACTATTGTCAATACACAGCACGTTTTATTTAATTGTTTTTTAACGAGATAAGTGAGCTTCTCTGACTTTTCACTGCTTCAAAAGCGTCCAATATGCACTGTTTAAATTATTCGACACTCACACTCACAACGGCTCACTTTTGTACACAGTGGTGAGCATGGAGGCCAAGCTACGACCCGCCTCGACCGATCCACTGGCTTCCAAACACTTCCCTGTACAAACGCATAGCTGCACTCGCGTGATGTGAACTAATAAGCCATCCCGTTGGGCAAACGTAAAAAAAAAAATATTGTTTCCACGAAAAAACATCCGCTCGCTATCGCCTTCAATTTAGCACTGCGGCGCGCGCGCAGAGGGACAGGGGGTGGCGAGCTTCGAGTTTGCACAAATTTATCAATGGAGTAGTGGTGCGTAAAATTACTACGACAACATAGTATTTAGTTATGCATTTACCAAACATTACGTATTTTTGTGGACAGTTTTGGGACAGTTTTGGAACTTAGTATTTTTATTTTTTACATACATATATATGATTAGTTAAAGATGCCTAGAGCCCCATTAAATTTTTTGTACTAATTAAAAAATAGCGGTGTATAATTTAAAATTGTTTAACATCACTCGCAATCGCATATTTCTATATCAATAACATATATTATTGGATAATTATAGCAATATTATCAAGGTTGGTTTATTATACAATAAATTAAAACTTGTTGTCATAGATTTCTTCTAGTACCTCTATTGCATTGACCATTTCATGGTATGTACCTATTAGTTCTCTTCACATAATTTCCTTTGATTAGTGTTCAGTGTTTTAACTTGAAATAAATGTGAATGAAGCAAGAGAGATATGTCAGGATCGTTGCAAATGGCGTCCCGTAGTCTCTGCCTACCCCTCCGGGAAACAGGCGTGAGTCTATGTATGTATGTAAATGTGTAATGTATGTTTTTCATTTCATGAGCCTAACGCTTTTAACATCAATAGCGCCTCCGGAAAATATTACACAACTTCTCTTCCTTCATTAAAAACCTTCGTTTCTTTATCGTTTGAAACTTGGTTGACAATAGACAGGCAGTTAAATATTCAGCATTTTCCATTAAGACTCCGATTCCAGACTAAGAATCAGTCTGCCAATAATATTCCTTTAAGACCAACCTTGGTAGTTTGCTGTCATAATGACAATAGCAGGCCTATTGCGCACTTACAGCCGGTCGCAATATTTGTTACTAGAGTTACATATTCAACATAAGCTCCATACATGTCAAATATGTATCTGCAGTATCCAAATCCATGGACTGATCAAATATCGGAGCCCGGCCGTTACTGTGCAATAGATGGGTATTTTAACATGACGGTTTTCGGTTGATATAGATATAGGTGAAAAGTGCCTCGGTGTACACTACTAATTCATTTATTAAACTATGTTCATTACGTGCTCAAAAGTACGATTTCTTTAATATCACAGTTGATTTCGCATCACCGGGGCGCCGTTAATTTTCGTATGTTATTATAAGTTTGTCTGAATACCGTGCTGTTGAACTTTTTATTTTGATTAACACAGTATTAATAAGAAACAAACTGCCTAACGACACATAAATATCTTTTCTATTATTCAATTCACGTGGCGATAAAGTTGCCATAAAGGCATATGTTAAATTTGTAGGTTTGCCACACCATAGCATAAGTGAGACGATATGCTATGGTGTGGCAAACCTACAAATTGTGGGTCAGCTTTTAACGTATAACTGTTTCGCCGTTTGTACCAACCATCAGCATACGTATTGCAACACATTCATCGAATTTTTATGTATAAATTAATTGAGCACTTTTTTCAATATTTAGGTTAAATTAGGTAATATGTATTTTTTAATATTTTTTGATAAAGAATTTTTTCCCGCTTGCTCAGTATTTGCTGTCGCAAACAAAAATAGGTTTAGGTATTAAAAAAAAGAAAAATGTGTATAAATGATAATCGAGCCTCAACGCAGATTTCGTGTGATGTCGCTGCAACCATTTAATTATATAATTAGCATAATTTTATACATTGAATCATAACTACGTAATTTGTTATAATTGTTAATTGTTCAAATTAGATGTTCATATTATATTTTTTTCTGTATACAACAAAACAAGTGTTGATGATACAATAATATAATTTGTGAAGAGATGTGCCAGGTTTATATGGGTATGTAAGAACCTTCGTAATGAATACACAGCGCGTATTGTTGCCTAGACTAGTTTCAGAACATCAAGAACCTATACATACCTATGAGGGAGAAAAGCTGTTAGTTTTTCAAGCTTTAGGTTCTCAAGTCTATCGCAACGACAAATCGACGTATTTTGGTCATCTGAAAGACTTAAATTAAAAAAATTCCCATCCCTATTCTTGATGTCTTTATTCATATTAAAGTCGTGGTGTTTTAAGACGCCGATATGGTTCACTGGTAGACATACGCTGTCTCTCTTCAATCTTCTGCACACACTATCTTCGTCGCACTTGCACACTACTTTCTAATCCCCACACGACAGTTTCGACGACATCACTATAGTTATTATTCGGAAATATAATCCCACGCCCCTGAATACTATGAATGCGTATGTCAACAGTGTACTGTCATCAACTGGCGTAGAGACCTTTGCCTGTTTAGGCTACTCACTTATTATCCACCTATGAGGGAAATAATGAGATACTACTGGTGTCCTTTTCTTCACCGGTTATCTCGCTCGCACATTCCTGGACAGCGGCCTAAGGCGCTCGACGTTCAGCCTACCTCAAATTTGTTACTTCATACACTGCCGTTTTAGCCAATTTTTATACTTCGAAATGCGTGTTTTACGCTTTCGCGGTTTGTTTTCTCTTTATACGTAATTGTTCAACGCTTGTAACTAAGCTGATTGTTTTGTCCGTAATTATGATGTGGGAGGCATTCGGACCAACGCCAGTGCTTCACTACTGTTATAAATAATTTTACTGTGATTGACAATAGCCAATACATTTTATTATCATTTTATTTATATCGTCCGCGAAATCTGTGAGGGTATCTGAGAAAGTGTAATCCGTGTTTGGTGTTTTACTACTCTATTGTAGCTAGTAAGTGTTCTATGATTCAAAACTGCGCGCTCTGATCATGATGTTTATGAAAACTTAACACAAAAAAATCAATAAGGCAATTTTGAAATCGTCGTGTTTATTGGCTACGATGGCCAATCATTTAATAAAGTACCAAACACATTTGTGTTGTACGAGTATCATGCATCAGAGCCAAACCTTTCGAGTACATCACTTTCTCAGCGGCACCTCGGCTACCGTGGCCCACCTCACTTCAATCATTCTAGTATACGATTATAGATATAACTTGTGAACACATTTAGAATTTCTCGAATTGAGAGAATTTCTACTTAAACACTTATAATTATAAGATTTAGATGTAAACTAAACGTACTTATGTGTATTTAAGATTTAGTTTTATGTCGGTGTAACATTCCCTCTGCCGGGCCCTATTATTTTCTCGACGTACTTTCGGGCTACAGGTGTCTAATAGACTGAATTTTACTCGAACTTAGTGTTATGAACAAATCTCGAATGCCCGAGGAGATGCAGAGGATTTACTGCTTTTGTTCTATAATAATTATGTTCATTTCAGGATCAAAATATAAAGATTGGACCAGTGCTAAAACTAATTAATTTGTTGATTCAAAGATAAATACGCAGAGCTTCCGATATCTCCAAATATAGTAAATCCTCTTCAGCTCATTGGCAAAGTTATTCCAATCGTCATCTCCTCTTTTCTTATATGGTATTTCATGGTTGTAATAAATGTTCAGAGGATAAACAATCTCATACCGGACAGGGCAACTAACGGGTACAAACTACTTTTTTGTCATAATTTAACCTTGCCAACTGTAACATTTGATAAATAAACTCTTTTTCATTGTAAGGTGTTGTTTTATTTTGTCTTTTTTTAAATACCTAGGGTAAACAGTATAATGATTGGCACTCTAAGCAAATTTCTGTGATTAACTGGAGAATTCTCGTTAAATACAAAGTTGATAGATTTGCTTTTTCGGATAAAAGGTTTCAAGACTCAAAGAAAATACTACTTTTATTTAAACAATAAACATTTATTTAATATCTGTATTGAATTCAAATTACTTCTGTTCAAAGTTACAATCATACATTTATTTAATTTCTGTATAGAATTCAAATTACTTCTGTCCAAAGTTACAATCATTGGCACTTAATAAAATATAATCATTGGCACTTGGCAGTTTTGAAAAGTGACACATTATTTTATACACAGGTATGGATATTTGTTTAGTGCTTAGACCATAGATATATATTATGTACTAAAGTACTAGATGTAGCATTCAGAGCATTTACTTTGTTCAAATGCTTTGCATGAATATCCCGGCAAAGCAATCTAGTGTCACTTTGACTTTACTGCGGTGTGGGTCCGCTTCGTTTATTGACTGTGTGGCGACGATATATCGATTAATTTGAATCAGAACTTGTATCTGTAGTAGCATTAGTCAATATTTTTTATTATTTATGTAAATAAAGGAGTTAAATGTATCATAATACCACATTAAAATGTATTTCTTTATTTTTATGTGACGTCATTAACGATCATAGAGTAACTACTATGCAGATATACATTTCAAGTGATTGTAGGTAAAATATATGACTAAGACCAGACTTCGTGAAGGTATAGGTTTTAAAGCTTTTTAGTTTGATTAATGTTATAAAACCAATTTGATATTGTATAACACTAATTCTGTGTACTTTTTTATTTCTGGTATATTGGTCGTAATAACTATATTTACGAATATTTCAACACTTCATCATAGTCAACATTTGCAGTTATAGAAAAATACGCAAAAATAATATGAGGCCTTGAGGCCAAAACCGATCCTGATTTCCATTATCCGACCAATAGACAAAAAACCAAAAAAGTAATTGTGTTTGGTGGCAATCGAATAGTAATTAAAATATATTTTTGAGCATTTCTTGCTAGAGTAAATTTAATTGCAATTTATATAGAGCTATAAAAATACTTTTCTGAGGAAGGATTTCAACCCGCGACCACGACGAACCGTGTCGATAGTGTACCGACTAAGCTACTCAGGCCACTTCGTAATAGAATGATTTTTTCTAATAGTTGGTTTCCTTATGGTAGCGCATAGTGCCATCTGCCACATGTGTAGGTTAAGAAATATGTCAACTATGTAGGTCAGCAAGGTCATCTTTACAGATTGACAAACAATCCTGCCTTATATATTAGGATATGTTTAAGCAATTCTCATAGTAAGATAAATTTAATGTTTAAAAAAAAATTTAATTATTCATGAGGCAACTAAGGCAAGTCTTGAACTTACGCCCACGAATACATTTTTCTATTTTGTAATAAAAAGTACTGAATATGTTTATAGATTCTATTATTTTACTTAAATAAACCCCCAGCAATTAATTCCTTTTATTTTCATATATAAACTAATCTTATTATGTTGATGAAATATTGTAGGCAGAAAACATATCTTCTGTGATGTAAATAGTCTTGGCAAATGCCAATTAGCAGCCAGTAGCATTAGAGAACTATTGCTTACTCATTGGTAAGATGCCAGGACTGGTTGTTGTTGATTGGCTATAATAAAAACTAGACCCTGTAAGCAGTGGCGTAGGAAGGGGGGGGCGGTGGGGGCGGACCGCCCCGGGTGCCACCCTTTTTGGGGTGCCACCCATCCAAAAAAAGGAGTGACACCCAAAACTTAACTAAGAACAATGTACAAAAACATAGGCACTAGCTCCGCTGTTTGCGCCTGCGTGTTGCGCTAGTACGACTAGACGTCATACGTTAGACAATTTGAACAATATATTTATAGGGAATGCTCCGTCTATCGTTAGAGTATATGTCAATGGCTTAGACTATATATATTATGTACCTATATCGTGTTGTGCCTGTGACGTATTTTTAATACAAAGTGACACTACCAGATTGCATTCCACGAGCAGCGTTAGAGGAGATTAAAAAAATAAACAAAGCAAACAGTATCGTTGCGAAGAGACAGAAAACTCGACATTGAATCCTAGGCCAAACCGTCCAATCAGCGTGGCATAGTGGGCAAAATTCTCCTATTGACTTACAATGATTGATGACTGAGAATTAGTTTGTCCACCAGTATCTTTTTCTCTTTTCTTGTTTTTTGATCTTCTGTGGAAGAAAATCTTTGTTTCTTTTCGTCCTGTTTGACCTTTTTCCTTGCTTATTAATTTATCTACACATTTTTTGTACACAACGTGTAATCCACTAAGTAAATGGGCAAGTAGTAGTCCGTCAGTCTTTCCACTAAGCAGCAGCGATAGCCCAGTAGAGAGAACGACGGTCTGCTACGCAGAGGGTATCGGGTTCGAATCCACGGCGCGTACCAATGACTTTTCCAAGTTATGTGCGTATTAAATTGTTAATTATCGCTTGCTTAACGACGAAGGAAAACATCGTGAGGAAACCTGCATGTCTGAGAGTTCTCCATAATGTTCTCGAAAGACATTTGAAGTCTGCCAACCCGCACTTGGCCAGTGTGGTGGACTATGGCCTTACCCTTCTCATAGTGAGAAGCGGTCCTTGCCCAGCAGTGGGAAAGTTTATATGCAGGGCTGATGATGATGACGATGATAAAATGGGCATAATGTTTCTTCTTTTTCTTCTTGCTGGCTGAATGAAGGCCTCCTTCTAATTGAGCCTTCAAACACAGTCCTACTAACGCGACCTAAATCCATACTGTTCCTGCAGTTTTTTTATGTCCTTCGTCCACCGCATTTGTAGTCTTCCTCTAGGTCTCTTTTCCTTCTAAGGACTCTATTCCAAACTCCATACCCAACGAACTATGTTTGCGAATTATGAGACCCACCCACTGCCACTTCAGACTTCCTATTTGTTTTAGTGCCAGGTGTTGGTTTTGCTTTCTCTGAGCATAATAGGTACCCACGACGTTTCTTTCTGCTTTCCTCTGGGTGACTTTAGTTTTGTTAATGCTCTCTTTTGTGAGCACGCAGGTTTCTGCTCCGTGGTACTAAGCTCTAGTAAAATACAAAGGTCGAGCAACCAGACTTTTTAGTCAGCAGTAATAATAATTTTGAAAGAGGAGTTTAATTTTGCATGTGCGTATTGAATGGTCATTACCTATCGCTTGGCCTGTAGCTCGGCGAGCACACGTTAAACCGTCGGTTCCGGCTGCATGTAAATCTTTATCAGTCATTAAGGCATTAGCCAGAACCCTTGAATAAACTGACGCTAGTCTTAGCCATGGAATATCGCTATGTCTTTGGGTTTTAAAGGTCAGAACTCAGACCACAGTCACTTGGTGGAAAAGTTAATATTCTGCCAAATCTGCCTAGACCGGTTAGCGAATCCCGCGCTACAAAGCGACAGTCTGAGGCAATCGGGTATATGCTAGGTCGACGATAAATCATTAGCAGGCAGGGTATAGTTATTGACACTACCCACAGGATATATATGGATATATATGGACAGGATATATTGGCATATTATGCCAATGATTACAATATCAAACAAAATAAATTATAGTTATTGGCATCGCCGAAAAATTGGTTATGTTTTGTTTACAATCTTAATATATAACATCCTTGCGTTACTGACTGACTGACAGACACGCTACAGCCGAAACTATTGGGCGCAGGAAGCTGAAATTTGGCATGTATGTTCCTTGGGGACCGTAGGGGTGCACTAAGAAGGGATTTCCCGAAATTCCCACGGGATCGGCCAAAACGGGTAAATTAAAAAAAAATGCAGGCGTAGCTGCTGGCGTCCTCTAGTGTTAAGATAATGCTAAATGTGCTTAAATTAAATAACTCGATATAAATAGACAAAAAAATTATATATAAAATTACCCCACAATCATTTATTTGATCGTAAATCATACTACCGACTCTAAACTTTTTGTTAACATTTTATAGATTTGTTCACACGCAAATTTATAACAGCTCTTACAGTAAGATTATTTGGCTTTGGACACATACAATTGGTGTTGGAAGTAAAAAACATTGAGTATTTTCCTTATGATTGTATAACTCTATCACACGAAAAAGAAAATATCCTAATAACCAGAAAAAGGCTGTGGAGTGCCAATCATTGAGGGGGTGCCAACAATAGTATGGTTTACCCTACCTGGTATATTTTAATTAGAAAAGTTAAGTAAATATACAAAATGCTGTGTGATCTGAAACTCAAATGTGCAAAGTGAGTATGAAAGAGAAGAATTCATACAAACAGTCGCGAAATATTTGTATGATCTTGCTACAAGAATCAAATATACAGGTTGGCGCAAAAGTAATGACCCTATTTGGTTCAGCTACAACTTGGTTTCTAAGTTAGAAAACTAGAATTACTTAGCTTTTTAAATATATTTGTGCCATGACATTTAGTTGCATTACGGTTTAAATAATTATAATAATTGAAGCACATTTGAGCCCTATTTATGACATTTTCCGTAACTAGCAGTAACACTTCCTGCGATATGTTTCTTATTTCTTGGTGTATGTTTTCTTTTAAAGCTGCGAGACTATGGTTTGTTCACATACACCCGAGATTTCAAATAACCCCAAAGAAAGAAGTCTGGACAGGTGAGATCGGGTGATCAAGCAGGCCAAGCGAAATTGCTATAACGAGAGATAACACGGCCAGGAAAGGCATCCCTAATTAAGTCTATAGTATCGCGCTCTGTGTGTGCCGTGGCGCCGTCTTGTTGGAACCACATGTAATCCAGCCCCATTTCATTCAAATTTGGTATCAAGAACTCACGTAACATGGTTCTGTAGCGCTCACCAGTGACAGTTACCGCAGTGTCTGCAGCGTATTAAAAAAATAGGGTCCGATCACTCTTTCTGCACAGACGCCACACCATAAAGTTACTTTTAGTGGATGTAAAGGCATTTGTTGAATAATGCGCGGATTTTCAGTGCCCCAGGAGCGAGTATTCTGTTTATTGACATGCCCCGAGAGATGGAAATGCGCTTCGTCACTCATAATAAATTTTGAAGAAAAGTTATCCTCTTCAAGGTTGAGGTTTATGACGCGCTGGCTGTACTCTAGACGATCTCGGTGATCAGTAGACAGCAGCTGATGATTCATCTGAGTTTTTAACGCAAATATCTTCGATTCTTTGACCAAAATACGCTGCAGAGTCCGCCTAGAGATGCCCAATTGCGTGGCACGTCAACTCGTTGACTCTTCCACATTTTCACGCACAGCTTCAATATTTTCAGCTGAACGACCTGTTCTTGGTCTGCCAGACTTACGTCTGTGTCTCCAATGTTGAGCCAGTTGCTTCAAGGCGTGTGGCAAAGCGTCGAATAGTGCGACCAACCGGTGCCAGACGGTGGGGAAATCGACGACGAAATTCACGTTGTGTTTTCGATGAAATTCACGATGAATTATTCCGTAAAAACATTGACACGATTATTCCACGTTCTTGGGGAGTAAAGCGGTCCATGATTATTTTTAGTGAATTTTACATTTTCGATATCTGAATGTCACATGTCATAAAAAATATATTATATAAGGAATTTCCAGAGAGGTTGGACGTTAAGGTTATTTTACGTTGCCTTAAGGCGCTGTCATAGACTAATATATTATACCTGGAAAGGCGCTGTCCTAAGCGACTGTTCTGGTAAATGAGGGGGTGAAGCAGGGGAGGTGAAGGGAGCTTAGCTCCGTCTACTGCGGGGCGCCCCCCTTCATTCTCGTCGCGTGCGGCCGTATTCTGGCGACATCCGTATTCCAATATTTCAAAATCGCAAGCAAAACGTTTTAGCATATTGAATTGAGATACTGATATTAAAATTTATATTACATACATCAATCTGTTTGTACAATATAGGCATAGCGCAATTTTTGTTCTCAGTGCAGCCATGAGCAAAACTGGTTTACATTAGACGTTATAGGTATTAAATGTTGACGAAAGTAGGTAAATACCTACGTGCCGTAAGATGATAAAAATAATTAAGTCAGTTCCATGTATGGAGAGGCCATTGTTATGTTTGTTTTGTTTTTGTATAAAAATAGTGACCCCCCCTCACCATTTTCACTTGCCGGCAATACTTGGTTTCCTCTGAAAAAAAATATCTCCAAACATCGGTGTGTATGGCACTGCCAACTTCCACATTCATCACACTAGTTTAATAAACTAAGGTTGTCGGAGGCCTGCGAAGGGCTCCTATTTTCGGATTGAGGGTCAAAAGAGAACCTAACATAACCTATTTATTTACTTATTACCCCGGCGTCATGGGGGTTGGGTCTGTGAGACCCGTAACATTTTATTTCGATTGTAGTTCACTTACTATGCGTGCGACTTTACCGCTCTTCTCAGTAGCTGGAACTGTTGAGTTGATCTATGCGTCGCAGGTAACACATTAAACGTGAGGCAGTGACAGTGGGATTTATACGTGCACCAAGTTCAAAAAGGTATGTGAGACCCATCCCCGCAGGTAGTGTAACAATTTCGCGCCATTTTGTATACATATTATTACAATTGTTTACTGCGTATTTATGCTTTAATATTTGTTTTATTTTTGTTCTTGTTTACGATTTAAGTTCCTTATATACCTACAGTTCAAAATATTTTATTTATGTTTTTGTAGGTATATCTAAAAAATGGACCGAGAAGACACACAGCATATTCTGTCGATTTTACAAGAGTCTTTTTTCACGGCTTTTTCTTATAGATAATCTAGTTTACTACAAAAAAGTGACATAAAAACATTAAGACTGATTGTTGATTAATAATAGAGTAACATTTAAGTAGAAGGGAAAGATTTTGTTAACATTGGTCGTTTATTTTTAAATGGTCTAATAAATCTGATTAAAACATGATATAATATAATATTTTCTTTTATTTATTTACATGAATACCTAAAAAACTAAATACTAATAAATATAATCTTTTTCATTCCTAAAGTATTGAAATAACTAATATCTAATAAACGGGTCTGTGAGACCCACCCCAACGTCCATGTAACACTTTTCCACCCCCATGACCCCGGGTTACAGTCGCACCTAACCCAAGGCACTCAAAAGCAATGACGCACAAATTTGACATTAGCTGTCAATATGATCATTCCAAGATGGCAGTTTTGCGTTTCGTTTCACGTTTTTCACATAAAACCTAAAAATTACATTTGTAAAACTGTACTAAAGTATAAAAACTATGTTCCGTTTTGCATAATTGCCGAAGTATTTATGAAATTTTCAAAATTGTTTAAAAATATTTAGACGCAACTCCGGCAGCCAAAATTACTTTTAGGGGATTAAAACGAACTACCTTAAGCACTACCAATACCCTCAAATTCAGGCGACTCGTTTCGAAACCCAACCCATTATTATTTTTCAAAATAGATGAAACATCAAAAATATATGTGGATATACCATATTCATGAGATACTGCTATGTCGCTTAGAAAATTATAGAATTAGAATTTGAGTTACTGCTTTTTCGTTAGCTCTCGTCATACATGTTTGTATGGAAAAATATAAAAAAATTCTTTCGCTTCAAATTTGTGTTGTTTCAAAGAAAATAAATATTAAAATATATTTATTTATATTCATTTATAATTTATTAACGAAATACAGAGTTTACACCTCATCAAAAGTTAGCTGTCTGCTACAACCCGGCAGGTTTCTTTATTCTCATCGAATGTTAAAGGCAGTGTGTGAGGTGATAAGACTTATTATTTGCTGTTGTTCACGAGACACAGTTTCATTTACTTTCCTTTTACGGCTTGGTATTGTAGAAATTTCAAGCACTGATGAAACATTTTCCCCTCCGTGATCTCGCAATGCCATCCCTTGAGCTTGACGAGAATCAACAATTTCAGGCAACTGCCAATTCATATAAAACGCCACAAGCTTCTCCCAGAAAACATCATCTCTTTCTATAATTTCTATTTTTAGTGGTATACTTTGCCGTGTGGTTGACGGCATAGAATACAAGTGTCACCACCCCCTATCTTCCCGTGGGTGTCGTAAAAGGCGACTAAGGGATAACATGATGCAAATACCATCTTTGCGTAGAGACGGAAAACTCGACATCAAACCCTATACGACTGCCTCGTTGGTCTCGAGGCATAAATGTGCGCGTGGGATCGGGAGGTCCCGGGTTCGATTCCTGGGTTGGGCAGTGTTATTGGGATTATCTGCCACGAAATTCTCAGTAGCAGCACGGAGTCTGGAAATGTGCCCGGTACGGCAATAGGCTCGCCCCTTATTACGTGGGACTAAAGCATATCTGGCGAAAAGTGGGTGTAGAAATACACCTCTGCCTACCCCTTGGGGGATAAAAGGCGTGACGTTATGTATGTATGTATGTATGTACTTTCGCCACTCCACACAGCAAATAAACACTTTTGCTTGCGTGTAACGTGGCGTTGCCCCTGAATTTGGTAATAACAATTACAATATTTGTTTAGACTAGTCAGTTCACTTTTTTATCATGTTTCCATATTTGTATTTTATTTGCTCTTATACTATTCTCCAGGCCATTCTTATAGGCAACTTTAGAACATCAAAATTTCCACAATCGTGTTTGGACCTATTAATCCATCTGGCGTGGCACCAATAATCGAATAATCCACAAGGCTCGATTGTTACATTTTCTTGCTTCGCCAGTTGTTGCAAAGCCAGTTGTTCATTTTAGATTCCATGCGCATTGCAAATATTTTATTTGTACAAAATATTTTTTACTAAGTTGGCTTTACTGCTGTTATCTCTTCTTTTTGCCACTATACAAAAATTTCAATCAGTCAACATATTCTTACGCAATTCGAACCAGTCACTGCTATCCCTGTTATAATTTTTGCTTATCACTACGGAATTTGAGTCAAATTTGTTAAAAAAATTGTTTGGCATTTCTTGGCTAGCTCTTGAACAGATCGTGTTAGGAATGACTGAAGTCAAATGTGTGTAAGACGTTGCAGAACTGTTATCTTTAACTTCACTGTAATTACAATAATGATAATTAGTTACGTACTTTGTTATTAAAGAAATACTATATCTTGTGTTATAGCAAACAGAAAAGTCACCTTCTTACTTATAAATGATTGATTTTAGAAATTAAAAAGATATTAGATGTACTGAGACAAACCTAATAGTTTATGAATAATCAAAGTTTTACCCGATGTACCTAAAAAGGTTTATGTTCAAAACACAATAATACAACATTCGTTACAGTTTGTGTGCGGATTGCGGAGCGCCATATTAGCGCTGTTATCATTATTGTTCGCCGTGGCGGCATCTTAGCGCTCCAGGCGCTCTGACAAGCTAATGAATTTGAAATATAGGTACATAAAATGATTCGATTTTATGTTATTACTCTTTCAAAAATTGAAAACTGTGGCAGCTATGTATTGTGAGAATAATTTATATAATTATATTATGCATAATCGATAATATATAAGTAACATAGTTAGTCATAAAAGACTCTTATGAAAATAATTTGTGTAAAAATGTTACATATTTCATAATCACTTGGCCATGGGTGAATTTCTATTTTATTACGACGCTTTCTTGTACCAATCCTTCGTAGAACTTCATTTCTCTAATTGTCCATATTTTATTCTTCTAATTATATATTTATAAGCACAGAAACAATAACACATTAAACGCAACAAGAGTATAAACTTAGGTCCTAATTATATGTGCCCATAGTTACATGAAAAGCCTATTTGATTCAAAGTATTCAGTCTAAAACATAAAACATGAAATTATGAACTCAAATCGGCGTATTTTAATAACAAACAGGTTTACGTAAAATTTCGCGCAGCGGAGACGCAAGCGACATGACCTATCTCTCACAGGGCTCATAGCCGAATGATGAGGTCTGGGCGGGGCGTAAACTAGCAACTGACATTCAGTACACCGCTTATGCTAATAAGGTTTAAATTGCTGAAGCGTTTGATATTGATGGGATCTACCGAGCGTCAAAATCATAGACGTTTGGCAGATTTTATTTAATTTTACAAAATATACACGTATAATATGAAAATAAATAGGGTAATTCTTTAGTTCATTAGATTTCCTACAATATTATCAAAAAAAATATGACGGCTTACGATCAAAATATTGCAAACAGTGAGACGAAAGATTATTTTCTGCCTCGATTTTGTGATTTTTTTACCGTGATTCTATTTTACGTACATGAAAAATTCTTTCAAAAGTCTTTTGTTCAAACTTTTGACTTTAAGCTCTAATTTTTGCTAGTTTGTAATATGTACCGTTATGGCTAGATGCGCGACGAAAAATTAGGTGTTTCACGGCTTCTGAGGTATAACAGCGCCTTAAGGTTATATTTCTTTGGGAATTTCTATAGTGTCAGTACTTTTGCGCCGACCAGTACCTACCTATATGCATGCATGGATTCATTATCAGGTGAAAGAACGGTCTGGCGAAATCACCATCCTCCACACTTAATCGCTGCAAGTTCTTTATATCCTACTACCGGACTGCATCCTTACTACTTGGGTCCAATTATAAAGCACCCAGGCACCAATCGAAATATATATTAGTTACTTGGACGAGTTCGGTGACCAACACTAACAGAAGTTGCACGTTCATCCAAAGATACCTACTTAGATACTTAGATACGGCACAGATTACTCAGAAGTAACTATTTAGTTACTTCGTAGAAGATTTTTAAGTTTTCTTTCATACCTACTACCCGTATATATTACGTAAATTGTGTATCACGCGCTCAGGACAAGGGACATGGGGTTGATGCAATCTACACCGACTTCAGTAGTGCATTCGACAAAGTCTGCTACTGTCCAGATTGGAATCAGCTGGGGTACATGGATCGCTTCTGAGGTGGTTTGAATCTTACTTGGCTCGAAGGTCGTTGGTTGTTGCTGTGTGTGGATATGAATCCCTCCCTTATCATGCCACCTCGGAGTACCACAAGGATCGCATCTCGGCCCGTGTTTATTCTCACTCTTCATCAATACTACACTGGCGAGCAAAAAAATCGACTCACTTCATACTTTCGCTCTCAAATTGTTCTAATTTTAAAATTAAGACCTAAATCTTAATTTAGGTCTTAAATTCTTTAAGTTCTAGATGTTAGCTTTAAAAAAAATAACAATCACAACAGTCGAGTAACAGTAACTGTATGATTTCGTACTCGTTAACTCAGTTAGCATTGCGCGACCTTTGGGTGACGTAACCCTTTACCCTTATCAGTTGACCGTGAAACGTCAACAGGTACACATCTCGTCAATCTCCAAGCAAGAAAATTTCCCGGAAATGGATACAACAGCGGAAGCAGCGGCTCAAGCAGTTATCCTATTGCAACAGGGCCTGAGTCAACGTCAAGTGGCTCGTACTTTGCAGATGAGCCAGTCAGCGGTATCAAGAATATACCGAAGGCACCGGGAGACTGGTAGCTTTCACCGACGAAGAGGTTCCGGTAGAAATCGGTCCACTTCGGAGGCAGACGATCGCTTTATCGTCCGTACTTCGCTGAGGAATCGTTCTCTCACCTCTCACTGGGGTCCAAGTTCAACGGGAGCTCCGAGAAATACGTGGGGTAGCTGTAAGTTCTTGGACAGTGAGAAGACTCAAGGCAGCAACCCTCACTCCAAGAAGACCAGCAACGGGTCCCAAATTGACTGCAGGTCATCGAGCAGCCCGGCTACGTTTTGCAAGAGAACACGTCGATTGTACTGAGGATCAATGGCGCTCTGTTCTCTTCTCGGATGAAAGCAGAGTATGCCTACATGGTAGCGACAGAAGGAGAAGGGTGTACAGAAGGCCGGGCGAGCGATACGCACAATGCTGCATAGCAGAAACTGTTGCGTACGGAGGAGGTTCCTGCATGGTGTGGGCTGGCATATCAATGGAAGCAAAAACTGAACTGGTTTTCATTGAAAATGGCCGCCATGTGGGGGGGTTGACCGCACATCGGTATATTGAAGATATCTTGGAAGACCACGTCATCCCATACGCTGGCTTTATTGGAGAAAACTTCATCTTGATGCAGGATAATGCTCGTCCACACAGCGCAAATGTCGTGCGGCAGTACCTACGAGAAGTGGGTATCGCTGTTATTTGCTGGCCAGCTCGTAGTCCGGACTTGAATCCTATTGAACATTTATGGGATGACCTAAAGAGAAGAATCCGGGCTAGAGATCCTGCACCAGGTACAAGAGCTGATCTGCAAGCGGCTCTGACCAAGGAATGGGAGGGTATACCACAAGACAGACTGAAGCACCTCATTGGGTAAATGAGGAACTGTTTAGAAGCTGTCATCAGAGCAAGAGGGGGTAACATTCTTTATTAAAGTGGTAATCATTATGTAATAAAGTTTATTTAAAATGTTATGATGTCTTTTATTTTACTTAATTTTTCAAGTTTTAGTACTCGCAAAGTTTAAAAACATTTATTGTTCAAGAAAATGAGTACAAGTTAAGAGTATTTGTACTCATTTTAAAGCCAACATTTAGAACTTAAAGAATTTAAGACCTAAGTTAAGATTTAGGTCTTAATTTTAAAACTAGAGCACTTTGAGTGCGAAAGTATGAAGTGAGTCGATTTTTTTGATCGCCAGTGTATATCAGCTCAAATCCTGAATAGCAAATACTACTACTACTACTTTTTGCTGATGAACTCAAATTGTTTAAGACTATGTCATCTAGCGAAGATGTTTCTCTTTTACAAAATGACTTAAATAGCATTCAAAATTGGTGCGATAACAACTGCATGTCCCTCAATGTTAGGAAATGATGTCAATTAAAACGAAAGTAAGTGTAGTACGTGATCTCGGTGTTATAATGGATGAGCAGTTGAATTTTAAAAAGCCTATTGATGAAGTGGTGAAAAAGTCAGCTCAAATGTTAGGGTTTATTAAAACGTAATACAAAAGACTTCAAATTCGCTCGGACCAAGATAATATTATACATACTGTGCTATTGCATGGAACCCACATTACTCTATCCAATCCCAGCGAGTTGAAAATATTCAACGATCGTTCAGACGTCACATTGCTTATATGTCTCAAAATATATCTCCAAGAGCTCCATACCAGCATCGGCTTAGTTTTAAGAAATGGGCTCCCTTCGTGATAGAAGACATGCCTTTCCTTTGATTGGTATATTTTGTTAAAAAGGATCTGTAATTTCTAATAGTTTGTCTTATTGGTATATTTTGATAATTAATCTGTAATATCTAAAAGGTATTCTGAGTAGATATAGTTTTATTTACCTAATTAATAATAATACCTCAGTTTAGTAACATAGATGATGAGTAAGTTCTTTTTTGACCTCTCGTTGTTTTGTTTATTACAAAAGAAATGTTTTATTACTAAAATATTTTTGTTTGATATTAGAAGCGAAGTTCTTTCATTTTGCTTTCATTTCTTATTTGACAGATCCGTCCGTAAAAGTTTACTTCAAAAAAGTTTATTAAAAAAGTTATAGACAGATACAGGTACGTCAGACAATGTTTGAAGCATAAAAGTCTATTGAAAAATTCGTGAAAAATAATGTTTATCTTATAATACTTAAAATGGTTATTATTTTTGTTATAATTTATTCAAATATTGCGATTATTTACAAAAAAAAAACATACAAAACTGCCAATCTCGCGAGATCTCGCCAACTTCGAGATCTCGCGAGATTGGCAGTTTTGTATGTTTTTTTTAGATTGGCTTCATAAACTCGCGAGATCTCGCTTGAGCCCAAATCTCGCGAGATTTGCATTCCCTAGTTAGTAGGTACTTAGTAGGGGCGCCGCGCGCCGGGTGAAATGCATAAATTCATCGTAAATTACTAAAATTATTTTCTAAAAAGGATGATAGATAGGCATATTTTGCATACATGTGCTGTATTGGGTCGGCACGGCGCGGCCCCTGTCTGAGGTAGGTAGCCTTAGTTTTTACCAATAATGCAAATATTATAATATATGACGATAAGAACCTATGCTACTAGTAATACCCATCAATATAATTTTATACGGATTGTAGTGTAAGAACATCTTGTTTCTTGAGCTTAAAGAGGTAAGGTACCTATCTAAGGTTGCCAGATTGTCGGGAAATGATTCTTGTCCCGTTCCTGTAATTAGACCTTGCTGTCCCGGATGCCGAACACCTAAATCTACTACATCGGGTCATGCACTAGCAACCAACTTACTAACAACAAAATACAACTTTCTTTGTTGAAGTAAGTTATTTAATAGGCATTGCACGAAAGGCCCCGCATTTGATAAGCCTTAATTGATAGAAATGAAATCCTACTACACTCTGGGCCAGTTTCACCGCTGTCTGATAGATTCCTGTTAAATTCATTTGTGAAATAGGCAGTAGCGTAGCTACCTTTGGTGGCACACGGGGCTGAAGTTGGCGGGTGGCACCCATTTTTTTTGGTCGATACTGAAAATGGGGCTTAGAAACGTTCTATTTTTTATTTAATTGGAAGATAAAGCCTTTCCAGAAGTTGTGAGACCGGGTATTAAACTGACCAGTTAGTATTACGGATGTTCCATGTGTCGGATTTCTTTTTGTCCTTAGGTATTTCTTAGGGCTAAGACTACAGAACAAAAGGCAGACGGAGCGCGCGGAACTCTCGCGAGATCATGAAGCCAATCTCGCGAGATTTCGCCAATTTCGAGATCTCGTGAGATTGACAATTTTGTATGTTTTTTTTGTAGGTAAATAATCGCAATATTTGATTAATTAGGACAAAAACAATAACCATTTTAAGTATCATAGGAAACATTATTTATCACGAACTTTTCAATAGACTTTTATGCTTCAAACAACCAGTCTTTGCTTCTAATATCAAACAAAAATCTTTTAGAAATAAAACATTTCTTTTATAATAAACAAAACAACGAGAGGTCAAAAAAATCTATGTTACTAAACTGAGGTGTTATTATTAATTAGATAAATAAAACTATCTACTCAGTAGACTTTTTAGATATTACAGATTAATTAACAAAATACTTAAGTATACCAATTAGACAGACTTTTAGAAATTACAGATCCTAATGCACAAAATATACCAATCAAAGGAAAGATTGGTTCAGTTCAAATCACAAGTCATTATTACGAATTATTTTCAAAGTAACTCCATCAGAAGCACAAAATGTCCAAAGAATCGTCTGCTAAACAGCTTCCTTTTCTGTTGGCCAGATAACCAGCAGCTGAGAAGGCCTTTTCGGATTCAACGCTAATTGAAATTCTCGCAGTTCTCAGGTAGACATCCACAAACTGCAAAAGTTTGCCTTTTGACCCCCCGGACTCGTATAAATTAATTTCATTTTTTTATTAATGCCGATACCGACAGATTGCAACTCCGTCCGAGTCAGTTCCCGCTTCCAATAAGACGTATTTATGCTCGAGTCCAATCTCGCAAATCTCGCGAGATCTCGCCCATTTTTCGACCGAGATTAATCTCGCTAAAAAAGGCCGAGACTGCATTCCCTAATTGCAATTAACCAAACATTTCCAGATACTATACTGAGAATTTCTAAACAAAAAATAAAAAACATATTCGCCGATCTAAGATCTGAACCTCATGATTGGTATTCGTAAATATAGTTATGTAGTTGGTATTATATAAGTATTTCTTCTGGATCGAGGCTATGAATCACAAAACATAATCTATTTATTTCTCAATTTACGAATAAAATTAGTTAAAACTTAACTCGGTACCTACATTTAAGAAATGTATTTATAAAAGCATACTTTAATGCTATCTTTTATTTGAAGAATTTTCACAACAGCATTACATATTAAAAGCATTAATTAAATCCATGGTAAATTCTTCAAAACCGCAAACGAATATAAAATATTACCTATGTAATATTATTATATTCGTTTGCAAAAACTATATGTAAAATAGTGGGAGATTATTTATAATCTGGCAACTTTACACACACATAGACGCGATGGTCCGTACAGTGCCAGTCGCCAAATGTCACGCACACATAGCTGTCAACGTGCCTCACTTAGTTGGACGAATGCGCTCTATCTGGTTCTTGTTTGTTAAATCTGTGTCTTAGGGCCTGTTCACGAGATCGGTTTAAGCGGCGAGCGGCGCGGCAGGGGCGATGTGCATGGCGCGTTTATTCTCGCGGCGCGCGGCCGCAATGGAGTAACGCGCGCTATGTACATCGAAAACGCTCGCCGCTGCCGCCCGCCGCTGTAGGTCGTGACAGGGCCGTTACACTTTAACAACGGTCCAAAGAGTCTAGTTTGAGGAGTAGCCTGTAGTAGTTTGGGAGTAGGTAGGTACTTATGAGGTATCGTGCTAAAAATATATTTTTTTGCAAAATAGATAGGTACAAGAATTACTTATTGACTTTATATTATATTTTAGAGTTTACTATTAGGTAGGGTCATTGTGGCAACAGTGGGTCACACTTTTTTCTAAATCAAATTACTCCTTAACTGTACGAAATAAATACGTTAAATTCAAATGATAGATAAGTAAGTTAGTTAGCTACATTTTAGTAAAAAGGATTTTTAAAAATCTTTTGAGGTTATTACATACCTAATATATATATATATATATATATATATATATATATATATATATTATTATTTTTTAAATAGATTTTTGACCCACTGTGCCCTTAGGTGGATACACACTAGTACAGAGTGGATCTACCCTGAGGGAACAGTGAATCAACAGGATTTTGGAATACAAAAAGGTAGGTAATTTCTATATTTTTTCTTTTTTTATCAAATCAGTTTTTAGGTTATACTTAACATAATCAGACTTCAATACTTTAGCAAAAGATATATGAATATTACGAATTACAGCTCTTTTAGCTGTAAATGTAAATTTACAGTATTTATTTTGGCATTTCACAAACTTTGTGACAAAAATGATAACTATATTTATTTATACCTAGCGAAAAGACGAAAAATACTTCCTAAAGCTATTAACACACGCTCGAATTTGGTCCAACGTACCAAATACGTTGGTCCGGCGGACCAAATCCGTTCTCGCTACAGACGACCGGATCGGACAGTTGCTTCAAACAGTGCAAACTAGCGCAAACTAGCGGACTCAATTAATAATAATTATGTTCGCAGGACTACTCCACAGACGGGCAGATTTGATCCGGATGCGAACCAAATCAGTGATCTGTTCGGACCAAATTCGAGCGTGTGTTACAGCTATAAGAATTCGTCAAGCCAACTTGAAATAAGTCATCAAAAATATCACTAACCATTAAACAAGAATATATCTAGGATTGTTTTAATTTAATAAAATTTACCGTGTAACCATACGCATTAAACATAGGATAATTATTTATTATTACGTGGTCAAGTAGGTAGATAGATGATGAATAAATATTATAGTAGCAGCGGCGACAACCCTAGCGCGACAGCTAGTGCGTCACTCCGCGCTAGACAGCGACAGCGTTATGTGTTAGAAAAGAGCGGGAACGGTTAGGTGAATATTGCAGTAGGTACTGAGTGCTTATGCGAGCTGAATTGCACTTTGTTGCTTAGTAGCAAGAGTCGCAATTTCTTTAAATTGGTTTGCGAAGTGATGCTTCTGTACGTTAGAACTATCTATTCTGTGATTAAGGCCTCATTTGACAGTACGTTAAGGATTATCATCACAGTAAACTTTTCTGTTATAGCGTCATAAAATTGAAATGGCGTCAGTAGTATACAGTGGGTCATCTCCAAGATAGGCACAGTGGGTAGACCCACTGTGCCCATCTTGGAGATGACCCATGAGGATGATAGTACTAACGTACAGAAGCATCACTTCGCAAACCAATTTAAAGAAATTGCGACTCTTGCTACTAAGCAACAAAGTGCAATTCAGCTCGCATAAGCACTCAGTACCTACTGCAATATTCACCTAACCGTTCCCGCTCTTTTCTAACACATAACGCTGTCGCTGTCTAGCGCGGAGTGACGCACTAGGTGTCGCGCTAGGGTTGTCGCCGCTGCTACTATAATATTTATTCATCATCTATCTACCTACTTGACCACGTAATAATAAATAATTATCCTATGTTTAATGCGTATGGTTACACGGTAAATTTTATTAAATTAAAACAATCCTAGATATATTCTTGTTTAATGGTTAGTGATATTTTTTGATGACTTATTTCAAGTTGGCTTGACGAATTCTTATAGCTGTAACACACGCTCGAATTTGGTCCGAACAGATCACTGATTTGGTTCGCATCCGGACCAAATCTGCCCGTCTGTAGAGTAGTCCTGCGAACATAATTCTTATTAATTGAGTCCGCTAGTTTGCGCTAGTTTGCACTGTTTGAAGCAACTGTCCGATCCGGTCATCTGTAGCGAGAACGGATTTGGTCCGCAGGACCAACGTATTTGGTACGTTGGACCAAATTCGAGCGTGTGTTAATAGCTTTAGGAAGTATTTTTCGTCTTTTCGCTAGGTATAAATAAGTAACTGCACGTTATTACTCAGGCTATTAGTAAATTCTGAGTCTAGGCATGTAACTACTTACTTACTTAAGCAATTATAATTTACTTTAAACTAAAAATTTCAAGGAATCAAATTTTATGAGTAAACAACACGATTATCTAAAATATGCAGATAAGTAAATGGTAGGTGGTTAGGTCTAACATACAACGCATAATGTGTGTGAAGTGACCCACTGAGTACCTACCTATTAAGCCTAACACATATTAAGTACGAACTTTGGTATTAATAAGTTTAGCTTACCCTGGCGTATCGGTAGGTAATGTAAAAAATGACACACTTTTATCTCCCTTTTTCGACACACATCCGTGAAATGAGCAATACTTTGCACCAGACTTGTGATGAGACATTTTTGTTGTTCACTATTAAAATTCACGTTATTAGCAAATTTAATAGCAAAAATCTAGCTCAGCGTGCGAGCGGTGACAACCATGACAACCGACTAACGACGCGGGCTTGGAAGCTGCGAAAGTGTCGGCACTAGCACTTACTTATCGCTGTAGGTACGGCCGAGTGAAGGAGGCCTGCCTTAATAACCAGTTATTGCATTAAAATTATAACTCAGGAAATAAGATTGTAGCTAACCTATACCTAGCAGTACCTACAGTGACTTTTGTGATATGTAAATAGAAACATAGATACACGCAGCCCTGAAAAGGACTTAAGTGTTTAAATAGAAACAGTGATAATAGTCCTGACAAGGACTGTTCAAGGACTTTTGTTGTTGTTCTGAAAAGAACAGTTTTATTTACTTTTGCAACGTTTAATAGAAACAAGAAGAGTTCTCTTGCGAACTCGCAGATACACACGCTGACGACGACTTCAAGAAATCTTCGCTCTGCAAATATTACGTCGACGTCCGCCGTACCAGCTGACGCGTGAGCTCGTCGTCCGACCGCCGCTCGGCAAATGAGCCGCCGCGCTCATGCCGCCAGTATAAGCAGGCCTCCGTCACTGGCTCAAATTCGCGCGATAAATACCTACTATTTCGTGTATCCATATGGGTACAAACGACAGAGGACCGCCGCACGCCCGGCAGCGTGTACGCACGGCACGTTTCCCGCGCATTCTTATAGAAGTGCCGAAACCACGAAGTTATTGTGCAGTGGATGGGTGAAGTTTTCATTAAACTTTTTTGCTTAAACGCACAAAACAAATGAAAACTTGTTGTTTTTTCATTGCCGAAGGATAAACAATGATTTATGTAAGTAGTAAGTTATGGTTAAGATTGAAATAAGTGGGTACTTATATAAAATTTCGCCTACAAATTGCCACCGTTTATTTTATTTAGAGCAAAGTTAAGAAAAGAAACACTAGGTATGTAAATGTTCTTAAATTGATAAGTTTAGGTTATGTTATTACTAGAAATAAATAAGGTAAGTGCACCGGTAATGGACAGCGTACCAGTTATGAACATTATTGATTGAGTCCTAAAAAATAAGGATTCTACAACGCTTTTGTTACCTGGCAATATTTTACCACAGAGAAAAGGGATTAAAGTGTCAAAATATTGACAGCTGATGTATGTCTGTGGACTCTGTGGTTCAGTTTCAAACTAGTGGAAAGATAAACAGCACGTGTCACCAGTGATATCGTTTTTTAAGTGAGTTTGATAGCGAGGTATGTTGCTGATGAGTATTTTTTGACAATTCAATTAAGGTAATAATGAATAAATAATAAGTTTGTGGCTGAATTAACCTCTTTTCCAAACAATCTTAATTAAATGTATTGCAAACAACAACGTGGTTTGATTTTTTTTGCTATGTCCATGACTAGTACCTGTTATTATGACATGTCCTAGTTATGGACATTGTGTCGATTACTAGTGCAGGGCATTTTTTTAAAGATTTTAGTCGATTCTAGATTTATTTCTCGAAGTCAATGAAATATCTTTTTTCCATGACTTTATAAAGCTTTTTACCAGTAATGGACAGACGTGTTCACAAGGAACTTATTAGGTATAAGTTCCTTGCGTGTTCATTACTGGGGTGTCCATCACTGGACATCCATCATTCATTCCATTAGTGTAGGTACTACAAACAAGATCTTTCTTACAGTACTTTATTTTATGATTAATAAGAACTTTTATTTTAGAATACGTAATAGCAAATAAAATTTGTTTCTAAACAAACAATATTTTTATTTATTTGTATCTATCAAGTGTCTATCACTAGGTGTCCAATACCGGAACACTGTCCATAACTAGGTGTCAATCATTGGTGTATGACTTGTCCATTACTGGATAATTTTAAGCCAATTTTATTCGTAATTTTATTTTTATGGAAATTACTAGAATGAATGTAGTATTCTCTTATTAGATGCTAAAAAACCATAACCAACTTTATCTACAGCTATTGCAAGAATCAGCCCGCAACTTTTTTTTTTGGAAATTTTATACGTACTTCATCGACCTTAAACCGTCCATCACTGGTGCAGTTACCTTATAAATGTTGTTTTATTAAGTAAAATCTACTTAATGTCAGAATATTATGTACGTACCTACTTACTGCATTGTCTGGCATTGTGCCCGATAAACGGAAATAGGCAATAGGCCCCTACTACGTACGATTATTATAGGTACATTTTATTTATTTTTATATCATATTGCATACTTATTGTTAATTTTATTAAATATGTTAACAATATGTATTTACTAACGTGTATATATATGTAGGTATGTATTTAGCAAATAAAGATATGGTTATTATGCAACATTCGTTTTATTACCAAAATAAGAACAACTCTAGCGCCTGCGTTCGATGACGCGCTTGTACGTACTGTCACACAATCTGCAACTCTTTGCGTGAGTACTTAGGGTACATTTCTCTTCACTGCGAACAACGGCTATTATTATTAAGATTTTGTAGGTGATTATAGCGTAGGTATTTTCGATTTTGTATGGGAGTGATGTATCTGTTACGAAGTAACTATTTAGTAATCTGTGGTATAAGTACGTTCTCGTTTGCGCGGGAAAACTCTTGCGCGACGTATGTACTTACCACCGCCACCGGTGCGGATTGCGTGCGTAAACCCAACTCAAATATTATTGGCCGATTGTATTCTAAATTTATTGGTAAATTGTTTTAAGCATTTTTACATTTTATTTATCTGTGTTTAGATTGGCTATGATTATTTGGAAATTTTGTAGGTATATAAATAGCGATGTAATACGAATAAATTATTCTGAATCCTGGAGTCAAGATATCATTATTACCTGCCATACCGCATTCTCCAAAAGATCAATAGTTAAAGAACCAGAAAAGAACAAAAGTTAGTTTTTTTTTTAGTTTTTCACCCTCAAAACACAAATTGATTTCTGTAACGTACACCACAGTACAGAGTTACAGACCGGCGCACTGACTGGCACTAACAGGTTCATAGCCGAGCACGAGTTTATTGCGAAAGGGACGCAGCTATCGCCTTACTCTTTCTGTCCAATATCGTGTTGACTCAGTGTGCCCTTTGACTCACTGTTGGCACAATGAACCTACATAAAACAAAAGGGCGAATGTAAAAATAAAATTGACTATTCAAGATTGACGCGGGGACTTAAGTGTATCGTGCTCTACTAGTCTACTTGGCAACACTCAAAAGTCAAAATAATTCAATGATTTTGCGCGCCAAATTTAATGTCATTTCGTGGTTCTTATTTTAGCAGAGAAGTTATAAAATAAATTGATTTGTTGTTAAGTTAACCACTCGAGTATTAATAGAATAAAACATATTTTGTGTGTGGATGTGATTAGTGACAGTGTGTACGTATTGTGTTAACAAGTAACTAACTTGCAATGGAAAACCTATTACAAATTTTGAGGTGAGTGATCATGAAGTTGTTGCTACGTATTAATCGATAAACTTGTACCTACCGTATTATATAAAATTCATAGATAATTTATAAGATGCTTATACCTGCGAATTAATGGCTACAAGGAGACGCCTGCCTACATAATATAATACCTGCCTACATACTTATTCTAAGTATATGAAACTAAACTAGGTACAAAATAACTGGGGCTGCAAGTGATCGTGGGGCGACGATTGACGTATTTACTCGGATATCGGCAGTAGCAGATATGCCTGGCCCAATGACTTCTTTTGTAAACTTCCCGTAAAAAGTCAAGCGCCCTTGCGCGCCACGGCGGCGCAGGCGTCATTAATAAACGCCTACGCTCGACAAATACCTATGCTAGTGTGAAGGGGTTTATGTGCCGATCGCCACGCCAATCCTAGCATCTGAGAAGTCTGTTGGCGAATGGGACATTTAAAAAAATAGCCCATGTGGCATGTTGTGATGTGATAATACTCGTAGTACTTAGAGTTTACAGCGTGACTTGGCTTGCCGATTGTAATACCTAAGTCAGCAAAGTGAGCCAATGCTTGCACAGGACACCACTTGGATAGGTAACCGCGTGTGGCATTTACATCAGAGCACTACTGTGCTTCGGATTGCACGTAAAGCTGTTAGTCCCGGTTCTTGTGTCAGTACAATAATTGTTAGGACACTTTGGGAGTCTTTGGACGGTCTGAAAACTCTGACACCAGAGTCGGGCACACACTCATACGACAAAAATAGCTTGGGTGACGTCTGGGATGAGATTAATCCCTATTATCGTTCTCAGCGTCCCATCCGGTGGCGAAATGAACATTCTGCTGTAGTGTGGTGTGTTGCTTCAGAAGAATGTTAGTTGCCACGTTGGTACCTACCTTGTACTTATTTGGATTGACAAAGATATTTCTTGAAGTGGAAAATTATTAGGGCTCCTAGCACCGATACTGGGCCAGTTTAACGGCCGCTCCCCATACTTACTTTAAGGGACCTACGCCACGATCCTCAAGTGACCAATGAATATTCTGCGTAGCGTAACGTTATAGTATGGTTGTCTTACCTTCCTATTTTGAAAAGTGTGTCAAAAACATGTACATTGCATGATGTACGTACGACATGCTCAGGTATATAGCTGCACCTATTCGCCCCTTGAGCATAAAGTTTGACCCAGTCTGACATACTGACATAAATCCTGTTACAAACTAGTCACTAAAACATACATTACCCAATTTGGTAGGTATTTATAAAAATAAGAAGACATCATTGAAGACTTTTACGTATTTTTTATTTCATTGAGCTTGCGTTTGTACATAATTAAAGGTATTTCCTTCATAATTGTTATTAATTTCTTCAGCTTGAAATATTGTGCCGTTCTTTAGAAAAATATCTTTCTGGACGCGTACTTAACGGACAAATAAACAAGACTATAAAATGAGTAGAGCTTGCCGTGGTTCGGTTTTTATACAATTAGAAATCTATTTTCTAAAAAAGACGACACGTTTATCAGATGTAGGTACTGTTATTATACATATTTGTAAAATATACGTGTTTCGGTCACGTTAAACTAGTCCGGCAATTTAGATAGGTACTTTTACGATATTTTTTAGATAGATACTTTTTTAGATAGGTACGGTACGGCAGCTTCGTATATACTAGCGACGATTTTAGCTAAACATAAACAATATACAAGACAGCACTAACTAGTTAGATGAAAAGGCTGTCATACTTAAAGCTTCTAGCTTTGAATGACGGTAGGTCGATTGTCGAAAGGATGTTACAATTACCCAGCAAACATTTTGTATTATGACAACTCAGTTTGCAGCTGAAGTCGACTCATTTCAGCATCCAGGGATACGAACACATGAAACGGTCAATATAAAAGATACACGCGTTCTTAAGCGCCTCTTAATGTGGACATAGATTAAAATCTGGCAATCTGAAGTTGGAAGACGCCAAAGTATAAATTCGCCATTTTGCTTTTTAATTATAGGCATCATCGTCACTTGTGGGCACTACGACGAATATCGAAGAGTTCGCTGTAATTTTTTTCTTTGCCAAAAGATTATCAACCACAGTGCGTATGTCATCGCTACTCTTAAGATTATTCAAAACAATTATCGTCTCGCCGTCTTTGGTTCTTCGTATGCAGTTACGTAAAGTATTCTCTTTGCGTTTCTTTCGGGGTGTCTGATAAAATATTAAATCGTGATCGCTGTTCTCCGATTGGTATAGTTCATCCTCACTGTTAAAATTTTCCGTTCCGGTGTACGATCCGTCGCTTTCAGTACTAAAACAAAAATGACATTCGCTTAAGCAGGGATTTATGATAATTTAAGTTTATTTAAGTACCTACGAAACGACAACGCCCCGCGTGGGTTCTGATACTACTTGGAATGAACGTGTTGTTTAAGGCAAGTAAGGCAGAAGATATGTGCCAAAAATTACGTGTACCGCCCTAAATTAGACATAATAAATAATATGTTTGCCTTATCCCTGATTACCTGGATTAATCTACCTACTTTGCTATTGTAATAGTTTCCTTTAGGTACCTATGTGAGCTACGGGTACACGATATAAGTCTGCTATAGGGTAGCTGGCTAAGCTAGCCCCTTCTGATGAATAGTAAAGATGAACGGCCAGTCTTACCGCCTTTCAAATATAAATTAAACTTTCATGTATAAAAAATACCACATTAACTAAAGTCCGTGCCATGAGAACATAGAATTTTTGTAAACACATATTCAGAGCTTCATAACCTTCGTTTTAAACAGTTTTATTTTAGTTTTTATGATTTGGTGAACTTAATAGGTACATTTTGAACAGGCATTTCTGTTTTTAGTGCTACTATGTACCTATTTAAATTTAATTTTTTAATATTATTATCTATGACTTTCTGAAGTATAACAAAACGGAAATAAACATTATTTGGTTTTGTGTTTGAGTTATGCGAGCCAATTTTGTTGTAATTTATATATAATTCTGTAAATTCAAGTCAGCACTAGAGTGCCATGTACCGTGTACATACCTACATGGTACTCCATAGATTTGTTTCTAGTCTAACCGGATTTGGCGGAATATTAGCTTTTCCACGGAGCGACTAGGGTCATTTCGCCTGTTCGCGTCCATCCCCCTATTCGCGTCCATTTTGCGGACCTCCCTTTAAAAATGCTCGTAAATAAGTATAATAACACACTAATAAAATTAAAAGTCAGTATCGTCAATACCTCTACGTATAAGAGACACGCACAAATAGACAAAAGTTCCGTGCGCCCAGGTTATCCTGTTTAAAAAAATTAGTTAAGGACGCGTTTACAAAATTAGTAGGTACGAAATCGCGTCACTACAGCGACACGGCGGCAACAGTACGTACTACTACTGTGGTACTACGTACGGTAACTTGCGGAAATGTAGTTCAACTAAATAACTTTGAGACTTAGAATTTTTTGTGATATGTATCTATGTGTTATAGAGCGGTTTCAGATTAGCGTTTTATACGCGCGTATAAGCTCGTTTTTGGAAGTGCATGTAGGCGCGTATAGGCGCGCCTTCTGGCACACGTGCAACTCGTACGAGCGTTGACGCGCTTCTAAGTAGAGATGGGTAGGTCCGGATGGACACGCATCCGCGGACCTGCATCACTCACTTTAAGGATGGATATACATCCAACATCAATTCGGATACCGATCCGACAGTATCGACCACAACCATACAAATTGCAACTTTAAAACGTACTGGTACGTATTAAAGTTGCTAGTAGTATCGCTCTAATACGTATCAGTACCGGAGCGGAAACGAAACGCATCAGGTGTGGAACTGCATTGTGACAGCGGACCTGGAACCGAGAGCGAAAGGACACGCAAAAGAGAACGAGATCACGCACACGATTTGCAACTTTAAAACATGCTGATAGATATGAAAGTTGCTAATAGTGGTACCGCTCCGGAACGTACCAGTACCGGGAGCGGTAACGAAACACTGTTTATGTTCTGTTTATTTATGTTATTATTTTATCTTTATTTTTTTCTGTTAATTATGATTTTATGTTAAATGTGTAATTATAATTAATACTAATCCAACAAGTACAAAAGCATTAAGACTGATTTGTGCCATATTTAAAAAAATAATTATAAAATAAAATTCACGGGTACCTATTTTAGTTTAGTTAACCTAAAACATACATTTGATTAGTCAAGTACTAAATCTAATATGAATCTTAATTATGGTAGGTCGCATGCATTAGGTACGACGTGCATCATCAGTACCGGAGCGGTAACGAAACGCATCCAATGCGAGGAACTGAATCGTGAATGGCGGACCGAGAAGTGTCGAGCACTAAATAAAACACTAAGAAGAACGGAATCGCGCGCTCGGTTCCGAATCCCCCGCGTCTATCAGTTCATTCAGTTCACCGGACCCATATGAGTCCGACGGACACGGGACCTGGATGTAGGTCTTTGGAGCTGGATGCGTATCCGGATCTCACTCCGAATTATTTGCGGACCTACCCATCTCTACTTCTAAGCTCGTATAACCACGAGCCGTCAGAATCCATGTTGACACTGACAAGACGTCACTACCATTTCGAGCGAACACGCTCGTTTACGTAAGTCTGGTTTTTTGAAGCGCGTAATGTAGCGCGCGTGTAAGCGCGTATGCTGAAACGACCGTATACGCGCAGAAAAATACGCTAATCTGAAACCGCCCTTAGGCCTGGCTGTGCGAATTACGTACAAATAAGTTTCTTATTTTTATATACCTAAATGGACATTATTACTTTATTTTTTCCATTATGTTGATTCAGGATATATTTCGGTATTTAGATATTATTTTGTTTCTTGCGTTGAAATCTGGTAAGATTATGTGGACTGATGGTATACCATCCCATTCAAGTGTTGCGACTGGAACTCATAAAAGAGTAGACCTAGTTATGCCAGGTTGGGGCTCATTTTATTTGTTTTAGTGAGACCCTACCACTGGTACTAGTGAAGTAACCTTCCAAGGTTATTCGATGAGTCTTACTGGTACTCTTATGTGAGTAGAGCTAGGCATGCCGAGTTTGGGCTCATTTTGTTTGTACATAAAAGACCCTACCACTGGAACTTATGAAGTAACCTTCCAGGGTTATTCGATGACTCTTGCTGGTTCTTATATGTGAGTAGAGCTAGGCATACCAAGTTTGGGCTCATTTTGTATGAATATCAGAGACCCTACCACTGGAACATACCTAGCTCTACTCACATATGAGTACCACTAAGAGTCTTCGAATAAACCTGAAAAACCCGAAAGGTTACTTCATAAGTTCCAGTGGTAGGGTCTCTTATGTACAAACAAAATGAGCCCAAACTCGGCATGCCTAGCTTTACTTCCATATGAGTACCACCAAGAGTCATCGAATAACCCTGGAAGGTTACTTCATAAGTTCCAGTGGTAGGGTCACTTATGGACCAACAAAATGAGCCCAAACTCGGCATGCCTAGCTCTACTCACATATGAGAACCAGCAAGAGTCATTAAATAACCCTGAAAGGTTACTTCATAAACTGCAGTGGTTGTGTTTCTTATGTACAAACAAAATGAGCCCAAACTCGGCATGCCTAGCTCTACTCACATATAAGAACCAGCAATAGTCATCGAATAACCCTGGAAGGTTACTTCATAAGTTGCAGTGGTTGGGTCTCTTATGCAGGGCCGAACCTTCCCTATGTGCAATGTGTGCGGCGCACACAGGCGCCAGGGTGACAGGGGTGCCGCGCGCCGAGATATGCGTTAATTATAACACTTTTTTTCGAAAAAGATGCCAAAAAAGGCGCTTCACAGATTTCGCACACAGGCGCAGTGGCGTAGGAAGGGCAAATATAAAATAAAATTTAGGCCGGAATTGTTAGGTAACGACTAAAAAAAAAAAAGGTCATCCGCCCTACGCCACTGCATAGGCGCTTCATAGATTTCGCACACAGGCGCTGCATTGGGTCGGAACGGCCCTGCTCTTATGTACAAATAAAATGAGCCCAAACTCGGCATGCCTAGCTCTACTCACATATGAGTACCAGCAAGAGTCATCGAATAACCCTGGAAGGTTACTTCATAAGTTCCAGTGGTAGGGTCACTTATGTACAAACAAAATGAACCCAAACTCGGCATGCCTAGCTCTACTGACATATGAGTACCAGTAAGAGTCATTGAATAACCCTGGAAGGTTACTTCATAAAATGCAGTGGTAGGGTCTCTTATGTACAAACAAAATGAGCCCAAACTCGGCATGCCTAGCTCTACTCACACATGAGTACCAGCAAGAGTCATTGAATAACCCTGGAAGGTTACCTCATAAGTTCCAGTGGTAGGGTCTCTTATGTACAAACAAAATGAGCCCAAACTCGGCATGCCTAGCTCTACTCACACTTGAGTACCAGCAAGAGTCATTGAATAACCCTGGAAGGTTACTTCATAAGTTCCAGTGGTAGGGTCTCTTATGTACAAACAAAATGAGCCCAAACTCGGCATGCCTAGCTCTACTCACATATGAGTACCAGCAAGAGTCATCGAATAACCCTGAAAGGTTAATTCATAAGTTCCAGTGGTAGGGTCACTTATGTACAAACAAAATGAACCCAAACTCAGCATGCCTAGCTGTACTGACAAGTGAGTACAAGTAAGAGTCATTGAATAACCCTGGAAGGTTACTTCATAAGTTCCAGTGGTAGGGTCTCTTATGTACAAACAAAATGAGCCCAAACTCGGCATGCCTAGCTCTACTCACATATGAGTACCAGCAAGAGTCATCGAATAACCCTGGAAGGTTACTTCATAAGTTCCAGTGGTAGGGTCACTTATGTACAAACAAAATGAACCCAAACTCGGCATGCCTAGCTGTACTGACATATGAGTACCAGTAAGAGTCATTGAATAACCCTGGAAGGTTACTTCATAAGTTCCAGTGGTAGGGTCTCTTATGTACAAACAAAATGAGCCCAAACTCGGCATGCCTAGCTCTACTCACATATGAGTACCAGCAAGAGTCATCGAATAACCCTGAAAGGTTAATTCATAAGTTCCAGTGGTAGGGTCACTTATGTACAAACAAAATGAACCCAAACTCGGCATGCCTAGCTGTACTGACATATGAGTACCAGAAAGAGTCATTGAATAACCCTGGAAGGTTACTTCATAAGTTCCAGTGGTAGGGTCTCTTAAGTACAAACAAAATGAGCCCAAACTCGGCATGCCTAGCTCTACTCACATATGAGTACCAGCAAGAGTCATCGAATAACCCTGGAAGGTTACTTCATAAGTTCCAGGGGTAGGGTCACTTATGTACAAACAAAATGAACCCAAACTCGGCATGCCTAGCTGTACTGACATATGAGTACCAGTAAGAGTCATTGAATAACCCTGGAAGGTTACTTCATAAGTTCCAGTGGTAGGGTCTCTTATGTACAAACAAAATGTGCCCAAACTCGGCATGCCTAGCTCTACTCACACATGAGTACCAGCAAGAGTCATTGAATAACCCTGGAAGGTTACTTCATAAGTTCCAGTGGTAGGGTCTCTTATGTACAAACAAAATAAGCCCAAACTCGGCATGCCTAGCTCTACTCACATATGAGTACCAGCAAGACTCATCGAATAACCTTGGAAGGTTACTTCACTAGTACCAGTGGTAGGGTCTTACCAAAACAAATAATATGAGCCCCAACCTGGCATAACTAGGTCTACTCTTTTATGAGTTCCAGTCGCAACACTTGAACGGGATGGTATACCATCAGTCCAGATAATCTTACCAGATTTCAATGCAAGAAACAAAATAATATCTAAATACCGAAATATATCCTGACTCAACATAACGAAGAAAATAAAGTAATAATGTCCATTAATACAAAAGAAATTTACTTGTACGTAATTCGCACAGAATACGAGAAGTATCAAATTGATTTTAGCGAATATTTTTTATTCGTATATTGCTTTTTCGTCTTCGGGCTGCAGCGACAAGCGACATAGAGTCCACTCCCGACGGCGCTCAAGCGCAGACTGAGATCTCATTGCAGAATTTGGATATATAAATCAAGAAAGTGACTAATAAAACGAACCTTACTGCCACACATTAAGACACACGTATGCGAGCAAAATAGAAGAAAAATGTAAGATGATTTTTTGCTTTTTTTGAGTCAATTTACAATATTTTGAAAAAAAAAATCTAATTGTTTTTGAGTTGACTATATTTACTACCCTATTCTATCTTTGAAAATCTAAATAAATTTAAAAATAGAGAGAAAATTGTACCCAAAAATAGCAGTATATGCCTATTTTTGATTTAAGAGGCCGTTTCGAATCGATTTTACATTAATATTAATTAAATATTTTTTATTTATTTTCAAATTGATTTATAGATAAAAAAGTAATCAATTTATCGTAATCATTAGTTTTATTAGTTATTCTCTAAAATTGTCGTAAAATGTACCGGAAATATGTGGGTTTTTGATACAAGCCTAAACGCGTCCTTAATCTCGGTTGTTCGACAAAAGAGTGCAGATGCGCGGGATATAAATAAAAAAATAATGTGCAGCGGCGTGTTTGACGGTAAGTATTTTATTGTTTTATGTGAATTTTAGGATACATAGCTGTTTCTAGACATTAATAATGAAAATACGAATAGTATGAATTATGAATTAGCTTGTTTTTTTCATAGTTAAGTTATTTATGATTTCTTTAGTTGCTTATTTTTATGTGATTAAAATATGAGAGAGAAATTGGGATTTTGTTTATTTTAACATTAATAGTATGCAATTGTAATGACCAATTTGCGTCCACATTATTATGATTGTAATAAAAGATACAATCGATATAATAATCGATCACAAGTGGACGCAAACTATACCTGCAAGGGATAATATTATAGCAAATTGCGTCCATATTTTCATGAAATAGAAATAATCGCATAAATACATTCTATATATATATATATTTAGAATTTAAAATGCATTTTTGGTTAAGACTGAGTTTAAAATTGAATTATTACATTTAATTTATTTTATTCCATATTTTTTCTATTCAAGATGAGTTCTTAGGAGACAAGAGAGAAGAAGGAAAGAAAATACAAAAGATGATTAAATAAACAAAGCGTTTTGTGATATTCGTGAGAAGAAGAAATCGATAAGACAAATATGTACATAATTATGTAAAAATTATGCTATTCCGAAGACCACAATATTGGACAACATGTATCGTAATTTTTTTATCTTTGATTTTAAGTTCCATCGATGTTGAGAACAATAAATAGTTATTTATAGTTTCTTTAAAGTGATTGAATAATGATAATAATGTAGATTTTTTATAACATTAATCTTAAATGTAGAAATTGTTTAAAGCCTATCTTTCTTTAGATTGTCTTAATAATATCACCCTTATATGAAGGATTATAAGGCTGATATTGTTAAGACTAAGCTGGTGGACGCAAACTGGTCCACAGGTGGACGCAATTTGGATTTTTTGGACGCAAACTGGGTAAAATGCCATATTTTGAAGTTTGTCTATTTAAAAAAAAACGCAACAAGTTTCGAACAAAACTGAAAGTTATTATTAAAATAGACTATAACTGAACGCATTACATACATTTTTCATTGAATCAATTTGCTGGAATATTTTTATTTTCTCCTTCAAACTTGCCAACTGCACTAAATGGACGCGAACAGGCGAAATGATCCTACCTGTCCGACCTCCGCAACCCGAAGGGATAGCGATATTCCATGGTTTAGACTAGTGTCAGTTTATTTTAGAGGTACTGACACCCTGTAAAAAAAATTTAAGTTAGATGTATAACCCTAGTAGATGACACATGTGACAACTTTTAGGTTTTGACTCATTTTGGGAACAAATAGTAGACACCACTTAAAAATTATACAAAAGCAAGCCAAAATAACAAGGAAATGGTCCTAATAAATCAATCATTTCATACATTTTTAATATTGAAACTAACAATAGCCTATGATCATAAATATAAGCAAAAATCATACTTACCTGTTAAAAGTCAGTTGCCTTACGAAAAACGCTAAGAATTACGCGCAACATGCCAACTTACCTACTCACATTGTTTGTTGTAAACTGATGCAATTTTGAAATTTCCTTCTGAATGTGTTCACAAGCTTTTGAACCTATATCATAGATAACATTAGGTATCTTTAACATTAGTAACAATGTTATTTAAATGATTAGTATTCTTATTAGAAACCTTTCTTTTTGTAAAAATTTCATCTATTAGTTCAGTGTCGAGCATTAGTGCTTAATACCTTAATAGTCGTCAATATATTGATGCACTTAGGAGTGAGTCGTAACAGGTACCTATATCTGTTCCAACTTTTACTGTTAGACATAAATAACAGTCTCACAACTTAGGAACTGACACGCCTGTGATCAGTTTTTCTAGGTACTTTTTTGTAGGTAACTATGTTATATAATCTATTGTCAAGTATACCTCCTTACTGGTTTAATATTTTTTGAATTGTTATTTTGTCTCTGAATACCATATAATATACCAATATTATATTCATACATGAGTGCATATATCTATTGACATGTATTTCTTTTTTAGAAGAAATGGCGACACTACTTGTAGGTATATCATGATGTATTAGATAGGTACAATACATCTCTTTCGGTTCCTTCTGGTTACGGACCACACTGCGCATTTATCGATAAAACGCGATCAATTGACACATTGGTTTCCAATAACGCGTACCGCTGCGCTTATTGGATTTATCCATAAGTCACTTAGTAGAAAAAAATTATTTGCAAGAATTCTATGTTCTCGTGGACTATATATTTTTGAATTTATTTGGATGACAATGAGCGAGATTGTGAAATGATAGATAAGACGTACGACCGACTCTGGGGTATGACCATGTAGGTTTCAAAGATTGTGTGATAGACACGGGTTGGAATAGCCCGCGGGCAGGTCGTAAGTAGGTATGTTGTCTAATGCCATAGTAGGTACCTACACATCAGTTTGTGTTAGACCGGGTACGCGATTAGTTGCGCTGTGTGTACAGCGTAGGTACACTTTACATGTTGCAATGACATTGTAGCGACGGATATTGCTTCTATCAATGAAAAGAATAGGCTTGTGTCCTAAAATTTAATTAGCGATTGATTCGTTCCTTTATTAGGTACATGTTAAGCTGACCTGTTTTTTTTGTTCAAAAATCAATCAGAAACATTACTAATTACGGCTTTTTAAAAATCTCTTTGAATTTGACACGAAAACACTGTAAACCATCGTGGCGGTTGAGTGATATCACAAAGTCCAAAACAAAACAAACCGTGAATGAAGTCTGGTCTATTCTGCTATTTTTATATGATATTGATATTATATTTTGAATGGATTTAAAAGCGGTATTCTGATAACCTAATGTCATTATCGTATAATTTAAGATAAACAGTTCGTCGTTGACACATACGATCTCGTTACAATTTCATTAAAATATCAGATAATTTAGAAGACATTGAAACCAAGTACGCGCACGTAACACGCGCCGTTCATTTGGTCAGAATCTGACCCAATCGGCGGCGGCCGCGTTGTCTGTAGTCCGAGTCGCACGGTAGCGTAAGCACAGATGTAGGTACCGAGTTAAGTTTTAACTACTTCGTAAATCTGTATATATAAAATCCTTGCGTTACTGACTGACTGACAGACAAGCTACAGCCGAAACTACTCGGCGCATGAAGCTGAAATTTAGCATGTATGTTTCTTGGGAACCGTAGGGGTGCACCAAGACGGGATTTCTCGAAATTCCCACGGGATCGGGCAAAACGAGACATAAGAAAATATGTGCGTGCGAAGCCGCTGGCGTCGATTAGTTGAGAAATAAATAGTATGTATGTACACACGGCACCAAGTCAAGCCAAACAGTTGCTGTACGATTTTGATACTTATTCCCTACGCCATAAGTATGTATGTACACACGGCGCCAAGTCAAGCTAAACAGTTGCTGTACGATTTTGATACTTATTCCCTACGCCATAAGTATGTATGTACACACGGCACCAAGTCAAGCTAAACAGTTGCTGTACGATTTTGATACTTATTCCCTACGCCATAAGTATGTATGTACACACGGCACCAAGTCAAGCTAAACAGTTGCTGTACGATTTTGATACTTATTCCCTACGCCATAAGTATGTATGTACACACGGCACCTAGTCAAGCTAAACAGTTGCTGTACGATTTTGATACTTATTCCTTACGCCATAAGTATGTATGTACACACGGCGCCAAGTTAAGCTAAACAGTTGCTGTACGATTTTGATACTTATTCCCTACGCCATAAGTATGTATGTACACACGGCGCCAAGTCAAGCTAAACAGTTGCTGTACGATTTTGATACTTATTCTTTACGCCATAAGAACGGTGCAAAGGACAAAGTGTATACGCTTGACGAGTAGCAGGGTGTACACGAATATTAGGATCGTTTGGGGATCGAACTCAAAACAATATAATGTAAGGTATATACTAATGGAAATTCAAATTCTATTGCTATATTTATGAGAAAGAAGATATATCTACAATATACTTTTATAATACGGTAATGTATTTTTCATTAACATGACAATCATTATCACATAATCAATTGACAAGTACATTTTCCCTAATTCAGGCAGAACGGCGTCGACAAAAACTGGCAACACTTACATATTTCTTGCACAAATACGAATTTTATCGAAATTAAATTAGGAAACAGTCATATTATCAATAGTTACCTGTGAAAAGATATTCCATTTTCCTGTTTTTGTTTTTAGGAACAACTTTTACAGTGTTTAAGAACACAAGACGGCATTTTGAGAATTTAAAAGTTGAAGTGATCGTGACGCGTGAACTGTACGATGCTTCGTAGCGCACTGAGACGAGTTTGAATTCGCTTTTCAATTTTGTATTTGCTTTAGTGGCCGCACGCAACTGTGCCACATGAGTAGATAAACGGAACAGAGACACAGCTTCATACAACAGCGCGAATCGGTTGCACTACTACGAGCACGCGGCTTATGTGTGCGTGACCACTGGCCGCTTGTCGTGTACGCGGCGAGAGTGGAAAGAACCGGTTTACGTAGGCACAGGCAGTTGACAATCTTAGGGTTATTACGACGCACGTTGTTTGTTTTGTACGTTGCAAGTTTTAATATTTTAATGTAAAAAAGTGGTGTTTTATTATTAATAATGGTTGTTCATTGTACTGTGTGTATGAATAATACTAGTAATTAAATCATTATAAAGACTTTAACAATGGTAACGTACAATTGGGTTTTTTAATAACGCCTGATAATTTTGTCGCATTTGTTGAATTGCTCGAGCAAAAGTTTTGCGAATATTTCGATCTTGAAATATTGTCAATGTTGGCAACGAAATACTTAATAACTCATTAGTTGTGAAATTGTGTAAAAGCAATTAATGTTTACAAAAACAAAGACTATCAGAAAGTGATCAACCATCGATAGGGATTACAAAAAACAGGTGCATGCGATTTTCGACCTTATTGACGTAACTCAGAATTTATAATTTTAATAACGTATCAATGTCAGAAAGCAAGAAAATACCAAAAAAAAAGTCTTGTCATGAATTGTCAATAAGGTCGAAAATCGCATGCACCTGTTTTTTGTAAGCCCTATCGATAGTTGATAATTTTATAGTCATTTGTTTTGTAGACGTTCATTTGTCTTACACAATTTATTTTTAAACTAAATATACCTTTCCCCGTGGTAAAACTAGTGACCATAATAGGTAAAGGAGATTCCTATGTTTATTAGCAAAATAGATCATATTACCAGAAAATATTCAACACTATTAGTGGTATCGTTGGGAATGTCAAATTAATCACGTCGTCACGTCGTGTCCTTGGTAACAAATGTATATTTTTATTCCGTGCTTTTAAAAGTTTCAGGTGCATGCCTTTTTTGGTTCCACTCGCTATTTTATTTACAACTGTACTTCTGCAGTATAGCGAATCCGTCGAGTCCAAGAATCTGCCCAATCCACGAATCTGTCGAGTTGGGAATCTGCCAAATCACGAATCTGTCCAATCCAGAATCTGTCGTATACCGAACAAGCGATTTGTCTTAACCTATTGTGACAACCCTACCAAAATAGGTAACAAATTTACAAGCTCTTAAGAAGCTGTCTCTCTGTTCGGTTTATTTACTCATGTGACTGTGCCGCGCGTTCCATCTGATACTACTCTCATATCTGTGAGCGTAAGCATCTCCCGCAAAATAATCGAAATTATGACATACATATTGTACAGTGTTTTTGTGCCACAATGCTTCAGAAAAAGATAATAAGGTTGCGGAGTATTATTCCACCGGTCAGACATAAATTTTATAACGTAGATTGTCTAATAATACAAATACAGTGAATCAGAATAACTAAATCTAAGTACGAGCGGAGTGCTGCCAGTTGGGTGTGAAATTGTCGCAGTTTAATTTACACATTCCTTACCAAAATTTATTCTATTGACAGTAATAATAAATAAAAAGAATTAGGTAGTTACATATATACACTTAACCTTTCAAACACCACTGGCTGGTACATACTAATCGGTTACGACAAATTTGTCACGTTAAGCTCGGCTAAGACGACATCGTCTCAAAGCACTAACTTCGGTGTTCAACGAATGACCTTACCGACCGAATTATATTATAATTTTTAAACTTGTCGCCTTTTTTTGGTCACCATAGCGCAACGGCGCACACATAGTACGCGTTGTTGATTTTTGTTAATTTTTTCTCACAAACACACATAAATACTTTTATGTACTGAGAGCATTTAACTAGGAAATCACTCGGCACTTGTTAGTGCTTACGTTTGAGCGCACAATATTTCGTCAAGATTGATTTAGCCATCGTTAGTCAGTCGTAAAAACTTAAAAAGCAGAACTTTAGAATTTATAATATACAAAACGCTTGTGTCCTAAAATGCAATTAGCGATTGATTTGTTCCTTTATTAGATGTTAAACTGAAATACCTGATATTTTCTTCAAAAATCGATCAGCAACATTACTAATTACGCCTTTTAAAAACCTTTTTGAATTTGACACGAAAACGCTGTAAACCATCATGGCGGTTGAGTGATATTACAAAGTCCAAAACAAACCATGAATGGAGTGTGTTCTGATGTACTAACTTTTATTTTGTTATATTCGATTTGACAGGTAGAAACTTTGACGATTTAGTTGTATTTACTACTAAAACGTCAGACTTTCTACCTGTCAAATCGAATATAACAAAATAAAAGTGGGTACATCAGGGGCCCAATTCTGCTAAATAAATATAGTCTTAATATCATGTCAGTGTTATACTTACGTCATAAAAAGCGTATTCTTCTAACATTGAATTATTACCTACAGAAAGTCAGTATTCAAACAACGCGAGCTCAGAAGCTAAGCCGAAAATTCGCTATGTGTGCGGCACTGTGCTGTGTTTACTTGCACTTGCTGCTACGGTGCGTCAGCAACATGAATGGCGGACGTACTGTTTGACGTAGATAATGCTCTCTGATTGGTGTTCTCTGTCACACAGATATTAAGAATAAATACATTATTTTTAGTTTTAGGATCCTAAAAATAACATTAATCTAACCTTTTTCTAATAAATAATAATCTTGATTGACGTCTTAAAATCATAATGAATCTATAGATACTACAATCAAACCGATTTATTCTTAGTGGACACAAGCCTATTGAGTATACAGATTGGTATAATGAAATAATTAAGTAAGCTTAGCCATTTCATCTACTCAGATCTCGTAGTAGTAATTTATTACTCGTAGTATTATTTACTCATAGTGTATTAGTGTATATTGTTATTTAAATAAGTAAGTAGATATATATATTTATTTGTATTTATAATATTTTATAATATTTTATTACATAAATATAACTTTTATATTTTATTGGATATGGACATTGATGACGTATATTTGTCAGCCACTGAGTCAGTTTCCTCTTCCGACAATGAGAGTTTCTGCTCTGCGGATGGCACCTTAAACAACTGCTTGCAAAATGCATTTGCGTCTCATTCTCGGTGAATGTTCAACGTCTGTCACATAAAAGCGCAAAGCATACTGATCCACTATAGTGACTTGCTGGACACGTTTGCCAATTCCTGTGCGCATGCCATTCTGGTCTCGGAGAGTTGGCTAAAACCATCTCTTCCTTCCACCTCCTACTCGCTGCCCAGTTTCGTTCTAATACGTAACGACCGAGACGGAAGGCGAGGTGGCGGTGTCGCTATTTACCTCCGCAGTGCATTTCCATACAGAATCTTGTCATCTTCTCCACCCACTTATTCGCCTACGGGGTACTTATTTCGTGAGGTTGACGTAAAAAAAAAACGTAAAACCGTCCTTGGCGTCGTCTATTGTGCTCCTTGTATTGATTTTTCTCCAGTCTCGAGTCGATTCTGGAATCTTTAGGGTCGGAGTAGACTCATCACATCATCATGGGTGATTTTAATACCGATCTCCTTTCCCTACACTGCAGTCGCTCCCGTAAACTTCTTGACATTGCTGAATCAGCCAGCCTCCACATTTTACCTCTGCAAGCCACTCACCACAATAGCAATGGGGAGGACACGTGGCTTGATTTAATCCTCACCTCTGATCCTTCTTTAGTTGCATCGCATGGCTAACTTCCTGAACCTGAATTTTCCCATCACGACCTTATTTTCCTGTCATACCACTTGAAACCTCCTAAAACCCCGCCCAAAGTTCTGCACAAGCGTTGTTTTGGTCACATGGACATAAATAAACTGTGTGAGGATGCTTCTAAATTAAACTGGGACAGCATGATGTCTGCCTCTACGGTGGACGAAAAGGCAAAGATCTTCAATGACACTGTTTGCGAACTGTACGATGTTCATGCCCCAGTAAGACCGGTGAAGCTAAAGCGGCCCCCTGCACCCTGGATTACGCAGGGTGTTCGCATGGCAATGCGTCGTAGAGATAGGGCGTTTCGGCGGTACAGAAGGGATCGGTGCGAGGAAAACTGGGCGCTTTTCAAGTCTGCAAGAAATCGGTGCAATCAGATGGTGCGTAACGCGAAACGCCGATATATTCTCTATAATATCACTTCTTCATCAGCTGCTAATGTCTGGAAGTTCCTTGGAACTTTAGGTATTGGAAAGCAGCGGCATGTCGAGTGCCATGGGACTTTTAGTTTGGATGATATCAACCGACATTTATCCACTACCTTTTCGCTGAATCATCAAACTACGAGTCTCACTGTGAACTATTTAGCCGGGTTACCTCAACCCAAAATAGAGTTTTTTTTCTTTTCTCCAGTGTCCCCGGCTGAGATCAGGAAAATAATCCTCTCCATAAAGTCCAATGCTGTGGGATGTGACAATATCAGCCGCCGTATGATCACGATGATCCTCGATCAGCTCCTGGCGGCCATATGCCATAATCATCAGTTCCTCACTAGTTTCTGGTACCTTCCCTTCCTTGTGGCGCAAAGCCTATAAAATATAATGCCCCTGCCCAAATCCCCAATCCAACTCTTCCTCAACACTTCTGACCAATCTCTATCCTACCCTTCCTATCCAAAGTGCTCGAGGCCTGTATGCACAGACAGCTGTCTAGTTTTGTCCATGACAAAAGCATACTGAGTCCGTTCCAATCAGGCTTCAGGCCAGGTCATAGCACTACTACCGCCCTCCTTAAAGTGACTGGCAATATTCGAGAGGCCATGGAAAACACTGAAATTGCTGTTTTAGTGCTTATTGATTTTTAAATGCCTTCAATACCGTCAGTCATGTCGTCCTATTATCTATCCTCTCCCATCTCAGGGTCTCTGCCGGAGCACTGGATTAGTTCTCAACTTATCTTCGAGGTCGTCAACAGTCTGCCCGCCTCGATGAGTCATCTTCGGGCTGGTTCGACATTACGTCTGGCGTTCCTCAAGGCGGTATTCTTTCTCCTCTTTTGTTCTCTATCTTTATAAATTTCCTAACTCAACATCTTCAGTGTGCATACCATCTGTATGCCGATGACTTGCAGATGTACACCCATGCTAATGTTGAATGCGTAGGTGAGGCCAGGCAAGATTAACAAGGATCTGGATCTGGAAGACCCAAGTCATAATTGTGGGTAGCCGGCCGATATTAAAAAGACTGGATTTCACATCTCTACCAGCTATAAATTTTAACGGGACTAATGTCGACTTGTATCCCTCTGTTAAAAACCTTGGACTACATATAGACACTAAACTGAATTGGGTAACACAGGTCTGTCAAAAAGTCACCAGTACCCTGCGTGCCCACTACCGCCTAAAAAACTTGCTTCCAACCGAGACTAAAACAATGCTTGTGCAAGCTTTAATCCTCCCTCTAATCGACTATGGCGATGTATGTTACTTTGACCTGAATGCAGAACTCCTTAATTAACTTGACCGTCTTCTGAATAACTGCATTCGATTCATATTTAATCTTCGTAAGTATGACCATGTGTCTTCTTATCGTTCCCAATTGAAGATGTTTCGTATACGTCAACGCCGTAGTTTGCGTGCTCTCACTACACTATACTCTTTTCTCACATCTCTTTCTGCCCCTAAATATGACACTTCCTACTTTCAGTATTTATGCACAAACCATGAGCGAAACCTTCGCTCTGCCAATAACCTCCAACTCATGGTACCTACTCACAAAACTAATTTTCTTCACTCTTCTATTTCAATTCAGTCCATCCTTCTATGGAATGCTCTCCCTCTCGAGATCAGAATGGCTAAGACCAAACTCACTTTCAAGGCCAAAGTGAAGGAACTCTTGTTGGCTGAGTCGTCGACTGTATCCGATAATAATTCATTACCATCATTTTATGTATGTGTATATTGTACATATATATTGTGTGTGTATTATGTTTATGTATTATACTATTTATAATATATATTTATGCAAGTATATCATGTTCAAAATAATTAAATTACTAGTATATCTCCCCTACACTATACAATACACCTAATTCTTCCTCTCTGCACCACTCTAAGGTAGACTGGTAGATAATGCCCATGGCATTAAGTCCGCCTATGTACTCTGTGTATAAGAAGTTTTAAATTAATAAATAATTTATAACCTCGAGCCCTAAACTGCATATTATTACTTGAGCAAGATAATGAATAAGTATTTCGATATTTATTATAGTAGGTAATGAAAATAAAATTTGTTCCAATTTATTTTCATTAAAACCAGATTTAAATTAATAGCGGTACGGTAGTACGGTAAACGGTATGATGGACCATTTATGCACAAAATACGGAAGGTAAACAGTTATTGGATAATAATTTGGACCGTGATTGAACGGTTTGTTGATCGTTATATGGAAATTCAGAAAAATAACGGGTTTTACTTTATCTTATTTCAGGGTCACACACAAAAATAAAAATATAATTACTCAAAACTTGCTAAAATTAACTTGCTGCGTGTTATAGATATGCCAGTCAGAAAGTTATTTTATATACCTATGATATTGGAAATAAACGCGTGTTAATATTAACTTGTACGAATACGTTACGAGCCATCATGAAAAAATATACTTTAAATTACTTAAGTTTTAATAACATAAACAACGTACAAATTAATATTATGATTCTGAATACTTAATCAAAACTTAAACTAAACTTAATAAAAAAAAAAACTTAATCTGAGAGTTACCTTGTTATAGAACCGGAGTCAAAATAATCAACATTATTTGAAATACTTTCAGTTTGAAATACTTCTTCCTTGCAACCGATGTAAATGGATGAATACTCTGATATCGAACAGCATAAATATTCAGTGGTATCTGAAAATCTGCTGTCGACTATTGAAATCACACTTATAGTTATTTCACTTTCGCAAGATGTGATCAAACTTAGAGATGTATCACTCCTCGTGCTTATACTAGATTCACTATCTTGAATAATAGAAATCAGATTAATACTGGCCCGTGATAAAGTTTCATAACTCATATAATTGCTTTCTTCTGTTTCCGATTCTGAATCATATAATTGGTTATTATCAGTCGTCCACGTACAATGTCCTGAGGGTCTAGATTCCACGTGCCATCTCTCATTTGGCAAGCTATTATTATTAATGTAGCATGCATCATTGTTTATTTCAACTGAATTACTGATATCCGTAAATTTTGTGTTACGGTAGTAAACTTCACTAATGTTAGGCACATGATCGCCACAAGCTTTTACTTTTGTAATATTCGGAAGATTATTAATATTTTTGAATTTATCATAAATTATTTTTAATGCTTTTACTGATGTGTTGCTGCTGTAAACCCTATGATATTTATCTTTATTCCAATGGGTACTATCCCTGCAATACGAGGGAACACCGACAGCACTCCCGACGGTGACTTTTATACCTTCATTATCAACAAACACTCCACCTTTTACGCCTGGGATACATTCGTCTGGACATGGACAAAGAGAAGATATATCGGGTGAAGTTACTCTAATCTTAACATAACTATGCTTAAATTTAATTTTCTTTTTATCACATCCACAACCTCGGTCACACGTTGTTGATTTAATTACATCTTCAAATTCTTCTGCTATTCCAGCTTTAGATATAAGTGGTCCTTTTACACCCACGCCGACTGCCTTTTTAGATGACGTTACGCCACTTTTTCTAGATTTAGTTTTAATTTTTTTCCCTCGTTTTTCTGATGGAGTTGGTTCCGGCGGCAACCCAACTTCTGCCCTTACCTTTTTTATTAATTCTTTTTCCGACATTGTCTTGCCTTCAGGCATTGGTAGGCCAGCTTCTGCGAGACCTCTAATAATCTTTTCCTTTTGAGACGGTGTCTTACCAGTGAGTGGAGTAAACAAACCTTCTGCCTTGGCTTTGCGGATCACTTCTTTCTTTGATGGGGTTGTTACAGGTGGAGGAATACCGGCTTCAGCTCTTACCTTTCGTATCATAGATTTTTCTGATGGAGATTTACCCTCTGGTAGGGGTAATCCGGCATCCGCTAGTCCTCGAACTATGCGCTCCTTCTCAGACTTTGTTTTACCTTCTAAAGGTGTGAGTAAACCAGCAGCTTTTGCTTTCCGTAGCTTTTCTGACGGGATTTTCGACGGCTTCCTAGCTTCAGCCTTAACTTTAGCTATGAGAGCTTTCTCAGACGGTGTCCTACCTTCGGGTAACGGAATACCCAAATCTGCTTGAGTTTTCAATATCTTTTCTTTTTCTGCCGGTGATAGTCCCTCCAAAGGAACAAGTGCACCAGCCGCCGCGGCTTTTTGGTGTTTATCTTTCATGGATGCAGTTGTAGGTTCTGGTGGCAAGCCAAGCTCTTTTCTAATTTTATCCGTCAATTTCTTTTCTGATGCTGTTTTAGCCTCTGGAAGTGGTAATCCTTCTTTTGCCAACCCTCTCAAAATCTTCTCTTTTTCTTCAGGTGTTTTACCTTCTAGGGGAGTAAGGAGACCCTTGGCTTTTGCTCTTCGAACTTTTTCGGAAGGAATTTTGGATGGAGCTTCAGCTTCAGCCTTTACTTTAGCTATCAGTGCCTTTTCAGAGGGAGTTCTACCTTCAGGTAATGGAATGCCTAAGTCTGCTTGAGTTTTTAAAACCTTTTCCTTTTCTTCAGGTGTCAAGCCTTCTAAAGCCACAAGGCCGCCTGCAGCAGCCGCTTTCTCATGCTTAGCTTTCATGGATGTTGTGGTAGGCTCTGGTGGTAAGCCCATGTCCTTTCGAACTTTTTCGATCAATTTTTTCTCTGAAGCTGTTTTAGCCTCTGGAAGGGGTAAACCTGCTGCTGCAAGCCCACGTAAAATTTTCTCTTTTTCTTCTGGCTTCTTCCCTTCGAGTTTAGTTAGTAGACCTTCAGCTTTTGCTTTACGGATCTTTTCTGACGGTATTCTTGACGGTGCTTTACCTTCCGCTTTTATTTTAGCAATAAGTTTTTTCTCTGACGGTGTTCTTCCCTCAGGCAATGGGATACCCAAATCTGCTTGGGTTTTCAAAACTTTCTCCTTTTCTGCAGGTGTCAAACCTTCAAGAGGGACAAGCGCACCAGCAGCTGCTGCTTTTTGGTGTTTTTCTTTCATTGATGCTGTCGTTGGTTCTGGAGGTAATCCTAGCTCTTTTCGAATTTTGTCCATTAACTTTTTTTCAGACGCAGTTTCAGCATCAGGTAGTGGTAAACCTTCTTTCGCTAGCCCTCTTAAAATTTTCTCTTTTTCTTCAGCTGTTTTCCCTTTGAGTGGTGTAAGAAGCCCCTCTTCCTTGGCTTTGCGAATTTTTGCGGAAGGTATTCTGGAGGGTGGTTTTGCAGCAGCCTTAACTTTAGCTATCAGTGCTTTCTCAGACGGTGTTCTTCCCTCAGGCAATGGGATACCCAAATCTGCCTGGGTTTTCAAAACTTCCTCCTTTTCTGCAGGTGTCAAACCTTCAAGAGGAACAAGTGCACCAGCAGCTGCGGCTTTCTGATGTTTTTCTTTCATTGATGCTGTTGTTGGTTCTGGAGGTAATCCTAGCTCTTTTCGAATTTTGTCCATTAACTTTTTTTCAGACGCTGTTTCAGCTTCGGGTAGTGGTAAACCTTCTTTTGCTAGCCCTCTTAAAATTTTCTCTTTTTCTTCAGCTGTTTTCCCTTTGAGTGGCGTAAGAAGCCCCTCTTCCTTGGCTTTGCGAATTTTTGCGGAAGGTATTCTAGAGGGTGGTTTTGCAGCAGCCTTAACTTTAGCTATCAGTGCTTTCTCAGACGGTGTTCTTCCCTCAGGCAATGGGATACCCAAATCTGCTTGGGTTTTCAAAACTTTCTCCTTTTCTGCAGGTGTCAAACCTTCCAGAGGAACAAGTGCACCAGCTGCTGCGGCTTTCTGATGTTTTTCTTTCATTGATGCTGTCGTTGGTTCTGGAGGTAATCCTAGCTCTTTTCGAATTATGTCCATTAACTTTTTTTCAGACGCTGTTTCAGCTTCGGGTAGTGGTAAACCTTCTTTCGCTAGCCCTCTTAAAATTTTCTCTTTTTCTTCAGCTGTTTTCCCTTTGAGTGGCGTAAGAAGCCCCTCTTCCTTAGCTTTGCGAATTTTTGCGGAAGGTATTCTGGAGGGCGGTTTTGCAGCAGCCTTAACTTTAGCTATCAGTGCTTTCTCAGACGGTGTTCTTCCCTCAGGCAATGGGATACCCAAATCTGCTTGGGTTCTCAAAACTTTCTCCTTTTCTGCAGGTGTCAAGCCTTCAAGAGGAACAAGTGCACCAGCAGCTGCTGCTTTCTGATGTTTTTCTTTCATTGATGCTGTCGTTGGTTCTGGAGGTAATCCTAGCTCTTTTCGAATTTTGTCCATGAATTTTTTTTCAGACGCTGTTTCAGCTTCGGGTAGTGGTAAACCTTCTTTCGCTAGCCCTATTAAAATTTTCTCTTTTTCCTCAGCTGTTTTCCCTTTGAGTGGCGTAAGAAGCCCCTTTTCCTTAGCTTTGCGAATTTTTGCGGAAGGTATTCTGGAGGGTGGTTTTGCAGCAGCCTTAACTTTATCTATCAGTGCTTTCTCAGACGGTGTTCTTCCCTCAGGCAATGGGATACCCAAATCTGCTTGGGTTTTCAAAACTTCCTCCTTTTCTGCAGGTGTCAAGCCTTCAAGAGGAACAAGTGCACCAGCAGCTGCGGCTTTCAGATGTTTTTCTTTCATTGATGCTGTTGTTGGTTCTGGAGGTAATCCTAGCTCTTTTCGAATTTTGTCCATTAACTTTTTTTCAGACGCTGTTTCAGCTTCGGGTAGTGGTAAACCTTCTTTCGCTAGTCCTCTTAAAATTGTCTCTTTTTCTTCAGCTGTTTTCCCTTTGAGTGGCGTAAGAAGCCCCTCTTCCTTGGCTTTGCGAATTTTTGCGGATGGTATTCTGGAGGGTGGCTTTGCAGCAGCCTTAACTTTAGCTATCAGTGCTTTCTCAGACGGTGTTCTTCCCTCAGGCAATGGGATACCCAAATCTGCTTGGGTTTTCAAAACTTCCTCCTTCTCTGCAGGTGTCAAACCTTCAAGAGGAACAAGTGCACCAGCAGCTGCGGCTTTCTGATGTTTTTCTTTCATTGATGCTGTCGTTGGTTCTGGAGGTAATCCTAGCTCTTTTCGAATTTTGTCAATTAATTTTTTTTCAGACGCTGTTTCAGCTTCGGGTAGTGGTAAACCTTCTTTCGCTAGCCCTCTTAAAATTTTCTCTTTTTCCTCAGCTGTTTTCCCTTTGAGTGGCGTAAGAAGCCCCTTTTCCTTAGCTTTGCGAATTTTTGCGGATGGTATTCTGGAGGGTGGCTTTGCAGCAGCCTTAACTTTAGCTATCAGTGCTTTCTCAGACGGTGTTCTTCCCTCAGGCAATGGGATGCCCAAATCTGCTTGGGTTTTCAAAACTTCCTCCTTTTCTGCAGGTGTCAAGCCTTCAAGAGGAACAAGTGCACCAGCAGCTGCGGCTTTCAGATGTTTTTCTTTCATTGATGCTGTTGTTGGTTCTGGAGGTAATCCTAGCTCTTTTCGAATTTTGTCCATTAACTTTTTTTCAGACGCTGTTTCAGCTTCGGGTAGTGGTAAACCTTCTTTCGCTAGTCCTCTTAAAATTTTCTCTTTTTTTTCAGCTGTTTTCCCTTTGAGTGGCGTAAGAAGCCCCTCTTCCTTGGCTTTGCGAATTTTTGCGAAAGGTATTCTAGAGGGTGGTTTGGCAGCAGCCTTAACTTTAGCTATCAGTGCTTTCTCAGACGGTGTTCTTCCCTCAGGCAATGGGATACCCAAATCTGCTTGGGTTTTCAAAACTTTCTCCTTTTCTGCAGGTGTCAAACCTTCAAGAGGAACAAGTGCACCAGCAGCTGCGGCTTTCTGATGTTTTTCTTTCATTGATGCTGTCGTTGGTTCTGGAGGTAATCCTAGCTCTTTTCGAATTTTGTCCATTAACTTTTTTTCAGACGCTGTTTCAGCTTCGGGTAGTGGTAAACCTTCTTTCGCTAGCCCTCTTAAAATTTTCTCTTTTTCTTCGGCTGTTTTCCCTTTGAGTGGCGTAAGAAGTCCCTCTTCCTTAGCTTTGCGAATTTTTGCGGAAGGTATTTTGGAGGGTGGTTTTGCAGCAGCCTTAACTTTAGCTATCAGTGCTTTCTCAGACGGTGTTCTTCCCTCAGGCAATGGGATACCCAAATCTGCTTGGGTTTTCAAAACTTCTTCCTTTTCTGCAGGTGTCAAACCTTCAAGAGGAACAAGTGCACCAGCAGCTGCGGCTTTCTGATGTTTTTCTTTCATTGATGCTGTTGTTGGTTCTGGAGGTAATCCTAGCTCTTTTCGAATTTTGTCCATTAACTTTTTTTCAGACGCTGTTTCAGCTTCGGGTAGTGGTAAACCTTCTTTCGCTAGCCCTCTTAAAATTTTCTCTTTTTCTTCAGCTGTTTTCCCTTTGAGTGGCGTAAGAAGCCCCTCTTCCTTGGCTTTGCGAATTTTTGCGGAAGGTATTCTAGAGGGTGGTTTTGCAGCAGCCTTAACTTTAGCTATCAGTGCTTTCTCAGACGGTGTTCTTCCCTCAGGCAATGGAATACCCAAATCTGCTTGGGTTTTCAAAACTTCTTCCTTTTCTGCAGGTGTCAAACCTTCAAGAGGAACGAGTGCACCAGCAGCTGCGGCTTTCTGATGTTTTTCTTTCATTGATGCTGTCGTTGGTTCTGGAGGTAATCCTAGCTCTTTTCGAATTTTGTCCATTAACTTTTTTTCAGACGCTGTTTCAGCTTCGGGTAGTGGTAAACCTTCTTTCGCTAGCCCTCTTAAAATTTTCTCTTTTTCTTCAGCTGTTTTCCCTTTGAGTGGCGTAAGAAGCCCCTCTTCCTTGGCTTTGCGAATTTTTGCGGATGGTATTCTGGAGGGTGGCTTTGCAGCAGCCTTAACTTTAGCTATCAGTGCTTTCTCAGACGGTGTTCTTCCCTCAGGCAATGGGATACCCAAATCTGCTTGGGTTTTCAAAACTTCCTCCTTCTCTGCAGGTGTCAAACCTTCAAGAGGAACAAGTGCACCAGCAGCTGCGGCTTTCTGATGTTTTTCTTTCATTGATGCTGTTGTTGGTTCTGGAGGTAATCCTAGCTCTTTTCGAATTTTGTCCATTAACTTTTTTTCAGACGCTGTTTCAGCTTCGGGTAGTGGTAAACCTTCTTTTGCTAGCCCTCTTAAAATTTTCTCTTTTTCTTCAGCTGTTTTCCCTTTGAGTGGCGTAAGAAGCCCCTCTTCCTTAGCTTTGCGAATTTTTGCGGAAGGTATTCTAGAGGGTGGTTTGGCAGCAGCCTTAACTTTAGCTATCAGTGCTTTCTCAGACGGTGTTCTTCCCTCAGGCAATGGGATACCCAAATCTGCTTGGGTTTTCAAAACTTCCTCCTTTTCTGCAGGTGTCAAGCCTTCAAGAGGAACAAGTGCACCAGCAGCTGCGGCTTTCAGATGTTTTTCTTTCATTGATGCTGTTGTTGGTTCTGGAGGTAATCCTAGCTCTTTTCGAATTTTGTCCATTAACTTTTTTTCAGACGCTGTTTCAGCTTCGGGTAGTGGTAAACCTTCTTTCGCTAGCCCTCTTAAAATTTTCTCTTTTTCTTCAGCTGTTTTCCCTTTGAGTGGCGTAAGAAGTCCCTCTTCCTTAGCTTTGCGAATTTTTGCGGAAGGTATTTTGGAGGGTGGTTTTGCAGCAGCCTTAACTTTAGCTATCAGTGCTTTCTCAGACGGTGTTCTTCCCTCAGGCAATGGGATACCCAAATCTGCTTGGGTTTTCAAAACTTCTTCCTTTTCTGCAGGTGTCAAACCTTCAAGAGGAACAAGTGCACCAGCAGCTGCGGCTTTCTGATGTTTTTCTTTCATTGATGCTGTTGTTGGTTCTGGAGGTAATCCTAGCTCTTTTCGAATTTTGTCCATTAACTTTTTTTCAGACGCTGTTTCAGCTTCGGGTAGTGGTAAACCTTCTTTCGCTAGCCCTCTTAAAATTTTCTCTTTTTCTTCAGCTGTTTTCCCTTTGAGTGGCGTAAGAAGCCCCTCTTCCTTGGCTTTGCGAATTTTTGCGGAAGGTATTCTAGAGGATGGTTTGGCAGCAGCCTTAACTTTAGCTATCAGTGCTTTCTCAGACGGTGTTCTTCCCTCAGGCAATGGGATACCCAAATCTGCTTGGGTTTTCAAAACTTTCTCCTTTTCTGCAGGTGTCAAACCTTCAAGAGGAACAAGTGCACCAGCAGCTGCGGCTTTCTGATGTTTTTCTTTCATTGATGCTGTTGTTGGTTCTGGAGGTAATCCTAGCTCTTTTCGAATTTTGTCAATTAATTTTTTTTCAGACGCTGTTTCAGCTTCGGGTAGTGGTAAACCTTCTTTCGCTAGACCTCTTAAAATTTTCTCTTTTTCTACAGCAGTTTTCCCTTTGAGTGGCGTAAGAAGCCCCTCTTCCTTGGCTTTGCGAATTTTTGCGGATGGTATTCTGGAGGGTGGCTTTGCAGCAGCCTTAACTTTAGCTATCAGTGCTTTCTCAGACGGTGTTCTTCCCTCAGGCAATGGGATACCCAAATCTGCTTGGGTTTTCAAAACTTTTTCTTTTTCTGCTGCTGTCAAACCATCAAGAGGGACAAGCGCTCCTGCAGCGGCTGCCCGTTGATGTTTATCTTTCATTGACGCAGTTGTTGGTTCTGGTGGCAAACCCATATCTTTCCTAATTTTATCCATTAATCTCTTTTCCGAAGATGTTTTGGCATCGGGTAATGGTATGCCTTGTTTTGCTAATCCTCTCAATATTCTTTCTTTCTCTTCTGGCTTTTTTCCTTCAAGTGGTGTTAATAGACCCGCAGCCATAGCTTTGCGAATTTTTTCAGAAATTATTTTAGATGGAGCTTTGGCAGCCTTTACTTTAGCTATAAGTGCTTTTTCGGATGGTGTTCTCCCTTCAGGGAGGGGAATTCCTAAATCTGCTTGGGTTTTTAAAACTTTTTCTTTTTCTGCTGGTGTCAAACCCTCAAGAGGAATGAGTGCACCTGCAGCAGCTGCTTTTTTATGCTTACTTTTCATTGACGCTGTTGTAGGTGCTGGCGGTAGACCCATTTCCTTCCGAATTTTGTCCATTATTTTTTTTTCTGAAGATGTTTTAGCGTCTGGTAGTGCAATTCCTTGTTTTGCCAGTGCCCTTAAGATTTTCTCTTTTTCTTCTGCCGTCTTGCCCTCAAGTGGTGTAAGAAGACCTGCTGCCATTGCTTTACGAAGTTTTTCAGACATAACCTTGGACGGCGTTTTGGCTTCTGCCTTAATTTTGTCTATGAGGGCCTTTTCAGAGGGCGTTCTACCTTCAGGTAATGGGATACCTAAGTCTGCTTGCATTTTTAGAACTTTTTCTTTTTCAGGTGTTGTCAAACCTTCCAGAGGCACAAGCGCACCAGCGGCGGCCGCTTTGATGTGTTTGCTTTTCATTGATGCTGTTGTAGGTTCCGGTGGCAAGCCCATGTCTTTTCGAACTTTGTCCATTAATTTCTTTTCCGAAGCTGTCTTGGGTTCGGGTAATGGGATGCCTTGCTTTGCTAGTCCTCTCAATATTTTTTCTTTTTCTTCCGGTGATTTGCCTTCAAGCGGCGTGAGTAAGCCTGCAGCCATTGCCTTACGGATTTTTTCGGAAGGGAGTTTAGGCGGAGCTTCAGTTTCGGCCTTAACTTTGGCTATTAAGGCTTTTTCTGAAGGTGTTCTGCCTTCCGGCAGTGGAATTCCCAATTCAGCTTGGGTTTTGAGGACTTTTTCTTTTTCTTCTGGCGTTAAACCTTCTAGAGCGACAAGTCCACCAGCTGCCGCCGCTTTTTCATGCTTGTCTCTCATAGATGCAGTTGTGGGTTCTGGTGGCAGTCCCATCTCTTTTCTTACTTTGTCTACTAACTTTTTTTCTGATGCCGTTCTAGCTTCGGGTAAGGGTAATCCTGCCGCTGCTAGGCCCCGTAAAATTTTTTCTTGCTCTGCGGGCGTTTTACCTGTCAGTGGTGTGAGCAAGCCTTCAGCTTTAGCTTTGCGGAATTTTTCAGAAGGAATTTTTGCTGGTGGTTTAGTTTCAGCTTTGACTTTAGCTATTAGTGCTTTTTCTGATGGTGTTCTGCCTTCCGGCAATGGGATTCCCAATTCAGCTTGTGTTTTAAGGACCTTTTCTTTTTCTTCTGGCGTCAAACCTTCTAAAGCGACAAGTCCACCAGCTGCCGCAGCTTTCTCATGCTTGTCTCTCATAGATGCAGTTGTAGGTTCTGGTGGCAGTCCCATCTCTTTTCTAACTTTGGCGACCAATTTTTTCTCAGATGCCGTTCTAGCTTCAGGTAAGGGCAATCCTGCCTCTGCTAGGCCTCGTAAGATTCTTTCTTGCTCTGCGGGGGTCTTACCTGTCAGTGGTGTGAGCAGGCCCTCAGCCTTTGCTTTGCGGACTTTTTCAGAAGGAAGTTTTGCTGGTGGTTTAGTTTCAGCTTTGACTTTAGCTATTAGTGCTTTTTCTGATGGTGTTCTGCCTTCCGGCAGTGGAATGCCCAATTCAGCCTGCGTTTTGAGAACCTTTTCTTTTTCTTCTGGCGTCAAACCTTCTAGAGCGACAAGTCCACCAGCTGCCGCCGCTTTCTCATGCTTGTCTCTCATAGAAGCAGTTGTTGGTTCTGGTGGCAGTCCCATCTCTTTTCTAACTTTGGCGGCCAATTTTTTCTCTGATGCAGTTCTTGCTTCGGGTAAGGGCAATCCTGCCGCTGCTAGACCACGTAAGATTCTTTCTTGTTCTTCGGGTGTTTTACCTGTCAGCGGTGTGAGCAAACCCTCGGCTTTTGCTTTGCGAACTTTTTCGGAAGGGATTTTTGCCGGTGGCTTAGTTTCAGCTTTCACTTTAGCTATGAGTGCTTTTTCTGATGGTGTTCTGCCTTCCGGCAATGGGATTCCCAATTCAGCTTGCGTTTTGAGGACTTTTTCTTTTTCTTCTGGTGTCAAACCTTCAAGAGCCACAAGTCCACCAGCTGCTGCCGCTTTCTCGTGCTTGTCTCTCATAGATGCAGTTGTAGGTTCTGGTGGCAGTCCCATCTCTTTTCTAACTTTGGCGGCCAATTTTTTCTCTGATGCCGTTCTAGCTTCAGGTAAGGGCAGTCCTGCCTCAGCCAGGCCTCGTAAGATTCTTTCTTTCTCTGCAGGGGCCTTACCAGTCAGTGGTGTGAGGAGGCCTTCAGCTTTAGCTCTGCGGACTTTTTCGGATGGGATTTTTGCTGGTGGCTTAGTTTCAGCTTTAACTTTAGCTATGAGTGCTTTCTCTGATGGAGTTCTGCCTTCTGGTAGGGGGATTCCCAATTCAGCTTGTGTTTTGAGGACCTTTTCTTTTCCTTCTGGCGTCAAACCTTCTAAAGCGACAAGTCCACCAGCTGCCGCTGCTTTCTCATGCTTGTCTCTCATAGATGCAGTTGTAGGTTCTGGTGGCAGTCCCATCTCTTTTCTAACTTTGGCAGCCAATTTTTTCTCTGATGCCGTTCTAGCTTCAGGTAAGGGCAGTCCTGCCTCTGCTAGGCCTCGTAAGATTCTTTCTTGTTCTTCGGGTGTCTTACCAGTCAGTGCTGTGAGCAAACCCTCAGCCTCTGCTTTGCGGACTTTTTCAGAAGGAATTTTTGCTGGTGGCTTGGTTTCAGCTTTAACTTTAGCTATGAGTGCTTTCTCAGATGGTGTTCTACCTTCCGGCAGTGGAATGCCCAATTCAGCCTGGGTTTTGAGGACCTTTTCTTTTTCTTCTGGCGTCAAACCTTCCAGAGCGACAAGTCCACCAACTGCCGCCGCTTTCTCATGCTTGTCTCTCATAGATGCAGTTGTCGGTTCTGGTGGCAGTCCCATCTCTTTTCTTACTTTGTCTACTAACTTTTTTTCTGATGCTGTCTTAGCTTCGGGTAAAGGCATTCCTGCTGCTGCTAGGCCTCGTAAAATTCTCTCTTTTTCTGCGGGCGTTTTACCTGTTAGGGGAGTGAGAAGGCCCTCGGCTTTAGCTTTGCGGACTTTTTCGGATGGGATTTTTGCTGGTGGCTTAGTTTCAGCTTTAACTTTAGCTATGAGTGCTTTCTCTGACGGAGTTCTACCTTCTGGTAGGGGGATTCCCAATTCAGCCTGGGTTTTGAGGACCTTTTCCTTCTCTTCTGGTGTCAAACCTTCTAAAGCGACAAGCCCACCAGCTGCTGCCGCTTTCTCATGCTTGTCTCTCATAGATGCTGTTGTTGGTTCTGGTGGCAGTCCCATCTCTTTTCTAACTTTGGCAGCCAATTTTTTCTCTGATGCTGTTCTAGCTTCAGGTAAGGGCAATCCTGCCTCTGCTAGTCCTCGTAAGATTCTTTCTTGTTCTTCGGGTGTTTTACCAGTCAGCGGTGTGAGCAAACCCTCGGCTTTTGCTTTGCGAACTTTTTCGGAAGGAATTTTTGCCGGTGGCTTAGTTTCAGCTTTCACTTTAGCTATGAGTGCTTTCTCAGATGGTGTTCTGCCTTCCGGCAATGGGATTCCCAATTCAGCTTGGGTTTTGAGGACTCTTTCTTTTTCTTCTGGTGTCAAACCTTCTAGAGCGACAAGTCCACCAGCTGCCGCCGCTTTCTCATGCTTGTCTCTCATAGAAGCAGTTGTTGGTTCTGGTGGTAGTCCCATCTCTTTTCTCACTTTGGCGGCCAATTTTTTCTCTGATGCAGTTCTTGCTGCGGGTAGGGGCAATCCTGCCGCTGCTAGGCCTCGTAAGATTCTTTCTTGTTCTTCAGGTGTTTTACCAGTCAGCGGTGTGAGCAAACCCTCGGCTTTTGCTTTGCGAACTTTTTCGGAAGGGATTTTTGCCGGTGGCTTAGTTTCAGCTTTCACTTTAGCTATGAGTGCTTTCTCAGATGGTGTTCTGCCTTCCGGCAATGGGATTCCCAATTCAGCTTGGGTTTTGAGGACTCTTTCTTTTTCTTCTGGTGTCAAACCTTCTAGAGCGACAAGTCCACCAGCGGCCGCTGCTCTGTCATGTTTTTCTTTCATAGATGCAGTTGTGGGTTCTGGTGGTAAACCCATTTCTTTTCTAACTTTGGCGGCTAATTTCTTCTCCGATGCTGTTCTTGCCTCTGGAAGTGGCAGTCCTTCTTTAGCTAAGCCTCGTAAAATTCTTTCCTGTTCTTCGGGTGTTTTGCCGGTCAAAGGTGTGAGTAAACCTTCGGCTTTTGCTTTGCGGATTTTTTCGGAAGGGATTTTTGCCGGTGGCTTAGTTTCAGCTTTAACTTTAGCTATGAGTGCCTTCTCGGATGGTGTTCTGCCTTCCGGAAGTGGGATCCCCAGTTCAGCTTGGGTTTTGAGGACTTTTTCTTTTTCTTCTGGTGTCAAACCTTCTAAGGCTACAAGTCCACCAGCGGCCGCCGCTTTTTCATGCTTGTCCTTCATAGATACAGTTTCGGGTTCTGGTGGTAGACCCATCTCTTTTCTAACTTTGGCGGCCAATTTCTTCTCCGATGCTGTTCTAGCCTCTGGAAGTGGCAGACCTGCCTTAGCTAAGCCTCGTAAGATTCTTTCCTGTTCTTCAGGTGTTTTACCAGTCAGCGCTGTGAGCAAACCCTCGGCTTTTGCTTTGCGAACTTTTTCGGAAGGGATTTTTGCCGGTGGCCTAGTTTCAGCTTTAACTTTAGCTATGAGTGCTTTCTCAGATGGTGTTCTGCCTTCCGGTAGTGGGATTCCCAATTCAGCCTGGGTTTTGAGTACCTTTTCTTTTTCTTCTGGCGTCAAACCTTCCAGAGCGACAAGTCCACCAACTGCCGCCGCTTTCTCATGCTTGTCCTTCATAGATGCAGTTGTGGGTTCTGGTGGTAGACCCATCTCTTTTCTAACTTTGGCGGCCAATTTCTTCTCCGATGTGGTTCTAGCCTCTGGAAGTGGTAGTCCTGCTTTAGCTAAGCCTCGTAAAATTCTTTCCTGTTCTTCAGGTGTTTTACCAGTCAGTGGTGTGAGCAGGCCTTCAGCTTTTGCTTTGCGGACTTTTTCGGAAGGGATTTTTGCCGGTGGCTTAGTTTCAGCTTTCACTTTAGCTATGAGTGCCTTCTCAGATGGTGTTCTGCCTTCCGGAAGTGGGATGCCCAATTCAGCTTGAGTTTTAAGGACTTTTTCTTTCTCTGCTGGTGTCAAACCTTCTAAGGCAACAAGTCCACCAGCTGCCGCAGCTTTCTCATGCTTGTCTCTCATAGATGCAGTTGTTGGTTCTGGTGGCAGTCCCATCTCTTTTCTTACTTTCGCGACTAACTTTTTCTCTGATGCTGTCTTAGCTTCGGGTAAAGGCATTCCTGCTGCTGCTAGGCCTCGTAATATTCTCTCTTTTTCTGCGGGCGTTTTACCTGCGAGTGGAGTGAGAAGGCCCTCGGCTTTAGCTTTGCGGACTTTTTCGGATGGGATTTTTGCTGGTGGCTTGGTTTCAGCTTTAACTTTAGCTATGAGTGCTTTCTCTGACGGAGTTCTGCCTTCTGGTAGGGGGATTCCCAATTCAGCTTGGGTTTTGAGGACCTTTTCTTTTTCTTCTGGTGTCAAACCTTCTAAGGCGACAAGTCCACCAGTAGCCGCTGCTTTCTCATGCTTGTCCTTCATAGATGCAGTTGTGGGTTCTGGTGGTAGACCCATCTCTTTTCTAACTTTGGCGGCCAACTTCTTCTCCGATGCTGTTCTAGCTTCTGGAAGGGGCAGTCCTGCTTTAGCCAAGCCTCGTAAGATTCTTTCCTGTTCTTCGGGTGTTTTACCAGTTAGTGGTGTGAGTAAACCCTCTGCTTTTGCTTTGCGGACTTTTTCAGAAGGAATTTTTGCCGGTGGCTTAGTTTCAGCTTTCACTTTAGCTATGAGTGCTTTCTCAGATGGTGTTCTGCCTTCCGGCAGAGGGATTCCTAATTCAGCTTGGGTTTTAAGGACTTTTTCTTTTTCTTCTGGTGTCAAACCTTCTAAAGCGACAAGTCCACCAGCAGCCGCTGCTTTCTCATGCTTGTCCTTCATAGATGCAGTTGTGGGTTCTGGTGGTAAACCCATTTCTTTTCTAACTTTGGCAGCCAATTTCTTTTCCGATGCTGTTCTAGCCTCTGGAAGTGGTAGTCCTGCTTTAGCCAAGCCTCGTAAGATTCTTTCCTGTTCTTCGGGTGTTTTACCAGTTAGTCGTGTGAGTAAACCCTCGGCTTTTGCTTTGCGGACTTTTTCGGAAGGAATTTTTGCCGGTGGCTTAGTTTCAGCTTTCACTTTAGCTATGAGTGCTTTCTCAGATGGTGTTCTGCCTTCTGGCAGAGGGATTCCTAATTCAGCTTGAGTTTTAAGGACTTTTTCTTTCTCTTCTGGTGTTAAACCTTCTAAGGCGACAAGTCCACCAGCAGCCGCTGCTTTCTCATGCTTGTCCTTCATAGATGCAGTTGTAGGTTCTGGTGGTAGACCCATCTCTTTTCTAACTTTGGCAGCCAACTTCTTCTCCGATGTGGTTCTAGCCTCTGGAAGTGGTAGTCCTGCTTTAGCCAAGCCTCGTAAGATTCTTTCCTGTTCTTCGGGTGTTTTACCAGTTAGTCGTGTGAGTAAACCCTCGGCTTTTGCTTTGCGGACTTTTTCGGAAGGGATTTTTGCCGGTGGCTTAGTTTCAGCTTTCACTTTAGCTATGAGTGCCTTCTCGGATGGTGTTCTGCCTTCCGGAAGTGGGATCCCCAGTTCAGCTTGGGTTTTGAGGACTTTTTCTTTTTCTTCTGGTGTTAAACCTTCTAAGGCGACAAGTCCTCCAGCGGCTGCCGCTTTATCATGCCTGTCTCTCATAGACGCAGTTGTGGGTTCTCGTGGTAAACCCATTTCTTTTCTTACTTTGGCAGCCAATTTCTTTTCCGATGCTGTTCTAGCCTCGGGAAGTGGCAGTCCTGCTTTAGCTAAGCCTCGTAAAATTCTTTCCTGTTCTTCAGGTGTTTTACCAGTCAGCGGTGTGAGCAAACCCTCGGCTTTTGCTTTGCGGACTTTTTCGGAAGGTATTTTTGCCGGTGGCTTAGTTTCAGCTTTCACTTTAGCTATGAGTGCTTTCTCAGATGGTGTTCTGCCTTCCGGCAGTGGGATTCCTAATTCAGCTTGGGTTTTGAGGACTTTTTCTTTTTCTTCTGGTGACAAGCCTTCTAAGGCTACAAGTCCACCAGCGGCCGCCGCTTTTTCATGCTTGTCCTTCATAGATGCAGTTGTGGGTTCTGGTGGTAGACCCATCTCTTTTCTAACTTTGGCGGCCAATTTCTTCTCCGATGCTGTTCTTGCCTCTGGAAGTGGCAGTCCTGCTTTAGCTAAGCCTCGTAAGATTCTTTCCTGTTCTTCGGGTGTTTTACCAGTCAGTGGTGTTAGTAAACCCTCGGCTTTTGCTTTGCGGACTTTTTCGGACGGAATTTTTGCCGGTGGCTTAGTTTCAGCTTTCACTTTAGCTATGAGTGCTTTCTCAGATGGTGTTCTGCCTTCCGGCAGAGGTATTCCTAATTCAGCTTGGGTTTTAAGGACTTTTTCTTTTTCTTCTGGTGTCAAACCTTCTAAGGCGACAAGTCCACCAGCGGCTGCCGCTTTTTCATGCCTGTCTTTCATAGACGCAGTTGTGGGTTCTGGTGGTAAACCCATTTCTTTTCTTACTTTGGCAGCCAATTTCTTCTCCGATGCTGTTCTGGCCTGGGGAAGTGGCAGTCCTGCTTTAGCTAAGCCTCGTAAAATTCTTTCCTGTTCTTCAGGTGTTTTACCAGTCAGCGGTGTGAGCAAACCCTCGGCTTTTGCTTTGCGAACTTTTTCGGAAGGTATTTTTGCCGGTGGTTTAGTTTCAGCTTTCACTTTAGCTATGAGTGCTTTCTCAGATGATGTTCTGCCTTCCGGCAGTGGGATTCCCAATTCAGCTTGAGTTTTAAGGACTTTTTCTTTTTCTTCTGGTGTCAAGCCTTCTAAGGCGACTAGTCCACCAGCGGCTGCCGCTTTTTCATGCTTGTCCTTCATAGAAGCAGTTGTGGGTTCTGGTGGTAGACCCATCTCTTTTCTTACTTTGGCTGCCAATTTCTTCTCTGATGCCGTTCTAGCCTCTGGAAGCGGTAGGCCTGCTTTAGCTAAACCTCGTAAAATTCTTTCCTTTTCTTCGGGTGTTTTACCAGTCAGTGTAGTAAGCAACCCTTCGGCTTTTGCTTTGCGGACTTTTTCGGACGGAATTTTTGCTGGTGGTCTAGTTTCAGCTTTAACTTTGGCTATGAGCGCTTTTTCAGATGGCGTTCTGCCTTCTGGTAGTGGGATTCCCAATTCAGCTTGTGTTTTAAGGACTTTTTCTTTTTCTGCTGGTGTCAAACCTTCTAATGGAATAAGTGCACCTGCTGCCGCTGCTTTCACATGCTTGTCTTTCATAGATGCAGTTGTGGGTTCTGGTGGGAGACCCATTTCTTTTCTTACTTTTGCGGCTAATTTTTTCTGCGAAGCTGTTCTAGCCTCAGGAAGTGGCAGTCCTGCTTTAGCTAAGCCTCGTAAGATTCTTTCCTGTTCTTCAGGTGTTTTACCAGTCAGCGGTGTGAGCAAACCCTCGGCTTTTGCTTTGCGAACTTTTTCGGAAGGTATTTTTGCCGGTGGCTTAGTTTCAGCTTTCACTTTAGCTATGAGTGCTTTCTCAGATGATGTTCTGCCTTCCGGCAGTGGGATTCCCAATTCAGCTTGAGTTTTAAGGACTTTTTCTTTTTCTGCTGGTGTCAAACCTTCTAATGGAATAAGTGCACCTGCTGCCGCTGCTTTCACATGCTTGTCTTTCATAGATGCAGTTGTGGGTTCTGGTGGTAAACCCATTTCTTTTCTAACTTTGCCGACCAATTTCTTCTCTGATGCTGTTTTAGCCTCTGGAAGTGGTAGACCTGCTTTAGCTAAGCCTCGTAAAATTCTTTCCTTTTCTTCGGGTGGTTTACCAGTCAGTGTTGTCAGCAAACCCTCGGCTTTCGCTTTGCGGACTTTTTCGGACGGAATTTTTGCTGCTGGTTTGGTTTCAGCCTTAACTTTAGCTATGAGTGCTTTCTCTGATGGAGTTCTGCCTTCTGGTAGGGGGATTCCCAATTCAGCTTGGGTTTTGAGGACCTTTTCTTTTTCTTCTGGTGTCAGATCTTCTAAAGCGACAAGTCCACCAGCTGCCGCCGCTTTCTCATGCTTGTCTCTCATAGATGCAGTTGTTGGTTCTGGTGGCAGTCCCATCTCTTTTCTTACTTTCGCGACTAACTTTTTCTCTGATGCTGTCTTTGCTTCGGGTAAAGGCATTCCTGCTGCTGCTAGACCTCGTAAAATTCTCTCTTTTTCTGCGGGCGTTTTACCTGTGAGTGGAGTGAGAAGGCCCTCGGCTTTAGCTTTGCGGACTTTTTCGGATGGGATTTTTGCTGGTGGCTTAGTTTCAGCTTTAACTTTAGCTATGAGTGCTTTCTCTGATGGACTTCTGCCTTCTGGTAGGGGGATTCCCAATTCAGCTTGGGTTTTGAGGACCTTTTCTTTTTCTTCTGGTGTCAAACCTTCTAAAGCGACAAGTCCACCAGCTGCCGCCGCTTTCTCATGCTTGTCTCTCATAGATTCAGTTGTTGGTTCTGGTGGCAGTCCCATCTCTTTTCTTACTTTCGCGGCTAACTTTTTCTCTGATGCTGTCTTAGCTTCGGGTAAAGGCATTCCTGCTGCTGCTAGGCCTCGTAAAATTCTCTCTTTTTCTGCGGGCGTTTTACCTGTTAGGGGAGTGAGAAGGCCCTCGGCTTTAGCTTTGCGGACTTTTTCGGATGGGATTTTTGCTGGTGGCTTAGTTTCAGCTTTAACTTTAGCTATGAGTGCTTTTTCTGACGGAGTTCTGCCTTCTGGTAGTGGGATTCCTAATTCAGCTTGGGTTTTGAGAACTTTTTCTTTTTCTTCTGGTGTTAAACCTTCTAGAGCGACAAGCGCACCAACTGCCGCCGCTTTCTCATGCTTGTCTTGCATAGATGCAGTTGTCGGTTCTGGTGGTAGACCCATTTCTTTTCTTACTTTGGTGGCTAATTTCTTCTCTGACGCTGTTCTAGCCTCTGGAAGTGGCAGTCCTGCTTTAGCTAAGCCTCGTAAAATTCTCTCTTGCTCCGCGGGCGTTTTTCCTGTGAGTGGTGTGAGAAGACCCTCAGCCTTTGCTTTGCGAACTTTTTCGGATGGGATTTTTGCCGGTGGCTTAGTTTCAGCTTTGACTTTAGCTATCAGTGCTTTCTCAGACGGCGTTCTGCCTTCCGGTAGCGGGATTCCCAATTCAGCTTGGGTTTTGAGAACTTTTTCTTTTTCTTCTGGTGTTAAACCTTCTAGAGCGACAAGTGCACCAGCTGCCGCCGCTTTCTCATGCTTGTCTCTCATAGATGCAGTTGTCGGTTCTGGTGGTAGACCCATCTCTTTTCTTATTTTGGCGACTAACTTTTTCTCTGATGCTGTTTTAGCTTCGGGTAAAGGCATTCCTGCTGCTGCTAGGCCTCGTAAAATTCTCTCTTGCTCCGCGGGCGTTTTACCTGTGAGTGGTGTGAGAAGACCCTCAGCCTTTGCTTTGCGAACTTTTTCGGATGGGATTTTTACCGGTGGCTTAGTTTCAGCTTTGACTTTAGCTATGAGTGCTTTCTCAGACGGCGTTCTGCCTTCCGGTAGTGGGATTCCCAATTCAGCTTGGGTTTTGAGAACTTTTTCTTTTTCTTCTGGTGTTAAACCTTCTAGAGCGACAAGTGCACCAGCTGCCGCCGCTTTCTCATGCTTGTCTCTCATAGATGCAGTTGTCGGTTCTGGTGGTAGACCCATCTCTTTTCTTATTTTGGCGACTAACTTTTTCTCTGATGCTGTTTTAGCTTCGGGTAAAGGCATTCCTGCTGCTGCTAGGCCTCGTAAAATTCTCTCTTGCTCCGCGGGCGTTTTACCTGTGAGTGGTGTGAGAAGACCCTCAGCCTTTGCTTTGCGAACTTTTTCGGATGGGATTTTTACCGGTGGCTTAGTTTCAGCTTTGACTTTAGCTATGAGTGCTTTCTCAGACGGCGTTCTGCCTTCCGGTAGTGGGATTCCCAATTCAGCTTGGGTTTTGAGAACTTTTTCTTTTTCTTCTGGTGTTAAACCTTCTAGAGCGACAAGTGCACCAGCTGCCGCCGCTTTCTCATGCTTGTCTCTCATAGATGCAGTTGCCGGTTCTGGTGGTAGACCCATCTCTTTTCTTATTTTGGCGACTAACTTTTTCTCTGATGCTGTTTTAGCTTCGGGTAAAGGCATTCCTGCTGCTGCTAGGCCTCGTAAAATTCTCTCTTGCTCCGCGGGCGTTTTACCTGTGAGTGGTGTGAGAAGACCCTCAGCCTTTGCTTTGCGAACTTTTTCGGATGGGATTTTTACCGGTGGCTTAGTTTCAGCTTTGACTTTAGCTATGAGTGCTTTCTCAGACGGCGTTCTGCCTTCCGGTAGTGGGATTCCCAATTCAGCTTGCGTTTTGAGAACTTTTTCTTTTTCTTCTGGTGTTAAACCTTCTAGAGCGACAAGTGCACCAGCTGCCGCCGCTTTCTCATGCTTATCTCTCATAGATGCAGTTGTCGGTTCTGGTGGTAGACCCATCTCTTTTCTTATTTTGGCGACTAACTTTTTCTCTGATTCTGTTTTAGCTTCCGGTAAAGGCATTCCTGCTGCTGCTAGGCCTCGTAAAATTCTCTCTTGCTCCGCGGGCGTTTTACCTGTGAGTGGTGTGAGAAGACCTTCATCCTTTACTTTGCGAACTTTTTCGGATGGGATTTTTGCCGGTGGCTTAGTTTCAGCTTTCACTTTAGCTATGAGTGCTTTCTCAGATGGTGTTCTGCCTTCCGGAAGTGGGATGCCCAATTCAGCTTGAGTTTTAAGGACTTTTTCCTTTTCTTCTGGGGTCAAACCTTCTAAAGCGACAAGTCCACCAGCTGCCGCAGCTTTCTCATGCTTGTCTCTCATAGATGCAGTTGTTGGTTCTGGTGGCAGTCCCATCTCTTTTCTTACTTTCGCGACTAACTTTTTTTCGGATGCTGTCTCAGCTTCGGGTAAAGGCATTCCTGCTGCTGCTAGGCCTCGTAAAATTCTCTCTTTTTCTGCGGGCGTTTTACCTGTGAGTGGAGTAAGAAGGCCCTCGGCTTTTGCTTTGCGGACTTTTTCGGATGGGATTTTTGCTGGTGGCTTAGTTTCAGCTTTAACTTTAGCTATGAGTGCTTTCTCTGATGCGGTTCTTCCCTCAGGCAGGGGTATACCCAACTCAGCTTGAGTTTTCAAAACTTTTTCTTTCTCTTTTGTTGTTAATCCCTCGAGGGGTATCAGAGCTCCAGCCATGGCTGCCCTGTCGTGTTTGTCTCTCATTGACTGTGTTGTAGGCTCAGGCGGAAGTCCGAGATCTCTTCGAACTTTTGCAGATAATTTTTTTTCTGATGGTGTTCTTCCTTCAGGAATTGGTAGGCCTTGCATAGCTAATCCTCTCATTATCTTTTCTTTTTCTTCAGGTGACTTACCTTCTAGTGGTGTAAAAAGGCCAAGTGCTTTTGCTTTTCTTAATTTATCTGATGGAAGTCTTGCTTTTGGCACTTTAGTGGATACAACCTTTCCTAATGCTTCAGCCTTGATTTTATCAATTAATTCTTTTTCCGATAATGTTCGGCCTTCAGGTAGAGGAATACCCAAATCTGCTTGAGTTTTTAGAACTTTTTCTTTTTCTGCCGGTGACAAGCCTTCCAAAGGGACAAGAGCACCACGAGCAGCAGCTTTATGATGTTTATCTTTCATTGAAGCAGTTGTTGGTTCTGGTGGCAATCCTAGTTCCTTCCGAATTTTGTCTATCAATTTTTTCTCTGATGCTGTCTTAGCTTCTGGAAGAGGCAATCCTTGTTTCGCTAGTCCTCTTAGAATGTTTTCCTTTTCTTTTGCAGATTTTCCTTCTAATGGCGTCAATAGGCCCGCAGCCTTTGCTTTTCGAATCTTCTCCGATAGAATTTTTGATGGTGGTTTAATTTCAGCTTTGACTTTGGCTATAAGTGATTTTTCAGATCGCGTTCTGCCTTCTGGTAGTGGAATGCCGAGTACTGCTTGAGTTTTGAGAACTTTTTCTTTTTCTGCTGGTGATAAACCATCTAAGGGTATGAGGGCACCTGCAGCGGCAGCTTTTTGATGTCTCTCTCTCATTGATGCTGTAGTAGGTTCTGGTGGCAGACCTAGCTCTTTTCGTATTTTATCAGTTAATTTTTTTTCTGATGCTGTTTTTGCCTCGGGAAGGGGTAATTCTTGTTTAGCTAATCCCCTTAAAATTTTCTCTTTTTCTTCTGTCGTTTTACCTTCCAGCGGCGTGAGTAAGCCTGCAGCTTTAGCTTTTCGAATTTTCTCTGAGGGTATTTTAGAAGGTACCTTAGCTTCAGCCTTAACTTTAGCAATGAGTGCTTTCTCAGATGGCGTCCTGCCTTCGGGAAGCGGAATACCCAATTCTGCCTGTTTCTTTAATACTTTTTCTTTTTCCGCGGGTGACAAGCCCTCAAGAGGTACGAGTGCTCCAGCAGCAGCAGCTTTCTTATGTCTGTCTCTCATTGATGCTGTTGCAGGTTCTGGAGGTAGGCCTAATTCTTTACGAATTTTGTCTGTTAGTTTCTTCTCTGATGCCGTTTTTGCTTCTGGTAGAGGTAATCCTTGTTTAGCCAGCCCTCTCAAAATTTTCTCTTTTTCTTTTGGTTTTTTACCCTCTAGTGGGGTGAGTAGGCCGGCAGCTTTTGCTTTCCGAATTTTCTCTGAAAGAATTCTAGATGGAGCCTTAGCTTCCGCCTTAACTTTCGCTATGAGTGCTTTTTCAGACGGCGTTCTGCCCTCCGGAAGAGGTATGCCCAAATCTGCTTGAGTTTTGAGTACTTTTTCTTTTTCTGCTGGCGATAAGCCTTCTAATGGTATAAGTGCACCAGCAGCAGCGGCTCTTTGATGCTTTTCTCTCATCGATGCCGTTGTAGGTTCAGGTGGCAAACCAAGCTCCTTTCGTATTTTATCTGTTAGTTTTTTCTCCGATGCTGTTTTGGCTTCTGGAAGGGGTAATCCTTGCTTTGCTAGACCTTTTAAAATTTTCTCTTTTTGTTCTGCCGTTTTACCTTCCAGCGGCGTGAGTAAACCAGCAGCTTTCGCTTTTCTAATTTTCTCTGATGGAATTTTAGAAGGTACCTTAGCTTCAGCCTTAACTTTAGCAATGAGCGCTTTCTCAGATGGCGTCCTGCCTTCGGGAAGCGGAATACCTAATTCTGCCTGTTTCTTTAATACTTTTTCTTTTTCCGCGGGTGACAAGCCCTCAAGAGGAACAAGTGCTCCAGCAGCAGCAGCTTTCTTATGTCTGTCTCTCATCGATGCTGTTGCAGGTTCTGGAGGTAGGCCTAATTCTTTACGAATTTTGTCTGTTAGTTTCTTCTCTGATGCCGTTTTTGCTTCTGGTAGAGGTAATCCTTGTTTGGCCAGCCCTCTCAAAATTTTCTCTTTTTCTTCTGGTTTTTTACCCTCTAGTGGGGTGAGTAGGCCGGCAGCCTTTGCTTTCCGAATTTTCTCTGAAAGAATTCTAGATGGAGCCTTAGTTTCCGCCTTAACTTTTGCTATAAGCGCTTTTTCAGACGGCGTTCTGCCCTCCGGAAGAGGTATGCCCAAATCTGCTTGAGTTTTGAGTACTTTTTCTTTTTCTGCTGGCGATAAGCCTTCCAATGGTATAAGTGCACCAGCAGCAGCGGCTTTTTGATGCTTTTCTTTCATCGATGCCGTTGCAGGTTCAGGTGGCAATCCAAGCTCCTTTCGGATTTTATCAGTCAATTTTTTCTCTGATGCTGTTTTGGCTTCTGGAAGGGGTAATCCTTGTTTTGCTAGGCCTCTTAAAATTTTCTCTTTTTGTTCTGCCGTTTTACCTTCCAGCGGCGTGAGTAAACCAGCAGCTTTTGCTTTTCGAATTTTCTCTGATGGAATTTTAGAAGGCACCTTAGTTTCAGCCTTAACTTTAGCAATGAGCGCTTTCTCAGATGACGTCCTGCCTTCGGGAAGCGGAATACCTAATTCTGCCTGTTTCTTTAATACTTTTTCTTTTTCTGCGGGTGACAAGCCCTCAAGAGGTACGAGTGCTCCAGCAGCAGCAGCTTTCTGATGTCTGTCTCTCATTGAAGCTGTCGCAGGTTCTGGAGGTAGGCCTAATTCTTTGCGAATTCTGTCTGTTAATTTTTTCTCTGATGCTGTTTTGGCTTCTGGAAGGGGTAATCCTTGTTTTGCTAGGCCTCTTAAAATTTTCTCTTTTTGTTCTGCCGTTTTACCTTCCAGCGGCGTGAGTAAACCAGCAGCTTTCGCTTTTCGAATTTTCTCTGATGGAATTTTAGAAGGTACCTTAGCTTCAGCTTTAACTTTAGCAATGAGCGCTTTCTCAGATGACGTCCTGCCTTCGGGAAGCGGAATACCTAATTCTGCCTGTTTCTTTAATACTTTTTCTTTTTCTGCGGGTGACAAGCCCTCAAGAGGTACGAGTGCTCCAGCAGCAGCAGCTTTCTGATGTCTGTCTCTCATTGAAGCTGTTGCAGGTTCTGGAGGTAGGCCTAATTCTTTGCGAATTCTGTCTGTTAATTTTTTATCTGATGCTGTTTTGGCTTCTGGAAGGGGTAATCCTTGTTTTGCTAGGCCTCTTAAAATTTTCTCTTTTTGTTCTGCCGTTTTACCTTCCAGCGGCGTGAGTAAACCAGCAGCTTTCGCTTTTCTAATTTTCTCTGATGGAATTTTAGAAGGTACCTTAGCTTCAGCCTTAACTTTAGCAATGAGTGCTTTCTCAGATGGCGTCCTGCCTTCGGGAAGCGGAATACCCAATTCTGCCTGTTTCTTTAATACTTTTTCTTTTTCCGCGGGTGACAAGCCCTCAAGAGGTACAAGTGCTCCAGCAGCAACAGCTTTCTTATGTCTGTCTCTCATCGATGCTGTTGCAGGTTCTGGAGGTAGGCCTAATTCTTTACGAATTTTGTCTGTTAGTTTCTTCTCTGATGCCGTTTTTGCTTCTGGTAGAGGTAATCCTTGTTTGGCCAGCCCTCTCAAAATTTTCTCTTTTTCTTCTGGTTTTTTACCCTCTAGTGGGGTGAGTAGGCCGGCAGCCTTTGCTTTCCGAATTTTCTCTGAAAGAATTCTAGATGGAGCCTTAGCTTCCGCCTTAACTTTCGCTATAAGTGCTTTCTCTGATGGGGTCCTGCCTTCGGGAAGCGGAATACCCAATTCTGCCTGTTTCTTCAACACTTTTTCTTTTTCTGCGGGTGACAAGCCCTCAAGGGGTACGAGTGCTCCAGCAGCAGCAGCTTTCTGATGTCTGTCTCTCATTGAAGCTGTTGCAGGTTCTGGAGGTAGGCCTAATTCTTTGCGAATTCTCTCTGTTAATTTTTTCTCTGATGCTGTTTTGGCTTCTGGAAGGGGTAATCCTTATTTTGCTAGGCCTCTTAAAATTTTCTCTTTTTGTTCTGCCGTTTTACCTTCCAGCGGCATGAGTAAACCAGCAGCTTTTGCTTTTCGAATTTTCTCTGATGGAATTTTAGAAGGTACCTTAGCTTCAGCCTTAACTTTAGCAATGAGCGCTTTCTCAGATGGCGTCCTGCCTTCGGGAAGCGGAATACCCAATTCTGCCTGTTTCTTCAACACTTTTTCTTTTTCTGCTGGTGACAAGCCCTCAAGAGGTACAAGTGCTCCAGCAGCAGCAGCTTTCTGATGTCTGTCTCTCATTGATGCAGTTGCAGGTTCTGGAGGTAGGCCTAATTCTTTGCGAATCTTGTCTGTTAGTTTCTTCTCTGATGCCGTTTTTGCTTCTGGTAGAGGTAATCCTTGTTTGGCCAGCCCTCTTAAAATTTTCTCCTTTTCTTCTGGCTTTTTACCCTCTAGTGGGGTAAGTAGGCCGGCAGCCTTTGCCTTCCGAATTTTCTCTGAAAGAATTCTAGATGGAGCCTTAGCTGCCACCTTAACTTTCGCTATGAGTGCTTTTTCAGATGGCGTTCTGCCCTCCGGAAGCGGTATGCCCAAATCGGCTTGAGTTTTGAGTACTTTTTCTTTTTCTGCTGGCGATAAGCCTTCCAATGGTATAAGTACGCCAGCAGCAGCGGCTTTTTGATGCTTTTCTTTCATTGATGCCGTTGTAGGTTCAGGTGGCAAACCAAGCTCCTTTCGTATTTTATCTGTTAGTTTTTTCTCTGATGCTGTTTTGGCTTCTGGAAGGGGTAATCCTTGCTTTGCTAGGCCTCTTAAAATTTTCTCTTTTTGTTCTGCCGTTTTACCTTCCAGCGGCGTGAGTAAACCAGCAGCTTTAGCTTTTCGAATTTTCTCTGATGGAATTTTAGAAGGTACCTTAGCTTCAGCCTTAACTTTAGCAATGAGCGCTTTCTCAGATGGCGTCCTGCCTTCGGGAAGCGGAATACCCAATTCTGCCTGTTTCTTCAATACTTTTTCTTTTTCTGCGGGTGACAAGCCCTCAAGAGGTACGAGTGCTCCAGCAGCAGCAGCTTTCTGATGTCTGTCTCTCATTGAAGCTGTTGCAGGTTCTGGAGGTAGGCCTAATTCTTTGCGAATTCTATCTGTTAGTTTTTTCTCTGATGCTGTTTTTGCTTCTGGAAGCGGTAATCCTTGTTTTGCTAGACCTCTTAAAATTTTTTCTTTTTCTTCTGGCGTTTTACCTTCCAGTGGTGTGAGCAAGCCAGCAGCTTTTGCTTTTCGAATTTTCTCTGATGGAATTTCAGATGGTACCTTAGCTTCAGCCTTAATTTTAGCTATGAGTGCTCTTTCAGATGGAGTTCTTCCTTCTGGTAATGGTATACCCAAATCTGCTTGAGTTTTTAGAACCTTTTCTTTTTGTTCTGGCGTTAAACCTTCCAGTGCAAGCAACCCGCCAGCAGCGACTGCTTTTTCGTGCTTTTCTTTCATTGATGCAGTTGTTGGTTCTGGTGGCAAACCCATTTCTTTCCTTACTTTGGCAGCAATTTTTTTCTCAGATGCCGTTTTAGCTTCTGGAAGTGGTATACCTGCTTTCGCCAAACCTCTCAAAATTCTTTCCTTTTCTTCTGGTGATTTGCCTGTTAGTGGTGTAAGCAATCCCTCTTCTTTGGCTTTGCGTATCTTTTCGGATGGGATTTTTGGAGGTCGCTTAGTTTCTGCTTTTATCTTTTTTATAAGTGCTTTCTCAGAGGGCGTCCTGCCTTCTGGTAACGGAATACCTAGTTCAGCTTGAGTTTTTAAAACCTTTTCCTTTTCTGTAGGCGTCAAACCTTCGAGTGCGACCAAACCACCGGCAGCAGCTGCTTCTTCGTGTTTACGTTTCATTGATGCAGTTGTTGGTTCTGGTGGCAAACCCATATCTTTCCGAACTTTTGCGATTAGTTTCTTTTCTGATGCTGTCGTAGCTTCTGGAAGGGGTATACCGGCTTCTGCCAGTCCTCTCAGGATTTTTTCCTTTTCAGCAGGTGTTTTACCTTTAAGTGGTGTGAGTAAGCCTTCGGCCTTGGCTTTTCGAATCTTTTCAGATGGAATTTTGGCTGGTGGTTTAGTTTCCGCTTTTACTTTAGCTATGAGTGCTTTCTCAGATGGCGTTCTTCCTTCTGGTAATAGAATGCCCAATTCCGCTTGGGTTTTTAGGACTTTTTCTTTTTCTTCTGGTGTCAAACCTTCTAAAGCGACCAAAGCACCAGCAGCAGCTGCTTTTTCATGCTTGTCTTTCATCGATGCAGTTGTGGGTTCTGGAGGCAAACCCATCTCTTTTCGAACTTTGGCTATCAATTTTTTTTCTGATGCTGTCGTAGCTTCGGGTAGGGGTAATCCTGCCTCCGCCAGTCCTTTCAGAATTTTTTCCTTTTCTGCTAGTGTTTTTCCTTCTATTGGGGTAAGTAAACCTTTGGCCTTGGCTTTTCGAATCTTTTCAGATGGAATTTTGGCAGTTGGCTTAGTTTCAGCTTTTATTTTAGCTATGAGTGCTTTCTCAGATGGCGTTCTTCCTTCAGGTAATGGGATTCCCAATTCAGCTTGGGTTTTGAGGACTTTTTCTTTTTCTTCTGGTGTCAAACCTTCCAAAGCAACTAAACCGCCAGCCGCAGCTGCTTTTTCATGCTTGTCTCTCATAGATGCAGTTGTGGGTTCGGGAGGCAGTCCCATCTCTTTTCTAACTTTGGCGGCAAGTTTTTTCTCTGAAGCCGTTTTTGCTTCTGGAAGTGGCAAACCTGCTTTAGCTAAACCTCTCAAAATTCTTTCCTTTTCTTCAGGTGGTTTACCGGTCAATGGTGTGAGCAATCCCTCGGCTTTTGCCTTGCGAACCTTTTCGGATGGAATTTTCGGCGGTCGTGTAGCTGCCGCTTTGACCTTAGCTATGAGTGCTTTTTCTGATGGCGTTCTTCCTTCTGGTAATGGGATACCTAATTCAGCCTGCTTTTTGAGAACTTCTTCTTTTTCCTCTGGTGACAAACCTTCTAAGGCGACCAAACCGCCAGCAGCAGCTGCTTGCTCATGCTTATCTTTCATAGATGCAGTCGTGGGTTCTGGAGGCAAACCCATCTCTTTTCGAACCTTGGCAATTAATTTTTTTTCCGATTTGGTTTTGCCTTCAGGTAGAGGCAATCCTTTCTTGGCTAGACCTCTCAATATCCTTTCTTTCTCTGCCGGCGATTTGCCTTCCAGTGGAGTAAGAAGACCTTCAGCTTTCGCTTTCCGCATTTTTTCTTTAGTTTTTTCTTTTCTCTGTTTGATTTTATCTATTAGAATTTTTTCAGATGGTGTTCTACCTTCAGGTAGGGGAATACCCAGGTCTGCCTGGGCTTTTAATATTTTTTCTTTTTGAGCAGTAGTTTTCCCTTCCAATGGCGTTAACACACCTAGTGCTGCGGCTTCCTTCATTCTGATTTTTTCAGACGCGGTCTTTGGTGCCGGCGGTAGCCCAAGATCTTTTCTAACTTTTTTTATTAAAGATTTTTCTGATGCTGTTTTGCCTTTAGGCAGTGGAGCTCCAGCTTTTGCTAATTCCTTTAGTATCTTTTCTTTTTCCGATGGAGTTTTCCCTATCATGGCCTTCTCAGCCTTTTTCGTTAGTTCCTTCTTACCTAATATTGTAGCAGTTTCAAGACCTACTGATGCCAATGACTTCTTTACTTCTCCTCGACGCCTTTCTTCTCTTGGTAAATGTCCACATAGTATACAATTACAATGGTCACAATTTTTTTTCTTATAGCAGTCATAAAGACTCTTCATGACCTCAAACATGGCGTCAGAGTTACAAGAACAACAACATGTTTCCTGAGCAGTGATCAGCTGGCATCGATACACCTTGAATTTGGTTTGTAGCTTAAAGTTATCAGAATTCAAACTTTCGTTTAACCCATGTTCCGACACTACGTTAATAACATATTTTGATTGAAAAGGTCTAGGTTTTCTTCTGCGTAGCATGTTTGATTTCACTGTATTAATTCTTAAGAATTCATTTCGTTTCAGCTTTGTGCTTATTTCAGGCATGCTTGTGTGTTTCGAGACCTTCTTTTGACTGACAGGAATATCATGACATTTTTGTTTTAAACAATTAGATCTTTGGCTTTGGTTTGTGATCCGATTTCTATTACGATTTTTATTCTTTTTCGTATGTACAATAATGCTGATGTTTTCAGCTCCATTACATGGACTGTCATTTTGATTAAAATATGAGTGATATTCAAGTGTTTCAGCCTTATATTTTAAATCTTTCATCTTTACTTTATTATGTATATTTATACAACTCTTGGCTAAATGGGGAAGCGCAGCTAATAGAAGGTTATTAAACACAGGTCATAGAAGACACAGCTAATAAAAGGTCATTTACCGGTTAATCATAACCTTTGTGTTTATTAATTTTACGTATAATATTTTATTCCTTATTACTCCAGGCTGTAAAATAAATATTTACATGATATAGCAACTGTTAATAACCGTAATAATAACATCGATACCTTTGGGCTCAATTAGCATTTAAGCCAATTTAGGCAAGTGGGGTGAATGGAACGTTGACTAGAACATAGGCTTCTAACACTATAATTTGACCCGTTGGTTAACGCTGTTGGTTGCAATATCAAAAATAATGCAGACGAGACAACAGCGCAAGATAAAAAAGGTATTGTGCTTTTTATTATTACCACAGAATAATTAATAGTATTAACGTACAGAAGCTTCACTTTTCAAACCAATTTATTGAAATTGCGACTCTTTGGTACTAAGCAATAAAGTTCAATGCAGCTCGCATAAGCACTCAGTGCCTAATGCGATATTAACCTAACAGTTCCCGTTCTTTTCTAACACATAACGCTGTCGCTGTCTGGCGCGGAGTGGCGCGCTAGGGTTGTCGACTTGGCGCTGCTACTATAATTATTTATTCATCGTCTATCTACCTAGGTACTTGACCACGTACCTAATAATAAATAATTATCCTATAAGTATCCTATCCCACTATTTGAGCTAGTAGAACAAAAGCACAAAAATTCTGGTCGTTTACATTTTTACTATACAAATTCTTAGTTATTTCCTAAACGCGTGGACCGATTTACATGATTCAAACAGATAAAATGGTTTTTGAACTAGATCTTTAATTTGATACCATAATCGTTGAGATATCTCAACAAACAAAAAATCAAATTTTCAAGTTGCTCTCGTAATATAAATAAAATCAAATTTTCAAGTCTCTTTCGACACACAGTTAATTAAGCAATACTTTGCATTAGACTTGTGAGTATACATTTTTGTTGTTAAAGGCGAGGCGTATATAATTTGAACAGTGTATGATCACGGCGCGTGAGAATACGGAGCGGTCGCACTCGTTGCGTGACGTCTAATGTGAGCGGCGCGCGCCAACCTACTAAATCCAACCATCTCGAGTATGTCGACGTGGTCTGCCGAGGTACTTGTAAGTTTGTACCTAAAATGCGAAGTGCGCCCGGCCTTTTTTTTTTTTTTTGGTGTCGGTTTGGAAAATCCTCATGGAGTCCCTCCGCCCTGGGGGAAGGGCGAAGGGGACTGTCAGACTCTTACTGACTAAAAACCAACCCGTGTTCCTCATGTACCCGTGTGTCGGAGGGGCGGCGGAGAGGGCGCCGCCGCCTCGAGGCCTGCTGCTGATCGGACGACAAGACGCCCCGAGTCTGCCGTCCGCAGGCCGCGCCCTACGGTGGCCGGAAGTCGGCCACCCTACGACGCCCAGTGCGTCTGCTGCGAGAGGGGAGAGAGGAGGCAGCCTCTCTCTCCCTTTCCGCCGTCTCCTTTGCGAGCATCACGGCCTCGCAAAAGGTGGCGACGGCACTCCACCCTGACTCGCTCCCGACCATGGTAGATACAACAGCCGGAAGCGAGAGATTTCCCGCAGCACCTACGGCCGCGACTAAGTCACGGCGCTGCTCGGCCCAAGCTGGGCACTCCGCCAGCGTATGCAGTGCCGTATCGTCGCGGCAATCATCACAATGGTGGCACTGGGACGTCGGCTCCCGGCCTATACGACACAGGTACTTCCCGAAACACCTGTGTCCGGTAAGCACCTGCGTCAGCCGGAAGCTGAGGGTGCCGTGGCTCCTATTGAGCCACTCCTCTAGAACGGGCCTTACCGCCGCTACAGCGGCATGCCCCGCCGTGGGTTGCGCTAAGCGCGTCTGCCACTCCGCCACTAGGACCTGGCGGAGCTCTGCCCTGCGTGCCTCAACGTGTCGAGGCACCAAGCGCTCGCCCCGCTCGACCGCCTCCGCGCGCCACCAATAGAGCGATGCGAGGAGCTTTGCCTCGAGGTGCCAGGGTGGGGATCCGGCTAGTAGGCTCGCTGCCTCAAAGGAGATCGTACGGTATCCCCTTATAATCCTGACCGCCATCGCGCGCTGGGGCCTTCGCAGCGCAGCGACGTTGCGGGCCTTCAGGGCGTCCGCCCACACTGGCGCGGCATATAGCGCCATCGACCGTACGACCCCCATGTAGAGCCTCCGGCAGGGGGAGTTGGCACCTCCCAGGTTGGGCAGCAAGCGCGAGAGCGCAGAAGCGGCGCCCAACAACCGGGGGGCGAGCCGCGTAAAGTGCGGCCCAAAGTTCCACCGACCGTCGAGAACGAGTCCAAGGTACTTCATCGTCGACCCAACAGCGATGGAGACCCCTCCTACTATGATGCTGGACCCCGTAGGCGGCTTCATCCTCGGCCCATGACCAACACAGGGCCTCAGACTTGTGCAATGCCACCTCTAAGCCCAGCCGCCGGATCCTACCCACGACGTGCGCGACACCAGCAGTCGCGCGTATGGCCGCCTGTCGGTACGACTTCCCACGCGCTGTAACTAGCGTATCGTCGGCGTAACAAATGACGCCGACGCCGCAGAGCCCAGTCGTACCCTACGTTCCACAGGAGCGGCCCCAACACCGAACCCTGCGGAACGCCACAGGACGTTTCTCGCCGACCCCATCCTTCTCGACCCGGGTACACCACCGATCTTTCCGACAAATAGGCCCCGACAATACGTTGGAGGTAGCGCGGCACCCCATGGTACCGGAGTGCCTCTCGGATGGTACTCCAGGGCAAGGTGTTGAAAGCGTTGGCGATGTCGAGCGACACCGCCAAGACCACCTCACCCCGGGCGACTGCCTCCTCCGCAAGGACCCTCACGCGCATGATCGCATCAACCGTGGAGCGCCCCTGGCGGAAACCAAATTGGTTGTCCGCCAAATCCGGCCCCACCCTGGTCATGTGCTGGACGAGCCGACTGGCGATGATTCGCTCAAAGATCTTACACACCTCGTCCAGCAGCACGATTGGCCTGTACGCAGATGGCGAGTCTGCTGGGCGCCCCTCCTTCTTGAGCAGGACCAGCTTTCCGGTCTTCCACCGGCTTGGAAACTGGCCTCGCTCCAAACATGCGCTTAAGAGCCCCGCTAGTCGGGGCCCGAGAGCCCTCATGGCCAGGACCCTTGCACGGTACTGGTATGCCGTCGGGCCCTGGGGCGGTGTTCCTGATGCGAGCCACCGCCACTCTCAACTCTACCCGAGTCACTTCGGGCACGTCGTCTTCAATGTCGTCTTCCGCGTCGGGCACATTGCGAGACGGAACCATAGCCGGTGGTGTGTGCTCCGGTCTCGACGGAAACAACGTACACACCACCTCCTCCAGCAGCTGTGGCTGGAGACTCCGGGACAATGGGGGGGCCCATTGTCGCAACTTGCCCCGTACCATAAGGTAGGGGCGTCCCCACGGCTCTCGTTCCAGAGTCTCCAGCAGCTCATCGTTGGCCTGGGGCTTTGCCCGGGTAATGGCCAACTGGAGGGCACTCTTCGCCTCTCTATAGCGGTTATATAGTTCCGCCTCTTCCTGTTCGGCCGCCGATGTAAAGGGCCGGCGGCGCCTTCTTCGGTACCTTGCGTACCGGCGTCGCACGTGCACACAAGCGATGCGCAACTGCGCAATCGACTGCGACCACCAGTACACTTGACGCCTGGATGGTAACGGCCGGACTCGGGGCATGCCAGCGTCGCAGATGTGCGACATGCTTTCCCCGAACCACTCCGCCTCCTCGTCGATGTTGGTTGGCCTGCCTGGGGAGTCCAGCCAGGCCTTGACGATAGAGGCCTCCAGGAGAGCTTCCCTGTCCAGCCGCTTTAGCGCCCAACGCGGGCCGTCTCCACCGCCCACCGGGGCCGCTTGTACCGGCTCAACTGAGGTCTGGGTGGAGATGCTAAGTCGAATATATCGATGATCGGACAGCGTCTCCACGCCCTCCAGGACGTGCCAGTCCTGGACAGTGCGCGCGAGGGCAGGGCTAGCGAACGACAGGTCTACTATAGACCCACCCCGCTGCCGCACGCACGTCTGCACGGAACCCCGGTTCAGGAGAAGCAGGCCCTGCTCGACCGCCCACTCCTCCACCAACTCGCCCCGCGCATCCGTAGCTGGGGAACCCCAAGCCGTAGATTTGGCATTGAAGTCCCCCAGGACAACCACGGGACGAGGATGGCTACGACTGACGACCGTGCCCAACTCCAAGATGATATCCTCCATGTCGGCGAGAGAAAGGCTGGGGGCAAAATACACCCCCACGACCATAACATTTCCCCAAATTGCCGCAACATAGCCCCGCCCTCGGGTGATGGCCTCGAAGGGAAGGATGTCGGCGGCAGACCTCGTAATCAGTGCCACCGAGCGGTTCATGTCGCACACCCAGTCATCCCTGGGTGGCACAAAATACGGCTCGGCGACAGCTGCCAAATCAAGTGCGCCCGGCCTGTTATTACTGTAATTGAGTAGCATTTAGGTTACGTAACGTATACGTAATACGACTCGTATTGTATTCAAAATATACTCGTATTATACGATTGAAGTCTTTAAAGACCGCCTGGAAGTACGAGTAGTAAACAGTCAGGTTTTTAAGGATATGTACATTTTTAATCCGTTCGCCATTTGCAATACTTATATCTTCTTCCGATAGGATGATTTTTTTGCGCCATCTTATGGATCTCCACAGATTATTTTATTTATAATATGTTAAAGCCATATTCAATAACAATTTAACAGTTGTTTAAAGGACAATGCCCATAACCAGTATCGCTTTATAATAAACTTGATCAAATTTGTACCAGGGATAATATTTTGTTTCTTATTAGTTATTATATTTGTTGCTATGTATATGTATATATTTACAACAAAAAAAGTATAAATGTATGTTTATCCATTATCTAGTACCCATAACACAAGCTCTGCTTAGCTTGGGACTAGATGGTGATGTGTGTATGTGGTTGAATATTATTATTATATAACAATTTATTTAATGCGTTATATTTTTTAAATAGGCGGGTCCCCACAGACCGAGCAGCCTCGCGAGGAAAATGCTTCGCGAGGCTGCTCGGTCTGTGTGGACGTGGCTCGGTCGAGGAAAACGCATGTGCCGCCGCGGCCGAGCTTAGCGTGCGCCCGAGCTACCGAATTAGACACGTCCACACAGAGCGCGCAGCCTCGCGAGGAATTGGCGCGCGAGGCTGCGCGCTCTGTGTGGACGTGCCGCGGCCGAGGCAAGCGCGTGTGCCGCCGCGGGCGAGCGACCGAGCGGCCGAGCCATCGAGTTTGGTTTTTTGTTTTGCCGCGGTCTGAGGGTCTAGTACGAGTTTGCACTTGATCGTCACGGTGGACGATAGCCTAGTCGACGGGAACAATTTCCATACATTTTCTAAAAGCGCCCCTAACGGAGAGTAGCGATCGATACAGTCCGCTAGGGGGCGCATTTAGAAAATGTATGGAAATTGTTCCCGACGACTAGGCTATCGTCCACCGTGACGATCGAGTGCAAACTCGTACTAGACCCTCTGTACGCTGTTTCGTGCCTCGCTCGAACATAATAATTCCTTACTAATAATATAAATTCGCAAGTGTGTTTGTATGTTTAACATTTTTTTTATAGACTCACGTCTGTATCCGCGTAAGGATAGGCAGAGTTATAATATTATTACATCCACATTTCACCATGAAATGTTTAGGTCCCACGTAATAGGGGACGAGCCTATTGCCGTTAACGGGCACGTCAGCAGACTCCATGCTGCTTCTGAGAATTCGGGAAAACCCAATAACACTTTTGCCCGACCCGGGAATCGAACCCGGGACCTCCGCTCAACAGTCGCATACCCTATCCACTGGTCACTGAATGACGGAGGATACATTCATCATAACATTCTCATCTTTGACGCTATTTATTGTACGAATAATAATCCTTCAGTCTGTGCTTCGGTTACAGTATCCTTGCCTACAGATATTCATTTCCTATAATTCATTCTATATTTTTTTTCATGTCTACCTATTCCATCCTTTAGGTATAACAATAATCGACGACCGGTTGGCAAAGCGGGAGTGTAAGCGACTACAACGCCGAAGGTCGCGGGTTCGATTCCCGCTCATGACAAACATTTGTGTGCATGAACATGAATGTTTGTCTTGGTCTGGGTTTTTCTATGTATATATTTACAAAAAAAAGTAAGTATAAGTAAATATGTATATTATGGCCCATTATTACTATTGTCTAGTACCCAAAGTAGGTACAGCAATTGGCGTCAGTCATGCAGCCGGCTAGTAAAAACACATGCCACAACCCTATTGCAGTATGACCATTTCCAAGTACTATATTTATAAACAAAATTTAAAAATAAGAGAGAGGAGAGACCAACAATCTCACATTGATACGTAGACCGATAGATGGCAAATGTACTATTTCACTCTAATTCACAAGTCGACAATTTGATACATGCGCAATACATAATATTTTTCAACTATAGTCCGTTCACAGTTATTTTACTTCTAGCTGTTAGATTGGCCAACCTGGGCGTTGTGTTGCTATATTTGGTATATAATACTCCCATTTTAAATATACACTATTGCTAAAATGTACTTATTTTTTTATTGCCTAAGCGATCGTATTAAATATTTGGAAGTAATGTTTGTAACAAAACCTCTTGATATTGGCATGGCTATATGCATGTACATTTATTTTCTTACGAAATAACTAATTTCCTATGAAGATAAGTAGTTATAATAAAAATGTTGTCTATTTAATATATAAAGGTAAACGCATCATAATTACGCCAACGTGAGGTTCTAATTATCAAATACAAAAACTGTAAATTTAATTTTCATATTTATTTTGAATAAGAATGATGTGGGTGTCATATTATGATGATTCGTAACTGCTGTCATATTCTGTATCAGACTCAGAATTTAATTCTATTATGAACCTGTCCATTTCAGCATCCGTAGACCCATCTGTTTCACGAAGCTTGTCTTCAATGTGGCGCTCATGTTTGCATTGTTTTTGTCAGTCTTCTGCAGTGATAGATTGAAAAGCTTCTTCAGCTAAATTCACAATGTTGGTTGCCTCTTGTCCTAAATTTTTGCTTGTGACTCGCCTTTTAATGAGACTCCACATAAGTTCAATTGCGTTTAGCTCGCAGTGGTATGGCGGTAATCTAACCACTTTGCGGCCATGAGCTTGAAGCATTTGAAGTTTTGAAGCATTTCCACTAATATTGGGTAAAATGTTATGCACGGGTAACCCTATTTTACTTTCCTGTCATCACAGAGTACAATTCCAACATAAAAAAAAATAAACACCGACATCTGTCAGAGGTAAAATAACTGTGAACGGACTGTATATTTTCATGTTCTGAATTCAAACTTTATGACAACTACAATTTTGTTTTTTCCTACGGTGCCGAGGCTGCCGCGCTCTAGGCCGCGTTCACATTTGTCTGATGTAATCTGTCGTGACGTCGTCTGTCGTGACGTCGTCTGTCGTGTCGCGACAGACAATGTCCCGGTCTGCGACAGAGAGGGGGGAGGGGTGTGGGGACGGTACAGCGCGAATTAAGAGATTGTACTCAGATTAATTGTAAAAAACATTTATTTAATTATAACAGTATATTTAAAATATAAAATAGTAATCGCTAATGTTAGATCTACAAAGGTATATATAATAAATTAATGCTAAGTTGACAATAGGATTATCTAGATAATTTGGTGGGGAGAGATGTGCTGACGAAGCTAACATTGTTGGGTTCCGTACAGTTAACTCGCGCGACACAACTCGTCAGACTAATGTGGACGCGCCACTGTCTGTCGTAAAGCGTCAGACGCGCGTTTGCAATTGTGGGCAATGGACGACGAACTAATTGACTTCCTTTTTATAATATTATTCGTATACAGTACCTATAGATGAGCTAATTGAATACGAAATAATATAATCCTATGTAAATAATTTATGGATATAATTGGATATCTACTTAATCTGAATCGGATAATTCATCAAAAACATTGCGAAAGTGTGAACTCCACGATAGTCAAGACAGAACTGATTTAAAATTTTTTCTGTAATTACGACAGAGACCGTCACGAGAGATCACGTCAGATAAATGTGAACGCAGCTTTATTCTATGGCCTCGCTCGTTCGGGGACTGTGTCCTCGCGCGGCAAATGCCTCGCGAGGCTGCTCGCTCTGTGTGGACCCACCTATTGGCGTGTATAATTAGCACTGTTGCTATTATGAAGAATCTCCCCATGATAGGTATTGACGCATAGTATAGTTTATGCTGTATATGGATCAACAAACGCGGCGCGGCTTCTGAAAAATATTTTAATCTATGACATTTTCTGCTTTAATAATACTTATTTTTCTTTCTACATAACGTTATTAAAATAACGTTTAAAGATATTTATTTAGTGGGCAAATAAATAATGTATTTATTTTCTTAAAACTTCTTGCCCTTAGAAATATGTACCAAGGACTTAGGGGCGGAACATATCTGACGGAAGATCCGTCGCGTTTTATCCGTCGCGTAACGCCAATACATACAAATGTACAGAAAAACGTTCAACCTTTCACACCTGACCGAAGATCCGTTAGAGCGGTTTCAGATTAGCGTTTTTTTCTGAGCGTACACGGTCGTTTCAGCATACGCGCTTACACGCGCGCTACATTGCGAGCTTCAAAAAATCGAACGGGCATATTTCGGCGTGTTCGCTCGAAACGGTAGTGACATCTTGTCAGTGTCAACATGGATTCTGACGCCTTGCGGCTATACGAGCTTAGAAGCGCGTCAACGCTCGTACGAGTTGCGCGTGTGCCAAAAGGCGAGCCTTTACGCGCCTACATGCGCTTTCAAAAACGAGATTATACGAGCGTATAAAACGCTAATCTGAAATCGCCCTTAGTACGTCGAGCGTACTGATGGATTACGACGTCGCGCGCACCACGCACCACGTGAATTTTGACCATTGAGTAAGGAATATACATGGAGAGGGCAAATAGTACATATAGAAAAATTACGTTATACACATATATTATTATATTTTTATAGACTCACGTCTGTATCCCCGGAGGGGTAGGAAGAGGTGCAATATTACACCCACATTTCACCATGATTTTTTTTATACACATATATACGAAATCGACATAAAGCCACCAAACATAGTGTTGTCTTGTTTTGTCTTAGGGATATCTCTGTCAGAAAAAAGAGATAGCCCTAGTTTACTGAATAAGTTAATCATGACGATATTTTATTAGAAATGTCATTCGTGCCACTGTCGCCATATTTTTTGCCAAGGTTTGTGGTACATCTGCTGTGAAATCGTTGAATATCGAACATAATAATTTTGTTTTTGTGCATAAATATGTCTAAAAACCAGATGAATCAGTGCTTCAGGCTGTGTGTTTCATTACCGTATGTATAGTGCCATTCATGTCCGGTACTTTCTCAGCGACACAGTTTCGATATTGGCTCTCAGAGAATATTTTGTTACATGTTTGATACAAGGGTCGTCCTTCGCTTTGCCATGTTCGCCCACACTTGCATTATGAAATAAAGTAATCTGGCAAAAGATTTAAACTAACTAAAGTAACTTACTACAAAAATGTATTATTTTCCTCTGACCGGCTCCATATCGATATCGATTATATTCTGGAGTACAACCAAAATGGCAGCCATTTTAAATTGCCCGACATTTCGTAGGTATGCACGCTAATTTCGTAGTATGCACGCTAAATTCGTAGGTATTGGACATGTCCATGTCATTCCCAGATCGGTGATTTTGTGTGACGCGTAGTAGAGTAAGATTCCAGGGCCGCCAGACCTTACTTATTTTTTCAGAAACGAAATGTGTAGAATAATGTAGTGTTAGTAGGTGCTATGAGTGTACGCATACTTGCTAGCCTGGATCGTGGGCCAATTTTTAGGTATGAGGTTCTAAAGGTCTACGGGAATTACTGCCGTCGTAATGAGTCTGGCAGAATTATTTATGATTTTAATAATATTTTCTCAAAAATACCTAAAAACCAGCACTGAGAATTAAAGAAAAGTTAGTAACATTAAGCACGTCATACCTAAAAGCTAGGGTCCATCATGCCATTATTATTAATATTTTATTGGCATGATGACTTTTGCTATGGGACTCCATGTACGCTTAAGATCAGGCGGCATGTAGTCATTTTCATAGGCAACAATAAAAAAGATATATTTATGCATAGATGAGAGAATTAGTATCAGATGGAACGCACGGCACAGTTGCGTGCGGCCACTAAAGCAAATACAAAATTGAAAAGCGAATACAAACTCGTCTCAGTGCGCTACGACGCATCGTACAGTTCACGCGTCACGATCACTTCAACTTTTAAATTCTCAAAATGCCGTCTTGCGTTCTTAAACACTGTAAAAGTTGTTCCTAAAAACAAAAACAGGAAAATGGAATATCTTTTCACAGGTAACTATTGATAATTTGACTATTTCCTAATTTAATTTCGATAAAATTCGTATTTGTTCAAGAAATATGTAAGTGTTGCCAGTTTTTGTCGACGCCGTTCTGCCTGAATTAGGGAAAATGCACTTGTCAATTGATTATGTGATAATGATTGTCATGTTAATGAAATATACATTACCGTATTATAAAAGTATATTGTAGATATATCTTCTTTCTCATAAATATAGTAATAGAATTTCAATTTCCATTAGTATATACCTTACATAATATTGTTTTGAGTTCGATCCCCAAACGATCCAAATATTCGTGTACACCCTGCTACTCGCCAAGCTTATACACTTTGACCTTTGCACCGTTCTTATGGCGTAAAGAATAAGTATCAAAATCGTACAGCAAATGTTTAGCTTGACTTGGCGCCGTGTGTACATACATACTTATGGCGTAGGGAATAAGTATCAAAATCGTACAACAACTGTTTAGCTTGACTTGGTGCCGTGTGTACATACATACTATTTATTTCTCAACTAATCGACGCCAGCGGCTTCGCACGCACATATTTTCGTATTTCTCGTTTTGCCCGATCCCGTGGGAATTTCGAGAAATCCCGTCTTAGTGCACCCCTACGGTTCCCAAGAAACATACATGCTAAATTTCAGCTTCATGCGCCGAGTAGTTTCGGCTGTAGCTTATCTGTCAGTCAGTCAGTAACGCAAGGATTTTATACATATATACAGATTTAAGATTTACGAAGTAGTTAAAACTTAACTCGGTACCTACATTTAAGAAATGTATTTATAAAAGCATTAATTAAATCCATGGTAAATTCTTCAAAACCGCAAATGAATATAAGAATATTACATAACTATATGCAAAATACTGGGAGATTATTCATAATCTGGCAACTTTACACACACATAGACGCGCGTGTCCGTACAGTGCCAGTCGCCAAAGGTCACGCACACATAGCTGTCAACGTGCCACACTTAGTTGGACGAATGCGCTCTATCTGAGACTAATTCTCTCATCTGTGTATTTATGTCAATGAGCACAGCATAGACAAATATATTATAACTGGAAAGAGCACAGATCGTTTAGTTTACAGGCCGTTCGAAGTATTTTTAATTGCAAATGTTTGATACAGCAAGATTTATCACAGAAGTGCAAAACAGACTATGTCTGTGGAATTTAAAAGAAACATGCTATAGCGACCGATCAGCCAAGCGACGGGCTTGGGCGGAAATTGCTATAATACTATTAGAATAATTACCAATTACCAATAGGAAATATATTCAAATAACGCTTGTTGGCTACTATAAAAATCTCTTAAGTCCGACATATTTTTCATAGGCAAACTCGAATTATAATATAAATAACTACCGGACTTCAGTGACTACATAACATCAGTGAACACGAAAAATTATTAGGTAAAAGAATATGACTGTAAAATATTGAGATGCCCTGAGTACGGCCCTGCACGAACAAACTTATATGTGTGCATAATAGCCACGCTTTTAGCAAATGTGTGGAGATACGTTCGACGGATCTTCCGTCAGATATGTTCCGCCCCTTAAGGCGAGGTTGCAGTACAGTGCGTAGCTTGACCACATGAGTAGATAAACGGAACAGAGACACAGCTTCATACAACAGCGCGAATCGGTTGCACTACTACGAGCACGCGGCTTATGTGTGCGTGACCACTGGCCGCTTGTCGTGTACGCGACGAGACTGGAAAAATCCGGTTTACGTAGACACAGGCAGTTGACAATCTTAGGGTTACTACGACGCACGTTGTTTGTTTTGTACGTTGCAAGTTTTAATATTTTAATGTAAAAACGTGGTGTTTTATTATTAATAATGGTTGTTTATTGTATTGTGTGTATGAATAATACTAGATAAAATAATTCAGACATTATAAAGATTTTCACGATGGTAACCTACAATTGGGGTTTTTAGGTATATCTCCTGATAATTTTGTCGCATTTGTTGAATTGTTCGAGCAAAAGTTTCGCGAATATTTCGATCTTGAAATAAATATTGTCAATGTTGACAACGAAATACTTAACATGTTTGCATGTGGTCCACCAGGATCTCCTAGCCCGATCCCTCAGAGGATCCTCATAAACTCATTAGTTGTGAAATTGTGTAAAAGCAATTAATATTTACAAAACCAATGACTATCAGAAAGTGATCAGCCATCGATAGGGATTACAAAAAACAGGTGCATGCAATTTTCGACCTTATTGACGTAACTCAGAATTTATAATTTTATTAACGTATCAATATCAGAAAGCAAGAAAATACAAAAAAAAAGTCTGTCATGAATTGTCAATAAGGTCGAAAATCTCATGCACCTGTTTTTTGTAAGCCTTATCGATGGTTGATCATTTTATAGTCATTTGTTTTGTCGACGTTCATTTGTCTTACACAATTTCTTTTTAAACTTATTTTAGATACCTATCCCCGTGGTAAAACTAGTGGCACATAATAGCTAAAGGAGATACCTATGTTTATTAGCAAAATAGACCATATTACCAGAAAATATTCAACACTATTATTGGTATCGTTGGAAATGTCAAATAAATCACGTCGTCACGTCGTGTCCTTGGTAACAAATGTATATTTTAATTCCGTGCTTTTAAAAGTTTCAGGTGCATGCCTTTTTTGGTTCCACTCGCTATTTTATTTACAACTGTACGTCTGCCGTATAGCGAATCCGTCGAGTCCAAGAATCTGCCCAATCCACGAATCTGTCGAGTTGGGAATCTGCCAAATCACGAATCTGTCCAACCCAGCATCTGTCGTATACCGAACAAGCGATTTGTCTTAACCTATTGTGACAACCCTACCAAAATAGGTAACAAATTTACAAGCTCTTAAGAAGCTGTCTCTCTGTTCGGTTTATTTACTCATGTGGCTTGACCTCACCCCCCGCAAAAACAAAAACACGGCGGTGGCGTCAGCGAGTGAGCGAGGGGAGGGAAGGGTTTCGTGTGTGCGTGTGCCACAGCGCAGCGTAAAAAAACCGTAGATGAGTTATGCGAACTTCAAAAGTGGCACATTAAAAACAGGCTAAATGTCTCATTTGGCTTTAGTCGCGTGCGCGCTGCGGTCGGAAGCGCTCTCTCTTTTACTCGCGTGTGTGTACGTTACATTTGAAAATGCCGTCGTGTGTATGTGTAATGAGATTTTGCACAAACTATAGTAGGAAAATGACTAAAAATTATGGAATCACTTCTCATTCATGAGTATTACAATATTACAACGTTTTATTTACAATTTATAATAAATTCACTATCACAAATAATAGAGTGAATAAAAAAAATGGCATTTAGCGAGTGTAAAAGAGAAGCAGTATTGTGCGTGTTCAAAGACTAAAAAACAAAGTATCCAGATGGGACATTCGTAATAATAAAATACTGATGTGTGTTTTTGTCAAGTAATAAAAGTGATTTGAGGCTGAATCAACACAATATATTATTATTATAGAAATACAAAATCATACGTAAGTTACAAACATTGACGGATGATCAAAGTCCATTCACTTGTTCTTGTTTTTCTCCTTTTAGTATTAAACAACTAAGTAGATTGTACTGCACAGTTTTCGCTGCCGACCCACCGTACCCCTGGCAGTACCCCTGGGGGTATGGTGGGTCTTTCAAAGCTTAACCGTACTTCCAGATAATATTAAGGTGTAATTAGTTTATTAATTTCAGTTCCTTAATTTCAAGTTCTACTATTTTGTGGGATCATTCCCAGTATAGTAGTAGTATTGAACAATTCTATGATAGAACTGTCCTAATTCTATTAGCACAACTTGATGAGGAGAACAGAACTAATGGGATAAGTAATAGGAAATGTCCCAGTCTAGTTCTATGTATATTTTTACAAGGGTATTCAATAGAACTACTGGGAATGAACCGTAGTGTGACGACATCGCGCTCATATATCCGAATGAATATGTTTTGTAGACGTTCATTTGTTTAATGTGTAAAACAAATGAACGTCTACAAAACAAATGAACGCCTACAAAACAAATGAACGTCTACAAAACAAATGACTTACAGAAAGTGATCAGCTATGGATAGTGATTGCAGAAAACAGGTGCATGCGATTTTCAACCTAATTGAAATTAGTCAGAATTTATAATTTGATTACCCTAATATTGCCAGAAAACGAGTAAAAACAAAAAAAAAAGTTTGTCATGAATTGTCAATAAGGTCGAAAATCGCATGCACCTGTTTTTTGCAATCACTATCCATAGCTGATCACGTTCTGTAAGTCATTTGTTTTGTAGACGTTCATTTGTTTTGTAGACGTTCATTTGTTTTGTAGACGCTCATTTGTTTTGTAGACGTTCAATTGTTTTGTAGACGTTCATTCGTTTAACACATTTTTATACATACATATTTATTCGGATATGTGAGCGCGATGTTGTGACACTACCCTTGTAAAACATACATAGAACTAGTGGTAAATTTCCTATAACTGTTTCCCATTAGTTCTATTCTTCTCATCAAGTTGTGCTAATAGAACTAGTGGGAAAAAAAGTATCACTAGTTCTATCATAGAACTGTTCAATAGAACTAGTGGGAATGATCCGACAGCGCAAGGATGATAATGATGACGGGTCTTCAACAGTACCACAGATTATACCTATAATATACAAAGCATTATAACCATTAGCAGTACCTAATACCTAAACGTTTTATTCTCTAATTTATCTCCTTGTTGCACTATATCATCGTACTAGCGCTTGTCTTCGCTTGTCTAAAAATACAAAAACATAAGTAGTAAGTCATTATCATACGACAGATAACACTGTTCAGTTTAATGTTCACGTAGCACGTTGGTATAACACTACGAGCATTTCAGGCAGGAGTACGGTTAAGCTTTAAAAGACCCACCATACCCCCAGGGGTATTGCCAGGGCTACGGTAGGTCCGCAGCGCACAGTTTTTATATTAACGTACTGTTTTAGGTTTCCATTGAATGAAATGAGAAGAATAAAATGTATTTTTTCAATAAATGTTATAAATAAATCACATCGACTTTTTATTTCCCTACCTTAAATGAATTAATCAAATTTACTTTGAGGCGAATTGAATTTACTCAAGACAGACAAAGTGATCATGTCGCATCTGAGTCAAATTATTGTTTGTGAAACGGTCAGCAACATGTCACAATGCGCGTCGGTGAGTATAATTATGTTTATCTCTATTTCGCGCTTGCGATTAGATGTGCTATCTCACTTACACTTCTTATCTAATTCTTAGTGTGTCGTTTTGACATATTTATATTAGTGTGCGTACGCTTTTCGCGATGCGTGCCACTCGTAAGCTCCGTCATGTTACCTTGTCAGTAACCTGTCTATGGTTTCTTACTAGTATGTCTATGTTTTGAACGATTGAGTTTGGAATACGAATTACTTTGTACTTTTGCGAAAACGTACATGCGGGGGTGGAGGGGGATTTTGCGGAGCAACGACGTGCGTCCGCCCTCAATCACGCCTAGACAGGCACTGATGAACGGCCGGCGAGCGGTGTAATGCCAACATTTTGACTATTTTTTTTTCTTGGAGAAAAATGATAACGAAATTACGAAATCTGTTTCTACCATTTATTTTAAAATAAAGAGCTGTTTCTATTGATAATACTTTCATATAAATTCATTATGGAATCTCTAAGCAGTACACGTTTAAAATTGTGATTTAGTGCCATGCTTGAATTTTTTTTTATCAAAATCAAATCAAAATCAAAATCTTATTCATCTAGGCCACAAAGTGACGCTTATGAACGTCAAAATTTAAGTTAATTACTTAATGATTCTACATTTACATTTACTGCCACGTTCGCAATGCAATAGGTAGAACCACGAGAAAGAACGGGCAATAAAACTCATGGCCACTCTTTTCAAACAAATATAATGGTGGTACATTTTATTTTTGTAAGGAGCTGCAACTGTTTCACATTGTAGACATCTACTAGTAAAATTTTTAGTAGCTATTGATATCATACTCAAGCAGTATATGATGTTCATATGGTAAGCCTCCCAAAGTAAATATGGTGAAAAAGGAGCATCCACTTACGTCTTTTTAATGTAGGCAACTCGCGAACATGGTCAGAACTATGGTAGAAGTGAATGAAGCAGAAAGTAACGGTATTATGAAACCCAAGCAATCGACAACCTATTAGTTAGCCCATGACCACGAGTTACCCACATTTTACAAATCCGCAAAGTTATAATGAAAGTGTGGAACATGAATGCAAAATATAGTATGAAATGAGAATATCGTAATTAACTACACTATAAAATAGAACGACTAATTATTGACCTAGTCAAAAGCGAACAACTACTTCCAAGCGCTCCTGTCATCAAAATAATCCTCCAAACTGTAATATGCCTTATTTATAAGATTCTTTTTAACTTCTGCCTGAAACGAACTTAATGGCAAGTCTAAAATATAAGTTGGTAATTTATTGTATATGCGAATACTGAGCCCAATAAAAGAGCTATGCGTTTTGTGCAAACGAAAATACGGAACACATAATTTATGTCTATTTCTAGTATTGATATTGTGTATGTCACTATTCATTTTATAAGAATTTATGTTTAGTCTTACATGCATAACACTGGCATAAATATATTGTGACGCTACAGTAAGAATACCAATAGTTTTAAATTTTTCTTTGAGTGAGACTCTTGTCTTTAACTGGTAAATGGCCCTAACTGCCCGTTTCTGCAATATAAAAATATTTTGGATATCAGCAGCTCTACCCCATAACAATATGCCATATGACATAACACTATGAAAATAACTAAAATAAACCAATCTAGCCGTATCGACATCGGTCAACCTACGAACCTTCTTAACAGCATAAGCAGCTGAGCTAAGTTTCCCTGAGAGATATGTAACATGCGCACCCCATTGTAACTTCGAATCAAGTGTTAATCCTAGAAATAATGTGGATTCAGTTGTTTCGAGTACATCGTCATTTAAAACTATGTTAGGACCAAGGTTTCTGACATTAGGCAGAGCAAACTTAACACATTTTGTTTTTTTGGCGTTCAGTACTAGATTGTTTACATTAAACCATTTAGTCACTTGAATGAGTGCACTGTTTATTTCGTTAAAGTGTTCCTTATTTCTATCTTCTTTAAATATCAAAGAAGTATCGTCAGCAAACAGTACAACGTCACAAATGTTTCTCAAGTAAAAAGGTAAATCGTTTATGTAAACAAGAAACAAGAAAGGCCCTAGGATGCTGCCCTGTGGCACTCCTAAATCAACAGGTAAGCCACTGGATTTTGAGCCATTTATTTCAACACATTGGATCCTGTTACTTAAGTACGACTTAATGACATCCAATGCTTTAGTTTGGACGCCATAATGTCTAAGCTTGCACAAGAGCGTCTCATGGCAGACACAATCGAATGCTTTCGAAAGGTCGCAGAATACACCAACAGCATTTTGGGAATTCTCCCAAGCACTGTAGATATGTTTGAGTAACGCTACTCCTGCATCTGTTGTCGAGAGACCCTTGGTAAAACCATATTGCTCACCATGAAGGAGGCTGTTTTGATTAAAATGTCTTAGTAGTTGCTTGAGTATGATCTTTTCAAAAATCTTACTAAAAGCAGGTAGTATCGATATTGGCCTATAATTACTAGGATCAGTCTTATTGCCGGATTTGAACAGAGGTATTATTCAACTATGTTTCATAAGATCTGGAAAACTGCCAGATTTAATACACTTATTGAATAAGTTGCTTAAATAAGGAGCCACTACATCAATTATACTTGTCAAAACCTTAACAGAAATGCCCCAGAGATCACCTGTATTTTTAGACTCTAAAGACTTAAAAGTATTTATAATATCGGTAGAACTAATACTATGAAATTTAAATATTACTTCACATTTTCCTACACTAGACTCTAATAGTTTTTCTGCGACTAGCTGATGATTTTAATTCTCTAGTAGTAGTAAGTGGTATGCTAGCAAAAAAGTTATTAAATGTGTGTGCGACTTCTTCGTCATTCTGAATTAATTTATCATTATCAAGAAGACTAAAACTATTACTTCTTAATGTTGTATCGAGCCAATCATTCCAAATCGTGTTTCTATCTTTACGATCATAGAGCAACGCGGCCAAGAGGGGAGTAGCCATCCGAAGGCGAACCCCTCTTGAGTACTAGACCAAATGGTCCAGCGGCTTATATAAAACTAATTGCGGTCGAACTATTGCTAGACCAAGTCGGCCATTTTATCCGTGCGCACCACTGTTTGCTCCATTAAATATGCCGAATTGTGCCGTAATTTGTTGTAAAAATTGTTCGTCAACATCTAATTTACAAAAAGATGGTGTTACCTTTCACATGTAAGGAGATTCAATTACTAATTATTCCAATTTCATTACTTATTACACAAAAACGTAATACGTTCTTCCCGATCAGTTGATCGACTGGTCGATCAACTCACCTGTCAAATTCATTGAGTTGTCTAGATCAGTCGACTAAATAATCCACATTAATGTAGTGAAAAAACAGTAAATCGTTATAACTAAATCGATATTAAGATAGCGATTTATTTATGTCGACTTAAAGTTTTTTTTTTAATATACGTAGTAAGTTTATTTTGGTTATGTGAATTTTAACAGGTTCGTGGACAGTCTCAGTTTAAATTGTGTTCTAGAATGACACAATAAATTGCCATACAAATATATTTGGCGTTTAATTACGTTGTGTTCTATGTTATTAGATGTTTATAAGACAATATGACACAACCGTGTTATCACGTCAACGTATCCGACGCGGTGAAGCGCGGGTTTACGCCTCAAAAGAGGTGATGGAATTATGTCAAATTTGCGAAAGAATAATAAGAAAATCTCAAATGATAGAAATAAGCCAACACGCGAATGTACTACAAATAATATTACCTTAAAAGCGATGAAACTGCTTATCGGCTTTTAAGATTTGTTTCCTTCAATTAGTCATCACGTAAGTGACAGTGGCCTTATAATTCATAATTTAGAACTTGCTAAAATTAGAATAGAAAAGTATTCATCTACCAGAATTTGTTATTTAGTAAAAAACGCAAATCCCCGAAAATGTATACGGCATATATATAAAAATTTGATTCATTTTAAAAATCAATAAGTTACACCCGTCAAGTACAAGAAATAAAAATTGTTCGTTTCCTTTTTCTTTTTTCGATTTTCTTTTTGTTCCTACCTCAATTTGACCAGTATTTTTTTGTTTAATTGCATTCAAATATAAATACTGTTACGAGCTGGGGTTCGTGATAAATTATATACACTATGCCACTTAAACTGAACTTTATTCACTAACACAAACACTAAGTATAACACTAGATACACTCACTTAATTTTCACTTCACTAGTAAAACACACTATTCACACCACTAGAACAACACTAATAAAACACCACTAAACACTTCCGAATTACTTCCTTCGCTTGATGTTGATCGCTTTCCGTATTCAATTGTTACTGTCCGGTCCGTTCGCTCCCGCTCTATTTATACTGGCCGGATAACATCACTAGGCTTTTCGAGACGACTCACGATATTTCTGGAAACGTGTAAGGTGTTTCTAGAATTGCGTAAATGTTCTATTTACACCTACGCCATCTATTAGAGGATAGATGAAACAGCCTAAAACAACCGATACATCTAATCTCATGTAGTTCTCCCATTCACTGATAGATGGCGTTATTTTCAATTCGTAACACGGCCTCCCTCTTAAACGTGTTCGTCTCGAACATCGTTAGACCCATAGTAACGAGCCAACCGGTCCTCATGAACTATCTTCGGTGCACCTCGCGACCCCTTCTGGATTCGATAGGTGACGTCGTTCATCCTGGTAATTATGCGATATGGCCCGTCCCATCTGGCTTGTAACTTAGGCGATTTTCCTTTGCTTCGTACTGGGTTATGAAGCCACACCAATGATCCCTCATCGAAGCCTTTGTTGTTTGCCTTCCGGTCGTAGCGAGTCTTCATCTTCTCAGACATCTGTTGTCCAGATTCCCTGATGTGCTCGTATACGTCGTTCATCCTGTTGCGTAGCTCGGTTGCGTAATCCGTTATATTGCGTGGAGATTCTGGTGGAATACCGGTGATAAGGTCTGCAGGTAAACGGAGCTCTCTACCGAAATTGGCAAAAGCTGGTGTTACTCCTGTAGTTTCGTGGACCGCACTGCGATATGACAGGAGAAATGGTTGGATGTGCTTGTCCCAATCTCTTTGTTTGCTCTCCACGACCTTCGCCAGGTACCTTTCCAGTGATTGGTTAAACCGTTCAACCATGCCATCTGATTGCGGATGATAAGCCGTGGTCCTGGTTTTATGTGCACCCATTACGCGACAAGTCTCCTTGAATAACTCAGATTCGAAGTTCCGGCCTTGATCGCTGTGGATTTCCAAGGGCACCCCGAACCGACAAAAGACTTCATGCACCAGCTTATCGGCCACTGTGGTAGCTTCTTGATTTGGGATTGCAAACACTTCAGGCCACTTCGTGAAGTAATCCATCACAACCAAGAAGTATTTGTTTCCGTCCTGGCTCTCAGGAAACGGCCCAGCGACATCCAACGCTATGCGCTCCCATGGAGCTCCCACATTGTACACCTTTAATGCACCTCTGCTTCGAGTATGTGGCCCCTTGACAGCCGCACAACTTGTGCATTTGCGGCACCAATCCTCGACGTCATCTCGACAGTGGAGCCAATAAAACCGCTCCCGGATCTTAGTAAGGGTCTTCTTAACTCCCATGTGACCTCCCGAAGCACCATTGTGATAGAGCTGCAAGACTTCCGGCACCTTAGTTTTGGGCACTACCATTTGCAAATGGCACTGGTTACCGCGAGCGTTTTCCCATTTGCGGCACAGAACTCCATCCTGGACGACCAAGCTTTCCCACTGTGCCCAATAACTCTTGGTGATGGGGCTCATTGCTGCGATTTCACTCCATTTGGGCCTAGGCGCATCTGATTTTTTCCATTCAAGAACCGGCTGTACATCCTTGTCATCTTGCTGAGCACTCTGCAAAGCTTCTCTCCATTCGTCGCTTAGATCCGTCTTTAACATCCTCACTAGCGCTGCCTGCTTTGCTTCCTGTCGGCTACAGTGCTTGCACTGGTCGGGACACGATCCCACTTCTGACACCAATTTGTTACGAGCTGGGGTTCGTGATAAATTATATACACTATGCCACTTAAACTGAACTTTATTCACTAACACAAACACTAAGTATAACACTAGATACACTCACTTAATTTTCACTTCACTAGTAAAACACACTATTCACACCACTAGAACAACACTAATAAAACACCACTAAACACTTCCGAATTACTTCCTTCGCTTGATGTTGATCGCTTTCCGTATTCAATTGTTACTGTCCGGTCCGTTCGCTCCCGCTCTATTTATACTGGCCGGATAACATCACTAGGCTTTTCGAGACGACTCACGATATTTCTGGAAACGTGTAAGGTGTTTCTAGAATTGCGTAAATGTTCTATTTACACCTACGCCATCTATTAGAGGATAGATGAAACAGCCTAAAACAACCGATACATCTAATCTCATGTAGTTCTCCCATTCACTGATAGATGGCGTTATTTTCAATTCGTAACAATACCTATGAATATATTTTTGTTTTATTTAAATAACTTCGAATTGCATAAAAATCGATATTCTTAGAAATGAATAATCGATACCGTGTAACGAACGGTGTACGGTACAGCATTAGACATTTATCGTGTTTGTACACAAATCAGTATGCATGTGTGCCAAAATAACTAATCATGTTCAACTTTTATATGTGTGTGTTTACACCGATAGATCGAAGTTGTTTATATGTATGCGATAAAGTTGAGCGTGTGTGCACGTTTCCCCCCACAAAAAATGACAGAAAAATTTGCATCGGTAACACGCGCTATGGCTACTCCCCTCCTGTGTTGCTTTATGTTTACGATTTACTAGAAGATATATTTAACTTTTATACTTTAATTTTTATTCATTAAAAATATCATAGTTCATGCGACTTTCAGACGTTCAAAAATCTTAAAAAGTACTGCAACCTCGCCTTAATACCAATACCTAAGGGCATCGCCAGCCGATGCCTAGGCTTTTGATATGATTAATTGGTATATTGTTACTGTAATATTTTTTGATAATATAAATAATATGTACTCGGAAACTGTGGTCCAAGTATTTTAGCACTATTTTTATTTTATTGTAAAGTTAACTTAAAGTTGACACTAGAAACTGGGAGAACCTGTTTAATAATGTTAGAAAAAAATTGATCTGATTTTGTAGTAATCGATTTTAAACTTTCGCGATTTGTATACATCATACAATTTTATTAAGACGGGTCTTATTCGCGATATTTATTTAATTTAAGGTATAAATACCTATGTTTTTACCGACGTTTCGGCCGTCTTACAACAGCCTTGGTCGCGGCAGGATGATTTTGTAGGTTGTTTTGTTAGTTTGTTTCTTTATTTTATTTGTTAAAGCAGTCCCTACTAATCCCTTCTTAATATTAAAAACTCGAAAGTGTGTATTTATGTATGGATGTATGTATGTTCCGTTTTCACGGTAAAACGGCTTAACCGATTTTGTTGAAATAAGTAAAGATATATTGGACCATGGAAATGGACATAGGCCATCATAAGTTGCAAAAATTAAACTATGAGGGATTGTAGGGAGGGATGTTTGTACGGTACATTTTGACCATGAGCAAAAATGTATGAAGCCTGGGCTCACCCACCAACAGAGATGAGATCACTTTGAATATACTTGTAAAGCACTAAATATAAAGATATGAACTCATTTTTGTGAATAATCTATAGGGTTATTTTGCTATAAATATTTTTCTCCTACCATAAATAAACTATAGGTACCCCTGGAAAGTAATGCTGTTATGGCATTGTCGTTTTTGTTGTTTGACATCTCTATCTAGTTTTAATTCCATGTGCAAAGAATACATAAAAAATGAAACAGCTGCTAACAGTTAAAAATATTTTCATTAACATTTCAATCAATATCTTAATATATAAAATCCTTGCGTTACTGACTGACTGACAGACACGCTACAGCCGAAACTATTGGGCGCAGGAAGCTGAAATTTGGCATGTATGTTCCTTGGGGACCGTAGGGGTGCACTAAGAAGGGATTTCCCGAAATTCCCACGGGATCGGACAAAACGGGTAAATTTAAAAAAAATGCAGGCGTAGCTGCTGGCGTTGTCTAGTCAATAATAATATCGTTTAGATGACCTGCCGGTGGATTAAATTGTATGTGCCGAGAGGATACACGAAAACACACAGATAACACCGTGAGAATCACGAGTCGACTGGCTGAGAGCAGACGGGCGCTTGGGCAGCCGACCGAGAGGTGTGGAGTGTTGTAAACAGAAAAATAAATAAGAGTAGAAGTGCCAAGGGGGCGTGTCGGTGTCCGCGCGAAATGCACCCAGAGTGCATATCGCAAGCAGATGGCCGTTGCCGCGAATTCGTTCACTTTCGACCGTGATCGCGACAATTTATAAGAATGCCGTCTTAGTCAGTGGTTTTCTGTAAAAACCGAAGCTTAAACCAAAATTTTGTGAAGAATGGAATCACTTACCATATGAAACTACAAGTATTTTACTATATTTGTCTTTAAAAACATGAAAAACAACAAATCGTAAAATATTCCTTGCTGTTATTATGGTTTGCAAATCTCACAACGACTATATTGTTTTCAATAAATACATTGCTCTTTAACTACTACCTAAATTTGTCGCGAAGTTACTAGACAAGCAATGTAATCATCACCGAACGTACGGCCGCTGCATCTAGCAACGAATTAGTGTACAGTTCTTTTGCATAGCACAACGATAGTGGGCGATATTTTTGGGTAAATTGAACGTTGCTTGGTAAATACACGCTATGTTCGATAGGATAAGGTTTATAATTGTTTTTTTTTTTGTAAGTTTTGATTTAAAAATGCGAGTGTGTGCGCGAAAGAATTTTCATATTGCTATTACTGATCTGCATGTGTAGTAGTAGCCCCGTGGTAGGGGCAAACTGGCGACACAGGTTTCCGAAACATTTTCGTCTACAGGGCATATCTCCTATTAATTACTATATCCATGGTTGTAAATCACACGGGCGCAAGCGCATCTATCGTTTACCATTATTTTAAACAGTGGCGTAATAAGGGGGTGGCGGGGGCTTTCCGCTCTGGGTGATACTCTTTTTTGGGGTGCCACCCCAAACTCGACTTTAAGAACAATGTACAAACATATAAAAAAATATAGGCACTAGCTCAGCACTACGATTCGGGGGGAGTTAGCCCGTAATTGTTAGGTATTGACCAAAAAAGTTAAAGTATGAATATATTGTTATTAACTGTTAGTTGTACGATTAACAATTGTATTTTTCTACAAAATCTATTTAAGTGCATGTCTTTTTTCTGCAATGGAATTGAAGGTGGTGGCAGTAATAAAAATCGAAAAATGGTTCGAACAAAATCGTTTGCATATGCCATAACTCTGTTGGACACTGAGCCCAATTTGACTCATGGTCCTTTGAGTGCTGCGCATCTGCTATCGTATATATGTCAGTACTGTCACATTATTTCGCTTAACGTACATTTCACTGCTTTACCCTTTCCCCTTTTTGATGGGAAAACAAAATCGAAACACGTTACAAGATCTTTCACGTATACTAACTCCCAGATATTCACCTTTTGTTTTCGAGCAATTTTCCTGTTGTGGTGTTAAAAAGAGCATCATTTCAATCTCATCCAATGCTGTTGGTAATGACTGCATCAGTCGAAACATGATCCTGCCCATCCTAGATGAAATCCTCCCTGTCCTTTGTCATATCATAAATTACTCAGTTACCAGCGGCGTCTTTCCATCAGCGTGGAAAGATGCACAAATAATTCCAATACCTAAAAAATCCAAACCCTGTTCCATTAATGACTTCCGTCCTATATCCATATTTCCATTCCTTTCTGAAGTCCTGGAGCGTCTTGTGTATACGCAACTCTGTACTTTCCTTTCCAAGAATGCTCTCCTGAATCCTTTCCAATCCGGTTTTCGTCCTAGTCATAGTACTACCACAGCATTGGTTCATATCACTGATGAGATAAGGCTGGGCATATATGGTGGAAAACTCACGCTGTTGTCCTTGCTTGATTTTAGCAACGCATTTAACACCGTGGATTTCCACATCCTGCTTGCCATACTCCGCTCTATTAACATATCTCCAACGGTAATTGACTGGTTTCATAGTTACCTGTTTGGACGCCGACAGCGTATACGTGTCGATGAGTCGTACTCCTCGTGGTGTAATACAACTGTCGGGGTACCGCAGGGTGGCGTGCTATCTCCGTTACTTTTCGCAATTTTCATAAATTCTATCTCCAAACAGTTACTTTCATCTTACCACCTTTATGCTGATAATTTGCAGAAATATTCACAAGCACCACTCGAGTCAATTTCAACGGCGTTTTCTAATATTAACTTAGATTTGGCGCGTATCTGTACGTGGAGTAAAAATGATGGCCTCAAGGTGAATCCGACAAAAACACAGGTCATTCTAATTGGCAGTTCCAGGATGAGTTCCGAGATAAATTGGCCACAGCTGCCGCAGATTGAGTTCGATGGTAACATCTTACCAATCTCAGATAACGTGAAAAACCTTAGTATTTATCTGGACAAAACTTTTTCATGGGGATTACAGGAGACCAGCCGTAAATTGTTTGCTTCAGCTGGGTCATTGCGTAGGCTGAGGAACTTTCTTCCCACCAACACCAAGGTTGCGCTTGAACAATGCTTGCTTCTCCCAATACTCGATTATGCCGATGTCAGCTATCTTGATCTTAATGATGACCAACTTGATAAACTTGAGCGTCGCCAAAACTTCTGTATTAGATTCATTTTTGGTTTACGCAAATATGATCATGTATCTGAATTTCGATCCAGGCTCAAGTGGTTCCCAATTCGACTTCGCCGGAATACCTACTCATATTCTTATGTTACTGTGCAACATGTTGTTTAATCCGAATACACGTATCTCAAAGAACGTTTTAAGTTCCTTCATGACACACATTTAAAGACTCTGAGGTCGTCGGTGGATCTGAGACTGCAGATGCCAACACATTCCACAAACTTCTACGATAAATCCTTTGCTGTTCAAGCTGTCCGTTTGTGGAATGCGCTGCCGGTCGAAATAAGGCAAGCTTAATCATTGAACATTTTTAAAAATGCACTAAAGAAACGCTATTTGTCATTGTAAACAAAGGAGACCGGCCAAAGTTGGCTTGAACGTGAACAATCGTCTTAAAAAAAGTAAATTACTCAAAGTTTCTGTTTTAATATATTATGAATATTGATCGCTATCCAGTAGTATGAACAACACAACATAATACTAATGGATTTTAAAATACTTGCATTTATTTATAAACGTGTGGGTACTTCAATGGACTATTTAAATGGTTGGTTTGTGTTGCCTTGTAAATAATCGGTGAAAAATATCTTTAAAAAGTGTTTAACAAAAACACATTTCTAAAGCGATTGCCGAAACCTGAAAGCACGTAGATTTTTTTTTATATTTTTTTATTTTATATATTTTTAGACGACAGTCATAAATAACGTAAAATAATGATATTATTTTAATAATATAAAAATGGTAATGTATGTTGGGTATTTATTTTCATACTTCAGCAACACTTGACTAACTTGTCAATTATATTACCGTGATACCGTCATTCGCTTTGCGTTCGTTTCGTTTGATCGTATTGTGGATTTGATTTTGTGTAAGCTGTTCTTTTTCTTCTTGTGCTTTCTAAAATGGACTCCGAATATTCTCCTCATGACGACCATGGCTTGTCTACGGACCCAGTACCCGCTTCGAACGATAACTTGCGCTTGAAAATGGATTACCCGATCATGAGTCAATGCATTGCATCAATTGTGGTACCAATATTACACAGCAGAGAAGACATTTATTCTCAATCTCGTGGAATTACGACAAGTAATACTTCAATGAATTGCACCGCAAGTGGTATGTATTTGGCATGGCATTTCAACATCTTACTCACATAATTATGTTTATTAATCCAAATATTAAATTGGTATTATAAATACATGCATTACAATTGTTTATTTTGGTTTGTCAACAGATCGTGGCTCATAGCCAATACATATGTCATTCTTGTTGGACTGTGGCATTAAACATGTCCCGTATGTCACAAATCGCAAACCCATAACAAGAAGCTGCAAGTTCTGATTCAAGTCGTCACAGGCAAATATGTGTCTGCGCTGATGAGAATTAGGTCTCACAGCCTCAATAGTGATACAGAACGTGAGCGACATATCAGAAGTGTTATTATACAATGGATTAACTCACATGAAGTAAGTTATCATATGATTAACTAGCTTTTGTAAGCGACTTTGTGCTACTCCGCTCCTCCGCAGTCATAGCTATTAGCCGATAAGAAATAAGGAGTAGGTATGGAGTGTGTGAAAAAAATATGCCAACTGAGTGAATAATGAAAATAAATATTTATTTTTAACAATGTGTTTTATTTTATTATTCAACTGACTTGGTACTAAACTTCAAAGAATAATGTTGTCTACTTAGTTTAGGCTATTGAAAATTAATATTGTAATTCCAATTTTAAATTGTTCACGCCCAGGCCAAAGTCCCATACATTGTGGTCGGTCTCCTTTTGACACTGTATTTTGTGTTCATATTATTATATGTATGTATATGCATTATATTTATGCATATGTATTATATTTATGTATAATATTTATGTATAATATTTTATATATGTTTATATATGTATGTATCATATATATTTATTTATTTATAATATGTTTAGCACCTATCATATCTATTGTATATATGCCTGCGTATGTATGTATAATAAATAAAAACAATTTATAGTTATCAGATACTTTTAGTCACTACACATCAAAGCTTTTTGTCTTTTCAGTCTGTCCATTCCTTGTCTGGAAGAGATTTCACTTTGCGATAAGGCCGCCCTTGTGTATTTGATATGTATCTAGTACACTTACGTCATTTACACCGAATTTGTACCAACATTTGCACAATAAAGAATTATCTATCTATCTATTATACATATTGTGCTCTGTGATTACATTGTTCGCATATATAAACTAATAATTATATACTACGCTTAAACGTCTGAAACAAACATCTCTACTAATATTATAAATGCGAAACTGATTATTGAGATATATTGGACATGTATTGGAACATGGCTTCAATATTTGACTGTATGCAAGGTTATGTTATTAAGTACATTTCGGTAGATAATGTCATGGACACTGACAGAGTTACTTTGTACCCTATAGAGTTTCTGAACTCTTTAGAATGATGAGGAATTTCTCTACATACCTTCGTTGAGTACAGACGTGTTGAAAATAAATATTAAAATAAATAAACAACTTGCTGAATCGTGACCTTATTAGTTCCGTAAACGGTAGTAAGTGTTATACATGTGTAATATGCAAAGAAATAACATGAATATGTCTCACGCGTAATTAGTAAACTTAAATACAAAATGGACAACAGTCCCTTCACCCGGAGTAGCAGGACCGTGCACTCCTCGCCTCCTACACCGCCGGTAGGGCCCGCATCTGCACCCGCAACGAGACCTAATGTGCCGAGTCAAGGTGAAGATGTTCACGAAGTGATGCCCACACCGAAGATACAGACATGGATGTCGATCATTGAACAAAGCCTCAATGAGATATGTTCTATTGTAGCTGAGGGTAAGATGAACTCGGAGCAGAAACTACGAATTAATTATTTATGCCGTAAAGTGGACAATGCAAAATCTCATATGGCAGTACGGTACCAGTCCTTGAAACATAGAACAGTCCAAGCCTACTCATCTATACAATCCCTACAAGAACAAGTTGACCTCTCACATCAGCTGCAGGACCTAAAACGGACCGTTGAAGAATCGCCGAAACTTCCCTCTACAACATCTTTTGCTGATATGGTAAAAAAAGGTACTAACAACTATATTTCAGCCGATTGAATTGAATACCATAGCCATTTACCCTGACGATAAATTGAAGACCAGTGAGGAAACAAAATCTCTCGTTCAAAAAGTTATCAGTCCTGAGCAGATGAAGCTTCATGTACGCGGCCTACATAAGATCAAAAACGGCGGTGTTATAATTAGGACTGATACTAAAGACGACATACAGAAGCTCAAACAGTCAGTGCAGCTCACAAACTCAGGCCTTAAGATCGACGAGCCTCATAAGCGGAAACCGAGGGTGGTTGTCATAGGTGTGCCCACATCAATGCAAGAAAAGGAAGTATTTTCTTGCCTGTACCACCAAAATCTAGCCGATGTGTTGCCGCAATGCAATCTAGAGACCTTTTTCAATTCGGTAAGATTAAGCCACAAGTCGGGCAAGAAGGACGGTGAGACCTGCAACTACATAATAGAAGTCTCTGCAGAAATCAGAAAAGCTCTCATAACTAAAGATAGAGTTTTCGTAAACTGGTCTTCATGCCCTGTAAAAGACTTTACATTGGTCACACGATGTTTTAAGTGCCAGCAATATGGCCATGCCGCTAAGACTTGTCGGGAGGATACATACATCTGTGGACATTGCGGTGATCGAGGCCACTCTATAAAGGATTGCACAAAAAAGGCAGACGAACCACAGTGCGCTACATGCCTGCACTACAAAAAGCCGAGCAATCATATTACAGGATGCATTGACTGTCCAGCGAAAATCATGGCCGATAGGAGATACATCAATACCATTGATTATGGAGACACCTAAGTTCTCTGTATAGTACACACCAAACTCATTTTACGATACGTATATTTCATTTACTATTTTTATAAACTTAACACCTCATTAGAATAATTGACCTACTAACATAATATTGTAAATACATGTAGTTTATAATATAACACACGCACATAACTATTACATAACGTTATAAATAATGCGAAATTGACTAACAACACTGCCATTGTTCGCGATTCTGCTGACTCGCAGTTTTACAAGTCGAATGCAGTTTTGTATAACTTGCACAACACGCTAATATATTATTATGTATCTAATATACGATCAATGATTATTATTTTGTACCTAATAATTAGTAACTAAGTTTTATGTTTTACCTTAGATTTATTGTATGTTGTCAAATATTGTAATTCTATTGCTGTATTTATGAAATACAAATCATAAATTTGTTAAGAGGGACCCGACTGCCTGTGATACAGTTTTTAACTAGTACAGGAGTCTGGTGTTCTTTCCAATTCTTAGAAAACTGCAGCCTTAAGTTTAATATTATATTATAAGAAAATTATTTGTATCTGTGCTTTCTGAGAAATAAATTTTATTATTATTATTATTTATTATTATAGTTAGGCGATCCACAAGGTTCAATTTTAGGCCCTTTTATATTCCTTGTATATATTAATGACTTACCTTTTTATTTTAAAAAACATCTGTGATTGTTGTATTTTTGCAGATTCGACGTCACTTAGTTTTAAAGTAAATAGGAATAGAAATCAATTTGATGATGTAAATAATGCACTTATACAAGTTACACAATGGTTTACAACAAACTACCTAGTACATAATTCTAGAAAAACTAAATGCGTTGAATTTGCTTTACCTAACGTAAGACAACTGGGACCACATATTATGCTAGATAGGGAGGAACTTTAGACAGTAGACTCTAGTGTTTCTAGGTATTACATTAGATAATAAGTTACAATAGGGTGCACATATAGCATGTCTCGCAGGGAAGCTCAGCTCTGCTGCGTATGCTGTCGGAAAAGTTAGGCAACTTATTGACACCGACACGGCTTGTTTACACTCTATTCACATTACGAAAAAATAAAAGGTAAACATAGAAACCAATGATTCACAAACTTAATAAGATAGCAGGATAACCGATCGGGATAACGTGACCTAATCTAAAATGAATCCCTGTCATGCGAAATGGTTACTTTAGGTGTAATACTTAAGTTGCCAGGTTAATAAATACATCAAAATTTTAGAATCATTGGCATTTTAGGTTCTTTATCATGTAAAATACTTTATAAGCAGAATTAAAAAAAAATCGTTATTATAATTATGAATAATACAGAAAAAATATATAAATATTATGCTGTACCATTTATAAATGTAAGGGACAGAAAGAAGTTTTAAAAAACTACTTTATTGAGTCTTTCGCTAGGAATATTTAACTAAAATTTACTTTTTTGGTAGGTAGGCGACATAACAAGAACCATTTTTCTGGTTTGTTTACATTTTATTTTTTCGTATCTTGAACGGACTAGTATATTTTAGCTATTTTTATAGCGTCATGTCCTACGGCATTTTGTTATGAGGTAAAGCTGCCGATATTCAGAATATTTTCGTTCTACAAAAACGAGCGATACGAGCAATATACATGTTAGGTGCAAAAGATACTCTTAGGGAACGCTATAAGTCTATAGGAATCTTTACAGTAACCTCACAATTTTTTATACAAATATATTGTATAATAGGCAAAATATAGGTTTATTTACAACAAAACTGGAAATACATAATATGAATATACGAAACCGGCATAAATTATATGCCCCTATCATCGTTTACATAAAGTTAACAATTCTTTTGTAGGTTTAGGTGTAATGAAACACCAATTAGTCTTTTAGAATTACAATTTAGTACATTTAAAAGTAAAATAAAATACTGCCCTATTGAGAAAGGGTATTATACAATTAATTATTATTTCAGTGATAATGATAGCTGGCCACTTCACTATTGAACTCATGATTTTTATACGTATTTCGAATTTATATAGATATTTTGTTATTTTTATGCATAATATTTGTAGTTCTTTTATTATTAGGTCATTAAACTAACTGCATTATCAATGTAAATGTGAATAACATTTACATCGTTATTGTTTTACTGCACTGTAAGAGATAATTCGTGATCATGGGCTGTAAACCAACGTTTTGTAATATCTCACTTTTTGTAACATACATTTCCACCGTGGTTCTGAACATGGTCGCGACTTGCCTACATTATAACACGTACCTAAGTGGATGCTCCTGTTACACAATATTCACATTGGGACCCTAACTAAAGGCACTTAATTTAAGTAATTAATTGTTTGAGTATTATGTCTAACTATTTACAAGTAAGTACAGTGTGAAACAGATGCAGCTCCTTACAAAAATGAAAATATACAGTATAGGGGAAGATGGGGTAGCTTCATACAGTTTTTATGTTTAGTCTTATAGAATTCTCTCTGTTATAGATATCTACATATATCGATTCATCAAAATCAATAGTCTCACTTTCTGACTTTATATTAAAATCATGAAAATTTTATAAATACACTTGTGCCTCTTTTAATAAAATTAAGTATAAAAATAAAGATATGTATGAATGTGACCCACATGCGGGGCACTTTCATACAAGTGAAAAATACACAAGTTGTGCATGAAATATTTATTTATTTACAAAATCAAAGTATCAGAATCAAAATATAGGGATGCAGCGTTTTCATAAACATATTATGAAAAGAAAATAACATAAAGGCACCAAGGGAACTAAGCTTATGAGTCTTTCTGATCTGTCCCATTACTATTTAAGTCTAGCCATTAGTATCTTCGTCTTTCATTATCATCAACATCTTCGTCCTTATTTACTTCTTATTTATTAATATTTGTGCATTAACTCCATACTCTTGGAATGTGCCCCCATTACTCATACAGTATGAATGTGCCCCGTACTGTATGACTCTACCCCATGACAAGAAAATGAAATTAAAATATTGTTAGAAAAAAGCAATCTATATATAGAATAATTTGCGACTAATTTCACTAATTTGATCCTATTATCGTTGAAATAAAATATAACTAAATAATCTAGAGAGCAGCTTTTATTGAAATAAAGACGTTCAAAGTGAGGGTATAAAATTACTTACGCCTGGCCGAAGCACGTTTCGTATAACACCGTCGCCCGTTTGACGCTAAGCCCTGTCAAACTACGTCAGCAACCACACTCATAGGTAAGCTACGCACACACGAATAAGTCATTTATTTTTTCAATGTGCGTCTAACATCAGGTATATCTCGTGTATGAAGGTGCCCCTTGTATGAATCTGCCCCATATAGCGATTAAAAAGAGTGGCCACGAGTTTTATTGCCCGTTCTTTCTCGTGGTTTTTCAGATTCATTAGATTAATTAAGTAATTAACTTAAAAAAAATACGTTCATAAGCGTTAATTGTTAAAACCTTGTGACGTAGATGAATAAATGATTTTGACTTTGACTTTGGAAAAGAGAAAGGGGATGAGACCACCGGCAGTCCCAATCACCGTGCGAAACACAACAGTTTAAGTAAGTACTGTTACTTTTTCAGTTGCGCGCGGGTCGTTGAGTCAAGCGCACGCGTTAGAGCCTCCGCAGACTAGCTTCTTTTAGCATCGGCGACCGGCGATTCAGTCGCTTTTTGGCATCCAGATGCAGCATCCAAATTCTTACACCGCACACTGGAAGATGCCGATCGCGGCGACTTGTCACTTATAATAATAACGTAGGGGTCGTCCAATAATAACGTGATTTTATGTCTTTCCAATTTTAAACTTACTCAGTGATGATGATACCTGGGTAGGCTGGAGGCTTTACCACCTCTCCTCATTCTTTAACAAAAGTTTTTTTTTTTCTTTTTACAAAGTAAATAAAAAAATATTTTTTCCAAAACCGACATTGCGAGCTACTGGTGTCAAAATTTAAGCTAAAATAAAAAAATATACATACATAGACTCACGCCTGTTTCCCCTAAGAGGTAGGCAGAGGCATATTAAACGCCCACTTTTCGCCAGTGTTTTGATCCCACGTAATAGGTGGCGAGCCTATTGCCGCTTATCGGGATATTTTGTTTGCCAGGGCCTCGTCCGTTGATCGGCAGGTGCACCACTTGCAGGTGAGGTTGGCTTGGGTCCCTAAGTTCTTGGTGGGAACCCTTTGCACCCAACACAAAACAGCAAACACCACAAAAATATAACACTCATTATTCTCTTCATCTCTTACCTGACTTCAATTTGTTTGGGTTGGCGCTATATGGACATACATTCTCTTCCATACTTCTCTGTCACCAGTCATCCGATCACATCCCCCTTTTCTTACATATCTTCTCACACAGTTATTCCATCTTTTATTTGGTCGCCCCCTGCCTTTTCCTCTCTACCCTCCTATTTATCACTTGTTTACCTAAATACATAATCATCCACTCTTCTCATAAGATGTTTCTAAAATGCAAATCTTTTCATCCATGGACGCTACTTGCAGACTTCTTTGATATTTTCTCTATTTTGGCATTGTAAAAAAATATTAATATACATAACATGCATCATTACCTTTAAGAACGCTATTTTAGAAGTATACTGGCTCATTTATGTCTTAACTAGCAATAATTGCAATTCAATTTTGCAAAATATAATAATCTTGCAAAATATAAGCATATCAAACATAAAGAATTCCAGAAATGGATCAGAAAATTCAGAGACCGGTGCACCTACATAAAATCAAAATATCCAGACCAAACTGAGGACAACCTCCCTTTTGAAGTGGGTTGATTAAAGCATCCTAGAGCATCCAAAGGCAACGAAAGATCTTAATACAGGACTTTTCTGAATCCCTGCCAATCGAACGAACGATCGTTGTTTTATGATGCGTATAGGATAAAAATCTCTGGCTCAAGAAAAACAAGGACACTTGATATCTGTCTACACTTATTTGTCCCTTCCACCTATCAAGACTCACGTGATTAAAGGACGACTCCTTACCATAGGTTGTCACTTATTTGTTAACCCTTAAATTATTATATATTAACACTCTGGGGTAATAAAATTCTTCACCCCAGGGGCACAACTTGTATTTTTTCTTACGATGATTACGATTATTACGATTCATCTCCTAAAGTTGTCAGTCACGTGGCCTAAAAAAAACTTCCATCTAGTCTGCTTAGCTATGTGACAAAATTACCCCAGGGTGTCAGTTACGCATGCATTAATTTCTCATCAATTTAGTCAAATGTTTGATAAACTAAGTTTACAGAGCCCTTCGAAACTCCTTTTTTGGGTGGCAGCGTCACAAGAAAACCTAACATAACCTATTAAGTTTTCTGAGTGGATAAGTTTCCGGAGCGGACGAGACTTTTCATATTAAATGATATTTTGTAGAACGATCGTTAATTTGGTGTACAATTAGTAATTTAATGAAATAATGAAGTTTTTTAACGTGAAGCACTTTAGTGTTATTTAAAATGTTTGATACTTTGTTAAAAATATCTCCATGTAAACTACAAAAATAATTTATTTTGTACACTACAACTTTTAATAGCCGTTTGGGGTAATTTTACCCCAAAGTTTTATTTATTATTCTGTAACCGAAAATAAGGATGTTATTATAGGGTTTGACTAGTGACTCGCTTAAACAGAATAATTTTAATGTCGATAAAATTATGACAGCGCTTTAAGTTTTTATTAAGGCAGTGCAATACCAAGGGTGATGTACTAGATTTTGACGAGGCTACCCTTATCATAGGTTATGATAAAGCTACACTACCTACTGCTTTCTTTATACCGATGAAAATATTAAACAAGCTTAAGTCAGTATTTTTTACCTACATCTAAAAACCAGTTCTCGTATTACTTTCAGAGAGTATCGTCTATCAATTCAAACGTTAATATTAATACGAAGAAATGAGTGCAGTACTGTCCATGCCATCTAATGTTTAGAGCATAAAATGTAGAGTATAACTTGCCAGTTTTCGATAGTATAAGTCTATTAATAATAGAACATAATTTAACATCATTGTAACGAACATCATTTAATTATACTGGTATATAAGTGTTTTTTGATAGAAACCTATATTACTGATATTGTACAATTATTGTATTACAACGATGAAAAAATAAATCAATTTATCGATAGTCGACTCGGCCGATCACGAACAACACACTACAGCACTACGGTCGCCGCGTCCGAACGCAGAGAGTCGCTAAAACGCGATGCAGCATCGATACAGTTGCAAAATCGCCGGTCGCCGATGCTAAAAGAAGCTAGTCTGCGGAGGCCCTTAATCGAATCGGTCCGCGTATCGCAATGTTACGTTGTTATTTACAAGTACCCACATTTGTTAATAATGAGTGACAAAAGTAATATGAGTTTAATATCGAGTTTGCCTAAAAGTGACTGTAGTGATAATGAATCAGAGGAGATACAGCAAGATAAGGAGTTGGTTAATATGGTAGAAGTTGAGATGCAACGAAGCAAGAGAATAAGGAATGAAAGTGACGGGTGTGAAGGCTATGAAGATGATGAAGGCTTTATAACTATAAACAGAAGAGCTAAAAGATTGATTCGTAGTTTTTCTAGGGATGGAAACATGCAAAATCATGATGAAAAAGCGGGAACTAACAAATATGAAGTTTGTGTCACCTCTAATGAACCGCTACCCAAACAAATTGCCTTAGCAAAGATTTTGAAAGAACACAAAGTTACTAATATACAAAGAATCAAATATAAAAGCCGTTTCAAAGTTTTAATTTCATTTGATTCTCAAGCAAATGCTGATCTCCTAATAAATTGCAAAGAAATACACGATTTGGGACTAAAATGCCAGTTGTCGTCTGAATTGAACCTATGTTATGGAGTAGTCAAGCAAATGGATTTGGAAATTGATGTAAAGGAGCTAGAAGAATCTTTAAGTTGTGAGTTTGACATTATATCCTTATTACGTCTTAAAAGATTAAATTATGAGGGTAAATGGGTGGAGAGTGAGGCGATTCGCATTGGTTTTAGAGGTTCTGTTTTACCTACTTATATATATGGATTTGGCTGCCGTTTTAAAGTGCTGGAAATATGGCCACGCAAAAAGGTATTGTCCAGCGAAAAAGATTTTTTGCCCAAAATGTGGCAAAAATCATATTTTTAATTGCGAAGCTACAGTATATAGATGTATCAACTGTGGAGGATCGCATATGGCTTTAGATAAAAGTTGTCCAGTTTTTCATAAAGAAAAAGCTATCCGTGACATTATGAGCAAGGAAAAATGTTTCTATAGAAAAGCCTTAATGACAGTTCAGGAATATAAAGATTCCATTATTGAAACTGAACCAATAACAAGACAACCTAATTTAAACTCTCAGTCAACGAGTTATCGAGACATATTACTATCAAACACATTACGTACTGAGCAAAATATAATCCAGGAGGAGGTTGAATTATCAGATAATGAAGGCTGCAACCAGAAGTTAAAGAAGAAGAACAAAAAAATGAAAAAGAAACAGCATAAGAAGAAAGACCTAAATAAGAGTGACCGTGAATCTGAAGTAGATATGGGTGAGAGTGATTCACGTGCGGATACACTATCAGAAGAGGAAAGTCAGCCAAGTCAATGCAATAGAATCAAAAATACATTCAGGAGAATATGCCGCAAAATGAAGGATTTTTTTTATACAGATAAAAATTTAGATGAGAAGATTGGTGAAGTATGGAAATTGTTATTTGACGAGATAGTTAATTGTATTGTTAAGACTGTAAGAGATGGAGAATTCATATCTAAAATTATCAAAACCATTTTCAATGGCTAATAATAGTTTAGATAGTGTTGTTATAAATTTTGGGCAGTGGAATTCACAAAGTTTAGTACCTAAGAAACAGATGTTTGAGTCATTATTAAGTCAGGAAAAAATATCAGTATGTCTAGTAAGCGAATCCTGGTTAGACCCTGAAGTTACGTTTCGTATAAGCAATTATAATATATATAGAAACGATAGGTTAGATGGATACGGTGGTGTAGCGATATTAGTACACAAATCTATAAAGTCACATATACATTCAGTTAATTTAACTAATACAGGTATTGAAATTATTTGTGTAAGACTGTTAAATTGCAAATATGTAGATTATGTTGCCTCTGTATACTGCGCATCTTCAGTTCACACAACACAACATGACTGGGAAAGTTTATTCTGCCATTTCAATAGTAGGTCCATAGTAGCTGGCGATTTTAACGGTCATATGACCAATTGGTGATACAAAAATGACACTCGTGGATACAAATTATTAGATGCTTCCTTAGAACACAGTTTAATTCCTATTAACAATGGAGAGCCGACTAGACTTAAGTTGGTTAATGGGTTGTTGCAGAGTTCTTCCCCAGATGTAACGTTTGTTAGCTCCGACATTTGTCATTTATTTTGAGTGGAATGTGACGAGAGAAAACCTCGGCAGCGACCATTTATTCATTAAATTCTCTTTAAAGTTCCTAGATACTCAAAAAGTAATTAGTCACCGTAATTTTAAGTTCGCTGACTGGAAAAAATATCGCAATATTGTAACACACGAGTTAAGTTCGGTTAACGTAATTGACAGTTGTAATAACAATAATATACAGAGTTATTATAATCAATTCATAGATATAGTGAACGAAGTTACGGATAGAAGCATCCCTATGACTAAAGTACCGGTGAACGCTAGAGCCTCTTTCACACCAAAGCCTTATTGGAATCCCCTACTATCCCAAGCCGTGGCCAAACGCCGTTTGGCATTGAAGAACTTTCGCCGTAACCCAACGCCTAATAATTACGATAAACTGAAAGAGCAAATAACAGAGTCTCGTCGGCTTATACGAAGGGCCAAATTTAATAGCTGGACATCCTTTTGTAGTGAAATTGATGAAACATATATATTGTGGCATAAAATGCGTTGGATTAAAGGTATTCGCACTTTCACAGTAATCATACACACCCCTCAACAGAGATGTCAAGGGATTTATTGCACTCACTAACGACCGATTTTGTAGAACAATCTGCGCCTATTTTTTATTCAGACAATAACTATTTGGAGCAAGAAATATCAATAGCGGCATTGAACAATTCCTTAAGAAAAAGAGATACTGCACCAGGAGAGGATAGAATCACATATTCCATGCTATATCAATTACCATCAGGTGGCAAACTATTTCTTCTTAAAATTTATAATGCTGTTCTTCAATTCTCTATAGTGCCAGAACAATGGAGACATATACAGATTTTGCCTATCCCTAAGCTGAACAACCATAACACGAATTTACCGAAGTTGAGACCTATTTCATTAATGTCCTGCGTATGCAAAGTATTCCATACTATAATAACTAAAAGGCTTGAATGGTATACAGAGCACAATAAACTGCTTTCAAAGAATACAACTAGCTTCAGGAAAGGACTGTCGTGTCTTGACTGTGTAGCTCGATTAGTGTCAGATATACAAAATCAAAAATCAAAATCAAAATCATTTATTCATCTAGGTCACAATGTGACGCTTATGAACGTCAATTTTCAAATTAAATTACTTAATGCTTCTACATTTACATTTACTGCCTCGTTCGCAAAGCAATAGGTAGAGCCACGAGAAAGAACGGGCAATAAAACTCGAGGCCACTCTTTTAAATCGCCAATATTATGGTACCTACATATTTTCATTTTTGTAAGGAGCTGCAACTGTTACACATTGTACTAAATTACTTGTAGATAGTTATCAGTTACAGACATAATACTTAAGCAATTAATGTAGTTACTAAATGATGTGTTTTAGTTAGCCTTCCAATGCGAATATTGTGTAACAGGAGCATACACTTACGACTTATAATGTATACAACTCGTGACCATGTTCAGAACTATGGTGGAAATGTATGTTACAGAAGTGACGGTATATGAATACACAAAATTACAAAAACTTTAGTTCACAGACCATGATAACGAGTTATCTTCATCTTACAGTACAGTAAATTTAAAAAAAAAATTGTGGAACAACAATGCAAATGTAGATGTAGTAAGTAGAATGACCTAATTATGATAAACGAATAATAATTTAAAAGAACTAGAAATGTTATATAATGATAAACTGAAAAATGCTAAGTATCTATATAAATTCTAAATAAGTAGTAGATCATGAGTTGTCTAGTGTAAGTGACCATCTATCCTTGTCACTGAAATAATCATTAATAGTATAATAACCTTTCTTAATAAGGCAGTCTTTTATTTTAGCTTTAAATGTACTAAATGGTAATTCTAAAAGACTAATTGGTATTTTATTGTATATACGAATACCTAGCCCTACAAAAGAATTATTAACTTTATGTAAACGATGATAAGGGGCATATAACCTATGCTTGTTTCGAGTATTTATATTATGTATATCGCTTTTTGAGGTAAATAAACTTATATTTTGCCTAATGTACAAAATAGGGCATGCAAAATCGGAAAGTCATCAAAACCGGTTTTGAACATCGTTTTTTTGGGACCAAAACCGAAAACCGGAGCTAGGTCCGGTTTTAGCAAAAAAAATCGAATGTAGTATAATTTAAAAAGAAACACAATTTTTTTAAAATACCCACTAAGTCTATATATAAAACAAATTGTATGATACATTTATTTTTAATCCAAACCATATTATTGTACAGATAACAAGAAACTTATAATAGTACTAGAGGACGCCAGCAGCTACGCCTGCATTTTTTTTTATTTAGCCGTTTTGGCCGATCGCGTGGGAATTTCGGGAAATCCCTTCTTAGTGCACCCTTACGGTCCCCAAGGAACATACATGCCAAATTTCAGCTTCCTGCGCCCAATAGTTTCGGCTGTAGCGTGTCTGTCAGTCAGTCAGTAACGCAAGGAGTTTATATATTAAGATAAAGATTAATTAAATGATATCAAATCAACAAGAAGTAAGTTTTTGGTATCTTTGGTACCTATTAAGTCTGCTATCAAAAGTAATATATTTTAAACATAGAAAACACAATCAGCATCTTCAAATATTAAACACAACCACCCACAATTGCCAAAAAATCAATATTTTTGTAACTTTAAAGACGAACTACAAAATAACATTATTATAATATGATTCATATTGCACTAAAAAAGAGATCAATGATCAACTATGTATACTAATTTAAATAAAGCATAAATCACTTGTTTTCAAGAGATCGCTGTTCTTGATAATGTGATCTCAAGAATATAAGTGCATCCAACATTCGATCAGACAGCGAACTTCTTATTTTGTTACAGAAATACCCAGCACTCGAAAACACCCTTTCACTCTCAACACTTGTTGGTAGAACACATAATAAATAATTATATGCTTCGGTGAGATAGACACCCCGATGCCCTCCGCTTTCATACATGGCTTGCTCTACTTTTACGAAGCCAGGTCGAAATCTGACCGATTTTTCGGGGGTTCTCTTCCTCTTGCATTTTTGTAATTCCTTCTCTAGCTGCTCCTGAAGAGTTAGCTCTTCAGCGTCACAGCGTCAGATGATGACGATTACGAAGGTATGGACTGCTCGGTGAGAAGTTTGCACTCCCGGTAAGGGTATTACTGCAACAACGCAGGCGCAGGCTGGCGGGTTACGGGGTGCGGGGGTAGTGGAGGGAGGCGTGTAAGTGGGTGGATGCAGGCTGTATTCGGTTCGGATACATTTGATGCCTCAAAATTAATTATTTTTTGAGTGTGTTCGAAAAAAATGTTGATAAAAATCAAAATGTTAATTGTTACTCAATAATGGGACTCTACAGTGTTCTTAGGTATTACATTAGATAATAAGTTACAATGGGGTGCACATATAGCATGTCTAGCAGGAAAACTCAGCTTGGCTCTCAAAACCGGTTTTCAAAAATCGTTAAATTTTGGCCGATTTCCGGTTTTGCGCAAAACCGGAAAGCCGGTTTTGCATGCCCTAGTACAAAATATTAGCAAATAAAAATTGCGAGGCTACTGTAAGAATTCCTATAGACTTAAAGCGTTCTCTAAGAGTATCTTTTGCACCTAACATGTATATTGCTCGTACCGCTCGTTTCTGTAGAACGAAGATATTCTGAATATCCGCTGCTTTGCCCCATAACAAAATACCGTAGGACATAACACTGTGAAAATAGCTAAAATATACTAAACGAGCCGAGTCGATGTCAGTAAGTTGCCTAACTTTTCTGACGGCATACGCAGCAGAGCTGAGTTTTCCTGCTAGACATGCTATATGTGCACCCCATTGTAACTTATTATCTAATGTAATACCTAAGAACACTGTAGAGTCTACTGTGTCAAGTTCCTCCCTATCTAGCATAATATTAGGTCCCAGTTGTCTAACGTTAGGTAAAGCAAATTTAACGCATTTAGTTTTCCTAGAATTAAGTACTAGGTTGTTTGCTGTAAACCATCGTGTAACTTGTAATAGTGCATTATTTACATCATCAAATTGATTTCTATTCCTATCTACTTTAAAAATAAGTGACGTATCATCTGCAAAAAGTACGACATCACAGATGTTTCTTAAATAAAAAGGTAAGTCATTAATATATACTAGAAATAGAAAAGGACCTAAAATTGAGCCTTGTGGAACGCCTAGCTGTATAGGTAATTTAGAGGATGTAGTCCCATTTACATCGACACACTGAAATCTTTGCCGCAGGTACGAATCGACAACACTAAGTGCGGTTTTCTCTACGCCGTAGTGGCGGAGCTTACGCAGTAGTGTGTCGTGCTGAACGCAGTCAAATGCTTTAGATAGGTCACAGAACACTCCAATAGCATTCTTTGATGACTCCCAAGCACTATAAACGTGTTTTATGAGAGCAACACCCGCATCAGTAGCGGATCTACCTTTAGTAAACCCGTATTGATCTTTGTGAAGCAGACTATTTAAATTGAAGTGACTTAATCACTTTCTCTCTTTTTTCAAATATTTTACTAAATGCCGGCAAGATAGATATGGGCCTAAAATTATTAATTTTATTTTTACTGCCAGATTTGAATAAGGGTATAATTTTACTTAATTTCATCAAATCCGGAAATACGCCTAGGTCAAAGCATTGATTAAAAATTATAGATAGGTAAGGCACAACAGTCTCAACTATAGTACCTAACATTTTAATTGAAATGCCCCAAAAGTCGCCGGTATTTTTAATATTAATTGAATTATATGCGATCAATATATCTCGCCGGGTAAGGTGCTCGAATCTAAACACGCTTTTGCATTCAGGTACACTGCTAAGCAAAAAAATTCCAGCGTCTAAAGATGATGATTGTAAAGAGCTAGTAGTTGTTAAAGGTATGCTCGCAAAGAAACTATTGAACATATGCGCTACTTGAGTTTTGTTAGTGACTAATAAATTGTTTTCTTTTAGTTCAAATTGGTTTTCCCGTGGTCGAGCTCTTCCTGTTTCATTATTTATAATGCTCCACGTTTCTTTAATTATATTTGTTGAATGCTTAATTTTACTACTAATAAATTTAGATTTTGCCATAATACAAACTAGTTTAAAAATTTTTGAGTACTTTTTTACATAATCTCGAAAAGGTGAGTCAAATCTATGTTGTTTCATACCATATAATTCAAATAACTTGGCTCTACTTTTGTATATACCTATAGTGGCCCACTGGTTAAAAGATCCCATAGTACCCTTTAGTGTGACAGTTTTACTCTTTAAAGTATTTTGAAATTCATTATTTACTAGTCCAAAAAGTGAGTTATAAATTGTATTTGGATTTTGTGAGTTTAATATTGAGGTATTGAGTTTAGCAATAATATTATTTTAGAAACGTATTAGACGATTGGTAGTCTGAGGCCTACATTCTACTATACGTGATTTATCATATGTTGAACAGCCAAAACTAGCTATCTGTCCACGGTGATCAGAAGGGAGAGAACTAATTACTACTGGGTTTGTGGCAGCACAAGAACTAAATATGTTATCCAAACAAGTAGAAGATGTTGCAGATACTCTAGTAGATTCACAGAATAGGTTACTTAAATTAAATGACTTGAAAAGATTCAGAAATCTAATACACTGTGAAGAATTCTCTAAAATATTAATATTAAAATCGCCACATACTATAATATTCTTATTACTACATTTAATTTTATTAATAGCATCTTCCATAACAGTCTCAAATAGATTATAGTCACCAGAAGGAGGTCGATATACACAAATTACTATATATAGGTCTAGTTTCACACAGGATAACTCAATAGTGCGCTCAATAGATAAATTAACAATATCTTTAAGTTCCTTACATTTTAATAAATTGGAAGTTATTATGAGAGAACCGCCTCTAATAGCCTGCATTCTTATATACGAACTCTGCACCATATAATATTCATTTATAACAATAAGCTCATGATTCTTTAACCAATGTTCAGTTAAGCACAAAACCTTAACATCATATTTTTCTAGAAATAAACTTAACTCTAATTCTTTGCCAGATAGGCCCTGTATGTTTTGGTGTACTATATTCAAATACTGCAGCCTAACTGTTGTCCTATCTTGGAGTTTAAATCACAAGACGTGTCAATAAAAACGTTGTTAGTACAAGTACTAACCCTATCAAATAAATTGTAAACACAAGGGTCTTTTCCTTGCTGTAAATTGTATGCTAATAGTTTAGCAATCTGTCGCTTAATATAAAATGGCAGATACATTGTATCTTTTGTTAAAGTAAATTTACTAATAAATTTATTAGCGTCAAAAAACAATATTGCGTCACTATGACGACAAGTTATATTATATAATAACATATTTAATTTGTGTATGTGCATGTTTTGTGTATGTGTTAAGTCATTTGAGTATGGCAAAGCACATAAAATAAATTTACAACTAAATCTGGAATTAAGGTCTAATAACATTTCAACACATTCTATGATATGCTATCTTTTTACAGTTAAACTGTTACCAAACAACAATATGGCCGTACTACTCTCATCTAAGGGGTGCAACTTAATCTGATTAACTAAACTACTGTAACTATCCCCTGGCCTACAATAATTTATAACACACTGGTTTGTATACTCACAGAGAAGACTACCAAAATTATGACCTAGCCTATCAGAAAAAATGTATGTTTTGTTAGTTGATGTTGAAAACCTAGATTTAATCATATTTGATTGTGAAGAGGATTGGTTTTGTGGATTATCAGAAAAAATCTCAGGTAGTATGGTACTCAATGGCTCTGCTGGGGTTGGAGTGTGAGTGTGAGCACAAGGACATAAGAGCTTATTGGTCAGAGACTCATACATTTCTGCATTACATCTCACCAAGTCTACTAGCTCACCTGCCTCTACTATACGCTTGCTCAGCTCTTGTTGAGAAGCTTGATATTTGTTAAATAGTTCATTTAAGGTGCTCTCCCTAAGTACTAGTTCTTCCCTCAAGCGATGAGTGTCAGTATCATACACTACCCTACTATGTTCTAAACTTCTAGAGTACTTAGATAGTTGATCAAGTAAATAAATGCGCTCCTTTCTGAGATTTAAATTAACCCTATGCACATTATATTTTTTCATAGATTTATGACATCTTTTAATTAGTTTATTAACTTTAATATAGCGTTTAAGTTTTTTGTGACTTGAAAAGGATAGTACAGACAGGATTTTCAAAGAACTATCCTACATTGGCATGTTTTGTAGATATCGAGAGTAGGTGCCTACAGTAATGTATGTGTAACACAATTAGTGCGTACTCTTGATAATCTAAATGTAGGTTCTAAGATATGTAGTTACATTTGGTCTTTCCTAAATAAGAGATATTTAAATATTAAACATGAGGATAGTTCCTGTAAGTATATTAGATGGACAAATAAAGGGATAGCTCAAGGTGACCCAATGTCTCCGCTTTTATTTAATACTAGCTTTTGCCCGCGGCTTCGCTCGCGTAAATTCGGGGTTCTCTAGTTATATCATCTATGTTTGGGGTAACACAAATGTCCTTTTATTGTCGTTTTAACTCTTTAAGAATGTCAGCTCTTGTAGCACGGTGGCTCTCAACCTCTCTTTTAGAAATATAACTACAAAAAGTATTTAGGTACACATACAAACTACTTAGTACTAAGACTAAGTAGTACCAATGTAGTACTCAAAATGTTATGCGGTATCTGTGGCGTTTCGCTAGAGTGGCCAATATGGCGACTGTGATTTGTCTGTCAGAACCATTAGAATTTAAAAAAATACTCGACAATCCGAATTTTGCGGATATTTGTTGTCGACTCGAAATCTTTATTTTTTAATGTTTTATTATTCAGGTAAGGTTTCGATGTACTCCTTGACGAAATTATTAATATAATATTTGACACTGCGAGAGTCCGTCGGTTCCAATGTGAAACATTCAAAAATCCTAACTACTTACAAATTAAATAAAAATACATTTTACAGTGGACTAAATTGTGAATCTCAACCATTCTCAAGTCCCCTTGAACACCCACAAAAAAATTCATCAAGATCGGTCCAGTCGTTTAGCAGGAGTTCAGTGACATACACACGCACACAAGAAATATATATATATATATATATATAAATGTTCGTTTGTCTTCTTCTTCTTTACCGATTTTGACGACTTTTCTTGTACTTTTGAAGTTCCCTACATAGGTCTTATTACTTAGCCATATACGGTCCACAAGCGGGGGGCTGTTGTCGCGAACGAAAAATATTCCTATAGCAAGGGAAATTTCGTGATCGCGGGTAGAATATTAATAAAAACATCTACCTACTACTTCATTTTTGCGTAATATCCTGAATCATCGTACGTAGTTGTACGAGAAAAATATAGCTTTTTGGACATTGTTCCCTCATACTTTTGCCATATTTTTATGAAATGGATGAACTGATAAGACCCTTTGCTGCACATACATGGAATGGCATCGAGTGGTATTCTCTAAAGTCTAAAAGAAAAAGAATATTATCAATTAATGATATGACAATAAGTTTGAAATTTTAACTCTGAAAGAAATCCCGCGGGATGCCGTGGCATTCGCGTTCGTTTGTTACTATTGATATTTGTCATTGAAATTAAAGTTTTACTTATATTTAAGTTGTCTTCCTTTATCACAAAAAATATGCCATGCCAAAAAAATTATCTGATTGTAATTTTCTGTGTCTACGAAATATCAGGTAGGTAAAATAAACAGTTTGTCACATCTACGTATATACATTCATAATCTTTGACGAAAACACCTGTGCGCGCATGCGTAGTCAATCAGTCTGAGTGACAATGAGTGACAGTCATTTTGTTTGAAATATCATCTCCATATTATCTATCTCTATGATGGCATGCTTATTATTTTCCTCTTACTTCGTTATTTAGTTCAAATTGCTTACAGCAATAGCGTGCCGTTTTCGAGTTTAACTTTTTTTAGAAATCTATGCAGTTCTTTTTGAGTTCTGTTTGTATTTACAAACAGACAAAATCGATGAATTTCATAAGACATAGATGAAGCAGCTTAAAATTTATATAAACACATTTTTTTTATTGTCTTGCTAAACAAATTAACGATACAATTTTTAAGAAAATGCGCAACTCCATCTATGACTATTGAAAACAACTATTAACCTTGCCAACATGATCAAATTTAAATTATTTATATCCAAAAAGGGCTTTCACATTTAATTCAACTTGATGTTTTTGAACTCTCATAGATGGCGCTGCTTTAAAATTGTCTTGATACTACTTATATTCATTTAATTATGTTTATCAGCCTAATTTACTTATATTGCGTTATTATTATAGTGTGAAGCTAGCTTATAGCATGGTTAACATAATAATAACATTCAAATTCATTCTAATAATATTCGTGCCAAATTTGAAGTATATCCATGCAGTACTATTTGAGTTTATCTCGGATATACAAACAGACAAACAGACATAAATTCTAAAAACTATATTTTTGGCTTCGATATCGATTGTAGATCGCACCCCAAGTATTCTATTAAAAATATTCAATGTACAGATTTGACTTTCCTACCATTTTATTATATGTATAGAAACATAAAAATATACTGACGAAATTAAGAATCGCCTCCTTTTTTTAAGTCGGGTTAATACCCGTAAAACACTTTGAAGGTACAGTCAGCATCAAAAGTTGATGACCACATTTAGATTTTCAATATCGCTGTACACCATAATACACCTAAATTGCTCAACATGACAAGCGCCAGAATTGAATGATTATCATAAAAGGGCATAAGTAGGTGACCATGACTTTTCATAAGTCGCTAAACAAAGTTATGGTAAAAAAAGCATAACACCACGTCAGCAGTCATTCGGCCAGTACGGCCAGTGACGTCCGAGAACTAAATAAAGGAGGTCGTTACATTTGATAAACTAATGTGATTAATTATATTATTATTAAAGTATTATGAAGTAAATAATTTTATATAATACTATTTAAAGCTAATACAACATTTTATAGATGATAAATAATTGCAACCGCAATGGTCTACATTCGATACAAAGTGATAATTAAGTAGAAATATTATTTTACATTCAAGGGTAAACAGTTTTACAAAGAATTGAATTAAAACAGAATTTGTGTGAATTTTGAAAATGAGTCTTACAAGAGTTTGTTTTTCAAACAAACCACGAGTTTTGCACGCGATCGTCACGGATGTTTCCTGCATGTGAAATAAATTATACAAGTATTTTTATCTAGTGAAACATGTCAAAATAATAGTAGTTTAATTCATCAATTAATGTTAAAACTTTATTTAACATTTTTTATCGTCAATTTATTGATAATAAGTATTCTACTTGACAGAAAAACACTATGACGTCACTACATCATATTTCATACAAAATCCTTGACAAAGGTCGTTTTTGACATTTAATTAAAAGTGCTTGATTTGACTAGTTGTATACAACCCTATTGCCATAGATTTTATAAAAGCACCCTTATCGGATAGTAGCGATCGATAGAGGGCGCATTAAGGAAATGTATGAAAATTGTTCCCGTCGACTAGCCTATCATCACCGTGTTAATTCGTACCCTCGGATTGGGTTCTAATTCAATTGTAATAGACGTGAGCGCTATATAACATAGATAGTTATTAAACTATCTTATTACATGCATAACCATCACTCGTTTTCTAGCTGAAATAAACTATCGACTTTTCACAACGGCAACTTGACAAGCAATGAATAGTGTTCCAAACGATAGCGACGTAACTGAATCGCAACGATTGGCTGTTAGTTATCTAGTAGCTAGTGAATGAGACACGAATAAAATGTAGCACGTTCACATGAGTGCACAGAGAAGGACGGTATCGCCATCGCGCGGCGACGAAATAAATGATTAATAATACTTTTGCAATAGACAATGAGCTTTATTTTAGGGAACGATTAAGATAATATTATTAGGGTGTGAATATTTTTTCTTTTTGAACTTTTGACCTTGACACCTGCAGGTGTTCCATTTCTTTAGTTGACTATATTTACCTAAAATAAAATTAGTATTGTTCGGAATTCTGCACTTCGTTGCAATACGCTGCGATTATTACATAGAAATATTTTCAATAAGTAGTTGATTACTGTTATTGAATTTTTTTAATGTTGTATATAGTTACTAGTTATAAGTGGTTTAAAAATAGGTACTTCAGACTTTGACATTTTGTTTTGTGATTTTGTGAAAAACTTATTTTAGTGTAAATAAATAATAATACTTACTGACTTAGTAGGTATAAGTGTTTATAGTGTAAAATTGTAAATATGTCTAGAGTTCATTCAAGTATCCTATATAGATTTCGTACTGACTTTAAATTATACACACAGTCCTAAGCCTGGTAAAGTATGAAGGAAAGTTCATTATAGCAATACCTGTTATCAAAACTGCACATGCTATTTTAATAGCTTTTGAAAAGTAGATAGTTGTTAAAAGTAGATAGTTTTTATAACGTTATCAGTCAACGCTAAACGGTTTCGTTTCGTTATTTCAAATAGCGACAACGACACATGTCTAAATTGTAACTATAAAAATCATAAACTAAGTCGACGGTATGAATTTGAACGAAATCTGCGTGATTTTTGAAAATAAGTCTTACTTCTTTACGAATAAGGTTACAATTCAATTGAACTAAAAAATCTATAATTACGTCGATGGTATAAATTCAAACTGATGATTCTAAATGTTTTCGGATATTATAACGATCAGCAATTTTTGACAAAATGGTGTTCAGTGACCTTTGACAAGTAGTGTTCAGTTAGTTTTGAACTTTAATGATGTTCATTCAATACTGGCGCCCTTCTTGTTGAGCGATTTATGGGTGATATAATGTTCATTGATTTTGAAAATCTGAATGTGGTCATCGACTTTTGATGCTGACTGTACCTATTTAGACTAACTATACTTTTACTAACAGACTAATAATGATCATAGATGGCACCACATATATATCTAGTTTTGGATGATCCCTGTTTTGTTTGGGACTACGTACAAAGAAGAGGTCAAGCTGTACACCGAAAACCACTCAACTGATTGTGATGTAACATATACTATTTTATAGGTTTGAATATCCTTTGTACATGAGTGTAAGTTTTATTGAAATCAATTTCACCATTTTAGAGATCTTTAGCAATATAGGGAAAGACGTCGAACAGACAGACAGACATAAATTCTAAAAATTATCAAGTATTGCTTTTTAGCATTTTCCTAGATTTTTTAGCTAATTTTCGTCAAAATATCTTTAATGTGCAGACTTTTTCACCTCTACAGTTTTATTATAACATAACACATAACATAACATATCTTCACGCCTTTTATCCCCGAAGGGGTAGGCAGAGGTGTATTACACACCCACACTTCGCCAGATATGTTTCGGTCCCAATGTAATAGGGGTCGAGCCTATTTTCACAGTTTTATTATATTATATATTTAATATAATTAACTCTAATATATGCAGTAGTTTCGAACAGGTCAGTGTGTTACAATATGCAGACGATTTTGTTATTTATACTCAACATAAAAATGTAAACAAATGTATCAATGATATTCAAGTTTCCCTTTCGATATTTAGCCAGCATATTAATAATATTGGGTTAGAACTTTCAACTAAATGCTGTTTATTTAGTAGGGGTAGAAGGAGGGATCAAATCAATATCACAGCCAGTAATGTCATGTTAGAGCAGGTAGAAAGTATTAGGTATTTGGGAATTTGGTTAGATAGATCTTTATTATGGGGCAAAAATATTAATGAAATCAGAGAGAGATGTTTAGAGTTAGTAAATTTGCTTAAAATTTTGTCAGGAAAATCATGGGGAATTCATCCAAAACAAATAAGAAGGATTTATTTATCTCTAGTTCGCATTAGAATAGATTTTGGTAGCTACCTTTACGACAATGCAGCTAAGATACATTTAGTAAAATTAGACAGAATCCAAAACATTGCATTGCGTGTAATTGGTGGGCACAGATATGAGAATTAGTATCAGATAGAGCGCATTCGTCCAACTAAGCGTGGCACGTTGACAGCTATGTGTGCGTGACCTTTGGCGACTGGCACTGTACGGACACGCGCGTCTATGTGTGTGAAAAGTTGCCAGATTATGAATAATCTCCCAGTATTTTGCATATAGTTATGTAATATTCTTATATTCATTTGCGGTTTTGAAGAATTTACCATGGATTTAATTAATGCTTTTATAAATACATTTCTTAAATGTAGGTACCAAGTTAAGTTTTAACTACTTCGTAAATCTGTATATATAAAATCCTTGCGTTACTAACTGACTGACAGACAAGCTACAGCCAAAACTACTCGGCGCATGAAGCTGAAATTTAGCATGTATGTTTCTTGAGAACCGTAGGGGTGCACCAAGACGGGATTTCTCGAAATTCCCATATGTGCGTGCGAAGCCGCTGGCGTCGATTAGTTGAGAAATAAATAGTATGTATGTACACACGGCACCAAGTCAAGCTAAACAGTTGCTGTACGATTTTGATACGTATTCCCTACGCCATAAGTATGTATGTACACACGGCGCCAAGTCAAGCTAAACAGTTGCTGTACGATTTTGATACTTATTCCCTACGCCATAAGTATGTATGTACACACGGCGCCAAGTCAAGCTAAACAGTTGCTGTACGATTTTGATACTTATTCTTTACGCCATAAGAACGGTGCAAAGGACAAAGTGTATAAGCTTGACGAGTAGCAGGGTGTACACGAATATTAGGATATCGTTTGGGGATCGAACTCAAAACAATATAATGTAAGGTATATACTAATGGAAATTGAAATTCTATTACTATATTTATGAGAAAGAAGATATATCTACAATATACTTTTATAATACGGTAATGTATTTTTCATTAACATGACAATCATTATCACATAATCAATTGACAAGTGCATTTTCCCTAATTCAGGCAGAACGGCGTCGACAAAAACTGGCAACACTTACATATTTCTAGCACAAATACGAATTTTATCGAAATTAAATTAGGAAACAGTCAAATTATCAATAGTTACCTGTGAAAAGATATTCCATTTTCCTGTTTTTGTTTTTAGGAACAACTTTTACAGTGTTTAAGAACACAAGACGGCATTTTGAGAATTTAAAAGTTGAAGTGATCGTGACGCGTGAACTGTACGATGCTTCGTAGCGCACTGAGACGAGTTTGTATTCGCTTTTCAATTTTGTATTTGCTTTAGTGGCCGCACGCAACTGTGCCGCGCGGTCCATCTGACTAATTCTCATATCTGTGTTGGTGGGTATATTAGAACGACACCAATACACGTGATGGAATCAGAGTTAGCTGTGCCACCTTTATACATAAGACGCAGATATTTAGCTACAAAATATTGCTTAAAGTTGTTATCTTCTGCTAATCATTTATTAACACAAGCATTGAAGATACTTGAATAACTGTGTGGAACTAGGTATTGGAATAACAAAGTTAAACCGTTATTGGTATCGGTTTATTCCGAAATAAAATCAGAGGCAAATATAATCACAAAAAATACTTTTCTCATGTACTCACTTAACACGTGGATGTCCAATTTTAATGTAGATTTTATTCAATTTAATATAGAAAACAGGGCCTTGTCGAAGAAACATTATGATGATACGAATATAATTAAAGTTAATGTACTAAATTATTTAAATGTTCAATATAAGGGTTGGCATCCAATATTTTCAGATGGGTCGAAATCAGAGCACGGTATAGGTGCAGCGTATTATGATCCAATATATAATATAAAAGAAAAATATAGCTTGTGTACTGGTAATAATAATAAGCTTTCCATTATGTTTGTGGAACTATTTGCAGTCTCAGAGGCGATTTCATACGTGGAGGCCAAGGGATTTAAAAAGTCAGTAATATTTACTGACTCTAAGAGTGGATTGCAGCATCTGGCTCGATGTGCCTCTGATGGCAGAGGTGCTTCGATAGCCTATGCACTTTTAAAAAAGATTCAGAATATGATTTTTGCGGGCCTTACTTTGAGACTTCAATGGATTCCAGCTCATATAGGTATTACTGGTAACGAGGAGGTAGATAAGCTAGCTAAGGAGGCTGTAATGAGTGGTACAGAGACATTTGTTTTTTCTGATTGTAGTGACATACTATTAAAGTACAAAGGGCTTATGCAGGACACCTGGGAGTCAGAGTTTAACAGTAAGTATTTCCACTAACAAAGGGGTGTGGTATAAAGCTGTTCAGAGCAAGCCATTTCAGATACCATGGTTTGTTAATATGAAACTATGTAGAAGACTAATTGTTACAGCTTGTAGACTGAGATCAGGTCACATGCCATTAAATAAATTTAAGTTTCTGGTTAGGAAAATGGATTCACCCAATTGCTTGACATGTCATGTTGCTGAAGATGTACATCATTTACTAACAGAGTGTGCACGGACGGATGGTATGAGAGCTCAATTAAAATCTCAGTTTAAACTAAATGAATATGATGTTGGAATATTTCTGAGTATTTTGTCTAATCCTACATCGGAGGCAGCTGTGATCCTATATAAACTAATAGATAAGTTAACTAATAGTAATAATAATATCTAAGTGTAGCAGAGTGTAATATACAAGTAATTTTAAGATTATACATATACTTTCTTTATTAAGTTATAACTTTATAGGACTGGCATAGTCAACAATGGCTCAAAGTCCTTTAAAAATAAAGAAAAAAAAAGTACTGTTACTTTACGTCGATATTCTGAAAGAGGGTAGTACTCCCTCGGCCGAGCCGGCCTATTCCTGCTGAAATATAATACCTGTAACTATTTTCTATTGGCTTCAAAATATATTTAAATCATGTTTACATATAACAGATGAACCTCGAGCTCAGCCGTGACAAAGTAAACATTGGTCGCGTTTATAATATTGGAATGGATAGTACCTATAAATATCATCTCGTGTAAACTTTAATAAGTACAATTTTTCACGAAAACTAAAACGAAAATATAAACTTCTATTTCGGTTTTTGAAAATAAACGTAGCCTATGTTTGACCTCTGGTCTTCAACTACAATACTCGTAATTTCATCAGAATCGGTTCAGCGAGTAAGCCGCAAAAGGGTACCGGACAGACAGGCAGTCTGACCAAAAGACAAACGTTCGCATTTATAAGTATTACTAAGAAAACTTGCCCTATACTCTTATGAGTATTGTAACATACTAAACAAACAAAGCTTACATCAAAAATTAAGCTCATTGCACGACGATTTGTCTTGCACGGGAATCGAGTTCACGGCCTCTGGCTTAGATTAAATGCCAATCAAAACACAAGATGCCTACAGAGAAGTTTAAGATTTGATTGCTTACCTGCCATATCCCAAGTGCTATGCAAATCACATTAGCCTACGTATACTGTTACATGGCGGTTTCAGTGTTCGTTATTAATTACTAATCTATTTTTGCATTATTTGCGGCATAGTATTTTGGTTACACAAAACTCTATTATTATGTCATTGAGCAAACGAAAGTGACAGTTTCCAGCATACGGCCTGTAAACTGTTTATTATCGAGCCGTAATGAAAGAGTTTTGCATGCGTTCTGTAATTGTCTGCCACAAGCATTGTCACAACGTGGTCTTGGTCACAAATCTATATTAGCTATATAGAATAAGAGAAAAATATTGGCTGGCCGCGACGTTTTTGATCTTACGTGTAATTATTTCCAAAAAATAAGGTAGAACCTGAGCAGAAGCGGAGACGTTCTGACTTGGGTTACTCTAGCTGTGATCACGAGATGGTTGTCACGTGTTACAAATCGCGAGTATAATATGTATTAAATGATTTGAAATGCCACTCTATACTGCAATGATATTATAAGTACCTAAACTTAAGATATCATTGATATACTGACATTGTTTGATGTCATTTAACGGTTATTTAGGTAACACCACACATAATTATTGACTTGTACTGCTTCGCAATTCGATGATCTATCAACTTAAAGGTACAATTCCAAGTTGGGCTGTGGACTGCAACTCCAGGCTACACTGCGGCTAGCGGCTGCGTCGGCCGCAGTGCTACCTGCGGTCGCGGTTGCTTCTATTCCAAGCGCGGCAGCATGCGGCGACTGCACGAGATAGATCTATGCCTCAGCACCTCCATTGGCCGATACTTGGACTTTTACCTTAAGGCGGATGATTTGTTGTAAAGAAATTGGAAAATACATATAGATTCAGTTTGCCAAAGAATTACTTAGCAGGTGTACATATATTATTATGCTCTAAGAGAATTTAAGAAAACCACAAAAAACAGCAACTCCTACAGCCTATCATGGTCTTGTGGGTTCTCTTTTGAGGTACGGTTTGCTATTATGGGGTAACTCAACTTAATATATTGACTGCACGATTGGCGTAGTGGTTTAAGCCTCGCCGCTTGACACTGCGCCGAGTACCTATTGTGGGTTCGATTCTCACACGAGACAACACTTTGTGTGATTCATAAATTGTTTTTTCGAGTCTGGGTGTTCATTGTGTCCGTTAGTTGTACGTTTGTAAAGTCCCCCGCGACCAGGGACGATTTTGGTTACCCATTGAAGGGGTAATCGATAGAGGGTTTTCGAGAAACCCGTTTCACTCGTGCAACCCTTATTAAAAGGAAACCCATCCGAATAAATAACCTCTTCAAAACCCTTGCATTGTGGTAACCCGTTCTAGGGGTTACCCTGAAATGTTGGTTACCATGATGTGCAAAAACTAATATTTCGCATGTTACACTTTGAACTGCATAGTCGTTCCGAACGGGTTACCCTTTCGACACGGGTAAAGATAAGCCTTTCCTATTCAAAACAATTTAATTTGATCGCTAGTCACTTGCTTTAAGTGACAAATTAGCATGAATTCAACTTACACGTGTTACACTCTCTTCACGAATGCTATTGTACCTAGTCGTTCAACGGGTTTTTGAAGCGCTTAAAAAAAACCCCATGAACGTGTTACACCCTCGAACGGGTGCTATGTAACACCTTCCGAAGAGGTTACCCTTTCAAAACCCTGTTACACTGTAACAAGGTAAGCCATTCCAATCAGATACATTGTAATATGCACTCTTTATAATCGACATTAGTTTGAAAATTGCATAACGAAGAACGCACGTGACATCTCACCGCTCAGCGGCGCGTTTGTTGCATGTACCGAGCGAGTTGTAAACATGGAATAGTAATTATTATTGGCTTAATGTATATACAGTTCAATTTTGCTTGTCACACACGATAGGCATTCTTTTTCGTGTTTATACTTGTTTATTTTTTGATAAGGCAGCGATAGCCTAGTGGAGATACCAACAAACTGCCATGCAGAGGGTATCAGGTTCGAATCCACGGCGTGCACCAATGACTTTTCGGAGTTATGTGCGTATTGAATTGTTAATTATCGCTTGTCCCGTGCCTCGGAGAGCACGTTAAGCCGTCGGTCCCGGTTGTCATGAAGATCTTTGACAGTCGTTATAGGGCGTCAGTACCTTCTAAATAAACTGACACTAGTCTAAACCATGGAATATCGCTAGCCCTTCGGGTTGCGGAAGGCAGACAGGCAGTCGCTCCGTGGAAAAGCTAATATTCAGCCAAATTCGGTTAGACTAGTAAGTTAGTACCGCTTTTTGTTAAGCATACGACCAATTTGAAAAATCATATTGCATCTAAACATATGCAAGAATACCTATTTATAACTAATAAAAATAAGGAAAATCACCAGTACCAACCAAGTTCATCTCGACATTCTGCAACGTCAGACCGAGTTATAAACAATTGTGTGAAATTAGTAACAGTACACGGCGACCACTAGCATTACATACAAGATAATGTTCCTTCTAATATCCAAACTAAACAGATAAATATAAAAGCAGTAAAGGGTATGATACTGGAAAAGGCATACCAAATAAAATTAAAAATTGCGTCAGAAATAAGAAATAATTTAATAAGCCTGAAACTTGATTCAGCTTCATATTTGGACAGAAATTTCTTGGGTTAATTAATTTACAATATATAAAAGAAGGTCAGATTAAAGTAAGAAATTTAGCTGTTTTGGAAATTTCAGAACGACAAACAGGTGATTGCCTAAAAGAAAAAGTTGAAGTAGAGGTGTTGAATGATTTCGTGATATCGACGGCTCAAATATATTCAATTACTACTGACAAAGGAAGTAATTAAAAAAAAATTACAAGGTTATTATTAGCTCATTGCTCGACTATGACTGAAAATATTAATCCCGATATGAACAGCGATTGTGAGATGGACGACGAAAATTATGGTGATGAAGATAATGATGACGTTGAACTTGGCACGAATACACCGTTGGAATTAAACATAGATAACTTGTTGAACGTAATGAGAAATGAATCATTTAAACCTCGTATTATGCTGTGTGCTGCACACACATTCCAACTCGCCGTTAAAGACGCAATTGCCGGCCATAACTTTAGGATGCAACGATGTAATTATTTGTACCTATATATAGTGTTAAGGGTGATGATATTATTTTACCTTGTAGGTATAAAGTAATTTATGTTTATTATCTATTCCCGCAACGTCAGCATTCACAAATTGCAAATGGCGCGATGTAAAGAAATAAAGCGTCTCTAAATTTGATAAAAAATGAGTTACTTATTTACTTTTTAAATATACATTGCAAAGAAGCTGTACAATTGTTTAGTCGAGATACTAAATTGATACTAACTGCAAAAAGCAATAAAAATATGTTTTTATATAATAATAAAGAAAAATAATTAATAAATACTTTATTTTGACACTATGTACTTCTTTTTGTACCTATCGTACTTTAATGGGAGAAAAAAAAGGTGGCAACTCTTACGTAGTATTGGTAATTTGTATACTCTTTGATGGTAACTCTAGCCCTTGTCACGTCTGTATAATCTATGCCATTGACTTCACACAAAGAAATTGGATATAGTATATAGAACTAGGATGATGTATTGGTCTTAGATATAGAAGTAGTCCTAGTACTTACAAATTGAACACAGTCAACTGACGTGTAAGATACAATTTAGACAATATTATGCCATCAAATTAAATAACCTTAGTGATGTTTCTTTTATGACAGTTCTGTCATGATTTTGAATTTAGCCGTATAATATTTATATTGACATTGTCAAGTGTTGTAAAAAATCTTATCGATATGTCTATCCACAGTATACATATTTTTATCTCATTATTTTTTAGATTTCCACGTGATATAGATTTATAAAATAAGTGGATTGCTGCAGTATGTCGTGGCAAAAATTGGGTGCCTAGAAAGCACCATAGAATTTGTTCCAAGCTTTTTACTGCGGAATGTTTTTATAGTATTGACAGATGGCGCAGACTAAAAGAACATTCTGTGCCAACATTACTCCTCCATTCTAAACGTATCAGTGTGAGTGTTTAAATAATTACTTGATTTTACTTTTATTAGGGTATCAGCGCCAAACAGGAGTCGGATCTTGGGCTCCATTTGATGTCTCAACCAAAGAAATAATAAAATTTTATTCTTTTGTTCAATTTTATTAATAGTGCATAGGGTTCCCACCAAGAACTTAGGGTCCCAAGCCAACCACACCTGCAAGTGGTGCACCTGCCGATCAACGGACGAGGCTCTGGCAAACAAAATGTCCCAATAAGCGGCAATAGGCTCGCCACCTATTACGTGGGATCAAAACACTGGCGAAAAGTGGGCGTTTAATATGCCTCTGCCTACCACTTCGGGGAAACAGGCGTGAGTCTATGTATGTATGTATGTGTGAATTTATTCATTTGTTAAGCTTTCACATTTTGACTACTCAATCGATCATAAAAAGTTCAATGCACGTTGCTGGGAGTAATGGGAAGGGTCTAGTACGAGTTTGCACTCGATCGTCACGATCGAGGAGAGCTAGTCGACGGGAACAATTTCCATACATTTTCTAAATGCGCCCCCTAGCGGTCTCTATCGATCGCTACTCTCCGTTAGAGGCGCCGTACAGAAAAAGGTGCAAGATACTTTTTAGCAATCGGCTTTGGCCTATAAATCAAGTTTCAGGTATCATTAGTGATTGCTAGGGTGGCAAACACAAAGGGTATGCTTATTTATTTTAATATACTGCTTTGCAATAAAACGTGGCTTTTTCCTTTCTTTAGTGTACGCGTGCGCCTTCCATAAATGAGACATCTTCTGTTTCTCGGTCGGTCGTTCAACGGTCTAAACATCTGATGAATAAATCAATAAGTATGAAAATTAGCGAGTTTTTTTTTAAACATCTTTAAATCGTTATATATCCTAAACTATTATTTAAAATGAAAAATGATTAAAGAAACCTAAAGATAATTTTAAAATACCTATTCAACGACACCCCACTTGACATAGTTCATCGACTTTAATTTTTTTCATTTTGACAATATGGCGTCTGGCTGTCGCTGTGGTGAATTTTGATTACTGTCATGTCTTTAGTGACACTCGCAAGGTTAAGACGAATCGATTGACGTAAGAATCATCAAAATCGGCCTACGCATTTGGTCTCTAGAACGCCACATAGAAACAAACATACATACAAACATACATACATACATACATAGACTGATAAACACATTACCCTCCTTTGCGTCGCGAAGTCGGGTAAAAAGAACATTGCTATGAATTCACGTTTACTTGATAGTTTGCAAAACGAAAATATCGTGAAGGAGGATTTGATAATTTTAGATCATGTAAAAATAAAAGTTATTGAAAAATACCTTTCACGCGCGGCTGGTGACAAAACACGTGAGATTAGCTTGAAGTTAAGAAAAAATTGCTGTGACGCTTCATTATTATGTGCTACTGAGTACCCATTTGAAACAAAAAATTATAGATTCAGTTTAGAAATGCAAGTTTGTGTAATAATTATTTAAATCTAATTAACTATTTAATACTATCCATTAACTAGCTTTCTGACTGCTGTGGACACAAACTTACGGAATGTATAACATGTACATACTTACTATACTTTACAAGTCTGTTTAATTTTGAACCTATATTGAAACTTTGATCGATATCGATAGCGGATTTGCTCAATCCTAAAAAAATAAAAAGTTATGAAAGAACAATGGCCACTTCCCATACATTGAATGACCTGATAATGAATTATTGCGTGTATAGATAAAATGTACGAAAACAAGTAGCTCTATGATCGAGAAATTAAACTGTAAAGACAGTTTTTCTTATAAAGGTCTAGAAATTACTTAATACACCGAAATTAGTTCGTATTAATTTGACAGATTCTCCTATGTCCAATGTCACCGGCGGCGTCTTTACGTCAAAAACGTTCCGTTGCATCCTTAGCCAATGTTTTCAACGGCAGAAATACATTTATATTTATCTTTTTCTATCTTTTATCATAAAAGAATACATTAATTTATTATCAACTTTTAACAACATGATTCAAATTATATGTAAAATTAAGTTTTCTCGAGGTTTTGACAAAACCAGTTGCTAAAGATGTGGTATAAGTTAAATGGAACGTAGCTAAACAAGGAAGTATTATCGGGCACAGATAATATTTAAACAATGCAGCGAATAAAAAATATTTTGATAAGGATGCGTTCACGAGTTCTAGAACATCTTTACAACCCAAAACTTTTCTTTTTACTTAGACTTCTATAAAATATAATTGTTAGTGAAATCATATCACTAAAAAATAACCTTAATTTAAAAATAAGTTTTATTTCTATACATGTTTAGGTCAAAAATGGCCATTCTTCTTTGTGTTCAAATGGTCTTTAGCCCTCCTAAAGCGGCGAGCGATTTCGATGTACATGGCGCGTTAACTCTGTCGCGACATTGGTCGTGGCGATGGCGCGCGGCTACAGCGGAGTAACGCGCGCCATGTACACCAAAATCGCTTGCCGCTGCCGCTCGCCGCTATAGGTCGTGACCGGGCTGTAACGCGGCGTCCTACGTGAGCTGCCTGGAACTCTGGATACGAATACGAAGCGGCGCATGAAAAGTGCGATGCAGCGCAGCGCGAATTGAGGCGAACGCGATTAGCGATTAGTTGGTTTGATATTTTCACGCGAACTGGATGCGACAGGGTGAAGTGTAGGACAGTTCGCGCCAGTTTGGGTTCGTCTCCAGACCGTTCACGTAGGATACCTCGTTGGCACGGTAATAATATCTAACAGTATACTAACTCCATACAAACGCACGAAACTCGAGTTATATCTACGCGCCTTGAGCGCAGTACATATAAAGACTGTGCCTATTGTACACAACAGCCGCGATCGTGCCGCCGCAGTTGCGAACGGACGGACGGTTTTTGTAGCAGTGTTCTTTATTTAAATTATAAGTATGGCGTCGAGTTGTGACAATGTTTTTATGTTACAAATTACGAAGATATGTTATAGTTCTAGTTCTAGTACTTTATCAGTTATCACATTTTAAAATTTTATTATCATCAAACTTTTCATACCTTCGTATCTACTGACTTACTACTGCCTAGTGTAACTGGTTAGTCTACTTAGGGTAACCAATAGGTCATTTCCTAGGGTACTTACATACCTAAATGATTGAATTATATAATTTTGAATCAACAATCGCAACGTACTGTTATGCGTACTGTTAGATATATTACCGTGTCGTGCGTGGGCGACTGAACGCGGACGCGATTGCCGCTTGGCGCCTTGAGTGAGAAATGTATACTTGCCCGCACTAGGACTGAATCCTGTGTCGCGGGCCGCGACACAGGATTCAGTCCTAGTGCGGGCGTTGTCTTTTTGAAAGAAAAAAAAAACAAATACTAGAGCATTTGTTATGCAGAAGTAGTGCGTTAGAGCAATATGTGGAGCAGGGCCCTTCGAGTCATGCAGACCACTTTTCAAGGATCTTGTTATTTTGACCTTGATATCAATGAACATCCTAGAAATAGGCATGTTTGTGAGAACCCAGGGATACATATTCACCAGAGTGCGGAAGAATTGTAGGGAAATAAATCCAATCCCCTACTAAATTAAAAAGAGGTTTGTCTTTTTGTAAAATGTGTTGATATTTGCAGATATTGGTAGTTTCTTTCACCTTCGATCTGCGTACTGGGTGCACTTCGCACTCCAGCTAGCACTAAGGTAGTATATCAAAATTGTTCTAGAATCTTTTCCCGGCTTTTTACCGGTTCTGCTTTAAGTAACATTATTACGTTCGAGCTCATTGCTAGCATATTTCTACGCTAACGTTTTCACACTGGGATAGTAGTACTCCAGGGTTATAAATCAGATGTCTAGCCGCTCGCTAACTTTTTAAAATAACTCTCGTTTTATAAAAGCATACCTATAGTTTCAAATTTTACCCACTCTCACATTGCTGGAGCATTACTTCATCATCACACGCATTCATGCGTATGAATAATGACCGCACGCTCGCACTCACAGGGAAAGTTTCATGGCGTCTGGCTGGACGACTGGCCCTTCGGATTGGTCTGACTGCGTACAAAGGGTCTTAAAATAGTATCTTAAGTAATATAATTATATCAAATTTAGGTGTGCTAATATGACGTAGTTTACATAATTTTTAAGTAACCCTTAAGACGTCTGGCAGAAGTAATGGCCCACGGCAAGTGTCTGGCAATAATGAATTTCAATTTTAGGCAGTATTTTTAAAAACATATTTGAATACCAGCTTTGCTACTTTAACGTAGGTGAGTATGTTTTTTAGGTACCTTTACTTCGCGCTACCTGTGAAATGGCCCGGCTTTCAAGCTAGTGGGTCGGCATACCTCTTAACAAGATTTTATACTAATAATCCTCAAAATTTCAGCTTTGCTAAAATGACGTAGGTCTGGCGGCTCTGGGATCTTGGACTATATGAAATAGCATCTGTTCTCCGAGATACACACGCCATCATCCTTAAACCGCGTTCACATTTATCTGACATGTCGTGTCTAACGGTCTCTGTCGTAATTACTTACCGTTCACCTAAGCCGTTCACATTTATCTGTCGCCGTCTGTCGCGATATCGCGATCTGACGCAATTTTGAATCAGTTCTGTCTTGGCTCTCGGAGAGTTCACACATTCGCAATGTTTTTGATGAATCATAAAGTAAGGAAGTAATAGAGACCGCATTAAAATAGCAACCTTACCCAATATATTCACTTCACTCTGACTTGTGATTTTTTTCTCATGTAAGAAAAAGATAGATATACAAATGTCATTTCGAATCTTCGAAATTGTCGTAAATTTAAACTAGACTAGTGATGTGCTTACTCAAAATGAATTTCGATAAAATATCGATAATGTTTGCAATAAATCCTTAGATTTGGTTTACTCATAATGAATATCAATTGAATGTTGATAAATCCTCAGATAAAGTAAAATATGTGAATAAATCCAGCTTATATTTAAACACTAGTAAATAAGTAACGATAAAAAATATATTTTTAAATTACCTTTTTAAAGTGAATAAAGCAATTGATATTCATAATATCACTAATAATCACTACCTATATGCTATGATAGGGTCAATGACGAGATCATTACCACGTAATGGTTTTCGAATACAAAACCACGTTACGTATTTCAGTCTTTTGGAAGTTATATGCTTATTATTTAGAAAATTATCACGATCGTCAAGTGTTTGTCTAAAATCTTCCAAACTAAATCAGGGCTTCTCAAATTAAAGACAGGCACTAGCCCAGTATGCTCAGTTATATAATTATATTAAATCACCAATCGAGAGCAGGCTGAAGTAATAAGTGAGTTAACTAATAGATTAGAAATAAAATTTAACTTCAGGATCAATTTTAAATCAAATATTTCACACATAATGAATCACATTTATTTAAGGTAAAAATCGAATAAGTCACTGACAGTGTTATTGGCTTAGTTAGAAAAAAACTCAAATCTTTACAAATTCATTTAATTACGCCCTTATAGATACGCCTAGGTCTAAAATATGTAAGAAATAAAATAATTTAAAAGAATTAAACCAGGAGCCCGCATGGTGAGTAAGAAAGAAAATAAAATTGTGTGCGTACTTCTAACTGGCATCGAACTCAAAAAGTGTTGTTGTTAAAAATATTAGTTTTTCTGCTGCCTAGTGCGAGCATCTTTAGATGTTGGTAAAGGCTCTTGGCGATTAGTCCATTTACTGACACAACTATCGGCACAATGATCGCCGAGTTCACACCCCACATATCGACAATCTCATGAGCTGGGCCCAAATATTTGAACTCCTTCTCTTTTTCTGCTTTTACGAGATTGCTGTCATGCGATATGGTAATAACGTCTATCAATGCGAGTCGCTCTGCTCCACGGAGCAGATACAAAGAGGAGATGGCCTAAACAAGTGTGCACTGTGATTTTCAACTAGGTCCTGACGTCATCACGTGGGCGTGGCCTAAGTCAGTGTGTTGTTGGCGTTCGCCCTGTGCACATCGTAAACGTTCCCTTTAAACAGCATTACATTCGCGCTAAATGAAAAAAAAGATGAAGTGTTGTGTTTTGTCATGTAAAAACTACTCGGATAGACGTTCTGGTGCTATGGATGGCATCACATTTCATTCATAAGTAATTTTATGCGTAATTTATTGAAATAGTTCTAGAAAAATCTCTTAGCTTCGGCGTTTTCAAGTGTAATTCTACCCGACATTAGATGGCGACACTTTCTGCTATGTGAACTTAGAATATTTAGGTATGTAGAGCTCATCATTAATGTATTTTAATAATCATATGCACTGAAATTTGTTAAACTTTAAATCCTAAAGATTCTTTAATTGCCAAAATATTGTTTTTTTTTTAGTTTTAATATCATGTTTTAAACAGGCCGCCATCTTTCGTCAATTATAAACATTAAACATGAAATGTCAAAAAGACAGGGCCGGAATTAGAATCCAATCCGATTGTCCCGCGGCTGTATCATACATGGAAAGTACTTAAAACATTAAATACGCTAGACATATAAATACAATCTATACAAATCTATACATCTATACGAATAAATAAAATTGGAGTGTCTGTTTGTAAAATTAAAATAACTGATTTTAACTAAGTGATTATGGTTGTATATTATACGGTACACCAAAACAACTTTTTTACCATTTCTGTCTGTCTGTTTGTCGACTCATTTTACGCGACTCACAACTCACAAAATAACGTTCGTTGGGCCTTACTCTTAAAGCACTTAATGCCCACCTAGTTTATTTAGTTGTTATGTTCTAGATTTCCATCCGAAGATGATCTAAGATAGCAGTGGATTACAAAAATTAACAGACACGATTGGTCTCCAACTAAATATACAAAAAGTTCTTGCCATTTTAATGATGAAGACTTCATAGTGACAAAAAAGGGCCTTAGAACATAAAAGAAGGGAACTATTTCGTCATTCATCAAAAACCATTTTATTCAAACATGTTTTTTTGTTTTCATTTCAATAAAAAATACGTATCAAGATGGCCTACTAAAATCCTGAGTACGACCCTGTTGCATCCTGCACTTTTAGTGACACCTATTGTGAGATAGTTGCGTAACTACAAAGTAAAATCAACAGAGTTAGCGAGTAGTTTTGCTATTGAACGGTAGATGGAAAGTAAAGAAATGGGCGGGATCTAACACCCCCTCACCCCGCAAATTGTCACGCGTTTTTTCCTAGGGAAATTATATTACAACATCTCCTCTTTGTATGTGCTCTGTGCTCTGCTCGGTCGATCACTACAATATCACGCTTATTGGCTACAATAAATCTGTCTGTAATGATAGACCTATACCAGGACAACAACGTACGACCATTTTTTCGAGCAAAATCTGTATCTGTAGTACGGTGAATCAATGAGATTATATTTAAGGACTAGTCGCTGATGGATTATCTTGGCCACTTGATTGTGTCTGTGCAAATACTGGCCATTGGCAAAACTCGAACAACCGGATACTATATGTCTGAGAGATTCCCCGGGCTGGTGACATGCCCGCCATATGTCAATCGCACCGTCCCTTAGTATATACTATCTATCGGTAGTTGTTTGTCATGACAACTTCGTCCATAATTATGAAGACAAAATCTTTGGTTTCACCGAAGAGAATAATAGAAATAAGAGAATAGAATATTAATAAAAATTATGACACAAACCTGCAGTACTGCAGGTTTATGTAATTATTTTCATAAAAGTAAAAGACAGAGGAGGACTAGTTTCACTATCAAAATGTGTATTACATATTTTTAAAGTTACAGTAAAGGTTGTACGTGAAGGGAGCGATAGCCTGTGTGCGATAGCTGAAAATTTGTGATGATCGATGAAAAGACTTTTGTTGAGATATAGGTATAATTGTATTCAAGTATACTTATTTTTCAAAGAAATATTGCAGTATAGTTTCTACATCACAATAGTGCAAAGGCTACCTTTTTTTGCAATAACTGTCACCCACATCGGCGAATACGTGGGCCGAAGCTAGTCTGTAAAATAAAAGTATCGATAAAGTTATAACGTCACTATGTTTATGCGTCACAATCTTTATGCGAATAAATCAAAATGTCTATGAACGAAGTATCAAAGTTTCAAATGAAGTTCTATTAAATTTTGACGGGTAATGGGGCCCACTACGGTGACCTATGTTAGACCTTTGATGTGATGGGATCCCTCCGTCTATTACATAATATATATAGTCTAAGTGATGAATTATCCGATTCAGATTATGAAGATATGCAATCATATTCATAAATTATTTACACAGCATTATATTATTTCGTATTCGTATTCGATTAGCTGGTCTATACTGTATAAGAATAATATTATAAAGTGGAAGTCAATTAGTTCGTAGTACATATCGCACAACTACATACGCGCATCTGACGCTTTTCGACAGACACTGGCGCGTGCAAAGAACAATGTCAGAATTTGGTCTGGGTTTGTTGTGGCGACCTTAAACTTTATTTGAACAAAACAAATTGTTTTTTTCTACGATTTTTTATATTTTCACTTTGTCTCGTTAAAGCTGGAGTATTTTATGATGATAAAAAGCATTCCAATTGATTACGAATACTATAATATATGATTGTTGCCATAGACAATGGTGTGACAGGAATAGACGTGAGTGCTATATCCGTATCGATTATTAAATAAGTAATCGATACGATCGTCCTTTAGAGAGTTGGTTTGGTTTAAAATGCAGTTATTTAATATTTAATCATCATTATATCAATAAGCTAATATTTTTGAAGCAAAACAACGTTTAAATCAAATAAAAACGACACAGCATCGTTTTAATGTTGTATCGATTTCACATAAAATCGATTTAAAATGTGCAGCTCTGCTTTTGTCTTTGGCTGTGACAGTTAGATGCTACAAAATACTTCCGCGTTTTGATGTCAATCTGACATGTGTCATTTGATAATTCAAACGTACCTACCTACATTGTTTAACTTTCATACTATAACTTTTCTTTTACCTACATTGTTCATTCTTAACTAAAAATTCAAACACCGATATCTTCTTTTTCCACCTTTCCTGAGTGAAAATAGAATCATTTATAGACTCTGTTACTTACGCCAATTTTTTGATATATTTTTTATTACTGTACGCTTCAATTTAATTTCAGACATTTTGATGTATAGAGATCTGCCATTGTCCTTTGTATGAAGGGTGGTGTTGCGCGCTGAACTGTCCTCCGCACCCCACTCTCTCTGTCGCAGACCGGCATATCGTCTGTCGCGACACGACAGAAGACGTTGCAACAGATTGCATCATAAATGTGCACGCTCTCATATAAAATGCATGATACCGATTGCTCTCTGTCACGACAGATCGCGTCAGAGAAATGTGAACGCGGCTTGAACGCGGCTTTTCTCTCGCGTGTTTGTGACCTGCAGGATTAGCCAAGACGTCTTTCTGCAAACGTTAACGCAAAAAAATGTATGGAGTGAACGAAAACTTGAGCTCCTTGTTAGGGCCTCGCTAAATCACCATGCCTAAAACATTGTTTGACTATTTCAGACTCATAAAGGGCCCATTTATACAGCAAGGGGCCCCTTAAGTGTTCTCCAAGTAAGTTGCTTATCGCGACTCACGTCATTGTTTGTTTCAAATTCCTTGGAGTCAAAGTTTTTAAGTAATAAAAATTATTTAAACTTTAAAAAGCTCTAAATGTTTCAGATTATATATAATTATATATACCTTAAAACAAATAAGCAAATCTTCTGGTTCAAACTTTTGTTTCACTCGCGTAATTATTTACATTACTTTGATGCGCTTGACGCTTCAAACAACGTAAAGCATATATATTAATAACCATGTTGTGTCGCAGAATGTGCGTGTGACACTAACGCGTGGTGATCGCTACCAATTTTGCGTTTTCTTCGATTGCAAACGCGTTTGCGTTTGAAATCGGAGAAAGGCGATGGAAACGATACGTTTGAGTTTTGGCTAAGCCTGCTGCAGGCTGCAACGCCCGCAGGCTAGGCAAGTATGAATGCTGCCCACAACCTATAGTATTGTTACGAGCTGGGGTTCGACGATAAATTATAATTCACTATGCCACTTGAACTGAACTTTATTTATACACAAACACTATAATACACACTTATTTACACAACTAGTAAAAACACACTTATTTCACACTTAATTCTCAACACTAATAAAAACACCACTAAACACTTCCAAATTACTTCCCTTCGCTTCTTGTTTATCGCATCGATATTCAATTGTTACTGTCTCTTCTCGCCCGTCTGCGTGGTATTTATACCGGCCGGAACACATAACTAGTATTTTCGAGACTCATCACGAAAGTTCTGGTAGCTTGCGGTCATTCTAGTTTGTTCTATTTACAGCAAACGCCATCTATTAGAGGATAGATGAAACAGCTTTAAACCACCGATACATCTAATCTCGTCTAGTTCTTCCATTCACCGATAGATGGCGTTATTTTCAATTCGTAACACGGCCTCCCTCTTAAACGTGTTCGTCTCGAACATCGTTGGACCCATAGTAACGAGCCAACCGGTCCACATGAACTATCTTCGGTGCACCTCGCGAGTCGCGACCCCTTCTGGATTCGATAGGTGACGTCGTTCATCCTGGTAATTATGCGATATGGCCCGTCCCATCTGGCTTGTAACTTAGGCGCTTTACCTTTGATTCGTACTGGGTTATGAAGCCACACCAATGATCCCTCATCGAAGCCTTTGTTGTTCGCCTTCCGGTCGTAGCGAGTCTTCATCTTCTCAGACATCTGTTGTCCTGACTCCCCTGGAGCTCCTACATTGTACACCTTCAATGCACCTCTGCTACGAGTGTGTGGCCTCTTGACAGCCGCACAACTTGTGCATTTGCGGCACCAATTCTCGACGTCATTCCGACAGTGGAGCCAATAAAACCGCTCTCGGATCTTAGTAAGCGTCTTCTTAACACCCATGTGACCTCCCGAAGCACCATTGTGATAGAGCCGCTGTACTTCCGGCAACTTAGTCTTGGGCACTACCATTTGCAAATGGCACTGGTTACCGCGAGCGTTTTCCCATTTGCGGCACAGAACTCCATCCTGGACGACCAAGCTTTCCCACTGTGCCCAATAACTCTTGGTGATAGAGCTCATTGCTGCGATATCACTCCATTTGGGCCTAGGAGCGTCTGATTTCTTCCATTCCAGAATCGGCTGTATATCCTTGTCGTCTTGCTGAGCATTTCGCAAAGCTTCCTTCCATTCGTCGCTAAGATCCGTCTTCAACGTCCTCACTAACGCTGCCTGCTTCGCTTCCTGTCGGGCACAATGTTAGCGTTGATCGGGGTAAGGCCTACACGTCAGAGCATCTGCGCTACGTTGCTCTTGCCGCCAGACAGGTACGTTAGGTGACCCCTTCGGTGGAGAGAGGGTACCAACCTTCCGCTTACGCTTTGGGCAGCTCAAGCGGATATGGCCTCTTTCCCCGCAGTTGTAGCACCGTGGCGAAGAAACAACTTCCCTGATACGGTAAGTTCGATCCTCGTGACGCGCCGCTTCCACCTCCAGAGCGTAGGCTAAGGCTGCCTTCAGGGACTTGAAGTGCCCAAGTCTTACCGCTGCTCTAACCTCCAGGTCACGGATCCCATCGGTGAATGCCTGTACGAGGTTCCCATCTATCAGCGCCGGCGATGACTGGTATGCCTTCCTGACCAGCCTTTCCACCTCTAGAGCCCACTGCTGCAGAGTTTCACCGGTGCGTTGTGTCCTGTCCTTCAGCTGAGCACGATACACATATTCTAGGTGGGCGTCACCGTATCTCGCCTCCAGCGCCTCCATCAGCTTTTCATAGGAGACGTCTTGCCCAAGCGTCTCCAACACCGTCAAGGCCTGATCACGAAGGCCCAAGGTTAGGGCGGTGAAGGTCTGTTCTTTGTTCCACCCATTCGTTCGTATAACGGCCTCAAACTGGACCTTGTATGCAGACTACGATGATAAGCCATCAAATGGTGGAACCTTAAACCAACGAGGCGAGGGCGCCACAGCTGCAGGTGTAACGTCGTTGGTCTCAAGCCCACGCAATTTCTTCTCCAATCTGGCAATACGGGTCTCGAGCTGGTCCTGTACACGCTTTTCTATAGAGGCGACGCGAGTCTCGAGCTGGTCGTGTACTAGCTTCTCCACGTCGCTGATGCGGGCCTCGTGCTGCTGAAGTTCCTCCTTGACCACCTTCAGGTCCTTCCCTACAGCGGCGCTGAGGTCCTTCATCACCACCAGCTGCTCTTCTAGGCGGCGCGCCTGCTCATCCTTGTCGCGCTGTAGTTGTTCCTCCAGGCGGCGCGCGTGCTCCTCTTGACGTCGAGCCTGCTCCTCCTGACGGCGGGCCTGCTCCTCTTGACGGCGGGCCTGCTCCTGCATGAACGCCATCAGAGCCGCGATGTCGGGCACCGTCACGGAGTGTGAGGCGCTTGCAGGCTCCACTGCAGCCGCGTAGTCGCCTGGTCCACCAGACGATGAAGTAGCAACGTCTCCGAAGCGTCTCTGGTCCAGGTCTTGCTGGCGCTGGTACCTGGTGCGCACTCCTTCAGTTTCCTCTTTCGGCATAACCGGCATAATTTATCCCACTTCTGACACCAATTTGTTACGAGCTGGGGTTCGACGATAAATTATAACTCACTATGCCACTTAAACTGAACTTTATTTATACACAAACACTATACACACTTATTTACACAACTAGTAAAAACACACTTATTTCACACTTAATTCTCAACACTAATAAAAACACCACTAAACACTTCCGAATTACTTCCCTTCGCTTCTTGTTTATCGCATCGATATTCAATTGTTACTGTCTCTTCTCCCCCGCCTGCGTGGTATTTATACCGGCCGGAACACATAACTAGTATTTTCGAGACTCATCACGAAAGTTCTGGTAGCTTGCGGTCATTCAAGTTTGTTCTATTTACAGCAACGCCATCTATTAGAGGATAGATGAAACGGCTTTAAACCACCGATACATCTAATCTCGTCTAGTTCTCCCATTCACCGATAGATGGCGTTATTTTCAATTCGTAACAGTATCATACCTACATTTCACTATCAAGCGCGCCACATAAACCCACACGCAGTGATCGGATTTCGCACAGATTATTACTAGTCGCACGCACGTAGTGATGATTCCGATTCCGTAGTTCGGACCTCAGAGTACCTTGTTTGGACTGCTGTTGGCGACACAAAACCCTTTCCCATTACTGTCTGGGTCCACCAGGGCTCCGTCCTCAGTCCCTACCTATTCAGTGATATTAGACGTACTGTCAGACAGTATCTGAGACTCACATGAGCAGCCCCCGTGGCTGCTCATGTATGCTGATGATATCGCGCTGGCGGATGCGGACAGTGGACGCTTGGTGCGGCGTGTGAATGCGTGGAACGATTCGCTTGAGAACGGCGGTCTAAAAATAAACGTGGCGAAGATCGATTACTTGGCCTGCAACATTTCAGATCCCGCGTCAATTCGCATAGGCGGAGCCGAGCGAAAGGACCTGAAGTACCTGGGATCAGTACTTCACGCGTCTGGTGACATCGATTGCGACGTCAAGGCATGCATTTCGGCAGCCTTGGCCAAATGGCGTGAGGTGAGAGGTTTCATTTGTGACCTGACATTGTGTTAAGAATTTTCAACAAGCATTCATGTACGCTAAACTAAGTATAGGATCAAAGTACCGTAAAATGGGATGAATAGACACAGATTTCAACTTCAACATCGATTTTATTAGATATTTTGAATGAGAGTCATTATTGAAGCATTTTGAAATCAAGAGTTACGTTGTAATTTATTCAATATTTATGCTACAAATTAGTAAAAACAGGACATTAATTAGTAAATTAAGAAAAAGTAAGCGTTTTCTATTTATGTCGAAACAGGGGTCAAAAGATACGGGAAGGGGGTAAATAGAGAAAAACGCTAGGGCTGTCAAAATCAACTTATAGTTTTATTCAATACTAGCCGTTTCCCGCGGTTTCACCCGCGTCCTGAGGCCCCTGAGGGAACTACTTCGCGTAACCGAAAAGACCCAAATATCGTACGGACCTCAATTTTTCTAAAAAAAAATATAGCCTATGTTACTCGCAGATAATGTAGCTTTCTAATGGTGAAAGAATTTTTAAAATCGGTCCAGTTGTTTTTGAGTTTATCCATTACAAACAAACAAAAATACAAATTTTTCCTCTTTACAATATTGGTATAGATATCAACATTGTTATTAATCAGACAACTATGTATTTTTTTAATAAACCAATCTCTTTAATTATACTGGCAGGCACCTACCTAAATATTTTACTTAGGAACATTTAAAGTGGCCCAATCCTAAAATTGTTCATACTTATAAGTATAATGTTACGAGCTGGGGTTCGTGATAAATTATATGCACTATGCCAGAAAAACTGCACTTTATTCACTAAAACAATAACACTAGATACACACACTTAATTTTCACTTCACTAATAAAACACACTATTCACACCACTAGAACAACACTAAACACTTCCGACTTATTTCCTTCGCTTCTTGTCGATCGCTTCGATATTCAATTGTAACTGTGTCCGTTCCGTTCGCTCGTGCTCTATTTATACTGGCCGGATAACATCACTAGCGCATTCTAGATGCTTCTACAAAACTGTCGAAATAATCTCGAACAGTCGATTACTCGATACAGCAACGCCATCTAGTACAGAGTAGCTGAATTACCTTTAAATCACGGATACATTCAATCTCTTCTAGTACCCCCATTCACCGATAGATGGCGTAACACTGCCCCCCTCTTAAACGCGTTCGTCTCGAACATCGTTGGACCCATGGTAACGAGCCAACCGGTCCACATGAACTATCTTCGGTGCACCTCGCGACCCCTTCTGGATTCGATAGGTGACGTCGTTCATCCTGGTAATTATGCGATATGGCCCGTCCCATCTGGCTTGTAACTTAGGCGATTTGCCTTTGCTTCGTACTGGGTTATGAAGCCACACCAATGATCCCTCATCGAAGCCTTTGTTGTTTGCCTTCCGGTCGTAGCGAGTCTTCATCTTTTCAGACATCTGTTGTCCTGACTCCCTGATGTGCTCGTATACGTCGTTCATCTCGTTGCGTAGCTCGGTCGCGTAATCCGTTATATTGCGTGGAGATTCTGGCGGAATACCGGTGATTAAGTCTGCTGGTAAACGTAATTCTCTGCCGAAATTGGCAAAAGCTGGTGTTACTCCTGTGGTTTCGTGGACCGCACTGCGATATGACAGAAGGAATGGTTGGATGTGCTTGTCCCAATCTCTTTGTTTGCTCTCCACGACCTTCGCCAGGTACCTTTCCAGTGATTGGTTAAATCGTTCAACCATGCCATCTGATTGCGGGTGATAAGCCGTGGTCCTGGTTTTATGTGCACCCATCACGCGACAAGTCTCCTTGAACACCTCGGATTTGAAGTTCCGGCCTTGATCGCTGTGGATTTCCACGGGTACCCCGAATCGACAAAAGACTTCATGCACCAGCTTGTCGGCCACTGTGGTAGCTTCTTGATTTGGGATTGCAAACACTTCAGGCCACTTCGTGAAGTAATCCATCACAACCAAGAAGTATTTGTTTCCATCCTGGCTCTCGGAAAACGGCCCAGCGACATCCAAGGCTATGCGCTCCCATGGGGCTCCCACATTGTACACCTTTAATGCACCTCTGCTTCGAGTATGTGGCCCCTTGACAGCCGCACAACTTGTGCATTTGCGGCACCAATCCTCGACGTCATCCCGACAGTGGAGCCATTAAAACCGCTCCCAAATCTTAGTAAGGGTCTTCTTAACTCCCATGTGACCTCCCGAAGCACCATTGTGATAGAGCTGCAAGACTTCCGGCACCTTAGTTTTGGGCACTACCATTTGCAAATGGCACTGGTTACCGCGAGCGTTTTCCCATTTGCGGCACAGAAATCCATCCTGGACGACCAAGCTTTCCCACTGTGCCCAATAACTCTTGGTGATAGGGCTCATTGCTGCGATATCACTCCATTTGGGCCCAGGAGCGCCTGATTTCTTCCATTCAAGAATCGGCTGTACATCCTTGTCATCTTGCTGAGCACTCTGCAAAGCTTCTCTCAATTCGTCGCTTAGATCCGTCTTTAACATCCTCACTAGCGCTGCCTGCTTTGCTTCCTGTCGGCTACAGTGCTTGCACTGGTCGGGACACGGCCTACGCGATAGGGCATCTGCGTTACCATGGACTTGCCGCTGCGATGTTGTATTACAAAATCAAACTCTTGTAGTAGTTCAATCCATCTGGCTACTTGTCCTTCTGGGTCCTTAAATTGAAGTAGCCATTTTAGCGCAGCGTGGTCGGTTCGCAGGTGGAATTTACGCCCCAACAAATATTTGTTGTAATGCTGCAATGTCTTTACTACAGCCAAGAGTTCCCGCCGGGTGACGCAGTAGTTTCTTTCGGGTTTGGATAAGGCCTTGCTGAAGTATGCTATAACAACTTCTTGGTCACCCTTTCTCTGTGACAGCACGCCGCCAATTCCGGTGTTACTGGCATCTGTGTCAACTATGAATTCATGCTCATTGTCACGGTAGCCTAGAATAGGTGCAGTACACAGATGTTCCTTGAGCTTCTGGAATGCAACGTCACAGCTCTCATTCCAACAGAACTGTACTCTGTCTTCGGTGAGCTTATGAAGAGGTCGAGCAATGTCAGCAAAGTTCTTTACAAACCGTAGCGAATCCCACTTCTGACACCAATTTTTTACGAGCTGGGGTTCGTGATAAATTATATGCACTATGCCAGAAAAACTGCACTTTATTCACTAACACAATAACATTAGATACACACACTTAATTTTCACTTCACTAATAAAACACACTATTCACACCACTAGAAAAACACTAAACACTTCCGACTTATTTCCTTCGCTTCTTGTTGATCGCTTCGATATTCCATTGTAACTGTGTCCGTTCCGTTCGCTCGTGCTCTATTTATACTGGCCGGATAACATCACTAGCGCATTCTAGATGCTTCTACAAAACTGTCGAAATAATCTCGAACAGTCGATTACTCGATACAGCAACGCCATCTAGTACAGAGTAGCTGAATTACCTTTAAATCACCGATACATTCAATCTCTTCTAGTACCCCCATTCACCGATAGATGGCGTAACAATAACATACAAAAATGTTAAGAGTCACCTTTTAAGTAACGATTACTTGGTTAGTTTTGTTGCTCAGACAATACGTACAAGTTAGCGTATTATCTTAGCAACAAAACTTACCTAGGATACACAGTTAACCAAGTGCTAAAATTATGGTGGCGCGCACTAACGCTAAATTGCTCGTGAAAAGTCCGTCTTAGATAATAAAAAATAATATAAACTCTAACGAAATAACAAAAACTTACATTTCGTATTAAATGAAATCAAGAATCACAAGTATGCATAAAATAAGCAATATAATATGAACTGAGTATTAATATAACTCATATTAAGGTAAAAAGATTTTGTAAATCGGAATGAGAAGAAAATCTTAATGAAAAGACGAACAAAGAAAATTCTTCCCATTTACAACATAAAATATTTCATCATCTGATGAACTAACCTCGATTGACAACCCTAAAACACATATTTCTATTGACCCCCACTCGTATCTATTAACCTACCACGCGTATCTATTCACCTTCAATGGCGTATCTATTGACCCTAACGGCGTATCTATTAACCCTTTCCCGTATCTATTCACCTCGAATTCGAGCAAAATAGCTAGCTTCTCAATTTTAATGGAAAAAGAATGTAAAATAATCAAACACGGACACTTTCCCTTGTTTTTCTTAAAGATGGGAAATGTATGTATCGAATAATATCCATAATAGGGTGAACACAACCAATAACTTGATGTTTATAGAAAAAAAAAACTTGTTTTCACACCTTCACTATAACCTAGTACCTACATAATTATATCTATGCCATAGTTTTTACATTCTCTTTGATCTATGCTTTAACCAAGGACTTTAAACGTCCAACCTTGGTCCAATCCAACCTCTCTGGCTTTAACCCTAGCTTTAACCGCTGTTTAAATCAAAAAATCTATATGACATTTCAACTTGACGTAAATTTGTGGGTGGTGAGCCTATAAAAAACATATTGCCACGTAGAAAATCATAGAGAAAAACATTCGATAAGGGGCTAATAACAAACTAGAGTCAAGAATATCAAACTGCCGGACTTTTTTCTATTCACCCCACGATTTCTATTCACCCCATTTTACGGTAGGTTTACTTGCCAACGCGTTACGAATAAGTGTAGTGTAACTCAACGGGAACAAGCCAATCAAACGAACCCGAGTTCAGTAGGATTGTGTTGTTTTATTGCGGTGTTTCTATTGCCATTGCCACCAGCTCCATCATCAAACCAGCTTTGTGACATCATAATAATTTATTATCATTGGAGATACATCTACACCTGCATGCTACACTGTAGCTTGATGAGACATCAAGAATTCATTATCATTGGAGATACATCTACACCTGCATGCTACATTGTAGCTTGATGTGACATAGAGAATTCATTATCATTGGAGATACATCTACAACTGCATGCTACATTGTAGCTTGATGTGACATCGAGAATTCATTATGATTGGAGATACACCTACACCTGCATGCTACATTGTAGCTTGATGTGACATCGAGAATTCATTATCATTGGTGATACACCTACACCTGCATGCTACATTGTAGCTTGATGTGACACCGAGAATTCATTATCATTGGAGATACACCTACACCTGCATGCTACACTGTAGCTTGATGAGACATCAAGAATTCATTATCATTGGAGATACATCTACACCTGCATGCTACATTGTAGCTTGATGTGACATCGAGAATTCATTATGATTGGAGATACACCTACACCTGCATGCTACATTGTAGCTTGATGTGACATCGAGAATTCATTATCATTGGTGATACACCTACACCTGCATGCTACATTGTAGCTTGATGTGACATCGAGAATTCATTATCATTGGAGATACACCTACACCTGCATGCTACATTGTAGCTTGATGTGACATCGAGAATTCATTATCATTGGAGATACACCTACACCTGCATGCTACATTGTAGCTTGATGTGACATCGAGAATTCATTATCATTGGAGATACACCTACACCTGCATGCTACATTGTAGCTTGATGTGATATCGAGAATTCATTATCATTGGAGATACACCTACACCTGCATGCTACATTGTAGCTTGATGTGATATCGAGAATTCATTATGATTGGAGATACACCTACACCTGCATGCTACATTGTAGCTTGATGTGATATCGAGAATTCATTATGATTGGAGATACACCTACACCTGCATGCTACATTGTAGCTTGATGTGACATCGAGAATTCATTATCATTGGAGATACACCTACACCTGCATGCTACATTGTAGCTTGATGTGACATCGAGAATTCATTATCATTGGAGATAAACCTACACCTGCATGCTACATTGTAGCTTGATGTGACACCGAGAATTCATTATCATTGGAGATACACCTACACCTGCTTGCTACATTGTAGCTTGATGTGACATCGAGAATTCATTATCATTGGAGATACACCTACATCTGCATGCTACATTGTAGCTTGATGTGACATCGAGAATTCATTATCATTGGAGATACACCTACACCTGCTTGCTACATTGTAGCTTGATGTGACATCGAGAATTCATTATCATTGGAGATACACCTACACCTGCATGCTACATTGTAGCTTGATGTGACATCGAGATGATAAAGTAAATAAAAGCTTGTAATATAGGATATACCTATTAACTTTCCTGAGTGCATAAAGCCGAGCAGACAAGACTTAACATAATTATTAAATGATATTTTGTAGAACAATCGGGGATATTTTTGGTGTACATGTACAATTAGTATTTTTAGTAAAGCAATGTTTTTGTGTATAACATATATGTGTCGTAGTGTACCAAGATTCTTGATGCATTGTTTAAAATATCCCGAAATAGAATTGAAATGAAACGAACTATTTTGATAATATCATGTTGATTACAATATATTTCAAAATGTACAAGTAATTGATATAAAAATGTACAAACATGGACAATATTTTAGGACAGGTATACTTTGATATGCTTCGTCATAAATAAATAAATTAAAAGACCTGATATCCATATTCCTTTCGCTGCTGGAGATACACCTACACCTGCATGCTACATTGTAGCTTGATGTGATATCGAGAATTCATTATGATTGGAGATACACCTACACCTGCATGCTACATTGTAGCTTGATGTGACATCGAGAATTCATTATCATTGGAGATACACCTACACCTGCATGCTACATTGTAGCTTGATGTGACATCGAGAATTCATTATCATTGGAGATAAACCTACACCTGCATGCTACATTGTAGCTTGATGTGACACCGAGAATTCATTATCATTGGAGATACACCTACACCTGCTTGCTACATTGTAGCTTGATGTGACATCGAGAATTCATTATCATTGGAGATACACCTACATCTGCATGCTACATTGTAGCTTGATGTGACATCGAGAATTCATTATCATTGGAGATACACCTACACCTGCTTGCTACATTGTAGCTTGATGTGACATCGAGAATTCATTATCATTGGAGATACACCTACACCTGCATGCTACATTGTAGCTTGATGTGACATCGAGATGATAAAGTAAATAAAAGCTTGTAATATAGGATATACCTATTAACTTTCCTGAGTGCATAAAGCCGAGCAGACAAGACTTAACATAATTATTAAATGATATTTTGTAGAACAATCGGGGATATTTTTGGTGTACATGTACAATTAGTATTTTTAGTAAAGCAATGTTTTTGTGTATAACATATATGTGTCGTAGTGTACCAAGATTCTTGATGCATTGTTTAAAATATCCCGAAATAGAATTGAAATGAAACGAACTATTTTGATAATATCATGTTGATTACAATATATTTCAAAATGTACAAGTAATTGATATAAAAATGTACAAACATGGACAATATTTTAGGACAGGTATACTTTGATATGCTTCGTCATAAATAAATAAATTAAAAGACCTGATATCCATATTCCTTTCGCTGCTGATTTTTACAAATACTGGGCTTCTTTTAAATTTAGTTTAGTTCGTTTCTGAAATATAGAGATGAATTTATATAATATTACAATTATTATTTTTTACATAAATGGCGATAATTTTGACATACACGTTATTGTATTTTTTTATAAATTAGGAGAACGAGGATGTTCCATATTTATTTTTGCCACCAGACAGCGCTTCGTGTGCGTCAGGCCCAAACAGCTCCCCCCCGTTGGATCTCCACCTTGTCGTGGTGGGGGGGCTTAGTAACCGTGGCTGGGACACCCGCGGTGAAGCTGGGTGAGATCCCGGGAGTGGACCTTCGCGTGGGCTTGGAGGGGGCCTGCGCAGGATGCGTCCAAAGGTGCGGGTGCGGGAGACAGTTCTGTCTGTCCCTCGCAGTCGGGCGCGGTCACGGGTAGAGGGGCGTGTCGGTGTTGCGTTGCCGCGCCCTATCTCCCGCGAACAAATGGGGCGCACCATTGTTGTCCGAGTCCTCCATACGTGCGTAAATGCATTTCCACAGCGAAGAAAAAAAAAGGGCCAAACAGTTGCCAAATACGTACAGACTTCACACACGAACGAAAATATAGGGGCTCTGAAATTTACATAGAGTTCTGGAACTGACGTCTCAGTGCTGACACCTACTGGGCGTTAAAAACTCTCATTACCTTGTTATTAATTTTCGATGACTAGATTCCCTTATGATTCCTGCGGCTTTTCTGTATGATTCTTGACTGTGCGCAAATCTTTATTCCTGTGCATTGCTTTGATACTGTTGTTTACTCTCACTAAATTCCGCCATGCTGCGGAGTTCTGAATATTTGAGAACAAAAGACGACGGCGGTAGGCGGTAGGCGGTTTCAAGACAGGGACACATTCAGTCTCTTTCTGCTCTTTTGGAGGTTCATCTTGTGACAAGTCTGAAGATTGCTGTGGTTGTGTTTCTCTGCCGGTACGACCTGCAACAGGGTATGTTGAGACTACTATCAAAATCTTGTCGACGTATTTTAAGCGATACAAAGATATTCGAATAAAATCTACACATGGCTAAAAGTTAAAAGTTTATGAAGTAATGACGCGTTTCATTTCATTTTACCAAAATACCGCCGGTGTTTGTATGACAAGAAAAAAAAAACAATAAATGACACCTCGCCGAGTGTAAAATTTATTTTTGCATGGTAGGACTCGGCAGTTTTTGATCTCTAGTGCCAAGATAAATTTATACACAAAATTTCATTCATGTAAATATTTTCCCTCCAAGATAGGTACGCAATTTCTTTGTAATAACAGGATAAGAAGGTGTATAATTCAAGCACAGCCGTATGTGAAATAAATGACAAATCGATAGCAATCTTCGACTTTTCTACGTGCGCGAAAAAAATGTTATGTTAATGGCGCTGATACACTTGAGCATTCACCTGTAATGAGCATTCTCGAGAATGTTACAAAACAAATTAGTGTGTTATAGCGAGCATTCTCACGAACATTCGGGTGAGCCTTAGAATATAGATATAGAATTCGCGCTACAATGGCGGTTAAACTCACTTATTTACTTCACTTTGACTTATGATTTTAATCTAGGGAAGAATCTTCGTAGTTTGTCGCTTATTTTAACTTGACTAGTGGTGGGCTTACTCAGAATAAATATCGATAAAATATCGATAATGTGAATTTCAATAGAATAATGATAAACTCTCGATATCGATAAATAAATTAGAACGTAGGAACAGACACTGTGATTTATTAAACCTGTTCTAATTTAAATCTGCATTTTATTATTTAGAATCGTCATTTGTTTATGTATCTTACTCTTACTCTAGAAATAATTCATAAGTGAAACTGTAGTAGGTAAACATATTGGGTAAAAGTGCTGATGTAGAGCGATTTCTATATTTTCTCTATATTCTACGGACTTTTTGAATTTAGAGAGTTCGCTAGAATGATCGTGAAAACGTTCGTTTCGACAAAACAGAAAACGGCAAATGCTCGCTGTTCTGTTACAGTGAATGCTGTATCAGCGCCATAAGCTATCATTGTGACATTTGTAAAACTTAGTGTTTGGAAGCTGAAGAAATCATTATTATTATCCAATGATGTTTGAATATTGTTGTATCCTCTAGTTAGCCTTATTTTCGGAGGTGCATGTACGTTACATATACCTGTTTCAATGACAATTGGCGGAGTTTTTGTCCAATAATTTTTTATACACTGTTCGTTGTAACTGTTTACTATTTTCTCTTTGATTTCTTGCTTTCTAAGTGGGCAACAGCATGGTCTATCCTGTGTGGTGTCAGTACTAACGACATTATTCGCTTTGACAATGGGTGTTGTGATTTGGCACAATTTATTTTTTATTGTTACAGATGCTGGTGATACATGTCGTGTGCCGAGTTCTTTCAAAGCAGGTTCCATATCATGTAAGTTCGGTGTAAGTGGTATTGGCGCACAGTTTAAGTTCTTTAGAGGCGGGGATGTTGCGTTATGCATTTTCTTCTCTGCGATGCGGGCGGTGGCTGTTAAAGAAAGAATTTTCTCTGCCAGAAACTGTATTTTCCTCTCTGAAGCTGTACAATGCAGATTTGTCTGGTTTTTATTTGGGTATGTCACATGTTGCAGTTCCGTCTCTTCGGGAGAAGGTACAAACATTTTTTTCTCGGTATGAGGCATATTGTGAATTGACGCAACAGGCGACGGCACTGCATGTATTAAAACTCTCTTTCCTTTTGTAGATATTCTAATACCACTCGTTGCGTATGATTTTCTTGATAACGTCGGCGCTGAAATGTTAATGTGAGTAATATAATGATGAATGAATAAATAATGATAAATGGGTGCATTCATATTATTTTTGACACTAAACTGTATATACTTGGCGCTGGATTATAAAAGGAGCATGGTCTATGATGTGCTTATATGTGTCGTGGCCACCTTGCAATAGAGTACCTATAGTAAATGCTCAATGTAAGCTTAACATAATGCGCATATAACACTCACACGGAATGCCCTCTTGTTCTATTGTTCTGTTTCGCTTGTTGCTATTATCTGTTACTTGAACGTTGCATATTGTAGAATCGTATCCATTTGAAATGCTTTCATTATCCTCATCATCAGTAAACGGTACCACCATAACTATAGACGAGTCGATGGCCAACTGGTTCTGGGCTAAAAGCTGATCGACCATCTTGATAACATACTGATCACTTCTTAGATCACTTATTAATATTATTGGCTCGCCGATTCTGCTTGCTTTAGTTTTTCGTTTCCGTATTTTGCTAATGCTATTTAGATTTGCATTGCCATATACCGGTCTGTTGTATAATTTGTCTTCTAAACCTTTGATTGGTGGCAAGTTGGTCGCAATGGTCGAACCTTTGCTAAAAATAAAGTAATTATTATTGTGAGTGCGTATTCAACATTTATTTAAAAGTAATTTTTTTTACTCACACAATTACCTATAACATATTTTGGGTATCGCTAGACTCCTTATGTTGAAATTTGTTTCAGGTTAGGTATTATTATATAAAAACACTAAACTAAGTAAAGAATTTGACAAAGACAAAGTAGGTATATTTCGATATTGCTTTTTCGATAATCTTTTTTTTCGAAGACAAATCTATATCACAGTTTGATTACTAGGCACTGAAATTGTATAATTGGTGATGATGATGACGCACGATGATCAAGTCCATTTTGAGGCCATCTTGAGCACAATCAAGGTGAACAATTATTAACTTAGCTTAACTAACGAGCAGTTAAATCGTATATTGCCGCGAACGAGAGTTTACCTGCGCCCATTCTTTAAAAAAGTTGCACCTATAGTCCGTTCACAGTTATTTTACCTCTAGCTGTTAGATTGGCCAACCTGGGCGTTGTGTTGCTATATTTGGTATATAATACTCCCATTTTAAACATACATTATTGCTAAAAATGTACTTATTTTTTTATTGCCTAAGCGATCGTATTAAATATTTGGAAGTAATGTTTGAAACAAAACCTCTTGATATTGGCATGGCTATATGCATGTACATTTATTTACTTACGAAATAACTAATTTCCTATGAAGATAAGTAATTATAATAAAAATGTTGTCTATTTAATATATAAAGGTAAACGCATCATAATTACGCCAACGTGAGGTTCTAATAATCAAATACAAAAACTGCAAATTTAATTTTCATATTTACTTTGAATAAGAATGATGTGGGTGTAATATTACACCTCTGCCTACCCCTGCATGGAAACAGGCGTGAGTCTATAAGAATGATCCATGTGGACTGCCAATGTTATGATGATTCGTAACTGCTGTCATAATCTGTATCAGACTCAGAATTTAATTCTATTATGAACCTGTCCATTTCAGCATCCGTAGACCCATCTGTTTCACGAAGCTTGTCTTCAATGTGGCGCTCATGTTTGCATTGTTTTTGTCAGTCTTCTGCAGTGATAGATTGAAAAGCTTCTTCAGCTAAATTCACAATGTTGGTTGCCTCTTGTCCTAAATGTTTGCTTGTGACTCGCCTTTTAATGAGACTCCACATAAGTTCAATTGCGTTTACCTCGCAGTGGTATGGCGGTAATCTAACCACTTTGCGGCCATGAGCTTCAAGCATTTGAATTTTTGAAGCATATTGGGTAAAATGTTATGCACGGGTAACCCTATTTTACATTCCTGACATCACAGAGTACAATTCCAACATAAAGAAAATAAACACCGACATCTGTCAGAGGTAAAATAACTGTGAACGGACTGTAGACGAAATTACTTATTCGACGTCCTTTATTGGCTAAGGAGTCAGAGTAACAATATCTCCTCATCTAACTGTTATGATATGAATAATATTAAATAGGTACCTTGATGGAACTGATGAACTATTATTTTTGTCACTATCGGACCGCAACTTGCCCATATTTAAAGTATGAGTTCTTTACATAATATCCTTTGTAAGAAGCTACATGCTTTTCTAATCATGCGTATGGTGAATTATTACGGCCCAGATTAATCCATATTGCGCGTAAATATAATGTCCAACTTAGATATTGTCTTCTTTGCAAGTATTCAACAACATCCTCTATTTAAGCTTTGTTTGAAGTTCTTAGGATAACTAATTGTCATCCGTTTTTTTATTTTATGTTTTAATTACGTTGGCGTTATTTATTCACAAATATATCATGATATTTCGTTTTGTCTTGTGTCATAACTGTCATTTCTTACTTCGATGTTTGATTTTAAAGTTGCCTGTTGGCATAAAGCACAATTTTAGCAAAAAGGCCAATACCGCAACATAATTATGACGGGTTATTGCGCGTGTGCCAAAAGGCACGCCTACACGCGCCTACATGCGCTTCCAAAAACGAGCTTTATACGCGCGTTCGTTTTATACGCGCGTATAAGCTCGTTTTTGGAAGCGCATGTAGGCGCGTACAGGCACGCCTTTTGGCACACGCGCCGGTCGTACGAGCGTTGACGCGCTTCTAAGCTCGTATATGCACGAGCTGTCAGAATCCATGTTGACACTGACAAAATGTCACTACAGTTTCGAGCGAATACGCCGAAATATGCCTGTTCGGTTTTTTGAAGCGCGTAATGTAGCGCGCGTGTAAGCGCGTATGCTGAAACGACCGCATACGCGCAGAAAAATACGCTAATCTGAAACCGCCCTAGAGCTCTTTCAATGTAGAGCGGTTTCAGATTAGCGTTTATACGCGCGTATAAGCTCGTTTTTGGGAGCGCATGTAGGCGCATATAGGCGCGCCGTTTGACACACGCTCAACTCGTACGAGCGTTGACGTGACGAGTCGTCAGAATCCATGATGACACTGACAAGATGTCACTCCTGTTTCGAGCGAACACGCCGAAATATGCCCGTTTACGCGAGTTCGGTTTTTTTAAGCGCGTAATGTAGCGCGCGTGTAAGCGCATACGCTGAAACGACCGTATACGCGCAGAAAAATACGCTAATCTGAAACCGCCCTTAGAGCGGTTTCAGATTAGCGTTTTATACGCGCGTATAAGCTCGTTTTTGGAAGCGCCTGTAGGCGCGTATAGGCTCGCATTTTGACACACGCACAACTCGTACGAGCGTTGACGCGCGTCTAAGCTCGTATAAGCGCGAGCCGTCAAAATCCATGTTGACACTGACAAGATGTCACTACAGTTTCGAGCGAACACGCCGATATATGCCCATTTACGAGAGACCGGTATTTTGACGCGCGTAATGTAGCGCGCGTGTAAGCGCGTATGCAGAAACGACCGTATACGCGCAGAAAAATACGCTAATTTGAAACCGCCCTTAGACGTTTCGTGTCGGACGGCTGCCGCACGTTTACCGTGCCGCTGGTTATAACCCGCTGCCGTGCCGCTGCAGTAGGTACGGTAGCCGTCCGACACCAAACGCCTAAATTGAAAGCGTATCTGGCTGCCGTGCGTTTGTATGCTAGTGATGTTTTAAATTTATTTGACAGCAGTTAAGCCTGGACTCTGACGAAGAAACATTACTGTTAGTGCTCTTGTTGAAAAATATCAAATAGAAACAAAAACGACGTCCCCGTAAAAGAGCATCAACAATGTTTCCATTAACGTGTAACATTTAGGTGATTTCCATATCTAACAAGATCCAAGCAATTTTTTTAATTACTTAAGAATGTCTGGAGAATGTTTCTACGAATTACTTAAATAGTTGGAAGTAAATTTTAGCGTAAAGAAACTACATTCAGACATACTATATCAGCCGAAGAAAGACTACTGATAACATTGAGGTACCTACATAAATTTAATAACTTTTATCATATAGCAGGACGTAATTCAATTTCATTTATAAATTCTTCCACGTTTAGGTATATCATCCATTTTAAGCAAATAATAAGCTTGAAAATTCGATGAAATTAGCTCTCACGTCTAGTAATCGCACTATTCAACAGCGAAATAAACACGTGGAGCTCGCGACGTTGCTGTACTGTTGTCGTGCGTTCTCGGTACCGACACCGCACTGTGGCCGCACCGCGCGCTTTGTATGAAAACAAATGACCGTCCGTGCACCATACGACAAACGCACCGCTTCGGCACTGCAGCGGTCCGACACGAAACCTCTAATAGAGCCCTTATACGCGCGTATGAAACGCTAGTCTGAAACCGCCCTCACTCTATTCGAATGTTTGGGCTTAACGTGCATTTATGACAGGATACAATTTTATTATTAGATGTCAAGACGGCGTTAGTGCAGAGTTAAATGCCAGTTTATGGGGTCGCAGCGCTCGTCCCGCTGCCGGCATTTCGAAATTGCGGGTGCAGAATTGCAGATGGCAAAGTCTAATACTTTACTACTGATGAAGGTTACCCCAAATATAATTTTACTGTAACCTTTAATAGATTTTTGTTTAAGTTAATTCTGACTTTTTCATTCGTACACAACCTAAAATCACCATGTCTAGAAAATAAGTAGTAAAATAGTAATTAAGTAGTTTTTGAATGCGATGTACTAGCTAGTTGTCTGTAATATTATTCATTTGTGGTCCATATTTTACGATACACAGACTATTTTGTGCAAATTATTGTCTAGGGTTCAAAAGCATGTCAGTAATAGAGTACCATGAATATTTAGATTTATAGAGTACAATGTACATACATACATACATACATAGACTCACGCCTGTTTCCCGGAGGGGTAGGCAGAGACTACGGAACGCCATTTGCAACGATCCTGACATATCTCTCTTGCTTCATTCACTCCCATCAGATTCCTCATGCATGCTCTTCTGTTCAGGGTACTTCTCACCTGTCCTGTTTTTAGGATGTCTCCAATCTGGTCAGAGAACGTCCGCCTAGGTCTTCCCCTTCGTCCTGTCCCTTCCACACTTGCCTTATATATCTGCTTGGTCAGTCTTTCGTCATCCATCCTCTCCACGTGCCCAAGCCATCTTAGCATACCTTTCTCGATGCTTGTCACTATATCTTCTTTTACCCCACAACACTCTCTTATCACACAATTCTTTATTCTGTCAGTCAGAGAAACACCACACATACTTCTCAGTGCTCTCATTTCTACAGCATTTATTCTGCTTTCATGACTCTTCTGCCATACCCAACTATTACTACCATACATAAGAGTAGGTACTAACACCCCTCTATGCACAGCCAAACGTGCCTTTTTGGACACGTTTTGGCTATTCATAAACGCCTTCAGAGCTCCATTCACTCTATTACCTGCATTAACTCTTCTTTCAATCTTCTACATTCTTACCATCTCTTGTAAATAGCGTACCTAAATATACAAACTCATTCACTTGCTCCACTCGCTGTCCATCGATCATAATATTACAAGCCGTAACGCATTCTTCCTTTTCAAAAACCATAACTTTCGTTTTACTTACATTCACTTTCATTCCTTTCCTCTCTAACGCACCATGCATGATTGTTACCATCTCCTGCAACTCCTCCGCTGAAGACGCAAGCATAACCTGATCATCAGCATAAAGGAGGCATTTGACAAGTAACTCATTCATCCTTAATCCACAATCACTATGTTTCAAATCTTGCAAACAACTGTCCATGAAGAGGTTGAACAGCCACGGCGACACTACACATCCCTGTCTAACACCTGTGTTGATGGTAAACCAGTCAGTGTATGCCTCGTTTATCCTCACACAAGCTCTAGAATCCTCATAAAGGGATTTCAGAGCTCGTATGAGGCTGCTGTTCACCCCATACATCGACAGTACCATACATTTCATTCCTCACCACTTTATCATAAGCCTTTTCCAAATCCACGAATGCGCAGTAGACCTGTTGACCTTTGGCCAAAAATTTCTCGGCTATGCATCGCAAGGAAAAGACTTGATCCGTACACCCCATACCCTTTCGGAATCCCGCTTGTACATCCCATATTTTCTTGTCGGTTACTTTCATAACTCTTTCAATCAGTACCTTCGCATACAATTTGCCAACAATGCTGAGAAGGCTAATGCCTCTATAGTTTTTGCAGTCTTGTTGCGAGCCTTTTCCTTTATAAAGAGGCACAACTACTGCTGTGGCCCAGTCATCAGGTACCCGGCCGGTGCTCCAGCACAAGTTAAATAAACGCTGCAGCTGACGAACTATGATGCCCTTTGCAGCCCAGCATTTCGACTGTAATCCTATCATACCTTGCAGCCTTACCTAATTTCATACTGGCCAGTGCCTTCAAAATCTCATCCACGCCAATATCGCTTTCATCATTGCTATCATTATCATTAATTTCACCTGTTGATGTCTCTGTCGTCGTTCTTTCAAATAATTCTTCAAAATACTCTTTCCATCTCTTCAGCACACACGATTCACCATTCAGTATCTTTCCATTCTTGTCTTAATATATATATATATATATATATATACACACATCAACAAAGTCTAGGGATATTTTATATTTCATCAAATATCTAAAAATCTATGAAGAATTTTCTGATACAGTAAATAGAAGAATCATAGATTAGGTCTTTAATAAAAATAAAAAACATTTCGTGTTTTTTTTTGTTTTAAATAAAAAAAATAATTTTTTTAATCATCATGGAAAATTAGTATGATAACAACAAACATTTCTTCTTAAAAAAACTATTAATTTTAATAAAAATGGAAAAAATCTTGTAAAATCTAATCATTAATAATCAGTGTTGCCACCTCTTACATTGATTACACATCGACATCGATTGTTAATACTTAAAATTAAATTGTCAATGTCTTGCTGCGGTATGAGGTCCCATGTCCTTTGCAAGTGTTCGTAAAGTTGTTGTTCAGTCGTCAAATTTGGTGGAAAATCTCTCAAAGCTTTTCGTTGTAACATGTCCCAGGCATGCTCGATAGGATTTAAGTCGGGCGACTGTGCAGGCCAATCCAAAACTTGAATATCGTGCTCTCGGAGAGCGGTCGATACCAGCCGCGCCGTATGGCAAGGAGCATTATCGTGCATGAGTAGAAATTCATGGCCTATTTGAGTTCTGTGTGGGACAATAACGGGCTCTACTACCTCCTCGTGGTATTTTTGTGCAGTCATGCTGCCTTGGATCCAAACGAGTTGGGTTCGTCCGCCAAGACGAATTCCTGCCCACACCATGATTGTCCCGCCTTGGTATGGGTGGACCTCCTGAGGGTGCCGTAGACGGCTAACTCTCCCTGGAGCTCTCCAAACGCGTGTTCTTCGTGAATCCGGGTGAAACCCAAACCGGGACTCATCGGTGAACAGCACCAAAGACCATTGTTCGTCAGTCCATGGTAAATGCTCCCGAGCCCACGAAAGCCGCCGACCGCGATTGCCACGTCGCAATGCTGGAACACGCAATGGTCTTCGAGCATGAAGATCAACTTCATGTAACCTTCTTCGCACGGTTTGGTCGCTTACCAGCAGCTGGTGGTCCTCCTGGAGCCTTTGCACTAGTTGCAGCGCTGTGATATTGGGTTGTCTTCTGGCGGTCATTTGGAGAAATCGATCCTGTCTCTGCGTAGTAACACGATATCTACCTGTGTGCTGTTCGGCCACATCTCCAGTACTGCGATAACGTGACCACAACTTTGATATCACATTTTGACTGGTATGTAGGGCCTCAGCAACGACGCGTTGAATTGCACCATTTTCTAACATGCCCACGGCTCGTAAAATTTCATCTCGACTCAAATGACGACGTGACATGACTTTTAAAGTTCGTACGTCACGTTAAATTAAAAAAGAAAAACAATTAAAAACCCTTTTCATTAATAATTACTTATAATAAAACAGTTTTAACTTTCTTTAATGTAACGAATTACTAGCAAATTTGCCGCCATATTTTGTTTATTATTTTGTTTTTTTTCTTTCCATGTTCAAATTTTGAAAATAGAATAAAAGAGGTTTTAATCTGTATATAAACTTTTTGTGGAAACTAACAAGGTTCTAAACTATAAACTCGTAAATAATTTAGGATTAAGATATCCCTAGACTTTGTTGATGTGTGTATATACATATAAAAGAAAGTCGTGTTAGTTACACTATTTATAACTCAAGAACGACTAAACTAATTTGGCTGAAAATTGGTGGGAAGGTAGATTACAACCAGGAAAAACACATCACGACAATTAGTTGCAAACATAGACCGGGAGGGATTGTAGGGAGGGTCGAAGTTTGTAGGGTCAAATCCACCTATTGAAAAATACAACGCATGCGCAGGAAAAGTACCAGTGGAGCATAAAGCTAGAGACATTTTTTATTTTCTTTTATTAAACTTTCTGCAGCTTTTAAATATCTCATTGTAGCTTAGGATATTAAAAAGTACCAGGGTAGCATCATTTTAGAGAGGGTCGAAGTTTGTGGGGTAATGTATTAGATGAACAATAAAGAATCAATATTTTTTTATTTGTATTTCCTATTAAAAAAATTGGTTGCCTGTAAAGTCGGTATACGGGCGAAAGTTTTACGTGACAACGACTTTGAGTGGTAAAATAATTTTAATGTGAATATTCATTCGTATAGTAGGAAGAAGGATGAAAGACGCGTGCCTTTCACTTTTTATGTCTGTCTCTCTCGCTCTTAGGCGGGACGCGTGCCTCTCACTCGCTCTCATTGTGAGCGCATAACGTGAGCGGAGCGTAACGCAGTTTCTTGAAGTGTCACCCGGCAAACCAATTTATAAGACGTTGTCACGTCAAAATGAACTTAATAAAATCCAAGACCTGCTTATTGATTGCCTCTAAGGCGAAACAGAGTTCGCCAGGTCAGCTAGTTTGATATACTTTCCCTTCATTAACCCTTCTACGGATCTCTTATTATTTGGGTCTATAAAATTCTCATATAAACCATGTTTATTTCACTTCGTACGCTTGGTCAAGGATGTTACAGCCCTGTACTACTTTTTGTAGTTTATAATAATTTTGATAGATACATAGATAGATATTTCCATGTTATTCATATACCAAGTATGTTTTTTAATTGATTATGTGGTTTTTGGAGATTGTCGTGGCCAAAGCCTACACTTAGGGTCAATTCACACCGAAACGCGACGCGACGCGACGATGCTTGAAGAGGACAGTGGTTTTGCGCTGCGCAGCGCGACGCCGCGAGATGCATCGCGGCGTCGCGAGGTGCATAGTGAAGTCGATGACGGCGCGACGCCTCGCTGCGCAGCGAGACACCGCGAGGCGCAGCGAAACATGTCTACTCGCTCCGGCCGACCACCGGGGGCCGCGCCCGAGCCACCCGCAGTCTGCCATTTGTAAGCGCATGAGAACGACGTTTTGGCAGCTGCGTGCATTATGGAGATCGTTATGTTTTCACTTGAGCACTTGACCGAACTGCACCAATTCTTAACGAAGTCTGGACAGAAAAAGTAGACAAGTAGCGACAGTGGCCTCAGGCTTCGCCTCGCGGCGTCGCGCAGCATCACGAGACGCAGCACCGCTCTTGCACGCCGGCCGTACCGGCGATGCACCGCTGCGATACGTCGCGGTACGTCGCGAGGCATCTCGAGGCGCAGTGCTGCGTAATGCAACGTATTCTGAATTCTCAAAATGAAATGTGTATGTTATCGCGTTGTAAATAAAGTATATTTTCAGTTGCTCTTTTAAAATGTGCGCGCATCGTTGCGTCGCGTCGCGTTTCGGTGTGAATTGATCCTTAATTAAATACTGTAATAAAATTATGGCAACTTACGTTGAATGTTTCTATAGAATCTTCACTACTTTCATCAATAATAGCTGATCGTAGAACTGGAATATGAATCATAATCCTCATCGTCTGACGCTGGTATAACCAGGAATAGTGAAGATGTATCTGAGAATACATTGTTGGACAATAGTTCGTTAATAACCGCGTCCAGATCGTCGTCACTGTTAATACTATTTATTACTATTATCGACTTGCCCGGCTGTGATTTTGACGTCAGCCTGTGTATGCTACTTAATCTTGTTTGCGATCTCAATAAACGCATTATGTGGTCTCGTTTCTTTCTAATGTACCTGTCAACTTCGTTCTCAGGTTCTCTTATACTGTATTCTTCAATGATAAAGCTGCAGTCACTGAAACAAAATTACAATTAATCTAACTGTTGACCGAATTTTCATAGTAGATAAATGAAAATGAGATTTTCGACCTCTCAGCTTTCACTTTACCACCGTGGGAAGGAGTTATAAAAAACCATACCTTTGTCATAAAAGAAACTCATGACCATAATTTCATGTTTAATCTTCAGTAGTTTAGTGGGCTTAATGATGATTAATAGCAATCAATTAGGACAAGTTACTAAATTATTTTGTATATAATTGTAAATGATTATGATGATGATGATAAGTACGTAGAATTAAATGACGTAATAAATCCTGCTGTTTTACTGGCGTCAGATAGCTTTGAAGAAAGAAAGAAATTGCTTATTTTTAGATATTCAAATTTCATGTAGATGACAAGAAATATACGCCATATTTTATAAATACTTTATATTCAAACCTTTTAAAGAAATCATGTGTACGAAAACTATTTAGCCAATTTGGACGTATTCTTATTAGGCCTCATTACAAAACATGGTCTAATATTATGGTACTAGGTTGAGTGCTTGCTATAAAATTCTTTTTGTACAGGGCAGTTTGTATTTATATTAATTCAACAAGTATTTTGAGCCCGCAAAGTCCAGAGATAATAATTTTACAAAACTAAAATACTAGCCATATTTATTTTGACATGTGATTTATAATAAGGTAGATTGTTACTTTTTGTAGTGTACTTCCTGTAGTGAGAAGAGGCCCAGGAGTCGACTAGCTTATGTACGGGGTTGATGATGATGATTACTTAAAGTTGATTAATTTTACCTTTGCGTATTGTCTCCAGACCTGTTTCGCAAACTTGTAGTAATACTATCGACAGCATCTAATGTATTGTTACTAAAACAATCATCAGGCATCTGATAAACATATTCAGTGGTATTTGTTAGGCTGCTAGTGCATTCCAAATATGAAATATTGCTATTACTATCACAACTTCCATCAGTACTAATCAAGCTTAAAGAAGTATCACTAGTTAGAATAAAAATGGAGGTCATACTGTCTTCAAAAGATTCTGATCCACGACTGAAGTACTTTGAAACGAGTTCTTTTGAGATACGTGTATCATATGGCAATTCTGCATTATTATGATTTCGGTCTTCATTTCTCGTCTTTTCATATGAGGAGCTATGGTCTTGCAAATTACTTTTGAAATAATTTTCATCAGAGTTTGTATAGTGATCTCGCTGAAGCGCGATATTTCGAATAAAGCATAAATTATCGTCACTGGGACAAGTTTCAAAACCTAAGTCATTAGCTCTCTTTGGTACATTTCTCATCTCACGGCTGGGATCAAAAATTACTTTTATACTTGGAATAATATTATTTCTGGTATTAGCTAGATTACTAGTTACTTCATTATTTTTGTTTACCTCACTATCGATATGTTCTCGAGAGTACGAAGGAACACCCACAACACTCCCGACAGTAACTTTGATACCTTCATTGTCAACAAAGACTCCACCTTTAACACCTGGGAGACATTCGTTTGGACAAGGACAAAATGAAGATATATCGGGAGACGTCACTCTTATTTTAACGTAGCTGTGTTTAAATCGGATCTTTTTCTTGTCACAACCACATGCGTGATCACAAACAGTAGTTTTGACAATTTCTTCAATTTCTTCGTCTATTCCTCCAACACCTTTAGCGCGCTTTTTTGGGACAGCTCCAACTGCTTTTGTTTTCTTCCTTATTTTGCCTTCTCTTTCAGACGGTGTCAACTCAGCAGGGAGGCCGGCTTCAGCTCTAATTCTTTTTATCAAACTTTTTTCCGATGGAGTCTTACCTTCTGGCAGCGGCAGACCAGCTTCTGCTAGACCTCGAAGTATTTTTTCTTTTTGAGCTGGTGTTTTACCAGCGAGTGGTGTAAATAACCCCTTTGCTTTAGCTTTGCGGATAACTGCCACTTCTGATGGCGATACTACGGATGGTGGTATACCAAATTCAGCCTTGACTTTTCTTATTAAAGATTTTTCGGACATAGTGCGACCTTCTGGCAAGGGTAACCCAGCCTCGGCTAAGCCCCGTACTATTTTCTCTTTTTCAGCGGGAGTTTTGCCTTCCAAAGGTGTAAGTAAACCAGCAGCTTTTGCTTTAGCTATCTTTGCTACTTGTTCTTCTTTTATTTTATCTATGAGTGCTTTTTCTGATGGTGTCCTTCCCTCTGGTAGATTAAGACCCATGTTAGCCTGTGCACGTAGAATTTTTTCCTTCTCCTCGGGCGTTTTGCCTTCTAGAGGCGTAAGTAATCCGGCAGCGTCAGCTCTTCGCATCTTCCTTTTCATGGACGCTGTTTCGGGTTCAGGTGGGAGACCCATATCACGTCGAACCTTGTTCATGATTCTTTTTTCGGATGGAGTCTTAGCTTCTGGTAATGGAACGCCGTGTTTAGCCAAGCCTCGTAATATCTTTTCTTTTTCCTCTGGAGTTTTACCCTCTAAAGGTGTTAAAAACCCAGCTTCCTTAGCGACTTTAAGGCGCTGTGAAGGTGTTCGGGCTTTAATTCTTTTAATCATCAGTTTTTCAGAAGGTGTTCTGCCCTCAGGAAGAGATATACCAGCGGCCAAAAGTTTTTTTAATATAGCTTCCTTTTCAGCAGGGTCTTTGCCTGCCAGGGGTGTAATGAGTCCGTCTGCTTGAGCTTTTATATATCTTTCTTTCATAGATGGTGTTTTTGGCTCAGGTGGTAATCCAGTTTCAGCTCTTATTTTATCTATTAATTCTTTTTCAGATGCTGTTTCTGCCTCTGGCAATGGAAGACCGGCGTAAGCGAGTCCTTTTAGAATTTTTTCTTTTTGTTCGGGTGTTTTGCCCGCTAAAGGTGTAAGAAGACCGGCAGCTTTTGCATCTCTCAATCTGTCAGATTTAGATCTTTGAGGAGTAGTGATTTGTTTAATTAATTCTTTCTCTGATGGTGTTTCACCCTCTGGTATTGGGATACCTGCAGCTATCATGTCGTTTAGAATTTTCTTTTTCTGTGAACGCGTTTGCCCTTTTAGTGGAATAACTAAACCAGCAGCTTTTGCACTTCGGAGTCTTTCGGATGGGGACGGCGTAACGTAACCAGTAGATGCTTTGATTTTATCGATTAATGCTCTTTCGGATGGAGATCTACCTACTGGTAAGGGTAATCCAGCTGCGGCTCGGCCTCTTAGTATTTTTTCCTTCTGCTCTGGTGTTTTACCTTTCAAAGGTGTCAAGAAACCAGCAGCTTTAGCTCTGCGTATTTTCTCCTCAGGACTCTCTTCGGGTATACCGAATTCCTCTTTTATTTGAGCTATTAGTGCTTTTTCAGACGCAGTCTTACCTTCAGGTAATGGAAGGCCTATTTGGGCTAAATTTCTCAGTATTTTATCTTTTTCCTCAGGGGATTTGCCTGTGAGAGGCGTTAAAAGCCCAGCTTCCTTAGCTTTCCGTAGTTTTTCTGTGGTGATTGAGGGCGCACGCACTGCTGTTTTAATTTTTTCTACCAACGCTTTTTCTGAAGGAGTACGTCCTTCAGGTAACGGTATGCCCATTTGAGCTAAACCGCGTAGAATTTTCTCTTTTTCTTCAGGTGATTTTCCTTCTAATGGTCGCATTAATCCTGCATCAGCTGCTTTTGCATATTTTTCTTTCATTTCTGGCGTCTTCGGTTCAGGTGGCAAACCGAGTTCAGCGCGGACCTTGTCTATAAGCTTTTTATCCGATTCTGTTTTGCCTTCTGGTAGTGGAATGCCACTCATAGCTAATCCTTTCAATATTTCCTCTTTTTGTTCCGGTGTTTTCCCCTCTAATGGGGTTAGCAAACCTTTGGCTTTAGCCCTTCTCATTTTTTCTGACGGTGGTAAAATAGATGGTATCCGTGCTTCTTTTTGTATCTTGGCTATTAAAGACTTTTCAGACGCCGTTCGTCCTTCTGGCAATGGTATTCCCATATCAGCTAATCCTCGCAAGATTCTTTCTTTTTGTCTTGGTGATTTTCCTTCTAGGGGTCGTAATAACCCAGCATCCGCAGCTTTTGCATATCTATCCCTCATTTCTGGAGTCCATGGCTCAGGTGGAAGACCTAAATCAGCGCGAACTTTGTCAATTACCTTTCTTTCAGAATCTGTCTTGCCTTCCGGCAGAGGTATTCCGAGATTTGCAAGACCCTTTAATATGTTTTCCCTTTGTTCTGGCGTTTTGCCCTTGAGAGGTGTAATTAATCCTTCTGCTTTTGCCCTACGCATTTTCTCTGATGGTGCTAATGCGGGTGGTAGACGAGCTTCTTTCCGCACTTTAGCTATTAGAGATTTTTCAGATGCTGTACGTCCTACCGGTAACGGTATTCCCATATCAGCTAGTCCTCGCAGGATTCTCTCTTTCTCTTTTGGTGACTTGCCCTCTAGAGGACGTAAAAATCCGGCATCGGCTGCTTTCGCATATTTGTCTCTCATTTCTGGTGTCTTTGGTTCGGGTGGGAGACCAAGTTCAGCGCGTACCTTGTCAATCAGTTTTTTTGCAGAAGCTGTCTTAGCTTCAGGAAGTGGAATGTCAGCCATGGCTAAGCTTGTTAGTATTTTTTCTTTTTCTTCTGGCGTTTTGCCTTCCAGTGGTGTAAGAAGTCCCGCAGCTTTCGCTCTGCGCATTTTTTCCGACGGTGCTAGCAGTGACGGAGCTCGAGCTTCTTTTAGCACCTTTGAAATAAGGGACTTTTCTGAGATCGTGCGTCCCTCTGGCAATGGAATGCCCATGTCAGCCAATCCCTGTAAGATACGTTTTTTTTCCTTAGGTGACTTTCCTTCTAGAGGTCGTAACAGACCCGCTTCGGCCGCTTTTGCATATTTTTCTCTCATTTCAGGACTTGAAGGTTCTGGTGGAAGACCCAGCTTAGCACGAACTTTATTAATCAGTTTGTTTTCAGAAGGTGTTTTCCCTTCTGGTAGGGGAATGCCGGCCAACGCCAATCCAGTTAAAATTTTCTCTTTTTGTGCCGGTGTCTTGCCCTCCAAAGGAGTGAGCAGTCCTGCGGCTTTAGCTCTACGCATTTTTTCAGATGGTGGCAGCAGAGAAGGCACGCGGGCTTCTTTCAGTACCTTAGCTATTAGAGATTTCTCAGATGCTGTGCGTCCTTCGGGTAATGGTATTCCCATGTCCGCTAAACCACGTAAAATGTTCTCTTTTTCTTTAGGTGTTTTTCCTTCAAGTGGCTGCATAAGTCCGAGTTCAGCCGCTCGTTCATACTTGTCTTTCATTGGCCTAGTTTTTGGTTCAGGTGGTAGTCCTAGATCAGCGCGGACTTTATTCATTAGGTTTCGTTCAGAAGCTGTTTTGGGTTCAGGTAACGGGATACCTTGCATTGCAAGGCCCTTTAGAATTTTTTCCTTTTCTTCTGGAGTTTTACCCTCTAAGGGTGTCAAAAACCCCGCTGCTTCTGCAGCACGCATTCTTTCTGTCTGTGTTACCGAAGGTGGACGAGCTTCTTTTTGTACCATAGCTATAAGTGATTTCTCTGAAGGTGTACGTCCTTCCGGTAAAGGTATGCCCATGTCAGCTAGACCACGTAAAATCCTTTCTTTTTCTTTAGGTGTTTTACCTTCCAAGGGTAACAACAAACCTGCTTTAGCAGCTTTGGCATGTTTATCTTTCATTGCTGCGGTCTTCGGTTCTGGTGGTAGACCGAGATCAGTGCGGACTTTGTCTATGATTTTCTTTTCGGAGTCTGTCTTACCCTCCGGGAGCGGCATGCCGAGGTTTGCAAGCCCTTTTAATATTTTTTCTCTTTGCTCTGGTGTTTTACCCTTAAGACTTGTAATCAACCCATCTGCTTTAGCTTTTCGTAATTTCTCTGACGGTGCTAGTACTGTTGGTAGACCAGCTTCTCTTTGTACTTTTGCAATAAGGGACTTTTCTGAGATCGTGCGTCCCTCTGGCAATGGAATGCCCATGTCAGCCAATCCCTGTAAGATACGTTTTTTTTCCTTAGGTGACTTTCCTTCTAGGGGTCGTAACAGACCCGCTTCGGCCGCTTTTGCATATTTTTCCCTCATTTCAGGACTTGAAGGTTCTGGTGGAAGACCCAGCTTAGCACGAACTTTATTAATCAGTTTGTTTTCAGAAGGTGTTTTCCCTTCTGGTAGAGGAATGCCGGCCAACGCCAATCCAGTTAAAATTTTCTCTTTTTGTGCCGGTGTCTTACCCTCCAAAGGAGTGAGCAGTCCTGCGGCTTTAGCTCTACGCATTTTTTCAGATGGTGGCAGCAGAGAAGGCACACGGGCTTCTTTCAGTACCTTAGCTATTAGAGATTTCTCAGATGCTGTGCGTCCTTCGGGTAATGGTATTCCCATGTCCGCTAAACCACGTAAAATGTTCTCTTTTTCTTTAGGTGTTTTTCCTTCAAGTGGCTGCATAAGTCCGAGTTCAGCCGCTCGTTCATACTTGTCTTTCATTGGCCTAGTTTTTGGTTCAGGTGGAAGTCCTAGATCAGCGCGGACTTTATTCATTAGGTTTCGTTCAGAAGCTGTTTTGGGTTCAGGTAACGGGATACCTTGCATTGCAAGGCCCTTTAGAATTTTTTCCTTTTCTTCTGGAGTTTTACCCTCTAAGGGTGTCAAAAACCCCGCTGCTTCTGCAGCACGCATTCTTTCTGTCTGTGTTATCGAAGGTGGACGAGCTTCTTTTTGTACCATAGCTATAAGTGATTTCTCTGAAGGTGTACGTCCTTCCGGTAAGGGTATGCCCATGTCAGCTAGACCACGTAAAATCCTTTCTTTTTCTTTAGGTGTTTTACCTTCCAAGGGTAACAACAAACCTGCTTTAGCAGCTTTGTCATGTTTATCTTTCATTGCTGCGGTCTTCGGTTCTGGTGGTAGACCGAGATCAGTGCGGACTTTGTCTATGATTTTCTTTTCAGAGTCAGTCTTTCCTTTTGGAAGAGGTATGCCGAGGTTTGCAAGCCCTTTTAATATTTTTTCTCTTTGCTCCGGTGTTTTACCCTTAAGAGTTGTAATCAACCCTTCTGCTTTAGCTTTTCGTAATTTCTCTGACGGTGCTAGTACTGTTGGTAGACCAGCTTCCCTTTGTACTTTTGCTATAAGGGATTTTTCAGATGCTGTGCGCCCTTCTGGTAACGGTATACCCATATCAGCTAAACCTCGCAGTATTCTTTCTTTTGCCATTGGAGACTTGCCTTCTAGAGGCTGCATTAATCCAGCATCTGCAGCTCTTGTATATCTATCTCTCATTTCAGGAGTGGTAGGTTCGGGTGGAAGCCCTAAATCAGTGCGAACTTTATCAATTATCTCTTTCTCAGAGTCTGTCTTACCCTCCGGGAGAGGCATGCCGAGGTTTGCAAGCCCTTTTAATATTTTTTCTCTTTGCTCTGGTGTTTTACCCTTAAGACTTGTAATCAACCCTTCTGCTTTAGCTTTTCGTAATTTCTCTGACGGGGCTAGTACTGTTGGTAGACCAGCTTCTCTTTGTACTTTTGCTATAAGGGATTTTTCAGATGCTGTGCGCCCTTCTGGTAACGGTATACCCATATCAGCTAAATCTCGCAGTATTCTTTCTTTTGCCATTGGAGACTTGCCTTCTAGAGGCTGCATTAATCCAGCATCTGCTGCTCTTGTATATCTATCTCTCATTTCAGGAGTGGTAGGTTCGGGTGGAAGCCCTAAATCAGTGCGAACTTTATCAATTATCTTTTTTTCGGAGTCTGTCTTACCCTCCGGGAGCGGCATGCCGAGGTTTGCAAGACCTTTTAGTATCTTTTCTCGTTGTTCTGGTGTTTTGCCTTTAAGAGTTGTAATCAACCCTTCTGCTTTAGCTTTCCGTAATTTCTCTGACGGTGCTAGTACTGTTGGTAGACCAGCTTCTCTTTGTACTTTTGCAATAAGGGACTTTTCTGAGATAGTGCGTCCCTCTGGCAATGGAATGCCCATGTCAGCCAACCCCTGTAAGATACGTTTTTTTTCCTTAGGTGACTTTCCTTCTAGGGGTCGTAACAGACCCGCTTCGGCCGCTTTTGCATATTTTTCTCTCATTTCAGGACTTGAAGGTTCTGGTGGAAGACCCAGCTTAGCACGAACTTTATTAATCAGTTTGTTTTCAGAAGGTGTTTTCCCTTCTGGTAGAGGAATGCCGGCCAACGCCAATCCAGTTAAAATTTTCTCTTTTTGTGCCGGTGTCTTGCCCTCCAAAGGAGTGAGCAGTCCTGCGGCTTTAGCTCTACGCATTTTTTCAGATGGTGGCAGCAGAGAAGGCACGCGAGCTTCTTTCAGTACCTTAGCTATTAGAGATTTCTCAGATGCTGTGCGTCCTTCGGGTAATGGTATTCCCATGTCCGCTAAACCACGTAAAATGTTCTCTTTTTCTTTAGGTGTCTTTCCTTCAAGTGGCTGCATAAGTCCGAGTTCAGCCGCTCGTTCATACTTGTCTTTCATTGGCCTAGTTTTTGGTTCAGGTGGAAGTCCTAGATCAGCGCGGACTTTATTCATTAGGTTTCGTTCAGAAGCTGTTTTGGGTTCAGGTAACGGGATACCTTGCATTGCAAGGCCCTTTAGAATTTTTTCCTTTTCTTCTGGAGTTTTACCCTCTAAGGGTGTCAAAAACCCCGCTGCTTCTGCAGCACGCATTCTTTCTGTCTGTGTTACCGAAGGTGGACGAGCTTCTTTTTGTACCATAGCTATAAGTGATTTCTCTGAAGGTGTACGTCCTTCCGGTAAGGGTATGCCCATGTCAGCTAGACCACGTAAAATCCTTTCTTTTTCTTTAGGTGTTTTACCTTCCAAGGGTAACAACAAACCTGCTTTAGCAGCTTTGTCATGTTTATCTTTCATTGCTGCGGTCTTCGGTTCTGGTGGTAGACCGAGATCAGTGCGGACTTTGTCTATGATTTTCTTTTCAGAGTCAGTCTTTCCTTCTGGAAGAGGTATGCCGAGGTTTGCAAGCCCTTTTAATATTTTGTCTCTTTGCTCCGGTGTTTTACCCTTAAGAGTTGTAATCAACCCTTCTGCTTTAGCTTTTCGTAATTTCTCTGACGGTGCTAGTATTGTTGGTAGACCAGCTTCCCTTTGTACTTTTGCTATAAGGGATTTTTCAGATGCTGTGCGCCCTTCTGGTAACGGTATACCCATATCAGCTAAACCTCGCAGTATTCTTTCTTTTGCCATTGGAGACTTGCCTTCTAGAGGCTGCATTAATCCAGCATCTGCAGCTCTTGTATATCTATCTCTCATTTCAGGAGTGGTAGGTTCGGGTGGAAGCCCTAAGTCAGTGCGAACTTTATCAATTATCTCTTTCTCAGAGTCTGTCTTACCCTCCGGGAGAGGCATGCCGAGGTTTGCAAGCCCTTTTAATATTTTTTCTCTTTGCTCTGGTGTTTTACCCTTAAGACTTGTAATCAACCCTTCTGCTTTAGCTTTTCGTAATTTCTCTGACGGTGCTAGTACTGTTGGTAGACCAGCTTCCCTTTGTACTTTTGCTATAAGGGATTTTTCAGATGCTGTGCGCCCTTCTGGTAACGGTATACCCATATCAGCTAAACCTCGCAGTATTCTTTCTTTTGCCATTGGAGACTTGCCTTCTAGAGGCTGCATTAATCCAGCATCTGCTGCTCTTGTATATCTATCTCTCATTTCAGGAGTGGTAGGTTCGGGTGGAAGCCCTAAATCAGTGCGAACTTTATCAATTATCTCTTTCTCAGAGTCTGTCTTACCCTCCGGGAGAGGCATGCCGAGGTTTGCAAGCCCTTTTAATATTTTTTCTCTTTGCTCTGGTGTTTTACCCTTAAGACTTGTAATCAACCCTTCTGCTTTAGCTTTTCGTAATTTCTCTGACGGTGCTAGTACTGTTGGTAGACCAGCTTCCCTTTGTACTTTTGCTATAAGGGATTTTTCAGATGCTGTGCGCCCTTCTGGTAACGGTATACCCATATCAGCTAAACCTCGCAGTATTCTTTCTTTTGCCATTGGAGACTTGCCTTCTAGAGGCTGCATTAATCCAGCATCTGCTGCTCTTGTATATCTATCTCTCATTTCAGGAGTGGTAGGTTCGGGTGGAAGCCCTAAATCAGTGCGAACTTTATCAATTATCTCTTTCTCAGAGTCTGTCTTACCCTCCGGGAGAGGCATGCCGAGGTTTGCAAGCCCTTTTAATATTTTTTCTCTTTGCTCTGGTGTTTTACCCTTAAGACTTGTAATCAACCCTTCTGCTTTAGCTTTTCGTAATTTCTCTGACGGTGCTAGTACTGTTAGTAGACCAGCTTCCCTTTGTACTTTTGCTATAAGGGATTTTTCAGATGCTGTGCGCCCTTCTGGTAACGGTATACCCATATCAGCTAAATCTCGCAGTATTCTTTCTTTTGCCATTGGAGACTTGCCTTCTAGAGGCTGCATTAATCCAGCATCTGCTGCTCTTGTATATCTATCTCTCATTTCAGGAGTGGTAGGTTCGGGTGGAAGCCCTAAATCAGTGCGAACTTTATCAATTATCTTTTTTTCGGAGTCTGTCTTACCCTCCGGGAGCGGCATGCCGAGGTTTGCAAGACCTTTTAGTATCTTTTCTCGTTGTTCTGGTGTTTTGCCTTTAAGAGTTGTAATCAACCCTTCTGCTTTAGCTTTTCGTAATTTCTCTGACGGGGCTAGTACTGTTGGTAGACCAGCTTCTCTTTGTACTTTTGCAATAAGGGACTTTTCTGAGATCGTGCGTCCCTCTGGCAATGGAATGCCCATGTCAGCCAATCCCTGTAAGATACGTTTTTTTTCCTTAGGTGACTTTCCTTCTAGGGGTCGTAACAGACCCGCTTCGGCCGCTTTTGCATATTTTTCTCTCATTTCAGGACTTGAAGGTTCTGGTGGAAGACCCAGCTTAGCACGAACTTTATTAATCAGTTTGTTTTCAGAAGGTGTTTTCCCTTCTGGTAGGGGAATGCCGGCCAACGCCAATCCAGTTAAAATTTTCTCTTTTTGTGCCGGTGTCTTGCCCTCCAAAGGAGTGAGCAGTCCTGCGGCTTTAGCTCTACGCATTTTTTCAGATGGTGGCAGCAGAGAAGGCACGCGGGCTTCTTTTATTACCTTAGCTATTAGAGATTTCTCAGATGCTGTGCGTCCTTCGGGTAATGGTATACCCATGTCCGCTAAGCCACGTAAAATGTTCTCTTTTTCTTTAGGTGTTTTTCCTTCAAGTGGCTGCATAAGTCCGAGTTCAGCCGCTCGTTCATACTTGTCTTTCATTGGCCTAGTTTTTGGTTCAGGTGGAAGTCCTAGATCAGCGCGGACTTTATTCATTAGGTTTCGTTCAGAAGCTGTTTTGGGTTCAGGTAACGGGATACCTTGCATTGCAAGGCCCTTTAGAATTTTTTCCTTTTCTTCTGGAGTTTTACCCTCTAAGGGTGTCAAAAACCCCGCTGCTTCTGCAGCACGCATTCTTTCTGTCTGTGTTACCGAAGGAGGACGAGCTTCTTTTTGTACCATAGCTATAAGTGATTTCTCTGAAGGTGTACGTCCTTCCGGTAAGGGTATGCCCATATCAGCTAGACCACGTAAAATCCTTTCTTTTTCTTTAGGTGTTTTACCTTCCAAGGGTAACAACAAACCTGCTTTAGCAGCTTTGGCATGTTTATCTTTCATTGCTGCGGTCTTCGGTTCTGGTGGTAGACCGAGATCAGTGCGGACTTTGTCTATGATTTTCTTTTCAGAGTCAGTCTTTCCTTCTGGAAGAGGTATGCCGAGGTTTGCAAGCCCTTTTAATATTTTCTCTCTTTGCTCCGGTGTTTTACCCTTAAGAGTTGTAATCAACCCTTCTGCTTTAGCTTTTCGTAATTTCTCTGACGGTGCTAGTACTGTTGGTAGACCAGCTTCCCTTTGTACTTTTGCTATAAGGGATTTTTCAGATGCTGTGCGCCCTTCTGGTAACGGTATACCCATATCAGCTAAACCTCGCAGTATTCTTTCTTTTGCCATTGGAGACTTGCCTTCTAGAGGCTGCATTAATCCAGCATCTGCTGCTCTTGTATATCTATCTCTCATTTCAGGAGTGGTAGGTTCGGGTGGAAGCCCTAAATCAGTGCGAACTTTATCAATTATCTCTTTCTCAGAGTCTGTCTTACCCTCTGGGAGAGGCATGCCGAGGTTTGCAAGCCCTTTTAATATTTTTTCTCTTTGCTCTGGTGTTTTACCCTTAAGACTTGTAATCAACCCTTCTGCTTTAGCTTTACGTAATTTCTCTGACGGTGCTAGTACTGTCGGTAGACCAGCTTCCCTTTGTACTTTTGCTATAAGGGATTTTTCAGATGCTGTGCGCCCTTCTGGTAACGGTATACCCATATCAGCTAAACCTCGCAGTATTCTTTCTTTTGCCATTGGAGACTTGCCTTCTAGAGGCTGCATTAATCCAGCATCTGCTGCTCTTGTATATCTATCTCTCATTTCAGGAGTGGTAGGTTCGGGTGGAAGCCCTAAATCAGTGCGAACTTTATCAATTATCTCTTTCTCAGAGTCCGTCTTACCTTCCGGGAGAGGAATGCCAAGATTCGCAAGACCTTTTAGTATCTTTTCTCTTTGTTCTGGTGTTTTCCCTTTTAGAGGCGTAATTAATCCTTCCGCTTTGGCTCTTCGCATTTTCTCAGAAGGTGCTAGTAAAGAAATTGGACGGGCTTCTTTCTGCACTTTAGCTATAAGAGACTTTTCAGATGCTGTGCGACCTTCCGGCAATGGAATGCCCATATTAGCTAATCCTCTTAGTATTTTCTCTTTTTCTTTTGGTGTTTTGCCCTCCAGAGGCTGCATAAATCCAGCATCTGCTGCTTTCGCATGCTTTCCCCTCATTTCAGGAGTTTCTGGTTCAGGTGGTAGACCAAGATCAGCACGTACTTTGTCAATTATCTTTTTTTCAGAGTCCGACTTACCTTCCGGGAGAGGAATGCCGAGGTTCGCAAGACCTTTAAGTATCTTTTCTCTTTGTTCTGGTGTTTTGCCTTTAAGAGGCGTAATTAATCCTTCCGCTTTGGCTCTACGCATTTTCTCAGAAGGTGCTAGTATCGAAGGAGGTCGAGCTTCTTTTAGCACCTTTGCAATAAGAGATTTTTCAGAATCTGTGCGTCCTTCTGGCAATGGTATTCCCATATCAACTAGCCCTCGCAGTATTCTTTCTTTTTCTTTTGGCGATTTGCCCTCAAGGGGACGCATAAAACCAGCATCAGCAGCTTTTGCATACATTTCTTTCATTTCTGGTGTCTTTGGTTCGGGTGGTAGACCAAGGTCAGCACGGACTTTGCCAATCAGTTTTTTTTCGGAAGCTGTTTTACCTTCAGGCAATGGAATGTCAGCCATTGCTAATCCCCTTAATATTTTTTCTTTTTCTTCTGGCGTTTTGCCTTCCAGTGGGGTAAGAAGTCCTGCAGCTTTGGCTCTACGCATTTTTTCCGAAGGGGCTGGCATCGAAGGAGCTCGAGCCTCTTTTATCACCTTTGCAATTAGAGACTTTTCTGAGATTGTGCGTCCCTCTGGCAACGGGATACCCATGTCAGCCAATCCCTGTAAGATTCTTTTTTTTTCTTTTGGTGATTTACCCTCTAGTGGCCGCAATAAGCCAGCCTCAGCTGCTTTAGCATATTTTTCTTTCATTTCAGGAGTTTTTGGTTCAGGAGGAAGACCCAACTTAGCACGGACCTTATTGACCAGTTTTTTTTCCGAAGCGGTTTTACCTTCAGGCAATGGTATGCCGGCCATGGCTAATCCAGTTAATATTTTCTCTTTTTGTTCCGGTGTCTTCCCCTCCAATGGTGTGAGCAGTCCCGCGGCTTTAGCTCTTCGCATTTTTTCAGATGGTGGTAACAATGACGGCACCCGAGCTTCTTTCAGAACCTTAGCTATTAGAGATTTTTCGGACGCTGTTCGTCCTTCGGGTAGCGGTATACCCATATCGGCCAAACCCCGTAAAATTTTCTCTTTTTCCTTAGGTGTTTTCCCTTCAAGTGGTTGCATAAGTCCGAGTTCAGCCGCTCGTTCATACTTGTCTTTCATTGGTCTAGTTTTTGGTTCAGGTGGAAGTCCTAGATCGGCGCGGACTTTATCCATTAGATTTCGTTCAGAAGCTGTTTTTGGTTTAGGTAATGGTATACCATGCATCGCAAGGCCTCTCATTATTTTTTCCTTTTCTGCTGGAGTTTTGCCTTCGAGAGGTGTCAAAAGTCCAGCCGCTATTGCGCTGCGCATTCTTTCCGATGCTGCTTTTGATAGAGGTCGAGCATCTTTTTGCACCTTAGCTATAAGTGATTTTTCTGAAGGTGTACGTCCTTCTGGTAAGGGTATGCCCATGTCAGCTAGACCACGTAAAATTCTTTCTTTTCCTTTCGGTGTTTTACCTTCTAATGGTAACAATAAACCTGCTTTAGCAGCTTTGGCATGCTTTTCTTTCATTGCTGCAGTCTTTGGTTCTGGTGGTAGACCAAGATCAGCGCGGACTTTGCCTATGATTATTTTTTCGGAATCAGTCTTTCCTTCAGGAAGAGGTATGCCGAGGTTTGCAAGACCTTTTAATATTTTTTCTCTTTGTTCTGGTGTTTTACCTTTAAGAGTTGTAATCAACCCTTCTGCTTTAGCTTTACGTAATTTCTCCGACGGTGCCATGACTGTTGGCAGACCAATTTCTTTTTGCACTTTTGCTATAAGAGATTTTTCTGAGGCGGTTCGTCCCTCCGGCAGCGGTATTCCCATTTCCGCCAGTCCTCGTAGAATCTTTTCCTTCTGCTTAGGTGATTTGCCTTCCAAGGGCTGCAAAAATCCGGCATCAGCTGCTTTCCCGTATTTATCTCTCATTTCTGGTGTCTTTGGTTCAGGTGGAAGGCCAAGGTCCTTGCGCACTTTGGCAATTAGTTTATTTTCGGAAGCTGTTTTACCTTCAGGTAATGGAATACCAGCCATGGCTAATCCGGTTAATATGTTTTCTTTTTGTTCCGGTGTCTTGCCAGCTAACGGTGTGAGCAACCCTGCAGCTTTAGCCCTGCGCATTTTCTCCGAAGGTGCTGGTATTGAAGGAGCTCGAGCTTCTTTTAGCACCTTTGCAATGAGTGACTTTTCTGAGATCGTCCGTCCCTCTGGCAACGGAATACCCATGTCAGCCAATCCCTGTAAGATACGTTTTTTTTCCTTCGGTGATTTGCCCTCTAGTGGTCGTAACAGACCCGCTTCGGCTGCTTTTGCATAATTCTCTTTCATTTCAGGCGTTGTAGGTTCGGGTGGAAGTCCTAGCTTAGTACGGACTTTGTTGATCAGTTTTTTTTCAGAAGGTGTTTTACCTTCTGGAAGTGGTATACCGGCCATGGCCAATCCAGTTAATATTTTCTCTTTTTGTTCCGGTGTCTTGCCCTCCAAAGGTGTGAGCAGTCCTGCGGCTTTAGCTCTACGCATTTTTTCAGAAGGTGGTAGCAGAGAAGGCACGCGGGCTTCTTTCAGTACCTTAGCTATTAGAGATTTCTCAGATGCTGTGCGTCCTTCGGGTAATGGTATTCCCATGTCGGCTAAACCGCGTAAAATTTTCTCTTTTTCTTTAGGTGTTTTTCCTTCAAGTGGCTGCATAAGGCCGAGTTCTGCTGCTCGTTCATATTTGTCCTTCATTGGCCTAGTTTTTGGTTCAGGTGGAAGTCCTAGATCAGCGCGGACTTTATCCATTAGATTTCGTTCAGAAGCTGTTTTTGGTTCAGGTAATGGTATACCATGCATGGCGAGTCCTCTAAGTATTTTTTCTTTTTCAGCTGGGGTTTTGCCTTCGAGAGGTGTCAATAATCCCGCTGCTACTGCGCTACGCATTCTTTCTGATACTGCTTTTGATAGAGGACGAGCGTCTTTTTGCACCTTAGCTATTAGTGATTTCTCTGATGGTGTACGTCCTTCCGGTAAAGGTATGCCCATATCAGCTAGTCCACGTAAAATTCTTTCTTTTTCTTTAGGTGTTTTACCTTCTAATGGTAACAATAAACCTGCTTTAGCAGCTTTGGCATGTTTATCTTTCATTGCTGCGGTCTTTGGTTCTGGTGGTAGACCAAGATCAGTGCGGACTTTGTCTATGATTTTCTTTTCAGAGTCAGTCTTTCCTTCTGGAAGAGGTATTCCAAGGTTTGCAAGCCCTTTTAATATGTTTTCTCTTTGTTCTGGTGTTTTACCTTTAAGAGTTGTAATCAACCCTTCTGCTTTAGCTTTTCGTAATTTCTCTGATGGTGCCATTATTGTTGACAGACCAATTTCCTTTTGCACTTTTGCTATAAGAGATTTCTCTGATGCGGTTCGTCCTTCCGGCAATGGTATTCCCATATCGGCCAATCCTCGTAGTATTTTTTCTTTTTGTTTTGGTGACTTCCCTTCTAATGGTTGCAAAAATCCAGCATCAGCGGCTTTCGCGTATTTATTTTTCATATCTGGTGTCTTTGGTTCAGGTGGAAGGCCTAGGTCCTTGCGCACTTTGGCAATTAGTTTCTTTTCGGAAGCTGTTTTACCTTCAGGTAATGGAACACCGGCCATGGCTAAACCAGTTAATATTTTTTCTTTTTGTTCCGGTGTCTTGCCCGCTAACGGTGTGAGCAAACCTGCAGCTTTAGCCCTGCGCATTTTCTCTGAAGGTGCTGGTATCGAAGGAGCTCGAGCTTCTTTTAGCACCTTTGCAATGAGTGACTTTTCCGAGATCGTCCGTCCCTCTGGCAACGGAATACCCATGTCAGCCAATCCCTGTAAGATACGTTTTTTTTCCTTTGGTGACTTTCCCTCTAACGGTCGTAACAGACCCGCTTCGGCTGCTTTTGCATATTTTTCTTTCATTTCAGGAGTTGTGGGTTCAGGTGGAAGACCCAGCTTAGCACGGACTTTATTAATCAGTTTTTTTTCAGAAGGTGTTTTACCTTCTGGTAGTGGTATACCAGCCATGGCCAATCCAGTTAATATTTTCTTTTTTTGTTCCGGTGTCTTGCCCTCCAAAGGTGTGAGCAATCCTGCGGCTTTAGCTCTACGCATTTTTTCAGATGGTGGTAGCAGAGAAGGCACGCGGGCTTCTTTCAGTACCTTAGCTATTAGAGATTTCTCAGATGCAGTGCGTCCTTCGGGTAAGGGTATTCCCATGTCGGCTAAACCGCGTAAAATTTTCTCTTTTTCTTTAGGTGTCTTTCCTTCAAGTGGCTGCATTAGTCCGAGTTCAGCCGCTCGCTCATACTTGTCCTTCATTGGTCTAGTTTTTGGTTCAGGCGGAAGTCCTAGATCAGCGCGGACTTTATCAATTAGATTTCGTTCAGAAGCTGTTTCTGGTTCAGGTAATGGTATACCGTGCATCGCAAGGCCTCTAAGTATTTTTTCCTTTTCTGCTGGAGTTTTGCCTTCGAGAGGTGTCAAAAGTCCAGCTGCTATTGCGCTGCGCATTCTTTCCGATGCTGCTTTTGATAGTGGTCTAGCATCTTTTTGCACCTTTGCTATAAGTGATTTCTCTGAAAGTGTACGTCCTTCCGGTAAGGGTATACCCATGTCAGCTAGTCCACGTAAAATTCTTTCTTTTTCTTTAGGTGTTTTACCTTCTAAAGGTAACAACAAACCTGCTTTAGCAGCTTTGGCATGTTTTTCTTTCATTGCTGCGGTCTTCGGGTCTGGTGGTAGACCAAGATCAGCGCGGACTTTGTCTAAGATTTTCTTTTCGGAGTCAGTCTTTCCTTCTGGAAGCGGTATGCCGAGGTTTGCAAGCCCTTTTAATATTTTTTCTCTTTGTTCTGGTGTTTTACCTTTAAGAGTTGTAATCAACCCTTCTGCTTTAGCTTTCCGTAATTTTTCTGACGGTGCCATTACCGTTGGCAGACCAATTTCTTTTTGAACTTTTGCTATAAGAGATTTTTCTGAGGCGGTTCGTCCTTCAGGTAGCGGAATTCCCATGTCCGCCAGTCCTCGTAGAATCTTTTCCTTCTGCTTTGGTGATTTGCCTTCCAAAGGCTGCAATAATCCGGCATCAGCTGCTTTCGCGTATTTATCTTTCATATGTGGTGTTTTCGGTTCAGGTGGAAGGCCAAGGTCCTTGCGCACTTTGGCAATTAGCTTCTTGTCGGAAGCTGTTTTACCTTCAGGTAATGGAATACCGGCCATGGCTAAACCAGTTAATATTTTTTCTTTTTGTTCCGGTGTCTTGCCCTCTAAAGGTGTGAGCAAACCTGCAGCTTTAGCCCTGCGCATTTTCTCTGAAGGTGCTGGTATCGAAGGAGCTCGAGCTTCTTTTAGCACCTTTGCAATAAGAGACTTTTCTGAGATCGTGCGTCCCTCTGGCAATGGAATGCCCATGTCAGCCAATCCCTGTAAGATACGTTTTTTTTCCTTTGGTGACTTTCCCTCTAGTGGTCGTAATAGACCCGCTTCGGCTGCTTTTGCATAATTCTCTTTCATTTCAGGCGTTGTAGGTTCGGGTGGAAGACCCAGCTTAGCACGGACTTTGTTGATCAGTTTTTTTTCAGAAGGTGTTTTACCTTCTGGTAGTGGTATACCGGCCATGGCCAATCCAGTTAATATATTCTCTTTTTGTTCCGGTGTCTTGCCCTCCAAAGGTGTGAGCAGTCCTGCGGCTTTAGCTCTACGCATTTTTTCAGATGGTGGTAGCAGAGAAGGCACGCGGGCTTCTTTTAGTACCTTAGCTATTAGAGATTTCTCAGATACTGTACGTCCTTCGGGTAATGGTATACCCATGTCGGCTAAACCGCGTAAAATTTTCTCTTTTTCTTTGGGAGTTTTTCCTTCAAGTGGCTGCATAAGTCCAAGTTCCGCCGCTCGTTCATACTTGTCTTTCATTGGTCTAGTTTTTGGTTCAGGTGGAAGTCCTAGATCGGCGCGGACTTTATCCATTAGATTTCGTTCAGAAGCTGATTTAGGTTCTGGTAGTGGTACCCCATGCATAGCAAGGCCTCTAAGTATTTTTTCTTTTTCTGCTGGCGTTTTACCCTCTAGGGGTATCAACAACCCCTCTGCTTCTGCAGCACGCATTCTTTCCGTGTGTGTTACCGAAAGTGGACGAGCTTCTTTTTGCACTTTAGCTACGAGTGATTTCTCTGAAGGTGTGCGTCCTTCTGGTAAGGGTATGCCCATGTCAGCTAGTCCACGTAAAATTCTTTCTTTTTCTTTTGGCGTTTTACCTTCTAACGGTAGCAATAATCCTGCTTCAGCAGCTTTAGCATGTTTGTCTTTCATTGCTGCAGTCTTTGGTTCTGGTGGTAGACCAAGATCAGCGCGGACTTTATCGATGATTTTCTTTTCGGATTCAGTCTTTCCTTGTGGCAGAGGTATGCCGAGGTTTGCGAGCCCTTTCAATATATTTTCCCTTTGTTCTGGTGTTTTACCTTTAAGAGTTGTAATCAACCCTTCTGCTTTAGCTTTCCGTAATTTTTCTGACGGTGCCATTACTGTTGGCAGACCAATTTCTTTTTGAACTTTTGCTATAAGAGATTTTTCTGAGGCGGTTCGTCCTTCAGGTAGCGGAATTCCCATGTCCGCCAGTCCTCGTAGAATCTTTTCCTTCTGCTTTGGTGATTTGCCTTCCAAAGGCTGCAATAATCCGGCATCAGCTGCTTTCGCGTATTTATCTTTCATATGTGGTGTTTTCGGTTCAGGTGGAAGGCCAAGGTCCTTGCGCACTTTGGCAATTAGCTTCTTGTCGGAAGCTGTTTTACCTTCAGGTAAAGGAATACCGGCCATGGCTAATCCAGTTAATATTTTTTCTTTTTGTTCCGGTGTCTTGCCCTCTAAAGGTGTGAGCAAACCTGCAGCTTTAGCCCTGCGCATTTTTTCTGAAGGTGCTGGTATCGAAGGAGCTTGAGCTTCTTTTCGCACCTTTGCAATAAGGGACTTTTCTGAGATCGTGCGTCCCTCTGGCAATGGAATGCCCATGTCAGCCAATCCCTGTAAGATACGTTTTTTTTCCTTTGGTGATTTTCCCTCTAGTGGTCGTAATAGACCCGCTTCGGCTGCTTTTGCATAATTCTCTTTCATTTCAGGCGTTGTAGGTTCGGGTGGAAGACCCAGCTTAGCACGGACTTTGTTGATCAGTTTTTTTTCAGAAGGTGTTTTACCTTCTGGTAGTGGTATACCGGCCATGGCCAATCCAGTTAATATATTCTCTTTTTGTTCCGGTGTCTTGCCCTCCAAAGGTGTGAGCAGTCCTGCGGCTTTAGCTCTACGCATTTTTTCAGATGGTGGTAGCAGAGAAGGCACGCGGGCTTCTTTCAGTACCTTAGCTATTAGAGATTTCTCAGATGCTGTGCGTCCTTCGGGTAATGGTATACCCATGTCGGCTAAACCGCGTAAAATTTTCTCTTTTTCTTTGGGTGTTTTTCCTTCAAGTGGCTGCATAAGTCCAAGTTCCGCCGCTCGTTCATACTTGTCTTTCATTGGTCTAGTTTTTGGTTCAGGTGGAAGTCCTAGATCAGCGCGGACTTTATCCATTAGATTTCGTTCAGAAGCTGTTTTAGGTTCTGGTAGTGGAACCTCATGCATAGCAAGGCCTCTAAGTATTTTTTCTTTTTCTGCTGGCGTTTTACCCTCTAGAGGTATCAACAACCCCTCTGCTTCTGCAGCACGCATTCTTTCCGTGTGTGTTACCGAAGGTGGACGAGCTTCTTTTCGCACTTTAGCTACGAGTGATTTCTCTGACGGTGTGCGTCCTTCTGGTAAGGGTATGCCCATGTCAGCTAGTCCACGTAAAATTCTTTCTTTTTCTTTTGGTGTTTTACCTTCTAACGGTAGCAATAATCCTGCTTCAGCAGCTTTGGCATGTTTATCTTTCATTGCTGCAGTCTTTGGTTCTGGTGGTAGACCAAGATCAGCGCGGACTTCATCGATGATTTTCTTTTCGGATTCAGTCTTTCCTTGTGGCAGAGGTATGCCAAGGTTTGCGAGCCCTTTCAATATTTTTTCTCTTTGTTCTGGTGTTTTACCTTTAAGAGTTGTAATCAACCCTTCTGCTTTAGCTTTCCGTAATTTTTCTGACGGTGCCATAACTGTTGGCAGACCAATTTCTTTTTGAACTTTTGCTATAAGAGATTTTTCTGAGGCGGTTCGTCCTTCAGGTAGCGGAATTCCCATGTCCGCCAGTCCTCGTAGAATCTTTTCCTTCTGCTTTGGTGATTTGCCTTCCAAAGGCTGCAATAATCCGGCATCAGCTGCTTTCGCGTATTTATCTTTCATATGTGGTGTTTTCGGTTCAGGTGGAAGGCCAAGGTCCTTGCGCACTTTGGCAATTAGCTTCTTGTCGGAAGCTGTTTTACCTTCAGGTAATGGAATACCGGCCATGGCTAATCCAGTTAATATTTTTTCTTTTTGTTCCGGTGTCTTGCCCTCTAAAGGTGTGAGCAAACCTGCAGCTTTGGCCCTGCGCATTTTTTCTGAAGGTGCTGGTATCGAAGGAGCTCGAGCTTCTTTTAGCACCTTTGCAATAAGAGACTTTTCTGAGATCGTGCGTCCCTCTGGCAATGGAATGCCCATGTCAGCCAATCCCTGTAAGATACGTTTTTTTTCCTTTGGTGATTTTCCCTCTAGTGGTCGTAATAGACCCGCTTCGGCTGCTTTTGCATAATTCTCTTTCATTTCAGGCGTTGTAGGTTCGGGTGGAAGACCCAGCTTAGCACGGACTTTGTTGATCAGTTTTTTTTCAGAAGGTGTTTTACCTTCTGGTAGTGGTATACCGGCCATGGCCAATCCAGTTAATATATTCTCTTTTTGTTCCGGTGTCTTGCCCTCCAAAGGTGTGAGCAGTCCTGCAGCTTTAGCTCTACGCATTTTTTCAGATGGTGGTAGCAGAGAAGGCACGCGGGCTTCTTTCAGTACCTTAGCTATTAGAGATTTCTCAGATGCAGTGCGTCCTTCGGGTAATGGTATACCCATGTCGGCTAAACCGCGTAAAATTTTCTCTTTTTCTTTGGGTGTTTTTCCTTCAAGTGGCTGCATAAGCCCAAGTTCCGCCGCTCGTTCATGCTTGTCTTTCATTGGTCTAGTTTTTGGTTCAGGTGGAAGTCCTAGATCAGCGCGGACTTTATCCATTAGATTTCGTTCAGAAGCTGTTTTAGGTTCTGGTAGTGGTACCCCATGCATAGCAAGGCCTCTAAGTATTTTTTCTTTTTCTGCTGGCGTTTTACCCTCTAGAGGTATCAACAACCCCTCTGCTTCTGCAGCACGCATTCTTTCCGTGTGTGTTACCGAAGGTGGACGAGCTTCTTTTCGCACTTTAGCTATGAGTGATTTCTCTGACGGTGTGCGTCCTTCTGGTAAGGGTATGCCCATGTCAGCTAGTCCACGTAAAATTCTTTCTTTTTCTTTTGGTGTTTTACCTTCTAACGGTAGCAATAATCCTGCTTCAGCAGCTTTGGCATGTTTATCTTTCATTGCTGCAGTCTTTGGTTCTGGTGGTAGACCAAGATCAGCGCGGACTTCATCGATGATTTTCTTTTCGGATTCAGTCTTTCCTTGTGGCAGAGGTATGCCAAGGTTTGCGAGCCCTTTCAATATTTTTTCTCTTTGTTCTGGTGTTTTACCTTTAAGAGTTGTAATCAACCCTTCTGCTTTAGCTTTCCGTAATTTTTCTGACGGTGCCATTACTGTTGGCAGACCAATTTCTTTTTGAACTTTTGCTATAAGAGATTTTTCTGAGGCGGTTCGTCCTTCAGGTAGCGGAATTCCCATGTCCGCCAGTCCTCGTAGAATCTTTTCCTTCTGCTTTGGTGATTTGCCTTCCAAAGGCTGCAATAATCCGGCATCAGCTGCTTTCGCGTATTTATCTTTCATATGTGGTGTTTTCGGTTCAGGTGGAAGGCCAAGGTCCTTGCGCACTTTGGCAATTAGCTTCTTGTCGGAAGCTGTTTTACCTTCAGGTAATGGAATACCGGCCATGGCTAATCCAGTTAATATTTTTTCTTTTTGTTCCGATGTCTTGCCCTCTAACGGTGTGAGCAAACCTGCAGCTTTAGCCCTGCGCATTTTTTCTGAAGGTGCTGGTATCGAAGGAGCTCGAGCTTCTTTTAGCACCTTTGCAATAAGAGACTTTTCTGAGATCGTGCGTCCCTCTGGCAATGGAATGCCCATGTCAGCCAATCCCTGTAAGATACGTTTTTTTTCCTTTGGTGACTTTCCCTCTAGTGGTCGTAACAGACCCGCTTCGGCTGCTTTTGCATAATTCTCTTTCATTTCAGGCGTTGTAGGTTCGGGTGGAAGTCCTAGCTTAGTACGGACTTTGTTGATCAGTTTTTTTTCAGAAGGTGTTTTACCTTCTGGAAGTGGTATACCGGCCATGGCCAATCCAGTTAATATTTTCTCTTTTTGTTCCGGTGTCTTGCCCTCCAAAGGTGTGAGCAGTCCTGCGGCTTTAGCTCTACGCATTTTTTCAGATGGTGGTAGCAGAGAAGGCACGCGGGCTTCTTTCAGTACCTTAGCTATTAGAGATTTCTCAGATGCTGTGCGTCCTTCGGGTAATGGTATTCCCATGTCGGCTAAACCGCGTAAAATTTTCTCTTTTTCTTTAGGTGTTTTTCCTTCAAGTGGCTGCATAAGTCCAAGTTCAGCCGCTCGTTCATACTTATCTTTCATTGGTCTAGTTTTTGGTTCAGGTGGAAGTCCTAGATCAGCGCGGACTTTATCCATTAGATTTCGTTCAGAAGCTGTTTTTGGTTCAGGTAATGGTATACCATGCATGGCGAGTCCTCTTAGTATGTTTTCTTTTTCGGCTGGAGTTTTGCCTTCAAGAGGTGTCAATAATCCCGCTGCTACTGCGCTACGCATTCTCTCTGATACTGCTTTTGATAGAGGACGAGCGTCTTTTTGCACCTTAGCTATTAGTGATTTCTCTGAAGGTGTACGTCCTTCCGGTAAAGGTATGCCCATATCAGCTAGTCCACGTAAAATTCTTTCTTTTTCTTTAGGTGTTTTACCTTCTAATGGTAACAATAAACCTGCTTTAGCAGCTTTGGCATGCTTTTCTTTCATTGCTGCGGTCTTTGGTTCTGGTGGTAGACCAAAATCAGCGCGGACTTTGTCTATGATTTTCTTTTCGGAGTGAGTCTTTCCTTCTGGAAGAGGTATCCCGAGGTTTGCAAGACCTTTTAATATTTTTTCTCTTTGCTCTGGTGTTTTACCTTTAAGAGTTGTAATCAACCCTTCTGCTTTAGCTTTTCGTAATTTTTCTGATGGTGCCATTATTGTTGGCAGACCAATTTCCTTTTGCACTTTTGCTATAAGAGATTTCTCTGAAGGTGTGCGCCCTTCAGGTAACGGTATGCCCATATCAGCTAAACCCCGTAGAATCCTTTCTTTTTCTTTTGGTGATTTACCTTCTAAAGGTTGTAATAGTCCTGCATCTGCTGCTTTTGCATATTTATCCCTCATGGCTGCAGTTTTTGGCTCAGGTGGGAGACCTAGATCTTTGCGAACTTTGTCAATAATTTTTTTTTCAGAGTCTGTTTTGCCTTCTGGAAGAGCTATACCGAGATCCGCAAGTCGTTTCAATATGTTTTCCTTTTGTTCCGGAGTCTTCCCTTCAAGAGGCGTCAGTAGTCCTTCAGCCTTAGCTTTCCGCATCTTTTCAGACGGTGCTAGTACTGAAGGTGCGTGTGGTTCACCTTTTACTTTAGCAATCAGGGCTTTTTCTGAGGCTGTGCGTCCTTTTGGTAATGGAATCCCCATGTCAGCTAGTCGTTGAAGAATTCTTTTTTTTTCATGTGGTGTCTTGCCTTCCAAGGGCTGTAGTAATCCAGCGTCGGCGGCTTTCTTATATTTTTCTCTCATTGCCGGAGTTTTCGGTTCAGGGGGTAAGCCCAAATCAGCACGCACTTTGTTTATCAACTTTTGTTCTGATGCTGTTTTTCCTTTAGGAAGTGGAATCCCAGCCATTGCTAAGCCTCTTAAAATCTTCTCCTTCTCTTCTAGTGTTTTGCCCTCTAGTGGAGTTAAAAGTCCAGCAGCTTGTGCTTTGCGTAGCTTTTCAGCCGGCAATTCTGGTGGCAAACCTGCAGCCTCTCTAACTTTTTTTATAAGCGCTTTTTCTGATGCTGTCCTCCCCTCTGGCAGAGGTATGCCCATATCTGCTAAGTTTTGTAGTATTTTTTCTTTTTGTTCTGGTGTTTTCCCTTCCAAAGGTTGCAACAGTCCTAACTCTGCTGCTTTTTTCATTCTCCACTTGTCATCGGCAGTTTTTGGTGTAGGTGGCAAACCAAGATTTTTTCTTACTTTACTTATTAATGACTTTTCGGATGCAGTTTTGCCTTCAGGCAGTATTGCTCCGGTCATCGCCAAATCCTTTAATATTTTCTCTTTTTCAGCAGGACTTTTCCCTACCATAGCTTTTTCAGCTTGTCTAACTTTTTCCTTCATATCTTTTACACTTTTTGTTTCAAGACCAACGGAAGCTAAAGATTTTCTCATTTCACCCAATCGCCGTTCCTCTACATGTTCATGTCCACAAAGAATACAATTGCAACGATCGCAATTTTTCATTTTGTAGCAGTCGTACAAGCTTTTCATTACTTCAAACATCGCATCAGAGTTACAACTACAACAGCAACCTTCTTGGCTTGTAATTAATTGACATCTATATACTTTCCATTTCATTTGCTTGCGGTTATTAAACAGATTAGTGGTTTCTTGAAAGCGGTGTGCCGAGACGACATTAACGACGTATTTTGAACTAAATGGATTACTTTTCTGGTTTGGGTTTGAATTAGAACATTTAAATTTGATTGATTTTGCATAATTGTTTGTTTTAATTAATTCTGGCATACTTAAATGTTTTGCAAGTGGTTTCCGTCTCATTGTACGAGAAGATTTCAAATTCGAGAGGTATAACATTTTTGTTTTCTGTTCGCTATTGGTGAGATCTTTGATTACGCATTTCTTGCGGTCTGTCTTATTTTTCTTTTGCACGATAATACTAACATTATTCATCTTGCTTTTTGTTTTTTGCCGATTAATGTAAGAAGAAACATATTGAATAATATCTTTATTGACAGTATTCTTTTCAAAATGGTTCGTCATACTGCAACTTATTTTTATACGTCGTATTATTGTATTTATTAGGATTTATCTCATCGCTCATCATACAGAAAATATGCCCTTTTTGTTAAAATGCCATAATAAAATATTATGGCACTTAACTTATATCAGCTACCATTCGGTTACCATTATTTGTGTTACTTTAAGGTATTTTAAGCTGTAATAAAACATATTTATTTAATTATATTATCAATAACTTGGAATCCAGTGACACAGCTCAACAGTGTGTAGAAGTTATTAGTGTCGTGCATCGAAGTACCGACATTGCGGTAGAAACAAAAATAAAAATCAGGTCAGGGTAGGTGCCAAAACCCGCACCACACAAAGACTGCGCTGAGCTCACATCAGTTGTTCCGGGACCACGACCGGAGCAAGTTAATCAATCTCGGTTATCGGGAGTAAGTTCCGCTAAATAACTTTGTAAGTATAAGAAATATGTATGTTGAGTATACATACATATTTGTATATTAAGGCACTGACTAGGAGTGTCACAGTATTATAAACTAAGACCCTCTTCACCGACATAGCGGTATATATGTAATTTTTCTGCAGGTGTCCCAAAACATTTAGTAACTGCAGAATAAATTGCAGTATCCATCAGTAGGTACCCATCAGCGTATCAGAGAGTGTATTTTGAAATTATTATTCACTTCATACCTGTAGGAAATTCTCAGTAGCAGCACGGAGTCTGGTAATGTGCCCGATACGGTTATAGGCTCGCCCCCTATTATGTGGGACTAAAATAAATCTGGCGAAAAGTGGGTGTAGCAATATACCTCTGCCTACCTCTTCGGGGATATAGGCGTGAAACTATGTATGTATGTATTTACTTCACTTTAATTCCCAAATAGCTCAATACGTGCGCATTAAAAGATTATGATAATAAAAGATAATGCAACTTTTCCTTTGACTGCTGGTCCAAAAATATCATAATTGAAACCTATTCCAAACGAAAGTACTAACCATTTATTGCTACTTTTACTATGGGGCCGAATAACAGTAGGTATCCCAGTAAAAAAGAGATACAGGGTAACAAAAGTATTAAAAAGTATGGATATTTTAATCACTTAATCATAGGTTTTGTTTGTTTTAAACAGTTTTAAAATGTTGCCAATTGCAAACTTAATGGAGATTAGATCACCTAAAAATAGGAAGTAGGATAGGATAGGTAGGATTCAAAATAAATAATAATATAACCGAGACATAAAATGATTCCCTGCCGCAATAGATAGGGCGCGGGAGGGAGGCGCGGAGCGGGGACGCTAGCGACTGGCTACCTGTCGCTCTATCGGTACAGCAGCAGCGAGCTCATTAAACACAAAAACCACGTGCCGTCGCAATAAATGACTATAATAATCCACATTTTTAAAAACGTCCCTGTATCTTTTTTTTACTGGGTTAGATTTATTTGGCCTCATAGTAAAAGTTGCAATAAATGGCTAGGACTTACGTTTAGCATAGGTTTCAATTGTGCACAAGGGGTTTCAATTGTTTGGGCCAATCGGTTGCACATTGTCTTTTACACGATCAATATGTGAAATATTATTTTTTTGGGCTAGTCGTGCATTTGTCAGAGGACGCAATTTTAAAGTTGAATTCAAGTTTTTTGTGGTCGCAGCCCTTTTCCTGCAGCCGCCAACTTGAAAAGAGTGTCATAAATGGGTTTTCTGGTTTATTTGGCAAACTATTGATCGTACAGAAAAAGCTCAAAACATGTCTGGTTGCAATTTAAATTCTCTACAACTTTGGTCCCTTGTTAAAAAAGTATTAAAGTTCACTAAAGCATAAAATGTAAAACAACTATTTGCTACAAATATTGTGAAGCCTTGAATGTGTGTTTACAAAAAACGTGGCACCAATAATATGTGCCGTAACGTTCATTAGTTTCTTTTTTTAATTTTGTTAGGTATGTCACTTAGTAGAAATACTTTGTTTACAAAAATATTATGTTCTCTTGGCACGGACTACAGACGTGTTAGGGGTTCGAAATGAGAGATAGCTATAAACCTTTATGTTACTACCCTAATTAAAGCTTGTCTCAAACATGCGCCTCCAACATTTAAATGCTCTATCTACACTAATATTATGAAGAGGAAAAATTTGTATTTTTGTTTGTTTCTATTTTTGTTTGTTTGTTTGTCTAGACACTAATATTATAAAGAGGAAAAATTTGTAATGGATAAACTCAAAAACTACTGGACCGATTTAAAAAATCTTTCACCATTAGAAAGCTACACTATCTGCGAGTAACATAGGCTGTATTTTATTTTAGAAAATATAGGGATCCGTAAGATATTTGGGTTTTTCGGGTACGCGAAGTAGTTCCCTCAGGACGCGGGTGAAACCGCGGGAAACGGCTAGTCTATAATATCGATGAAATCAATTAAATAGTTCTTCATAGATTATATTTAAATGATGATAGTGGCGGCTTGCAAACTAAGTGCCAACGGCCAGACGAAGCCGGCCAGCCGCGAGCCATCACTCAGTTGAAATTCAGTGGCGGTTAAATGCATACGATCAAGGCGATTCCATATTTAAATCGAAAAGCCTACTTGCAATCTATACACATTTATAAAATTGGAGTGTCTGTTTGTAATATTAAAATAACCGCTTTTAACTAAATGCATATGGATGTATAGGTACATGGTAGTCATGGCACATATACCGAAATGTCATTTTTTACCATTTTTGTCTGTCTGTTTGTTTGTTTTCGCTAATCTCTGGAACGGCTGGACCGATTTTGACGGGACGTGCACTGACGGATGGCTGATGTACCAAAGAGTAATTAAGGCTATAAATTAACCGGGTACGCGAAGTAGTTCCCTGAGGACACGGGTGAAGCCGCGGGGAACAGCTAGTACTTAATGAATATAAGGGCTGTAGATGATATGCAGCTGCACGTGGTATTTGTGCTGTTCTAAGTCTGGCTGCGTAACCCATGACGCCCGAATACATGTACCAAAAAATTGGAAGAGGTAGCCGTCATCGAAAATCGGGCAAAAAAGAATGATACGATATTGAGGATGGTTCAGAGTGTACTGACTTTTACAGAAGAAGTCATCGATTGTACGATAAGCACCAGCGTCAGTCTTTTAACAATGAGACAACTACAATTGTCAGCTTACGACACAGATTCAAATGTTACTATTTTCTCAAAATTAAGTCCAATTAACTCGTCATCAGGGTGTAATTAATGACGATCGAGTACGATTTTTACTGTAGAAACTCTGATAGACATATTATCGACGGTAAAGTACTCGTAAAGGTACTAACTTAAGTGATAAATAATTAAGCATTTTAAAATTGTTTCATAAGAAGAACATTATAATTATAGCTATAAAGTAATCATCGTCATCATTCTGTATCAGTCCACTGCTGCGACCTCTCCGATGTGCTATAGGAGAGGTCTACCAATGAGCACTGAAGTAATGTGATAAGAATTATTTAGAGAGCATATTGCTGTCGTGGTTCATATGACTATGCTTACAGATTCTCTAGGTGCTGTAATTTACGAGAATTTTAGAGAGTTGTGTTTTCATATGCCACATTAATTGAAGGTTATACCACCCTCTGGTACGTAGGCCACGAGTATTTATCAAGTTTCTAAATTATATACTTCATCATCATCATCATCAGCCTGCCGTAGTCCACTGCTGGATATAGGCCTCTCCAATGGCACGCCACTGAGCCCGATTTTCGGCTCTTCGTGTCCAGCCGCTGCCAGCCACTTTGCGTATATCGTCACTCCACCTAGCCGGAGGGCGTCCTACACTACGTTTGCCAAGGCGCGGTCTCCACTCTAGAACACGGCTACTCCATCGATTATCGGTTCTGCGAATTATATACTTACCTTCTTAATATATCATGATTGGAATAATCTATCAACAAGCAGCAATCAATTACTAATATTTAGGATATTTACACAATATTATCACATTTTTACACTATTTTACAATTTTTTAAGCCATATTTTGTTATGTAAAAAATGACATTATTTTGTAATCTAATTTTGACGTCTATTTCTTCTTTATTCTTTTTATTTTACTGACAGTGCAAGAAACCCCGTATATAAAAAGGTACTCGGTGCAAGAAACGAAAGAAACCTGTTATTGGCGTAGAGTCATTTACGAGCTGCTTTTGGACAGCTGTAATTAGTCGTATGATGTACCTATAAATGCTTGGCTGCTACGCGTTTCGGTAGCTACATATAAGTAGTTTGATGCCGAGACACCAAGCATTGGTTATACTGATCCTGAGAAACTACGTGGGGCTAAATGGACACTATAGAAGATTCTGAATTAATGTATTAAAAGAATTGCAAGCGAGCGCGTAGGCCGTGATCTGTTAAAGGAATACCACACCTCATTTCTCTGAAGACCGATTGGACCAAATAAATAAGCATTGTACACAAGCTGATACGTTGCAATAAAGCGACTCATTTCGCAATTTCCCAGAAAACAAACGTCAATCCTAAATACGAGTACTTTTATTAACACGGTCAATAGGCTTCTATGAAAACCGCTACTCTAAGATATCAACTGACGACAATGTGATCATCATCCTCCTAGCGTTATCCCAATTGTATCCCAGTGTCTGCTTACTAGTCTTACCTGTCTGACCTACGCAACCCAATGGGAGAGCGATATTCCATGGTTAAGATTAGTATAGTTCATTACTTAATAGATTTATTATTGTTGATTACACAGTTTATTACACATAAAATAATTATTACAATTGTTTTCAAAATGGGAACCCAATATTTAGCTTGTTGTGATTGTTGATTATCCCCAAGTTTCAGGCAAGCTTATACCTTTTGGCATCTGCATACCTGATTTAAGTAACCCTAGCAGGCGATCCCTACGTTGACGCTCTTTGTTAGCCGTGTCGAGTTTCATGATTAGATAAAAAAGGTAAACAAAATCTACATGCATGCGCGCCGCTTTATGATGTAATATCATAAAATATATGGGAAGCATGCCTGAGTGTCGTTTTTCATATATCATTTTGTAAATGATACCCAAATTTCGCCAGAGTCGTTGGCCTCGTCTGTGTGCATACGCGATACGGAATCCGAAGCTCTTTGTGTCGAAGAACTCGCTGGACTCCATCACTCGTAACTTCTGCCTGCCCATGTAAAGTAGTTGGACCATGTTGTCGATGGTTTTGCGCCTGGTCCTGTACCTCTCAGCCAGGCGCCAACCATGGAAACCTAGCCTGGAATCCAACGCCTGTCGCCGGGTCCCATTCAAGCGTACTTCTTCGCCGTATTGATTTATAATTTCGTTTATTTTCCTGTTAAGCCGGCCGACATCCAGAAGTTCCACGTCTATATTCAGACTATCTAATAAATGGTCTGGTATATTGTCGAATTTGAGGTCTGTTTTGTTTTGTAGGCTGCTTGCTTCAGGCGAAGTGGTGACATTGCCCAGCACTATCTTTGCCGCATCTGTAAATATTTTAGATATCAATCGTGTTATTATCTAGTCTGTAGCGCTAAAATATGTCTCATGCTAATAGCAAGTATGAATTAGTGTTTTGTTAGAATGTAGTTATGAATAATTTAAACAAATATTAGATATAAATGCAGATTATGAGTGAACGGCTTTTGAAGAAGCTTTGCACTAATATAGCTTCATCAAAATAACACACAGGCACGCGGTCGGAGCGGCGGTCGAAGTCTAGTTTAGCTAAGTATATATTTTTTGTTCCGTTGTCAGCACCGTATAAAGGTCGTATTTTAAATTCTTGCTTCTGCGCACAAAGTCTACAATTACTGAAAAAACAAGATTAATTTAATGACCGATTTCAGAGGCATCAATGTAGGTAACTTCCCTATTTCAGAGGGATAAACATCATTATGATGTTAGATCTGTATTCAATAAGAAACCCTGGCTTATCTTTAGGACGTTGATGATAAATCTAATAACACTTTTAGTCCTTGCTCTATTTCACTACAGCTGGAAAAGCCTTAGCTTCCAGATTGATTCAATATTTCGGAAGAAATTTGTATAAGTTATCCGACAAATTAATTTAACAGGAACTTGCAGGTAGCGGTGAAACTACACTACGAGTATTTTTGCAATCACTTACGTACATAACATAAATATGTATATAGGCAGTAAGCATGAAATCATGTCTGATACACTATCGCGGTTCCATGAGGTAACAAGAGTAGTTAGGTAGGTACTAATAAGGATTTAAACATATAACATAATCGAAGTTTATACTATCGCACCATGTCTCATTAATTTTTTTAATTAAGTGATATCAATCTATGCTAATATTAAGCCCGCTTCGTACGGTGCGTGGTTCTGCGGTCGCACGCGCGCGTCTCCTAAGGTCACACCCCGAGTTGGTTAAGGGGCGGCGCAAACGATCATATCCACTGGTAGCCATATATTTTATACTTTTCATATATTTACTTCTGAAGCGAGTAGCCGCCACCGGCCACACGTGTGCGGCGCTTCTATACAAAATATATGAAAAAAGTGTGTTACTGTGCTGGCTGTGGTCAGTGGCCCGTTTGCGCCGACCCTAACATCAAAGTTGCCACGAGCCTCTCTACCACAACTTATAGCAACAATTTAAAGTTACCTCAAGTGTTTTGTTATAGAATGTTCAGCTCTAACACTGAAATGTATATAAAAAAATAACTGCGTTGTGGATGCACTGTATTTCGTGAGATGGAAAACAATGGGAACTTAATCAACCTTTTTCTGTTTCATAAAACCGCCTTACTGTTAGGACATTAGTTATCAGAAAGAGTAAACCGCTGTCAATTTATGATGGTGTCAAGCTTGCGTCATTAGTGTCAGTATGCATATATTAGTATATGTCAGTATGCATCGGGCGATTCGCGTGCCGCGCACAGAGTACCTTTTTATATACGGGACGTTCGCACTCGATCTCAGCATTGTGTAGGTACCTTTTATAGACTGAGAGACCTCAGCAGTACAAGGTCAGCTTTACGTCGAACGTCTTTATGCATTTATTCTCTTAAACGTTCTTGCCAAGAGTATATACACCAGGAGAGGCTAAGTAGAGCCAGTGAGCATGATATATACTTAACTTTACCCACTGATGACTGTAAGAGGCAAATCCTTTTGTGTGGGTATCAGCTGCTCTTGGAATATCAGCAAGATTGTGTTTACCAAGCTAAGAAAAGACTGATCAAATAGAAGTGGCAAGCAACGATGTGTCGTTTCAAATCAAAAGTATATTTGGTGCTGTGCGGTAGAGGACTATGTATCAGGGCTCCCGGTGTACGCAAGATGCTGTTCGCTACTTCATTCTCTACTGTAAAGCCTCATCACTGGTCAGTATGCTGGAATATCGTAAGCTATTATATCCATATTTTACCACTTCAGAATAGGAATAATAAGAAACCTTCTTTAAATAATTAGTTATATATTTGTGACCAAAAGGTCAATATTGAATCCCTTCCGGGCTCCCGTTAGGATGGGTGCCTTAGGGACTGGCCATGAGTGCCCTTACCATAAATAAGCTTTTGACTACATACTTATGACAAATAATGATGTCTTATAGGTTTATAAATAAATACAAAGTCGATTTGCGTTACTATTTTTGCGGCGAGGGTGTATCGACCGGCATTGCATGGAACAATCACACACCAGCCTGTTGTTGTCCACTGCTGGACTCTATAAGACCCGATCTTCCGTTTTCGCCATCCAAGCACTATCACTTATCCTCCACAAGTCTGTCTGTCCATCAGACAGAGGAGGTGATGGGTCGTCTAGCACTGCGCTTGCCGCGACTTGGCCACTACGCGAGAACCAGCCCATTCCACCGCCCATTAGTTCTGCAACAGAAGTGGTCATGTAGAACAGCATGAATGAACAATAAATTACCAGTGATGTAAATAAAGTGTAGTGGCGAGGCCGCGACGTGTGAGTGCGGCACAGCTGCGTACACAAAATGACAATGCAAAGCCTCACATATTATGAGTTAGGAACAATAACGGCGGTATGTACAGTCGAGTGACGCAGGTTGACTCGTGTGGGTCTCCTGCGGGGACAGTCGGACAGTCGTGTGGTGTCAGTTGGTGGTTGGTGGTCGAGGTGGCAGGCAGGCGCGTGCGGGCGCCACGCGCCGGCGCCGGCCGCGTCACCCTGCATGTGTTTGTGCTGTTACGCCTCCCAGTTACAGAACAGGTTAGTCAAAGTCTACCAAGTCAGACGACCCGATGGCGTAGCGGGAGTGTAAATGAGTGCCTCGTCAGGCCTGCCTACAGAACAGGTTAGTCAAAGTCTACCAAGTCAGACGACCCGATGGCGTAGCGGGAGTGTAAATGAGTGCCTCGTCAGGCCTGCCTACAGAACAGGTTAGTCAAAGTCTACCAAGTCTGACGACCCGATGGCGTAGCGGGAGTGTAAATGAGTGCCTCGTCAGGCCTGCCTACAGAACAGGTTAGTCAAAGTCTACCAAGTCAGACGACCCGATGGAGTAGCGGGAGTGTAAATGAGTGCCTCGTCAGGCCTGCCTACAGAACAGGTTAGTCAAAGTCTATTGGGTCAGACGACCCGATGACGTAGCGGGAGTGAAAACGAGTGCCACGCCGAAGGCCGTGGGATTGATTCGCGCTCAAGTCTAACATTAGTTTGCGTGAAAATGGATGTTTTCTTGGTCTTGGTGTTTCTTTGTATAATATGTTTGTAAATAAAAATGAATATATATGTATGTTTATCCATTGTCTAGTACCCATAGTACGAGCGTCTGCTTAGTTTGGGACAAAATGGTGTTGTGTGAATGTGGTAGAATGTTATAACTCCAATACTACTCCAAGTCTTTACGAAAGCTGCTTAAGATTAATCAAGATTTTCTCCACTTCTATCCGAATGCTTCGTTAGTTGCATATGGTATAACGTGTGACCACTCTACTTATAAAATCGTTTCTAGTGTGATAGTGCTTGTTTACTTGTCCATATTATTTACGCAGAAGGACAAATAGATGTTATACTTACTTTAGTCATATTTGCTGAGAAAGCCACCAAAGACATTAAGATATATTTATTTCTGTATTTCATTAATAGTATACAAGTCAAAACCGTATTGTCCCTGTCCGCGATGGTGCCGGCGTTTCATAGCTAAATCAGATAGATCAGGATACATCTGTCGAAAATCAACACAAATGTATTAACTTTTAAGCCTATTGTTTTCTGAAAATGGTATCCCGTTTTGTCCATTCGCTTTCTTTATGTGTATTGCTGCTTCACGCGCCAAACCAATTACTCAGAATTTTCTACGTTAGTACCACAAGCACGCACAGTAGGCAGAATTGTTTGTTACAGAACAGACATAAATCGTCATATATTTATTTACCCAGCTGTTGCTCATTATAGAAGGAGAATTATATAATACCACTTTGTGACATTGAGACCATAGCAAATTAAACCCGTCAATAAACACTAAGGAGGGGAAGTTACTTAAACCTACCAATTCTTAGATAAATATAAGACATCACCAATAAGCATGGGGGCCTATATTTACTTTTCACATTTTTCATATCAATTTGCCCCCTCTAGGCCATCGGCCGGCGGGCTTGCCCCCCTCTCACCAAGGCAATGGGCTGGCGACGCCCTTGCCAGTAAGTACCTTTTTTAAAAATCTCTTCATACGCGAGACGAAACACAGCACAAATCTTTACAGTACCTAAAGTCCAATATTTAACCAAACTATATAGCCCAATATCTGACCTCATCAATATTGCGTTCTCAGTAGCGTACCTATACATATAGGTAAGATCACCCTCAGTCCTTCTGGCATCTTCTTTTTTTACAACCCTTTGGATATTATTATAGTTCTTACTTTTTGTTACAATTGATATTATTTTAAGACGGCCGAGTCCAATACGTGATGTACTTAGGTAGCTACGGGGCCGTTCATGATTGCTCCACCGCTGCACCGCGGCCGATGTCACTCGCGTCAGAGTAGGTAGAACGCGCCATAGACATCGCGTTCGCCACCATGCCTCTTCGCCGACCAGCCGGTACGGTTGTGTTCAAATAAAATGTACACGGTTTTTTTATCTCTTGACGGGCCACGGTGCCTCCGCATCCCGTGCAGTCCCGTGCCGTGCAGGATAGTAGCCCTCTATTTTGCTGTATTCAGAGAAATACAAAAAAAAAATATTAGTATATGGAGGACAAGACATTCAATTCAATATTAATTTATTATTTAAATATAAGCTTAAAACTTACAGTATACAATACACTAAATTGCTTTAATATATAACATCTAAGCTATTATTCGATTGGTACATACATATATAATACAAGCTTTTGCCCGCGGCTTCGCTCGCGTAAATTCGGGGTTCTCTGTTATATCATCTATTTTCGGGGTAACACAAATTTCCTTTATTGGGCGCATACTTCCATAATTGTCGTTTTAACTGTTTAAGAAATATTACTGCAAAAAAGTATTTACACATACAAACTACCTAGTAGTTACTAAGACTTCCTTAGTAGTACTCAAAAAGTTATCCGGTATCTGTGGCGTTTCGCTAGAGTGGCAAATATGGCGACTGTGATTTGTCCAAAGAGGTTGGACTAGTAATAGATACCGCATTAAAATAGCAACCTTACCCAATATATGCACTTCACTCTGACTTATGATTTTTTCTCATGTTGTAAGAGAAAGATAAATACACAAATGTCATTTCGAATCTTCGAACATTCTTCGAAATAGGGAAGATTACTGCCAAATTAAACCACCAGATGGCGATATCACCGACTACAGTAAACAATGAATTTTGGCAAGTATGACATTTGAGTGACAACTTGACAACTCGTTTAGACTTCAAACTTTGGATGCGCGATCTCATTATCTTTTTTTTTTTTGGAATTTTATGACCTGGTAACTGGACCTTTAGGTCAAGTCTTATTTTATATATCTCATTATCTCATCTCAAACACTTGTTTGGGATGAGTTAGTGACTTCACTAAAACAGAAACAGTGTACCATTTTTATTGTTATTGATAATTACAACTGTTGTAACTGTTTTGCCTATATAAATAAGTATAGATATATTGTTGTCTTCTCGATGACAATATTTGAAAAGCGCGCTACGTTAGTTTGTTTACTGTAGTTGCTTGTGCTGCCATCTGCGTCGAGCTTTGCGTAATGTTCCCTATTGTCGTAAATATTAACTATATACTAGTGATGTGCTTACTCAAAATGAATTTCGATAAAATATCGATAATGTTTGCAATAAATCCTTAGATTTGGTTTACTCAGAATGAATATCAATTGAATGTTGATAAATCCTCAGATAAAGTAAAATATGTCAATAAATACAGCTTATATTTAAACACTAGTAAATAAGTAACGATAAAAAAATATTTTTAAATTACCTTTTTAAGGTGAATAAAGCAATTGATATACCTACATAATATCACTAATCATCACTACCTATATGCAATGATAGGGTCAATGACGAGATCATTACCACGTAATGGTTTTCGAATACAAAACTACGTTACGTATTTCAGACTTTTGGAAGTTATATGCCTATCATTTAGCAAATTATCACGATCGTCAAGTGTTTGTCTAAAATCTTCCAAACTAAATAAGGCCTTCTGAAATTGAAGGGAGGCACGATCTCAGTATGCTCGGTTACATAATTATATTAAATCACCAATCGAGAGCAGGCTGCAGTAATAAGTGAGTTAACTAATAAGAAGATTAGAAATAAAATTTAACTTCAGGGTCAATTTAAAATAAAATATTTCACACATAATGAATCACATTTATTTAATGTAAAATAGAAAAAGTCTCTGACAATGTCATTGGCTTAGTTAGAAAAAAAACTCAAATCTTTACAAAATGATATTATATAATAAAGTTCAAATTAATTACACCCTTATAGATACGCCTAGATCTAAAATAAGTGATAAATAAAATAATTTAAAAGAATTAAACCAGGAGCCCGCATGGTGAGTAAGAAAGAAAATAAAATTGTGTGCGTACTTCTAACTGGCACCGAACTTAAAAAGTGTTGTTGTTAAAAATATTAGTTTTTCTGCTGCCTAGTGCGAGCATCTTTAGATGTTGGTAAAGGCTCTTGGTGATTAGTCCATTTACTGACACAACTATCGGAACAATGATCGCCGAGTTCAAATCCCACATATCGACAATCTCATGAGCTGGGACCAAATATTTGATCTCCTTCTCTTTTTCTGCTTTTACGAAATTGCTGTCATGCGATGTGGTAATAACGACTATCGATGCTAATCGCTCTGCTTGGTCGATCACTACAATATCAAGCTTATTGGCTACAATAAACCTGTCTGTAATGATAGACCTTTCCCAGGACAACAACGTACGACCATTTTTTCGAGAACTGAGAACAAATATTTTAAGGGTTCACAGCAGTCTACTTGTCATTTGCATGACGACAGGTTTATCATGGCTACGATTATATAATCATGATAATGACTCACACGATTAGCATCATGGTAATTTATCGTTTTTTGGCAATCTGTCGCCACTGCAAAAAAATAGTCAATGACTACTCAGTACTTAGTACAGTTAATAGTATCGTCCTACATGTGAAGTCTTGCATTTAATTACACAAGTTTTAAACTTAGTTGTTCGCAGCAGATGGTTTTATTTGAACTTTTATAAACACGAAAGTTTGTGATGATCGATGAAAACGCTTTTCTTGAGATATATAATTATATTCAAGTATACTTATTTTTCAAAGAAATATTGCAGTATAGCTTCTACATCACAATAGTGCAAAGGCTACCTTTTTTTTGCAATAACTGTCACCCACATCGGCGAATACGTGGGCCGAAGCTAGTCTGTAAAATAAAAGTATCGATAAAGTTATAACGTCACTATGTTTATGCGTCACATTTTTATACGAATAAATCAAAATGTCTATGAAGAAGTCTCAAAGTTTCAAATGAAGTTCTATTAAATTTTGACGGGTAATGGGGCCCACACCGGAGCCCAGTCCCAGACCTTTGAGTGATGGGATTCCTCCGTCTATTTACATAATATATATAGTCTAAGGATTTGTCTGTCAGAAACATTAGAATTTAACAAAATACTCGACAATCCTAATTTTGCGGATATATGTGTCGACTCGAAATCTTTATTTTAATGTTTTATTATTCAGGTTAGGTTTCGATGTACTCCTTGACGAAATTATCAATATAAGATTTGACACTGCGATAGCAGCGCAGTCCGTCGGTTCCAGTGTGAAACATGCCAAAATCCACAACAACTTATAAATTAAAAATTAAGTAAAAAAACATTTTCCAGTGGACTAAGTTGTGAATCTAAACCATTCTCAAGTCCCCTTGAACACACACAAAAAAATTCATCAAGATCGGTCCAGTCGTTAAGGAGGAGTTCAGTGACATACACACGCACACAAGAAATATATATATATATATATTAAGATATATTAAGATGTAGGTACATCATAGAAAATATGATGGGTCTTAAACGCGTAAAATTAACTTACATAAGGTATCAGTAGGTACTTATGTATCAAAGATTCTTTTAATGTTTCACGTTTCATGGATCCGATTATATAGATTTTTTAAGTAATTTTGGTTACAAGAAAATTAAAATATCTAAACACTAGACGTCGCCAGTGGCTTCGCCCGCGTCAATCTATACATATAAACCTTCCTCTTGAATCACTCGATCTATTAAAAAAAACGCATTACAATCCGTTGCGTAGTTTTTAAGATTTAAGCATACATAGGGAAAGACAGACAGAAGACAGACTTTGTTTTATACTAAGTATGTAGTGATGATGTTGAGCTCGAATTCTGGACCCTACAAAAAATAACTTATATAAGGTATCAGTAGGTACCTATGTAGCAAAGATTCTTTTGATGTTTCACTTTCTCTGGATCCGATAATATAAGTAGATTTTTAAGTCATTTTGGTTACAAGAAAATTAAAATATCTAAACTTTTTGAGCTAGAATTTTGGAGCCTACGGCTTCAATACGCTACATAGGGTAAACAGTATAATGATTGACACCCTAAGCGGTTTCTACTACTCAGGGCCGGATTTAGAAGTCTGGAGGCCCCGGGGCAATGTAGCTGTGGGGGCCCCTATTTATTGTCCGTATATTTTTTTGCTTAAACTATTGAAAAAATACACTGTCAGCAAATAAAACTTCGGGAAATAAAAAAATACAATTGATTAAAAACGAAATAACGGTGTCAATGTAATGGCACTTTGCGAACTTTTTTGGATGAAAGTCGTCGAATATTTCGCTGAAGTCTAGCTCACGAAGTAAATCACTTTCATTATTGATTAGGGTTTCGATAGCCCGTTTATGTTCCATCGTTGATCGGAGCCTGTTCCTGATCATTTTCATTTTGAAAACGAGCGCTCTTCGATGCAATTGTACACCGCTAATACCAAGTACATTCTTAATGTAATTTCTATATTTGGGAAAGTAGCTCGGCAATTCTGATTTTCAAGAATGCGATTATACAACAGTTCCTTTGAATCCTTTGATTGGTCTTTTTCACAGTCCTGTTTTACAAGTCTATTAAAGATACAAATTTTACCAACTTATTGCCAAGTCTAGATTCGAAATCGTCTTTGTAAACTTTTACTAATTCCTCTGCAGCGGCATATAAACTTGCGACGTCCATCTCGTCTAAGTGGTTGAGGAATCCAAATCTCAATCTTCGTATGCTTGCAATCATTCTATGAGAGAAAAACAAAGTTGATCGATAAACGGGCTAAAACCAATAAATTTAAATTTTTCTCTTGGTGATAGATTTCTGTACTTGGTGTATAAAACGTATTTAAATTTTAAATATACTTGTACTGCTGATACCCAAGGGTTTGCAGCTGCTTTTCCTACTAAATTCAGTGAGTGACCACAGCATGGTACAAACGCTGATAAAAGCTTGCATTACTTTGTATTTTCCACTCATATTTGCAGTATTATCGTATCGTACGCAACAACGATTGTCCGCGACAATCAAGGATATTAATTTGATGGTCAACTAAAATAAATATTAAAGCATTTGCTGTTGCTTCACCAGTGTGGCCGCAATTAGGTAAATATATATATATATCGAGCAACTATTTTAAGTTGATCGATATGAGATTCATCGGGAGTAGAATCCATTTAAAACTGAATAGTGCTAAGATTTTTATCCTCGTTACGATTTAATTAAGTACTTAATTACACATGGAACTTATTAGTTCTTCGAATACCGTTGAGGAAAAGTAATTGACGTAACCGCTCACTTTGTTGGCATGTCGGTTTAAATGAATGCCAACGTTGGTTCGTTCTTAACTAACAATTTCAAAAGATCCAGAAAATTGCCATTTCTCGGTGATCCAATGATTTCGTCGTATACTCGGAAGATTAAGCGCCGTTCAGCGATGATGTGCTGTGTCTCCTGCGTCGCTAGCTCTCGGTCGATACATCCCGTGCCTTCTCCCAGTGGTACTAGACTAATCAGTGGGTCTTCGATATCTCGTGCTCGTATAGGCGCTCCGTTGCATGCTTGCAGTCACTGAAGCCTTCTCTACTTTACTTGAATGGACATTAGAGTACAAGCTTCGCAATATATTTTACTCGTAGTTAGAGAAAAACAAAGCTTGAATCGATTGACAGTCTCTTGATTTTGATTGCGACATATAAACATGTTTTTGTATATTGCCGGAAAGTTTGTATTATCTCACAACTGTAAGACAGAATTCTGGAGTGACACTTCATCACAATTTTGTAGTTTTGCGGAACCGTTATTGACCAATATTTGATCATTCCTTCAGTTATTACGACGTGCCAAAGACCAATGTCATTTTTTAAACCATTATCCACTTCCTCTTGATTGTGACTACATGACTTTAAAGGTTTTATGGTGTCACCTTTCTCGAGACTACCATTGACCTTATCTCCATGTACTCAATCTTCTGACATTTTTACAGAATCGTGTGGCAGTTCTTGTTTGGTTGTAATTATGAAATAGTTAGTCAATTATATATTAATATACTATCTTTTAGCGTTTTAAGCATCGCGCGTCGTTGCGATTATTTGGTTGTTTTTTTAAATATCAATATATATATATATATATATATATATAACTTACTTCAATCCTTACGCCAATAAATTACCTATGGTTTTCAGAAAATTTATTCGTCATTTTATTGTATCAAAATATGTGTTTGATTAAATTACAAAAAGGTATAGGCAATTTCTGTCTAGTTGATTTTATTTATTTGATATGAAAAATGTTATAATGTCGATTATTTTTTAACATTGCAATGAACTTGAAAATCGTAAATCCAACTTGGATTTACGATTTTCAAGTTCATTGCATGAATGTCTTTGAGTATTGAACTGAACAAATGTCGATTTTTTAAAGTATTTTTTACCTCTGTTGTGGGGGCCCACCTCTTGTGGGGGCCCCGGGGCCATTGCCCCGCCTGCCCCCCCTTAAATCCGGCCCTGCTACTACTAAGTAACAAATTCTCAGGAAAATACTAATTCAATAATATTTTCTATGGTTTTGTCGGAATTGTGTTTACATGGGCATTAATAAAAATAAAACTTCGTATTTAATAAAGCCATTTTATTAGCATAAAAATGTACTCAAACTTATATCTTAAGAAAAGTACAATCATTGGCACCCTGGTATAGTTATTGGCAGTACCCAAAAGGTACAATCATTGGCACTGTTGGCCTAAGGCCGTGATACCCAGACAGTCTTAAGACTTGATATCCGGATCTTTATACATGTATTCTACGTAATTAAAATATATACCTATTTATGAATGTTTATGTAACCTTCTAATATTTCTTACATAAGTCTATACTTGAGAGAAGTTTAGTTCATTTACCACGTTTTATATATTTCTTTCGGCATATTTTTCTAATGTAGCTCATCTTGTCTCTTAGATACATTGTAGCAAATGAGCCCTGTTTCAGTTTCTCACAAGTATTTCGTTCGTAATATTTTTGTCTATACTAAGTTCTTTGTTTTAAGCGATATCTGTCCTGATTTCTGGGTACTTTGTAGAGAAAGGTTGCTATCTCTGTACGACCGTACCATAGTAAGTTGGGTGTATAAGAAAAATATACAATTTAAAGTTGTTTTTATGCGAATTTGACGGAACACAAATAAAAATCTGAAAAAAATATGATTCTAAAATGTGCCAATGACTATGTTGTTGAACAATTTTTAAGTATAGTCATTAGCAGTATCGAAAAAGACGATCCATCTATTTAATAGCGCAAAACTAACGTTTATTAAGCTTTAATGAAGATAACAGATACAAATAAATAGGTACTTTTGTGTAAAATTAATTAAAAATATATTTTTTCGCTTCGGAAAGTAACTACCTAACCTAAACATTTCATTAATTTTTTTGGGAATTTTCCTAACATTTTTTTAATATAGTTGTTAAATAAAAATGATTCATAGTTAAGATTTAAATATTTGTTCTGTGTATAAAAAATAGGTTAATCCTGCTTATGAATGTATTTCTGTGACATAATAATATAAGATTTTCCTAATATTCAGGATAATTCAGCAGAGTGCCAACCATTGGGGGGGTGCCAACATTACTATAGTTTACCCTAATTCTCATAAAATACTTAAGCTACTGGAATTACTATTGGTATTATAATAGCAATGGCGTCACTATGTTTATCGTTTATAATGTTGCGTTGCTCTTCACATTTAGCCAGGCGCTTAGATTCGCAGCAATATTTTATATCATACTAGCGGATGCTCGCAGGTACGCAAATTGCTTTTTATTTTCACTGTTTCTGCTCGATACCATGGCTATTTAAAGCAATCCCTTCTTAGTGCACACCTACTGTCCCCAATGAACATACACGCCAAATTTCAGCTTCCTGCGCCTAATATCCTAATAGTTTTGTAGCGTCTGTCAGTCAGTAAAGGATTTTATACGGCAGACGGCTCCACGGAAGTAGGTTATCACCACATGTTTTACAAGGCAAAACGAAACCTAGCCTCGATAAGTTCTCTTTTTTATTTTTTGAATGGAGAAGTACGCTCACATTGAACACAAAGGCATATACGGATACGGATCCCGTTCTACTAAGATGGACTATATATTTTAGCGGTCGGTCTAAATGTGAACAGTGTCATATAAATTGTACTGCCACTGGCATAGCCGTCACTTTAAACGGACAGGGAAAACAGACTGTACTTGTAAGTGGGAACCTGGGAACGGAGCCTGAAGTCTCTGAAAGACTTTAGTTCCACTTTGCCAACAACGCCCTAAGGTCAGTGATATTCCTCCTTTGGAAAACATAATTGTAACGGGTTGTGAGTCTCCCATTACCTAGTCTGCGTAAAGTCAAGGTAACGAACCGGTCCACAGATACAATAAAAAAAAACTACCTTAAAAATCGATTTTACGAAGGGGCTAAGAGCTGGTACCAATGTTACATCTGTCCATGTATTTGGCTCCTAGAGATAATTATTTGACATATTTTGTACGGAGCTTATGTCAAACTAGATGATGCCCGCGGTTACACCCGCATTATTTAAGGCTACTGCTCCGCTCCCGTGGCTCATAGCGTGATGTTGTATAGCCTTCCTTGATAAATGACCCATCTAACACTGAAATATTTTTTGAAATCGGACCGGTAGTTCCTGAGATTAGCGCGTTCAACCAACCAAACAAACAAACTCTTCAGCTTTATACATTAGTATTAGATAATAATATGTATATCTAGTAATGAAATCCACGGATAGATTGAGTATTGGAGCCAGCGTCTAGTGACCACCATAACCATAAGCCCATTAGTGCACCATCAACGTATGCGCTACGCTTATTAATTATGGCATGCATGATTAAATACTTAACACATTTTAACAGGGTTTAGTAACTAGAAAATAGCATATTAATAAGTGATTATGTAAGAAAACAAGTAAGTATATTGTGATGTGTACTTCTACAGCTAATATTATCTAATATTATAGGTAGTTGAAAGTAAATGATGTGCATAAAAATGTGTTGCTGCCAGACTTATGAATCTATCTGTAAGATAAGACACCTGATATTCCGATAAAACGAGGTATGATATTGAAGTAAATTGTAAAACAAGGAGTAATAAAGTAAGCGTAGAGTGATATTGTAAAGCTTGACATGGTATTCAAACAGCAGCTGAATCTAAAATAGGAACTCACCACGACTATCTATGTATAACGGACACGTTACGAAATCTATACATATAAATAAAATTGAAGTGTCTGTTTTTAATATTAAAATAACCGCTTTTTACTAAATGCATATGGATGTACCTATACACGGTACATACATATACCGAAATGACAATTTATAAAAATTTTGTCTGTCTGTTTGTTCTCGCTAATCTCTGGTACGGCTGGACCGATTTTGACGGGACTTTCACTGGCGGATAGCTGATGTACCAAGGATTAACTTAGGCTATAAATTAACCGGGTACGCGAAGAAGTTCCCTCAGGACGCGGGTGAAACCGCGGGAAACAGCTAGTCAAACCTAAATCTATCAACATCATCATCATATCAGCCGAAGGACGGCCACTGCTGGAAGTAGGCCTTCCTCAAGGCTCACCACATTGACTGAACTTGAGTCACCGGAATCCATCCGCTGCCCACGATTATAACAAGATCGTCGGTCCACCTTGTGGAAGACCTACTTCAGCTATAACGCCCAACCGCCACTCCAGAACCTTTCTGTTCCACGGGCCATCGGTTCTTTTGGTTATCTGCCCTGCCTACTGTAGCAGTACGCAAGAATTTCATATGAGCAGCTTCATATCTGCTCGTATGAAATTCTTGCGTTACTGCCTGACTGACAGACAAGCTACAGCCAAAACTATTTGGCGCAGGAAGCTGAAATTTGCTATGTATGTTCCCACGGGATCGGACATAAACAGTTAAGTATAAATAATGTGCGGCCGTAGCTGCGGGCATTTTATAGTCTTGACTATTTGGAGAGCTACGTGGGACAATAAGCGGCAATAGACTCGCCACCTATTACGTGGGATCAAAATACTGGCGAAAAGTGGTCGTTTAATATGCCTCTGCCTACCCCTTCGGGGAAACAGACAGGAGTCTATGTATGTATGTATGCATGTATGTACGTGGGACACTCAGAAAGTTACGCGACACTAAAAAAATGTTCTATAAGTAAATATATTTTTATTACATCTTTTTAAAGTACTCTCCACCAGCCTCTATACAAAGTTTCATGCGTCTGAACAAGTTTTCGAAACACTTTTTCCAGTCCGCCGCAGACACCTTGTTTACAGCCTGCTCGAACGCTGAGCACATCATCCGGCGACGAAAATTGTATCCCTTTAAGCTGATTTTTTATTTTTGGGAATAAGAAGAAGACACACGGTGCGAGGTCAGGGCTGTAAGGAGGGTGACCCAGGAGTTTGACCGGTGTGCTGTCTAGGAAGTCCCTCGTTTTGATTGCGGTGTAGGTGGACGCATTATCGTGGTGGAGCAGGAGCCCGCTGAGCCCTGTGTTTGGTCGCTTGTTGCTCACAACAGAGAAAACTTCTGTCAAGCATTTGGTAGTGTACCATTTGGCGTTAATGCTTCTTTGGTTTCGTAAAGGAATTGACACCAAATAGCCAGTCAAATTGAAAAAGCTCGCGATCAAAATCTTCCCTCCGCTTCTAAGTCGCTTTACTTTGGTTGGCGCTGATTCGTTTTGAAATACGCGTCGACTGGCGCTTTGTTTCTGGATCGTATTGATAAATCCAGGATTCATCACCTGTAACGATGTAGTAAACACGCTGAGACGAGCCTGCTTCAAATTTGTCTATCATATCATGGCACCAATACACCCTGCCTCTGAACATCGGTGAGGTTGTGCGGCACCCAGCGTGAAACTATCCTCCGCACCCGTAGATGCACGTGTTGAATCTCGAGAAGGCTTCCCGATCCAATCTGCAGTATATGCTGAATCTATTGGTATGTAACTCGTCTATTGTGTTGGTAACATTTTACACTGCTAGCACGTTTTCTTCTGTAACAGCCGTCAAAGGGCGACCACTTCTTTCTTCATCCCCCAAAGTTAGTCGACCGCGCTTAAATTCATTATACCAACGATACACGGTTGCCTTAGAAGGGCCTTCATGCATGAATGTCATTTGAAGTCTATCGTACGATTCGTCCGGTTTCAGGCGACACGTAAAATCGTAAAAAATCATAGCGCAAAAATGTTCTCGACGCAACCGGGCAAATCCATTTTTCAATGAGACACGGTATAGAGTACCTAAGATCTCGGAGCCGCCAGACCTACGTCATTTTAGCAAAGCTGAAATTTTGAGGATTATTAGTATAATATCTTGTTAAGGAGGTATGCCGACCCACTAGCTTGAAAGCCGGGCCATTTCGGGAAAGTTTCATGCGTCTGGGGGGATGATTGGCCCTTCGGATTGGTCTTACTGCGTACAAAAGGTCTTAAAATAGTACCTTAAGTAATATATATACAGGGTGTAAAAAGACCCTTAACGAAAACTGAAATCCCATGTTGTACCAATCACTATGAACATTTTTTACTTCGGCACCATACCTGGGAAATTACTGGTTCAGGAGATATTGAGGCTCAAAGTTTGTATGGAGTGTTTCTAATTAGGTACAAAATCGATGCAGTTACCCCGCCAATATGTTCTTTAGATGCCCTATAACCCCATAGAGAAGTAGGTATTTCGAGCATTGCACGCGCGCGCTTTTAATTGCGGTTTAAAAAATGTGAAAACTCAAAAAAAAAACCTTTCCCAGGTATTACTTTTGGTTAGTATGACTTGGCATGATGTCCACAACGAGTAGACTTCGGCTTGGTGATGGGGCTTGTGACACCCTGTATAAAACTTAGGTTTGCTAATATACATAGCTGGGCATTAACTCGTTAATCCGTTAATCGTTAATTAACGAAGTTAACATTTCCACTAACGGATTAACTTTTAAGTTAACTTAAAAAAGTGTTAACGGACTTGTTAACTTCCGTTAACTTTTTCCAAGTCCGTTAATCCGTTACCTACTATTTACAGCACCGTGCCGCGCCGCCGCGCCGTGCAAAACGTGTTCTGACAAGTTTGTTCGGGTCGGTCGACAAGTGTGGCACGGCGCGTGCCGCAAGTGAAATGAAACTATATGCCATGCCGGCGCGTGTAACTGAGAAAAGAATACTGCGAAGAAATTTGATTCATGAGTTTCATGACACATGTGTGTAATTCGTTCGTTTAGCGTACGGCGTTAGGAGTAGGTAACGAGTGTTTTGTTTGTTAAGTATACAAATAGTGCGTAGTTTTTAGATTTTTTAGTCCATTTTTGTTTACGTCTGTGCAGTGTGTGTATTAAACAGTGTATTGTGCAAATAGAAACCACAACATATAGAAAATCCGTGGCCACACTTGAGTGATTATGTTAATTTTGCATCCAGATCAAGAGACATGAAATCAAAAGACTCGTTCGACGATGCGGCATTTCTGGGGGAACAGATATTCATATCTCTGTTTATTAAATATAATACTGATATACCCTCAAGCTCTGCAGTTGAACGTCTTTTTCCCACGGGCAAAGATATTTTAACGCCAAAGCGAGCTTCGCTTTCAGACGAGAACTTTAACATATTAATGTTTATGAAGGCAATACCCACACTATACCAGGTGACTAAATTACACACTCTATACAACAAGTAACATATTAAACGCACTTCCTGAAAGTAATTTTCAGAATAAAGAAAGTTCAGAATCGGCTACTGAATCCATTTCTGTCATTTTTAATATTTATTTTTTTTGTTCTAAAATAATAAAAATAACATAAATTATAGTCACTCATTTGTTTGAAAAGTAGAAATATACGAAAATAAACCTTAAGTCAAAGCTGAACGCCTTTTAACATGCATTTGTTTAATGGTTCCATGTTGGGTCACACGAACGCACACATTAATACAACACAATAGCGACAAAAGACAATAACACACAATTTACCACCAAAATATCTATTATCATCATTCGCTTACGTAATAATCAACAGGCAAGAACGAGACGTAATGATTGTGTCGCCCGCGCTGGCCAATGACAAGCGCTGGCGATGCGCTTCCTAGACAAGTTATGACAAGTATCTAGTCATCCATCGGGAATCTGGCAGCGAGAGTTGCGAAAAAATATTTTAAAAGTTCATTTGTTTATTTACAAAATGTGTAATTATCAACATGACGGCGCCGGTGTGGAACGTTCTGCATCATCTTGATGTTAACTTGTCGCCCCCGGACTATTTCACTGTGGGGAAATATTAAATCACTAGTTTATTGTGAGGAGAAAACAAGTGCCGATGAGTTAATTAAGATATTAGCTGCTTGTGAAACAGTGAAAAGATGTGATGTGTGAGGAAACAGTGAAGTGTTAAGTGGACTAAAAGAATGTGATTTTATCCTGTAAGTTATTTGATTATTCTATTAATGTAACTATTAATTCACAACTTTAAACACGTCGTTCTTCCTTTTTTCTCTCATTGATATTCTTTTACTTCATCGATCAATAATGCTAACTAAGTATGGTTAAGTTATACTCACAATAGTCATTTACGATGTTTGAAACAATAGATTGTGCATGTTATTAGCAAAAAATTCATAATTTTATAGAAAGTCGACTGTCCACTCCAAAGCCTAAAAGTGTGATGGAAAGAAAATAGTCATATCAACAGTAGTTGAAAAATTATTCAAACATCATTTTTTGTAAACCCCACTCTATCAGAGTGGTGTGGTATGAAGACTGACTTTGAAACATTTTGTTTATATCGTATCGTATTTCGTTCCTATCAGATCGCTGTCGTTTGTTTACCATAGCAACCGTTTCATGTGTTTGTGTGCGTGCGCAGATTTATAGTGACCACGCTTTTCACTTTTAATCGAGATTATACTTTCTTCAAAAAACAATATTTACGCAAATAAAAAAAATATTTCAATGCATGCATTATGATTGTAACAAGGTATTCTAATGGGGGTGTCTGAGGATGTGCGTTATTTCAGTTACACGTTGTATATACACGTCGTTTTTTTTTTGTTCCTTACCTGTTAATTCCCAAAACCTAAACCAACAGTTCTTATCAAATTCTCATGAAAATAGTATTTTTTCCATGTGTTAACGGATTAACGATTAACGTTAACTTGCGTTAAATCGTCACAAAGGTAGCGCTTTAACGTTTAACGAAGTTAACTTTTTTAGTAACGGATTAGCGATTAACGAAGTTAATTATTTGATTAACGATGCCCAGCTATGCTAATATAACGTAGTTTACATAATTTTTAAGTAACCTTCAAGACGTCTGGCAGAAGTAATGGCCCACGGAAAGTGTCTGGCAATAATGAATTTCAATTTTGGACAATATTTTAAAAACATATTTGAATACGAGCTTTGCTACTTTAACGTAGGTGAGTTTTTCAGGTACCTTTACTTCGCGCTACCAGTGAAACGGCCTCGCTTTCAACCTTGCGGGTACGCATACCTCTTAACAAGATATTATACTAATAGTCCTCAACATTTCTGCTTTCCTAAAATGACGTAGGTCTGGCTGCTCGGGGTCTTGGACTAGTAATTTTGATTAGCTCGCAAAAAATTTGGAGGAAAGTTTCGAATTTAGAACGTACCTATTTTTACTTATAAGTAATCATATTTTTAAATAAATTATAACTGGCCAGTCTCACATACATAAAAACTTTTTCTCATAATACTTTATAAGTGACCTGGTATGTCGGTGACTTTGGTTCGCCTCACATGAATTTGTACTAATACCACAGATATAGATCTACATATGTATAGTTGGTGCCACGAGAAGATAGACTTTTTGTAAACAAACATTCAGGGCTTCACAACCTTTTTTCATACAGTTGTGTTTTAGATTTTATACTTTTTGAGCAGTCTTTCTTTTTCAATGCCTAATATTATGCCACTATGTTTTTAAATTTATATTATTATATTTTACTGAAATAAAAATATTTGATTTTGTGTTTGAATGGTCGTTTTTTGTCGTTTTACAGGTAATTTATTCTGTAAATTAAGGAAAAATGGACTACCATGTATGTTAATGATAGAGTACATACATGCTACTCTATTATTGCCAAAATTTTTTTAAATAATTGACACTAAATCATTTGCTCAAAGTAGCATACCTATCCTAAAATATTAAATTATTGACCAACATTGAATAATATTAGGTACAGATAACTAGCTAGTACATCGCATAAAAATTTCTAGGCATGGAGATTTTACGTTGTCTGTGAATGAAATCGTCAGAATGAACTTAAACAAAATCCATTAAAAGTAACGGTAGTCTGAAAACGCAATTTTTTTTGTAGTTATAAATAATTTTCTGCCATCTGCTATTTTGCACCCGCTTTTTCGAGATACCGACAGCGGGAAGAGCGTTACGATCCTATAAACTTGTATTGAACTTTACATTTACCCCTTCTTGATAACTTAAAATTTAATTTTGTCCTCTGATAAATGCATGTTAAGCCCAAGAATGTAAAATTTCAATGAACTCACGCCAAATGTTGACATTCTAGGCGTCAGTACCTCAAAACATTAAAAGATCCTGTTGACAGCGCATAATATCGATAAAAACCCGATCCATTGACATATTAGTTTCCAATAACACATATCTATGTACCGTTGCGCTCATTGGATTTGACATTATTTGTTTTTGACAGAACTATCGCTAAGTAACTTAATAGAAATTCTTTGTTTACAAAAAGTCTATGTTCTCGTGGCACGGACTATAGATAACGCAATTATCACGATTTGTATTGAAACCAAGCGTGCCGACTTTTTAATACCTACTGTACGAACTGTACCGAAGCGGTGCGCGACAGTATCGCTTGTGCGATATTCATCGTCTCCTAACACACAACGTCAGATCAAATGTCCAAAGCAAACGCGGCAACGTAATGTGAATAAAGTTTACTTAACGGTAATTTATAGTTAGGTATATTCTGGAACGACACGCAGCTTGGAATACTTAAAAACAGTTTTAATATGAATTTACGCATAATATAATTTTAAAATAACTTACCTGTGATAGGAAATATGTTCCTGCCTTTTGCTGCTCGAAATTTTTGGGCTATTGCAGTTAATTATCACGCAACGAGGCATTTTTTAGTTTTTTGCGGACGTTCGGCTGCAACAACGGACGCGCGGGGACTGAAGTTAGCGGCGACCAACCTCGACGCTTGGTCGGGGTTCAGACACGCGAAGTGCATGCATTTGCGTTACCTATGTAGATCTATGTCTGTGACTAATACTATAAGGTTGAAGAGTTTGTTTGTGTGGTAAAACGCGCTAGTGGTAGGAACTGTTGATTCCATTTAAAACATGTTTGGTTGTTTGATGGTCCATTAATCGAGGAAGGTTATAGGATAGACTACATAACATAACGCTATGGGTCACGGGCGCCGAGCAGTGGCCATGAGTAACGCGGGTGTAAATGTGAGCTAGTATTTTATAATAAGCACTTATATCAAAAATATGCTTGGACACGACAATAGATATAATAAATGTTCAATAAAAAAACTGTTAACAATATCGGACATAACTGAGCATGGAAAAATAGTCGTCAATTCGTCAAGTTGTTTTCAACTCAAGTAACTACGTACTATGTATTAGTCATAGACATTCATATTGCTTTTGTTTATTATATTTCATAACTTATTTTAACATTATATTTAACTAGAGGACGCCAGCGGCTTCGCACGCACATATTTTCGAATTGCCCGTTTTGCCCGATCCCGTGGGAATTTTGGGAAATCCCGTCTTAGTGCACCCCTACGGTCCACAAGGAACATACAAGCCAAATTTCAGCTTCCTGCGCCCAATAGTTTCGGCTGTAGCGTGTCTGTCAGTCAGTCAGTAACGCAAGGATTTTATATATTAAGATGTTAACCCATATTCTTAAACGATTATATTAACATTACTTAATATTATTCCAATTTAACCAGTATTTTACATTAATGATATAATTTTATATTATTTTTACCTTGCGTTATCCGGGTTGCGAAATACTCACATACTAGGGGAGAGGGGGGCATAGTGGGGTCACGGGGCATATTGGGGCAGGCCTTACACAGCTCGAAACAAACGCCGCCGTGCAAACAAACTGTCAAATAGCTCGCTTTGATTGATCGTCAGCCGGCGCGTGAGCTTCCTAGGCGAGCGTCGCCATTTCGACAAGCGTTTGTGGACATACATACATACATAGACTCACCGGAGGGGTATGCAGAGACTACGGAACGCCATTTGCAACGATCCTGACATATCTCTCTTGCTTCATTCACTCCCATCAGATTCATCATGCATGCTCTTCTGTTCAGGGTACTTCTCACCTGTCCTGTTTTTAGGATGTCTCCAATCTGGTCAGAGAACGCGTTTGTGGAATGTAAACAAAAGTATCAAAACAAGTATTTTGCTTAAAATTTTTGTGACATTGAACAGCAATCCTTTCGAAACATATTTATGTACTGTGGTATGTTATAGTTTATTATCAATCAGTTTCTTTCCGGCTTTCTTAATCAATAAGCGCAAAATCATTGAATCAAAGGTAAAATGGCGTCAGTTTGTTTTTAAATTTAAAAGAGCCGGTGGGGCATAGTGGGGTATGGCTTCTGGGACAAAGAGGGGCATAGTATTTTGATTTTCATATAAAAAGTGCCTCACTTTGCCCAGTTTTAAAGACTTCTGAGATGTAATATATTTATATTTTCACGTTTCTGGCCAACATAGTCCGCACATAGAAGAGAAAGACTGAACAGCATTCATGGTCCATGGAAGCTATGAAACAAGCTGTACACTGTGTTGTGTCCGGAGAAATGGGCTATAGAAAAGCAGTTCCCCAAACAACATTAGAACGTTATGTTGCCAAATATCGGGGCAAGCCTAATCAATTTGTTATGTTATAGTATTGTAGTTATTTTTAACTGACGTTATATTGCCAATATATAAAATTATTTCGTTTGGAAGGTGATTTTTGTTTCTTATTTTGACCACCCCACAATGTCCCATAGGAGACCCCACTTTACCCCTATGCATGGGGCATAGCGGGTCAAATGCCTTTTTTTAATTAAGAAGTCACATCTCAAAGATTAATTACGTTATCAATATCCATAATCATTCACAATGAATTAAACTATGATTTTTAATTTTATCACATTAATTTAGTTTTAAGGGATGTTTAAACCTTAAGTACCCTACTATGCTCCTGGCCTCGGAACCCTAAGGGATAGCGATATTCAATGGCCTACACCAGTGTTAGCATGTTCAAGGATTGTACCCCGTACTTCATATTATTTTTTATATTTTTTTGAGCTCTGGGTTTGAATCCGATACTATTAGCTTGGTAGGCTGGCGGTATCTTAACTAGGCTATCGCTGCCTTCTTATAACATGCATGAGTTCTCTTTAGTTACAATCATTAAACTAATTTGTATATGTCGCAGGTATTTAGTCAAAAACGTGATATTATAATTTCACTAGTGAAATTATAATTACACAGAATATAGTTAATAACGACCAGTTCGGGCTGTTTTCAGTGACATTGTAATTTCACTAAGCCGCAATAGCGACATTGTAATAAAACTAGGTCCGCAATAGTGTTATTATAAGTATACGGCTATGCAATGTCAATGTCACCAAAAACTTCTAGAAGATGCATTTTATGTTTACAAGAACACGCTTGGCGTATCGTAGATACAGTTATAAATTGTTTTATAAAAGTATCAGGTATTTAATTATTCAAAAAACGAACAGTTTTTCGTGCATCCTATACGACACCATGGTAGACCTAGCTACTAAGAGAAGGCAGCAGTGAGTAGGTTCGAAGTAGGTACCTTTGGAAACACAAGCGATCTCTCGCCGTACTTTAAATTCAAAATTCGCGTGTTGGAAAGCAGCACGTAATTCCACCTCGATATCAATAAAACATATTTAACCATTTGGCTATCGCCGCTCTGGTATCGCAGTAGGATTATCTAAACATATTATACTACTGTAATAACGTGTGCAATACAAGTATTAAGATTTATTTGACTTGCTGATTGCACCATAACGACAGTCGAAGAGGCTCTTACAATCTTGTCACGGCAGGTCAGCGTAAAGGAGTATTTCCACTATTTATATAGTTGATTGAATCAGGCGTTACTTGGCGGACCTCCATTGTAACCTAATGGAAGGAAAGAGGCATCCTCCTCATCCTCAGGAGCGAGTCGTCGCCCATTGTTCCTGAGGATGCCTCGTGCAGTGGCGAAACACGTGTCGAAGAATAGTCGGCGCATACAACGGGATACTGCAAGTCAGGTATCTTCCTGGAACCCATACCATTACTATTCCTATTTCCCTTATTCTTTTAGAGGAGTTTGGTATTGCCAACTTTTTTTCTATTGTAATAATTGGGGTGGTCAATCCAAGGGTGCGTGGTGGGTTTATCTTTCCTTCCATTAGGTTATTGCCACTATTCCTTGCGTTTCGTAAAAATAGCTTATACTTTACGAAGTTGTCTAGAGCAAACCGTTGCTACGTCCGTAAATAATGCACCTGCTAACCGACAACTAACAGAATACTTATATATTGTAAGAATACGTGAAGCAAAATTGTGCACCCGACCCGTTTTACAATAATTGCGTAGACGGAGGAGTATGAAAAGCGTTGAAATGTATGTGTAGGAAGAGTGCGGTAAGCTAGTATTTTATGTAATTCTTTATTACTTCTTACTCTACTCTTACTTTCCTACCCACAAAACCGCTCCAATAATCGCTTCCCTCTCTAATTGTTCTGTAAGCAGCACTTTATCACTGACGATTCGATGGCGTAGGTAGGTAGTGAAACCGACTTCCGGTCACGGGTTCGATTTCAGCTTAAATCATATTAAATTTGTGTCCGTGAATATGGGTGTTTGGTTCCGTGAATTTGGCTGTTTGTCTTGGTCTGGGTGTTTTATATCTAATACTAAAATATAAAGCTGAAGAGTTTGATTACATGAACGCGCTAATCTCAGAAACTACTGGTCCGATTTGAAAATTCTTTCAGTGTTAGATAGCCCATTTATCGAGGAAGGCTGTAGGCTATATAACATCACGCTATGAGCCTCGAGAGCGCAGCAGTAGTCTTAAATAACGCGGGTTTAACCGTGGGCTCATCTAGTATACTTAATATATATTCATATATTAAGTATAAAAAATTATTATATCTATTCTTTGTCTAGTGCCCACAGTATAAACTCTACTAAGTTTGTGACTAGATAGTGTTGTATGTACAATTGTACACACGGCTACTCATCAAGAAAGCCCCTTTGACCTTTGTACTGTGCTTATGCTGTAGGAAATAAGTGTCGAAACTGGCAACTGTCAAGTTTGATTTGTAACCGTGATAGAATATTATTATAATATGTACTAGCTGGTGCCTGCGAATTCGCTCGCGTCGACTTTATGCTACGAATGTTTTTTACTCAATCACGCCTAAACTGCGGGATGAATAGGTACATTTAAATTTGGTATAACTTACATTATGGTATTAGGCCGGCCAGATTAACTCAGACGTAAATTAATTTACATTCCAAAACTACACCATCATCATCAGCCTGCCGTAGTCCACTGCTGGATATAGGCCTCTCCAATGGCACGCTACTGAACCCGATTTTCGGCTCTTCGTGTCCAACATACCTACATACCTCATATTAAACTAACAATAATCTTATCTTATACTAATATATAAAGCTGAAGAGTTTGTTGGTTTGGTTGAATCTCAGGAACTACTGGTCCGATTTGAAAATTCTTTCAGTGTTATATAGCCCATTTATCGAGGAAGGCTGTAGACTATATAACATCACGCTATGAGATACAGGAGCCGATTAGTAGCCTTAAATAACGCGGGTGTAATCGTGGGCTCATCTAGTAAACACAATATAGCTTTCCATGCCTGATATAAATAAATAAAAGGAAACAAGAAATGGTGGTGGTATGAATTCTGTGTATGATATCGGATATGATATGATATCGGAATAATAGAGATACGTCTTTTTAATGTATTATCGATATAGTAGTTTAGTAAGGCGGTCAGATAGCGTTGAATGTACTAGGTTTGCCAAAACGCGTCAATTGCTCGGTTTAAATCAACAAGATATCAATAAACGTCATTAAACAAGATATCAATAAAAGTCATTATTATATTTAAATGTACTACTAGGAACGGCGAAGTAAAGGTACAGAGTTGCATTCAAAACGCTATGATTTTGCATATATGTAAGATAAGATGATCGGGATATTTGTGCGAAAATTTTAATTTGATGTTGGTCTCAAAAAAAGACAACTCTCGCATTAGGAATAAATCATCATCATTAGAAAACATCGTGAGGAAACCTGGATGTCTGAGAGTTCGCCATAATGTTCTTGAAAGACATGTGCGCCAACCCGCACTTGGCCAGCATGGTGGATAGGGTATTTGATTAAAAAAATCGAGTTAGTCCGTCAGTTAGATTATCGAAAAATATTGGATACGTATTTTTTGTTTTATCAAATCAGTAAAAAATTACGAAGATAAAACGCATCAAAGATGGAGAAACGCCTAAGAGTGGGGGCTTGAAACAGTACACTTTTTACTGGCAAGTGACGTCACACGAGTTTTCAGCGACGTTTGTCGTCTTCATTTTTTGTTTACGTGACTAAAGAAAATATACGTGTCCAATATTTTTTGGAAATCTATCTGACGGACTAATTCGATTTTTTTAGTCAAATACCCTTTTATTGCCTTACCCCTCCCATAGTGAGAAGAGGCCCGTGCCCAGCAGTGGGACAGTTTATATACATGGCCGATGATGATGACTCGGCTAAAAGATTAGCTCGGGGTAGAGGTAGAGCCAAGTAAATTCGAGCTACTAGAGCTTTTGGTCGTCAAATCGATCAAAAGCTCTAGTAGCGCTTCTGCATCCACCGCACAGTTTGTCGCTGAATGGAGGGAATATAATTATATACGACTAGAGGATGCGCGCGGTTACACCCGCCTTATTTAAGGCTAATGCTCCCCTCCCGTGGCTCATAGCGTGATGTTATGTAGTGTATAGCCTTCCTCAATAAATGGGCTATCTAACACTGAAAGAATTTTTTGAAATCGGTCCAGTAGTTCCTGAGATTAGTGCGTTGTAACAAACAAACAAACAAACACACAAACTAACTCTCCAGCTTTATATATTAGTATAAGATTTCCAAACAAACTTGTCCTGCGCACTTAAAACCACTGCGCTGTCCTCGAATTCCCTTTCTTACCACAGGGTGGGATGACCCACGCGACTCCGCTGTTTTGACCAATCTAACTTTATGGCTATTCAAGCAGACTTTCAAATATTCCCAGGCTATTACTTGATTTCACTATTGGACAACTCATTATGTACAAACCATTTTATAAATACAAAACAATATTGAGATTTGCATAATGCAATTGTGATATAACTAGTCGCTATTTTGATAACATTATTGCCATTTGGTTCCCATGGATGTACGCTTTGTGTACGTTTAGTTCAATGAAAAAACTACCTTTGTCAGGCGTTTGCGATTGGTGGCCAAGTTGACTCTGTTTATACAGACTTTTCTAAAGCCTTTGATAAGGTCAATCATAACTTGCTTTGTCGCAAACTTGAGTCATATGGTATCCATGGGAACCTATACCGATGGATATGTTCTTATCTGGAACGCCGAACGCAATTAGTAGCACTAAAAGGCTATGTTTCCTCACCTACAATCGTAACATCGGGGGTGCCCCAAGGCTCCCATTTAGGTCCCTTATTTTTCGTCGTCTTCGTTAACGAATTGATCCAGCACCTATCTTGTAAAAGTCTTTTATATGCTGACGACTTAAAGATATTTAAAGTTATTTCTGAGCCAAACGATTGCCTGGATCTTCAAAAAGATTTGAATACCCTATCTAAGTGGTGTAAAAATAATTACATGTATCTGAATATTAATAAATGCTTTGTTATTTCATTTACTAATAAGTGTAAAAAAATCACATGGGACTATGAAATTGATGGCCAAGTAATTAATCGTTCACAGATCGCAAAAGACCTAGGCATTATATTTGATGAAAGCCTTTCGTTTCGATCTCATTACACACATATCATATCCAAAGCCAACCAAATCCTTGGTTTTGTTTTAAGGTCAACGAAAGACTTTAAAACTTCGCGAAGTACCTTGTATCTTTATCTTGCCCTTGTGAGGAGCATACTATAGTACGGTAGTCCCATATGGTCGCCAAATTACAAGATTCATATCAACGAAATTGAAAGAATTCAAAAGAAATTTCTCAAAATACTTAATTATCGCCAAAACCCTGGTCGTTCTAGCTTAAATTATCAGGATAGACTTTCCAAATTTAAAATTCAGTCACCAGAAACTCGACGGATATACTTTTTACACGATTTAGTTTATCTCTATAAAATCATACATGCTATTATAGACTCACCAGAATTAATCTCTCAAATCAACTTCAATATTAAATTTAGTGCTCATAGGTCTAACGAGACTAATCTATTTGCCCTTCAAATTTATAAAAATAATATATCGTATTACAACCCATTAACAAGGATGGCCCGGCAGTATAACGATATGATAAAATATAAGATGAAAGAGTTAGACATTTTTAATCCCAATCTCAACATATTTATTAATAACATTAAAGACATCCTCCATAGTAAGTAGGTAGATTGAGCTTGGATGCTTCAGACTTCGGAGATGTCAGAGGCATCTAATGCTAGTTTGATATCTATATGCATAACATTAAAAATGAATGTAGCGTCCAATTACATTCGATTCTTTGTTCCATTTTCCATAATCGAGTACCTGTAGTATATGTAACATAGTTTTTGATGTATGTACTGTTGTTACGTTGCAATCCAGAACTGAAAAATCTTGTTTAATTTGTATTTTTTGTAAAATGATTGTAATGTGTTTTGTGCATCAAAAAAAATATTATTTGATTGGTTGATTCAACATTGCTAATTATTCTTTGAAGTTGAAGTCACTGTTTTGCCTAGGAGAGCAGTATACTGCCATCAGAGTAAAGAATTATTATACTTTAAGAACTTATGCTTTACTAGTCGACCAAGCCAACTAGACGAATGTCAACGTGACAAAATTCAACATAATTCAATAATTATAATCCAGAAATTCCTAGTACCGATTGCAGGCGCATTGTACGTTCACACGCCGCGTTCGCACGTTACGATAAATAATTTCTGGATTATAATTGTTGAATTATGTTGAATTTTGTCACGTTGACATTCGTCTAGTTGGCTTGGTCGAGTAGTATGAATTATTATACTTAAAAATTGTTATACTTTTTGAATTATGATATTTTCATTTAATCGTGCCTGCCGATTCCATTTAGGAAAATGCCTTCTTAGTCCCCATGGATCATACATGCCAAATTTCAGCTTCTTTCGCTCAATAGTTTCTGCTGGGGCTTGTCTGTCAGTAACGCAGTAATTTCATTTATACAGATTAGAATTTGATTAAAGCGTAGGACTTAATCGAAGTTTTGCCACCGCACGTCTTATTTCTATTCGAACGGCATTTGCTGCACTGATTGGCTCGCTTCAAGGTTATATCGTCGAGTACTCGGTGCCAGCCAGTACGCCGAACGAGGTTCGAATGGACTTGAGATAGTATTTTGCGGTGACTAAATTCAGATCAAGTTCTAGGCCTTAAGTCATAAATATACTACACTATTAAAAAAATTGTATATCGTCATAAAGCCTTTCGCAGTGCACTGCTGAACATAGTCCTCTTTTAAACACGGCAATAGCATTATGAGTGAATGGGAGGGTTTGAATTACTATACCTCGCTAGCCAGGGTTGGTATAGGGTTCGTTGACGAGTTGCCTGTCTCTTCATAAAGATGCAAAATTTTTGATGTTATAGGTATAATTATCTTTTGCGAAACATACTGGTGTAGGTTGAAATTAAAGTACTTACAGTTTACGGATTTTATCGCGTGGTATTGGTGTTACTAAGTTATTACATTTAAACCTAATGATCTAAGGCCTACATTTTTTAATTTATTTACCAGCCGACGTTTCGAATTCTTTACAGGATTCATGGTCACGGCAGACCATGAATCCTGTTTATCCTCTGGTTTACATGTAATAACTCAGTGTCACCAATATCTATACATATAAATAAAATTAGAGTGTCTGTTTGTAATATTAAAATAACCGCTTTTTACTAAGTGCATATGGACGTATACTCGGCACATATTATATCGAAATGTCATTTTTTACAATTTTTGTCTGTCTGTCTGTCTGTTTGTTTTCGCTCTGGACCGGCTGGACCGATTTTGACGGGACGTTCACTGGCTGATGTACCAAGGAGTACCATAGGCTATAAATTAACCGGATACGCGAAGTAGTTCCCTCAGGACGCGGGTGAAACTGCGGGAAACAGCTAGTAACGTTATAAAATCCGTAAACTGTAGTTTAATTTCAATGTGGAACATTCGCGTAAACCCAAGAAGATATTATACGGGTATAGGGTTTGGTGACGAGCTTTCTCTTTTCTTCAAGACATTATTATCATTTTTATTTTCCTTAACTGCTGTTATACACTGTTTAGTACCTAGTAGTAATAAATCAGCGACAGGTAGACAGTCAGACAAAAATGTTTTTAGGCACGCATTACTTGTTATGACTGCGCGGTTGGCATAGTGGTTAAAGCCGTCGAATGTTGTGGGTTGGATACCCACACGAGGCAACAAGTTGTGTGAGCCACAAATTGTTGTTTCAAGTCTGGATGTATTTTGTGTCCGACACAGAATTTATTCCCAGTGCGGGAATTGTCCTTAACAAAAAGGAATTGCCATTTATTTTTGTAGATTGTTGACGGCAATATCGGTCTGCTATAATAAGGCAGCGATAGCCGAGTGGATATACCAACAGACTGCCCTGCAGAGGGTATCAGGTTCGAATCCACGGCGCGCACCAATGACTTTTCGGAGTTATGTGCGTATTGAATTGTAAATTATCGCTTGTCCTGTGCCTCGGAGAGCACGTTAAGCCGTCGGTCCCGGTTGTCATAAAGATCTTTGACAGTCGTTACAGGGCGTCAGTACCTTCTAAATAAACTGACACTAGTCTAAACCATGGAATATCGCTATCCCTTCGGGTTGCGGAGGTCAGACAGGCAATCGCTCCGTGGAAAAGCTAATATTCAGCCAAATCCGGTTAGACTAGAAAGCGGACCCCAGATTGAAACTGGGATAACGCTAAGAGAAAGAAGATCGGTCTGCTATAATACTTTGTGAGGCGACCTTTTTAAAGGAATATCTTTTGGGCCCCTTCTTTCTTAAAATATATTTCGGTTATTTTCCTTGTGTACAGGACTTCATAAGTCTTAAGCTCATTGTCACTGTTGCATAACAATGTTTTCTTATCGATGACGTATGGAGGCATACCAGCTGCATTCATCCGCCCCGTAAGATTGTCGGTCCACCTTGCGGAAGGCCTTGGCAGCGTATACTTAATTAAATAAAAAAGGTGTGCTGCTGCTAAAATTGCTGATAAAAATACAACTTATATCAATTTATGCAATATATTTTAGCTCTTACTAAGAACTGGAGCAAGGCTAGAACAAAATATTTACCACTTTAGCCATCAAAACTATTATTGAAATCACCGGTACGCCAACCGGTGATTTAAATAAGTAATAGTTTTTCTACCGATAGGACTTTTAGGTGGAAATATAATTTTGATTGAATTGATGGTTTGTTTTAACCTGCAGGTGAGTTGAGTGGCGCAGTGGCGCTTGGTGTCGCGGCGCGACGGTAGCGTGTAGCGTCCGGAGGCCGCACGGTGGCCGGCCCTCAGGGCGCCGAGGGTCGCGCGCGCAGCCCGCAGTCGATCCGTCGCCGGCACACACGACGAACGCGTGCGCGCGCGCCGCGAAACTCCGCAGTTCGCGTACGACACCGCGCCCGGCGCGACACACGACATGAGTTCGGGATACTCCGGCAAGAGGAAGCTCTCGTTCCTCGGCTTCGCGCCGCAGGTTAGTACTTACCCTTATATTATATTTTTTACCCTCCACTCCACTGTTTTATCCATTATATTTACGAAAGTTTACTACTTATATTTTAGTCAAAACTTAATGTTCATAATAATATTCCCGAGCTAAAAATCCAATTTTATGTTTGTACTATTTACGCGTGTAATTAAACGCGTATTATTATAAATATTACCAACAAATAAGGAGATACTGTCAAAAGGATGTCCGAGAAATCAATGTCAGCACATTTAGCCCGAAGGCGCGCGCTTTTTATCGGGCCTAGGTATGGAGAGCTACGGGATAATGTAGCCGTAGAAAGGATACTATTACATGCAATCTTTCTGTTAGACTGTAGGAAGCGCTCTTATTTTTTGTTTTTTGATTTAGAGGCTTTTAACCAGTAGGATATGCATGCCTAATCTAAACTTACAAACTACATAATACATTGATTTTTTTTAAGATGATAAGAAAGTCTCTTTGGTGTTGCTATATCAGCTAAATTTCTTGCCGTTTCACCCGATGGCTCGGCTAGCATGGGAGCTTTCGTCCTCCTAGCGTTATCCCAGTTGCAACCCAAAGTCCGCTTACTAACTACTTTATATGAATATTAGTAAACTGACGGCTGGAAGCTTATTTATAATTACGGTTTATACTATTTTTGACAAATTCTCCTTAAAGGCCATGGGCATTTGACATTACTACATTACATAGAATGTGTCATGTTGCTTATACCCGGTTGCTGTTGCACCTCTAATTAGTAGATTAGCTTCACTTTGTTGGCCTCACGCGAGAATCACCAATAATTTAAATAAAGTGATACGCCCACTTACACTGACATACATTACACTATTTGTAAATATGAGTATTCAGTTCTAATAAACAATTTATGGTTTCTCCGTAAATACGATCGTCATTAACCAATTTGTATATTGTAAGTATAGGTATGTCGCTCGTGCTTATTTTTAAAGCGAATGTTATATTTGTCAGTAAGCCCAAGGTTCGTGATTTAGTACTTAGATAGCTATTGTAATAAAAAGTGCATTATGATTGTATTAGCTTAGTAAAATAAGCTTAGGTATATTTTCTGTCAACTCTATGGTATTAAAACCTATACTCAACACACTTCAAAAATATATAGACATTTGTACTGATGTGTTACACACTGCAATGCACGAGCAGACGAGTGCTGTGCCGTGCAAGCGCAATGATTGCGCTGCGCTCCGTGGGCTCCGTGACAATCGAAAGGGTTATCGATGAATGAGGGAGTAATCGGTGTTCGGCGCGGTGCAGCGCGGTGCAGTGAGTCGTAATCGTTCCGCTCGAGTGGCGGGCGGTCGGCGCTCGGGGCGCTCTCTAGCCCTTAGCAGCTGTCAACCGCGACGACGGCCGGGGTCGCGCGCCACTGCTGCTCTAATTAAACGGAACGCTAATTGCGCCCGCGGCGCGTGGCGCGGCCCGCGACCGCTCGGCCCAATGCACTCCACCAATTGACAATAGATGTACCTACAGTATTAGCGCAGTGTGTCTTTTGTGATGTCTCCCCTCACCCTCACGACTCGATAATCCGTCCCCTGATACGCATTGTATCATTTATGGCCGGTTTCAATATTCGATGTATCCATGGATTTCGAGAATAGAGATGGTACATGTCTGACATATTTTGTATGGAGCATAAGTCAAATAGGTCATCATTGTCTTGCCCTGGTCCCAAATAAGTCAAATAGGTATGTATCTCAAATCCCAAAAATATGGATAGATTGAATATTGAATTCAGCTGTTACATACATTAAAAATACGACCAAATTTGTATTATTTCATATATTAGGTATCTAGTAATTTAAGCGGTATTTCACAAAGTAAAATTATGGTCAATAAAATAATATTATAAATACGAAAATAACTATGCCAATTGGTTCTGCCGTTGTGCTTGCATGGCTGAACCGCATCACCAATTTTAACGATATTTAGAGCGAAGTAAGTTTGACCCCAAAGATAAATCATGAGCTGAGCGTTTAATAAAAACCTTCGTCTTTTATTATACAATAGTCCATTTACGGCCGGTCTCAATATATATTATGATCTATCCATGGGTTTGGGGATAAGAGATACATATTTGACATATTGTATAGAGCTTGTGTCAAATAGGTATGCATCTATAATCTCCAAATATAAGGTTAGATCGCCGATCGGATATTGAATGCGGCGGTTACACGCAAATAATGTCGTCGATTCATTTTTGGCCACTGTGATGAAGAAACGATATTTCAAAAACATGTTTACATTTTCAAATAACTCATAGGTACATAATGACGTTTACATTTTCAAATATGTTTACATTTTCAAATAACTCATACAAACGTTACGAAATACATTTTTTGCATCAGTGTCCTTTGTAACATCGGAAAAGAAAACTACAAAAAATTAAATGGAGAGAATACGTAATGCAGCTGGAAACAGTTTGCGGAGCTGTGAATTAATAAGCTTGTCCGTTTGTTTTGACGCGTGCCAACAAATGCTGCGGTGAAAATTGCGCTAGTGTCAATAGTCTAGCGCTAAATAATACATTATGTGCGCATCACTTAGGTTTCAAAGACTCATAGTCATCGGTCGTTGGTCGTTTTTAATAACTATGTTTTTATTAGGTTGACCTGTTTGACTGCACGTCTGGTGTAGTTTTGTTCCGTGTAGTGACGGGTTAAGTATACAATGTGACGCTTCCCCATTTTATATCATCATCGGTCTCAAAAGAGGCGACAGAGGCAAGTACTTACACAAAGTTTATAGTAGATATCTTTACGAAGAGACGGAAAATCTCCACATCCAACACGTATATACCTCTAGTGGTCACTCATCCAACTGGTGAACGCCGAGTCAGGGCAATGTCCTACGATATACCTACGACTTACCTATTTGCCTTATTCAATACTAGCTGTTTGCCATGGTTTCACCCGCGTCCTGAGAGAACTACTTCGCGTACCCGGTTAATTTAGCCTAAGTTACTCCTTGCTACATCAGCTATCCGCCAGTGAAAGTTCCGTCAAAATCGGTCCAGCCGTTCCAGAGACTACCGAGAACAAACAGAGACACACACAGACAAAAATTGTAATAAATGTAATTTGCGTTTATGTGCCGTGTATGGATATGCATTTAGTAAAACGCGGTTATTTTAGTATTACAAACAGACACTCCAATTTTATATGTGTGTTTAGATAATTTTTATTTTATTTTATTGTGTGATATAAAACAGTAATTCTTGTAATAAAACCATATATAAATAAATTAGTTAAGATCGTCATTAAGTACTTTTTAAAAAGCAACATAAAATAATTAAATTAGCAGACTTAAAAAGATAATGAAAGAAATGCCTAACAAAATCTTAATATATAAAATCCTTGCGTTACTGTCTGACTGACAGACACGCTACAGCCGAAACTATTGGGCGCAGGAAGCTGAAATTTGGCATGTATGTTCCTTGGGGACCGTAGGGGTGCACTAAGAAGGGATTACCCGAACTTCCCACGGGATCGGCCAAAACGGGTAAATTTAAAAAAAATGCATGCGTAGCTGCTGGCGTCCTCTAGTATTATAATAATTATTATAAGGACATTGGTGTAACTATGCAGGTGAGCTTCGACTACACGTTTCCTAAGCTTTGTAGCTGAACATAATGGTTCCCACCAAGAACTTAGGGTCCCAAGCCAACGTCACCTGCAAGTGGTGCACCTGCCGATCAACGGACGAGGCTCTGGCAAACAAAATATCCCGACAAGCGGAGTCTATGTATGTATGTATGTATGAAGCTGAACGGTCAAGTACATCTATGCCCTTGAATCGAGAGTTGTAGGAATCCACGAGTTTGAGTAACAGATGTTGCTTGTTCTAACGGAATGTAAGCGGTAAGAGCGCCCTTGTCTGCGCCTAACTGTCCTCGGCAATTAACCCTGCGCAGTCGTATTTATTGTGTTTCTCTTATTTATTTGACTTCACGGTTGGCGTAGTGGTTTAAGCGACGGCGTAGCCGCTTGACACTGCGGCAATAAGTGTTGTAGGTTCGATTACCGCACGATACAACACTTTGTATGATCCATAAATTGTTGTTTCGAGTCTGGGTGTTCATTGTGACCTTTGGTTGTTGGTATTGTAAAGTCATCCACGACAGTATTCGTCTTTAAAAAAAAATGCTATGTACAAACACTGTTATGAGCAGCAGTCTTCGGTATTATAATATAAATAGTTTTCTTTTTTTAATAATGTAATAATAGAGAATTTGCATGATGTTTTTATCGTTGCTGTCGTTTATTTATGTATGACACCGTAAAAAAATATTAGTCTTGAAGAAGTCCATATTTATTTTAAATTAAATGTTGAATATTGCAATTACAACGCTGGTTTAAACACCCCTCTTTAGCGCGCTTTGTGGTTACGTAAGCGTTCTCAACGTTTGAGTTGTTATCTGTCAACTCTGGCAAATGTTTAGACACCTCTGTCAAATATCTGGTACTGTTTGACACTATTGACATATCCTCTGCGAACCGTGTCGTCACGTTGGTGTCTAGGCAATAGCGTTGCGTTTCTACATTTAAAATTTCTCGCGTAAATTTTCCACCTTTTATTCATTAATATTCGCAATTTTAGAGTGTTTAAATATAAAATAATGTTAGAGGTGTCTTTCTTTACCGATAAAGAATGTCATAAAAATATATTCGCTTATATCTGAAACACACGCAGATTCCATATTGAATCATGGCTGCGAAAGTATCTACACAGAGCTCGTACTAATTTACGTTGGACGTAACCCTCTTCTAGTCTGGTGGCTACCTACGTCAATGCACCACTTAATTATATTAATCTAGGTGCATAGGGTTCCCACCATGAACTTAGGATCCCAAGCCAACCTCACCTGCAAGTGGTGCACCTCCCGATCAACGGAGAGGCTCTGGCAAACAAAATATCCCGAAAAGCGGCAATAGGCTCGCCACCTATTACGTGGGATCAAAACACTGGCGAAAAGTGTGCGTTTAATATGCCTCTGCCTACCCCTTCGGGGATACAGGCGTGAGTCTATGTATGTATGTAGGTCGGATTACTTAAATAAATACCTACCTTTGCGAATGCCTTTATATTGACCAAGCAATGGCGATTCCCTTGCATTATTAATCCTCTACTTCCTTCACTCCGCCACGGCTCACACTTTTACAAAAAGCAAACAAAAATTAGAACAATTTTAGTTCAAATAGTTAAGCTAAAATAAAATGTTAACCATTTAGTACCTGTGATCAGCCAGGTTACCACAGAACAATTAAAGGACTCTTAACTGTTCTGTGCAGGTTACCATGGCTATTTGGCATTTATATTGCTATTCTTGGGTATTTGCGACTTGTGAACGCCCAATGATGAATTCGCGGACCCCCTGTGAAAAATGTTGATCTAGGTAATTAATTTTTGCTAATACGTACTAATTGCGTTACTATATATGTACTAATGATAAAACTAAACAGTTTGTTTGTACGCGGTAATCTCTGTTCTCTGCAACCACCAGCTGGATTGAAAAACGCGGTTACACTCGCCTTATTTAGGGCTACTGCCCCGCACCCATGGCTCATAGCGTAATGTTGCCTATAGCTTTCTTCGACAAAGGGATTATCCAACACAAAGCTAATAATCATTTCCCTAGATTTGTATGTCCAAGTTACAACCTAACAAATAAACAAACTCTTCAGCTTTATTACATTAACTAGATAGTGCCCGCGGTTACACCCGCGTTATTTAAGGCTACTGTTCCGCTCCCGTTGCTCATAGCGTGAAGTTATCTAGCCTATAGCCTTCCTCGATAAATTACCTATCTAATACTGAAAGATTTTTTCAAATCGGACCGGTAGTTTCTGAGATTAGCGCGTTCAACTAAACAAACAAACTCTTCAGCCTTATATATTAGTACTAGCCGTTTCCCGCGGTTTCACTCGCGTTCTGAGGGAACTACTTTGCGTACCCGAAGAACCCAAATATCTTACGGACCCTTATTTTTTCTAAAATAAAATTAGCCTATGTTACTCGCAGATAATGTAGCTTTCTAATGGTGAAAATTTTTTTTAAATCGATCCTGTAGTTTTTGAGTTTATCCATTACAAACAAACAAACAAAAATATTTTTTTTTCCTCTTTATAATATTAGTGTAGATTAGATATAGATAGACACATTCACGCGGAAGCCTAGAAACCATATTGTACGACGCTACGATCCTTTGGAGCTATAACTATAGAAATGGCTTTGACCTCGGAGCTATACAAAAAGAAAAAGTTCGCGGTTAGGATGATATGGCACGGGCGTCCGATGAGATGAGTCGGTTCATTGGACGAGATGAAACGGATGAAACCTATTAGTGTGAATATTATAGAACCGTGAATATACTGAGCACATTGGAAAGTTACTCAAAGGAGTACCTAGCGAGTATCGGCGGCGACAAAATAAAAACAATCCTTGTAAATAATTATCCTACTAAAGGCGGCTCAAGGTCTTTGCTGTGAGCCTCAATTCTTAGGGCCTTACTACAAAACAAGGTATAAATATAATACCAGGTTTAGACCTCGATGGAGAATGTTTAAAAATACTTTTTGACGAAATTTGTTATTTATTTTTATTAGTCATTTGTTCTAACGCATTTGAGTGACAATAGTTTTATCTATAGTTCATGTCACAGATTTAGAATTCTATAGTCTTAGGTTCATGTATAATCAATTGTACGCAGGGAAGTTTAGTACTAAACCTTGATTTAGATTTAGTCCATCTTTTGTAATAAACGAAGCGTGCATATTTATTTACTTTATAAGCTTCATATACACAAAGTAATTAAGTTAATGTCATGAACATTATATGGGCATATCCTTTCATAAGTTCGGCGTACTTGTGGTCATTCGGGTATAGCAGGTGTGCCAGGTGACCCGCTTGGTCCTTTGTCTTCCAATTCATAAAAAAAAATGCGTATCAAAAGGACAATTACTCTCCCACTACAAATATATGTTGTGCCAGGGCGGCTCAACAAAGAGCATCAATATTCGAAACAACAATTTAGGGATCACTCAAGGTGCTATCCTGTGGGAAGCCAACCCATGCGAATAGTATTTCTACAGTGTCTGTGAATACACAGGTACACCGATTTATCTATCTCCTATCTAATTAACTAAACCTAATCGCCGACATGTATGTACGCGCATAACTTCAGAATTACTGCATCAAATTATATCATCATTTTTGTTGGTTTTATTGTATATGGTACCTATATTAAGGAAAATACAACAAAAGATGTAAAAGAAGATATTCTCTTTCTTGTGCGCAGCCATGGCGACATATTTTTTTTGTAAATTAAGTATATTTTAATGATAGCAAGTGATTAAACAGTAATGTGAACTATGTGCATGTTAGTTACTTGTACCGTGCGAGATGTTAATCCTTGAGGGCTATATGTACTAATGGTAGGCAAAAACTATGTGCATCATTGACTTGAACCGTCACGTGTGAGGACCGCGAGACTTACGCCTAGCGTACTATTTAGTAATCTGTGGTATAGGTATTATCTTCGTATTCCTCATACTTCCGCAGCAGCGATAGCCTAGTGGAGATATCAACAGACTGCCATGCAGAAGGAGGCACGGGACAAGGAATAATTAACTATTATATAGTATACAACAATACGAATAACAACCCCAAAAAAATAAAGATAAAAAGAAACTATTCAATACGCACGAACAGTCGAACAACTTCCTGCTAGACCACCATAAGGGCAAGAATCATTCAGCAAGACATCGTCCCTTCCAGTGCTACTTTACACGCACATTGACACTCGTATACAAAACCAGTTTCTAGTGTGCCTCGATTCTATGAGCGGGCCAAGGGATTTCTTTTTTAACTGGTCCAGCGCCGACGTGTTTGATTGTACCGCCGAAAAATCATTTGTTCGCGCCGTGGATTCCCTAAAACACTCTGCATAGCGATTTGTCAGTCTCTCCACTGGGCTATTGCTTTTTGAAGTTAAATTACTGCTGGGCCCTTGGCTTGGCAAGCACGTTAAGCTGTCAGTCGCGGTTGTCAATACCTTTGAATATCGAATTGATGAGGTCAAAGTTCAGTGTTGTATCATGTATGGCTGTTGTATCATATATGTAACAGCTGATTTCTTTTTCGTGATTTAGCACTGTACCATAATAAAAAAATGTACAGAATTACGAGTACAAGCGCCCCTAACCCCGCGTTTTCACCAAGGTATAATACATGTATTTAACAAGTTTTTGACAATGTTTTCTTTTCTCATATACATGTATAAAACATGTTGTATACAAAACTATACACATGTATAAAACTTGTTGTACCTTATACAAAACTTGTATGTAACTTGTTGTAGACATGTATACAAAACTTGTATGTAACTTGTTGTACACACGTATACAAAACTTGTATGAAACTTGTTGGTTGAAAACTTGTAGTTGTCTGTATGTTTATGATCTCATGTTTTTGTCGTAGCTAAACTTGTAGAATTCGAGACAAATTGACTTCGTTTTTAATTTATTTACTTCCCTATTAAACTGGTTCTTGAGGTTCGTTATATTTTATCAACATCTTTAACACTGCCTCCGTGGTCCAGTCGATAGCGTATGTGACTGCTAAATAGAGGCCCCGGGTTCGATTCCCGGGTCGGGCAAAAGTATTACCTACTGGGTTTTTCCGAATTCTCAGTGGCAGAACGGAGTCTGGTAATGTGCCAGGTACGGCAATAGGCTCCCTCCCCCCCTTATTATGTGGCGACCTTAAAATTCATGGCGAAATGTGGGTGTAATATTACACCTCTGCCTACCCCTTCAGGGATACAGGCGTGAGTCTATAAATAAAAAACATTAATGTACATTTGCGAAGCAATTGCTGCCAATGCGTCTTTTTTCTTCAGACGATCTTTATATATTTTATTTTTCACATTCCTCAGGCATTCTTGTACATGCAAAAGCTCAATGAGTTCTAAAGTTTGTTTTTTGACCACTCCATTCTTCTTCTTATTTAGTTTTCACGAAGTAAAAAGCGCGGTTCGTCCGGTATGTTAAAAACTTTTATTTTCTTATTTTTTTTTTAAATACAACTCCCGCACTTGGACTAAATCCTGTGTCGCGGGGGACTTTACAAACATACAACATACGGGCACAATTTATGGATCACACAAAGTTTTGTCTCGTGTGGGAATCGAACCCACAACGCTCAGCGCAATGTCAAGCGATGAGGCGGCCGTTTAAACCACTATACGCCAACCGTGCAGTAAAAAAAAAAACTTTATCCAACAAGCATGGATAAAGTTTAAAACTTGTTTAATACTTGTATAATACAGTATAATACAGAAATTGCAATAAAATAAACAATACTTGTCTAAAACACGACTGTATTTTGTAGGTGAGAACGCTATTAATGTATAAGACATGTTTTAAACTGTAACAGACTTCAGTGTAAACGCAAATGTGTTTTATCTAATATATAAAATTCTCGTGTCAGTTTTCGTTCCCATACTCCTCCGAAACGGCTTGACCGATTTTGATGAAATTTTTTGTGCTTATCCGGTATCTATGAGAATCGGCCAACATCTATTTTTCAAAAAAAAAAAATGCAAAACAACGTTTGCCGGGTCAGCTAGTACTTGTATAGATACTTGTTGGCTACACAGTGTGAACGAAAGAATGTTTGAGACATGTTCAATACATGTATAAAACAAATAATTATGTTGTCTACAAGTTTTGTATAAAACATGTATTGGACATGTTTCTTGGTGAAAACGAGGGGTAAAAGGTATGCATTATACAGTATACTATTCTATAATAAAAACTACTTTAGGAACCGACTTCAAAATTTCCTCAAAATGTAAAAGTTAAAACGGTTAACTCAAAAACTATCCGTCTGATCTTGATCAAATTTAAATGGGACCTCTCAATAAGCACCAGCATCCAAAATTAAAAAAATAATCGTCGCTATCGGTTTCCTTAGTAAACATTTCTGAGGTAATAAAAAAGTATTGTCGAATAGAGAAACTCCTCCATTTTGAAGTCGCATGAAAATGCCTTACATACGAGTATTAGAGCTAAAGCCGCACCTTTTAAGTTAATTTAACCGTTCGTGACCGGTCAGACAAACCCTTCTTAGTACATCTTACGGTCCCTAATGAACATACATGCCAAATTTCACCTTATTGCGCCCAGTAGCTTTCCTCTGCGCTGTCTGTCAACCACCGAACAATTATATAGAAACGGATAGGCATATCTTAATATATAAAATCCTTGCGTTACTGACTGACTGACAGACACGCTACAGCCGAAACTACTGGTCGTAAGAATATGAAATTTAGCATGTATGTTCCTTGGGTACCGTAGGGATGCACTAAGACGGGATTTCCCGAAATTCCCTCGGGATCGGGCAAAACGGGAAATTCGAAAATATGAGCGTGCGAAGCCGCTGGCGTCGTCTAGTCTTTAATAAAACGATTGTCGACACAGCCGAGAGCTGTTTGTTTATACCGATAAATACTAATTGCATCAATCAGCGGCCGGTTATGCTAAATAATGCGCAGCGGAAATATTGTAATTTGTAATGAATAAATAATACACCCGCAGCGCGAAAGTTTACAATCTATTTATAGATACAGATATTTGTACTGTGTGCTTTCTGGCAGTGACAGAGCGACTACCTAGTGATAAATAATTATAATCGGTTCATCTGATCTCAAATCAGGTAGAGCTTTTACTATGAAACCAAATAACTGACAAACATGGGAAATATAATTTTAAATACATGCATATAGAATTTAGCAAACGTGCTCTCCAGAATTTAGGCACACATTAACTATTTAAAACGCACATAACTACGAAAAGTCAGTGGTACGCGCTGTGGATTCGAACACGATAGCCTGGTAAGGCAGTCTGCTGGTATCTCCACTTGGCTATCGCTATCTAGTTATCTTTAGTCTATACCCTTATCAATAGATATAATCTGTCTGATCATGGTCTTAAGTTTCCACTGTCTTGTGGACAAAGACCGTCGGATGTGCTTACAGTTGATATTTCAACGCAGGTATTTCGGCCAATATAAATATTTATATAACGTCGGTCTCACATTTATCGTGTCACTCAAATTGTTTGTTCAAGGAGAGCGGCGCGTGTCCTGACTAAGCTGTCACACACTAGCTTGAAAATGTAAACATTCTAAAATACATATACCTACGAGCGGATTTATAAACAGGTTCAGAATTGTAAAGTACACTAGAAGGAACCATCGATAAGAAATTCAATAATAATAATGAAATTTCGGACACACTTCACCTGGAAGAAATATGAGAGATTTTTTTTATAGACTCACGCCTGTATATCCCCGAAGGGGTAGGCAGAGGTGTAATATTACACCCACATTTCGTCATGAATTTTCAGGTCCCTCGTAATAGGGGCGAGCCTATTGCCGTTACCGGGCATATGAGAGATTCTTCTGCATATTTCTTGTAATCTGTGTGAACAATTTAATAGTGTCTACCTCTGGCTCTGCCTGCCTACAAGTGGCATTCGCTCCTGATTTTATTATCGCCTTCCTTTGATTCCAATAGTCGCATAGGCAATTTGTTCTTCATCGACCAGGTGACGTAATATTATCGAAGGCGTATACCAGTTCCATACATTTGTGCACTTATTGAATAGCGATATCACTGATGCCACTTGTGTAGACAGCTCTCAAGACATACGAAGTATCGTTGGTGGCGGAATAATCGCGTCAAATTATTAAAATACTAGTCGTTTCCCACAGTTTCACCCGCGTCCTGAGGGAACTACTTCGCGTACCCGAAAACCACAAATATCTTACGGACCTCTATTTTTCTCAAATAAAATATAGTCTATGTTACTTGCAGATAATGTAGCTTTCTAATGGTGAAAGAATTTTTAAATTCGGTCCAGTAGTTTTTGAGTTTATCCATTACAAACAAACAAACAAAAATACAAATTTTTCCTCTTTATAATATTAGTGTAGATGTAAATAAACTAGATACAGGCCGCGGCTTTGTCCTCTTTGATGTTTGATATGGCGATCAAAGTCAACCCATGAGCTATTCTGACGTAAAAGCTATATTATTGAAACGTTTAATCAATATCTGTTCAGTTCATCTAGCGCGTAAAAAGGAAAAATAAAAACACTCTCGCATTTAGTAGGTACGTTTTGTTGCAATAACCGACATCACGGAATCTAGTGGTCGTATACAATTATACTAGAATTACACGACTTGACACGGCACGGCAATTTCGCCGGGTCTTAATAAAAACTTGTGAAGAACTTTATACTTACGGCAACATTACGGATAATGCCACGGAGCGACACACTTGAGTTCTACTTGACTTGTTACACGTACATTTGATATGCTTAATGTTATTTGATTAAGCACAATTTTATAACAAAGAGCGTTTATCACGAAAGAATGTTTTATAAACTGCGCAATGACGCATGGTTTTGTTTTGCTGCCACTATAACCGCTGCATTCAATATTCAATCTATCCTTATTTAAGATTTTAGTTCCATTTTTGTTCCATACAACATATTATAATAATAATAATGAGTTGGAGAGTCACCACCTGCCACGCAGGCGGTTGCTATATGAGTATCACTGGCAGGTGCCGTTTGATATACATAGTATCATTATTACCAGTCCATTTAATACCCATCCCCATAAACCAGTAAATTAGTCTCCACATCATAGCATTAGTCCTACACGTGCTGCGGCTAGTCCATAGCTGTACTCAGTAGTGCAGTTGTGGAGGCTCCACGGCATGTGTCCCATCCCATTTTAGATTAAAACTCTCTACGGGCCTCTGCACGTTGAATCCATATGCCCGTGTAAGCCTCCCAAAGGACCGGTTATTCTTCTAACACCACATGTTAGAAGAATAGTCGTGAAAGAAGAGAAACCTAATAATCATCTTTATTGTACAAATGCCATAGAAACTACAATAATAAAATTTTAACAAAAAGAAAATAATGGATAGTACAATTGGCGGCCTTGTCACTATCAAGCAATCTCTTACAGGCAACCTTTATTCGAGATATACATATTATGTTCAACATGTATATCTCGAATCTCCAAATACATGGATGGATTGAATATTGAAACCGATCATAAGTAAATCTATATCTTCCGCTCGTCTGTCTGTTTTATGGCGAATCCGCCGTGATGATTATAGTGTGTGGACAAGAATCTTACAGTTGCGAAATTAGTAAGGAACTACTGTTGTTTATCGAAGATAATCTAATAAGTAAATGACTTGATTGCCCGATAACACGACGACTTATTTTATTATAACTGCATATTATATACAGATTCCCGGGTCGGACAAAAGTGTTACTGGGTTTTTCCAAATTCTCAGTAGCAGCGCGGAGTCTGGTGATGTGCCCGGTGACGGCAATAGGCTCGCCCCCTATTAAGTGGGACCAAAAAATTCATGGCGAAATGTGGGTGTAATATTACACCTCTGCCTACCCCTTAGGGGATACAGGTGTGAGTCTATGTATGTATGTATGTATTACACACAATTATTTCGTTACTGACTGCATGACAGACAGCGCACAGTGAAAACTATTGGGCGCATGAAGCTGAAATTCGGCATGTACGTAGGGGTTCACTAAGAAGGGATTTCTCTAAATTTCCCAGGGATCAATAAGAAACAGTTAAATTAAAATAGAACGTGTGAATGTGTCTAGTATTCAATAAATAATAAAATGGTTTGCGACCGTGCCGAAACATCTAAGTTTAGAGAAATAATGTTACCGTAATACATTTTGTTTCAGAGTTTTGTCACGTAACATGTAAATCAACTTTCTGCGGCTATAAAACTTACTTTGAAATAGTCTGGAAAATAAAATAAATATGTGTCACGATAAAGCGATTATATTGTTATTGCCTGAGATAGTGGTGCTGGACTATCAGTGGCACACGGCAGCAGATCTAAGCCTGGTTTACGACGCAAGTATGCCGCCGTCACCTTTCCACTTATAACAAAAGACAGAGACGGCGAGACTTGCATCAAGGAACTAACCTCGTGGAAATGGGCCTTTAGCTCAAGGATGTTCACGCGCGCGTTATCTGTGCCGAAGGTTTATAAGTTTTCTTTAAGAATATTGTATCGAGATATGGGTGTTGTTTACGCAAAAATACTTATCGGGTGGCAATCGGGCGGACGGATAAGATATGTGAGTTGTTACGGTTCCGCGTCCGTGCGAAGTGCGCGCTCGTGACACGCTCTAAGGGCGGTTTCAGATGAGCTTTTAATACGCGCGTATAAGCTCGTTTTTGAAAGCGCGTGTAGGCGCGTATAGTCGGGCCTTTTGGCACACGCGCAACTCGTATAAGCGCGAGCCGTCAGACTCAATGTTGACACTGACACGATGTCACTACTTTTCGAGCTAACACGCCGAAATATGGCCGTTTATGCGAGTCCGGTTTTTTGAAGCGCGTAATGTAGCGCGCGTGTAAGAGTGTATGCTGAAACAACCGTAGGTATACGCGCAGATAAATATGCTAATCTCTGCCTGGCAGTCCGTTGGTATCTCCACTAGGCTATTGCTGCCTCTTTGTGAACATTTATTATCACACATAGATTGAAAGTTTGTAAAGAGCCGATACAAGATTAATTCCTTGAGTCGGAGTTTCTTGTTTTCGTTTTTTTGTTTATTTTTTTTTGCGACGACGACGTTCCGATATTTGTTACCGTTATTTCTGTAGGTACTATATAATTTAAACCGATTAAGACCCGTTGCCTAATTTTGTACCATAATATAATTCAGTGGTCTAAAATATACAGGATTAACTTTTTCTTGATGTGCTAATTGATTGCATTGGCTTATTAGCAGAAACATTGATAGAAATGATACAGTCATTCGTTAGAATGTAAAAAAAATACTTCATTTTGTATTGTGCCATAAGTGCATAACTGATTTTGATAGAAGTAATTTTACTACAGCCTAAAATGATAGACCATTGAGGTCTTAACAAAATGCTGCTGACGTAAATAACGAGGTTTTTAATCTTTCTTTTTTCCTTGCTTATTTTATTTTATTTATAGACTCACGCCTGTATTCTCGAAGGGGTAGGCAGAGGTGTAATATTACACCCACATTTCGCCATGAATTTTCAGGTCCCACGTAATAGGGAGCGAGCCTATTGCCGTACGTATTTATTGTATACATACCATAATATGTACCTATATATTTATAATATAATGTATCTTTAATAATTCATACATCAAAAAATATACGAATGTAAACCACATTTGACAAACATACTTATGCCGTGGTACCTGGCAACTGTAAAACACCATCATATAAATCAGCTATATTATACCTACTGAAGAAGCGCAGAAAACGATGTACTTAGAATTAATTTTAGTCAGTACCAAAAGTTGCTGCACACATCAAAACCTTAGCCATCATCAGCCCTTTATGTTCATACTGTCCCACTGCTGAACACGGGCCTCTTCTTACTATGAAAAGGGTAAGGCTATAGTCCAACACACTGGCCTAGTGCGGGTTGGCAGACTTCACATGTCTTTCAAGAACATTATGGAGAACTCTCAGACATGCAGGTTTCCTCATGATGTTTTCGTTCACCGTTTACAAAGCGATAATTAACAATGTATACGCACATAAATTCGAAAAGTCATTGGTGCGCGCCGTGGAATCGGACCCGGACCCTCTGCGTAGCAGTCTGTCGGTCTCTCCACTAGGCTATCGCTGCTGTGACTGAAAGATTTACAGATGTTATAAACCTCTCTGTTCTATAATTAATAAATTATGATTTACAACTTTCTTATAGATATCCTACAAATGAGTATATTTTTATTAATATATGGCAACCTATGTTGTTTATTGTAGATACCTATAAGCTAACGTGACTTAGCATCCTATATATATAAGAGAAGTCGTTTATTATATAAATACGAGTAACAGAACCCAAATCATTATTCATAAACAAGGCAGATTTCTACAAAAATATTTAATATCCCCTATTACGTGGGACACTTGTTAATAAATTTGTGCGTGGGACCTAAAAATTCATGGCGAAATGTGGGTGTTATATTTCCACCTCTGCCGGGTAGGCAGACTTCGGGGACACAGGCGTGAGACTATAAATAAATATTATTATTATTATAGCAGAGGTGTAATATTACACCCACATTTCGCCATGAATTTTTAGGTCCCACGTCATCAGGGGGCGAGCCTATTGCCGTTACCGGGCACATCACCAGACTCCGTGCTGCTACTGAGAATTCGGAAAAACCCAGTAACACTTGCCCGACCCGGGAATCGAACCCGGGACCTCCGATCAGCAGTCGCATACGCTATTCACTGGACCACGGAGGCAGTCTTTAAATAAAAAAAAATATCAATTGTCATGTCTCCTACACACCCAGCTGGGTAGGCAGCGATAGAAAAGTGGGGCAATCAACAGACAGATAATGCAGGTGGTGAGGTACAAATCTATCGTGCACACCTGTGACTTTTCATGGTAATTTGCGTATTAAGTTGTTAATTGTCGTTTGCCAAACAGTGACAGAAAGCATCGTGAGGTAACCTGCATGTCCGAGAGTTCTCCATAATGTTCTGCTAACCCACACTAGATCAGCAAAATGCAGCTGTGGCCTTACCCTTCTCATAGTGAGAATAGGCCTTTTTACCAGCAGTGGGACGGTTTATACTCTGATATTATTACTTATGCTACGTTTCACCACTAATTTACACATTTAAAAGAAAAATGATATGCCACCAATATGTAATCTGTCTTACCCCTTTAGGGATGTTTCTTAAGATTATTTTCTTAGTTGATGCTTATAACTTAACTTAAAAGGTGTAAGCTGGCTTTAAACAAACTATCTATCTAGATTATCTTGCATTGCATGCATTGCATGCATTTATAGATAATTATTATAATGCGGAGTGTGAAGACCCGCACGTTTTGATTTCAGCCATACTTCGTCGCGGGTTCGATTCCCGCTCAAGTGAAACATTTGTGTGCATGAACATGAATGTTTGTCTTGGTCTGGATGTTTCTATGTATAATATGTATTTATTTACAACAAAAAAGTATATATTATGTATGTTTATCCATTATCTAGCACCCATAGTACAAGCTACTGCTTAGTTTGGGACTAGATGGTGTTGTGTGAATGTGGTAGAATATTATATATTATATTATATACAGGCCATACAAGATGTAGCTTTTTTGGTATTTGTGGATTATTTTTTAATGAGCTTTCCTCTCCGTTTTAAAGAGAAGTTGGTAGAGATCGTGTGGGACGAACACAGTTTCTCTTTTAAAGGCGTTCGAGGCGAAAAAACTAAAAACTACCGGTGTCCTTCGGCTTCGCCGTATCGGTGAATTCAGTATAACAATAAATCGCGAGCTGCAAGCAAAGTAGGTTAATACTTTGTCGCAAACCCAACTTATGTGTTGGGGTTGCGGGGTGTTCAAACTATTAACCCAAAGGACAGCTATCTTATCCGATGCAATGATAAAACTATCTCAGCTAAGTGTTCTATGAATAATAAGATACTGCGGCTGACACTTACAGATTGTGCAAAAAAACCTCGCATTGTTTGACTGGAAATACCACTTTTAGCTAAACTATTGTTTTGCGTGCATTTTTATCTTTACTATATTTTTTGTTGATAAATTATTTAGTACTAGAGGACGCCAGCAGCTCCGCCTGCATTTTTTTTAAATTTACTCGTTTTGGCCGATCCCGTGGGAATTTCAGGAAATCCCTTCTTAGTGCACCCCTACGGTCCCCAAGGAACATACATGCCAAATTTCAGCATCCTGCGCCCAATAGTTTCGGCTGTAGCGTGTCTGTCAGTCAGTCAGTACTTAACGCAAGGATTTTAATTATATTAAGATACTGTCAATGACAACTATCATTACTGCTATATAAATGCAAATGTAAGTTTATTTATTTGTTTGTAAATTTATACGCTTGAACATTACTGGACCAACTATCGTGAAAGTCTCCATTCGCGTTCTCAAAGGAACGTAAATGAATACGTAGTATCTTTTAAACGCGAGTGAAGCCACGGGCGAAACCGAGCTTTATCCTAACTTGAGTAAGTGATGACTATTTTTGGAATGTACGGCTATCAGTTTTCACATATCATAACATATCAATAAGCGAAAATGTTGTACTGACAGACTTCTTGATATTTTTTATCAGTAGTTGCGAGTGAACTTTACGTTTTTTGGAGACGGGAACAGCTTACAATGGCCGACAAAAAATATGTTTAACCAGGTAATTTAAAATATATATTATTATTATGTTTTAAACAGTAATTATCGTCATTTTTACAATAAATAGGTACATTTTAATCATTTAGGATTTTTAGAGGCTTATCTCGTGGTGCGCATTTAAAATTTGATTAATGCAACGATATTCGTTTCTAAATTAATTTGTGATAATGTACAATTTTAATGGCTACAGCGAATTTATGGTTTTCACGTAACTGCGTTTGCAGGTGTCATCCAAAAAGTTGGTTATCATGGTATCATGATTGATTGATGTATTCTTTATTGCACACCAAAGTAAAGTACATTTTATACAGTGACTTAAAGCTAAGTTTCATGTACAAACGGCGGTCTTATCGCCAGGGGCGATCTTTGCCAGGCAATCTTGGGATGGACAGGAATGATCATATATCATGTATGGTATCAGAAACAAAAAATAAGAAAGAAAGGAATGGGTTGCTTTTTTATACTTTTCTTAAAGATGGTATAAGCGCTTTTGTTTCCTGGAGGGGTAGGCAGAGGGTACGGAATGCCTTTTGCAACGATCCTGATATATCTCCCTTGCTTCATTCACTCCCATCAAATTCCTCATGCATGCTCTTCTGTTTAGGGTACTTCTAACCTTTCCTGTTTTAAGGATGTCTACAATCTGGTCAGAGAACGTCCATCTAGATCTTCTCCTTCGTCCTGTCCCATTCACAGTTCAGTCTTTCGTCATCCATCCTCTCCATGTGCCCAAACCACCTTAGCATACCTTTCTCGATGCTTGTCACTACATCTTTTTTTACACCCTAACACTGTCTTATCTCACAATTCTTTACTCTGTCATGCAAAGACACACCACACATACTTCTCAGTGCTCTCATTTCTACAGCATTTATTCTAATTTGAAGTCTCTTCCGCCATACCCAACTTTCCCTACCATACATAAGTGTAGGTACTAACACTCTTGGATCGGCCGAAAATACGCAGGCTATTTATACAGCTTTTATTTAGTAAAATAAATAGTTGTTTTGTTTACTTAATCACTCAATTTCATTTGAGGTAATTGACTTAAAATCGAGTATGTAAGAAAGTACCTATATCTGGCGCTACGTGTATAAAAATCTTGAAACCTACAACCTAATAGAAAACTCGCGAGTATTTTTCTATTATTTCTTTATAGCGTCACGCCTGTATTAGGTCTCCCTCACATTGTTCATGAGCGTTGCTCGAGCGTACGCTCGAGCGTACGCTCGGCGTCCGTTCGTACTACAGAGTGAACGCGCGAGCGCACGCCGGGCGTACGCTCGAGGAACACTGTCGCCCAATGTGAGGTCGGCCTTAGTCTAGTCAACAAGTTCAAAAACGTGAAAAATAGAGATAAAGGTAATTTCCGGAAATTTTCTCCTCTCTAAGGAGCTTTTTTTCAAAAATACCTACTTTTCGAGTTATTAACGAAAAGCTAAATTCAATTTTTTGTTCATCTTATTTTGTTACTAACAATTGCAATTTTTTACCTACACCAAAATCCTTCTAATTCATTTTTCTAGAGGTGATTCCGAATCGAATGAGCTGTCGCTCATATTTTTAGGGCTCTATCAGACAGAGAGCGGTCACGCGGTCAAGCGTTCAAGAGGTCAGTTTTGCGTCCTTTGTATTGTATTACGTTACATAGACCACGTAACCGCTCTCTGTCTGATTGAGCCCTTAGGACCTTTTATCTCTATTTTTCACGTTTTTGAACTTGTTGACTAGACTCTATCCCCGAAGAGGTTGGCAGAGGGGTGATATTAAACACATTTCGCCTTACGAAATACAAGTACTACGTCGGGGGCGAGCCTATTGCCGTTGCCGGCCCATTGCCAGACTCCGTGCTGCTACTGAAAAGTCGAGAAAACTTATTAACACTTTTGCCCGACCTGTGAATCGAATCCCGGACCTCCCAGTCAGCAGACGCATACGCTACTCACTAGACCACGGAGGCAGTCTGTCTGTTTTTCTATTTTATTAAATATTTTTCCGAATTCTCAGTAGCAGCGCGCAGTCTGGTGATGTGCCCGATAACGACAATAGGCTCGCCCCCTGTTACGTGGGACCTAAAAATGTATGGCGAAATGTGAGTGTAATATTACACCTCTGCCTACCCTTTCGGGGATACAAGCGTGAGTCTTTAAAAAAAATTGTGTTAGATAGAGAGAGAGGTTTATGATAGAATATGTTGGCGTTCGGTGCAGCAGCCGCCTAATTAATGTCGTCTATTTTAGAAATATTCATGTTGTCTATAAATATTAAATATATACAGCGAAAATTAATAAGTTAAAGTAAGATAAAGATAAAGATTCATTTATTTGTAAAACATATGTACATTTAGTGTTACATTAAAATTATTATAGTTTCAATATGTTTAGTCCGTTCAATTAGACATACAAATACAGTTCGTTTTCAAACTAAGAACATAATGTTGATGTTAAAAAATTTAGAAACATAATTATTAATCCTACGTACCTACGTATCCGTAGGGTACCGTAAGATAACGTAATTACGTTTAAAGTTGAATTAAATTTGAATAATTACATAATTATAACATATATCGTTGTGTTAATATTACTAGCTACTTCTGGTGAATCTCAATCGTAGATGCTGAAAATATTTAAGTCAAAAGAGGAATCCTCCTAATCTCTATATGTCGTTTCATCATTTGATCATATATTTACTTTAAGGCCTCCCTCACATTGGGCGTCAGCGTTCCTCGAGAGTACGCTCGGGCGTCCGTTCGGCGTACGCCCGGCGTTCACTTTGTACTACAGAATGAACGCCGAGCGCACGCCGGGCGTACGCTCGAGGAACGCTGACGCCCAATGTGAGGGAGGCCTAACACGGTTAAATGTAAATTGTTTTATCTAGAGATAGTTTTTATCTATGCGGTTTCACAAACAGCGGAAACCACTATGTTATCATACATATCATATCGAATTATTTTTATGAGATAAACCCACACGTACGCCAAATAATTTGCTAGGAATGTTGTTTTAGATAATACTAACTCTAACGTGCATTTTCAGTGTTAATTTCCTTACAAACAGATTTTCAATTAACATTACAACCTTATAGGATAAAATAGATAGGATAAAATTAATTATCCTTCTTAGGGAAAATAAACATACTGTTCAATATGTTTCTACCTTTTGTAGCTAAGGCTCTGCAATCTTATACTAATATATAATAAATAACTAATATATAATAATAGCTGAAGAGTTTATTTGTTTGTTTGGTTGGTTGGACGCGCTAATCTCAGAAACTACTGGTTCTCATCTAGTATACTTGTAAAGCACTAGATGAGCCCGCGGTTACACCCGCGTTATTAAAAACTACTGCTCCGCTCTCGTGGCTCAAAGCGTGATGTTATATAGCCTATAGCCTTCCTCGATAAATGGGCTATCTAAAATTGAAATAATTTTCAAATCGGTCCAGTAGTTTCTGAGATTATCGCGTTTCAACAAACAAACTTACTCTTCAGCTTTATATATTAGTATTAGATATAAGATGAGTCTAGACTTCTAGAGTATGTTCGCAGCAACGTCCGCAATCTTTATTTTTACTTTAGTTATTTCTGCACTTAATGATTTATTTATGCACTTAATGTTAATTTTGGGTAATCCTCTCTTAGTGCACCCCGGCGGTCCTTTTGGCTATGCCTTTTGTAACAAAAATATTGCGCTTAAGGAGCTGAATTTTGGCATGACTATATTCCATGGGCACCGTAGGGGTGCACTAAGAAGCAATTTCCTAAAATTCTCACGGGATTAGGCAGAGACGTTTAAATTAAATGTGCGGCGGTGTAGCTGCGGGAATCCTCTAGTACATGATAATATGCACGAATCAAGTATCATACTCGTACAGGTATGCGTGTAAAATGGCTAATTATAAATATATATCTTTTTTATAAACTCACGCCTGTATCCCCGAAGGGATAGGCAGAGATGTAATATTACTCCCACATTTCGCCATGAATTTTTAGATCCCACGTAGGTAATAAAGGGCGAGCCTATTGGCATTACCTGGCACATCACCAGACACCGCGCTGCTACTGAGAATTCGGTAAAACCCAGTAACACTTTTTGCCCGACTCGGGAATAGAACCCGGGACCTCCGATCAGCATTCGCATACGCTATCCACTGGACCACGGAGGCAGTTATTATATAGTAATTATAAATAGTAACTGCCATAAATCCATAAGTCAAATAATAATTAGGTTTATATCTAAAAATAACATATGTCTGCACATTGGCAACTTTCAAATGTATTTAAATCGTGCGGGTAACTCGTATTATTGATATCTAGAGCGAGCAAGGTCCGCAGGTGTTGCTAGATCATAACTTATTAACAACATGTAAACATTCTACAGTAACAAATATATTTCACTAGCGTATGCCCTCGCCTACGCCCGCAAATTTAATTAATTATTTTCATTTAGTTTTTTTTGTGACCGCGGCTGGTGTAACTCGTGCCGAAACCTCGATGGAAATATCAGGGTCCCAATTCTCCTAAATAAATTTGTTCAAAATACAGTTTCGATATAATGTCAGTGTCATACTTACGTCACAAATGGTATTGTCCTAAATTAACCGATATTTGCATGAAATTATAATGAGATCGTAAATTGAACGAGTGTCAAAATATGTGTCAACGACGAACTGTATGTTTCAAATTATACGATAATGACATTAGGTTAGCAGAATATCGATTCTCAGTGAATTCAAAATATAATCTCAATTCGTTCAAAATATAATTTCAATGTCATTTATAATACGAGAACTGGGCCTCAGGTATTTGACCTATATTTTCAAATAATTACCCGACATGTTTCTTCGCGATCCCGTAGGAGTTTAGTTCTTAGTGCACCCCTACGGTCTGTAAGGAACATACATGCCAAATTTTTGGCTTCTTGCGCCGAATAGTTTTGGCTGTGCGTCGTCTGTCAGTCAGTCGGTAACATTTTATATACTTATATATAACTAGACGACGCCAGCAGCTCCGCCTGCATTTTTTTTATTTACCCGTTTTGGCCGATCCCGTGGGCATTTCGGGAAATCCCTTCTTAGTGCACCCTTACGGTCCCCAAGGAACATACATGCCAAATTTCAGCTTCCTGCGACCAATAGTTTCGGCTGTAGCGTGTCTGTCAGTCGATCAGTAACGCAAGGATTTTATATATTAAGATTGGAATACTGTGCCGGTATTCATAACGATAGTTTTATGTTATGCAGCGGCAACACAGTAGACTAACGGGCACAACTTTCAATTCATTATAAGCCCTGTATACTCCCTTCTCGCTATGAGAAGGTTAAGGCAGTCCACAAAGTCAAAGTCAATGTCAAAATCATTTATTAATCTAGGCTACAAAGTGTTGCTTATGAACGTCAAAATTTGACATTTACTGCCACGTTCGCAATGTAATAGGTAGAACCACGAGAAAGAACGGGCAATAAAACTCATGGCCACTCTTTTCAATCAAATATAATGGTTGTACGTACATTTTATTTTTGTGAGGAGCTGCAACTGTTTCACATTGTAGACATCTACTAGTAAAATTTTTGTAACATACTCAAGCACTCAAGCAGTAAATGATGTTCACTTGGTACACACATACACCTTCCTCAGTACTCATACTATAGCCGTACAAAAATCCTTTCGGCAGTTTGTGAGTTTATTGTTTTCACGCAGACAGACCGGACGGCTGCGTCCTGCCTCTTTTCATTTTATAATATGTATACGTATAGATATGATTCAGTGATAGCCTTTTAGAGATAAACAGCGAGAAAATTACAATGTCAGCGGCAATTGTTTAATAACTGTAATTAACAATGTGTTATGTACAACATAACGTTTACACTTCAAACGAGTGCAAACGAATATTATTATTTACTGTCCGTTTGACATTTTGTAACGACCTCCCTCCATTTATGAAAGGCGACATAATAAACGAGTTGTTGTAAAATGTGTAACGAATGAGCATTTGTTATTTTTTAAACAATTATAATTATCAGCGATAGCCTAGTGGAGGGATCGGACAACTACGCACCCGGTCTTGTATTAAAATCCACCGGGTGCACAGCAAACTCTTCGAAGTTGACACTCTTCGATTGATCTCTATGTGCCTGCGGTTGTAACCGAAAATACATTAAGCAAATAGTACCATTGCGAAGAGACGGAAAATTTGAAACCCATCCCTGTACCAGCCCGTCTGCCCAGCGTGGTATATCCATCATTATCATTTCCCTAGCGTTATCCCGGTTGCATCCATGACTTACACGCTTTGGAGCCCGAGGTCCGCTTACTGGTCTAACCAGATATGACTGAATATCAAAATTTCCACAGAGCGACTGCCGTCTGACCTCCGCAACCCGAAGGGATAGCGATATACCATGGTTTAGACCAGTATCAGTTTGTTTGAGGGTACTGACTCCCCGTAACGACTGTCAAAGATCTTCATGACAGCCGGTACCAAAGGTTTAACGTGCTCTCCGAGGCACGGGGCAAGCGATAATTAACAATTTTATACGCACTTAACTTCGAAAAGTCATTGGTGCAGTAGTATTGGTGTAGTCATTGCAGCAATAGCCTAGTGTAGATACCAACGGACTGCCGTGAGGTCTCGGGTTCGAATCCACGGAATGCACCAATGACTTTTCGGAGTTAAGCGCGTATTAAATTGTTAATTATCGCTTGCTAATCGGTGAAGAAAAACATCGTGAGGAAACCTGCATATCTGAGAGTTCTCCATAATGTTCTCGAAAGACATGTGAAGGCTGCCAACCCGCACTTAACCAGCGTGGTAGACAGTGGGACAGTATAAAGGGCTGATCAATAGTTTATTATGGGTTTCCTTTAATGAATGGATTAATTTTACAGGTTGTTTTGTTATTTACACTGCTCTACAATATGTCTCTATCTACGAATTATTAATATATATTTTATATCATTCAGAATATACTATAATATTATATGTATCTATGTAGAATACGTATTACGGTTGTACCACCTTATTACGGTAAAAGACTGATATTTTTGCGTCAACAATATAAAAGTTAATACTGAAATAGTAGGTAGTAAATGGAAAAGCTCAAATATCGTAGTCGCTTTTATACTTAGCTAGTAACAATACTAAAACCCTTTTTTGATTATTACATAAAAAAGTAACTCATATGCCCTTTTAAATTAATAATATAATACGTATAAATTAAATTTACGAGTAGGCACTAAAGGCTCAATGGGTAGTAACAGTAATAAAATTAAATGACCATTATGCTATTTAAGTATTAATAACATTTTCCTTGATGCAAATAAGTATGTGTTGATGGATATTCATACATTACGCCAACTATTTATGAGCTTCATAGAGAATTCATCTATTCAATATCTTAATGATTTTATCCTTGTTGGGGACAGGCCGGACAGGTTATGACACTTATGACTGACATTGATGTTTGATGTTGCCGGCGGGGTTGTTGCGAAGTAGTGATGAATCGTGTAACCCGCTTTTCTCAGGAGGCGGAAAATTTATTTATTTATTTATCTTACATGCTACTATTTTTACAGGATAAATCCTAATGCAATAGTGCAACTAATAACATTGTATACACATTTTACCTAACATAACAAATTATATACAGTGAACACCTTGTAAATTCACTCAGAGTACAATAGAATACGTCTATCTCTCTATCTATACAATTGAGTGTGGCGTGTGCGCGGAGGGGCGCCTGCTGCAGCAGGAGAAAATGAGGCCGTTATTTAGGAAAGGCCGTGACGAAGACATATTCTATTTTAAAAGATCAGCAACGCAGTTGCTATCTTTCGGGCATTACAGGTGTCTATTGGAGGCGGTGGCGGTGTTCACTTACCTTCATGTGACCTGCTAGCTCGTTTGTCTTCCTTTGCAAAGTAAATATATCTATACTTAATATTATAAAGAGGAAATCTTTGTATTTTTGTTTGTAATGGATAAACTCAAAAAGTACCGGACCGATTTTAAAAATTCTTTCACCATTAGAAAGCTACATAATCTGCGAGTAACATAGGCTTTTATTTTAGAAAAAATTGGGGTCCGAAAGATATTTGGGGTTTTAGGGACGCGTGTGAAACTGCGGGAAACGGCTAGTTTATAATATAGTTGATTGAATCAGGCGTTACTTGGCGGAACTCCATTGTAACCTAATGGAAGGAAAGATTGCCCATCGCTACTGAGGATGCCTCGTGCAGAGGCGGAACACGTTGCGAAGAATAGTCGGCGCATACAGCGGGATACTGCAAGTCATTCCTATATCCCTTATCCTTTCACAGGAGTTCGGTATTGTCAACCTTTTTCTATTGCAATAGTTGGGGTGGTCAATCCGAGGGTGCGAGGTGGGTTCCTCTTTCCTTCCATTAGGTTATATTTATAATATCTCGCAAACCAATCACTGAATGAAAAAGTTTTTAAAGTAGTCTAAACATAAACAATCTTTTAATAGTAATGACTTTTCAACTCTTTTTATAAACTTTTTAAGCTCGCTGTTTTATTGTTGATTATAATTAAATCTATTTTGATACAATTGGTATTAGATAGGCGTCCACAGGCTCTCGACCTCAAACCCTATAATTTAAACTCGAGGCCATATCCGCTTTAACTTTATTACATTTTGGTCACTGTTTGCATGTCGTTGCGATAAAACTCCGTAACTGTACTGTCGTCTACGAACAGACGCAACTAATATAATAGATGCGTGGTCGCGTGGTGCGTATTGCCACATCTCGATCTATTTCTGTCAATATATTATTATTGTTTATTTGCATTCGTTTAGCGATGCTTTGATTGGTATCCATTACAATGTGACAATAGCAGTGCCAAAGATATGGAGACGCGACGCAATTATTAAGCATAGGCCACACCGGGAGCGGTGGATTGGTTTGACGGACGAGCAGCGTTTCATCCCTTTTAAAGAAGAAGAATGAAAAGAAAATAATGAAAAATAAAAGACCAAAAGGCAAGGAACATAGATTCATGCTATAGATAAAATGAAAGCAATAGTAAAAACAAAAGTTATTTCATATTTTGTATAGGTAAATTCACGAAAGTTGACCACAAATGGTGGCCGTCGCGCATATGTACATTCGTGCACCAATGGGTAGCTCCATTCTTGACGCATTTAGGGAATGCGTCAAGAACGGAGCCACGCCATTGGCATTCCACCCGCGCCTCACCCCGCACCTCCACGGGGATCTAAAAAATGATTTCTGCGCAGTGGTCATCTTTCGTGAATCGACCTATACTTAATTCGCGGCGTGCACACTTATTCGGTATGTTGGTGTACATAAAAATCTTATAAAAGGGATACTGGCCTCGTTGACCACTCAATAAAGTCCACTCAATGACGTAGCAGCATGACAGGGTAAATTATTCCAGCCTGTCTACAGCCGACATTATGTTCAAATTGCTCATAAAAACTGGTGAGCTCATCAAGTTTTTATAGATTTTTGTGTTATCAAAACACTATCGTTCATTATCGTATTTTACTTCTTTAATGCTAATGATGCTCTTATATGGACCGTACATAAACAAAATCACGAGTCATTTCGTAAGATGTGTCACCAAGTGTTGGTAGCAGAAGAGCCCTCATCATCATCGTCCTAGCGTTATTTAACATACATACATAGACTCACGCCTGTTTCCCCGAAGGGGTAGGCAGAGGCATACTAAACGCCCACTTTTCGCCAGTGTTTTGATCCTGCGTTATTTAAATTATCCTGTTTAAAGACTTTCGGCTTGAAGCCCCAGGCACCGCTGCGCGCTGACATATTTGCGGAAACGCAGTGCATTTTTTACGAGATGCAAGAAATACTAAGTTGCTGATGAGTTCACGCCTCACACAAGTGACTCACTAAAGACTCAATGATCTACCCACAGAGTTGTACGTAGAAGTCGTTTCTTGTGAACAAAATTCTGAAGTCGATGTATATCTATGACACAACAAGCCAAACATATAAGATTAAAATTTAAAAAAAAATGAGTATTTGAAGTTAGTTAACGACCCATGTGTTAGCCTTTTCTCCTGACAATTTGTACCCGGGGGGGGGGGGAGGGGGTTGTAGGCAAAGACTACGGAACGGCGTTTGCAACGATCCTGATATATCTCTCTTGCTTCATGCACTCCCCTCAAATTCCCCATGCATGCTCTTCACATTCAGGCTCCTTCTAACCTGTCCTGTTTTTAGGACGTTTTCAATCTGGTCAGAGAACGTCCGCCTTGATCTTTCCCTTCGTCCTGTCCCATTCAGTCCACTAGTCTTTCGTCATCCATCCTCTTCATGTGCCCAAACCACCTTAACATACCTTTCCCGATGCTTGTCACTACATCTTCTTTTACACCACAACACTCTCATATCACACAAATCTTTACTCTGTCAGTCCAAGACACACCACACATACTTCTCAGTGCTCTCATTTCTACAGCATTTATTCTACTTTAAATATTGAAATACTTGAAATTAGTTCAATAGGAAAAGCAATTACCTATATAGGCAAATAATAATAATATATATTAATCGAGAAACCAGAACAATTGTACTAAATGATGACAATATGACATGTATATTCGAAGTTGCACATTTAACTAAAAATAACGAATATATTACGAGTATGTTTAAACTATGAAATTGTCAAGACACTTAACTAATAGGTAAAGTTAAAATTTTATTATTATATTTTGCTATTTTTTGAGAATATTGAATAGTCCAACTACTTATTAATTGTTCAGTCGTTTCAAGGATACTACATAATTATATAGAGTTCTACTTGAAATGTTATCATTTTAAATATTTATTTATATAGATTATACACGTGTCAGAAAATTGTCACATTTACTGTGTATCGTAGTCAAAACAATACTTTCTTAGTTCTTCTGGATTGGTAATCCATTCTCTCTTTACAAACATGTGACAACTCATAAGGCTAAGTTTATGAAAAAGGTTTTTGATGTTTTTAATATATCATCATCAGCCTTTAACAGTCCACTGCTGGACTAGGCCTCTCCTTTGAAAGGAGGAATTGGCCTACTATACCACGCTGGCCAAACGGGTTGGAATAGGGTTTGTATCAAGTTTTCCTTCTCTTACAGTGGTGTTCTCTGCATAATATGCTCCCTCTGTCGGCTCTTACGACACCCATGGGATGATATGGGGTGGTGACATTCCGTATTCTTAATCCGTCATCACACGGACATTATATACACAAGGTAATTATGTAATAATGTACAAGTCCTTTCATCTAGTCTACTACTGAAATTGTTAATAACTGGCCAGCTAATATTACATAATGTTATATTTTGAAGATACAACACCACTTGTTTCTTACTAGTTATACATATATCTATACAAAGTGTGCCTAGTACAAATCGCTTTTAGTGATACAGTCACCCTTTCTACTTTAACTTTTATCGTGAGATTTCATTTATGTTTATGCTTATTGCATTACATGAGTAAATAATTACATCATTTTTGTTCTAAATCTCGTTCTAAATAATGCTCTAGTTCTAAATCGTCGTATTATTTTGATTAATCCACGTTTTTATAGATTAACTATGATGTACTAATGTATCAATTTATAGGTCAAAATAGTACAAATATCAGGTGCTTTCGGGTTTATCGTGTTCAATATAAAATAGTACAGATAAAAGGCCAATACCCTAGAAGAAAACATTGTATGTGTATGGTAAAAAAAATGTTAAACGGATCAATGTCAGAGTTTTTATGTAAGCTGTAGATCATGTTGTTGAAAGGCATACTTCTTTTATCCTCCTTTATAACATTCTTACTGAAGTTTTTGCGACTTTTATAATTAATAAAATTATAATAAGAGTAAGAACTCCATTATGATAATTACAATATTGAAACTATATGACCGTAATTAATTATGAAATTGGTTAAATTCCATACAATAAAGTTACATTTTAAAATAAAACGTTATTGTTCGAATTTATATTTGAAGAGTCCATTATTGAAGTTATCAAATATGATTGATCACTGTAAACAGATGTGAACAAAAAGTGACAAGATTAATACACCGATGATTGAGGTGTTATTTTTTTACTTGTTATTTATAGATTGATAGATATTTGGATTTTATATCACACGGGCTATTGCTATGCTTATAGATATGTAATCTCGAGATAGTTTATTTTGCCAGAAAGAGTTTCAAACACAATCCTTTTTTTTCACACCACACCATCCGGTCCCAAATCAAGCAGAGTTTGTACTGTAGGGATACTAGACAGTGGATAAACATATTTTCATATATTAGAAAGGCCTCATGCTTTTTTAAACTCTGTTACACACATAGGCGTGTTGAGACTATATGTATCTTTATATCGGTCTGTTGCATAGAAGCTTCTAAACGAATGAACCGATATTCAAGCGGTTTTTTTCAAGCTGACGTGATTGAGATGGTGCTTAGCAGAACTCAATGCTATGTCATGTTCTTACAAAATAATTACCTATTAAAATATATTATTATTATAGATATTTTGACAACATACGTCTAGTTGCCTAAAGGAGTGAAAGTAAATAATTATCCTTGTCAATCTTATCATACACAAAACTCAAATTAAGCTAGTCCAAAAGTATATTCAGTGCGCCGCCGCCGTGAACGCTTTTTTTTTGTATTTGCGGTGGCATCCTAACTACGGGTGATCTTTCAGCTCAAAGGGGATTTGTGTGTCTGCCCCCTACAGGGGTTCGGGGCCTGCTTACTAAAATAACCGCGGCCTCCGTCGACACCTCGTAGCAGCAAGGCCACGAATGAAGAAAGGCCCTCGAATCTACTTTAGTTTTATATATTAGAATGCATTTTCGTACAATCTTAGGTTATTCTAGACTTTTTAGTTATTTTCAGTTAATTATCTACCGATGACTCATAGTCAGATAGTTTTTACCACAGACCTAAAATACGTTGTCAGCTTTTTACACATTTTTTGTCTAGAACTGTTTTTGGCGTCGGCTTATAAAACCTTTACATTTAATTATAAACAGCTATTTTAATAGAAAACCACTCGGTCAATTAATTCGCATTCAATCTTAATATATAAAATCCTTGCGTTACTAACTGACTGACAGACACGCTACAGCCGAAACTATAGGGCGCAGGAAGCTGAAATGTTCCTAGGGGACCGTAAGGGTGCACTAAGAAGGGCTTTCCCGAAATTCCCACGAGATCGGCCAAAACGGGTAAGTTAAAAAAAAATGCAGGCGTAGCTGCTGGCGTCCTCTAGTAGATTATAAATATTTATTGCATTTATTGAGCATTGCAAATACTATTTATAAATTTTTAATATTCAATACTAGTATTTCTTAGTGCGTATTGCAACATCAGCGAAAGCTTTCCTTCTTTTGTAAAAACTACCTCAATGGGTATTTACATTGTAAAGATAAGTTACTGTTCTAATGTCATATTTCTGGCATCAGTAGTGGAGACTACAACAAAAATCTGTGATGGTAGTGCGGACAGACACACGAGTGACGTGGAAGTCTTAATTAAAGCCAATTTTATCTACTTATAGGTTCTTTAATCATATGTGAGTCATGATATCTCCATACATTTTTCGAAGTTAAAGTTCATTGTATCTTCTATAGTACAGTAGAGTTTATCACCATTCTGATATTAACACTACAGTACACGCGCGGCCTACTATAGTAGACCAGGGTAATTCTTTTTGCAATAACTTTTACGTACGCGCGCTAGAACTTAGTAATTCCAGGTAATCCTCGTCCGGTATATTTGTCACAACCTCAGTACCCTGCACAACACCAGCGCTCGCGCATGCGTAAGCAGTTTGGCACCAAAAGCTCGGGCCGACTAAAGTAGTCCACGCGTGTATTGATGTACCAAATTCAGGTATGTAAGTTTTGATGCATTATCGATTGGTAACGCTTTCAAGTTGTTCTCTTGTGAATAAAAATATATTTATATGTAAGTAAATCAAATAATTAATTATAGAATTATGTATTATTTATATATGTTTTTCTTATTTTAGCTCTTTTTACAGGTTTACCTACGTCATGGAAGTTCAACGCTTCAAAATGAAGGACAAACAAAAGTTCTCTTTTTGGTTTTCAAAAAGACGCTACCCTTGTGTCTTACGTTCAAAAGAAAAACAAGGCCGTCACTTAACTGTCTACAATGCATTACGAAGCAACTATCGATGCTGATACAAACGAAGAACGGAAGACGGAGATTGTTACTTTTTACAACCGTACTAAATGTGGTGTTGACGTTCTAGATAAAATGTACAAGCAGTATAGTGTTTTACATATCAGCCAACGATGGCCGCTAACAATATTCTTTGATTTAATGAACATTGTCGGAATCAATGCTCTAGTAATGAACCAAATGAACGCCCCCGACGAAAAAAATGTCAGGCGTAAGTTTTTACACGAATTGTCCTTCAGTTTGATAAAACCATCCATTGAAACACTTCCCCAACAACTTAAATTCAGGATGAGCACTTTGAGGTAGCACAGTTCAAGAACCCCAAGAGGCTCAACACGATTTAACACCAAAGATGGGACGAGTTGGTCGATGTGCACTCTGCTTGAGAGCCCGCAATCGGTCGACAAAAAAGTGGTGCAAGACTTGCAATAATTGGATTTGTCCCGATCGCCAAGCAGTAGTGTGTCCTGAATGCTATGAAAACAAAGAAATTTGTAACTAAATTTAGTTTTAAGTTAGAAAAAATACACGTTGATCTCAGAAGTGCCATTTTTGTTATTTTTCTTATATTTTCACAAAATTGTTGATTTTTCAGTGTTCTTAATAATTTATCTGAAATTTAGGTCATAAAACTAAGTAAAATAAATAACTTTTCCATTCCATTTGTTGTTTTAATCAGATAATTAGGAATATACAATATATTGACATTTTAAAATAGCCTTATACATATAGTAGGCCACGCGTGTACTCAAGTAAAAAGAAGAGGCGCGTGTACTGTAGTGTTAACCTAGTGTAAAAGTAATTCGATTAACGATTACAACCAATTCCTAAGAGGTTTGCACTATACTAAAAATAGCCTTATACTTATCCATAAAGATGTTGTTGGATACAATGTACCTAGTATTCATAAGTTTACTTAACTAAATATTGTAATGTACGCAAGCCTGTGAGTAATCATGTCGCTAAGCGAACAGCGCAGATGTAACCGGCTGAAGACCAGTGTTGTCTCGTCTCATGGCGTATGACAACAATACCTATACTTGTAATACTATGTATCATAACATCTATACTAATTTAATTAAGCTATACTTCTACACTAATATCATAAAGAGGAAAAATTTGTATATTTGTTTGTAAAGGATACACTCAAAAAATACTGGACCGATTTTAAAAATTCTTTCACCATTAGAAAGCTACATAATCTGCGAGTAACATAGGCTATATTTTATTTTATAAAAAATGGGGTCCGAAAGGTATTTGGGATTTTCGGGTACGCGAAGTAGTTCCCTCAGGACGCGGGTGAAACCGCGGGAAACGGCTAGTGATCCATAAAGATGTTGTTGGATACAATGTAGTATTCATAAGTTTACTTAACTTAATATTGTAATGTACGCAAGCCTGTGAGTAATCATGTCGCTAAGCGAACAGCGCAGATGTAACCGGCTGAAGACCAGTGTTGTCTCGTCTCATGGCGTATGACAAAAATACCTATACTTGTAATACTATGTATCATAACATCTATACCTACACAAATAAAATTGGAGTGTCTGTAATATTAAAATAACCGCTTTTTACTTAATGCATACGGATCTATACAAGATACATATACCAAAATTACATTTTGTTTATTTTTGTCTGTCTGTCTGTCTGTCTGTTTGTTCTCGCTAATCTCTGGAACGGCTGGATCGATTTTGACGGGACTTTCACTGGCGAATAGCTGATGTATCAAGGAGTAATTTAGGCTAAATTAACCGGGTACGCGTAGAAGTTCCCTCAGGACGCGGGTGAAACCGCGGGAAACAGCTAGTGTATCATAACATCTATACTAATTTAATAAAGCTATACTTAGTTTATAAAGCTGAAGATTTTGTTCTGTTGAACACGCTAATCCCAGGTACTACTGTTTCGATTTGAGTGAATTCTTGTTTTGGATAGCCTATTTACGGAGGAGAGCTACCTATAACCAAGCGGAGCAATAGCTCTCAATAATGTCGGTGTAAACGTGCGCTCAGTTACTAATTACATATTATTATGTGCCACCATTCCATATGTTGTCGATAAAAAAAATGATTGAACGAACGATCAAAGTTTATTAGACGGGTGTTATTCAGTAGGGTAGATATCCTCCTGCTCTCACAGACGCAAATCGATCTATTCACGGCCACTGACGATGGAAGCCGGTCGATAAATGTACGAAATATATCCTAATATATGAAGAACCATGTCCAATTTTGGTCTCTACGGCAGTGAGTCCCTACCATGGCTATTTCAGCAGAATATTTTTAAACCTTATATATAATTGTTAATTATCGCTTGTCCCGTGCCTCGGAGAGCACGTTAAGCGTTAAGCCCGGCTGTCATGAAGATCTTTGACAGTCGTTTTTGGACGTCAGTACCTTCTAAATAATCTAATGCAAATATCGCTATCCCTTCGGGTTGCGGAGGTCAGACAGGCAGTCGCTCCGTGGAAAAGCTAATATTCAGCCAAATCCGGTTAGACTAGTAAGCGGACCCCAGGTTGAAACTGGGATAACGCTAGGAGGATGATGAATTTTTAAACCGTATAATTATTTTCAATAACACTCGATCGACTAGGTGCTGATATGTTTACGACCTTGACCGTTCATTTTGTATATGTGTGACAAGAGCAGCAAAAAAACTATCGTCTTTGACACATGCGTTTTTTGTATCGCTATGTCTTCAAATAGACATATAGCAATTAATTAGTCAGAGAAACTTTTTATGAGTATTCGAAACTATTATAAATTGTAACATTGAAACCGGTCAACGCGTGACGTAATAGCTCACATTATATCGGGTGCCACAATGTCTGTAAAATAATTATAAAGTTACGACCGCTCTTAATAATTGATCTATCGAAGAATGAGTAGCTACTTGAGATAGAAAGTTAACACATTTTTGGAGTTAATGGTATTTATGTCAAATATGACTATATCTGTAGCTATTTCCACGGATTATTGGGATCGGCCATTAAGTAATTTTATGCAAAGTGGCTGGCAGTGGCTGGACACAAAGAGCCGAAAATCGGGCTCAATGGTGGGCCATTCGAGAGGCCTATAATAATACCCAGCAGAGGACAATGGGAGGCTGATGATGATGATGTTGAATTAAGTTAATAGTAGTCTATGTGTTATTAGTTATTGGCTTGTAAAGGCAAATAATTAAGCGAGAGAAAGACGCGCAATTAGAAAAATAATTACAGCTTATTAGCTGTGTTTATTTTCCTATTCATTTCATAATATATGTAAATATATGCGCTACTGTTTTGAATACTTTACAGCCTCCGATATGGGATGGGTTGTTTTTCTACTAGACTTGATCCGCTGCTCAGCCCGTAATCTATCTATTTTAAGCGAGGTATTGTATAATATGCCATTGCCAAAAATTTATCTCTCTAGTCACTAACTCTGAGTACAAACTTCCATCGTGAAGCTTTGTATGTTTCTTATGCTACACTACCCTTTAGTTGGTATAAAAAGACTTCTGCGAAATTATAATTTGGACCTGAACGTGACATTATTAGTAGGTAAAGGACACGAAATCATTTTGCTAACTTGCTGAGACTCAGTGAAAGAACGAAAAAGCGTTTATTGGTGGATCCAAGCTTTACTTTAGGGGTTCATTTTGATTTAGGGGTCTTGATCCTGGTCTCGTCATAAGGTTTTACCAAAGGATCACTAAAAAGTGATTTGACTCTGTAGGAAAACAGATAACTTACATAGCTATGGCATGGCCCATACCTCGGAGGCAACATTAAGCCGTCGGTCCCGAATAAGCCGATTTTATGGAGAGTTCGTACTCTTGAATATACGAACACTGGTAGGCCAATCACTATCTTTTTGAATTGCGATGGTCAGACGGAAGATGTTCTGTGGAAAAGCTAAAATTTTGTCATGTCTGGTAAGACTTCCAAGACGATGAACCGGGATAACGCTAGGAATATGGTGATGATGAATGACCTTCTTTAACAGTTAAAAAAAATCTTAAAGAAGGCCTTCAAAATCTGAAACGTCATAATCTAGAACTGAATCTTTTTTTATATTAGACCTTGTTCTGTATTTTAAGGTATGTTGTGCTTACAACACAAATCCTTACGACGGCAAATATTTGCACCGTAATACTCACCACTATCCTAAAGTTCTGTCAAAGTCAAATCATTTATTCACAAGGTGAAGCTTATGAACACCAAATATGCACATAAATTACGTGTGTCGTGATTTTACATTATCATTTAGTGTGTAAGGTTTGCAGTATAAGGGCGTGGAATCGTCGTTTAACGGCTACTATTTTCTGTACACGGACTGCCTCCGTGGTCCAGTGGAAAGCATATGTGTCTGGTGATCGGAGGTCCCGGGTTCGATTCCCGGGTCGGGCAAATGTATTACTGGGTTTTTCAAATTCTCAGTAGCAGCACGGAGTCTGGTGTTGTCCCCGGCAACGGCAATAGGCTCGCCCCCTATTACGTTCTTGGCGAAATGTGGGTGTAATATTTCACCTCTGCCTAACCCTTCGGGGATACAGGCGTGAGTCTATAAAAAAACTATTTTCTGTAATCATCATCATCTCAGACTAGAGACTTCGATTGCCGGACATAGGCTTGCCCTAAGACACTCCACACGGACCGATCTTAAGCTGCCGCATCCAACCGATTTCTGCGATCTTAACCAGATCGGCCTACGTTACCTACCCAATTGCTATAATGATCAACAACTTTATTTTGAGACCTAATATCGTAACCTAATAAGTAACACTTAAGTGCTGAAAACACTGAAGTATCCAAACGATATAACCCACTTTGTCGAAAGAGATGCAGAGATTAGCTTGAAAACAATTATTTAGTAGACACAGTTCGCAATTTCCCTTTCTCATTTTTGAGCAAAACTCTGTGCAAGCTATCAGGTATAATATGCACTTATTTGTCTCGTGACGGCTCTTATTTGGACACTGACGTACTATTTTTGGCAGCAGTTTGATCGATTCATAAGTATCATGATCACGACTTTAAACAAACAATACAATTCCAATTATCATTCGAGAGCTAAATATCATTGTTATATATATTAATACTACTAGCCAACCCGGCAAACTTCGTACAAGAGAAATGTTTAAAAAAATTATAGAAAATATTAAAGAAAATATGCCGTTTCTTTAATATATTCTATTATTTTTTGAAACATTTCTTTTTCATACGAACCTTCTCCTGACTGTAACGAACACATAAAATAAAGATTTATCAAATTTGGTGCAGTCGTTTGTAAGTTATGCGCGTACAAACATTTCGGTGATCCAATTTTATTTATATAGATTAGCACTAACATGGATGAGCTAATCATGACAGTTTACATAATTTATCAATGTATTATAATCGGGTCCGAAATAAATGTTTGACGTGAGTTTGCTTTTGGGGGCAAGACTATCTCATTATTTGTTGAATCGATCGATAAAAAGTTCGGCACGATCGCGACTTCTGATTGCATACATCAATTTGATCCTTCTATAATTCTTGGTGTAGTCGCTAATTAAGCTGAATACTAGACGCCGCGATTATGATAAGGCCATAATTCTTGTGTGATGCAAATCGGTGAATGCATTTGCCGACAGTGTTGGCTTTTCTTAGTTTTATTGCCGGCATTATGTAGGTATTGTAGACTTACTTGGAACTAAGGTTACAGGCAGAATTAAATTTTAATGAGGAACAAAGATAAGTAATAAGTTACAACCCTTCATCTTTAGGTATATAAAAACATTCTACGTGTTACTCGGATCTGATAACTTCTAAAGTGAAGCCATGAGAAAATAACTTCGAAAAATTAAAGTCATACTTTTAAGCTCTATTACATTCTATACATTACTTTACTCTGTTGTTAGTCCATGAGAGTTGAGATTTACTATCTCTCTCTTTCTCTTTTCTCTCAAGTAGTGCCGATGCATAAACGTAATGCAATGTCTACCTATATTGCATGGACTCGTGCACTAAAGTCATGACACGTAGTGGCAATGTGTAAAGAACAAGTATTTCGTCGAAGTCCCATCGCCTCTCCTGATTATAGTAGATGTAGATGCATCGCTACTTTGACGAGCAGCTTAGAGGGCACACTAGTGGCAAAGAGCTCAGATATTTACATAGAGGCGCATTTCTTATGGGCGAAGACAAACTTTCTGTGACCTAAATTGCCGCATGGCGGCGTGGCAGTCGCGCTGTGACAGCTGTCTCTACGACAGCAAGAGAGACGAACGTTCATCCTGTGTATCTTAACTACGAGAGCAAGAGAGACGGAGAACGACGCTAGCGCCGCCAACTGGAGACAGTATCAACTTGGAATCGGCACACGAAATCCTTAAGAAATTTCGCTTCTATGTAAATCTGTATTCATTGCTAGTGGCATTTACTTCTGAATTCTTACATCGCTATCGCTCGGTTGCCATAGTAATACGAGGGTCAAACTGAAAGTTCTTAGAACTGGCCACTTATAAACAATATAATAAAAAAAATATTCTAAAATTTGAAAATAGAACTCTTTGCCAATATAACTGAGTATATATTTCATTCATTTGTCATTTGTTTTACGATTTGGCGGCAAATTGAAAATTGTCTGTGTCACGTCAACATGAATTTAACACGAGAAAATTTTCGTGCAATGATTTTTTATGACTTTCGATGTCATTTAAGTTAACAAGAAAGTTATGATAGACTACGATTGGCCTTTCACGATGAAGCCCCATCTCGTGCGACTGTTTACAACTGGTTTAATGAGTTTAAACGTGGTCGCACTAATCTCACTGATGATGTACGTGAGGGACGGCCTTCTACGGCGACGACTGAAAATAACATCTGTGTTGTGCGGCGTATGATAGAGACTGACAAAAGAGTGACCTATCAGCAGATTTGGACAAGCTTAGGCATCGGTATGAGTCAAGTGCACAAAATCCTCCACGAACATTTAGCGGTCAGGAAGCTTTGCGCCCGGTGGATACCTCATAATTTGACTAAGGCTCAAAAACTCCATCGTGTGGATTGGTGCCGTAAAATGATTGAAAGATTTAACGGAGGTGACTCAAATGCTGTGTTCGACATACTAACAGGTGACGAAAGCTGGATTACTGTTATGATCCTGAAACCAAAAGACAATCTGCTCAGTGGGTGTTGCCTTTCGAGGAGTTGCCAACTAAAGTGAAGAGAGATCGAAGTGCGGGAAAAAAAATGGTGGCCTCGTTCTTTGGAAGGATAGGTCATTTCGCAACAATTGTGTTAGAGGATCAAAAAACAGTTTCTGCAGAATGGTACACTACCAATTGTTTGCCACTTGTCTTGGAAAAAGTTCGAGAGAAACGACCTCGCAGTAGGATCCTCCTTCACCACGACAACGCCTCGTCGCACACCGCCAAGCGAACGATCGACTATTTGGCGACATCAAACGTTGAATTACTGGGTCACCCGCCGTATAGCCCCGACCTCGCGCCTTGTGATTTTTATTTATTTCCAAAAATTAAAGAAAAACTTAAAGGAAAGTGGTTTATGAATGCTGAAGAAGCGGTGGCTGCGTATCGCGATGCCATTGAAGAGACCCCTAAGGACGAGTGGGCAAAGTGCTTTTCCCAGTGGTTCCATCGCATGCAGCGGTGTATTGACGTCAATGGACAATATTTTGAAAAGATATAATAAAACTAATAACTGGCTAATGTAATCAGTTTTTGATTTTCTAAGAACCTTCAGTTTGACCCTCGTATAAGCTAATTCTTCTCCGATGACTAAGTTTTATGTACTCGTATATCAAAGGCATATGGCAGTTCCATACATTTGTGCACTCTTTGTTTTTGCGTTTGCGTGTGATTGGTCCACTCTAGTGTCGTATACATTTTCTCCGGCTAGGTGGAGTGACGATATACGCAAAGTGGCTGGCAGCTGCTGGACACGAAGAGCCGAAAATCGGGCTCAGTGGCGTGCCATTGGAAAGGCCTATATCCAGCCGTGGACTACGGCAGGCTGATGATGATGACGATACATTTTTGCATTTAGTGAATAGCGATATCGATGATCGAATGCCACTTGTTTAAGCCCTCTGCTCGCACTGGATGGTTCTTTCCACACATTCGTATTCTGATCGCGCATATTGATCGTTTGTGCCAAAGTTGCGAATTTCTAATTCCGGCCGTGTGCCGCGGTGTTTGTTTGTTTGTAGAGCGGAGGCCACCTCCGGAACCTTAGCCCGCAGTGGAGGCCGACTCTCCGCCCCTAGACCTTGCGGCTCCTGCGCACGAAAACATCGTTCTTGTTGTTTACAAATTTAATATTTAACTAGATTTTGGCCGTGACTCCGCCCTCCATACGTTCGCTATGGCAGCTTATGTCTTATTCTGATGTATATGTTTCTACAAACCTCCATCAAAAGCTCTTCTGTAGTTTCAGCGTGATAGAGAACAATAATCAACACAAAATCTATTTTTTTAATTTTTTTCTATAGACCTACGCCTGTATCCACGAAGGGGTAGGCAGAGGTGTAAATAATAGTACACTAACATTTCGCCATGATTTTTTAGATCTCATGTAATAGGGGGCGAGCCTATTGCCGTTAACGGGCACATCACCAGACTCCATGCTGCCTACTGAGAATTCGGAAAAACTCAGTAACACTTTTGCCCGACCCGGGAATCGAACCCGGGACCTCCGATCAGCAGACGCATACGCTATCCACTGAACCACTGAGGCAGTCTACAATCTTTCATATTTTTTATTAGTATAAAAATGTATCAGTATTTATTTGGAAGTGTTAACAAATCCATCTTATTTTTCCTTTTTGCCTTAACTTGACAAAATGGTATCAAAGATTTCAAGCCATTTTTATCTTGACCTAAGGCGTCCGTGTCAGCAAGAAAACGACCAACAAGGTTTAATGAGTAAAACACGTGAACGGTGACGAATATCTCTATCGACCTAGCCCTTTTACCATTTGAGTTGTGCCTAAGTATAATTACTGGCGTACTTGTGTTTAATACAAAATATAATACTCATAAGAGCCCAAGTCACGACTTTATGAGCAATGGTGCGAGGTGGGTGTGCATATACCTCTTGCCAAGTCAAGCTTAACAGTTGCTGTACGATTTTGAAGCTTGTTTCGTACAGCATAAGAACTGTACAAAGGTCTAACTTGACGACTACATACGCCTGCACATTTTTATGTTACCGGTTTCTGTCCAATCCTTAGGAATTTCGGGAAATCGCTTCTTGTTGCGCCCGCACTGTCCCCTAGGAACATACATGCCAACTTTCAGCTTCCTGCGGCCATTGGTTTTAGCTTTACATTGTCTGTCAGTAACGCAAGTATTTTATATATACAGACTAGCTGACCCAGCGAAGCTCGTACCACCATATTTTATTTCTCTAGATGTTTTTTATCTTTTCTTAGACTAAATTGTAAATCTAAACCATTCTCAAGTCCCCTTGAACACACACAAAAAATTTCATCAAAATTGATCCAGTCCTTAGCTTTACATTGTCTGTCAGTAAGGCAAGTATTTTATATATACAGACTAGCTGACCCGGCGAAGTTCGTACCGCCATATTTTATTTCTCTAGATGTTTTTTTTTACTATTGTGAATCTAAACCATTCTCAAGTCCCCTTGAACACACACAAAAAAATTCATCAAAATTGGTCCAGTGCTTTAGGAGGAGTTCAGTGACATACATACGCACACAAGAAATACTTATATATTTATACAGATATGACAAACGCAATGGGGTCGATCGGAAATTGCCAAGGTAGGAACCGGTCGCAGGCTCGCAGCTCACGACGCACGCCCACCGCGTATAGAATACATATGTAACATATGTTATCTGTATCTGTAGATAAACATTTAGAACGGATTTATATTCGAGTCGCGCGCTTTTATGTAACTACCATTCGGAGGTGAGATAAGTCACGAGATAGTTCAACGGTTGCAATTACTTGTGATTCCGTGATGTGTGACTTGACAGGGATAGTTCCTGCACGTACCACGTAGAATAAATTATAGAAGTGTTTAGTCTATTTAAGAAAATAAAGGATTTAAGGGCTAGCATCATGCTCATCACACAGGTCTCTGTGCGTCTGTCCTAGGTAGGAATCAAACACACAACCTCCGGCTTAGGAGTCGCGGTCGCCGACCATCAACCAACAGACCACCCGTGTGTAATATTTTAGTAAATCTGCGCACTTTCAACTACTATAGTAGAACAACGTTTACAGTAAAAGTTATAATAATTTTTCCTTATGCGAATTATTATGGCAATTTTGGAAATTTAACCTTTCACCAATTTGTCTTTGGTGAATTCGGCGTTTTACTTTTTAGTCCGTTTGTGAATAAACCAAAAAGAAAAATGCTTTTTAAAAGATTCGGGTAGCATTTTGCGAATTACGAAGCGACTAAACGCGTTTTTTGGATCTTTCGGATCTCATCTTTGTAAAATGTGAAACCTGCATACCGTCATGCGGTTTATAAAACGGCTCGCGTAGCGAATTGTCGTGTAATCTCATATGCTTCAGTGACTGCAGACTATTTAGGTTAAAACAATTCAGATGTTTAATAACAAGCCGATATAATGAGATGCATGTATCGGCGAGAAATAATGAAACACTTAGGCATGTTTCTTTTAACATTATTTTCGATTGCACAAATTATTAAGGCTCCCTCGACACAGGATTTATACCTTGTTCGATAATTATCTTACAAAAACGTACAAAAATCGACGTGGCATTCAATGACACAGTATGTTATCAATTTGTGAAGAGTGAATAATATGTAAGAGATGAAAATCGCTGTGGGAGTTGCCTTATTTCTTATAAAGAAAACATAAATACATACATATACTCATGCCTTTTTCCCGTCGGGGTAGGCAGAGACAACAGAACGCCACTTGCTTCTATCCTTACAAACCTCAAGCGCTGCCTCTAAACTCATTACTCGTTTCACACATGCTCTTCGGTTTCGGGTACTTCGGACCTTGCCGTTTTTTAGGACGTCCCCAATTTGATCGAGGAATGTGCGACGATGTCTGCCGCGCTCGACTTGCCCACACACATTTGCCATATAAATCTGATTCGTCATTCTTTCTTCACTCATTCGCTCCACGTGTCCAAACCACTTCAGCATTCCTTTCTCAATCCTAGTCAGGACATCTTCTTTCAGACCACTGTTCTCTCGTATAGTTACATTCGGAATTCTATCAATCAGTCTTACCCCACACATACTACGCAGTGATCGCATCTCAACTGCGTTAATTCTACTTTCATGCCTTTTCTGCCATACCCAACTCTCACTTCCATACATAAAGAAAATGGTAAATTAATTTGGGAATCTGACGAAAATACTATACAGAAACTGTTCAGGGCTAAAGCTTTAATATTAGCATTTCTATTTAGACAACTGTCACAAAACGGTGCACTTTTACAAATTACTTTACAAAAAACGTGCGCTTACACAGTTTGACAAGTGCGGAGGCGGCGGAACGCAGTAAACTGGCCAAAGTAAGCTCTGTAATACGTAATGCTTTGGATACGTTTGGATCGCGCGGTTTGACGTGCGTTGATGCATTTGTGCGGGTCCGGTCCTTGAAGTAGCTAGGTTTAGCAGCAGTAGTCATTAAACACAACGACAGTTGACACTCGTGTCCCGAAATGGAGTCTACACACCGAATTCGTCGACTCACCGACATTTTGTGGCAAGCTTTCATGTTTTATTTTTCGTGCGCCAACAAAGCTTTCGACTTGAAAGAGGTGTGGATTCAACGGCAACCACCAACAAAATGTCGAATTCTCATGCCGCCGAATTTGCTGTGTAGACTCCATACACCCGGGCATACTTCAGTTATGTCGTCGATACTCCGATGAGCATTGGTCTGTGTTAGTTGTAAAGGCCATGGAGTTCTTGCAGGTTCGTATATTGAGTATTCGATTCGCGCTACACCCTCGCTGCGAACTGTCAGTCAAAAATATGCCTAAATAATTAAAAAAATTACAACAAACATCTGAAGTTAGCTTTTCAGGGTATCTCTCCTATTCCAATCTCGGATGGATTTCTTTTTCCACTTACCAAGCCTTCGTGTGAGCATTACCTACTCACGATTGACTATCCAAATACGCGCGTCAAATATTTGTCGTCTGAAGCTAGCCTAACATAACGTGATCCTGTGTGTTGGACAATGAGTCAGTTTGGCGATACTTCAACGAACGTGCGAACGAGATTTACTTGCGATCGCCGCGGCTTGACCGTGAGCCGTCAGGCGCACTGTTGCGTAATCGTAACAGTTAGGTAGACACCGTTCTCACTAACATGGATTTATCGGCTCCGTATAGCGCCGCTTTTTAATATTCTATCTATCCATGGATTTGGGGATTATAGATAGGTACATGTTTGACATACTACGGAATTCAATATTCGATCTAAAGATAGATCTGTAGATTTCAGATTCGTTTTGACATAAGCTCCATACAAAATATGTCAAACACGAATCTCGAATCTCAAAATCCATGTATGGATCGAATATTGAAAATGGGCGTTAATTGTTTATGGAGCTTAAGTATGACAAACATGTGTAAATCTCGAAATCCGTGGATACCTCGAATATTGAAACCGGCCGTAAAACGGATTTTCTCGGATCCGTCTAAATAATGATGGTTATTTATTTTCCTCTACAGTTCGCGGATTCACGCGCGCAGTAGATTTTGAAATTTTCGCGATCATACAGACAAACAGAACGCGGACGGGACTTCATAATTACTAGATAAATTATACCGCTACTGGCCCACTGACATATCTTCCTGGACCGACCGCGCAAACAAACGATCCCTCTGACGGCCATTTTCAATGTTCGATCTATACATGGATTTTGAGATTCGAGATTCGTGTTTGACATATTTTGTATGGAGCTTATGTCAAAACGAATCTGAAATCTACAGATCTATCTATAGAGCGAATATTGAATTCCGTAGTAAGTGAGAACGGTCTTTTACGTATTTGTGTTGATCTGGCGATGACCGATATGAGCGTCCACCATGGGTTTAACCTTTAGCATATATTTTGACCCTCTTCAAGGTCAGATGTAATAAAACTTTAAGTGAGCCAATCGGCCACAACGAGATGAGACATGAGGTAGCCTATCTCGTGGTAGAGGCTTTGTTTATTTAGCGATACTGTTGACGGACACACAAAAGGAAAGTGCGCCAAATGTGTCTAATATTTGTAAACTAATAATTGAAATGAATAGACAGCAATTTTGGCAATCGCGCAAAAATACTAATTAGGGACAAAGTCCATTTCGAAAGTAAATTTTACTGCCAATACAAGTTGTTCTTTTTAAGAATAATTTTACTGTGTAAATTAAAGTCAGACTATAGTTACGTCCTAAACCAAACAATTTAATTTGTTTATTAGGTACATAGAATTTGTACTATTTGTATCTTAATAAATCACTATTCATTTTTATGTATCTTATATCTTGTTAGATATAAGACACGTATCGTAATAATATCAGCTTTGTTTATAAAATCTGTCTCATTGCTAAGCTCGGAAGATTTCTCACTTTGATAAAAGATAGGCCGTAGTTCACCATGTTAACCAAAAACTTAATAGAAGACTTCACGTATTATGAACAACATTTTATAGAACTCTCGATGACATAGGTTTTTCACGATGTTTTACATCGTGAGGCAACCTATGTGACCGAGCGATCATCGATTAGCAAGCAAACTTCCGAAATTCAGTGGTGGTCGCCGTAGCTCTAAACCCGAGCACCTCTGCTTAATAGTCTGTTATTCGCTTCACTGAGCTACTCATGAAATTCAATGAGAGAACTGTGGCATATTCCCACATTATCCCTCTGAGTAGCTATGTGTATCTAAACGGGGATAAGGGAACGCCCAATACGTTAGCTCCCTGCAGCCGATTACGGGCGAGCCCACTAACCGCACTAGCCCGCAAAGGCGCCGCGCGCCGTGTAGTCTAACGGGTTGGGAGCCTTCAGCGCTCACCCATAGTCCGCGTAAAGTTGTCAAGGCCATCTGCGGCCAACAACTAGTCCACAAAAAAAAATTATAAAAAAGCCCTGTAGTCTGTGCGCACGACGGATCACCTTGCGCTAAGCGCTAAAAAATGCATCATTATTTCATTAGCGGTTACATGTAATGTATATGTCGGCGGTGGGACTACTGCGGTGCGGCTTACGCGATAATTATGTAATACAGGTGTCACTTGACAATGTTAGACGTAGACATTGGCGCTTATTGTGGAACAAGGACTCTGAGTTTGAAGTTTCGGTGGCCGGAGCCATCGCCATTCCAACAGCGAGCAGACCAACCACCATCCCCTCGTAAGTGACCTACCAAGCCTCTAACAATGAAGAATCAACTGGCTGGGCGGTCTTTCAAGGGACGACAAACCAATAACCGGCCAATAGTAACGAAATTTGAAACTTATACGATTTGTACACATACTAATACCTATGCAACAGGCCTCAATCATTCATCATAAATAATTATTCGAAAATAAAGGAAAATTCGCTTTTATTTGCCCCGATATTTCAGCGTAGGTTACATCAGTTGCGGTCGCGGGATGACTGAACTATGGACGTAATCGCACGCGTTAATTACTTTACGCGCCAGTTAATTCCAGTACAAGTGTCAATGATTAGCGCCTACCAGCTCTGACTCATTAAAACACTGCCACCAACAGACAGACTGGTTACATCGTTTTTATATGACGTCAGATTTTACATACGCCTGCACTCTATGTAACTGTATTGTACTGTACGGCCGCCTCGTCGCTTGATACTGTGTGCAAGTGTGGCGGGTTCGACCCCCACAGACAACAGACAACACTTTGTGTGACCCATACAATGTTGTTTCGGGTCTCAGTGTACTTTATGTCCGTTCCTTGTCTGTTCGAAAATCCTCCGCCTCACAGGATTTATTCCTGGTGCGGGTATTATCTAGAATAGAGTATAGATAACCAGGGGCCCAATTCCGCTAAATAAATATAGTCGCAAATCGCAATATCATGTCAGTGTCATACTTACGTCACAAAAAGCGTATTCTTCTAAATTATATGATATTTGAATGAATTTGTAACGAGATCGTATGTGTCAACGACGAACTGTTTATTTTAAATTATACGATAATGACATAAGGTTATCAGAATACCGCTTTTAAATCCATTAAAAATATGATATCCTTAGACAAATGATTGGTATCGCTTTGCTATACTAGACACCGCACTGCCTAAGAAAACTTGAAACAAACTGTCAAAATGAGGTGCCTCACTTATGGACCTATTTGGTCCATAAGTGAGGCACCTCATTTTGACAGTTTGTGACAAACAAAAGCAACAAGACGCATGCGTGAAGAACTGTGTTGTCAGATTCTCAACAGTTACCCGAGTAAATGGGAAAATATTTTATCCTGTGGTCTAGTGGATAAGTTATTGGTCTCTAAAACAATTTAGAAAATTCTTAAAAAATTACAATTCATTAAAATCATCAATATATTTGTGTATAGGTTAGGCGTACCGCGTAAGTTTCTTTATGAGAAAAATGGTGGGTTGGGTATATTATCCAATGTTTAGGTATCATTTTATTATGATATTTTGTTTTATGTAGGTACTTAAAGTATTTTGCAAATTATTATTAGAAACTGCCTCGTTGGTCTCGCGGCATAAATGTGCGCGTGGGTTTGGGAGGTCTCGGGTTCGATTCCCGGGTCGGGCAAAGTGTTATTGGGTCTTTCCGTTAGAACATTCTCAGTAGCAGCACGGAGTCTGGTAATGTGCCCGGTACGGCAATAGGCTCGCCCCCTATTACGTGGGACCTAAAAAATCATGGCGAAATGTGGGTGTAATATTACACCTCTGCCTACCCTTCGAGGATACAGGCGTGAGTCTATAAAAAATATTAAAAAAATATTAGAAATAACCATTGAGAAAATAAGATATTTTCAAAACAGTGCTTTCTATTTCCATGATACTAGTCCATATACATTTAGTTACGCATTATTAATTTAACATGAATAGTCGTGAAAACTACTTTGAATAAAACAATTACACATATAATTAGGTAAATCGTGTTTCTTGGGAAAGGTGTTAAGTTTCTAACAACTAACATTTTTCACCTTATTTGTAAAGGTATAAACATAAAATAATATAGAAAAAGGTCAAATATATAATAAATAGGTTAGATAAAAGAAATAGAAAAATATAACGAAATACAATAACGATAGATTCACATAATAAAAATCTCTGAAAATTAAAATCTCTCTCTCAACTGTGGGGAAGTTGATTCTTGTACTAGCAGCAACACTGAATGGCGTTTTCGGTTTTCTGTAATTTTATGTTGAAATTTCAAAATTATTCTTATTTTACAGATAGTATGTGATACCAGAGACCTTATTATTTTTTGCTGAGTAATTTTTACTCAGGATAAAAGCGCAAATTGGCATTGTACAGCGAATTAATTTGGTGGATATATGCACCTGACACACGGCTGTCAGTGTGACATGTTCAACCATGCCAACTGGCATGGTTTTTTCTGCCTCATTTTACAAGTATGAGGGCTCCGTCTAGTAGAGCAGAGCGAGACCAATCATTAGTCTATGATGATATCAATGAAATATAAAAATAGCAGAATTGGCCCCGAAGATACCGACCAGATACCGAAACATAACTGGTAAAGTTTGTAATACATCTCCGCCTACCCCTTCGGGGATAAAGGCGTGAAGTTATGTCATGTTATCTAAGCAGCCTACATATTCCAGCGACATTACATATGATGATATGCCTACTATAGATTATACAGAGTGAAGCACCCATCACCAAACACGGTCGCGTAGCCCGACCGTCATCGTAATGTTCTCCACAAACGAAGCACTTGACCTTTAAATTAAAAACTATTATGGTGCACCAGTAAACACGCACATTATGTATTCAATACGATGTGATTGTGCGGCACGTGGCTGGTGATGGTTTTACGTATGATATTGACAGTGTGATGGATAGATGTTGGTATACTATTCCTTTCTAGCCTCTCGCTACCACTGCAGGACATTGACCTCTACTAACTTGTGTTCAAATAGCAATTCATTGTGAGGAGATTTGGCTACAATACCTCGCTGGCCAGACCTCAGGCTCCAAGACGAAGAGGCTCGAATGCAGTTGGGATAACGCTCGGACAATGAGGACGAAGTGACCCTGCTATATACAAATTAAATTATATTTTTTATTATCTATTGTTATTGTTGCTGCCAGTTAAAATTAAAAGCATCTAAGACGGTCAATTTCCTACTAAGTAACTATCTGAAGTAGTAAAAAACTAAGTAATCATTTCTGCTATAAAATATTTTATCGTGTGGGAAAACAAAGGGCTGTTCTAGTATAACAGAACTGTAATAGCATCTTATTTTTTAAGTGTGAGTGTGCCTTCTCTAATATCGGAGTTTGGAAGCTGTCCGAAGGTCGCCGTTATGGCCTAATTCTGTGTGCGAAATGTTATGTCGTACCTCCTACAATAAGCAGTCATTCATCTAAGTGGTGCCCTTTGCCAATATTGTTTTATATTGCCATTTTGATACGAACGGTAACTCAAGACATGACGTGAGTTCTAGTTAGTGCTAAGATATAATAAACTTGCTGGACCCCAGGATTTTTCGTGATGACCCAACGTGTGACATCGGCGGTGAACTGGCCTTATAGTCAAGTTACCAGCCGGGCCAAGCCCAACGGCTGTCGCCGTAGGGCTTGGCGACAGGCAGCGTAAGGAACCCGAGTAACGACTTGTAGAGCTTAACTCGGGCGCCTCTGGCTCAGAACGACCCTGTTAGGCATGACATGACGCACATTTGTTTTCAATATAAATAAACTAGCGATCCGCCCCGGGTTCGCACGGGTGTAATGCAATATTATGCATGTATAATAAATGCATAATATTGCAACATATAAACCTGCCTCTTGAATCATTCAATCTATTAAAAAGCCGCATTAGAATGCGTTGCGTAGTTTTAAAGATTTAAGCATACATAGGGACAGACAGACAGAAAACAGTCTTTGTTTTATACTATGTAGTGACGAGGTACTAATATAAGGCCTATCCAGAAGTGGGCACTTATAAGCACCTTGCGCGAGCTTCAATAACAGAGCCTTTGAAAACTGTTATATTTGATAACGGGGTCACTTTTATGACCCCAAGAACCTACACCCTGTGTCCTGGGCAAAATACGATGCGTTTTTCGACATATATGTGTACGGAAAACTTCGCAAAGTTGTCCACACGCACATGTTCGTGTTTATCGGTTAGCCTTCGTACCGCTATGACATCACACATCTCATTAAACCTCGCTCATTATGTTGCAATGATCCTGCGATTACCGTTTTTATTTATATTTCTGAAATTGAATTTAATCTTAATTCGTAATTAATTCTCTATTCGTGTATTTTTTATAATAAATATTATGATTGGCTACGAACAAAAAGTTGGGCTAGTTATAATTGGCTGTCAATATTCATACTTGATTCCCTGATTTAAGTTGATATTATTAATGCAAGTGGCATGTACATATTTAACACCAGAGAGATATAGGCGAAGTTTTGATGTGAAAATATGTATTGAAGGAGTGGAAATATGGGATTTAACTACGACATCAGCTCAGGTAATAGACGTCTACTGATGGACATAAGCTTCCCCCAAGACTCTCAGCATAGAGTGAGCCGCCCGCATCCATTTGCTGCCCTGTCTTTAGAAATTCATAGCTCCGATGCGATTTGATGGACAAACAAACAAACTTTGCCATTTAAGGATTTTGAAGTGATGTTGTCTCATCACTTCGAAATCCAGATGATGTAGTCACTAAGATCGGAGGCTGAGCGTTTACAAGGCGATGACGTAAATACCTACACATCCAAATGCAGTACTACGGTCGTCATTACTAATATTTGTTTGCATTATGACAAACTGCTACGCCTCCATCATCGCCTCAAATATTGTTTTTATACCAAAACCACAGCGATGCGTCACTAAAATAACTCCGTTAACGAACTGTTTAAACTAGAAATATGTGAAACACCAAACTTAGTGCGGAGCCAGGATTATAGTTTGAGGTAGAGGAAGATTTACTTTAACAAAGAGTTATTTTCAACAACAACAACTTACGTGGTTTGTAAACAAACAGAAGATGAAATAGGTCACTTATAAAGTTATAATACACTAGATGAGCCCGCGGTGTCACCAGCGTTATTTAATAAGACTACTGCTCCTCTCCCGTGGCTCATAGCGTGATGTTATATAGCCCTTAGCTTTCCTCGATAAATGGGCTATCTAATACTGAAATAATTTTTCTAATCGGACCAGTCGTTCCTAAGATTAGCGCGTTGAAGCAAAAAAAAACTCTTCAGATTTATATATTAGTATTAGATTTGCTTACTCCAACGTTTCGTTATAGGTAACACCAGCTTTATAATTTTTGGCCCAGCGTGGTACGAAATGCTGTCCTCTACACTACTCTATGATTTTGACATTACCTATGTGAAGCTCTCTCCTGTACCTATGCGTGAGTAGATTCACTAAAACTGCCGCGGTATTCTACTACTTTCTGCAAGGCTTCGTTCGCATGAGTGTCGGTTATCGCGACTTCTTCTTCTTCGTGCCAATGGTTTCAGCTATATGAGACCTGCATATTATTCGGCCTTTCTTATTGCGTTAGGAGTGGCCTCCCAGAGCTCAGACACAGTGCAGGTGCTCGGGCAAGAAGGGCATATCAGCAAGTGATCCATTGTCTGCTCCAGCTCACCACATTCACATTGAGCAAGGCCAGGGTCGCTGTTTGCTCAAGTTCTGCAGTTCTGCAGCGGCCAACCTGTGTGCGCAGTCTATTTAGGAACTGCCATACGGGCCAGGGCAGGTTGTGTCCAGGTGGAGGATACTTTTCAATGGATCGCTACTAAAGGAACCTTATCATGTATAAGTTATATTACGGCCAACTTTAATTAGAATTCGTTCAGTAGCTGTTACGTCACAAAGTAACAAAGATCGGTCCATCCTCACTTCCTCACTCAAACTTTCGCGTTTATAACAGTAATCAGATATGTAATACTGGCTTGGACTGCCTCCGTGGTCCAGTGAATAGCGTATGCGACTGCTGATCGGAGGTCCCGGTTTCGATTTCCGGGTCGGGCAAAAGTGTAACTGGGTTTTTCCGAAGAGTCAGTAGCAGTCCGAAGTCTGGTGATGTGCCCAGTAACGGCAATAAGGTCGCCCTCTATTATGTGGGACCTAAAAATTCATGGCGAAAGTGGGTATAATATTTACACCTCTGCCTACCCCTTCGGGGATACAGGCGTGAGACTATAAATATAAAATAAATAAATAAAGAGTACCTACGTGTTCAAATCGGTGTATGTAGCGAGGCTTGTGGACATCTATGTCCAGCGGTGGATGCCTATCGGCAGACATGCTGCTGATGTGTACAAATCGCAAAGGTTTAAAAGTATTAACTTATTAATCACTTAAGAATCATCCTTCTAGTATTTGATTCTAAGATGACAATCATTTGCATAAAGATTGTATGTCGCATCATATTACCGCTAACTTGACCCTAATGGCTCACACTGGGAGTCGTAAACTAATACCTAAGTGCAGGATAATGTGCAAAGATGAGGTGATGTCGCCGCCATTTGACTAAAATAAATAATAAGATGATATGAGCTCACTTGTATATTCACATGTATTACTCATGATGTTGTTGCTTGTTTGCGATGTGCTGGAATGGAATTTGGTACCGAGGATGATGCTTCAGTTGAACACCGGTAAATGCGAGAGGTGTTTACCGGTGTTTTTGCCGCGGAGTTCCATATGGCTGTTGATATCGTCTTGACTGAGAGGAAGGCGCAAGGTTTGCTGTTTAACAATAAACAAAGATAGGGCTAACAGCTCGTGCCAGGCTCTTTAATTGTTAGGCCAATTATTAGCCCACAGCAAATACAGCAATAGTGGATTTGCCGCAGTACTTTGCTTCTGAGACCTCTGAACCGGCTAACGGTCTTTGTAATATATGCAGGTAGATACCTATTGGGTGCATAGGGTTCCCACCAAGAACTTAGGGTCCCAAGCCAACCTCACCTGCAAGTGGTGCTCCTGCCGATCAACGGACGAGGCTCTGGCAAACAAGATATTCCGATAAGCGGCAATAGGCTCGCCACCTATTACGTGGGATCAAAACACTGGCGAAAAGTGGGCGTTTAATATGCCTCTGCCTACTCCTTCGGGGAAACAGGCGTGAGTCTATGTATGTATGTATACCTATTGTAGTTGTATTATTAAAATTGTTCAGACAGTTTAGGTTAGTTTTCAAAGTGTGTCAAATCTGGTACAAAATGAAACAAACTTATAAATTAATATATAGATGTGAATTAAGGCGCTCCACCATAAAGTAGCATGTTTCGTTATAACTGACTTCTACGATTACTGACAAGCAATACATGACAGAAAAGCTCGAGTTGGACACAGTATATGATTGCCAAGTTCCACGTAATTTTCCACCCTATATTTACTGCGAAGTGCGTCTAAAACTTATCGAATTGATGGACTGCGTCTTTGACGCATCGAAATACAAAATAATTATGTATGCAGGACTCCTGCATATATATCAGGAATGCTCGTGTACCTGCGTCTTTGACGCATCGATAAATATGTATGCAGGAATGCTCGTGTACGAAACGAGGATCAAATTGTTTATTAAATAACGTTTTTAATATTTTCCATCCAATCCTGTTCAGGAACGATAAGTTATTAAATAGTAACCATTTAGTTTCGTGGCCACTTATCTAGGCAGTCTCCTAACATCTTATGTGTTTAAATGCTTTTAAAAAATATTGTGTGAAGACTAAATATTTGACCTGTTAATTAAATTAATAAAGGATTTCAAAGACATAAAGTTAAATGGCCCCTCAAACATTTACTGGTTTTCCTAAAATGTCCACTACAATGCTTTTACCCCCATTTTCAAGGGTACTTTGGTTTATTTCTCCTCGTTACAAGGGTAGTAAACTAAGTCAGGCACCCTTACACCATACCGCACGCCATTTACCCCACGCATAGCATCAGGACACGCCAATGTCAAACTATTACGAGTATGTGTCGAAAACTGTAAATGATTCACGTCTCTAAAGACTGTTCAAATAATAGATATCATTATTCTCCTTATTGTGTTGTGGTCGGTGCACTAAACAATAATGGCGCCGAAATTCTTTGAATCTGAACGACGTTTGTGTTATTAACGTGAGTAATGGCTTATCTCATTAACTTATCCTTGCAACAAACAATTACGCGCTGAAAACAGACAATGTTTGTCAAAGGCCTTGCTAGCTCTGAAAATTTTTAGGCTTTTGATTTACTTTGCTGACTTGTTTGCACAATACTGTGAATGTTAACGCGTCTTTATTGCTGCTCGTTGATAGTGTTTGTAGTTTTTTGCACACCCTTTACATGGTGTAAACGCTATATCTAGACAGGTTTATACTTATACATAAGTATATACAGTTTAAATGCTACTAACTATGCAGGCTATATGCTGCTAACGCTCTATATATACAAGCAAAATATATATCAACTGCACGGTTGGCGTTGTGGTTTAAGCGGTCGCCTCGCCGCTTGACATTGCGCCGAGTGTTGTGGGTTCGATTCCCACACGAGACAACACTTTCTGTGATTCACAAACTGTTGTTTCGAGTCTGGGTGTTCGTTGTGCCCGTTAGTTGTATGTTTGTAAAGTCCTCCGCAACACAGGATTAAGTCCTAATGTGGGAGTTGTTTAAAAAAAATGCTTGTTGTTGCTGAAGTTTTTGGACCGCAACATCACAGATTTCTTCACCAAAAATAAATGATTCTTGAAGCATGAATCAGGCAGTTTGATCGACTAACACCTTGTAGGTATCAATACTTATCACCTAACTCTCCTTGGTGAATATTTTCAGCCATGTATGTGCATAATTATAGTATCTTAATCGCCTTTCGATCAGGCATAGGTACTATAATTAAAATGATGCAGCTGTTCACGTGAAATTGCCATTCATATTTATTCATTTCGTTTATTTGCACAATTTGGCAAATGGATTAAACAAGTGTTCCTGATAATATAGGTAGCTTCATTAAAACATACGTGTGTCCACTTAAAGTAACCCACACAAATTAATGTAATAAACATTTTATTTAATAAACGTTATTCTTAAACTAGGTGACTAATAAGTTCCACCTATTCTTTGGAGGAGGTTATATTTCGACTAATTTGCAATAAAAATACCCTGAAATATAGTAAAATAACTAGAGGTCTAAAATTAGCAGATTGTGATTTATAAATATTTATTTTTATGATGTAATTCAATTTTTTTATAACTAGTAGGCTATTCGACTGTGTTGACTTGTGAAAATAACAGTGTTAACTTATCAAATATCAATTGAAACATAATATCTAGTATCTCCTAAGATCACTTCTATAACTGCACCTGCGTCTTTTACAAATGTCATCTGTTTATAAAATCCTTGTGTTACTGTCTGATTGACCATCAAGCTACAGCCAAAACTATTTGATGCATGAAGCTGAAATTTGTGCACTGAGAAAGGATTTCCCAAAATTCTCACGCAATATCCTCTAGTAATCTTATAAATTCTTTAATTTTGTATTTTCAACTATTTATTTTATATATTTGTAATATATTATTACTCGCATACGTTAGTTATTGGTAATAATTCAATATTTTAACCGTATTAAAATAGCTTATCCGAAGACGTTTAACAGCTCAGTGGGGTGCGAGGAACATCCTCCAATCCTCACTTTACTTGCCTTTATTCACATCTTTAGTAACCGTGTAGCCATATTCCCAAAGTAAGTACCGACTATTTAAACAACGTCTCAACGTCTTCAACTTGAAATAGCACATCGTCGGTACGTGTGGTGACTGCCGTTTTGCTAATTACTACCAAGTGCTGCACTTCGACATGCTTATAAATTTAACTTAAAACATCCATTCCGCATTACGGTTTCGTCCTTTCTTTGTCTTTGCCCCTACTTTGTCTGGACGAAACTTCCAGAATATGACTCCAACATTTTGGTATATAGAAAGGTAGTTATTTTATTCTTATGGCATTTACACATGATTATAGTATGCTAGCAAAGACACTTGTGACCAGCTAAGTAGATCGTCTTGGGTCTAAGGATCAAAACTACGGCGCACTAATTTTGCAGTAATCCACTAATTTTATTAAAGTTTTACTGCACTGTAAGATGAAGATAACTCGTGATTATGGGCTGTAAACTAATGTTTTAGTAATTTTGTGTATTCATATACAGTCACTTCTGTAACATATATTTCCACCATAGTTATGAACATGGTCGCGAGTTGCCTACATTATAAGACGTAAGTGGATGCTCCTGTTACACAATATTCACACTGGAAGGCTACTACAGCACTTAAATTGGTAACTGCATTAATTATTTAAGGATTATGTATGTTCCTAATTACTATTTACAAGTAATTAATTACAATGTGAAACAGTTGCAGCTCCTTACAAAAACAAAATATGTAACATAAGACTGGCGATTAAAAAGAGTGGCCACGAGTTTTATTGCCCGTTCTTTCTCGTGGTTCTACCTATTGCTTTGCGAATGGGCAGTAAATGTACATGTAGAAGCATTAAGTAATGTACATTAAAATTTGACGTTCGTAAGCGTCACATTGTGACCTAGATGAATAAATGATTTTGACTTGCACACTGCTGACTTTTCGAAATAAAGTGTAGGTATAATCAATAGTTAACAATCGCTCACTTTCACCTCTATGGTAAAGAAAGACATCGCGCAGTAAGTAACCTGCTTGTTTGAGAGTTTACTATAAGGTGCTCAAAAGATATGAAGTCACAGTGAGAAGAGGCTCGTCCAGCATTTGGACAGTTTATACATGACTGATTATTAAATATGCACCAATATTTTAACACAAACAAACCTTTTACAGGGCATTTCGTAAACCATAATAATTGTACTTTCTTTAGCTAGGATCGCAATTTCACGGTCCAGGACTAGATGCCCGTTGTCAATGTGTGACCACCGTGGGGCAAGCAGTTCAGAACGTTGATATAAATTCAGCTGTATACTACTATACGAAACGTAGCTAATTAATAAAGGCAACGAAATCGTGTTCATAATTATAACAGTGTCAATATATAGTTGGTGCCACGAGAAGATAGACTTTTTGTAAACAAACATTCAGGGCTTCACAAACTTTTTTCAAACAATTGTGTTTTAGATTTTATACTTTTGAACAGTCTTTTTTTTTTCAATGCCTAATTATGCCACTATGTTTTTAAATTTATATTGTTAAATTTTACTGAAATAAAAATGTTTGGATGTTCATAAATTTGAATTGAATGTTCATAAATTTCCCGATTTATTAGTCGCTTTACACGTAATTTATTCTGCAAATTAAGAAAAAATAGAGTACCTTGTATGTTAATGATGGAGTACATATGTACCTGTTACTCTATTAAGGACATGATTCTTTTTTAATCATAGACAATAAATCATTTGCTCAAAGTAGCCTACGGCCTACTTATCCTAAAATAGTAAATTATTGACCAACAATGAATAATATTACAAATAACTAGCTAGTACATTGCATAAAAAATTCTAGGCATGGAGATATTACGTTGATTGTGAATAAAATCGTCAGAATGAACTTAAACAAAATCCATTAAAAGTTACGGTATAAATAATTTTCTGCGCGACTAATAGTTTGCCATCTGCTATTCTGCAACCGCTTTTTCGAGATGCCGGCAGTGGGAAGAAGAGCGTTGCGATCCTATAAACATGTATTTAACCTTACATTTACCCCTTCTTGACAACTAAAAATTTTAATGTTGTCCTCTAATAAATGCATGTTAAGCCCAAGAATGTAAAATTTCAATAAACTAACGCCAAATGTTGACATTCAAGGCGTCAGTACCTCAAAACATTAAAAGATCCTGTTGACAGCGCACAATATCGATAATAACCCGATCCATTGACATATTAGTTTCCAATGACACGCATCTATGTACCGTTGCGCTCATTGGATTTGACATTATTTGTTTTTGACAGAACTATCGCTAAGTCACTTAGTAGAAATTCTTTGTTTACAAAAAGTCTATGTTCTCGTGGCACGGACTATAGTTCATCCTCGTGACACCTATTCTGTAGATATTCTGAAAGGGCTGGCTCGACCGGGAAAGTACTACCCTCTCACAGAAAATCGACGTAAAGTAACAGTAGGTACCTCAACTGTTTCGTTTCGTGCGGTGAGTGAGAATGCGGGAGGCCCCATCCCCTATTCCTTCTCCCTTATCCCACTTCTTCTCCTATCCCTTTCACAACCCCAAGGGGTGGCAACGCAGTTGTGACTCCTGTGGTGTTGCTTGAGTCCATGGGCGGCGGTAATTGCTTACCATCAGGCGATCCGTCTGCTCGTTTTCCGCCTATAATAATAAAGAAAAAAACCTGCCCGTGACGGTTCACGGGCAGGTACCAGTCCCGGCCCAACTCTGGCAGACGTTTGAAAGCAATGACAATGACTCTGTGACACGGCCCGAGGACACACGAGAAAAGCCGAACTCAATCGTTACCCTTTTACCATAGAGCATAGATATTTATTTATAGAGATGTTTTTCTTATTAGCGCTTTTAAGAAAAACTTTCTACGACCCACATTGCCGCTTGGCGGCGTAACAGTCGCGTGAGTGTCAGTGCAACAGCTGTCTATTTCTTACGCCAAAGCAATGCAAGACAGATGGCGAACGACGCTAGCGCCGCCAACGGCGCCAACTACGAACTACACTAATGACAACCGTCAATACGCCAACTTTAATCGGCACATGACATCCTTAAGAAATAAGCTTCTTTAATGTAAATCATCTGTATTCATTGCTTTTACTAAACTAAAAATATTGCATCTACATTTACTTAATAGTGTTTTATATGTTCTGTTGAACGTAATAATAAGAAAATCTTGCTATGGCAATGCCATGATTTCTTTCACACTAAGAATATTAGGTAAGAATATTAATAATAGGTATTGAGTAAACTTGCTGCCATAAATCCAAAGCGTAATAAGCAAAATCTCATGAAGCACAAAGATAATATGAAAGACTTCGGTGTAAATGGTCAACCTTATTCGGTTGAGTTCGGGACCACTCTCATTCATAATCAAATAAACAAAAAAAGGAAAACCTCAAATGCATATACGCGCTCATGCCTCACATTAAGTAAAATAAAGGAGGATGACTGATTGGAAAACCAACTTTTGGTATCTGTGTAAGTGAATGTAGTGTTAGTAAACAATCTACCCATTGTGGTCAAAGGCGGTCAATATTTACTCTTTTCTGGCGCTGTGAAGTACTCTCTTGCTATTGCAATACTTTGAATTGAACAGTTATTTATAATTCAACACTGTATCAACAGCATATTGTCCCAGTCCATATGACGGATCACATGAAATTCTTCATCACAAAAATTTACAAACATACTTATACAGTGTTAATAATTTGCATTTTCCCAAAACTATCTGTAACCTTACCTTACTATTAATTCATAGGTTAAATTAATTTGAAATCTGGGCGAATATTGCTTATTTTATCAAGTCGAGGAAAAGCTTGCGATACGGTACCAAAAGTCCCAGAAATTAGGGTGAATAGGGAAGTTTCCTGCAAGTGAAATAAATTATACAAGTATTTTTATCTAGTGAAACATGTGAAAATGTTTAATTTATCAATTAATTTTAAAACTTAATTTAACATTTTTTATCGTCAATTTATTGATAATAAGTATTCTACTTGACAGCAAAACACTATGACGTCACTGCGTCATGTTTCATACAAAACCTGTAATTGATTGTTACACTTAATTATGTAGCCTTAGTTAGTAAGTGTCTATAATGTATGTATTAGTGTTTACAATTGTTGGTTAACCAAATAAATAAATAAATAAATAAAACCCTTGGCAAAGGTCGTTTTTGACATTTCATTAAAGTGCTTGATTTGACTAGTTGGAAACAACTCTATTGAGACCTCTATCACTACCGTGTTATGTTGTAGTTAGAGCGCTTGTACCTACACGCTAAGAAAAATCACCGGGCCTGTGCAAGAATTCGTGTCGTGTCTACACACGATCCGTGTACACTACTAGGCTCTGAAAAATTAAATATCTTGTTGAGTTAGTCTCTAAGTACAATTACTGGTAAATAACCGGTCTTATCTGAAGCAGACACAGTGGATTTTCTTAGCGCGTACAAGCGCCCAAAGATGCCCAGAATTATAGGACTACTGAAACCTCAATTTCTGTGTGGCGAGCATAACGTATGGCGCAGTGATACATTTCTGCTTTCACAGGAGGCGGGCGAGGACGAGGTGCGTCTAGACGAGGAGATGGACCGCGTGGTGTGGGGCGAGACTAGCGCGCGTCTGCCCGCCACCGCCGAACCGCGGCGAGATGACGCCGCGCCGCCTCCATACTCACAAACACAAGGTAGGCAGGACTACCGCCTAGCCATCGTTTCGGGGTTGCAAAAATGGAACCGTTATAGATTCGCCATGTCTGTCTGTCTGTGCGTCCCTAATGTCACAGCCTGTTTATTTTTTGCACATTATAAACGTTTTTTAGCCGCCTTGATTCCCTCACTCTGCCGTATAAGGATAATCGATTGATTTATGGGTTGGCTGAGGAGTTGTCTCAGACTCTCACCTTTTTAGGGGCTAACGCACGGCCTTGTCAGCTTTACTAATCACAAATCAATCGCTTAATTGTTTGTACATAATGTGTTACCTATTGAATAAAAGTAGTTCTACTAAATTAATTTGTTCTATGAGTAATGTTGCTGTCGAATATAAATATAATTAATACATAATTCATACAAATATTTTTAGAATAATCAATGATCACTTCGTTCATTACCGTCACACCATTAAGCGGTCAAATATAATAAATGAATTATATACACCGATCGATGGTGTATCGCGATGTGTGTACGCTTTTAATTCCCCACAACTGTCTGGCCTGTGAATCAAACCAGTTGTTATCGTATTGTTCGCGTGAGTTCACTGACTAATCGGATTACTCGGCCCACACATGCGGCCGGTGTGGCCGCTCCGAACGGCAGTCACCTAATCTTTCTCTTTAAAACACATCATATTACTAATTACTGCGACGTAAAATGGACACCAAAAACTGTCAAAATTGCTTCTTCAATTTGTTGATCATCCGATTTTCTCCACTTTCGACAATCGGAATTCTAACAGCATTGGCAAGTCAAACACGTAATCTGCTACATAATCAATGCGTATCCTAAAGCTGTATATTCGGTGTTCAGATGGCGTCCTGTCAGGCAGTTCAGCCGTGTCGCCGGCACCTCAACCCAGCACAGGATCAGAGCTACAGGTGAGTCTCCAATCCTCCTAGCTACCTCTCAAACAGACAGCGGATCGATACGAATATTTATTTCAAGGGCAAACACGACTCGGCAGCTCTCGGTACCCGTTTAGTACCAGTACGGTTCTAGTACACCACCTGGCTGCCCGCCTTATGAATTAATGAGTATCCAAGGTAGACATTTTATATAAATTGAGTGACGTGTGAAATGCCTTCGATGCGTTTAGTCTCAGTGGGCAAGAGCATGTAAATCAGAGTGCATCGGCTTGCAGTTTTAGTCTCAATTCTGATGTGCATTTCTGGTGCGCGTAAGTTTCCCGCGCGCATTACCGTGGCCTTGTCAACGTCATGCTGTCAGTGCTTCCAACCTTATTAGACAGTAGAGTAGCAAGCAAGGCAGTGGCATGTCGTACTGCTCGGTGTGGTGTACTGAGGTGCGTTGGTTTACTGGCAGTAAGTTAGTTTAACCCAGCATTCTCTGTTAGTGACGGCAAGCTACGCGATGCGAATAGACTGTCACGGTCAACAATGCCTTAAGCGATGTAGATACCGCTACTGTTTAAAATTTTCATGATACTTAGCGTCGTATCGTTTCTCACTTACGCTAAGGTACTAATTGAAATAAGAACAATCTCTCATGGCTTTAGAGTTTTAGACTATTACTTGTAGGTCGTTGTCAAAACATAGTAACTACGTCAAGGCAAAAACCTACTGAGAGAGTGTTAGAATGCGCCGAAAGCAAAGTCTTTGCGCTCGTAATGTCTTCAACGTCACCACACCTTCTTGGCTGCCTATAGTATAGCAGTAGGAGCAAAATTATATACCTATTTTTTTTTTCATTACAGAGTTTTCTCATCCAGTAAGGATATTTCAACCCCATCACAACTCCTTTAGGGTAGATCCATGGCTAAAAGCTCAGAGCTTAGGCTCTTTTTTCCAAAAGATTTCACTGTTTCACTCTGTTAATCATAAAATCTATGCACAACAGCGTGGAGCCTCTTCATACCAAAACTCTGAAACTGCCACTGTAGAGTAGGAGTTGGGACATCGTATGTCCCCCTATTAGAGGTTTCTAGGAATGTACTGAGCCTGTTCTTCTGGTGCAGATGTCAGGTGCGTCGTCTGCCGCGAGCGCGGGCAGCGTGCGCGACGATCCTCGCCACGTGCAGTTCGACAGCGAGCGGGCAGCAGCAGACACCCTGGATGATGCTGATGATGAGAGACGCTCGCAGAGGAACGCGTAAGTGCATATAATAATATACTTTGCTATGGTGCATCCATACAGCAGTTACTTTTTGTTGAGCAAGTTCAGAACGTTATAGCACAACATTCTATAACAAAGAGGAAACTACATAGATTGATGTTAAACTATCTAAATGTTGCCGTTGAACAAAAAGCAATTTCAGTTTGGATGCTCGATTATACACAAGGGGTGAAGTTAGAGAGGCGGTTAAGTGGCCTACTCCATACCCAAAAGCCTCTCTTTTCTTTCAAAGACGAATAACGTTTAGGTCTTTTTATCACAAAACACTAACAAAACAAAAAACACAATTCAAGGCGTAACTCAATCGTAAAATTTTCGCTATATTTAATCTCGAGAATTTGAATAGGTAGGTATCCTTAAAAATTGTACCTATTAATTTCTGACGGGACATTGGCAAAAACTAGCGTATCGAGACATCGTCATGATATATTTATGTTAACAGTAATGGAACTTGAAAATCATTTATAGGGTAAGACTGTACAGACTTCATTTCACCTTACATTGTAGTTTCATGGCCATTAGAACAAATACAGAATCTGGCAAATATAAAATCTAAATTGCATGTTAAAAATCTTCATATCAATTGTGTCAGCACCAGACTGCACGGCATGTCACCAATCAATCGTAAAATAATTAAAGGGGTCGCCGCTAACAGACTAATAATGGCGCTCATAAATCTTTAATAGCTTCGGTACAAACTAAGTGGTGGTACCTACTGTTTAATCAGCGCGATACATGCCACACATGAAAATGACATGCGTTTTACCATGTGATAATTAAGTCCGCTCACATGTGCTTACTGTAGATTAAAAGATATAAAAACCATACACGACGACACGAAACTATCCGGGAATATATTATAACCAAACCTGATAGTTTTGTTCTGCGATAAGCAACTGTATTATCATGCTGTAAAAGTATGATTTCCATTACAAACTCATTACGACTTATGACGTTTTTAAATGTTATCATTTTGGAAAAAAGCTAATTTATTTGTACAGTGATAGGGTTGATATTCCAAATACGAAACATTGCGATTATCTTGAATCGCTGGTTCGAGTATTAATATTCGACGTCACGCTGACACGGAACGGCCCAGGATTTGATCCGCCCCTCGGGTTTTTATAGTTTATTTACTGACAGTGGCATTCCGTGACAGTGGAAGACACGCGAGCCGTCACGACCTTGAAACTTTCTCCAAGGATAAGTTAACAGAATTAAATAGAATGTATTTGGACGAGGCTCTGGCAAACAAAATGTCCCAATAAGCGGCAACGGCAATAGGCTCGCCACCTATTACGTGGGATCAAAACACTGGCGAAAAGTGGGCGTTTAATGTGCCTCTGCCTACCCCTTCGGGGAAACAGGCGTGAGTCTATGTATGCATGTATGTATGTATTTGTGTTGTCAAACAAATTACGCATATTATGTTTTGTGTATAATGAACCGTGGCTTTACGATTTGATAAGGGTACATGCACATATGGAGGCTTACGGCCCGTTCACGACCAGCAGCAGGGGGCGACAGCAGCAGCGATTTTGATGCTTATTGCGCGTTCTACTCTGAAAACCGGCCGCGACGGAGCTGAGTTTGACATGTACATCAAAATTGCTGCCGCTGCCGGTGGCCGATGCTGGTCGTGATTGGGCCGTTTGACCAAGTTCAGCCCGCTGATTGGTTCGCCTCAAGTTTGAAAGGATATGACTCTGAAACGGGTCAAACAGTGCGCCGTTCGAATCGACGTAAGATAGAGGCTAAACTTGAAACGAAGTTTCCCGTAAAAGCGCCGCATTGTCGCTTACCGTCAGTCTCTATGCTCCAGAGCTTAAAAAGGACGTAGGTTATAGAACGTGAAATTTTTCACTTTTGGTATTTCATCAGTTTGTAGACGGTTTACCGCTTCTTTTGTCGTACTAGAAGAGATCAACCGTTACTGCTGAAATTCGGCCAAATAAGCTCTATTTGTCATACATCTAAAATTCACAATCACTTAAATAACATTTATAGCTTCTGCACTCCTTTTCCACTATTTTAACTGTGTCCAAGTTTTTCGGTAAATGCGATAAAGGACAGCCAAATGTATTATAGCCTAATGTAATGTATTAGATGCCCATAGCTACGCTATATATATATTTTTTTTTTCTAATCATTTCAGCGATACCGTGGGCATTTCGGGAAGTCCCTTCTAAGTGCACTGATGCACTCATACGCTCCTGAAGTAACATACATGCCAAATTTCAGCTTCTTGCGCCTAGTAGTTTGGACTCTGCGTTGCCTGTTACTAACGCAAGAACTTTATGTATATTGACTGTTACTACTCCAAAATTTTATCGAAATCCGTTAAGTACTTCGCGAAAGCTTATCAAACATTCATCATCCCAACCTTTGCCGTATACACTCCGCCCCTTACGGTCACTCAATGATTACGGCTCGTGCATATTTAATGTTTACACGTAGTTATGGGCATGTCAAGTCGGTGAAAGCATGGTGTACGTACCTCGCCGTGACATTAAAACTATAGGTAATTACGTTCATGTGGGGTCGATACATGCATGTAATCACTTACCAGTATGTAACACAACTATAAAGGCATTAGAAATATAATATTGTGCTTAAGGCAGCGATAGCCTAGTCTATGCAGAGGGTATCGAGTTCGAATCCACGGCGCGCACCACTGACTTTTCGAAGTTATGTGCGTATTAAATTGTTAATTATCGCTTGCCCCGTGCCTCACAGAGAACGTTAAACCATCGGTCCTGGCTGTCATGAAGATCTTTGACAGCCGTTACGGGGAGTCAGTACCCTCAAATAAACTTATCCTGATCTAAACCATGGAATATCGCTATTCATTTGGGTTGCGGAAGTCGGACGGCAGTCGCTCTGTGGAAAAGTTGATATTCTGTCATATCTGGTTAGACCAGTAAGCGGACCTCGGGCTCCAAGGCGTGTCAGTCTTGGATGCAACTGGGATAACGTTAAGGCGATGATGATGAGTTTGCTAAAAATTGATCCTAGGCCCTAGCTGAATCTATTTATCGCCCCGAAACTTCCTACGTGTAAGCCGTCAGCTTTCACTGTTGACTTTACCATGTATTTATATATGAAATGTGTATTTTAAAAAATTCGGGCAAGTGCGAGTCTGAGTCGCGCACCGAGGGTTCCGTACGCATTTTACCTTATTTGAGGTTGAATTACGCTAGTCCTCTAAATCTGTATGAGCGCCCATACAACTTAGAGGACTATCTTAAATGGAGTCTACTATGTATGTATGGGGACACCCTTAAATTTTCCTTTTTTTTATTTTTTGTAATTTTTCCTTTATTTGTGCTGTAAGACCCTGCTTTTGGCCAAATTTCGTGATTCTAGTTCAACGGGAACTACTGTATAGGTTTTCGACCCAAAACCTATAGGGTACTTACGGTTGACCTAGAATTGTCAATTTTGGTCAAAACCAAGGTCTTACAGCACAAGTAAAGGAAAAATTCCGAAAATTAAAAAAAGTTGAAAATTAAGGTTAATTTTGGTACTTACAAGTTTTCTCAAAAATCTAATTTTGACCATATCTTTTTATTGGGTTGACCCAGGACCCTGATTTTCATACACCTAATAGCGACCATAGACCTCAGTATCTGGTATAAATTTCAATTTGCTAGGTCCACCCGTTCCTGAGAAAATCGGTGGTGACACACGGACAGACAGACAGACAGACAGACAGACAGACGGACAAGAAAGTGATCTTATAAGGGTTCCTTTTTTTACCTTGAGGTACGGAACCCTAAAAATAACAGTGACTTGTATAAGAAAGGTGTTTGTAAGTTTAATACACTTTATCCGAATAATCTTGTTCTACCACCAATACAAACGGAGATAAGTAGTCGCGATAGTTACCCAATGGCTGTACGCATTTACAATCACCTGCCCTGTTCAACTCGAAACTTATCTGTTATTGGATTTAAAGGGCAAATTGTTTAAATGGAATATTTAAATTATGAGTGTTGATACTTTTTTGCAACCATTTTCCGTATTTAATGTGTTTTGTAACTTCTGCGTTATTATTTTATTTTGTAAGTTCATATACATTGAATTATTACCTATTCATATATTTGTATGCCATGAACTTAGATGGCAAATGTGCTGGACGTATTTGTATTTTACCACCAATGTCTAACCACATTTCACAGATAAATTATTTGAATTTTAATTTACGTACTAAAGTCCATGAACATTTTTGGAGCCGTTTCCGGATTAGGTATAAATAACTACAAGAATAGCACGTTTAAAGTTATTAGATAGATTCAACCGAAATTCAAAATCCACATTAAACACTATTGTACGAACTTTTGGTTGGTAACCTTTTTGTAAAGCTTAGGCTAGATTTTTCAGTCATTCGATATTTTGGTTGATTTACAAAAGCTGAAGTTAGATTTTGCACTATTACACGAAGTTTGGGTTGATGTGCAAAGAACTGAAGTTAGATTTTGCACTATTACACGAAGTTTGGGTTGATGTGCATAGAACTAAAGTTAGATTTTGCACTATTACACGAAGTTTGGGTTTATGTGCAAAGAACTGAAGTTAGATTTTGCACTATTACACGAAGTTTGGGTTGATGTGCAAAGAACTGAAGTTAGATTTTGCACTATTACACGAAGTTTGGGTTGATGTGCAAAGAACTAAAGTTAGATTTTGCACTATTACACGAATTTTGGGTTGATGTGCAAAGAACTGAAGTTAGATTTTACACTATTACACGAAGTTTGGGTTGATGTGCAAAGAACTAAAGTTAGATTTTGCACTATTACACGAAGTTTGGGTTGATTTACAAAATATCGCTAGTTGAGTGGGTGCCCTTGTCTAGGCCCTCCGATTCTTCATTCTAGTACTATCTCAATGTACAAATTGTAGTTTCTATCACAGCTGAGGCACTGTATCACCATCTTCTATGTTTAGAACACCTTCTCAGCTCCAAGGTCATACATTGATAGCAACGCGATGACGTTTTAGACATGGCAAACAGCGCATGCCATTTATTATTCGGAAAAAGAAATAGATAATAATATCAATATGATGATATACGACACAGACATATGTAGATCTATATCTGTGATATACGATATTTTTTATTTTTGTCGTATCATTAAAAAGAACCAAACAAAATAAAAAATTGGAGCTACGTCGCGTAGCCGCGGCACAGGTTGAGGCGCGACTGAGTGAATACCAGCCAATGAGGGTTTTCTGAAATGATGCCCACTAGGCGGCAGCACTGTGACGTCAGGTCCAGAAAACTGTCAAAAGTGTCAAAGCGCCTTTAACTTTGCACATCTGTGTTTGCTTGTTTCATGTACCTACCTATGTGTACGCGTCTGTACACGTTTGGACCTGACGCATATGAAACGCCGTCTGGTCACAGAAAAAAATTCAAACACCCACATTACCTTGACTTGATCTAGCCAATTCAGAGCGCGAGCAATGTTACTAATTCTAGAAAAACATATTTTGCAGTGCAGCTCGCTTTTTCATTTACTTACATAAATAAAACCACGGAAACTTTTAGACAAACGATCTGGCGGGAATGCGAAAATATTGTGGCGCTCTCGCCAGCTGTGCGCTGAAGTAAATAAATCAATATAAATTACGTATATAGTTCAGTAATACCAAATACGAGAGGTGTGTAGTGCCAACATGTGTGTCGGCCGACGAAGATACCGCGCACGTGAAAATGAGTGTATTATCACATTTAGACACGCAGCGTGAACACTCGTTTCTTATTCTAGCCTTCATCCTCAGTACCTCTCTATTTCCTTCAGTTTCTATGGCTATATCAACCTTTTGGCTATAAAGATCTGAGTCTCGGGAGATGCGCACCCTACTTGCGTCCTCACGCAGTATCATGATCATCTCTAGCGAATGGCGTCCACGGCTGGACGTAGGCGTGCATTCATCAAGCCCTTACGTAATGTCAATTTAAATCTTCAATAAATTACCATCAAAAATAAAACGCGAAGAAAAAGACAACATCTTTGTAAAAAAATAAAACATTTCTTACTACATAAATGCTATTACCATTTACCTAAACGAATATTTAAATGACAGACTGAATTAGACTGATTATCATATATTAGAAACAAATACAAAGTTTATTAATATTCAAAAATATTCCTCCTCTCTTCTACAATTGCCGTGCCCAACAGGGTCCATAATTGTTACCTATTTTATGTTTTTACTAGAGGACGCTTTTTTTTTTTATTTACCCGTTTTGGCCGATCCCGTGGGAATTTCGGGAAATCCCTTCTTAGTGCACCCCTACGGTCCCCAAGTAACACACATGCCAAATTTCAGCTGCCTGCACCCAATAGTTTCGGCTGTAGCGTGTCTGCCAATCAGTCAGTAACGCAAGGATTTTATATATTAAGATAAGACCTTTATATACATTGTGAAGTCCAATTAAATTGAAATTGAAAATAGGCCTCCCCCAAGACTCTCCACATTGACCGATATTAAAGCGCCCACGTCCCTCCTCTTGTCGCAATCCTAACAATATCGTAGGTGCACCTGCCAAGAGAGGCCTACAGAGCAGACTGACTCTGCTGTGATGTCCGATGTGTGGCCAACAGTTCTTCCAGCTCTGTGTCTTGCTCGCTGCCACTTGAGCTCCACTGTCGAAGACACAAATTTCACACACCCTTTACAAAATATTTTGGTTACTAGCTGACTCGACAAACGTTGTATACTTAAATATAATTGTTGCGTACTTATGATTTCCAACTGACCCGGCAAACGTTGTTTTGGCATGAAAACTATTTCTAGGTACATTGTAATTACCGAGCAGTCTGCCATATAGTTATTTTACGATCTATTCTCCTACCCGCCAAATAAATACCTATACCTACACTAAATTTATTATAAATCGGTCCAGCCATTTCCCATTTATTTTATTCTGCTAGTTAGAGTTCATTGTCATCGGCCTACCGTATCCGCACAGATAGATAAATATACCAAACTAAGCGCGATAAACCTACTAAATATCATCACACCATGTCAAATGCTGGTATTGTATTAATTTACGTAATTGTCATACATAATGTATGAAATAATACATTCACACGTAGCATCATAAATGTGGATAGCACGACAGACAGTCTGTTGGCACTTGATCATTTGTATTTTGGTTTTACACGGGGGGCGTAGAGGTTTTATATGTCTGCTCACCGCTTAGCACTGCTTCGTGTGTCGTGGGTTCGTTCTCCATCTCCACACGGGACAACAATTTATGTGATCCGCAAATAAGAGTTTTCTGAAATGGTATACACGAGATAGCAATACTGTAGTGGCAGGGCCGAACTATAATAATAATAAGGTGAGGAAGTTCCTGTCTCTGAGGCCCTAACCACCGGTGGCTTGGTCCCTGTACCCGACACTGGTGGGTCTCCGTGGTCCCTTTTATATTTCTATACGTTTTCGTTTTTGTAATGAAATGTAGTTTATTACATACATACATACATAGACTCACGCCTGATTCCCGGAGGGGTAGGCAGAGACTACGGAACGCCATTTGCAACGATCCTGACATACGTCTCTTGCTTCACTCACTCCCATCAAGTTTCTCATGCATGCTCTTCTGTTAAGGGTACTTCTGACTTGTCCTTTTTTCAGGACGTCTCCAATCTGGTCAGAGAACGTTCTCCTAGGTCTTCCCCTTTGTCCTGTCCCATTCACACTAGCCTGATATATCTTCTTTGTCAGTCTATCGTCATCCATCCTCTCCATGTGCCCAAACCATCTTAACATGCCTTTCTCAATGCTTGTCACTACATCTTCTTTTACCCCACACCACTCTCGTAGTAGTAGTAGTGTAGTTTATTAATATAAAAGAAATCATGTGATTGATAATAAATGGAGTGAATAATAATAATAAAATGGTTTATTAATTTCTCTCTCACACATAATAGTTAACTAACAATCAGGTCTTAAATTAAGTGTTACATAATCAAGTAGGTGAGCTTGTGTGAGAGTCTTACTAGGAGAATTATATTACTTTTAATCATATTATAAACACTGCCAAATGCAATAGAATTTCACTGAAAAATACATTCGGTTCCAATATGTGCTATCTGACACCTGACGCATACCATACAGTGGCAGAAAAATATCAAAATCCCTCCCTCATTCTTATTTCATCTAAGTCTTCTTTTTGTCTGCTGATAGAATGTTTGTAAACTTCATCGTAACACTGGTTAAATACATTGCCAGTGCGCTGTGCGGGAGATATGTTTAAAAATGCTTTTATATTAATTTACGTAATTATAATACACAACGTATGATACATTAGTGAGTATGCGTCACACACACGTAACACAGCATATGTGCGAACAACGGAACTGATCTGCTAGTTGGCACTCGATCATCGTAATGTATTTGTTTTTACATCGCACACCGAATATTTGCTGAACATAGGCGGTTCGTAGCTCTAAGTACTGTTTTTTGGTAGAATGAATCCCATAATTATAATTCGTGATATTGTATCTTGAAAGGAGGAGAGCCAAAATCCCCGCAAAGTTACGCTGGATAATACGATTGGCATTAAACATTTGAATTATTGCTTACCTTTTATTGATTTCATGTCTAGATTTGATGGTATTTGTGTAAAATCTATATTCTATATAGTATCATCGTAGCATTATCCTAGTTTCGCATCACATTCTGGGCCGCTTCCTAGTCTTAAGTAGAATTTATTTGAATATCATGCTTTCCATAGAGCGACTGCTGTCTGACCTTAGCAACCCAATTCCCGTTGGATAGCGATATTCCGTAGCAGGACCAGTGTCAGTATATTTAAGGGTATACTACTGACTACAGACTGGCAAAGATCTCCCAAAAAGCTCGAACCTACGACGACTTGACGTACTCTCCGAGCCATGGGGCCAAAAGTTAAAAGCAGACGCATGGTATATCCCTCTCTCGTAACCATTGATTAATTTGTAGTTAGTTACTGACGTCACATGGCAGTTGTGCCCCCGCTAGCTAATTATTAGTAATATACTAAAACGCTTATTAACTGTCTTTACAGAAAATTAAATACTACTACATACTACTAATTTAGTCTATTTTAATTTAATGTTCATGACAAAAATTAATTTAGCGGATATCTACTCGATTGGTGGAGGCGCCTACTTTACCAATAAACTAATAAACCAAGCGATAAGAAAGTGTACTAGCAATACCTAATCAGCTGTCATCAACCAAAGTTTATTATTCAAATAATAAATTGGTTTACCCACCTATTTTAACATTCGGTCTGAGTGCGAATGTGCTCTATAAATCCGTCTCAAAGAAAAATTACTTTCCAGTCGCGAATGACAATGAACATGATTAACAAGTATGACAGCCGACTGTCTACCAATATCAAACACATCTACTCACTCGGGTAGAGGAAAGCCTAGCGGAAGAGCTCTATGGTACCGCTTATTAGTGTAGGCCGCTAATAATAGCTCAAGTGGGTGGAATTATTTGACAGGCAGTGACCCTGTAGAGGGCGCTTTTAGCACAAGCCCGTCTATAGTAATAGTGGTATTAGTGGTACACTATAAAGGGCGCAGCGCAGCACAAAACTGTCCGAGGTAATACTAGTATTACTGGTTCACTAAAGAGGACGCCACTAGCATGACCTGCTAGTATTACCTAGTAGTGGTATGACATGATCGGCAGCACAAGCCCGTCTATGATAATAGTGATGCACCAAGCGGCGCTTCATAAGCCCGTAGCACTAAAGCGCCGCTTGTAAGAAACGGTGTTGCACAGGAACGTCAGTGGCGGCGCTGCGCTACCGCCGTGTCGGTCGGTACGGAAATAGCCCGCGCTCTTGACATTGGCATTGTGTGTCTCGGCTCACTCCCGCGCCGCCATGCCGGTCACGTACACGCGCGCCTCGCAGCTGGCGCAAGAGCGGTGAGCGATCACCTCCACGTCCCCCCATGCACGATACGTCACCAATAGTCCCCCATTTCGTAGCCGTCTTCATTTAGCTGTCGTCGTAGCACGCTACGGTGTTACGGACGGCAACAGATCAGTAAAGTTAAGCTAACGTAGCTTAACTTTACTGATCTGTTACTGAGGTCTGCATTTGGATGGGTGACCGTTTATGGCATTTACATCACAGCGCACGAAAGGCATGAAAATCCGTCGGACCCGTTACTTGTCTGTGGACAAGCATGGCGATGTCAAAGGCTTACGGGCGGACTATAAACTGCGACATCAGAGATGGCCACGCACTCATATAAAAGAAATGTTCACTAGGCTGACTCCCTTCGTTCGACTTGCTCAATGTTCAAAACATAAAACCTTTGAGTATGCTACCTACTATACTTTAGCGGCCAATGAGCATAATCACTATGCCGGCTCATTATATTCTACACCCATGTCATCATTCAGAAAGGATTTATTTTGCCCTCGGGCAGTTACATTTTGACATGTTATCCCTAACCAAGTGAAAATCAAGTGAAATGAAAACACACTATAAATAAAAAGTAAATTTAAGTCAATTTATGTGTAAGTGAATGAAGTGTTGGCGTACTGTGCTGTGCGGTGTAATTTATTACTGGCGGTCTACCTTGTTTGGCTTTTTACGTAATCTGAGTGTGTTCCATGGAGAAAACTTATCGATATTTGAATCTTGCAAACCGGTGCACATGATAATATCTGTAACTTAGCGTAATAAACCATGAGTGCCTGTTATCATGATTGAACATATTGAACTGTCAAATCACCGGACGATGGATGGGTTAATTTGTGTGTGAATTGAAGACATATGGTGACATGTTCACCACGTCATTGCTCTTGAAGTTATTTTAAGTTTGTTTTCAATGTAGTGAAAGATATAAACGAGAATAGTTCCATTCATTTTGTCAAGATTAAACTGCTTAAAGTTTCATTTGTATGCAACTGAACAGCTGTTTTGTTTTCAACATTTCGGCGATGTCGCCGAACAAAAGTAGAATTATGAGTTCAGTACCCTCTAAGAGGCTTGTACTATCTAAAAATAAAGTTGTATATTCTTGTCGTCGGTCACTTTGATGAATGCATCATTCATCCGTTCATTCTGGTGCCTTTGATGAGTGCATGATTTATTCGTTCATTCTGGTGGTAGATCATGGTCCTTCGACTCACATTCACTTGAATAGAATGAATATTGGTTGATTGATTATCCCATTTATTATGACGATCGGCTCAGTGGATCTGTTATTGACATTTCTGACGTTACCAGCTGATTCAGGGTTTCTTAACCTTTTATTGTCACACCACTTGAAAAATTTAAACGATCACACGGATTCTTTTCTGACTTAAATAATGTTTCAATTTATTTTCCCATTGGTTACAAATAAGTTAGTCTTCATAAATTGTGAGTGAGATTTTAAGTTTTTACAGTCTCCAAGCAGTGTGGATATTTAATACTTTATTGCTGTCGTTAACGTATTAGAAATCCTTTCGAGGTTCATGGACCCCAGGTTTAAAATCCCTGAGCTAAAGAAATAACACATAGATCCCGTTTCTCCACCTCTGGATCGGCCTTGTCTTCTAGATAAATTCAAAATTGGACCGAAACTTGTATGACATATTAATTTGTCAGGAATCAGACAGCAGTGAAACAGGCCAATAGTGTTCCATCAGGTGAATTCCACAATCGGCCACCACACGATCTTTAATAAAAATATATTACATACATGACAAAGTGCTCGAGTTCATTTGGAATGTTGCCGATGTTTTTCTTTGTTTTCTGTTAAATTTATACGTACTTGAAAGTGTTCGGTGAAAGACGCGGGAGCGACCTTGCGCGGTGTTCTTACGTAGTGGCTTCTTGCGACTAGACTATGACTACGTAAGTACTGTTTATTCTGTGCTATGACGCTGACTTATGACTGGGGCAAAGGCGCCAGAGCCACCTCCGCTCATGTCTTATTAAGCTCGCTTCCCACTTTGCGTGGTTTGGCGAACGGACCCGTGCGGCGTCTTTGAAGAAATCCGACCCGCGGTGTAACTTCAAACCACGCATCGTAGGAAGTCGGCTTTAGGCAGACTATCATTTTGCTGATGATAGGGTATTCGACTCATTTACTTTTATGTCATAAATGGTTTGTCGGGTAATGCCTCGGTGGACTGCCTCATTGGTCTCGCGACATAAATGTGCGCGTGGGATTGGGAGGTCTCGAGTTCGATTCCCGGATCTGGCAAAGTGTTATTGGGTTTTTCCGTTAGAAAATTCTCAGTAGCAGCGCGGAGTCTGGTAATATGCCCGGTACGGCAATAGGCCCGCTCCCTATTACGCGGGACCTGAAAATTCATGGCGAAATGTCTAAATGCGCCCCGTGGCGGTCTGGACTGCCCATTACTATCCGCTAGGAGCGCTTTTAAATATGTATGGAAATTGGTCCCATCGTCTTGTCTCTAGTCACCGTGGCAATCGAGTGCAAACTTAGGCCAAACTCCAGAACTTGGACCAAATAGTTTTGTTTGACTATTTTTAGTCATTCGTGAGCAGTAAATTTTTATTTCTCATTTCTTTGAACTACGTGATTTATTATTGGCATAAAACATCCCAAGTACAATTTTTGGAACAGTTAATTTTTCCACTTTGTAATGTCACTTTTTTGCCTTGTAGTAAAATAAATAGTCATATTTCTAGATGTCGAAAAAGCTTTGTAAGTTATGGATAATTTGATTGAATTTTAGTAACAAGAGGATGGCCGCAGCTACGGCCGCTCATATTTTTGTAATTTAACCTTTCACCGGACTTTGTGGAGATTTCGGTCAATCCTTTTTTAGTGAACCCCTAAGGTTCCCAAGGAATAGCATGCTAAAGTTCTGCTCCATCTTTTGACTGACAGAAAGACAATGCACAACTAGAACTACTGGGCACAAGAAGCTGAAATTTGGCATGTAGGTATGTGCCTTTGGGAGAGCACAGGAGCACTAAGAGAGATTTTTTGGATATTTTACTGACTTCCCTAAGGGGGTAAATAGTGCCACAGGGGCAGAACCGTGGACGAAATCTAGTTGTTATTAAGAAAGTGGCTATATTATTCACATGAGCAAACTGAAATACTAATCCTTCCAACATTCTCCTTGAGAGTCAAACTCATTAAAAACTATTCCACTATAAAGCCCGTAAAATGTAGTCGTATGATAATAGAATTCGCGTAAACGAAACGCCACTATAACTGATCTAGAATTAGTTGACATCGCACAACGCGCACGGGATAAAGATTATGTCAAGAGACGTGGCGGCGACTTGGATACGCGCCACAAACACACGTGGCCGGAGTCACGTGCTAACTATATACTACAAGCATTATTATACATTTTATGTCATTTCTCCTCTTGTAAAAATAACATTGAATTTATTACTCAAAAAAATATAGTACGTACTTCCCCATATCAGACAAGCGCCCGCAGTTTTTGGTTATTGAGACCACGGAACGGAAAAGACGTGTTCTGTGATCGACACTATACCTTCTGTTCTTCTTCCGTGTGGGCCACCGCCCTGTGAGGTAGAGGACATACTGATGTATGGTCTATACTACTGCAAAGTTTCATCAAACTCTTGGAGCTTATGACATAATGAGGTACAAGCTCCATTACGTCCATCCACTCTACCCTCAAGTCTTGCGAACTTCCCGTTTTAAGTAGTTGTAATATTGTCATTAGATCTCTAAAGTCAATTGTCTTCACATACTTTAATAAAATAATGTTGGCAATCTTCTTCTTCATCTTAAGAAAATAATGGATTATACTTTACCATCTTAAGGATTCTCTTTTTAAAAACCTACCTATTTCTTGTAGGCCTGGACTAAAACTGTTTCGAAAGCCCCTTGCATCAGATATACCTACATTGAATCAATCAATTCAAGCAACAACAAAATCAAAATCAGTTTAGAGTTATGTCTGTAAATCGGCTCGTTTTAAAGCAAAACACAACATTTACATTCCAAATACACTTACACAGACAATAAATATATTTTTAGCTAAAAAGATCACTTCGTTCAGTTATGCAATAGCACAGAATAGTCCGTTGGATATCTATTACATCCAACATCTATTTAAGACAAATTGTTGCGGATCTATTGTAAACATTTCCACCAGTTAATTGTCTCATAATATGACGAGTATTTCGATATTACCTACTACACATTGCCAACAAAAGTTTATATATATAAATCGTCACTACGTTAATTATATGTGATCCAATAATACACGCTGGTGACAAATTTCGTGGGCACAATATAATTGGGTAAATTTTCGGTAGAGACGCGGCGATAGTCCATTGGTGAGACTAACAGACTGCTCTACAGAGGGTCTCGGGAGGTACGCACCGATGACTTTTCGTAGTTATGGGGGTATTTAATTGTTAATTATCGTGAGCTAATGAAGAGGCCTATAAGATATCTGATTACAACAGGCTGATGAAGATGATAATACGGTGAAAGAAAACATTGTGAGACAACTTGCGTATCTGAGAGTTCTCCATAATGTTTTCGAAGGACATGTCTAGTCATATCAGTCAACCCGATCTTGGTGGATGGCCTTACCCTTCTCTGAGTGACTGAGTGTGAAAAGGTCCGTACCCAGCAGTAGGTAACTTTAGGCTAATTAATATTATACTTGAATAGAATTTTGGTTGGCCACTGATGTAACATATTATTTTACGGTGAAACAGTAATCCATTGTCTCGTCAATAGTGAGCGCTAATATTCCCGCAAGGTCGTCATTAGTGCGTTGGCTTGCGGAAATGTGCCGTGCTGTAGCCAGCGCACTGCTCTCCTGGTGTTGGCACCGCGGCCTGTGACATCACATGCTAATCGATAGCACTTTTACTAATGCGCCTTGATGGTTGTGAAAGAAAAATCTGAAATCTCTCCATAACGAGATTGCACAAGGATCATTTCATACAGATTTGCAGCTCCTTGCGCTCAGCGGTTTGTCTGTCAATCGGTCAATAAAGACACACAAAACGGGGTGAGTGTGCACTGGTTGCAGGTGTAACTAGAATATTTCATGACCACGAGTGTGTTCTAGGCTACAAGAGTTTTGAGAAAACAAAACATTTCTTTATATTCAAGGATGCTTACTGGCTAATTATTGGGAAATTAGACTTCTGCGGCCACCCGCATCCAAACGCACGCAAAAATCATACCACGATATCCCTCCTTTGCAATCTAAAATAACGACACACTTTCATAATATTAATATAAGTATGGATATTGCATACCTACTAAACCTTCTGTGCCTAAATGAACGCGAGATTAAATATTGAGAGATTAGTATTTAATCTTTCACGGACATTTAGGTACAATATAATTAAAATGTTTATCGGGACTGGTATAGGTACACCACGTAGTGCTTATTCCTTATTACCTTAGATTAAAAAGGCTTTTCGACACTGATACAAGTGTCATGGTCACTGGTGCACTGGTTCACATCTTGAGAGTATCCGTAATAATGACCACGCGCACGGTGATTCATCTAATCTATAACATTTACGTGCGTTACGTTATGGTGTTTGCAACAGACGCAACAGTAGTTATTATTACTTATATCAGAACACCACCGCATAGCCAATTTATTTTTGTTTATCAATTTATACCACAAATAGAAATATACAGAACGTGGGAAATATTGATATGTAATCTTCTGTCATTTAGTCAGAATTCAGCCATAATAATTATGCCCAATTTGGTAGCATGTCCAAGTTAAAATACATCCAAAATAATTCATCTGATTCTATTTAGTAATTCAGCCTAAAATCATCTGATTCAATTTAGTAATTCAGCCACTGTAATCGCCATTGAATGAATATAAAAGTATAACTCTATATTTTATCTTTTGTACCTGAGTAAGTAGTCTTGAAAATAAGTGGTAACGATAGTGGGTGAACATAAACAACCGCAACATCTGGTAGAAATAGGTACAAGCAAACAAGTCGGCGGTGGACCAGTTTGAAAAAAAATCCCTTGGCTCGCTCATAGAGTCGAAGCAGACCAGAAACTGATTTTGTATGCGTGTGTCAATGTGTGTGTAAAGTAGCCCTGGAAGCAACGATGTCTTGCTAAGCGATTCTCGCCCTTATGATGGTCTAGCGGGAAGTTATTCGATTGTACATGGCGGCTAAATGCATATGTATGAATTATCATTAACACCAGCCTGCCGTAGTCCACTGCTGGATAAAGGTCTCTCCAATGGCACGTCTCTGAGCGATTTTCGGCTTGTCGTGTCCACCCGTTGCCAGCCACTCCGTATACTACATAAATTAACTGAAAATTGTAATTCTCAAGCCCCCAACGTAAGATAAACATTTATCATATTCGTTCTCTCTCGAGGACATTTAACATTTGAATATTCAGCCAGCACAGAACATACGCCTTGCCAGGAAGGCTGTTCCATGATAACACTAATTATCTCCTAACTGGCGGCCTCATTTTGCACCTGATACATTTCGCTATTTTTTAACTAGTGCTCCCAATTCAAGGTCCATTCAGAGCATAGATAATTTTTAATTTTCTTCTATAACTCAACTGGGCGGCATTGTGGTTGACGTTATTAGTTTAAATGTTGGTACTCCACGATAATTTAATGAAATTTATTTTTACTCGTAATATAAAATAAAAGAAGGGCATCCTCTAGGTGAGGTAGTTGTGCCCTCTCCTGATAAAGGACGATGTTGATATGCAAAATCTGAAGTGAATACTGGATCAAAGCCACATTGCCGACATTTAAGAGTGGAACACATAAATATACTTAGTCATACATACATACATACATAGATTCAGGCCTGTTTCCCGAGGGGGTAGGCAGAGACTGCGGACCTGCAACGATCCTGACATATCTCTCTTGCTTCATCCACTCTCATAAAGTAGAACACAGTGATAGTTTAGCTTGTTGGAGTCCGGCACACACCTCATCGGATACCCAGGCGAATGAGGAAGTACATGACGATTCCTCCAAGTAAAAAACGTGTTACCCGGTTGCACCCAAGATAAAACGTTATTGAATGATGCAGTGTTTCTAAATGTTCAACAACTACAAATAACAACTGTTTGGATACCCCATTAGAAACAGTCACAGAGCTATGTCTGTCATATATAGAGTGCAGTACGTTGATGAAAAGTACGATTGGCAGCCGTAGCCAAAATGCAAGCATATCTTCATTCAGATATGCGTTCCATCGTCATGTCACTTGCTCCTGTATCGTGAATGATATGATTTGATGATATGATTTGATTTACCTGCATGCTTATCTAGAGATGGCGGGTGTAGATACCGTAGCCATGACGTGCACAATTCATAATATTGTCTTACTATTATGTAATACAATAACACTAATGGAGATATTTGAGTTTGAGTTTGAGCAGGTTAAGCTGGTCAGGTGTCCAATCAAAAATTGTGGATCATTCAAAGTGTTAGCGCAAAGGCAGCCGCTTAAGCCCTTACGCCATTCTGGAAGTCATATCAATCGTATACATATTCATATTAAACATGCCATATATTTTGAATCCTGTACGTATTCTTCGATAATAACATGTTACGGAAATATTATTTTGTAACATTACCATCTTTATTTTGTACTCATATTCTTACAAAATAAATTATTCTTATTCTTATCCATCACATTTCGAGTAACTCGTGCAATGAATCTACCTCAGGATGGCCTGTGGACTAAACATCAGTAGACATCACGCGACCAATACAAAAGTTCTATGTAGGACTGTATACTAGACTCTCCGAAGTGTCTAGCGAACTTTTAAAGCGAGAAAGAACGTTATTTGCTCATGCTATGCCTCATATTATGAGATAAATCATCACACATCTAAACACTAGTAAAACAAATATGTCTCGCCAATCGATCGATATTCTCGCCCGTGGCTTGCACAGATAAACACTAGCAGCGAAAAAATCTATTTTAAATGTTCACATCAACCTCTAGTGTAACATTAGCGAGTGGCTAGGTACTCGCGTCTGTATAAATAATATACACGCGACATTTTTCTTACACTTCCTGCTTTATATATAGGAGATGCCAGCCACTCTGTGACTAAACAATTATCTGCGCACACAAATTGTTAACGTGATTTACGCATAGATGCTACAGTGGAGGAGTCCATTGCGGATTCGATTACCGTACGAGACAGTTATATATTTTTCGGTTACTTGTTCCTATTATAAGGCACAATAATGGCTTTACAAAACGCTGCTACTTATAAAAAATATAGTAACACAGCGCTGTCAACACAGCGCTTTTCGCTTTAGCCTAAGGACCCTCTGCACCCACGAATTAATTTTTAATAGAGTAAGTGTAGCGTCATATCTGCTAAAAATTCGGCGCCGATACTTCATTTTAGACTAGTCGTATTTTTCAGTTGGCACGCCAAAAGCGCCGAACAGTCAGCATTATGTGACGGCGGCTAAAATTCGGTCGTCTATACACGTACGCGTCACCAAGAAGAGCGCTCTTATCGGTGTTTCGGTTAAACTGTACTAAAAGGTTCTGCAGCCTGATTTACATTTGTTATCATGAAATCTGTATATTTCATCGTAACCCGGACAATGATAGGATAACAATGCATATTTATGTTTGATGACTTTCTACCTACCTAGACGACTATCTATATAACTGCCATTCTCGCCTGTAGGTATGCGAATTTCGTTTGGAGGTGAAGAACGAGTGCTTTTGTCTGAAGCTTAAACTTCATAATTCACTCCAGATGCATGCTTGACGTACCTACCGCAATTTACACAATTAGTAGATGCTCGCCAATGACTCCTTCCGTTTAGTTATGGTCAACTTCTCAGAGAGTTGCAACCTTCTACGACATCTCGTGTAGATGTCGCTACTCTCGCTTCGTACAGAGGTTCTTAAACTTGTAGTCACGGTACCCTCAACCAAGAAGTTTTGTTTTATATAGACTAAAATATTTGAAAGTTCATCGCTACAATAACAAATACAGGGATTGCGTAGAACCCTGATATCTTTGTGACTGAAGCTTAGGGTTCCATGAGATCCAATTTAAGAATCGGTCTACTATGCGGGAACTCGCGGTTATATAATTATACGACTCCAAGCATAGGTGTACCTATAGTTTAAAGACATATTTATGACTGCCTCTTTGGTCTCGCGGCATAAATGTGCGCGTGAGATTGGGAGGTCTCGGGTTCGATTCCCGGGTCGGGCAAAGTGTTATTGGGTTTTTTCGTTAGGAAATTCTCAGTAGCAGCACGCAGTCTGGTAATATGCCCGGTACGGCAATAGGCTCGCCCCCTATTACGTGGGACCTAAAAATGCCTGGCGAAATGTGGGTGCAATATTATACCTCTGCCTACCCCTTCGGGGATACAGGCGTGAGTCTATAAATAAAAAAAATAACAAGTTTATAGACAAGTTCCTGCTTATAAAAATGTACTATGTCACGCCTACTTTGATAAAATTACCAGTAGTTACACGGGTTGTCAGATATCTATAATCAAAATCATTGTCAGCTCATACCATTGATATCAAGAAATCATATCTAAATCGCGTGCAGATTGTAACAAATTCTGATATTTGCGTTATACTAAATATATTATCGTTCTATTTAGGACGTGAATTTTATTTGCTAAAAATTTTAATAGTGATTTTTATTTTAATTTTGGAGTTTTATCTTGGATGCTAAATTAGTGACATCTACTTCTAATAAAGTGAGTAATTATTACTTAATTATTCAACTTGTGGTTTAGCGCTTTAATTTTTTGGTGCTTTTAACGTAACTTTGCCCTTTCGCTTTGCGATTGTCGGATAAAAGTGTATCTAGTAGGTAGTATATCCGTATACTCATCATTATTTTGAATTGTCTGACAGCTAATTTCTCGCAATGTGATGAAAAGTTTAACCAATGCAATCTTGATTACATTGTAACACGTTTTTACTTTTTTTTAAACTACTTGTTTTTAGGTTTGCTTAAAGTAATGGGAACCATAGTTTCAAGCGCGCCTGTAAAATAAAGGAAACAAGTGTTATTTCTATGGAGTTAAATATGTTAAGATAACCACACGTGAATGCGAAAGTGTTTCTTTATTGAAGTTCCGTACCCAATAATAGTCGAAAACGAGACCCCTTCTATCCGACTCTCTGTCCGAATGTCACAGCCACTTCGTGCAGCCTTTGTACATTATGTGTTATACTTATTAGGCTCTCAACAGCTTTAAGAGTTAGCGTTAACTGGTTCTACGCCCTATTGGAAAACGTATTATGTAACATTAGAGTGGGTGCAAATTATAGTTTTACATATTATTGAAATAAAATTAAAAGAAAACATAAATTAAAAGATAATTATTTTCATTATTATATAAATTTAAAATATAATAAGGAGGTAGGCTAAACTTGAATATAAATGTTACTTAGGTAGATGTTGCACTTATTTTTGCAAACGGTTAAACTAATATTGTGCCCTAAAAAGATTCTTCTGAGAATTAAAGCGTGAAAAAAACACACATCTGGAGCCCAATTCTGCTAAATAAATATAGTCTCGATATCATGTCAGTGTCATACTTACGTCACAAAAAGCGTATTCTTCTAAATTATCTGATATTTGAATGAAATTGTTACGAGCTCGTATGTGTCAACGACGAACTGTTTATTTTAAATTATACGATAATTAGCTTATCAGAATACCGCTTTTAAATCCATTCAAAATATAATATCAATGTCATATAAAAATAGTAGAATTGGCCCCCTGTTTGTTGCTTGATGTAAGGGAAGGAAATTATACAAATGCAAGCGCGCGATAGACGGATCGCCAATCGTAGTGAACTGACCGAGGCGGGGTTTCTCATACAGCTTCTCGCAGCCCACTGTTGGACAAAGGCCTCTCCTAATTTTCTTCAATAAGAGTATTTGGTCCACTAAACCATGCCTGCCAGATTGTTTGGCATAGGGTTAAACGGGATAGTAACACTTTGTATGCATAGCGGTCTCCTGATGGATATGTAATAAGTCCCCGTGACTCCACCGTTCACGATGAATCGTTACAAGAATACCATGTTGGCATACATGCGCGAAGGCCTCGAAAGGAGCCTCAACTGGGTGGTCGTTGAGCCTCAAGCACGCACACCAACCACCAAGTCCCAGATTCCGGCGATGTAGCTCCGCATAGGGGTTTTCTCCACGAAAAGAAGTAGAACATGAAATATTTGTTTCACCTTATTATTAATTATTGAGACGTAATTTATGATATATATCAGATAAAGAAAAATATTAGGTCAAATTTAATAATCGGTTAATGATTATAATACTATACACTGATTACAATATTGATTAATTTGTTTTCCGCACAGCAAATTCCACTTTTCATTCCAAATAGCAAATTGATAACTGTATGCCGATGCGATTATAGTATTTTTCCACTGTATTGTTTATGATAAAATCATTGTAAAAGAAAAGAAAAGGGTGTTTTTTGTGCACATTGATATTTTTTTTGTAATTTGCCCCACCCACCCACTTCCCGGGTTTCAATATTACGACGTCTTAGATGATTGGAAGGGGGCTATTGAAACTCCGCAATATAACTACACAACCCTATCAAGTTTGGGCTCGTTTGATTCATATTGACGAATACTTTGATCTTATTTGTTTAGCGTAGATGAAAACTTGTCTTTAAAAGGCTTTTACCGATAATTTATTCTTGTTAGTCATGTGAAATTATGTGAATAATTTAGTTCTAAAGAACTTCGCATCCTAATATCTATTATTGTATTGCCTTATCATGCCTTATGCATTATATAATACTACCTATTTCACAATGCACTGAAATTAGATTGAATGTGTTGTTGTGTTATTTTAGGTCGTTTCATTATACTTTTCATAGATATATCAATCCATCAAATTTAGTGCGTGGTTTGAAGATGGCATAAGAGCGTTTTATGCTTAGCTGCAATAATATTCTACCATATAAACACATCATTATCTAGTCTCGAAATAAGCAGTACTTGTATTATGGTTACAAGACAATACATAATCATACATATATGTACTATTTTTGTAAATATATTGTACATATACCTAACCTAATAACAAGACCCAGATGAAGACAAACTTCTACGGTCAAAAGCATTTTCGATGAATTTTTTTTTCCCATATTTCCTAATCCATTACGTGTCTGTAAGTATGGCTGTGCGTTTGTAGATTACTCAAGAAAACCCTTACAACTTAGTTCTAGCTGTCTACGTTGGTAGATTAGACCAGGAAGCTCTGCTCATATTAGAAGACGCCCCTAACTACGCCAGCACGTTATATTTTGCCGAGCCCGTGGTAATTTCGGGTAATACTTTCTTATAGCACCCACGCTCCCCAAAGAACATACCTTAAAAAAATAATCTTCTTGCACACTGTCGTTTCGGCTGTGCGTTTTCTTCCAGTCAGTCAGTAATGGAAGAGTTTTATATACATTGATAAAGTCATAGTTCTAATATGGCGTTTGTCCAACAGCCGTCACTTGCACCACAAGTCTCGCAAGTACTCGCTGCAAGAGGGCGCGCGTGGAGGCGGGCCGCTGCTGCCCATCGAGCGGCGAGTCTCCGTGGAGCCGAGCGACGAGCCACTGCGTGAGGTGGACGCGGACGAGCTGCAGGCACACCGCAGTGACGACCCTAGAGCGTTGAGGCGACACAAGATACAGCCACGGGTAGGTGGAACATTCAGAAGACCTTTTTTTCTTATTACGAAGTGGAAAATCCCTTCGGATCTACGATAAATTGGAGCCGAAGTGTGTTGTAACAACTTAAACCCGCCCCGAAAGCCGACCAGAGACGCTCTACGGGGCCATGACACCCAGTCTTTCCCCCATTGCGCCTTGTCTAACCCTACCCAGGGAAGGCTAGCATTCTTCTTCCTCTACAGGCCCAATCCCTTACGCAACTAAGTGAGGCTGCCAGATTCGGAGCTATCTACTCCTAGTCGGCCACCAGAGCTCCCCATAAGAAGATCACGGGCCTACAGTTGTATCATCACTTCGTCTAGCTAGGATTCTATTTATATTGGACACAAGACCCTTAGATACTTTTAAAAGGTATGATGCAGACATGCACATCGATGCACAATTGAACTGTCACCACGCTTTTCTTAGCCCGTATACCTACTTGTGTTCTATTTCACCATTGCTGTGGGAGCAACAAAGATTTAACAATCTGTCCCGTAACTATACAAGAAAAGTGTACATGCCTTCACCCTTCAAAGTAGACTTTTGTTACATTTCTATTTACGAGTACTACCGTTAGTTGTCAGGACGTGCCACAATAGAAGGTCTCTTAGAATACTTTCACGATTCACGAAGGATATCACAGAATGTTTAATTCTTCAATGTTCGCTTTGCTAATTCAACGTTGTGTTACAGGGTTCTACAGTCCACGTGGGCCGCAAGGACGGAGGAGACAAAGTTCAGAACATACTGTCAGACACCACTTACAAGAAAATGTATGACCACAGTCCGCACTCGGTGAGTACACTTTTGATTATTACACTATGTACTTTACATTTTGATTTAAAAAAAAATCAAATGTACAGGTGTAATTTCCCTACTGTCTAAAAAGGATCAAACAGATTTCGTTAAATTTCGAATTTATAAGGCAGATAAAGGTTTTTTTGCATTGGTGAATCTTGAAAGAAAGTTTAAAACACTGAGGGCAAATTCCACCGTTGTTGATAAGTCCGCGTTAAGTTGATTTGTCAGATAGAACGTACAAATATCATTCCAATTTAGAATTTATCTGGAAGACAATGCCGCGACATCCGTCGACGATGGTGAAACTGTTCCTGGAGGTTTAATTTTTTTCCATATATAGAAATAAAACCTTTATATATTTGAGAGAGACAGTTCAATTTAAAGATACTTTTTTGAAAACAGAGGCACATCAAAACTTAGTCCCTGAGATTCCTACATAAAGGTGACTACCATTCATTACTATCCCTGAAATCGATCGCACGCGGCTGATGTCATATTAGAGTATGAAAACAAATGGCGCCATTTTCGAGGTCTGTGACAGATGCGCGCGAGTTACGACTGACTACTGCGATCAGCCATGAGGCACCTAAACGCACTTAAAAGCCAGAATTTCTCTATATCTAATTTAAACGTGTCTTATAGGTGTTCGTCCAACTGGACGAGCTCCTGCTAACCGAAGACGGCGAATCAGAATGGAAGGAGACGGCGCGTTGGATCAAGTACGAGGAAGACGTGGAGGAGGGCTCGGCGCGCTGGGGCAAGCCGCACGTGGCCTCGCTGTCCTTCCACTCGCTCCTCAACCTGCGCCGCTGCCTCGAGACCGGCGTCGTACTGCTGGACCTCGACGAGAAGGACCTGCCTGGAGTCGCCTACAGGTCTGTACTTACTCACGCGGGCTTATAAATCACTAGACTTCTCCGGCCGTTCGCGTAACACCTATACCTTCCCCAGGAGTCACACTTTCTGTTGGTGATAACCATACAAAAATTCGTTCGTAGTTTTTGAGTTTACTGCCTTCGTACAGACAAACAGTAGGAAATGAGGACTTCATAATACTTATATAATATGTAGCTATGTTATTAATGGGATTATAATCTTCCTATAAACACTGATATCATAATATGTAGTTTGACTAGTTTTTGATATAGATTCTGTTAGATAAAATTTATATTACCCATTCGACGTATGTATGGTTTGATAAGAGATGTAAATATCACGTCCAAATAATGATTTATTATGCCTCTAGAGTAAGTGGACAAGAACTATGCAATTTTGCATATGAAAGAAAAAGGGGTAAATGATTGGATGACGGGCGACAAAGAATAATGGAGTGAAGTACATGTAGGACCGGCCCGAAATAAATTAGGACCAGGGCAAAATAATGAGGACAGAAACTGATGTCTTGTTCCTGTATATTCTTGTAGAGCTTATACTCTCTACTACTATCTACTTTTTAGCGCTAGCCAAGAGTTTTACGTGGAGAGCTTTTTCCATGTGGAGAGCCTTGGGGAGGTATATGTCCAGCAGTGGACGTCTTTCGACTGATATGATGATGAGGATGAAGAATTTTACATTTGATTTACTCTTCTAAAAAGTATTGGTCAGGTTATCAATCCATGTAACTTGGACTAAAAGTCTGGTCGATACAACAACAATTATACTTCGTAGTAATAAAGTAATTAGACCTCGGTGGCAAGTGCTGTCATCTTTACTATTAAATATATACAACTAATGGACGTCGGGCTAATAATAAAACGATCGATTTTGACGAAGTTAAGGCTCTGGTAAGCATCCTTTATTGCCAGTGTTTTGTGAGGAATCTCTGACGTGACTGAATGAATGTGTAATGTTATAAGCGGTAGCCTCGCCGTTTAATACTGCCCCGAGTGATGTGGGTTCGATCCCCACAAGGATCAACACAAAGTATTCTTTGGAATAAAGTTTTCGTCTGGTCCCGTCCAAACTTGAGGCCTTAGACATTTGAAGTCTGTTTTCTATTAGGCTTTTTTTATAAGTTGTAACAAATACCAATAATCCATAAATGGAAGATATACCTTCCTTACTACTTGCTACACGGATGGTTCGTTTGATCCATTCGTTACCACGGCTCGTTGAGTACCGTCGGTTCTATTCCAACGCTGGTCACACCCACGTAGTCCGACTGTATATACCTACTTATGAGTGTACTGCATATATAATTATTTTTTCCTGTTTTAGTATTTGTTTTGCTAATGATACGTGATGATAACTTGGTTTTGATAACAGTTACTAAACTGTAATCAGCGTCTAGTTTCGTCAATGTCATCGCTAAACTTTAGTTGCTCGATAGGTACTTATGAAACAAATACATCATAAAATGCCAAACTTGTTATTCACGATAGCTCGTAGTAACCATGAAGAGCTCACACATTTTCTTAATGCAGTACTAAATTACGTGCAATGCCATTATCTAAGTGTCCTGCGTTAGCTTCGGGAAGCGACGCCAAACACATTGTCATGACGTTGATAAATAATTGATAAACAGATCTAGGAAATATGTAAACGATTACTAGAAAATATTAAATGATTAAAACAGCCGCAAAACTAAAATTATGAAGAGTATGTAGTAGGTATATAATGTAGAGTTCAATAGTTGCAATTCATAGAGCCCCCCAGCTATGCCTTGTGTATGTAAATTGTACAAAGATAAAGAAAATAATGCTTGGGTTGGACCACCCTTATGATTCAGGGGTCTGAAAAATAGATTACGACCGATTCTCACACATACCAAATATACCTACATATAAAATTGTAAGTATACAAATCAGTCCCAGCCGTTCCGGAGGAGTTTAGGTTCAAATTTTCATTGACTACAATGTCTATAATTATCTATTTACAGGGTGGTAGAAAGCATGGTGACGGAGGGTCTGATTGAGGAGGATGATAAGCCAGTCGTAATGCGCTCGCTGCTACTGCGTCATCGACATGTGCACGACGACCGCTTTAGATTCAGCATCAGCGCGCGCAAGCACTCTTCCTACACCAGTCTACAGGTATACATTATTATAACCTTTATACCTACGGTGAAATACGAACGTATAATATGTTGGAATCAAATGCTCAAGTCACTTTCTGTCTTTGAACAGATTGGTCTGTGTTAATGATGGGACATTTAATGTTATTCTCTTGGTGATATCCCAGTTGCGATTATAGACTTCGCCTTGGAGTGTAGGTTCCTCTTCCAAGTCCAATTAGATATGCCAGTATGTTGGCTTTTACCGCACCTAATACGCTTTACTCTGAAACCCTAATAGGTAATTTCATATTACACTTCTTTGGTGAGATTCCTGCTTTAAGGGTAGTTGAGGGTACTTCTTCCGCAGTGAGCCTTAAACAAACGATGAGTTTGTATCTATAGAACAAAACATATAGAAAATTGAAACGTGATCAAATTTAAACCTACGACACGTAAAGTACAAAACGATAAATAATAAAGATAATGTGTACGTACGATGTCAGATATGCGCACGTTTATCGAATGTTATACGATTATCTAGCGATTGGCATGTGTCGGAATGTTCCGATGTCGGGTGAAAATATTCAAGGCTAATCCGGTACGAAGGACTTTGTAGTGATATGTAACAGTGACATAACGGTTGTTATCAGAGTTGTAGACAGCTGATAGCGCCCGAAGGTTACTCAGGTGTTTTCGGTGCACGTATCAGTGTTAGAAGGCGGTAGTCTTCTTTTCGTGATTGTGTGGTAATCTCACAGAGATAAGCATCTCTGTATTTGTAGCAACGATATGGCCTTACAATTCTTGCGCTAATACAAGAACAGGGAGTGACGGCTTTACATGCAATACGAAGTATGGGAACGCACAGCAATGAGATCACTGCACCTTAGCAATAGTTGCCCCTTTGCAAATGTTGTATAATTTTGCCGATTTACCTCAAAAAGCGCGGCAAGTTGCGTTTAGAACGTTAGATAACACCTGACGGTTTGGGCCATAGTCCTTATGTGTGCAGCAGTAGCGTTCACAATACTTTCCGTCGAACAGCGAATCAAGTCGCGGTATGAACGCTCTTACGCTTAGGAGGACCAAGTAGCTACAACTTGGACAGTAGTCCTTATGTATACAGCAGTAGGGTTCACATTATTTTCCCTCGAACATCGAAGTGACGGCTTAGACAATAGTCCTTACGTGTAGAGCAGTAGGGTTCACAATATCTTCCCTCGAACAGCGAAGTGATGGCTTGGACTAAAGTCCTTATGTGTACAGCAATAAGGTTCACAATATTTTCTCTCGAACAGCGAACGCTCCTTCGGCTAGGAGGACCAGGTACCTTCAGCTGAGACAATAGTCCTTATTTATACAGCAGTAGGGTTCACAATATTTTCCCTGGAACAGCGAATACTCATCCGGCTAGGAGGACCAGATATCTACAGCTGAGACAATAGTCATTATGTGTAGAGCAGTAGGGTTCACAATATTGCGTTGCGCAGTCGCTGTGGATGGACGAGGGCGGGCTGGCGTCGGCGCGGGCGCGGTGCTCCGTGTGCAGCGCGACGGCCGCCTGCCGCCGCCACAGCGCGCACCTGATCGTACGACCCGACTCTGTGTGTGATCCCTATCCCTATCTCCCTCCCACCCGGCGCCACAACACACCACTAGAACGAGACGGCACCTTCGACCTTCATTGATAGAATAGATCATCAGTACTGTACAGATAGACTCATACCTCATCGTACGCCCCGACCCTGTATGTGATTATATCCCTGTCTCCATCCCACCCGGCGCCACAACGCGTCACTAAAGCGAGCCGGCACCATGCCTTGTCGATAGAATAGATCATCAGCTCTGTACAGAGACACTCATGCCTCATCGTACGCCCCGACCCTGTATATGATTCTATCCCTGTCTCCCTCCCACCCAACACCCTGCCGAACACGCCGTTAGAGCGCGCCGGCACCTCGCTATCTCGATAAAATAGATCATCGGCTCTGTACAAATAGACTCATGTATGTTTAGATCGTGACTCGTGACACTCTACTTTTTGCCCAAATACACTTTCTTCAGACATTATTATTACTCTTATGCTCACGCTATAAGAATCAGAGAGAAAAACATCTTCCGCAATAGGAGTGAATTCTGAGTCGCGGAGGACTTTACAAACATTCAACAAAGAACACCTAGTAAGTTGTGTGGTCTCGTGTGGGATCGGAACAACAGCAATCAGCGCTGTGTAGAGTGGCGAGACTGCCGCTTAAGGCCTCCCTCACATTGGGCGACAGCGTTCCTCGAGCGTACGCCCAGCGTGCGCTTGGCGTTCACTCTGTAGTACAAAGTGAACGCTGGGCGCACGCCGAACGGACGCCGTGCATACGCTCGAGGAACGCTCATGACTAATGTGAGGGAGGCCTTAGCCACTTCGGCAACCATAAAGTCTTTGCAAACATTTACACAAAGAACACCCAGTCTTAAACCTACTGTTTCTGGGTAAAATGCTATAATATTGAATCGGGTAAGTTTGACCCTTGTTAGTTAGGGAGTCTGTGAGTATGTATGTTTGTATGGATGGATGGACATTGTAGTGATATACCTGACATTAGAAACTGATGTCTTCACGACCGTCACCTATATAGAATCTGCACTATAAAATAAAATAATTTATTGTTAATAAACTTAAAGACAATAGCTACGACCCAGTCAAATAACATGTGGATATTTTACATTATATGTGGGAGTATCGTACGATCGTAATTCGCAATGATACGGTCAGATGAACGATTAGCTAGGCACATTGTGAAGGGCAATGCCACTGAAAATAACAAATTGAGATGAATGGAACGAATTACAATTTAAATAAATTATTTATTTTTTAATCTGGTCCATTCGTCTCAATTTATTTATATACGAGTATACTGTGAAGAATGGCCGCAGCTACGCTCGCACATTTTATTTAAATTTAACCGCTTCTGCTCGATCCCGTGGGCATTTTGAGAAATTCCGTCTTGGCCGCCCCCTATAGTATTGGCTGTGCCGATGTCTGTCTAAAATTCTAGTGACTAGTCAGTCAGCAAAGCAAGAATTTTATTTAAACTAATTAGTCGTAAAATGTCTGCGACGCTGTATGAATAGTGAAGGTATGCACTTAAGCAATCGTCTAGCACTATGTGATCCACACAGTTTTGTCTCGAATCACGTTTGTGACAGATTCCTTTGTTAATAAGAGGACATTACAGCTTATTCTACGATAAAAAGATCATGCCACGTGTTATCTAAATTTAGAAATAAAACCATGAAAATTATGAATATAGTGTTACTATTATTGTTTCTTTGTAATTTACGTTCAAGTAAAACATTTTAAAATGTTATTTTAAAGTTATTCTTTTTCTTTGTTACACTTTATAATATGTTGTGCTGTAATATCACAATGTTTACAAATAGTGGTTGCCGATACTGAATGAACGGAAAAGAAAATAAACAACATTTTGAAAATAATTTAATGTCCTTCTAGTGTAAACGCGAAAGCTTATGAGGAAGGATGAATGTTTAGTTGCTGATAAATGGCTCAACAGATTTTTAGGAAACTGTGCAGTTGGGTGCATAGGGATCCCAACAAGAACTTAGGGTCCCGCACCAACCTCACCTGCAAGTGGTGCACCTGCCGATCAACGGACGAGGCGACGGCAAACAAAATGTCAATAGGCTCGCCACCTATTACGTGGGATCAAACACTGGCGAAAAGTGGGCGTTTAATATGCCTCTGCCTACCCCTTCGGGGAAACAGGCGTGAGTCTATGTATGTATGTATGTGCAGTTGATATCAAGCATCGTGGTAGCACATAGACTTTTGTTACGATTACCAACACTTACGTGGGTGGAGCAGTGGGCTTTGAATAAAGGATTTATCGGTGATGTTCCTTGAAACAAGTATATATACAAGTTTACAAGATGGAAATGGGGCTTGATTCGCAAGTTACCCTGGGATCAAGTTAATCAGAATTACTCGCAGGAGAAGTGTAGGTATGTTGCAGAAGTGGTGGTGCGCACACATACATACTCATACACAAACAAATTCTCGTCGTCTCACTTAGCTCTCCATCCAGTATTCATCGCCTTATATAGTTGTTGTACCATCGACTTATTACAGTATGTAGATAGCTCATCTCGATCTGGTTCAGAAGATAGAGGTCTGACAGCGTTATGGTACCTACCTACCCGGTTCAAACCACGCACATTTGTGTGCGCAAAAAAACATCGGACATTGGACATGAACATGAACACTGTGTGAACCGACATCTATCATCATCGTGACTAACGTTTTTTTTCCCTAGTCGTAGAAATTACTAAGGTTTTTTATGTTTATTTGATTGCTTCTTTTACTATTCGTACTTCAGACGATCACGATGCAAAAACTATGTAAATCTAGTTCATTATATGATAGCTAGATTATATGTAGCGTGAGTTTGGCGCGACACTGGGAACATTCACGTACGTGGGAACGGACTGTGCCTTCAGGGCCCGTATGGCTAACTATAAGCCCTAAGCTAAGCTGCTTGGCAAGAGCTGGCACCTAGGCTGCACGGGCTGTCTTTTCCATGGCATGGCCCATGGCTGGCCCGTGCAAGCTGGGGCCTGACTGGCAAACGCCACCTCGACTATATGGCTAGTCTGATGCTGCACGTACGTGTGCGTTCTCACGGTGGCGCGCTTTCGTCGATCATGCGTACTGACTTATATTTTCGCTTAGAACCTGTCGGAGGGCAAGCGTCGGCGCAGCTCTCACGCGTTGCCCGTGGACCGCGCGGAGATGCGCAAGAAGTCGTCGGTGGCGGGGCTGGACCTGCGCGAGGTGGAGTACCTGGCCGCCGCCGCCGCCGAGACCGTCGGCTCGCAGGACGAGCTGCGCCGCCCGCACAACGACTCCATCATGAAGCGCATCCCCGGCGACGCGGAGGCCACCACCGTCCTCGTCGGCGCAGTCGGCTTCCTCGAACAACCGACCATCGCCTTCGTCCGACTCGCTCAAGGCATCCTCATGCCCTCCATCACAGAAGTGCCAGTACCCGTGCGCTTCATGTTCATCCTGCTCGGTCCTCCTGGCGCTGATCTAGACTACCACGAAGTCGGTCGCTCCATCTCCACCCTCATGTCGAATCCTACGTTCCACGGTATCGCTTATAAAGCGGATGACAGGCGGGAGCTGTTGTCTGCTATCAACGAGTTTTTGGATGATTCGATCGTGCTGCCGCCTGGCGACTGGGAGAGGCAGGCGTTGCTGCCTTTTGAGGAGTTGCGCGCTAAGAGCGAGATGATCCGGCGTCGTAAACGTGACGCGTTAGAGCGCAAGCGCGCGGCGGGTGACCTGCCCGCGCCGCAGTATGACGAGAAGAAAGCACTCCTAGCTGCTGAGGCCGGCGGTCTACCTTACAAGGAGCCCGATGATCCACTCACACGGACCGGCAGACTCTTCGGTGGTAAGTACCATAATGCTTATTAAGTTTTAGATAAAACTAAAGGACGCCAGCAGCTACGCCTGTATTTTTTTTTAAATTTACCCGTTTTGGCTGATCCCGTGGGAATTTCGGGAAATCCCTTCTTAGTACACCATCCCCACGGAACATACATGCCAAATTTCAGCTTCCTGCGCCCAATAGTTTCGGCTGTAGCGTGTCTGTCAGTCAGTCAGTAACGCAAGAATTTTATATATTAAGATAGTAGCTGCTGCATGTATTGAGCCATAAAACTTCTATTGTTATCTGTTAAGCAAGCAGCTCATCTGGTGTAGGTACTACTAAGTTGAAAGACTTGTGTCAAGCAACTTACTACTTACTCTAATGCCTTTACCTACTATTGCCACAAATTGACAAAAAAATATAGTAAATTTTCATCGAAATCCTGCGAGAAATCAGTCATTTCCCAACCTAACCAACTCATTCAGTAGGAACCAGCTAACTTCCTGTACTCAAAAAACCTATAGTAATTTATCAAAACTAAAACTTACATTGCTAACCATGTCGTACTTATATCCAGGTGTAGTCCGCGACATGAAGCGCCGCTACCCGTTCTACCTGTCCGACTTCAAGGACGCGCTGAACGGCCAGTGCGTGGCGGCGACCATCTTTATGTACTTCGCGGCGCTGTCGTCGGCCATCACCTTCGGAGGACTGCTCGCTGAGAAGACGGAGGGACAGATTGGCATATCTGAGACATTGGTATGTTTACTAGTGGACTTCTCACATCCCTGAGCTCCAACAAGATCAAAATAATTTCTTCGCTTAGGTCACAATGTGATGCTTATGAACGTATTTACACATTAATTACATGTTTAAAGATTCTACATTTAGCGTCTATCAACTTTTCGGTTATCGCAGACCTTTTGAGTATCGCTAGGATGTCTGATTAACAGCAATCCCAGTATTGGATATATCCATGGATTTTGGTACTAGAGAGTCCGTGTGGTGACGGATTAAGAATACGACATGTCACCACCCCATATCATCTCATGGGTGTCGTAACAGCCGACAGAGGGAACATAATATGCAGAGAACAGCACTGTAAGAGAAGGAAAACTTGATACCAACCCGTTTGGCCAGCGTGGTATAGTAGGCCAGTTCCTCCTTTCAAAGGAGAGGCCTAGTCCAGCAGTGGACTGTTTAAGGCTGATGATGATGAGTAGAGAGGGCCGCGCCGACCCAATCCAGCGCCTGTGTGCGAAATCTATGAAGCGCCTTTTTGTCATCGTTTTTCAAAAATAACTTTTATAATTAACGCATATCTCGGCGCGCGGCGCCCCTATCACCCTAGCGCCTGTGTGCGCCGCACACATTGCACATAGGGACGGCTCGGCCCTGAGAGATACATATTGGGCATAGGCTCTATACAAAATAAGTCAAGTATGTATCTCTAGTAGCCAAGGACGTCGCCAAGGGGGGGCAGAGGGGGGCCCCCTTGAGACTCAAAAACCCCTACAATTCATACTTTTCTCAGTACTTTTCTCATTTTCCATATCAATTTCATCAACTTGCCCCCTCCTAGGCAGTCGGCTGGCGACGCCCCTGCTAGTAGCCAAATCCATTGCGACCCGCCATCTATCATACAAACTATAGTTCTACAAGGAAACCGAACCTTACGTTCACGGGTTCGGATCAGGCGTAGTGGGAAACTACTCTAACTATGCCACTATGTGTTGTGCAGGTATTCACATGCGCGGGTGGCGTCCTCTTCGCGCTGATAGCAGGCCAGCCCATGATGATAACAGGCGCGACCGGACCCCTGCTCCTGCTAGACGAGTCGCTGAGCAACTTCTGCACGTCGTACGGGTTCGACTTCCTGGCCGCGCGCATGTACTGTGGCGTGTGGATGATTGTGATCGCGCTCTGTGTCGCCTCCGTCGAAGGGAGTGTTGCTGTTAAGAGGATTACCAGGTATGTTTCTGTTTTAATAACTCATAACTAGTCATGTGTCCGTGTGGTGACGATTTGAAATACGGAATGTACTAGATATGTTACCACCCCATACAACGACAACCCAGCCTACTAGACGTAAGGCGAACACTTTCTGACAACACGTTAGACTTTTACGTCTTACATTAGACCAATCCCAACACTAGTTATGAATTATGACTTACCGCAAATTTGAACCGGCCAATTAGAATGCATTTTGTAGCCCTCTTCGCCCCGCATACCTCACCGCTTTGACAGAATTGTTTGTTTGTAGAAATGAAAACATTAGGTGTCTAGTAGGCTGGGTTGTCGTTGACCGCATATCATCCTGTGGGTGTCGTAAGAGAAGGCAGAGGAAACATATTATACAGAGAACAGCACTGTAATAAAAATAAAATTTGATACAAGCTCTATAATATGCTAACCCGTTTGGCCAGTATGGTATAGTAGGCTAAAATCTCCTTCCAAAGGAGAGCCTAGTCCAGAAGTGGACTGTTAAAGGCTGATGATGAATATCTAGGTGATCGTCTACACTACTAATCGTGATTCTAAATCGCAGCTATTATTTTGTTGGGGAATATTTAGAAACACGGCAACATTACGAAGTACCTACATAGATAACTAAAATATATTTATCTAGATATTTATCTTTTAGTTATCTATGTAGGTACTTCGAGTGATTTCTTGTAGAATGTTGTGCTTGTGCTCTAACATTCTATAATGTTGCTAAACTAAAAGTAACTGCGGTTTGTTTGCGACATCAAATTATTTGATAATGATCTTATACCTACGACTTTATTACAAGTGAAGAGTTTGTTTTTTTATTTGAATGCGCCAATATTTCGCATTACCGGATCAGATTTGAAAAACCTCTGAGAAACCATGTGATTATAAAAGTCTTTTATTTCTTGCCTTTAAAAAAGTACATTTATAAAAAGATGTTGATTCTGATGTTTCTTTACGTGACTGGTACCATTTAAAAATACATACATAAATATACTCACGCCTTTTTCCCGTTGGGGTAGGCAGAGATAACGGAACGCCACTTGCTTTCATCCTTACAAACCTCATGCGCTTCCTTCACCATCATATAATACTTATAAATAATATCTATAAATAATATACTCACAGGTTCACCGAAGACATCTTCGCGTTCTTAATCTCGCTGATCTTCATCGGCGAGCCGATCACGAGTCTGATCAACGTGTTCAGAGCGCATCCCCTGGGCTACGACTATACGCAGACGCAAAACGTGAGCGTGGTCGATACGCCGCTCAATACTACGCACACAGGTAATTTATACAGTTTCTTACTTTGGTTATATTTTTTATAATTATGTTTGTAACCTCAGAACTGAATCTAACCTCAGAACCTCAGAAATAATATGTGGAGAACTACCAGCGATTGCGATTTCTGTAACAAGATAAGGAAAAAGCTTTGACCATTTTTCCAGATTTAAAGAAAAAAGAAAGAAAAGTATTTATTTCTGACACATTTTTTTAATTAACAAATTTCAAATTATATTAGTAATAGTTTGAAAGTTTCTGAAATATGACGCCGTTCAGCACAAATGCCAGGCAAATGCCTCACGGTGGTCTTCCCTTCTAGTGAGTAACTCAAGAAAAAACACCTTTTCCAATTCTAAAGCTACCTATGCTTGTAGGTAACGGCACCATGACCCCACCGCCGCACGCGCCGATGCCTCCGCAGCCGAACACAGCACTGTGGTGCACGATGCTGACATTGTCCACCTTCATCATCGCCTACTATCTACGTATCTTTAGGAACGGCAAGTTTCTTGGACGCAGTGTGAGTATCCAGAAGTTTTGGCTTTAACATTTATATTTTAGTCATTATTATACCTGTATAGGGGAATACGGGGGAATTGGCGCCACATAAGGAAAAACTGCTTTAACTTTTAACAAACATCACTTTTTAATAAAGTTTTTGGTTATTTTTATAGGACCACTAATCAGGTTTATATTACCAATACAAAAATAAAAAAATGAACGATACAAAGACATTTAGACTAATTTAAAACAAAAATAACATTAGCTCCCATTACCCAAGAGTACGGGGTAATTAGAACCAGATACCCCAAATGCTCATTTTTAAGTTTTCATTCTAATTCACAAAATGCAGTTTATTATTTACGTAAATTCATATTTTTATCTAATTTAATAATGATAAAGCTACAAGTAAAAATAAGCCATACTTATAATAAAATAATTTGAATACTCACAATTTGTCCTTGAAAATCGTAAAATATTACATCAATTGGCTAGAAAAGCGATGTGCGGTCGGCTTACACACTAAAAGTCGAATAAGTGACGATATGGCGAGTCACTCGTACCCCTCTCGCGCCCTTCTATGTTATGTAATATTAAAATAGGATCTAACTCGTTCAGATATACGTAAACTAAAGTAGTTCTCATTACCCCGTAGCTCCGATTCCTCCGTGTTCCCCTACCTATATCTATACTGTTAGCTGCACACGAGCCTCTTCTGAATATGAAGAGTGATTCCATAGTCCACTACGCTGGTTAAGTAGGTACGGGCACTGAATACAGATTTACATAGTAGCGCATTTCTTAAGGATTTCGTGTGCCGATTCCAAGTGGCGAGTTGGTGACTGTCGTCAGTGTATTTCGTAGTTGGCGCCGTTGGCGGCGCTGGCGTCGTTCTTCGTCTCTCATGCTCTCGTAGTTAAGATACACAGGAGAAACGTTCGTCTCTCTTGCACTCGTAGAGACAGCTGTCACAGCGCGACGGCCACGCCGCCAAGCTGCAATGGGACACAGAAAGTTTGTCTACAGAGCGCCCATAAGAAATGCACCTCTATGTAAATATCTGACCTCTTTGATACGGGTTGGAGGACTATACATGAGTTTTGAGATCATTATGGAGAACTGGTAGACATTGATTGAGGCTTCCTTATGATAGTTCACTTCACTCTTAAGCAAGCGATTACAAAAAAAAACCAGAAAAGACGAAAAAAGAGCGTCGTAAACGTATTCTAATCCCTCCTTTAAGCGCAGGCCACACCGCCAACTGACGGACGTAGCGGGCGAAGCGGACGACATCGTTTCACCTCTTTTCATACTTGTCTTGGGTTCACACCGCCAACTAACACCCAAGTATGAAAAGAGGTGAAACGATATCGTCCGCTTCGCCCGCTCCGTCCGTCAGTTGGCAGTGTGGCCTGCGCTTTAGGCTATTGCTGCCTTTAGGTATATCAAAGTACTCAATAGGAAATATATTTACAAATGTGAATATATACAGTTCCAAGTAATCTTGTCTATTCCTCTTATAACAGCAAGAACTTTTCTCCTAATCAAAGTTGTTTATAAATATCTGAACGTATATTCCAGGCCCGCCGCGCGCTCGGGGACTTCGGCGTACCCATCGCGATCGTGCTAATGGTGGGCATATCCTGCGCGGTCCCCGTCTGGACCGAGACCCTCCGGGTGCCCGCCGGACTCAGTCCCACCACGGCCCGCAGCTGGCTGGTCCCTCTGAACCCTGGCCTGGAGACCATCCCCGCCTGGGCCATGTTCGCGATGGCGCTACCAGCGCTCATGGTCTACATCATCGTGTTCATGGAGACCCACATCGCTGAGTAAGACAATTAACAGGCACAGGCTACACCAAATGACATTGGATTAGCGATGCTGCTATTCGCTAAACGCTGAATTCAATATTGCATATATCCATTTTTTTTGAGATTTTGGATCCATTTTTGATATGAGCTCCATAAAAAATATGCCAAACACGTATAATCTCCAAATCCATTACAAACAAGCGTGAACGAAAGTAGAAATGAGAATCGATTGCCATTTGTCAAGGCCCTCAGTAGTAAACAAGTTGAACAGTCGATCTATGTTATTTTTCATATTTAGCTAAACAATCTTTGGACATGGTCGACTCTCCTCTTGTATTGTTCATGAGTACTCATGGTTAGGTTAGTTTTTAATACTGCTGTGCGAAACGCTGCGCGCTAAGCGAATGTATGCGACTGTATTACGACCCCTATCAACTAGTGTGTCTCTTTCCACGGCAAGATTAAAGGCCATGGTACCTATACTGTACCGGCACCGTAACAACACAGCTGCAGCACGGCACTGTCTCGTTTATTGTGGTAGCATAACTAAAGTGGATTGAATATCCACCGATTTTTATATTGGCGCTTTGTAATATATTTTACAATTTACGATTTGATGGTCAAAGGCAATCGCTGGGTTGGTGCGGTACCGTTGTGTTGCTTGCGTGCCATGACATTATTTTAGGAAATTTATACTGGCCTCTTGCTCCGTATTTGTGTGGCCGTACCCATAACCCTGAAAAGTGCTAGATCCGTAATCTTTAAGTGTTGACTAGACAGAGCCCTATCCCCCCAGGTTGATCATCGACAAGCCAGAACGCAAGCTGAAGAAAGGCAGCGGCTTCCACATGGACATAGTGATAATGTCCACGGTGAACGCCATGTGCGGCCTGTTCGGCGCGCCGTGGCAGTGCGTGGCGACCGTCCGGTCAGTCAGTCATGTGTCGGCACTGACCATCATGTCGACTACTCACGCGCCTGGTGATAAGCCACATATCGTCGAGGTTAAAGGTCAGTACTTTATTTTCTTTTTTTATTTATATTCTTTGTTACTGTCGAAATATGTGGTGGGATCAATCTATGAGGAGTTTAGAAGAGGTTTGTGTCCTGCAGGAGATTATATGATGATGTAAAAGATGGACCCAATTCTTACGTTGGAGTTTTTAGAACGCCCGAAGGCTGCCGAGATCGTCTGACGATACTTGACCTGAGATAAGAACTGAGACGGCTTTATGTGTCTTCCGAAGTAAAGTAGCAATCTGATGTAAATGCCAAGCGGTCATTCAATCAAAGTGCCTTATCAAGGTATTAAAAAGGTCACTAGACCCTCACAATACCTTGATAAGGCAATTTTTCCGGCATCAAAATCTAAGGCAAATTCGCCGTGTGTAGACACGGTTCTCAGTGTTGTATAGGTAAACTGACCATACGTCCCGTCTTGAACGGACTGTCCCTTAATTCAGCCAGGCGTCCGGTTGTCCCGAGACGATGGCTGGGGACACAAAAATATCCCGTTTCCCGAAAGCTTTAAATTGATTGGCCAGTAACGCCCTCTATTACGTGGGACCTAAAAATTCATGGCGAAATGTGGGTGTAATATTTACACCTCTGCCTACCCCTTCGGGGATACAGGCGTGAAACTATAAATAAAAATAAATGAAGTAACGCGGTCTTAGAGCCGATCGCGGTATCGCGGTAAACAACGATTCACACTAGGTCTTTAATAAAAGTTGTTATTTTTATACATTTGATTTCTAGTTTTCGTGTTTAAATTTTGACATCCGGTATATTATGTAATGTTCGGTATAAAAATGTAAGTTTTGAGCTCAAAAATAAATAGTCAGTTAATGCATTGGTCACTGTGGGAGCTTGTTCCCATATACGGCGGCGCGCAAAGTCACAACATCGCCCTTGTTCACTGTGATATTAGCAATAGGGAAGTTTCCTGCAAATGAAATAAATTATACATACATAGACTCACGCCTGTTTCCCGGAGGGGTAGGCAGAGACTACGGAACGCCATTTGACGATCCAGACATATCTCTCTTGCTTCATTCACTCCCATCAGATTCCTCATGCATGCTCTTCTGCTCAGGGTACTTCTCACCTGTCCTGTTTTTAGGATGTCTCCAATCTGATCACAGAACGTCCGCCTAGGTCTTCCCCTTCGTCCTGTCCCTTCCACACTTGCCTTATATATCTGCTTGGTCAGTCTTTCGTCATCCATCCTCTCCACGTGCCCAAACCATCTTAGCATACCTTTCTCGAAGCTTGTCACTACATATATTATACAAGTAAATAAAATAAATTTATTTATTTAAAATAAATAAATTTAAGATTATAAATAAATTATACAAGAGTTTTTATCTAGTGAAACATGTCAAAATAATAATACTTTCATTTATCAATTAATGTTAAACTTTATTTAACATTTTTTTATCGTCAATTTGTTGATAATAGGTAAGTAGGTATTCTACTTGACAGCAAAATACTATGACGTCACTACGTCATATTTCATACAAAACCTAAAATTGCTTGATTTGACTAGTTGGAAACGACTCATTGTTGTATCGCAGTCTTTGCGAGCGTTTCGACGGCTTAGGCGTTGGCGTATACAGCAGCAAGGGCCGGCTGGGCTGTGCCCACCGCTATAATGGTCACTAGCCACTATAGCCCCAACAATTATGATTACCATTTCAAAATTCTAGGCTAGCACCCTAAGAAACCTCACACTGTAAAGACTCAGGCTCACCCTGAAAAATAACAATAGATACGCCAGTGGCCGACGGCACTGTTTTCTTATCCGAACGGGATGTTATGATGTTAGCCGTACAGTTAAGAAAACGTGTCGTATGCAAGTGGCCTAAAGCACCTAAAGTCGCTATGGGCTTGCACAGCAAAACCATACTTTACTGCGACCCCGCCCCGTTGACAGAAGACTGACATATCTATTATAAAAGTATGTTAATTTCTGTTATTTAATCCATTTATTCATATATTAACTACTTTTAAACTACCACGATTTGTACACATATTAAAAATTATGTAACGGGTCTGAATCGTGTTAATAAACGAAAAGAAAGATGAAATACCTTTCTATTTGTCCCGACGTTTCGGCATGGGTTACACCAGCCGTGGTCACGGGATGACTGATGTTCGTCAGCGCTGCCTCCGTGAAGTGCGGGTTTTGGAACCTACCCTCACTTGGTCTTCACAATTATTAACATTATTATGTTCGGAACTGTCGGTACTTCGACACACAACACTAATGGTATCTTTACAATGGCGCGTAATATCACCTCGTCGGTGTCTACATTTGCTGATGACAGGATGCCAAGATGTAGATAAACGGTAACCATCCTCCCGGTTGAAATTTGCGTGCTTTTTGATTTCAACCGCTGCCCGTGCTATTCTTGAAAAATAGTGACGGTCTGTGGAGAGAACCTGGGGCCGATGTAGCTCAATCCAGTGATTGGATCCTGACTCCAACAAATGCTCAGCTATGGCCGACTTGGTGGTTTGTCGGTTTTTGACGGCCGTGATGTGTTCCTTAACTCGTTCGGCGATGGTCCTTTTTGTTTGCCCGATGTAGGAACTACCACAGCTGCAATCCACCTTGTACATGCCTGGTGTTTGAAAAGGGATGACATCCATTGGAGTACGCAGGCAATTTGCTACTTTGGAGTACGGACTATATACAGTCTTAATGGTGTATTTTTGTAGTACTGTTCCAACTTTATCCGTTACTCCTTTTATGTAGGGCATGAACGCTGGCGCTCTGTTCACTTCAGTCAGTCTCGACCTTTTCCTTGAATCTCGTATATTGTGTTTGTAACCGTTTTGCTTGAGTACCTCCCGAACATGTGTGAGCTCACTATCTAAGTGTTCGAGGTCGCAAATGTCATATGCTCTGTTTGTCAATGAAGCAATAACGGATTGCAAATGTCGCGGGTGATGATGTGAATTTGCGTGTAAGTACCTGTCCGTGTGTGTGGGCTTCCTGTAAACAATGTTTTTTAATATATTCATATATTATTTACAGAACAACGTCTAACGGGTCTGCTAGTGTCAGTGTTAGTCGGTATCTCAGTGTTAGCCGCTAGCTACTTACGCCTGGTGCCGATGGCCGTGCTATTCGGCGTGTTCCTCTACATGGGCATATCGGCCCTGGGAGGTATACAGTTCTGGGACCGGTGCATACTGCTGTTCAAGCCTGTGAAGCATCATCCGCAAGTGCCTTATGTTAGGAGGGTGAGTATACTGAATTGTATAGTGAAGAATAATTTGTACTCGCATCTAAACCTATTATGTCTGGACTTCAAAAGAATATAAACGAAGAGATGAAATATAATGAAATGACAAAAAAAAGCAATTACTCTGAGTTTGTTTCGGCGTTTCTTCTCAAGAAGTCATTAAGCTAGGAAGCCGGCATCATCTAGAATAGGGTTTTGACTTGTATAAGTGTTGTAAACAACCAAAATGCAGAAATAAATATGTCTTTAATGCTTGCATTAATTTGAGTATATGTCTTCAAAGTACTAGGTATTGTGAACAGTGCTATAATTAGGGCTGGTTGTGCGGGTCCAAGCCTAGGGCACAATTATAAGTAGTACAGCGCAAAAAGTGGCACTTTTATATCGTTAATTGCAATATTTAATGGGCGCTGTTTTTGAAGTTTACTCTGGATGCATAAACGACACTGCCAACACTGCCTGTGACTAATCTAGTGGTTGGAGGTCATGGATTTGATTCCCATCTCGTACAACTCTTTTTGTGATGAGCCCGATGTATTGGTATGTCTGGGTCTAATTTACTTACTTTATGAGTAAGAATGAAAAGAGATGTCGGTAGGGTACGCCCAAGACGAACGTATGCCAACCAATTAGGTGCCGTACTGAAAAAGGCCAATTCATTCAAGTACCGATAACCGACGAGCATGAATGATGAGGTTAATGAATGTCGAGTAAGCGAAAGAGATGTGTTTGAATCGTAGCATGAGGTGGTCCGCGATTCATAGTCTCTGCCTCCTCAATGGAAGACAGGCTTGACGATAGATATTATATTTGACAGTTAGGTACCTAATTGCCATATTATTTTAACAATTTCTGCTTAGTTTGGGCTCAGATGACTCTGAGTGAGTAATGCTAAAATCTTAGCACTAATATCTACCTATATTCCTACATTTTACTTACCAATGATATTCCACAGGTGCCCACACTAAAGATGCACCTATACACGCTGATCCAGTGCGCGGGTCTCGCCATATTGTACGCCGTCAAGTCTTCGCGGTTCTCTCTCGCGATGCCATTCTTCCTCGTCATGATGGTGCCTCTAAGGATGTCACTTGTATATCTGTTCACGCCACTGCAGCTAAGAGCGGTAAGTACTATTTAAGGCATTTTTCCTGTGTCGCGGGCGACTTTATAAAACAACCAACGAATACAATGAACACCATTGAAGGCTAAAAAGCAGACGGGTCGTCTCATGATAAAGACATCTCCCACACTAGGAATAAATCCTATGTCAAGATCCTGAGGCAAACATGCAGACGGGTCGCTTGATGGTAAAAGATTAACGCCGCCCATGGATGGCAACACCAGACGAGTCACAATCAGTTGACAGCCTGGATAGGAAAGGCTAGCAGGAAGGGCGGGATAAGGAATAAGGAAACGGGGATGGGGCCTCCTGTGTTAATAATTGAGGTTTACGATAGCGTTAATTATTGCGCGTAAGCGATCCGTTATCCGTTACGATACCGTTTATCACGGGGTGGAGGAGCGGAGTGTTGTGGGTTCGATTTCCACACGAGACAACACTTTATATGACAACAATATGTTGTATCGATTCCGGATGTTATTTGTGTCCTTTGGTTGAATGTATCTAAAACCCCTGCATATACACAAAACGTTAAGTGCCAACAACTTAGCGAAATTAACTAGTCATATACGTTATTAACTATTTGTAACAACAATAGATCCAGGATTGTCCTTTAGGAGACTTAGGCATATGTAAATTTGAAAGAGCTTATTTTAGTTTTGCGGAGAGACCATAATTATGTTGGTATAGTAGGAGTTTAATTCAGGTGAGGGTATTGCCATTGGAGGACTCAGGATGATATCTGCTCCTGATTAATAAATGACATGTTTGTGCAATGAGTATTGAATCTCGTTTTGAATACTCTTAAAATTGTAACAACTTCAAAGTCATAGTCGAGATCCATCTTGCCCACAGTCCTATTTTTACGATGACACAAATGCAGACATCAATTGGCGGAGCATCACTATTGATCGTGACAATTTCTATTTGTATTTCCTCTCATTTCCCGCATGTGAATGTATTTTTAACAATAATACGTGTTGACAGTTGGATGGCGCCCAAAAAGACATAGACAAGGACGACGAACCAGACTTCTACGAGGAAGCACCACTGCCGGGTTAGAGGAGCGAGCGAGAGCGCAAGGGGAGAGAGGGATGGCACGATGTTTGTTTGTGCCACCGTTGTGTGAACAAGTGCTGTGTTTAATCAAGTCGTGACGTAACAAAACGGCGATAGACTTGTAGAACATTTATACGTAACTGTACTAGTTCAATTTAAAATGAATATTACTTGTAATTATAGTTTAGGTCGTAGTTGGACAGGGCCGGCAGGGCCCGGCTGTCCGCAAGCTCGGGCCCTTAAGTTCGAAAACATTGGGACCTAGTCTGCACGGGTCCCTTATGCGTTTAGTTTTCTCCTGGCAAGTCAGGCCCGTGAAGGGCCAGCGCAGGCCCTACTGGCAAACGCCACCTCGACTATATGCCCAGTCCGACTTTCTTACGATACACTGTACTTACATTGCACGTAGCCAGTAATAGTGGAATGCCAGTTTATTAGACTGTACTGTTTGAGATCGTATGACGTTGAAGTATAGATAATTATGTGTTAATGCCTTTATTTAAAACATCATTATTAATTACAAGTCTGTCGATTGTACGTAAAGTTAATGATGAAGAGAATAAGAAATAGTTTTACGTACTTACATATTATATTGTTGTAAAGAATAATTTGTAGAAGTGAGACAATGCTGCTGATTCTGTTGTACATTTCTAAACTAAATTTATACTGTCGGTATATCATTATCTTTCATAAGGCAGCAAATAAGTGCTGTGAAATTTAATTTCACAAAGTTTCGTATAGTTTTAGATTTTCGTATAATTAAGATGTGCATTATACTCCGCCGAATTGAAACGAAATTTAATATAACAGCTCCAAAGTATCTACTATCCTTTTCTCACATTGCGTGTAAAAAAATTGGGCAAGTGCGAGTCGGACTCGCGCATGAAGGGTTCCGTACCATCATCTATAAAAGAAAATCACGTTTGTTGTATATATACTTAAATATTTTTTAAGTTTCTACTTGTTTATTAAGATCGAGTAACAAATTGCTTAAAAATTACGTTTGTTGTATGGGAGCCCCCCTTTATTATTTACTTTTTTTAATTTAATTATTTATTTATTAAAGGTAATATACAACTACATATTCCGTGAAAATTTTAAGCGTCTACCTGTTACCGTTAGTAATTTTGAGCAAAAATACGAAAAAAAAACACGTTAATTGTATGGGACCCCCCCTTAATATTTTCATTTTTTTTATTTTTAGTATTTGTTGTTATAGCGGCAACCAAAATACATAATTTGTGAAAATTTCAGCTTTCTAGCTATCACGGTTTATGAGATACAGCCTGGTGACAGACAGACAGACAGACAGACAGACAGACAGACAGACAGACAGACAGACAGACAGACAGACAGCGGAGGCTTAGTAATAGGGTTCCGATTTTTACCTTTTAGGTACGGAACCCTAAAAAGGACGACAATATGTTGTATTTAGTTCAGGGAGTAAAGCAGAAGAAGTCAGTTTATTGTATTATTATTATTTAAGAGTAAGTATTTATTTTGACCTATCGAACGCCACCGTCAATTATAGTGACAAACCAAAATGTATCCAACACAGAATGTGCTAGGTTTATTTTAGCTTGTCATCTATTCTTCTCTATGGCGTTCAAAAGGTAGTTCGTCGTCGCAGACGACTTGAGTACAAATATTATTTATTTCGATAACAAGAGTTTTATTTTTCAATCAGAATGGAAGTTTTGCTCAATATATTTATGAGTATATGTATTTAGTACGTATCTGGTATTAAATATAGGAACTGATAATACGCGGAAGCGTGTGTATCGTAATTAGCGGATATACGATTGTAGTCTAATCAGTTAACACGAGTCCTTACGTAGGTTTTATTTATTATGTTAGTAATAAGAGGTCACCAGGGGATTAGTTGTAGCTTTAAATTTGTGATATCGCATGTGATGATGGACACGTTGTGAGAACGTGAACACGCCGGGCCACGGGCTACTTCTTATTACGGCCTTAGGGCCTTAGTAGGGCCCTTGCTAAAGTGTCCAGGCACAGACTTAGGCAGCGGGTGGGTCCAATTATAACCCCGAAAGCTCGCACTGGACCCATGAAAGGCTAGTCACCTTCGGGCCTTCGTAAGAGTTTAGGCAGGTTACCTCTCATTTCTTCTGTGAGTAGAAACTTAATGATGGCTCTAGGCGTGACACGGTCTCGTGACATCGGTCCGAAACTATTATAATATAGTTGTTAATCGCAGAGGGTATTATTTATAGTACTTACTATGTAACTAAGTTGTATTTTTGTATAATCACAAAGAGCTGTATCTATAACTAATAATTTGTATCTATCAAGCAACATATCAATTCAAGACAGGCGGTCAAGCTGAAGTTGTCTATCTAAAATAACTATGTATATATTTGAACGTAACTGCCGTTCACATTCAAATACGAGTAGTTCTCTTCTAGAACCTGCGCAATTAAATAGAAGTGTGACGACTGCGATTTCAGCGCGTGTCGGCACTGAAATAGTCAACTACTAAATTCTATCTAAATTCGATCTGAACGCGCGTCATTCCCAACTAGGGTTGCCAGATGCCGGGAAATTTTGAGTGGGGAGGGTTATTTGCTGTTATAGTCTAGTAAATTAATAGTAGATCTAGTGATCTAGGAATCCGAGACAGTACGGTCTCACTACAGGACACGCGACAATACGCGAAATTTCGGGACAAACCTGGATTTGCCGGCCATCTGGCAACCCTACTTTGGATAGACGAGTGAAGTCTCCGCCCTACTTGGCTGATATTGTACTTACCAACTGACGAAACTTATCTACTTAAAAGTATTAAGTGACCATATCGTATTACATTGTATTGATTATGTTATAAGTCTGCACGATACAAAGACAGTAAGTACTGTCTTAAACTACGGCCAACGAGACGAGCCACTTATATTTGCTGTTGAAAAAGCAACTGTATTTTGTTGTGTTGAGGTTGATATTACTATAACTGTACATATATTCTTGGATATTGTCTCGTCTCGGTGGTTTGCGTGAGATTCGTGAGTCGGGAGCCCCTCAGTGCAATTATATGTTATGTTATTTAATAAGAGTTGGTTTGGTATTATTGTAAGGAGAATTATTTATTATATTAGAATGTTATTATTTTCTGTTGTTGATGATGTTAACAAAATAAAGAATTTAGACATTGTCGTTGCTTTTTACTCAGTAGATTACAAATTATCTTTCTTCAACTCAATATATTTAAGAGATTTTTTATGCGAGAAAATTGGGCATTCTCGGCATAGAAATTTCAGGCGCAGTGCAGTTTGGGAATCCTTTTTATTTGTTTGTTTATTTATGTATAAACGAAAGCAGTAGGTGTCTATATTGGGCTGCCAAAAATTTTTGCTTTCTAAAGATTCGACTATACGCAAACACAGACTTCAACAAATTCTACACTATTGCAACAAATTTGATGCAATTTGGTCGATGCGCCTCCATGATAATAGTAGTATCTCCCGGAATAGTATCCCTGACTTCTACTAGTTCCTTAACCCTTGAAGTTCATTTCCATATCTAAAAGCCTCGTAAAAGGTAAGTAGATAACTACTTACCTTTTACGAAAATATCTACAAGGCAGGTAGTTATCTACCTGCCTTGTAGATATTTTCTACTACTTATAAATTGATGTTGTTCTCTCATTCTACAATCATTTTAAAAAGAAATAAGTAACAAAATGGAGCCAGCATGTCAAATTACCTACGAAACTCTTAGGTACCTACTATAAAATAGTCAACTTTATGAAGACGTCGTGCATTCTATTTCTGCGATAGGTACCTTTAAATTACCTATCTACATTTTAGTGCTATAAACAAAATACATTGTAGATATTTATCTACAAAGTATCTATCATTTTACGATCATAAGAAACAATGATTTACTGCACCGTGAAGCTGAGTAAACAGGTATAATTGTCAGATTCCGCCAATAATATCCATCCAACAGCAAACTATGGAACGCCTAAAATTATTTCAGTCCGATTTAATCTGGCCTACTATCGATAGTTTGTATAAGTAGGCGTTCCATAGTTTGCTGTTTTAACCCGTAGGTACCTACTCAACTTCAGCTGCGCCTGACCTTCGACACCTGGTTTTCTGGTTTTGCTCTATCCACACACATCATGGATATGCTCGGGGACGCGGACGAGCCGTATCCCGTCAGGGCCTATCGTTGTGTAGGGTCATTTTATATGGACTCGTTCATACACGCCCGTGCACCGGCCGGGAAGGGACGGAACTGCAGTGCCGGCGCCGTGACCTGCGAGCGTGTGCCTTAATTTCTTCTGTCTTAAAAATATGAATGAGAACTTGTTAATAGAGACAGTATGCATGTTACTTTATTTTGTACCAATTCCATTTAGGTAGGTACTGTTCATCTACGGCAATTGCGATCGGAATTAACGCCTCTGTATTAAGAAGGTAAAGCAAATATATGATGTACCCAGGGCCGGCCTTAGCCATCCAGGCGCCCCGGGCGAGATACTCATTTGGCGCCCCTTACCCAGTTGTATCCCCACCCCCGCTCAAGAGTGAAAAATCGAGAAAATATATAAGTATGCTGTAGATCATAATAAAGCCTTTAAAACCTTAACCTTTCTTTTGAACAAGATATAGTAAGACTAGTAAGTAGTCTATTATATATCGCACATGGAACAGTACTTTGGAAAACAAAGTTATTTTTGGTGGCGAAAAAGTGATACTGGTATTTGGTTACATTAATAATAAGACAATGTATGATGTTAAGTGGATACCCTACTACGGAACCCTTCATGATCGACTCCGATTCACAATTGATTTAATTATATAACATTGGTAGATATGTGTTATATAAATAAACCAAGTCAATCGATCTTCACAGTAACATTAGAATCGTTAAAAGTGATTTTAAAACGTCGGGATAAAAAACACTCAAATAAAACAAATTATAGTTTCTAAACTACTAAAACACACGCTTCAATAATATTAAAAGTAGTAGAAAAAGGACGTGCTCAATTCATTGGGTATTTATATTAAATCATAAAATACATCCAAGCTCGTCTTACACCTCGAAGCAAATGGGTAGGTCTTGTTTGGTGGTTAAGGTTTTGAACAATCACCGTCGCGGCCGTCGCCACTTGGCAGCGACCTCTCGGCACCTCCACATCCACTTGGCAGCGCTACATACACTTAAGCTCAACCCAGGTTTCATAGAATCAAAGGCTTCTCGTAGTTTCCATAGGCCAGACAAGACGGCTACTCCATCTTCCCCGGGAGCCTTTACTAACCTGCCTTATAGGTCCTGCCGAGACTAATTTCGCCGACATCTACTTACTGACTATCTACTTGTGATTATTTTTAATAAACGAGAATAAAATAAACGAGAAAGGCACGTATGTCTATCTACTAATTCATAGCATTTGGCTATTATATTTTAGGAAACGTTACAATGTGATTGTTTTTTTATCTAATTGCTAATTAAAACAGATATTGCAAACCAGCAAAAAATAATTTTTGAACCCAATGTAATCCAACTTATTTAGTGTTTCTTTGAATCCCTTCTTGAAACTTGATAAAATTCAGGGGCGCTTTCGGCGCCCCTGGATCTCGGCGCCCCGGGCGACCGCCCCGGTCGCCCCCCTCCTAAAGCCACTACTGGATGTACCTACCTACAATTGCGTGTTCTATTTTACTGATTTTATTACACTACACTAAAACAATACTTAAGTACTTGAATACTGATGAAAATGGTAACTAATGTACACAGATGGAAAATTGCTGTCTCTCGGTCGGCGGTCAAATGACCTAACCAACAACTTGACGGGACAAGGATGCACCAAATAGTCGCCCTGTCCGACGGATAAGTTGCGATTCAACTAGGTACAAACAGAACTCACGTAGGTGCGGTCTAGACCCCTAGCGGATAGTAACGGTCTGTCGAGACCGCCAGTCGAAGGCACATTTATAAATTATTATAAAACTAGCTTTCGCCCGTGACTTCGCCCGCATGAAACTTTTAATAAAGAGTAGCCTTTGTGCTTCCCCAGGTTTCAGACTATCCATATCAAATTCATCACAAACGGATCTGCACATTAGCCGTGTAGCATACATACATATAAACAGATAATACCTACTTAAAATTACTTTTGTTTTCATAGTCGTCAAACTTCAGGTAAAGATTATAGTGTGTAGATATTTACGCGACCAGGTTTTCGTTTGCAAGTACGCCATGGTTGGCGTACTCAGCACAGCAGTTGATTTCAGCACTAAAATACTTGTAAGACTTTCAAAGTATTTTTTACTTGAACGTACGCGCTCGCGTTTCGCGTGTTGGCAACACCCAATCCTAACGTAGTATTTATACTTTCATGGAACATTATTTCTTACTGCTATACATTTACGGAACTTAGCCGCGCAAAACACTAAAATACTTGCAACACCTTCAAAGTATTTTTTACTTGAAAGTACGCGATCGCGTCTCACGTGTTGCCGACTCCCGATCGTATCGTAGTACTTATACTTTCTTGGTATAATATTCCTTACTACCATACATTTACGGAACATTGTCGCGTAAAACACTAAAATACTTGAAAGTATTTTGAGTACTCGGAACTATAAAACTTGCAAGTTTTTGCGCGACAATGTTCTATAAATGTATGGTAGTAAGGAATAAATTGCCGTGAACGTATTTAAAAAAGTCCATTACCCTAATTTGCAATAAATATCCTTATTCATATGAAGATAAGGTTTATTTTTCCATACAAACTTGCAATACCAGGGCGTCACACGAAGTTTTCTACACTCGAGTGCCCAAAAACTTGCAAGTATTTTGAAACCTGGTTTTCGACCCTGGTATTTTTATAAAGACGCACTTGGTATACTTGGTACGCGATTTTGCAAGTACGACTCATGACTACATGGAGCTTATGTCAAAAACGAATCTCATATCTACAGATCTATCTATAGTTCGAATATTGAATTCCAGTAGTTAGACACCAATCCGACGAAAACGAAAGAAAATTAACTGACAACCTCATAAATCCACGGAGAATCTTAACACTACCAGTATATCTGTATAATCTATGCTTAACACCGCCATTCAGAAAACGCCATCTATGTTTACATATACAAACCGACCGAGATAGAAAATAATATGGACTAATCGACAATTTATTGAAAAAAAGGGTCTACAGTCATTGTTTTTATCATTTAAAATAAAATGAAATGATTATACAACTATTATATAAACATAATAATTTGAAATTAATGAGATTGACCGTTTAAATTAAGTGGACATTGTAATAAATTTTGACACAGAGACTTTTTGTTTATGAAAGTGCCGAATATTATACTCTATTTTTTTTTTAATAACAGAAAGATACCCGACACATAATTATTGTCTTTTTTGCAAGAAACAAATATTTTGCTAGCAAAATTATTTGAAAATGTGACATCTATCGGTCGGAAGGATATCTATAAATATAATCGGTTCCAGTCAAATATAAGTCAATGGTTCCAGTAATTTATTTATCGAAAATACGTAAAAATATACTGACGAAATTAAGAATCGCCTCCTTTTTTAAAGTCGGGTAAATAGCCATAAAACACTTTGAAGGTACCTATTTAGACTAACTATACTTTTACTAACAAACTTATAATGATCATAGATGGCACCACATATATAACCAGTTTTGAATGATCCCTGTTTGTTTAGGACTACGTATAAAGAAGAGGTCAAGCTGTACACCGAAAACCACTCAACCGATTGTGATGTAACATATACTATTTTATAGGTTTGAGTATCCTTTGTACATGAATGTAAGTTTTAATGAAATCAATTTCGCAATTTTAGAGATCTTTAGCAACATAGGGAAAGACGTCGGACGGACAGACAGACATAAATTCTAAAAATGATCAAGTATTGCTTTTTAGCAGTTTCCTAGATTTTTTAGCTAATTTTCGTCAAAATATCTTTAATGTATAGACTTTTTCACCTCTACAGTTTTATTATAGTTCCTAATCGATTATGATGAGTGTAAATTGCACCCGTCGACCAAAACTCGGGCCAACTCGCACTAGACCATTGTCAGTACCTACATATACCTACAGGCTACACAAAAGCACACATTAGCTAGATTTTCCAATATCAGTATTAACATTGGGGAATCAAATTGGGAAGAAACGGAAAGGTCCGAAGTAAGTACCCGAAACTGGCGAGCATGTATGAAAAGAGCAATGAGTGTAGAGGAAGCGCGTGAGGTTTGTAAGGATAGAAGCAAGTGGCGTTCTGTTGTCTCTGCCTACCCTTACGGGAAAAAGGCGTGAGTATATGTATGCGGTACTTATAATCATAATACGTACTTATAATATGGTAATCTTTTTTTCAATATCTGTTACTGGAGATATAAATTTAAACAAAACGCCAACATATAGAAAAGACACAAAAGCCAGAATCAGAACAATAGTTCTGTTTATCACTAAGTTGAAAAAAAAATATATGTGGCATGTTATGTAAAGTGTTGGAATAACTTACCTGCTATACAAAACAGTATAATAGCCAATTGGTGTGAATTTTGAGTAATAGCCGCTTTTGTTCAAAAATGTTCTTGATGGCTCGCTCGGCAGATTTTTTCCCTGTATTTATTCTTAAGATCAGCAATTAACTGGCGATAGCCTAGAGGTGTACGTAACTGATTCCATATATTATATAAAAAGTACTCTGTGGTAACTGACTGCCGAGACGATAGTCTCGGGTTCGATCCCCAGGTACCCCCAGCACACACCTCTGACCAGGCCAATGAAACTTCCCTACAATCCCGTAATTAAAAATTATCCATACAAACTAACGCCATCTAGCGCCCGCGGAATGTCATTTTAGCTATTATATCTAGAAATATCTGTAGCGATAACTGCAGGCTTAGCCAAGACGTCTTTCTGCAAACGTTAACGCAAAAAAATGTATGGAGTGAACGCAAAGTCACGTGATATAATCAAACAAATAGAAAAGTCGTAGCCAAATACACAACGCATAAAAAGCATTCGCATCGATAGAATAAACTCATCGTTTCTGCGATGTCAACCGCAAAATGGTAGCCAAGTTACCAATTTCGGCCAAAACTAACGCTATTAGCGTCGATTGCGTACGGATAACAATCGAATGATAGAACCCTGCAGAAAACGCAAAAAGGAATCCCACAGACGGTCAGCCTGTACTCGGCCTTGAGCTCCTTGTTAGGGCCTCGCTAAATCACTATGCCTAAAACATTGTTTAGCTATTTCAGACGCAAAGGGCCCATTTAATACAGCAAGGGGCCACTTAAGTGTTCTCCAAGTAAGTTGATTATCGCGATTCACGTCATTGTTTATGTTTCAAATTCCTTAGAGAGTCAAAGTTTTTAAGTAATAAATATTATTTAAGCTTTAAAAAACTCTAAATGTTTAAGATTATATATGATTATATAAAACTTAAAACGAATAAACTAATCTTCTGGTTCGAACGTTTGTTTCACTCGCATAAATATTTACATTACCTTGATATTTGACGCGCTTGACGCTTCAAACAACGCAAGGCATGTACTAATAACCAATTTATGTCGCAGAATGTGCGTGTGACACTAACGCGTGGTGTTGGCTACCAATTTTGCGTTTTCTTCGATTGCAAACGCGTTTGCGTTTGAAATCGGAGAAAGGCGATGGAAACGATACCTTTGAGTTTTGGCTAAGCCGGCAGGAACGGTAATTTCGTCAACTCCGCCAATAGTTGCGTAGCGCAGTGGAAGCGTGCTGTGCCCACAGATTATAAGTCCGTGGATCGAAACCACGCTTAACAAGAAACTAGTTTTTACTTTTTGTGATTTTTATATTTTTTTACTTTTAAATTGCATGCTAACAATACGCCCGGTAGATGGCAATAGGCTCGGCCCCTATTACACTGGGACCGAAATATACCTAACTGGCGAAATGTGGGTGTGTATACACCTCTGCCTACCCCTTCGGGGATAAAAGACGTGAAGTTATGTTATGTTATCTGCAATGAGCAGTGATTTACTACCTTAGACTTTAAAATTATAGTTCAACTTCAACTTTGATTAAAATGGCTTCATCGTTCACTGATGATTTTGCCAATGTCAGGGTGGAACAAGAGATCAAAATAAATTAATTAAAAAGTTTAAAAGAAATGACAATTGACCGGTACTAGTAGCTATGGTTTCTGCTTGGGGGTCCAAATCTCTGAAAAGGGACAACACAAGACATTTAGATAATACTATATACCTATTAGTAGGGAAACAAACGGAGGGAGACAACAAAGGGCAGGGGACTAGATTTTAATTTTGTTTATGGAAATGAATTTGTATAGAATTTTAATAAGGGATGTGTGAGCTAGTGACAAAAGGAAAGTTAGGTTTACGGGTCTGGGAATTTGTTTTGGGAGAAGGTCGTACAGGGGGATCACTAATTTTGGACATGAGAAAAACATGTGTTCTAGAGTGCCCTCGTCCAAACCGCATTCGCAAATGGAATGGTCTCTGACGCGGATTTTAGCCAAAAATACTGGAGAACAAACAAATCCCAGGCGCATTCGGATTATAATTGATGTTGCCAATTTATTAATATGTTTATGGTTATTATACCAGGGTTTTGAAGGAATGGTGGGTTGGATGGAACCATAAAATTTACCTTTGACCAGTTTGGAGGTCTGCCACAAGTCATTCCAAGAACTAACCAACGAAAGGTGAGCCTGAGAGCGTAGGTCGCGTGAAAAGCACAGGTTATATGTTAGGCATCCAGATTCGGACGCTGCTTTAGCACAGGAGTCCGCGAACTCGTTACCCGATATGCCTGAATGGCTGGGAATCCACGATAAGACTACTTCGATGCCGGCCAGGTGACACCTATATAAAGTTGCTCTAGTTTGGAGAGAAATTTGGAAGGGATCGCGGGATTTAAAGGGATTTTTTAATAAAGCAGCGAGGGAGCTTTGGGAGTCGGAGAGAATGAGCGCCTTATTCAGCTTGTGAGATTCTATGTACTTGACTGCTTCCAATAAGGCGATAGACTCACCTGTAAATATAGAACTTTGCTGGGGAATTTGAAAGTTAAGGATAGTACGGAATTTAGGGAGCCAAACTGCGGAACCTACGGGAGAATCATTGGTCTGTTTCGAAGCATCTGTATATAGCGTCACCCAGTCGGCCCAGTCATTAGACAAAATATTCGCTAGCTTGAGGTTGGCTTGACTACAGTTCTTGCCAATACCAAAGTCAAGGTAAATTTTAGGTTGGAAGATTAGGGATTGAAATTCTGTTAGAAAGAGGGGGTTAAGAGGAGATTGAAAAATGGGGGTAGACAAGTCCTGGAATTTTTTAAGAGAAACTATGAGGAGCGGAGGGTCCTTGCGAGACCAATAAGAGGAAGAAGAGATTAGGGGCGCTAAGGAATGAAGAATAGGGAGAAGGGGATGGGTACTGGTTTGGAGGACGTTGAACAAGAACCTGTCCGCCAGGTATTGGCGGCGGAGGTGAAGGAGGGGGTCTAGGCATTCAACCTGCAAAGCATTAACCGGGGAGCATTTCATAGCACCAGTTATAATTCGCAAGCATTTGGACTGGATCTTTTCCAGCTTGGACAGTGAAAGTTTGTTGCAAGGTTCAAGCAGGAAACCCGCGTAATCAAAATGACTGCGAACCACAGCGTTGTATAAAAGCTTTTGGCAAAAGGGGTGGGAACCCCAACGAACCCCTGAAAGGGCCCGCATGACATTCACACCCCTCTCGCCTTTCCGCTCAATGTAGTGCAGGTGATGGATGCCAGACAGTTTGGAGTCGAGGATAACACCCAAGAATTTGACGTGATCGTCAAAAGGTATTGTTTCACTTTCTACAGAAATCTGGATGTGGGGGATGTTACGTTTACGGGAAAAGACAACAGCTTTGCATTTAGGAATTGAAAGGGAGATGTTGTGATCAAAAAGCCACTGATTCAAGTAAAACAATGCGGTGTTTATACGGAATGAAGCTTGAGTAAAGGAGGGAGAGGAAATGTAGAGAACTATGTCATCTGCGTACTGGAGAATTTTACAAAAGGGGGAAACAGTAAGGTCTAGGTCGTAGGTATATAGATTATAAAGGATAGGACTTAGCACTGAGCCTTGTGGAAGACCTTTCCATAAGAGTCGAGGAGGAAGGAGGATGCCCTGATGTCGAATGGATATTGAACGGCACATCAAAAGGTTGCATACAATGTTGACCAGTCTCACGGGGATACTCAGCTGGTGCATTTTCTGCCTGAGCAGCGGAATCTGGACGTTATCATACGCTGACGAAATATCAAGAAACACTCCGATAACATGTTCGTTTTTGGAAAAAGCCACCCGTATTTCAGAGGTAAAGATACTTAGGCTATCCAAAGTACCTTTACCTTTTCTGAAACCGAACTGTGAATTCGACAGAATGTTTCTGTTCTCCAATATCCATTCGAGACGATTTTTGATCAGGTTTTCCATGATTTTGGCTAGGACTGAGGAGAGGGCTATAGGTCTGTATGAAGAAGGGTCCTTAGGATTTTTGCCTGGTTTGAGGATAGGGATGATAATTTGTGATTTCCAGGATGCTGGGATTTCGCCTGAGAGAAAGATGGAATTCAGTAGGTTAAGGAAAAAGGACTTGTTGGAGTTTGAGGACTTGCAAATAAAGGAGTATGGGATACCGTCTATACCAGGAGAGGAGTCGCGAAGGTGATCAAGGGCGCAGGTGAGTTCGACAAAGGAGAAAGGGGCGTTCATGGGATCTGGTGGGTGAGAAGGTAAGAGGGGTGAAGGAGAGGGAGTACACTCTAAATCAGGGACGTAGGGAGGGGCAAGATTGCAATGGAAATCATGGATAAAGGAGTCCGGATCGTTTGAAGTTATGTTTGGATCCTGGAGACTACATCGGAATGTCTTAATCCTTTTCCACACAAGGGAAAGCGGGGAGCGAGGGTTTAGGGATTCACAAAAATTCCTCCAGCCTTGGGACTTCTTTTTGGATAGGAGTCTTGATGTGGAGGCTGCAGTATTTTTGTAGGAGAGAATGTCGGTCATGGTGAGGGATGATTTAAACTTGTTCTCCGCCGCCCTGCGGGACCGAACACTGTCTGAGCATTCTGAATCCCACCATGGCGGAGAAGGAACCAGTCTACGGGAGGAGGATTTGGTGGGGATAGAGGAATCCGCGGCAGATAGAAGGGCGGAGGTAAAACGATCATATAGGTCTAGGGCATTGGAAGGTTCAACAGGGGGCAGTATTCTTAGCTCAGAATCCAATAATGTCGCAAATTGATCCCAGTTTGCGAGAGGAAAACGGTATTTTAGGAGAGGTTGGATATTAGGTGACATTGGGGGAGAGGAAGATGATTGTATAAAGGAGACTAGGATTGGGAAGTGATCACTACCAAAAGAATTTGGCAGAACCAACCAGGAAAGACGGGAGACTAAGGAGGGTGAGGCGAATGATAGGTCAGGCACGCTGGAATTCTGTGTTGGGGAGACTCTTCTGGTGGGGGTGCCATCATTTAAAATGCAAAGGTCAATGCTATCAAGGAGGTCAAGTAAAGAGGAAGAGGAGGTCGTTACAGTGTGATCCCCACAGAGTATGTCGGCAATTGAAGTCACCTAACACGACAATGGGGGGCGGGAAAGAAGAGAGAATGGAAGAGAGGTTGGAGATAATGGCAGAGTTTGGATGGGGAATGTAAACAGAGATATAGGTAACGTCTGCCACTCTAGCAGCGACTAAATTTAGGCCCGGATCATGGGCGGGTAGGGGGATCTGGGAAAAAGTGATACATCTATTGATTAACAGTGCTCAACCCGCAAATCCGTCCTCTCTGTCGTCCCGGAGGCATGAAAAGCCTGGGACCCTAAAGTGGGATCCCGGCCTTAACCAAGTCTCCGAGACCGCAAGGACGGCTGGCTTGTAGCGGTTAATCAAGTAGATAATATCATATTTGTTGCGTCTAATGCTTCTACAATTCCATTGAAGGACTTGGAGACCCATTAGACCTATTGTTACGGGAGATAACGGTTAGTAGTTGTTCTACAGAAACTGTGAGATTGTTCGGTAGGGAGTCGGAGAACTTTGAGAGCATGTTTATTATGTACATATCAGTAGCTCGATCAGGTTATCATTTGGAGTAGGAAGAGGGGTGGTCTCAATGAAGGCGGGGTAAGCACAGCCATTGGCTTGGGTTGAGGTGGGAGTAGCTGTTATAGCGTTGTGGGCTTGGAGATCATAAGATTTCCCAAGTTCTGGTTTAGAGCGTGGGGGTAAAAATATTGTTTTTCTGTAGGAAGTAGTAGGGGTAGCAGGAGACTGGGGTAATGGAGAGAGAGGGGGGAGGTTTTGTGTTTGGGAAAATAGAGGAGGGGATTGGGGAGTGGCAGCGACATCTGCGTAGGCGCGTCTTGCTTGCGGGAATCTGACCTATGCTTCCATATAGCTGATATTCTCCTGAGACATAACCATTTTAATCGATTTCTGTCTAGAGTGCTCAGGGCATTGGCTGTCAACAGCTGTGTGTCTGCCCCCTCGGCAGAGGAAGCAAGACACCTCAGAGTCAGCAACAGTACAGGTCTCTCCAGAATGGGGTTGGGCACATTTGTAACACCGGGGCTGTGAGCGGCACTGGGCAGCTATATGGCCGAATCGGCAGCATTTTCTACACTGGATGGTGGGAAGCTGGTAGGTAGAAACAGGAAGGGAAGCATTGTAACAATATACTTTCTCAGGGAGGGATTGTCCTAAGAAAGTTAAGACTACGGAGTTGGAAGGGATCCAGGTGGTTTGCGAGTCTTTCTTTGATTTGACATTTAAGCGCCTTGCCCTAATAACTTCTCCGCAATTAGACGGGGTGGCAATACCGGAAACAAGCTCCTCTAAGCTCCAGTCTGTTGGGATGTCTCTGACCACACCCATACGGGCGATTTGAAACTTCGGGATATCAGCACTGTATTTGTTTGTTCCCAGGAGGCTAAGATCCAGGAACTTATTGGCGTCGTTGGCCGTCTTGAATTCGACGGAAACCCGGTTGCGTCCTAGGTTTTTAATACCACCTTCTTTAATTCCGGAGATGTCGTGTGAATGCAGGAATTGTGCGAATCTTAAGATTTTAAAAGAGTAGCCCGAGGAAAGATCCGGTTCTGCCCTTGAAACGAACACTGTGAATGGGCCTTTATCTGTGTCCGAATATTTAATCTGGCTATCAATTTCGTATCCAGGTTTTACGTATACAGACTGGATAGATTCAGCCGGGGTGCGGATTTTTTTAAGATCCGTCGGTGTAACAACATCAGCCGGTCTTTTTAAACGTTTGTTTACATCAGGAGGCGTACCTCCGCCCCCGTCCGGGGGCTCATCGACCTCCATGTCCAATATTACTGTATTATACCTGTTAAACTTACCACAACACAAATGTTAATAACAATCCACCACACAACACAACACAAACAAATAGATTTAATGCCAAAAGCACAAACAAATCGCGTGGAGAACGAAAAGATAACCTAAAAACGTGTTTCTAAGTCACTCTTCAACCACCCCTCCCAAAATTATAGTTTACTACGCACTTAACTTCAAAGTCACGTCAAGATAACGTTAAAACGTTGTCAAAGCATGAAAAAATATTTAAAATTGTTGATATAATAACTGTCTTTCAGCTTGTCCGTGTGGTTATCACTATCTAATATAAAAAAAAACAATATTTTTTTTAGCACTTACACTGCGTATCAGCTAGATTTATTTAATTAATTACCGAAAATAATATGCCTGTGCGGCTGTAAGCAAATATAAACTTTAAAGAAATTATTTTCAGCCAAAGTAACCCCAAAGTAACCTAGCAAAAATAATATTAGCCTTCGATTCTAGTTCGATTCACTTTAATGTTGCCTGTGTAATTATGTCGCTGTAATTATCTGTGGTCATTCCTGTGCTGCCCTCGCTGGCGTACGGCAGAAACTAAAAAATCGACGTCAAACAAACATGTCAGTCTCACACATAATGGCGGTGGTTGTGTTATTTTTTGTGAGTGGATAACTCCGGTAATGTGTTATTGGAAAGCTATAAAATCAACAGCATGCGCCTCGCTTAAATTGCCGATACATTTTGGATAAGTGCAAGACACATAAGTGAAGTGGTATCGGCGAGGAGTATGGAGCTTGAATACGTCGCGTCGGCGGTGTTATTGAATTAGCGCGTGCGGTGGTCGGGTAACGCACGGCGGGGTCGCAGCACCGGCTGAAGGCTAGGCACCATGGGGGCTCAGCAGGCGAAAGAGCGAGGCACGGCCAGCGGCGCGTCCATGCGCTCGGCGCGGAGCAAGCCGCGGGTGCCCAAGGACCCCCGCATGCTCGGCTCCAACATATTCACAGAACATAGCGGTAAGTCACTTTTTAGACATTACCTTTGTTCATTTGCTTAACAATTATTTTATTTATAATTGTAACAAAACGGTGAACAATTAGGTGTAAACCAGTTTGCGAGTGTATTAGGCCCGCATCTGAAGATGGGCGAGAATGCGATGCATCATGAATAATTATGTTTCCGCCGTCCAAAACTGCTCTGTATACGTCATAATTTCAAAACTTCTTTAAAGAGCTTTTGTCATTTGGAGACCAGAGCATTTGAAATATAATTCCTCAAAGGATAATCCTTGCATCTATTTTATGTAGAAAGTATAGCCCTCTACCAAGTGCAGTTGGCCAAACAAGGCTTACATTCATAACAGTGCTTCACTGATTCATGCTCTCTGCCAGTTATGACTTACTTTAAATATCTGTACACCCCACATCAATGGCCTTTGTTTATCTATATTGTTATATTATAAAAATATTTGCTACTGCGACTGTTGCTACTGCATATATTTCCTGAATGGACTGTTTAAATCATATATAATTGTTATTTATTATAAGCTATGGATGAAACATGTTTTCATGTGCATTATAATAATTATTATTTAAATTAGGAATTTGTAACAGGGTTCCCAAATTTGGAATATATTTTATCGCAATTGTAGCTCTTGTAGTATCATGGTAGATCTTATTCTATTACAAATTCAATCTAAGCTACATCGCAAAGCTGTAAAAGGTATATAATATTCATGATTAGACTCAGTTTTAATGCCTACACACAGTTTCAGAGAAAATAAAAATAAAATATACTTACTTATTATTAAATTATTACAAGGATAATGTAATGGTTAAATAGGATAAATCTAAGTTAATATTAACTTGGTATTTAGGTGAGCCACATTCTGTATAGAGATGACATATTGTTGTCAACCTAATTTGTCTACACAGGACAAAGACACCTAACTGTCTTCTTGTGATACTTGTTTGCACAACTTATTTGATTTTGCAGTTAAAATTTTCATAGCCCTTAGCGTTACTTTTAAATGGCCTTGTAAGATATACAATGTTTGCGCAGGCCGATCTACAGGGCGTATGTCTTGGATCATGACCCAACAAAGCTTAGACAATATCTGTTAGGATATGTATGACACTTCTTTGTTTTGAGTAGCTAAGATTTGCACAATGTCAAGCAAAGATTTGCACAATGTCAAGCAAAGATATGTAAAAGAAATATTTGATGCGTTTGGTTTGTACGTTGGTCTTCTCTATCTTCCTGTATGGGGTGGAGACCTTGTGTCTCAGGAAAAAGGAATGCAAAAAGATCAATGCCTTTGAAATGTGGTGCTGGGGGAAGCTGCTATGCATTCCTTGGACAGCTATGAAAACCAATGTCTCCATCCTTGAAGAGCTGAAGGTCTGCTGACTACGTGTCAGAAAAGGGGATCCAGAGTTTCTTTGGGCACATAATGCGATCACCATTGTACAGCCTGGAGAAACTCATCATTCTCAGACAAATGGAGGGGAAGCCCGCTAGAGGAAGAGCGCCAGCTAGATGGGTGGACCAACTCAAGGAGGTGACTGGAGGCCAGATATGGGGAGCGGTACATATGGTGCAGAACCGGACCGAGTGGAGAAGATTGACATACAGTCACGATCGCTCAATGCTATTGTGATTCAAGCCTTATCTAAGTGCCGAGCACCCACAATTATGCTTATATTTTATCATTACAACTAAAAAGAAAATATTACTCGGGTAATATTTTCAGACATCCAAAATTACAGTTTGATTAATATTGATTATGTTTCTAAGACCAAAATGCTATGCATAATTTATTGGTCTGATTTAAGACTTTTTAAATTGGATTCCAGATACATTACAGTTACACACTTTCTTTACAGCAAGCAAGTCATATATTTGTAAAATTTTCTTTGTTTTATCACATCAATATTACCTGAATTTACCTTTCTCTGCATTACAGACTAGATTATAAAATCCTCCAACCTTTACATTAATCATACAAAGACATTGCATGAACAGTATAAATGCGTCAACATGTCTAGTATAAATGTGCTAGCTCAGTCTGAGAAGCAGTACAATGTCCAGAATATCATCATAAAGTATGTTTTTCAACTGCTGTGTTTAAGTTATGTGCATTTTTATTTATTAATAATTGCTTGCCCAAAGAAGGTCCTGCCTGTCATGAAAATCTTAGAGAGTCATTATAGGCACAGTACCTCTGGATAAATTGACACTAGTCTACTAGGAATATCGCAATCCCTTAAGAGTTGCTGTAGTCAGTCAGCTACCTGATATTCAGTCAAATCTGGTTCAACTAGTGAGCGGACTCTATGTTGCAACTGGGACAGTGCTAGGAGGATGATAATCATCGTCATTGTTTGTATTGCATTGTCCCAGTAGCATTCAAGACCTTGTCTTGAAGCCTGGGAGTTGCTTACTGGTTCAACTATATTTTGTTAAAATACTACATTTACCCAGAGCAACTGCTGTCTAAACCTCTACAACCCAAAGAGAAAGTCATTATTGCCAGGCTTAGATGAGTATCAATATACTCAAGGGTGCTGTCGTCCTGTAGCGACTGTAAGAGATATGCTAAGGAGCCTTATCCTGCTCAAAAAGTGCACTCTGACATGAAAGATAATCTTAAATACAACTGGGATAATACCAGGATGATGATAGCGATGTTTTTCAATTATCAAAATATTTTTTATGACTTTTACACAAAACATGCCTTCGCAACACAAACCAATTTACATGAGGTTGTATGCTTAGCAATCATAGACATTTTGAAATTGATGGTGGGGAAAGGAATTGCACATAATATGCAAGTGTGATATTATCACACTTGCTTTACATTTTCATAACTTTGACATTTCTACAATAGATACTTATTTTGAATATTATTGGCATCTTTTATTGCAATGAGAATCAAAATGAAGGAGATTTTACTGAGGATTTAGGCTATATAAAATACCTTAAATTTGAAAATGATTTCTGCTTTGCGACTATGTTGCTTGGCGACCTATCTCCAATGGTGGAGTTATATTTTCAGCACTCATGCGTTCACATATATATATTTTACACAAAGCACAGTCTATGCATATGCATTTCATAACAGTGGGCCAATTCTCATATTTTTATATGTCATTGATATTATATTTTGAATGGACTCAAAAGCAGTATTTTGATAACCTAATGACATTATCGTATAATTTGAAATAAACAGTTCGTCGTTGACACATATTTTGACACTTGTTTCATTTTACGATCTCGTTACAACTTCGTTTAATTATCAGATAATATAAAGAATATGCTTTTGTGACGTAATTATGACACTGACATGATATCGGAACTATATTTATTTAGCAGAATTGGGCGACTGGTGTCTCAAAAACAATGCCACATTAAATTGCCTGCCTTTGCAGTGCAGTCAAGTGTTGGTAACTCTAAAATAAACATGACTGTCAGTTTGAGCTTAGGGTCAGGAAAACAGGTCCAGGCTTAGGCCCCCAGTTGTCCAGGCACCTTTTTCACTTAGTACAGTAAATGAGAAGAGTGTTTCACCATAATAATAAACTATTTTTCCTTGCTAAACAAAAGTTATCTATAATAGCAGAGATAATTAGATCGCCACTTAACCGAAAATTTTATATCTTTCTAACTTCAACAAACTCGTCAACTAACTGAGCCAAACCAGTTATTGGTAACAATAAAAAGTCTGTCTTTTAGTCCATAAAATTTAAAACAATAAGGAAGGCAGAATAGATATTATGTCTATCTCTTTCACACCAGAGTCAAGTTATTGAATTTTTCAATATGCAACTGATAAAAAAGTTTAGTGTCATCTCACAAAAACTCTCCGAGAGTTACATGATAAAAAAAGGATTTTCAGTATTAAAAAATATCACAAAAATAAATTAAGATCGATTTAAATATTACAAACATTATTTTTTGGTAGTAGAACATTGCTGATTTCAGCACAAAAAGGCTCGCCCATCTAGGCAAGTAATATTAGTGTAAGGTAACAGTACACTACAGCTGCATTTTAGTTGGAAAGTGAAAGTGCCGGAGGCCAGACTCCCTTTTCCTAATCCCTAATTCCGCTCCTATTCCTCTTCCCATCCCAAAAGCCCCCAACGCACTTGTGACTCACTACTCTGGTATTGCTTGTGGCGACCCGTCTGATCGTGCCCCTCCTAGACATTAAAACAAAATTATGAAATTTCATACAATTATCATCCTTCTAGCATTATCCCAGTTTCAACCTGGGGTCGGCTTACTAGTCTAACCGGATTTTGGCTGAATATTAGCTCCGCAACCCGAAGGGATAGCTATGAAATTTCATACAACATATGCTCTAAATTGGAACTTCTCGATAAAAAGCAATCAGCAAACCTAAATAAGTTCAAGAGCGCTACTTAAAGTCGATAATTTTCAGATACATGCATACATAAAATCACGGTTAAGGTTTCAAAATACGTCGCCGTTTTTAGGGGTTGTGAGTGATTGGGTGGGGAAGGGGGGCGGTCTCGGAACCACCCGTCACCATTTTCACTTGTCGGAAATACTTGGTTTCCTCTGGAAAAATAAATTATCTCTAAACATCAGTGTGTATCGCACTGCCAACTTCCACATTCTTCAAACTAGTATAATAAACTAAGGTTGACGGAGCCCTGCTTCGCAGGGTTCCTGTTTTCGGATTAGGGGTCAAAAGAGAACCTAACATAACCTATTTAGTTACTTATTACAGTCGCACCTAACCCTAGGTACTCGAAAGCAATGACGCACAAATTTGACATTAGCTGTCAATATAATTCATACAAGATGGCGGTTGCGTTTCGTTTCACATTTTTCACATAAAACCTAAATATCGCTTTTATTGATTCCACTAGTTTAATAAACTGAGGTTGACGAAGCCCTGCTTCGCAGAGCTCCTATTTTCGGGTTAAGGTTTAAAAGAGAGCCTAACACAACCTATTAAGTTACTTTCACATAAAACCTAAAATTACGTTCCGTTTTGCATATTTGAATGAAGAATTTTTGGAAATTGTTTAAAAATATTTTGACGCAACTCCGGCAGCCATAATTACTTTTAGGGGATTAAAACTAACTCCCTTAAGCCCCTTACACCACCAATACCCTCAAATTCGGGCGACGCGTTTCGAAACCCGACCCAAAATCACTCCTTTTCATCAGGTATTATCCTGGTTGTCTGCAAGACTTTCATTATTCCCAGCGTTCGCTTTAGACTTGTGTTAGACCCCAGAATTTGCATTAAAAAAAAACCTAATTCTGGCTTAATAATAATGGACTCAGAAAGCCAAGCATAAATAAACTGTATACATATATATAACATTCTTGCATTCTGACCAACTGACAGACAATGTACAGCTGAGACTATTGGGCACTCGAAGCTGAAATTTGGCATAATATATGTTCCTTAGAGACTGTAGGTAACAGATTGCCATAAATTCCTACAGGAATGGGTCAAAACAGCTAAATTAAAATAAAATGGACAGGCATAGCTGTAAGCAACCTCTAGTTATATAATAAAAGTAAAGACATACTAGTTTGAATAAATATGTTCTCAGATCTGTGCAAGTACTAGCCTCTCAGAAATATTGTGACATTTTATTTGGTGCATGCACAATCCACCATGCTAGCATGTTGTCTTTCATATGTCATTAACTTAAACGATTAAAAAAATATTTCAGATTTTAAAACCAGTGTCAGTATCTCTAATTCAAATCAATATTTCCAATCTTGAGCTGCCCGCTTACTGCAAAATTAGAAGAACCGGGACATTAAAATTTTATTTTTGAATACAGGCAATTTGGAATTCTCAGTTACTTCAGCGCTGATCATAGGACCTTTGTCCAACATACATTATATAGATACCAAAATATCAGGCCATTTTCTTTTATATTTAAATGATTGACACTTAGTTCTATAAAAATGTTGGAGAAGAGGATGCTACGCCTACTCAATTTTTTTTAATTTGATAATTTCATCCGAATCCAGTGGGAATTTCAAGCAATCCCTTCTTAGTGCACCCCTACGGTCCTCAAGGCACATCCATGTTAATTTCAGCTTCTTGCGAACAATAATTTTGGCTGTAGCTTGTCTGTCAGTCAGTAACGCAAGAATTTTATCTATACAGATATACTTAACTTGTTTATGCATATTTATGTATGTTTCTACAAATGCATATTTTCATTATATATTGTAATGCTACAAATTGTCTTACAATTTTATAAGGAAACTGTTTAATTACGTATCAGTATTTTTAGCCATATAAGGGAATAATCAAAAATAATGTGTATGCATGTATAAATCCCAGGCAACTATAGAATTACCTGCTAACTTATTACTTAACAAATAAAGAATAATGCTTATCAACTACTTTTCAATGACAAAAACATCATTTTCACTAGTGATGGGCATTATCCGACAGTTATGGGTTTTTGTGACAGACAACCATTACCTATTCTGACATAGATTCTGTTTCAACTTCACATTCCATTTCGCTATCGGAGCTTGAATCAGTCATCCTGTAGATTTATTATTATTGGCTCAATAATATCATCGAACCTATTGTCGCGATCCCAGTAAACGTTTTCATTTTTTTGGACATGGTCATCACATCTCTGCCATTTTTCTGCCGTGTACTCCGAAAACAATAAATTCTGTGCGTTTATCTTTTCGTCTAGAGAAGAATTAATATGGTTTTGCGCTATATTGTTTTTTACATCAGCCCAGACCAACTCGATGGGGTTCAGGTCTGGATGGTATGGCGGTAAACGCAGTACTGTGTGTCCATGGGCTTTTAAGAGTTCATGAATTTTGTAAACGGGCTCTTTTTGTGTGTTATTGATCATAATTTGCAGTTGGGCTTTGTTCATAGTTTCGGATAATTCAACGTTGTGGCGCCGCTACCAGTTCTGCATTTCACTTTTGAGGCTTGTAATGGTCGGTTTCTTCTCAACTTGAACTTTGTGGTAAGATGTGTTGTCCATGACAACTACAGAGTACGGCAGCAACTTATCTTTTAGCTTTTCATCCAGCCTCTTATAAAAAGTAGGCCCGTTCATATCTCCATGGTAGTCACCGGTCTTAGCGTCTGATTTAAATATAGCTAATGCACCTTAAACCAAGTCATTTCGACACCCAGCGTGAAGAATTACCACACGTCGTCCTTTCCCGATGTCAGTGTGAATTCTAGGTTCTGACACTGATTGCCAACATTTGCTCACATTGTGACTGGCATTAATATTTATGTCTCATCTAGGAAATATATATTGCGGTTTTCGTTTCTGTATTTCCTGATTTTCGTCAAGTATTTTCTCCGCCTTTCTGTAATATTAGGTTGTTCTATGAGAAGATGTCCCTTCGATCTACATTTTTTTAAACGGTAACCCATTGTGTGTAAAAGATTTCTCAGATATTCTAGTACACAATTCAATATGCCATCCTGTCTCAATCTTGACAGTAATTTACGAATATTTGGCACTCTTTTTTCGATCTCATAAAACTGATGAATTTTTCTTCTGATGACTCCCAAATCAAAATCGTCAATAACATATTTTTTCTTTATAACTTTGTTTTTTTTTGGTGAACTATATTTCAGTCGGCCTAAATTAGTTGATGAATTTCCTGCAGTTACCACATTCATTTCTTACAGTTTTTTCGCAGTATCCCGTAGCCTCCGCAACAATTTTGGCGATATTTGCGTTACTTTTATATTCAAATATTCTTTTATATTCTTTGTCTGCTTTCCTTTTTTGTAAATATTCGGCCACTTTGAAAATGACAGTCTTGATATCTCGAGATAACGCACGACACATCTTTAGATATTTTACCTCATGTGCGTCTGACACAGACAGTCCGCAACAAATAAGACTAGGTGCCGCCGTGAGCGATGACGGCAGAATGACCAGATGGAGCAACTGTTTTGCCTTCCCGTCTCGCCGCTCGCATACCTAAGGCGCTGGCCACACATAAAGGGCGTCGGGCGCGGACACGGCGCGGGCGGCTTCCTATTCCATGCAAATTTATACCAAGTGCATAGAAATAAAGCGCATTTTAGGATACACACACTCTTTATTTAGGTGACGCGTGCATATCTCATGCACGCGTCACCTAAATAAAGAGTGTTGCTTGACAGACGAACAGACAGTCAGACGGACAACAAAGTGATCCTATAAGAGTTCCGATTTTTCTGTTTAGGTATGCAACCCTAAAAAGGCAAGTCAGTAGCATAAAGTTATCATCTCGGTTATTTTATTGCACTATTGTTTTACTTATCGGTTATTGATGCGTCGTAGGCATATCGCGTGATTCATTGTACAACATGAGATGCTAGTTTGATATACTGCACAGCTCTTTCATTTATTAACTAGAGGACGCCAGCAGCTACGCCTGCATTTTTTTTAAATTTACCCGTTTTTGTCGATCCCGTGGGAATTTCGGATAATCCCTTCTTAGTCCCCCTACGGTCCCCAAGGAACATACATGCCAAATTTCAGCTTCCTGCGCCCAATAGTTTCGGCTGAAGCGTGTCATGTGGGTCAGCTATCCCTGACCCACATTTCGAAATACAGCACTTATCTTTTATTCTATGCAGGTTGAAAGCTATTAAAAGGTTACTTATAGGGGTGTTTCTAACTAGGATAATCAAACACTTATAATTAAAATATCAAAAACAAATTTTCTACATTTGTAAGTAATATGCACTAGTGTCGTTATAACTTTTTGGTGTCAAGCTGTACTAAATTATCAATAAATTGGCAATAAAAATATTACATAGAGTCATAGTGTTTAACATTACTTGATGAATATAAAACTGCTATGATTTTGGAATGAATTAAGGCCCATTTAGACGGAGAGAGTTTCTCGACTCGAAGATGCGATTATCTAAAGAATATAAAAAAAATGTTTCGTCTAAACATACACACTTCTCGCTCCTTCACTTTGGCGACAATTGCCTCGTAAGGAATATTGATTGTGTCCGTGTAAACAGAATTTCAAAGCAATAATCGTATTCGAGATTTTGTTCCAGTTGCTACCATGAGTGCAGTGCGCGAGGGTGTTTTAATTATATCTGCTCTTCTAAGACAAGAGTTAATTAAACGGAACCCGAAAAGAAAATGTTGGGTTAAAAAAATGAATAGCGAGAAGAAACAATTTTGGAGTATCCAAAACGAGTTATTCCCAATTTGTCATTGTTCCGATTTGTCATCAACAATTTTCTCCATACATCAATTCCCGATTCGTCATAAGAGCAAAATAAATAATTTAATATTTAAATTTTGAGTTCCGATTCGTCACCGGCATAAAAATTCACGTTGCAGGGTACCGTCAGAAATAAAAGTACCCATAAGAAGAAATTTTAAATGAAAGAATTTGATGTAGGTAAAGGTTTTAATCATCCTCATATAAATATAATAAAATTCACATTAAAAATCACCCCTGAAGATAACATGGCCATAGTTGCTACAATATTTGGCTTTTTAGACTAAGCAGTAAGTAACAAAATAGTGAAAAAGATGTTTCGCACAAATTTAATTCACCCGAAAGTGTGATTAGATACTTTTTGTATAGGTATTAGAAGTAGGTGTCAGGAGTCCATAACTAGTAAAGAGATTATAAAATAGGAAGAGCGCTGATTTGGTGAGCTTTGTGAGATATGAATTCAGAAAATTACCAGCTTATGTTATATTCAACATTTGGACGTGATCGATATATGTTTCGTATCGTTATTACAATCGTTTTAATAGCCTCCATAACTCCCACTTTCGAGCAAGTTATTTTTGTGCTTATCATCCCATACCCTAAGTGATCAATTCAGACAAATTTAGATCTCAAATGCGAAAGTATTAAAATATAACAAACAAGAAAATAAAAATAAAATTTAATCAACAAATCAACAAAATCTAGTCGTGTCTAGTACTGTCTGTACTTTTTTACTATAAAAAAATGCAAATTTACTAATTTGCAATATACAAAATAATACAATACAATCAAATAAGTCTGTTTGACTAAGGTACATAATTTGGGTAGAAATTATCAGAAAATCTTGATAAATTCATCGTAAATCATTCTGTATGAACGAAATAAAACTTGAACGGATATAAAAAGAACAACATTATTTTACCTAAAAAATTCTGTTACAAATCAACAACATTCTTAAACATAAATTGAAACAACTTAAATGATATAAATCAGTCTTTCTAAAAATGTTTAACAAAAAAAACTGGGAACATTATTAAATAAAAATCTTCAAAAACATAGTAATTAAAAAATCAACGACCTTACTTATTTAACTTACTAGTTTGTATAATGCAAATTAGTAAATTTGCATTATACAAACTAATAAAATAAAAAAACAATACCATCAAATAAGTCTGTTTGACCAAGGTACATCATTTGGGTAAAAAATATCATAAAATTTTGATAATTTAATCGTAAATCGTTCTGTATAAACGAAATAAAACATGAACGGAAATAAAAAGAACAACATTATTATACCTAAAAAAGTCGGTTAAAAATCAGCAACATTCTTAAACATACATACATTGAAACAACTTAAATGATATAAATCAGTCTTTCTAAAAATGTTTACAAAAAAAACTGGTAACATTATTAAATAAAAATCTTCAAAAAAAATAATAATTAAAAAATCAACGACCTTACTTAATTTACATTTCTCGGAAGCAAGTGCATGCAGATAATTTATAAATGGTTTCTAAGATACTTGATTTTTTATTTTCAAAATCATCAACTATGCTAGATATCTCTTTATCAGTTTTCATTACGCGTCGTTTTCTATTATTTATACATATCCCTATTTCGGACTGTTGAATCCGAGAATCAAAATACTGTCCTTCTCGTTTTAACACATCAAGGAACTGAAGTAGGCTCGGCTTCCTGGTTGACGTATTATTATTAAGTCTTTTATGCCAAGATTCAGCACTATTAATTGTTCTATGGCGAGCTCGGTAACAGCTCCAAATTCCTTTAAATTTTTTGTTGTCCAACCACGTAGATACAAAGTAATCATTAAATTCCGTGGTTTGTTGGTTTGAAGACGCCGTTTCCATTATGGCTAGCCAACCATCCTCTGCATCTTCTTCTTCGAGATAGGCTAGCGCCGCGCACATAGAGATATGACGTCTTCCATCATAGTCTTTTGTCAAACCAATATCTACAGCTTTCTTATACAGGGCCTGTTTAAAATGGAAATTGCACCCCTGGATCATGATATTTGGGAAGATATTGCTCAAGGCATTTATAGTAGCCATTTCAAAGTCCACTATAAATCGGCTTGGGGCCCAGCCTGGAATATTTTGCCTCAATAACAAAAACATCCGTTCATATGTAGCTTGTTCTTTATTGGGCATAAGTACGTAAATCAATGGTACTATATTTGTGAATGTTTCACTGCTGCCTAAGTCTCCGTGAATGGAATATAATTGATAAAATAATCGATAGCAGCTTCGAAAAGTACCGTCGCATATAAAAACATTCAGTTTTGGTATAAGCTGTCTAGCTTTCATTGTGGTAAATGCTATCATGCGGTCGTTTGTACCGATCCCAATATCAAATAACACAAAATCTTTGAAATAAAGTTCAGGTATCACAACATCCCCTCGAGTTCTGAATTGTGTTTTTGATACCTGCAAGCTTTTATTCCTCTCACGATACATAATCGTTTTAACAGATTTTAAATTGGGAACTGCACCAATCAAATTAAGGCATCCATTTTGTCCTTTATGTTTTCATATAATCTTGGCACCGGCGTTATATTCAAACTTGCTTCATGCTTACAATTATTTTTCAAAGCAATTAACTCTACAGCCGTTGTATTTGGGTTGCATTTATGACTTGCTTCCTTCTAAATCTTTATTTCGTTACTAATCTGGTGTGTTGTTAATGTAGCAGAACAAATGCTACGATTCTTGCTTCGCCATACTTCTCCAATCTTAGCTTTTTTATGGAAGGTATATAAATGCCCTTGCCTAGTTAAAAGTGGTCGACCTTTTTCCGTCTTGAATAGCTTTACCTGTAGTAAAAACACTCTGTTTAGCTACTCGGCGTTACAATATTTTGGCATGATGCAAACTTTAACATGTCTGTACAAAATGGTCGCAAGCTAGGCGGCCACTTTGAAAAAAGTTATTAAGCTAGTTAGTTAGTGATGGAACAAATAACTATGATCACGGTAATTAATAACACATTCTAAGATATTCAAGTAGTTCAAGAGATAAAGCAGTATTAAAATTATTACCGCTTAAAATTTTATATATATAAAAATTTGGCCCTTACTCGTATAAAAATATCGTTTTAGTTCAATTTTTCTTCAATTTCTTGTTCTTACTACTTATACACAATTAAAAAATATATATGCTTACGTTTTGGTCACAATTTACTCCATTTATTGCTTCTTCGGTATTCATTTTTACTAACTCACATTCACTTCAAGGACACTTAACAACCAACTAACGCATTTGCACATCATGGACTGATGCAAATACCGATAAAAATAAATAGCTACTTGCACAAAACAATAGAAACCGGACCATTTGTTGCTCCTTTTTCTATATTTTGTCTCTTTCTAGAAAACAAAAAGCTTGAGATTCTGTTTTATGACCGTGGGACCGGCGTGATCCACTTCACGCCGCGTGAATATTTTGAATGTTCATATTTCTTACTTTTATGTAAAAAGTACGTTATAAGGGGATTTGCAAAAGATTAGTTAATATCATACAATTCATCGATATGGCGTAAATTTGTATATGTGAATATTTACCTATAAATAAATTTGTAAATAAATAATTTGTAAAATCATGACACCCCAACGAGCATTGCTATACTCCAGTAAGTTATGCGGTCCTAGTACATGGTGAGCAGTTGCGTCACATGAGTAAATAAATACTCATGTGGTTGCGTGGAGGACACTCGTTGATTGTTATACTCTTGTGATTTATGCTATCCTGGTATTTTGGGTTTGGTCGTGCGCTGTTTGTTACTAATCACGATTTTACCCGCGTCTTGCAGTATCCGGATAAAATATAACCAACATATAAAACAATATAAATTATTTAAAGAAAATATTACAATATGGTAAGGCTTTTCTTGTTGACAGTACTTTTAACAAAATAAAATACCGATGACGAATCGGAACAATGCAAAATAAAATATTTTGTGTGATGGCAAATTGGAATACGTTTTTTATAGATGACGAATCGGAACAATGACAAATCGGGAATAACTCTCCAAAACGTTGTGCCTTGAACTACAAATACTGAATTATCATATTTTTTATTTTTGCAGTTATTTCTTTGGGACCAAATTCTTCAACACCCAATTCTCTAGTAAATGCATTAAGAGCTGCATTTTTGGCATCACGATTTTTGTAATTTTCATTCTCCGTGTTCCAAAAACACTCGTAACTTCTATAAGTTCAGTGAACTTAATATTATAGGCAGTTCCAAATTTAAACGATTTTTTTGTAATTTTTGAGAACAAATACCCTCTAGTAAGCAGTAACTTGAATGACGAATCTCGCACTGAAAACGGTTCAAACCGATTTGTACGATACTCGTATGAACTTGAAAAAATGTCATACGAGATCGTGTTTATACAAGTCGAGCTTCTCGTAAGCGAGAATCTTCCGACTATAATTTCGCTGTGTAAACAGACGCAGGTAATTATCGCCTAGCTATAAGTCATATGCGAATCTCGTATGATATAATCATAGGCGAGAATTTAGTTCTTGACTGAATGTAAACATTTAGGTACGATAATGTTTTGGTGATTATTGCTTGTGATAGTAGTATACGATTTCTCGTACGAAACGTGCGATAAACTCTCTCCGTCTAAATGGTGCTTTACTCAATAAAATATCTTAAAATATCATTTATTTTACATGCAGGAATCATCTCTATTTGTTAATTAAATTAATAATTATTTTGAAGTAGGTTGCGTTCGGTAAACATTTTGACAAAGGACACCCAGACTTGAACAAGTCTCTTGAGGGGATCGAACCCACAATACTCGACACACGGCACTACAATATACGTGCAGCCATGCTTATGTTAATCACTTTAACGCGAATCTAGGGCGTCATACCACGCGCCACCTGTAAGTCGATCGACAACAGGTATCTTTTAAACACAAGTTAAACAGTTGCATTGCGATTTAAGTATATATTTCCTACACAATAAGAACGGAACATCGAACAACTTCCCGCTAGACCACTAAAGGCGAGAATCGTTCAGCAAGACATCGTCGCTTCCAGTGCTACTTTGCACGCACATTGACACTCTATACAAAACCAGTTTCTAGTGTGACTCGACTCTATGAGCTAGCCAAGGGTTTTTTTTCAACTGGTCCAGCGCCGACTTGTTCGATTGTACATAAAATAATAGTTATATAATAATTTTCTATCACCAATACATACACCATCTAGTCCCAAACTAAGCAGAGCTTGTACAATGGTTTAGAGACAATAAATACCTAGACATATTATACGTAGAAACACCCAGATCGAGATAAACATCCATGTTCACGCACACAAATGTTTGACTTAAGCTAGGATCCAACCCGAGACCTCTGGCGTGGCAGTCTTTTACACTCCCGCCACGCACAGGGCCACAGTGGGCGCCAGATGGCTGGTAACCGATACTGTACTATATTTCTCGTCTCGCCACCATCTCCGGCTTCAAAGGTACCTTCAGTGCTGTCACTCACGAGTGCATTAGTGCGCTCAACGCTGTCCTCCCATTGTTCTAAACACAAAGGCTTAGCGAATATCGCCCACAATACAACCTACTCCGCTTCTACGCACATGTAAAGGCGCCTACACATATTCTGTCGCCGCAGAACAAAGCCGATCAATAGTTAGCCACAAGGAGTGAAAAGATGTAACTGATATTGTTATTAAGCAACTGTTACCTGTGGCTTCGCTCGCTGGTTATCAGCGACTAAAGAGGTATTAGTAGAGTAAACAACTAAAGAGGTATCTTTAGTCACTAAACCTAGCAGCGAATATTCAGTTTTAATGTATGCGCCATTTCACATACAGTCTTTCGATACCCAATTTCTATTTTACCAATTCATTTTTGTACAAAACCCCGAGACATCAAATATCTACTTTCAAAATGTCTTCAAAATCGTTTTGATCAGCGGTTTCCAAAAGCAATAAACTGTATGGTTCAACAATTAACGACGACCGGTTGGCGCAGCGGGAGTGTAAGCGACTGCTACCCCGAAGTTCGCGGGTTCGATTCCCGCTCAAGTCAAACATTTGTGTGCATTAACATGTATGTTTGTCTTGGTCTGGGTGTTTCTATAATATGTATAAGTTTACAAAAAAATATATAATATCTATGTTTATGCATTATCTAGTACCAATGGTACAAGCTCTGCTTAGTTTGGGACTAGATGGTGATGTGTGTATGTGGTAGAATATTATTATTATAATTTGTAATTTATATTGATGATCAGTGGCGTTTAGCCGCACGCGTGTACTCATTATTTAGTTTTGTTCCGGTGTCCTACCGAAGTAATTTGTGCAAGAGCCATTACATACATAAACATGGTTTAGTAAGTAGAATGACGCACCAACCCCATACAAGTATCGACCTGCCGTCTTCACTGAACAATCATGAATTTAAATATTAAGCTGGCTTCCATGCTATAAACATACTAGTTTGATTTTACTGCCATTATGTTATACATACAACATTCGTTCTAGTGGTCTGTCCTTATTCATTACACGAGACGATTTTCGTAATCTTACCATCATCATCAGCGTTAGCCCGGTTATCCCTTGTTTTAATCTTATCATTCTGGCAAAATCGCTATTTGAGGTCTTTTTTAGGGTTCCGTACTTAAAAGGTAAAAAACGGGACCCTATTACTAAGCCTCCGCTGTCTGTCTGTCTGTCCGTCACCAGGCTGTATCTCATAAACCATGATAGCTAGAAAGCTGAAATTTTCACAAATTATGTATTTCGGTTGCCGCTATAACAACAAATACTAAAAATAAAAAAATGAAAATATTAAGGGGGACGTCCCATACAATAAACGTTTTTTTTTTCGTACTTTTTGCTCAAAATTACTAACGGTAACAGGTAGACGCTTAAAATTTTCACAGAATATGTAGTTGTATATTACCTTTCAAAATAAATAATTAAATTAAAAAAAAATAATAAAGGGGAGCTCCCATACAACAAACGTAATTTTTCAAATGATCATTTGGATAAAGAGATGAAAAACTCGACACAAAACACTGTATTAGGCTGTGTCAGCCCAGTCTGATATATTTTTTTATTTATTTATAGTCTCACGCCTGTATCCCCGAAGGGGTAGGCAGAGGTGTAAATATAACACCCACATTTCGCCATGAATTTTTAGGTCTCACGTAATAGCGAGCGAGCGAGCCTATTGCCGTTTCCGTGCACATCACTAGACTCCAGGCTGCTACTGAGTATTCTGAAAAACCCAGTCTGATAAAGCAGATCAAATTCTCCTATTGAATCAGTGTGCTACTGTTGAAGTAAATTAGGAGAGACTCTACTCCCACAGTGGACTGTGAAAAGCTGGCGATAATTTGGGTACCTATTATGGTTGACATCAAAACGTACTCCATGAAAGTTTTATTTGGTTGAATTAATATATTTATGTCATATCATGTCATGGTCGCCAACCCGCACTTGGCCAGCGTCTATGGCCTTACCCTTCTCATAGTGCGAAGAGGCCGGTGCCAAGCATTGGGACAGTTGAAAGGGCTGATGATGATGTCATGGTCTTGTCTATCGTATGTCTAACGATCTTTGGGCTAAATCTACCGCTGACCAAATTATTTAAATCTTTATAATGAAGAGTGGATAACAACAGCTCTCTATAGAGAAAAGTGAAAAGAGGCCAGGAGGATTTTGCCCTGAACTGGAACAGGTTAGGCTGCAAATAATAATAATATATTCCTATCGCATTATTTTACAAAAGTATTAGCTTATTCTGTTTCTCCAAGTAAACTTTAACTGTGCCAAATTTCATACTCCTCCATTGCCGCTATTTTCGTCAAATGGGGTACAAACATTTTGCTGCATATTTAATTCTATAGGTAAGAATTCAATAAGCAACTGTTTCTACTACGAATATCTAGGGCATAAATATGAAGCACTTTTATTGCTGTCATTTCCTCGCTCTGATTTAGTTTAGAAAAAATAAATATGAACGCTGAAACTTGAACTCTGTCGTCGTTCCATCTAATTCAGAAAAGGAAATAAAATTTTCTTGTAAATTTAATAACTGGGACTAGTTATTGAATTTGAAAAATACTTTTCACAGGCAGCTTAAGATTCAATATTAAATGTAGGCGTAGATTTTTTACATAATATCATTTGCCTTAAATATCTGTTTGCGTTCTTCGTCTTGTTTGTGTATAGGTTTTAAATGTATACATATAATAGAGTAAGAGCCCAGGGCCGCCAGACTTTACTTATTTTCTCAGAAACGAAATGTATAGAATAATGTAGTGTTAGTATCTGCTATGAGTGTACGCATACGAGGGTCAAACTGAAAGTTCTTAGAAAATCAAAAACTGATTACATTAGCCAGTTATTAGTTTTATTATATCTTTTCAAAATATTGTCCATTGACGTCAATACACCGCTGCATGCGATGGAACCACTGGGAAAAGCACTTTGCCCACTCGTCCTTAGGGGTCTCTTCAATGGCATCGCGATACGCAGCCACCGCTTCTTCAGCATTCATAAACCGCTTTCCTTTAAGTTTTTCTTTAATTTTTGGAAATAAATAAAAATCACAAGGCGCGAGGTCGGGGCTATACGGCGGGTGACCCAGTAATTCAACGTTTGATGTCGCCAAATAGTCGATCGTTCGCTTGGCGGTGTGCGACGAGGCGTTGTCGTGGTGAAAGAGGATCCTACTGCGAGGTCGTTTCTCTCGAACTTTTTCCAAGACAAGTGGCAAACAATTGGTAGTGTACCATTCTGCAGAAACTGTTTTTTGATCCTCTAACACAATTGTTGCGAAATGACCTATCCTTTCAAAGAACGAGGCCACCATTTTTTTTCCCGCACTTCGATCTCTCTTCACTTTAGTTGGCAACTCCTCGAAAGGAAACACCCACTGAGCAGATTGTCTTTTGGTTTCAGGATCATAACAGTAAATCCAGCTTTCGTCACCTGTTAGTATGTCGAACACAGCATTTGAGTCACCTCCGTTAAATCTTTCAATCATTTTACGGCACCAATCCACACGATGGAGTTTTTGAGCCTTAGTCAAATTATGAGGTATCCACCGGGCGCAAAGCTTCCTGACCGCTAAATGTTCGTGGAGGATTTTGTGCACTTGACTCATACCGATGCCTAAGCTTGTCCGAATCTGCTGATAGGTCACTCTTTTGTCAGTCTCTATCATACGCCGCACAACACAGATGTTATTTTCAGTCGTCGCCGTAGAAGGCCGTCCCTCACGTACATCATCAGTGAGATTAGTGCGACCACGTTTAAACTCATTAAACCAGTTGTAAACTGTCGCACGAGATGGAGCTTCATCGTGAAAGGCCAATCGTAGTCTATCATAACTTTCTTGTTGACTTAAATGACATCGAAAGTCATAAAAAATCATTGCACGAAAATTTTCTCGTGTTAAATTCATGTTGACGTGACACAGACAATTTTCAATTTGCCACCAAATCGTAAAACAAATGACAAATGAATGAAATATATACTCAGTAATATTGGCAAAGAGTTCTATTTTCAAATTTTAGAATATTTTTTTTATTATATTGTTTATAAGTGGCCAGTTCTAAGAACTTTCAGTTTGACCCTCGTACTTGCTAGCTTCGATCGTGGGCCAATTTTTAGTTATGAAGTGCTAAAGATCCACGGGAACAATTTCCATATACATTATATTTTCTTAATGCGCCCCCTAGTGGTCTCTACCAATAGCTAGATATTTTGGAAACTAAAGCGTCTGGTAAAAATTACTGCTGCCTAAATGAGTGCGACAGTATTATTTATAAATTTTTAATAATATTTTCTAAAACATACACACATCAACAAAGTCTAGGGATATCTTAATCCTAAATTATTTACGAGTTTATAGTTTAGAACCTTGTTAGTTTCCACAAAAAGTTTATATACAGATTAAAACCTCTTTTATTCTATTTTCAAAATTTGAACATGGAAAGAAAAAAAACAAAATAATAAACAAAATATGGCGGCAAATTTGCTAGTAATTCGTTAAATTAAAGAAAGTTAAAACTGTTTTATTATAATTATTAATGAAAAGGGTTTTTAATTGTTCTTCTTTTTTAATTTAACGTGACGTACGAACTTTAAAAGTCATGTCACGTCGTCATTTGAGTCGAGATGAAATGTTACGAGCCGTGGGCATGTTAGAAAATGGTGCAATTCAACGCGTCGTTGCTGAGGCCCTACATACCAGTCAAAATGTGATATCAAGGTTGTGGTCACGTTATCGCAGTACTGGAGATGTGGCCGAACAGCACACAGGTAGATATCGTGTTACTACGCAGAGACAGGATCGATTTCTCCAAATGACCGCCAGAAGACAACCCAATATCACAGCGCTGCAACTAGTGCAAAGGCTCCAGGAGGACCACCAGCTGCTGGTAAGCGACCAAACCGTGCGAAGAAGGTTACATGAAGTTGATCTTCATGCTCGAAGACCATTGCGTGTTCCAGCATTGCGACGTGGCAATCGCGGTCGGCGGCTTTCGTGGGCTCGGGAGCATTTACCATGGAGTGACGAACAATGGTCTTTGGTGCTGTTCACCGATGAGTCCCGGTTTGGGTGTCACCCGGATTCACGAAGAACACGCGTTTGGAGAGCTCCAGGGAGAGTTAGCCGTCTACGGCACCCTCAGGAGGTCCACCCATACCAAGGCGGGACAATCGTGTGGGCAGGAATTCGTCTTGGCGGACGAACCCAACTCGTTTGGATCCAAGGCAGCATGACTGCACAAAAATACCACGAGGAGGTAGTAGAGCCCGTTATTGTACCACACAGAACTCAAATAGGCCATGAATTTCTACTCATGCACGATAATGCTCCTTGCCATACGGCGCGGCTGGTATCGACCGCTCTCCGAGAGCACGATATTCAAGTTTTGGATTGGCCTGCACAGTCGCCCGACTTAAATCCTATCGAGCATGCCTGGGACATGTTACAACGAAAAGCTTTGAGAGATTTTCCACCAAATTTGACGACTGAACAACAACTTTACGAACACTTGCAAAGGACATGGGACCTCATACCGCAGCAAGACATTGACAATTTAATTTTAAGTATTAACAATCGATGTCGATGTGTAATCAATGTAAGAGGTGGCAACACTGATTATTAATGATTAGATTTTACAAGATTTTTTCCATTTTTATTAAAATTAATAGTTTTTTAAGAAGAAATGTTTGTTGTTATCATACTAATTTTCCATGATGATTAAAAAATTATTTTTTTTATTTAAAACAAAAAAAACACGAAATGTTTTTTATTTTTATTAAAGACCTTAAAATAATCTATGATTCTTCTATTTACTGTATCAGAAAATTCTTCATAGATTTTTAGATATTTGATGAAATATAAAATATCCCTAGACTTTGTTGATGTGTGTATATAAAAACCAGCACTGAGCAGTTAAGACAAGTTAGTTCTATTTTTACCTAACTTTAGCACCTCGTACCTAAAAATTGGCGCACGAACCAAGCTAACAAGTATGTGGACACTCATGACACATACTAACACTACATTTTCTATACATTTCGTTTCTGAGAAAATAAGTAAGGTCTGGCGGCCCCGGGATCTTGGACTATAAGAAGATACGAGGAGAAAGTTCCTAGAAATCCAGCCCCAGTAAAATTTTGCCGTACAGTGGAAGAAATTTATAGTACTTATACAAAATGTATATTTATAAAAAATTAAAAATAAATATTTCTTTGACGCCACAACAAAAACCTTGTGTACAAAAATAAGTAATTATTTACAAATAAGATTGCATGTGTATGTTATAGATTTAAAGTGATACTAATGTGGGTGTTCCAAGTCAATACGCGTATAATGAAATTGACTTTATTTTCTCATAATTCTGTTATTACACAACGTATCATTTAGTTTTAGTAAATAAAATGAATAAATTGATATATAGGTATAAACGTTAATGCGAAAATATTTTTAGTTTTGACCTTTCGGACACTACTACGGTTTCAGCGCGTATCCGTTACCTAAAAGCCATCTCACATAAAAGTGGTATTTTATTTTTCAAAAGCGAATGCCAAGCGTTTCAAGTGAGGGTTTAATTTCAGTAATGTATCCTATGCTAGAAAGTTGTTTAGAGAAAAGAAGAAAATAAATACTGACGCTTTGAGTCGTGCACCTAGGGACGTCGTAGATGACATATGATCATAGATCCAATAGCCATATTAGCGGAATTATAATCAGCATGAGTGCATAAAAATAGTAGTAAATACGTGTGGCTGCTATTAAAAGAAAATTAGACCCGGTACAATGTTCTATAGCCCGTGGTCGAATGTTGTACCGTACATAGGTGTAATAAAATGTAACTAAGTAATGGAAAAAATATATCAGGGGAACCGGGTACTGTCTTTTTTTGTAGTCACGCCTGTATCCCCGAAGGGATAGGCATAGGTATAAATATTACACCCACATTTCGCCATGAATTTTTAGGTCCCACGTAATAGGCGGCGAGCCTATTGCCGTTACCGGACACATCACCTGACTCCGGGCTGCTACTGAGTATTCGGAAAAACCCAGTAACACTTTTGCCCGACCCGGGAATCGAACTCGGGACCTCCGATCAGCAGTCGCATACGCTATCCACTGGGCCACGGAGGCAGTCTGTACTGTCTTCTGTTCTTTCTTTTTTTTCGAGTGATTGTGTGGTCAACTGTGGTGACGGAGTTTTACGTCCACTCCGAAGCACGGTAGCGCTCTGAAGTAATTACAATACGCGGTCCCCCATGTATATGTATGGCGACCTGTGCAACCGTCGCCTTTACTGATAGGACCTTTATCTTCGTTTCGCCTGGTTGAAGCTGAGAGTTTCTGTTTTGACGCTCACTGGTTGCATAACTCGCTCCGGCCGATGAGATCGCCTCCGGAGCATATACACGGGAAGTGACAGTGTAATAGGCTATATATACTATTGCCTCGAGTGCTTCTTCTTCATCATCTTAACGCTGTCCTTCGCCTTAGACCCGAAAATTGGACACCGACTCCAATTTTCAGACAAATTACACCATCGTCATAGTTCTCCTTAAAAGTTTGTCATAGAATCAGATGAGTCAGATCTTGAGTGAATGCTTCCCGTAAATCTGACCATTACGTCGTTCCATCAAAAAATTACTTAATGGAACAGCACGCATAATGTAGGTAGGTAATTGTTGTGTACTTGGTTTATGTACTTGTAAAGCCACGTTCCGTTTCCGAGGTAACTGCAATGGCTTCAGTTTCAGGATAGTTTCTCTTAATTTTTAATTAAAATTTCCTGGCGCTGCCTTATTTATTCAGCTGGTTCTTGTAGCAGCACTGTTATTAATTCAACATGAAGGTTTCTTACCATGTAACTGTTGCAGTTACCCTGTGCAGTCTATAAAATGTTTTCACAAATAGGTTGGCGGTTCTTGCCTCTTTTTAGTCTATCATATAGGTTGGTACTAGCTGTTACCCTTGGTACTTGATATTGGCTATGTCTACAGTCATAGCTTCTTGATGTAACGGTTGGAACCACTCACACTACCAGTGAAGAGAATACCTAATTTGGTTGTGCCTATTATCCTAGCAGTGTCACGGCTGTAATCCAAGACCGCGTCTTGGAGCTCAAGGTATGACCGAGTTACATCTCCTATTCAACCTTACCTACAAAACTTATTTCTGAAACCTAGGGTAGTTAATGTCCTCATCAAAGTCCGTCTGGCAAAGACTTATCTGTTACTTAAATGATAATCTCTCTTTGGCTTAAAAGATCCATTTATTTTTATTTCTAACTTTACCTACAAAATTTATTTCTGCGTCAAAGGGCAGTCAATGTCCATATCCAAAGACTAATCTGTTAGTTAAATGAAAATCTCTCTTTGGCTTAAAATGACCATTTATTTTTATTTCTAAGTAGGTACCTTTACAAAGATAAGCCGTAAAAATTGGCGAGTAGGCCGGTAATCTTGTTACTTTTCTTACTACGTACTTATAGACTTTCTTTATAAAGAAGTTTGAAAATAATAACTTAATAACGAACAAACATTTTAAATATAGTCAATGAGCGAATCTAAATTGTTCGACAATAACTGAGCAGGTATTGGTATATTGATTTATGAAACTACAACTATTTGATTAAATAATGGCGCCTTAGTGCTCGGCCAGAGTGAAAGGCGGGCGCGGGTGCGAGCGCGACGCGGGGAACTGTAACATATGAAACTCTATAGGAGTGTCCGCAGTGGGCGAGCGGGCGCGGCGAGCGGCGCGGGCGGTGTAGCGCGGGGAGCACGCGGGCAATTCAAACCATAGGTCTTTCAAACAAGTGTCCACAGTGAATGCGCGGGCGGCAAGCGGGAAACAACGCGGAGCGTGCGGATCTCAAACTTTTCTAAGTTAAACTGTGCTCTTAAGCATCATAACACCTTCTGATTTGTAATGAATTTGAATGTTAAAAACTATAAGCGCAAATCATCACGACCCAGACTATGGATGTCAAAACATAAGCAATACAAAAACAAAAATGTCATCTCAAGACTGTGAAATTAAGTAATATTACAATTTCATGCATGAAGTAATTTTTATATTGAAAGAAACGTACGAACCTTTACAGTGTGTTAAACATTATTTTCAACGTCTATTTGTAGTAAGAATTTTCTAGGAACAATAATTCTTCTTCAGTCGTATTGTATTTGACAAACACTGGACACCGCACCCGCGAATGCGCCGCGCGCTTCAGTGCGGACACGTGAAGACGCGCGCGATCCGCCCGCTCTACTATGGCCAAGCACTTAGCTATAAATATTCGCTGCATTCATGATGAGGTACGGCCTGGATAGGTCTGACAAGACGTGCCTGCCTCCTCAACACAATTACAAGCCGACACCGTCTCATGATACTACTGAGGTTTCCACTAACGAACCCTCTATCGATTTATTACCACCTCACCGCATTCTTATAAGACAAGGTCTGTAACACAGCCGATCTTGGCAGTAGAGAAATCTGTGTTGGTTTGTTCCACGTCACTATCAATAATAAGCCACATCCTGGAAGTTTATTTTTTCTGTAAATTAATTAGTAGTTGATGTTAGTTGGGCGTTGTGGGAACATACAGACGGTGTGTGCCGCGGCGCATTAGCACACAATTGCATTCCGGAGGCTTAGACGCACGACGCGACGCGCCGCCTCCGCCAGCGACACGCATCATAACACATTATCTTGTACATCTCGTTTTGGTTATCGTGCACTAGTTTACGGTTCAATTTCAGGTCGACCCGCACGGCTTACTTAAATCCTAACTGTGTCAATGCAGTGTTTTTTCCTTATGGCACCAATTGAAATGATTCATTGCCAATTTGAAGGAAAGTATCCCCTGGCAGTAAAACAGTTCTATACTTGAGAAGGTATTCGATTGTTATGGGCCGTGATAGGTAGCGTGGCCTTAAATGGATCACTAATTATAAGAGAGAGCGGTGGTAGGTGGTGTTGTATGCTCTGGGGGAAAGGAGGCATGCTGTCAGTCACTAGGTATGAGCGGCCCACGCCGCGCCTCTCGCCTCCCCGGCCTCGCGAGATACTTGCACCGAGTCGCACCCGTGCCACGGCTTACGTTATGAAGTGCACCTGCCGTATTTAAGTTTTCAACAGTCTCTGCATCGCAAACAAAAGTAGCTTACCAAATATAAGTACAATCATTTAACATAAAACGTTATTGTATGAACGAAACGTTTCCAACAACCATATAATAAGCCGACATAATATTTTGTACTTGTCGAAAACATCTCTCATATCATGCATTGTTTTCTCGGTAAAGTGAAATAGTTTTTGTTTTATGATAGTTGAATATTCACAATCCATTTTGCCGGCTAGAATTAATTTTAATATTTTGGATAAATATTGGAACAAAAATATAGTGCAACACGTGTGTCAATTCACACAACTGTTCGAAGTATTTTCAATAAAGTTTTCCACTATACGTGAAACTTTACAAAAATTAGCAAAAAATATTACTTAAAGCATTGCAATGTTATGGCCTTAAAATCCTTAGATCAATATTTCCCAGCAGATGTTGTTTAAAGTAAGGTATTCGTAAAATGAAATGTCTTTTATTACCTTTCAGGGTTTGAGTAATAAGTATTCTAGCTTTCCTTTAGGTTGCGGTGGTCAGACGGCAGTCGCTCTGTAGCAAAGCTAATATTCTTCAAATATGTGTACACTGGCCAACGGACGGGCTTCTAGGTTTTCGAGATTCTCGGATTCAACCCGGATAACGCTGGATTTTAACTTTTGACTAGGTAATATTCGCAACGATTTTGAGTCCTGTATTTTTAGGGTTCCGTACCTAAAAGGTAAAAAACGGGACCCTATTACTAAGCCTCCGCTGTCTGTCTGTCTGTCTGTCCGTCTGTCTGTCTGTCACCAGGCTGTATCTCATAAACCGTGGTAGCTAGAAAGCTCACAAATTATGTATTTCGGTTGCCGCTATAACATCAAATACTAAAAATAAAAAAATGTAAATATTAAGGTGGGATCCCATACAACAATCGTAATTTTTAAGTAACTTGTTACTCGATCTTAATAAACAGGTAGAAACTTAAAAAGTATTTAAGTATACATACAGTGAACGTGATTTTCTTTTATAGATGATGGTACAGAACCCTTCGTGCGCGAGTCCGACTCGCACTTGCCTAATTTTTTGTTAGCTGTATCGTTTGGCAAGTAAAATCTTAGTATACATAAATAACTTTTAATAATGACTAAGAGTAAAGTGAAAAGAAAAAATATACTTAAGAGTAGATGCAAATACATGACAAAGAACGGATATTGTCCAATAGCTTAGGGTTTTGATCTCCTGAAGTCGTTTATTTGTATCTTATCTATTACTCTTTCAACACATTCATCAGTAAAACAATAAATGTTTTTATCGAACACATATTGAAACTGTATCCACTGTGTGCCTACAGGAATGGGGGTGACTGGGTGAGTGAATAACAATAAATATTATTATTTTTATGATTGATATCAGATTACTAATTAACAAGCTTATTATGAAGATATAAGGAAAATATAAACAAGGTCCTCATCCTAATAAAAATGTTTTTCTGTTGAGCATGTGTACTTACAAAGATGAAAATTTGGCGACTAAAAAAAGTGATCATGGTAGATTTTCTTGTGGTAAATCATTGCCCATGGTACTAAGTTAAATAAGTATTGATATATTTTATAGGTTCATAAGCGTCAATCACTGAATTCATAATGTTGCCTTTGATTTTATTCAGCATACATGAACCACGAGGATTTATTAGTAGGTGATCCGTAGAAGACCTTCACCCATCTGTTAAAGGTTGAATTATCGCAATTTTTATTTATCATTACTAGTAAAAAATACAAAATTCGTTCAATTTGTGTGATCTACAAATAACGTGGCACAACCTATAAAAGTAGAGGGAGGCATGAACATAAAAAAACAACTATTCCATGTAGGATTGAACCTAGATGTCGACGAAATGTATGGAACAACAGCACGTTTTTTCGCGATATCATCAATGTACGAGAACAAAAATTAAAACCCAGAATAAAAATAACCAGGTACCTATGCTGGTATGCAGTACAATTTAGTAGAATGTTGTGTATTAGAAGATGAAACTGCATACTATAGCTGCCATGTGTTGGTGTTAGCTAGAACGAGGTGTGACTTTGCTCCGTATGATAGGAAATGGTACAATTATCAAGTATAATGCCAGTCTCATCCGGCGATGGCGGCGGCAATCACACTTCGGAAATGTCTTATCCACGATACGCTGTACTATGCATTTAGTCGACTGATTGTGATCAGGTTAATAGAAAATAAAAAAATAGGAAAAATGGAGGTCTCATTAAACTTTTAGCTGCTATTATAGGTTAAATCTTTTATGCATTAGTATCGCGCTCGAGATATCGTGGTTGGAGAATCTTTTCACTATTGACTAGTCGCTTGAACTACCTGTTTTAGGCTTGGCTGAAATACTAGTCAGTAATACTAATCATTTGTATTGTAATAGTAGCTTTTTTAAACAACCTTAATTATTTAGGTATGTGTAGGATTTATTTAAAAATTGTGATTCTTGGTCTTATGCTGCAAGTATTAAATATGGTTTGAAGGTTAGTTACACATACACAGACAAAATATATAAAGAAATGCAAAGTATTTGTCTCTGAAGTCTTTGGAACACGTGTCAAAGTTAAATAAATAACTAATCTTTTTTTAATCTTTAAGGAGTATTTACAACTTAGTCTCTTTATACTTAGTCCTTGTCTTCTATTAGACTTATACCTATAAAGGTTAACACATAAAATGAACAGTTGTTCTTGGCGTAATATTTTAATAGACCGAGAGTGCTGGCAACACAAGTGTGCCAGTACAGTGCGTGCACAATGTCTCGTTAGCGCGAACATATTGCTTATGCCTACACGGTAGTCTCACAGTTCTGGTACACTCTACAATGACTTAACTTTGTGTACTAGATCTGCTCGCTGCTTTCAGGCTGCTCCTTAGTACGGGCTACGGTCGGCGCTCGACACGGTAGCACTTGTTGGCAGAGCTTTTCCCTTAATTAAAATTACTTTCGCGGCCTTTGAATTTTCAGACCTGAGCAAGTCAGTTTCCTAACTACTTATTTTGAGGTTATAATGAGGTAGGTTATGTCCTTGTAATATATACTTTAAACGCTCTGCGTTCCTCTTCTATAAATATGTAGTTGGAACAGATTTTATGCGAAAGAGGAGGTGTTAGTTAGGTTAGTATATCAGATAGGGAGCAAAATCTGACCTGGATAAATGCGTTTTAGACTCGGCAGAGCATGAGTACTGCTTCGCCATATAAGCTACAAAAACATTTTCCTTCGTTTCTGGTCCGAAGGTTTGAATCTATTTGGATGAATCTTGCTTGTACATCTTTTTTGAGGCGGAATAAAATGCATGTTTATATACGGCAATTACATACCGTTTTCTTATTAAGTAAAAGCATCTTGTTTATCGTTGTATCTTATCATTACGTGTCATTATCTAGAGGAAGTGTTGATATGACGGCTGGCCGCGCTATCGACGCGATGTACACTTATAATTGTTCTTCACTTTGTGCCACAACCTTGACTGAGTTGGATATCTGTATTACAACGAGTGTGACAGTGCCTCCATTTTGGTAGGTTGACAGGATAGGTGTGCCAGCGGGGCAAATGAACGGTGTCCGTGTTTGATGAAAGTGGGAAGATGAGGAAACCAAAGTGATCTTATTATTCGCAAGACAGCGAAAGAGGAGAGACTAGCAGAATGCTACACAGAGCATCACGTGTTCTACTCCATGGCACGATGATGGACTTGTTACATTGTATTTATTAATTATTTTTGATCGCTTATTATATGGAAAATAAAAATATAGTAAAGAAGCCTGCGTGTCTGAGAGTTCTTCATAATGTTCTCGAAAGACATGTGAAGCCTGCCAGCCCGCATTTACGCTAGCGTGATTAACTGTGGTCTAAGCTTTTCTTAGTCCACAGAAATCCTATATATATCCTATAAACTGGGTTATATCTGCCCTTTATACAAAATGATTACTATTACATGTTTGTCGCCCACCGCTCTGCTTCCTCCACATCTCTAGATGCGTAGCCTTTATCTTAAAGTTGTCAATTTTAAAAAATAATTCTGCATCGCCGGCGTCTCGAATAGAACATACTCCATACACGTGAGACGGCAGTTACTGCTGTAGTTTAAAGCATAGCCCGTTTATCAACAGAAATTGTATAATTTCTATCGTTTTTAAGGAGTGTTTCCTGTGTACCTATGTCTTTTCTTTTGAGATTTTAACTTTTTACCAGATAAGTATGATTTAAAAGATTTTAACCTTTCCCGATTAGTATACATTATACAAGGTGTAGTGGGTCTTACTCGCGGTAAATAGGATAAGGCATAAATACCGGTATTTGCCAACGTTTCGGCCGACTTGCTTAGACCGTGATCGCAGCGGGACTCAGTCCTTGTATAAGTATGGTTTTTTTACAACTTATTTATTTTACGCGATTTCGGCTATATCCTTGAACTAAGGTTGCTTCTCAACCCCCTAAGAATAATGTTTTATAAACAATATAATTTATCAGAGCTTTAAGTAGTAGGTGGAGATGCTATTAAGAGACTTTATTGACTCAGTAGCAACACGTCTGATGATACGCGGAACAGAATTCCTCATAATTATACTTAGTAGTAGCGGCTTACAGACGCACGCCGCGATGTGAAATCTCACGAATTTTATTGAGGTACAGGGGTGTACATGTTTGCTTGGCCTACAGTTAGTAAGATTACAACTTGTCTTAAGTTTGACCAAGTAATTAATTAGATAATAGAATTAGTAAAGCAAAACCTTAATATACAGTTTTAAGAAAATTACGGGGGCGAGACAATTCTACGCTATACCTTCTCAGTGGGTTACTCCTTTTAATTAAATCCCAGTTCAAACACAAGCAATGCACCGTACCTTCAAATTATAATACACAAAGCTTTCACTATCCAAGCGGCGCTAAGTTTTCAAAGCGTACACGTAGTAAACACGATACCAAAGCACCTACAACGAAACTCGCGGTCGCGGCGCATCTTAGTGAATCAAGTTTATCTTGGGTGAGTTGAGCGGTTGTTCAAAGTTGTTTGCCATTACGTTAGCAATTATCGACATGTGCTGCTCTAGGTGCATAGTTTGAGATGCTGCGGCTGAGGCGAAGTTGCGCGTTTGTTGGTGAAGTTGTGCAGTACACATGACTAGTATGGTAATGGTATGCTATTGAGTAATATCAAAATATTGGTTATAGTTATGATTAGGTATATGTCGCGGATGCTTGGGTGGCTTCACATTGGTCTATGTGGAGAGTCCTGAGAGAGGCCTTTATTCAGCAGTAGCCGTCTATCGGATGGTTTGACATGATGACGATATGACAAGATCCGCGATGGCGAAATCGGTGGTACTCAGCTCGACACTTCTAGCAACTTAGACTGGTGTTGCCCTTCCGCTACCTATTTAGCAGACATTGTTTACCTTGGCGGCTGTTAAAAGATCCAACTATTGAATTGACGAGTCACCTACAACTACATGAGTAGTTAGGGCAGGCCATGTTGTTCATCCATAGAGCTCATCCATATAAATACATTCAACACCCTTCAAACTAGTCCAATATTATTAGCTTACCATACAAGCAATAGTCCTACATCTACTGCGGGAATAGCGTGGCTGTGTTTATTAGTGCAGACGTGACCTCTACACGTAAGACGCATGCCCCTAAGAAAGCCTCCCAAAGGACTCTCTTCTTCACGGGAATTTTCCTACAGCTTAGGAAAATTCCCGTGAAGAAGAGGGATAATAATATAATTGTTATAAAATAAAGGGCCTTAAGCTTAGCCAAGTAATATCGTGGAATTTACCTTAGTAACGCAAGTAACTCAATATGCCGCCCTTCAGGCCAAATAAACAATGGACTTATTATAGTTTTATCTAACCAGCACTTACTTACGCAAGCCAGGGATTTTCCACAATATATCCAAAATAAAAACATATATTATTTACATGTAGATCCATACATGAATTAATAGAGGGCTTTGTATTTACGACACTACCATGCGTATATTGAATTATTTCTTATATTTTCTCTATTAGGTCCTAAATCTAAGTAAAGAGCCCACCGTGGTCCACAGCTAAACGTAAGCCTCTTCGATGGCTCGTGACTGAGCGCGATATGCGACTCTTCGTGTCCAGCAGCTACCAGCCACTCGATCATGGTCGATGTAATAACATGTAAACAATATAAGCTATCAAGGAGGCTACAAACTTATAAAGTGAATTAAATGTCCCAAAGTCTTATTTCTTTCTTGCAAATCGATTATTCGTACGGGACCACCGACGATTATTGAAAGTTTACTAGTCAATCATGTCAGTTTTTAGAGGATCTGCTGCACTAGGTATAAAGCAGGTGACTTATGGAACATTAAAGCGAGTGCGTTCTCGAACACGCTTCGATCCGGCTGTCATTAGCGGGCTAAATCAATGGACACTAAGAACACCTAGACTCGAAGCAATAATTTGTGGATTACACAAAGTGTGCGGCCTCTTAACCTACTCCACTACATATTAGTAATAATTCAGTCCGCTCTATCTAAAAATGAGCAATTACTAGAAATAAATGAGGCAAATATCAAATTATTGCAAATGGCAACTTACGATTAAGTACCTACTTAGCCAATCGATACCTATGAATTTACGCACTATCAATGGTTTTGAGGTTTTACTCGACGGAATTAAAATTGAATCTTCAGAATTTTGGAGGTCGTCGGAAGGAATTTTTCAGAAGTCGTTAAATAATTTAATTATCTTGAAGACAACTCTTGCATAAAAAGCAATCCTTGGACGGTAAACTTAACATGACAAAGACATAATGGCACCTTATTCGGCTCAATAATTTGTGAATCAAAGAACCACGAGCCCTACTTGTCTCTGCGGTCATCATATTCATATTGCGTCATTCGTGCAGTCCTTAAACAGTCGTAAAGCTGGCAAGCTATTCACGCGTCGTAACATCGGGTGCGGAGCGTGCGGGCCTATGCTGCGATCGATGCGGAGACTAATGCCATTAAAGCAATTCACACGGGCTGCCGACTGCAATGCACTGCGTTATCTCCACCCGACGCCTAGCTCACCTGCCTACATATATGCCTACACTTACATACCTATGTGTTTAGTGTGTATACTGCAGGCGCTCCCAACGCATCTCTCTATTAACTATCGTCCTTATTGGCTAGCGAGACGTGATAATTTTGAAATGATATCGTCCATACTTTAAATATTCAGCATCATGCTCCCTTAGTCAGGTCATCGGGACGAGATAATTTTGAAATGAGAACGTTTCATATTAACATTGTGTTCCTATACTTAGGCCTTCGCGACGTATTAATTTTAAAACGAAACCGTTCCGTATTTGAAATACTTACGTTATGTTCCTATTATATCAATTCAGTACTCATACTTGATAAATAATGAGTCTACCGTCAACAATCGTTTGTATTGATTGAAGTAATCAATTTTGTTTCAATTTAATACATCCACGTGGCTATTCCATTTAAATTACTTACGTATTTTTCATAGTTATTACGTTTATAATAATATTCGCAAGTTTTACATCTGCATATCATCATCATCGGACCTGTATATAAACTGTCCCACTGCAGAGCACGTGCCTCTTCTCACCATGATAAGGGTAAGGCCATAGTCCACACACGCAAGTGCGGGTTGGCAGACTTCACATCTCTTTCGAGAACATCATGGAGAACTCTCAGACATGCAGGTTTTCTCACGATGTTTTCCTTCACCGTTTACAAGCAATTATTAACAATGTAATACGCACACAACTTCGAAAAGTCATCGGTGCGCGCCGTGGATTCGAACCGGAGATCCTCTGCGTAGCAGACCGTTGGTCTCTCCACTAGCCTAGCGTTGCTTATATAGCCTTTCGCAATCCACTGCTGGACATAAGCGTCTCCCAATTTGCGTCACAATTGTATTGTGAATTGTGAGTTAATAGGATTTGGCCTACTCAACCACGCTGGCGTGTTAGTATAGACAGGGCCGAGCCGTCCCTATGTGCAATGTGCGCCAATAGTGGCGCCGCGTGCCGAGTTATGCGTTCATTATAAAAATTATTTTCGAAAAAGAATAACAATAAAGCGCTTCACAGATTTCGCACACAGGCGCTGGAATAGGTCGGCACGGCCCTGAATATAGAGTTTGATTTCGAGTATTGGGTCTCTTCGCAAATATGCTATTTGCTGCGTGTATTTTCCTTAGTCGCTTACAGTGCCCACCGAAAGAAATGTAGTTGTGACACTCAAGTATTTTTTAATCAGTCACCGCACGAGTTTTGCATGGCAATAATATAATATATGTAATATTATACCGAATACACACAACACCGTCTAGTCCCTAACTAAGAAGAGCATGTCCTATGGGACTAGATAATGAATAATCATATATTACATATATATTTCTTATTGTAATTACACATATTTTATGTACATAAAATGATACTATACAATAAAATAATCAGTAAAATACCTACAGATTTACATGCTATAGAATGAACTATAGAGTGTAACGCTGTAGTCAGTTAGGCCGACACGAGTTTTCCTTATTCTTTAATATGGCGTGACTACCTATCACAACTTAAATTATCAAACTTGCAAATTTATTTAGTACATGTTGTTCATATTTAATAATTAAGTAAGTAATATTTGATTTTATTATTAAACATAGATGGCGTAGTGGTTTTGTGCCCGGCTCGCTTTTTGACACTGCACTGCGGCGAATGTTTTCGATGCTCTCACTTTGACCACTTTGTGTGATACATAAATTGATCTTTCGAATGGCTTCTATTTGAGTACGTTGGTTGAATGTTTGTAAAATGCCTGTGATAAATAATGTACCTATACCTAGTGCGGCTGTTTTCTTTTATAAAATTCAATAAAGGTATTATCGCAATGTCAATGTAGAATATATAATATAAACATTTGTAGGTATTTGTAGGTAGTAGAGCCTTGTTGATTTCAGCATGAATGGGCCGGCTCGACCGGGGAAGTACTACCCTCTCACATAAAATCGACGTAAAGTAACAGTGCTTTAACTGTTGCGTTTCGTTCGGTGAGTGAGAGTGGCGGAGGCCCTATCATCTATTCCTTCTCCCTCATCCCACTCCTCATCCTATCCCTTTTCCCATCCTCAAGGGGCGGCAACGCACTTGTGACTCCTGTGGTCTTGCTTGTGTCCATGGGCAGCGGTAATTGCTTACCATCAGGCGATCCGTCTGCTCGTTTGTCGCCTATTACTATAAAAAAAATAATATATAAACTTCGTATAAATTAGTGCTATTTACCAGATTATTTAGACTTTTGGTATAAATACCAGTAGAGAAATGCAGTCAATTCTGATGTCTCTCAATATGCACCCACTTAACATCTGTAATACAAACAGGTGCTAGGTTTCGCCCCAAGAAAACATTTAATTTACGTAGAGTAGTTAGCACGAGAAGTCGAGTACTGAGTAAGAAAGAAACAAAAAAAAAATATAGGCAGTTTATTTATTTAGTTTATTGATAGATGTAAGTACCATTAAATAAAAATAGGGGGTTTCGTGTTTGACAATTCAGTAGTATTAGGTGGTACACAAACAAGAGGGAGACTTGCTAAAAGCAACCTGAAGTTCACGTCTCGGCGCAGTAATGTAGGGTTTTAGTGGCACCCTGCAAACACTGGGCTACCTTTAAACCTGTATATACTTCAATGAGCAAACAACTAAACAGTGTTTACAGTCTGAGGCTTCTACACAATGGTAGGGTAATGTAATGTTAGTAAAATTAACGTTTTTATAGGAATTCAAGTTTTCGTCATGCGATATTTTTTTGTCGAGCATTTTGACGACATATTATATCTCAAAAGGCAATGTAAGACTAAAAGGTATAGGGTATGTATATTATCCAGTTAGTTCTTCAATTAAAAATTACTTAGGCAGTACAAGGAAATTTTGCACTGATAATTATTTATTTATTTTTATGGTGCCTACAAACATATTAGTTTCAATATTATTGTTAATTTCGCTGAACAATGCTTGGCGCTATTATGATTAGAAATGCTTGCTAGTTTTAAGTCATTGACAGTAACGCGTATTCTATGTACATAAACTTATTTGGCATAGTATTGTAAATGAAATCATAATCATTTTTTTTTTATGGTAATAGGTGACAAACGAGCAGACGGATCGCCTGATGGTAAGCAATTACCGCCGCCCATGGACACAAGCAACACCACAGGAGTCACAAGTGCGTTGCCGCCCCTTGGGGATGGGAAAAGGGATAGGATGAGGAGTGGGATGAGAGAGAAGGAATAGGGGATAGGGCCTCCGGCACTCTCACTCACCGAACGAAACGCAACAGTTTAGGCACTGTTACTTTACGTCGATTTTCTGTGAGAGGGTAGTACTACCCCAGTCGAGCCGGCCCATTCATGCTGAAATCAGCAAGGCTCTACTACCTTGAGAGACTATGAGATGAACTACTATCATACATACATACGAGGGCGGCACTGAAAATTTCGGGAATCAAGGAAGTGACACAACATTACTATTTAAAAATGTATTTATTGCTTTTCGAAGTATTCTCCGCGAACTTTGACACATTTTTCCATACGATGGAACCAATCATTGAAGCAACCATTCCATTCGGAAGTTGCGGTCTCCAAAATGGCCGTTTTGTAGGCGTCCACAGCTTCTTCAGGTGATGAAAATCTCTGTCCACGCAATTTATTCTTTATTTTAGGGAAAGTATAGATATCATTAGGGCTTAGGTCGGGGCTGTACGGCGTATGGTCTAATAATTCTCTGTTTTCTTGCTCTAAAAACTGTTTTGTTCTGTGCGCGGTGTGAGAACTCGCATTGTCGTGATGGAGGATGATGCGGCGGTTGCAGTTCTCTTTACGGAGTTCAGAAACGACCTGTGGCAAACAAATGCTAGCATACCATTCTGCATTAACAGTTATTTGTCCCTCAAGAGTAATAGTCGTAACATGGCCGTTTTTGGAGACAAATGTGGCCAGCATTTTTTTTTTGCAACACTCCGTGAACGAAAAATTTTTGTTGGCTTTAACTCATTTTCAAACACCCAAACTCGTGACTGGTTTTTTGTTTCGGGTTCGTACGCGTATATCCAGGAGTTGTCACCTGATACGATGTTGTATACAGCATTTGAGGATCCTGCGTGGAATCTTTCGAGAGTTCTGACGCACCAAGTAACGCGAGCCGCTTTTTGCTCTTCACAGAGCGAATGCGGTATCCATCGGGAAAACAACTTTTTTACACCTAATTGTTCATGCAAGATTATTTGTATTTGACTCAAGCCAATGTCTAAACTCGCCTGAATTTCGCGGAATGTCACATGTCGATCTTCCTTAATCAGCTTACGCACAGCATCAACGTTTTCATGGGTGACTGCAGTTTTTGGACGACCTTGACGGGGATCATCACTGAGCTTGACAAGTCCACGTTGAAATTCGGCAAACCAGCGATAAATTGTGGTTTTGGTTGGGGCTTCATCACCAAATGCAGAAATCATCCGGTCAACACACTATTTTTGTGTTCAACCACTTCGAAAGTCATAATATATCATCGCTCTTGAATTTTCTCGAGTCAATTCCATTTTCTCAACGACTAAACAAGTTTGACAAAACCTTGTGACAAGACCGAGAATCTTTTTTTGAATAAATAAATGGTATTCGATTTTTAAAACCAAGGAGTTTCAATTAAAAAGATTTTAATATGACAGGAACAGTGGAAATATTCCATTCCCGATACTTTTAGTGCAGCCTATGTATATAAAATTACTTGTCCTGTGTCTTAAAATATCAGCAGAGCCCAAACCTCTATCATCTGTGTATTATATGTACATATAAAATCACTTATCCTGACTGACAATGTATATTCCATAGCTAGAATTATGAAATTTTTAGTGCCTGGTAACTTTTGGTAGTTCATTGAAAAATACTTCTTTAGTGCCTACATCATGGCACTAAGGAAGTATTTTTTAATAAACCTTCCTAAGTGGGAAAAAGAAAGGTTGAAAGTTTAAGGAAGCGAAGATGTTTCACTTAAATTGCCTCGTAACAACTTTTTAGTACGAAATTATTGATACGGGTGCGTCAGCTATTCAAATCCACGGTGATAGAAAACCTGCATTCGCATGAAGCGTGCCTTCTGTAGGAATCAACTCTATATGCGTTTTATTTTCATAACGATATCAGTGTATGATGGCAGACTGTGTGTCGCCGACCGCGCGCTCAACGTCGCAATTGACAAGTTGTTAGAAAGTAGGTAATTTGAACTGGTGTATGTTCTCCAAACATCATCAGTGACTGTAGTGAATAGACTATCAGACTGTTCCATAGAAATGACTTAAACCCACGGCGCGCACCACCTTCTCCAAGTTTAGTGCGTACAATTGATTTTTGTAATCGCTTTACTAAACGGTCAGCTACAACATCATGAGGAAACCTACATTTCTCAGAGGTCTGTACATTGTAATTGAAAGAACTGTGGTACATTGTAATTGAAAGAACTGTGCCCGTGGAAAGAATGTCCGCCATTCTGCACTCGGTGGTCCAGAGGTGGCCTTAGGCTAAAAACTCACGGAGCGATTTTCACCCGCGACCGCCGCGGTTGCGGGCCCGCAGCTTCTGTAGAATGCAGATATATAGGTAAAAAATTAAAGCACAACTCACGATGCGTTTTACGCCCGCGGCGTGCGCGGTTGTTTGCGGATCCCGCTGCACCGGCGGGCAGTGAGTTTCTTAGCCTTCATCTCATAGTGAGAAATGAAGAGGCTCATGCCCAGAAGTAGCACAGTTAAATAAACATAGCTGATTATTATTACTTTCTTCACTGTTAATCTAACAAGCTTCTAAAACACGCTACGTATTATTCACCTTCAAATAAGACCAAATTAAACATCGGAACACGTAATGACCGCTGTAATAACTATGCGCTGGCAAATGATTAGTTTCGGATGGAAACAGGACGAGGTGCGGTTGGCATGCTCTGATATCAAAAAGCCGCACGTTGCGCCGTAATTACAAGTGCACATTAACGAAGTTATAAGCTGTGGAGGCGATGGACGGTAGGCAGGTGGTAGGTAGGCACCCTAGGTGGTAGCGCGACCGCGTCGGTTGCAGACCTGCCACGGGAGGTTGGCTAGCCCGCCCCCTACCGACGCTCGGCGTGTTCCCCTTCAGGGTTGGCAGGATTTAAATAGTCTGTGCGTCGGCATTGCGGAAATTATTCTTTCGCGACCTATTACTGGAGTTTTTAACCGACTTAAAAATGGAGGATCTCGGTTAATTTGTCGCCGGTAGTCAACGGCGCCGTCTGATATTAAAGAGTAAAAAAATATATATCCTTTGCAGTTGCATTTTTGAGTATCTACTTACCAGCAATACCAAATTGCTTTTGGAGTCGGTTTTCGTTTCTAAGGTTTAGCCATTCAATGTCTCAACCTGACTATCTCTGAGATAATTTAAAGAGGGTCATAATGTGATTGAAATGTTTAAGTAATATAAATTGAATAAAACATCCAGTTTCCTCAAATACAAATTCAGAGATGATACTTGTCCTAGAAATACAATTTTAAGATTTTTAGTACTTGATAAAATTAAATATGATGCTGACGAAAATGTTCCAATATTACTGTTAATTTTATTTTCATGTTCATAAAGTTATTTTCTCTTAAAACTTTATGAAGCTATTTTCTAATAAGAACGCCATCAGCCTTATTTTGTTTTCATTTAACGAGAATAACCCTCAGCTTGTAATCCTGTCCGGTATGCAATACGATCCGATCGAGTGCGCTTCAACTACGCGGTCTTTTCTTCACTTACTTACCGAACCAATAGAAAATCGTATTTTACTATTCTTTCGGTATCTTATTAGCTTCCTGTTTAGACTAAGTCGCGAACTCATGTCAAAAACAGATGTCATGACCTACTGGCGAAGTGAATTTATTTAATTTAGTATACTTTTATTAGTGACGTCAGTTTTTTGATAAGTGATCGCGTTTGTCCGATATAAATACCGGGTCAACGAAGGTAGATCTATCTTCTCAAAATATTAACCTAAAGTAGAAATCCAGTTGCGAACAAACAACTGATTTCTCTGACTCTTCAATCTCCGTCCCATGTTTTCTTTCCTCTTCATCATTTTGGCTTGCACCTTGAATATAATTACATTATTTCTTATTCTATTGAATTTTTAGGTGCACATATATTTTTGCCGTTTTAATAATATTCTGTTGACTCCGCTTTGATGTGCAATGTCAATGGTAAATATTGTATGCGTCTCTCTGCTTTATGTGAACAAATACATGCAAGCCAACTGTTCTATATTAATTGTACACAGTAGGTAGGTACAAACTGATGTACACAGTAGGTACGTACAAACTGGCAAATTGAATGAAAATCGAAACCAACAAAGTGGCGCCCAGGTTTCGGCGAATTTCAATTTTCAAAGCGACATTTCATTTACGCGGTGTATTGGGAGCCCACGCTGTGCCCGACGGCACTGTCGCCTGTCGGCACCTTTGGCGAAGGGGAAGCCTCTCAGGTTCGCAAATAAAAGCACGGCGATCTACCCTTTACGCCACCTCTGTTTCAACCATAGCAGTGGCCATTGTTCAAATTTTTGGCTCCCAATAAATACGACTAATTAGAAAAAGTACAAGTAGTCTCTTGGATTTTATACTTAATTTATCACGAAAGTATTTTAAATGATCTCAATCTTACTTCAGGTTCGCATTCCATTGCAATCGGGAATCAAAATGCAGCAGTGCTCCGTTCAAGAACCACTCGTGTATAATTGGATCTTTTCATTTAAAGCGCAGTTTATTGAAGAGCAGACTTAAAGTAGAGCGAATGAATAGTACGCTGCGGGTTCTACGAGCGTCGTACCGTCTTTGCATAAGCAGGCTCCTTACGTTAAGACGCCCGGTGTAAAGGACATTTGTTCTCATTTACGTTCGTACTAGTTATAAGAGTTGCAACTGCGTTTAATTGCATTCTATTATACAATGAATACAGATTATCAAACGATATATTTCAGACATTATCTTCGCAAGTTACATAATATTATATACGTCATATACTTGTATCGTTTAACACTAGTCTAAAGCATTTGACAGTGTCAATCATAATACGTTTGGGAGTCAATTAAGTACATTACACGATCTTCTGACTTCTTTATCTGTGTAACAGAATTCAGAAGGTTGAGATTGGTAAGACGTCTTCAGGGTCAGCTTTAAGAGGAAACACCACGGCCGTTTTTCCATACAAAAGTAGTCTCCTGTTTTCTCTCTGGATAATGCTAGTAGAGCAATATTTTTTTTCCAAAAGATATATGGCCGCGGTTGGCATGCCCCTATGTTTTCCTTTTTCTCATAAATTAAATATTAAAAAAGATATGAACCTTCAAATATCTCAAAAATTGGCCAGATTTTTCGCTGTGTTCAAACATCCAAAAAACAAATTTGGCAAGATTATTTAAAAAAAGAAAACATAAGAACACGGCCAAAGCCTTTCTTTAATTTAATATGAAAAACTAGTTAAATCGATGAAGTTTTGGAGAAGGAATCAGGGGAATACGAAACGTTGATTTTTTGTACATTTTATAGGTATTTTTTGTCCAGCAGTAGCGTTGTCTCTATCGCGCTCTGCGGGAGGAGGCTTGAGGCTGCGCGACAGCAATAGATTTTACAAATACCTATTTGTCAATTCTCTCGCCCGTAGTGTTTCCTCTTAACGATGGGCGTGCTGCCAGCTGTCATTTTCGAACGTTCTTTTAATATAGGTACTTAAACTTTTATAAAAGTTTTTTATTTTATTTTATTTTATTAGGCACAACTACGGATAACAAATTATAAAGTAAAAATAAGTAAAGTTTAAGTAAATATACAGTTAAATTTGCAATCCGATTATAGTTATGCACAACATTTGTGGAAGAATTATGTTACGGTTAGCCAAGAAATAAGTAGCATTATACAGGTAGGTCATTAAGTTATTGCACAAATTTAAGAAAATATAAATTCACATCATAAATATCAATAAGAAATAATTTAAAAATAAAAAGATACATCATAATAAATTTACCAATTCGGAAATATTTAGAGAATGTCAAGAAGTTACATAACAATTAATTAAAAATAAAAATAAAATCAAATCATGTTTTAACCTACTACGTTACACATAATTATGATATTGTGTAGTTCGCGTATGAAAGATAAAAAAGCGAATATAAAATCCGAAAATACATATAGACGACAGTTGTGCAATGCAAAATTGTACAAAGTTAATAACGCTCTCATGTTAATTGGTTTAATGTAAATAATTTGTTAATTAATGTTAAAAAGCCTTATCGTCGTGGACTATCGTGTACTGAGTAGGCGAATGATTCAAGTTGTATTTTCTGTGTATGCAATAGTTTTGGTCTATCTATTTATCTATCTATAACGTCACGCCTGCCTCCCATTGGGGTAGGCAGAGACTATGGAACGCCACATGCTTCGGTTCAAACATAGACATTCATAGTTTTGGTCAATACATGTATTTCTGTAACTCTTTTTTACCAGTACAGTAGGAACGTTTAGGTAAGAATATGTATGTATGTGCAATTAATTAAAGTCATAGGGTCCACTTCAGCTATATACCTACAGGTTGTGTATGTGGTTGCTTCGATAATGGGGCTTACTCAAGTTTAAATATTGACCTACGAAGACGGAGAAAGCAATATTCAAAAATAAATAATAATTTATTGATGTTATATTATCACTGCTGTACGTCATTATACGATTAATTTATATTCTACGGATATGTTTAGTTAAAGGTGTCATGACGTATTCTTATTACGGCAGTGGCTTGGTATAGGTAAATCAGTGCAGAGGTAACACGCGTCCACGTGTGTCCTCATATATCGACACATAAATGTGACTCCGGCGGTCCCCCGGCGCGCGGTGACTCACTGTACTCAAACACGCACAGATTCGCGACCCGCCACCGGCATGATTTAATTAACTGCGAACAATATACACCGACGTAACCGCATCGACGCGGGTGCCGCACACATATTAATAACTACGTATTTTTACAGACAGTTTTGGACAATTTTATCGTACGCCTTTTAACTCATCTAGTTTTTGCGACCTCGACGTTGCTAAGCCATTACGGTGTCCCATCTGGAGATACAAGTACAAGTAAAAAAATTTAGTGGCTAAAAGTAATAGCCTCTTAAAAATAAACGGTCGCGGTCTATTGCCTGCGTGCTTTGTAAATATGAAACACAAAATGGCTTGCTATTCCTTTAGGTTTAAGGACACGGCAAATACCAAATCCGAAGTCAATTTTATGCTCAAAAGTTGCCTTTTTGATGGCGCCAACGTTCTCAGTCAGTATTCAATTCATTAAACTCGAATGAGTATAATTTATTCATGCAGGTCATAACGTAACACTTTCGTATCATTGACGTTCTTTATCAGGAGAAAGTCACTACTGGCTACAAGTCGATGTTGATGAAGCACCCGGATTATAGATCGTCGCGTATCGTTCGGATAAGTTGACAAGCGAAATTTATACTTACTGATAAAGGAATGGCAGTGAAAATTGATTGTCAGCTGACGATACTTACATATGAAAATTGCCGTGAATAGTATCCACCATGGTACTAATTTGTCATATTTTAGAAGATGATTCTCTTTGAATGATAGTCTCCTGTGAATAGATGCAACTTGGCATTTTATAGAGCATCGTTTAAGACAAGTGATTTAACTAGTAGGCTGTAATTGTGACAGTAAAACCATAGTAAAAACAGAATAGTAAGATAGCTTCATACAAATCGGCCGCCGCGCTGCCGCGCTGGTTTGAATGTACGCGTGAGTCGCCGGCGCCGTGTACGCACGCACTTTTCACGCACACAATCTGACGAGCGCGGCAAGCTCGGCGCGGATTCAGTACGGGATGCGCCGCGCGTCTGATCGAGCGCATTCATGTAGGTACTTCACTGCTCGCCCGCTTGAATTGTTTATATACATTCAGTTTTGTAATAAACGTTATTAATAATGTAAAATGTGTTAAACGACAGTAAATTTAACTTGTTACTTTTTCTCATTAAAAAAGGCATTTAGATAGTTATATAACGCTTAGGTAGTCAGTAGGTATTTGAGAATAAATAAATTTAAGCTTAAATTGAGAAGTATTCAGCGCGATCACTTAAAAAAGCGGCGAAAAAGCGCGACCGCCGACAAAGCCGGCGCCGCGGTGTAAACAAGTGACAACCCGTGCGTCAACGCAAGAGTAGGCAATTAACTCGCCGAGCGGCCTTAGCTAACCTACTATTCTGTTTTTACTATGGTAAAACGGTAAAGGATCATTTTGTGGTTGGTAATGAAACTTCCTCAGTTATTCGTTTCCATCAGTGTGAATTATTTTTGTGAATAAAGAATTATTATCAAATCTATGTCATATGTGACACTGCTGTAGTACGACAAGTGTTCAAATAAATACCCTGGAATAGAGACTGTTATCTAAAGTCTTCGCAAGACATTTAAAACGAATTATTTTCTTATTTATTTTTACTACATAAAACTGCCCTGAAGTCGTTTAAAAAAATATTGTTTTATAGCACTATATCATCATCATCATCAGCCTGCCGTACTCCACTGCTGGATACAGGCCTCTCCAATGGCACGCTACTGAGCCCGATTTTCAGCTTTTCGTGCTTTTCTTTTTTTATAATAAAATTGTAATGAGAACTTCAAAACATTTGTTGGAAAACTGTTCAATACTCAAGCCAATCTTAAGTTACCAATTTATTCAACATCCTCCTGGCGGTATACCTATTGCATCCAAGCAGCCGGGGATCCGCTTTCTAGTATAAACATAACTGTCAGAATATTAGCTTAGATACGTATACCTAAGTTACTTTTTTATCAGTACGATATGTCAACTTTCGTTTTGTATTAACATCGCACGTGACACAGTCGACATACATAAGTAGCACGATGGCAAAGAATGCACAACTTACCTAAAATGATAACATTAATATTGCGTTATACAGATAAAATGCAATGGCAACATACACACAATCGGGTTTGAATAATTGTATAAAGGTAGCAATTGTCATATTTGCTTTCATTGAGTGGATGCGCACACATCCAACAATGCTGTCAGTACCATTTGTTGTGACTAGCTTGATTTGACTGGCTTTGTGAATTTAGTCTAGCTTTGTATCTGGTGGAATCGTGGAAATGTCGATACTACTCTGATAGTTTGGACATCAGGGGCCCAATTCTACTAAATTAATATAGTTTTGATATGATGTTAGTGTCATAATTACGTCACAAAAAGGGTATTCTTCTAAATGATCTGATATTTTAATGAAATTGTAACGAGATCGTATGTGTCAACGACGAACTGTTTATTTTAAATTATACGATAATGACATTAGATTATCAGAATACCGCTTTTAAGTCCATTCAAAATATAATATCAATGTCATATAAAAATAGCAGAATTGGCCCCCTGCTTGATGTAGAGAGAATTAGGGTATTTTACCCCATGTGAAAAAAAAAATAGTAACGTATATTATATTTAAGATAGTATTACCGGAAAACATACGGAATATATTACTTACGGCTCATAAAATGAATAAATAGAATTTTAAAACCATTTTAAAGAATTCCGTTTTAGTATCTGTGATTTAATCACGCAAAACGACAGCCGCCATGACGAATGTCATTAACGTCAAATGACGTCATAAACTTAGTAGAATTTTAAAGAACTAAACCACGTGACTGCCAAAAAAGCAAGCATTATACGTTGTTTACTAATATGATGCGTAAGCAAGATGGCTTCCAACGTTTTTGTCTGATAAACCGCGAACATTTAAAATGTATTTTTAAAAGTTAAAAAAAAAATACTTATCAACTGAATATATTTTTTGTAATTTTTCTACTTCTTTCCTAAAGTCATAGGATCATCTTGAGACACTTTTAAAAAAATGGTGGAATACCCTATTGGAGATATATTTACAAAAGGTGTATCTAGTCCGTTTCATGTATCTGTGCTGAGAGTGGTCGTTATAATTTTGACCACAACTTATTTATTTTATGCTCAACAAGAGTTATCTTCACTTATTGTGCGATGGTATATAAACCTAGGCGCAAACGTGTATAGGGACTATCGGGTGAATGCCAGTCGCCTCTCAGTTTGAGACACACCACGCAAAATTTCGTACAAATTGTCGCGGCCATCAGCTGCTAGTGGCGGCCACCGGCTACTGTCATTTGCGCAGTGCCGAAGGACGCAGCTCGTGACAACAACGGTGGCTGTGTTTTCGGGGCCCGTTTTCGCGAAGCCTTATAATTATAAAAGTTTCTCTGCTTCGTTATGGAAAATTTTGCCACTGAATTTGATCTATTGTTATTAATTGCTTAGGGGTAAACCTGCGATAAAAGATTGCCCAAACAAATTATAACTTTTTTCGAAATACAACCTTTAATTGCGTAAAGACTTTTCCTGTTTATCGGAGTTTCTGCCCACGTGCGGGCAGCACCCGCACGATGAAGTAGAATACCCGCACGTGTTCCACAGAGTGGCAACGTGTGGTACGCAAAATAGGAAAAGTATAATAAAACGATCTTGCATACGTTCTACACGCGAGCCAATTTGATATGCCTCCACACGCGTGAAATGAAAAGCTAGTTAAAACCATGTAGGTGCAGTCCGTATTTCCAATGTTTGTAACTTTACATTTATTTCTAGAATTCATACTCCACAAAATTGTCAATTCCAATTTCCATTAAGCTCAGTTCCACGAGTCGGAGCCAGTTTGTCAGGATTATTTCCACTGTACCTTTTTGAGTGACAGGCTCGTGTCTTCCATTCGCGGAATTATCAACAACCAGGTTGATGACAAATAGACTACTGTAACGAGGTTTATCAGGAATCCAATGTCTGCGTTCCACAAATAGGACGAAATATCAAAGCATATAATGGTTTGATATTTCTTCGCTTACGGCAATTTTGCACTGCTGTGCTTGCCGTTCACTCGGAACAAGGAATGCCAACCGTGGTCACTGTTATTATAACGTTGCCTCTCGTGATCATCTTTCAAATTGATAAAATCTTTACATATTATTTACTGCCAATCAGAGACTGTAGATGTCGGTACTACTCTCCCCTAGAATATCAACGTAATAAAGCAGTAATTTTACGGTTGCCGGTTGTTACGTTTAGCGAGGGAGATGCAGTCGGTAATATCTGTTCGTCACATTCAACTTTGAACATTTTCTGGCTCTCAATACGTGACATGCATTTGAGAATGTTGCTAGCTATACCTTCAGGCTTATCGCTCACCATCAGTTGCCTCTTATGCGGCCGCAAGCGAAAGAAGCAAAACTAAATACAAACGAACATATTAACAAGGCCGTTAACAAAGTCGTCACCAGCTCATAAAATAAATGAAATCTGCACACTATGCAGCAATAATTACTAGTCAACTACTTTAATTTTCAGGTACCAACCGAAAAACAGTAATAATCTATAGCCGACAAAGACGCGAACTCGGTGCGCAACACGCAGTCCATTAATTATTTTTGGTTTTATTCTCTAACATTTTTTATTCAAACTTGTTTCGGTAAAAGCCCTGCTATATTATTAAACGTTGCATTTTCGATAACCTATAGTCAGTCGGTAACGAAAGGTGGTTGTTTATGAAACAGAAATTATCATTATAATTATCTATAGAAAACTTGAGTAAAAGCCTCTGATATACATATACGTATCATATTACGCAAATTGTTTGGATTCGACTAATATTTTTTAACATATTCCGTGGTCGCGCAAAGGCCGGAATTGTTTTTGCTTTGCTCATCATCGTCAAGGCCTCTCCTTCGAAAGAAGGAATTACCTCTTTGCTCATAGCACAGAATATTATACTTTCTTCTATCTTGGTAGACAATATGGTTGATATTATTATTTTCAAAGTATCTCGAAACTACTGAACGGATCCTTGTACGGTCTCACTAGAAGAAATACGCTTAGTTTAATCTTATATCTTATACTAATACTAGATGAGCCCGCGGCTACAGCCGCGTTATTTAGGGTTACTGCTTCGCTCCCGTGGCTCACAGCGTGATTTTATATAGCCTATAGCCATTGCCTTGATAAATGGGCTATCAAACACCAAACAAATAAACTCTTCAGCTTTATATATTAGTATTATTAGATATAAAGCTGAAGACTTTGTTTGTTTGCTTGAACGCGCTAATCTCAGGCACTACTGGTCCGATTTGAAAATATCCTACAGTGTTAGATAGCCCATTATCCTTTATCGAGGAAGGCTATAATTATAACATCGCGCTGTGAGCGACGGGAGCGGAGCAGTAGCCTTAAATAACGCGGGTGTAACCGCGAGCATCCTCTAGTAATAAATACACGCGGGAGAAGTCACGGGCGAAGTCCTTTTCATACAATTGATTTTTATTTATGTATAAACACAATATTTTAGAAAATAATATAAGCTTTCCGCTTTTTCACATAAACTGCAACTGGGCCAAAATGTCGTACTCCTGCATCCGCTTAGTTATCGTAAACAGGGCACAAAGTTTTCGCTTCATGTATTAATGTGTTTTAAAATTGTGGTTGCCACCTGTGTTTATATGGGGTAGCGGTCAGAGCTTTTACGTATACAGAAATAAAATTGAGTAAACGTACTTTTGATGCGGTTTTAATGCATTAATTTTAATAAATACTACATTTATGACGAAGGGGTTTAATCCCTCGCATGCCCCGCTCTAAAATGCATTTTCTCCGGTAGTGTCTAGCCATTTTGAGGATGTAATGTTTATAAGATCCTAGATTATAAAACTTTAATTTTCTCGCGTTTGGTGTATTTATATGAATAACTTGTAAATTTTAAACCGTATACAGTTCAGAAGATACTATTTATGTGAATTATAAATGGCTTACCTTTATCCTTTTTATGTCGACAAAAATTGATAAATGCAGGTCACTTTGTTTTTCTTACACCATGTGAAAAAAGTTTCCACAATACACAATAACACATACATTATTCACGAAATTTTACATCTTCTCACTGCATTTATATTGACAATTGACATGGGTAGACGACGCGACGGTTATATACATTAATTTAGCACAGGTCACCGATATCACTTCACAATAACCATTTATTCATAGCAGCGAAATATTTGTGCCCTTTTGACGATCCGACGGAAAACATTTCTCACTCACACAACATATTTATACGTATATATATAGCAAAAACAATACGAAATGTCTAATTATTCTAACCCCGCGATTTCAACAAGGTATACTCCATGTATTTTACATGTATTGCGGGCTTTATACGGCTTACAGACACAAATAACACCGAGACTCCAAACTAATAATTTGGCTATCACACAGCGTTATCGCGCGTGGTGACCGGTTCGGTTACAGCATTCGGCACCATATCAAGTGACAAGGTCCTCGCTTAATAACAGGAGAATGCGAGACTCGCGCAGCAGCCGCATTCGATTTTCGCGCTGTCTGGACACACCCTTCCTTGAATGATTGTTACATAGCCTGTACACATAACAATTGTGCTGAGCTAGAGGCTTCAAGAACATTACATGACGTTGCATATACGAGGGTCAAACTGAAAGTTCTTAGAACTGGCCACTTATAAACAATATAATAAAAAAAATATTCTAAAATTTGAAAATAGAACTCATTGCCAATATTACTGAGTATATATTTCATTCATTTGTCATTTGTTTTACGATTTGGCGGCAAATCGAAAATTGTCTGTGTCACGTCAACATGAATTTAACACGAGAAAATTTTCGTGCAATGATTTTTTATGACTTTCGATGTCATTTAAGTCAACAAGAAAGTTATGATGGACTACGATTGATTAATCATAATCTTATTATTACCTCTCTTTTTACAGTATTTGTTTCTTTGTAGGCACCTAAGTACTATACTCTAAATATAAGCTCGTAAAATAATATACTACTGGTATATTTCTTAATCAAATGCTTATCTTGTCCCTACATACCGAATTATATACCAATACCAATCAAAGATTAATGCATGAGTACATCACTATTGACAGTCATTTCTTCTTTTGAAAAAATTGCGACATGAGTATTTCAAGAGGTAATAAATACAATACATCTGTCTCCGTTACACATATGAAATTTTATACAAGTAAAAAGAAATAATTATAGATTTCTTGTTTATGCTTAAAACTATCTCTCCATGTATACTTGCTCCTTGACAAGAAAGTTATGATTTATAGACTACGATTGGCCTTTCACGATGAAGCCCCATCTCGTGCGACTGTTTACAACTGGTTTAATGAGTTTAAACGTGGTCGCACTAATCTCACTGATGATGTACGTGAGGGACGGCCTTCTACGGCGACGACTGAAAATAACATCTGTGTTGTGCGGCGTATGATAGAGACTGACAAAAGAGTGACCTATCAGCAGATTCGGACAAGCTTAGGCATCGGTATGAGTCAAGTGCACAAAATCCTCCACGAACATTTAGCGGTCAGGAAGCTTTGCGCCCGGTGGATACCTCATAATTTGACTAAGGCTCAAAAACTCCATCGTGTGGATTGGTGCCGTAAAATGATTGAAAGATTTAACGGAGGTGACTCAAATGCTGTGTTCGACATACTAACAGGTGACGAAAGCTGGATTTACTGTTATGATCCTGAAACCAAAAGACAATCTGCTCAGTGGGTGTTTCCTTTCGAGGAGTTGCCAACTAAAGTGAAGAGAGATCGAAGTGCGGGAAAAAAAATGGTGGCCTCGTTCTTTGGAAGGATAGGTCATTTCGCAACAATTGTGTTAGAGGATCAAAAAACAGTTTCTGCAGAATGGTACACTACCAATTGTTTGCCACTTGTCTTAGAAAAAGTTCGAGAGAAACGACCTCGCAGTAGGATCCTCCTTCACCACGACAACGCCTCGTCGCACACCGCCAAGCGAACGATCGACTATTTGGCGACATCAAACGTTGAATTACTGGGTCACCCGCCGTATAGCCCCGACCTCGCGCCTTGTGATTTTTATTTATTTCCAAAAATTAAAGAAAAACTTAAAGGAAAGCGGTTTATGAATGCTGAAGAAGCGGTGGCTGCGTATCGCGATGCCATTGAAGAGACCCCTAAGGACGAGTGGGCAAAGTGCTTTTCCCAGTGGTTCCATCGCATGCAGCGGTGTATTGACGTCAATGGACAATATTTTGAAAAGATATAATAAAACTAATAACTGGCTAATGTAATCAGTTTTTGATTTTCTAAGAACTTTCAGTTTGACCCTCGTACGTGATTAGTTGTACACTATTTGTATCATTTGCTTGACATTTATCATCCATTACATCAGCCTTCACTTAGCTAATAAGCCACGGGACAATAATATCAGCAATTTTATGAAAAGTCGAGCTTTATGTAGACTGAATCACTTTATAGTAAAATTGCATTTTATAAAACCTTTTGCCGTTCGAGCACTTAGTTCCTGCGGAACACTACTTTAACTGAATCCAATTCGATATTACTATAGATAGGTGGTTCTTATGTCGCAAGAAAAAATCAGTTTGCTATCTTTATTTTACTACCATATTATTTAATATATAAAATGTAAGCTTTCAAAAAGCGAAAGTACTTATTTTAAGTTCGGTCTGGTGATTTTGAAAGCCTTCCAACGGAGAGCTTTTCAGAGTAATGATTTTGTCGACGTTGTGGGTACTACCATAGCATAAAGCGTGAACTTACAGATGTAAGTTCACGCTTTCAGATGTCAGTCAGATGAGTCATCTGACAGGTCACTTGCTTTTTTGGTAGTAGTCCTAAAGAACATTCGAATTGATAATATACCCAAGTGGATACCCAGAGGAGAATTGAGTTAGCAGAATAGGAGAGATTGAAGGAATCTGCACATTGTTTTCATCAGGTCTAGTTATATAATATATTATATATATTTTGTATGTATTTATTTTAGTATATGTGTGTAGTTTATGTAATATGTATTATTATGTATGTATATAGTAATATACTCATTTATTTTTAATATAATAAATTTATAATTTTATTTGTAGTATAATATTCAATTTATTTATATTACATTTGATATATTTGTTATAATTATCCCTACAAATAATATGCACCTACCTTGCTTGTCTCTGCACCACCAAAAGGTCCGACTGGTAGATAATGCCTTACCGCATTAGGTAAGTCCACCTTATGTACTATGTGTATTGTGCATGAAGAAATAAAGAAAATAAAAATAAATAGGAGGTAACAGGTTATCGATGTAAAAATTGTCATACTATTTGAGATCCCGGTATTATGTATGATTCAAAGTTATTGTTCGATGTACACATAGACAATATTGTAAGGAAGGTATCACAGGTATTATTAGAAGGCTTAATAATGCGAGCGTCTTCCTAATTCCGAGAAGCGAAAACATACAAAATACTCTACTGCACGTACGTTAGAAGTATACTGGAGTATGGGTCGCAGATCTGGAATCCTAGGTATGACAAGTACAATATCGATAGAATAGAAAACGTACAGAGGAAGTTCTTAAAATAACTTTGCTATTGTATTACATATTATAATTATAGGTCTGATAAATACTTGAACATATTATGCGCCATATTCCATCTTCTACCTTTGTATAAGCGGAGGGGTATTGCTGATATAACATACTTAATTTTTTTTTGTCTAATTCTATTAATAGCTCAGAACTGTTGTCTATGGTAGGTTTGAATGTACCAGTAAAATCATCACGTCATCATACTCCACTACACCTACCACTCGTACCTACAACTACCGGCGGGATAGCTTTATGTGGCGCGCAGGCAAGGCACTTCGACATCTTTGATGCGATGAGACAGATGCTAACCAGAGATTTTTTTATGAACTACGAGTACGTAGATGTTTAGTTAGTTAATTATATTTTTCTTTTATTGTAACTTTCAATGCACATGGTTTATGTATAGCAAATTGTTTCTAACCGTGAGGACCTTTAATTGGCCACATGTCACATATACCAATGTTATTCAATTTAATAAAGCCGTTGGTCTTCTTATAAATTAAATAAATAAATAAATGTCTGTATAATTGCTGGATCTCAACCTCTCTATCTTGGATCGCAATCGGGACCACGCTAAGGAGATAATGATATAGAAGGATTGGGATGGCATAGATGGCCGTTAAACTAGTCGTACCTACAGTAGTAGGCTGCTCCAGTGCAGTGTCCAAAAGCTAGGTCTTGGCAAGAGAACGCCACCGCTGATGATGACATAATGATGTAGAAGGAAAGAAATATTATTATTGAAATAGTTCAGCTTGCCGTTAAACTAGTTACTTCTACTACTCCTGTCGCGCAGTGGTTTTTAGCGTGTTATCTCCACCGGTGTCGATGACATATTCTCTCCGCTAGTTAGGTGTACCACAATATGACCACTTCATAGAGAAGGACAGAAATACTAGAAGACCCGGGTTCCAAGTCAGAGGCGTTGGGTCGCAACTGGAACAACGCTAATGATAATCGAACAGGATTAAGATAGCACAGATTCCCGTTAAATCTATACTCCTCTGGCGCATTGGTTTCTAGCGACAAATCTTCACCGGTATCGATGACTTGTTCCTCCCGCTAGTTAGGTGTTCTTTAAACTAGTCACTGCTACTACTCCTAGGGCTCAGTGACCCAAAGTGATTCGTGGCAAAAGATCGCCACCGGTCGCGACGATGTGCAGCTCCCTCCCGCTAGTTAGATGGTCTTTGAACTAGTCACTGCTACTACTCCTAGGGCTCAGTGACCCAAAGTGATTCGTGGCGAAAGATCGCCACTGGTCGCGACGATGTGCAGGTCCCTCCCGCTATTTAGATGGTCTTTGAACTAGTCACTGATACTACTCATCGGGTGCAGTGACCTAAAGTGGTTCTTGTTGATAGGTTAGGTGTGCCGTAATATGACCGTGTGTGTGGTAATTGTTACAGAGGCGCTGCTGCAGAGCCGGCCGCTGCCGCACATCCCGGACCTGCCGGACGCGGAGCCCGCGCCGCCCACGCCGCAGCCGCTCGACACCGCCAACAGGTCAATATGCACATGCTTTATACCCGTCTATACAAGCATACACACGCACGCACACATAAAAACGCATAAACAGGCATCTGAGCTTAAAGGCTCCTACGCACTATGCGGTTAGCCGCAATGTGGCCAGACGTGCGGCTGACCGCAATCAACAATTTGTATGAGAAAGTAGTTTCTATACGCATTGCGACGCGGCTACCGCTCGACCGTACCAGTCGTCTGGTACATTTTTAGGCTGGCCGCATCCGCAACCGCATAGTGCGTAGGAGCCCTAACAACTTCAATACACACACACACCTAGACAAACTCACGGATATGAGTTCAACAAGAGTATTTAAATATACCCTGTACCTCACACACATAGACAAACACATGGATATAAGTTTCACACTGTCCTCTTCAATATGCTCAGTGCCAAGTAGCAGACGAAAAACTGCTGTACGTTTACTAAAAGGTCGTTTTTGATATATGGTCAAATTTGATTTTTATAAACTTGATTTTATCGCACTCCATTCGTCTGAATGTTTTTCATCTTGTAAAAGAGGTGGCAAAAGGTAAAGGAGATGGTAATTTGGTTAAATCAGAGCTATTAGTTGTTATAGAGTCCACATATTCATTTTGTCACGTTTTTACTAAAGTCCGAACAATTTATAGCTTAATGGCATTTTAGTAATCGCATAGCAGAAATATTATGCTGTCAGATTTGGTTAAACAACCTCTGGCTTCAAAGTGAATATCTTGAAGTTGAACCTTAACTTATTCTAAAACTCGTCCTGTAAAGAAAAGCACCCAGGATTTTAAGCCTTACTTCGAAATCAATAGTGCTCACTCCCTCTTCAAAAAAGATAAATAAAATTCGCCACTCCTATAGTACTCAAAGTAGACACAATATTGGCTAAAAGCAACCGTCTCCGAGTATAGACGGCTGATTTTAGCCAATAAATCGTACAAAGTTGTGTATTGTACGAATGAGTGCGCTTGAGACCGCATCACCCTTTCCCCACCACTCTAGACTTCGTAATCCTTTTTCCTCGTTCCATCCTCTCAATAGACAATATCTGTTTCCATAGCATTGATTTATTAACTGTACTCGTTGAAATGTATCGGGCTTTATGTATCGCTCCAGCCCCCTTATCTGTTCTCACACACACATACACACGTGTACGGAGCTTCACGGCCCATTGCTACCACTAACCAGATGTACTCGATACCACCGTGTTACGCATCCTGCTTGCTACTTGTTACTACTTACTCTTTTATAAATGTATTTAAAACTACTCTTGTTTACGCAAATGTGCTTATATTTTAAGGTTTATAGGCCTTGTATTGCGGAGATGTTCTCGTGAGGCATATTATTTCAATATTAATACCATGTAATATAAGTTTCTTTTGTAGGTACGTGAGTTCCATAATGCATTGGGTTTCTTGTACACGCACGTTACTTCGCTGTGAAAAGCTAAAACGCCGTTCCTACGCCGAAATCAAGCATATTTACTTCCCAACAGTGACGATCATACTTACGCGATGTTTTTATATAGCATCACTATTTTCCTCCTATATGTGGGAGCTTGTAATGTGCATGTATGTTATCATATTGATATTTGAGTAAGTAGCCGTAAACGTCCCAAATAAAATAAAAAAATCCTATCAACAGAAGCTTTTTACCGCAAAGAACCGATTATATACAAGGATCTGTATAGTATGTATGTTTGTTCAAATAATATGTATGTTTGTGTGCAGATGGACTTCCAAGGAGAATCTCCTGGCGCACCATGAGGAAGATGACCCGCAGTTGTTCGTGGCGTTGTACGACTTCCAAGCTGGCGGCGAGAACCAGCTGAGCCTCAAGAAAGGTAACCACGTCAACACTGCGTGATGTCACAGACAACAGCCTATTCAATTCTATAGGTGGACTACTACGGTACTAAGTAATCAGCTATCTGGTAGGATATATCAGCTCCGTATATGAATTCCCCCACTTCTGCTGTTGAAGAAGCAGTGCTGTGCGTCGAAGGTTTTATGACTCTCTCTCTCTGAGCAGTCTTTTAGTTTATCCACCAGGCCATCTCTGTGTTTATACTTAATATATTTTTATAAAGCCTCGTGAAACAACGCGTTACAACTTACCTATACAAATTATTATAGGTACGCGAGAACGAATAGAGGATATACTACCACTTGATATTTTCGTAACTTGTCAAAACAAGCTTGTCGCTCACGTAGAGACACTAGGTCATCAATTCATAAATATTCTATATATTCCTTATCAAATCTATTTACTACTTCAAGATGTCTTCATCGATTTGCAGTGAGTGTCCCAAACGATTAGGGCAACACTTCAGCTGATCGAAGACAATTACTTGGTCATTATCTCTGCAATCAATTAGCGTAACGTATTCATCAACGTTTGATACAACATACCAGTTGATCACTTAATCAATGCATAGCAACGTGACATTTGGTCAATTCTAATTAAATATGGTAAATTGCTGGAGTAGAAATGCGTTGATCGTTTTAAGCAGGCTGGCAAATACCACCTATTTTTTTTCTCGCTGTGGAAATGTATTAACGCATACCCCGGCAAGCGGAGGGTATGTGGGACTCGACAACTTGAGTGCAAGGCCGTAAAACCACTAAAACCACAGCGCATACGTCCACGCCATTTTGGGGCGCCAGGGTGTCGCATTAGCATTCTACCCTGGCACCCCGGCGGATAGCCCGAAGGCCACTACCTCCATAGTGGCGGATGAAGGGTTTGGCTCCGCCACCAACACACCTAGCTGCCGCAGAGGGTAGGGAGGACGGCAACCTGACAACACCGCATCTTGTCTTTCTCTGCGACCCCACCGCAACGCATCGAATGGTGCGCCCCCATTTGGTCGCGGGAGATAGGGCGCGCGCTCCTCCCGCGATCACACCCGACTGTGAGGGACAGACAGAACTGTCCCCCGCACCCGCATCCTTGGACGCATCCTGCGCAGGGCCCCTCCAAGCCCACGCGGAGCGTCCACTCCCGGGATCCCGCTTAGCTTTAACCACGACAAGGTGGAGATCCCACACGAGGGTGGTAAATAACACCTAAACACAGAACATTGCCTCTCAATCTGAACAGTTGTTATGGCTAGGCGCCCAGAATCAACCTCTTCCAAAGTCACTTATAATTCTCTTTTCTTTTTCTTTCTTTCACTTAGTGGACAGTAACAGGGCCAAGTGCACAAAATCCTCTTTTCTCCAGCATTACTCGTATGCAATTCTTCCTCTTTCCTTATACTCCTTGACAAGGAATATTCATCACCATCATCTTGCTAGCGCTATTCTGGTTGCATCCAAAACTTACAGGCCTTGGAGTACATGGTCCGCTTACCAGTCTATCCAGATATGACAGAATAAGAGCTTTTAAGTTTTAATTAATATTATATAGGTACCGTTAACATTTTGGTTCCATTTCCTCAGTGTACACAGATTGACGGCAATGAAAATGAAGACGAATCGGTCACGCGGGATGTGCCCTTATACAAAATATAATACTACTTTTTAAACGGTTTTATTTAGCTTGACCAGTTTATTTATTTGTTTGTTTGGGTCAAATTTAGTATTTATTGATCTGATATTTGGTTTTGAATGATGTTATATTTGTCTGATCAATACCCCAGATTGATGAGAAGATTGGTGCGATCTGGTAGCTAGGACTTACTGAATTATTTTTTAGCTTTTAGTACATAACCTAACTACATAATTTTTAGTGTAATAAAACCGTTTAACATAGAAAACATAGTTTATTTTGTTATTATTTCATGTCCGTGTCTCACATGCATTTGATCGTAATTTTCCAGTGATTACGGCCATATATTAAACACTATGGAAATTACAATTCTTCATAATGTATTTATGTAAAACTGTGTGTAGCTCGTTTATAGACAGTTGAGCGGAGGGATAGCGAAGGCTTAGTAATGAGGTCCTTCCTCCCTCTTTGGAAATGTAAAAAGAAGTCGTACAATCGATTAGGTAAACACGCGCGAACCGTAGCATGGCGGCCGCTCGCCGCGCCTCCCGAGGTTTGAGCGATCACGCTACTGCTTTCTGCCACATTAGTACCTACCAAAAATATAGATGAAAACGTATTTATTCATTGTCTACTACATTTAGGGTGGAGCGACAAAAACCTTTTTGTTTAATTTTCGTTTGCCTGTAGTGACAATTAATGACTTATAGTTGCAGGAGTATTCATGTAAAATTTCAGCTTTCTAACGAAACATCTAGAGGTGGCGCACTCGACTTAAGTTTAAAAAATGTGCCGTTTGCGTCTCAACCAGAGCTATATTTAAACCAATATTAGGTATTAATTATAGCACTACCTTTTATTTGTACTACCGTTAGCTATAATATTTAATAAAAATATTTAATCACCTTCTTTTCAGCGGTTTAATATTTTACATCAGTAGTTTTAGAACTCTTTTTCTAGAAAAAAAAGTATAGACTAGGGCATCTACAACAATAACCATTGATAATTAATGATCTCCAGATTGATTTAGTATTAAGTACAATAATAGCATAGTTAAAAAAAAAAACAAGTCATGAGCACTACCTCAAGATATTTAGTTAAATAGCTGTAATTTTACACGAATGGTCATTAAAGGAAAATGAAAATTAAAAGAAAATAATAGTTTCGCTCTCCTTTCTCGTGCTTCTACCCACAGTATAAGCTCTGCTTAGTTTGGGACGAGATGGTGTTGTGTATCATTGTTGTAGAGATATTATTGTTTTATAGTAAACTAGAGGACGCCAGCAGCTACGCCTGCATATTTTTTTAATTTACCCGTTATGGCCGATCCCGTGCGTATTTCGGGAAATCCCTTCTTAGTGCACCCCTACGGTCCCCAAGGAACATACATGCCAAATTTCAGCTTCCTGCGCCCAATAGTTTCGGCTGTAGCGTGTCTGTCAGTCAGTCAGTAACGCAAGGATTTTATATATAAAGATTTCGATTTGAAGTAATTTAATTCTTTAATGATACAGAAGAGTAACGTGCCGAGCTTTGTTGAAATACGCTACTGGTTTTATTGTGTTAAGATCTACTACTTAATATAGTATCATTTGAATACTTAATCATTTCTTTCATTCAGGTTAAGTTTCTCACCAAACGAAACTTAGCAATATAGATGCTGATACTTTACGTCGATAGTCTGTGGGTAGTACTTCCCGGTTGAGTCGGCCCATTCGTGCTGTCATCAGCAAGGCTCTATCTAAGTACCTACTACTCGTAACTGCAGAGAACGGTTTGTGGACAACTAAATGTAACATCTTAGTATGTATAGATAGTAAGGCTACCTGGAAGAAACACTTTTAAATCGCAATATCGTTATAATTTTCTTGTATTCGATTTGTGGTAGAATGACAGCTGACACTGGCAAAATACTTTGATAATTTAATTGAAATGAAATATCATTAGATATTGCTGTAGATATGAACTTATCTCTTCAAGTACTCTGTTTTATTTGGCGATATCTGAGAACAATAACTTCCTTCTCAATGCATATTCAGGTAATATGATACTTACTATACTAAAAGTAATAAAGTGATATTTATTTATAATAAATCAATAAAAACAAAAATAATCAAAATGTATCATGTAGTGTAAATAGATTAGTTAAGGTATTATTATTAAATTTGCGAATGGATATTTATTTAAATAACAAACAAAACTAACTTATTCTTAAAATACTATACAAAAATATATATATACAAGACATTTAAGGTATTATTTATTTTAGCACAAAACGTAATATGTTGTCTCAAATTTGACAGAGAAATGAGCAATCTTTTATCTAGGCTAGTGACATCTAGCCTTTGACTCGTAATCATCGTGTATAAATGCACTAGAACTCCGCTAGTAAGTGCAAACTAATCAATGAACTGGATAATATGCATAATATGTATAATATTATATTGTATATGCACATATTATCTGTATATACATATATGTATATCTAGCGACGTCACACGTCTTAAACGATTAGTGACGCCCAGTAAAACCGAGTTATCTTTGCAAGGCCATCTTAGAAGTCCCATAAGTTTTACATTTTTGCTTTATATATTAAATACTAGCTGTCCCGGCGAACTCCGTCTCGCTTTTTTAAAGTATTTTTCTTTTTAATTTTCTTACTTAACTCTTCTCCAAAGAATTCAGAACAAAGTTACCAAGAAGATCAGTGTTTAATATATTAATTGCCAGGCAAAGTTGTTTTGCCATATAAATTATTTCTAGGGTAGAAAAACTAACTGAAGATGCGGACGTGGTATATGAGTGATAGGGGCAGATAACTGATCTAGTGATATGATAAAATTACTCATTGGGCTATTAAATAATTAAATAAATTGCAAGTCTGACTCGCCCATGAAGGGTTCCGTAGTAGACGTATCCGCTTAACATAGCCATTAGGCGGGTCCACACAGACCGAGCAGCCTCGCGAGGAAAATGCTTCGCGAGGCTGCTCGGTCTGTGTGGACGTGGCTCGGTCGAGGAAAGCGCACGGCAGCCGCGGCCGGCCGCACGCGTGCGCCCGAGCTACCGAATTAGACACGTCCACACAGAGCGCGCAGCCTCGCGAGGAATTGGCGCGCGAGGCTGCGCGCTCTGTGTGGACGTGCCGCGGCCGAGGCAAGCGCGTGTGCCGCCGCGGGCGAGCGACCGAGCGGCCGAGCCATCGAGTTCGGTTTTTTGTTTTGCCGCGGTGTGGACGCTGTTTCGTGCCTCGCTCGAACATAAGAATCCCTACTAATAATATAAATTCGCAAGTGTGTTTGTATGTTGGACATTTTTTTTATAGACTCACGTCTGTATCCGCGTAAGGATCCACATTTCACCATGAAATGTTTAGGTCCCACGTAATAGGGGACGAGCCTATTGCCGTTAACGAGCACATCAGCAGACTCCGTGCTGCTTCTGAGAATTCGGGAAAACCCAGTAACACTTTTGCCCGACCCGGGAACTGAACCCGGGACCTCCGCTCAGCAGTCGCATACCCTATCCTTCGGTCACTGAATGACGGAGGATACATTCATCATAACATTCTCATCTTTGACGCTATTTATTGTACGAATAATAATACTTCAGTCTGTGCTTCGGTTACAGTATCCTTGCCTACAGACATTCATTTCCTATAATTCATTCTATATTTTTTTCCATGTCTACCTATTCCATCCTTTAGGTATAACAATAATCGACGACCGGTTGGCAAAGCGGGAGTGTAAGCGACTACAACGCCGAAGGTCGCGGGTTCGATTCCCGCTCATGTCAAACATTTATGTACATGAACATGAATGTTTGTCTTGGTGTTTCTATGTATATATTTACAAAAAAAGTAACTATAAGTAAATATGTATATTATGGCCCATTATTACCATTGTCTAGTACCCAAAGTAGGTACAGCAATTGGCGTCAGTCAGGCAGCCGGCAAGTAAAAACACATGCCACAACCACATTGCAGTGTGACCATTTCCAAGTACTATATTTATAAACAAAATTTTAAAATAAGAGAGAGGAGAGACCAACAATCTCACATTGATACGTAGACCGATAGATGGCAAATGTACTATTTCACTCTAATTCACAAGTCGACAATTTGATACATGCGCATTAATACATAATAGATTTTCAACTATATTTTCATGTTCTGAATTCAAACTTTATGACAATTACAATTTTGTTTTTTTCCTACGGTGCCGAGGCTGCCGCGCTCTAGGCCGCGTTCACATTTATCTGATGTAATCTGTCGTGACGGCGTCTGTCGTGTCGCGACAGACAATATCCCGGTTTGCGACAGAGAGGGGGGGGGGGGATTACGGTACAGCGCCATTTAAGAGATTGGACTCAGATTAATTGTAAAAAAAAATACTTTATTTAATTATAACAGCTTAACAGTATATTTAAAATATAAAATAGTTATCGCTAATGTTAGATCTACAAAGGTATTTATAATAAATTAATGCTAAGATGACAATAAAATTATCTAGATAATTTGGTGGGGAGAGATGTGCTGACGAAGCTAACATTGTTGAAATCCGTACAGTTAACTCGCGCGACACAACTCGTCAGACTAATGTGGACGCGTCAGACGCGCGTATGCAATTGTGCGCAATGGACGACGAACTAATTGACTTCCTTTTTATAATATTATTCTTATACAGTACCTATAGATGGGCTAATTGAATACGAAATAATATAATCCTATGTAAATAATTTATGGATATGATTGGATATTTACTTAATCTGAATCGGATATTCATCAAAAACATTGCGAAAGTGTGAACTCCACGAGAGTCAAGACAAAACTGATTTAAAATTGCGTCAGATCGCGACAGATGGCGAGAGACAAATGTGAACGGTAAGTCATTACGACAGAGACCGTCACGAGAGATCACGTCAGATAAATGTGAACGCAGCTTTATTATATGGCCTCGCTCGTTCGGGGACCGTTTCCTCGCGCGGCAAATGCCTCGCGAGGCTGCTCGCTCTGTGTGGACCCACCTATTATCTGCATCGAACATCAAATACCTAATAATAATAATTTCAATAAAATAATATATTGATTTTCCATCTGCCATATTTGATCACGAAACAGATGTTATATACGAATGCCACATGCGTTATAACGGCGGAGCCGATACCCATATTGATTTAATAGAATTTTCCCATCCGCGTATCACCTTTGATTTTCCATCCGCCATCTTCGATTTCCCATTTGCCATGTTTGATTACGAAGTAGATGTTGTATTTGCATTCCTCATAGCTTAAAACATCGGAGAGGATACCCATATTGACTTAAAATTTTTTTTGCTTCCGCCATCTTTGATTTCCCATCCGCCATCTTTGATCACGAAATAGATGTTTTAATTGGAGTCGCCATCCCTTAAAACATCGGAGATGATTACCATATTGATTTTTTAAAACTTTCCCATCCGCCATATTTGATCACGAAATAGATGATGGATTTGGATTCCCCATCCCTTTAAATATTGGAGACGATACCCATATTGATTTTTAAAATTTTCTCATCCACCATCTTTGATTTCCCGACCGCCATCTTTGATCACGAAATAGATGGTGTTTTTGAATGCCCCATTCCTTAAAAAATCGGAGACGATACCCATATCGACTTTAAAAAAAAACCCGTCCGCCATCTTTGATTGCCTATACGCCATCTTTGATCACGAAATAGATGTTGTATTTGGATTCACCATCCCTTCAATCATCAGAGACGATACCCATATTGATTTTTTTCATTTTTCCCATCCGCCATCTTTGATTTCCCATCCGCCATCTCGAATCACGAAATAGATGTTGTATTTGGATTCCACATCCCTTTAAACATCGGAGACGATACCCATATTGATTTTTTTTTAATTTCCCATCCGCACTCTTTGATCACGAAATAGATGGTGTTTTTGAATTCCCCATTCCTTAAAATATCGGAGACGATAGCCATATCGACTTTAAAAAAATCCCGTCCGCCATCTTTGATTTCCTATCCGCCATCTTTGATCACGAAATAGATATTGTATTTAGATTCTCCGTCCTTTAAATCATCAGAGACGATACCCATTTTGATTTTTAAAATTTTTCCTATCCGCCATCTTTGATTTCCCATCCACCATCTTGAATCACGAAACAGATGTTGTATTTGGATTCCCCATCTCTTTTAACATCGCAGACGATACCAATACTGATTTTGTTAAATTTTCCCATCCGCCATCTTTGATTTCCATTCCGCCATCTTTGATCACGAAATAGATGGTGTATTTCGATTCCCCGTCCCTTAAAATATCGAAGGCGATACCCATATTGATTTTTAAAATTTTCTCATCCGCCATCTTTGATTTCCCGTCCGCCATCTTGGATCACAAAATAAATTTCATATTATTAATCAGCGTCCCGGAAATCTCGAAAACGATACCCATATAGGTAGGTTGTATCCTATTCGTTTAGCCTTTTTTTGCCTTTGACCCAACCCTCCCCCTTCTCGTTTGACCATTTTATTATTTTTGTCTGGATCCTAAAAGTTGCGGCGTAATTTTATATAGCCTATAGCCTTTCGGAATAATTGGGCTATCATAGGCAATAACAATTTTCAAAATCCGACTGCTAGTTCCTGAGATTAGCCGACATTATCTTTTAGCCTTTTTAGCCTTTTGCCCGGCCCCAAAGGGTCGAAGCGTTATGTTATATAGCCTATAGCCTTCCGGAATAACTAAGCTATCGTATACAAAAAGAATTTTTCAGATCCGACCGGTAGTTCCTGAGATTAGCGCGTTCAAACAAACAAACAAACAAACTCTTCCGCTTTATTATATTAGTATAGATTAGTACTAGATGAGCCCGCGGTTACACCCGCGTTATTTAAGGCTACTGCTCCGCTCCCGTGGCTCATATCGTAATGTTATATAGCCTATAGCCTTCCTCAAGAAATGGGCTATCTAACAATGAAAGATTTTTTGAAATCGGTGCAGTAGTTCCTGAGATTAGCGCGTTCAACCAAACAAACAAACTTCTCAGCCTTACATATTACTATAAGACTAGAATTTGCCCGCGTGAATTATACACTTAGACCTTTCTCAGGAATCACATTGTCTATTGATAAAAACCGCGCTAAAAACCATTCGCAATTTTTTTGAGTTTATCGTGATCATAGACAGAACGACAGGGGGGTATTTCATTATGTAATATGTATGCACCTATAGATTCTTTCACTTTTTGTTATATTGAATTTAAATTTACAGCAATTACTGAAAAATTGTGATTCTCTCCATTGATGTCGACAAATGTGTGAACGTGCTAATTTCGAAGGAGAATGCACTTATCGATCGCATAATATTAGACAAGACTGCTAGGTGTTAAAGTAGTGGTGTCATACCCGTGTAACCACAGCTTGAAAATTTGCACCCTTTTTTTCTCCCAGACTCTTACCTACCTACATCACGGTATAGAACTTATAGAAGGCTATGGCAGTGCTGTTGATAGGTAGTCATACTAGCTTTCCTATTAAGCTAACGTAAATAAAACTTCTAGCGTTAGAGTATAAAAATAATTTGAGTGAAAATAAAATTGCATGGCTAGCTGCCGGCCGGCTTGCTGCTCGGTGGAAAATGAGGTTTATGTACATAGACTAAAAAAATAATCCTCCGTTGCGACGATGTCGGGTTAAACCGCATTTCTTTTAAAAAAATAGAATCATTTTGAATACTGGTCAAACCCGGGCACCTTTGTTATTTTACTCAATAGAAGAAACTGACTCGGCGCGGTACGTAACTTATAACAAGTAAAATTCATAGAACTGCATCAAGAAAGAGTAAGTAAATGAAAATTACTGACTTGCGAAGAGAAAATGCATAGTTAAAAACGGACGCGCTGTTCTTAAACTAACGTTGGACTCCGTAGGGACTTCGCATTAGGTACTCGCTCGCTATAGTGATTTCTGGAATGGCTCTTCACCTGCCCAAGAGGCAAGCGAGACAGACCGAAGAATAAAAATGGAAAATGGCACCAATAGGTAGCTATACACAGCGATAAGTAAAGCTTGACAGTTGCTGTACGATTTTAACCCTTATTTCCTACGCCATGAGAATGGTACGAAGGTCAAAGTGTAGCTTGACGAGTGGCCGGTTTGTATTGCGCGATGCCCCTTCGTTTCTGTAGGGGTCTCTCGCCCAGCATACTCCATGTTGATTTACTTAACTCTGAGTCTAGACCTAGTACCAAATTAGCTTTTTTATAGAACGAGAGTGCATTTTCATGTTGCTACTGGGAACGCAGGGTTTTATTTATTTTCGCAGAAAACACTATATCAAGTATAAAGTAAAAGAAAACAGTATATAAAGCTAGAGTGATATATAACTTTATTCCTTGATTTTTTGTGTAGTTTCTGAGTTTAGCGCGTTCAACCAAGCAAACAAACAAACCCTTAGGGCCTTATTACAAAACAAGGTTTTAAGATAATACCAGGTTTAGCCTTTGATTGACAATTTAAAAAAACGTTTTGAAGTAGGTAATTATTTATTTTAATGCCAAGTTTATTCCAAAGAATTTTAGTGACAACAATTTAGCAAAAATGTGTCTACAGTTTACGTGAGATCAATTTTAGACAGGTGAGCTCAGGTTTAAACTTCAATTTATTTTACGTCTACGTTTTGTTATAAGGCGATTTAGCTTTATATAATTATTAGTATAAGACTAGAATTCGCCCGCGTGAATTATACACTTAAACCTTCCTCAGGAATCACATTGTCTATTGATAATTTTGAGTTTATCGCGATCACAGACAGGACGACAGGGGGACTTCATTATGTAATATATTATCATATATGTGTACCTATAGATTCTTTCACTTTTTGTTATATTGAATTTAAATTTACAGCAATTACTGAAAAATTGTGATTCTCTCCTATGATGTCGACAAATGTGTGAACGTGCTAATTTCGAAGGAGAATGCACTTATCGATCGCATAATATTAGACGAGACACCTAGGTGTTAAAGTAGGGGTGTCATACCCGTATAACCACAGCTTGAAAGTTTGCACTCCCAGACTCTTACCTACCTACATCACGGTATAGAACTTATAGAAGGCTATGGCAGTGCTGTTGATAGGTAGTCGTACCTATCAACATCACAGCTAACGTAAATAAAACTTCTAGCGTTAGAGTATAAAAATAATTTGAGTAAAAATAAAACTGCATGGCTAGTTGCCGGCCGACTTGCTGCTGGGTGGAAAATGAGGTTTACGTACTTAAGTGTACATAGACTAAAAAAAATATCCTTCGTTGCGACGATGTCGGGTTAAGCAGCATTTCTTTTTTTTTTTAATAGGATCATTTTGAATACTGGTCAAACTCGGGCACCTTTGTTATTTTACACAATAGAAGAAACAATTCTGTGCACCTGCAGTTGGTAACTTGGTAGTACACATTAAGGTTTGTTGTCATGTTAAAAATAATAAAAAATATCCTAGTTTGCGAACTTCGCCCGCATAGTATTATATTATCTGTGCCCGCGTGGATGTCGTGCTTTCGTCAAAAGGTAACCTACTGTACGTATAACTTGTTTCTGAAATATTGAGTAAAGCCAGTAATGATGGACCAGCAGGTGAGACGTTCTCAAGTATCATCTCTCCAATAAATTATGGGAGTCATAGACCGAGGACACTTTGTTTAGTATTTCAATAATAGCCTTAAATACGCTATGATCTTTCAATATTAGACTAAAATGATGTTGCCTATTTAATTGATAGTTAGTTACTATAATACTAAAATGTATATTTAGTTATAAAGAAAAAAAATTGGGCAAGTGCGAGTCGGTCTCGCGCACGAAGGGTTCCGTACCATCATCTATAAAAGAAAATCACGTTTGTTGAAAATACTTAAATATTTTTTAAGTTTCTACCTGTTTATTAAAATCGAGTAAGTAACAAATTGCTCAAAAATTACAGTTGTTGTATGGGAGCCCCCCTTTATTATTAACTTCTTTTAAATTTAATTATTTATTTTGAAAGGTAATATACAACTACATATTCAGTGAATATTTTAAGCGTCTACCTGTTATCGTTAGTAATTTTTAGCAAAAAATACGCAAAAAACACGTTTGTTGTATGGGAGCCCCCCTTTATTTAACTTTTCTATTTATTTAATTATTTATTTTCAAAAGTTATACATAACTACCTACATATTTTGTGAAAATTATAAGCATCTACCTGTTACCGTTAGTAATTTTCAGCAAAAAATACAAAAAAAGTCACGTTTACTGTATAGGACCCCCCTTAATATTTTAATTTTTTTATTTTTAGTATTTGTTGTTGTAGCGGCAACTGAAATACATAATTTGTGAAAATTTCAGCTTTCGAGCTATCACAGTTTATGAGATACAGCCTGGTGACAGACAGACAGACAGACAGACGGACAGACAGCGGAGGCTTAGTAATAGAGTCCCGTTTTGTACCTTTTAGGTACGGAACCCTAAAAACGGAAGATTTGGTCAATCGGTCCACATTTAGAACCAAAATCCTCGTTCATCAAAATACTTTCAGTTATTTTAACGTGAAAGAAAGATGGACCAGCAAAAATAAAACATCGCAATTGTTATTGTATAGGTAATTATACAGAATTCATTTGCCTTTTCAAAGGATTGAGAGACTGTATGACAATGCATATCATCGGCGTCCCCACGGATTGACTCGCAAGGGCGTGCGCTAATATGCACAAGTACAAGCTTGTAGAAAATTCTATTAGGTATAGGTAGTTAGGTACGTAACTGTGCGCTAGCCTGGGCGTGACGCCGTCTGCCTGCCATCAGGGACCCTTGTTAAAACTTCTACATCGTTCGCTTGTACCGCTTGTTAGACGTTTTCATTTTCATCGCTAGTTTTAATTGTCTGTTTGTTTGTTTACTGGTTTTCTGGATTTGAGTTACTAATTAATGGTAAATAATGCCAATGCAGATTTGGGATCATTTTGTTAATTATTTAATTAATCATCGTCTGATAGTCACTGCGATTGACATTAGCAGGTTAACCATACTCCACAAACGGTTTTTTTTACAATTGAATTTACTTACATTTAATGTGTTATTCAACAAAGATATTAGCTTTCTGCTTTCCTTCTCCGTATAGGTACTTCTTCGACCGGATAATTTTCGAACAAAAGTGTACTAAGTTTTCTCTTCACATACTAATATACACATCTATGTATAGACAAGCTTTACCAGTGAAGTAATGAAAAAGCTTGCAGTAGGTGAGTAAAGCTATACCTTGACTAAGGTAACTACCGGAGTTTCTAAAAGAAACATGAAGCCAGCCTTTCTTAGCGAGCGGGCACTGACTCGGCGCGGTACGTAACTTATAACAAGTAAAATTCATAAAAGTGCATCAAGAAAGTGTAAATGAAAATTGCTGACTTGCGAAGAGAAAATGCATAGTTAAAAATTCATAGTTTAAAAAAACACTAGAAAACACGCTTTTATAAATGCATGTAAAAACATAAAATAAATTATGGATCGTTCAAGTTGTTTCTATTTCTGGGCTGAAGTGTAAACTATGTGCTTTTAATTATAATATTTGACTGAAAAAAATCAAGTGAACAGATTTTACGGGAAGCATGTTACACAGATTGGCGCGCTAACTGGAGTTGCAGCACGAGTAGTAAGTGGCTCTACATTAAACAGTCTGTTCAAAGTTCCAGTTTGTCGAACTCAGACAAAACATGCGCCATCAGCGCGGAAAGTGACATTCACCGATTTTAACGCCTCTTCTTTCAGGAAATAAACTACATAAGGGTAAAGCGTCAACAGTGGCAAAATGTAAAGTTCTTGTTCGTGGACGAGATATCTTTCGTTTCCTTTGGTAACCCTTTGGCGGCATAAATACTATGCTCTTGTGCGAAGCTGCGCCAGGAAGGTAGTATTAGTATTTGTTAAAAATAAAGTTTATCCGTTCCAGCGCCCCACGCTTTTACAATCAAATATTATAATAGGGTATTTGACTAAAAAAATCTAATTAGTCCGTCAGTTAGATTATCTAAAAATATTGGACACGTATATTTTCTTTAGTCACGTAAACAAAAAATTAAGCCTACAAACTTCACTGAAAACTCGTGTGACGTCACTTGCCAGTACACTTTTTACTGGCAAGTGACGTTACAAGCCCCCACTCTTAGACGTTTCTCCACTTTTGATGCGTTTTATCTTCGTATTTTTTTACTGATTTGATAAAACAAAAAATACGTATCCAATATTTTTCGATAATCTAACTGACGGACTAATTCGATTTTTTTAGTCAAATACCCTATTAAAAGCACACAGTTTACACTTCAGCCCAGAAATAGAAACATCTTGAACGATCCATAATTTATTTTATGTTTTTACATGCATTTATAAAAGCGTGTTTTCTAGTGTTTTTTTAAACTATTAATTTATTTTATACTTTTTAGTCTTTGATAATGAAATATTTTTAACATACATTTATTTTAAGTAGGCGAATGAACCCGCATCCTCTCCATCTCCGCCAGTGCTTCTGTATTGCATGGTGTTTTATATGACAGCTTAGAACAATCTAGCTCTTCAATCTGGAGACCACTAAGCGATTTTACTCTACTTAGGGCCACATACGCCTCTACAGCCGCAAAAGTACGGGACCCTAAGTGCACCACTGAGTGGTCTACCGTACAGCCTTGCATCTTGTGCACGGTAGATGCCCAACTTAAAATCACTGGGAGCATGCGCCTTTCCACCGTACCGTAGCTATACTTGGCCGGGAACTGGATGCCTATAGAATTTGGTGAATATGCTGAATTAGGTGCTCACCGTCGCGTTTCCAATATTAACTTTAATGGATGGTATGTCGGTTTCATACATTTGGTCACGTCTAAAGTGCGGCCAGACGATGTCCGAGATGAATCCGTTGCTGCCATTTACTGGCCCCTTCTCCACGTCTATATTGGATCGCAACATGGTTTTAGCCCCTTTGAAAATTTTTAATTTACTCGGTAGTCCACCCGTTTTATTTATATCGCTTGGAATATGTCACAAAACACATAAATGTTTTCTCAAAAGTACTGGCTCTAGCTCTTTGTACAGCTCTGGTAGCAGCATTATGCTCACGTAAGTGCCGCAACCATATATTACGCTCTTCGTCAGTTTCCAAAGCTCTTGATTGAGTGATGTGTTCTTGTAAATATTGAAGTCTCAGGGCCCGTGCTTCTTCTGACTATGAAGCTCTTTTTTTAGAGTCATATTCACGCAAGTACTGAAGACGGGCCTCTCGCTCTTCTCGTGATTGAGATGCGCGAACTTGAGATTCGTGTTGTCTTAAATTTTCTAGACGTGTTTTCGTTGCTCTGGTGTCTCTCCAGCTCTATATAGTTTCATATAGGTTTTTGATTGCTGATTTTTCGTTTTCACTGAGTTTTAAAGGTTTTTGTGCGCGCTTTTCCTTTTTTTTTTTGTAGTCTCTGTTTTCTCTGTGTTGCTGATTCTTTTTTTGTAGTGTTTGCTATATTATTCCCACGAGTAGTGAACAATTAAACAAGGCTATTTACGACAAGGTTTCTGTTCCCTGAGGTGATGCTAGCGACATGATTTTATTAACCACCCTCATGCCATTCAGCTCTATTTACACGTCAATATACATCGTATATTTCTATTACACTCTCCATGTACAGGTCTATATACTTTTTATACAGGCACATATGTTAATATTTACACTCTTGGTAAGAAAGAATGGAAAGATTCTAACACCTTCTATTTCACCACGACTGACGACGGCTACCGGTCAGTTCATTCCAGTTAAAGGCGAACGAATGGTGGCTATAAAAATCGGTGACAACCTATTTTGGCAAAGAGCGGTTATTGCAGATATCGTAGACGATTGAATTTTTGGGCTAAATTCGCTACAAACAGTTAACAAGGCGGTGGCCGTGTGGATAACACATCCGCTTCACGCTGTGAAGGCGTGGGTACAGGTCCCAGTCATAACAGTCATGTGGCTTTTGCTTTTTATGAAATTTGAAAAATGTTTATGAATATTTGGCAAAAAAAATAATAATTTATTCGAAATATTTAAATAATTCAAATTCCATTACGTGGCCTTTCTCACATGTGCAAACACGACTATGATACGATATTCCATCATTGAATGCCAGTGCCTATCTTCCGGCTTCATCATCAGACCTTGAAATCTAATTGTAGTCAAAGTTCATTACGTGGCCTTTCTCACAAGTGCAAACACGACTATGATACGATATTCCATCATGGAATGCCAGTGCCTATCTTCCGGCTTCATTATCAGACCTTGAAACCTAATTGTAGTCAAAGTTCATTACGTGGCCTTTCTAACAATAGCAAACACGACTATGATACGATATTCCACCATGGAATGCCAGAGCCTATCTTCCGGCTTCATTATCAGACCTTGAAACCTAATTGTAGTCAAAGTTCATTACGTGGCCTTTCTAACAATAGCAAACACGACTATGATACGATATTCCACCATGGAATGCCAGAGCCTATCTTCCGGCTTCATCATCAGACCTTGAAACCTAATTGTAGTCAAAGTTCATTACGTGGCCTTTCTAACAATAGCAAACACGACTATGATACGATATTCCACCATGGAATGCCAGAGCCTATCTTCCGGCTTCATCATCAGACCTTGAAACCTAATTGTAGTCAAAGTTCATTACGTGGCCTTTCTAATAAGTGCAAACACGACGATGATACGATATTCCACCATGGAATGCCAGAGCCTATCTTTCGGCTTCATCATCAGAAAACTAATTGTAGTCAAAGTTCATTACAAGACTTTTATAAGAAATCCAAAACGCTATGATACGTTTTTCCATCATGAAGTTCCAGGTCATATCTTCCGGCTCCATCATCAGACAAGTTCGGCAGTACCATATTATTAAATTATCATCAGAACTACATACAGCTGCCAATTTTCATTACGCTACGACCCTTGGAAGATGGTTAAATTAGTTACCTAAGATTCCATTACATAGTTAGTTACATACACGACGACCTAATAAAAACGTGTTAAAAATGGACGCGCTGTTCTTAAACAAACGTTGGACTCCGTAGGAACTTCGCATTAGGTACTCGCTATATTCTGGAATAGCTCTTCACCTGCCCAAGAGGCGAGCGAGACAGACCGAAGAATAAAAATGGAAAAAGGCACCAATAGGTAGGTATACACAGCGATAAGTAAAGCTTGACAGTTGCTGTACGATTTTAACCCTTATTTCCTACGTCATTAGAACGGTACGAAGGTCAAAGTGTAGCTTGACGAGTGGCCGGTTTGTACTACGCGTTGCCCATTCGTTTCTGTAGGGGTCTCTCGCCCAGCACACTCCATGTTGATTTACTTAACTCTGAGTCTGGACCTAGTACCAAATTAGCTTATTTATTCGACGAGAGTGCATTTTCATGTTGCTACTTTACAAAGCCAATTTAATGATGCTAAGGGAACGCAGGGCTTTATTATTTATTTCTGCCGAAAACACTATATAAAGTATAAAGTAAAAGAAAATAGTATATAAAGCAAGAGTGATATAACTTTATTCCTTGATTTTTTGTGTGTTTATTGCATTATCATAATAAAATGTTACCTTACTGCACTCCTTCGCTATATGAAGTTTAACCATGTTAATTTGTATACTTCTGTGTCTCTACAATTATCGTAAAAGAGGGTACAAAGTTTTCACTTGACGAATTTCATAATTCCTCTCACTTAATATACAATATACCATAAGATCGTAACTTTCACTAGCTACCAATAATATGCATAACCATTTCGTTCTATGCATCCTGCACTATGTACGAAGTTTCATGAGCTCATTCGTTATACACATGAACGACTTCCAATTCGTCCGAAACGTCGTGGCGTGCAGTTTAAACCATTTTATCCTTTTACCTAAACCGCTGTCAGCCGACATTTGCGTTAGTAGCATGCGTCCCGTCCAAAAATTAGTCATAATATCAATTGATACAGTTGCAACTATTACGCATCAAATGTACGGTCGCGATATCATTCCATTGAATGTCGTTTTCAATGGGCACACAATGATGTGCTCGGGTGCATTGTTGAAGCAGTTGCAGATTAAGACTCGTACACATATACCACCGGTAAACGCTCCTGCCGTAAGCTTATTTACCTACTCTCTTGATATCAGGAGACTTGTTGCAGCTAATGAATTCTTTTAAATATATACAGTAATATTTATGCTACGGGTTTACGCGTAATTGTACCTATTTACTCCTACCTCGCTGATATCCGCCGTTTGTTAAGCTTAGTACTTTATTTCTTCTTTTATAGACAACCCACGCTAGGAATACATATTGTATCGTGGAGGACTTTACACTCGTAGAACCAAAGGTCGCAAAGAACATCCAGAGTCGGAAAGCGCTTCAAGCCTACCGGCAGATCCCTATCGACGAGCTTATTAGCTGTTTGCTTTAATTATTGTACGTTGTAATAGCTTGTCAACGTCGCAGGGTGACCAACACTGACAACTACTGTACAGTGCTATTGTTTTTGGCTATCTGAAGCTGCCACAGCACGAATGCTATCGTCAACTGCTATAAACTCATCATCATTATCCTAGCGCTGCGACCCATCACCGCCGCCTTACGGCCCGGTCACGGCCTACAGCGACTGGCGGCAGCGGCGAGCGTTTTCGATGTACATGGCGCGTTTACTGTGACGCGGCGCGCGGCCGCCTCAGAGTAAACGCGCCATGTACATCGCCTTTGCCGCGCCGCTTAGACCGATCTCGTGACCAGGCCCTTAGAGCCTGCAGTCCGCTTAAGTCCGTCGTATATAATCTGTAGGGAGCTTGAAACTCGCCGACGGCATATCTGAAACAGTCTTAACTTAGAACGCTATGTAGCTTGTTGCACCTGAACATAATTATTCTCGAGCTCGAGGAAGTGCGATCTGCGCGATGTCGCTTCTGTTATCTGCACGTGTACACTCCAACTTCAGCGCGTGTACGTCCTGGTACAGTTATCTACGAGTATGTCACAGCCTTCGTAGAGTATACCTCTGTGTACGTGAGTTGGCAGTTTGTTGTAGTTCTATGATTCTCTTACGCGTATTTCTCTTTACAGAGGTCATAACAGAATATCGAGTGGTCGAATAAGTCCATTAAACGGCATGTCGGAGTACGCTGACATGAGGTACGAATGGATGTGCTACTCCCTCGCTCTTACCACGCCGTTTAAGTGTCTCTTATGGCCTCTGTGACAACCAACCAGTGTGACAACCATACCCGGTCTCCCCTACCAACGGCGCAGAATGACCAACACTGACAACTAATGTATGTACAGAGCTATTGTTTTTGGCTATCTGAAGCTGCCACAGTACGAATACTATCGTCAACTGCTATAAACTCATCATCATTATCCTAGCGCTGCGACCCATCACCGCCGCCGTAGAGCCTGCAATCCGCTTAAGTCCGTCGTATATAAACTGTAGGGAGCTTGAAACTCGCCGGCGGCATATGTAATACATTCTTAACTTAGTTACATCGCGATGTTGCTTGTTGCACCTGAACATATTCCCGAGCTCGAGGAAGTGCGTTCCGTGCGATGTCGCTACTGTTATCTACCGAGTGCACTCCAACTTCAGCGCGTGTACGTGCTGGTACAGTTATCTAACTATGTCACAGCCTTCGTAGAGTATACCTCTGTGCTCCTGAGTTAGCTATTTGTTGTAGTTCTAATATACACGGTCCTTTGGCAAGTGTACGCGGAGATATACGTCCAAAGGTCCTTTAAGAACTATAATCTAGAATGTGATGGGACACCTACCGAGGGTCTCCATAACTACACTATTAACGGGTGGTAACCAAAATTTGATCTATCCATGGATTTAGACATAGATTATGACAATGTCGGCCGTTAAATCTCGAAAGTTTGGATTCGATCGCTTGTTGAATTCGGCGGTAGTCATAGACATAGGTACAGTCATAGAATGGATACTGTTCATCTTTATGGGCTATTGAATTGGGTATTAAATGAATCGGTATAATAATATGTAAATTGTTCTATTATTTTAAGACTGTCCTTAAAATCGTGTAATGTTTTTAGGGTTCACGAACGTAAATATGTGATTTTATTTATTAAATCATAACTTCTAAACGTCTAATCAGACTGTTAGGCATGACACATGTTCAGCACAGAGAAAAAGCAGTATAAATTGAAGATGTTCCTTAGAAGTTAGTCATTGTATTGTAACTTATTGTATCATAAGGAAACCATAACACGAAGTTATACTTAATCTTGACTTTTAGTTATCAGCCATTTTTGTAACGTCATGAAGCAGAAGTTCTTAAAACGCAAGTAAATTTTTATACCTTTACACAGCTAATTATTAGTTTCCCCACCTCTCGATAGGTATCACCTTCTAAATAACTTCTAAATAAGAACGAAATTTTTATGATGTAAACTGCAATTTAATTTAGCCGGCACTTAATCACCCAGTAATGAACCTGACCTCCGAGCTAGCGGTCTAGATAGCCTGACTTAGCACCTAGCGTCGTCTGAGTTTGCTCACGTCAAACATAGTTGACTTAGAACTTTGAATTTTATGAATGGACTATCTGGGTATTTGGGGATGCGTTTCATGCATCAATTTATTACTTTTTTATGATGAAAAGAAGTATTTATAATAAAAACATTCTGACACATGTTTTCAAATTGATGTATCAGCAGTGGACTGCGAGAAGCTGAAAAGGATCAAATTGATTTAATTTGACTCTTTATTCTGAAGCTATTTTCTTGAGTATTATGCCGACTTAGCATTTGTTCAACTCTCATCGACTCGAACTCTCAGGGACCGGCAAATGGCAATGAATACCGACTTGCAAGATATATTCAAAGTATGAGCCAAGTTACGTTTACTCTATATGCTTTCAAGTTCGTGTGGTGACAGATTAAGAATACAAAATGTCACTACCACATGTCATTCCGTAGGTGTCCGTAAGAGCCGGTTAAAGCAAAATACACGAAGCAAATAGTATTCTGCGAAGAGGCAGCACACAGCATGATACCCTGTGCCGTCTTGGCATAGTAAGGCTTAGGCCTCCCTCACTTTGACCATGAGCGATCCTCGAGCGTACGCTCGACGTCCGTTCGGCGTGCGCCCGGTGTTCACTTTGTACTACAGAGTAAACGCCGAGCGCACACTGGGCGTACGCTCGAGGAACGCTGACGGCCTTAATCCTCGTATTGTCTCACAGTGCTACTGTGCAGCAAATCTGGAGGGGCTCAAGTCTTGCAGTGTGGCATGAGATAAGCTGTAAAGGTTATACTTACAGAGGTTATACTACAAGGCTTGTATTGCCATCCTATTACGGCCTGGTCACGAGATCGGTCTAAGGAGTGGCGCGGTCAGGGGCGAGCGATTTCGATATACATGGCGCGCTTTTCTACGCCGCTCGCCGCGGCGACCGATGTCGCCTCAGAGTAAACGCACCATGTACATCGCCCCTGCCGCGCCGCTCGCCGCTTAGACCGATCTCGTGACCATGCCGTTAGGGTGCTGTAGGGCAGTCCCAATATTTGATCTATCAATGGATTTAGCTACTAAAGTTATATTAGTTATATAATATCTCAGATAAGTTCCATACAAAACATGTCAAATATCTCTAGTAGCCAAATCCAAGAGGAAATACCTGGTACTGGTTCAAACTCAAATCGTAGTTCGTTTAAAATACAGTCCCGGTGTCAATTAAAAAACGACTAACGGCCCTCCGTATGCCATTGCCCATTAGCTTCCTAGCCTTTAATGCCTACATAAATATCCAACGACATGTACGATACACATTGTATCCAATACCTACGATCGGCATTTCCCTTGGGTATTGGTATCATACACCTACATGGTGCTGCTCTATTTGTATGGAAATAAGACAACTTTGGTGACGTTTATTCGCATTGTTCTGCCCCAGTGTGTAACAATATAATGTTTAATGATATACTAGATGTCCATGGGGGTTTCGCTTGTGTTATATTCAGTAACTTTATTGAAATAGAAGTAACTTAAATAAATAACAAATTATCTTTTCCTTGTTACTCCATCATCTCCATAATCCATGATGTCTAGAACGTGGATTGCACGCAGAGAAACAAACACTATACAGTCAAAACATAATCAATATTGGAATAGCTATTGATGAGTTTAGCCATATACCTACATACGCACAGAATAAAGTTTTCTTCACCGAACAAGCCATCAAAAATAGCAATATATTTTAGACCGAACTGGCACTGCTAGAGGTTTAAAGGATGATTCACGCTTCTCCTTGTTGTAGTTCCGAAATGACTATCATTGCCATTGTAATTACTATAAGAAAATCTAATTGAAATTAAACATTAAAAAGGATTACAATTGCATTGCATTAAGATAAGTAGTTCAAATTTTGTGTTTATATTCTTAGATATTTTAGACTCTGAAATGTGACGTCATAAAAAGTAGGATCTCTCCCACCCTTGAAGTGACACAGAATGTCACACTTCGTCGACCTCCTACTCTGCTCGAAACGTCTGACGTAATTTGTTGATGGTCCCTTATGTATAAACATATTTCTCTTCTCTCCAGGCGAGCAAGTCCGCATAAAGAGCTACAACAAGAGCGGCGAGTGGTGTGAAGCTCACACGCTGGGCGGCGGCGTGGGATGGGTGCCCAGCAACTACGTCACTCCGGTCAACTCGCTGGAGAAGCACTCGTGGTACCACGGGCCTATCTCGAGGAACGCTGCAGAGTATCTGCTCTCGTCCGGCATTAATGGCAGCTTCCTGGTCAGTATATTACCAATAGATCCAATAGATGAGTTTATAAGTGGCTGGACTCGAAGAGCTAAAGATCGAGCTCAGTGGGGTGCTATTTGAGAGTCCTAAATCGTCCAGCAGTTGACTACAACAGGCTGATGGTGATGATGATATAACCGATTGTCTCTTTTTACATTCCTTCATTCATTAGAGTAAGGTCCAAGGACGACGAAACGATTGACATCTTTGCCGCTGCACTACACCAGTCGTTAAGTTAGGGTCAAACAAAGAAATTTGTAAAAGAAACGTACTGAAGACATGATAATATACTAAGTAGAAACTGCTCGCCCAATTCTTGAATAGTTTATAACTAAAAACTTTATTACCATTATCATAAAAGCACAATGTGACACTAAATTGTGAACATTGCCTATAGCACTGCAAGCAGCTCTTATATAAACAATTCATAATTGTACATCAGATACATAGGTATAATAGGCATGTCACAAAGTCAAAAATAAAAAGTAGTGAAATCAATCTGCAATAGCCGCGACCTTATTACTAAAAGTAATTTTTAGGCAGTCTTCGGATGTACAGGAATAGATAACACGGAATAGATCACACGAAATAGCATTCTAAAATGGCGTAGTAATAAAAAGCTCTCCATGTATCGACGGAATTAAAAGTGTCAATACCCCATTCCGTTCTGTGGGTGTTGTAAGAGGCGTCAAGGAAAATTCACGAAGCAAATATTATATTTGGGCAAGGACGGCAAACTCGTCATCAAACCCTGGTATAAAAGGCCAAATCCTCTTATTGGTTCCAATACTATTGTGACGTAGGAGGCGCAAATTAGGAGTGGCCTATGTCCAGAACGAGACTGTGAAAAGCCCAATGAAAATGTAGTTTTCTGTGATTTTCCTTTCTAGTGTTCTCATGATTCAGCCCTGGGCAAGTTCTCTACCTTGCATTTCCATTAATTTCTACTCTTTGTAATTTCTGGCCAGTCGCCCTCAAAAGCGTCTAGGGCATTCCTCCATCTCCGTTTAGGACGTTCTCATCGCTGGCGACCGCCTGGTGTCCTATCTGTTAGCTGCGTGAGCTCAACTTTCATGACATCAGACGTGTCCGGCCCAGTCCCACTTTATTCGGGCAGAATTACCTCCTACGTCTGCCAAGGTTTGCAGAGTAGTGCCACGGACGTGATTGGTATAGTTATAACTCTCAAGCTGTGAATACAGGGTGCATATGCATGTTCCAGGTGCGTGAGTCGGAGTCGAGTCCGGGACAGCGCAGCATCTCGCTGCGTTACGAGGGACGAGTCTACCACTACCGTATCAACGACTCCGATGGCAAGGTACGACTATACATCTCTGCTTATCGCCTTAGTTAGAAATTTTCTGAATAATAGACCGAAGAAATACAACTTGTGACTATACATCTCCACTATACTTTGTTCTTAGGCGGTTTCAAGATGATGGACTGAAGAAATACAACTTGCTCCGAGAATCATTATCATCGTCCCCAGTTTCATCCAAGACTCTTGGTGCCCGCTTACTTGTCTAACCACTAGATATGTCAGAATATCAGCTGTCTGCCAGAATATTGACGTGATATATCAGTGCCGGTATCTGTAGTGGCTAAGTGGCAACATATTACTGCAGTATAATGTCTAGCAATCAGCATAATAAGGTTTAAGAGGTCGCTAAGTTGTTTAGTTTGTGTTCCAATTCTTACTGAACAAATCTTATGTAATCCACATATAGTTTTAACATTCATAATACAAATGTCACTTTAGCCTGCAGTCTCATAATCAACCTCCTAGCATTATCCCAGTTGCAACCCGGGCTCAGCCTTACTAGTTTTACCGGATTTGACTTAATATTAGCTTTAGTCTATAGTCTACTCTAAAATACGCTTACTTATTTAATCCAATGGTTAATCGACCCAAAATGTGCCCTGGGCAATACGAGAGAACAACACTTCGCCCGATCTTTGGCCACTTCTCGCCGATCACCATTTTGAAGCTGCCTCAGATCATGCTCTACTGCATCTTTCCAGGGGTATCTGGGGCGACCGATAGAATGACGTCCTGTTGGTCGACCCACATACGCTCTCTTAACACCACGCTCCTCCAAATAACCTAACCTGTGTATTTCTTATCCAGGTGTACGTAACATCCGAATCAAAGTTCGGCACTCTAGCGGAGCTAGTCCACCACCACTCAGTAGTGGGCGACGGTCTCATCACACAATTGCTCTACCCGGCACCGAAGCGCAACAAGCCCACGGTGTTCCCGCTAGCTCCACCCGACCACTGGGAGATTGATCGAACTGATATCGTCATGAAGCACAAGCTGGGAGGCGGCCAGTATGGAGACGTCTACGAGGCCGCTTGGAAGAGGGGCAATATTACTGTCAGTATTAGTTTGTTGTGGATTTTGTAACCTCTAGGGCACTAGCGATAATAAAATAAAATAGGAATCAAATCATGTCATAGAACATACTATGTCTTACTTGTTACGATTTAACAAACATTAATGTTAAGATAACATATGCTGCCCGTATTGATTCTGCTGTGCGCGACTAAACTAAATATGGATAATATTCTTCTTTCATTTAAGAAACTAGCTCTGGTCGGTGGAGTGATTGTCATTGCTTTCGGTTTCCTACCCTTTCTTTTACCTCTTGATACGGAATCTAATATATAAAATTCTCGTGTCACAGTTTTCGTTCCCATACTCCTCCGAAACGGCTTGACCGATTTTGATGATTTTTTTTGTGCTTATCCGGTATCTATGAGAATCGGCCCACATCTATTTAAAAAAAAAAAAAAATTTTGCAAAACAACGTTTGCCGGGTCATCTAGTAATTTATATAAAGTATTTCTCGAAACACTAGCATAATAGTCTGCTTACTCTTCCTATATTCACCACTTTTTGTAAGCTTGGTCATAGTTTTCATATCACTTTATAAAGCTCTGTTAGTGACGTCCTATTTGAGTATTGACATCCATGCCGCATGCCGCATGCTAGAGCGGTTATATTTCAACATTACTCAAGCGTATTACGCTATGCAAGAGCTTCTTACTGGTAAATGAGCAAATTTGTAGCCTACTACAGCATGTTACGCTGGATAGTACAGATGTGTAAAATGTGTCTGACTGAAGCGGTCGTTTTAAATAGGCCTGAGGCGTAATACCATCAAAATGTTTTTGAGTACCCTATAACATATTGGGTGTGTGACAAAATCAATTAAAAATATCTTTGTTTCTGTTGAACAGGTGGCGGTAAAAACCCTGAAAGACGACACGATGGCGCTGAAAGACTTCCTCGAGGAAGCCGCGATCATGAAGGAGATGCGTCACCCGAACCTAGTGCAACTGCTAGGCGTTTGCACCCGCGAGCCGCCGTTCTACATCATCACGGAGTTTATGTCGCGCGGCAACCTGCTCGACTACCTGAGGACCGGCAGCCGCGAGTGCGTGCCCGGCGCCGTCGTGCTCATGTACATGGCCACGCAGATCGCGTCCGGCATGAGCTATCTGGAGAGCCGCTCCTTTATACACAGGTAAATACCTCCTTAAAGTAAGCCGCCAATATGCAGGTAATACATCAGCACAATAAAGGAATTGCATTTCCCCAATTGCTGGGACAGCCGTTATGGCCACACAGATTGCTTCAGGTATGAGTTATTCGGAGAGCCGCACCTTTATACACGGGTAAATACCATATTTCCGCTAAGAAGCCGACTAAGGCCCACTTGCACAACGATTCTTAAATTGAATTAAAATGTATTTAACGAGAAAAAAAATATTAAACACCACTAGCGTCTTGCACAACGAAAACTTTGTCGACAATGTTGGCATCTTGTCATTAGCGACGAGAATTATCTATAATTATATAACTGGACCGGACGACGCAGCAGGGGGAGGCCTATGTCCAGCAGTGGACGTCCCTAGGCTGACATGACGATGATGATGATATAGCTGATAACAATGTACCTACTTGTGTTATTGTTAACCCTAGAATCCTACACTATTTGGCGCACATGTTATTCCTACACTGGGGTGCTGGAACACCCCATACTAAAATGACTGTAATCCTTAAAATAAAAAAAACTATTCATGAAAATACGTTTTATTAAACATAATCGGTAACTTGAGATCACAACTCAGCCTTATTACTCAAAGTTAAATGTAGTTTGAGCAACAGCGCTTGTAGGATTTGGTCCTTTTTTGAGGATCACTGCAATGGACTAAGTTGCCATCCGTTAACGGTTCTCCAAATGTTCATGTATCAGTTCCAAACCTAATTTCAAAACTGTCTGCTGAAACTTAATATTTGGCTTATTATTTGATCTTGAACACTTGTAAATAACCCAGGAATTACAACTAGTACCAACTTCTATTTCTTCCTCGCCAAATTTGTGATCTAGAATAGAGCTTATTTCTTTATAATTCAAACCTCTGACAGCCATCCGAAACAAAATAAATAAACTTCATTGAATTTTACCTTCATAATATCTAAAAATATCTGTATGTAATTAATACTATTGTTTTAATAAATAATCAAATTTAATAACTTATTACATATAAATGCATCAACCGTAATAAATAAATAATCTTACGATTTTACTACACTGGGGTACTGGCGTACCCCACAGCACTTATACAGGCGACCACACAACGCGGCCCTCGTCATGGTATTGACGTAACGCGAGCGGTTGACACCAAACTAAAATACTCCGACGCGCGAATTCGTGGATATTAAAGAAATTGAGATATTTAGAAAACAAATCGGTGTGGGGTGCACCTGCACCCCATGTAGGGTTCTAGGGTTAATGCTCAAAAGTTTCTAGTTATTATATGTCAATTGTCATTTCGTTGCTAGGCGACGACAATACGATAGTCTAAGGTTTTATGCGAAAGCATACGCATAACATCGTTAAAATCGTAACAAAAAGGCTTCATGCCATGAAACAAAACGTAGAAACTACTTTACCGACCTCATAAAATGTTTAACTAAATCTAAGCGTTGTTGTCGTTGTGCAAGAGGACGCTAAATACTTTTAACTTAAATAATTTTATGCTGTTAATTCTGTTCAACAAGTTTAAATTAAGGAGTGACTTAAATCAAACGTTACGCAAGTGGGCCTAAATGAAGGAAATGTATCACCTCAAATTGGGCAATGTGTTTGCCCAATTGCGCTACAGCAGCTCATTATGGTCAGGTGGATCACGTCCGGCACAAGCCATCTGAAGAGCCGCTCCTTAATACACAGGTAAATAGCTTGCATCTTCGAAGAAGACGCCAAAATTCAGAGTCACCCTGATTTGGGAAATGCAATTCCCCAACTGCTGGGACAGTCGCACATTGTGTCCACGCAGCTATATTTAGGCATTAGCTACTTGGAGAGTCGCTCCTTTATAAACAGGTAAATACTGCACTTCCTCGACGAAGACGCCAAAAGGAAAGAAATGTATCATCCCATAGGGAAATTCTTAACCTACCCCAACAGTTTACTTGGGCCATGAGCTATTTGGAGAGCCGATCCTTTAAACACAGGTAATATGTCTGCGGAGAAACAGACAAAATTAAGAAAATGCATCACCAAAATTTTCGAAATGCATTTCCCCAACTGCTGGAAAAGGCGCTTAATATGGCCACGAAGATAGTTTCAGTTATAAGTCACTTGAAGAGCCGCTCTTTATACACAGGTAAATACTGATAATATTGGCACTAGTGGACAAACTTCTTCCAAGAATCCACCACTTTGAAGAGGTACTTCATCACAGAATTCATGTCGCGCGGCAACCTGCAGAGCTGAGGCTAAACACCTGAAGCTAAAACATGACCTCTTATGACGTAGGCACCCATTAAAGAAAGATTTTTAGGAGGAGTAAATTGACCTTGAACTTCCGCTAACTTTTCTATAAAAATGTGTCCAACAAACACCTTAATTATAAACATCATAATAACAACGCGTTTGTGTTGACGGATTAGTAAGCTAGCCCCAAGGTCGCATCGCTTCGGTGTAACTAGGGCTTGTAATTCGAATATTCGAACATTCGAATAATGCGAATATTCGATCATTTTTACTATTCGAATATTGAGTGGTGTTAAATTCGAATATTCGAATGATTTATAGTTACGTTTCAAAGTACAAAGTATGTCTATTACACTACAATGCAGTTACAGGGTAACATTCTTGAGTGTAGTGACTACACTCATGAATGAATTTGAGAGGGTATTTTCATCCTCAAAGTATATTGTCAACCATCTGAGATGTGCTTTACAGGACGACTCTATAGACGCTCTAAGTTTTCTTAGATCGCAATACCAAAGTTTACGTGAATCCCACGAATGATTATTGTGATTGCTGTATGATTTATGATCTCTCATTTACCTTTATTTAATTAAAACTTATCATTGCTTTTTAGTAGGTAATTTGAATTTGACTATTTCTTTGTACAAATATTGACTATTTTTGTTACATTTTTCAACACGATTTGATCTCAATGATTCTCTCGTTACTGATAATTTGAGACAATTTTTTTTGGTTATGTCGAAGTATGTATGTATGTTACTAGAAGGTTATTAAATTTTAGATAATAATTAAAAATACTCAACTGTAACTTGTTTATTAATTGTTTGGCCTTTCATGTTTTTATTACCTAAGGTTTAAAGGAAAAGGCTGATATTCGAATAATATTCGAATAGTTCGAATACTTCCTGCAAAAAATTCGAATATTTGAATTTCTAAAAACTTCGAATAATTACAAGCCCTAGGTGTAACACAGTTGATGTTTTTGTGCATCCGTTGTGTACCACCGTGAACTAAGTACTAGGTTAATGCCACGCTTTGTTACTACCAGTCGCTGTAAACACACGGGTCACTTGTTCTAGTGATTATTGTCATAACTGGTTGTAGTGTTGGGTATATGTCAGTTGATGATGTAGTCCAGTCAAAATAGACAAAAATAAGTCATAATCTAGACACTATTCGCATAGAGCTGATAATTAGCAGAGATGTTAAATACATCATTATAAATAAAATGTCACAAATCCCCATCGATCCTACTTCTGCAATTTTATTATCCAAGATCAAACATACAAAATTTGGGATTTTTTAAATTTTTCTCGAAAGCGATGAATTTTATCGTGAAAATAGGTGGGATAAAGTTGTAGATCATACAATTTGGTACAAAAATGGTCAAAACACATTTTCTCGTATGACTCACCATTCGTGAGATATCGCGGTTTTAACAATAACAAAATTCATATTTTACACAATATGCACACATTTCCGCTATTGGTTGAAATAATCGTTGTATTTGCTAATGATTATTTATAGATCGATGTATGTAACATTTCTGCTAATTTCCAGCTCTATGCGAATTATGTCTAAGTCAAATGTCTATTTTTACTGGACTAATGTATCAATAGTTAGCTTCCCAAAGGAGATCTGTTGATAAAAGTGTTACAATAAGTTAAATCTTTTGTTTGAGTACGATTTACAGCGATTTCTAATATTTTTCTTCCTATGGATTGGGCACCTAAAGATATTTATTTGACATATTATTTTTTGCCGTGTGGTTGACGGCTTAGAATACAAGTGTCACCACCCCCTATCATCCCGTGGGTGTCGTAAGAGGCGACTAAGGGATAACACGATGCAAATACGATCTTTGCGTAGAGACGGAAAACTCGACATCAAACCCTATACGACTGCCTCGTTGGTCTCACGGCATATGTGCGCGTAGGATCGGGAGGTCCCGGCTTCGATTCCTGGGTCGGGCAGTGTTATTGGGTTTTTCTGTCACGAAATTCTCAGTAGCCGCACGGAGTCTGGATATGTGCCCGGTACGGCAATAGGCTCGCCCCTTATTACGTGGGACTAAAGTATATCTGGCGAAAAGTGGGTGTAGAAATACACCTCTGCCTACCCCTTCGGGGATAAAAGGCGTGACGTTATGTATGTATGTATGTTTGTATATTATTATTTTATTCATAATTATATCTTGTAAATGTTGTATTATTAATACTTCTGAAAAATAATATGATGTACACTAAAAGGTCCAATATTGATACTTAAATTTATAACTACACAATTATTTTTTGACAGAACTGATCTTAAAGACTTAAACTGTCTTCTATTTGCCTCGACGTTTCTGCACATGGTACGCCGGTATATCAGCCTTGCTCACTGCACGACAATGCGATGGAGTGCATTTCAGCACCAACTGAATATTGTTATTTATTTAGTATATTGTTAATTGTTACTTATGTAACATATGTGGTAATGTGCCCGGTACGGTAATAGGCTCGCCCCCTATTACGTGGGACTAAAATTAAGCTGGCGAAAAGTGGGTGTAGCAATATACTCAGCCTCTTCGGGGATATAGGCGTGAGACTATGTATGTATGTATATTGTTACTTCTGTAATAATAAGTCGTCATTATGTAGCCTTTGCAGTCCACTTCTGGAAATAGCATTATCACAATTGGATTGTGGGTCAATTATACAGGTTTTGGCATCGATACACTAGTAAAAAAACCGTAGATAAGTTACTGACAAGGCAGTGGCACGCATCGCGAAAAACGTACGCACACTTATATAAATATGTCAAAACGACACACTAAGAATTAGATAGCAGTCTAAGTGAGAAAGCACATCTAATCGCAAGCGCGAAAAAGACATTAACATATACTGTCTGTACCGACGCGCATTGTGACATCACGCTGACCATTTCCCAAAGAATAATTTGACTCAGATGCGACACGATCACTTTGTCTGTCTGGAGTACCTAAATTCAATTCGCCTCAAAGTAAACTTGATTTATTTATTTAAGGTAGGGAAATAAAAAGTCGATGTGATTTATTTATAACATCTTTTTTGCCTTTTTGACGTAATATTCAGCTCGGAATTATTCTAGTGTTTTGAATACAGACCGACATTTACATATTTTTCTATTATAGCTTTAATTAAATGCAAACGGTGGTTAAAAGTTGGTGGTTGTGTCAAAGTATGATTACTTTACGTATAACTGACTTCTAGGCTGATTCGCCCGCATATTTAAAGGAAAAATTACCTCCAATAAGGGAGTGCTGTTTTTTTTTTAATAAGATTCTTCCTTTTCTTGATCTATATTTATAATCATCCTTAACACTAGAGTGAACGCACCCATTTATACTCCTTGAGTGCACACGCGGGCTACAGCTGTAGTCCATTTGTAGATCAATTAATTCTATGAAGAAGTAAACAAATTAAAGGTAGGGACAAACTGAGCCCACGTACGCAACGTATGTAGTGCGACGTGGGAGAGCATACGTGCACACTTATCCCACGTACGCAACGCGAATTTGGCATCAGACGCTGTTGCTCTTCCATAGAAAATGGACTAATGCCTCTGACAGTCATGTTTTCTGAGTTTGACAGTGAATTTGAAGACGATTTATTACGTTTGTTATTTTTAAATGTATATATCCGCGCCAAAAAAACAAAAAGAGTTAAGAAAAGATGCTATTTACCTACTTGAAAATATTAAATACCGTTTAATAAATGGAATTTGTGTTTAATTTATCGGCCATTAAATTCTAAAATAGTACTTATAACTAAACGACAGTAATAAGTAGGTAGGTACCTACCAGACTTGCCATGCAATTTTGCTATTTCTTCCCATGCTGCATTGCGTAAATTAGAATCGCGATATTCAATACATTTATTATTATAATTAGCTTCATATCGCCTAACCAAATCAATGAGCTGTTCGTCTCCCATTTTAACGAAGGTATTTAACTATTTACCGCAATGTCTAATCCGTGTCTGACGCGCTATCAACGAAAGATCTAGAAACACACTAGTCGTACGCGTGGAATAGCGTATGATCATCCCCTCCACGTTCCCACGCCGATCTGGCGCGACCAGTTCAACGTTGTATAGGACGCGTGTGACAGCATTGCGTATGACAAGTGTGTTTCCAAGTCATATATTTTCATAGAATTTTCGTGGTCTAGATGTCATAATACGTAGCATACGTTGCGTACGTGGGCTCAGTTTGTCCCTACCTTAATAAAACCCAATGTTTAATTTATAGATATCTTTATTATAATCAGAATGAAACATAGCATTAATCATGACTTGTCTTCTTAATTATAATATCAAACATACACTAAAACTACTTAAAAGTCATCAATATTTGGCAGGCTTGAGATGCCATAGTCTTATTTTCATTTAGGAACGTAATATTTACCTTAAAGTTTATCCCTAGCAATGGTATTAACCACATAATTAAATAATTCGCAATAGACTGTTCTATTGGCGAGCAATCAGGACACACAGCTTCCTGATGTTCACTACAAATGCGCCTTATACAATTGCTGCATTAGAATAAATGCCAACCAACTCCTCCACGAATAGGCATATGTTGTCGCTGGGGATATTCTTTTAATCCTGTAGTAGCCTGCCTTTCAGTTTGATAACTCTTGGTACCTATATTTTGCTGGGAATTACGACGCTCAACTGGGAAACGATCTTGCTAGATAGAAGTACACTTTTTAGAAATATTGACGTCAGATCTCAGAGATCAGAGAATTTATTTGTATATTATTATTTTTTTATATTATTATGAGACCGTTTATACATGCCATGTTACTGATTGACCGTTAATAAGCCATGATAACACAAAAAAATACAATATTTACTGTGCACACACTTGTGCACTGGGCAATTATTTTCCTTAAATGCACGCGCGGTGCACAGGTGTAGCCCACCAACTTCTAGGGCAATTTTTGGGCAAGTCCTTATGCCGATGTAATAGGCATTCTACTATTAGGAGCTGGAAGAACCAATCGAGGAATACACAAAACGATTGCGCTTTGGCATACCTAATTCCGCCAATATATGACCATATTACACCATGGGCTGCACCATATGTAGCCCACGCGTGTACTCTAGTGTTAAAATGCAAAGAACAACTTCTGCTGGAATTATTTGACTGCCAATCGTCTTCCTTTCTTTGTTTGCGAACAATGTCTAACCATTTTAATCTTCTCATTTAATTTACTGGAAACCTAAAACAGTACGTTGATATAAAAACACACATCAGTACTTTATTATTACGAATATCCCATCTGAATACTTTGTTTTTTAGTCTTTGAACACGCACAATACTACTTCTCTTTTACACTGGCTAAATGCCAATTTTTTTATTCACTCTATTATTTGTGATACTGAATTTATTATAAATTGTAAATATAACATTGTAATACTCACGAATGATAAGTGATTCCATCACTTTTAGTAATTTTTCTACTGTAGCTTGTGCAAAATCTCATTACACACGACGGTATTTTCAAATGTTACGTACACACACGCGAGTAAAACAGCGAGCGCTTCCGACCGCAGCGAGTACGCGACTAAAGTCAAACGAGCCATTTAGCCTGTTTTTTATGTGCCACTTTTGAAGTGAGCATAACTCATCTACGGTTTTTTACTAGTATATCGATGGGTTTTGGCATCCTATACCACGCTGGCTGGGTTTGTAAAGTAGTAGAGGTGTTTGTGTAGGATTTTATGTCGAGTTTTCAGTTTCTTCCCAAAAATACTCTTTGGTCTGTTTTATTTTCCTTAGTCGGCTTTTACGACACTCACGGAAAGATGATTGGGTAGTGACACATTGTACTTTTAATCCGTCACCACATGGAGAGGCAATAAGTCACGGTAATTAAATATGTTATTGACGTTGCCAAGTGGCGTAAGCATGACCGTATTCATACACACTAACATTGCGGCACTGCAATCTAGGTTTTACATAGTAGAATCATACGAAATTTATAACCCACAGCAGATGTCACGAATAGTATGATTATAAATATAGTTACTCAACCTTCATGAAATTAAAATGTTGCCTGGAAGAAAATGTTTAACGTAGCTGAGAAAAGCGGTAAGATCACCAGTCTTTGATTATTTTGCGGCTTTGTATCAGGAAATTTTATCTGATGTATATTAAATAATCAGAAAAGGACACAATAAATCGCGAAATATGTGTTCAAATTGGGGACGTCCTAAAAAACGGCAAGGTCCGAAGTACCCGAAACCGGCGAGCATGTATGAAAAGAGTAATGAGTGTAGAGGAAGCGCGTGAGGTTTGTAAGGATTGAAGCAAGTGGCGTTCTGTTGTCTCTGCCTACCCCAACGGGAAAAAGGCGTGAGTATATGTATGTATGTATGTATGTATATGTGTAATTCTAGCTGATACATAGCTATAGCTTTCCTCAATAAATAGGCTATCCAACACAAAACTTATTACGCAATTTATGAGATACTAAATGTTTCCCGCGGTTTCACCCGCGTCCTGAGGGAACTTCTTCGCGTGGCCGGTTCATTTATAGCCTAATTTAGTCCTTGGTACATCAGCTATCCGCCACTGACAGTCCCGTCAAATTGGTCCAGGCGTTCCAGAGATAAGCGGGAACAAACAGACAGACAGACAAAAATTGTACAAATTGTCATTTCGGTATATGTACCGTGTATACATCCATATGCATTTAGTAAAAAGCGGTTATTTTAATATTACAAACAGACACTTCAATTTTATTTATGTGTATAGATTTTGTAAGCATTTTTTATTATTTAAGACTATTGTGCTGTTAATTTTCCGGACATCATATAATAAAATATAAATACATAAAAGAAATCATTGACTAATTGGAACCTCAGTTATCCGTCAGTAGAAATGACTTGACTTGCCGTTAGTAATAGATAGGAAAGTTAGGGTTGAGCTACACCTATCAGCACCGCATTGCACTTTCCTATGCTTCTATCCTTTTCTGTCACTTAGGACCGTCATTTACTAGAGCGAGAAAGAGAGAGGGAACACGATCGCCTTTTCGAGTCCGCGGCGTGCTGAAGCGTTCCCTCTCTCTTTCTCGCTCTAGTAAATGACGGTCCTAAGTGATAGAAAAGGATAGAAGCCTAATAAAGTGCGATGCGGTGCTGATAGGTGTAGCTCAACCCTTAAGCAACGTTCACAGAGGTTCACGCAATTGGATGGGTGAACGCTTATGAGTCATTTACAGCAGAGCGCTACCGTGCTTCAGAGGGCACGTAAATGCTGTCAGCCCTGTTCTTATCTCAGGAAAGGAAATGAATCGTTAGGCCATGTTGGATGCCTTTGCGCAGTTTCAAAACTCGTACTCGAGTTGCCCTCATATGCACACGAAAAATAAAGAAAGAAGTAGAATAGTAATTGTCAAACTCGACACAACCGCTTTATAGACTAGCGGGGCAAACCGACTGACACGCTAAAGTTAAAATTGTTTCTGTTTTATTTGATGTTTTTTTTATAAACATAATGCATTAATTACATGACCTTATTTTTATATAACTACGGTACTTTATTTTTATTTATTTGTTTAGATTTAATGTATATTTATTTGTTATAACGATGTATATTATTACAATTATATGCAGGGACCCTTCCATCTTAATATAAATATTTCAGTTACAACACTTTGTGTATTATTTGTAAACGTATGTCACAAAATAATTTACGTATAGAAAACTCCGCACGTTGGCTCATTATTTTTCTCATTTCTGACTCCTTGATAACTACTATATACTAAACTTAAAAGGTACAGAGTAAGTGTAGATTTAAAATTACAGTGAATTTATAAAATACCTATATCATTATAAATAAATGCATATGATTCTATTGTGTTGCAGCTATCTATATGAAACGAATGTTATCTACGTGCCATAGCAAATGCTCAAACGCTGACGACATCAAGCGCATACCGAGAGAACTACAAAGACACGATTTTATCTTGAATCACGTTGTTATAAGTTTCATTGAGATAGTTATATCCACAAGTTATAGGCCACACCAAAGAGTATACAAATACTACGTAAGAAGAGGCGGATGTGCCATAGATCATGCGAGACTTTCAGCTTTGTATGAAACGTGCAGGGAGAACTCGTACCAACATAAAGATACTAATTGACATCGTTTTTATTTTGTCAGCATTGCCATATTTGTCAATATAGGGATGTACCCTCTAGTGATTAACGAAATATCGATATCGATAATATTCGATAAGAAATAATTATAATTGTTTCGACTAGAATTATACTTTACCAACACAAATAAAAGATGTATTTAATATTTAGAATATTTCCTTATTTTTTTATGTTTCATTGAAATATATCACATTATATAACATTATAAATCATTATAAATATTCATTGATCTTTATGTAGGGACATTTTGCCATAAATACCTACCCTTTTTTCATTGCTTGACTGGCATATTGTTGTATGCCATATTTCGCACGTTATTTTGCTTGTTTTCATTGCGCTCCTTTCAATGCTAATCAAATAAATATAGTAACACTAGCACTAGAAGTGTAAAATCACATTTATGTGGTATACACAAAGCACTTTTACAGTATGTTTTTTACGTTTTATAAACAAACTACATAACGCGGCAAAGTTCAATCTGGATAATAATGTGACAGCTGTGACATTTGACACTATTGACAGCCAAGGCGGTGATGTACGTATAACCCGTCTAACTTTGAAAGAATACTGTTCCAAGGGTACATAGTGAAGGATGCTATCTTCACGTTTTATACATATAATAGTAGCCATTAAAAATATAGCACGTTTCATACATTCGGTTTTTTCTTAAGAACTTGCGCCAGGCTGGACCACACTACTAGGCACCATCTTTAGTCATATCTGGGGACCCTTACTATACCTTGATCCTCCAAATTGTAAGATAAGTTACAAACCGCGTTTGAGTTATTTGATCGCGTGATCGATCTTCTTCATAGCCCAACGGTAATATGGTATAATATGTCATTAGCATCTTGTCCATATACATAAGCGTATACCTACTTAGCATGAAGAAAAGCCATCTACAGTACTTTCTGATAAATTAAATTAGACTTAGATTAGATTAGTAAACAAGTATACAACTAGAAGATTTGAGCCAAGAACGGGACTAGCAATTTTTCTCCTTGGACTCCTTCGCAATAGAAATAAGTTCTGGGCCTCTTGATTTAATGCTCAAACTCTACTATACTATGGCACCTATACAAAGTTATCTTCTTAACATCATCAGCCTTTTGTAATCCTCCGAATTTGCGTCACAAAAGTAATTGTAAGGCAACAGGTGGGTCTTGTAATGTCTATAAAAATCTCAATTTTGAGAACATATTATATTTTGCTATTTCTAGGTAAAAATAAACTGCCTATGTACGTATCTGTAAGTCTGTAACTCAAGATTCATTTAGATTCATTTATTCCACATTAAATAGAGTACATTAATGGTCTTATTCTATGTTAGTTTCATCTATTTTACTGTTAGAACAGCATGTGAAAATTTGTGATACAATAATAATGTCAAAAAAGAAATGGTAATAATAATAATAAGAAATATACATTAAACATTTGATGTCAACAGAATAATTACATACTTAATAATTTATTGATGAAATAAGTCATTAATTGAATAAAACTCAAATGCTTTATATCCTTAAAATACGGACTTACACAATAGTACAAATGAAAACGGGTAGGGTCAGCGCTCCTAATCTTATTTTGAAATACATGGACATACACATAGTCCAAAGAACAGAGTTTCTTGTTGTAATTTGCATAAAATTCTAATCCTTATTACTATATTGTTTTGTAAAGTGATATATTTTTGGAACAATAAAGTTTTATCAATATTTTGATGTTATTATATTTTACAAACTTTTATTTACTATCACCTATCTCAGTCCCCCTAATAGATTGGGACCGAAATATAACTGACGAAGTGTGGGTGTGTATTATACCTCTGAGTACCCCTTCGGGGATAAAAGGCGTGAAGATATGACCTGTCACAGTGTCTGTAATAAATCCTTACAAGTATAATTTGACCCACTTCTTGACTTTCTATTGAGCCGAAATGTTGCATGCTAATATAGGTAGGTATATGGCGTGACAGCAATATTATGATCTTATGGGGCTGATCTCACGATGGAGCTGGAAGTTGGCCATAGGAACACCGGAATAAAACGACACAACTTCATCGTGTTTGTGCTCGTTTGATTTGTATTGACAAATACTTCGATCCTATATGTCTGGCGCATACGAAAACTTGTATTAAATTAATCTGTTCGCAAGAGAAGGAAAAAGCGAGAGACATACAGAGAAAAAAAAATACACTCGTCGTGTTGAGAAGTCGCTTAAAAAGAAGTTTCGCTTTAAATTTATATAAATGTATTTCCTTCGCCAGGGACCTAGCCGCCCGCAACTGCCTAGTCGGCGAGAACCACCTGGTAAAGGTGGCAGACTTTGGGCTGGCCCGCCTGATGCGTGACGACACCTACACCGCGCACGCCGGCGCCAAGTTCCCCATAAAGTGGACCGCGCCCGAAGGCCTGGCGTACAACACCTTCAGCACCAAGTCTGACGTTTGGGCCTTCGGGATACTGCTCTGGGAGATCGCTACCTACGGCATGTCGCCTTATCCAGGCGTTGATCTGGCAGACGTCTACCATATGCTTGAGAAGGTATATATTTTTTTTTATTAATTTGAGCTTATTGACAGCGAATCTTACAGACGTCTACCATATGCTTACCAAGCTTCCACTTCTTATACGAACTTGTTCGCCTATGCAACTTGCCTACAGGAATGCAAGAGTGAAATATTGAGTTGTAGTTCTGTTTTGATATATTATAATGTACCAATGGCGGATTCGGGATTTTCTTTTGGGGAGAAGAGCTCTTTTTACGTTTAATCTGGACTTGAACCGGTGGAAGAAGATTTTGTTTAAGGAAGCATATTTTTTTATGAAAATGCCTTTGATATGTTTGAAGTATTTTTCGAGTATCTAATATTGCCGTTCACAGGTGAGCAAGCATGTTTACTGTCATGAGTGGAAATTTACTATGCGAATACGCTTGTTTACAATACTGAACGTTATTGTTTAAAATTTTTGTTTTATAAACCGACAATGAAAACAAAAACAATAACAAAATATAGTGTTACGGTATGTATAACATTGATATTGATCTTACTAAAAGAATGTATAAATAATCAAAGGAAATTAATGCGTAAACACAACTAATACCTTTTTTAATAATATTAATAGGAATTTAGATTTGTATGATGTTATAAGTGCCATGCCATTTTTACTGCAGTGTTGTGTGTTCTATATACATGATGTGCGAAAAGAAACAAGAAATATATTTTCATAGTTTATTAAAATATAATTGAAACATAAAAAAACAAAACAAAGCCCACTGGTTCGCGGGCTCTCTAACAATAACGGTTAGTACAACAAAGTGTATTTATTAGTCGTGAACAATCCAAGTAGGTACTATCAAGTTTTTGCATTTCGTAGAACGCACACTGATATAACACTATTCGGACTCATCATCACAACATCTCGAACATTTTATCACTCAACTGTTTGACAGAGCAACGATATCACTTACTTTCATATTCTAAGCAAACCTAAGTACGTTTACAACTTTTGATAAAGTTCACTAAACAATACCCACAAATATACTCATTGTAATTTAACGTTCGATAGTGTTTACAAAAGTATTCGAACTCGCGTGCTACGAGTGTTTCAAAATCTTACTCGCGAAGCGATTTACACAGATTAATATTTACAGATGCTGTAACTGTGAAGTTATATTACACTATTTTTATTGGAATGCATATTGAAACTTATATAGAACTCTGAGGAAAAATTACATGACTTGTAAAATTGTATACTGTATATTATTTTACCTGAAAGAACTGCCCTTAGATACCGCCCCGTCAAAAGTTCTAAACGTGAAAAATCATCAACATGTTGCTAAGATTGAGTCTGTTTATCACAAGTAGTGTTATAAAACAGTGTGAAATGGAGACTGGTTCGGTAGGTAGTTTAGTAAACACGTTGCGCAACCGGCTCTCGCGGAGTCTCGCATCGGCCTACCGACCCGACTAGCAGTGGGACGCGTCAGTGCACAAGTGTTTCTTGCATAGCGTGCATTGTGGCCTGCTCACAGCGATGCGAGAGAATATCTCCGAAGCCGACAACTCCTTGCTAAGCTTGCTGCACATGGAGTAAGACACCGTCTTCTTGGAGAAGTCCTTGGCTGGCACGCAAGTCCTAGCGCGTACAGGTCCGATCTCCTGGCCGGTCTCGACTGGAATACAATGATGATATGTCACACGGGAGAAGATGTATGTTTATGGTTGTTGGATGTGTGCGTTCGGCAGCTGTGGCGCATTTGTTGTTATATAAGTGCGAGCAAAATCTCACGTGTTGTTTCGGTTATACAATAAGCTTATCGCGCCCATTGTGACAAAACGATAAGGACTATATCCATCTACTAAAGTCCTACGGCAGTCGATCTCCAGGAGACATGTAAACTGAACGATCCTTAAAATATACATTTCCCACTAGTTAGAAGGGGACATTTAGCTTTGATCATAACTTCATAATAAAACGAAAAAAGGAACTCACCAAGCTTAGCAGATTCAGAAGTGATCACGATGCAGAGGAACGCCATTCCGGGGATGTAGCAATCAATGTTGGGGACCTGCGCAAACACCATCAGATCAATCCTCACTATCAGGTGGGGACATTAGAGCACTCATCCGATAGCGCTACCTACCGTGATGTTAGCGTAGTCGGGGTGGTCGGGGTCCCAGCACCCGGGGTGGTCGAACGACAGGCAGTTGTAGCACTGGATGCCCTTGGTGGTAGGCGACACGAACTTCTTGGGCTTCATCTTCTTGTGCTTGCCTGAAACACACGGACCAACGTGATGTGACCAACCAAATTCAAGTAGACCAGGATTGGAGCAAAAAAACGAATTGCCACTGGGTACCCATTTGAATTTGCGGAGGTCTAGTCAACTGAATCTGCTAAGGTTGCAAACCAGACAACTGACGACCCAAATGCAAGTCGTTGAACACTGGACAAACCAAATGGAGATCCTTGAACACTGGACTTATAAGCTGATAAGTGATGCGATGATGTATTTACCGAGCACGGTGGCGGAGAGCAGGAGGATGTAGACGACGGACTTGTTGATGCTGATCATGTTGCGACTAGTGGCTGTGTGCGACTGTGCCGATGGAAGCGAGCGCAGACTGTTTATACCCCTCGCGCTAACAATGACTAGCGTGTTTTGGTTGCCGCCGCGGCCCGATAGCGCACACACAGGGTGCTCGCGACTATTGTGAGCTAACTATACGTGTTACCGAACCTTCTGTCACCGCACCTGAGTTCAACTGATTAATCTCAATCGGTTTCTATAGTGCTAGGTAAGAGCGCAGAGACGCGGGGTCGCGGGCTGCGGTTGTGTTTACCAAACACGCGCGGCATGCGCTGCTGTTTAAACTGCACCGAATATAAACTAAGAGTTCTGAGAGAGTTTACTCCCATAGATGATCTCACACGATCTGCTAAAATTGTTATGGGACGCTGCGGTCCGCAGCTGTGGGACCTTTATTTATATTAACATAGGTACTGTCCCTAAGACATTGCTTGCTAGATTCGTTAGAGAGATACTTTTAGTAAGTTGGATGTGTGCTTGCCACTTCCAAGTTCGATTCTTTCTCTCAAGGACATCAATAATAATAAATTGGTGTATTAAGTTTCGTATCACGCTGTATACGCCGTGGCCTCAGCCGAGGTATATTTGTTTGTATATATTTGTGCGTTAATTGTTTACGCGCACTGTAACGCGGTAGGCATGCGCTTGTGACGCGTGTCACAACTGTCATTCAAGTCGTGTGTCGCGGACGTAGTACGGGACAACGATCACTATGATGGCGTTAGGTGAGTGACTCACCGGGACGCTACGTTTGCCTAACCCTACACATTTATCGAGTACTGTAGAGCTTTAGCCTAGGAAGATGCTCGCAGCACATTGTTTTTAATTTTAGCCGTTTCTTCACGATCTCTTGGAAATTTTGGGAAATCCCTTCTCTGTGCACCCAAATTTCAGCTTTTTATTGCGCCCTATAGCTTAGTCTGTGCGTTGTCTGTCTATACAGATCATTGGTTATCACTTAGCGGTGTAGGCTTTCTTAGGCAACCGTCCAATACTGAAGACCCTATAGCTTAAATGATTGCACTATCACTGGGATATGTAGGTATTCTTAGGGTTAGTCTGCGATTAATTTTACTCATTTAGATCTATTAATGGAAGAAATGGGTTAGTGTCAACTGTCGCAGTAATATCCTTCTATGTATGTCTGCTAGAAGGATTAAGCGTAACCGATTTTAGTAGCTCACTATGATGTCGCTAGGTGAGAAAGTCAGGGCGTCGCTGTCTGCTCTATCATCTAATATTGAAGACCCTTTAAATAAAATGATTGCACAGTCACTTGGCTATGTAGGCATTGTTTAGTCTGCCATTGATTTTATCCACTTATGAATGGACATAATGCGATAATGGCGCTAATTGCCTTCTGCCCACAACTGCAGTGACATCCTTGCCTATGACTTGCAATGACCGATTTTATTCATGCCTCTTTTATAGTTTTGGGCTAATTCTGGAACATTTTCCTCTGTTCCTTCAATTCATCATGGGAATACTAGTGTTATATATACAAGCCAATCATTTTGTAGTGTTTTTAGAAGGCAGACCAGTATACCAACAAAGAGAAAGCAATTTGAAGCTATATGTGCATTAGATTTTTATTTGTTTCCGCCGCGCTGTCTGTGGTGGTGAAAACCTTGACACAGAAGCTTATTATATATTACACTTCAGGCTACGAGGTTCTGATGACAATTGGCTCCATAGAAAATCTTATATTCCAAAACAAGACAGTGCTGATGAAAGATCGATGGAAGGATTTATCAAACTTTCTTATCTAAACAAGATGCTTTGAATCAGCTCATCATGTTCAACACCCATAAAAAATTTGAATGCTGAATTCGATGTCAGCAGGAATGTTTTGATACACTCATCGTGTGTACCTATTGTTATTATAGAATAGCTTGATTCTATGAATTAAATACCTATCTATTCGCATACGATAATTTATAAATATTCGTATTCAGTGGCCTATGAATGGCATTGTCGAAATTGTCAATAATATATCGATGACAGGTGTTGAGTACAATTTACGTGCCACAGCTGACAAGGAAATTTTTGCATTGTGCCTGAACAGCCAAAGATTCTTTGTTATGGTTCTCTGCTTTATTCCTGTACGATGATGGACGCTTTGACAGACATCACGACAACTCCTGATACAACGTTTAACAAAGTCAGATTTCAGCAACGCCGAAAATAATATTAATATACTACTATCAAAATATGGTGCATAGGGATCCCACCAAGAACTTAGGGTCCCAAGCCAACCTCACCTGCAAGTGGTGCACCTGCCGATCAACGGACGAGGCTCTGGCAAACAAAATATCCCGATAAGCGGCAATAGGCTCGCCACCTATTACGTGGGATCTAAACACTGGCGAAAAGTGGGCGTTTAATATGCCTCCGCCTACCCCTTCGGGGAAACAGGCGAGAGTCTATGTATGTATGATGTACTATCAAAAATATAGATCAGGCTCCGTAATACCAGACTTGTAAATTGAAAGGATTTGGGTCGCAGTAAGACATCCCATACATTAGACACACGCGTTCCTTTGTCGTGCGCCTGGCGATCGTTCGGCGTTCAATGTGAGGTCGGCCTTAGGGGCACGCTTGGATCTTGACAATGATGTTGTTGTAGGGTCATTGACCTGATGGCGACTTGGACTGGGCTTTAGTTTCTTCAGCTCTTAACTTAATGTCTCACACAAACATATTACGTGAGAAAGCAATCGTACTACTTGACCAGCAATATGAATGAATGTTTTGATTGAGACTGACTGGTTAAGAATCTGACCGGATTGGGCAGTCCGGTCATGACTTTGCCAGTTTACAATATTCTATATATCGATGGATTTGGCTGCTAAGGATAAATATTTGACATATTTTGTATGAAGATTATTGAGTTTGACGTAAATGCTAATGCGGATGAAAGATAACTTACTTTTATTTATAAAAAATGCTACATGCTTGCTAGCTGCCATATCATCGCCTGAGTACATACTTTTCGGGTAAATACTGAGTTATGATATACTATGTATTATAAATACCTACCTTAAGAGGCAGCGATAGTCTAGTGGAGATACCAACGGACTACCATGCAGAGGATATCGGGTTCGAATCCACGGTGCGCACGGCATAATGTGCGTATTAAATTGTTAATTATCGCTTGCCCCGTGCCTCAGAGAGCACGTTAAACAGTCGGTCCCGGCTGTCACGAAGATCTTTGACAGTCGTTACGGGGAGTCAGCACCCTCAAATAAACTGATACTGGTCCAAACCATGGAATATCGCTATCCATTTGAGTTGCGGAGGTCAGACGGCAGTCGCTCTGTGGAAAAGTTGATATTCTGTCATGTCTGGTTAGACCAGTAAGCGGACCTCGGTCTTCAAGGCGTGTAAGTTTTGGATGCAACTGGGATAACGCTACAACGATGAATAAATACCCACCTGCAAGCCAACTGAAATTAATTTCGTGATATCATACCATTGTAGATGTTTATACTTAACCATTTTTGTTATACGCGTAAACCGAATTTCATTGAATTGTTTATTGCTGAGTGTGTTTAAAAATAAACAACGTTTTGTATTGCAGAATTTAGTCATACGATACTGATATCCATTGTTCAAGAATTTACACACTACGCGAGAATTTTTAATTTATGTAACACATTAGTAGTCTTTTAGGCTTTTTCCACATGAAAGCAAAATATTCTTGATACAAGAAATATGACATAATATTATGTGTTTTAGCACACTGATCTTATTTTGTTTATGGCGTAGGGGTAACATAACATAACTTCACGCCTTTTCTCCCCGAAGGGGTAGGCAGAGGTGTATATACACCCACATTTTGCCAGCTATGTTTAGGTCCCAATGTAATAGGGGGCGAGCCTATTGCCATCTACCGGGCACATTATTAGCGAGCGATAATTAACATTTTTAATACACACAACTTCGAAAAGTCAGAGGTGTAGGGGTATGCTATTTAAAACATTTACTATTTAAACCATTTATTAGCTCACAAAACATAGGTGTATACAGATAGTAGGGTTCATGTTAAACTAGTAGCCATATATTCACCATTTCTGGCATGTGAGACATAATTACATTTACCTACATAACATACAGCAATTATTATAATATTGTATTAACATTAAAAATAATATGACATTATTAGAACAATCTACTTAGTTGGTTTTCGTTTACTATTTACTACTCTTTGGCATACATATTTACAAAGTGTTATGCCTTACTACGAGGGGAGTTCAATGTATTCTCGGTATAGATATGAAGGAAAAGGCGGAAAATTCTGAATAAATTTTATTTTTCAGTATACTTCCCTAACATCTCAATAAATTTATTTGTTCGTGAAAGTAACTTTTCAATTCCCTCTGAAAAATATTTTTCTTCATGGCCCGAAAAATGTTCGTTTATTGCTCCCTTCAACTCTTCATCGTCCGAAAAATGCTTTCCACGAAGGTCTTTTTTAAGATTAGGGAATAGATAATAATCACTAGGGGCCAGGTCTGGACTGTAGGGTGGATGATTGATTTCTTCAAATCCGTACTCCCGCACAGCAGCCCGGGCGAGGCGCGCCTTGTGAATCGGCGCGTAGTCGTGAAGCAGTAACACACCTGCGGTTAATTTTCCACGTCTTTTTTCTTTAATTGCCTCCTTTAAATTACGCAGGGTGGTTGCGTATGATGCAGCAGTAATACTTTGACCTTTTTTTGTGTACTCGATTAGCAAGATTCCCTTAGAATCCCAAAACACCGTGGCCATGAGCTTTCCTGCGGACGGAGTGACTTTTAACTTCTTCGGCGGGTCTGATCCTTTTTTTGTGCCACTGCATAGAGTCTTGCTTGCTCTCAGGGTCATAGTGATGAACCCACGTTTCACCACCAGTAACAAGCCGATCGAAAATACTTTGCGGATTTTCACCACAGAGGTCCAAAATCTCCTTACAACAGTCAACTCGCACTTGTTTCTGTAGCGCGGTGAGCATTCGCGGCACCCATCTTGCACTGACCTTTGACAAATTCAGGCGCTCATGAAGGATTGTGTGAATGGTACCCACGGATAGCTTAGTCATTTCTGCTAATGTTTTCACTCTTACACGGACATCTTCAAGTACAAGTTTTTCGACTAATTTGACGTTTTCTTCAGTAGCGGCACAAATTGGCCCACCAGCGCGGGGGTCGTCTTCAATGCTATCTCTACCCCGTTTGAATTCATTTGACCACTTCTGAATTATAGATAATGAAGGCGCAGAATCTTGGTAAACAGCCACCATTTCTTCATGGATATTTTTTTGAGATTTTCCTTGTTTTGTGAGGAATTTTATCACTGCACGATGCTCGATTTTTTTCATCATTGTCGAATCAGTCATCATAGTTGTCTTTTCGCAATGATATCTTGAATACTAATGGTGGCAATTAAATGAAATATTGTATTTATACCCTCAAAGAGTGTCATTAACTAATGAGATAATTAAATTACCCTTATCATTAGTATATCACCTCGATACCGAGAATACATTGAACTCCCCTCGTAATTAATTGCCTTGCAAAATCCTCTTTTTGCTTTACGCTACAGAGTGCAGATTTCGCAAGGCTAATATTAGGTATATTACAATTGTTTCTACATCTAAAAGATACATAAATATCATCATTTTTGAGTGATTATTTGACTATGGACGAGGAAGTTGTTAGTACTCTACCCAACGGTAGATAGAGTACCTACTAACGTCTTGGTCGGGTCTTAAACTTTTCAACTTCAGTTTTACAACGATTTATAAGATACAGCTTGCTGGCATATAGTTGGACGGACAGACAGCCGGAGGCTCAGCAACAGAATCGCATGTTACTGTACAAACCATATCCGGGTGACATCACATTAGACTTTCGTCACATCGTTAGTTTGATGGAGTATTAATTACAAACATTCCTGCCTTTTCAAGTACTAAAACTCTGCCCTTTCGTCGCTCGAACTTTTCGCACAGAACGTGTGGGAATAAATAATGATAAAATAAACGTTTAACATTATTTCCAACAAAACAATGTATGTTTGTATTATGGATTCATTTTCTTAAATCGTTTTTCCCAGGCGTCTCAGTTACATGCATGTTATTTAATTGTACGTGGGACACTCAGAAAGTTTTGCGACACTAAAAAAATGTTCTATAAGTAAATATATTTTATTACATCTTTCAAAGTACTCTCCACCTGCCTCTATACAAAGTTTCATGCGTCTGAATCAGTTTTCGAAACACTTTATAGTCCACCGCAGACACCTTGTTTACAGCCTGCTCGAACTCTGAGAGCGCATCATCCGGCGACGAAAATTGTATCCCATTGAGCAGATTTTTTTATTTTTGGAAATAAGAAGAAGTCACACGGTGCTACGTCAGGGCTGTAAGGAGGGTGACCCAGAAGTTTGACCGGTGTGCTGTCTAGGAAGTCCCTCGTTTTGATTGCGGTGTAGGTGGGCGCATTATCGTGGTGGAGCAGTAGCCCGCGGAGCCCTGTGTTTAGTCGCTTGTTGCTCACAACAGAGAAAACTTCTGCCAAGCATTTGGTAATATACCATTCGGCGTTAATGCTTCTTTGGTTTCGTAAAGGAATTGACACCAAGTAGCCAGTCAAATTGAAAAAGCTCGCAATCAACATCTTGCCCACGCTTCTAGGTCGCTTTACTGGTAGGCGTTGATTCGTTTTCAAACACCCGAACCGTCGACTGGCACTTTGTTTCTGGATCGTGTTGATAAATCCAGGATTCATCACATGTAATGATGTCGTAAACACGCCGAGACGAGCCCGCTTCAAATTTGTCTATCATATCGTGACACCATTCCACCCTTGCCTGCTTCTGCACATCGGTGAGCACCCAGCCTGAAACTATCCTACGCACCCGTAGATGCACATGAAGAATCTCGTGAAGGCTTCCTGATCCAATCTGCAGTATATGCTGAATCTCTTGGTATGTAACTCGTCTATTGTCTTGGATCAATTTTTTCACTGCTAGCACGTTTTCTTCCGTAACAGCCGTCAAAGGCCGACCACTTCTTTTTCATTCATTATACCTACGATATACGGTTGCCTTAGAAGGGCCTTCATCCATGAATACTATTTGAAGTCTATCGTACGTTTCGGCCGGTACGTTATAGGCGACACTTAAAATCGTAAAAAATCATAGCGCTTAAATGTTCTAGACGCAAATCCATTTTTCAATGAGACACGGTAATATTAATTAGCTCGCAAAAAATGTGGAGGTACGTTTTGAATTTAGAACGTACCTATATATTTTTAAATAAATTATAACTGGCCAGTCTCACATACATAAAACCTTTTTTTTGCAATACTGTCTGAGTGACCTGGTATGACGTAGCACGTGTCTGAAATTTTATTAATTTACAATATTTACAAGTTTTATAACGTTATTTTTAGTAATTCTAACCATCATAGTCCCAGATTAGACAGACTACACTATGCCAACCAAACAACTGACAGCCACATAATTTTTATATGTTCTAAGTACAAACATAGTAAATAAAATCAGGGCCAAATCATTGTATTCATCACTTTAGCAGTCACTGTCAAAACAATTTTACCAATTTGAGAGTAAAAATGTGGTCCATAGTTTTCCTGGCTAGTATGATTGTAAGTCCCGTCCTACTTCTGCTATTTTCGACGTATATTTTTACCAAGATACATACATCCTGACTTTTTGTTCGTGATAGAAGAAAGTCATAACCTGCATGTTGTAAAAGTCGTAAACTGTCTCAAACAGTTCAGTCTTGCTCTCTACTACTGATATGATTGAATGAGCTGTCAATCGATTGTTGATAAAACTTCGAGTAGCACAAGCCACACATGTTCTCTTAATCAGAACACAAATCTTTGGATAAACTGTTTACTTTAAACACCAATCCTGCTTACCTAGCGAACTTGCTTCCTCCTTTTTAATTTTAGATTCAGACTGGTAGGGTATGAACTACTGTCAACTGCAAAAATATTCAAATCCGTTTCGTAGGTTATAACGTTACCACATTCAATATTTTTTATTTATCATACTCTTTTCGGAAAATTATTCCTAAATACATCGGTAAGACAGAGTTCAATAAGAAAATTTGCTGAGAACTTTAATTACAATTAGTACTTGTGGTGACAAATTCAGAAAACGGTGCATCACTACCCCATTTCGTATCGTAGGTATCGTTAGAGACGAATAAATTCGGGGCGAAGCAAATTCACGGTGCAAATAATCTCTTTGCGCCGGGACAGAAAACTCGACGTCAAGCTATGCTATCCCGTGTCTGGACCGAGTACTGCGAGAGCTTGTAGGTAATACCGTCATATCAGCCGGAAACCGTCCACTATTGGACATAGACCTCCCCCAAGGCTCTCCACATGGACCGATCCTGTGCCAACCGCATCCATCCGCTGCCCAATTTTGCATAGGTTGAATATATTATGTACATACATACATACATGCATAGTCTCACGCCAATAACCCCGAAGAGGTAGGCAGAGGTGTATTTCTACACCCACTTTTCGCCAGATATACTTTAGTCCAACGTGATAAGGGGCGAGCCTATTGCCGTACCGGGTACCGGGTACCGTACACATTGCCAGACTCCGTGCTGCTACTGAGGATTTCGAGACAGAAAAACCCAATAACACTGCCCGACCCAGGAATCGAACCCGGGACCTCGATCCCACGCGCACATTTATGCCGCGAGACCAACGAGGCAGTCGTGTCGTATAGGGTTTGATGTCGAGTTTTCCGTCTCTACGCAAAGATGGTATTTGCATCGTGTTATCCCTTAGTCTCCTTTTACGACACCCACGGGAAGATAGGGGGTGGTGACACTTGTATTCTATGCCGTCAACCACACGGCTATGAATATATTATGTGTAGATAATATAGCATAGATATATGAGTGGTACAGTTCTTATCAAGTCATATACAGGTTGTCACAAAACCCATCACCAAGCCGAAGTCTACTCGTTTTAGACATCATGCCAAGTCACAAATTATACCGCGGAGACGACTTTTTTTTCAAGTATACACATTTTTAAACTTAACATAGAAGTGCGCTTCATATAAAGACATCTAAAGTACATCTAAAGAACGAATTGGGGGGTAATTGCATCGATTTTGTACCTAATTCCAAAAATGTTATAGTGACTTTGAGCCTCAATATCTCCGGAACCAGTCCCAGGCATGGTGCCGAAGTAAAAAATGTTCGTAATGATTGGTACAATATGGGATTTCAATTTTCGTTAAGGGTCTTTTTACACCTTGTATATTGTCGCAGAATTACCGCATGGAGTGTCCCTAATATGTATAGCATAGATAAATGAATGTCACAGTTCGCGTCAAATTATTTGAATTGTCGCAGGGCTACCGCATGGAGTGCCCCCCGGGTTGCCCGCCGGCCGTGTACGAGCTGATGCGCGGCTGCTGGCAGTGGAGCCCCGCCGACCGGCCCACCTTCCGCGAGATACACTACGCACTCGAGCACATGTTCCAGGACAACTCTGTCACTGAAGGTAACTACGTTACACCTTACTTTACTGCTTTTTGAATACGAGTTCAACATTATTACGTAACGAGTCCACAGGTTCCACGACGACTCTGGTCCCTAAAGGCACCAAGTAGACCTTGCTACTTTTTCACCAGTAGCATAGTCGTTAGACTACGAGTCTGCCTTATCAGGTATAGCTTAGTCTTTTGGGTGCTAAGCCTAAAGTTTTTGGACAAATCTGCCACTGAAGAGACTTCACGGTTGGCGTAGTGGTTTAAGCCGCCGCCTCACCGCTTGACACTGTGCCGAAGTGTTGTGCGTTCGATCTCCACACGAGACAACACATGTGATTCATAAATTGTTGTTTCGAGTCTGGGTGTTCATTGTGTCCATTGTGTCCATTAGTTGTATGTTTGTAAAGTTCCCCGCGACACAGGATTTAGTCCTAATGCGGGAGTTATCTATAAAAAAAATACATTTCTCTTCTTCTACAATATTAATTAATAGCTTAGTCTACTGCTTGTGAAGCCACAAGTTTCTGGACAACTCCGACATTGAAGGTACCAAGAATCGGACCTTTCTCTACATCTTCTAAAATGTTACGTTGCCTTTTAGGGATAGCCCAGTTGACAGGCTGCAAAATTCACAATTATCTTTCTGGACAAATCTCACTGAAGATACCAAGAAGAGCAGACCTTTCTCTTCTTTTTCGACGTTGCCTTTTCAGGAATAGCTTAGTCTTTCGACAGCGAATCCTCGTGTACCAAGACAAAAACGTCACTGAGGTTACCTAGCGCTACCAAGCAAGCATACCATTGTTATATGTAGAGATTCCTAAAGGGGTTACCTTTTGAATTCATAACACAGATCAACAAATGAAATATGTCTTTTATTTGAAATTAACGTAATATGGTGTATCCTCCACAGAAGTCGAGAAGCAGCTGCAAGAAGGCGGCTCTGCCTGCGGCGGCACCCCGCAGATGTCCCTGAAGAAGGCGGCGGCGGGCGCCGGCGACGCGCGCGCGGTACAGATGCGCCGCTCCACCAACCGCCGCGGCAAGCAGGCGCCCACACCGCCTAAACGTACCAGGTGATACACTTTAACCCTACAGTACCCTGTCCTACAGTACGATAGCACGGTGGTGTACGTAACGGACTTTCGAGACGATGGTGCTACTCCCAGGTACCCCGGGCACATACCTCTGGCTTTTCGAAGTTGTGCATCCAAAATGTAAATAATGGCTCGCAATAGCAATAGGCTAACATAACTGGCGAACAAAAACATAACTAGCGATGTCTGAGTGTAAGTGTAATACACCTCTGATTATCCCTTCGGGGATAAAAGCGTGAAGTTATGGTACGCTTTCCACTGCAACGCATAAGAAATTAAGCGTGGCGTGAAAAAGCATCTCTCAAGGCCGTCAAAGTGAGGGCCGCCATGTCACACTGCTTAACCAGCAATTGGGGATGGTGGCCTTCACAATTGGACTTCACTGTCAGCTTACCACCAGGCAGCGTGAAGTCAATTTGACAGGTTTTTTTAATAAAAAAAATAAAAAATATATCGTATGTAAATAATACTCCTGCTAGTACTCATAAATTGTACACGGCTCCAAGCGTCTATGAGGACATAGTCCCATAGGATAATCTGACCAGGTTCGCGCAGTCTTGAATGCGAAAGTACATGACGCCAAGGACAGACAAAAATGGCGGAACATCGTAAAATAATAGTTACATGCCAGTAGGGGAATCACGGCCCTTAGACATGAAGAGAACGACTCAAGGAAACCCTAAAAAGGGAATTGTCATGAATGGTATACTAGTATCTATCAATTTGTGTGGTGACGGATTCTGGAAATGAATTGTCACTACCCTTTTTTATTCAGTGGGTGATGTAAGAGACGACTAAGGAAAGTAACTTCTAAATTCTGTGGAATACGAATCAAATCCGTATTCGACAAGTGTAGCAAGTTTACTTAAACTACAAATTACTTTAGCACATTTTAGCTTGGTCGTTGCCGATGCATAACAGCCCATTCAAGATCAGCAGCGGTGGGCGGCTGTGTTAGCGTTTCGATGTCCATGGTGCGTTCTACTCTGACGTGACATCCGCCACAGCAGAATAGAGTGCAACATATACATCGAAGTCAGCCGTAATGCCGCCACTTTAGAGTATAATATCACCATACCTTCGTATACTAACTGTGACGTATTGTTGCACGTGCACGTGTACGCGTACGCGTACGCAGCCTGCTGTCGTCGTGCAGCTCGTTCCGCGAGTCGCAGTACGCGGCCGACGAGCACGCCGCCAATGACGACGCGCTCAACTCACTCAACGGTCAGTGACATACACGCACACGCACGTATCTACGTAACACACGTACACACACACGGACATGCCTCTTACTCTAACACACACAGAAAGAGAGAGATAGATATGTTATATATTACATTAATACACACGCCGCCAACGACGACGCGCTCAACTCACTCAACGGTCAGTGACATACACGTACACGCACGTATCTACGCAACACACGTACACACACACAGACGCGCCTCTTACACTAACACACACAGAAAGAGAGAGATAGATATGTTATATATTACATTAATACACACGCCGCCAACGACGACGCGCTCAACTCACTCAACGGTCAGTGACATACACGTACACGCACGTATCTACGCAACACACGTACACACACACAGACGCGCCTCTTACACTAACACACACAGAAAGAGAGAGATAGATATGTTATATATTACATTAATACACACGCCGCCAACGACGACGCGCTCAACTCACTCAACGGTCAGTGACATACACGTACACGCACGTATCTACGCAACACACGTACACACACACAGACGCGCCTCTTACACTAACACACACAGAAAGAGAGAGATAGATATGTTATATATTACATTAATACACACGCCGCCAACGACGACGCGCTCAACTCACTCAACGGTCAGTGACATACACGTACACGCACGTATCTACGCAACACACGTACACACACACAGACGCGCCTCTTACACTAACACACACAGAAAGAGAGAGATAGATATGTTATATATTACATTAATACACACGCCGCCAACGACGACGCGCTCAACTCACTCAACGGTCAGTGACATACACGTACACGCACGTATCTACGCAACACACGTACACACACACAGACGCGCCTCTTACACTAACACACACAGAAAGAGAGAGATAGATATGTTATATATTACATTAATACACACGCCGCCAACGACGACGCGCTCAACTCACTCAACGGTCAGTGACATACACGTACACGCACGTATCTACGCAACACACGTACACACACACAGACGCGCCTCTTACACTAACACACACAGAAAGAGAGAGATAGATATGTTATATATTACATTAATACACACGCCGCCAACGACGACGCGCTCAACTCACTCAACGGTCAGTGACATACACGTACACGCACGTATCTACGCAACACACGTACACACACACAGACGCGCCTCTTACACTAACACACACAGAAAGAGAGAGATAGATATGTTATATATTACATTAATACACACGCCGCCAACGACGACGCGCTCAACTCACTCAACGGTCAGTGACATACACGTACACGCACGTATCTACGCAACACACGTACACACACACAGACGCGCCTCTTACACTAACACACACAGAAAGAGAGAGATAGATATGTTATATATTACATTAATACACACGCCGCCAACGACGACGCGCTCAACTCACTCAACGGTCAGTGACATACACGTACACGCACGTATCTACGCAACACACGTACACACACACAGACGCGCCTCTTACACTAACACACACAGAAAGAGAGAGATAGATATGTTATATATTACACTCATACACACGCCGCCAACGACGGCGTGAACAACTCAACAGTCGGGCTATATACACGTACATGCAGCTAAACGTAACACCTCACACTATTAAATAATATACACGTTAGACGTACACACACGGGTGCGCCTCTTCAACTAACCTACACACAGATAGAGAGAGAGATAGATATGTTACATTATATCCCTTCTCACCAATATATGTATATCTAACTTTTTTGAGGGAGAAATTCGCTTTGCTAAGGAGGAAAGTGGATTATTTACTTTCCAAAGCCTCCAATATACTTCTTATTAAAATCTTTGCTGGTTCCAAGACAGTTGTAACTTTTCCCGGGACCTCATGAATTCCCGTTTTTCGTTAATGATCACTGCTGCTGAATCTAGCTACACAGGTGACGCAGTAGTGGGAATGTGAATGGGACTAGTCTAAAAAGATATGATATATTACCGGTACGCACACAGACGTGCCTCATATGCTAATACACTCACAGCTAGGTATCTTACACTAGTAGTACCGCTACGCACACATAATTATCGCTTGTCGGTCGCAGCTTGGGATTGGCTCCTTACCCGTTCATATTCCGAAGACTTTGTTAATGTAACAGGGTATCAGTGGCGTAGCGTGCCTTGTCGGGGCCCCGTATAAAAATTTTTTTGGAGGCCCTTATATGGAGGTAAAGATTTTTCACGAAAGAAAAAAAATATTGTGAGAAGTAATATTTATTTATCACATAATTTACCCATTTTACAAATAAAAATCGAATTTTAAATATTCACTCTCCTTGCCTTTTTATCGGCAAACTGATTTATTAAATCATTTATGGCTGATGATGATTTTAGTTTTTCTAAAGTTTCTGCCTCTATGGACAATAGTGAGATGTCTGACAGCCGTTCTTGTCCCATCGAAGTTCTTAAGTAATTTTTTATTAGTTTTAATTTTGAAAAACTTCTTTCTGCCGTTGCGGTTGTAACTGGAAGGGTCAAGAATAAAAAGCATGCTGTGATTACCTCGGGAAAACTGGATGCAAGACTATTGAATAATTAATTTTTTCATATTAATTTTAAATTCGTTAGACCACGAGTATACCCTGAGGGTATACTCGTGGTCTAACGAATTTAAAATTAATATGAAAAGAAAATAAAGCTAAAATCTTTCAGAATTTTAAAAGTCAGAAAGATCAGAACATGGATATGTACATACTTATTTGTATAATAAGAAGTCCTAACATATTTTCGAATAATATTCGTTACATCAGTAATATTACTATTTAGCTAGGAACTAGGAGCTAGCGACACTTAATATCTATTTGACAAGATATTCAGCTAGGAACACAAGACCCAAGCTTGCTACAGCGATACTATACAACTCTATCATAACATATTCATTTCTTAATTACTATGAATGACTTTAAATTTTATACTTGCAAGACCAGTCATAAAATCATGCATACGATGCCTATCGTACAGCATGCTCTAGCGCAGGTATTGAAGACGTTCACATTATGTGGTCTTAAACAACGGTGTAATCAAATCACAGATCAAGGCAAAGAAAGATAGATATACGCTTAAAAATTCAACTGAAGCTAAAGAAAGAAAAACCTCTAGTCAAATACACACGCTAGTAATTTTGTGCGAAGTAAAAATCATCAAAAGTTTCCAAGAAATACTCGCAGTCATACCCTCAGATCAAGTAAAATATGACAGATACCTTACTGCGAATAAAAAGTAAAGCCATTACTTCGTATATTGTGTGTAAATGAATAAAATATTGCGGTGCCCTGAATGCAGTGTGTATTTATTGGTATTTAGATTTTTGGTTTCACTTGCGTTTGAAGAGCTTGTTCTGTCTATCTTTTTAACTTGATTTGCAAATGAAATGTCCGACCTCAGCTGTAGTAGTAGCGGCTATACGCACGCAAACACGCACACGCACGAACAAGCTACTGGCTAACATCACACATTGGCATCGAGAAGCAGTCGTGGAAACAGAATTAACTGATAATTGAGCTTATGAATGAAAGGAGAAAGACCATGTTACTATATAGATTTTTATAAGTATCTATCACAATTTTACCGTCTTAATATTACCCATCATCCATGGGCCAAAAATTCATCGAAATTTAATCCTCTCCTATCTGTGTTATGGTTCAGAAACTTACTTAGCCTTCAGACGCAATTTTGGAAGGCTTGTGTTTCTAATATTAATTTGGAACAAATGTTGAATTTATAAAATAAATGACTGCCTTTTACAGTGGTCTTTTAAAATCTATTTCTTTATATCTATTTATTAATATATTCTCGGGAACTTAAATTTGAGAAACACTGAGTTATTAACCATTTACTTAATGTATGGAGACGTAATATTCTGTCTGATGGATTTACCGGCGAAATTAAACCATTATATTTTGAATAGTTTAGCAAAATAGAATTAATATTTTTTGTCTTTAATTTAGTTAAAACAATATAAACTATACCACGGTCATTCTCCTTTGCTAATAAAGTAGGGCTTTGCCTATTTGACGTCCCTGAGTATCCGCTACCGTCGCTTGCTCTGCCAGCTTCAGTCCCTGCGTGTGTACCGTGTTGCGATGTGCGCACAAAATGCTCATCTGAATGACATATCATACCATGTAACATTTATTATTTATATTCAATATCACCGGCCGACGACGCGGCAGGCATTACACTCCGCACCGCCGGCCCTGTATGTATTAGCTATCTTTATATATGTACCACTTATATACATATAATGTGTAGTGACATGGCCGATCTATATATTATATATCTGTGTACAATGACATGTTAATGAGATGCATCAGTTTAAATAGCGTTTTCTGTTTGTTTGTCCGCTCGCTCAGGTGTATAGCGATAGGGTTCACTTTGTAAGTATACGATGCGATGGATAGACAAGTGTACCTACAATATTTTTATATGTATTTAATATTATGATTTAAAATCCCAATTAAATAGATAAATACGAGTATAATTGAGTATTTTATGTATGTATTCATAACTAGATGACAAATAAAATACACGGAGCGGTCTCGTGCGTAAGTATTCTTGAGACGCACGCCTACCGCTCTTATTATATCTCTCTATATAAATATGTTTTTCTCTTTGTATGTATTAGTGTGTGGGGTACAGAAAACATTGTTCGGTAATAACTGTCATCAACGCTTGGCTGTTTTCTGTATGCCATTAATTCATGTACGGACTATGCGCTGCGAGATACGCGTGCACTGGTTCGTGCTTTTCATGCGTTCGGTTACGTGCACTACGTAGCCGTACGTGCGCATCGCACGTTGCGTGTGTGCCTCAGAGCGTGTGGTGTGGCGTGTGAGACGCTCGTGACGTGTCGATGACGTCAGTAATGGCGTGTCGGTGACGTGACGAGTACGGCGCGCGCTCGAGGCTATGCCTGCGCCGCGGCGCGCGCCGTTGGGCGGCCGCATCCTTTTCCTACTCTTTGATCATTAATCTTTAACACTATAAACTAAATTGTCTATCTACATGAGTCCATCGTTGGCAATTTTTCACTGACATCACAATTTTCAATTCATATTAAACCCATTGCGCCATTTTCAAAATTTAGCACAATTTAATTACATTATGTATTTCTATTGGTAATATAATTTTACACTTAACTGTTAAGGCGTTAGAGGTGAAATTTGAATTATTAAAAAGCAGAATAATTTCCCTCCCACAAATCTAACCTCTTTTTCTTCTCAGAGGTCAAGAAATATTATATAAATTTCATAAAATTGAAATACGCATCTTGGGTCCTCATTGAAAATAACATTGTCAACTTACTCAACTGTTCAGCAGTTCTGAATATTTCTGATAAGATTTCCGATGCGGTCGCTCCTACAATCACCGCCACGCGTATCCACATAGCTGTATATATGTAGTTACATAATATTTAGATGTGATGCACTCTGTTTGACTATGTAGTTACATTTATTTACTATATATAATTATAATCGGTTCGACTGTGTGTATCGCTCGCCACTACGTGTACACCCGGGTTTGTTTCTTTTCGTCTGGTAGCGTTTTCATCTCATTGTAATTATTAGTGTCCGATCAACACCGGTGCTTGTTTTGTTCAACTATGTTCAGATGATATGAATTTGACGAGCGTTTTAATAATGACTTTTTTTTTGTGCTCACCTTAGAGGAAGAAAGTGCTCGTTATTATGAATATTATGTTGTTCCGGGATGTTGCAAAGAAATCGACTGTTCCATACTGAATTGAATTAACCTCTACAAAGTAGTATGGCAATGGGATCTCTGCCTTTCCGCCGAAAATTGTTCAGCCGATTATCACTTGCCAACTAACGTTTCGCAGAATTTTATTTCGCATTTGCCAACTTGTGATATAATTTTGTTTTTATTTCCCAACCTCACAGTTGCCAACTTTACGTTTGGTCTTCCTTTTATTGTCGCAGTTCTAACCTAACTGATGTAGCATATTTAATTGCCCTGTGTAGTGAAATAAAAGCGATTTGGTTCTGGCACTTCGCCGGCCGCTGCCGCGGCACGCTCGCTTCGCTCGCTCGACTCGTGCGTTGTGGTCGCAGTTCTAACCTAACCTAACCAGCCATTGTTTCAGTTGACGTGCATTGTTTATCAGCATACTAACCTAACCTAACCGATTCCTTTCGATTTCACCTGAACTTCCCGAAACATCACCTGAACAGGCGAAACGTTATTCGTCTAAAAGTTGTCTGGCCTAATAATTTGACAAAAGATAAATGCCCCAAACGTTTTTTGTCATTACAATAATCAGCTTAACAATAATTCTACCAAATGAAACGTTGTCATACAAAAATTGGACAATCGTTAGTCGTCAAAGTGAAAAATAGGCGAAACGTTGGTTGGCAAGAGATAATCGGCCAAACAATATTCGGCGAAAAGGCAGGATCCCGTCCCATGGCAATGTTTTTGTTCGAAAATGGTCCATAAAAACGAGTACAATCATCCCCTGTTTACACTATACTAAAAATTATACGTTCTATTTTTTATACGAAATACGTACGAATTGTGACGTGTCGTTTATATAAAACTGTAGGGATTCACGCTTACAATTCGTCGTATGACAGTTATATCGCTCGTCAATAACCATCTATACATAGCCTTAGGCTCAGTTCACGAAGAAAGTGCAGCAGCCAGTAAAGACACAAGCTTTAGTGCCAAGCAGTTTTAGACCTTGTCTTTATAGACAAAGTGCATAATATCGAATGGTACGAAAACATAGCACGAGGCGACGCTACATCGAGTCGTACAGGCGATATTAAGCATTTTATCTAGACGTATAAGGTTCAAAATTGTTTGACACTTGATTTAAAGATGTATGTTCTTTTATAGTGAGCTTAGTCCTGGTAATGTTATCTATAGTGTGTATAACTTCATACAAATGGTTGGGAGGCGAGTCATACCAACGTGTCTCGAGCTTGGTGCATACTTGGTACTGAATGTGTTCCTACACCTCCCGGGCTCGGTGTATACTGGGTACTGAGTGTGTACCTAGCACCTCGTGCTCATTACACATTAAAGATCAAGTGTATACATACGCGCTTCGAGCTGAGTAAAAACTCGGTACTGAGTGTCTACCTAAGGGCCTTGAGCTCTGTGTACACTCGGTGCTGAGTGTATATCTACACGAGTCAAGCTCGATACACACACACCTACACGTCTCAAGCCCGGTACCTAGTTTGTACTGAGGTAGACTCAGTACAAACTCAGTACCGAGTGTGTATCTAGTATCTACCGAACTCAAGGTGAGTAGGTATGTCTCGTGTTCTGACCGCATGTCTGAGCTTAAAACACAGACAGCATTACCGTGGCAGAGCGTTATAATTCGCGTGTCGTGCCGGGTGTTTGATAGTATCATGTGCAGGGGGCGGGCGCGGGGCCCGGGAGGCCTCGTCGGAAGGCTCGCTGGCCGAGGCCACACCCGACACGGACGAGTCTGCGTCCGCGGAGCCCCGGCGGGCCAAGCGACGCCACCACGCGCCTCAGGCACCTCCACACCATCAGCCGGCCGCCGACAGGGAACCGCCACGGGTAACGCATGATCTGTACTTCGTACGTATGTTGTGAGATTGTTGGGACGGGGCTAAGAATGCTTGGCTGCATCTGGGTATATAGTTGGTGTTTTTAGAGATTCGAAAGTAGATTGTTTAAATATTTGTAAGATGATTTTAGTTTTAGTTTAGGGGCTATCCATAAATTACGTCAGTATTTTCTTGGTTTTTGATCCCACTTCCGTTCTTGATACTTGGTCTTATATATCATCATCTCATTCATCATACAATTTCACACTTGGAAAGAAAGCAAGAGGTAAAGAAAAAGCGTTTATTTGCGTCACAGACGAAAGCAGATTAAACAAACAATGTGAAATGGAGACGACAATTTAGTGCATATCGGTACACGCCTGTCGTCTGTAAACAATAGGAGGCCAGTTCAGCATATTGCCGGACGCATGTAGTACCCGGCGTTGGTTTTCAACTGGCTCCTTAGACGTGGACATCAGAACCAGTAAAAAATATTTTATTAACCGACCTTCTATCCACCTCTATACGTGTGACATAATTTATGGATGGCTCCTAATACGCTTTCTAATGCCACCCAAAGCGAGCTTATCTAACACTATTATTTTAGCTATTCTTTAAAACAAATCAGATTTTTTTTACATATGTTTTAACATAGTAAATGTACGCAATTCTAGCAAGGAGTGCAAGTGGCGGCGCTGGAGGTGCAGAACGTGAAGCGCGCCATCAACAGATACGGCACGCTGCCTAAAGGCGCGCGTATAGGCGCGTACCTGGAGTCGCTACGGCAGAGCGGCGGCGGCGCGGTGGGACCTACAGCCGCGGCCCCTGGGGCCCGCGAGCCTGAGGCCCGCTCGTTATCCCCCCGCACCGCCCGCGCACAGCCCCACATGATCCGCTCCAACTCGTCCGGAGGCGTCACTGCACCACCCGCGTCCCCCCGCGCCGCCCGCGCCGCGCCCCTCCGCTCCTTCACCGACAGCCCCGCCAAGCCCCGCCCCCGACTCGCAGACCTAGAGTTCCCCCCGCCACCACCTGACCTACCCCCACCACCAGAAGAAGCCCAACCGCCCCCACCACCACCCCCACCTGACTGCTGCCGCGACGCAGCTACTGACACCCACGAACCTCAAGATCTCCCCCTCCCACCACCCAACCTCGACTCGGAAGACCGACTCATCAAGAAAAACATGAAGGAGATGCTGGAACTGAAACTTGTCGCTGAAATCAAAGAGCGCGCTGACAAGAAGAAGCACAAGAAGGAATCGTCCCCGCCGTACGAACTGATGGAGATGCATACGTCGTTCGGCGACCCCGTGACAAGGCTCGTGTCCGAGCTGTCCGAGAGCCTCAACATGGAGGCGCTGCGCCGCACCGAGCGCACCAAGACCGAGCCGCGACCCCTCGACGACAAGGACACCGTGTCCCCCATAGACCTGAAGGTGAGCCTCCGCAAGACCGCCTTCAACAACAACGTTGACACCAAGAAACCTGACCCAGACGCTAAGAATAGCACCGATTTCAAGTCTCAACTGAAAAAGGTTGAGACCAATAAGAAGATCACGCCGATAGTGAAAGACGCGGACGAGTCGCGGTCTATTATTGATTTTAAATCGCGCCTGAGAAAAGTGGAGAGTGGTAGTGGAGCTACGAATGGTACTGCCGCTAAGAAAGCTGAGCGAAGTTCGCCGGAGGAGAGCGATACGAAGGCGAAGGAAGGCAACGAGCGCGCGCGGTGCGAGAGCGGCTCGCACGACGACGATGATGATAAGCGCCGCAGCACCGGCAGTATTAGCAGCCTCAAGAAACTGTGGGAGAGCAAGGTGAGAGCTACCTGTTTTTTTTATTTATACTTGAGTTTGTTCTGACTTCGAACTTGTCCACATAAATTATGCATCTAAAATTTCCTTTTGGTAAAAAAACTTGGGAAATCCCTTCTTAGTGCATCCCTACAGTCGACTGGGCTTTATTTGACAGTCAGTAACGGAAGAATTTTATATACACCGTGTATTATAAGGCAGTGTCTTCCTGAAGAGTATGTACTCAGCCTAAGATATAGACGCTTCCTAAAGCATTAATTTCCCGTTTTAAAATTTACAACATAAATTCATCATCATCCTTCCGCTGTCCCGGTTGCGATCCAAGGCCCACGCCTTAGAGCCCGGGATCCGCTTTCCAGCTGTACCTCCTCAACTTTACACTTTTATATTAATTAATTGCTAATTCTGAATATGTGATCATGATCATGGTCCTGGCGCTGTCCCAGTTGAGGGCATTCAAAAATTACATCACAGAAATAGATCGGGGTAAGAGGTCGATGAAGTGTAACACTGTATGAACAATGAGATGAGGAATGTATGAGACTAGTTTTGACAATGAGGGGAGAGAGGTCGAAAATACACGAAAATCGTGTGACGTAATTGATTGATGGCCCCTTGCGATCCAAAACCTATGCCTTGGACCCTATAGACATATGGTGTTTGTAGGAATGCGACGAGCGGCTGAGCCCGAAGGCGCGCGGTCGCGAGGCAGACGACGAGGCGTCGCCGGAGGAGCGAGGCGTTAGCGAGCGGGCGCGCGCACAGCCCTCGCACAAACCCGCCGTGCCCAGCAAGCCCAACGTCAAGAGCAAGCCCACCAAGGTACACCCACAACAAGTTTATTTAGCGGGTCTAAGGCCCTTCTCTCACGAAGCGACTCTCAAGCGATTTGTGTTTCGTACGCGTATCCTACGCGTCGCTTGTGAGTAGCCGCCATACATATTCAGCTAGTTTCGCACACGACGAGACGCGTCGACGACGCTTTTGATATCAGTCGCACGCTACCGTCTTGCTGATCGCACGCTACCCGAGTCGTATACGCGTTGCGTTACAAAATGGCGGCGGAACAAACTTTTAATATTAATTTTGTCCAGGAGGTGGAAAATTATCCATATTTGTATAATTTTATCTTAGCTGCAGAGTACGTAAGAAAAGATGTTGAAAGACGTGGATGTCAGTAATAATATTTTTTACTTATAGGTTATACATTAAAATACACAATAATTGGATTGCCAAGGAAGCGAAGCATATGGGGTTATTAGATAGTTGGCAAGATATAATTTCTCAGATTTTGTGGTGATGAAAGCGGGGATTGTGGTGATGAAAGTCTCATTTGCGTAGCACCGTGTGCGGAAACGAGTAGCATACCAGCAGACGATCATGGTTTGCATCTTAGTCCCGTAGCATTTGAATAGCTTCGTGAGAGAAGGGCCTTACTCGTCATAACTCACCGCCTTACTCCATCGCAACCGCGCGCCGCGACTGATGTCATGTCAGAGTAAACGCGCCATGTACATCGAAAACGCTCGCCGCTGCCGCCGCTGCTGTAAGCCGTGGCTGGGCCGTAAGGCATAAATACCTCGGTGTTTGCCGATGTTCCGACTGACTTGCACCGGTCTTGGTCGCAGAGGGACTGGTACACTTGCTTGATTTTTATTTTTGTTTTAACCGCAATGTCGGTGCTTCGACACACTACACCCATTTATATAATAATATGTATTAGGAATGCGACGAGCTCCTAACACCCGAATTCTCGAACCGCCGACTTCGAACTGCCGACTGTAGTGCTCTAATTAAAACGCCATACGTTGTCACCTATCCAAATGTTCAACAAAACAATGCTTAGTCCACTAACCGCGATAAAATTCGGCCTCAGACATCCAACACAATGGACGCGAAAGTCGCTCTCCTTATTGGTACTTTTGTACTTTATGGCAGCGAATTTTTTACAAGCTCAAATTAATTCTTATTCTCATCCGTCATAACACAGATCCTTTCTTTATGGCTATAAAATCGGCTCAGATTCGTAAATCATCATCAAATAAATTGTGAAATTTTGTGCGTTACACACGATGGCTGGCAGCCGACTGTAGTATGCCAAGAGATGTTTATCGCGATTAAACACTGATGTTCGTGAGGTTACCGACAGCAAAGCGAAGTCCCATTGTCTTCGCGAATGTTTGGCCACATAGATCGTGAAACCAGGGCCTGTAGTCAAACGGCATCGATTAGCGATATCGCTAAGTGCAAAAATGTATGGAACTGACATAGACTTTCGATATATCACGTGGTCAACGATAAAGGAATTCGTTATGTTACCATGGCAACCAAGCGTTAGCGAAAGTAGAAATGAGAAGTGAATGCCACTTGACTAGGCCCAATGACGTATTATAATATAGAGGCACCATACTCCCACAAAGCGGCTCTGAAAAACGGCTAAAAATACCAAATAATATATTGTATGAATAAAGAAAGAGAAAGTAAATAAATATTACTATAGGGGACATCAGTCTGTTGTTAGAGAGAGATAATTTTAGTTTTTTAAATTCTTACACACAAATTATTGTTACGGAGCGTACTATCACAACATAGCTTCGCGCGTAACTAAACGGAATGGCGGTATTTGCCTTCATTTCAGCTTGCCATTTCAGTGTGCGGGTAACGCATCTATAGTTTTATAAATCTTTGGCTAGGCCTTCTGGAATCTTCGCTTTATCGTTATGTGAATGGTATAGATATAATTAAGTGTAATATATGTGTTTGTGTTTAGGGAGGTATATATGCGACACCGCTGCACCTCGCCACTGATGAAGAAGACCCGGATCTGCTTGCCGCGCTACGAAACACACTGGATTGGTGCACCAACGAGGTATACACATTGTATCATAATATTATTATCAAGTAGTTATTGAGGTCCTTGCACACTGTTTTATACGAGAACGAGTTAAAATCATGTGTGTTGATTGTGAACTTACACTTGGATACCGTGAAGTATACTGTAATTTTTCTCTAAGCGAGTCGTCGATTTTGCCTCGAAAATCTAGTAAAACTATGTGTGTACGGAGCTTTACGTAATAATATGAAATTGACGTTTTATCGAACTGGTCACTGTAATTTCAAATATCTGGCGTTTGGTTTGGAATTCCTAATCCAAATTGATTAGAAAGTAATTTTTTGTTACACTATCTATTTGTCAAAACCGTACAAATATCCGTTGAGTATATCCTGAGCATACAGACAGGATGTTAGATGTATTTTTGTGTGATATTACCAATAAATAGTGCGATTCTTGAGATATATTTAGGTGTATCTTACAGATGGTGGATCCCTAGTAAAAGACTTTTAGTATTCCTGAGGAAGATTTAGGATTTCTCATAGATGTAGCCCCGAGTTGATGACTAGTCATCAACATCAGCCTTAACAGTCCACTGCTGGATTAGGCCTCTCCTTTGAAGGGAGGAATCGGCCTACTATACCATGCTGGCCGAACGGTTTGGTATAGGGTTTGTATCAAGTTTTTCTTCTATTACAGTGCTGTTCTCTGCATAATATGGTCACTCTGTCGGCTCTTACGACGCCTATGGGATGATATGGGGTGGTGATATTCCGTATTCTTAATCCGTCACCACACGGAAAAATAATGACTTTAGTATCTATCTATTGTCACGCCTGTCTGCCATTGGGGTAGGCAGAGACTATGGAACGCCAAATGCTCCGGTTCAAACACACTTCTTTCGCTTCCTCGACATTCATTAACCTCATCATACGTGTTCGCCGGTTATGGGTACTTTTAATTTGGCCTTTTTTTGACATTAGTATACCTAACATAAAAAATATGTGTAGGTGCGCCGCGGGTGCGGTGGAGTAGGCGGGGTAGGTCAAGCGGGCGTAGGCGGCGGTCGTGGTTCGCTCTGGCGCCTACAGACGTCCGAGCGTCTCGCGCGGCTGGGCGCGGCGTGCGCGGCGGCCGCGGACGCGCGCGGCACGGCGCCACAGCTCCGGCTGCAGCTGCGCGCGGCGGCCGCGCGGCTCGAGGCCGAGGCACGAGCGCTCGCGTCCCCCGCGCCACCCAGACACCACCTCGCTGATGGCGTAGAGCGCGCGCTTAAAGAGCTCGCTGATATTGTGCACAGGTAACATATACATTTCAAATCCCACTATGCCTAACCACTTTAGACCCATTTCCATTCTCCCATTCCTATCCGAAGTCCTAGAGGCTTGCGTACCACAAGCAGTTATCCCGATTCATCCCATCCAATAACATCCTTAGCTCACTCCAATCAGGATTACGCCCTGGTCATAGTACTGTTTCAGCTCTACTTAAGGTGACTGGCGATATTAGGGCGGGCGTGGAGAAAGCCGAGGTAACTGTGTTAGTTTTAGTGGACTTCTTGAACGCCTTTAATACCGTCAGCCATGATGTACTTTTGGCCATCCTCTCCCACCTTAATATTTCATCTGAGGCTCGGGACTGGTTCTCTTCATATCTTCGTGGTCGCCAGCAATTTACGGAAGCGGAAATTATAAGAAATGAGCGGAATTCTCTCTCCACTTCTATTCTCACTGTTCATTAACCTCATTACTCATGAACTTCAGTGTGCGTGTCATCTATATGCTTGCAGCTTTACGCTCAGGCAAGGGTGGACAGGCTGTCCGATGTCATTGCAGATATTAATCGAGACTTACATACCATAGCAGTGTGGTCTGACAAATTTGGTCTTTGCGTTAATCCTACAAAATGTCAAGCTATCATTGTGGAAAGCCCGCGTATTATCACCAGAATAGATTTCGCAAGCCTGTCACCTGTAACTTTGAACGGGTATGCTGTACCATTCTCGACATCGGTGAAAAATCTTAGTCTACACATAGATGGCAACCTTGACTGGCGAACCCAGATTTCAGTTGTCAACCATAAAGTATTTGGGACTCTGCACTCACTATCATCTCAAAATTTTTATTCCATTCAAAACTAAAGCAATGCTTGTACAAACTTTAATGTTCCCTATAATTGACTATGGTGACGTATGTTATATATCGACCTGAATGCAGACCTACTCAACAATCTTGACCGACTTCTCAATTCCATTCGTTTTAAATCTGCGTAAGTTCGATCACATTTCTAAATTTCGCAAGGAATTAAAATGGTTGCCGATTCGTCAGCGACGAAATTTGTCTACTCTGACGACTTTATACTCTTTTCTCCACTCTCCTAACGGTCCGTCATATCTAGTAACTTAATTTCAATATCTTTGCTCCAACCATGATCTTTTTAAATATTTATTTTCATGTGTATATGTATATTACTAAATTAAGAGCGCGCGAGAACGAGCACCCGCAAGTACCGCGCGATTCTATCGTGATTCAGCCCGTATACCGCAAAGCGGGTAGGGGCTATGAGGTGGTGGAAAGACCTCTATTTTCCCGAAAGACAGCACGCTATTCCTGATATGGAAGTAAAGTATTTTAGATAGTAAAGCTCTGCTAATTTCAGCCGGAATAGGCCGGCTCGACCGTAGAATTATATCGATGAAAAGCAACTGCATCTGTACTATTACGTTCGATGACTGAAAGTGCCAAAGGCCTCATTTTCTTCTCGTCCTCCCTCGTCCCGCTATTCCTCTAATTCCATTTCCTACTCCGAGAGGCGACAACGCATTTTTAATTGCTCTGGTATTACTAGTGTCTATGCTAGATGATTATAACCTACCAATAAATGATCCGTCTGCACGTTTGCCACATTTCCGGGTAGAGAGCGTTATTTATTTTAAAGCAACTTGAATCTAATGAAAGACAGATGTATACTGGGAAACTCTGTAGAGACATTTATCTTTCAAAAAAATCACATGCCGTGACTCAATCTTGACGACACATGTGTTTTGAGAGCATTACAAGAAGATTCTCACACACAAGTTTTGTACATCCAAAGCTGCGTCTCCACCAAAGCAAAATTTCAATTTTTGTATTGTCAATTTAAATATATTCTTATTTCTACAAATGTTTATTTCAGATAAGTGCCTGAGCGACCGATCTATCCGGCCCACGGTTAGACACAGCGGCGCAACACAGCGTCATCACGCCATGTACATACGTCATCATTACTTACTACTAGTACTTACATGTATCACTAATGCTACCCATGTATCATGTATGTGTACTCAAACCAAAGAGAGTAACCACATATGTACTGTATATTTATTAATCAATCCTTCATTGTCTCCGCCGACGCTCGTGAACACAACACGACCCGCTCACAGAAAAAACGACATTACTACCATCAATATAAGATTTATAATACATTGTAATGTTCCTAAGAAATTCGAAAGTGCAGCGGCGTGCCAGTGACGTGAGTGCTAATCTAGTATTTATTTATTGTCGGCTAGAGGCGCAATTCCCATCAATACTCTCTGTTCGTAGCGTTAAGTGTTAGTGGGTAGTTGATAATGTACAAGTATTACGTATGCGTATTAAGTAGTTAGGCGCGTGGAGCGCACTGCTGTCGTATTCCTATCTATGTGTAAAGACTGAGGACGTCAGGCTCGCACCGTGTGAACCGTGCACCGTGCACCGTGCGTGCGTGCGTGCGTGCACGTGCATGGTGCACGTGTGCGTGTAGCACTCGCTTCAGTCAGCCGGCACACCGCCGCTGTTTGAGTTCTGCTAGTTGATTATGTCATTTATTTATCAGTGCCAAAATGTATGTTTGTAAGATAACCGCGCCGCGCCTTCCCTGGCGCCACATTCCTCCTACACGATATTTACACTTTCTACTTAGAAGTAACACTCTATTATGTACTCTTTTGTTTAGCATTTATCTAAATAACAGTTAGTTACTATGTACGGTAGAAGATTACTTCGACTCGGACCAATAGCGATGCGCGATGCTTGTTCATTGGGTCGCGTGGCGTGTCGCGTGTCGCGCGTCACGTGTCGCGTATCACGTGACGTGACAACACGCGACACCGCGCGGAGTTTGCATTTAAGACTGTCTATAAGTATCGGTTTGATTGGGCCTATTTATTATATTGTGGACTTTTGTCGGTGGCTTAAATATACGTCACGAGACTCTCGACTTGATATATACTGTTCTTGCATGATTGCGTATTGAATATTATATATTTTATTTTATTATAGTGCGAACAAATGAAGTTCTCAAACATAAACTATTTTAAGTTAGCGTACTGTGATACGGCTTATAATATAGTAATAATTATGCTCAATATTTTTCTTTTACTATTATTTGTATTAATCGAAATTGTAAGGTATTTTAATAAATTGATTATTATTATATGCTATTGCGATCGGTAACAAGTAAATCGGTATCGAACATTTACATGAAGTATGTTAATCGGCGGCGGGGCGGGCGCGCGTTTCGCGTCGCGTTTGCTCGCGGGCGATACCGCGCGACACTGCGCGAAACCACGCGTTACAGCGCGACACCGCGCGAAACTACGCGACACGCGCGCACGCGCCGCGTTCTCTAAGTGTAACATGTGTATGCTAGTCTTTATTATTATAATAAATGTACGTACGTAAGTTCTATAAAATAGGTTCGTGTACAATCCTTCAAGCTATTTTAGTAATCACTGTATCGATAAGGATTTTGTATTAGCTGTGGCGGGTAGCAAGGTGACGGCGGGGTGTACGCGCGCCGGGCGGCTCAAGAGGGATCGAATTTATTTGTGTGTGTGTGCATGCGTGACGTCACGCCGCCGCCATCTTGCCGCGCCCGCCCTCTACCGGCTCGTCCTCTCGGCTCCCTTCTATCATAAGTAATAGAATCCAAAGATACATAACAGATGTCCAATTGTAATGGAAATAAAATGATTTCTTTAAGATCTGTGCCTTTTTATTTTTATACCATGATCATTCTGCTTTATTTATATCTACTCAATATCCTAGTGTTTCTTTAGACAAGTTTGAAGCAAAATCAACTATTATTAGTCAAGTTCAGTGTAAAAAAAATATCGATTAATTAGCAATGGTTTTCCGTCCCTATTTTCTAGTTTTATATGATTTCAAAATTGCAAATGTTCCAAGAAATTAAGCTAGCTCTAGCCTCCACAAGCCAAAAAGAAATGTTAGTTGAAATACAAGTTAAATGTCAAGATATTAAAGAGTTAATCAGTCTTCATGACAAGAGTCTAAGATTTTCATGAAAGCCAAGTCCGATTACTCGCTTCGCTTTACATTCTCTATAGGGCTCTAGGCAGCTCTGAGAAGACGAGAGAGTGGCCCGCTTGCGAGCTCAAGGTCTCTCAAAAGCATCTGCTTTTTTCCAAAGACAAATTACTGTTTGAGTTTTCGCTGGACAATGCCTTTCTTCACCAAGTTCAAGGCTCTTCAAAGTTTGATCGACCACTAGCTAGCTATCAGTAGCTAACTGATAGACAATTCGACCTACCAGGTACGATCAACCTGCTTATATTAGCAGAACCCCAAGCGTGGTACCAATATAATCACTTTCCATGCAGAACATGAATAAAAGACATATTCGTAAATTAAAATGTTAATTATCGCTCGCTTAGCAATAGGCTCGCCCCCTATTACATTGGGACCGAAACGTAACTGGCGAAGTGTGGGTGTGTAATACACCTCTTCGTACCCCTTCGGGGATAAAAGGCGTGAAGTTATGTTATGTTGTTATTGAGGTGCGTAGGTAAGTTAAAACGTAGTTTCCACAATCATCGTCCTGATTCGTGTGACCCGTGGAAAAGAGAGCAACCTGTCTGCTCTCCATGTTTCCTTGTCACACAATGCGTCGGATCGGCAACATATCAGCATTCAGTCTACGGACTGAAGTTACTCGTCTTTGGCAAGCCACAAATTAGCCGTATCTGTGTCATCGTATCACCAAAATGCTTTGAGAATAAGTAGGTATAATCACGCGTTTGAGCCGGATCGCTGCCATGCGTGATTATGCGGATTAGAAAATAACTAGGTAAAGGTACCTTCCTACTTGAGAAATATTAATTTGCTTTGTTTATAATGTGCGTGCATAAGTACGGAGGACCTCAAATTGTTGTTGTTCGAAATCTAATTATGATTGAATATCATAGTCTACCTCAGGGCCGTTCCGACCCAATCCAGCGCCTGTGTGAATCTATGAAGCGCCTGTCAGTGGCGTAGGCTAACTTGGGTGGCACCGGGAAGTTGGCGGATGACCTTTTTTTTTTTTTAGTCGATGCCTACAATTCCGGGCTAACTCTCGATGTCGTTTTTAATATTTTTTTATGGATGGGTGGCACTACGCCCCTGCGGCGCCTGTGTGCGAAATCTGTGAAGCGCCTTTTTTGGTATCCTTTTTCAAAAATAACTTATAATTAACGCATATCTCGGCGCGCGGCGCCCCTGTCACCCTGGCGCCTGTGTGCGCCGCGCACATTGCACATAGGGACGGTCCGGCCTTCGGCCCTGGTCTACCTATATTATATGGACAATATATATTTTTATAATATATGGACAATACACCTACATAATATATTCCAAAGTAGGAAGTTATTATTTTATTATTGCTATAAGGGCCTGGATATCATCTTTCCATCTCTCTACGTGTAGGTAGGTAAGTAACGTGGGTAACAATAATACTTTATAATGCAAATCATTTTACCACCTAACTTTCGATCAGCCGCAAGGCCTCTTTTGATCAGGGACCCATATCGTGGTAGTTTTAGCCCAGGGATCGCCAGACGTACTTGCGGCAGGGATGACCGGTCCAGTCGTAATTATTTTAACTTGTCTGCTTTTGGGACACATCTGCGATAAGTGTTTTGAAACGAAAATCAGTTGCGAGATAATACAAATTTAGTTCGGTATTATGAATATGTTTATACCGTAAAAATACTTTCAAATAGCGGGGTAACTTTGATGATTACTTTTTATGGATGCTTTTTTATTAAAATATGATTTTCTATGGAATCTTTTTTATTAAAATATGATTTTTTGTTGGCATCTTGAACCATTCAGTTATCTTTCGTCAATGCGTCAGCGTTGGTATTGATAACGTTTCTCGTTAAAAAAATATTTATTTCCTGTACTTGCAAAACCAAGAAATAGTGTGTGGGATAACTTCAATGCTACAAAGGTTGGTATTATTCTTGTCGATTTTTTAGTTATGTCAAATGATGAAATGATATCTTCCGAGTAAAATAATAATAATTCTCTTTCTAACAATTCTACTTATAAGGAACAGAAAGATTTCGTGAGAAATAAAGTAACACATCTTTTAGAAAAGATGATTGGTCTCGAAACAGTCGGTAAGTCGTCGAATCCTAAAAAGATGATTTTGTTAAATACGAAGAAGCAGCTAAACAAATACCAAATACTGACGAACAAATTCATTGACGTACCAGAAAAATAAGTGTTAAGTTATATCCGGGATATATCATTACCGCTGTAATTTAGATTTTAATAATTTACATACATACATAGTTACATAGTCTCACGCCTATATCCCCGAAGAGTTAGGCAGAGGTATATTTTAATAATATGTATTATAAATTTAAAATAAAAATATTTATTTGAATAAATATCACTGCTGAAAGTAAATTATTGAAATTGTTTTCAGAAAAATAGTTCCTTTTATTTGGAAAATAATTTGGGGCCTCCACACCTGCATTACCCCATGGGCCGCCGGCCCTGCATAAGCTTAGATCTGCCGATCTTGGGCTTGGATTAACATTGCTTTATTTGTTATGGTGACGATTTTCATATAATAATATGTTACACATAACTACTAAACGTACTGTTTTATTTTAAGATGGCAACATTACTGATCTGCTAGTCATAAACGGGGTGATCATCAAAACTGCTCTTTCCTATGTCTACCAATTTTCGAATCTATGAAATTAAGTAAATCTATTTGTATGCATTTTGAATAATTGACGTAGTATCACTTAATGGATGTTATTATTTAACGCTGAATGTGTGTCATTTAAGTTACCTATGCTTCAATGTTATCACTGACAAAACATTCCTGACTCATCAATATCAACGTGTTCCTTAAATGAAAATAGGTGTGTGACAGATAGATTTATAAGCGCAATTAAAGAAGTTGTACCCAAATAAAAGTAACGAAATATGATATCGTGATATTCATTGATAAACATCTGACGGATATACCGCTGCGCAAAAATACTCAAAACGTAATTTTCTAACAGTAGGTACCAAACAATAGGAACATGTTTAAAAGTTTACTGCTTCTAGTATATAAAGCGCATTTAATGAGAGAGTCAGTACCGTGTTGTTGTAAATAAATCTATAATACCATAAAACAAAAAACATCTAAACAGAGTAGAAATTATGTAATGAGTAGTGTAGTAAGAGAGTAAGAAAATAACCAAGGAAAAGTTATAAAAATATGTACTTATAGCCAAAAAGACACATACGGTAATATATACCTACTTACGTTGTGTTTCACAACCGTAAAATAAAATAATGTACAATATCCTTCATAATACAATATTCAAGTACCTACTTGTTCATAAATAAGGAGCGTCTTGTCACTATAAATCAATCTCCCAAATATCATCTTTATTAAATTTCATTAATTATATGGATACTTACTAAATATAAATCGGCATTATGGATTTTATATTGTAGTGATAGTCTCTCAAAATGCGTAGGAAGATACTTTACTCGTAAAACCGAGAATTGGTATAGTTTGGCTTTTGAGAGCTGAGAGGACAGCCATACTATCCAAAAGGATCAACCTAAACCTACCGATTTTGAGGCGTAACTTTTCTACCACTTCGTATTCAGTGTGTTGACAACCCTCCTCAGATCGTCAGATCAAGTAAAGTCTTCCTTTTACTTCTGACGAGTGCAGTCAATAAAGGACTAAGGAGATAAAATTCCTGTGAAGTGGACCTTTCCTTTTTGTATCCATTTTAATATTTGATTTTTTCACCTGTAGTAATCAGATTAGACTCAGTAATAATGGAGTGGAGTATTCCTGTAAATGAAATGTTTTCCGAATATATAACAAAGTTGAATTATACCCTTGTGCCACCGGGCTTCCATGGGGATGTCCGCGCCGTTCGGTAAGTTCCAAATTTGGAATTTTATTCTCTATGCGTGTGCATAATTTATAGCAATAGAGGCAGCTGATGGCATGGTGAAAATTATTTCTGATGGGCGATGTGAAGAACAATCAATACTGCGCCACACCTACTCATGGAGCCAGGTGTTTTTTTTAGTACTGCGCGTCTGGAGGCGTCGGCAGCGCAGGTTGCTCGCTTACCTGCGCTGCGCCGCCCTAACATCTGGAAACTTTTGAAAGCCTTATTCCAATTGGAATTTGGATGCCTCAATCATTATTTTATGACATTCTAAACTTTTGTTAATGTAATGTATTACCCTAAAAAGCTATGGCTACAACCATTTTATACAAACCGATTTATCATCAGTAAAATTTGCCTATGCAATTGAAAAATCAGTAACATGCACTCCTGGTAGTTGCTATGTACGCTGAAACAAAGGATCTATAGGTAGAGTAGAGTAGCAGCTTACTTATCATTATAAGCAAATGTACACTACACATGCGATTATTAGACAAATCAAAAGCAATGCATTTCGGGTGCTGTGTACAAAACGGGAATGCAAAGAGGGCTTTTTGCTACTGAAATTTTAACATCAATAGGGAAGCGCTTATTGGTACAAAACTGTTAAGGGTGAACCAGTAAAGTACAATGCTAACTGGTTTAATTTGCTGAATAGCGCACAATGATAACAATTTGATTTAAATAATAAAAGTAGTTTGGGTAGGGCTCTATCTTTCAATATGTAGCCAATACAAAGGGCACATCTTTTACAGTATTCCAATCATTTTAAATAGATATTTTAAACATCCCTAGTGTTATTTTACTTCTTTATCATCAGTATTTTAAGAATACATTTTGAGGGTGTTGCCTTTTGGGGTACCTACCCTGGGGCATAGGTTTAATGAGTAGTGGCCATTGAGAAATTGTTTCTAAACTGGGCTCGACACCATCTGAGTACAGCATACAGCTTATAGAATACAGCCAAGGACTATATTGCATATTCAAAGCCTCATCCTCCATTATGTCTGTTAGAACCCAAGGTCTGGTTTCTAGTATAACCAAATTTGACAGAATATTAGCTTTTCCATAGAACAACTGCCTGTCTGATCTCTGCAACCATAAGGGATACAGCTATATGCTATGATTGAGACTACTGTCGCTTTATTTAGAGATGCTGACTAGCTATAGCAACTGTCAAAGACCTTCATGATAACCAGGACCAATGGCTTAACATGTTCACTGAGGCATGGGTTATTGACACAATGGTTAACATTATCTACAAACAGTAAAAGGTAATAAACCTTTTACTGTTTGTAACAGGGTGTTGTTAAATAGCAAATAGATCCCTTAATAGTCAATCAAGGATAAACAATGTTGAGATTTATGAGCACTTGGCAAGAAAAGGCAAGGTTCACCAATTGAGCATAGAACCAGGAACTATCAGGCAAAGAAATTGGGGATGCAGTGTCCTTAATTATTTACCAACTTGGAGTTTGTATGGATATTTTGTAATACCTCTTTTACTTGTTTCACTAAAGAGCGTCAAAGAAATTAGGCCAGCAACAAACTGAGAGATGAAGAAAACAAGAGTCATAGTCTTAACAGCTTGTAAACTGACATAAATTTATTATCCTCCTATTTCAAATCTATAGGGTGCATAGGGTTCCCACTAAGAACTTAGGGTCACAAGCCAACCTCACCTGCAAGTGGTGCACCTGCCGATCAACGGACGAGGCGCTGGCAAACAAAATATACCAATAAGCGACAATAGGCTCGCCACCTATTACGTGGGATCAAAACACTGGCAAGAAGTGGGCGTTTAATATACCTCTGCCTACCCCTTTGGGGAAACAGGCGTGAGTCTATGTGTATGTATGTGTTCAAAGCTATATTTCTACTGTAATTTCTTGAATACTTCAATCTTAACAAATAACACTACAAGTGCAGCAGGTTATCCATAGGAGATAAAGCTATTGTGTATTATTCAAGATATGCAATTCATATGCAGTTTATCAATATCTGCATTTTCCACAGATGCACAAATTGACAGATACATATTGTACTATTTCATTAAGCTAAGTTCTCTTGAATAGAAAATTATCATTATGTATTCTGGAGCTTGGAACAATGCAACTAGCCAATCTTGTGCTGTGAGCAACTTGCTCTACCTCATCCTCACCCACCTGATATTAGAATCACATATTCTGGATATTATTTCATAATGGACCAGTTAGTATAAAAATACTGCAGCTGTAGTTTAGATTCCCACTCAACAAACCAAAGAATCAGTTTATGAGCAATCATAATATTTACCCCATAAAGTGTATGCTTGTTTCCTACTCATGGTATATATTCAGCAACTATTGGTAAACCTTAATTAAATATATAGTATGTACAGTTTTAGACATCGACAACCCAGCCTACTAGACACCTAATGTTTTCATTTCTAGAAACAAACAATTCTGTCAAAGCGGTGAGGTATGCGGGGCGAAGGGGGCTAAAAAATGCGTTCTTATTGGCCGGTTCAAATTTGCGGTAGGTACGTCATAATTCATAACTAGTGTTGGGATTGGTCTTATGTAAGACGTATAAGTCTAACCTGTTGTCAGAAAGTGTTTGCCTTACGTCTGCTGTCTAGTAGGCTGGGTTGTCATTGGTTTTAGAGTTCTGGAACTAAATGGCAAAAAACAGAACCCATATAGATTTACCATGTCTGTCTGTCTGCCTGCCTGGCCGACCAAATGACACAGACACTCTATTGTGTCAAGGTACTGGCTAAGCCAGTAATATATAGAACAAAACATATGCTTTATCCTTATGCCTTACTTGATCACACATTACCACACAACTTTGTCCTCCATTGAAGCTGCCTCTTATGTTCATGTACCAATTCCTACAAACATGTTTTCTCTGTTAAGAGTAGAGCATTAATAATCCAAGCATGAGTCATCATTCACAATAATTATACTCAAGTTAAATGATAAACAACTACAGTACATATGTACATTCAACTGCAGCTGTTGCTTTCTCGCTTACACCACAAATTCAAAAGAGGTTGTAACCAGCTTGTTTGCTTATTAGAAGAAAATATACAAATGTACAAATATGAATGCAGATTGCATTCCAATTAAAAAAATGTGCTATCTCATGCTTATTATTCTTATAAGTAAAGTAGAAGCTTAATTAGACTGTGAGGATCAAATAAAATTTTATCAAAATTGGTTGTTTAATTCCTTTGGAATTAAGACATGGATGGAGTGGTAACCTTCACAAAATCCACAATTCTCTAAAAGAGATAATGCTTAGCAAAATACGATTACAGCAATTGAAAAGGTTCTCTAGATTTATAGACCATGTTCGGGGGAATGCTCACTTCATCTTTGTCTGAATGATTCACTCAAATACAATTACTAACAACTTTCGCATCCATAATATTGAGTAGTAATTTATTTGAACAATTTGAAATCGCTTGAATTGGCTTAGAAGAAGAAAATTAGAAGTACCCTTAACCAAAGAGCATGCATGAGAAATTTGATGAGAGTGAATTAAGCAAGAGATATTTCAGGACTCAGGATCGTTGCAAATGACGTTCCGTAGTTTCTGCCTACTCCTCCGGGAAACAGGCGTGAGTCTATTAAGTATGTATGAATTGGCTTGTTATTGAATATATTTTACCAGCTGTGGTAGTTTCCCACTCTGATCACGTGAAACATATTAATAAATAGTATGGTGACACAATAGTTACTCAATTAATGACACACTCCATATTTAATCGACATAAATAAATAATTACATGAAGTGTCCACTCAATAAGTAGTAGAGGACAATACATTAATCTACACTAATATTATAAAGAGGAAAAATTTGTATTTTTGTTTGTTTGTAATGGATAAACTCATAAACTACTGGACCGATTAAAAAAATTCTTTCATCATTAGAAAGCTACATTATCTGCGAGTAACATAGGCTATATTTTATTTCAGAAGGTCCGTAAGATATTTGGGTTTTTCGGGTACCCGAAGTAGTTACCTCAGGACGCGGGTGAAACCGCGGGATACAGCTAGTGTAGGTATATTTACGGTTAATATTAAAGTAATACCAAAAAGGCCTATTACTTAAGTCTATTTTCATGGTAGGATGTATGTATTATTTTACGTTTGTCTCCAAAATATAAGTACCCATAGCGAGAATAGAACAACTCTTTAATATAGGAACTGGAACTAAAGGCGCTTTCACATTATACGGCTGGTAACGATGCCCAGCCTAACGTGATATTAGACACCACATGATCTATGGATTAACACCTTCATCATCCACTGCCATAATCCACTGCTGGATATAGGCCTCTCCAATAGCACTCCATTGTGCCCGATTTTCGGGTTTTCGTGTCTTAACACCAACTAAATTAAGATATATTATGGCAGTGGTTCCACCAAAGTTATCTGAGCTCGGGAGCACTCTACTTCTTTGACAAAAAGAGGGCATACATGGGAATCAAGGCGTAAAGGAGGGGAGAACTTCGGTCAGTCGGCGTCGCCTTACACATCAGGCACCACTCAATATTCGCTCGCGACCCACCAGTATGTCCTTTTTTGACAGCTATACTTTATGTCTACGTTTCTTTCTAACAGGACCATGCAAGAGAGTCTGACTAAACTCATAGACTCCATTGGGGAGCAGTCCGCCGCCGCCCAAGGACTAAACCGGGTGATCACAACGGCCGAGAAACTGCGTAACAGCCCGTCCCACAGCCTATACCTCCTGAAGGACGCCAACGCGCGGGGGTAAGTACATAATATGTACACTCAGTGCCGCGACTAGAGCTGTGCTAGCGGTGCACAGGCCCAGGGCACCGTCTCCAGTGGGGGGTGAAAATAGTGCAATTAAATATTTTCAACCGTCCAAATAAATTTAGAGTAGGCTGGTAAACTGTATTATTGGTTGAGTCTACATTAGCTTAACCAGGATTTTGTTTAGGGGAAAGGGAAGGGTTTTTTGGTTTGGAAGCGGAGGGGGGTTGGCTTGAACATAGTGAAGGCAGGCGTTATCCAGGGAAACAGTAAGTCATTCGTCATAAGAAACCGAATGGTTTGAAGAAGGGCCCCTTCGCTTCTCCCCTGGGTCTGCCCCAAGCTCACGCCGCTAGCACAAAAGGCTAGTCACCTCACTGCATACATCCATATTCTTTCTTAATGTTGTCTAAAATTTGTCTATTGCTGTCTTTTACGGACACACTGTGCGGGATAAGACAAGGTGATGTTTTGGACACGCCAAACCATAAATTTGTATCCCATTGTTGAGGTACCTAATGTCATGTATTTTGGTAGACGTCTTAATTAACATATTATCGAAACTAGGTATAAAATTATGTCAGCCTAACAGATTTTATGTTTCCGTTTCATTCTGGTTTTATCGAAGAGAAAAAGACGTCAATACACTAAGTTTAGTTTTTTCGTGCACAGCAGAATCGCCAACATTAGTCAGATCTTGATTATGGTTTCGGACTAATTCTGGGCTTTAACCAAAGGCGATGCAGGGCAACAGGTCTGTGATCCAAAAGCATCAGTTTTCTTCTTTATCACTTTTTAGTATCTCCCTGGATAAAACTTTCTTTCACCAGGTCCAAACTAAACTATTTGACCTATTGCAAACCCAACAAAACAAAATTTGAGATTTGCTACCAGATGCGATGACCAGTAGGTCATCTACCTTATTTTACTGTAACTGAGATATGACCGCGTCTATTTACTTAATCTTCTTTTTTTGTTGCATTTGGAAGATATTTTATTGTTACTTGGTCAAAAATTGTGTATTTACATTATATACAGTGATGTATTATTTCCGCATAAAAACAAAGTTCTTTGTACATAAAAACTATAATGGCGGCACGTGGCTTCAAGGACCTCAAAACTTGATAGCGTGCTAGTTGTTTGCGGTGTAAAATAATATTTACGATTACCACTATTATGCCGGTTTTTGAATATTACGACGCCCCGCGGCTTTCGTTATCCATTTGTACGTGCGTAATTATACATTTTATAGATGTCTTTTAAAACGGACCATAATACTTGAAAGTGACACAGTTAAGAACATTAAAAGAAGCTTATATTCTCGTTCAGATAGAATAGATAGTAGGGTCCTGAGAAGAAGTATTTGCAGTCTATAATTTTACTTTTAATCTGGATCTCTCTAAAATACGCTAGTTGCATTCAAACAAGTTCCTTTATGATCCATATCTTTGCGTTTATCACTAAACAATTCACTTATCACTTAATAGTCAATTCAATATTTATTGGAAAGGTTTCCATACGACATTGCGTTATAGTTTGCTGCATTAAAACTTGTTAATTTGATAGCCAGGAAATGGAAATACGCCATGCATGTCATGTATGAATCGAGGACATCCATGGACATAATATGTGAGCTGTTTTGTGTACTCAACAATAAGCCGGTTCTGACACAAAAAGGATGGTGTTGCCAATGTCAAAATTACTGCAATAATGCATTTGACAATCTACTAGAAAGAGGTTCCGAAACGGTTGAGCCTCTTTTATTTAGAGTTCTTAAGCGGCTTACTTATCTTTAAACATGAATTAAATATAGTCCGAACTTTGAAATTGGGTCGGTAGTGCCCAGAGTTATGCTATAACATACCATGTATGTATGTATGTATTTACTTTTGCATGTACTTCTCTTTTGCAACCTATACCTGCTTATTAAAATTGCAGCAACCAACTACAAACATATCGGTTTCACTGCACCGTCAGTTGAAGAAGAGACTCATTTGCTCCACTTCTGAGGCGTTATATGTCTAACAATAAAAGAAGATCAGAAATTTTCTTCACATAATTAGGTACAGGCATCGGATTCAATGGCAGAGTCTGGGGAAGACCTTTGTCCAACAATGGGACAGTAAAGGCAACATAAAAAAATACACACGTACCTACAATTACAGTAACTGTTCATTTATTAAAAAGAAATAAATCTTACAACTTCAATAAGGAAACTTACAAAATAGCATTGTAAAGTTATAATTAGGTAATAAAGAGTTGTTGGTATAAGTATGAACGAATAGCGATGGAAATTATTATACTTATGTCACGAGATGTCAACACACTTTCTAATTCTAATTTGAATAAATGTATAAATAATATTTTAAAGTTCCGGTCTAGTTTCTAATATTCTTTGAAATAGCAATACTACATTTGCATAAACTCTAGGCTTTATTTACAAATATTAATTTCCTTTAAGGCGAGGACATATGTGAATTGGGCGTCATTAGGGGTAAATTAAAACCGTTTTGCTCCGTAATTGTTATAGAAAAAAAATACAATAAAATATATCTTAATCTACATCATATAAAGCATTTTCTATTCAGTACCAAATCCTAACAAAAGTATTTTAAACTGGCTGATCCGGCAAACGTTGTTTTGCAAAATTTTTTTTTTTTTGAAAAATAGATGTTGGCCTATTCTCATAGATACCGGATAAGCACAAAAAATTTCATCAAAATCGGTCAAGCCGTTTCGGAGGAGTATGGGAACGAAAACTGTGACACGAGAATTTTATATATTAGATATCTGAATAAAATATGCAAAGTAACCTCTGTTTTTGTAGTTATTACCTTTTTTCTCCTAGTCTATCAATCATAAGATTGTTTAAATTGAATCAGCCTCTTATATATTAGAACACCAAGGGACCCTTCAGCTTATTTTTGCAAATAACTTTACTTATTATTTTCTAAGGATTTTTTTACGTCACGGATACTCGCAAATCGCGCGTGGACAACTAAGCAGTAATACGAGCAAGGTCAACGGCGTATATCCACCTCTTAACCTCTTAAGCGTTTTCGAACCCTCGGGTGTTCGAATATCGCGAACTGGCCTAACATGAACAGGCAAAGGTGCAAACTAACATTGTCTCAGTAAAACTTTATTTTTCTAAGGCCAATCGCTCGCCGTGTTAAAACCTTACATACGAGTGTTATGTACCAAGATACAGATCTGCTGATAGTTAAGGTAAAGTATACAAATTTGAATGGAAAGGCCACCCGGTCTTCGGTTATAGCGTATGAGGATCGGTGCATGCGCACACTTATTCACTGCCTACTTTAAAATAATCCAGTATTTAAACTTTACGATCTTCCGCTGATGTACAATGACAAAAATGTGGAAAATATATATTTTCGGTCACTTATGGCCACTGCATCGAAAATACAGTAGAATGATTTTCTTGCCTACAAAATTTAAAACTTTATATTGACTTGCACAAGTATTTTAATATTCATCATCATCATCATCATCATCATCAGCCCTTAACAGTCCACTGCTGGACTAGGCCTCTCCTTTGAAAGGAGGAAGTGGCCTACTATACCACGCTGGCCAAACAGGGTGGTATAGGGTTTGTATCAAGTTTTCCTTCTCTTACAGTGCTGTTCTCCGCATAATATGCTCCCTCTGTCGGCTCTTACGACACCCATGGGATGATATGGGGTGGTGACATTCCGTATTCTTAATCCGTCACCATTGCTAATTAAACAAATATGGCTATAACAGGTTATGTAATTTCTTCCTATTTATATTTTAATCTGCGTTTGCCTCATAGCATTTATCGTTTTGCATGTAACTGTTGAATCAAATTCTTTATTATCCTCCTAGCGTTATCCCAGTTGGAAACACAAACGGCTAGTCTATCCGGAATTGATTGAATATTAGCTTTTCCTCAGAGCTACTGCCCGTCTCATCTCTGCAACCCAAAGGAATAGCGATATTCAATAGTTTAGATTAGTGTCAGTTTATTCAGAGCTACAGGCCCTCCCTGTAACGACCGTCAAAGATCTTTAAACACTAAGGTCGGTGTTCACCGACACTTTATCTTGGTTATCTTTCCGTTAAATTAATCTGACAATGCGCGCGCAGTACCTACTAAATACGCGTCCCATGATCCCATCCCATATGACAATGCGCGCGCAGAACTAAACAAGCAAGTTAACAGTTGGTTTTCCGATCGCCGGTTGAATCATTGCTGGTGAACTTGGGTCTAATTATACCTTTTTAATCGTGTATATTTTTATGACTTGTTATTTCAAATACCTGCATATATTAGTCCTTTAAATAAATTATACGTACATATATAAAATATTTTGATAGTAGTTTGCTACCCTATTAAGTATATAACTTCAATATTGCTCTATATGGTCGATGTTTTAGGACAATCCACGCTGTATAAGGCTGCCATTGCTAATCTGCCGTAGCGAGTGCTTATGTGACATTGTATACCCACACTGCGAATTATATTATCTGCCTCGTATCCACAGCTTACACACTTGCGACTTAATATATTATACATTAGAGATCACTTTTAATTGGCGATTGGTCGACGATGCGTGCCCACCCAAAGGTATGCGGTAGCCTTCGTGCTAAGCCATATTTGTGTACGCGTATACGGTGGTGTATGAATCTTAGATGTGCACAGATAATCTATATTCTATATTGATATAATAAAAGTGAAGAGATTGTTTGAACCCGCAAATCTCAGCAACTACTGAGCCGATTTGAATAATTATTTTTGTGTACAATAATTTTGTTATAGAGAGTACTCGTGGGCGAGCAGTTGTGTAATCTCTGCTACCATGCATTGTCCGCCTTTACGCCGCATTATTGTAAGAAACAGCTTGGCGTTCAGATATGATAGATCTATTCCATCATCTCGCCGACTCCTACAACGATATTATACGATATCCTGGCTTTTAGCAGGCCAATCAACACTATTGCTTTATATATCGATTGGCACTCACCTCCTACGTCAGGTCATTTGGGTTCGATCCCCATACGAGACCGAATTCTGTTTCTGTATTTGCATGACTTGTTTTTCAAGTGAAAAATTACAATAATTGCTACTGCTCTGTTAGTTGTTTAGCGTAAATTATGTAATGACATAATAATATCCATGTGCTGTAACTATGTACTGTGTTTCAACTTATTCAGTCTTCAAAATATAGGTACTATCAGGTTTTACATCTATTTTCTTTATTAAATGTTAATAAAAACAAATCTTTGAAATAACTAGTAAAAATATATACGACTAGAGAATGCCAGCAGCTACGCCAGCATTTTTTTTAATTTACCTGTTTTGGCCGATCTCGTAGGAATTTCGGGAAATCCCTTCTTAGTGCACTCCTATGGTCCCTAAGAAACATACATGCCAAATTTCAGCTTCCTGCGCCCAATAGTTTCGGCTGTAGCGTGTCTGTCAGTCAGTCAGTAACGCAAGGATTTTGTATATAAAGAAACATTCGTCTTGCAATAAATTCTTATATAACTTAAGAATATATTGCAAGACGAATGTTTCTTTATTTGTTGGGGTCAGCCGCACATAAGAAAAATATTCTACCTAGCTAATGACGTTACATGCCAGTAACCCTCTCTGTCTAATTTGGAATATTCAAATACATGTGATTAACCTAATAGGCAAGTAAATGCCAAGCTCTTTTTATGACTGAATATAATAAATTTTTGTGTCATCATTTTGTTTATTTTATATTTTAGTCATAAAAATAACAACATGGGACCTGGGACCTCAAAATCCATAACATTGCGAAATGTGGATGTAATATGACACCTCTGCCTATCCCTTCGAGGATGCAAGCGTGAGTCTAAAAAATAGCAAAATATCTCATTATATGAGTACGTCTTTACAGATGGTACCGATAACAAGCATGGATCGCAAACACGCTCTGTCACCAACAAATATTCCTACTTATATAGCTTCTGCTACTTAAAGGCCTTTCAAACGCCATGTTACATAACATCTCAACGGGGTAATTCAGAATACTAGGTTGACCCATCACGCGAGCCACTCTAGTATGAAAAGTCCTGCCGTGTCACGATATACGAAGTCTAAATTATGTATTTACTAGAGTTCGACCACGGCTCGGCCAGTGTGAATGCACCTACCTTCCTCAGGAATCATGCTATCTATTAGTGAAAACCCATTTGGAAACCGTACAAAAGTCGCTGTGTTCTTTGATCTGGGACGACCTAGCGGTCGACGCCCGGTGGGTCGTCCTAATATCGCTGGAATGACGAAGTCCTAAAAGATCTAGCAGGACTTAGTAGACTGGACTGGAAGGGGTGCATCCACGATAGGAAAAGATGGAGAGATCTCGTGTCAGAGGCCAAGACTCACTTTGGGTCGCTGCGCCACCACGAATGAAATTCTTTGATCTATCGCGTTTGTGCAGACTGGACGCGGTTGGGACTTCATTTTATAATATGTACAGATCAGGGATTGAATACTTTTGTATATTTTGTGTCGAATTGTATTTAGGCCCCTATAGCTCAAATAGGTTCGTAGTAATGGTGTGTTCATATTTCGCGGGTTAAAATAAATATTTTTATCATCTTTTGCCAGTCGTCGTCCACTGCTGGTTTTAGGCCTCACCTGTGTCACGCATCTTTGTTACATACATATTTTTTTAATTGCATCAATAAAGCTATTAACTAATACAACGCCGTTGTATAACTGTCCAGAGTGTTGAATCTTTTACGTATATACAATTATTAACATAATATCCATCTACGCTTGTCCGTGTGGTGACGGATTAAGAATACGGAATGTCACCACCCCATATCATCCCATGGATGTCGTAGGAGCCGACAGAGGCAGCATATTATGCAGAGAACAGCACTGTAAGAGAAGGAAAACTTGATACAAACCCTATACTCGTTTGGCCAGCGTGGGCCAATTCCTCCTTTCAAAGGAGAGGCCTAGTCCAGCAGTGGACTGTTAAGGGCTGACAATGATGATGATGAGCCATCTACGCTAGTAACTTACCTAGTCATAATTCTTTGGCCGTGGTTTCTAGAATAACTCCATGATTAACTTACTTAATTATGCAATTTTAACACCGTCCACTTGAAAGAGTTGCTGCTATTTTTAAAATGTCTACGTCATACAGCAAAGATAAGATACTGTACAATGATTGTCAGTATGTCTTATAATGAGCGAAGAAGACTTAAAGGTTAAACTGATTTACGTGTGTCGTCTAAGTAGACGTAGTCAATTGTAATCGCGATAATTTGTTACTAATGACGCGACGACTTAAGTCGTCATCTCCAGAAATGCATACAGTATTGTGCATTCGACCCGCTGCAGCAACAATGCTTTTTATATTCCTTGGATAGTAGGTTTGATATAGTATAGGGGAGAATGGAAGAGGCAGAGTTTCAGCGCCGACCCTAAGTAATAGGGGAGCAGGACAGGTAGAAGAAGATAGGCAGTAGCTTTGATTTTAGAAACAAGGAAATGTGCTACCTAAATACATGATCATATTAGACCTCAGATAACCGAGTCATTTCCAGAGTTGACACATCGGTCCACGTGTACGATAATCGTGGTCTAATATTACTTCAATTCAGAATTTTACTTGGCCTTTTATCACTAGGGATCGTTGGTGGTCTGTGTTCATTGTTGTGGACTTACTTCAAGCCTCGTATAACTATATTAGAAAATAAAAAAAATCTTTAGGCATTAACAACATATCCCTCGTTAATTTTTATTTTGTATTAATATATGTGTGTAACTGTTTGTTTTTCCCGAAATAAATAAATAAATAAATAAATAATAGCGTCATATAAATGTGCACAACATTACAGTACAGACCATTTCTTCTGAGCGTCGTTGCAATGTTGCGTATATCGGACGTGCAACCAATTTTGTCTCCTAAAGTTTTTGCCGCAGTCGCTTTTTAGATTTTGCGTCTAACCCTGCATCTATGAAGATAGATAGTCATTCAGCCTCTTTTATAATTTCAGATTTGTCTAAACCAGATACAGTTTAGTAGCGTAGTACATAAACCTATTGCACTTTCCCACGCAGTATGAAGTCTACCATAGATTATCTTATACTAATATATAAAGCTGAAGAGTTTGTTTGTTTGAACGCGCTAATCTCAGGAACTACTGGTCCGATTTGAAAAAATATTTCAGTCTTAGATAGCCCATTTATCGAGGAAGGCTATAGGCTATATAACATCACGCTATGAGCGACGGGAGCAGAGCAGTAGCCTTAAATAACACGGGTGTAACAGCGGGCATCCTCTAGTGAATGATAAAGTGCGATGTGCAACAAAGTGGGCCGCACGCTAGGTTGTAGCATTTAGTTATCTAGACATGTTGGCTCACCTCACAACGGCCACGCGTGGGACTTTTCACACGAATAACGTAAATTAGCGCGATAGGTACATATTTATGTTCCTGGCTGGCGGTGGAGAGGTGTTATCGTTTTGCTTGATCGAAACTCATCACTATCATGTGAGAAATTAGTAACACATTTCTATAGAAAACAGTCAGCTTGAGAAATATAATAGTAACACATTTCTATAGAAAACAGTCAACCAGACTTCTTATATTGTTTAATCGCCAAAACATTTGAATGACATCGTATCGGAAATATTTATTTCAATCTACCAACCAGAGCAGTACTTTTGCTCTTATTTCGGTATTCCACTCGCAGTGGTGAATCCAGTATTCATGATATTCAATACTTACGTCCGCAGGCCGCGGTAGTTTGACCGAGCGCACATTCAGAGGCGTGGCGCTTCCAGCGATCGGCAACCCTCGGGCGCAGTGCTTTGAGCGAATAGCCTGGGACTTAGTACCTAGGTCAATCGACCTGCGCACTGTACCGGGCTAGGGAAACGCGCAGCCTGAGCTAAAAATAACTCGACATGGAGTTACTCCTAGCAACGCCTCCTTTCCGCCTTCATACTTTTATTCCAAAACCTACCAAGCCGTTTTTCAAGAGTTATTGTAAGAATGCTTGAGTAGGTTTTAAGTTTCAACGTCCATTAGTAAATGATACCCTTCTGCTGACGATCTTTTGGACGAAATTTACGACGCAATGTGTATAGCATCTTTAGTTTTATTTATGGCCTCATTGGGCTTACTACAAACCATTGAAACTGCAGATCGGAAGGACTGTGTCATTTTCGCTTAAGATTTCCGCAGTACTCGACGCATAATTAAGGCGTGGTGGCCGCACCATCCCGACCTTAGTGTTCTCGCTGGAACTGAGTCAAACACAAAGATGACAAGATGACGTGATAATAAGAAGTTGCTATTTTATCCTGTTCGTGTCGTGACGAAGTGCGTAATGAGTGAGTCACGGAGCGATGGGACGCGCCACTGAACACGTAACTACTGCGGAATTGGAGTTCACAAAAAACAATCTACAACTGTACTAAGATCGAGATACAGTTCAAGACACATTTAAGTACATTAGGTACTTAGTTTGTTGTTTATTTTTTAGTTGATCCCGTGGTTACACTGCGTTGTTGCTTTGCGTTGGGCTGCTGCTCCGCACCCGTGGCTAGTAGCTTGGTGTTATATAGCCTATAGCCTTCCCCAATAAAAGGGCTATTCAACAAAAACATAGAATGTTCAAATCGGATCAGTAGGTCCTGATTTAAGCGCATTTAAACAAAAGAAAAAACAAAAAAGCTCATCATATTTATAATATTAAGTCTAGATAACGAGGGATAAAATTTGGTGCTGCTATGGCATGGTTTTATGGTTTTGTACTAGCTATAGAATATATCTTATACATTTTGCTTACTCACGCACGCTGTTATTTAGAAATCGTGTTGCCGCAAGGGGCGACCCTTCTCCCGAATAACCTTGAAAGTTACTGTAACGGTTTGGAAATACTTACAAAATGTTCTATTATGCTGAATTTGCTTGGGTTTCTTTCATTTTAAGTTACTTATGTTTTTTTGGTAGGTATTTCTCCTAATCTATTTTGTTTACCTAAGGCTATTCATTAGGATTTATTACAGCACACTAATGGAAATGGATGAGAGTCAAACCGACAGTTTCCTTCGCTTTAACCACAACCTTTTGCTAATTGATTAATTTGACGGAAGATATGTACTTAAGGCTTGTTGGTAAGGCCAAGTTGTCTATTATCATCTGAGGTCGGATTGGAAGTGATTTATGTAGGTAGGTACTTGCGTCGTCAACTTGGGTCAAAATATTAATATAGATAGTTCTCGAATCTAGAGATAATACTTTTTTATTTTTCATAAAAATTTGGTGCAATGCGATACGCAACACATATCTTAATATATAAAATCCTTGCGTTACTGACTGACTGACAGACACGCTACAGTCGAAACTATTGGGCGCAGGAACCTGAAATTTGATTGCCCGAAATTCCCACGGGATCATCCAAAACAGGTAAATTTAAAAAAAATTGCAGGCGTAGCTGCTGGCGTCATCTAGTCTTAATATATAAATTAAGTATATGAAAGTAGAAGGTAAATAATTTAGACGAGGATGCGCATTAGGGGCGCATAAGCCGTCCCTGCCGGGCCGCGGTAAACCTGCAGACCTAAGAAATGCTGGCTTGCGTGCCAAACGACTTAACTACCACAGATGCCGAAGACCGCGCGAAGTGCAGAAGATTAAGCGGAAAAGCGGACCCCGGGTTCCAGGACGGAGGTCTTGGAACACGACCGGGATAGCGCTAGGATGATGATGATGATTGAAAATAATAGAAAAATATTTTATTATCACTCAATATCGTTCCACAGTATTGTGAAAATATCAAAACAGCATAAGTATATATATACTTATATATAAGTACATTGACCTCGCTACCTACATACATACTTCCTAGTTGAATTATCAATTTATCACAAACATCAATCTTCATAACTTAGGGACCCATATATGGCGAACGTGGCAGTAAATGTAAATGTAGAATCATCTAGTAATTAACTTAAACGTTCATAAGCGTCACTTTGTGGCCTAAATGAATCAATGATTTTGACTTTGACTATTGACTTTAACTTTATAGTGTTAAAATGATTACGAAACACTGCGCCAATATATCGAAGGCTGTATCAGCTGATAAATTATCGCCTATAGATCGCAATCCCTAAAAAGTTGGCCGAAGTTCAAGCCGGCTTGTGAAGAGAGGGTACTACCGAATAAATATTCTAGTATCATAATAATATATAAATGCTTAGCAAATAGATTTCTTCCGCATTGATATCCGTATTGGTACTTTTTTGCCTTTTGATAGTATCTATTGGGCCGTCACTATAGAATGTTTGGGCTATAGAATAGCTTTAACATATTAAATATGTCAGTCAGTGTCATTAGTTTAGTCAGAAAACGTGTTGGACAAAGTCGGTCAAAGAAGTATCGGCAATTGTCAGCCACAATTCGTACTTATATTATACATGTCAAACTAATTTTTTCATGGTGAAGATATCGGGGCGATGTAAATATAAAATAAGGAGTAACCTTGGTCCCTTCGGGCCTACGTCTCAAGAGGCATAAGTAATAAAATAAGGGGTCTCGACAGGCAGACAGTCAGATGGTCAACAACGTGATCCTATAAGGGTTGCCTTTACAGTTACGAAACCCTTGAAAAGTACCAACTTCCTACTTTTAGATGCCTACTACTTACTAACAGTTCATCGAAGACTTCTTTAGCCATAAATAAGAGTATTGTTTCCGCATTTTGATATCAATGGCCTTGCCTCGAAAGGGTGTAATATAATTATAAAGTAGCTAGCTACCCGCGTCCTTGGTTTCCCCTCCGCCAGTTCATCAAATACTATTCAGTTTCTTTGCTATATAGACAGAACTATTTTCGCATACCGAATCACAACATATGGCGTCCATAGCAACATTGTTTCTTATTTACTAGACGAAAGTTTTCTTAGCCATAATACTTTACGCGTCTACAAAAGTACAAACTACTACTTATTTACGCAAGCCTCGGTGCGCCATGTGCCGACCGATGTACGAAAGTAACATAAAAATATGTTTATTGGACGAAATGTTTATTAATTGTAGGTACAAATTCGAGCATTCCCCTATTAAGACTAATTGGGCTTGGCCCTCGTTCGCAACACTCGCAACCCTTGACGGCAGGGCGAAGAATTTTAAATATGAAACAGAAAAGTACACACAATGTTTAAAGCTTCTTAATTATGAGTCTTTCTGGCTGGTTGATGTTTGTGATAATTTCGTGGTGAACTGGACATATTTAGTATGTGATCTGTATGTACATGCATTGCTGACTGACTAACAGACAAGCTTCATACGTCTAATAGTTTTGGCTGTACCAAAACTATTAGGCGTATGAAGCTGAAACTTCCTTGGGTACCGTAGGGGTGCACTAAGAAGGCATTTCCCGAAATTCCCACGGGATGGGGCAGAAATAGTTAAATTAAAAGAAAATGTAAAATACGAGCGAAGCTACGGGCATTCTCTAGTTTTCATATAATGCTAGATGCAATATTATACGTAATTGGTGGTAGAAATCACGGTCTCGGCGAACGTCTAATGCCTTAACCATAATGTTGTGATATTTACTTACCTAGTTCTTATTAGTATTAGAAAGTATAAGTCTTAAGCCTAAGAATATGTGAAGGCTTTGTTTAAACCAAGGTTTTCTTGTTGCGTTACCTTTACATAACAGATAATGTAATTAATTATTTCAAAAGTGTTACTGAGTTTTTCCGAATTCTCAGTACCAGCACGGGTTCTGGTTACCTTTACATAACAGATAATGTAATTAATTATTTCAAAGGTGTTACTGAGTTTTTCCGAATTCTCAGTACCAGCACGGGTTCTGGTTACCTTTACATAACAGATAATGTAATTAATTATTTCAAAGGTGTTACTGAGTTTTTCCGAATTCTCAGTACCAGCACGGGTTCTGGTTATGTGTCCTGTAATGGCAATAGCCTCGCCCTCTATCACCACGGGCGTAAAATTCATAACATGGTGAAATGTAGGCGTATTATTACTGCCTCCGTGGTCCAGTGGATAGCGTATGCGTCTGCTGATCGGTCCCGGGTTCGATTCCCAGGTCGGGGCAAAGAATTACTGAGTTTGCCGAATTCTCAGTAGCAGCACGGAGTCTGGCAATGTGCTCGGTAACGGCAATAGGCTCGCCCCCTATTTTGTGGGCCTAAAATTCGAGTGTAATATTACACCTCTGCCTACGCCACCGGGGATACAGGCGTGAGTCTATAAAAAAAATGATTTCACCTCTGTCTACCCCTTCAGGGATACAGGCATGAGTGTGTAAGTTTGGATGAATATATCATCTGAGTTTACGAAGATATTTCATTCATCTCGCTGAGATAAAACTGCAAAAGATTGAAGTGAGCTCATACAGCCGCTTGTCCTACTTACAGTGCTCGAATGTTTTCAAGTGGATGCATCTGTGAGCAACGTCTCAGCAAAATCAGACCTAACGAACGAGAGATATTCTGTACATGATTGAGATAGTTGTATTTATTCCGTACATGAGTTATGGCCGATCAATACAGGGATGGAGGTCGCTTCCCACCTGCGTGCCCCGCATCCTGTCTACGCAAGTGCATTCAACATGGCGCCGCCGGTGCATTGATTGAGTTATGCGCCGCCGTCCCACCAATCGCTCCCGAAATATCACATCACAACGCGCATAAACCAGACGCCCACCTAACAACATTGATTTTATTCTCGCCTTATTACTTAGCACTACCGCATACCTATTAAGTATATACTCTTTGTTTATTAACCCGCTACATTATACACCAAATTGTGGCAGTAATGAACGATAATTCAATTTCGATCGTATACAATTTACCGTTTGGGGTGCTGCCAAAAATGGGTCGTTTTTCGTGAGCCAACCCCCTACATTAAACGCACTGTACTATCTACGATCTAAGCCGCAAATGGCTTTAATAAATTGCTTATTTATTGTTACGAAAAGGTATCGAAGGTCGTTCGTGATAATGGCATGAGTCAATGATGTAATAATTAATATTTAAGTCGATGCGTGTCTAAGCGTAAATACCAGCCTTCGTGGTGTTGGCTCTGCAACTATTGTGCTTCGGAATGTTTAATACTATTATATGTTTTATTATAAAAGCGAACAAAAGAATAGTTTCCGCACGGCTGAGGCTTGATTCGGTGGAGATCGTTCAACTGGTGTGGGCAAGCGTCGCGGCGAGGTCGCCGGCGGCACGGTTGGCTTGTCGCTTGCAACACCCGCCATAGCCACTGACCCGCGTCTTCTGCCACACGTTCACCTTCAACGACTCGGTACCGAGACATTACACTGCCCGAATATTTAATCGCACTTGTCTACAAACTCGTTATCTGTAAATACAATAAATCTTACTGTCAGACAACGTACAGCCGAAATTTATAAGCGCAAGAAGCTGATATTTGGCATGTATGTTCCTTGGGGAGTGTAGAGGGTGCACTAAGAAGGGATTTCCGAAATTCCCACTGGATTGGACAGAAAAGGATAAATTAGAATCAATTGTGCAGGATTACCCGGGGGCTTCCTCTAGTTTCCATGTAAAAGTATAGTACTTAGCAGGCTATAATACCTGAATAAGGATAGCTTTTTTATCATCGCCGCATTCTATAGTCCTTTGACATGAAATCTTGGTAGTTTTCTAAACAGTTAATATTCCCATAATGATACATACGTGTTAATGAGTTTCCCAATTCTCAGTAGCAGGACGGAGTCTGGCAATGTGCGCGGTAACAGCAATAGGCTCGGCCCCCATTACGTGGGACCTAAAATTCATTAGGTAAAATGTGGGTGTAATTTTACACCTCTGCCTACCTCTTCGGGGATACAGGTGCTATAAAAACATGATAGTAAAGAGCTAGGTAATCATGCGGTACATATGCATATTGGAATGCTCTGGTGAGAGTATTGCCGGCGAGATGAGCCGTTTAATGTATGCTACTTGCTGCTGTTACCGCGTAGATCCTAGCGCGACGTAGAAATCGCACCGGTCGGCCACCCACCACTCGGAGAGAAAGTACGTACATATATGTACTGATGACTCCTTCTAGCGTCGCATAGAGCACCTGTACCATCGGACGATACGTACAAAACAATATATTTAATTTTGTGTGTGAAAACAAATTTAAACCGCTATAAAAAGACAAGTACAATGTTGAATAAATAAAAAAAATATGTATCTACATAATACATAAGAGCTTCTAATTCAATACTAGATTGGGTAAAATAAAGATTTGTCTTTAAACGAAACATAACTGGCGAAGTGTGGGTGTGTAATACACCTGTGCCTATCCCTTCGGGGATAAGAGCGTGAAGTTATGTTACAAAAACAATTTTTCAGGTAAATTGTAGGCTATGTTTATAATTGGCCTGGATAAAAACCAAATGCCATGATCTTGAACTAAGTAAAATTATTATTCCATTGCTACGGCACACAAAGCGAGAAAATACAGTGATGTTTTAAGACGTTAAAAGAAATTTCGAACCCTTTTGACGTTGATTGATACGTTTCTTTTCGAGACGTTTCGACGTCTCACCTAAAATTAGAGCTAAAAGGATGTCTTATTTATTTCTATCACTTTTTATTTCCAACATAGAGAAGAATACAGCAACATACTAAATTTAGTTTTGTATTGTTTGGTACGCACCGAAACCACCGGCATTGTATGACCAAATCTATTTATATTCGTAGAATATTTACTTAACTTGGTTGCGCTTGTGAGCATGTCATCATACTCCTGTATTATTATTAACTAGCTGTAGCCCGCGGATTCACCCGCCTTATTTTTGGTATCTCGACAACAGTGCCACCTACTGGGTCAAATTATAGCTCCACAAAATCCTCAATCCTCCAGTGAATCCCATTGAAATCTGTTCAGCCGTTCCAGAGATTACTCCGAACAAAAAGAAATACGGACAAAGAATTAAAAAAGGTGGTTTGTGACTTGGTATCGTGTAACCATATGCACTTGAAAAACAGTTATTTAGATATCACAGACAGACACTACAATTTTATTTATAGATATATATGTATACTTATTTCGTTATGATTCTCTATTTTTCTCCTATAATAGTCATGTTTACCAACTTGAAAGTATCTAAGTCATCATTAGTCACGAATATGTTATAAGTTGCATCGCTGAGTCATTTCATATGAAATTAGTGTTTTGACGTCCATATTTATTAATAATGTTGGGTTAATTCTCTGCGACTCCATAAGTTATCGCTATTGTTTAGGATTTTATGGTAATTTATGCAATTAGAAGTTTTACTTAGCAAATAATTTAGCTTTAGTCTCACAACATAAAAGACTCCTATTCCTTTAGAACGGCATATTAACACGGAGTAACTTTATTTGTATTTGGGTGTGCTGTATTAGTTGGTCGTATTTTGGTAAAGTCCCCCACGGCACAGGTTACAGGTTTCATTGGCAGTACGGCAGTTTTTATTAAAAAAAAAGAAATCTTTGTCTAATCCTGGCCTTATCTGGGTGAAAGTACTTATAAATAGATTAATACCACTTTTTGAAAAGCATTACAATTTGGAGAAAATTTCAAATTGCAATAGATAAGAGCTATACTTGAAAGACATTTCGAAATGGTGTTAGATTTAATCTTTATTTGCAAATAAGGTTTTAAGGTAGGTTTAGTTCAGCTAAGGTGCTAAAAAACGAAATGCAGAATCTAAAAAGTCGTGTCGATATTTCTAGAGCCCAACATCATAAAATATGCGACCGTTTGGATCCATAGAATGGTCCCTTGTCGCATGGAATACGGAGCATGCAGGCCATTTCCTTGTACGCTCATAAATGTTTAATCAACGCGTAGGACGTGTGGAAATTCGTACACACGTGTTCGCAGCTGCGGGAAAGTGCCATTAGAGTAAGGATAGAAAGTCATATGGCACTAAAGTACCTCGCGATGGGAGTAATACTGAAGACACATTGCAAACCAACGACATAGTACGCACAGCGACAAGTAAAGCTAAACAGTACGATTTTAGTACGTATTTCCTACGTCATAAGGACGGTACAGAAGTCTTAGTCTTGTTTGGGATGTCGCCGTGTGTACATCTAGTACAGACAGTTCAGAAAAAACGGTCTTACATGTTTTTATGCCCATTTCACGATAGGTTAGACGATTTTATAATACTTATTTACTTCATAAGGACGGTTCTAAAGTCTAGCTTCAGTTGTAGCTGTTTGTACATAAAAAAAGCGGTGTTGCATATCATTATGGCAATTTCACGGCAGGGTAGGCACAAACTACAAGTCTCTACTTGCCGCTACCCTGATTATTTTGTTTGAATGTTCGCGTGACCATGTTTTTTGTGACATATAGTTTTTGCATCTATAATTGAAGTACCAACCAAAAATGCCACTGGAAAGGTTTGTTTTATTTATTTTTCTGGGTAATGACTGTCAGGTTGTGATAACAATTATTTGTTGGTATTACATTCGCTCTGAAGAAAAGCTAATATTCAATCAAATCCGGTTAGATTTGTAAGTGGACCCCTGGTTGCGACTGGGATAACGTTAGCAGGATGATGATTAGCTGATTACATAGCTGTAATATATTAGTTATCTACTAAAATAGATGATAACATGCCTTTTTCTCTACTCTGTATAAAACCAACGCTTTCAGTTCAACGCCTACAAAACGATATCATCCAAAAATGGCAAGCGTTCGCTATAAATAATTTTACGAGCGATGTTCGTGGTACCATTAGCGTAAAGTGGCCGAATTGTTCACGAAAAGGCGACATTTAAGACTATATTAATGTTTGTCGAGGCAGTGTGCTTGGCTGTGCGCCAAACGAATGCCTTCGAATATCTGCTGCATTCAGCGTTTGAAGCTGCAAGGCTCTCACTGTTAGGGCAGTGTGCCTACTACCACCTGTAGATTACAAACCAATTGATACATTCTAACAGTATCTATGGTGTAGATTTCAAATCAATTGATGTTTCATTCTACCTTTTTATTTTGAGACCTCTTTACGATCTTGTACAAGGGTGTAAGAATTCGTTACCCATGCTACTACCAGTCGTACTATCTGTTGTAACAGGGGTATATATTTCTTGCGCGTGTTACCACTGCTACTCAAGTAATAATACGGGATAATTTCGTTACCCGTGTTCCTACTACTAATTTTACTGCCACATCGCTAGTAACATTGGTATCTTTTGTCTGTTTTACCATAAACAGCGCTAGTAGTAACATGAAAAAAAAAACAAATACCTGAGCTAAAGTTACCAGATACCGTTCGGACGACTGATAGTTACCCGGGCAACAAATGAGTGTAAGACCATGTGTTTCTTGTAGATCGGCTAAGTTACCTTAGCAAGAAACGATCCATCGTTCACACCAGTAGCTTACTTTAGCTCTGCTCAGCATTTTCCGTAACTTTCATGTCTTATAATAATACGCTAATGTACCTATATTGAAACAAAATTTATATTTACTAATTCCATTACACTTTATTTTGAGTTCAGGGTTTAAGTTTGAGGCTAAACTCGAAAGTTCTAGAATAGACCACTTAACTGCACCTTGTTCTGATTGTTTATATCAACTTACCCGTTACCAAAACTTTATTAGTAATGATTTTAGCAGCTGTTGAGTTTTAAGAGCGAAATGATTCTTCATCATCACCATTATCATCAGCAGCTTGTCCTCTGCTAGATATAGGTTCTCCAATGGCCTGTCAAGAGCACAGTCCTTGCCCCCTTAAAAATAAATAACAAAGTTGTTTTATTGTCCACAGCGGCCAAGGAGACATTATTGGGATGCTCAAAGTGGGCCACAAGCATCTGTTCTTATTCGACGAACGGGATCAGGTCCGGGAAGTGGAGCCTCTTTGCGTACTAGACTTCTATGTGGTACCAAGCCGCCAGCGCTCCGGATATGGGCGCAGCCTGTTCGATTACATGCTGACAGTAAGTATTGCTCTTAGAACTTGTGATTCTCAGCTTCTACCCACAAATGTATACAGGATGTCACAAGACCCATCACCAACCCGAAGTCTACTCGTTTTGGACATCATGCCATACTAAGCAAAAATAATACCCGGGCAACGATTTTGTTTTTCATGTAGACACTTTTTTAACTCGCAATTAAAAAGTGACCACGCGCAATGCTCGAAAGACTTACTTATCCATGCTTGCATTCCTATGGAAGCATGGATAAGTAGAACACATCTATTGAACAGATTGGCGGGGTAAGATCATCGATTTTGTACCTAATTAGAAAAAAATATGGTGCCGCAGTAAAACAAAATTCGTAATGATTGATACAATTTATGGATTTAAGTTTTCGTTAAGGGTCTTTTACACCCCGTATTAAGACTAAATAAAGCATACCGCAGCGAGGATCATTTTGAACTGTCAAACTATTATCGAAATTTTTCTCATTTTAATATAATACAGGTAAATGAAAGGATAGCCTTTCATTTACCTGTATTCCGTACCAATAGGGTAGTTTCCAGGGTCAAAATAATTACATTTTATTTAGTCCGTATTTTAGATTATAAAAAAGTATTGGACACGTATTTTCTTTTTTCGATTGGGAAAGATTTGCATATTTTTAACGCATCGTTCATAACTATTAAGAGAGTTTTGCTGAGAGGCACGAAATCCGTAAAATATGTTTTATAATACTATTATGGTGTTGCTGATAATGTACCTATTTGCACTTTAAATTAGATTTATTATGTATCTACACTGGCGAGCAAAAAAATCGACTCACTTCATACTTTCGCACTCAAAGTGCTCTAGTTTTAAAATTAAGACCTAAATCTTAACTTAGGTCCTAAATTATTTAAGTTCTAGATGTTGGCTTTAAAATGAGTACAAATACTCTTAACTTGTGCTCATTTTCTTGAACAATAAATGTTTTTAAACTTTGCGAGTGCTAAAACTTGAAAAATTAAGGGTAAAAAATTTAAAATAAAAGACATCATAACATTTTAAATAAACTTTATTACGTAATGATTACCACTTTAATAACGAATGTTACCCCCTCTGATGACAGCTTCTAAACAGTTCCTCATTGACCCAATGAGGTGCTTCACTCTGTCTTGTGGTACACCCTCCCATTCCTCGGTCAGAGCCGCTTGCAGGTCAGCTCTTGTACCTGGTGCAGCATCTCTAGCCCGAATTCTTCTCTTTAGGTCATCCCATAAATGTTCAATAGGATTCAAGTCCGGACTACGAGCTGGCCAGTCCATAACAGCGATACCCACTTCTCGTAGGTACTGCCGCACGATATTTGCGCTGTGTGGACGGGCATTACCCTGCATCAGGATGAAGTTTTCTCCAATAAAACCAGCGTATGGGATAACGTGGTCTTCCAAGATATCTTCAATATACCGACGTGCGGTCAACCCCCCTACATGGCGGCCAGTTTCATTGAAAACCAGTTCAGTTTTTGCTTCCATTGATATGCCAGCCCACACCATGCAGCAACCTCCTCCGTACGCAACAGTTTCTGCTATGCAGCATTGTGCGTATCGCTCCGCCGGCCTTCTGTACACCCTTCTCCTTCTCTCGCTACCATGTAGGCATACTCTGGTTTCATCCGAGAAGAGAAAAGAGCGCCATTGATCCTCAGTCCAATCGACGTGTTCTCTTGCAAAACGTAGCCGGGCTGCTCGATGACCTGCAGTCAATTTGGGACCCGTTGCTGGTCTTCTTGGAGTGAGGGTTGCTGCCTTGAGTCTTCTTCTCACTGTCCAAGAACTTACAGCTACCCCACGTGTTTCTCGGAGCTCCCGTTGAACTTGGACCCCAGTGAGAGAACGATTCCTCAGCGAAGTACGGACGATAAAGCGATCGTCTGCCTCTGGAGTGGACCGATTTCTACCGGAACCTCTTCGTCGGTGAAAGCCACCAGTCTCCCGGTGCCTTCGGTATATTCTTGATACCGCTGACTGGCTCATCTGCAAAGTACGAGCCACTTGACGTTGACTCAGGCCCTGTTGCAATAGGATAACTGCTCGAGCCGCTGCTTCCGCTGTTGTATCCATTTCCGGGAAATTTTCTTGCTTGGAGATTGACGAGATGTGTACCTGTTGACATTTCACGGTCAACTGATAAGGGTGCCATCTAGTCTTCACGCAACCCCCTAGAGGGTTGGCGGAGGCTGGTTCAGGGCGTTTTGCCCCTCTCCGGCGGGTTCGTCGCCGTCCCTTAAACAAAGGATGGGTGGTTGGGGCGGGCTGAGTGCCCTACGGTTAGTGTTGTGGGTCGTGCGAGGCCGCGTCAGTCTTCACGTCGCCTGGGCGGTCAGCACGAGCCAGGTGAGACCCCCGGCGAACCGGGAGAGGCCCAGCTCCGTGTAGCCAGCGACACGGGCGACGACTTACGTGCGGCCTCAGCGTTGTTTACGACGTGTGGTGTGTGGTGTCGAAGTGGTGGTGCGGCGTTTGGTGTTGGCGTCCTCTGTTGCGGTGGTCGCCCGCGCGCGAACATGATGTGCGTATCCTGGGTTGATACGCGCAGATGTCGCGCGGATAGGTCACCTGCAACAGGGGGAATGGAGTGTAGTGTGCGTGGGCGACGGTTACCCGGGGGCAACCGTTGTGTCGGCAGAGTCGTCAGGGGTAGCGAGCAGGTCTCGCGGCAGCTTCTTCTTGTCCGGGGGGCGAGCGTGCCAGGGGTCCAGGTCTCGGACGTGGTCCCAGGCCGAGGCGTCGGCCCGCTCAAACATCCCCACGGACAGACGGCGAATGAAGGCGTCTAGGCTCTATGCGGGTGTCCCGGTGTATCACGGCGTTGCTTACCGTGCGTGGAGCTCCTACGATGGTGCGCAAAGCAAGCGATTGCTGTGCGCGGAGTCGGGCCCGGTTGGTCTCGCTTGTGAGCGCGAACCAGGCGGGAGCGGCGTAGGTGAGCCGAGTGCGTACGTAGAGTTTGTACACACTCAGCTTGACACGCAGCGGGAGGCGTGATGAGAGCACTGGACGTTTTTTTTTTTATGTCTATAGGCGGCAAACGAGCAGACGGATTGCCTGATGGTAAGCAATTACCGCCGCCCATGGACACAAGCAACACCACATGAGTCACAAGTGCGTTACCGCCTTTAGGGGTTGGGAAAAGGGATAGGATGAGGAGTGGGATGAGGGAGAAGGAATAGGGGATAGGGCCTCCGGTACTCTCACTCACCGAACGAAACGCAACAGTTTAGGTACTGTTACTTTACGTCGGTTTTCTGTGAGAGGGTAGTACTTCCCCGGTCGAGCCGGCCCATTCATGCTGAAATCAGCAAGGCTCTAAGGCTCTCGTAGCGCGGACCTGTGCGACGACTTTGTCGACGTGTGATGTCATCGTGAGGAGGCGGTCTAGGGTTACCCCCAGGTACTTCGCCGTCCTCGTCCAAGGGATGTCTTCGTCCTGGAGTTTGAGTGGTGGTGGATGGGCTATCTGAGAGCTGAATAAAATCGCCTGTGACTTACCCACGTTTACCGATAGTCGCCATTGCGACAGCCAGCGGGGGAGAAGTTGAAGGGTGCGCTGCATCTTTGACGCGGCGTAGTTAGCATTCATACTTGTTGTTATGTACGCCGCGTCGTCGGCGTACAAGGCTAGCTCGGTGCCTTTGGCGACGGGGATGTCGTCGGTGAAGCGTGAGTAGAGCACAGGCGAGAGACAGGAGCCCTGCGGGACTCCGGCGGCGATGGTGTGAACATCAGACACTTCCTGTTCCACCACCATTCTGTATGTCCTGTTGTGCAGAAACGATGAGACCGTTTTTACGATACGACGGGGCGCTGTAGAGGTTGAGAGCTTGTACAGCAGACCGGAATGCCATACTCGGTCAAAAGCTTTCTCCATGTCGAGGAATACTGCCACGGCGTGCTCGCGTTTGTTACGCGCCGCCGCTATCCGGTGCAGTACCCTCGACAGTTGCATTGTTGTAGAGTGTTCGGCGCGGAACCCGAACTGCTCTGGTCTGGGCGTGATGTGCGGTGTGAGGTGCCGCAGCAGGAGTTTTTCGATCACCTTCGAGATGGTGGGCAGCAGCGTGATCGGCCGATAGCTCTCGGGCTTCAAAATGTTCTTGCCCGGCTTGGGCAACATGATTATTCGGCCCTCCTTCCAGCACGAGGGGAAGACGCCTGTGCGGACGATCCCCGTAAACAGGCGCGCCAGCGCTGCCACGGTACGGTGCGGCAGGCGGCGCAGCGCTGTGTTCGGTATCCCATCCGCCGCAGGAGCCTTCCGGGGCTGGGTCTGCCGAATGGCACGTTGCACCATGCTAAGGGAGAAGTGAATGGGGTCTTCTTCGGGAGCTATCGGCGTAGCGAAGTAGTCTCGAAGGTGTTTCTCGACTGCTGCGGTGTGTTCCGTGTCTGCAGTCGGGTTCGGCGCGAACACGCTCTCTAAGTGTCCAGCGAGTATGGCCGCGTGGTCCGCTGCCTTGTACGTTGGCGTCCCGTCGGCGTGTAGCAGTGGGCGCGCCGGAGCTAGGGTGTTAGTGAGGCGATGACATAGCCGATGTATAGACGGCCAGTCGTCGCTGGAGTCCTCGATGAAGCGCTCCCAGCTCTCGGCGGTGTAGGTCCTCAACTCGTCCTTCACTCTCTCCGCGAGCCGGTTTAGTCTGGCTTTCTGTGTGGGGCAACGGGAGGTCTGCTACTGCTTTCGAAGGCGCCTCTTGTCTGCGATCATCTTTGCTATGTGTGCCGGCAGAGGGCGTAGCCTCCTCTGGGTGTCAGTAGGTGTGCTAGCAGTCTCAAGGGCGCCTTTAATCGCGTCGACGAGCTCTACCGCGAGCGTTTCGACGTCGGCCGCGGAGTTGATCGGGCGAGTCGGTGTGGTGGTCTCCATCGTTTCTGCGAATAGTGTCCAGTCCAGTTTACGACGTGGCGCTTGAGGGACTATCCGTGTGGGCTGATGTTGTATGACGACGAGCACCGGCTGGTGGTCCGACAGCAGCTCGTCGTCGAGAACCTCTTGTTGCGTCTGGCAGTGCATCTCGCTGTTGTGCACGAGTATGTCTAGCACGTCTGGGTTTCGTACGGGGTCGCTCGGGTAGTGGGTGGGAACTTCGGGTCCCGCGACCACGTAACCGTGCTTTTCGGCGTCGTTGAGTAGTCGCACACCAGCGGGGTTTGCGGTTGACGAATTCCACGCTGGGTGCTTGCTGTTGAGGTCGCCCGCTATGATGGCTGGGTGACGGACGTCCAACAATGAACGCAGCTCTGCGACGTTCAGTTTAGTAGCGGGCGCCTTGTAGGCGGCGTGTAGGTGTAGGTTAGCACCGTCTAGGTGCAATTCTACACCCAGCGTGTAGACGGAGTTGAGGTCCGGCGTAGGTAGTGGCTGGTGTACGACTCTTCGTCTTATCAGCACTGCCAGTCCGCGGTAGTGTCTTCCCTCGGGCGAGGTTTCGTCCCTCCGATAAACGAGGAAACCTGGGAATCGTGGTTGGTCTGCAGGTCCCAGGTGCGTCTCGCTTATCAGCGCCACGTCGATGTTCTGTTCCTGCAGGAGAGGGCGGAGTAGGGCGACCTTACTCATCAGGCCGCGGGCGTTCCAGTGAATGATTCTCAAGGGCCTACTATTCATCGTGTAGAACTAGGTCCGCCAGGCCCTTGAGAATAATGGTAACAATTTGCTGCTTATCGCGTCCTTCGCTGAGCGCAGTGAGTACGCTCTGAAGGACGGCGATCGCGGCCTGGACTGTGCCGGAGCTCCTCGAGAACTGATAAGGATAAAGGGTTACGTCACCTTTTATACGCCCTAAGGTCGCGCAATGCTAACTGAGTTAACGAGTACGAAATCATACAGTTACTGTTCCTCGACTGTTGTAACAATGTCTTAAAGTTAACACTGTAGTAATTGTTATTTTTTTTAAAGCTAACATCTAGAACTTAAAGAATTTAAGACCTAAATTAAGATTTAGGTCTTAATTTTAAAATTAGAACACTTTGAGTGCGAAAGTATGAAGTGAGTCGATTTTTTTGCTCGCCAGTGTAGTTCTATCTAGTAATATTCTTGAATTACTTTAAAAGTTTTTGAGTGTTATAAATTTTTGCAGGTCGTGTCCGCTACTAGAAGGATTAAGCACTTGTATTCCTTTTCCTTAGATGTAAGCAAATGTATGAATACCTAATGTGTTTATCCAGTTTAGTGCACGAAGAAAAAAAAACAAAACAAATCTCTATAATAATATATCCTTGCGTTACTGACTGACTGCACGGTTGGCGTAGTGGTTTAAGCGGCCGCCTCACCGCTTGACACTGCGCCGAAGTGTCGTGGGTTCGATCCCCACACGAGACAACACTTTGTGTGATTCATAAATTGTTGTTTCGAGTCTGGGTGTTCATTGTGACCGTTACTTGTATGTTTGTAACGTTCCCCGCGACACATGATTTAGTCCTAGTGAGGGAGTTGACGTTTAAAAAAAATTTATGAATATACGTACTTGTTGACAATGAAGGAAAACGTGAATTTAAACCTCTTTTGTCCACTTTGGTGTTATTAAAACGAAAAATGTTTACTAGGTTTCTTTCGTACAAGAAAAGAATCAACAAGCATTGTTCACTCGGAAAAAGCCACAGTCCTTTCTTTTCACTTAACCGCAAGGTTTCAGTGGCCATGAACAAAGTTTACAGGGATTTTTGTCCCACGGATCTGACAGAAACAGTTAAATTAAAGCTCAAGTGTAAGCTGCGGACATCCTCTAGTTATCACATAATAGTTAATTGTGTGACACGTTTCGTAAATTATTTTGGACCTTATTTTAAACGTGAACAATGTCGATAATAGTTTGGCGGAGAAAAACGCGCTGCGCTGCGCTTTGAATGTGTGCGCTGGCACGAATGTCTTGAAGGTTTGTTATGTAACGATAATAAATAAATAAATAATTGACATCCTATAGCTATGGAAAGGCTATTGAGCTGAGATAAATTTTGTTTGAAGCTTCATCATTAGCCTTTAACAGTCCGCTGCTGGACCAGGCCTCTCCTTTAAAAGGAGGAATTGCCCTACTATACCACGCTAACCAAACGGGTTTGTATAGGATTTGTATCAAGTTATCCTTTTCTTGTCATTGCTGTTCTATGCATAATATTCCTCCTATGTCGGTTCTTACGACACCCACGGGATGATATGGGGTGGTGACAATCCGTATTCTTAATCCGTCACCACACGGATATTTGTATGGAGCTTATGTAAATGTATAATCAAATCTTTTTATTTCTGTCATGTCTTCAGGACCAAGAGGTGAATGCTTATGATCTAGCGATCGACGGCCCATCGAGCAAGATGGAAAAATTCCTGGCGAAGAACTATGGAGTCGACCGGTTAATGCGTCAGAATAATAATTTTGCGGTAGCGCCGCAGTTCTTTGAGAAGCTTCGCGACGATGCCAGGTACTTAAAAATAATTATTCTTATCAGCAAAAAAAGAAAAAACTTTTTGACAGTCCCGTGATCCCATATTGGGTCACGACATTTTATACGTACCGTCCGCGGCCCCATACGGGTTCACGGACTTGAGTAAGATTTTTGTGATTTTGAGGTAACGATAATCGAAAATATTGCGATGAAATTCCATTTATGTCAATTAATTATTAATTGCTTGAGATTTGTCTGGTGGTCAGACCATTGCATGGGACTGCCAAGGTGTTAATATTTTTTTCTTTCGGGTTATATCTGTAAACAACGCGGCTCTTTACGTATACCTACCCCGATATTTCAGCATTGTTGCAAGCGCTATGTTAATGGATATGCTCATAGCACATACATAAATACAGTTCATTTTGGGAACATGACTTTTGCAACAATGGCGAAATCGGGTACTTAGAACGAACAGCATATTTTGACAATCAATACATGGCTTATATATCTATCTGGGTAGTCATTATATAGCATATAAATAAAAAAAAGAACGAATTTTATATTTCTGTTACCTTCTTAGTATTTTAACCGGTGCTTATCAGACTGGTGATACTGGCCCCAAGAGCTTTTCTGCGCATAATGGCTAATAGAATTGCAGTCGTTGGTATAATAGGGTAGACGTCATTTTAAATAGCAGTTAAGCGCTATCTCTTTCTTTGTAGTGCGCCTTCTTTTTCTAACTAAGGCTACATAAATAACTTCATACATTCATGTTAACGTGTTGATAATACCCTCATATCTAAATATAATAAATACTAAGCACTAACAGTAACTCCATAAATAAATATATTAATAATCTTACAGCTGTTGAGTCGTATTTAGATAACTATAAGTAATATAAATCGCTGTTACTGGAAAGGCCGACCTTACATTCGGCGACAGCGTTCCACGAGCGTACGCCCGGGCGTGCGCTCGGCGTTCGCTATGTAGTACAAAGTGAACGCCGGCGCACGCCGGACGGACGTTGAACGTTGTTTCTAGAAAGTTTCTGTTGAACGTTCATGAACAATGTGAGGGAGGCCAAAGAGTGGTCATATTTAGGAATCGTTGTTTCTAGAAATGGCCAGCTAAAGCGTAGTGGATATACTACTTCATCATACATTTTTGAATAGACATCTCCACTAGGAATAAATCACATACATTTATACAACGGACACTAAGCACACTCAGACTCGAATCAACAATTTATAAATCACACAAAGTATTGTGTGACTGCCTCCGTGGACCAGTGGATAAATTATGCGACTGCTGATCGGAGGTCTCGGCTTCGATTCCTGCGTCGGGCAAGTGTTACTGGGTTTTTCAATGTGTTTTAAATGTGGGTGTAATATTACACCTCTGCCTAACCCTTCGGGGATAAATATAATAGTATTGTCCCGTGTGGGAATCGAACCCATAACACTCGGTGGCTGCTTAAACCATTACGCCAACCGTGCAGTCTCTGTGTTATCCTGATCGCATCCAAGACTTACATGCCTTAGAGCCCCGGGTGTGCCTACTAGTCCAACCAGATTTGACAAAATATGAGCCTAATGGATAGCCTGACATACTGTCAGATTTATTTAATATTTTGAAAATTTCATTGATATTTTGCTTACATTTCAATCATTAGCATTCCTCTTCCTAAAACTAGGCCATAAAATAAAACTGTAGCGGCCAGCTACATAACACCCGCACAACGCCATCTACCCAGTAACGACGGAACTACTACGACACAACTACGACTGCAACACCTAACAACGCGGGAAAAATTCAAACAATCCTGAACCGCGATATCAACTTTCGCGAGTCAAGCGGCATATATACAAGTTCAAAAGTATGTCCGTCGGCCTGCAGGCCACCAAGCACGACCACCCAGCTTGGTTAGAGGCTCCTCCCTCTAGTTGGAGGAACACCACACCTTTATCCTCCACATTGGTGACCCCGACGTGATCTGAAGCAACCTTCACCGGTCAGTTTACCAGCAGCTCCTCCACATTGGCCCCCCGACGTGATCTGAAGCAGCCTTCACCGGTCAGATTACCAGCAGCTCCCGACGTGATCTGAAGAAGCCTTAACAGTCAGATCCAGCAACAGCGTCGTCATCTCCACCTCGCCTCACTCCAAACTTCACCTGATGGTCAGCAAGCAAGTCGCCCCAGCCAACCTCTCCAGCGCCACGGCACACCTCACTGCACACACGGTCCTCCTAAGCAGCACACAACGCTCCCGTCCACGCAGCAGTGCCACTACGCAATCGCTTCGCAGCACTACGCAGCCACTACGCAGCCACGACGCAGCCACTACGCAGCAACTCCCCGACTCACTGTGGGACACTCACTGCTCATCGCTCACTGCTCATCGCCTACTGCTCATCACCGACTGCAGATCACCTTCGCAACCTCTCCCCGACTCACCGTGGGACTTGCGAAGCACACTGTGACAAGCGACTACAGAAGCCACGACAACTGACCATCACCTTCAAGAACGACCTCCGGTCTTGGGGGGAAGTGATGTAGCGGCCAGCTACATAACACCCGCACAACGCCATCTACCCAGTAACGACGGAACTACTACGACACAACTACGACTGCAACACCTAACAACGCGGGAAAAATTCAAACAATCCTGAACCGCGATATCAACTTTCGCGAGTCAAGCGGCATATATACAAGTTCAAAAGTATGTCCGTCGGCCTGCAGGCCACCAAGCACGACCACCCAGCTTGGTTAGAGGCTCCTCCCTCTAGTTGGAGGAACACCACACCTTTATCCTCCACAAAACAAACAATACTTAGCACTAATTACGTTTGTCAGCGAGATTGTATTGTCACTCCTGTACAGAGCAGAGTCCTAAAACAAAATGATTAGACGATGTAGTGGCGACATCTATTACAGAATAACGTAAAATGTTTTGATCATTTGATTTCGGACTTTATTGTCATTCCGATCCTAACCGCCCGATAATTTCTTATTCCTACCAGCGTCCACACAGCGTCTTGGATATCTTGCCGGTATAAGTCTTCAATCCTACATCAATGATTATATATCACCATAAAGATAAGAAAACCAGGCTCTTTACTACGGTAACGCGTTGAATGGGCGTGCAAAATCTGCCACTTATCTGATCGAAGCTGTAACCGTCCATACAATATCTATAGACAGGACAAGAGCGACAAACCCATCACGCAGACATAAGGCTGTTCATATTATCTTTATACAATACTAGTCGACGCCAGCGGCTTCGCGCGCAAATATTTTCGAATTTCCCGTTTTGCCCGATCCCGTGGGAATTTCGGGAAATCCCTTCTTAGTGCACCCCTACGGTCCCCAAGGAACATACATGCCAAATTTCAGCTTCCTGCGCCCAGTAGTTTAGCTTGTCTGTCAGTCAGTCAGTAACGCAAGGATTTTATATATTAAGATAATACTGAATGGAGTAGAGTGACAAAGAAATCTAATTGTAAGTCATACGTATGCACGCAGGCTCTTACAAGACCCGAGATATATCCCCTTATTTAAAGATATATATTTTCTTCTTTTTAGCTGGCAAGAATTGTTACTATGTATTTGTTACGACTCATAAATATGACCATTACTTTCGCCGTATAATACATAATATGTGTTGTACAACAGATGCTGGAAAAGGACAAGAAATATATTGAGTTAAATTCACTTGCACGCGCAGGTCAGTGCGAGAGTCTCGTATCTCTGTCTCTTTCACTCCATGTAGTCTTGGTCAGTAGGCTTTAGGGATGACATTGCCTTATTCTAGTGCTAGAGTTTGACTTCATAACATTTTTGACACATTCATAATCCATATAAAGCAGAGTTTCTTAAACTTTTTGCAGTCACGGACCACTTTCAGAACGTAAAAATTTCCATGGATCCCTATTAATGAATAACTTAGTGCAAAAAACAAGCCTGTTGAGTGCTAACTGAGCCACTGTGGAACCCTGTTACCCCCTGACCCAACTTTAAGAAACCCTGATATAAAGTATAGTCATTTGATTCTAGCAAAAAAAATACTTTACGTTGGTATCCAAGAATGTACTGACGCTGGTGTAAGCCATGGAATATCTCTCTATCCCTTTGGGCTGCTTAGACTGACTGTTGCTCCGTGGACAGGCTTTCATTCATATCTGGGGGGCTAAAAAGCGGACCCCTGGCTTCAAGGCGAAAGTTTTGGATGTAATCTGGATAACGCTTAGTTGATGATTAATCATTATCTGTACGATTAGCTTTTTTAATTAAAGTAAATGTCGGTTTGTGGTAGCAGTACATGCAAGTGGAATTTTAATTAAATGTGTAACTAATTTAAATTAATGTCTCTAAGTAGATTATTAATTGGTAAATGTAAAGTACATGTGTAACACGTAACTTGTCTTCATGAATATAAAAAAGCCACATGTTTCCCATTCATTTATTGCTTAGTTTAACTTCGCAACTAAGTTATTATCAAAGAAATTATGCGAACATTCACGTAACACATATGTCAAGTACCCCCATTTTGAGTGCATAAAAACATGTAATATGCACTTAAATAGCTTAAAAGCGAGCCTTAAGCAAAGTAACTATTATTTATTATGAATGATTAGTTTAATAACAAAACGAGGGCTTGAAACCGGTAATGCTCTATATGAAAGTACATGTAATACGGTTTCTCGATGCAATAGAGATTATTTTATATATTTATGGTATAACATTAGTGAAATACCTAAGTTACATATTTAAGGTTTTAATTCCCAATCTATGGCTAGTTATTTGGCAATGATCATAGCCACTAAGATTTGCTTTTATGATTACTTGTCTTGTCGCAGTTGTGTGTACATTTTATATGAAAAATGTTTGATAAAATAACTGAACGAAGTGGTTCATATTTATACTATTCATCCGAGTTGTTGTATATTAACGAGGGGTGAGCTTGCTATTGTTGAACTTATAACTTCATCTTGTAATAAGAACAAAGTTATAAGTTCAACTAGATAAGACAGGTCATATTACGTTGGACTTGGTTAAAATGATTGCCCTCGCGATAAACCTTACCTGTCATTCATTTTGAAGGATAAACAATTAGGTTCTAATACCAGACGACCTACTAAGGTGTCTGCGTTACAGGGTTCTATGTTATGAAAATAAATGTCTTCATCGTTTCGGTGGCTTGGCAGCGATATTAGATATTAGTGCCTTAAGAGGTTTAAAAGGTGATCGTTTTCAAGCCCTCTGTCAGAATTATTCCTATTTGTAGTTTGCTTTGTCCCACTATGATTTACATGCGGATATACTTAACTTGAACTTTTTGCCCTACTTGTCCCTCTGAGGGGTAGATTTAGAGAGAGAGGAAGGGGGAGGGGCAAATAGGAATAATTCATCCTCTGACATACAATGTGGTGGTGTATAATGTACTAATTAGTTAATGTACTAACAGCGGCAAGTCGGGCCGCAGCACACCAGCCGTCGCCGCAGCCGTCGGCCGCTTCGCCGCTCCAAAACCTCACTCAGCCATTGCTACCGTAAGTATTTAACCTTTATAATTCTATGCCTATCTCACACATTTTATTCCTTGATCTTACGCCGGCTTTCCAAGGTGTATGGTTTGCTGACGGACGCGGGTGACAACTAAGTTACACCGCGATGTGGATAACTTGAAATCATCCAAATCGCGGTGTAACTTAAAAGGTTCCGCGCGCCACCGTTCTACACAACCACACACCGTGAGAAGCGGGCTTTAAAGACAAAGTGCCTAACCAGCCATTACTTTTATAAGAATTTTAACTTTAAAAGGGATATTATAATTTTTTTTTATAAGCTAGAGTTTACCTTCGGCTACAAAGTATTACCTTTTTAACGTCAGTTATTGTGAATAATAACTATGTGTAAATGCAATAGAAATATTACTTTGAGTAAATTACTGCTCTGTACCCATGATAGCAATTCATTCAGAAATTATTGATCCTTAAAAATATATATATAGGTTTGACGTAATTTCATTAAGAAAATACTAGTGTCCCCATACAATATACATTTGTTTAGAACAGAGATTCCAAGGGAGAACCCAAAGGGTCGATATCGACTACTTCGGGAATCCCTGGTCTAGACTCTTGTGAAAACTTGTGTTAATTTAATAGGGGTCAATTTTTAGACCTCGTCGACCCCCAAAATCAGTTTTCGTTTATGTCGAACCCTAGGAAACAAAGTGACCCCAAGGGATCGATATCGGTTCGACCACTTTTGGAATCCCTGGTATAGAAGATCTTGTACCTATAGCTAGTCTAGGTACTCTAGGTATTTTTTACGTTGTCATTCCGTTCGCAGATACTGCAGTGGCAGTAGATATTGAACATATTATACTGTGAGCGCATTCATTTTGTTACAGCATTTTACGACTTAGACGTTGTCCATCTTATTGTCCATTGTAATTTTAAGTATTAACCGCCAGTTCTTCATAGCATAGATACGTATGTATTTATTATGTAACAGGCCATAGAGTGCTGTCATCAGACATCATCCTTATTCTTGTGTAAGTTATTGAAGAATATTCTGGTAATATTGAAATATTTTGCTTCGTATGCCGACCATGTTTGGTATATTTAGAAAAGTCGTCTTTGCCGTATTTCTATGTAGTGTGTAATTTGTAGGATAAATACAGTAAATAAATTATGCAAACTCGCCACTTCCCTAGGCCAGATAAATTATATAACATGTTGTATAAAAGAACGACTTAACGTACATATTTCAGTAATGTGGCGACCGCATGTTTTAATACGTGTTACAATGACAAGTTATACATGCATACATACATAACGTCACGCCTTTTATCCCCGAAGGGGTAGGCAGAGGTGTATTTCTACACCCACTTTTCGCCAGATATACTTTAGTCCCACGTAATAAGGGGCGAGCCTATTGCCGTACCGGGGACATTTCCAGACTTCGTGCTGCTACTGAGAATTTCGTGACAGAAAAACTCAATAACACTGCCCGACCCAGGAATCGAACCCGGGACCTCCCGATCCCACGCGCACATTTATGCCGCGAGACCAACGAGGCAGTCGTTTAGGGTTTGATGTCGAGTTTTCCGTCTCTACGCAAAGATGGAATTTGCATCGTGTTATCCCTTAGTCGCCTTTTACGACACCCACGGCAAGATAGGGGGTGGTGACACTTGACAAGTTATCTAACATTATAAATATTGCATTGTTATTCTAATGTGTACAGTATTGTCATATGTGTTGTAATGTTGCAATGCAATATAACCTAACGTGTACTTGGACATGTTAGGTGACTCAAGTCAAACAACATGTTACATAACCTGTGTGCACCTTAATGATTACCTACAACAGATTGAATATAGGCAGATATACAGACATGCACTACAGGGTTAAACCGAACATTTGATTAACCGGTTCAGTAGACTCACTCGCTTAGAATATTCATATTATGTTATGTTGCAGGTAATTCATGGGGGCACCCCTTACTATGCAGGAGGGGACAATGGGTATGTATACATATATTTTTTAAATCACTGTACACGAACAATTCGCTTTATTCCATTCAGTTATTATTTATTACTTTGCTTTCTTTCCAATTTAATTTCTACATTTTTATCATTTTTGTTTATTTGGTTATTTTTCGGATTTTATTTCAGCTACGTGCCAGTGCGGCGTGCGATGAACTCGCACTGACCGGCCCCGCCTCGCCGCTTAGAACAATTCTCGCGCGACTGACATGTAACCACGCACGCACACAAATATAACGTTACAACATTTATACCGTCGGCGTCTATCGCTCGGATTAGTCGCTCGTAGTTGATTCACTTCGACAAATATTACTTGTATGAATTTGTTCGTCACAAAGTTACAGTACGATTTGTTATACATTGTTGTTGTCTAGTTATAACAATTATTTCTAAAGTTTTTTTTGTCTGGTACTTTGTCTGTGAGCGTGATTGTGGCATATGATAGAAGTGAATCATCTGTGTGCTTCTACACACATTATAAAGTAAGCTGATACGACCTTGTGTGCGTGTCTATGCGTGTGTCCGTCGCGTTGCCGCCGCTGTCGCTAACGGCCGGTCTGAACCAATCGCGCCTTATTACATAGACTTATATTTTACTAATGAATGGACGCGTTCGTCACACATTGTGCATGTAAAGCCCGCTTCCTACGTTGCGTGTTTTTTCGGATGTATACGCGCGGCGCCTTTAAAGTTACACCGCGAGTCGGGTAACTTCAAAGGTGCAGAGCTTGTCTGTCCGCAAAAGCACGCACCGTGGCAAGTGAGTTTAAGACGAGCGCGGCCTGAGTGCGGGGCGGCGCGGGGTGAGCGACGCCTCGTACAATCAGAGCTAACGTTTTAGGCTCGCCAGGTGTGGCGACCTGTTCCACATGGGCCACACTGGCGCCCTCTGGAGACAGGTTGTCGTATTTGCAGGGTGAGTCCATACACTTATTATTTGTGGGTAGGCCGAGACGGGCCACCTCGCTTGGCCTAGTTGCAGGTAGCGACATTTGGTGAGCCTAAACACGATAGCCATCTAGTGACCCCTACTTAAATGTACATACTTGTAGGTACAATCGAATAAATTATTAAGTACGGACACCGATCCGATGATATTAATGAGTGATTCAATTATACTTTAAATTAATTTATTATATGCTTTTTTTAAAATTAATATATACATCACAATCGGTTTTAGTAATATGATTAAAAATTAGTTTGTATTGTCACCCGGGATTTGATCGACCGTGCATCAAACATGCTTGCGTATCGCGTACTTGGCTCTCCAAGTAGCGCCACACCACGCATTATTACGTCTTCCTTTCTTTTATAGTTGTAGGACGTTAGCGCGACCGGCGCCGTCTTTTCGTCTATTACTAACTTTCTAACTCTGTCTAATTTACTATCAATTTGGACGAATAGGCGGTGCCGAGTCGCGCTGTTTTTGTGTGTTTTGATGCTGGTCACAGAGCGCTCGCCCATATCTCGTAGGGCTATCGTATCGTATGCATAATATAAAAATAAAAGCACTACACCTACCAACCCACTTGGGGAATTTTACTGTCAAATAAACTGTATTCTTCAACAAATTAGCTTTTCCAAAGGTGTATGCATTCCTAGCACACAGATTTTCATAAAGAATGAGATAACGCATACGAGGTCTCTACGACAAATGCGCGAGCGCTCAACGTATTAAGTTATAATAAGCATGTACTACACCGCCCGCGATGCATAATCTTATCTTTTACACCTTAACAGTAAAAAGACTGGTATCCAAGTATTGTCACGCATGAAAAGTACATAATAACGTCAGAATAAGAAACTCTGTGAGTAGTGCGTCGGTGTCGAAAGGCTTGCTCGAATCAAGGGCGCCCTGCGGTACCCTTACAAGTGTACAGTTTGTTGAACAAAATGAGTAAACAATATTGAAATTTGTCCCAATTTTTTATATGGGATATCGTTGCGTAGCGTGCATGTGCACTAATATATACGTACGCGTACACGCTACGTATACGTACACTTGTGAGGAACCGAAACGCCGACGCAGCGCGGGCGGTGCCTAACTGTTGTAAATATATCGATGTACTGCCAACACATATAAAGACACAAATTGTTAAGTAATATTGCACTGTGATAATATTTATTTTTGTTTTTAGCGTTTCATTTTTATTTTATTTTTAATTGATATTTATGCTGCAGAATGTTTAATACATAGTGTAGTGGCAGTGCTAATGCGTTACCAAAAATGTCGTTAATTATTGAGTATGTCCGACACCAAAGCTAACGTAAGGCAACGCGAAGTTGCGTCATGGCGTGATGTCACGTCACGCCATGAAACAACGATGCCACCACAAAAAAATTTAATATGGGTATTATCAAAATAATTACGAGAGCCGGTATGAATCATACGATTTCGACGTTAGATGCGACTAGAATTCTTGCTAATAAATTAACTGTTTTCTTCCACATAAAATGCTCGTCCGATCACGATATTCTATTTAGATTGCATCTCAAATGTAGTTCATTTCAGTATTTTTATGCACATATTTATATGAATCTCTTCTCCTGGTTCACGAGTATTTGTAAAAATAATCTTTAGTACAACGCCCGTTCTTTTAGAAGGCTTGGAGACATTATTGGCCTGTAGAGAGTTTAAATCTATAATGGGATGGGACACATGCCTTGGTGCCTCCATAACCGCACTAATAAGACAAATGCTGCTATGGACTAGCCGCAGCACCTGTCAACTAAAGTTATGATATGGTGGCTACATAATTGGTTTGGTTTGTAAGGATGGGTCTTGAATGAACTAATAAAAAGTCATATTAGGTCATCTGCCAGTGATAATCTCATAGCATCCGTCCGCATGGCAGGTGATCGAAATAAATCTCTTGTTATGATAAATATGTACTTAAAATTCTTCGTTTACTGTTTGATTGATAGACCGATTGAAATTTGGCATGTTTGATCCTAGGGGAGCGTAGAGTAGTTGCACTAAAAAGGGATTTGCCGAAATTCCTAGGGGATCCGGGAAAAAGGATAAATGAAAAATATGTAAAAATGTTCGGGTGTAGCTGGATCTTTTAGAGTTTAGTTTATTGGGTGTTTGGTTTGGACCTGTGTGATTTTATACTAAGACCATTCACCAGTTATTCTAATAGTCATGTACTAAGGCAGCTGAATCAATAGTATTTGCGATATATTTACTTTGTTGAAAGATATTTACCTTACCAACGTAATGGGTATAATTATTTATAATTGCTTTTACAAATTTTATTATAACTTATTGTAGTTCATAGTCATGTTTATGTTCTTCTGAAAACAATTCGTATCGAACCCCTACGAAGTTTATAAGGTGTTGAATAAAGTATAAAGTATAATTAATTACATAAAATTACAAAAATTAAGAACGAAAACACTTGATCTTTTGGTCGAATCTTTTACTTTACATTATAAAGTTGATATAAGTATACCATATAAATTAGGCTACGTCCATGTATTAGAATATGCATACACATAATCGATTGGATATCTTGATCGGATGCTAGTCGCTGATCGTACAAAACAGTTAAACTCGAACTGTAATTATTCTGAAAATATTCATATCAAGCAATGAAACAATGTGTTGTGAACCATGAACAGTCGGTAGCTTATACTTAGTAGCTGTGTGCCAGTATGTTAGACTTGTATATGCTTGTGTGAGCGAAGTGTGAGCCGGGTTACTTACTTGTTGTTCGATGTTAAGAGACAGCTCGGAGCGGGAGGAACCAGTAGAGGTGGAGGATCGCAGCGACTCTGCTCTGAGCGATGAGTTGCGTCTGCCGGAGCCGCTGCCGTGGTCGCGCGAGGCGGAGCCCGTGCAGGACTGGGACGCGGAGATAGAAGAGGAGGAGCGCCGGCAGGCGGAGCGGGCTCGCGCCGGGAACGAGCGTAGCCCCGAGCGGCCCAGCACGCTACCCGTGGAGCCCGAGGCGTCGGCACCGCCCGCCGCGCCCGCCGCCTTCGCTGACGTGCCAGCCGCCGGTCTGCCCTCCGGCGCCTCCACACCCGCCGCCGGCACCGCACGCAGGGACTCCCAAGTCACGGACAAAGGATACTTCGACATCAAGTTCTACCACAACCGACTGTGGTAAACTGCTCGTCATCCAACCCTTTACAATGTTATATCTTTAAGTATATACAAACCTTTGGCTGCTAAGGAGTGGATTAGGTCCGTGCGCGAGCTCATTCATTGTTATCCATAGTGCAGGCGCTTGCGGGGATCATAGTATGCTGGTGATCTATGTCTGTTGGTGTGAGTGTTAACTGAGAGAGCACAAATTATAATGATACGATTTATTGATGTGTAGTTTTGAAGGGTGGTTACACTCTGTCTATCTGTCTACATTCCGGTATAAATTAAATGTATTTTGGTGTCTAAAAACTGGCCTAACTGGCAAGCCGTGGTGTCCGCCGAGGCACTATTTCCACTAAGCATGTGAAGTTTCATTGTGTTTATATAAGAGAGCGAGAGGCGTATACGGGGTGTTGGTGTGCGAGAGGGAGAGGCGTATACGTGGTGTGTGACTGCTTAAGTACGTCCGCGTGCGCGAGCTACGTAGTAGCGCCGCGTCGGGTTAGGCGCGCCCGCCTCACTCGGCGACCGTGACATGCCAATTTTATTATTAATAAAATAAATATGTATAATCCAATATCACTGTTTTATTTCAATTTCGCCTAAAATACTATATCCTAAACCCCACCAACCATACCATCGACTACAGCTAACAGTGGATAGCGAAAAGTCCCACATAATTTTAATACGTTCTATTTGTATAGAATCGCCGAACAGATGTCAGTGGCATCCATTCACGACTGTGTATGCGACATGCCACCGCGGTGGCTATGTTTGGTAACCCTAACCTACTGTAGGTACTGACCGAGTTAAATGGAGATGATTTGAAAATATCGTACGAATCTTAGATCTATGCACTCATTGAAAATAGGCTGAAGCAAACAAAAGATGCAAAAGAACAAGATGCCATAATATTATAACCAATTATTGGCGATGCAAAGATGGAATGTGAAAGTGGAATTTAGAATTTGCCAATGTACAACACGGTTGTAATAGTGATCTGTGAAAGAGTCGTATATAGACACCTTCTAATTTCGCCGCTAGAGTCGCTAGTTGGAATCTAAGCATCGCCAATAAGTGCCATTGAAAGGTAGGTATAGGTAAATTCACGAAAGTTGACCACAAATGGCGGCCGTCGCGCATATGTACATTCGTGCACCAATGGCGTTGCTCCATTCTTGACGCATTTAGGGAATGCGTCAAGAACGGAGCCACGCCATTGGCACTCCTCCCGCGCCTCACCCCGCACCTCCACGGGGACCTAAAAAATGGTTTCTGCGCAGTGGTCATCTTTCGTGAATTTAACTATATTCAATGAGCTGTATGACAGGTGTTTGGACCTGATGCATACATAGAGCCGTCTGGTGGCAGGCAAACGGAGGTATTAGGTATAGAAGAACTTATTGCCCCTGTAGGAAGAGTCATAACGAGGACCTACTTCACCCAAATACACACATAGCATCGGTGCGCGCCGTGGATTTGAACCCCATAACCTGTGCGTGGCAATCTTGGTATATCCACTAGGCTATCACCGCTACTAGGGGTGTAGAGTTCAATACCAACAAAGTAATTCCATCATCCTAACTTGTATAAGTGTACCTACATAGTTTAGACCGAAATTGTGAACTAATAACATGTTGAGGGCCCGTAAAAACATAGTGTAGGCGTATAGGACGCCCTACAGGCTGCAGAGCCGTGTAGGACGTCCTGTAGCTAGGTGATGATATTCGTAGGACAGCAGGCAGGGACTAGAAGATGAAAGCTGAAGGCCGAGATAATTAGTGTGGCGTATGAGAGGCCTTCATCTAGCAGTGGACCGACACAGGCTGATGATGAGAAATTATGGTACCTGCTCAATATCGTAAAGCCATCAATCTTCAGGATCGCAGACAATGAAGAAATACTTCAAAAGCTTGCGATGCCGACAGACGTCCTTCACTAGACTAACAACTCAAAGACAAAAAGCTACATGGTGTGATTTTCATCATCCTTTAGGGTTATGCCACTTGCAACCCGGGGCCCGCTTACTAGTCTAACCGATATTAGCTTTTACACACATTGATAAGCCTACAAAGGGACAGCGATATTCCATGGTTTTAGACTAGTGTCAGTTTATATTCAGTGGTAATGACTCCCCATACGAGTTTCAAAGACCTTCATGACAGTTGGGACAGACGGCACGGAGCAATCTATAATAAAATTAACAATTTAATACGCTCATATCTCCTGTTCAATATCCTCGAGAACCACCTCTTCCTAGGATTAGCTCGACTTCTCCTACAATGAAATAGGTACTGTTATATATATATATATATATATATATATATATCTCTATATATATTAGACTGCCTCGTTGGTCTCGGGGCATACATGTGCGCGTGGGATTGGGAGGTCTCGGGTTCGATTCCCGGGTCGGGCAAAGTGTTATTGGGTTTTGCCGTTAGGAAATTCTCAGTAGCAGCTCGGAGTCTGGTACCTAATGTGCCCGGTACGGCAATAGGCTCGCCCCCTATTACGTGGGGCCTAAAAATTCCTGGCGAAATGTGGGTGTAATATTACACCTCTGCCTACCGCTTCGGGGATACAGGCGTGAGTCTATAATAAATATATATATTGTTACGAGCTGGGGTTCGGTGGTAAATTATATACACTATGCCAGAAAGACTCCACTTTATTTACTAACACAACACACTTATTTTTACACTTAATTCTCAGCACTAATAAAACACACTTCGAACACTTTTCCACTTCACTAAACACTTCCGAATTATTTCCTTCGCTTCTTGTTTATCGCTCCGATATTCAATTGTAACTGTGTCCGGTCCGTTCGCTTGCGCTCTATTTATACTGGCCGGATAACGTCACTAGCGCATTCTAGATGTTTCCACAAAACTGTCGAAATAATCGCGAACAGTCGATGCTCGATACAGCAACGCCATCTAATACAGAGTAGATTAATTACCTTTAAACCACCGATACATTCAATCTCTTCTAGTACCCCCATTCACCGATAGATGGCATAACACTGCCCCCCTCTTAAACGTGTTCGTCTCGAACATCGTTGGACCCATGGTAACGAGCCAACCGGTCCACATGAACTATCTTCGGTGCACCTCGCGACCCCTTCTGGATTCGATAGGTGACGTCGTTCATCCTGGTAATTATGCAATATAGCCCGTCCCATCTGGCTTGTAACTTAGGCGATTTGCCGTTGCTTCGTACTGGGTTATGAAGCCACACCAATGATCCCTCATCGAAGCCTTTGTTGTTTGCCTTCCGGTCGTAGCGAGTCTTCATCTTCTCAGACATCTGTTGTCCAGATTCCCTAATGTGCTCGTATACGTCGTTCATCCTGTTGCGTAGCTCGGTCGCGTAATCCGTTACATTGCCTGGAGATTCTGGTGGAATCCCGGTGATTAAGTCAGCTGGTAAACGTAGTTCTCTACCGAAATTGGCAAAAGCTGGTGTTACTCCTGTAGTTTCGTGGACCGCACTACGATATGACAGAAGAAATGGTTGGATGTGCTTGTCCCAATCTCTTTGTTCGCTCTCCACGACCTTCGCCAGGTACCTTTCCAGTGATTGGTTAAATCGTTCAACCATGCCATCTGATTGCGGGTGATAAGCCGTGGTTCTGGTTTTATGTGCACCCATCACGCGACAAGTCTCCTTGAACACCTCAGATTCGAAGTTCCGGCCTTGATCGCTGTGGATTTCCAAGGGCACCCCGAACCGAAAGAAGACCATGCACCAGCTTATCGGCCACTGTGGTAGCTTCTTGATTTGGGATTGCAAACACTTCAGGCCACTTCGTGAAATAATCCATCACAACCAGGAAGTATTTGTTTCCGTCCTGGCTCTCAGGAAACGGCCCAGCGACATCCAACGCTATGCGCTCCCATGGGGCTCCCACATTGTACACGTTTAATGCACCTCTGCTACGGGTATGTGGCCCCTTCACAGCCGAACAACTTGTGCATTTGCGGCACCAATCCTCGACGTCATCCCGACAGTGGAGCCAATAAAACCGCTCCCGGATCTTAGTAAGCGTCTTCTTAACTCCCATGTGACCTCCTGAAGCACCATTGTGATAGAGCTGCAAGACTTCCGGCACCTTAGTTTTGGGCACTACCATTTGCAAATGGGACTGGTTACCGCGAGCGTTTTCCCATTTGCGGCACAGAACTCCATCCTGGACAACCAAGCTTTCCCACTGTGCCCAATAACTTTTGGTGATAGGGCTCATTGCGGCGATATCACTCCATTTGGGCCTAGGAGCGTCTGATTTCTTCCATTCGAGAATCGGCTGTGTGTCCTTGTCGTCTTGCTGAGCACTCGCAAAGCTTCTTTCCATTCGTCGCTCAGATCTGTCTTCAACATCCTCACTATTGCTGCCTGCTTTGCTTCCTGTGGGGTACAGTGCTTGCACTGGTCGGGACACGGCCTACGCGATAGGGCATCTACATAACCATGGGACTTGCTGCTGCGATGTTGTATTACAAAATCAAACTCTTGCAGTAGTTAAATCCATCTAGCTACTTGTCCTTCTGGGTCCTTAAATTGAAGTAGCCATTTCAGCGCTGCATGGTCGGTTCGCAGGTGGAATTTACGGCCTAACAAGTATTTGTTGAAATGCTGCAATGTCTTCACTACAGCCAAGAGTTCCCGCCTGGTGACGCAGTAGTTTCTTTCGGGTTTGGATAAGGCCTTGCTGAAGTATGCTATAACAATTCTTGATCACCCTTCTTCTGTGACAGCACGCCGCCAATTCCGGTGTTACTGGCATCTGTGTCAACTATGAATTCGTGGTCATTGTCAAGGCAGCCTAGAATAGGTGCAGTACACAGATGTTCCTTGAGCTTCTGGAATGCAACGTCACAGCTCTCATTCCAACAGAACTGAACTCTGTCTTCGGTGAGCTTATGAAGAGGTCGAGCAATGTCAGCAAAGTTCTTCACAAACTGTCGGTAGTAGGAGCATAATCCGAGGAATGCTCTGACCTGCGTTTTGTTCTCTGGAACTGGCCATTCCTTCACGGCAATGATCTTTTCCGGGTCAGTTTGAATACCGTTCTCCGAGACCACATGTCCTAGAAAGTTCACTTGCCGTCTGAATAACGCGCATTTCTTCGGACTCAGCTTCAAATTAGCTCCTCGTATCTTTGACAGCACTTGTTCCAAGTTTCGAAGGTGATCCTGGAAGGTGCGCCCCACGATGATGATGTCATCCAAGTAGACCAGGCAGGTGTCTCCAATCAGTCCCATAAGCACTCGCTCCATCAGTCTCTCAAAAGTAGCCGGAGCGTTGCACAATCCAAAGGGCATGACGTTAAATTGCCATAATCCTTTCCCTGTGGAGAATGCCGTCTTCTCCTTGTCTCGAGGATCTATTTCCACCTGCCAGTAGCCACTTTTTAGGGCTAAGGTAGAAAACCACTTCATCCCCGTCAGCGTATCCAGTGTGTCATCGATCCTTGGCAGCGGGTAGCTGTCCTTCTTCGTGATGTCATTCAATCGGCGGTAGTCTACACAGAAGCGCATGCTGCCATCCTTCTTCTTTACTAGGACAACCGGAGAGCACCACGGGCTGGACGAAGGCTCGATTACGCCTTCTTTCACCATACCGTCGATCATAGCTTCCACTTCACGTTCCCGTGCCACTGGCACACGTCTTGGTCGCTGGCGAATCGGTGCTTCACTTCCCGTGTTTATTTTGTGCTGGACTAGTGCTGTCTTCCCTATGTCGGCATCACTGGTCGAGAAAATATCGGCGAACCGGTTTAACATCTTCTTAGCCTTGGTCTTCTCTTCTTCTGACAGGGTACTTTGGCAGTCCTCCAAAAGTGAAGACACGTCGAATCGTGCACCCTGAACCTTGTCGCTGGTAGGTTGCTCTTGACATCTACGCATCCAAGCCGCTCCTTCATAGGTGCCCAATTCCGTCTCTTTTTTGAGCAACACTTCGATAAGTACGCAGCGGTTCCCTCGACCAGAACTCGTGTCCGTTATGTTAGCGTACACAAGAGCTATATCGAGTTGGTGACTATGCCATTAAACTCTGTGTAAATACTGCCTAATTAGTGTAAAAATAAAAAAAACTCTTCCTCTTTAGTCTAGAAAATAAACACCATTTTCACTGTGTACGCTGGCGTCACGATCAAGCTAGCGTACACATGGCCGTACTCGAAAACGGCTAATTGTAAAGCAACAGAGTTTACACACAAAAATAGTGCTCTAATACTTCTCCCGCTATGCAAAATTTCATAACTATTGCTCGTGTAGGAACAGAGATATTGAACAAGACTTTTCAATGACATTCGGAGCTGTCGTTATGGCAGCGTACACATAATAGTTCTTATAGAAAGGGAACTTTTCTTTTAGTAAATGCTATATGTATAAATAGTGCGTGAAATTCTGCCTCTATTAGTGTAAATGCTTTATGCGAATTCGCAGTGGAATAATAAAAAAATATATGTTAAGTTCTAGGAACAAATTTATTGACGTACAGTCGCGAACAAAATGAATTATTAGTGAAATTATAAGATTATATTGAGAACGTCCAGAGGTCTTACACTGCTTTAGTCCGGGAAAGAGAATGAAGAAGACGTTTGTGAAAACGGCGTCTGATTCCGTCTTTCTGGTGATGCGAAGAAGAATCTTCTGGACTGGAAACCCATCTCAGAGATAATCATCACAGCCCGGTTTAACAGCAAGGGCCGCAAGATTACCGTCGTTCAGTGCTACGCACCCACAAACCTGGCATCAGAGGAAGAGAAAGACGATTTCTATAGTGCACTCAACCTGACTATAAAGAACATCCGCAACCAGGATATAGTAATCGTCATGGGGGACCTGAATGCCAACGTTGGCACAGATAACAACGGTCGTCAAAGACACATGGGCAGATACGGGCTGGGAGTACGCAACGAAAATGGGGAACGATTCTTGGAGTTCTGCGAAGACAACTATCTCACCATCGGAGGCACTCTATTCATCCACGGAGATCACCATAAATACACCTGGACCTCACCCGATGGAGTCACTGCAAATGGCGCTCGTCGCTGCTCGATGTCCGCAACCGTCGTGGCGCCGATATCGATAGCGATCACACTCTAGTAGTGGCTAAGATACGGCTCAAAGTTGCTGTAGCTCGGACAACAAGCGCGACCAATAAGATGGGAAAACGATTTGAGGTCAACAAACTTTGGAACCCAGAGGTAGGCACCGCCTTTAGGCTATAGTTACGAAATCGCTTCTCCTTTTTTGAAGCGGACTCTGCTTCTGTCAACATGGAGTGGAATCGCATCAAAATGGCCTAGGTAGAGACTAGCTTCGTCGTTATTGGACACTAATCACATACACGCGAAGATTGGATGTCACAGAGAACCTGGAACCTCATTGCAGAAAGACGCGAGCTCCACCTTCAACTTCTGGCAACCAGCGACGAGACAGTGCGCGAAAACCTCAGGCTGCAATACAGACAGATTCGCAGGAGCATCTACCGCAGTGCTCGGCATGACCCTCGAGTATGGGTGGATGGTATTGCGGATTACGCCCAACGCGCTGCCGACACCAGTAATCTCCGGGAAATGTACAAAGCAACGAATACATTGAGCGGAAATTGCATACAGTGGAAAAAGAAGCCCTTGAAGGACAAAAGAGGCCAGCCGATCGTGACGTCGGTGGGACAGCTCTAACGCTGGCGTGAGCACTTTGAAGAAATCTTCTGCGTTCCGAACAATCCTGTCACTCTGACCACACCTGAAAGTCTGCCAACACAAATGATTGACATTGATGTTTCTCCGCCTGCTGAAAAGGAAGTAATAAAAGCCATCCGAGCTCAAGAAAGCCCCTGGAATCGACCTCATCACGGCAGAGATGCTTAAAGCGGACGTTCCTGCCGCCGCGAACGCGCTGATACCCCTATTGTGGAACATCTGGTCAACCGAGAAGCTACCCGACGGCTGAAACAATGGCCTCCTAATCACTGTGCCTAAGAAAGGAGACCTTAGCGAATACGGCAACTGGAGAGGCATTATCTTGCTCTCGATCCCGTCTAAGGTGCTATGCAAAATGATCCTATAGTTGGTGCCACGAGAAGATAGACTTTTTGTAAACAAGCGTTCAGGGCTTCACAACCTTTTTTCAAACAGTTGTGTTTTAGATTTTATACTTTTTGAACAGTCTTTCTTTTTCAAAGCCTAATTATGCCACTTTGTTTTTAAATTTATATTGTTAAATTTTACTGAAATAAAAATATTTAATTTTGTGTTTGAATGGTCGAATGTTCATAAATTTGTCGATTTTTTTGTCGTTTTACACGTAATTTATTCTGTAAATTAAGGAAAAATAGAGTACCATGTACGTTAATGATAGTTTACATACATGTTACTCTATTATTGACACGATTTTTAAATCATAGACAATAAATCACTTACTCAAAGTAGCATACCTATCCTAAAATAATAAATTATTGACCAACAATGAATAATATTACGGTTAACTAGCTAGTACATTGCATAAAAATTTCTAAGCATGGAGATTTTACGTTGTCTGTGAATGAAATCGTCAGAATGAACTTAAACAAAATCCATTAAAAGTTACGGTAGTCTGAAAACGCAATTTCTTTTTTAGGTATAAATAATTTTCTGCCATCTGCTATTCTGCACCCGCTTTTTCGAGATACCGGCAGCGGGAAGAGCGTTGCAATCCTATAAACTTGTATTTACCTTTAAATTTACCCCTTCTTAATAACTAAAAATTTAATTGTGTCCTCTGATAAATGCATCTTAAGCCCAAGAATGTAACATTTCAATGAACTAACGCCAATTGTTGACATTCTAGGCGGCAGTACCTCAAAACATTAAAAGATTTTGTTGACAGCGCATAATATCGATAAAAACCCGATCCATTGACATATTAGTTTCCAATGACACGTATCTATGTACCGTTGCGCTCATTGGATTTGACATTATTTGTTTTTGACAGAACTATCGCTAAGTAACTTAGTAGAAATTCTTTGTTTACAAAAAGTCTATGTTCTCGTGGCACGGACTATAGACAGGTTATCGGGGGCCATTCAACCTCTTCTTCGCAAAGAGCAGGCTGGTTTCTGACCCAACAGATCGTGCACGGACCAGATCAATCTCATATATATCTTCTTTCATCCCTCCTCTTCCTTGTCCTCGATGGCGTCATGCAAAAAGCTACTCACAGAAAGCGCCGCGGCATAGAGTGGGGACTGTCCAGCGTCTTGGAAGACCAGGACTATGCCGATGACCTATGTCTGCTGAGTCACACACGCGCCGACATGCAAGCCAAACTGGACGACCTACGACGAGAAGCAATGGAGAGGGGACTGAAAATCAACACCAAGAAGACATAGGAAATGAGGTGCGGCGCATCAAGCTCTTTGCCCTTGCTCATAGGCACAGAGGTTGTGGAAAGGGTCCAGAAATTCAAATATCTCGGTAGCGTAGTGTCAGAAACTGGAGGAACCGAGGAGGACATCACCTCTAGAATCGCCAATGCGAGAGCAACCTTCGCGCGGCTGCGTCCTGTATGACAATCGCGGAAATTGACTAGGAGAGTTAAGCTGAAGATATTCCAGTCCAACGTGAAAACCGTGTTGCTGTACGGATGCGAGACGTGGAAGGTCACAAAAGGCATCTCGCGTCGTTTTCAGGTCGTCGTCAACCGCTGCCTTCGCCGTATTCTCGGATGTTTACTGGCCCGAGAAAATGTCTAACGTAGAGCTGTGGGAACGCTGCGGTGAGACTCCGATCGACCACCAGATAAAACGCTGCAAATGGAAGTGGATCGGCCACACGCTCCGAAGGGATCCTGAACCGAAAGTATCCACAAGATCTATCACCAAGCAAAAGTCTACTCGTTGTGGACATCATGCCAAGTCATACTAATCAAAAATAATACCTGGGAAATGAATTACTTTTTGAATTTTCACATTTTTTAAACCGCAATTAAAAGCGCGCACGTGCAATGCTCGAAACACCTACTTATCCATGGGGTTATAGGGCATCTAAAGAACATATTGGTGGGGTTACCTAATTAGAAAAATTCCATACTAACTTTGAGCCTCAATATCTCCTGAACCAGTAATTGCCCAGGTATGGTGCCGAAGTAAAAATGTTGTACTGATTGGTACAACATGGGATTTCAGTTTTCGTTAAAGGTCTTTTTACATCCTGTATACGACTACAATATCATTGCCGTGCACTGACTAGTCCGACCCTGATGTGTTTAGAATTGTGGCAGTCAATTTATTAGGTAAGTTTACAAATTATTATTGTATGAATTATGTCACGGTAATTGTAACAAAACAGTAATAATATGGTTAAACTGTGAATTAAAAGAATTGTTTTTGGCAACATAAATGTATTTTTTCTGATAAAGCTATTTATTAGATTTTTTCCAATTATTCCATTGTCATTCAGAACTATATCTACTAATAATTAATGAAGTGAATATCCTCGTAGTTCAGTATTTCATCACAGTTCAGTATTTTAGTTCTGTATTTTAAAAAACTTGACAAATCACTTTAGAGCATATCTGTACCTGTACTATGAACAGAAATTGACATGGGTTTTTTTATTATTCCACTGCGAATTCGCATAAAGCATTTATACTAATAGAGGCAGAATTTCACGCACTATTTATACATATAGCATTTACTAAAAGAAAAGTTCCCTTTCTATAATAGTTCTTATAAACTATTATGTGTACGCTGCCATAACGCCAGCTCTGAATGTCATTGAAAAGTCTTGTTCAATATCTCTGTTCCTACAAGAGCAATAGTTATGAAATTTTGCATAGCGGGAGAAGTATTAGAGCACTATTTTTGTGTGTAAACTCTGTTGCTTTACAATTAGCCGTTTTCGAGTACGGCCATGAGTACGCTAGCTTGATCGTGACGCCAGCGTACACAGTGAAAATGGTGTTTATTTCCTAGACTAAAGAGGAACAGTTTTTTTTATTTTTACACTAATTAAGCAGTATTTACACAGAGTTTAATGGCATAGTAACCAACTCGATATAGCTCATGTGTACGCTAGCATAACGGACACCAGAACTCCCGGGTAAACAAACCAGTACAACCGTTTCCGACCGCGGTTGAAGCGTGACATTCTTCAGGCAGTACACTTTTCCTGTAGTTGCGCCTTCCATGAAGACTTCTTCCGAGCCACATTTCAACACTCCTTGGTTAACATCGATCTCGCAGCGATACTTCCGCATGAAGTCTAGGCCCAAGATGCAGTCGTCACTATATCGGCCACGATGACTTTGTGACGGTAAACTTTGTTGCCTAGCTTCAGATCCACCTCCATTTCACCTCGGACGGTTATGTGCTGACCGGTAGCTGTTCTCAGATTCACACATTCATTGTTCCTGAAGCAGCCCCGAAGAACCCGTCTTGCCAGATGGAAACCGACGACTGTCCGAGAAGCACCCGTGTCCAATGTCAGCTTGCATGGTGTTTTGTTAATTTCGCCTTCGATGATCAGGCTGTTCCCGTCGCATGATTGCGAGATCGAGATACTTGGGGCTCTTCCATTACCAGCCAGCACCCGCCCCGCAGTCCTGCCTTCTACTCGTTTCCCTGGTCTCGCTGCCTGGCAGGCACATCAGGCGACCCCTTTGGTGGAGACAGGGGGTCACCAGGCTGCCTACGCTTTGGGCAGCTCAAGCGGATATGGCCTCTTTCTCCGCAGTTGTAGCACAGAGGTGACGACACAACTTCCCTGATGCGGTGACCTCGGTCGTCGCGTCGCACTTGTCCGAGTGCCTCCAACACTGTCAAGGCCCGGTCGCGAAGGCCCAAGGTTAGGGCGGTTAAGGCCTGTTCTTTGGTCCACCATTCGATCGCATCACAGCCTCAAACTGGATCTTGTATGCAGACCATGATGACGAGCCATCAAATGGTGGAACCTTAAACCCACGAGGTGAGGGCACTACAGTCGCAGATGTCACTTCGTTGGATCCGAGCCCACGCAATCTCCTCTCCACTTCAGCGACACAGGTCTCGTGATGGTCGTGTACACGCTTCTCTATAGAGGCGACGCGAGTCTCAAGCTGGTCGTTGTCGTTGGTCGCGCTGTAGTTGTTCCTCCAGGCGGCGCGCGTGCTCCTCTTGACGGCGAGCCTGCTCCTCCTTGTTGCGCTGTAGCTGTTCCTCCAGGCGGCGCGCATGCTCCTGCATGAACGTCATCAGAGCCGCGATATCGGGCACCGCCACGGAGTGTGCGCTTGTAGGCTCCACTGCATCCGCGGAGTCGCCTGGTCCACCAGACGATGGAGAAGGAACGTCTCCGAAGCGTCTCTGGTCCAGGTCTTGCTGGCGCTGGTTCCTGGTACGCACACCTTCAGTTTCTTCCTTCGGCATAACCGGCATAATTTATCCCTTTCTTCTGACACCAATTTGTTACGAGCTGGGGTTCGGTGATAAATTATATACACTATGCCAGAAAAACTGCACTTTATTTACTAACACAACACACACTTATTTTTACACTTAATTCTCAGCACTAATAAAACACACTTCGAACACTTTTCCACTTCACTAAACACTTCCGAATTATTTCCTTCGCTTCTTGTTTATCGCTCCGATATTCAATTGTAACTGTGTCCGGTCCGTTCGCTTGCGCTCTATTTATACTGGCCGGATAATATCACTAGCGCATTCTAGATGTTTTCACAAAACTGTCGAAATAATTGCGAACAGTCGATGCTCGATACAGCAACGCCATCTAGTACAGAGTAGATGAATTACCTTTAAACCACCGATACATTCAATCTCTTCTAGTACCCCCATTCACCGATAGATGGCGTAACAATATATATATATATATATATATATATATATATACTTCTTCTGCAAGACCCGTACGCAATGTGACTACGCGGGTGATTACAAATTTGTTTGCATTGAAACATTAGTTTTAAAACAAATAATGGATCTGTTAAGTGATTAAAGAGATAATGAACTAATTGAAGGCGGTTTATTTGATTCTGAGGTAATTGCAGGATCTGAAGAACGCAGATATTATATTCGTATCAAGTGAAAGTGAACTTACAGTCTGAATACTGAATTACTTTCAGATTCCGATTAAATAAAACGAATGTTAATGAATTATTTATTAAAATATTATCATCTCTAAACGTTACCTACCAGTTGAGTATAATGCTTCACAACATGAGTACTGAATGTTATGAACGTATACCATTCGTGGTATTTCCACGTTATTTTTAAAGCGTTGATAAAATATTTACAAAATAAATAATATAAAATCTTTCAGAAAATATGGTGTCCGGCCACTACATCAGTTATTGCTCACCCTGAAATTCTATGCATTAAGCACAATGCTTGGTTTTTGCACACTTCATGTAGATGTAGATTTTGAGACTTCATTGGAGTCTCAAAATCTACAGCAAGCAGAATTGTGTCGAATGTGTCTCGTGCAATAGCTGGATTGTACCTATCAATGTATCCTGAATATGTCAAAGTTTTAGACAATACTCAGCATGCCTTTTACAACTTTACTTACTTTCTACTGGATCTTTCGTATGATTCAACTGTAACGAAACGAACAATGAAAGGAACATGGACTTATTATTATGAACTTATTATTATCATAATAATAAGTCCATGGAAAGGAACAATACAAGTGAAGGCGGCAAAACCGTTAGCGTCATCTGTGACATCTGTTGTCAAACTGCGTTTTATTACTTTGTGTTACCGATGCATAAGGTTTGATATGTTTTCTGAAGACCAACGTTTCCAGAAAGATTGTAACATGTGTTGTACGAATTGCCAACGAGTCAAGTAATTTACATTTAAGTGCTCATACGACCGTGTAGTTGGATAGGTACATTTAAAAGTGGCTCCCCTATCAAAAAATGTCCTGGGTCAATGGCATCATTTCACCAGGATCGGTTGCACTACTAAGGCTTATCGGGCGCGAATTCAAACAAGCCTCTACTTGAGTCAGAAGTCTATTCTATTCTACTCTAACTCTTCGTAGGTAAGTGTTGATTCGCCTATTACCTACGCGCTTCAAGAGGTATTTGGTGGACTTCACGCCAGTCTCACATAATCCACCAAAATTAGGATCATGCGGTGCTCTGTTATTCGTGGTTGAATGGCGGTTAGTTGCTGCAGCTCTTTGGATGCCCCTACAAAGGTGGTGGCATTATCGCTCCACAATTTAGCGCAGTGACCTCAACGTGACACAAATCGTCTGAATGCTGCAAAGAAAGCCTGGGTGGGTAAATGAATGGCGCGAGTGCACATGCACACAAATAAACAAATGTATCCTTTGTATGCATGATGTCCTCGACCTTTGGTGGTGCGCATTTGTACTGGACCAGCGTAGTCAGCTCCGCGGTGCAAAAATGGCCTTGCAGGAGTACAGCGAGCTGTTGGTAGCCCATCAATTGATGCTGAGTGCTGTGTCTATACCTAGCGCATCTAACGCATTTTATGAAATGTTTTATGACCAAATTTTTGGCTCCTATAATCCAATTAGCCGTTCTCAGATAACCGAGCATTAGTTGCGGACCGCCGTGCAACGTTTTATTGTGCGCATTGCTGGTAATTGTTTGTTCTTCTGTAACTATAAATATTCTTCATTAAAACTATCTGACTGTACTACAACTATTCAATGCATAATCTAGTTCTCACTTTTGTAAATAAATATCCACATGTTTGCCTTTCTTTAAAAATCGCCTGCAATATGCTATCCTACTCTGAGCAATTTCTGCATTGAAGAAAACCGTTCTATAATTGAATTGCCTGGTACTTTTTTCTTTTCCTCATGTACCCGTGTGTCGGAGGGTCGGGTATCGTCGAAGCATTCCTCGCTATCCTCCGGCGGGCATTGGCCCCCCAGATGGTCAGGCGGGCCCCGAACAAAACCCCCTTGGCGGCGGATGAAGGTGGTGATAGGGAGGACGGCAACGCTACACCGCATCTCCTCTTGTAAACTTTTTGATCTAGAGGACAGTTACTGGCTGGTTGTAAACAAAATTCGAGTAGGTATCATACGTAGAGCGTCGCGGTGTTGGTCAATGGGTATCATACCTACTTGTTTTTTTTTTCACAAATTCAAAAGCGAATGCATTTGTTCGAATTTTATAGCGTTTTCTTTGCTTATTAAAATTTAGTATTCTGTATCAATCAAGGTATCAATTTTATGATTTAAACGATAATTTGAAAAACAGAAGCGTGTTTGCCGTCTTCGACAGCGTTACAATAACACGGGAGATCCTGCTGATCAGCACCCAGGTTGTGGTAGGTGTACAACCACAGGTCAAGATCGATACCTACATACAACTGACTGCAAGACGCCCGCCGATGTTAACCGCCCGAGAGATAGGTTTAAAGGCTACAAAATTAAAGTGGTGTTGTTGTTATGTAGCTGCCAAACTGTGCGAAATGGACTGCAGAGTATGGCCTACGAGCGCGACGACGGCCAATTAGGCGCCCACCGATACGTACGACCCGGGAACAATGGGATAAAATTTTATTTTGAGATGAGTCTCGATTTGGGTTCAAGCCTAAGGGTAAGAGTGTACCGTCGTCCTGGAAATACTGAAAGACTGAGGTGTGTTCAGGAAGTACATCTATACAACGGCTCAATAGTTATTGTATGGGCGTGTATTATAAAGAACAGACGAACTGAGCTCGTTTTTGTAAATGGTAACATGAATGCTGTACCTAAATTACGTTGAGGATGTTCTAAGTTCGATTTCATGTCGATGCATGACAATGCGCGTTCGCATACAGCTTTGCACACATGGGAGTACTTGACAAGGGAAAACATCCTGGCATTGTCTTGGCCTGCACAATGGCCAGACCTCAACCCCATCGAGCATACATGGGACATGCTCCAGAGACGTGTTTTAAAGGACTTCGATGGAGTGACAACAACCCAACAACTGATGGACTTACTAAAATTTCATTGGGAGCGATTGCCGCAGGATAATATTAACAATCTCATCGATTCTATGAATACTTAATCGGTGCCAGCAAGTCCTCAATAACAGAGGAGGCCACACTTTGTATTAAATTATGCAATTTTGTACAACCATTTAATTTTAGTTTAAGTTTAGTTGATTAGGCACTTTATTTTGTACTACGTACATACAGTAGATACTCACTCGTAATTATTGTTAATTAAGATTTAAAAAAAACTAATTGTTGTTTAATATCAAAAAAGCATTAAAAATAATATAAGACTTTTTTGATGTGTGTACTTTGGAGTAAAAACTATCGTGAGTTATCATAATTAGAGTATCTAACTGTAAACGGTTGTACTCACGTATTATTTTTGGTCGGAGTAGCCCGACTAGTTTCGGACCATACGGAGGTCCTTAGTCAAAATCCAAAAATAATACGTGAGTACAACCGTTTACAGTTACTCTAAGTGTGTACTTTGGCCTTACATCATTTATAATTGAATTTTGTAAAAATGATGGTCCCGTAAAACAAAATTCTTGTTCCACCAACAAACTGGGTAAAAGACCTCGTGACTTCGTGAGGCACAGTCTGCGGGGTTGTCTTTGGTAGAAACATGAAACCATTGCCTTGGTTTTGTAGCTGACAATATCTCTGATGTACGGTTTGCAACAAACGTTTTCCACCTGCTTGGATGACTGTTAAGCCAAGCTAAAATTACAGTGGAATCCGTCCATGCTGCTATCTTTTCTGGGGAATGTCCAGAACTTCAGCGGTTTACCTCAGCAGATGCGCCATTAGCACTGCTCCACACAACTCCAATCGAGGAATTAATGGAAAAAAACTGCAGCTTGATAATATATACTTCTATTGAAGACTTGATTTTGCGAATACATTACAATTTAAAATGCCAGCTTATACAGGCCATCGGAGAATCAACAGCGCCAGTCCGAAAATGGCGTCATGTGATAAACTCCATCTAAGTATTTGATCAAGCCAGAATCAACATGTAATCTCTTTAAGAGAGTCACCTCTATTTTCATGTCCTAAACTATTATGACTGGACACAAAACTAATATGACACAACGGTGCATGCTTATATTAAACAGCTACCACAAGTCATGGCATGGCAATTTGTTGGTATCTCCACTAGCCTATCCCTGTATAGGTCCATAGTGTGATGTATTTAGTAGGAGAACTGTCAAGCCGAAATAATAGGCTTGGTAATGATAGATAGGTACTCTACTTTGCTGTGCAATGTAGGTTTATGTGGATATATTCACTGATTGGCTTGCTGCATTTATGAAGCTGGCGGATCTATGAGCAGAAACTAGTCATCATCATCATCAGCCCTTTATACTGTCCCACTGCCACGGGCCTCTTCTCACTATGAGAAGGGTAAGGCCATAGTCCACCACGCTGGCCAAGGGCAGGTTGGCAGACTTCACATGTCTTTCGAGAGCATTATGGAGAACTCTCAGACATGCAGGTTTCCTCACGATGTTTTCCTGCACCGTTTAGCAAGCGATAATTATTATTAACAATGTAATACACACTTAACTCCGAAAAGTCATTGGTGCGTGCCGTGGATTCGAACCCGAGACCCGCTGCGTAGCAGTCTGTCGGTCTCTCCACTCAGCTAACTCTAAGCTACTCACTAGTAAGTAATAAGAATTAACGAAAATATTTTCACGAGTGTCATCTGTATCATTTGTTTTCAACGTTGCTGAACCTGACTTCACAAATGCCACAATAAAGGAAATACAGATGCGTGATAAAGAGTCAACATCTATCCAATCCATCCTTGCAAAACGTTAGCAACGTGCGTTTTACTGTTAGTAGGTAAGATACATTAATTACTTGGTTCACTTGGCCGCGTAGATCAATTTGATTAGCTGCTGGGCGTCGTCGTCTGTCCTCGTCCTTTACGTGAGACCTTATCAATACTAGATAAACCTGTATACCTACGGTGCCTATACCTAGTACTACGTCCAATACTTCGCCGCGCGCCGTGCTTCAGATCTTAGACACATTTCTGCTGATCCTCACCTGCGTCGCATACATCGACATCAAGCAGGAGCATCTGTTTTCATGGATCACTTTTTTTAAACTAGGTACAGTCGAACAACTTCCCGCTAGACCACCATAAGGGCGAGAATCGCTCAGAACGACATCGTCGTTTCCAGTGCTGTACACGCTCATTGACACTTGTACCTATACAAAACCAGTGTGTCTCGACTCACAGCAGCATTACTGACTTGTTCATGCCCAATTAACGACCAGCCTGCATAATATAAGACAGGAACCCCATTATTTGCTGTGACCGGATCTAGGCAAAGTAAGAAGCTCAAGCTTGCAATATTGTAATTGAACACATTCTTAGGGATTTTCAAGGCTGTAGGTACCTATAGGTAAAATATTGCCCGATCACGCCAATTTATTTTCATTACATTCTTTTCTATTGACACACAATTAGAAACTTTTCAGATACCTTACTACCCAATTCTAGATAATTAATAGGCATAGCTGGGCATCGTTAATAAATAATTAACTTCCTTAATTGCTAATCCGTTACTAAAAAAGGTTAACTCCGTTACACGTTAAAGCGCTACCTTTGGGACGATTTAACGCAAGTTAACGTTAATCGTTAAGCCCTTAAATATTCTTTATAACGCTGCCTGAAATATGTACTTATAAGAACTATTGGTTTTAGTCCATTGTACATTTGGGGTTACATTTATCAGAAGACGAAATTTTAGTTTACAGATGTGTAGGAAGGGCTAAATTTAGCCTTGCGGGGTCGTACCTTTTGTCCCTCGGCCACCATCTTGGAAAGAGGGTAGGTGCAGTTTGTTTTTCTTGACTATCTGGTAAACTATTGGCCGCACAAGGAATATGCAAAAGAGTTTTTTGTTGCAAATAAATTCTGGTATTAAATTTTTGATGAAGAACTTTGGCGGAAAGTATTGTCGGTAATTCATCACTGTCATTTAGGTGTTCCCTGAACATTTAGGCACTGCAGAACAAATTGCAGTACCCTCTGGCTAGACAGCTTATCAACTTTAGATGCCCAGAGATAGGTTTTGTTTAATTCGACTCCTGTTTTTAGGGTACAATTTTCACTCAATACAAGAATGAGTGTAAATTGGACCTTATGGTAGGTACTACAGGGCCTGAAGTTGGAAGACTGCATCTTGTATTCGAAGAAGTAAAGCCATATTCAATGTACTTTTTATTACTGACGATGAAAAAATTATAATAGGTACATTGAAAAGAAAATTTGTTTCAAATTTCATTCGATTTTCGTTTGTAACGTTTTAAACATTTTACGACTAAATGCTACGGGGCCAAAGTTTTGGACAGTTAAATTTGCTACCAAACGTCTTTTGTAATTTATCTGTACAGCTAATAGTTTGCCAGATAAACTAGAAAACCCATTTGCACCACTCTTTTCAAAATGGCGGCCGCAGGACAAGGGCTCCGACCCACTAACTTGGATTTAACTTTATACTTGCGGAAGCGGAAGTAATTTTATTTTCAAAAGGGGGTTCCTTTTGAAAATAAAATTACTTCCGCTGAAAAATGCACGTTAATCCCAAAAATGTAACATTTCAATGGACAATTTGGGTTCTGGGAATTAACAGGTTAGGTACGCGCCGTGCTACTTGTCGACCGACCCGAAGAAGCTTGTCTTAACGCGTTTTTCACGGCGGCGCGGCACGGTGCGGTAAATAGTAGGTATCGGATTAACGGATTTGGAAAAATTAACAGAAATTAACAAGACCGTTAACATTTTTTTAAGTTAACTTAAAAGTTAATCCGTTAGTGGAAATGTTAACTTCGTTAATTAACGATTAACGGATTAACGAGTTAATGCCCAGCTATGTTAATAGGTAATGTGATTTTAGCAAGTTAGTGAAAATGATTGCCGTGTGGTTGACGGCATAGAATATAAGTGTCACCACCCCCTATCTTCCCGTGGGTGTCGTAAGAGGCGACTAAGGGATAACACGATGCAAATACCATCTTTGCGTAGAGACGGAAAACTCGACATCAAACCCTATACGACTGCCTCGTTGGTCTCGCGGCATAAATGTGCGCGTGGGATCGGGTCCCGGGTTCGATTCCTGGGTCGGGCAGTGTTATTGGCTTTTTCTGTCACGAAATTCTCAGTAGCCGCACGGAGTCTGGAAATGTGCCCGGTACGGCAATGGGCTCGCCCCTTATTGCGTGGGACTAAAGTAAGTAGGTATATCTGGCGAAATGTGGGTGTAGAAATACACCTTCACCTAGCCCTTCGGGGATAAAAGGCGTGACGTTATGTATGTATGTATGAAAATGATGAAATAAAGTACTTCTGCAATTTTTTCATCAGGCATCCCGTCTGATCATTTGCCACCATTCTTAAGGTGGATACAGACTTTGCGAGGCATGCGCTACGAACGGCGCACAACGAATGCCTCTGTTTGAGGCGTGCGTGTTGAATAACTATACCAACATATGCTCGGATCGAGCCATCGCGTACGAAGCAAACGCCTCGTTTGTCTGTCTCCATGTTTGTTGCGAGGCATGTGCTACGCACAGACGCGCGCGTGCGAGCGGCGCGTGTGCGCCGGCTCATTGAGAGCAGTGCGTTGCGTTTGGATGGTTGTGTCCGCGTCGCTGTGATGTTCGCACGCATTATAGACGACAAAGAAATTTTATTACAGCTTATTTCCCTATTCATAACGCAGGCGGAAGAACATTTTCACCCACCAACGACGACGAATTTTTTCTTTCTTTTTTTTTTCAATAATTGAATTAATAATTATAAAAGCAGCAGCGGATACGCGCACGCGATGCAAAGCCCGAGCATGCGCTGCGCGCTGTTTGGCCCGAAAAAACGCAGTTTCATTTTCGCAGTCGAGGTGTACGTGGTTATTGTACCGTCCACAACTAATGTAATGCTCGCACTGAGGCCCTTTGATCTTGTAGCATTTGCCGACATTCGTTGGCTCACCCTCGCACGTGCGTAGCACATGCCTTGCCACGAATATAAAGGTACACACCTTGCGAGGCATGCGCTGTGCGCCGTGCGCAGCGCATGCCTCGCAAAGTCTGTATACGGCTTTATAAAAAAACACAAAAGAAGTGATCATAATTTTATTTCAGAATCTACGTATTTAAAACAGAACCACGACTACGATATCTTTAAAGATATTAATTGAAATAAAATCAATAACTTGCTTAAACATGTTATTAATCCTTGTCCACACCATCTACGTAAAACACCTACGCAAACATTTAATGTATTTTTATATATACATTATTTTATTAGCATTAAAAAGATAATAATAAGAATATATTTATGTAAGATTTTTTTTATAAATATCGATAAGTGTACAAGTTAAATAATTATAATCAATAATCACTGGGCCTGACGGACATATCATCGCAGAGCCAATTGGAAAACACGAATAAACGGGAAAATTGGGCAGAAGGTTCCTATCATGGCCTAATGATGATGGGCCAAAATGGTTCCTTGGTTAAGGTCTAAGGAACGATTTTTTTTGTAATTCACATTCCTATGGGGGTAAAATAGAGGTCGAATGTTATTTGCACTATGAATTGGTGGATGACAGATATTTTTTTCGCATACTGGCGCGAGCAGATACATATATGTACCTACATATATGTATCTAACATCATGCACTCGCATTGCTTATGATAAAGCGTAAGTCTTGTATGAAGAGAGTGCAAATTAAATTGTACTTCACACCCAGTTTTAATTTTAAAATAGGCGATCCAGGTAGCCTGCGACTACTTAGTTATTTGTGGTGACTCTATCGCTTGTGAATACATCGCCTACTTCGGTGCTTAAGATCCAAAACCATCCTTTCATATTGACTATGCACACAATGAATAAAAGTCCAACATTCAAAAGGCTAAAAAAAAAAGTCCCCTAGAGATTTATAGAGATTGTTTTAAACATAAGGGGCGTACGACGAGTAACATATACACTGGATAGGATATTATAGGTGATAGGATAAGACGCTACGATCATGTAGGTAAAAACGTTAGATAATAATTTTAGCATTAAGCATTTCCTGTACAGCAAGGTTAATAGCTTAGCTCCTAACCCCCTTTACAACAATTAGGTGGAGTGAAGTAAGAATTAAATAAATGAAGATAATCAGCCAAAGGTTTGTTATTCCTTTGCGATAATATTTCCAAATCTCTCATTCTCTGTCTTCTGGCTATCTCCATATTCTCTCGTATAGATATTAAAAAATTGTCATACTCTCTTTCACGACTTTCACGAGATCTTTTCTTCTTTTTAGTAACACTTGTTCTCTTTGACGTAGGTGTCTTGTTGAACTTGACCACCTGTAACAATAAAGCAATATTAATGTATGGATCACACAAAGATTTGTCTAGAATAGACATCGTACCCACAACACTCGACGCTGTGTTAGAGAGGCGGCCGCTTTACCACTACGCCGCGCTGTTATTTGTAACAAACGTATCTAACAAGAATGCTAAATTCAACGTGTTTTCATAAACGTACCTAACTAAAATGTGGTAATCTGGAATTGATCGATTTTAAACTATCGCGATGTTTTTGATGTATAATTGTATGATGTATAATATACTATTTTATGCAAACGGGTCAAGGAATAGGTCAAATCGCACCTGTAAAAAACCGGCAAATTAACAAGTCTGTCAAAGCTGAGCATTTGTTGAAGTTTGGACCAAACCATTGGATTGAATTGCATCATTCAAAGGTCTTATCTACCGATCGTCACTATTACTCCAGGATAGTACGTGAAGCTGTTGAAATTAAAAAGCATAAGAAATCAACCAGGAGAACGGATACAGATGTCTACAACTTTGAATCCAGTAATCAACAAATGTACACCCCGTCGCAGTAGCACAGCTCACCAGTGTATAGACGTCATATAAATGTAGTGTATCGAAGTACCGACAATTCGGATAAAAATTAAAATTAAAAAATAAGGATAATTGCCGAAACCCGCGTCTCACAAGGACGGTGCTGAGATGACATCCGTCGAAGCCGCGACCACGGCTGATGTAAGACGGCCGGACGCCGGTAAAAACAGAGGTATTTATGATCAGAAATTAAATTAAGAAATAAAATGCCTACTGCATAAAAAATACTTTAAATACCAAATTATACCACCATAAAGCAAACCAAATAAATTCTTAAACTATTAACACCGTTGTATTTTTTAAAATTTATTATTTTTGTTTTTGATAATTGTTTATCGTTATCTAAACAAAACTTGCAATATTGGCGCCCAACGTGTTGCTGGTTCAAACTGGCGTCTGGGTTTAAAGTTCATCTGCCAATCTTAATTAGGAATAAATACTTACTCATTTGTAATACAGATTGATCTAACTACTCTACGACGCAATCGAGTTTAAATCATGCACTTAAAATAATTATAATTCATGAGAGTTAATATCAAAGAGGCTCGTTACTGCATAATTACTTTAACATTGTTGTCGCTGTTGAGGCATGGTTGCGCGACGTGCTCGGGTGGGACGTTCGCCAGCAGCTTGCGGTTGTTCGCCTCAAGTTGTTCCATATCCTCCGGCTCGTCTGTAAACATGGACGAGTAGAAAACAATTAATTATGTTTGGCCGTCATCATCGTGACGGCGCTGCCGTGGTTGCGATCCATGATCTCCACCTGCGAGCCTGGAGTCTGATATGATTGTGATCGTATCGGAATTATAATACTGCACCTAACAGCTAAGCTAAGTTTATTTAATTTATGATATTTTATACAATTGATGAGCAGAACATAAAAATAAACATTCGAATCAACAATAACAACCTCAAAAACAGAAAGATTATGAAGAAACGTACCATTGTCCTGCAGTTCTGACGTAGATGTCACTTGGTCGTAAACGGAATCACGTTCTTCGTCCATTGCTGGTGCCGAGGTCGAAGCCGCGTGGGTATCTGAAAGTTGACATAATTAACCTTGTAAGTACTTGTTATTTTAATATGCTTTGTCCAATAAATTAATCATACCCACTGAGTCCCTAAATTCACATTTATGTATTATCATACATGTTTTTCTAACAACAATGAAAGTGATTTGGCATCTGTTGTGGTTGTACCTTTGTCCTGCAGTTCTGACGTCGATGTCACTTGGTCGGAAATGGAATCACGTTCTTCGTCCATTGCTGGTTCCGAAGCCAAGGTGGCGTCCGTATCTGAAAGTTGAAATAAATAACCTTGAAAGTAAGTTTATGTATTATTTCAATATGCTTTATCTAAATTAATCATACCCACTGAGTCCCTAAAGTCGTATTAAAATATTATGATATTTTCTAACAACAAAGAAAGTGATTTGAAACTCAAATTGAATCTGTAGTGGAGTACATCGAACAAGCTACGCTTCTCGTAGTAAGACTATATATTTTGGCCAAAAATAACAAATACATTTAAATTATGATGAATGATCATGAATATGATAATGCACATACCTGGAGGATAAATGCAAGACACGTCCAACTAACTAACTCTTAAAGGCGTGACGCTTCGACAGAGAAAAATAAAAACAACTGGAATGTTTGACAAAATCAATAAATGTTACACTACGTGACTCTGTTGATACTTTTGTGAACGACGTATGGCTTAAGTCTACTCAATATCTAGGTACTTTCCAAATAGAACCACGCAACTTTATGGTATCTACTTGAATAGCGAATACATTTCCCTCTGTCTAGATGTCGCTGTCATATGTTGCATCCAAGACTTACACGCATTGGAGCCAGAGGTTCGCATACTGGTCTAACCTGATATGACAGAATATCAACTTTGCCACAGAGCGACTGTTGCTGATGTTACACATTAAAATTGGCATTAGTTCCGTATCTATCGTAAAGATGGCGGTTTACTTAGTCTAACACCCTGGAGGCTTTTTAAAGCATTCCATATGATCAAGCTTCAGTGTTTACTCGTACTTACATTTAATTCTGCCCAAGGTCAAAGAATAGCAAATGCTCCAACGTTGAGCCCAGATAAAGACCAGAATGTTAACTGTTATAATCAGGATCTGGATCAGGACGCACAAGAATATCATCATCAGAGTAGATGACACATTACAACCGCAGGTATTGCAAGACCATGTACACTTGTGTAACACATACAGATGACTGATGCTGGGAGTTCGTCGTGACCCTACTTTGAATAATGTATAGGGATCTGTTGCTTTGTATAAACAAGAGAAGGGTGAACTTAATGGGGATCCTATGAACAATCAGGGCCAGTTTTGTTGCTAAGATTCAAAGTTTTGTCGATATTATGTAAGTATAATTCTGTAGTGTGTTTTGAATTATTTTACTTAAGATACGATACGAGGAGGTTTAAATCAGAAAAACCTTTTAACTGTTAATAAAGGCTTAGATTTTCTTACATTATAAATTATTTGTCTAGAACGAGGCAACTGAGCTTCCGTAAAGTTCCATGTTTGTTAAATGGTAATTTAATTTAGCCGCGATATCAGCCCGAGCAAGACACAGTTACGTCTTCGCAGTAAATGGGAACAGTGTCTTTAAATAATACAAAATTGTTAACGGAATATGTTACCACAGTCAAATAATATGTTACTGTGATTATGCTTAGTTGATCTGTCCTTGGTAGGAGCACTCTTGTCAGTCTCCGTGGAAATATGTGATGTATACTCAAAATAATACGATTGAAAGTCTTTCGTTGCAGCTACCACGCGACCCAGACAGACTGTCTGGGGGGACAGGGAACCCTCCGAAAGGGCGTCTTATTCATATTAAGGTAGCAGGTGATAGACTACATAAGTATGTGTACTAATAACAGAAATACAATAGTGTTCTGACGTTGGAACCGTTATAATGAAGACATGTTGACCGACGTTATATGTCACAACCTTCTTACAGTTATTCATATTTAATTGGCAAATTAAACCTAAAATGAAGCCTACAACTGAAGTTTGGGGAAACATACCTACACATTTCATTGAAAATGAGTGACATGCATGAGAGTGAATATTTTAGCACATATTATAAAATTCTGCAAGCATAGGTTGATTTACTTTTTAAAATTTATAATTTTTTAGTTCATCAGATTTTCATGCGAAAATAAAAATATTTAAATTGACCGCTTTAGAGTTGATGAGATGTTGCGAAGTCTATGCGAAACAAAAGAAAGCGATAGAACAATAGCGAGGGGTGCGGGCGGCGGAGGCGCTTGAACTTGAAAAGGCGGGAATCGAAGTGTAGCGTGTTATAAACCCAAAAGTATGACCTACTACCAGGACAGTGCGTGGCAGGCGTAGGTATGTACAGGGCCATAGGACAACGTAATCTTAAAGGTTTGCTTTTGGTAAATGTATTATGTTTTGTAAAAAGTTATGGAACAAAAGTTGTTGATTATGATGTTAGTAACATTGTTTGAAATAGATATAAGTATTTCTATAATTAGTATAAATCGTTAATATTAGTCTGGTATCATTTGTTGTCTATTGTAATTTTTTGACTCTGGTCACATTTGTAAGAACTGTCATGTCACTTGCTTGAAAAATTCACACGTTTGCGGAGTTAGACCTCACTGAGAAAAAACACATGTTAATTTTTAGAAACCTTGTAAAACTGCCGCTTTTGATTTGCCCGGTAAAGTTTGTGAGCTATTGATGAATTGTGATGTTGTGTTGAACATTGACATTTGTATAACTGTAAATTGAATACTCTCCACGTGTTGAAGACATCACGTTTGAAGCCCGGCTACTAGGTAGATGTATCAGTCGCTACACTGGCCAATTTAGTGTGTGCTAATCTAGCTTAGTTGCAGGACCGACACCAGCAAAATCACCAGGTAACTATACATTGTATTTTAATTCTTAGCGTCGAGAAACTCGGCTATATGTCAGACATTTTGGTATTGACCTAAATAAGTGGATGTAATCCAAGCTTCTACTGCAGTGTGCAAACTATTCCCACTGTCTAGTCCAAACTCTGAACATATTTTTTGGTAGCAGAGCGTGGTTGTGCATGCATAACCTCAAATCAGTACTTTATAACAGACGCGAATAACGAAACGCATCCCTCATCGCATCTTCCCGCTCTCGCCGACTCGTCTTCGCGCGAAAACCGCGACGTCTCGACCAATCGTAGCGCAGATCGAGCCGCTACACATCGCGACGCGCGCGCCCCGCGCGCCCCGCGCGCCCCGCGCGTGCCACCAGGATTCCCGCTCGTTTTTGCGTCTGAACAACATGTCTGCGTTCGCGTCCGACCTTAATTTGGATGTTAACTGCAATATTTCTGTGTAATTGTGTAATGTTATGTTTGTGGACAGTTATTATAAGGATTTATTCAGTGAGCAGTTGTTTCAATACACACGACCACAGTAGTTCTACGATACGAATCCCTCATACCTACTAAAAGCTAGCCGCCTTTATTACACAAAAGGCCCACCATAAAGAACTTCCGCTAAATTTTGGCTGCCCAACGAGTGGGCTAATAGAACTACAAACTGTGTTGTGTTCGTGTGTTCGCGAGTGTGCAAGATGCCGCGTACTAGAAGGCAAAGTCGCCGTCAGACGGAATTCTTCGACATGAATTCAGAAGGTGAAGAAATGACGCCAACGCAAAGGCCTGCGGGACGTAACACGTCCGCGGCCGAGCAGTCGCTGCCGCCGCCGGCGTTCATCACAGCGAGTGACCTAGCCTCGATGATGACGTCCATGCAGCAAGCACAAGCCGACAATTTCGAGCGTCGTTTCGCAGCTACGTCTGCTTCTACGCCCGCGCCGGCTACGGCCGCGCCGGTCTCACCTACACCGCCCCCCATGTCAGGAAACTTCGCCGGGTGCCATTCTCGATTCAGCGGATTGGCCGGTGAATCTCTGGACGGGTTCATTGATGCGATAGAAGCCTACAAAGACTGCGCGAACATTAGTGAGGAAAACGCTATTCGCGGCCTATCGATGCTTCTCACCAACGCTGATACTTTGTTGGGCATTGATTTTATAAAAGCAGCTGGGTTGGAAATTAATTTTGGTTCTTCCACATGGCGCTTTAACGGTTGTAAGCAGGTTTACCCCTTGGAATACGAATATCCAACTGGTCTTCAGAATTGTTGTGCTACTGAGATCCTAAGAGAGGATGAGGGAATGATGCTGAGCTCTCCCGAGCGTGAGGAGTTAGCTTCCTTTTTACAGCACAACCTTCCTTTTTCAGACCAGGGGGAGAACCAACGCCGTACGCGGAACACCGTATAGCCACTGGAGAGCATCCACCTATCTCTGTCCCGCCTTATCGCCTCACAACTGCGAAGAAACAGCTGATGAAGACTGAACTGGACAACATGCTCAAGGACGAAATTATCGAGGAGTGCGAGTCTGCTTGGACGTCTCCAGCTGTGTTAGTCCCTAAGAAGGACAATAGCATCCGATTTTGCGTAGATTACCGCAAGTTAAATGCGATCACCAAAACGGATAGTTATCCTCTTCCGCCCATAGATGAGCTTCTCCAGTTGACGAAACGTCATTGTTTTATGTCCTCTATCGATTTAAAATCAGGCTACTGGCAGGTACAGGTCCTTCCAGCTGATCGTGACAAAACCGCCTTCGTGACACCGTTTGGGACATATCGCTTTAAGCGTATGCCATTTGGTTTGAAGAACGCGCCATCTACCTTCCAACGGTTGATCGATTGGTGTTGTCCTTCTAGCGTATTTGGATGATCTTCTGGTAATTTCAGAGGATTTCAATAGCCATCTAGAAGACCTGCAGAAGGTATTCGACAGGTTGCGTATGTTCGGGTTACGGGCTAACCGAGCGAAATGTTTCTTCGCTCGCCCCGAGATAAATTACCTGGGACACGTTATTACTCCTGACGGTATCAAACCCGATCCCACTAAGGTGGACGCAGTCCTTCAGATGCCCAGTCCCAGGGATTTAAGGCATTTAAAGTCTTTCTTGCAGACCTGTTCGTGGTTCCGGAAGTTTATTCCCAATTTTTGACAGCCTTTGACGGTTTTAACGCGGAAGAATGAGCCCTGGAGGTGGGAATCAGAACAACAAAAAGCTTTCCAGGCTCTGAACGACAAGTTAACCTCGGCACCTATACTAGTCCAAGCCGACTACACTAAAGAGTTTGTTTTGAGAACAGATGCTAGTAACCATGCTTTAGGAGCTGTTCTCTTACAGGGAGATGGTCCTGAGGAGAGACCTATAGAATATGCAAGTCGTTTGCTGACTCCTCCCGAGAGGAATTATACCACCACTGAGAGGGAGGCTTTAGCGATTGTTTGGGCAACCGATAAGATCCGTGGCTATTTGGATGGGCACCCTATCGTTGTAAAAAGTGACCATCAGCCCCTCAAGTGGCTCTGAACTTTAAAAACGCCTAACGGACGTCTCATTAGGTGGGCAATGAAATTACAGGCCCTCGATATCCGATATGAGTACACTCCAGGAAAAGCTAATGTTGTGGCTGACGCCCTGAGTCGACCTCAGTGCCCTCAGTGTGACGACGCAGCCGATGTAGAAAGCTGTGACGTCTGTAGTGTCATCGTGGACTTACCCAGGGCTAGTTCCGCAGAACTCTGCAAGGAACAGCTCTATGATCCCGAGGTTGCGAAGATCATAAATAGCCTTGAGGTTAAGGAATCTGACGACACTCAGTGGTTAGGTAGAGGGTACATCCTGAACCAGGGTGTTCTATATCGGTACCTCCCTGACACTGACACTGAACAGCCTCAGCTCGTCGTGCCCCATACCATGCGTGAGAAGATCCTAAAGGTATTCCACGACGCATCCACAGCTGGTCACCAAGGGGTTGAGTGAACCTACAGTCGGATCAGCCGAAATTATTATTTCGTTGGGATGCGTAAGTACATTTCAGATTACTTGGAGACCTGTGAAGAGTGTCAGCGCTATAAGGCATCCAACCAGAAGCCCGCTGGCCTCCTGCAGACACCTGTTCTCAATCAGCGTGGAGAAGTACTTGCCATTGACTTGTTCGGGCCCTTACCAGAAGGCGAACATGGTGAGAAATGGGTACTCTTAGTAGAAGATACAGCCACGAGGTGGGTAGAGTTATTTGCTCTGACAGAAGCCACCGCTGAGATATGTGCGCCTGTACTCATCTACGAGTACTTCCTCAGGTATGGTTTCCCACGCCGTATCATATCAGACAACGGTGTCCAATTTGTTTCCGCCACCATGCAACAGTGCATGTTTATCCTTGGTATCCACCAAAACCTGATACCGCTGTATCATCCCGAGGCGAATCCTGCCGAACGGAAGAACCGGGACTTACGTACTCAGCTGTCGATTTTAGTTAAAAACAACCACCGTATGTGGCCTAAGTTTTTATCGTCAGTACGGTTTTCGATGAACAGCGCCACCTGTTCCTCTACAGGAGCTAGTCCCGCCCAGCTGACGTTTGCTAGGGAGATGCGTACGCCATTCGATGCTCAGCATGATTTACGGGCTATATTGGATAAAGAGAATTTCCTTCCCCAAATCACTCCGTATCTCCGTAGATTTTTAGATAATTGGGATGTTATCCGGGATAGTGTAGAACGACAATAGGATGATCGAAAAAATCAAGCTGACAAGACCCGACAGACTGTAGGTTACCAGGTGGGTGACTTAGTTTTTATTACCACTCATCTGTTTAGTGACGCTTCTAAGGGTAGGACCCGGAAGTTCATGCCGAAACGTGATGGACCCTATCGCATTAGTAAAATAGTTAGTCCTACTACTTACGAAGTCACTGATTTGGATTCGAAGCTGTTAGGAAAGTTTCATGCTTCTGACTTGAAGCCTTACCGTAACACGTCAGGTCAGATCTCAGATCCAGTGGAGCCTCGGCGCCTTCTTGGACGGCCCCGTCGTTCTCGTAGTGTTTGTGCCGAGCCACCTACGGGACGTTTAAGTGACTCGGAGGGGGAGGGTATAACAGACGCGAATAACGAAACGCATCCCTCATCGCATCTTCCCGCTCTCGCCGACTCGTCTTCGCGCGAAAAACCGCGATGTCTCGACCAATCGTAGCGCAGATCGAGCCGCTACGCACTCGCGACGCGCGCGCCCCGCGCTTGCCACCAGGATTCCCGCTCGTTTTCGCGTCTGAACAAGTCTGCGTTCGCGTCCGACCTTAATTTTGACGTTAACTGCAATATTTCTGTGTAATTGTGTAATGTTATATTTGTGGACAGTTATTATAAGGATTTATTCAGTGAGCAGTTGTTTCAATACACACGACCACAGTAGTTCTACGATACGAATCCCTCATACCTACAAAAAGCTAGCCGCCCTTATTACACAAAAGGCCCACCTTAAAGAACTTCCGCTAAAACTTGAATTTGTTGAAATCTCATTTGAATTTGTTGTTGTAGTGTTAATTGGTCAGTTTTGATTAAATACATAACAGTTTTATGTATTAATTGACTTATTTAATTGTGAACATTGAATTTTTAGCATTATAATGACCACATTTGACTTTACATAGATAAACTGGTTATATTGATAAACTTACAACTTTATAACTTTGTTTTTGTTGTATTAATATATATTGAAAATATTAATATTGTTAAATAACACATATTACGGCTAAAATATATTGCCCAGTGTGTTTGTTTGTTGCAAATAATTAACTAATTTTAAGTTTTAATTTGTACTTGTCCGATCCCTTTTGAAGATTAGTATATAATTAAAGTTTCAACTTTAACTTCTTATAACTTTTGGTTTTATTGCAATATACAACGTGTAACGTGAAATAACGCACATCCTCAGACACCCCTATTAGAAAACCTTGTTATAATCATAATACATGCATTTAAATATTTTTTTATTAGCCTAAACATTGTTTTTTATCGAAAGTATAAACTTGATTATAAGTGAAATGCATGGTCACTACAAACCTGCGCACGCACACAATCACACGAAACGTTTGCTGTGGTAAACAAACGACAGCGAAATACGATACGGTCTATCATTTTTTAACATGGTTAGTGGCTATTGTGACTATCTTAATTTAATCATACCTAATTAGCATTATTGATACCTACATTAGAAATTAAAGTAAAAGAGTATCAATGAGAGAATTAAAGAAGAACGGCGGCGGCGTGTTTAAAGTTGTGAATCATATTATTTTTACAATAATAGAATAACCTAATGACTCACAGGCTTATTGTCACGTGTTCGGCGTCCTCTTTTTAAAATGCTGTCTACCTGACACCAGGTGTCCACCAGCTGGCTTAAATATTCCTTTAGTTCACTTAATCACTTAACACTTCAGTGTTTCTTTTCACTGTTTCAAAAGCAGCTGATTTCTTATTTTAACTCCCCGGCACTTGTTGTCTCGTCACAATCAACTAGTGGTTTAATAGGCAGTCCCCATAAAGCAAAAGTCCAGGGACGTCAAGTCAGGCGACCTAGGAGGCTACTGGACAGGACCGCCGCGATCGATCCAGCGCTCCTTTTAGGTATTCGACATCACGATGATCTCGAAAGTTCTACGTAAAATGCGCGGGGGCACTATCATGTTGATAATACACATTTTGTAAATAAACATAGATTTATATGTACTAGCGTACTATAGTCCGTGCCACGAGAACATAGACTTTTTGTAAACAAAGAAATTCTACTAAGTGACTTAGCGACAGTTCTGTCAAACACAAATAATGTCAAATCGAATGAGCGCAACGGTAGATATGTAGTGTCATTGGAAACTAATATGTCAATGGATAGAGTTTTTATCAATATTATGCTCTGTCAAGAGGATCTTTTAATATTTTGTGGTACTGGAACCTGGAATGTCAACATTTGGTTTTACTTCATTGAAATGTTACATTCTTGCGCTTAGCTTGCATTTATATTAGGAAAAGTATTTGTTTTAGATGTCAAGAAGGACTAAGTGAAAAGTTAAACGCACGTTTATAAGATCGCAATGCTCATCCCGCGGTCGACATTGCGGCAATGCGGGTGCAAATTGCAGTTGGTAAACTATTATTCGCCCATAAGATTCTGTACACCTAATAAAAATTAATTGCCTTTTTTACTCAGGTTACCCCGAGTTTAAATTTACCGAAACAATTAAATGGATTTTGTTTAAGTTCATTCTGACGTTTTCCTTCATACATAACGTAAAATCTCCATGCCTTACATTTTAATGAGATGTACTAGCTAGTTGTCTGAAATATATCACATTTTGTGGACAATTATTTAATATTTTAGGATAGCTAGACTAGGAGCATATTATTTATTGCCTATTATTAAAAAAATGAAAGTCCAGAATAGAGTTTCCTGTTTGTATTCTATCATTAACATATGTACATGGTACTCTTTTATTGACTTGAATTTACTTACGTGTTAAAAAACTACAAAAAAGTCGCCAAATTAATGAAAATTCGACCACTCTTACACAAAATCAAATATGTTAATTTTCATTCAATTTTTTTTCTGGATATGACTGGAAGTCATAGATAATATTAACACCCTACTTCACTAAAGCATAAAATGTAAAACACAGCTCTTTGAAACAAAGGTTGCGAAGCCCTGAATGTTTGTTTACAAAAAGTCTATCTTCTCGTGGCACCAACTATAGATGCGCCCTTCTGTACAACGAAAATGTTCCACTGACTTATGGTTTGGGAACCATACAGCTCTTAGTTCGTTCGACAACTCTCTAGTGGGCGCACGAAACCGCGCTCTGTCAAACTGCTTACGAAATCATTTATTTAATTGGAATAAGATAGTTTTCAGTGATTATTCTGTGTAAATCTGTTTTATTGCTTGGTAACTAATCTACTTTTTGGAATAAAACGTCTTAGCAACGCAATTACTAGGCAATATTATCAATTTTCGTGCACCGGGCAAGTCCATTGTGGGCAAGTCCATGATGAATAAATGAGGGCGAGTCCATTGTACTATCTGTCACTTTCACATATGCACGATATTACGTTTGCAAAAACGATACAGATATATACGCGGAGTTGTCGGCAGTTGTCGTCATAGAATAAAATTACAGACTGGAAAAATTCCTTTAAGGATCTCGAGTACCGACTGAATATTCTGTTTGCTCTACATTATTTGTTAAAAATTGGTATGTAGTTAAAACTATATTGTAAATAATATAGTTTTAAATTCATAGATTGCGTGTATTCTACGTTCGTACTCAGCGATGCCGTCATGTGTTCTATGTTCCTGAAAAATCCGTCCAAACATACAAATAAAGCTGCAGGAGTTACTTTCCACAAGTGAGGTATATAATATGCCAGAGAACAAAACATAAATGTTCGTTTGTCTTCTTCTTTACCGCTATTGACGACTTTTCTTGTATTTTTGAAGTTACCTACATAGGTCTTATTACTTAGCCATCTACGGTCCACAAGCGAGTGCTGTTGTTGCGAACGAAAAAATATTTCTATAGCAAGGGAAATTTCGTCATCGCAGGTAGAATATCAATAAAACATCTACTAATTCATTTTTGCGTAATATCCTAATCATCGTACGTAGTTGTATGAGAAAAATATAGCTCTTTGGACATTGCTCCCTCATACTTTTGCCATATTTTTATGAAATGGATGAACTGATAAGGCCCCTTGCTGCTCATACATGGAATGGCATAGAGTGGTATTCTCTAAAGTCTAAAAGAAAAAGAATATTATCAATTAATGATATGACAATAAGTTTGAAATTTGAACTCCGGAAGAAATCCCGCGGGATGCATTCCCGTTCGCTTGTTAATATTGATATTTGTCATTGAAATTAAAGTTTTACTTATATTTAAGTTATGTCTTCCTTTAACACAAAAAATATGCCATGCCGTGATGGACAGTACGGCACGGCATATTTTATGCAATCCCTCCTATGTACCCTATCGTTTATGAAGCCTCAAATACTGTATACTATTGTTTATAAGTTTAACTATTTTAGATTCTTGCGCGAAAACGTTGAGAAAGGGAAAATTGGTTCAAATTCGTCCATGCTGAGAGAAGAAAAGAAACGTGGTTGCCATCTGTACACTCGGATATCTGCTCAGCGCATTTCCGTCCTGATGATTTCACAATTTCCAAAACTGGAAGAAGGTTTCTTAAAAAAGACGCAATTCCTTATGATCCTTGTTGGATTCCATATGACACGTTTGAGATTGTAGAAACTCCTAAAAATGCATCGCCTTCTTCTCTACATAATGTGCACGTATCTGAATCTGATTCGATATTTAATAGCCCAAGAAAAGTTAAACTAAAAGCAAGCTTACGTGAAGTATCTGTAAAAAATAAATTACTTGCACAAAACATAAAAAAAATAATTGATTGTACTTTTCTGTGTCCACGAAATTTCAAGTAGGTAAAATAAACAGTTTGTCACATCTGCGTATATACATTCTTAATCTATGACGAAAACACCCACGCGCGCATGCGTAGTGTCAATCAATCAGTCTGAGTGACAATGAGTGACAGTAATTTTGTTTGAAATATCATCTCTATAATAAATAACTCTATGTAAATAAACAAGTAAACTTGTTAAAATATTTTTCACTACACTCACAGAGAATCCAGGTAGATGACTAATTTTATTTATCTAAGCGCAACAATGGCCGCCCGGCCGGCGCTGTACTGTACCTACCAGCGCGGGCGACCGTCATGAGACACATTACGTCTCGCTCTTTCCCGCTGTTAATACGTAAGTGAAAGAAAGATGATAGATATTTTGGTGGTCAATTGTGTGTTATTGTGTTGTACCGACTGTTATGTTGTATTAATGTGTGCGTTCCTGTACGTGGAAACATTAAACAAATGCATTAAAAAAGAAGCCGTTCTACGTTGACTTTAGGTTTATTTTCGTTTATTTCGAGTTTTGAAAGCAATGAGTGACTATAATTTACGTAATTTTAATTATTTTAGGATAAAAAAAATATATATTAAAAATGTCAGAAATGGATTCAGTAGCCGATTCTGAACAAAGTACTTTCAGGATGTGCATTAAACTTGTTACATGTTGTATATTAACTATTAATTTGTTAGGTAATATAATATATACTTGTGTTTACCTACGGCTATAATATATTGCCCAGTTGTTTGTTGGTTACAAAGAATTAACTAATTTTAAGTTGTTGTTTTGTTCTTGTCCCTGATGAATTGATGAACCCTCCGCCTAATGAAGTCAGCTGCTTCAAATCAACCTCCACCGCAGCCAAACGGCCACTGCGCAACTGCGCAAATGGGTGGAGGTCCAACAATCAGCCATCGTGCTCATCCAGGAACCTTGGATAAGAGGTGACCTCATCAGAGGCCTCTCCAGTCTGGGAGGTAAGATTTACTCTTCTACTGACCACTCAACAGCAGAGCCCAATTTTTAACGGAGTTCTGTTCCAGAGACATCACAGCGATACAAATTGAAATAACACAGCAGCCAAGGAGTATAGTGGTTGTTTTCGCATCGGTCTACATGCCCGAGGCCGAAGACCCACCTCCGTTCGACCTCACGCGTTTGGTTAACCAGTGCGAGAGAACAAATACGGAGGTCGTAATAGGAACGGACTCCAATGCCCACCACCAAATGTGGGGCATGGACTGCAACAACGACAGAGGTAAGTCACTGGTCGAATACTTATTCACCACTAATCTCAACCTATTAAATACAGGTACGGAGCCCACCTTCGTCACAAAACGTAGTCAGACAATTATTGACTTAACTCTCGCAACAGAAGGAGCGGCTGAACGCATCAAAGGATGGCACGTCTCAAAAGAGGCATCGTGCTCAGACCATAGATGGATCAGCTTCTCCATGAAAGTCGATATACAACCCACACAACCCCGCAGGAAACCACACAACACTGAAAATCAAAGTACGTCAAGTTACTTAAAGATAAACTCACCATTACTGCTACGCCGACGGTATTGGGTGACACCGAATAGATCGATAAGCAGGTATGTACACTGACACAGTCGATGTTAGACAGCTACCACGCAGTTTGCCCAGAAACCATCCCGCCTTCATCCCCGGGTAAACAACCCTGGTGGGGCGCTGAGCCTGATCGCAAGCGCAAGAAGGTAAGGAAGGCTTTAAACAGGGCAATGAACACAAGCGCGGAAGAAGATTGGGACGCTTATAAAGCGGCCAAATCAAGCTATAGGAAATGCCTCAGATTCAGACGCACCATGGGATGGAGAAAATTCTGTGGGAGCATTGAATCTTGCCAACAAGAAAACCGGGTAAGGAAAGTACTAGCTCAGCAACCGGCAGTTGCACCAGGTACTCTCCGTAAACCGGACAACACCTACACCACATCCGAGCAGGAGACAAGACGCGTCCTACTTGAAACACACTTCCCAGGCTGCGTCCTCACCCCAATAATAACGTGGCATGACACACCAACAGTGGCGACCGAACACGAATGGAGACACGCAAACACCGTGGTCACAGAAGAAAAACTCCGATGGGCCATCGATAGCTTCCACCCCTTCAAAGCAGCCGGACTGGACGGCATCTTCCTAGGGTTATTACAATGGGGAGGTGAACCTGTCCTTAAAAGACTCTTGGCAATCATGAGGGCTAGCCTGGCCCTCAGATATGTACCGAAGAGATGGAGGGAAGTCAAACTAGTCAAACTAATCTTTATACCAAAACCAGGCAAATGAGATTATACAAATGCCAAGTCCTTCAGATCAATAAGCCTGACCTCCTTCATGCTCAAAGCCTTGGAAAGACTTTGCGAGAGGGAACTAAGAAGTGGGGCTCTGAAACACCTGCCCCTACATGCCAACCAACATGCATATAGCTCAGGGAAATCGACGGAATCGGCTTTACTTCGGGTCGTGAACCAGATAGAAGCTGCTATACAACAAAAAAGCATCTGTCTGGGCACTTTCATCGACATAGAAGGGGCCTTCGACAAGACAAACTTCTCCAGCATAAGCAATGCCCTAGCCAGACATGGAGTGGATCAGATGCTCACACAGTGGATCCAAAACATGCTCAGCAAAAGGGTAGTACGCCTTCACGAAGACAACCAGACAGCCTTGATAACTAGAGGTTGCCCGCAGGGAGGTGTTCTCTCCCCGCTATTGTGGAACTTAGTCATCAATGAACTCATAGACAGACTCAACGCGAGATACTTCTACACAATAGAAACCGCAGATGATCTGACCATTCTCACTTCAGGTATGGTAGTAAGTACAGTGTACAACCTCACCCGACAAGCCCTACGTAGAGTGGAGTGGTGGTGTAATGAGTAAGGATTATGTGTAAACCCGACCAAGACTGAACTAGTCATGTTCACACACAAACGCGCTCTGGGTCCCTACCAACTGCCCAGGCTATTCAATACAGAGCTGAAGCTGTCAACCGAGGTCAAGTACCTGGGCGTCATTCTCGACTGCAAATTGTCTTGGAACAACCACATAGAAAATAAGCTCAACAAAGCCAGCATCGTCTTCTGGCAGTGCAAGAAGATGATAGGCAAACGCTGGGGCTTATCCCTCAAAATTGTCTTATGGCTCTGTAAGACAATAATACGTCCGATGGTAAGCTACGGCGCAGTAGTGTGGTGGCCTCGGACCAATCTAACAACGGCCGCCAACAAGCTTCAAAGGCTTCAAAGACTTGCATGCCTAGCGGCTACGGGCTGCATGAAACCCACACCTACAGCGGCATTAGAAGTGTTGCTGGACCTGCCTCCGTTGCACCTGTTCATACAACAGGAAGCAACGATGTCGGCAGTTCGGTTAAGAGCTCTAGAGCTCTGGAAAGACACCAATACACCGCATACTAGCAACCTAAATACACTCTTTAAAGAAGTTGCCCTAACACAAGCCATCGGCGACCAGATACCGAAACAATTTAGATAAGAAAAACAAAATCCAACTGTGCGAGGATCTACACGTAGAAGCAGTTAACCACAACGAGCTCATGATCTTCACAGATGGGTCTAAAACGGATACAGGTACGGGTTCAGGAGTGTTCATCAGAATTTTAATAAAATTGGTGGAACAACAATGCAAATGTAAATGTAGTAAGTTCTTTTTATTTTATTTTATAGACTAACGCCTGTATCTCCGAAGGGGTAGGCAGAGGTGTAATTAATTACACCCACATTTCGCCAGGAATTTTTGGGTCCCACGTTATAGGGTGCGAGCCTATTGCCGTACCGGGCACATTACCAGACTCCGTGCTGCTACTGATAATTTCCTAACGAAAAAACGCAATAACACTTTGCCCGACCCGGGAATCGAGCCCGAGACCTCCCAATCCCACGCGCACGTTTATGCCGCGAGACCAACGAGGCAGTGTAGTAAGTTGAATGACCTAATAATACATGAATAGTTATTTAAAAGAACTATAAATCTTATCTTATACTAATATATAAAGCTGAAGAGTTTGTTTGTTTGGTTGAACGCGGTTTTTGGAGGAACTACTGGTCCGATTTGAAAAAGCTTTAGCCCATTTATCGAGGAAGCCGATAGGCTATATAACATCGCGCTATGAGCGACGGGAGCGGAGTAGTAGCCTTAAAAAACGCGGGTGTAACCGCGGGCATCCTCTTGTATTATATAAAGATCAACTGAAAAATGCAAAGTATCTATATAAATTCTTAATAAGTATAAAGATTATGAATCTGCTGCTAGTGTTAGTGACCATCTATCCTTATCACTGAAATAATCATTAATATTATCTATCATTAATAGTAGGTATAATAACCTTTCTTAATATGGCAGTCTTTTATTTTAGTTTTAAACGTAATAAATGGTAATTCTAAAAGTTTTAGTAGTAATTTATTGTATAAACGAATACCTAGAAAAGAATAGTTAACTTTATGTAAACGATGATAAGGGGCATATAACTTATGTTCGAGTAGTTATATATTAAGAAATGAAAATTACGAGGCTACTGTAGAGATACCTATAGACTTAAAGCGTTCCCTAAATGTATCTTTTGCTCCTAACATGTATATTGCTGGTAACGCTCGTTTCTGTAGAGCGAAGATATTCTGAATATCCTCAGCTTTGCCCCATAACAAAATGCCGTAGGACATGCACTATGAAAATAGCTAAAATTTAGCCGTGTCGACATCAGTAAGTTGTCTAACTTTTCTGACGGCATATGCAGCAGAGCTGAGCTTTCATGCAAGACATGCTATATTTGCACCATATTGTAACTTATTATTATCAATCGCAATACCTATAAATACTGTAGAGTCAACTGTCTCAAGTTCGTCCCTATCTAGTATAATATAAGGTCCCAATTGTCTAACGTTAGGTAAAGCAAATTCTAGGTTGTTCGCTGTAAACCACTGTGTAACTTGGCTAAATGCATTATTTACATAAGCAAATTGATTTCTATTCCTATCTACTTTAAAAATAAGTGATGTATCATCTGCAAAAAGGAGGACATCACAGATGATTTTTTAAAACAAGGTAAATCATTAATATAAACAAAGAATAGAAAAGGAACTTGAATTGAACCTTGTGGAACGCCCAACTGTATAGGTAATTTAGAGGATGTAGTTCCATTTGCATTGATACACTGAAATCTCTGCCGCAAGTACGAACCGACAACACTAAGTGCGCTTTCCTGTACACCGTAGTGGTGAAGCTTAAGTGGTAGTGTGTCGTGATGATTGCAATCAAATGCTTTTGATAAGTCACAAAACACTCCGAAAGCATTACAGAAGTGCTTTATAAGAGCAACACCCGCATCAGTAGTGGATCTACCTTTAGTAAGCCCGTATTGATCTTTGTGAAGTAGACTATTTAAATTGAAGTGGCTTAATATCTGCTTTAATAAAATCTTTTTAAATAATTTACTCAATGCCGGCAAGATAGAGATAGGCCTAAAATTATTAATGTAGTTCTTACTGCCAGACTTGAATAAAGGTATGATTTTCAAAACATTGATTAAAAATTATAGAAAGGTAAGGCGCAACAGTCCCAACTATAGTGCTTAAAATTTTAATAAATAATAGTAAACTAGATTAAACCTCAGAAACAAAGAGATTATTAAGAAACGTGCCATTAGCCTGCAGCTCCGGCGCCGAAATTTCTCGGCCGGTAAAGCAATCACGTGGTTCGTCCATAGCTGATTCTAGTCGAGACCGCGTGGCTATCTGAAAGTTGACATAATTAACCTGGTAAATATGTTATTTAAATATGCTTTGACCAATAAATTATCATAACATTATTGGAGATACTTGGGATGAGTCCTATGCTCTTGCACAATCGGGTTTTAATACAGTATGCTTATGGCTCAAAACTAATGGCCTCACACTTAACGTTACAAAAACTAAATATATTCCTTTCGCTATAAAAACAGTTCCATCTGACATACTTGAAAACTATTCAATCACAGCGCACACCTGCCTAACCTATGACTCCTGCTCCTGTGATCACCTCGAATGTACGTCTCATATCAAGTATCTTGGTGTTATGCTAGACAGTGCTCTGAATTTTGATAACCATCTAGATCTTCTCACATCCAGAACACGGAAATTAATATCCATCTTTAAAAGATTGCGTCACATAGCTGACAAAAAAGTAATAAAAATGGTTTACACGTCTCTTTGTCAACCCATCTTGACATATTGTACCTCAGTATGGGGTGGGGCATGCAAAACCAAACTGATAAAGGTAGAAAGGGCACAAAGGGCAGTTCTCAAGGTAAGCCTTTCTTTGCCTTTCCTATACCCTACTAGGGATTTGTACCTACTATCGGATGTCCTAACAGTGCGCCAGTTGTTTGTCCTTAATACTATACTAAGGTATCATTCTCTCGCCCCTTACGACCCTTCGCGCCCTAAAAAACGGCTGCAACACAAGGCTGGCCCACAAACTGGTAGCCATTGGTCTACGGTATTTTCTGGCAGATTTTTTGGATTCCTGGGCAGATTCTTGTATAATAAGGTGAATAAGCAACTGAACATCTCTTCACTTCCTAAGCACCTTTGCAAACAGAACACGTCTGCATGGCTCAAATCCCTAAACTACGAGGAAACGGAAAGCTTGTTACAACTTAATATATAAATGTAAGTAAGTTTATACACAGCTAACAGAGTTTCTAGCACATCAGCTGTCTCTGATCCCAAGATGATACTTCATTGTCGTAGGGTTAGCACACATATGGATATATATATATAATATATATATATATATATATATATATATATATATAACACTCAATATAAACAATAAAATACACAACACACACACACACACACACACACACACACACACACACACACACACACACATGCGCATAATATGGTTTTCTTGTTAAAATTGTTTTTTCTCACTCATAAAAATGTAACTTACCAATTAATCAATGTAGTTACACTTAAGCTCCGACATGTCTAGTTAGGAGAGACTGGTAATCTGTCATACAGGTTCTCCTAGTTCAGATACCAGTATCTCACACAGGTTCACCTACTTGATAATGTAACACGTAATTTAAGACCTGATTGTAACTATACTGTGTGAGAGAGAAATTAATAAACGATTTTATTTATTATTATTTTATAACCATTAGTCCTGACATTCATATTTGAATATTATAATTAGTTTTTTCAACAACAATGATAGTGATTTGGCTCTCAAATTACATTTGTAATGGAGTTCATAGAACAAGCTACGCTTCCCGTAGTAAAACTATGTATATTGGACAAAAATAACCAATCCATTTAAATAGATAATGCACATACCTGGAGGATAACTGCAAGACACTTCCAACTAACTAACCTTTATGAGGCATGACGCTTTGACAGAGATAAACAAAACACTGCTATTTTTGGTAAAATCAATAAATGTTACACAACGTGACCTCTGTTGCTACTTTTGTGAACGATGTATGGCTCGAGTCTACGCAATATCTACTTTATCTTTGTCTATGGTTTACAAACTAACAGTCAGATGCAGAAAGCTTCAAATTAAACTTAATTACTTAAAATAGTAGTATCGCTGATGAGTTCAAAAATTTTATGAAGTTGCATTATCAAAGACACATTGTTTAACATCCTTTAACTAATTTCGACAAGTGAACGAAAAGAAGCATTTCCGTTGTTCCTGCAACTAGCTGTAAGACTGGCAGGCTTTTTAAAGTAGTTATTATAATCTTTGCCTTAAATATTTATTCGTACTTACATTATATTCTGCCCCAGATCAAAGAATAACAGGTGCTCCTAGGTTGAGCCACGAATATATGAAGCGCAGATGAAGACGAGAATATTCACTATAATAATGACACAATACAACCGCAAGTACTGCAAGACAATGTTCACCTGTGTAACACATAAAATTGACTGATGCTGGGAGTTCGCCGTGACCCTATTTTTAATAATCTAAAGGGATCTGTTGCTATGGATAAACAACAAAAGGGTGAATTTGGTGAGGATCCTACGAACAATTGGGACCAGTTTTGTTGTTAAGGTTCAAAATTCTACCAATTTTATGTAAGTATTATTTTGTAGTGTGTTTTGAATTACTATAACATAACATAACTTCACGCCTTTATTCCCGAAGAGGTAGGCAGAGGTGTATTACACACCCACCCAATTTTTTGAATTATTATTATTATACGTTAAAAACGTTATGAGGAGCGTTTAAATGAGCAAAATCTTCTAACTGTTAATCTTAATTTAGATTTTCTTACACTATCAATAATTTGTTTTGAACGAGGCAACTGAGCTTCCGATCAGTTCCACGCTTGTGAAATGGTCATTGTATAATTTCATAATGCCAATTCCCCATGATGGTAACCGCTCGCCTGCATTAGTATTACAAGGGATATTGGTGCAATATACACGGTGAAAAAATACCCTTAACGAGAACTAAAATAGCATATTGTATAATTTTACCAACCATTACGAACATCGTTCGGCACCATATCCGGGCAATTACTGGTTCCGGAGATAGTGAGGCTCAAAATTACCATACAATTTTTTTAATTGGGTATAAAATCGAGGCCCTCCAAAATGTTCAATGATGTCCAATGCACCCATAGATAAATATTGGATGCAATGGTAGATTTTGATCCTGAAAACTATCAAATCACTTTGCTCTGCATAAACCGGGGTTGGTAGTCGTACAACTGTAATAATAAGAGCAATCACCATGACCTGATTCATAACAATTTGAATGGGTTCTAGGGCGAGCTTTAAGTGGCTATTATTCTTAATAGTCGGGACAGGTTCTGTTACTGGCCAAGCGTTACTGAGCTATCATTGTCGCTGACCTGCGGTTTGCTGCTTAAAGCTTTTTAGTGACTAGTCGCATCTACATTTCCTTTATTGTGACATTTTCTAGTCAGTTCAGCAGCATTGAACACAAGATTCCGAGTTTTAACACTGGTAAAAATATTTTCATTTATGCCACGCATCTGTAAGTCGTCTGTTGTTGCGAGGGTCTATAGGTGGTGGGTGATACCGCTTACCATCAGGCAACACGTCAGATTATTTGCTAAGATTCTCATAAAAAACACAAATGGAGTGATCATTATTTTATTGCAGAGTCCATTTAAAACAGAAATACGACTACGACATCTCATTAAGACATTAATTGAAATAAAATTGATAACATGGATAAACATGTTGTAAATCCTTATCTAAACCGTACATGTAACACACGGTCTACGTTAATATATTATTTACAATATTAACGACCCATTATTTTATGAGCATTAAAAAGTTCGCATAGCCAACTAGAAAACACGAAGAAGTGGAAAATTTGGGCAGGATTCTTTTCATGGCCTGAGCATTTAACTTAGGAATGATTTTGTTGTATTTCACATTTCTATGGGAGTAAAATAAAGGTCGAATGTTATTTGCACTATTAATTGGCGGGTGACAGATATTTTATTCACATACTGGCGCGAGCAGACATGCTACTGCAGTATCATGGTTATCAACGTCATCAAGAATCCAATGCACAGCTGCACAGTGGATGATGCTGCACCCTAAACATCTTCATCTTGACGAGGAGGTCAAACTTAGCGGAGTATGCACATGAGCTGAGGTGCAATAAGAGTGTGGACATGACGCGGCCGATCTGGTCAGCGAGCAACATCGAGGCGCGTTGAACCCGACTGCGTACCGCCTGCAGTGCACTGTCACCATCATCACCAGCTCGTTTTTCTTGGCGTTGAGATTTTCTGAAGTGATACACCAAAGTATAATAAATCTGAGACAAGGACTATTTATAGTATAATTACGTAAGAATACAAGTGAATCTGTGATGGAGGACAAAACTGGCATTAGACAATATCATATATTATTATAATATTTTATTCCTATCAAGGAGGAACTTGTATCAGATTTCTCAATTCAATAATAAACCCACTCCTAACTCATAAAACTCCAATTCCACATAAGATAATTATGAATCTCTAGTTACAGCTAAAGCCTATAAGAGGCTGACACAGAGCAGCATACGATCCGGTACACAACTATACTGAACAAGTTGCCCTAAAAGGATGATGCAATCTTGTACATGGGATATTGCGTCTCAGAGTTACGCACCATTAGGGATGGAGGCTTTTGGTGATGGTCCGGGCTCCTCATCGAGGTGTCCCTTTGAGGGAGTTTCCAGAGGCCGAGTGAGGCGGCTGCTTCCAGCAGCATGATCTTCTTCTGCCGCCGGTAGTTCATGGTTCGTACCTGCTGTTGTACCTAGCGCCTGTGCTCTTGTTGTTCTCGATGTATCGAAATCGTTCCTCTGCGAGAATCTCACTCGCTGAGTGGGCGCAAGCACTCCACGCATAATTGTTGCCTCCAGCTCTTAAAAGTTCAAGATATTCGGGATCGAGACTAACATCATGCACACTGACTCGCATTGCTTATGATAAAGCGTATGTTTGAAAAGAGTGCCAATTAAATTTTACTTCACACCCGGTTTTAAAGTAGGCGATCCAGGTAGCCTTCGACTAGGTACTAAGTTATTTGTGGTGACTCTATCACTTGTGAATACATCGCCTGCTTCGGTGCTTAGGATAGATACATGAAGAGAATAGAAAACCATTCCTTCATACTGACTATGCACACAATGAATAACATTCCAACAAAAGGCTAAAAAAAAGTCCCCTAGAGATTTATAGAGATTGTTTTAAACATAAGGAGCGTACGATGAGTAACATAATTATAACAAAAAACTAGATCGCTAGGATCATGTAGGTAAAAACGTTAAATAATAATTTTAGCATTAAGAATTTCCTGTATAGCAGACATAAAGACATATTTATTTCTGCATTTTGGTTGTTTACAACACTTATACATGTCAAAACCCTATTCTAGATGATGCCGGCTTTTCCTAGCTAAATGACTTCTTGAGAAGAAAAGCCGAAACAAACTCAGAGTCATTGTTTTTTTTGTCACATCAATTTCTTTAGTCTTTTCTTGATCTTTTAAATTCCAGACAAAAAAAAGGTTTATTATGCAAGTACAATGTAGGAAATCATCTGACGCTTTTGACTGACTCGGCCCACTGATGGCCCGCATGCAACAGAAATCGTACGGCTCAACCTTGATTGAGGGAGCCAGCACGATCTGTATCACTATGCCTCCACGCCATCAGAAGGTGTATGCATAAGCATGTCAGCCTAAGCCATCAGACAGGTTGCCACAACTATTTGTTTATATGTTTAATAATGCCCACATCGTACTCACAACTTTACATGCTAATACATAGTAAAATACATGTTGTTAACAATATGTATAATTATAAAAATTTAAAAAATAAAATGTCATATATTTAAATGTCAGAAAATATTATTGAATGTCAATTTAAGAATGTCTAAAAAATAAAATAATAATATATTACTTAAGTAATTTTAAATGTCAAAAGAAAATAACAATGTCAAATCAAACAATGTCAAAACAAAATAAAAAAAATTACAAATGTCAAATCAAAAATATCAGAATGTAAAGATATAAGTACTACAAATGTAAATAAAAATATTATGTCACTAATTTCAAAATGTCAAAATTCATAATGTCAATTCATAATTTAATGTCAATTCATAATTTTTAAACTCAATTCCAGGCGTTTATGTCTGCTAAATAATCTTTAACTGTGTAATAAGCTTTTGAACACAAGCTCTGTTTAATAAATACTTTGAATTTATTAATACTTAGTTCCTGAATATTGCCTGAAATTTTGTTGTAAAAACGTATGCTTTGACACTTGTATGAGTTACTTATTTTTTGTAGTCTAGTTGAAGGTAGAACAAGTTTTGTGTATTTAATTTATGAATGTCACTGAATTTAGAAAACATATTTATATTTTTCCTGACATATAACAAGTTCTCATAAATGTATTGAGATGCGACAGTCGTTATCTTAATTTCTTTAAATTTTTCCCTCAGTGAATGCCTTGAACCAAGACTGTAGATTGCACGAATAGCCCGCTTCTGCAATACAAACACAGTTTGAATGTCAGCTGTGTTGCCCCATAATAAAATGCCATATGACTTTATGCTGTGGAAATAACTAAAATATACTAATCTGGCCGTATTTATATCAGTTAACTGACGAATTTTATAAACCGCGTACGCTGCAGAGCTAAGTCTATTCGACAACTGACCTATATGTGGGTCCCACTGTAGCTTAGAATCTAAGGTTATGCCTAAGAATACGGTGTTATCTATAAGATCCAACTCTTCTCCATTCAAACATATGTTAGGTTTAACTTGTTTTACATTCGGTCTTGAAAATCGTATACATTTTGTTTTTCTTTCATTTAACAGTAAATCGTTAGCAGTAAACCATTGAACTACTTTAGAGAGAGCGTTATTTACATCGTCATTATTTGATTGTTCTCGTCTAAGTTTAAAGATAAGTGATGTATCATCAGCAAATAACACTATCTCTTCATTATTTTGCATAATATATGGCAAATCATTAATATATACAAGGAAAAGGAATGGACCAAGAATTGAACCTTGCGGCACTCCCATTGTGACCACTGAACCCATAGAAACTTTTCCATTTACCTCAAATCTCTGTATCCTATTACTCAAATATGATGTTAGGAGATCCAAAGCAGTGTTCTTAACTCCATAGTAATGTAATTTCCTGATCAATGTTTCATGAAAAACGCAATCAAAAGCCTTAGATAAGTCACAAAAGACTCCTAGAGCATCATATGACTCCTACCAGGCATCAAAAATACTATCTAAAAGCTCAACTCCAGCATCGGTAGTTGAGCGACCCCTAGTAAAACCAAATTGTTTTTCATGTAACAGCTTATTGTTATTAAAATGAGTTTGAAGCTGGCCTAGAATTAATTTTTCAAAAATTTTACTAAACGTGGGTAGCACAGATATTGGCCTATAATTTGTGGGGTCAGATGTTCTACCTGATTTAAATAACGGAATTACTTAACTACTTTTCATTTGATCAGGAAACACACCACAGTCAATGCATCTATTGAAAATCATTGCCAGTTCAGGTGCTACTGTGTTGATTATGGATTTCGTAATCACAACAGAATTGCCCCAAAGATCACTAGTCGTCTTCAAATTAAGGGTATTAAAAGTTTTTACAATATCTTTGTCAGTGACATAGCTAAATCTAAATTCAATTGACATTTTTTTTAATAGAGATTCGGCGTCATTGGGGGATGGGTTCAGGGATTTAGTGGTTGAGACTGGAATGTCTGTGAAGAAATTTTCAAATGCCGTGGCAACCTCAAAATCTGATTTTAATATCTTTTTAATAGCAGGGTATTAACCCTGCTATTAAAAAGCTGTTGCAGCTTAGGGCTGTTAACCCCCTTTACAACAATTAGGTGGAGTGAAGTAAGAATTCAATAAATGAAGATAATCAGCCAAAGGTTTGTTATTCCTTTGCGATAATATTTCCAAATCTCTCAATCTCTGTCTTCTGGCTCTCTCCATATTCTCTCGTATAGATATTAAAAAATTGTCATACTCTGCTTCACGACTTTCACGAGATCTTTTCTTCTTTTTAGTAACATTTGTTCTCTTTGACGTAGGTGTCTTTTTGAACTTGACCAACTGCAACAATAAAGAAATATGAATGTATGGATCACACAAAGATTTGTCAAGTGTAGGCATCGTACCCACAACACTCGGCGCTGTGTTAAGCTGTGGTTGGTGAGCCAGCCGCTTTACTACTACGCCGACCGCGCTGTTATTTGTAACAAACGTAATAAGAATGCTAAATTCAACGTGTTTTTATTAACGTAACTAAAAAGTGGTATTCTGAAATTAATCAATTTTAATCTTTCGCAATTTGTGTATATTATAAAATTTTACGCAAACGGGTCAAGGAATAGGTCAAATCGCAGCTGTAAAAACCGGCATATTAACAAGTCTGCCAAAGCTGAGGATTTTTTAAAGTCTGGACCAAACCATTGGATCGAATTGCATCATTCAAAGGTCTTATCTACCGATCGTCACTATTAATCCAGGATAGTAAGTGAAGCGGTTGATTATAAAAAGCATATAAAATCAATCAGGAGAACAGATACAGATGTCTACAACTTTGAATCCAGTTATCAACAAATGTAAACCCCGCCGCAGTAACACACCTCACCAGTGTGTAGACGTCATAAGTGTAGTGTATCGAAGCACCGACAATTCGGATGAAAATTAAAATTAATAAATAAGGATGGCTGCCGAAACCCGCGTCTCACAAGGACGGTGCTGAGATGACATCCGTCGAAGCCGCGACCACGGCTTATGTAAGATGGCCGGACGTAGGTAAAAACAGAGGTATTTATGATCAGAAATTAAATTAAGAAATAAAATGCCTACTGCATAAAAAACACGTTAAACACCAAATTATACCACCATAAAGCAAACCAAATAAATTCTTTAAGTTTGAACACCGTTGCGTTTTTTTTAAATTTATTATTTTTGTTTTTGATAATTGTTTATCATTATCTAAACAAAACTTAAAATATTGGCGCCCAACGTGTTGCTGGCTCAAACTGGCGCCTGGATTTAAAGTTCATCTGCCAGTCTTAATTAGGAATAAATACTCTTTTGTAATACAGATTGATCTAACTGCTCTATGACGCAATCGAGTTTAAATCTTGCACATAATTATAATTCATGAGAGTTGTCAAAGAGGCTCGTTACTGCATACTTACTTCAACATTGTTGTCGCTGTTGAGGCAGTGTTGTGCGACGTGCTCGGGTGGGACGTTCACCAGCAGTTTGCGGTTGTTCGCCTCAAGGTGTTCCATATCCTCCGGCTCGTCTGTAAACATGGTCGAGTAGAAGAAAAACATTTAGACTTATAATTTACAGACCTACAAGAATTGTTAAACATTACTATTCTTATATTTAATTATGTTTGGCCATCATCATCGTCTCGGCGCTGCCGTTGTTGCGATCCATGATCTCCACCTGTGAGCCCGGAGTCTGATATGATTGTGATCGTATCGGAATTATAATACTGCACGTAACAGCTTAAGTTTATTTAATTTATGATATTTTATACAATTGATGAGCAGTACATAAAAATAAACATTCGAATCAACAATAACAACCTCAAAAACAGCAAGATTATGAAGAAACGTACCATTGTCCTGCAGTTCTGACGTAGATGTCACTTGGTCGTAAACGGAATCACGTTCTTCGTCCATTGCTGGTGCCGAGGTCGAAGCCGCGTGGGTATCTGAAAGTTGACATAATTAACCTTGTAAGTACTTATGTTATTTCAATATGCTTTGACCAATAAATTAATCATACCCACTGAGACCCTAAATTCACATTTATGTATTGTAATACATGTTTTTCTAACAACAATGAAAGTGATTTGGCATCTGTTGTGGTTGTACCTTTGTCCTGCAGTTCTGACGTCGATGTCACTTGGTCGGAAATGGAATCACGTTCTTGGTCCATTGCTGGTTCCGAAGCCAAGGTCGCGTCCGTATCTGAAAGTTGACATAATTAACCTTGAAAGTATGTAATTTCAATATGCTTTATCTAAATTAATTATACCCACTGAGTCCTTAAAGTCATATTAAAATATTATGATGTTTTCTAACAACAAAGAAAGTGATTTGAAACTCAAATTGGATCTGTAGTGGAGTACATCGAACAAGCTACGCTTCTCGTAGTAAGACTTTATATATTTTGGCCAAAAATAACAAATACATTTAAATTATGATGAATGATCATGAATACGATAATGCACATACCTGGAGGATAAATGCAAGACAAGTCCAACTAACTAACTCTTAAAGGCGTGACGCTTCGACAGAGAAAAATAAAAACAACTGGAATGTTTGACAAAATCAATAAATGTTACACTACGTGACTCTGTTGATACTTTTGTGAACGACGTATGGCTTGAGTCTACTCAATATCTACTTTCCTAATAGAACCACGCAACTTTATGTTATCTACTTGAAAAGCGAATACATTTCCCTCTGTCTAGATGTCGCTGTCATATGTTGCATCCAAGACTTACACAGAATATCAACTTTGCCACAGAGCGACTGTTGCTGATGTTACGCATTAAAATTGGCAATAGTTCCGTATCTATCGTAAAGATGGCGGTTTACTTACTCTAACACCCTGGAGGCTTTTTAAAGCATTCCATGTGATCAAGCTTCAGTGTTTACTCGTACTTACATTTAATTCTGCCCAAGGTCAAAGAATAGCAAATGCTCCAACGTTGAGCCCAGATAAAGACCAGAATGTTCACTGTTATAATCAGGATCTGGATCAGGACGCACAAGAATATCACCATCAGAGTAGATGACACATTACAACCGCAGGTAGTGCAAGACCATGTACACTTGTGTAACACATACAGTTGACTGATGCTGGGAGTTGGTCGTGACCCTACTTTGAATAATGTATAGGGATCTGTTGCTTTGTATAAACAAGAGAAGGGTGAACTTAATGGGGATCCTATGAACAATCAGGGCCAGTTTTGTTGTTAAGATTCAAAATTTTGTCGATATTATGTAAGTATAATTCGTTCTAAGTATAATTCTTTGAATGATTTTACTTAAGATGCGATACGAGGAGGTTTAAATCAGAAAAACCTTTTAACTGTTAATAAAGGCTTAGATTTTCTTACATTATAAATTATTTGTCTAGAACGAGGCAACTGAGCTTGCGTAAAGTTCCATGTTTGTTAAATGGTAATTTAATTTAGCCGCGATATCAGCCCGAGCAAGACACAGTTACGTCTTCGCAGTAAATGGGAACAGTGTCTTTAAATAATACAAAATTGTTAACAGAATATGTTACCACAGTCAAATATGTTACTGTGATTATGCTTAGTTGATCTGTCCTTGGTAGGAGCACTCTTATCAGTCTCCGTGGAAATATTTGATGTATACTCAAAATAATACGATTGAAAGTCTTTCGTTGCAGCTACCACGTGACCCAGACAGACTGTCTGGGGGGACAGGGAACCCTCCGAAAGGGCGTCTTATTCATATTTAGGTAGCAGGTGATAGACTACATATGTGTACTAATAACAGAAATACAATAGTGTCCTGACGTTGGAACCTTTATAATGAAGACATGTTGACCGACGTTATATGTCACAACCTTCTTACAGTTTTTCATATTTAATTGGCAAATTAAACCTAAAATAAAGCCTACAACTGAAGTTTGGGGAAACATACCTACACATTTCATTGAAAATGAGTGACATGCATGAGAGTGAGTATTTTAGCACATATTATAAAATTCTGCAAGCATAGGTTGTTTAACTTTTAAAAATGTATCATATTTTAGTTCATCAGATTTTCATGCGAAAATAAAAATATTTAAATTGAACGCTCTAAATGTTGCGAAGTCTATGCGAAACAAAAGAAAGCGATAGAACAATAGCGAGGGGTGCTGGCGGCGGAGGCGCTTGAACTTGAAAAGGCGGGAATTGAAGTGTAGCGTGTTATAAACCCAAAAGTATGGGACTACGGGGTACCCTACTACCAGGACAGTGCGTGGCAGGCGTAGGTATGTACAGGGCCATAGGACAATGTAATCTTAAAGGTTTGCCTTTGGTTAATGTTTTGTAAAAAGTTATGGAACAAATGTTGTTGATTATGATGTTAGTAACATTGTTTGAAATAGATATAAGTATTTCTATAATTAGTATAAATCGTGAATATTAGTCTGGTATCATTTGTTGTCTATTGTAATTTTTTGACTCTGGTCACATTTGTACGAACTGTCATGTCACTTGCTTGAAAAGTTCACAAGTTTGCGAAGTTAGACCTCACTGTGAAAAACCACATGTTAATTTTTAGAAACCTTGTAAAACTGCCGCTTTTGATTTGCCCAGGAAAGTTTGTGAGCTATTGATGAATTGTGATGTTGTGATGAACATTGACATTTGTATAACTGTAAATTATGAATACTCTCCACGTGTTGAAGACGTCACGTTTGAAGCCCAGCTACAAGGTAGATGTATCATTCGCTATACTGGCCAATTTAGCGTGTGTTAATCTAGCTTAGTTGCAGGACCGACACCAGCAAAATCACCAGGTAACTATACATTGTATTTTAATTCTTAGCGCCGAGAAACTCGGCTATATGTCAGACATTTTTGTGTTGACCTAAATAAGTAGATGTAATCCAAGCTTCTACTGCAGTGTGCAAACTATTCCCACTGTCTAGTACAAACTCTGAACATATTTTTTTTGGTAGCAGAGCGTGGTTGTGTATGCATAACCTCAAATCAGTACTTGAATTTGTTGAAATCTCATTTGAATTTGTTGTTGTAGTGTTAATTGGTCAGTTTTGATTAAATACCTAACAGTTTTATGTATTAATTGGCTTAATTGTGAACATTGAATTTTAAGCATTATGATGACCACACTTGACTTTCCATAGATAAACTGGTTATATTGATAAACTTACAACTTTATAACTTTGTTTTTGTTGTAATAATATATATTGAAAATATTAATATTGTTAAATAACACATATTACGGCTATAATATATTGCCCAGTGTGTTTGTTTGTTGCCAATAATTAACTAATTTTAAGTATTAATTTGTACTTGTCCGATCCCTTTTCAAGATTAGTATATAATTAAACTTTCAACTTTAACTTGTTATAACTTTTGGTTTTATTGCAATATATATTAACTATTAATTTGTTAGGTAATATAATATATACTTGTGTTTACCTACGGCTATAATATATTGCCCAGTTGTTTGTTGGTTACAAAGAATTAACTAATTTTAAGTTTTAATTTGTTCTTGTCCGATCGCTTGTGAAGATTAGTATGTCGGCTATCAAGGACTTACGTTCAGCTGCAGGTACCATTTCGTCACATTTGCGCTGGTTTGCCTCAGCCAGCGCTTTGGTAAACCGGTCTGATCGTCAGCAGGTGTTGATACAAAGATACGTCGAACAACAGTTTTGTGTCTTCAGCGCTTGTTGTCTCAAAGTTTCTGTTGTTAATTTTACAGTGGACCAGGTCCGAACCAAGGTCAGTGAAGACCAAGCCCAGATTTTAGACATATATGATGCTGTCCCCGATTGTACAAGGCATTTGATTGCAGAAAGGGATGGTAACCCCGTTCTGAAGCAGGAGCTTCCTATGCCAGCACCGGGACATTTGAGTCGGCTTCCCACATTGGACCTCCCACTTCGATGGGTGCCTAGGAAGCTATCTGGGGTTCATCAGTTATCTAGTACCCATAGTACAAGCTCTGCTTAGTTTGGGACTAGATGGTGTTGTGTGAATGTGGTAGAATTTTATATTTTATATTATATTATTATATCAACCTCTTCGATACCCTGGTCAATGCCAGGGCTGACCTTAGGCCATCCCAAAAGTTGGCATACCTAATGTCAGTTTCGGATGGGGAGGCCAAAGGCCTCGTAACATCTGCCGGTGTCTGATGAGACCTACCAGATAGCCCCCCTCGCTTTGCAGTCACGCAGAGCCCAGCAAAGTGCTCTTATTGTAAGGTCACGGGGCAAAGAACGGCCAGTTGTAGGGCATTCTTGGACCTTCATGTCGCTTCACGTAGGCGCATCGCGAATGCCCGCGGCCTTTGTTTCTCGTGTTTGGGATCCCATTACCAGTAGGACTGCCCAAACTCTCGCCCCTGTCCTCAAAGTAGAGGACAGCATTTGGACATTCTCAGCGTGAACTTCAGAGAGGTGGGCCGCTTGTCCAACCAGCCGACGCCGCGCACGAGGATCGTTGGGATCCCATGGTCCTCTACGAGCTCAATACCAATACGTACGGGCTACGTTCGAGCCTCTATTTGGCAATACGTTCTCTTTGGGAGCTCGCACAGACTGCGAAGGCTTATGTTTCCGACGAGCCTCTGCCATCCTGAAGGATGACATTTACGTGGATGACATTTGTTCAGGTGCCTCTACCGTAAACGAGGCGATCCTCTTGCGGGACGAATTGATTGGTATCTTGGCCTCCGCTGGTTATAAGTTGCGCAAATGTATTTCCAACTCACCAGCGCTTTTGGAAGGCTTACCAGAGGATCATCAGCAAGTTCCACATTTGTTTGAGATTGTTGACAACCCTGCAATGATGGCTGTTCTCGGTGTTCAGGACAGACCAGTCCAAGAGATCTTTATGTATAACGTAGGCCCACATTTTGGGCAAAATGCTTCTTGCAGAAGCTTTGGACAGCAGGATTGACTTGGGATGAACCTGTACGCGGTACTCTTGTTGAGGAATGGACCTCTTTTGTATCCTCACTTCCTGCCGTCAATGAGATCTCCTTGCCTCGTCCCATCCTTCCTCCCGGGAAGTACAAGGCAACCCTTCACGGGTTTTATGATGCTTCGGAGCATGGTCACATGGCCGTGGTGTACTTGCGCTCAGTCAGTGCCTCAGATCAGGTGAGGATTTCCCTGATCATTGCAAAGAGTAAGGTTGCACCCCTTCGGACATCTTTGACCATTCCGAAATTGGAGCTCTCGGGAGCAGCCCTACTCGTACGATTATTGAACCACGTGTCTAATACTTTTGGTAAATCAATTTGTATTAATGGGAACTATGCCTGGACAGACAACCAAATTGTTATTTGTTGGTTGAAGGCGTCTGTCCTCACTTCAGAAGTATTTGTCGCTAATCGCGTTTCCCAAATACAAAAATCTGAAGTCACGCATGTTTGGAGATACGTGCCAGGTGAGCTCAACCCCGCTGATTGTGCCTCGCGCGGATGCTGGACGCCTAGTTTGATAGGCCAATCGCTGTGGTGGGGTCCGGAATGGTTGAGTCGACCAGAAATTGATTGGCCTCGAACGCCAGTTTTGGATACTTCCTCTTTGCCGTCTGCAAACTATTCCCACGGTCTAGGCCAAACTCTGAACAAACATAGTCCTGAGAGGTTAACGGTGTTTTACAAATAACCCTGTATAAGCTACAATTCTGCTCAATACTCCAGCCAGTATTACAAAAGCTCCAATTGCTCCACTGCTTGTTAGCCAATTGTTTTTATATATAGTTGCATTTTAATTATATAAGTATGTCGTCTGCAACGTTCTAGTTAATTTAGATTTATCAATGCCGTGGAACTTCGTAATTGGCTTAAGAGATGATTGCCATCATCTCACTATAAGCTGAATCAGTATAATTATGCTAAATCTACAAATAACTATAGCGCAGCTACATTTAAATTCATTAAAGTATCCATTGTTAGTGAGATAAACATTGATTATGAATGACGGCCACCAGTTTTTCCGGCATTAATCGCCTGTAGGGAAATTTATTATGTTACACTGTTTTATTTTTACACATAGCTTCCTCTCAATACTACTCTAGAAAACAAAACGTATTTGAATTTTGTAATGTTCATAAGAATCAACACACAAAAGTAAAATATCGAAAAATACAAACCTATGAATACATAGGCTGCACTAAAAATATCGGGAATGAAATATTTCCATTGTTCCTGGCATATTAAAATCTTTTTAATTGAAAACTCCTTGGTTTTAAAAATTTAATACCATTTATTTATTTTAAAAAAGATTATCGGTCTTGTCACAAGGTTTTGTCAAACTTATTTAGTCGTTGAGAAAATGGAATTGACTCGAGGAAATTCAAGAGCGATAATTTATTATGACTTTCGAAGTGGTTTAACACAAAAACAGTGTGTTGACGAAACAGCGTGGATGTGTCAAGCTCAGTGCTGATCCCCGTCAAAGTCGTCCAAAAACTGCAGTCACCCAAGAAAACGTTGATGCTGTGCGTAAGCTGATTGAGAAAGATCGACATGTGACATACCGCAAAATTCAGGCAACTTTAGACATTGGCATGACTCTAATACAAATAATCTTGCATGAACAATAAAATTAGGTGTAAAAAAGTTGTTTTCCCGATGGATACCGCATTCGCTCTGTGAAGAGCAAAAAGCGGCTCGCGTTACTTGGTGCGTCAGAATTCTCGAAAGATTCCACGCAGGTTCCTCAAATGCTGTATACAACATCGTATCAGGTGACGAATCCTGGATATACGCGTGAGAACTGTTACAGACTCTTTAGTTGCATCATAAATACTTTTTAATAATTTTTTATTCTTTACTGTCATAGCTAACGTCATTCATTCTTTCTGTATTCTAATTTACGTTCGGTACAAATAAAAATAAAAACAACTTAATGTATGCAAAAAGCCTTTATTTTATTGGCGACGAGTATAGGATGAGTATGTTTGATAAGCACCGGGTTTATCGTTGTTCGGTAGTCGCCACATATACGTACTTGGCCTGTTGGTTTTAAAACATTGACTGTGGGTGTAGCCCATTCTATAGGACTCATGTTGGGGTCCACTTCTGTTATTATGCCCTCGCGCAGAAGCCGTTCTAGTTCTATTTCTATATTTTTGCGCATGCTGAATTTGATGGGACGTGCCGGTAGGTGCTTTGCTTCGCGGCCAGGTTTGATGTGGATCCTAACTTGGTAATCCTTGACCTTCCCTAATTTGTTGTCGAATAGGTCGGTGTGGGTAGCTAGCACTAGGTCCAGTGACGTCTCTTTGGTGCGTTTGATGGAGTAGACAGGCTTGGGAAAGGTCATGTCGTACATTTCACACCATTGTAACCCGAAAAGCATAGGATCTGCCTTGTCCATAACTACAACCGGTAAAATTTTTTGTACGTTGTCTACTTCAACTGTTACGTCAGTTATACCTCTCGGTTTGAGCTTGAAATTGCAATAAGCTTGTAGTTTCGGTCCCTTCATTAACGCCGGGGCTCCAATCTTTTTCCATAATTTCGTGGTAATTATAGAGTAGATCGATCCTGGGTCCCAGTCCATCGTGCATTTTACCCCATTAATGGTCACGTCAATTTTCTTGCATCGGGAGGTCTTCTTGGTAATAGTGTGAACAGGGTTGTACTCGCTATCACTCTCTTCCGCCGAGGAGTCGGAGTGCGACGTTGTCGTTGATGAGGTCTCTAATGCATCTGTTCGATTGTTGATCCTCTGTGGTTTACTGTTTTTATCGGCCTTGTTAGGACGTTGGGAGCGTTTAGGTTGTGTCGAAAAATATGCTCTACCTGATTTGATGCATACACTCTCGTAATGTCCTGTGCTCCCACATGCCGTACAAGGGTGGTCTTTAGCTGAGCAGTTCTCGTAGTTATGTTTGTCCCGCTTGCCGCATCGTCGGCATTGATCTAGTCGCAACTTCCTGGCTGTTTCGTTAGTCGTTGTATCACTGCGTTTGCCTTGTCTCTTTTGGCGTATTCTGTTAACGTAGTCATTTTGTTTGTTATTCACGGCGCTGCTGTCGTTCTCTGCGATTTCACGTGACTGGGCAACTGAAAATATTTCTGTGAATGTTATCTCTCTCGGTTTGCCCCCTTCTGTTACTTCGCGTAGTTCAGGCCATCTTTGCTTTAAATCTACCTCTAGCTGTGTATGGTTCAAGCCGGTTGCAAAACGATCACGAAGCTGTCTCTCAAACATAGTCCCTTCGTAGCCACAGTCCCTCGAGAGTTTCTTTAGTCTATTAGCATAACGTTCCATAGTTTCGCCGCTTTCTCTCGTCGAGTTCCAAAAATCTATTAAGGCTTTGTATCGTGTTTTCTTTGTTCTATATAAGTCCAATAGTTTCATCTTTATATCATCGTATGTTGCTGTGTCAAAATCATGTTATGCAGTTAATAAGTAGGTCTTTCTGAATACTTAAGGCCGATTCACACATATCAGTGAAGTCACAGTTCCGTCACAGTACCGGCACCGTGATAATTATTCTTTCATACATTTTCTATGAACATATCCACACCTGTCAGTGTCAGTGACGACACAGTACTCTCGGTACTCTCATAGAAAATGTATGAAAGAATAATTATCACGGTGCCGGTACTGTGACGGAACTGTGACTTCACTGATATGTGTGAATCGGCCTTTACAGTCTCTTTGCCCCAAATTCGGCATTTTGCTTCATGCAGATCGATAAAGTTTTCAGCAGTGGTTGTTTCTGGGTTAAACTTGTCGCCCTTGAAGTGTTTTACAATGTTTTGTTTAGATGTCGTGAGTGGTTCGTTACCATCGTTGTTCTTGGTGTTGTTGCCTGTTGAGGGGCTTCCCTGGTGTTGTTGCTGTTGAACGAGCTGCTGCAGTAGGACTGTTAGTGCCTTTTGTTGTTCTTGTTGCGCGGTAAGGAATGCCGCGAATTGTTCAGCGTTCATGGTGTTTACTGAACAACACAATTTGCCTCGTCGCCAATAAAATAAAGGCGCAGTCCTATACCACAAGGATAAGAACGACATCGAACAACCTATTGCGTTTGGCTCGCGGAAACTGAAACCGGCGGAAATCAAATACTCTGTTATCGACCGTGAGTCATTGGCGATATTCTATGGCATTCAAAAATTTGACCAGTATCTCAGAGGCACTAAATTCACACTGGTAACCGACCATAAACCACTTATTCACATATTGGGTCCTCAACGAAATCTGCCGAAAATTGCTAACAATAGACTTGTAAGATGGGCACTCGTCATTGGAAATTATGATTACGACATCATTTATAGAAAAGGTGAGCATAACATTATCGCTGACTACCTCTCCAGGATGCCAAATAGCAAGGAAGAGCCGAATGTCTCTGAGCTATCAGTATGCAAAATCACCGAGAAGTTACAACATAATAAAATGGATGATTTGGCCTTAAGTGAAGAGCGTATCAGAGAAGAAACGAAGCACGATGCCACGCTGAAGCAAGTCTTACAATTGATCAAAACCGACTGGTATAACTGTACACATGCTGAGCTTAAACCATTCCTCAGAAAACGAAAGGAATTGTCTATAGAGAATAAGATTATCATGTGGCAAGGTAGAGTTGTCGTTCCGAGTAAATTAAGACTTACAGTACTACGTTATTTGCACATTGGCCATCCTGGGACATCTGCAATGAGAGCCCTAGCACGCTACTATGTATGGTGGCCAACTCTCGAAGAAGACATTGACAATTTTGTTAAACTGCCAAAAATGCCAAGAAAATCGTCCTAACAACCCAGAACTTCCAGTATACTCTTGGTCTATCCCAGAGAAGGTATGGGAAAGAGTTCACGTTGACTTTGCTGGGCCCTTCGAGGGAAAATATTGGCTAGTACTGTCAGATGCATTATCAAAATGGATAGAGGTTAAACGGATGACAAAGATAACCACCAAGACATTGTGCGAGAAATTAGATGGCATTTTTACAACTTTCGGATTACCTCAAGTCAAAGTCAAAGTCAAAAATCATTTATTCATCTTGGTCACAAAGTGACGCTTATGAACGTCAAATTTTAATGTACATTACTTAATGCTTTTACATTTACATTTACTGCCCATTCGCAAAGCAATAGGTAGAACCACGAGAAAGAACGGGCAATAAAACTCGTGGCCACTCTTTTTAATCGCCAGTGTTATGTTACATATTTTGTTTTTGTAAGGAGCTGCAACTGTTTCACATTGTCATTAATTACTTGTAAATAGTAATTAGGAACATACATAATACTTAAATAATTAATGCAGTTACCAATTTAACTGCTGTAGTAGCCTTCCAGTGTGAATATTGTGTAACAGGAGCATCCACTTACGTCTTATAATGTAGGCAACTCGCGACCATGTTCATAACCTCAAGTTATAGTGTCTGACAATGGACCTCAGTTCACTTCCAAAGAATTCCGAGCATATTGCAAGTCGCAGGGTATAGTACACATGACATCGTCACCCTATCATCCTAGAACTAATGGATTGGCTGAGCGCCTGGTGCGAACTTTTAAAACAAGAATGGCCGCAAGTGAAGCAGATCGACCTAACCAAAAGCGTAGATTGCAAAACTTCCTGTTTTCTTATCGGAATACACCGCATACTACCACAAGCAAGTCACCAGCCCAAATGATGTTCAGCAGACAGCTAAACTGCTTACTGGATAATGTGAGGCCAAATATGAGAAGGACATTGCGCTATAAAAATGTACAAGCTAATATCGAATCTGAACAAAAGACCCCGATTTTCCAGAATGGGGAAGCAGTGTACATCCGTACCAAAAAGTGGAAACCGGCTGTAATAGAGGAGAGGAAACACCGGTATTCTTATGTGGTGAGAACCCCAGAAGGAGTCTTGAAGCGCAGACACGCCGACCACATACGGCCACAGGGAAGTGTGGCTCAGTCACCAATCAACGACCGAGATAGTAAGATGGAACCATCGACACCTACTGTATCATCGTTTTCAACACCACATGATCTACTACCGCGTGCCAGTTCAACTCCAATCAGTCAAGCAGCAATTGAAGCCGCTGCCGCCTCACCGCTAACACTCGAGCAGACGCCGGTGTTGAGGCGTAGCAAGAGGACCGTACGTCCGCCACACCGCCTTATAGAGCAAATGACCTAAGGCCGGGAGGAATGTTACAGACTCTTTAGTTGCATCATAAATACTTTTTAATAATTTTATATTCTTTACTGTCATAGCTAACGTCATTCATTCTTTCTGTATTCTAATTTACGTTCGGTACAAATAAAAATAAAAACAACTTAATGTATGCAAAAAGCCTTTATTTTAAGAACCCGAAACAAAAAACCAGTCACGAGTTTGGGTGTTCGAAAATGAGTTGAAGCCAACAAAAGCTTTTCGTTCACGGAGTGTTGCAAAAAAAATGGTGGCCACGTTTGTCTCCAAAACCGGCCATGTTACGACTATTCCTCTTGAGGGACAAAGAACGGTTAATGCAGAATGGTATGATAGCATTTGTTTGCCACAGGTCGATTCTGAACTCCGTAAAGAGAACTGCAACCGCCGCATCATCCTCCATCACGACAATGCGAGTTCTCACACCGCGCACATAACAAAACAGTTTTTAGAGCAAGAAAACATAGAATTATTAGACCATTTGCCGTACAGCCCCGACCTAAGCCCTAATGATTTCTATACTTTCCCTAAAATAAAGAATAAATTGCGTGGACAGAGATTTTCATCACCTGAAGAAGCTGTGGACGCCTACAAAACGGCCATTTTGGAAACCCCAACTTCCGAATGGAATGGTTGCTTCAATGATTGGTTCCATCGTATGGAAAAATGTTTCAAATTTCGCGGAGAAAATACTTCGAAAAGCAATAAATACATTTTTAAATAGTAATGTTGTGTCACTTCCTTGATTCCCGAAATTTTCAGTGCCCTCGTACCTGTGAAATGTTTAAAAGAAAAATAAATTAAATGTATTTGGCATGGCAGCTGATCAGCTGATTGGTGTTAATCCTACAGTGCTGCCATCTCTTGTAGACCGTTTCAAACAGCCCTCATTGCCTGTGGTATAACCATAGATGATATACTATAACCAGCAAAGAGATTGGATATATAATACATAGAGGTAGCCCTAGTACTGAAAAATTGAACACAGCTTATACCTATAGGTATAAGTTCCTTGGTTGTACATTTAGTTTCACGATGGATTCTGACGAAGAAACACTTTTCTTAGAGTTACTATTTAAACGAAAAAGGATTTTGGGCAAAAAACAAAAAAGAAACCTAATAAAACTTTGCCGTTATTTTGTATAACTCAACAAACTGAATTTTATAAAGTAAAAGGCTAGTGACAAACAATTTCTGAATTACTTTAGATTGTCAAGAAAACAATTCTACGAATTACTTTACCGTTTTGGCAACATTACTTGTTGTTGTTATTAAATGTGTGTTTCATTTGACATACCTAATAATTTCAAGATGAATAAATAATGTGTATTGTAATGTAAATTGATTGTAAGTTATACCTAACATAGATATAAAATTACCTTATATATTTTGTATGCCATATAAATGGTAAATGTGCAGCACCAATTTTCTTTATCATCCTATTGTAACTACATTTATGCAAATAAATTCATTTCATTTCATTCCTATTCGCTATAATTAATAAGCTAAATAAGGAATACAAAAATAAAGTGCTTCGTGCTTTCGTGATAACGTTGTGTTCATTTAGGTTTTTTTAGTTTAAGTATATTCCTAAATGATAATTTATTTTTGTCAGTTTACTAGATGAAGACACGATTTATAATGGTACATCAGCAGAAATATTAAATTACGTGTGGTTATTCTGATAAAGCGCTGAAAAAAATCTATTTTTCCATTTTGTGACCGAATAATTGATAGGGACTCTACATGCTTCATTTTTTTCACTTGCGGTTTTGTTTGTAAAATTCTCAATAAATTTATTATGTATTTCTTGCCATGTTTTTTCTTTTCAATTTTATTACTGTACTTGTCGGACCTCGAATCCCATATCGCTGGACGACTTTCAACCTCATTGATAAATTCTTCAACCTGATTTTCGTTAATGTTTAGACTTGTACAAAAATTACGTGCGCGCAGTCACTAGTCGTTCGATGAACTGATGCGTGGCTGCAGCGCGGGTGTAGCGCTGCAATCGCACGTTTTTTATTTACATAGATTTACAAAGCAGCGCGGCCGCAGCGCTGCAGCGCGGATCTTTGCGGCTAATTTGAAGGCGCCCTAAGATACAATTTAGACACTTTAATGCCATCAAATTATATAACTTTAGTGATTCATCTTTTATGACAGTTCTATCATGATTTTGAATTTAGCCGTATAATATTTATATCGACTTTTCAAGTGTTGTAAGAAATCTTATCGATATGTCTATCCACCGTATATTTTTATCGGGTTATTTTTTAGATTCTTTGTGCACGTGATAAAGATTTATAAAATAAGTGGATTGCTGCAGTATGTCGTGGAGAAAATTGGGTGCCTAGAAAGTACCATAGAATTTGTTCCAAGCATTTTACTGCGGAATGTTTTTATAGTAATGACAGATGGCGCAGACTAAAAGAAAATTCTGTGCCAACATTACTTCTCCATTCTAAACGTATCAGTGTGAGTGTTTAAATAATTACTTGCTTTTACTTTTATTAGGGTAGCAGCGCCAAACAGGAGTCGGATCTTGGGCTCCATTCGATGTCTCGACCAAAGGAATAATTTAATTTTAATGTTTTCTACAATTTTATTATCAGTGCATAGGGTTCCCAGCAAGAACGTAGGGTCCCAAGCCAACCTCACCGGCAAGTGGTGTACCTGCTTATCAACGGATGAGGCTCTGGCAAACAAAACATTAGGCTCGCCACCTATTACGTGGGATCAAAATTCTGGCAAAAAGTGAGCGTTTAATATGCCTCTGTCTACCCCTTCGGGGAAACAGGCGTGAGCCTATGTATGTATGTTATAAACAATATTCAGCCAGCTACCTGCAGTTACACTGTTGCCCTGAAAAGCCACGACACGCTAAGCGACAAGCGATTTCGATGTTTATTTGTGCAGTTTAGTTCTGAACTGAGGTGACAGCGCCGGCGGCAGAATAGAGAGCGGCATGAACATTGAAATCGCTTGTCGCTCAGCGTGTCGCGGCCGTTCGTGGCCAGGCTGTTAGACGACATCCACTCATTTCATAGTTTTACTATATCCTTACTAATACCTATTATAAATGTAAGTGAATTTATTTATTTGTTAAGCTTTCACATTTTGACTACTCAATCGATCATAAGTTAAGTTCAATGCACGTTGCTGGGAGTAATGGGAGTACAGAAAAAGGTGTAAGGTACTTTTTATCAATCGGCTTTGGCCTATAAATCAAGCTTCAGGTATCATCAGTGATTGCTAGGGTGGCAAACACAAAGGGTATGCTTATTTATTTTAATATACTGCTTTGCATTAAAACGTGGCTTTTTTCTTTCTTTAGTGTACGCGTGCGCCTTCCATAAATGAGACATCTTCTGTTTCTCCGACAACCAGCACTAAAGTGCCTACGTTAATTACAATTTCTCCGCCAGTAGGTACAGAAGCGATGAAAATCGTGTGCGCTAAACACTTACGTACAATAGAAAAACTACAAAAAGAAGTTTTTCACCTTGAGCAGCTTGTTAAAAGACGTTTGTTAAAAATTAATTACCTATTTAAGACAACGTTCTAAACGTCTGATGAAAAAGAACATTGCTATGAATTCACGTATATGTCGGCGATACGCCAGGGTTATCGTGTCCAGTCCAGACTCCATTATAATAAAAAGACTCACGTAATATTACTTGGTTTATTTCAGACGATTTCTAGCACAGAATTGAATTAAAATGTGACCTACAATCCTTTTTATAAACTAACCGTCATTACACTTAATGTTAACAACTGCCACTTCCTTTTCAACATATAATTGAAATTACTGTACAATTAATTATCAAAAATCAACATTAATATTGTAATGAATATTGCACAACACCATATGATTTATTTTATACGAATAAAAAATCTATTGTAATAATCAAACGCTGCTTTACAACATTCGCAACAGATGGTGATGGGATGCTATCAACAGGATGTAAATATAAGCGCAGGTTATTTATTACCGTTAACATAAAAGTATCAGAATAATGTTATTTAATACTAATTGATTTTACTTTGAAAGTTTCTGGGGTTAAGCGATAAATTAAATACCCAATATTTATAAAACAGTGAAGCAGTCAATACAGTGTCTAATATTCTAAAGTAGTGAAGTTCTCAGTTCTGTGTTCACAAATAGTTATTTAAATATCAATCTTAAATATTATTAACATTTTCGTTACAATATAATCATTATATATTAATTTGCGCCCATATATACTTGATAGTTTGCAAAACGAAAATATCGTGAAGAAGGATTTGATAATTTTAGATCACGTGAAAAATAACAGTGTTATTAAAAATACCTTTCACGCGCGGCTGGTGACAAAACACGTGAGATTAGCTTGAAGTTAAAAAAAATGCTGTGACGCTTCATTATTATGTGCTACTGAGTACCCATTTGAAACAAAAAAATATAGATTCCGTTTAAAAATGCAAGTTTGTGTAATAATTATATAAATACTATCCATTAACTAGCGTTCTGTAACTCGCCGTGTGGTTGACGGCATAGAATACAAGTGTCACCACCCCCTATCTTCCCGTGGGTGTCGTAAGAGGCGACTAAGGGATAACACGATGCAAATACCATCTTTGCGTATAGACGGAAAACTCGACATCAAACCCTATACGACTGCCTCTGTTTTTCTGTCACGATAATCTCAGTAGCAGCACGGAGTCTGGAAATGTGCCCGGTACGGCAATAGGCTCGCCCCTTATTACGTGGGACTAAAGTATATCTGGCGAAAAGTGGGTGTAGAAATACACCTCTGCCTACCCCTTCGGGGATAAAAGGCGTGACGTTATGTATGTAACTAGCGTTCTGACTGCTGTGGACACAAACTTACGGAATGTATAACATGTACATACTTACTTTTACAAGTCTGTTTGGTTTTGAACCTATATTATTGAAACTTTGATCGATATCGATAGCGGATTTGCTCAATCACTAAAAAATTAAAAAGTTACGAAATTTGTGTTCAAATTGTCTTTAGCCCTAACTGACAAACATAGTGCCATCTTCTTCTGGCAACTCTAATTTGTCATATGAGTGAAGAGTGTAGCTATATTCAATTTGTTCATAAAAATATCGTTCATTCCATGCTTTAGTTATTCTTCCATGATAACCAGCCACGAAGTCTCTTTGCCAAAGGCGCATGCGTGTTGGTGTTTATACGTATATTTATATAGGTACTATCACGCCCTCTGAATTTCGCTTTAAGGTACTAGGCAATCATAAGGTAGAAGGAGTAAACTTGAAAGAGATGTCAATATTTCTCTCATTTCCACTCGATTGTAAACACATATACAAAGTTGTATGGCAGGGATCGTAAACAATTGGCTTGTGTCTTCTAAGAATAAATCGGTTTGATTGTAGTATCTATAGATTCATTAGCGGACCCCGGGCTCCAAGGCGTGGGTTTTGGAGCGCAACCGGGACAGCGCTAGGATGATGATCATGATCAACAGATTCATTATGATTTTAAGATCTTAATAAAGTGTATTATTTGTTATAAAAAGGTGATGGTGAGGGAAGGTGAAAATGTATTTATTCTTGTGACAGTGAACACCAATAAGAGAGCATTACGTCTAGCAGTGCGTCCGCCATTCATGTTTTAGACGTTTTGGTAGTAAATACCAAAGAGTATACAAATACTACGTAGTAAATACAACTAAAACGTCTCAAACTTTGTACCTGCTAAATCGAATATAACAAACAGACCAGACTTCATTCACGGTTTGTTTTGTTTTGCACTTTGTAATATCACTCAACCGCCATGATGGATTACATCGTTTTCGTGTCAAATTCAAAATGGTTTTTAAAAAGACGTAATTAGTAATGTTGCTAGTCGATTTTTAAGAAAAAATCAGTTATTTCGGCTCATAGAGGAACGAATCAATCGCTAATTACATTTTAGGACACAAGCCTATTGCGAAAATTTTGTCACGGCAATCATTTTGACGAATACCTGCGTTTAATCAAAATAACTATATTATTTCAAATTTATTGTAATGTAAGGATTTACATTAACTGACATACGTAGGATTAACATAATTATGTACAATAAAATAAAACTAATTATATAACTAAACTATCCTAAACTATAAAAAAGCGAAAGTATGAAAAGAAAAGTAAATAAAATATAGTAAAAAATTGCCAACTACGATGCGTCAAAAAATTCCTCCGCAACGCTGTCGAGCGGTAGCGTGCCCAGAAGGGTGGCAGCATGTAAATGTATTTAAGTGTATAAATAAATTACTTAATATAAAAAAAATTAAAAAAAATTAAGGATCTCATTGGTTATTTTTAAACATGATTGTAAACAAGTATCAAAATGGATTAAAATAAAAGAATACAAACAATTTTAAATAGAGAAAAGTATCGGATTGAATATTTTATTAATATAAAAAGACTGTACTTCACACTGAAGAGAAATCAATCCAATCACTTACGCCGAGAGTCAATGCACCAAGGTGGAAATGCTAAAAGTGGACGAACCTACTCTACCGCTGCAAACGCTCTGACACGCTTCTTGCGGAAGATCTGGTCAGACGAAGAGCAACCCGTCTACTGGATCTAAAGCCTTCTCATAATCGTGCCCAAAAATAGATACCTTCGTGAGTGCGGCCATTGGAGAGGCATTAACTCCTTCTCGATCCTATCTTAGGTACTGTACAAAATTATCCTGGACAGATTATCGAAGGCCGTTGAATATCTTCATCACAAAGAGCAGTCTGCTTTTCGGCCTAAAAGATCGTGCACGGACTAGATAATAAAACAAGACCTTCCAAATAATCTTCGAACAGGCAGGCATTAGGATGGTATAGGAAACTGTATTTGACCCTCGTGGATCTTGAAAAAGCCTTCGATATGCTGAAGTGGCCGTGGGATTGTATATGGGATCGTCTACGTGTAACAACCTTGAGAAGATTATAAACGTGATTAAGGCTATCCATGGGAAGTACTCTTTTAGAATGACTCACATCGGCAACGGTCTCTTTTCGTAAGGCATACCAGTTAACGCGGGTGTGCCGTGCGCCAGGGTTGTCTCTTTTCACCTGTCCTCTTCCTTGTCGTCTTCGATGGCGACATGCACAAAGCTACTGAAAAAGGCACGCCACTGAGCTCGGTTCTTGGCTCCTTGAGACAAGTACGTTGCCAGCATTATAAATAAATCTAATTATATTCTTATCAATTACAATTACTGAATATTCTTGAACTGCATGCTATTAAAACCACATTAATATTTTTAATGAATGCACGTTAACCATAAAAAGGTTGACCATACCTGTTCGATGTGTTAATCCTTGTTTTGAGGCGGACCCACCGTTGCACCCCTCAATCTCCCTCATGCAGGTTCTTATTGCGTATGATAAGCAATAGAAATTGGCAATATATTAATAAATGTATTAATTATAAGTCTAGCGGCACTGTAGACAAATTTATCTTCACATGTTCAAGTGTTACCATGCGGTCTGCATTGCGCAAATAAAGATTCTTAAGTTTGCTCAAGTTTATGAAGCAGTGTTATAATGATCGACTTTATCGAAGGTAATTGAAAAATCTGTGTAAGTTACATGCATCTGAAGCCTCATAGCACATTACATTTGTGACGGTTGATATAAAGCCATGCTGCAGTCGTAACACCATTTATTAGAGTTAGCAGAATAACTTGGAACATGTTATTTATACAGATTCATTGTCTCATTCCTTTTGAAATTTGTAGTATCTAATGCTGTCAGAGGAGAAGCCGAGTAGAGAGAGAGAAAGAAGACTTACCGAATAAATGTTTAACAAATATGTGACGGATTCCATTAAAGTCAGCGCTTTAACTATCTTTAATGTACTTCTAGTACACTGAGAATTACTGTGCTTAAGAGAAAATATTATTTCGAGTGCTAATTAGATTATTTAATAACGAAAAGTTAACAATTAAATTGAAATTGTCTTTTTATACTCTACCCTAAAGATAATGCACAATAGCGGTCAGTTGCCTTCTGTCATAGTATTTCTAATAAAGGCCATGCAGGGCAAGGCCATAAATTTACGTAACCACACCCCTTACCCCAAACAATATAGAAAATAATTAAATAAAAAATATCGAAGCAAACATAGCAAAATATTTTCGAAACTATGAATGAAATACATTTAGATCATCAAGTATTATGCCAAATAGAAAGAGAAAAAAATGTATTTTGTCTGAAATATTGGTTTTTAATATTAGGGGGTGAGTTGTATGAACTAACTGCAACCAGTCAGGAGTCAGGAGTCCGCCTATCGGGCCGCCATGATGCATTTGTAGTCTAAGAGCTGTTAACGTGTAGTTGTTATTTAAACTGCTAATTTAATATAGTGAGTGAATTTCATTGCCATATTTTCTTGTTAATTTGATAATTACCCATTCATGAGTTCAAGAGTTTAATCGATTTCATTCCATGTTTACTATTTCTTCAGATGGTATGACATGTTTTTGTGCTGTAGAGTATCTTAGTATCTTTTATGATATTGTTGGCATCAATATAGTTTTGCACATATTTTATATTAGGAAGCGGTTATCCTAGGAGCGATTCATCATTGGACTGCTTATCCATATGTCCATTAAATTTTATTAATTGGCCCACAGAGCTTTTATGTCCTGAATTCTCCAATAGAAACTTTCAACTGCGTTACTTTCGATTTCGCAGGCCTCCTCTCTTAATAAGTAAAGACACAGTAAGGTAGTAAAGGCTTATAATTTTTGGAGAATTCTTCCTAGATAGAAAAGATTGTGGTTAAAAGTGTTTTAAGTATATGGTCATGTTGATAACACATGTTGCTTAAAAGGCTTGTGGTTGAAAATGACGTCGATGAAAGCTTCTGTTGATGAAATTAATGTCCCTGTGGGGAAAACGAAGAAAATCAATTCGACATCCTATCGATGAACAGACAGAAAAGAACGAATACCAAATGTCAATAGAATATTATTCAATTATAAATAAAATAATTAACAATTTTCCCCATGCTAAACGACTAGCTCCTACCATTAGTATAAAAGTTTGCTAATTTAATTCAAAATTTGACATCGCAGACCAAAAGAGAAATTTTCTAAACGGTAAATAAAATACAATTTACTCAACTGCAAAAATTTGCAGCTAGCTCCTCATCTTTTTAAAACATGGCGGCTGTCGTTTACCCTCAAAGTATAGATATAATTATAATCTAACAGTTTACCTGTTTCAATTTAGTACTTTATAGGCTACTCTATATTGATCTCTTTCTGATACAGTCGAGGTCCTTGTCACTTCTGGTGCCCTAGTACATCGTACCATTTTGTTCGACATCAGAGACAACTTCGAGTGAATGAACTAATTGATGAATGAGTGATTGATTGAATGAATGATTGAACGAATGTTTTAGTATTCTGTAAATTGTATTGAAGGCATTATCAAAAGTTATTTTCATAACCGGTTTTTTTTACTAGTATATCTATGTTCATAACCTGCGTCATAGAGTAAGATCCCGGAGCCGCCAGACCTACATTATTTTAGCAAAGCTGACATTTTGAGAATTATTAGTATAATATATTTTGTTAAGAGATATGCGGACCCACTAGCTTGAAAGCTGGGCCATTTCACAGGTAGCGCGAAGTAAAAGTACCTAAAAACTTACGAACGTACGTTAAAGTAGCACAGCATGTATTCACATATGTTTTTATAAAATATTGTCTAAAATTGCAATTCATTATTGCCAGACACTTTCCGTGGCCCATTACTTCTGCCAGACGTCTTGAAGGTTACTTAAAAATTACGTAAGTTACGTCACATTAGCCAACTTAAATTTGATATAAATATATTACTTAAGGTATTTTAAGACCCTTTGTACGCAGCCAGACCAATCCGAAGGGCCAGTCGTCCAGCCAGACGCCATGAAGCTTTCCCTGTGAGTGCGAGCGTGCGGCCATTATTCATACGCATGAATACGTGTGAGAACACTACATTATCCCAAAAGACTGTAGGAATATTATTTTGGTTATTATTACAAGAATAAAAGTGTAAAATATCTTTTTTTTTTACGAAAATTATATTCATTTTAAATATTGAGGTATTTAACAACGTATTCTTAGAAAAATATATTTAATTATCATCATCGTCCGAGTTCTTCCGCCCTTCATCAAATTGACATTCAAATCGAATATTTAATTTATCTTCACCATCATTTTCATTGTTACTTGAATTTTCTGTAAAAATAATTAATTCAATGATATTGAGCATAGCTACAAGTATAATGAAATAAATTAAAGTGAAAGTTAAATACCTAATTCGTTTTCAAGTGACTCGCTCACAAAATTTCGTAGTTGGTCACCATCTAACCAGTTAAAATCATACCGGCTATCTTTTAAAATCCATCCATTATTTTCAGGTCTTAAAATGCTGGGATGCTTTATATGAGCATTGCTCCAGACACTTGCAATATATTTCGCTCGTCGAAACTGCTGAAGTAATTCAGTTTTTCAAGGTGGTAGACCACTTGCCTCATTTTTTTTTCATTTTGCTGGTGGGATTCCTAATTTTCATCGGCAACTGAATATTTATTGATGAAAAGCCGCAGCCGCAGTATCTACATTCCAGAAACTTTATATAACTTGCAGACGAATTTTTGTATTGTATCGAAAATATTTTGTTCCTCATCCTTATTAGTAAATAATTGAAGTTCACCGAGTTTAAGGAATGCTTGCTGATATTCAGGACATTTTTCAATATTTTACAAGACCTTTGTTTTCCTTTCTTAAAGAAAGCCGGGTTGTAGTCACATCCTGTGATAGCATGAAAGCCTATTAAACTTCTACATAAAGACTGTCCCAAGTAGCCCTAGATTTTGCATAAATCAACATATCTTTGGTTGTTTCCGTATGTATTATGTATGTAAGTGAAGTATTGGTCGAAAATTATGTCAATTCTTGAGGCATTTAATTGTGTTAACATGTTTAACAATTTATCTGAAATATTTCTAAATGATTTAGGGACATCTTTCATATAGTGAAGCATAAAAAAACATCAATTATAAAAATATCAATGTACGGTGGATGATACTCAATATCTTTCTCTAGAGATTTCATCAGAGCAGATTTTGGAGTTTTGCAAATTGCACCCTATTACGTGGGATCAAAACACTGGCGAAAAGTGGGCGTTTAATATGCCTCTGCCTACCCCTTCGGGGAAACAGGCGTGAGTCTATGTATATATGTAAATTGCACCATCAAAAAAGCACATCTATAGTCAACGTTACAGCAGCTGCACGACCATAGACTAAATAGGAAATACGACCTGCACGACCATAGAATAAAGACTAAACAGGATACACGGTATCATGCGTATGAATAATGGCCAAACGCTCGCGCTCACGGGGAAAGTTGTGTCGTCTGGCTGGACGACTGGCCCTTCGGATTGGTCTGGCTGCGTACAAAGGGTCTTAAAATAGTACCTTAAGTAATATATATCAAATTTAGGTTTGCTAATATGACGCAACTTACATAATTTTAAGGTAAAGGTTCAAGACGTCTGGCAGAAGTAATGGCCCACGGAAATTGTCTGGCAATAATGCATTTCAATTTTAGACAATATTTAAAAAAACAATGTGAATACAAGCTTTGCTACTTAAACATAGGTGAGTATGTTTTTTAGGTACCTTTACTTCGCGCTCCCGGTGAAATGGCCCAGCTTTCAAGCTAGTGGGTCGGCATACCTCTTAACAATATATTATACTACTAGCTGCTGCCCGCGACGTCGTCTGCGTGACTGCGACGACGTTAGGTGCTGTATAACACAGCACCTAACTATTAAATAAATACCTACGATTATACTTACCTTTAAAAAAATACGCGGTGGCGATAGCCCAGTGGTGTATGTAACGGACTGCTGAGACGATGGTCTTGGGTTCGATCCCCAGCTACCCCGGGCACACACCTATGACTTTTCGAAGTTATGTGTGTATTAAAAAATATTAATTAATTATCGCTCGCTTAACAATGTGCCCGGTAGATGGCAATAGGCTCGCTCCCTATTATATTGGGACCGAAACATATCTGGCGAAGTGTGGGTGTGTAATACACCTCTGCCTACCCCTTCGGGGATAAAAGGCGTGAAGATATGAGAAGATATACCTTTTAAATTAACATTCATTTACCCGTTTCTTCTTTATATTTCATACCTGCAGAAAGTGTAGTAACAGACGAAGACTGTCTTTTGTAAAATTGACCTTCAAAAAGTGCTGATTTTCAGCCTGCTTTGAATAAATGACTTTATGGTGATTCTGCTGAATTAAGTCATAAGTTGTGACTGAAGCAGATGGAGAAAATAAGGAATACATAATAGGGTAAAATACATACTTATAGGACTTCTCGATATACAGCATTAGTGGTTTGGCTCTCCGCAGCCAAAATGTAAAGAGAGTCAGGACTGGTAACGCGGGAGCAAGCGACATATAGGACACCCGCTGCCCTCAATGTCTGCCTCTGCGACTTATTGATGGTCTTCGCGAAGCAAACACTCACGGGGAACTGTATACGCTTGAATTATGAGGTATGAGAGGAATGCGTGGTATAAATACTGCCTCGCTGACGCCACAACCCGTAAGAATTTCCTAAATGGTGTGTCTGTGGAGCGAGATGACTTTCGGGCGGGTCACGTTACACAACTTCAGAGGAGATAGGTTCCGAAGAAGCATAATCGGGACACCGATCTTCAGCTTGATGCTATGCGCTGGAAGTTCACTTGCTGACTGGGAGTTCAGAAATTACACGGGATTATGTGTGGCATTTTCTTGCTCGACGACAGTGTTTATAGAGGTGTAGACCACTTCATTCCTCTCATTTTCCGAGAGAATGCATTCGTTAATTGCTACAGCCTGATCATTTTTGAGCGTCAAAATTGGCCACTCACACACTCACGAATTCTGCTATTACGGTATACAGCTGTATAATTCTAAGCTGGATAAAACTCTACTGAGAGACTCTGGAAGCACCACCTGTCCTCCTCTCTCCTCTGGTGAAGTGTCTTCGCCAAGACTTAGAAAGACATCTTAGAATTGTTGAGCACGTGCATTGACGCCAAGCTGAGCTCTCATATTAATGGTCAAGCGCAGCATACGAACTCGTGACCACAACAAAGATAATTTCAACGAAGCACTCACCTTGTCCGTGTGATGACGGATTAAGAATACGGAATGTCACCACCCCATATCATCCCATCGGTGTCGTAAGAGCCGACAGCGGAAGCAAGAACAGCACTGTAAGAGAAGGAAAACTTGATAAAAACCCTATACCAACCCGTTTGGCCAGCGTGGTATAGTAGGCCAATTCCTCCTTTTAAAAGAGAGGCCTAGTCCAGCAGTGGACTGTTAAAGGCTTATGATGATGATGATGATGACTCACCTCGTCAGCCCTCAATCCCCGCGTCACCACGGGAAGCGTTTGTCGGGAATCGTCACTGGACAGAACTGTGACCACCCATTAAATGCTCGTTCCTGCGGATGTCCTGCAGGGTTCTGTCCATGGCCTGAACTGCCTTCCTATTGGCCATCGTACGCTTGTTTGTTTGTTTTTCGTGTGAGTGTGTGGCCAACTCTGGTGTCGGAGTTTTCAGACCGCCCGAAGGCCTCCGACATGGCCTAACGATCCTTATCCTTAGACAAGAACCGGGACCGCCAGCTTTACGTGCCCTCCGAAGCACGGTAGCGCTCAGATGAAAATGCCACATACGGTCACCCATCCAACTGGTAACCTGTGCAAGCGTTGCTTAACTTTGCCGATCTGTTACGACCGGCAAGCCAAGTCTCGCTATGAGCGCTACCTCGTATATGAGTGTATATGAGTGCTATCGTACGCTCATCCCATACAATCAGAGAGCAATCCTTGAGCACGTGTCCCTTATCACTGTTACGTGAAACACCACAAACGGGTATTACGGCGCTCTCTAAATCGATGGGAAATTTAAACATGGTATGTGCTGTCTTGCCACCCGGAAGCAGTGTGGCAGCGATTGCCGGCGACGCTACAGCAATGACAATTTTTCCTTGCCTCCTGACCTCTGCAAGTATGCCAGTAGTAACAAATGTTTTTCCTGTTCCACCAGGAGCATCCAAGAAAAACATTTTAGCCTGGCTTTGCCCAACGCTTTCAAGGACGGTGTCGTAAAATTCGTAAGGTGGTCATTTCAAATTGTCTCAGCGTTATACTCCCAATTTTCACGGTCTTGATGCGGTGATGATTGGGAAGCTGGTAACAAATATTTGACCAGTGGATTGCCGCTGATAGAAATGACCACGTCTTGAAGTGAACTGAGACAGGTGTTCAGCACGCGGTCATCAGTTAATTCGACTTCGTCTCTAGTAACACGCCTCAAAGCTCGTAGAAAATCTTCAGACAGATGATGGCGATACTGCTCCCAGAAAGCTACCGCGTTCGCGACTCCACAAAACACCAAGAACCGAATGCATGCGGCTGGGCCTGCACTGACTCTCGCCTCCGCGAGGTTGTCATCCCATTATTGGTCACCGTCGAGAAAGTGACGTACTACGCAGGCTGTGCGGTAAGTGGGATACTCCAAGCAGGGCCGTTCCGACCCAATGCAGCGCCTGTGTGCGAAATCTATGAAGCGCCTGTGCAGTGGCGTAGGGCGGGTGACCTTTTTTTTTTTTTTGAAAGACGTTGGGCTTCGGACCGTGTGAAGTAACAACCGCAGAAAATAGCATTCGACATTATTTGTGTATACGGTACGGTATAAACTCTACAAAATGTGTCCTTGAAACTTCCCGGAAAACCTTCCACAGCACCTCCTCGTCAACGTCGGTTAAATACACCCTTTTGCTTGTCGTACGTGTAATATGAAGGAAACTGATCGATTTTACAGAGCCTGAAAAATGCCAAGAGAGTTGTTTGACGCGGATTTTCCAAGTGCTCAGCAACGCTGTCGGGATCGAAATATATGTGCTGGCCGTTCTCTAGGTGGTCGTGTAAATGCATTACGGTAGGATGCTTCTCATGTATAGAGAACACCAGTATCCGCCAAACCGCTTCAGACGTAACAATAAATGTGGCTGTGTGTGAGTAACAATAATCTAGCTAGTTCCACATCTCACTAATGTTTATATACAGTTAATCCAAACAAAGGTACGTGCTATATGTATATCCTGGAAGACAATTTAAAGCAAGTTTACATGCGACATGAAAATATATTATTAATTAAGAAGCAATAATTATACCAATGTGACCAAGATGTTTATTTTGTACTAACTCTATTACTATTTATTCTGACAGAACTGATGTAAGCAATCAAGTGTGGCGATGTTGTAGTTAATTAATTAAATAACTTCAACTAATAGTCTTGCTCATCTCTGAAACGAATTAAAAATAAAATTTTAAGAAGAAAATGTACAACTCCATCTATGACTTTTGAAAACAACCATTAACGTCGCCAACATGTTCAAATTTTAATTATTTATATCCAAAAAGGGCTTACACATGTAATTCGACTTGATGTTTTTAAACTCTCGTAGATGGCGCTGCATTAAAATTGTCTTAATTCTACTTATATTCAAATAATTATTTTATCAGCCTAAGTTACTTATATTGCGTGATTTTTATAGTGTGAAGCTAGCTTATAGCATAGTTAACATAATAACAACATTCAAATATGCATTGTTACATTACCCGTTGTTACAGAATGCGTTGCAGAAATAAAGGTTCTCTGCTCGTTCCCTGTAGGTCACAGCGTGATAATATGTAGCCTATGTGGTGACCCGACTTTTTGATAATATTTGTGCCAAATTTGAAGTAAATCCATGCAGTACTTTTTTACTTTATCCCGGATATAAGGAAAAACAGATAAACAGACAAACACACAAACAGACAAACAGACAAAAATTCTAAAAACTATATTTTTGGCCTCGGTATCGATAGTAGATCACACCCCAAGTATTCTTTTAAAAAAATATTCAATGTACAGTTTTGACTTTCCTACCATTTTATTATATGTATAGATTAATCCTCAAAATTTCAGCTATTCTAAAATGACGTAGGTCTGGCGCCTCTGAGATCTTGGACTATCATTAATGTAATTAAATAACAATAATGATTACCTGATAATGATCGAAATCTTTCGAAAGCAATTTCGACCAAGAGATGCATTTGATTCCAGTATGAAAGAAATATTTGAAACCAACCTGTTTTACCCTTCCTTACCTGTTTATATTTTCTTGATCTGACGAAGCTAAAAACGTTAATATATTTGAAAACGAAGGTGAAGCAAAGTGATGGTAATTAAAATGCATAATTTAACTCACAAAGTATTCTTGATATTCTTAACTAGTTATTTATTTCAATTCTACAACTGTTTATTTATTTAAAATAAACAGTTGTAATATTTTACAACTGTTTATTTATTAATATTTACACTAATTTATTGACAACTAAAACAAATAAGGCACTATGTTATTAATTGAAATTGTCGTAAAAAGTTAGCTAACAAACTTGACAACAATTATTGCTAAAGCACCTTCAGTATGTTTTGATTTCGCAATTTAGATGGCATAATAAAATTATGCGTATTATGAATCTATTTATGTTCAGCCATAGTCATGTGAGAGTCTCGAAGGTTCGGAAATTGGAGAAGCACTAACGAGAAGCATTAAGATTTTGCTGCTTGGTACAATTATGTCTAATCTTCTCATTTTTAATTGTTTGATTGTTTATGAAATCTCATCATTATCGGCGCTGTATATATCATAGAAAAATAAATAAGAGTAGAAGTGCCAAGGGGGCGTGTCGGTGTCCGCGCGAAATGCACCAAGAGTGCATATCGCAAGCAAATGGCCGTTGCCGCGAATTAGTACACTTTCGACCGTGATCGCGACAATTCATAAGAATGCCGTCTTGTTCAGTGGTTTTCTGTAAAAACCGAAGCTCAAACCAAAATTTTGTGAAAAATGGCATCACTTACCATATGAAACTACAAGTATTTTACTATATTTTCTTAAAAACATGAAAAACAACAAATCGTAAAATATTCCTTGCTGTTATTTAGTTATTATTGTTTGCAAATCTCATAACGGCTATATTATTTTTCAATAAATACATTGCTCTTTAACTACTACCTAAATTTGTCGCGAAGTGACTAGACAAGCAATGTAATCATGAACTTTATTAAGAGAATGCATCGCATAGTATGGCCGCTGCATCTTGCCACGAATTAGTGTACAGTTCTTTTGCATAGCACAACGATAGTAGCCGATGTTTTTATGTAAGTTGAACGTTGCTTTGTAAATACACGCTATGTTCGATAGGATAAGGTTTATGATTGATTTTTTTGTAAGTTTTCATAAAAACATGCGAGTCTGTGCGCGAATGCGTTTTCATATTGCTTTTACTGATCTGCTGCTTGATGTAGTATAGTATTTTCGCTGTATAATGATATGCATGACAGTTCATGACTGACAATTATAGTGATGTAACGTAAGGAAATTTAACCTCTTGAATGCCAGACACAATTAAAAAGCTATTGTGTCTCGCGTAGATCTGCGTTCCGGCATACAAGGGGTTAAGCGATTATTTATAAATATCGAATTAATTGGCAAACGACATGCAATCGTACGTAGTTACCGATTTTACATCTTCGAAATAAATTCATATTAAAAGTGTTTTGGCGAAATTATATTCACAAATAAAACGCAGTAATTTTAATTTTTTTTTTTTATTATTAGTCACTGTCACTCGAAATAAAACCTTAAATCTGAATCGGAATCTTCTCCGACTGAGATAATTAATTTCTGATCTCAAATTCGGTCGAGGTGGACATTTATCCCAGTCTGTGAATATTGTCAGGCTGGGTTTCGAAACGAGTCGCCCGAATTTGAGGGTATTATGCGCATTAAAGTAGTATGCGTGATACGCAAAATGAGAACTGTCATACCTATCATCATACAGCGAAAATACTATAGTAGCCGCATAGTAGGGGCAAACTGGCGACACAGTTTTCCGATACATTTTCGTCTACAGGGCATATCTCCTTTAATTACTATATCTATGGTATATATCATGAACTGCCCCACTTTTGGCCACGGGCATGTTCTCACTATACAATCTGCAGGCATATTATATTTTATAATTTTCACTAACTTGCCAATATCAAACAATATTTATTCAGCTGAGAATTTTAGGCCCAAAATTGTGTGACCTGAAAAGATTAACTCAATTATTAAAGAACCCTTATTATTAAGTCAATATCATTGCCTTGAAAAGCTCATTGAATGTAGAGATACACTTCATATGATACTACTAGATTGTAGGCCTGGGATTCTTAATTTTCCTAGATCCGGTTAGTAAATAACGTATTATTACACAGGCTCGTTACTTACTGCGAATAAAAAAATTTGCAATGACGCTGCCAATGTAGTGACCATCTTGTCCTATGGCACCATAAAAAATAGTTAAAAGCTCCAATGATATTGTGGGCGCAGCGGAAAAGGCTTGGAATTTAGGTACTTACTGGAACGGAGTAATGGAGTTTGTTTAGAGTGTTTTCTCCGATAGCTTGAAGCGAAGCGGTGCTGTATTCCTAGGTCTTAGAAGCTGGTAAGCCATCCACAAAGTCAACTTTCACACACATGACACTTTTGAGTACTTGAGTTTTGAGAATTTTGGTTTGCGGAGCGGCGAACGCGCACACGAGCTGCAGGGTCAGATTTTCGAACGACACTCATTGGAGCAGGGTGGGTATGCGCCGGAGATGAGGAGAGTGGATTTTGATTGGCCCTCGCGTGTTAGAAAAGAATGAATTTGAGTGAATTGTTGAGTGAGGTGATTATGAATGTAGCTAGATTTATAATATTTATTTTTATTTTGTGCGTGCTTGAGTGAATGGCTTTCTTTTTATAAATATATTAAATTTAATTACATATTTATCTAATTTGATTGTGGCGCAGACAATATCTTTTTATGTAGCTTACAAAGAGTCCGTGAAGAACAGGTGCTCGCTCGTGCTTGATGTCGATGTTGCAGGTGACGCTCAGCAGCAATGGCTTCACCATGGTGACTACAACCTAGTAGTTTTGACGCAGTAGGTACAGTAGGCCTAGGCCAAGCATGACCACAAACAAAGGAAAATAATTGCCATATGATATTTTCGTCCAGCAAAGCTGTCTAGCACTAAGTTATAGATGAAGTTGATAAATATATCAACAGAGAGATCTGACCTACCCTATTCGTAACAATCCTTGAAGATCCGGTAACTATACGCAACACGAAATGGGCGAGCTATTTTACCATCTTAAAGGCCAGAACAAGTTCTGTTACTACATAAGCACGAATTAACTAAAAGCTTTTTAGTGACTAGTGGTGTCTACATTTACTTTATTGTGGCATTTGTGTAGTCAGGTTCAGCAGCATTGCGTTTTGCTTGGTTTGAGTTTTAACACTCGTGAAGATATGTTCGTTAATTATTAATATATCCGTCCGCGTTGTTATGGAGTTTGATTTGATTCCGATGCTATACCACGAAATTGCATCAAATATCTTTAAGAAGTAATTGCATGAAAGGGCTACAACCAACTGCATATTCTCTCGAGCTTTCGCGTTATATCAGTTTAAATATCAAACTGTTTTGCCATCTGAGGCAAAAAGTAACAGCACAGATTTAATACGGGTAGCAGAGCCTTTCTTTCGTCCTCCGTTAATTCCTTTCCCTGCCAGCAACGCACCTGTAAGTCGTCTGTTGTTGCGAAGGTCTATAGGCGGTGGGTGATACCGCTTACCATCAGGCAACACGTCAGTTTACTTGCCAACATTCTCATAAAAACACAAGAGGAGTGATCATTATTTTATTGCAGAGTCCATTTATAACAGAAAAGCGACTACGACATCTTTCAACATATTAATTGAAATAAAATTAATAACATGGATAAACATGTTATTAATTTAATTTCAATGTTATTAATCCTTGTCCACACCATCTACACAAAACATTTACGTAAATATTGAATATATATACAATATTATCGAACCATTGTAAATATTACACCCACATTTTATGAGCATTAAAAAGATCGCATAGCCAACTAGGAAACATGCAGAAATGGAATTTGGGCAGGATTTTTTTCATGACCTGAGCACTTAACTAAGGAAAGATTTTTTTTTATTTCACATTTCTATGGGAGTAAAATAGAGGTCGAATGTTAATTGCACTATGAATTTGAGGACGACATTTAATTCGCATACTGACGCGAGCAGATACGCTACTGCAGTATCATGGTTGTCAACGTCATCAAGAATCCCATGCATAGTTGCAGAGTGGATGACGTGGCACCCTGAACATCTTCATCTTGATGAGGAGGTCGAACTTGGCGGAGTATGGACATGAGTTGTGAGGGACAATTAGAGTGTGGACATGCTGCTCTTGTCAGCGAACGACATCGAGGTGGCGGAGAACCCGACTGCGTACTGCTCGCAGTGCACTCTCACCATCATCAGCCCGTTTTTCTTGCCGTCGCCATTCTCTGAAAGATACACCAAAGTATTTAAATCTGAGGCTAGGACCATTTACACTTTAATGACGAATATAAGTAGTATGTGTCGTTGTAAGGGCAAAACCGGCATCAGGTAATATCATATATAATATTTTAATATCAAGGAGGAATGTGTATCGGACTTCTCAATCCAATAATAAACCCACTACTAACAGCAAGATGCTTTTGAAGCCACGTAAGATAATTATCAGGAGCATAACATCTATCCGGCCCCATTGTCAACCTCACCTGCCCGCGCTGGTCGTTGTTCGCAGAATAACTAGCGGCGCCACCCTCCGGGATGGCGTGGTGCTCCCTGCTAGACAACTAACGAGGCTCTGGCGAGCAATGGTGGTATACCCATACACCTGACCGGGCAACTGGTTGGAAGAGGCCTCAGCAGCCTTGAGATTTAAATAATTTAAAAAAGGTCTGGTGCAGAAGGCAACGGGAAACCACTGCACTACATTCCCTAGTAGTTAGTTTCATGGAAAAGTCTCATATAGCCACGGCCCCGAGTGCCCAGCGTTCCTTAAATGGAACAGGGTTGATAAGAATCCCCGGGCGGAAAACACTAAGAATAGGAATTTGGAACGTGAGAAGTTTAAAACAAGATGGAAAGCTCCCCAATGTCATGAAGGAAACTAAACGGTTGAAAGTCGATATTCTTGGCATAAGTGATACCAAATGGCCAGGCCAGGGCAAACATTTCGCATCTGATGACTATGTCCTGTACTATTCAGGAGGAGACCAACGATCAGAACGATATGGTGTAGGAATTCTTCTCATAAGAGAAGTGTCTAAATCAGTCACAAATTTCGTTCCTCTATCAAACCGAGCTATGCTGATCAAATTGGAGGCCAAAACATTTGATATTAATATAGTGCAAATTTATGCGCCCACAGGAGACAAACCGATTGACCATATGGAGGACTTATATAGGGACATTGATATGTTACTAAAAACCACGAAGAATCACCAATTGGTTATCGTTATGGGTGACATGAATGCGAAGGTGGGTTCGACCATCACTCCTGGAGTCACTGGTGCTTATGGCCTAGGAACCAGAAACGATAGAGTTGATATGCTTATTGAATTTTGCCAGGATAATGACCTTATAGGCCTCTTATATATTAAGAGGCCTAGTTCAGCAGTGGACTGTTAAAGGCTGATGATGATGATGAATGACCTTATAATTACGAACACCTTTAAGCTACCACCACGTCGGCTATATACATGGACATCACCAATGTACACAGGGGATCACTTAGTCAGAAACCAGATCGACTATGTTATGATCAACAGAAGGTATCGTAACTGGGTCAAGAGTACCCAAACCTACCCCGGTGCAGATATCGGTTCAGACCATAACCCAGTGGTGGCTGTCGTAGCATGCAAACTGAAGAAGTTACAGCCAAAAAGAAAGGATAGAAGGCCAAATCTACGGAAACTTGCTGAGCCCGAAACAGGATCAAAAACCCACACCGCCATTAATCAATGGGCCTTGGACCGTCGTATTAAAACCAATACCTCCGACCTCGACACTTGGACTAGTCTAAAGCGCAGTGTGTATGCTATAAGCAACCAATATCTTCAGCCATCACAACTTGTCAAAAAACTAGACTGGATGACAGATTCAATTTTGCAACTGATGGAACACCGAAGACAGTATAAAGGTACAAACCCAGACCGATATAAGCAAGTTGATGATACCATACGAAAACAGATTGCGAAGGCCAAGCATAATTACTACAGCAATAAATGAGCGCACTTGAAAGCACTCCTTCTAAAACACGACAGCTTTAACGCGCACAAACATATTAAGGAAATGGTGGGTCATAAGCGGAAATCGATGAATACCTTGACCGACGCAGGTGGGAACCTCATTCTGGACAAAGATAGCAAGAAAAAAGTGTGGCGTGATTACGTTGCAGAGATGTTTGTAGACTCATCCAGGAACATCTCAACAATCACCGATGACTCTGGTCCAGCTATACTGAAATCTGAGGTTTTGCAGGCCCTGAAAGCGGCTTAAACAGGTAAATCATCGGGTCCTGACAATATACCGATCGAAATTCTAAAGTTGCTGGAAGAAGACCAACTGGACGCTCTCACACAGTTCTTCAATAACATTTACGAAACCGGCAATCTCCCTAATGACTGGCTAAAATCCACATTTATCACGATACCCAAGAAGCAGAACGCAAAAAAATGTGGAGAGTATCGTATGATTAGCCTGATGAGCCATGTCCTTAAAATATTTCTGAACATCATACAGAACAGAATACGGCCAAAATGTGACAAGTAACTGAGAGTTAGCCAATTTGGATTTCGATCTGGTGTTGGCACCCGAGAAGCTCTTTTCGCTCTCAATGTCCTCGTACAGAAATGCAGGTATATGCAAACTGACGTATTTTTGTGCTTCATTGACTACGAAAAAGCATTTGACCGAGTAAAACATCAACAACTTATTAGCCTTTTAGATGATATTGGTCTCGATGGTACGGACGTCAGGATCATTCGCAACTTGTATGAGAAGCAGATAGCTACAATAAGGTTTGAAAATGAAGAAACCGACTAAGTTGAGATCTGTCGTGGAGTCCGGCAAGGCTGTATCATGTCTCCGCTGCTTTTTAATGTCTACTCGGAAGCGGTTACGTCGAAATCTCTTGAAAACAGTTGGAATAAAGATCAACGTCAAGGTTGTTATCAACCTGCGTTATGCAGACGACACTATTCTTATTGCCGCATCGGAGACCGATTTACAAACAATTGTGAATAAAGTTAACGATAACAGTGAGAAAGCCGGTTTAGAAATTAACATAAGCAAGACTAAGGTCATGGTGGTCTCAAGAAACCCGGATTTGAGTCCTAACATAGCAGTAGCTGGGAAAAAGCTAGAGCGGGTACGACAGTACAAGTATCTAGGGGCTTGGGTAAATGAAGCATGGGAATCTGATCAAGAAATCAAGACCCGGATAGAAATTGCCCGAGCCTTATTTAACAATATGAGGAAGGTTCTGTGCTGTTGTCAACTTAACATAAAGCTCCGAGTCAGACTACTCCTCTGTTACATTTGGCCTATTGTTATGTACAGTTGCGAAACGTGGACCTTGAAAGAGGACACTACAAGACGCCTACAGGCATTTGAGATGTGGTGCTACCGTCGCATGTTGCGCATAAGTTGGACACAGAAGGTCAGAAATGAAACCGTGCTTCAGCGCGTTCATATGTCCCGGAAAATGATGCCATCTATCAAAAGGCGCAAGATACAGTATCTCGGACACGTGCTCAGAAATGATAGATACACGCTGTTGCAGCTGATAATGATGAGCAAAGTGGAGGGAAAGAGACGCGCTGGGCGAAGGAAGAAATCGTGGCTGCGGAACATCCGGGAGTTGACCTGCATTGCCTCCGTCGAACAGCTGTTCCGGCTGGCTGCAGATAGAGATGGATTCAACAAACTGACGGCCAACCTTCACGATTGAAGAGGCACCGGAAGAAGAAGAAGAAGATAATTATGAATTTCTAGTTACAGTTAAAGCCTAGAAGAGGCTGACATAGCGAAAAAAGTCTATACCACAATTAATATGCCGCATTTGAATAACGATTTAATCCCATCTTTATGTGATAGGATGTTATTATTTCGTTAGTATAAACTGACGTTATGTGTGTCATACATCAATGATCAGATCACTTTAAAATAACCATTTCTAAACGGATTCTCATTCCTTTAACTTGTTACAGGTATTATATAAAACCTAATGAAGAGTCAGTAACTAATAAATATGGTGCAATAAATTAACAAATCATCGAGATAAACAAATTTTACAAATGTTCATTCCCATTATTTTATAAACCTGGTTTTAAATTATACTTCATCATAAAAACAACATTGTTTTATGTATAGCTGAAATGTTAGTTAAGTCGCGTCACTAGGAACAAACTACAGCATCACAAGTATTTCTGCAGTAAAGCTCACAACTGATTTTATACACATATGGTCCCGGAGTCCGGTGGCATTCATGCGCGTGGCAACGAAAACCGCAATACGGGGCCGATGTTTATACCTGCACAACATTAAAGAGCTGGTTCCTCAATTTTCTCGACGATAGGGTTATTCGCAAGTGGCAACAATTTGGAGGAAGGTAAGTTCGCAAGCACAGTACGCCATATTTACCGATGTGGAACGGGAAGCTGTTGTAGGAGTGCTCGACGTACTGCAGTTGTTCACGAAGACGGAGAGCGTAGTCTGCCATGACAGTGACATGACGGAAGCCGTTGAGGTCCCTGGTGGCTACTGTTAGACCTGCAAAATTACAGTTAATGACTTATAAAAGTATTTCAAATTATAGTGTTAACGTATGTTCACGCAAAGTTAACATGAAACTTTGCTTATTCTTAGTATATCTGAATACAATTAAATGAAAAGAAAATCATATCAATAGTACTAATTGTTGTAATTTACTCGAGCGCGTCAGATATTGATAGCATCTGTGTCCTATGGCTATTTTATTAAGTAGGAATGATAATCTGATCGTTTGCATAGTGGAGGTAAGATTTCAAAAAGAGTAAAAAAATAAAATTAATCATACGTTTCAGATTTTCTAAGCGGATGTTAAGAGCGTTTAATCCGTCGGAGGCGATTTTGCGGGTTTTTATTGTTCTATTACGTTACGGATAAATAACAATTAATGGAAAAGATATAGAAAATATGAAAGTTCAGTTCTTTATCAAGAGAGTGCTAAAGAAAAATATATGGGTTACTATAGTAAATATTTTAAAACGAAGGAATTTAAAAAAGTCATTTTCGTAATTTCTGTAGTTTAGGCCAGCATTAATGGTCGCTAGTGCTATGAAAACTTATCGTTCTATAATTTTGTAAATGTAAACTGTACGAGCAAAAGCTATACAAGCGAGTCCTTAAAAAAGAAATTGTACTTTCATTCATAATTTTCAAGAAAATCGGAGATCAAAACAGTGCATTTTGCTTAATTTTAGCACGCAATTTTGCATTTATATCTAAAAAACTACTGTGATTATTAAAAAGATATATACATATTTAGAAACCTTAAGATTCATTTTAAGTCATATAAAAAAATTGGAATCTAAACTTTTCGTTTGTAATTAATATGATTTTTTTAAAAAGACCTATAAAGCTCGAAGCACGATGCTATGTCCGCCATTAAGCGCTGAGCGCTCTCAGAGGACGGACCTGTCGCTCGCGTCCGCGTCCGCCATTTCACGTAAATATTGCATTCCAAAACGTTTATAGCGCGGCTAAAGCTTCTTGATCCTTATTTTTTTTCTCAGCGTGTTTTTTTTATAAGTATGAAAAGTTGATGTTCTTAACTTTATTTATGTATTACGTATTAAACTAGTGTGTTAGTCAAGACATCTGGAGTCTAGTGGTTACTGGTTAGTATAGTAGCGCGGTCAACTAGGGGCTGGGCGAGACTGACAGAAACGGACCGTTAGATATAATACCTTGCTGCAAAAATCAAGTGGCAATATACAGTATAAACAGGTACAGTAGTTAGACGCATTTGATCTTTGATGGGTGACCATGGGATTGGCTTGCAGAGCCTATATCGGAGGTTTATTTTCGTACAAACTACATAAGTTAAGGTACAGTAATTGACATCACGGTCATAGTATGTATGGGTGACCAACCGATGAATTTACAGAGCCCATGTATGAGGTTCTTAAGGGGGGCAAAATTATGGTTATTTTTAAGCTAGGACGCGCCGCCGTTAGCATGATACCAATGAAATAGGTATTTACCTAAAACGTACTATGCAATGCAATTAAAAGCACACTTGAATCGAATATTATCTTACAAACCGCCGCAGCTCAGCTGATCACCACGAGCTCGCATTGCAGGTACCTAACACACACAAGCCCACGTACCTACTGTGCAGTCTTATTCTGCACCAGTTAACAGTTTATTTTGAGACTCAATTTTTCTAACTATATTTGTTCAAAATGCAGTTTTGATCTAACGTCAGTGTCATACTCATGTCACAAATGGTATTCTCCTAAATAAACTGATATTGGAATGTTATCGTGACTAGATCGTTAATTGAACAATGTCATCATCATCGTTCTAGCATATCGTGGATTCGAACCCGATACCTTCTGCATAGCAGTCCGTTGGTATCTCCAGTAGGCTATCGCTGCCTGTTGTTAATTAAACAATGTGTCAACGTCAGTGAGAACAATAGAAGTCAAATTATAGTTGGTGCCACGAGAAGATAGACTTTTTGTAAACAAACATTCAGAGCTTCACAACCTTTTTTCATACATGTTATGCTTTTGAACAGTCTTTTTTTTTCAATGCCTAATTATGCCACTATGTTTTTAAATTTATATTGTTAAATTTTACTGAAATAAAAATATTTGATTTTGTGTTTTAATGGTCGAATGTTCATAAATTGGCCGATATTTTTGTTGTTTTACACGTAATAATCTGTAAATTAATGAAATATAGAGTACCATGTATGTTAATTATAGAGTAGATACATGTTACTTTATTATTGACACGATTTAAAAAAAAAATATCCCGTGTGGTTGACGGCATAGAATACAAGTGTCACCACCCCCTATCTTCCCGTGGGTGTCGTAAGAGGCGACTAAGGGATAACACGATGCAAATACCATCTTTGCGTAGAGACGGAAAACTCGACATCAAACCCTATACGACTGCCTCGTTGGTCTCGCGGCATAAATGTGCGCGTTGGATCGGGAGGTCCCGGGTTCGATTCCTGGGTCGGGCAGTGTTATTGGGTTTTTCTGCACGAAATTCTCAGTAGCAGCACGGAGTCTGGAAATGTGCCCGGTCCGGCAATAGGCTCGCCCCTTATTACGTGGGACTAAAGTATATCTGGCGAAAAGTGGGTGTAGAAATACACCTCTGCCTACCCCTTCGGGGATAAAAGGCGTGACGATATGTATGTATGTATGTATTTTTTAAAAATCAATACGCAATAAATAATATTGCTCAAAGTAGCATATCTATTCTAAAATATTAAATTATTGACCAACAATGAATAATATAACAGATAACTAGATAATACATTGCATAAACATTTCTAGGCATAGAGATTTTACGTTGTCTGTGAATGAAATCGTCAGAATGAACTTAAACAAAAACCATTAAACGTTACGGTAGTCTGAAAACGCAATTTCTTTTTTAGGTATAAATAATTTTCTGCCATCTGATATTCTGCACGCGCTTTTTCGAGATGCCGTGACAACGAGAAGAGCGTTGCGATCCTATAAACTTGTATTTAACTTAACAGCAACCCCTTCTTGATAACTAAAAATTTAATTTTGTCCTCTGATAAAAAGATGTTAAGCCCAAGAATGTATCATTTCAATGAACTAACGCCAAATGTTGACACTCTAGGCGTAAGTACCTCAAAACATTAAAAGATCCTGTTGACAGCGCATAATATCGATAAAAAACCCGATCCATTGACATATTAGTTTCCAATGACACGTATATATGTACCGTTGCGCTCATTGATTTGAAATTATTTGTTTTTGACAGAACTATCGCCAAGTCACTTAGTAAAAATTCTTTGTTTACAAAATGTCTATATTCTCGTGGCACGGACTCTAGATGATAATGACATTTAAATTAGAAGAATACCAATTCTGAGTCAATTTAAAATCTAATCTCATTTCGTTCAAAATATAATTTCAATGTCATATAAAATACGAGAATTGACCTTATCCGTGTAAAATTTTATAAAAAGAGGGATTTATATCATCGCACACTGTGTGAAATAATTTTAGGTGAATATATATTGTATAATTACAATATTTTGTAAATACAAATCAACATATTGTATATTTTTTTCTTTCTTTTAATTAATTAAGTATTTTCTTTTACCCGACTCTTTTGGTTTTGTATTTAGTGTCATTCGTGGGTTTTCATGCATTAATAACAAAATAGATGTATATTTGAAATGTAACAATTATGTAGATGACAATTATAAATTATTTCTATCATATAATAAAACTGCGCCAAATTATTATAAATAGTCGTTGTTATCCTGAGGAACATCATCCTACTAAACAAATATGTAATATCTATCTTTATTTGATACCTTTAAATGCATGTGCATTGAAAATAATTAATTTTAATACTTTCATATCATAATCGACGTATTACATAAACGAATACTGTTCATGTATGGCAAGAAGGATCAAGATTATTAATCCACGCGACACCGTCATAGTGCGCCGGGTCTCGCATCCGCGGTGCGCGGGCGACCGTGGTACTATAAAAACCTAAACTCGAGCCGCCGCTCGAGGCGTATACGCTCTTAAGTGAACCTAAAAAAGGCTCTCATTGAAAAATCTGACGATTTAGGTGTAACGCAAGTGGCTACGAGGGCCATTACCATGAAGCTTCGGCACTGATAAAACATTCCTCCGGAACGGATAGACTGCGTGTATAAAAAGGTGCAAATGTGAATGAGTGAATTCGCCGTTTTGACATTCTCAAGCGCGTCAGATTGTGATATATAATTTTATTATGCTTTATCCTAACTTCCTAGACGTGCCTTCTCATAATCTAATGATTATCTGGAAGAATAACGGCAACAACACTTTTAAAAATTTTGAAAAATTATACATTATTTACATTTTTCTCTTTTTACACGACTGCCCAAAAAAAGGAGTGTAATATTTTCAGGATTCATGTATGTATGTATGTGAGTTTCTTTATTCCACTATAACTTCTAAATGCCTGGACTGATTAGGGTGTATGGGGTATCATTAGAATCCTTACATCACCCCGAGTAACATTGGGTATATATTTTTGAAAAAGTCATGATGGTAGGGGTGTGAAGCCATTTTCAAATAACAAACATCATAGTGCCATCTAACGTTCAACGGCGAAGACAAATGTAATAACGCCATCTATTATTTATTTGTGTTAAACAAATAAGTGTTGTTATTAATTTATATTTCTTATTTCTAAATAAGTGTTACCTAGAAATAAAAAATAAGCAAGTGGGTACGTAAATAATAATTACATTTAATATAACATTATATTTTGATTAGAAATGTACCGCCGTTAAGTAATTTGTAAAACAACGTCATCTAGTTCATTCATATTCATTCTTTTTAAGGCCTGTTCAGACCTAAGCGGTATTCGCTACCGTCTGCGGCAGAGAAATCCCAGTGGGTATGCGGTAATATTACTGTTCAGACCTAAGCGGTATTCGCTATCCTTGTGGGTAGAATAACGCGCGGTAGTCGAGTTTCGCCGTGGTACTTGATACCAAATACCTGAGCGAAACCCGCGCGGTATGTACCTCTACCCACAGCGGCAGCGAATATCGCTCAGGTTTGAATAGGCCTTTATTGGAGTATTGTCGGGATTAAGACCAAGTTGCCGCTAAAATGTATCAAATATAAAATTGTCATTGCAGTCGGGGGACCTCTTAAATTGGTGTTCCACAAAACGGCCCCCGACTGCAATGACAATTTTATTCTAATCTGAAATCAAATTAAACTTGTTATTAACTTCTTAGATAGTTTTTTGCAGGGCAGTCGTGTTTTTTAATTTTTAATTATTAATTTTTATCATCTAAGCTTTGCAACCCAATATTTTTGGTTTCCATGACGCTTGAGTAAATCCCAATTCAACATCATGGGCCCTACTATAGATCATTATTTTACCATTACTTGTTTATGTGTATTCGCTTTAACACACATAAATTGATCTGCAGCTGACATCTCATTTATAGATTCCGGGACATCAAACCTTGTGATTTAAACCATTGAATTAACTCTAGCAGACCCGTGTTATTATTTAATAACTAAAGAGTTTGAACAAACCTTTTAAGCTGAATACCTATCGCCGGCGCTTTTGTTGTTCTCGATGCAGGAATTGGCCATCCAGGAAGCCTCCGACTACTGTGTTATTTTTAGTGACTCCATCGCTTCTGAATATATCGCCTGCTTCGTAGCTTAATGTTACTGTTTTAAATGGCGATCTTGAACATTGATATTCCTAAGGCGATGTTAAGTGAACCTATTCTTGAAAATATATCGACTTTATTTTCTTTTATTTATACAAATTTTACTTCTTGAGCATCAGTTCTGCTTGTTGTTGAACTTTATCAAAATAGAACTATATATATTGGCGCCCAACATGTTGCTACCTGGAACTATTACGCGCTTATTTTTATAGTTTGATTATAGTCGTGGGGCAAGTACTTATTTGAAATTTCGATTTTGCTGCTTTGCAGGGCTAGTTATAATTATAGTTGTTATTAATTGATGTTTTTCGGTTTCCGGCAGCTTGCGGTTATTCGCCTCAAGGTGTCTCTGATCATCATACGTTGAGCCACAAGTATATATGTAGCGTAGATGAAAACCAATGGGTTCACTATTATGATCTGGATCTGGTGCAGGACGCACAAGAACATCACCACCAGAGTAGAAGACACATTACAACCGCAGGTAGTGCTATACCATGTAGCTGGGAGTTTGTCGTGACCCTATTTTAAATAATGTAAAGGGATCTGTTGCTATGGATAAACAAGAAAAGGGTTAACTTGGTGGAAATCCTATGAACAATCGGGACCAGTTTCGTAGTTAAGTGCTAAAATTATGCTGATAGTATGTAAGAATAATTCTGATGTTTGTTTTGAATTACTTACCGTCCGTCACTGCATTAATTCAACTGTTGATCAAAACTTAAACATTTTTACATAATAAATATCTTTTAAACGAGGTAGCGAAGCGTGCGAACAGTTCCATGCTTGTGAAAAGGTCATTGTATATTTTCATAATTCTACATACCGGTGCGCACTCGCCTGCATTCGTATTACACGTTTTTCACACCTTGGGGTCTGTTTGGCCTGTATTCGATAGATAGCGTTAGTGGAAAATAAAATCACGCTGGCCAGACATGCTTGTCGGAGGAATAAAAAGGCTCCGGCAGGTTCATTCGTCACCAACTCAGCGCTGTTATCATCACAGCGCTTCGAGTCTCGTATCTGGACGCTGCGTCGACAAACCGGTCTCCCCAAATCCCAGCTCTCATAATGGCGATGCTCAAGAGGAACAGAAAGCTGAGACGCCAATGGTAATGCACCCGATGCCCGACCATGAAATCCTAACTCAAAGCTCTGGCTGCGAATATCTCATGTGCACTGAAGACAGACGCCACCGAGTCCTAACACCGCACTATCGAGCGAGCAGGTGAAGACTGGTCAGGCATCGACCGTCTGTTCCGCCGGCTTTCCGGGAAGCAACCTGCAGGACCCTCCTGGCTGGTGACGGTACCCCACGTTACTGCCCCGACGACTGAGCGGAGATCTTCGCCGACCACGTGGAGATCCGGTTCCATCCGCATCTAGCTTCCAACATGCAGCATGTAGAAGCTATCCAGCAATGTCTGGAGTCTAACTTCCAATCGCCGATAACCGACGCCGCTCCCACGGAAGACCCAGTAGTCTTTTCCCTGGGTCAGGTACAACGAATAATTCGCCGCACTAAACTGCGGCAAGTGTCCATGGCCCCGACCAGCTAGATAACCAACGAAGCCTTGCGTCAGCTACCTCCACGAGGAACCGCGATGTGCATGCAGCTGTTCAATGGCAAATTCCGCTCAAGTTACTTTCCCACAGCATCGAGACTCGGTAGAGTCATAATGCTGCCAAAACATACTGAAGCCCGAGAGTTGTCGGCCCATCACGCTCCATCAGAGCCGGTGTCCCTCAAGTGAGTTGCCTTCGTATGTTACAGCAGGTACATAAATGACATCCCCATCACTGGAAGTTCCATGCTGGCGCTGTACGCAGACGACGCTGCCTTCATCACCACCTCCCTTAACTTACGCGGCGGTTAAGATGCACTGGCCCCCTGGCTGGAAGACTGGAGACTGACGGTCAACGTGGCGAAAACCGAGGCGATTTCCATGTGTGCACAGAGACAGCCCCCGGTTCTCACCATGATCGGACTGTCCTCGACGATGAAATACCCGAGGTATTTCATCTTCGAGGACCGTGACCATAGACCGTCGTTTCACGATGGCCCCACACGTCAAGAACATTTTTGGCGCAGTACGAACCACTCAAGCTCTCCTGCGTCCTGTCTTGGCGTCCCGTCTTCCCCTCCATGCGAAACTGACCATCTACGAGGCACACATCCGCCTCACTTATGCCTCCCCAGCGTGGTACCCGCTGGCCACGGAGACGTTCCGCAAACAGTTGCGTGTGCAGCAGTCACTCACCCTACGCATCGTTGTAGATGCCCCTCGTTACATGAAGAACGACGTCATCTCCAGGGACCTACGCATGGAGAGCCTCGACGACTTCATCGGTTATCTGAGCCAACATGTTCACCTGCGATAAGGGGTCAACCATTTGACTTCTGCAGGAGCTGACGCCCTACCATCGGCACTCACCGGACCGACTACTGCCACGGGACCTGATCCTCGCAGCAACCACACCGGACTGACTTCAGCGCGCTCACGTCGGCTGACGGGCGCTTATCGGGAGCCTCACCCGGCAAGCTCGACCTTGCTAACGTAAGCCCCCACGAACAAGCCGAAACTGGCTCGTAGATCGCTCAACGGACGTTTACCTCATGGGAATACTGCCGGTGGCATCAGGTCTCGTCAGGTTCTCGAAGGCAGATTTTAATGAAATATCTCAAACTAAGGGCCCTTGGTACAGCACCTTATAACCCGAACCCTTAATAATACCATGGCTCAGAAACGGTAAAGTAAAGGAAAACCATTTGAAAATGTTGAAAAGACTTCGGTCTGGGCACATCCCATCGAACAAGCTTCCATAATTGCTGTAAAAAGTTAACTCTCCTTATTACAATTTATGTGGAGTAGAGGAAGATATAAAATGTGTATTGATGGAGTGTGTCAAGAATCGAAGAGAGAGAGAAATCCCGATGGAAACACTGAAGTTAAACCAACTTGATATTGGGATTGCGCAAGCTATTTTATAGCCAGCAGTAAATGCAAACATTTATGCTTGGCCGCTTCAGTGCTTCCGCAATGACTTATTTCTGAGTTTAGCTTAAGGGAAGGTCACAATGGGTTTGACATGTCTCTAAAGACAAAAACACCTTAATAACAATAGAATAGAAAGAAAATAAAATGAATATTTAATAGGCGACTATACAATTCGCTTGATACGACCCTGATGTGTATGGATAGACCTTCAATAGGCGAGTAGATTATCATAAGAGGAAACTAACTGGGTTGTAAAATAAAACATTGATATATGACACATAGCACCATACAGTACAAATATGAGACAGATTAGGTAATTGAAGCGTGGCATTTACATTTGCACTTTAATGGAATGAAAGATTCAAATATATCAACATGATAATTATTCAAAAGAAAGCTGTTAGATCCATGCGTGTTTTTTTTCAAAACCTTCATCATTATTCTCCTGTCTCTATCCAGTCTCGTCCGCATAAACTTTTGTAAAATTTTATTCTCTGTATCATGAGATGTTGCATTCATTTTAGTAATATTTCTTGGCTTTGGCACGGGTGTTGCGAATTTATTTTCTTGCTTTTCGAAGTTTACCAACTGTAACAATAAAGAAATATGAATGTATGGATCACACAAAGATTTGTCTAGAGTAGACATCGTACCCACAACACTCGGCGCTGTGTTAGGCTGGTACGCCGACGGCACGCGCACGGTCAGCGCTGATGGCCGAGATATATGGCTGATTTTAGTCTCACGCTGACCGTCAGCGCTCATAGCTCAGCGCGTAGTTTGTCAGCGCTGAGGCTCAGCGTGGCTCGTTTTAACATCGTACTGACCGCCTTACTGTACAGTCGACGATCAAAATGTGGAGGGTATTAATTATTGCTGCTTTGTACTATTTATCCCAAAAAAATAAAAATTGGCGACGAAGGCTCCATGTTCAACCATTGATTGAGCAGAGAGCCGTTGCAGGAGAATTTGTCTTGTTATATGGCACTTTGAGGGCTGACAAAAGTAAATTCTTTAATTACTTTCGAATGTCAAATATAACTTTTGACGAATTACTGGCAAAGATGCAGGATAAACTGGTCCATTACAGCCTACGAATCGCGCCTGTACCACCGATTGAACGACTCATCTATAACTCGACCTGTATCCACTTAGCGATTCGCCATGACTGTACGCGCGATGACATCCGCTCCGCTCGACACTAAAACGCTCACTGAAAGCAGAGGCGCTCGAGCGATCGTCAGCGCTGACAGCTACGCGGGGCGGACGCGCGACGGGTACGGCTGCGTAGCAATCAGCGCTGACCACCGTGCGCGCTGATAGCTACGCGTCATTCAAAAACGCTTCCTAGAAGTTCATATCGACGCTTGAAAGGCAATCATAACTACGCGACATAAATGCGTAAAATGAGTTATATATACCATTCGAACCGCCTGATTTTTCTGCGTCGTTTGGTCTAGGTCCCATCGTTCTACGACGACTTTTGTTGTCGCTTAGATATAGTGAAATTTTAAACAAATCTACATTTCATGCTTACTAAACGACCAAAAATAAGTGATTATAAGAATTATCAGCAGTTACGACATTCCTACAATTAGAAATACGAACTTATTCAGTTTTTCATGTTTCGACTTTTTATATTTTTGGATTTAGGTATTTTTACTTGTTATGAAATTTACCTTTAAAAACATTTAGTAGATTTCACCTACACAAAGCAAAATGTAATTTGTGTGATTAGATATTTTGACTTGTTATTATATTCTATGATTTTGTCATTTATATAAGATAACCTGAAATAAAGTGGAAGAATATTAGAGTTTAGATATTTTTACTTGTGTAACATAATATTTATTTGATACCCTTAGATATTTTTACTTGATAACGATAAATATTAGTGATGTCGGTTAGATAGTCTTACTTGATTTATTAAGTGGCTGAAAATGGCGCGTAGATAAATTTAGCCGTGCGCAAAATTTTGTTTCTCGTCACTAAAGAACTGCACAACATTAAAAAACGTCGTGTAGTTATGCGCGATACGTGATATGACTCGTTTATTACAGGTTCTCATTCATCAGACCTGTCTAAGCGACGCCGGCGCCGGGCGCCGAGTGTTAGCGATGTTGCATTAAACAATACAGGAGTGGAAAAAATATAACAATATAACAAAACTTCACGCCTGTTATCCGCGAAGGGGTAGGCAGAGATGTATTACACACCCACACTTCGCCAGTTATGTTTCGGTCACAATGTAATAGCGGGCGAGTCTATGGTCATCTAACGGACACATTATTAAGCGAGCGATAATTAACATTTTTAATACACACATAACTTCGAAAAGTCAGAGGTGTGTGCCCGAGGTACCTGGGGATCGAACCCGAGACCAGCGTCTCGGCAGTCCGTTACGTTCACCACTGGACTATCACCGCTGCTGTAAAAATATAGACACCATTCAAATAAAATTTCTCTTGTCAGGGCACACTTACAATGCCTGTAGATACAGTGCATGCTATTATTGAAAACAGATTAAAGAATACTACCGTTTACGCACCATCACAATAGTTTACAGTTTTTGCAACTGCTAGTCATGAACCTATCCAGGTAGAAAGACTGAGTTATGGAGATTTCTATAGGTGGGATAGTACCTATTAGTGAAAAATATTTTAAAGGGTAACTGAAAAAAACAGCCTGATCCGTATTTTTACTTTCAAGAAAATAAATTAATAGTTTAATAAACACTAGAAAAACACTCTAATATAAATGCACGTAAAACAAAAAATAAAGTATGGATCGTTCAAGTTGTCTTTATTGGGGGCTGAAGTGTAAACTAAAGTATGGATCGTTCAAGTTGTCTTTATTGGGGGCTGAAGTGTAAACTAAAGTATGGATCGTTCAAGTTGTCTTTATTGGGGGCTGAAGTGTAAACTAAAGTATGGATCGTTCAAGTTGTCTTTATTGGGGGCTGAAGTGTAAACTATGTGCTTTTAAGTATAATATTTGATTGTAAAAGCGTGGGTAGGGAATGCAAATCTCGCGAGATTCGGGCTCAAGTGAGATCTCGCGAGATTGGCAGTTCTGTATGTTTTTTTGCAAATAAACGCAATATTTGAATAAATTAGGTCAAAAGTAATAACCATTTTATGTATTATAAGATAAACATTTATTTTCACGAATTTTTCAATAGACTTTTATGCATCAAAAATTGTTTGACGTATCTGTCTCATATTTTTTTAACTAACTTCTAAGTAGTAAACTTTTACGGACGGATCTATCAAATAACAAATCATAGAAAAATCTTTAAGTAATAAAGCATTCCTTTTATAACAAAACAAAACCACGTGAAGTCAAAATAAAATAAAATTTATGATCTATGTTGAGTTGACTTTTAAACTGATCAATTAAATATACCTATCTACTCAGTAGATCCATTAGATATTACAGATTAATTAACAAAATATACTTACCAATTAGTCAGACTCAGTTATTCTTCTGTGGTCAGACTATTAGAAATTACAGATTAATTTAAAGAATATACCAATCAAATGAAAGATTTGTTCAGTTCAAATCACATGCCATTATTACGAATTATTTTGAAAGCAGCTCCTTCAGAAGCACAAAATCGTCTGCAAAACGGCTTCCTTTTTTGTTGGCCAGATAACCAGCCGTTGAGCCGCCCTTTCGGATTCAACGCTAGTTGGAAACCCAGATCTCAGGCAGACACATACACGAACTGTAAAAGTTTGCCTTTTGACCCACAGGACTCGTATAATTCATTTCATTTTTGATCAATGCCGATACCGACAGATTCTCCGTCCGGGTCAGTCCGCGCTTCGAATAAGAAGTTTCTATGCTCGAGTGCAATCTCGTTAATCTCGCGAGATCTCCCCCTTTTTTCGATCGAGTTCAATCTCGCTAAAAAAGGCCGAGATTGCATTCCCTAAGTGTGGGCGCTGGAACAGGAAAAACTTTATTGTTAACAAATACTACATACTTACTTATCGTGTCGATGGCAACACATTATATAGATTTGGCCCAAAACTCGGCCACTCGAATGGCATTTGGCCTTGCCTCATATAGGTCATTGAGCGTACACGACCCCGGGCCTGCGGGGCACGAAAGCAAATGGTCCATCGTCTGTGGTGACGCGCCACACCCGCATTTATTCGTGCTTGGGTCTATGAATCCCCACCTTGACAGATTGTCCTTGGATCTACCAACCTGGGTACGCAGCCTGTTGAGCGCGTTCCAGGTTGGCCAAGGCAGTTTGTTTCCTGCAGGTAGTTTTTCTGCCAAAGGGACGAAGGTTGGGAGAGGGAATTTGTCACGCCAAATGTTTTCTCTGGCCTTAGGAGCATTGTTATCGCTGGCTGGGGTGGTACTGAGAAAACTTTTTCGGCTTTTTAATCTCTTCGTGGCTGGGCTTTGGCCATACAGTGGGTGTCTTGAGTCTGTCTCCTGTTTCCATTTTTCTATAGAGGAGGCTACTTCAACAAATACTAATACAAACTTCCTGGCGGAAGCTGCATGAGGTCGCACAAGAGCATAACGTTTATGCCGTTCTTGGCTAAATGTCAGTTACGAAGGAAGTTTTAGGGTAATATTAATTACTTAGATAAAATTTCCACAATCATAAAAATCGTTACATGGTAATTAGATAAATTTATTTGATTTATTTTAAATTGTCAGACCTTTTTAGATCAATATACTCATATCAAAATTATAAACTAAGTAAGTTTACCTATATTTACCTGTTACTAAACACAATACAGTGATGATTTAGACAATTTTACCTGTTTATCAAATCAAGTCGATTTTGTCTAACCGACAGAAACTCTTGTTTATAAAGACTTTAGGTGTCTTATTTTCACAACATGGATAGCTATAAAAAAATTATTTCCAAGTGTGTTAACATAATTTTAATCGGACAAATGGATTATTTTTATTATTTTTTTTCACAATATCTTAACTTCAAATCTCTCTCCTGTAAAGTTTGCTCAATGTCGCTTAGTTAAGATTGCCTTTCAAGCGTCGATATATCTCGGTCATCAGCGCTGACGGTGCGCGTGCCGTCAGCGTAAGACTAAAACCAGCCTATGAACTTCTAGGAAGCGTTTTTGAATGACGCGTAGCTATCAGCGCGCACAGTGGTCAGTGCTGATAGCTACGCAGCCGTACGCGTCGCGCGTCGACCCCGCGTAGCTGTCGGCGCTGACGATCGCACGAGCGCCTCTGCTTTCAGTGAGCGTTCTAGTGTCGAGCGGAGCGGATGTCGTCAGCGCATAATAATTAATACACTCCGCATTTTACTTGTCATCTGTACAGTAAGGCGGTCAGTACGATACTAAACGAGCCACGCTGAGCCTCAGCGCTGACAAACGACGCGCTGAGCTATGAGCGCTGACGGTGAGCGTGAGACTAGTGGCCGCTTTACCACTACGCCGACTGCTCAGTTATTCGTAACAAACGTATCAAGAATACTAAATACAAGGTCATTTTATTAAAGTAACTAAAAAGTAGTATCTTCTTGGGTTTACGCGATTGTTACATATTGAAATTAAACTACAGATTACGGATTTTATCGCGTTGTATTGGTTTCACTAAGTTATTACATTAAAAATATAGTTTCTAGATCTTTAGTTTCAAATGTAATAACTTAGTGAAACCAATACAACGCGATAAAATCCGTAAACTGTAGTTTAATTTCAACTAAAAAGTAGTAATCAGAAATGAATTTAAGAAATAAAAACCTATTGCGTAACGACTACTTTAAACACCAAATTATACCACCATAAAACAAACCAAATAAAATCTTATACTTTTTGCGCTATTGCGCTTTTGTTTTAAGTTTAATATTTCGTTTTTAATTAATGTTTATCATTATCTTAACACTTAAACTATCGGCGCCCAATGTGTCGCTAGATCAAACTGCCGCCTGGATTTTAAGTTTATCTTACAGTCGTAATTAGGAATCAATACTATTTTGCAATGAAGATTGATCTATAGTTGGTGCCACGAGAAGATAGACTTTTTGTAAACAAACATTCAGGGCTTCGCAACCTTTGTTTCAAAGAGCTGTGTTTTACATTTTATGCTTTAGTGAAGTAGGGTGTTAATATTATCTATGACTTCCAGTCATATCCAGAAAAAAAATTGAATGAAAATTAACATATTTGATTTTGTGTAAGAGTGGTCGAATTTTCATTAATTTGGCGACTTTTTTGTAGTTTTTTAACACGTAAGTAAATTCAAGTCAATAAAAGAGTACCATGTACATATGTTAATGATAGAATACAAACAGGAAACTCTATTCTGGACTTTCATTTTTTTAATAATAGGCAATAAATAATATGCTCCTAGTCTAGCTATCCTAAAATATTAAATAATTGTCCACAAAATGTGATATATTTCAGACAACTAGCTAGTACATCTCATTAAAATGTAAGGCATGGAGATTTTACGTTATGTATGAAGGAAAACGTCAGAATGAACTTAAACAAAATCCATTTAATTGTTTCGGTAAATTTAAACTCGGGGTAACCTGAGTAAAAAAGGCAATTAATTTTTATTAGGTGTACAGAATCTTATGGGCGAATAATAGTTTACCAACTGCAATTTGCACCCGCATTGCCGCAATGTCGACCGCGGGATGAGCATTGCGATCTTATAAACGTGCGTTTAACTTTTCACTTAGTCCTTCTTGACATCTAAAACAAATACTTTTCCTAATATAAATGCAAGCTAAGCGCAAGAATGTAACATTTCAATGAAGTAAAACCAAATGTTGACATTCCAGGTTCCAGTACCACAAAATATTAAAAGATCCTCTTGACAGAGCATAATATTGATAAAAACTCTATCCATAGACATATTAGTTTCCAATGACACTACATATCTACCGTTGCGCTCATTCGATTTGACATTATTTGTGTTTGACAGAACTGTCGCTAAGTCACTTAGTAGAATTTCTTTGTTTACAAAAAGTCTATGTTCTCGTGGCACGGACTATAGCTGCTCTACGACGCAATCGAGTTCAAAGTATGCACATAATTATAATTCCTGAGAGTTCATATCAAAGAGTCTCGTTACTACATACTTACTTTCACATTGTTGTCGCTGTTGAGGCAGTGTTGCGTGACGTGCTCGGGCGGGACCTTCGCCAGCAGTTTGCGGTGGTTCGCCTCAAGGTGTTCCATATCCTCAGGCTCGTCTCTAACCATGGATGAGAAGAAATCAATTAGAATGATAGTTTACAGAAACTACAACATTTGTTTAAAAATACTTATATACCTATATATTATATATAAGTGCGAACAAAATATTTAATTATTTTATAGACCGTCATCATCGTCACGGTGCTGCCGTGTTTGAATTCCTCGCCCTTCACCTGCGAGCCCTAATTCTATACTGAACCTAACAGCTCAAATTTATACAACTGATGAGCAGTCAAAGTCAAAATTCATCTAGGTCCCAAGGTGATGATTATGTAGGTATTTTTATGTTAGATTACTTCTACATTTACATTTACTGCCTCGTTCGCAAAGCAATAGGTTAAGAACGGGCAATCAAACTCGTGGCCACTCTTTTTAATCGCCAATATTATGGTACATATTTTTTTGTAAGGAGCTGCAACTGTTTCACATTGTACTTGATTACTTGTAAATAGTAATTAGCTACAGAAATAATACTTAAGCATAATTAACGCAGTTACTAAATTAAGTGCTTTAGTTTGCCTTCCAATAGTAGTGTACCTAATGTAACAGGAGTATCTACTTACGTCTATTAATGTAGGCAACTCGCGACCATGTTCAGAACTATTGTGGAAATATATGTTACAGAAGTGACGCTACATTAAGACACAAACATTACAAAAACGTTAGTTTACAGCCCATAATTACGAGTTATCTTCATCTTACAGTGCAGTCAAATTTTAATAAAATGTAAAATAAATGTAGTAAGTTGAATAACCTAATAATACATGAATAGTTATTTAAAAGAACTATAAATCTTATCTCATACTAATATATAAAGCTGAAGAGTTTGTTTGTTTGTTTGGTTGAACGCGCTATGGAACTACTGGTCCGATTAGAAAAAATCACTCAGTGTTAGATAGCCCATTTATCGAGGAAGCCTATAGGCTATATAACCTCGCGCTATGAGCGACGGGAGCGGAGCAGTAGCCTTAAATAACGCGGGTGTAACCGCCGGCATCCTCTAGTATTATATAAAGATCGACTGAAAAATGCAAATTATCTATATAAATTCTTAATAAGTATAAAGATTATGTGTCTGTTGCTAGTGAAAGTGACTATCTATCCTTATCACTGAAATAATCAGTAATATTATCTATCATTAATAGTATAATAACCTTATATTATAGGTATTCATAATATGGCAGTATTTTATTTTAGTTTTAAACGTAATAAATGGTAATGCTAAAAGACTAATTAGTATTTTATTGTGTATACGAATACCTAGAATAGAATTGTTAACCTTATGTAAACGATGATAAGGGGCATATAACTTATGTTCGAGTATTTATATATTTAGAAATAAAAATTACGAGGCTACTGTAAAATTACCTATAGACTTAAAGCGTTCCCTAAGTGTATCTTTTGCACCTAACATGTATATTGCTCGTACCGCTCGTTTCTGTAGAGCGAAGATATTCTGAATATCCGCAGCTTTGCCCCATAACAAAATGCCGTAGGACATGACACTATGAAAATAGCTAAAATATAGCCGTGTCGCCATCAGTAAGTTGTCTAACTTTTCTGACGGCATATGAAGCAGAGCTGAGCTTTTCTGCAACACATGCTATATTTGCACCCTATTGTAACTTATTATTATCTATCGCAATACCTATAAATACTGTAAAGTCTACTGTCTCAAGTTCGTCCCTATCTAGCATAATATTAGGTCCCAGTTGTCTAACGTTAGGTAAAGCAAATTTAACGCATTTAGTTTTTTTAAATTAAATACTAGGTTGTTTGCTGTAAACCATTCTGTAACTTGGCTAAATGCATTATTTACATAAGGAAATTGATTTCTATTCCTATCTACTTTACAAATAAGTGATGTATCATCTGCAAAAAGGAGGACATCACAAATATTAAAAAAAAAAAGGTGTGTCATTAATATATACAAAGAATAGAAAAGGAACTTGAATTGAACCTTGTGGAACGCCTAACTGTATAGGTAATTTAGAAGATGTAGTTCCATTTGTATTAACACACTGAAATCTCTGCCGCAAGTACGAATCGACAACACTAAGTGCGCTTTCCTGTACACCGTAGTGGCGGAGCTTAAGTGGTAGTGTGTCGTGAGGAACGCAATCAAATGCTTTAGATAAGTCACAGAACACTCCGAAAGCATTACAGACGTGTTTTATAACAGCAACACCCGCATCAGTAGTGGATCTACCTTTAGTAAACCCGTATTGATCTTCGTGAAGCAGACTATTTAAATTGAAGTGGCTTAATAGCTACTTTAATAAAATCTTTACAAATAATTTACTCAATGCCGGCAAGATAGAGATAGGCCTAAAATTATTAATGTAATTTTTACTGCCAGACTTGAATAAAGGTATGATTTTCAAAACATTGATTAAAAATTATAGAGAGGTAAGGCGCAACAGTCTCAGCTATAGTGTTTAAAATTTTAATAAATAATAGTAAACTAAAATAAACGTTCTCACCTACAATAACAACCTCAGAAACAGAGAGATTATTAAGAAACGTACCATTTGCCTGCAGCTCCGACGTCGAATTCTCTCGGCCGGAAAAGCAATCACGTCGTTCGTCCATAGCCGGTTCCAGTCGAGACCGCGTGGCTGTCTGAAAGTTGACATAATTAACATGGTAATATATAATTTCAATTTGCTTTGTCCAATAAATTATCATACCGATTAGTCCCTAAATTCATATTTGAATATTATAATTTGTTTTTTCAACAACAATGATAGTGATTTGGCAAATTAAATCTGTAGTGGAGTTTATAGAACAAGCTACGCTTCTCGTAGTAAAACTATAGATTTTGGACAAAAATATCAAATCCATTTTAATAGATAATGCACATACCTGGAGGATGACTGCAAGACACTTCCAACTAACTAACCTTAAAGGTACGAGTTGGAAGCCGGCCGCATACGACAACTGCAAGTGACGTGTCGCCCGGACGGAAGGTATTTCATAAAAACATATAGAAAACAGTAGTGTGTAATGAGGCGTGACGCTTTGACAGAGAAAAACAAAACATTTTGCTGTTTTTGATAAAATCAATAAATGTTACACAACGTGACCTCTGTTGATACTTTTGTGAACGATGTATGGCTTGAGTCTACTCAATATATACTTTCCAAATAGAACCACGCAACTGTACGGTACTTGTGCAGCGAATACGTTTATCTTTGTCTAGATGTCGCTGATGTTTCATATTAAATTGCCAATCGTCCCATAGTTTTCGTAAATAGAGCGGTTTACAAACTAACAGTCAGATGCAGAAAGCTTCAAATTAACTCTTCATTACTTATAAGAGTATTATTGCTGATGAGTTCAATAATTTTATGACGTTGCATAATCAAATTTGACACTTTGCTTAACATCCTATCGCTAATTTTGACAAGTGAACGAGAAGAGTATATATTTGCGTTGTTTCTACAACTGGCTGTAAGACTGGCAGGCTTTTTAAAGTAGTCATTATAATCTTTGGCTTAAATATTTTGTAGTCGTACTTACATTTTATTCTACTGAAGAAAAACAGGTGCTCCTAGGTTGAGCCACGAATATATGAAGCGCAGATGAAGACGAGAATGTTCACTATTATGATGAGGATCCGGTACAGGACCCACAAGAATATCACCATCAGAGTAGATGTCACATTAGAACCGCAGGTAGTGCAAAACCATGTACACTTGTGTAACACATAAAGTTAACTGATGCTGGGAGTTTGCCGTGACCCTATTTTTAATCGCAGTAGTAATTTACTATCGCAGTCCTTTGCTCGACATATCCAACACGCGCCACAGTACACGGTCCGAATTAATATAACATAACATAACTTCACGCCTTTATCCCCGAATAGGTAGGCAGATGTGTATTACACACCTACCCAATTTTCTAGAGTTATTAAACGTTAAATACGATTATGAGGAGCGTTTAAACGAGCAAAATCTTTTAACTGTTAATCTAAACTTAAATTTTCTTGATCATGTCAGCCTAGAGACGTCTACTGCTGGACATAGGCCTTCCCCAAGGTTCTCCACACAGACCGATTTTGAGCCGCCCGCATCCAACTTAGATTTTCTTACGTTATCAATAATTTGTTTTGAATGAGGCAACTGAGCTGCCGATCAGTTCCACGCTTGTAAAATGGTCATTGTATAATTTCATAATGCCAATTCCCCATGATGGTAAGCGCTCGCCTGCATTCGTATTACAAGGGATATTGGTGCAATATACTCGGTAAAAATAACCTTAACGAGAACTGAAATAGCATATTGTATAAATTGTACCAATCATTACGAACATCGTTCGGCACCATACCCGGGCAATTACTGGTTCCGGAGATAATGAGGCTCATAATTACCATACAATTTTTCTAATCTATAATAAAACTGTAGAGGTGAAAAAGTCTGTACATTAAAGATATTTTGACGAAAATTTGCTAAAAAATCTAGGAAAATGCAAAAAAGCAATACTTGATAATTTTTAGAATTTATGTCTGTCTGTCTTTCCCTATGTTGCTAAAGATCTCTAAAATGGAGAAATTGATTTCAATAAAACTTACACTCATGTACAAAAGATACTCAAACCTATAAAATAGTATATGTTACATCACAATCGGTTGAGTGGTTGTTGGTGTACAGCTTGACCTCTCCTTTGTACGTAGTCCCAAACAAAACAGGGATCATCCAAAACTGGTTATATATGTTGTGCCATCTATGATCATTATAAGTTTGTTAGTAAAAGTATAGTTAGTCTAAATAGGAACTTTCAAAGTGTTTTATGACTATTTACCGACCGATAGATAGATGTCACTATTTTCAAATCATTTTCTAGCAAAATTAATGTTTCTTGCAAAAAAGACAATAATTATGTGTCGGGTATCTTTCTGTTATTAAAAAAATAATAGAGTATAATATTCGGCACTTTCATAAACAAAAAGTCTCTGTGTCAAAATTTATTACAACTATCTATCTATACTATAATAAAACTGTAGAGGTGAAAAAGTCTGTACATGAAAGATATTTTGACGAAAATTAGCTAAAAAATCTAGGAAAATGCTAAACAGCAATACTTGATAATTTTTAGAATTTATGTCTGTCTGTCTGTCTGTCTGTTTCTTTCGTTCGATCGTGTTCTGTACTTATACAGGTGACATTATACCCCAATTCCGACACCTCTCGTACGTGGGAATCCGTGGGTGGGAGACTGAGGCCTGAATTCAGATACCTCTTGAGTAACTCAACGGGGCTATCTTACTTTCGGCAGGGCTGGATTTTCGTAGCCCTGTGTGTATTTTCTAAATAAATCGCAGGGACAGACTTGAAACAGCTGGAATCGACTCCCGAACATGTTGCTTTTCACATGGTCAGTTATATGTGCCATGTTCACAAGTAAGCGGTAAAAATAATTTACATGTTCTATGTGAAGGTGGTAAAACAGATAATGTTGTGTATAAAGAAATTAGGCAAAAGGCTCGCCCCCTATTACGTGGGACCTAAAAATTCAAGGCGAAATGTGGGTGTAATATTACACCTCTGCCTACCCCTTTGGGGATACAGGCGTGAGTCTATAAAAAAAAAGAAATTCTCTAATGATATGTATTATATAATTTATACATATTTAAAAAAGAAAGTCGTGTTAGTTACCTACACTATTTATAACTCCAGAACGGCATAACCGATTTGGCTAAAAATTGGTGGGGAGGTAGCTCAGAACCAGGAAAAACACATAGGATTTTACAATTAGCTGCAAAAACTAATCTGGGAGGGATTTTAGAGAGGGTCGAAGTTTGTAGGGACAAACCTACTACCTATTGACAGTACGAACGCTTGCGCTATATGGGCTATCGTATATCTGTCAGTACTGTCACATTATACATTGTCCTAAGGTGCACTGTCATTACTTCGTTCGCTTACATATATAAACTAATAATTATTGTAACAGCTTTGGCTAATCCCTACTAATATCAGGTATAAATGCGAAAATGTGTACCTATGTATGTATCTACCGATTTCACGCTAAACCGGCTGAACCTATATTCTCTACTCATAGATGCGAAAGTGTGTCTAGAGATATAGCAGACCATGGCTTTGACATTTGACTGTATGCAAAGTGATGTTGTTGAGCACCTTTTGGTAGAAAATGTCATGAATTCTGACCAAGTTTCTTCAATTTACCCTATTCGCTACGTGCGAAGTGCATGGAGGGGGTACCTAAAACGATCGCAGCGCATGCCGTGGCAGAAATCCGTAACTATTTGGGAAGTGAATTTGATTTTTGATTTGAATTTTTTCATAACTAAAAATTATCATCTTTGAAATGGATCATAATGGTTGTTGTGTTGTGGACTGCAAAAATATACACTACAAATAGTCTGTGTAAATTCTATATTTTTCCAACAGTAGAGTGGAAATTAGATCAAAGAAAGATTAGATACGATACTCAATAAACAAAATATTTTTATTTGTGCTGTATTTTATGTGATATTAAATAATGTTTTATTTTTCAGTGTTGATGGCTCGCCATGAACTCCAAGACGTCACGACACAATTTGTAGTGAACGTTTTATTGGAGGCAAAAAATCTGACGTGCAAACAAGTCCAAGTTATGTTCCTACGATATTCCTTTAAATATATCGACAGAAGAAAGTTAGAGAGTCACAGCTGTTAGCTAGATACCTATACACGTTTTATAAAACGTACCTAGTACCACAAAAGTCTTAGATATCACATCAAATCAAGTAGGTAAGAGTAAGAGTTGAAGATGAAAATGAATTTAATCAAATCGAACCTCGTGTGGCTGATCAAGGATGCCAAATCGATCTGTTTTCTGAATCGAATTTAAAAGAAACAACCATTATTTGTAATAGATTCATTTACAGTGATCACTCTGATGCTGAAATCCAAGTGGATATAGCAACAACTTCAAAAATTGTAGCAATCAATAATGCAAGAATGAAAGATAAAAGCTGTGCAATGACAAAATATTGTATGATAATCAATGTACCAAAACAAAAAGCCAATAATTTGTTGGTATTTCATCAATAAAAATGATCAAGAACTCCTAGATCTTGCTGGTGTGTCATTTAGCAATTTGCAGTTTTTAGTAACAAGATTAACTACATATTATTATGTAAAAATGTACAGTTTCCATTAAATACCGACTTCTTATCTTAATATATAAAATCCTTGCGTTACTGACTGACTGACAGACACGCTACAGCCGAAACTATTGGGCGCAGAAAGCTGAAATTTGGCATGTATGTTCCTTGGGGACCGTAGGGGTGCACTAAGAAGGGATTTCCCGAAATTCCCACGGGATCCGCCAAAACGGGTAAATTTAAAAAAAATGCAGGCGTAGCTGCTGGCGTCCTCTAGTTTTTTATAAAAATGAAAACTGGCTTGACATTTTCAGCATTGAGTGTATTATTTGGTGTACAGCAGAACCACAATCTCACGAATATTTCATTTGATCTTACAAAATCTAGCTTGGGCAACTATTAATTTAATCTTTTGGCCGAATAGAACCACCGTACAAGCAACAATGACCAAGTGTTTCAGTCCAGATTACATCAATACAAGAGTTATTATTGACTGTACTGAATTCCGAATTGAAATACCGACAGCAGTGGATGACCGTTGATAGTAAAAATACCAGTTGGTCTTTTTATTTATCTTTAATTTACTATAATTACATACTAGAAAGCAATAAAATACTGATATGTCATTATTTGGCATAATCCCGAATAGTTGCGCATGCTAGGTGGCGCTATTGTCGTGCACGCTCTCAATAGAGTTTCTGAACTCCTTACAATTATCAGGAGTACCTTCACGCAACTTGAGACCGAACGTTGGTGTTCCAGTCCTGTTAATGCGGAATCTTAATGTACTAAAGCTTTGTAATGGCAAACGGCTGCAAGTAACACCAAGGATGAAACATTATAAAAGCTATTCGCTATTGCGAGTCAGACTCGCTTATGAAGGGTTCCGTAGTGCAGGTATCCACTTATCATAGCCATTATCTTCGACTAACTATCATAGTAGTATAGTATTTGTATAAACGACAAAGCTATATTTGCAGTTTTTAAGATGTGCTTTATTTAATAAACTGCTGACTACATATCGTTCAAATCAATTTTCGTTGGAAGTTTTTATAACGATCTACAGCATATATCTTAATATAATATTTCTTGTGTGCGTGTGTATGTCACTGAACTCCTCCTAAACGGCAGGACCGATCCTGATGAAATTTTTTGTGTGTGTTCAAGTGGACTTGAGAATGGTTTAGATTCACAATTCAGTTCACTGGAAAATGTTTCTTTACTTAATTTTTAATTTGTAAGTAGTTGTGGATTTTGGAATGTTTCACATTGGACCGACGGACTGCGCTGCTATCGCAGTATCAAATCTTATATTAATAATTTCGTCAAGGATTAGATCGGAACCTTACCTGAATAATAAAACATTAAAAAATTAAGATTTCGAGTCGACAACATATAGCCGCAAAATTCAGATTGTCGACTATTTTGTTAAATTCTAATGGTTCTGACAGACAAATCGCAGTCGCCATATTGGCCACTCTAGCAAAACGTCACAGCTTCACAGATACCGGATAACATTTTGAGTACTACCAAGTCTTAGTACTAAATAGTTTGTATGTGTAAATACTTTTTGCAGTAACATTTCTTAAACAGTTAAAACGACAATAATTATAGAAGTATCCGAAGGAAGGAAGGGATTGAGTGAATCATTATTTAAAAGAAACTTAAGTTCATTTTTAGTTAATAAAGCTTATTACAGTATTTCAGACTTTTTTGCAGAAAAAGAGAATGCATTTGTTTGAATATTTATAAATGTAAACACGATTATGTGTCGAATCTGTGTCTTTGTGTAATTTTAATTTGTGTTTTTGGTATTGTACCTTTCGCATGCCTAATGGTCAAATATGGCTTAACCTTAATAATTGTATTTAAGATCATGTACCTACTATACCCATGTTTGCAAAATAAACTAAGTATCTTATCTTATCCGCCCAATAAAGGAGATTTGTGTTACGCCGAACATATATGATATACTATAACTAGAGAACCCCGAATTTACGCGAGCGAAGCCGCGGGCAAAAGCTAGTTGGGTATAAAATCGATGCCCTCCAAAATGTTCTATGATGTCCAATGCACCCATAGATAAATATTGGATGCAATGGTGGATTTTGATCCTGAAAACTATCAAATCACTTTGCTCTGCATAAACCGGGGTTGGTAGTCATACAACTGTAATAATAAGAGCAGTCATCATTACCTGATTCATAACAATTTGAATGGGTTCTAAAAGGTGACAAGGGCGAGCTTTAAGTGGCTATTATTCTTAATAGTCGGGACAGGTGCTGTTACTGGCCAAGCGTTACTGATAGCTACGATTGTCGCTGACCTGCGGTTTGCTGCTTAAAACTTTTTAGTGTCTAGTCGCATCTACATTTCCTTTATTGTGACATTTTCTAGTCAGTTCAGCAGCATTGAACACGGAAGATTCCGAGTTTTAACACTGGTAAAAATATTTTCATTTATGCCACGCACCTGTAAGTCGTCTGTTGTTGCGAGGGTCTATAGGTGGTGGGTGATACCGCTTACCATCAGGCAACACGTCAGATTATTTGCCAAGATTCTCATAAAAAGCACAAGAGGAGTGATCATTATTTTATTGCAGAGTCCATTTAAAACAGAAATACGACTACGACATCTCATTAAGATATTAATTGAAATAAAATTGATAACATGGATAAACATGTTATAAATCCTTATCTAAACCGTACATGTAACACACGGTCTACGTAAATATATTATCTAATATATAAAATTCTCGTGTCACAGTTTTCGTTCCCATACTCCTCGAAACGGCTTGACCGATTTTGATGAAATTTTTTGTGCTTATCCGGTATCTATGAGAATCGGCCAACATCTATTTTTCAAAAAAAAAGAAAAAAAATTTGCAAAACAACGTTTGCCGGGTCAGCTAGTCTAATATATAAAATTCTCGTGTCACAGTTTTCGTTCCCATACTCCTCCGAAACGGCTTGACCGATTTTGATGAAATTTTTTGTGCTTATCCGGTATCTATGAGAATCGGCCAACATCTATTTTTCAAAAAAAAAACATTTTGCAAAACAACGTTTGCCGGGTCAGCTAGTTTACTATATTAACGACCCATTATTTTATGAGCATTAAAAAGGTCTATGCGACCTTTTTAATGCCAACTAGAAAACACGAAGAAGTGGGAAATTTGGGCAGGATTCTTTTCATGGCTTGAGCACTTAACTAAGGAATGATTTTGTTGTATTTCACATTTCTATGGTAGTAAAATAAAGGTCGAATGTTGTTTGTACTATGAACTGGCGGGTTGACAGATATTTTATTCACATACTGGCGCGAGCAGACATGCTACTGCAGTATCATGGTTATCAACGTAATCAAGAATCCAATGCACAGTTGCACAGTGGATGATGCTGCACCCTGAACATCTTCATCTTGACAAGGGGGTCGAACTTGGCGGAGTATGCGCATGAGCTGAGGGGCAATAAGAGTGTGGACATGACGCGGCCGCTCTGGTCAGGGAGCGACATCGAGGCGCGGAGAGCCCGACTGCGTACCGCCTGCAGTGCACTGTCACTATCACCAGGTCGTTTTTCTTGCCGTTGTGACTCTCTGAAATGATATAATAAATCTGAGACAAGGACTATTTATAGCATAACTACGTATGTCTTCAAGTGTATCTGTGATGTTAAAAGGACAAAACTGGCATTAGACAATATCATATATCTATTATTATAATATTTTATTCCTAGGAGGAATTTGTATCAGATTTCTCAATCAAAATATAAACCCACTCCTAACAGCAAGATAAATTTAGAGCCACATAAGATAATTATGAATCTCTAGTCACAGCTAAAGCCTATTAGAGCCTGACACAGAGCAGCATACGATCAGGTACACAACTATACTGAACAGGTTTCCCTAAAAGGATGATGTAATATTTTACATGGGATATTGCGTCTCAGAGTTACGCACCATTTGGGATGGAGGCTTTTGGTGATGGTGCAGGCTCCTCATCGGGGTGTCCCTCTGAGAGAGTTTCCAGAGGCCGAGTGAGGCGGCTGCTTCCAGCAGCACAATCTTCTTCTGCCACCGGACGTCGATGGTTCGTTTCTGCTGATGTACCTAGCGCCAGTGCTCTTGTTGTTCTCGATGTATCGAAATCATTCCTCTGCGAGAATTTCACTCACTGAGTAAACGCAAGCACTCCACGCATCATTGTTGCCTCCAGCTCTTAGAACTTCAAGATGTTCGGGATCGTGCCTAACATCATGCACACTGACTTGCATTCGCACTCGCATTGCTTATGATAAAGCGTATGTATCAAGAGAGTGCCAATTAAATTATACTTCACATCCAGTTTTAAATTAGGCTATCCGGGTAGCCTGCGACTACTAAGTTATTTGTGGTGACTCTAATTATTTTATGTGAGTACATCGGCTTTGGTGCTCAGGATAAATACAGGAAGAGAATAGAAAACCATCCCTTCATACTGACTATGCACTTAATGAATTACATTCCAACATTCAAAAGGCTAAAAAGAAAGTCCCCTAGAGATTTATAGAGATTGTTAAACATAAGGGTCGTATGTCGTCGAACAGACTGCCCGCCCCCCCAACTTTGATTATATTAGTAACACATAAAAAAAATTGTAAAAAAATTGTAAAATGAAACAACATAAAAAAAATTGGATAGGATAATGTAGGTAAAAATGTTAGATAATAATTTTAGCATTAAGCATTTTCTGTACAGAGGGTTAATAGCTTAGGGCTTCTAACCCCCTTTACAACAATTAGGTGGAGTGAAGTAAGAATTAAATAAATGAAGATAATCAGCCAAAGGTTTGTTAGTCCTATGCGTGATTATTTCCAAATCTCTCATGAGTCTTTCTCTGTCTCTCTCCATATTATTCTCTCGTATAGATATTATAAAATTGTTATACTCTGTTTCACGAGATCTTTTCTTCTTTTTAGTAACATTTGTTCTCTTTGACGTAGGTCTCTTGTTGATCTTGACCAACTGTAACAATAACGAAATATAAATGTATGTATCACACAAACAGTTGTCTAGTGTAGGCATCGTACCCACAACACTCGGCGCTGTGTTAAGCTGTATTGGCGAGGCGGTCGCTTTACCACTACACCAACCGCGCAGTTATTTGTAACAAACGTAACAAGAATGATGTATTCAACGTGTTTTCATAAACGTAACTAAGAAGTGGTAATCTGAAATTAATCGATTTTAAACTTTTGCTATTTGTATACATCATACAATTTTATGCAAACGGGTCAAGGAAAGGAAAGGTCAAATCGCACCTGAAAAAAACCCGGCAAATTAACAAGTATGCCAAAGCTGAGCATTTGTTGAAGTCTTTCTAAGTCAAAGGTCATTCAAAGGGCTTATCTACCGATCGTCACTATTACTCCAAGATAGTAGGTACATGATGCGGTTGAAATTAAAAAGCATAAAAAATTCAACCGATAAGACGGATACAGATGTCTACAACTTGGAATCCAATAATCAACGTAAAAATCTAAACCCCGCCGCAGTAACACACCTCACCAGTATGTAGACGTCAACAGTGTAGTATGTCGAAGTACCGACAATTCGGATAAAAATAAAATTTAAAAAATAAGGATACCGAAGCTCGCGCTTCACAAGGACGGTGCTGTGACGGTAAAACAGAGAGATTGATACCTTGAATTAGTTAAATATCGCGAGTAAGAACCGTCTGGATAAAATTGTATGATCAGAAATTACATACATACAATATACATACACAGACTCACTCGTTTCCCGGAGGGGTAGGCAGAAACTACGGAACGCCATTTGCAACGATCCTGACATATCTCTCTTGCTTCATTCACTCCCATCAAATTTCTCATGTATGCTCTTCGGTTAAGGGTACTTCTAACCTGTCCTTTTTTTAGGATGTTTCCAATCTGGTCAGAGAACGTCCGTCTAGGTCTTCCCCTCCTGTCCCATCCACACTTGACTTATATAATTTCTTGGTTATTCTTTCGTCATCCATCCTCTCCATGTGTCCAAACCATCTTAGCATTCCTTTCTTAATGGTTGTCACTACATCTTATTTTACCCCACAACACTCTCTTATCACAGAATTCTTTACTCTGTCGTTCAAAGACACTCCACAAATACTTTTGAGTGCTCTCATTTCTACGGCATTTATTCTACCTTCATGTCTGCCATACCCAACTTTCACTACCATACATAACAGTAGGTACTAACACCCCTGTATGGACAGCCAAACGTGCCTTTTTGGACACGTTTTGACTGTTCATAAAAGCCTTTAAAGCTCCATTCACCCTATTACCTGGATTAAGTCTTCTTTCAAAATCGTCTTCATTCTTACCATTCCTAGTAAACAGCGTACCTAAATATACAAAATCATTCACTTGCTCCACACGTTGTCCATCGATTATAACATTACAAGCCGTAACACCTTCCTCCTTTATAAAAAAAACATAACTTTAGAAATTAAATGCCTACGGCCAAAAAATACTTTAAACACCAAATTATACCAACATACCAAATAAATTTGTATACTTTTAACACCGTTGCGTTTTTTAATTTTAATATTTTTTGTTTTTGATAACTGTTTATCGTTATCTAAACAAGACTTGAAATATTGGCGCCCAACGTGTTGCTGGCTGGCAAACTGCTCTACGACAAAATCGAGTTCAAATCATGCACATAATTATAATTCATGAGAGTTAATATCAAAGAGGCTTGTTGCTACTGCTCTACGACAAAATCGAGTTTAAATCATGCACATAATTATAATTCATGAGAGTTAATATCAAAGAGGCTCGTTGCTACATACTTACTTAAACATTGTTGTCGCTGTTGAGGCAGTGTTGCGCGACGTGCTCGGGAGGGACGTTGGCCAGCAGCTTGCAGTTGTTCGCCTCAAGGTGTTCCATATCCTCCGGCTCGTCTGTAACCAGGGACGAGAAGAAACCAATTAGAATTATAGTTTACAGAATGTACAACAATTTATAAATAAATACTAAAATATATTATATATTAGTGCGAGTACAATATTTAATTATGTTGGGTCGAAATCATCGTCATTCTTTCGCTGTCGTGTTTGTGATCCACGATCCACCTTCAACTGTGGGCCCGGAGTCTGATATGATTGAGAGTGTATAGGAATTATAATACTGAACCCAAAAGCTCAAGTTATACTATCGAAGAAATTTTATACAGTTGATGAGCAGTCAAAGCCAAAGTAAAAATCAATATCATTTATTCATGTAGGTCGCAAGGTGACGATTATGCACGTCAATTTTTAAATTAAATGACTGAATGCTTTTACATTTACTTCTTCGTTCGCAAAGCAATAGGTAGAACCACGAGAAAGAACGGGCAATAAACCTCGTGGCCACTCTTTTTAATGGCCAATATTATGGCACATAATTATGTATTTTATTTTGGTAAGGAGCTCCAACTATTTCACATTGTACTTAATTATATGTTAATAGTAAATAGCTACAGAAATAATACTTAAGCAGTTAATGCAGTTACTAAATTAAGTGCTTTAGTTAGCCTTCCAATGTAAATATTGTGTAACTGGAGCGCCTACTTACGTCTTAAAGTGCAGGCAACTCGCGCCATGTTCCTGACTATTATGGAAATGTATATTAATGAAGTGAAGGTATATGAAGACATAAAAATTACAAAAAGGTTAGTTTACAGCGCATGATCACGATTTAACTTCATGTTACAGTGCAGTAAAATTTTCATAAAATTAGTGGAACAACAATGCAAATGTAAATGTAGTAAGTTGAGTGACCTAATAATACATGAATAGTAATTTAAAAGAACTATGTAGATATATTATATAAAGATATACTGAAAAAAGCAAAGTATATACGAATAACTAGATCTACAAAAGCATTGTTAACTTTATTTAAACGATGATAAGGGGCATATAACTTATGCCTGTTTCGAGTATTTATAGGTATGTTTATCCCTTTTTGTGGTAAATATACCTATATTTTCTCAAATATAAATACAATGTATTATCAAATAAAATTGCGAGGCTACTGTAAGAATTCCTGCATGTAGACTTAAAGCGTTCCCTAAAAGTATATTTTGCACCTAACATGTATATTGCTCGTACTGCTCGTTTATGTAGAGCGAAGATATTCTGAATATCCGCAGTTTTGCCCCATAACAAAATGCCGTAGGACATGACACTATGAAAATAGCTAAAATATACTAAACAAGCCGTGTCGACATCAGTAAGTTGTTTAATTTTTCTGACGGCATACGCAGCAGATCTGAGCTTCCCTGCAAGACATGCTATATGTGCACCCCATTGTAACTTATTATCAAATGCAATATGTAAAAACACTGTAGAGTGCACTGTCTCAAGTTCCTCCATATCTACATGTGTATTACGTCATCAAATTGATTTCTATCCCTATCTGCTTTAAATATAAGTGACGTAATCATCTTCAAAAAGTACGACATCACAGATGTTTTTTAAATAAAAAGGTAAATTATTAACATATACAAGGAATAGAAAAGGACCTTGAATTTAACCTTGTGGAACGCCTAACTGTATAAGTAATTCAGAGGATGTAGTTCAGTTAACATCGAAACACAGAAATGTCTGCCGCAAGTACGAATCGACAACACTAAGTGCGCTTTCCTGTACGCCGCAGTGGCGAAGCTTCAGTAGTAGGGTGTCGTGATGAACGCAATCAAATGCTTTTGATAAGGCAAAGAACACTCCAATAGCATTTTCAGAAGACTCAAGCATTATAAACATGTTTTATAAGAGCAACATCCGTATCAGTAGTGATCTACCTTTAGTAAACGCGTATTGATCTTTGTGAAGCACACTATTTAAAAAGTGGTTTAATAGCTGCTTTAATAAAATATTTTCAAATGTTTTACTCAATGGCGGTAGGATAGAGATAGGCCTAAAATTATTAATGTCATTTTACTGCCAGATTTGAATAAAGGTATGATTTACTTAATTTCATCAAAGCCGGTAATACGCCTAGGTCAATACATTGATTAACAATTATAGAGGGGCAAGGTGCAACAGTCTCAACTATAGTGCCTAAAATTTTAATAGATAATAGTTAACGAAAATAAACATTCTCACAGGTACAATAACAACCTAAGAAACAGAGAGATTATGAAGAAACGTACCATATTCCTGCAGTTCTGACGTCGAATTCTCTCGGTCGGAAAAGTCATCACGTTGTTCGTCCATTGCTGCTTCCAGTCGCGGCCGCGTGGGTATCTGAAAGTTGTCATAATTAACCTTGTAAATATGTAATTTTGATATGCTTTGTCTAATAAATTAATCATTCCTACTGAGACCCCAAATTTATATTTAAATATTATAATTTGTTTTTTCAACAACAATGATAGTAATTTGGCTCGCTAAATACATCAGTAGTGGAGTTCATAGAACAAGCTACGATTCTCGTAGTAAACTTGATATATTTTGGACAAAAATAACAAATACATTTTAATAGATAATGCACATACCTGGAGGATAACTGCAAGACACGTCCAACTAACTAACCTCTATGAGGTGTAACGCTTTCACAGAGAAAAACAAAGCACTTAGCTATTTTTTGGTAAAATCAATAAATTTAGCACAACGTGACCTCTGTTGAAACTTTCGTAAACGACGTATGGCTCAAGTCTACTCAAAATCTACTTTCTAAATAGAACCATGCAACTGTACGGTACTTGTACAGCGAATACGTTTCTCTTTGTCTAGATGTCGCTGTTATATATATCATCACATTACACGCCTTGGAGCCCGAGGTCTGCTTAGTGGTCTAACCTACATCATCCTAGGGTCTAACCAGATATGACAGAATATCATCTTTGCCACAGAGCGACTGTCACTGATGTTACACATTAAAATTGGCAATAGTTCCGTGCCTATAGTAAAAATGGCGGCTTACTAACTAAAACACCCTGAATGTTTACTGTTATGATCGGGATCTGGTGCATGACACACAAGAATATAACCACAGAACACCATAATATAACCAACAGAGTAGATGACACTTACTTCCTTACTTTAAGGATGACACATTACAACCGCAGATAGTGCCAGACTACGTACACTTGTGTAACACATAAAATTGACTGATACTGGGAGTTGGTGGAACCTACCCTATTTTTAATAATCTAAAGGGATCTGTTGCTTTGTATAAACATGAAAAGGGTGAACTTTGTGGGGTTCTTATGAACAATCGGGACCAGTTTTGTTGCCGTCCGGAGTCCTGTCATTTGTATTAAGCGATATTAACATCCTTTCATATTGGTATTCTGATCGCTTAATTATTCTGCGTCTTTGACGCTCGGTTTCGTAACGATCTGGGGTTTCGTCTACTCAGATTTGGCCTCCCGAGAACGTTTTGCCACTCGAAACTAATACAATACGACAAGAGGTTTACTACGACGATAAGAGGTTTAGTTTAATTTGCTGTGATTGACTGTAACAAATATACATAAAGTGTATATTCGCTATTGGTCTCATATCAGGTTTTATTAGCTCTGGAGAATCGTAAAACACCGACTGGTAATTTTTCTATTACAGCAATAGAAAAAATAAGAGTCGGTGTTAAGAACTATCGAGCTTACGAGCAATTCGGACATCGAATTAATATTTAATTTAGTTTCTATATAAGTCTGTATACGCACTTAAAAGCGATTATGCTGTTAAATTTTACTGACATAAAAATATTTGATTTTGTGTTTGAATGTAGTATTTGTATTCTCTTTGTTTGAATGGTCGAATGTTCATAAATTAGCAGATTTTTTGTCGTTTTACACGTTATTTATTCTGTACTTAAATTAAGGAAAAATAGAGTACCATGTATGTTCATTGTTAGAAATGGTTAAAAGGAAAAAAGAGGAAAAAAAGACGAGTTTGCTAGCAGATTATCTGACGATTTCCGGAGAAACATTAAGTTTTTCTGGAAATCCGTTCGTGCAGTTCGAGGAAGAACTCAATCCTCAGAATCGATTAGAGATATGAATGGAAGGATAGTGAATGGTGAATCGTGCGTGCTGAAGAGATGGAAAAAGTATTTTGAAGGTTTATTTGAAAGAACGGCGATAGAGACACCGATCGATGAAATGAATGGTAACGATAGCAATGATGAAAGCGTTATTGGCGTGGATGAGATCGTGAAGGCACTGGGAAGTATAAAAGTAGGTTGGCTGCAGTATATGAAAGGAATACAGTCGAAATGCTGAAGGCTGGACAGGGCCTAATAGTTGGTCAGTTGCAGTAGTTATACACCACTATTTTTTAATTAGTACAAAAACTTTAAGGACATATTAGCAAAGACATTATTATCATATATGTGACGTAAGAATTTCATAATATCTACATACATACATACATATACTCACGCCTTTTCCCGTCGGGGTAGGCAGAGACAACGGAACGCCACTTGCTTCTATCCTTACAAACCTCACGCGCTTCCTCTACATTCATTACTCTTTTCATACATGTTCGCCGGTTCCGGGTGCTTCGGACCTTGCCGTTTTTCAGAACGCCACCAATTTGGTCAACGAATGTCCTACGAGGTCGGCCGCGACCGGCTTGCCCATACACATTTCCCTCATATATTTGGTGCGTCATTCTTTCTTCACTCATTCGCTCCACGTGTCCAAACCATCTCAGCATTTTTTTCGCAATTCTTGTCACAACATCTTCTTTCAGATATATAGCAAAGTTATTATCATTTGTTTTTTGTAGAAAATCTCACCTAAATCATAGACATTATTTTACAATCCATTCACTACTTCATTGATAGTACTTACTTTCCGTCCTACTTATACGCATTCTTTCCGTTGCCCTTATAATGTAGGTAGCCTTAGACAATAAAATGAAGCAAAATAATAAGTGTAGGTAGTTGCTTTTTAATTTTCTAAATTCTACCCTCTCCTTCATACTTCATCCGGGCTTAGGACCGGCAAAATTTACCGTACAAGTAATTAAATACGGAGGTATGTAATTAGAAAGCAAACAAATATCAAAATAAAAGAAGGTATTCTGTAATAAAAGAAAATAGTAATTTTGGCTTATTTATGAAGTTAGAATCATCTGCTATTTAAAAATATTATTTTATCACCATCATGTCAGCCTAGAGACGTCCACTGCTGGACATAGGCCTCCCTCAAGTTTCTCCACACAGACCAATTTTGAGCCCCCCGCATCAAAATATTATTTACTTAAGTAGGTATTATTTACTAAACTTACAAGTATTTCCATTGTACTTCGAAATGTCCACCACCATTGTTAATACACAGAGGGACACGTTTTATTAAATTGTTTTTTAACGAGAGAAGTACGCTTCTATCTTTTCACTTCTTCAAAAGCGTCCAATATGCGCTGTTTTAATTGTTCGACAATAACCGGCTCACTTTTGTACACTCACAAAAAGATGTCCATGGGTACACAGGTGCACTCGCGATTCCTCCACTCAAAAAGTACGCACGAAGCATAGCTACATACTCCCGTGATGTGAACTGATAAGCCATCGTGTCCCGCAAACGTAGACAAACAATTAACTGTTGCGGCGAAAAAATGGATGAGCTCACTTCCGCTAGCAATTTAGTACTGTTTGTCGCATCGGGGCGCGGCGCGGGCGCAGAGGGACAGGGGGGAATTTATCAATGGAGCAGTTTACTATTGTTACTACTCATAGTACGCGGGTCGGTCATAGTCTTAGTTATGCATTTACCAATTATTACGTATTTTTGTGGACAGTTTTGGGACTTAGATTTTTTATTTTTTAACTACATAAACATGATCCGTTAAATATACTTAGTGCCCCGTTAATTTTTTTGTACTAATTAAAAAATATTGGTGTGTAACTTGTGCTGGAGCACCGGCCGAGTACGTAATGACTTGGCCACAGCGTAGTTGTGCCTCTTTATAAAGGAAAAGGCTCGCAACAAGACTGCAAAAACTATAGCATTGTTGGCAAATTGTATGCAAAGGTACTAGATTGAAAGAGTTATGAAAGTAACCGACAAGAAAATATGGGATGTACAAGCGGGATTCCGAAAGGGTATGGGATGTACGGATCAGGTTTTTTCCTAGCGAAGCATTGCCGAAAAGTTTTTGGCCAAAGGTCAAAAGGTCTATTGCGCTTTCGTGGATTTGGAAAAGGCTTACGATAAAGTGGTGAGGAAAGAAATGTGGTCGGTGCTGTCAATGAATGGGGTGGACAGCAGCCTCATTCGAGCTCTGAAATCCCTTTATGAGGATTCTAGAGATTGTGTGAGGATAAACGGGGCATACACTGACTGGCAGTTACCGTTTACCATCGGGAAAGGTGTTAGACAGGGATGTGTAGTGTCGCCGTGGCTGTTTAACCTCTTCATGGACAGTTGTTAGCAAGATTTAAAACATAGTGACTGTGGATTAAGGATGAATGGGCTACTCGTCAAATGCCTCCTTTATGCTGATGATCAGGTAATACTTGCATCTTCAGTGGAGGAGTTGCAGGAGATGGTAACAATCATGCATGGTGCGTTAGAGAGAAAAGGAATGAAAGTGAATGTAAGTAAAACGAAAGTTATGGTTTTTGAAAAGGAGGAATGCGTTACGGCTCGTAATGTTTTGATCGATGGACAGCGAGTGGAACAAGTGAATGAGTCTGTTTACTTAGGTACGTTGTTTACAAGAGATGGTAAGAATAAAGAAGATATTGAAAGAAGAGTTAATGCAGGTAATAGTGTGAATGGATCTGAAGGCGTTTATGAACAGTCAAAAGGTGTCCAAAAAGGCACGTTTGCCTGTGCATAGAGGGGTGTTAGTGCCTACTCTTATGTATGGTAGTGAAAGTTGGGTATGGCAGAAGAGACTTGAAAGTAGAATAAATGCTGTAGAAATGAGAGCACTGAGAAGTATGTGTGGTGTGGCTTTGACCGACAGAGTAAAGAATTGTGTGATACGAGAGTGGTGTGGGGTAAAAGAAGATGTAGTGACAAGCATCGAGAAAGGCATATTAAGGTGGTTTGGGCACATGGAGGGGATGGATGACGAAAGACTGACAAAGAAGATATATAAGGCAAGTGTGAATAGGACAGGACGAAGGGGAAGACCTAGGCGGGCGTTCTCTGACCAGATTGGAGACATCCTAAAAAAAGGGCAGGTCAGAAGTACACTTAACAGAAGAGCATGCATGAGAAACTTGATGGGAGTGAATGAAGCAAGAGAGGTATATCAGGATCGTTGCAAATGACGTTCCGTAGTTTCTGCCTACTCCTCCGGGAAATAGGCGTGAGTCTATAGTATGTATGTATGTTATCAGAGGACAAAATTATTACTTTTAGTTATCAAGAAGGGGTAAATGTAAAGTTAAATACAAGTTAATAGGATCGCAACGCTCTTCCCGCTGCCGGCATCTCTAAAAAGTGGGTGCAGAATAAGAAATGGCAAACTATTATGCGCGCAGTAAATTATTTATACCTAAAAATGGCTGCCTCGTTGGTTGGCAGGTTGGCCAATCTAACAGCTAGAGGTAAAATAACTGTGAACGGACTATAGTAGACATTCTTTGTTTACATAAAGTCTATGTTCTGATAGCGAATGAAAATTACGAAATCGCCCGTTACATTTAAAAAAAAAAGCTTCTTTAACATTAGTTTAACAAAATACATGTTTTCTTTCCAAGTATCTTGTAATATAAATATTAAAGAACGCTTCTTTATAATGGGCTGAGTAAATACTTTTATAATTTAGGGCATACCTCGCCCACCAATAAAATATAAAATTAATTAATGAATATTTAATAGGCGAGTAGATTTCATAGGATTAACTGGGTTGTAAAATAAAACATTGGTATATGACACATAACACCATATATTACAAATATCAGACAGATTAGGACAAGGAAACGTGGCACATACAACTACAATTAAATGGAAATGTTTAAAGAATGTTTACTTATTATAACTTGTAACCGGGCTGAGCGGCGCACACCACACCAACAGTTTGTGGCTCATTATCAGCCAATGTTTTATGCTTCCTCACTTTTGTACTTAAGTACATCTGTGATGTTGTGTATTTTGCAAGAGTAGCAAGTTGTTTATTTATCCTATAACAGCGAACTGCACGATTTTCAATTGATACATATATTATGTAAACTTTTAATAAGCAGCAAATACACCGTCGACCGAACGGTCGGCGCGCGTAGTCGCCGCGTACATCTGCGCAGTTCACATGTTCAATAGGTATAAGTTCAAATTTTGAACAGATAGTGAGTCACAAACTGTTTGCCGACCAGCTCGCAGACTGTTGCTAGTTTTATTAAACAGTCTGCCGACTGCGGCCTGTACTGTTATACACGGTATCAGATTAACAATAAATGTCACTCAGTCCCTGTCGGTACCAGAAGCGACGAGCTCGAAGTAATACAACTGCCAAAATTTGTTGTTAACTACTAGTTTCCCATACATTCGTCTGGTTTCACAAAGTGTTAGTCATACATCACAAATCGCGCCTATCACAAGAGCTTTCTTTTAAAATTGTATACTGTCGAGCCCGTTGCTTCTTACAACTTAGTGCCGTTTGAAATTATTATAAAAATGCAGAGAACGCCTTGCGCCATCCTGTTTCATCTGTACACCTTCTGAGCTTGTCTGTTTGGTTTTTCTTTGGCTTTTTTACGATGCGAACTGTTGCTGTATTCGCGTATTATAAGTTATTTTTGTCGACTGGTGACGTTATACATACAGGTCGAAAAATTTGTTCGTTCCTTCTCTAAGTGCGCAGTTGAAACATGAAGCACAATGCAAACTTATCAATAAAACTTAAATTACGAATATAATAAGTACATTTTCAGTATACAACAACCACGGGTATAAACTTAGGTATATCGCTAGTAACAACATAATATTTGTACTCAGACATACAAGTGTGTAGCGAGCCTTACGACGCCATTTTATATTGCACTCTGTGACAGCTGTCATGGCGGACGACTATTGAATTACGTCACACATTAAATAGCGTCGTCAGCTCACTATCCAAACTATTTGTCATACAATGTAAATTAAGCATACATACGTTCGTTTTAGGAGCATACATTACAATAATCGAAAACTTAAAGAGAAGGATCGTCATTGTTGTATAACGACATGCGGGTGAGATTAGGCCTTCGGCAACTAAACATATACCTAGTATAGCTAGTCATAGTGTGCCTCACCGAAACATAGCGAAGTTCTGAAACAAAGAACATATACGCTAACAGTGCAGTAAATGTTACACAGTACCTACTGAATAAACGAGATAATAAATATAATATGGTACGGTGATCGCGGGTGTTCGGTGGTAGGGCTGTTGGCGGGGGCTCGTGACGTCATCGAGCCGCGAGTGCCACGCGATCCTTGCAATATTAATAATAAATCGCTCAAATATACGCTAATAAAGTCTCCACCCTCTCACTCACTCATGCACATCGTCAATCAAGTTGTCTCTGGTTGAACGGCTTATACGAATCGCTCGGTGACGAGTCAAGTTTGTACTGGTGCGGTGGGCAGCGACCTTATCCGCGCTAATTCAAAGCATGTATAGCGATATCAATACTTATATCATAAGCAAAATAACCTTCCGTTCCTTGATCGGGAGCGACTGCTACGGTGTATAACGACCCGAAAACAATCTGCAACATGATAGCGCGCGATACTTCCACTTGTGAGTTTCTGTGTCAGTGACATGTGTGTGCGTGTGTATGAATACGTGTTCCATCAGATCATGCTGCTCAAACGTGTGGCCAGGCTTGTAGACCGCTCCTACGGCTGACACCAGCAAACTTATTCGAGAAGAATATATAGCGATACAATTAATATTAAATGTACTACAATAAAAGCCTAACACTTAGCAGCAGGCTACATCAAGATGTAACAGTGCGGGTCGGTGCGCGAAGGGCAGCTCTGACGCCGGTGACTATCGATCTATATAAACGTCGTGTTAACGTTTACTTGGGAACCGCGCGATGCTGAGTCGGTCACGGTACTTTCAATCTCTCTGGGTGTAACGAGAGAATCCGCCGTCTAGAGCCACGGAGGCACAAAGCTGCTGAGCGATCGAGTCAAGCGCGCCGACCTTCTAAACACGGAGTATTATTGGCACAAGTATCCAGGAGAACGAAATACAGGAACTACCACTTACGCTGACGAATACATTAAGTACACGAATCATCGCCTCGACGCTGAAAGTGCAAATCACACAACATGACAATATAAAGACGAAACATGACCTGCAGTAAAACCTGCTTGAGCGAAATACAGAATATATGTTGATCGAGAGGAGTTGACAATGACTTTAATGAATTTTGAGCGTAGCTGCCGCGAAGGACAACGGAAGAAAATTATTAATACTGCCAAAATATCCAATACTTTGTAATACTGCTTCAAGTTTTAAAGTCTTAAAGCTGGATAGTAAAGAGAGTGACCGAGGCGACTTAACATCTAATAACCGTCAAAAGTACAATATAAATTAAATAAGAGGAGCAAAACTGTAGGTTCTGCGAGAGTCTTTTAATATTCCAAAACGTTAAGTACATAAACATCGGACGCGCCATCATTAACAACTAAAATTTGCGTTTGAACAAGAATTTGGAGAGGGTCGTACATTTAACTGATATAGTATTAAATGGGATATTCGATGAAGTGTGTGCACTCGCTTCCTAAGCGACACTACATTGCAAACGTATGAGACATGTTTTGGGAACGTCAAAGTTTTTCGCCTACGCCTTTGTTTCCGCTGGTTTAAGCATGAAGACTTGGTTCATGCTTGGCGGTCAATGGTCAGGTAGTCGTGACAAGCTGCTGCTGGTGGTACAGCTAGTATTTAGTTTTGTGCCGGTGGTCATACCAGGGCTCATTCCCGGAGTATTGTGAAAGAGCCTTAAAGATTTTATTGGTGTTCTGTGTTATTATCCAATTACATGCAGAAGTAGAATATGGGCGTGCATGGACGAAGTTCTTATGCTATGAAAATGGTAAACTAGCTTATCTTGTTGCCGTAGTTCTGACTGGTTGACTTTGATTATGATTTCAATCATGTTTTGCCGACTCTTTAGGACAAAGGTCACGGACTATTATCAACCCTTCATCTGCTCCCGATAACCAAGGCAGCGATAGCCTAGTGGAGATACCAACAGACTGCCATGCAGAGGGTATCGGGTTCGAATCCACGGCGCGCACCAATGACTTTTCGGAGTTATGTGCGTATTGAAGTGTTAATTATCTCTTGTCCCGTGTCTCGGAGAGCACGTTAAGCCGTCGGTCCCGGTTGTCATGAAGATCTTTGACAGTCGTTACAGGGCGTCAGTACCTTCTAAATAAACTGACACTAGTCTAAACCATAGAATATCGATATCCCTTCGGGTTGCGGAGGTGAGACAGGCAGTCGCTCTGTGGAAAAGCTAATATTCAGCCAAATCCGGTTAGACTAGTAAGCGGACCCCAGATTGAAACTGGGATAACGCTAAGAGGATGATGATGATGTGCTCCCGAAAACCGTTCTGATTTTTGGGAAAAGATGAAGCATGCCTTAAATATTCTAGGCCTTCTCACCACGGACCTTAGTGGGTATTGGTTACTAAACACCTTCGTAGATGAAATTCGGTGGTATAAAAGGTCTTCTGATAGTAAGATAGCAAACATGTCATGGTGTGGAAGATACCACCATATAGCAGGCTTCAGGTGACGATAAATGCGGCTGCGACATCCGTATGGCGAATCAGTTCAGAGCCGAAGTTACTTCAGGACATAACATATCTTCTACGTTTGTTAGAGTATACCGCTGATCAAACATGGCGAGCAGGCGAGGAGAGCCTCGGTTGGCACATTCTAATCACTAATTATAAAGTACTAAATAGGTATACGACATCGAAAAATACCTTAAATTTCGCCCTAATCGAATTTAAAATATATAGAGAACGGGTGCCGAATCATTGGCCCAAAACCTTAAGGATCACATTTTGTAAATAGACATAGTACTTATGTGTAAATATTTCATATTTAAGTAATAATATATAGTGGTATTAAAATGAGCGGTCGTTCAGAGCGACCTTCGCAAAGACAATTTGGAAAACTCGCACACACCTTAAATTAATTAAAATAATTTCGTTTCAGAACGACATCACAGTGAAAACAAAGACAACGTAACAAGCGTCCGACGTTGACCATACAATATGATAGTAAAATACTTAGCTACGAAACCACGTAAACGTACTTAGATAATACTGCTAACACTACCTACAGCCAACGTACGTTACATTTATTATTACATTTAAAATATTTAATATTATGCGTGTGTATGTGTGTGTTTGTGTGTGTCAGTGCGGGTGCGCAACGCACGAACGGTATTTATGAATATGTGTGTGAGTATGTGTTAGTGTGTGTGAGTGTGTGTTTGTGTGTGTTCGTAGGGTGAGGAACCACTGGAGCGTAAGAGGACATTGAGCGGCGACAATAAACATTTACTACTTACTACTTCTTATGTGCGAATATTTCTGCGTTCTAGTGAGTAATATCAACTACAATTAATATTATTGATCATAACTTGACATTGAGATATGTGAAAAGACGTCCAGTGTTCCTAGTTGTTGAAGAGAAACCGAAACGGTTTAGAAATGTCAGGGCCGTATTAGTTGTCAGTTTTGTAATGTGTGTAAAATATTTTATAGATCTTAAATTGCTTGTCAGAGCGTAGATACTTTCGGATTTTGCCTATTTTTAAGATGGTATCAAAAATTTAATTTCACATGAAAACTCATAACCACTGTTATTTCTAAACCGAAACGGTGCGCACGTACCCTTGGATATGTATGTATATGGGGCAAATCTGACAATATTAAATTAAAAATAGTTATATAAATATCAAAAATAAGTATAGTTTTATAAAGCTTGGACCCGGAGCTTGGTCGAAGTTGAATGTGCGGGCGTAGAGCACGGCGGGATGAATGCGGGGGGCGCGAATCGGAGGCGGGAGTAATGATTTTACCATTTTCATTTGCAGCCAGACTGCCTAATACCAGCCACCCGCGCGAATTACTCACTACAGCCCAAACGGTCGGCGACAGAAAGCATTCTTTCAACACTTTTTATACAATAGGTTTCGCTCACAGGATCAAATACACCGCACGTACGCAACGTGCAGCTTTGAGTTGTATTGCATGGAGGCACGACAAACCGCATTTAACGTCAGTGAACATACACCTTGCGCAAAGAGTTTGTCTATAGTACTTCACGTACATACGTAGCGTCACGGGTACGCACGCATACAACGTGTTGTACCGTATTGTTCTTGCACATCTGCCGGTGCTTCGCACTAGAAACAGCGACAATAATGTAAGAGAAGCATTGATGACTGAATGTAGCCGAGCTGTTGCGAGTGATCCGAACGGGCGGCAGTCAAGATCCAGCTCACGTATTAAGTAATCTGGAACATTTAGGTTCGAGAAAAGACATACCAATGTCACGAACATTCGATAGAAATTTGCGAGGCGTTGACGCTTTTAGAAAGCATAGACGTGGGTTGTCACGACACAGTAATAATGATACCAATGATACGGTCAAAGAAACTAAGTGGCACATTGGTATGCCTTCCCAGGATCCATCCGTAAATAAAAATGGCCAATACACTGGCAAAATATAGCTAACGTACTTATGTAAGAATACAGGTTACAATATGTTTCTATATAATATTTATTAACCAGATTGAAATAGAACATATTGACACACTATCGTTCTGAAGCTGTCTGTCCAAAGTATACGTATTATCTGTTCAATGTCCACTCCGTACGCAACCATTACCGAAAACGTTCAATGAGCCAGCAATGTATGCAAATATCAGAACCACCAATTTCGATAGTGTGTATATATAGAATATCGTGCTACACAGTTCTATATCTATTTGGGGATAATATTGAATATTGTTCGTATACGTATATGACTTAATTATTTGGCTACTATATTTGGTTGAAGCGACTATCTACCCGTAACGCGGTCGGCGGGCGAATTGACTCGACGCGCTACGCTGGCGAGAATATTCACCGGAACTGTGATCACAGGAGGCAGGGGTTAGGCGATGCCTGATGCCTGATGTCATATGAGAGCACAGAGGCAATGAATACAGATCTACATAGACGCGCATTTCTTAAGGATTTCGTGTGCCGATTCCAAGTGGCGAGTTGGCGACTGTCGTCAGTGTAGGACGTAGTTGGCGCCGTTGGCGGCGCTGGCGTCGTTCTCCGTCTCTCTTGCTCTCGTAGTTAAGATATACAGGAGGAACGTTCGTCTCTCTTGCACTCATAGAGACAGCTGTCACAGCGCGATTGCCACGCCGCCAAGCGGCAATTTGGGTCACAGAAAGTTTGTCTACAGAGCGCCTATAAGAAATGCGCCTCTATGTAAATTTCTATGCGCTATGACAGAGGTCAGTGAGTGTCCATGACATGTGCGCTGCGTACATAACTAACTGATCCACGTTCCAAGCCATGTTTCGTGGAAGTCTTACTGTAGTTAATGATCCCACGCGCACACGCGAAAGCGTCGAGCCAAAAGCCCGCGTTGCCACAGAGAATACCTGATATTACAGCCAACATTTGTTCTAACAGCGACTCTTCTTGACAGGATAATATCATTACTACTTAGACACACGGTACGTACTAAGTGATAACTATAAACATTTATAATATAAACAGTCAGTTCTTTGCTACCTTGAGATTGTTCGTTCCTGCGCCCGCACTAGCAGAGCGTTAACGCATTGTCCGCTACATGAAAGGTTTCACCTGTAGAGGTCTCACTTTGAGCGTTCACCTCGGTAAGCACCAAATATCTGGTTGGAAAACTATCTAATAGAGTCCGTTGCTTACGTCACTACGTCACGATGACGTAGCGTCTTCTAGAGTTTTTGTCTCGTTAATGCTCAGAGTGCGAGTGGCGCGCCAGTCTAGGGCTCACACACGTTAAATCTTACTTCACTACGATAACATGAGTTACTAGTATAAGCTCGTTAATTCATTACGATACAATTTAGTGGGCAAATTCAGCAGAGAGGGGTGCAGGGGGTACTGAGTCAGAAGCAGAGAACACTCATTACGTTCACTTAACGGTACTGAAAACCGCCTGCGCTGCGCTGTCCAAACTGAGCCACTTAAGGGTTGCAAGTATTGTAAGGATTTGTGCCAGTTCTAGATTTTTTGTAGCACCACATGCATGACTATGCTGTTGGGTTATCTTTAACTAGTCATCGAGACATGTAACTATCACAGTTTTATCTAAGACTGGGGTCTCAAACAAACCAAGAGTGCATGCATGTGGAACTTCACTGCGGCAAAAGAAACCTCAAATGCTTTAATAGATGTTGTATTCGGACAGCGCAGCGTGTGACAGGACGGCGGCTAAACGACGTTTATAGTCATTATACAGCAAAATGTTGAGATACAATTACAATATTAAAACGGTTACATTTGACATTTATATACGGAATATACGGTACTATTGTGAATATATGAATAATAAGTGAATAAAACCCGTCAGGTACCGGTACACTTACTTGGCGAACACTCTGAACAGTTACACTTCACTCGCCTACTATGTACACAACCTCCAAGCTTAACTATAAGTACGCGCGTGCGAGGCGCGCAACGTCCGTCGTGAGACTGACCAGACTGTCTCGTGCGGGCGCGCCGGCGTCTGCAGTCACCAGCGCCGCCCAGCGGTAGAGTCAGTCAACTAGGCGGTCGACTCGTCACCACTCTATTCCCAGGCGGTGAAGCGACCAGTGTAGTAATAGTCGGTCGGTGTGAGCTCGACCATTGTAGGTAATTGTCAGTGTAGTCGTATGTCCGGGGTATTAGCAGTCAGTGTCGGTGGTGAGGTCAGGCTCCAGGAGGTGGCGTGAAATGCCGCTGTCAGTCTATGTGTGGGAGTCATGTCCGGGTATAGTCAGTGTCAGGTGTATGTATATCACCACTACGAGGCTTAATGAGGACACATCTGCTACAGTTCAGAGACTAAGCTTCCCTTACGATGCTTTTGAATGATGAGAACATAGATCTCCAAACAAACTGGAGATTGGACTTAACAAAACTCGAAATATTTTAAATAATAAAATACTAAAACGCAAACAATGGCAAATCAGGGCAGTATGGAATGGGTGTAATTCAGATGCAACCATATCTCAGGCCAATTTAGAAAATAATCATTGAACTAAAATCAATGATGAACGAAAATCGATGTGAAAATTAAAATTATTCTGAATGCCTATTCCTCGATTAGATGATCTTGTTGACATTCAAAGTATCGTTTGGGTATTCATAGATGTTGGAATGAATGTTGGTGTGGTGAACTAGTGCCATGATGGTACTCATAAAGCTCTGTAGTGACGATGGACGTCACAAAATCACCAGACTAACCCATCGAGCGAACCCTGTGCGTATCTATATTTACAACATGAGCGGCGGAGGACTCCTACTTAACTGCGATCTATATTACAATACAATTACAAAAATATACAGGTAAGCGTATGTCATGACCGATCAAGAGCACAGGGTCCAATCAAGAGGTTTGTTAGTTAGTCCTAGTTTGTCTTATTAGGTATTGAAAGCTTAGTTCGCAGTTTCGTCCATGTTGATAACGCAATCATCCAATGTGCCGCTGTGCATTGGATTCTCGATGACGTTGACAACCGTGTTGTTGTAGCGCTGCTGCTTGCGGCGGAAGAGGAAGTCGGCCAGGCTGTTAGCGCGGCGGGGAGGTCCGTCCAAGAGCGATTCAATCTCACCGCTGCTGCGTGACGTGGCGACTCCTGGCTTCACATCATTCATCGAGAAGTTCTTCGTCTTCTCCTTGATGAGGGGATCGAACTCGGTGGAGTATGCGCGCGAGTTGAGGAGTGAGTAGATTGTGGGCATGCCGGTCTGGTCGGCGAGCGACATCGGGCGCTCGAGGCGGCGGAGTACCCGCGCGCGCACCGCCTGCAGGATGCTCTCACGGGACTCGCTGCCGCCCGGCACGTGGCCGTTCATCTCTCCGTCACGATTCTCTGAAATGATATATCAAAGATTCTGAATCTATGGTAAGGAGTATTCATCATATAGCCAAGTGTGTACGTAGAATTATGTAAGTCTATCTGTGACGGTATAAGGACAAAATTTGCGTTAGACATAGATATTGTCAGAGAACTAATTTATAAGAAACAATGGAGGTTATGTCCGTGTGGTGGCGGATTAAGAATACGGAGTGTCACCACCCCATATCATTCCATGGGTGTCGTAAGAGCCAACAGAGGGAGCATATTATGCACAGAACAACACTGTAAGAGAAGGAAAACTTTTATTTTTTATTAAATCTTTATTGAAGGGACTTTGTCAACATTGACGATAGCGCCCCGAAATTGGGGTTACATAGTATTTTTACAATTATAACCTATTTTTACACTTAATTATAATAAGTAAACTAAGAGGAAGGCATGGATGCACGGCCCAACCGCGTTGATTGGGCCGTACCTCCCTGCCTTTAACGACACACGTATAGAGCACATAGCTTCTTGGCCTCTTCCGAACAAGGCGAGGCCAAGAAGCCATTGCATATTCCTATATTACACTGTCCACTGTCCAATATGTAACGCTGTTGAGACTCGTTAAAAGTACACTCAAGTAGTACGTGATGAACATCGTCTATTTTATTACATTCTAAACAGTTTGGTGACTCAGTTTTACCCATAAGATACACAAATTTACTTGATGGGATGTGCCCAGATCGAAATCTGAACAGCGCCACTACATAATCTCTGCGTGTTTTAATCTGTTGGAACCATGGCATGTGCAACGAAAAATTCGAGACTGTATGGTCTTATACCATATGCCTTTAGTACGCGATCGTTCGTCAAAATATTCCTGCCACATATCCATGCAAGTCTTTTGATCGATCCTACGAGGTCGCTCGGTAAGAGTCGACACCTGTACAATATCCCTTCTGACGAGGCTGATTTTGCTGCTCGATCTGCTTCCTCGTTACCCATGATATCAACGTGGGACTGAATCCACTGTAAAATTATGGTGTTGTTCATCCTACATAGCTCGTTTAAAATGTTGATTATAACCATAGCTATCGGGAAACCTCGATATTTCGAGGGTAGCCGAGCCAGGTGCAATAAAGCCCTCTTACAGTCTGTAAGAATCACAATATAATTTGCCTTTAGACAAGACGCGTAAGGCAAAGCCTCCAGAATCGCTATTAGCTCACAGTGCATTATAGAGATATTGGCCTTAACTCTAAACTTAAACGACATGTTTACCTGCGGATCAAACACAGCTGCTCATGCATCGATCCCGTCCTTTGATCCGTCGGTGTTAATTTGATAATACAGATTATATTTACTAACCAAATACTTGGAACAGTTTGCCTTCAGATCACATATATTTGTTATCCTTTTTGGAGCAGTTACATAATCGATTTCAGTAATAATGATTTGAGACAAATCAATATTGGACAGCAACGTATTCAAAGATAATATTTGGAGTATAGGGCTAGAATAAATGACTGAGTCTTTAAGCAATCTATGAGTTTTTACCAGCAAGGGTATCTTCTTATTTCTCCAATATTGGCCGTCAGACATACTTGACAACTCACTAACAGTATTGATGGTGATAATATATTTTCTTCTAAAGATCTAGATCTGAGCCAAAACCTGTCCGCTAAGCAACGTCGCCAAATATGTAGCGGCGGTAAACATAGTTCGTTTTCCATAATATGGATTGGTGTGGTTATAATAAAACCTCCAATGATTCTCATGCATAAATTTTGCATCCTATCGAGCTTACTCAATTGACTGCTAGTGTAGTTCTCAAACAAAAAGCTGCAATAGTCAAGCCTACTTCTGATCATTGCATTTTAATAATCGTCTTAGGTGCATAGTATGTACTCCCCAGTTAGAAACGGCTAGAATTTTAAAAACATTCAGTAATTTAGAGCACCTTTCCTGTAATTCGTTTATGTGTTTCTTCCACTTCAAAGATTCGTCTAACCATATGCCTAAATATTTTACAGTGTCAACTTGTTGGATATCATCATCACCATATCAACCAAACGCTGCTGGACATAGGCCTCCCCAAGGTGCTCCACACAGACCGGTCTTGAGCCGCCGGCATCCAACCGCCTACCGCGATCTTGTACGTGGCCGCCACTCCAGAACCTTTCTGCCCCAACGGCCATCGGTTCTTTGAGCTATGTGCCCTGCCCACTGCCACTTCAGCTTGGCTATCCGGAGAGCTATGTCGGCGACTTTGGTTCTACTGCGGATCTCCTCATTTCTGATTCGATCTCGCAGGGAAACTCCAAGCATAGCTCTCTCCATCGCCCTCTGAGTGACCTTGAGTCTTCTGAGAAGGCCCATAGTGAGCGACTACATTTCTGATCCGTAAGACATCACTGCCAACACACACTGGTCAAAGACTTTCGTCTTGAGACACTGCGGGATATCGGACGAAAATATATGTCGTAGCTTCCCGAACGCTGCCCAACCGAGTTGGATTCGACGATTGACCTCCTTCTCGAAGTTGGACCGACCTAATTGGACTACTTGTCCCAGGTAGATATACTTGTCGACAACTTCGAGCGTAGAGTTCCCAACCTAAATAGGAGCAGGTACAACATGGACGTTCGAGATGATTTTCGTCTTGTCCATATTCATCTTAAGACCTACTTGTTGGGAGCCTCTACAGAGGCCATCGATCATTGTGCCTAGGTCTTCCATGGTCTCAGCCATGACTACGATATCGTCTGCAAATCGAAGGTGAGTGATGTACTGGCCGTTGATGTTGATGCCGAGTCCATTCCAGTCCAAAAGCTTGGAAACATCCTCCAGCGCAGTGGTAAACAGTTACGGGGATATGACATCCACCTGTCTCACCCTCGCTGGAGTTGAATAGGTTTCAAACTCTGGTCCTGGAGGCGGATTGATATAGTGGCGTTTTCATACAAACACTTCAGCACTTCGATATATCGGTAGTCAATCCGGCACCGTAGGAGAGACTGTAGCACCGCCCAGGTTTCGATCGAATCGAAGGCTTTCTCATAGTCCATAAACGCCAAACATAGAGGCTGGTTATACTCCTCGGACTTCTGTATAACCTGCCGCAGCGTATGTATGTGGTCTATGGTTGTACGGCTTGTTCGGGAGGCTTGAAGTCGTCTAGCTTGCTCTCGAGACGATTCGTGATGACCCTCGAAAACAACTTGTAGACATGTATCAGAAGTGTGATGGGTCTGTAGTTCTTTAAGAGGGTTTTATCCCCTTGCTTAAAGAAAAGCACCAACACACCTCTATGCCACGCCTATGGCGTTTTACCCTCGAGAATGACGGAATTAAATAGCTTCCGAAGGGCTTCTACAGCGGGTGTGCCGCCGGCCTTCTGAACCTCGCTCGTAATTCCGTCATCTCCCGGCGCCTTGTTGTTTTTAAGCTGTTTGAGAGCCACACTAATCTCGTGCACGCTGACGTCCGGTATATCTTCGGTATAGTGTCGGATCAATCCAGCTCTAGGGTCTGACGCTGAAGTACTTGCGGGTTGTCGCGTTGTCGTGTATAGCTGTCCATAGAACCTTTCGATCTCCTCCAGGAGCTCAGGCTTGGACGATACGATTCTGCCATCTTCCGTCTTCAGCTTTGTCAGCTGACTCTGCCCAACAGACAGATCTCTCTGGAACACTTTGGATTCCTTATTCTGCTCGATCGCCTCACGAACACAATTTGTGTTGTATTGGCAGAGATCGCGAGTCAGAGACTTAGAGATCTGTCTGTTGAGGTGCCGATATTTCGGCATGTCGTCGGAGGATAGCAGAACCATCTTGCGCCTTTCCTCTAACAGCTCGAAGGTTGGACCCGAGATCTTGCTGGTTCTCTTGCTTTTCTGGGGCTTAAAGAATTTAGCCCCTGTTGTATGGACAGCATCCACGAACCCATTACTGTACTCATCCACATCTACGCATTCGCCCAGGCATTCGAAACGGTTCTTGAGTTCGAGCTGAAAGCTCTCGGGGTTTTGGATATGAACCGGTGCCGGTCGGAGCGTGGACTTTATCAACCTCGACCGTTCGAGGCTTGTACAGATATTCAATGTGCCTCTTACCATTCGGTGATCGCTCCCCACTTTAAGTGAATCGATCACGGAGATATCATTGAATATCTGCCTCTTCGTCGACATGATAAAGTCGATCTCATTTTTGGTGGCACCGTCTGGACTTACCCAGGTCCACTTGCGGCATTCTCGCTTCTTTAAGAAGGAATTCATCATATAGAGTCCTTCCTTCTCCATAAAGCTAGCCAGCAAGTGACCCCGGGAATTCCGATGCCCATATCCAAATTGCCCCAGTCTCAGCTCATCACCGTCTCGTTTGCCCAGTTTCGCGTTAAAATCTCCCATGACCACGGTGTAATGGGTTTTAAAGCCATGTATAGCCCGAGATATGTCCTCGTACATGGCTTCCACCTCCTCATCGGGGTGCGTCGAGGTCGGAGCGTATACCTGTATGACCTTCAGCGAATACCGCTTGGGTATTCTGAGTATAAGGTACGCTACCCTGCTCGATACACTCCCGATATTTACCACGTTGGTCACGAGAGATTTGTGGACGATGAACCCGACACCACCTTGGGACTGTTGGTTGCCCTCCCGGTAGAAGAGCAAAATACCAGAATTGAGAACTATCGAGTCCTCCCCCTGTCTTCGGACTTCAGATATCAGATAGGCCTATGATATCCCATCGCAACTTGCTCAATTCTTCTTCCAGCTCTTCCGGAGATTCTTCGCACCCCTTGCCCCGCCGTTACTATGGACGCTACCATAACCAGGACTAGCGAGGCCGCCGGGGACTAGGGGCCGGTTTTGATTGATGTGGTTCATGTTTGGGTTCAGATACAGGACTAGACAATTTTTCATTCTCAGACATAAAATTAGGTAAAGGTTCATTATTAAGGTTAATTAGTTCCTGTACATAATCTGGCGTCAAATTGCGAAGAAGTTGCTCAGCTTGATCTTGATCCACGACATTTTTTTGGCACTTTATTACCCTTTAGCCACTTTATACGCCTATACACCTCAGTTGCTGTAATTTCGTTATCCAGACCGTCACAAAATTGTCTGAACGAATTGTATTTGCTCTTTCGTATAAGTTTTTGGGCAACTCTAACTTTATCATTCAGCTTGTCTAAATTCTGTGGTGTTGGGTTTTTCCTGAGTTAGGCTAGCGCTAACCGTCGCTCCGCAACCGCGCGTGCCAAATCTTGTCCCCAATATGGTTTGGGTTTGAGTTTTTGCCGCCGCATAGTGCTTTTGCATAGTTTTACTACAGGTATACATTCGTCTGCTGCAGAGTCCATTATCCTGACGAAATTGTCATATGCTATTTGATTATCTGAGTGTATAAATTGGTTGCTTAGTTCCTGTTCGACAATCTGTTTATATTTTGCCCAATCTGGTTCCTTAAAGTTTCTCTTAGTGTGGCAGCTGCGTACGTAATTAACTTCAGTTTTTATTCGCAAAATAAGGTTATCGCTTCCTAGGTTTTCATACATAACTTGCCAGTTAAATTTTAATGCTAAGTCGAGGGAAGTTAAAGTCAAGTCTGGAGAGCTGCTTTGGAGTGTGCCGTTTACGAGTTTAACGCGCGTTGGACTGCCGTCGTTAAGATGGATATAATTATTTTCAAATATGGAATCATTCAAATATGGAATCAAACAGCTGCACCCCTCGCGTGTCAGTTCTCGACGACCAGTTCGAATGGTGCCCGTTAAAGTCGTCGGCTATTAGAGTCTTTTCCTGCTTGATTCCTAAGATCTGATCCCAATCACTTTAAGTAGTGTGCACTGATGATGAGCAATAAATTGCTATTATATTCTCTAGATGTTGGCAATTAAATTTTTTTACGTGTAGCACTTGGATGCCTCTATTAATAATGCTAACTTTACATTGACTCGCTCTAAGAGACCATTGGGTAAATATTGCGACACCACCATATCCGTCATCGTGGTCTTCTCTGAAGATATTATCTCCACTCATGCGAAACAAAATTTCTGGAACAAACCAAGTTTCGTTGACGATTGCGATGTGCACCTTCTCTTGACTCAAAAGCGCTTCAAACTCTGTAGCCTTAGGCCGGAGGCTTTGGGCATTCCATTGCAGGATGTTGATTATTGAAATTCTGTTAACTGGTTGATCCATTGTTTCAAAAATGTAATAAACGGCATATCTGAGATGTATTTCATAATAAAAGTAATAACCCATTCATAAACTAAAGATGCACAGCTTCTAAAACTTTGGTCCCACGATAATCTTGCATCCTCTATTTTCTCTCTTAATTTGCACCATAATCCTCTAGATAATGGTATTTCATTGTCAATATTGGAATCACAATTATCCTCTTCTACATTCATTTGATAATTTGTATCCGATGCTGGTACACTTTTTTCTGATATATCAGCCCCATTTTGTTTCTCATTTGGTTTCTTTCCCTTCTTTTTCTTTTTCTTCCTCTCCTTATTACTTGTTTTTGTTGGTAAACCTAAGTCAAGTTTCACTACGTCAGCGTAGGTGACATTATTTCTAGGTGCAGGTATTATGGGAGAGATATCATTGGACCTTCGAGAATCGCCACTCAATGTGTTTTCATTATCTCTCATAGTGGGTTGATCTGCATGTTCTACCGTAGAAGTGTGTAGCATAGTTAGAGCCCCCCTTATAAGAACAGTTTGAGTCTGACATAAATTCTCTTATTCTTTTTTCCTTCACAAATATAGGTCAAGTCTTGGATAAAGCCATGTGCTTCCCAGAACAGTTATTTCACTTGTAAACCGTTGTGTCGCAATTAGGATGATTACCGCTGCATTTAGGATATATACATTTGTTGGATGGGCACGTCTTGATTGTATGTCCAAATCTCCAGCAACGTGAACACTGCGTTACCAGATATCTATAGGAGATAATTTCGGTTCTCGCATTAAAAATGTATATGTACGAAGATAACTTCGACCCTTTAAAACATATACGCACCGACTCAGATGCTTCCCATCGCCCATCCACACTGTTCCTGCGCTTCAGTCTCTTTACTCATATTATCTGAGTTTCGCTTGTCAGCCCTTCCATAATTTCCTCTTCAGATAGGTCCAGATCAATGGATTTGACTACTCCATAAGACTGAACAATGTCCAAAGTTCGTTGACATTTATGTCCTTCGCTTGCAAAATATAGCGAGCTAATCAAACGGTCACAATTCTCTTCTTTGCTGAATACAAACAAAACTTTGTTCGGGTTGTCGTATTTAATACGAGTTATGTCGCATATGTTTTGTTCTTTTAAGATTTTTGCCAATTTAAATTGGTTCGGTAATACGTTAATTGACGTGACGCATACCTATATCCTGCCCTCTGGTATTCTAATACTGTCATCTATCTCGCTCGCTCTAACAAAGTTTTTCCCACTCCTTTGGACTGTTGTCCACACCACGTCGCTATCCAACTCCCGATACCTCTTTTTATTCATATCTATCGCGGAGTGCCGCTGAGACAAAAACACACTGTGGGGATCTTCCTCTTGATATTCTCTCGCTTCATTCACGTCCTCCATGCTACTTGTCAACTCAATACTTCTCTCCGTCATTCCAGTTGTGATATTACGATTATGTGAAATATCATCTAACGCGTCGCTATCCATTTGTAAACAACTTATTAAACGTAACATAATACTCGCAGCGGTTAGATCGTAGTCGCGCGGAAACCGGTTTAGCGTCAAGCGATCAACGCCTCCAGTCATACTAGGCGCCCGCGCGCAACTGAGAAGGAAAACTTAATACAAATCCTATACCAACCCGTTTGGCCAGCGTGGTATAGTAGGCCAATTCCTCCTTTCAAAGTAGAGGCGTAGTCCAGCAGCGGACTGTTAAAGGCTGATGATGATGAATGGAGGTTAAGTGTCAAGAGCCCTATCTACTTTCTTCCTGCCACTCAGAATATTGCCACAAAAGTGCCGCTATCAGGCGTCAATTTAAGGGACATATTTAAGGCGTACCTACAGGAACTAATTAGGGACTTTCCCTTATCATGTCCCACTTTCACTATCAGACCTTCATCACAAATAATTAACTTTTCTGGCTAAAGAGGATCAGAATCTCAATTTTTATCAAAGAGGAAGTTGAATAAATCCACTGCTAAGTACAAGCTGAAAATAATTTAATGATAAATCTGTGGTCAAATTAAAAGCCGTTTAGAGTCTAGCACAGAGAACCAAGAGCTAGTCCGCAAACGCCGGGTAATTTTAAGCCGCAGAGTCAACCTTTTATAATGATAAAATGCCGCCTCTGTGCAACGCGTAGTGTATGTTATCTGCTGGAATTTCATGCAGCATGCTGTAAAGTATACTAGCCGACTGAAATAGATGTCTTTTTAAAAAAATAGTGTTGAACAATTACATGGGAAATGCAACCTAAAGCATACACATATACGTACCATTTGGGATGGAGGCCCTCGGTGATGGTCCGGGCTCCTCATCGGTGTGTCCCTCTGAGAGGGTTTCCAGGGGACGAGTGAGGCGGCTGCTGCCAGCAGCACCGTCATCAGCAGGCATGCTTCCTCCGCCCGACGTCGATGGCTGTGGGTTCTGTAATGTTAGTTGAATTTTATAAGTTCGTTAATACTGTTTACGTAGTGCCCAAATGTGTGTTACAGGATGATAGCATTTCAGTTGCAGAAACTGATGTTTAGTCAACTAAAAAAAAGGACACTGCAATATGTAGAATTTTAAACTGCTTTTCATACAATGGTAAGATACAATTTAACGAAACGTAAGTTGCTATGGCTTAAAAGGTGTAAATTGAAAGATCATCGAAATAAACAAACTCGACAGGAACTCATAGCTTCCAAATGGTGATAGGACCATTGCCAAATATTACATCGAGTTTTATTTAATTAAACTTTATCATAAAGAAAACTTGTCATTGCCAGCTTTCTGCTTATTCTAACATGAATAATAATTATCAATTATAAGTAAGCATGTAGTTAAGTACTATCAATATTGGAAAAATATTTCTTAAAATTGTGTAGTTATTTATGAATTTTTGTAATTTCCCATGTAAATAATAGAATATTGAACGTAGTGTAAATTGTATAGAAAGGTTTTAGTGTCGAATGCCAAGTAATGTAAGAATGTGTTGTTACTTTGTATTTGAAATTAAATCTGAAGTTTTGTGACGCAATTCCTACATAATTAAATCAAGTGAGAAACACAAGTGCCTGCTGGAGATGAGTTAATTAAAATTCACTAATGTCCAGAACTGCTTATCTAAATGTCGATGATATCAAAAGTAAAGAATGTCATATTGATGTCAAACATAATGTGGATATTACTGTGTGTGTGAACTCACATTGTAGATGTCTTGTCCATGATCGCCATTCTCATTCGCCTGGTTGGAGTCGCCGACCCCTTCCAGGAAGAACGTGACCATGTTACCCTTGCCCTTCACGTCGATGGTGCCTCGGCACCGCAGCCGGTAGCCGCGGGACGCCAGGATGTCGTACACCTCCTGGGTCACCTGCACAACCACCGGCCGTCACATACCATGTGGCGCTCGGCGCTCACGAATCATGACACACCAGTAGCTGGTATGTATTAACATTATTTGCAAACAGCTTGTAGGTAACATTGATCATTAAAGTTTGGATAATATACAAAAGACAGGATGTTCAGCTCAACGTCAGTTTAGAAATATGCATTGCCTTGAAATTGGCGGGCTATCCAATAGTTAACTGCAAACTTTTTGCTAAAGAATTTTATAAATCTGCGATTCGCTTCGGCACACAAAGTCAAATTTAAAGAAACCCATAAACAAGTGTACGTCATTGTGGTACCACAATCGCGGAGCACAGCAAACGAAAGAAAATTGCTTAGCCACGTCGCTAGCAACTGTGAAACAACCACTGCCAAAGGCATTTCTGAAGTAAGGCCATCAACAGACTTTGTACACACACCTGAATATGGTCCAGGAGTCCGGTGGAATCCATGCGCGAGGCGACGTTGACTGCGTTGCCCCAGATATCATACTGAGGTTTGCGAGCGCCGATTACTCCCGCTACCACGGGACCGATGTTGATGCCTGCATAACATTATAGAGCTGGTTCCTCAGTTTTCTCAACGACAAGGTTACATTCGCTAGTGCCAACAATTCGCAGGGAGATAAATTCGCGACCGCAGAACGAGATACTCACCGATGCGGATGCGGAAGCTGTTGAAGGAGTGCTCGTTGACGTATTGCAGCTGTTCACGGAGACGAAGAGCGTAGTCTGCCATTGCGGTCACGTGGCGGAATCCACGGAGATCCCTGGTAGCTGCTGTCAGACCTGTAATGTTACAGTTTACGAATTAAAATCTGGTAATTTAAACCACTCATTGAACACTGGCAAAGCTGCATTGTAATCCAATAACACAAGAGTTTGAACAAACCAGAAGCAGCCATGTACGTAGCGCCGGTGCTCTTGATCTTCTCGATGTAGCGGAACTGTTCCTCCGCGAGGATCTCATCGAAGTCGGCAATGATCTCGTTGAGTAGACGCAAGCACTCTACGCCCTCGTTGTTGCCCTCCAACTCTACGTAGAACTCGGAGAAGTTCGGAATCGAGGCGAACATCACGCATACTGACTCGCATTGCTCATGGTATAGCTCCTGTAAAATAAATATGAACTCTATGAAAACCGGATTTTTTGTAAAATTGTGGCATGTTTTGAGTGAGTGCCGGTTGGAGTAAAGTTCACACTTAGTCTTAAATTGTGAACATGGCGATATAAAAGTTGTAAAGCGACAATTTCTCGTATCTTCTTGAGCATCTGTTCTACTTATTATTTATCGCTATCTAAACAAAACTTCTTATATTGGCGCCCAACGTGTTGCTTTACTAAACTGTCCCACGCCACCTTAAAGTTGGACTATGAGTCGGACAGGTACTCGTTTGTTACTCATATAAATCTGGCTGCATTACAAAGCAAGCTTGTTAACAATATGGAATTATAAATTAATGGTAGATAAAATCAAAAGCCTGTAAGTGTATACTAACGTCAATATTTTTGTCGCTGTTGAGGAAGTGTTGCGCGACGTGTTCAGGCAGGATGTTCGCCAGCAGCTTGCGGTTGTACGCCTCCAGGTGTTCCATATCCTCCTTCTCGTCTGTATAAACGAGTAGAAAATAGAATTATACTTAAATAGAATAGAAAGGATCTTAGCCTACTGGAGATATCAAAAGATGGCTATTCTGAAGGTAGATATCTGAAGGTCCGAATCCACGACAGTCACTGAATTTTGAAGTTATGTGCGTATTAAATTGAAACCTTCGGTCTGGAACAACGGTTACAATTGACAGCTTCGGTTGTTATGAAGATTTATGACAGACGTTATGGAGATTCAGCACCTCTGAATAAACTACTACTAGTCTAAACAATGGAATATAGCTACCCCTTTGGTTTGCGGGGATCAAGCGGTAGTCTGTGGAAAATATTCTGTCAGATCTGGTTAGATTGAGCGGACAAGAAACTACTTATATAAGATATTCAAAATTACTAATAAGTACTTAACGCTTGTAATACGCTAGTACGATAAGGCCTTAAGTGCCCAAGTTTATCCACGCGATGAACTTGCACTAATCATAATAACTGTGCTTGGAAATTAACATTTTGTGGCAGAACATCAACCTCATAGGAAAATCTTATTGAGAAACATACCATTGGCCTGTAGTTTCCAGATAAAGTCCAATCGGTAGGTGCTCTCGGTCTGGTGGGAGTGGAGCAACAGAGCCACGGTGGCCCCGAAGGCAATCACGATATTCATCCATTGCTGGTTCCAGTCTAGGCCGCATCGGTGTCTGAAGAAAGAGAAGTGGCAAATTTGGCTACCATATCACATCGATTCACATATTATATCACAAAATTAAGCCATCAAATAGCTTTGACAAAAATTACAAATATCAGGACATTTAAAACAAATGGATACCTTTTGATTTTTTGCAAATAAAGCCATAACTTGTACGCTATGTGCGACCCACAACTGACCAATTTAATGGCTGTAACGCCATGATAAAGTAATATACTGTCATAATTGACAAATTACAAAAAAAATACGCAGCGTGCCATCTATTGACACGTTTGAGTACGAATTATGATTTGAGTCTGCTTAATATGTACCTTCTCAATAGAGCCACGCGACTATGGTACTCGTAATACGAAATTGTTTTCCTAGATGTCGCCATAGCTCCTGAAGTTGCCTTTAGTAATATTACTTTTGTCAAGATGGCGTTTATCTAAAATAGACTTTTTGAAAGTTATCTTGAGGGATTTTAATAATTGCATGTAGCTCATAGAAGCACGTATTTCGAGTACCACGAATGAAGAATAATATTGGCTAATTGATTGCTGCAAAATTGCTGTACTCACTGGTAATCCTGCACATGGTCTCGGAAGAACAGATGCTCCTGGGTTGTGACGCCGATGTATGTGGCGCAAATGACCCCAAGCAGCACGAGCTTCACCATCGTGATCAGAATCTGGTGTACGGCGCACAGGAACATAGCCATCAGAGTCAGCTGGAGGTAGTGCTGTGGACAACGTACATTTTGTACACAAAGTTTTTTTAATATTTATTTTCAGCCTGTAGCGTCCCTGCAGGCAAAAACCTCCTTCTCCTCTTTTCACAAATCTCTGTTTTGTGCCAGCACAGGCCAGTCTTTCCTATACGCGTCCAGTTCGTCGCGCTATATTTGTTTGTTAGACATAAAGTTTAAGGACATTAAACAGGGTGAAGTGATCATGAAATTAGCAGGAACATGTGTAAGCGCACCTATCGTTTGTACTGTTTGTACATCGAGTATAGATATGAAATTTGATGGAATTGTTGGCCCTGAATGAATTCTTTAATAAAAAGACTTAAATAGTTATTGCCATTACAACTATCAGTGACAAAAAAATAAGTCAAGATATTTCTAAACTTTCTAAAGTTACTTACATCATTCATGTCATATGGGCAATAGTCTGCGTTTGACTTTTTGGTTTGGACCTCGCTGAGGCGGTTGGCATCGAAAACTGCCTGCACCTGCAAAAACATTATACATCTTTGTTAAAATACTTAAAGAAGAACTTAGAGCCACTATTCTATTTCCATAGCTCTCTGAGTGACGTGTAGTCGATGGACTAACTGCTACAGCACCACAAAAACATTACCCTTCCATTTGGCTTTGCCGTAGTCGGGTAAAAAGCTACGTAGGTTCAAAATGGATTATATCGTGACTTACCATGACAACTTGAATCTGCACAATGAAGGCGCAGACAACGAGGAATGACGTCATCTGCGAGAACGTCCGGTTGTTGTGGATCCTCAGAGCAATGCGCTTCAGGCGTTTGTTTGTGTGCTAAAAAGTAAAACAAAATAAATGGCGTAAATAAATTTTCTGAACAGTTCCACTGATTATGATAAAAATGCAATGGTACATACGAAGACTCGACAAGCTAGACACTTTGACCTTTGTACTGTTCTTATGGTTCAGGCAATAAGTATCAAAATCGGCTGTGTGTACACGATTTTTTTATTTTATGCCTTTGGCATCTAAGTATAAACTAAGATGCTCGTCAGATCTGCTACTAGACATTAATTCCTTAACCGACTTCAAAAAGGGAGGAAGTTCTTAATTCATTTTTATGCTTGTTCCCTGAAAATTTCATAATGTATCAACCTATTGCAGAAATTCATTTTTGAAAGCTTCCCGTTTGGTTCCATCCAAATTTGAAGTAGGTTACTGCTATTTGAAGAATTACCTTGAAGTCAATGCAGGTAATCAGGTAGCAGACCGACGCGATAATGATACCGCTGAAGATGATCGTTGCAACGCCGAGTGGTTTGCTGCATACAAACAATTATGTTATTATTACAATGAAATGTATGTGCTAGACTTCATGAAACTCGTAAAAAGATATGTTATTCTATTACGTAACTCAAAGGAAAGCGATATTCCATGTCTTAGACAAGTGTCGGTACATTCAAGGGTACTCTCCATAACTACTGTAAAATCTTCATGCCTGCACGATTGGCGTAGTGGTTTAAGCACTCGCCTCGCCGTTTGACACTGTGTCGAGTGTCGTGGGTTTGATTTCCACACGAGACAACACTTTGTGTAATTCATAAATTGCTGTTTTGAGTCTGGGTGTTCGTTGTGTCCGTTAGTTGCACGTTTGTAAAGGCCCTCGCAACAAGGATATTTAAAACTTGTGCGGGAGATGTGTTCAAAAAAAAATTACTGCCCTGATCGACGGCTTAACATGCTCTACAAAGCAGGAGCCAAGCTATATTTAACAATTTGAATGAGGTATTACCAATTTAAATGAGGAAGCATCTTGATCATTAACTCGTTCTACCATATCTTTCTCAAGTAAATAACTGGCACCGACGTCTTTATGTGCGGAGAAAACTCTCTTATGTAAATGTCATGAAATCGGTCACCCATGGCCGTACTAAGAGCACTAAAGCATCTTACTGTCACGAATCTGGTTTAATATTGCGGGATAAGATTTTCAAGCAATTATAGACTTAACAGAAGTATACATAGAATTCAATTTCCTAGACACCATTTTTGAACCACACCGGGTACCGTCTTCCATCACACCTCGTCAAACGACAACAGCAACAGACATCGTCTGTGTACACTTTTAAAACTTCATTTGCTTGATCAACTGGAAGCGACGGGCTCATTGGTCCAGAACACTGCATTTTACAAGCAAAGTAAACGATATTTATAAGCAGAGAAACATTTATCAAGCAAAACCACCCACCAATACACCGACCGAAACGAATAAACAAAAAGTTTTCCTTTTTCCGCCGGCGTCCAAAGTTTGGAGAGTTTATAAGCAGCTTTTTTAACGTTGTTTTGAACAAAAATAGGGTATTGTTGGCTATTTTTCCATACACGAAAGTAGCTTTACATGTTCGATTGTTTGTAACGTTAATATTGTTAATCTACGGAACCGATTTTTATGAAAGATGTCTACAGTGAAAAGGCGCATATTCCATGCATGTGGGACTTAAATTTTATAGTAAGAAGATTTGCAACGTATAACATTGTCATGAATGGAATTATACCTAAAAATTATACCTATATATTTGAACCGTCATTATTAGATCAGTAGAATTGTACTGGAGACTGATGAAATTTTTCTGAGTTAGATTGAAAGCACTACAACCACAACTAGTATGGAATGACGTTATAATACTGTGATTAACTTGAATAGATCAGCTGCTTATATCGAAATTATAGAGCAAATTTTGTAAGGTATAATTTTTTCTAAAGACTTTTACAGAATTTGCTCCATAAAAGTAAAAATATTTAATTTTTTTGTGACCTGAAAATGTAAAATCATTTTACTATGTTTCTTGTCGTGTATTGAATATGTGGGAAGGTATTTGAAGAGCACATACTTTTTTTGCTTCGACCTTTTTACTGTCTTTTCGTGACCACGGCCGCTGTAAGCCTGCTAAAATATCGTGACAAGAGTGGTATCTCTACTTTAAAAGTGGAACGTTTTGTTGTCCGTAGTTTATTTAATCATCCTAGTTAAAGTACCTAATAGAAACGTCGCGTCCTAATAAAAAATTAGTTTCTAGATCATTCGGTTTAAATAAAATGTAATTAAAACCAATTTATCGCGGTAGAATCCGCAAGTTTGATTTCAATAACAGACAGACACTTAAATGTTATTTATACAGATAGCTGCAAGATACAGTGGTACTTACAGATTGAACGCCATCATTTGCACGAGCACGCCAAAGACATACACCGCCAGCGTGCATACGAAGTAGACCTTGAGCATGCGGTCGCGCTCAGCAGTGTACTGCGAACAAAAATATCCATGTATCAATCAATTGTAACTATCTTATTTAACACTAGAGGATAGTCGCACCTACATACGAATACTATTCCTTTAACTGTACCGTTTCTTCCAAATCCCTTGGGAGTTTGGGTTAACCCTTCTTAGTGCTCTTCTGCGCTCTCCAAGGAATATAGATGCCAAATTTCAGTTTCTCGCGCCCTGTAGTTGCTGTAGGTTGCTTGTCAGTCAGTAATGCAAGTACTTAGTATAGGCATATTGATTTGTAAACATGTCTAAAAGTACGGGCTCCTAAACCGCATCGATACCCGCATTTATTTTATGCTTGTCTTCAAAATCAGAGATCTTGATCCCAGTTTCTCCCCTTTAACGTGAAATATTACAAATGATTCCTCAGAGGTACGTGGTAAAGTTGACTCAGATGTAAATGCCACACGCAGCCACCCATCCAAATGGTACCCTGTGCAAGGGTCACTTAACTTTGGCGACCTATTACGAACTGCAAGCCAAGTCACGCTATCAGTTTTGCTATACCCACCGTTGTAAGAAAATCATCTAGTGTCAAAATATAAACACAGACTGCACATTTCACAGTATGGTGCAGTGGTTTAATGGCTCGCTACGTCAAAAGCACACTGCACAACCTATCCGCGACGGTAGAACAACTACACAAATGAACTAATATTATCATTGTCCACATAGTGAGGACGGTCGCTCAAAATACGGACGAATTTTCGACGACCCATCGCTTGGCAAACAATGAACAATTTGGACTGTTGATACTGTACCAAACACCTTTTGAATTGCAACGATGATATACTTAAAACATATGTATACTAACGAATATGTTTATTCATCATGTCAGCCTAGAGACGTCCACTGCTGGACATAGGCCTCCCCCAAGGTTCTCCACACAGACCGATCCTGAGCCGCCCGCACCCAACCGCTTCCCGCGATCTTTACCAGATCGTCGGTCCACCTTGCGGGAGGCCTACCCCTGCTGGAGTGGCGACCACGTACCGGACGACGCAGCAGGGAATATGTATATTACCACTAACAAATACTTAATGCTAAACTGCCCTCTCAAACCTATAGAGTAGTAACCGCAAAAACACGAATTCGAGAATATATCCAAAATATATTTTTCGATAAAACCAGAATGCAAGGTAAAATGATAGGCACAAAACTAAATTATTAAAAATTGTTAGGTATGTTTTATTTTTAAATAGTACTGTATTATAGCCATTTTTATTTTTAGCCCCTGATACTACAAAAAGTTCTAACATTAATACAACTGATAAAAAAATATGATAATAAAATGATAATGAGTTCACGCAGCATGTTTGAAGACTGGGGAATGAACTGACTTTTATATAAACGTATTGAATTATGAATGCATAATAGCGAGAATGCTTACATCACGGTAATACAATCTAACAGTATTGTAACTCGGCCGCCTTCGTGAGTTATATACCTACCAGACGCGCCGCATGCGAGCTGCGGCACGATCGCGGCTGTGGGTACTCTTCGCACAGTCCGAACAGTCTAATGGGTACTCTGCTCGAGGCGCGTAGGTATAACTCGAGTTTCGTACGTTTGTATGGAGTTACAATACTGTTAGATCTTATTACCGTGCTTACATTGTATTACAAAAATGTAATTACGCAATGCACAAACAGCATTCAATTCTTGCTTATTAAACGAAGTCTTAACTTAGCGGTTCATTGCCGTTAGGGGCACATTGCCAGACTCCGTGCTACAGAAAATTCGGAAAGGCTCAGCAACACTTTTGCCCGAACTGGGTATCGAACCTGACGCCTCCTGATCAGCAGATGCATACGATTATACTGGTCCACGGAGGTAGTCAGAAAGTTTAATGAAATATACAAAGCTTATATCAGTTATGTTTTCTAGTCTGTGGTACTTTGTGGTAATTGTGCATTAGACGAGCCATCTGGAAGGAGAACCATACCATACATTTATTTTTTAAATGTGGTTAATTAGACCCGATTCTGGAGTGGCGGCCACGTACCGGACGACGCAGCAGAGGTAGGCCCCCCGCAAGGTGGACCGACGACCTCGTCAAGATCGCGAGAGGCGGTTGGATGTGGGCGGCTCAAGACCGGTCTGTGTGGAGAACCTTGGGGGAGGCCTATGTCCAGCAGTGGACGTCGTTTGGCTGATATGATGAATTAGACACGAACGTTTAAAGACTCTATGCAGGAGTGCACTGAATACTGGTTAGGTGTCTATATGCATGTGTGTTAACTCATAGACAAAGATAGGTTTGCTGCATAAAAACGACTGGGGCGTACTTCAGGGTCGCTTTAAAATAAATATCGGTATGTTTGGAATCGAAAATGATGTTAAGACAAACTCTCCAATATCTATTGTGCTACAAGATTAATAATACCTAGCCGAAAAACTGCTCTTGTTACATTATGACAATAAAAATGTATAATAATCTGCATAGAAGTGTAAGAGAGTTACCGTTAAGACAGTTTAAGACAAAACTTTATATGTGGCTGGTAGATAAGTGTATTTATAATATGAATGAATTCTTTATGACATGAATGTATTCTTTATGACATTAATGTATTCTTTATGACATGAATGTATAATTATTGGTAATGTTTGGTAAAATTAATAATGAAAATTCTATAAATTAAGCATGAATTGTCTTCAATATTACATGTAATAAATAATTTGCATGTCAGACACCTTTTCCGACGCAGTATGTGATGTGCTAACCGTAATACATAACAACTGTACTATATTTATTTCGCTTGCTGTATGGTAGCCATACAGCAAGCGAAATAAACATTTCATTTCATTTTATTGCTAGTTAAAAATATGAAATTACCGTTTTGTTTTGATTATTGTACGATATTTTTCTGAGTCTGATATTTAAACAGCTGACCGAGAGCATATATTATCTTCTCATGTAGTATTGATAACTCTAGATGCTTATAATATGTCTCGAGTATCAGAATAAACACTAATTCACCGCAAAGTTCTACTTTACTTGCCTTTCATATATAAATGGCAAAGTTAAGAGACGCTTGCACAGGTCACCACTTAGATGGGTCACCGCTTGTGGCATTTATACCAGAGAGTTATCGTGCTTCGACACCTACAGCAGTCGCTTAGTGTCTCCAACAAAAGTATTTTTCATCCAAGTCACCTTCAGGCGTTAAAAACTAACATAACATAACGCCTTTTATCCCCGATGGGGTAGGCAGAGGTGTATTACACACCCACACTTCGCCAGTTATGTTTCGGTCCCAATGTAATAGGGGGCGGGTCTATTGCCATCTACCGGGCACATATTTAAGCGAGCGATAATTAACATTTTATTACACACATAACTTCGAAAAGGCAGAGGTGTGTGCGCGGGGTAACTGGGGATGGAACCCGAGAACATCGACGTTAAAAACTCCGAAACCAAAATTGCCCGTACACGAATAGAAAGAGACAGAAACACCATCCGAAAAGCCAAATTAGCTAAACATTTCCGTTGTGCGGGCTGTTCATCGCGTGGGGCAACAAAGGCGCGGCACTTAATTTGACGGACGCTAATACTCTAATACTGAGTGAGTGGCCATACGCCGCTACTCAATTACCGGTCAATAATCAGACGGTTCAACTACGTTAGGTTAAATTCCGCATCACAATTTGAATGCCATGGTGCTGATACATTTGAGCATCTGTGATGAGCGTTCTTGCGAATGCTACAAACAGGAAAACAAACAAGTGCGTTTTAGGCAGCATTTTTACCAATGTCTAAGAGCTCAGATATTTACATAGAGGCGCATTTCCTATGGGCGCTCTGAAGACAAACTTTCTGTGACCCAAATTGCCGTTTGGCGGCGTGGCAGTCGCGCTGTGACAGCTGTCTGTACGAGAGCAAGAGAGACGAACGTTCCTCCTATATATCTTAACTACGAGAGCAAGAAAGACGGAGAACGACGCCAGCGCCGCCAACAGTGCCAACTACGAACTAAACTGGAGACAGTCTCCACTTGGAATCGGCACACGAAATCCTTAAGAACTGCACTTCTATGTAAATCTGTATTCATTGTAAATGTACTGGCGAATGTTGTAGCGAATTGACAGTAAACTTGGCTTGACGTCTTTGCTGACTAGCGGCCATTTTCAATATTCGAACTACAACGATCGGAATTCAATATTCGAATTATAGATAGATCTGTAGATTTTAGATACGTTTTTGACAGTTTTTGACATAAGCTCCATACAAAATATGTCAAAAATGGATCTAAAATCTACAGATCTATCTATAATTCGAATATTGAATTCCGTAGTATAGCGTTCGCTAAAAAGATCGTGAAAATTTTCATAGCAATGTACGGTTCCCTTGTTTGTTCGGTTCAACAAAACAAGAAACGGCGAATGCTCGTAGTTCTGTTACAAGTGAATGCACAGGTGTATCAGCACTATTACTGGAAGCCAACGTGAATTGCGAGAGCTGATGTTGAATTTGTAGTTAATGAGAATCCAACGGATTAGCATACGGTACCTAGGGGAGTGAATGACACTATGATTGGTTAATCGGTGTGTCGTCGTCAAAAATTTGCATTTAATTGAGTGTATGCACGGCCGCATTTCACTTTCGATTAAAATTTGGTGCTAAGATATTGAGCCGGCAGGATAAATATCACCAATAAATTTACGAGTAAATACGCAATAGTAGGTATCTTTAATTTCAAGTCGCTAGTTCGCGAGTTAGGACAAACGAATGCTGAAAAATGGCAATCGCCATGTCCTCCTACCGAATTAATCGCTGTTGTGAGCGTATGTACTTTTGCTTTCAATGTTAAGTATACTATTATTGAATCGAGAGTCAAGACCAAGGAGATATAACGACTTCCATAAGACAGCACAACTAAAAGAAATAATGTTGCTAGTATTTTGAAGAGAATTGAGAGAACGTACGCGTACTCATAACACAGCGTTCGCGTGGCACTAGCAAATGTAGAGGCAACCATCCGCTTAGGGCTGCCAAAATTTATTAACAGACCATACGATTTGATACAGTAGACTGCAACAAGCTGATGTGATGTGATAATATTTGAGGCCGATTTTAAGACTTCAATTACAGACGACGGAACCGCGTAGTCTTTTATTTGAAACCCATCACCGATTTACAAAGTTAGGCTTTAAATTACTTTATGGTGATGTAATATATATAATATATTGTGACCTTAACATATGAGTCGTAAATTTGGTGTTTATTGCAGATTTGGTCTGATTTTGAACCTCTCGCATCCAAACACATCCCACAATCCCAAGAACTATGATGGTCCACCTTACTCAATCTCAAGGCTCAAGACCGGTCTTAGTGGAGAGCCCTAGCGAAGCCTAGGTTCAGCTGTAGACATTTTTCAGCTGAGATATTATGGTATGAAGATTCGGTTAAAGGCTCATACGATCTTTAAAGAGTCGGCAGCCCTAGATGTATATCGTATATTGTTTTGCAAAGCTTTTACCCATGGGAAAATATTGTAGCCCAATGAATTTGAAATTAACTACGTACATTGAAGAGAATGTAGCAGAAATAAGGCACGAATGTAACACTGACATCCAAATATGGGGAAGGAATAATATTTTGAATTCATGGAACATAATGCACACTTGGTTGAGGTAAGGTGAAGTTCGCATTGTTTAAAAGGGTAGGTAAGACTTTGGCTAGAGTATGTTTACGTACATTATGTAATGGTGACGGGAGATTTTTGCAGTAACAATCAAATTTGAACTGTATGATAAGGTGATTTTTCTAAAAAGGTATTCGGTTTCCAACTGTTTTTCTTAGTAATCTGAATATTATAGCTATTACGTTAAACGCATTAAATTCACGTATTTTAATGTCATATTTCTATTTCATTGTTTTGCCTCAGCCATCTAATCCAAATCCAAATCAAACACCAGCATATCAAAATTTTTCGCTTCAAAACGAGCAATTGAATCGTTTAAAAAAACGCATTGTAACAAAAGGTTGTTCCATCAAAATGCCAAAAACGTTCCAAAAATAGGCCACTTGGATGTCCTGGCTAGTGGCTACGGATATCAGCCATGCATTTAATTGGCAGCGGACGCGACGAGCGGTATCCTGGCAAGCGTATCGTTGTTCCTCTGCCAGGTTGTTCGTATCTATGTTGGATACCGTTGCTATAGAAGCTTTGTGCTCGACTGCCCGAGTCATTCGGTTATAGCGTTTGTGTACGGAAATAAAATGGATCTTCGTTGGAATCATATTTAGTTTCTAGGGAGTTAATGATGATGGTCCGTTTTACCGCTAGTTCCGGAGTTTTCTTTAATATTATGAACTGCTAATTATTGTGTTTTGTTTAAGACAACACGCTGAAGGTGTAGTTTACCAGTTTATGTAACTGGCTGTCTTCTTGTGACGAAACTTGCATTAAAAATATTTTTGTTTCTTTACCCTGATGTATATTAAGAAATAACTGGTGTTGTTCTAGATTCTGCCTACCCGAGTAAATTCGGGTATTCAGCTCTGGATTCGCGCCATGGAAGTTGAGATAAAAAAACCCTTCCAGTGACTAAATGACTAAATCACATTGCTAAATCAAAGAGCTTTGAGATGAATAATACACCTACCTTCTGCTCCAGCTTTGCATCGCGGAAGGTCAGGGTGAACGGCTTGCAGTGTTCGGCTCGGAGGCGGTCGATGGAGCGAGCATCGATGGCTTTCATCAGGTACTCATTCACCTCGTCCTCTGGCTTCTTATTCTCGCTGCTGGCGTCAACGCCGATCCTGGAAACATCACTACGTTAGTAACAGTTTCATGAAGGCCGAGTGATTCGCTCGCAAGTCGCAGTTGCGTAATCAACCAAGCGAGATGCCTTTGTGTGCATAAGTGAGATGCAGATGGCGAGGCAAGGGCTTGAAAACCGGTTCGCCAAGCCGTTTCAATATAATTATGTGTATTTTTTTTTCTGTTTGTATAATAATATTATGATGTATGTTTGATGTCTGTGATTGTCGCCTGGGGTTACCACCTAAGATCAGGGTTGGTTTGTGGTCTTCGCCATGATCAACATAAGCCTGAGTGGTAACCTCGTTTTTATAACATACCTGCTTGTGTTATTTTGTAGTTGTCTCATGTTTATGTAATATTTAACTGTTGTGTATGTTGTAAAAATAAATGCATTTTCTTCTTCAACTTCTTCTTCTTCTTCATACTATAACATAGGACGGTGGTTATTCTTGAGCTAACGACAATGTTTTGGTAAAATTCTGGGATAAGTATCTTCAAATCATAAAATATTAAGTTCCTTCTTCTGCCTTCATGTAGTAGTTGTTTGCTTTGTATTTGATAGAGGGCTTAATAATCGCAATATTTAGAATAACTGATAATTTTGTGGATCATAGGATTCAAGCACAACTGCTCAATTCATACCGTCATAATTACTTTTGTTGTCCCATGATAAAATTGACAATTATTCATCGATGCCACAATAATAATGAATACCTTTCTCTTTCGTCTTTGGTGGCAAATGCCAAAGAGGAACGCGAAAGGTAATCAATATTATCGTATTGAACAAAAAGACTGCAACTAAGTCTAAAAGACTGCGAGTATGAAAACCCTTTTGGTCTAAAGATGCCGCGATTTCGAAATATCTGTAAAAATATCAATGCACCATAGAAAAAAGTAATGCAAATTATAAAAAATAAACATTTCGAATATATGTATGACTGCGGCAAAGTAAAAATGTTTGTAAGGCAAAGACTAAGCAACGGAACAACGGAAACAAAGAGCACGCCATCTCTGGACAAATATTGTTGGATGACACAATTTTTATGCGGAGATGGGAATAAATATCCAACGGGCTGTTCAGGATACTGTGTGATTGTGTATACTAATTAATTTTGATTGTAATAATATAGGTTTTATAATTTTGTCCGAACTTGACTTGGTTCTCAGCCTAGTAGTAAGTAACCCTGAGTGCTAAAGCTAAGGGTCAACTTTGCGTTAATAGGCTCTAACCACTAGATCAAATCGTTATATCATGAGCACCTATGGTTTGATTACCATAGTACTACCTTAGCCTAGTTCAGGATGAGATAGCGATACTTTGTCCTAGGACATAATTACTAATAATTTAACCGCATTAATAAATATCGTTACCGCTGATGAAATAACAAAGGCAATACAAATATCAACGCAAAGAAAGTACTTTAGCGAAGTATCTGTGCACTTTCTATTAGACGACGTCTCTGGCTAACGCTCGTACATGTTTCCTTTATACCAAGATTGTAAGATGGCACAAGATGCTCTGAAAAGTTTTCTTTTGCCGTACCAATGTGGTGGAAAATGTCATTACTTTTAAAAAGCAACACTGAACCAACCTGTCCTTTGATAAAGTCTTTGAGTAAAATTACACGTTAAAGTCGCTGCAGTTTGAAAACTGTGTTGTTTTTTTGTTGTTTGTGCGTTGCAGCACAGTGTTAGACATACAAATCTAGTAGAAATTATCTAAAAATAACCTTGTTTAAAAACTATGTGTCCAAAAGTAATAAAAAGAAAAAGAATAAATATTTAAAAAAGAAAATAAAAACATTGAAACATTTTATTCAACCCGTTTATTTAATTGCAATCTTATTAAGCATCGAAATACAAAATAAATAATTTACCAAATTTATCCCAGAGCATGAAACGCGACTTTGAATATCTGTGACTAAAACCCGCTTGACTGGACTATACATATGTTGAAGTCAAGATGCTGAGCATGAAGTGAAGGTAAACTAAACTGTGATGATTCAAAAACGAGCATTTTAAAGTGATCAATCGTTCAGTATATTATGCAGAAGTACCTAATTAAAGAATTTTTGTCTCAATCTCCAAGACAAGCCACAATATGCCAGTTGTTTGGATAACATTAATTATCATTCGAATTACAAGCGATATTTCTTATTACACAGCCATTTTCAGCTCTGTACGTACCAAAAACTAATTACTTAAGCAAACACTTTTGAGTTTCTTCAACAAGAAATGAAACAAGTGTCGAGATTGATTAAAGCGTTAAGTTCTTCAGTACACAGATACTCAATGTTGTACTTCTTCTCTGTAGTAAGGAGGGAGTAATTGAAAACTTCAGGTTCATTCCAGAGCCTCGGCATTGATGCGCTGCAATAGATTTATTTGCTTACTCGATTGTACAGCCAGCAGAATGAGTTGATACTTGATGAGATTTTAAAACGTTTTATTGTACAAAATCTGTACTGATGTTATTAATCGCACTAACGCTTTAATCGTGAAAACGATTAACTAATGCTTCCACTTTGAAAGTTTTGCGACTAGTACATTATAATATAGTAATATTTATGTAACGGTTTCATATCGCGCCATTTTCAGAGCTTATTGAATACTCGAGTTCAAACTAACTACTGTTCGATCAAAAATTTAAAATAAGAAAATGTTTGTTTGAATTTTGACCAAAAACCATTTGTTATTAGTTTTCTCTTTGTTCATTTACCATGCGGGCCAGACCGCGGCCAAAAGATAGCAATCTCTATACACAGAATTTTCTACATTAAAACTGAAGAGGCAAAGCATATAAAGGCTGATAAATCGAGTGAGCCATGATGAGAAAATAATACTTTTCAACGCCTATGTAGTGTGCTAGATATTATAATATAATCTTACGTACGACTTATTGTGAAAACTGATTGCCAAATTGTAATGATAAATCAATCAAAATTTCACAACCACAAAATAATCCGTTTAAGTGTCGACGTTTTTAAACGCGTTGTTACTTTCATCGTTACTCACTCAAGGAGTTGTATGTATTGACGCAATCATATTGAGTTGAAGACGAAGTTCAATACGGAGTGCGAGCTGCAAGAGGCAAATGTGACGCTCGAATGATCTGAAGATTTGCGACGAGTCGACGCGGCGACGAAGCGAGAGATTAAGTAATTAGTAGGTAGGTGTTAATAATTATTTGATACGATTGTGGTATTTTGTTCATGTCAAGTGTTAGTTTTGGGAATGGATGATGTTTTGGGTTTGGGTGTAGCTATTGTCTGTTTAAAAGATTATTTTTATACCAGCTGGTGGTAGTTCTTTTAATTCTTAGGTCCAATGAGCTAACTATAGTAAAAATAAAATAATATAATTTATTTTAATGTTTATAAGTGTTACCTACGTAATTCTATTTTATGCTTAAAATTTTTGAATTTATGTGAATTGTTTAAGAAAAATGCAAGGCAGGCGGTCCTTAGTCTTCGAACATAAAAATTTTGTTACTATAGGTAGTCGGTTTAGACAGTTTTAAGCCAGCACATTGACAGCTCATGCATTATTTTATGTACGTCCTAAATTGTCTTATTTTATGGTCACTGCGGTTTTCCTTTCTATTCTAATGAGATTAAAGTAAATAGAACAAAATAGCCACTCATATTACCCATATTTGTATTGATATCATAACAGCAAGGCCGTCCCGGACCACGGCTAGTATATGAGTACATAAATTCGCCCCACAGAGGGCAACTAATTAGTTTTATGTAAATACTCTGGCTTGCTAATCAAAGGGCCTATATGAAGTACTAATTGCCGGGCTGCGGGCAATTTTGGTCCGCTACGGATGACGGCCGAATTTGAACAACAATATGGCGAAACTCACAACTGAAAGGGTGTTTAAGTTTGGGGAGTTATTCTACTGAGATGAATGGCCTTTATTGACAAATTTAGTCGACGAGTTGGGAATGGGTAATCTGGCAGTGGTTGACAAAGTTCTTGGCTCGAGTACGTGTTTAGACTTTGACTACTCAGCAATTCACCGCTGGATAACAGGAAAGATTCCTGCACGTAATATAATTTATGTAGGTTTCTTATCAAGTAAAACATGCCAAAATAATTGCAGTTTCATTCATCAATTAATATTAAAACTCTATATAACACATTTATTGTCAATTTATTGATTAATTAGTACTGAACTTGACACCAAACCTGTATGACGTCATTACTTCATATTTCATACCAAATTCGTACAAGAGATTATTTAAGACATTTCAGTTATAGTCTGATTTGACTAGTTGGAATTATCCCTTGTGTTTAACGTGTTGTATGTTTGTTGGTTTGTTCCATTCTAGGAACCGCACAGCGTAGAGTTTCATTCAATAGCTCCGGTGCCAATTAGGTGGCGTGCGCTGCCATTGTATCCATTCGTATCGAGTGAAACTATTGGGAATATAGAGTATTGTTAGGCTATTCTATCTAACCTATTTGAATAGACGCAATTGGATAGAGGATTTGGGTGAAGTGAAGTTAACCTGACTAGTTAATTTCTAGAATTTCAGATTTAGAATCGGAGTCAAAGCGTGAGCAAATAGAATTGTGTTGGCTGATTGATTTAAGGCAATTGTTGCAAGACAAATAACGTTTCCTCTCCGTTATATCCTTCTTGCGAGACAAAGAAAGCATTATACTCATATCCTTGTGTGAATTAGCCTCAACATAATAAATTATTTGATGTTATTGCGTAGTAATTTGGATGTGTGCTATAATATGTTGCGATTGGAGGGACCTTTATCCAACAGCGGACTTAAACAGACTGATCATGAAATTAGATTAGTAGCGCTGATAGCGAGACTTGGCTTGCTGTTCGTAACAGATCGGCAAAGTTAAGCAACGCTTGCACAGGTCGCCACTTGGATGGGTGACCAAGTGTGGCATTTACATCTGAGCGCTACCGTGCGTCACGTAAAGCTGTCGGTCCCGGTTCTTGTCTCAGGATAAGAAACATTAGGCTATGTCGGAGGCCTTCGGGTGGCCTAAAAACTCCGACACTAGAGTTGGCCACACACTCACACAAAAATCAACGAACAAACAACAACATGAAATTAGAAAAATATAATACTTTTCAAAGAAACGTGAATCCTTATCACGGCTGAATGTTTCATTCAGCTAAATTAAATAACTAGCTGGCAAAAGATTACAAATTCAAAAGGTCATATCGAAGACAAAAATAATGGTAATCCGTTGCTTTATGTGTATCACTCAAAAATCAAACCTAATAAAAAAGTATTTACTTTTTATGCCGTCTATCTTCATCGAGTACCCATCCGCTAATACACACACAAATGCTATTACATCAATTGGCGAAGATTTAATTTAGCATGGTTTCCATTAGAGGCTGTCCCAGGGGTGTCTGGCTCATGCAAGGGGAAGCTCCCCTTTCATTCCCCTTTAGTCCATCGGTCAGAGACACGCAATGTTTTACTCTATTGTAGCCATCATGTAGCTTGTATGATTAGGAAGTTCACAAAGATATTATGCATCTGTGATTCCTTGGATGAGAATTTTTGTTGTTCGTTTTGGTGAAAATGTGTCATATTTGGTGTATAGTTAGTTGCCTGATACTATTGGTTCACTAAACCAGACTATAACTAACTGTTAACGAACCTATTTATCTTAAAACAAATAAACTGCCAATACCTTTTTGTTATTGTATTTATGTGTAAGCTTCTAGGATATGTAATTGTGGTGCAAACCCATTAAAAAAACACCAACACGGGTGATTAGATTGTTATATTATTATGTAATTCAAACCTACAAAAACCCAAGACACTACGGCCACATCGCAAGAATGTAAATTTTTAGAACTTGAACTACACCTACATAATATTAATTTACCAGTTGTTTTCGCCAAGACAATTACAATGACAATACATGCCCAGCGAAACCGTCCGCAGAATAATTCAAACATAAACTAGACCGCGTAATTCCGTGCAGCGACCGAAACAATAGCGGAAACACAATGTAATGAACCATAATCCCGCCGCAAGTCACTATTTACAGAACCGCAGTAGCCGTATGACAGCAATAGGGGATCGGACTGCCTTGTGAAATTATTTGCTTTTTATCATCTGTCAAAACGCTAGTCTTATGTGCCAAATGTACTGAGTACCTTAAACTATCTCTGCCCCGTCAGTGTATATGGTGTTCTGTGATCTCTGCTGAGTACTAACTTATGATGTCATCATTTTTCAGACACAATTGCTGTACTTTTTTATGGTTTTTTAATATCAGTCAGTTTTCAAATCAGTTGACTTTTATCATCTGTCAAAACGCTGGTCTTCGATGCCAAATGTACTAACTTATAATGTCATCATTTTTCAGACTCAATTGCTGGACTTTTTTGATGGTTTTTTAATATCAAATTTTCTAAAATTTAAGCTTATTTAACGGGATGCTTTGAGACAGTATTTTTGATGATGATGCTTCATAATTTACTTATAATACAGTCCGATCCCCTATTGACTCGCCGAATGGACTGCAAGTTAGACTTGGTTAGTTTAGTTTTAATTCGACTGACGCTAATAATACGGCTGAATCCGCTGATTCGGCAGTCGTGGCTTTCTACTGAGCGTGTTTTGTTCGCTTTAGTTTGCTTTACCACTCGATTTGTGCATGGTTGTTATATGTATAGCCAATACATGCGATAATGCAGTTTCACTGCAGGCAACGCGTTGTTAAAGCGCAATTCACACAGAACGCGGATGCATGTCGGGCGCGGGACGGGATGGGAGTACGGCGGGTCTAATTCGATGTCATGAAAGGTCTAGTTCGATGTGATGTCTTCCATATGAATACGAATAATTAGACCCGCCGTACTCCCGTCCCGACCCGCACCCGACACGCACCCGCGTTCTGTGTGAATTGCGCTTAAAGCGGTGGCCTAATCGGGTGTTGGATCTCCACACGTTACAAATCTTTGCGTGATCCTCAAATTTAATTGCGCCCGTTCTTTTATTGTTTATAGAGGCATTCGTTATAAACGAATCATGCCTAGTACGGGTCGCTGTCATTTATAAATGGAAATATAATCGCCTGCCTGTGCCTGTGCTGTGCGCAAGTGAGGTTAGAAAAAGTTATACCAACTGTTTAAAATATTTTGTAGCATATCGCTCATAGTTTTCTGGTAGACGCACAGCTAGCTTGTTATAGTCTTATATCTTATGTACTATACATAAAGTGAATTTACCTTTTACTATAGTATTTCGAGTTTCAAGTTTAGTGTTACATAAATTGAATAAAGTTTTATTTGTTACGGTAATGCTAAAATCTGATTTAAACGGGATCTTATTTTGGATGACTCTTGTCGTTTCAGTTTTTGTCTCCTGAAAGATAGAAACAACGTTAAATATATTTAAGCCCTTTTGTTGTTGGTGCTTACAGCTGTCATGCAAGTGTAATGTACACCTTATCAAAAATTGTACTGTTTGTTTAGTAATAGGATTCAGAATTACAAATACGATTCGGCTTATTAGACTCCCTCGTTGGTCTCGCGGCATAAATGTGCGCGTGGGATTGGGAGGTCTCGGGTTCGATTCCCGGGTCGGGTAAAGTGTTACTGGGTTTTTCCGTTAGGAAATTCTCAGTAACAGCAAAGAGTCTGGTAATGTGCCCGGTACGGCAATAGGCTCGCTCCCTATTACGTGGGACCTAAAAAATCATGGTGAAATGTGAGTGTAATATTACACCTCTGCCTACCCCTTCGGGGCTACAGGCGTGAGTCTATAAATAAATAAAAATAAAAATAGTAAATTCCCTAATAAGAAGAGACATTCAATATAAATATAGTTTACAGCTTTTTGAAACTCTAAGCTGTGTAAACGTGCTAAAGTGCGTAGCAGCTTATTTTATTTTATCTTCTCTTATTTATTGTATGTATGTAATGAGTAATAAAAGTAATGTTTGCCATCGCAATCTATGGAGTATTTTCTGTTAAACACTTATCTCACGCGATTACAATAAATTATATTCACCAGATCAACATTTATTATATTTCAGCTTCTTACGTTTAGTAGTTTCGGCAGCGCGTTGATACCAGTCAGTAATCTAAGAATTTTATATATACAGATTTCTCAAAAATAAGATACGTTACGCTTTATTTCAAATACAATTGGCTTTGCGATCCGAATCCCGACGGTTATTTTTCAGAACTAGTTTTGACGAATGAATTGACGTTTTCGACTGTAGAGCGCCGTGGGGAATATTTTTTGTAGAACGTTGCTCCACAAAAGTTTAATCCACTGTGCAGTTTTTTGTTGATTGTTCTCCCTCACTCTGATTGCTCTCTGCACTAAAAACTGCAGTCATTTTAGCTTCGGATAAATTTTCGCATGAACCCAATACACACATCTCTGATAGCAAGTTTTTATCCGAATATTTTCAGTTCAATTTCCGAAAAAAAGAACAATGGCCATTTATGACCTGACTAAATTTCGAAACGACCATCAACGATTGTTCGCTCAAAAAATTGGCATTAATGTTTATATTAAATTATGGGCATTATATTTTTTTATCGACAGCGGATTATTTTAATAAAAAATATCAAAAAAGTCCTTTTTTTCTATATTTCATTTACTTGGAACGCATCCAAATCGTTTCTGACATAATCTGTGACGTGTGTTTCATTTTACACAGATTTTTTTTTAAATCTGGAATTTCTTAGTTTTGTCTTCTCACAATAATACGGTGATTTTGTATCATAATCAGTGTTTGTTAAGTAATAAAATATATATCAATGATTGCTTTAAAAAAGGTTTTAATGATTGAACATTTTTACAATTTGAACTATTTCATAAAACGAAACGTATTTTAATACGACTACTGTCAAATCGCGTTTGTTTACATTTTAGTTTTACCGCGGCACCGCGCAGTCCTTCCTTAGTCCTTCTTATCAGATAACACAAGCACGTTCGTACTATGGCAATGAATACAGAGCTCTTTGCTATGAGGAACATGTTAGATTTCATGGGGGGTATAGGATTGAAGTGGCGAGTGAAAATATTGATTTTAATGGATACAATCTAAGAAGAAGTCACGACAATACTCTGATACGCGGAAAAATAAAATGTAGACACATAATAATTATGTAGAAAGCAATATTATGCATATATTTTAATTGAGAATAATAGATTAGGTATAGCAGAGTATTGTTGTAACTGTTTGGTAGGTCGTCGCACAGTTGGATGTGTGTGTGCTCATGTGATGACGCTGGTGGGGTACCTTGCATGGGCCCGCTGCTGAGTACTTAGATGATGTAGTACTACTACTACCTACCTACTTTCCCTTACGGGAAGATATTGAATAATGCATAATCACTGTTTTTATTTATTCTTTTACTTTCTTCGTTCCCTATTATGAAATGTGGCTTTATTGTCATCAGCATTCCTATCAAATCAGCAGAAGCTAGATCTGTCTCAAGATATTACATTTTTAGTAGTGTACCTACCTACCTGGTAAGTACCTCATAGTAGTAGTAACTTGTGTTTATACAGATCAGTTTTTTTTATTGTAGGTAACAAAAAAGCGATGTGTATAAACACAAAATAGATAATATATAGCTAGATTTGATTAAAATAGCAAGCAAATCTGGTTGTAAGAGCTACACATAACATGAATCATAACCTTAAAAAATACAAATGCAAACTTCTATTTTGCTATGTTACTCTGCTTTCTAAAAATATTTTCTTTTCAGTATTAGATTGATAGCCTGTAGATTAACCAATTCACGCATACATCTTTCATGGTCGCGTGATTTGGTAGTCAGGTCTTGGCATGTATGGACAATGACCAATGTTCTTTGGATAACTACAGTATGTCCTACCGTTGTCCAGATTTGACAGAATATTATTTTCCCACAGAGCGACTACCGTCAGACCTCCGCAACCCATAGGGATAGCGATATTGCAACGTTGAGATTAGTGTCGTTTTATTCAGAGTTTCTGACACCCCACAGTGACTTTTAAAGATCTTTATAATAGCTGGTACAGGCGGCTGAAAGCTCTTGCTGAGGCACGGGCAAAGCGATGATTAAGAATTTAATACATATTTAACTTCGAAAAGTAAATGGTGCGCACTGTGAATTGGAACCCGATACCCTCTTAATAGCAGTTTGTTGATATCTTCATTAGGCTATCGCTATTATGTTTAATCAATTGTAATCAATCAATAATAGCTATCATATCAGCGCTATGTTCTATCCCACGGCTGGGCAACGATCTTTTATCATTATGAGAAACGTAACTGGCGAAGTGTGGGTGTGTAATATACCTCTGCCTACCCCAGGACCACACAGATACACTTCTGAGATAAAGTAAGTGATGTCGTGAAGTTATGTGTTATGTGGGAGGCGTTAGTATCGCGTTCATACAGAAAGACAAGAAGAAAAAGGGACATCGTTTTATAATAAGTCTAGATAGATGTGTCCATAATGTACACGGTAGTAGTTACTGCTAGTAGCCGCAATAGAACATGAATCATTTAAATCTTATTCCGCCAGAGATCCAACTACTTGCTGGAGTGTCTCTCAGTAGATGAGATTAAAACGCTACAATTCAGAGAATGCGATCTGAAGTACTTGCGACAGTTCTTGCGAATGCTCAATTATGTAAAGCTGTTCTGGAAGTACTAGCTAATCCTTGTCGCTAGTATACATATATATATATATAACATCAATGGATTATACAAAGGTAGTAAAATTAAAAATGGTTTGAAATAACCGTAGTCCTTGTGGTGGATTAAGAATATGGAATGTCACCACCCCATATTATCGCATAGGTGTCGTAAGGGTCGACGGAGGCAGCATATTATGCAGAGAACAGTACTGTAAGAGAAGGAAAACTTGATACAAACCCTATACCGACCCGTTTGGCCAGCTGGTATAGTAGGCCAATTCCTCCTTTCAAAGGAGAGGCCTAATCCAGCAGTGCACTGTTAAAGGCTGATGATGATGAAATAACCGTATGAATAGTACTGTACTGAATTAAGCTGAATGATAATGATGTCACGTGTTTGTGGTACTCTATATATATATATATATATGTAGTTCCGCGCGAGACAAGAATTAAGCTCGGTGCGATAGGTGTCTTTCTAAAATCAGTATATGAATATATGTAATTGATTGACTGACAAACAAGCCGCAGCTAAAACTAGAGCGCAAGTAGCTGAAAATTGGCATGTTTGTCTAGAAGATTTTCCAACATTTTTGGAGAAACGGTTAAATTAACAAGTGCACGTGGAGCTGCAGGTACCTTCTAGTAATAAGATAAATAAATATTTCAGCTATAATAAGGTCAGTTGCTGTGGATAAAAATTGGATACGGGATTCTGACAAACGGATTTAGCTTTTACCTAATAGCAGTCCGATAGTAGCCGAAATTCTACCAATATTGCCAATTTAACCCTTTATCGTGGTCACGATAGAGTTAAATGCGTATAGGTTCAAAGCCTCACAAATTTACTCGCTGAAAGCAAAATGAGTTACTACAAGTCGAACTCCCCTTATAGCACCATTCATATCATAATAGTTTGCCGTCAAATTCCCGGGCGATTGAACTATATTGGCGATACACGTAGCAGTGATCAGTGTAATGAATCGCGTGTGCATGTAAGTCGAGCAATGCCTTGGAGAGAACAGTGATACACATTGAGCATTCAACTAATTAAACTTGGTACTTGGCAGCATTGTTGCCAAGCTTGGCTCTTGCGTACGAACTTTGTATGGTTGAAATGAAATTAATTGCATGTAAACTTATTTTAAGTGCTATAGAGGTGAGCTTTCACTTGTAACGGAACATCGAATATTCACGGTTTTTAAATTTGTCGAGCTTGAATTAGGAACAGAGCAGCCAAGCATAGAGCCACACAACCGTTTTTTTCTTTTTTATAATAAGAATATTCTACCACATTCACACAACACCATCTAGTCCCAAACTAAGCAGAGCTTGTACTATGGGTACTAGATAATGGATAAACATACATATATACTTTATTTTTGTAAATACATACATATTATACATACTTAGAAACACCCAGACTAGGACAGACATCCATGTTCACGCACATAAATGTTTGACTTGAGCGGGAATCGAACACGCGACCTTCGGCGTGGCAGTCGCTTACACTCCCGCTGCGTCAACCGGTCGTCAGTAATATCGCAAGACTGCTAATTACAAGTGAATGCTTATCAGCACCATAAGGCAATATGAGTTTATATTGTGGGTATGAAACGCAGTTTTCGAATAAAGCATTTCAGGATGTGGTTATTAATGAAATTCAAAGAAAAAGGGACTAGGAAGAGCACAAATGTATTTTTATTACTCTGTTTATATAAAGAGAATACACAAAAAACAAGATAGTGGCATTATGAGAATTATGGCCTAGTTAATTAACACGCTGTGCTAATTATGAACGGCGTAAGACAAGGCCCACTTGCGTAACGTTTGATTTAAGTCACTCCTTAATTTAAATTTGTTGAACAGAATTAGCAGCATAAAATTATTTAACTTAAAAGTATTTAGCGTCCTCTTGCACAACGACAACAACGCTTAGATTTAGTTAAACATTTTATGAGGTCGGTAAAGTAGTTTCTACGTTTTGTTACATCATATTATGACTTTTTGTTACGATTTTAACGATGTTATGCGTATGCTTTTGCATAAAACAAAACGCATTGTCATCGCCTAGCAACGAAATGACAATTGACAAATAATAACTATAGTCCGTGCCACGAGAACATAGACATTTTGTAAACAAAGAATTTCTACTAAGTGAGTTAGCGATAGTTCTGTCAAAAACAATTAATGTCAAATCCAATGAGCGCAACGGTACATAGATACGTGTCATTGGAAACTAATATGTCAATGGATCGGGTCTTTATATATATTATGCGCTGTCAACAGGATCTTTTAATGTTTTGAGGTACTGACGCCTAGAATGTCAACATTTGGCGTTAGTTCATTGACATGTTACATTCTTGGGCTTAACCGCTCAAGGTACCGCTTTAATTTGACATTTATCGCTAAAGCATCACGCGGTCGTTATCTGACCACCCGCGAAGCAAGGCCACTTGCCGTGCTACCTTAAACCTAAACTTACGACTCGTCACTCGGGTATTGATATTTGAAATGATATTTTTATGAAATTAGATTAAATGAGGTTTGTAGTAATGTTTGAATGGTGACTGAATGACGGAATGTTTAGTTTATGCGACCCGCCGAATTTGATCCTATTGTAAACAATGTCGTCTATCGATGACCTACTCGCCATTTTTGTTTGTCATGATAACAATATGGGTTATAAATTGCTTCCTTTTATTATTTTGCATACCTGGTGGTATAAGCTTTACAAAAATATAAAATTAAAGCAATGCTTGCTTAGAAAATTATTTAAATGTCAGCATTTGAAATTTTTTTATATTTCACTGTCTTTGCATGTTGCGCGCGGGGCGTAATTATGGATTCAAAACATCATTGTAAGCAAATAATATAATTATATTTGATATTTTATGTTTTAATTGTGAATGAACTAATTAGTTATAAAATAACAGCAAAAAATAAACAAATATTGTGTAATAATTTAATTCAAGAGGCTATATTCATTCAATTACCGAAACAACGGCATTTATTTTTTATTGAATGAAAATATAAAGATAACGTTACATTTATGCTTTTAATTATTGTTTTATTATGAGTATAGAAATAAACCTATCATGTGATATATAATACTCCTATAATTCATGAGATATAGGCTTTCGAAAATTTTGGCGGGTATGGCGGTTATATTTTGCGGGCAAAAGTAAACAATTGTGCAAAGTCCAATAAGAATAATTCTTATCGGAATCTTATCAGATATGGTTTTTTAAATTGGTAATCTAGTTGACAAGAAACTTATCTAGGTTTGAATCTGATATATAACAAAAAAATATGTTTAAAAAAATAAAATACGAAAATTGGCGGCAATTAACAATCATTTATATTTTATATTTTTTTATGTTTAAAATTAAAATGTTTCTTTCCACTATATTTATTATCTCTGAAAGTAAATTAAATTACCTTTCTAACCATGTACAATACTTATATACCTCCTATAATAAAAAACGACGAGAAATATGCATATGTTAGAAATATAATAGCGCGCTCGAAAATGGCGGGAAAATATTATACCGGGCGCGCTTTACACCGCTCTTGCGTGGGCTTCAAGAATATTATTTGGTGTTAATTAATACCATTTGAAAGCTTATTTAATTACGCGTCTTTTGATATACAATATTAACTTAATAAATAGAAATATCACCATTCTTTCAACGAAAATATTACGCGCCGTACTTAGCTTGAAAGCCTAGCCTCGAAAGTGGCCAAAATACTTCTACGGGTGCCCTGAGATGCCTCGATGGTGGCCAAAATGCTTTGAGGGGATAACATGCATTTATCAGAGTACAAAATTATTTTTTTTAGTTGTCAAGAAGGGGTAAATGTAAAGTTAAATATAAGTTTACAGGATCGCAACGCTCTTCCTGCTGCCGGCATCTCGAACAAGCGGGTGCAAAATAGCAGATGGCAAACTATTAGTCAGATCAGAAAATTATTTATAGTTATCTAAAAAAGAAATTGCGTTTTCAGACCACCGTAACTTTTAATGAATTTTGTTTAAGTTCATTCTGACGATTTCATTCACAGACAACGTAAAATCTCCATGCCTATAATTTTTATGCAATGTAGAAGCTAGTTATCTGTAATATTATTCATTGTTGGTGAATAATTTAATATTTTAGGATAGGTAGGCTACTTTAAGCAAATGATTTATTGTCTATGATTTAAAAAACATCATGTCTATAATAGAGTAACATGTGTGTACTCTATCATTAACATAGATGGTACTCTATTTTGCCTTAATTTACAGAATAAATTACGTGTAAAACTACAAATAAATCGGCAAATTTATGAACATTCGATCATTCAAACAAAAAATCTAATATTTTTATTTCAGTAAAATTTAACAATATAAATTTAGAAATATAGTGGCATAAAGGCATCGAAAAAAAAGACTGTTCAAAAAGTATAAAACCTAAAACACAATTGTTTGAAAAAAGGTTGTGAAGCCCTGAATGTTTGTTTACAAAAGGTCTATCTTCTCGTGGCACCAACTATAGAAACTTTTGAGCAGTAGGGTAAACTATAGTAATGTTGGCACCGCCCAATGATTGGAACTTTGCTGAATTATCCTGAATATTAGGAAAATCTTATATTATTATGTCACAGAAATACATTCATAAGCAGGATTAACCTATTTCTTATACACAGAACAAATATTTAAATCTTGACTATGAACCATTTTTCTTTAACAACTGTTTTAAAAAAATGTTAGGAAAATTGCTTAAAAAATTAATTGTTTAGGTAAGGTAGTTACTTTCCGAAGCGAAAAAATATATTTTTAATTAATTTTACACAAAAGTACGTATTTATTTGTATCTGTTATCATCATTAAAGCTTAATAAACGTTAGTTTTGCGCTCTTAAATAGATGGATCGTCTTTTCCGATAGTACCAATGACTATACTTAAAAATTGTTCAACAACATAGTCATTGGCACATTTTAGCATCATATTTTTTTCAGATTTGTTTTCCGTCAAATTCGCATACAAACAACTTTAGATTGTATATTTATTCGCATTTTACACCCAACTTACTATGGTACGGTCGTACAGAGATGGCAACCTTTCTCTACAAAGTACCCAGAAATCAGGACAGATATCACTTAAAACAAAGTACTTAGTATAGACAAAAATATTACGAACAAAATGCTTGTAAGAAACTAAAACAGGGCTCATTTGCTACAATGTATCTAAGAGACAAGATGAGCTACATTAGGAAAATATGCAGAAAGAAAGATATAAAACGTGGTAAATGAACTAAACTTCTTTTAAATATAGACTTATGTTAGAAATATTAGAAGGTTACATAAACATTCATAAATATATCTTTTGATATGATAGAATACATGAATAAAGATCCGGATATTAAGTCTTAAGACTGTCTGGGTATCACGGCCTTTGGCCAACAGTGTCAATGATAGTACCTTTTTGGTACTGCCAATAACTATACCAGGGTGCCAATGATTGTACTTTTCTTAAGAAATAAGTTTGAGCACATTTTTATGCTAATAAAACGGCTTTATTAAATACGATGTTTTTCAATTCAATTCCGACAAAACCATAGAAAATATTATTGAATTTGTATTTTACTGAGAATTTGTTACTTAGTAGTAGAAACCGGCTTAGGTTGCCAATCATTATACTGTTTACCCTAACTCTCGTTGCTAATGACAAGTTGCCAACGTCAGTGTGGCAGTTCCTAAATGAAATTAGCCACTAAACAGCCGATTTTCGGTAATTAATTTTGCCAGTTCTTAAATCATGTTAGTAGACACATTTTTCGTTGTGCAAGACGCTAGTGGTGTTTAATATTTTTTTTCTCGTTAAATACATCTTAATTCAATTTAAGAATCGTTGTGCAAGTGGGCCTGAGTGTGAACAAATCTGTTTATTCGAGTACCATATACATGCAGTACCTCTCAGCGTGTTTATGGAACGCGTGTGAAATTGAGTGCGTGTTTTAATTTTTTTTATAGGCACATGCTTGTGTCCCTCAAGGGGTAGGCAGAGGTGTAATATTACACCCACACTTTTAATTTACACTTCAATAATTATTAATTACTATCACCAAACTCCACGATAACACTATGTAACACTGTGTTTTTAGCATTGACATATACTCTAACGATAGACGGAGCATTCCCTATAAATATTTTGTTCAAATTGTCTAATGTATGACGTCTAATCGTACTAGCGCAACACGCAGGCGCAAGCAGCGCCAATGACTTACAGTGTCTAGTTATTATTATAGCCAATCAACAACAACAAGTCCTGGCATCTTACCAATGAGTATCCAATAGTTCTCTAACGCTACTGGCTGCTTATTGCCATTTGCAAAGACTATTTACATCACAGAAGAGATGTTTTCTGCCTACAATATTTCATCAACATAATAAGAACAGTTTATTTATGAAAATAAAAGGAATTAATTGCTAGGGGTTTATTTAAGTAAAAAAATAGAATCTATAAACATATTCAGATGTTTTTATTACAAAATAGAAAAATGTATTCGTGGGCGTAAGTTCAAGACTTGCCTTAGTTGCCTCACGAATAATTCTAATTTTTAAACTTTATATTTATCTTACTATGAGAATTGATTAAACATGTCTTAATATATAAGGCAGGATTGTTTGTCATTCTGTAATGATGCCCTTGCTGACCACAGAGTTCTAAACCTACACATGTGGCAGATGGCACTATGTGCTACCATAAGGGCGGTTTCAGATTAGCGTATTTTTCTGCTCGTATACGGTCGTTTTAGCATACGCGCTTACACGCGCGCTACAATACGCGCTTCAAAAAACTAGACTCACGTAAACGGGCGTGTTCGCTCGAAACGGTAGTGCCGTCTTGTCAATGTCAACATGGATTTTGACGGCTCGTGGTTATACGAGCTTAAAAGCGCGTCAACGCTCGTACGAGTTGCGCGTGTGCCAAAAGGCGTGCCTATACGCGCCTACATGCGCTTCCAAAAACGAGCTTATACGCGCGTGTAAAACGCTAATCTGAAACCGCACTAAGGAAACCAACTATTAAAAAAAAATCTATGACGAAGTGGCCTGAGTAGCTTAGTCGGTACGGTATCGACGTGGTCGCGGGTTGAAGTCCTGCCTAAAAAAAATATTTTAAATTGCAGATAAATTTACTTTAGCAAGAAATGCTCAAAAATATATTTTAATAACTATTCAATTGCCACCAAACACAATTAATTTTGTGGTTTTTTGTCTATTGGTCGGATAATGGAAATCAGGATCTGTTTTGGCCTCATGGTTCAATATTATTTTTGCGTATTTTTCTATAACTGCAAATCTGTACCTACTATGATGAAGTGTTGAAATATTCGTTAATACGTTTATTACGATCAATATACCAAAAAATAAAAAGAACACAGAATTAGTGTTATACAACATCAAATTGGTTTTATAACATTAATCAAACTAAAAAACTTTTAAAACCAATACCTTCACGAAGTCTGGTCTTAGTCATATATTTTACCTACAATCACTTGCAATGTATTTCTGCATAGTAGTTAGTCTATGATCGTAAATGACGTCACATAAAAATAAAGAAATACATTTTAATGTGGTATTATGATACATTTAACTCTTTTATTTACATAAATAATTAAAAATATTGACTAACGCTACTACAGATACTAGTTCTGATTCAAATTAATCGATATATCGTCGCCACACAGTCAATAAACGAAGCGGACCCACACTGCAGCTGCTGCTTTTAGTTGGTTAGTTCGAGTTTTGGTTGGTTATATGTTCGTCTGCCGCAACAGAACGCAGCTCAACGCATCTATAACGCGAAGTTTGGTATGAAGATAGTTGAACGGCTTGAGAATGTCATAAGATGATTTAAGTTTAAGGTGGGTGGAGCCACGCGCCATTCATAAATAATATCGGTAAAATCTTGTCAAATAATGCAGGATGGGAAAGTTATAATCATTAAAAAGAAACAATATCCATTTTTGTTAGAGGCCATAAGTAAGCGTCTCGCCATGCATTGTGGCGAATCCATAGACAAAGAATTTGCAGATCCTTGTTTAGTAGTGTCTTGTTTTTATTTCAACTATTCTTTGCATCGGTCATGCCCGATGATCTTAATTTGTAAGCCTCATGTAAGAAGATGCAGTATTTTGATATTGTGTTCACTTACTTGGAGGAGTGCTTGCCATGCTGCGAGCCGTGGCCCATCACGCGCATTTCCTTGGAGATGTTGCCGTTCAGCGAGAATGAGTGCTGCGGCTTCTTGTCCTAAACAAAGAACAAATTATATTATAATTCCCTTTTACATAAGACAGGATATCGGATTTTATGGCGTACTCTGGTGGAGCTCTACGGCGAGCATTTAACTGTTAAAGGTTGGAGATGTGACCATCCCATCAGCCTGATACAGAAAAAAGGATAATAAAGGCTTTTAAGTGACCAGAAGGCTAGAAAATCTTCACTCGAAGAATCGGCAAAACCATATGCTACCAGCCATTTAGTCTTGACAATTATTTATAACTAGATGTTTCCCGCGGTTTCACCAGCAACCTGAGGGAACTACTTTGCGTACCCAGTTAATTTATAGCTTAAGTTACTCCTTGGTACATCAGCTATCCGCCAGTGAAGGTCTCGTCAAAATCCGTCCAGCCGTTCCACAGATTAGCGAGAAGAAATTTAATTATATGTATGACGTAATCTAATAAGTAAGCTAATCGGACTTTATCGAAAGGGTGTGAAACTGTCTAAATTGTTTGAGCATGATCTTGAATATAGCTTAGAATCTTAGATAATAACTCTTATTCTTCGTATTATTCGGCGACAAAAAATCACTTTAATGACCCTACGCTTCGAAATGAAATTAAATACATACATACATACATAACGTCACGCCTTTTATCCCCGAAGGGGTAGGCAGAGGTGTATTTCTACACCCACTTTTCGCCAGATATACTTTAGTCCCACGTAATAAGGGGCGAGCCTATTGCCGTAACGGGCACATTTTCAGACTCCGTGCTGCTACTGAGAGTTTCGTGACAGAAAAACCCAATAACACTGCCCGACCCAGGAATCGAACCCGGGACCTCCCGATCCCCCGCGCACATTTATGCCGCGAGACCAACGAGGCAGTCGTATAGGGTTTGATGTCGAGTTTTCCGTCTCTACGCAAAGATGGTATTTGCATCGTGTTATCCCTTAGTCGCCTCTTACGACACCCACGGGAAGATAGGGGGTGGTGACACTTGTATTCTATGCCGTCAACCACACGGCATAAAATTAAAGTCTGCTAAATAAATTTCTATCAGATATCACAAAACCGGTTTGAGAATGCATCGTTTACTGCAATTCACTCATAAACGATATTGAAGACAAAAGTACGCTCAATAATGAAATGTTTCATATATGCAATGACAGTTAAATGCTGCATATTTTATCTCGATAAACGTGTGGCTGCCCAACTGAGTGATATCGACCGAAGCGCTTCCATGAGGCTTCAGCCATTCCGCGATATTAAGCTCTCATTATAAGCACGAATTGCACGATGCACTTTTAGTCTCAATTCACACCAAAAGAGCAGTGGTCGACAAAAATTACGCTTCTGGAGATAAATAATGTACTTATACTTATTTTATACATGTTCTTGTGATATCACGTGATCCCCGCTAATACTTTCTATGTGAAATATCAAAGTTACCACATCGGAAAACTAGAGATGTGCTTTGGCCACCTTGCGAATTCATTGTTTTCAGTATGCAATGAACCTAGACGATTCTGATGCCATGTATAAATACTATATTGAAGGACTTTAGGACCATTAATCAACGGACACCAAAGACCAAAATCATGAACCGATGTCCTGTTTAGGACTGAAGGATTTTTACTGAATCATTCGTGTAGCAAATATACAGGATCATCCAACTGAACGCTCCATCTGCGCAGTGCTTGTCATACAAAGGTACCAATTTCAGTCCACTGGCGTCACCTCACTATAGACGCCTTACCATCTAAACATACGCCTAAACTAGCCGTCACTAGACGTGTACAAGCGATTTTATGTATTTCAGTTTTGAGAATAAGGTTTAATGTTGTTTGTACTATAACTACTCGCCGTAGCACTGCCAACCGTTGCCCTTTTGTGTGAATTGAGCCCGTAGCTCTCATTATATGGACCAATTGCTGCATCGCGCGCCATACACTTAAATAAAAACAAGTTCAATTTCGGTACGCGGCCCGTTTTCACGGTACGTTAGCGATGTATGAAATAAAGCTTTATATTTTCACGTACAATACTTGGTATGATTACACGCATTTCAGCACACGGCTTTTGAATCGTCAACGAAGTCTCAAAAGAAATGACTGCAAAGCGGTCGTAGTGTGGCTTCACTTGTCGTTCTTATTAGGCTGATTTTAGTCTCACGCTGACCGTCAGCGCTCATAGCTCAGCGCGTAGTTTGTCAGCGCTGAGGCTCAGCGTGGCTCGTTTTAATATCGTACTGACCGCCTTACTGTACAGTCGACGATCAAAGTGCGGAGTGTATTAATTATTGCTGCTTTGTACTATCTATCCCAAAAAAATAAAAATTGGCGACGACGAAGACTCCATGTTCATCCATTGATTGAGCAGAGAGCCGTTGCAGGAGAATTTGTCTTGTTTTATGGCACTTTGAGGGCTGACAAAAGTAAATTTTTTAATTACTTTCGAATGTCAAATAGAACTTTTGACGAATTACTGGCAAAGATGCAGGATAAACTGGTCCATTGCAGCCTACGAATCGTGCCTGTACCACCGATTGAACGACTCATCGATAACTCGACCTGTATCCACTTCGCGATTCGCCATGACTGTACGCGTGATGACATCCGCTCCGCTCGACACTAAAACGCTCACTGAAAGCAGAGGCGCTCGAGCGATTGACAGCGCTGACAGCTACGCGGGGCCGACGCGTGACGCGTACGGCTGCGTAGCTATCAGCGCTGACCACCGTGCGCGTTGATAGCTACGCGTCATTCAAAAACGCTTCCTAGAAGTTCATATATCTCGGTCATCAGCGCTGACGGTGTGCGTGCCGTCAGCGTAAGACTAAAACCAGCCTTAGATGAACGAAGTTACAGACGGCAACGCTCACAGAGGACACTACTTGGATGGGGGACCATTTCCATTGCGTTTAAATCAGAGTAGTGCTATGCTTCAGTGGGCACGTAACTTGGTTACAATACAGAAGGCATGTCGGTTGCCTTTTAAATTAGGCGTGCTGCTAATATCTAATACGGGAGTTGCCTTATTATACTGCAAAGTTAAGAAAAGTTGTACAGCTCAAGTGCAAAATGTAAACTGACTTTTAACAAATTCGACAGAATAAATTATATTCATAAGCGACGAAATAGTTTATTTCCTGTATGTAGTAGAACAAGAGAAGTTTTCATACTTCTAGAATAGAAAATACAAGTGTTTTCCCATAAAACCTCTGTAGACGTGCCTATACCACGCAGTAATGTTTTAAATGCCCGGCACCTAGACGATAGTGAAGTATAATCTAACTCGAGCCACTGTACGTCTATTGTTGAGACTCTCATCGCATTAATTTAACATTTAAACACGACTTCCTTAACACAAAGAGCCACCATTCTTTAGATGTCTAACAAATTGTACAGGATTCTAGCACGTACCTTGTAGAGCACTTTTACATATTAAATGTATTAATACGAGCGTAGTGCTTAAAGAAGAAGGTCTCATGGCTACTGTCAATTTGTCCAAAAATTAAATGTGAAAGTGTGTTTCTTGGATTCTTCTTCAATCATGACAAAACGGAGCAACTTATCAATATAGTTTTTGGTATGGAGATAAAAAAAGACTGGAAGGCGAAGCTGCAAGCAACAATTAAATATATCTTAAACTTCCTCTTGTATATTTTCACGCCCTAGTAGGTAGATACCTTTTATCACATCGATGTTGTGCTACGTAAGTAAGATTTTTAAAGAAAGGTTTTTACACGTCGTATCATTCAGAATTCATCGCAGTTAAAAATTCGGTCACCATATTGGACAAAACAGCGGTCCGACATTTTCTTCTTACTTCATCAGATACAACAGTCCAACGTTTAAGCTTTACAGGTAGACATAGTACGTACCACGCGGCTGGTGTCATCGGGCACGATTAGGTAGGTCTCGATGTTGTGGTCCTTGAGATAGGTGTTGCGTTGTCCGCCGTGCCCTGGCTCCACCTTGTAGTCGTCGCCGAGGCATTGCAGCGTCTCCTTGGTGATGTGGACGCGGCTGTCAACAACACAAATGTCTTATCTGGCAGATAAACTGAACTGAACATATTTTGTGAGTTATCTAACAAATTAATTTAAAAGGAACATATCAGACAGCGCTGAAACTGGCTACAATACTAGTCTAAGGAGAAAAGAGGTTTCCAGGAATGAATGCTTGTGAAATGCCAGTAGCCACCCTTGCCACAATGGTGGGCTTGAAAAATCCTATGTGATCTTACTTTGTCTTCTACTTTTCGATAATAGTACAGGTAAATCCAAAGGTTCAGAGTTGTCGTCAGAAACTAACACTTTCTATAACCACTAGTAGACTCAAGTTTATTTAGACAAGCGACACTCTGATGGCCACTATTTTATTAGACTGCGGACACTGGAACAGTCAGTTACAGCTGCGGCTAAATCTGGCAGTATTAGTATGTGAGGATTAAAGGCACCAAATTATAATATGATCCATATTATGGGACAGTAGCAGCAATAGCCGAGTGGGTATACCAATAGACTGCCATGCAGAGGGTATCGGGTTCGAATTCACGGAGCGCACCAATGACTTTTCGGAGTTATGTGCGTATTGAATTGTTAATTTTGTCCCGTGCCTCGAAGAGCACGTTAAGCCGTCGGTCCCGGTTGTCATGAAGATCTTTGACAGTCGTTACAGGGCGTCAGTACCTTCTAAATAAACTGACACTAGTCTAAACCATGAAATATCGCTATCCCTTTGGGTTGCGGAGGTCAGACAGGCAGTCGCTCCGTGGAAAAGCTAATATTCAGCCAAAATCGGTTAGACCAGAAAGCGGACCCCAGATTGAAACTGGGATAAAGCTAAGAGGATGATGATCTTGGGACAGTAAAATTGCTACAGTTATAATATTCTCACTGACAGGTTAGGTGTATGGTCCCAACTCTCAAGTTTGAACCGTAAGTCTACTTACCCGGCAACGCCACCGCTCTCCATGTAATTGGCAAGCGTGACATCGTTGGACCACACATCGAACTGCCACTTGCGCAGGCCGAGGACGACGCAGTGCACGCGGCCGGTGTGGATGCCAACACGCATGTTCACGTTCACCGCCATCACTTCACGGACCAGGCTGTGTAGGAAAATATGAGACGAGTTAATCAATTAGGTATCAGGTTTAAAATCCTAAGATACAGTATTATTTGGCAAGACGCAATAATTTTGCCTTAATATGATAATGTTAACTTGTTTTTAAGACATTTTATATAGGACTCCCCAAAACAAATCAGCTAAGACTCAAGAGCTATATTACTGGCAGCAGTTCGCAAGGATGCTCTTGGAGTAATACTTGGGAAAATAGTATCTACGAGAGCACCATAAGATTTTGAAGCTGGGATTGGGCTCGATTATCATATAGGTTGAAATATATTTGTAAACTCGTTTGGCATATTAGTAAGATGTACAGTTGAAAAAAAAAACTTGTAAATAGAGGCTTTCGATTTAAATGTGGTGATGGTTTTAATTTTCATACATTATAGTAACATTAAATATGATTTCTTTTAAATAAATTGTTGCAGTTATTCTTAATACTTAGGTATTCGGGTTAAGTGACTTTTAAGGGTAATATGTTTATAACTATAGCCTTATATCTAGTCTCCTATTTCATGTTTGTGTCTTCTTATCTTATATACTAATATATAAAGCTGAAGAGTTTGTTTGTTTGGTTGAACGCGCTAATCTCAGGAACTTCTGGTCCGATTTGAAAACTTCTTTCAGTGTTAGATAGACCATTTATTGAGGAAGGCTATCGGCTATATAACATCACGCTATGAGCGACGGGAGTAGAGGAGTAAGCCCTAAATAAATCGGGTGTAACCGCGGGCATCCTCTAGTTTGTCTATAAAAAATAAACCAAATTTCTTTCTTTCTAGTCAGCTAAATAATACTTACGCAATAGCATCGATCATGTCGAGTCCCATCTCGACGCAGCACTTGGCGTGGTCATCGCGGGCCTCGGGCAGGCCCGACACGCAGTAGTAGCAGTCGCCCAGGAGCTTGATGCGGAGGCAGTGGTGTTCAGCGGCGAGCCGGTCGAATCTGATGACAAAGAGAAAATATACTTTATTTTTTTTTAAAAGACAACTCCCGCACTACGACTAAATCCTGTGTCGCGGGGGACTTTACCAACATACAACTAACGGACACAATGAACACCCAGACTCGAAACAACAATTTATGAATCACACAAAGTGTTGTCTTGTGTGGGGATCGAACCCACAACACTCGCGCAGTGTCAAGCGGTGAGGCGGCTGCTTAATGGTTTAAGCGGTCGCCTGGCGTAGTGGTCTACGCCAACCGTGCAGACATATGATATTATGATACTTTTTTCGGCTTTATTTGGTTGTTGTCTGTTTTTCGTGGGAGTGTGTGGCCAACTCTAGTGTCGGAGTTTTCAGACCGCCTAAGGGCATCCGACATAGCCTAATGATTCTTATCCTGAGACAAGAAGAACCGGAAACGATAGCTTTACGTGCCCGCCGAAGCACGGTAGCACTCAGATGTAAATGCCACACGTGGTCACCCATCCGAGTGGCGACCTGTGCAGGCGTTGTTTAACTTTGCCGATCTGTTACGATTGGCAAGCAAACTCTCGCTATGGTTTGAACTGAGAATGATGCTCCTGCTATGATGAATGGTAAACACCAATTCAATTTAGAATAGGGTATGTTCAGACACCGGATAGCCGAAACTACTGGGCGCAAGAACCTGATATTCGACAGCTGCGTTTCCTAGGAAGCGTAAAGGGTCATAAGTCTCTAGTTAGTCTTTGAAACATGGACTCAAGAATATAGTCCAGATGGCGCCGATTCAAGCTTAACAGTTGCTGTACGATTTTGGGCCTTATTTCCTACAGCATAATAACGTGACAAAGGTTAAATCCTTTCTATACAGTCTAATGCGGTGGGATGCGACGGCATCAGCCGGCGCATGATCACTGCTATCCTAGACCAACTCCTTTCCGCCATCTCCCACATCATAAACTTTTCCCTTACTTCTGGCAGCTTTCCAGCCCTGTGGCGTAAAGCTTTTATCATTTCTCTGCCTAAAATCCAAAACCCTTCTCATCCGAATCACTTTCGTCCTGTCTCCATTCTTCCTTTTTTGTCCAAAGTCCTAGAGTCCTGTGTCCAAAGGCAATTATATAGATTTGTCTACAACAATAACTTATTAAGCCCCTACCAATCTGGGTTCAGGCCTGGACACAGTACTACAACGGCCCTTCTCAAAGTGACTGGCGATATTAAGGAGGGCATGGAGAACACCAAGGTCACTGTGTTGGCCGTGGTTGATTTCTCGAATGCCTTTAATACCGTCAGTCACGATGTCCTGCTGTCCCTCCTTACCCATCTTAAGATCTCATCCGAAGCTCTGGATTGGTTCTCAAGTTATCTTCGAGGACGCCAGCAGTCTGCCCGCCTCGACGAGTTATCGTCGGAGTGGCGTGACAATAACTCTGGTGTTCCTCAAGGCGGTGTTCTCTCTCCTTTATTATTTTCAATCTTTATTAATTTCCTAACTCAAGATCTTCAATGCGCTTATCACCTGTATGCCGATGACTTGCAGATATACTCTCAGGCATCCGTTGAAGACGTCTCCTCCGCAATTCTTGAAGTTAACCGAGATCTAAGCGCCATTCAGAGCTGGTCAAACAAGTTTGGTTTGTATGTAAACCCTAGCAAATGCCAAGCAATTGTCATTGGTAGCCAATGGGTAATTAAAAGATTAGACGTCTCAACTTTGCCACCACTAGTTTATGATGGCAACGTCATAGACATGTGCCCAGTTGTCAAAAACCTTGGCCTATATATGGACTCAACGTTAAGCTGGCGAAACCACGTCACTCAAACCAGCAAAAAGATTACCGGTACTCTACGTGCTGTCAATCGCCTAAGGAACTTCCTACCACCTAAAAATAAGACAATGCTTGTGCAAACTCTGGTATTTCCTTTGATCGACTATGGTGATGTATGCTACTATGACCTGAATGCAGATCTTCTTAACAAACTTGACCATCTTCTCAATAACTGCATTCGATTTATTTTCAATCTTCGCAAGTATGACCACGTGTCTACTTATCGTTCCCAGTTGAAGTGGCTTCCTATTCGTCAAAGACGCAGTCTGCGTGCTCTCACTACTCTCTATTCCATCCTTATGTCTCCCAATACTCCCAACTATTTAAGTTCTTACTTTCAGTACTTATGACCAACCACAATCGTAACCTTCGTTCATCTAATAACCTTCTCCTTCTCTGTCCTTCACATAGATCTTCTTTCATCCATTCTTCTTTTCCTACTCAAGCTATTCTTCTTTGGAATGACCTTCCTCTCGAAATCAGGACGTCCACTACTAGGTATCGCTTTAAGACAAAGGTAAAGCAGCTTTTATTGGCTAAGTTAGCAGAAGTATCATAACATCTAAATATTTATTTTAGGTACATATTTATTTATATATGTATACATATTATGTATGTGTATTTAAGTATAAGTATGTGTATGTAGGTATATGTAAGTATGGGTATGTAAGTATATGTACTTATGCATTTCTATCTATGTATGTATATGTATTATTATTATGATTTAATTTTGTTTAGTGTATGCGCATCCATCATATCTATTAAATATATGTTTAAGTCAAACTCCGCTTTTTTAAATACACCTACCATCAATCTCTGCACCACTCTAAGATAGACTGGCAGGAAATGCCTAAGGCATTATGTCCACCTTTATACGCTCTGTGTGTATATAAAGTTAATAAATAAATAAATAAACTGTCTTGCTTGAAGAGTAGCCACATGTGTACATGTTCCAAGCATGGTTGCCATAGTTCAAGCTCTGCTAGGCTTAGAATCAGATAGCAGAGTGTGTCCTAGTATCATCATCCTCCTAGCCTTATATCCAAGTCTGAATCTGAGGTCCACTTACTAGTCTAACCAGATTTGGCTGAATATTAGCTTTTGCACAGAGCGACTGCCTGTCTGAACTCCGCAAACCGGAGGGCTAGCGATATTCCATGGTTTAGACTAGTGTCAGTTTATTTAGAATGTACTGACGCCCTATAACGACTGTCAAAGATCTTCATGACAGACGGGACCGACGCGACGGTTTAATGTGCTCTCCGAGACACGGGGCAAGCGATAATTTACAATTCAATAAGCACATAACTCCGAAAAGTCATTGGTGTGCGCCGTGGATTCAAACCCGATACCCTCTGTTAGGCAGTCTGTTGGTATCTCCACTGGGCTATCTCGTGTATGTCCTAGTATATTATACAATAATCTTGTGATATGTGCATCACGTATGGTGCGTCGTATGACGTCAGAGTGTCCGGCTTTCGCTCGTTACTTATTCAATTCCCGGGTGATCCCATGAAATCTGTCAAAGTGCTACCAAATCTGTTTAATAATTCTGTAACATTATTCTGTAATATTAACATTTGCGTGGAAAGGACACGTGTTCTAAAACTAAAGTTTAACTTTGAAGTAGTGTTGCGTAAAATTACACTCATGATTTATTAAGGTTTTACCAAAACTAATGTTTAACTTTGAAGTAGTGTTGAGTAAAATTAAACTCATCAGTTATTAACATTTCAACCTAAATAATATATGTACCTAGTCATTAGTTATACGGATGTTATGGATCGAATATTGATCCATGGATTTTGAGATTCGAGATTCGGATCATTTCATCATTCTCACTAGTTCCACCGTAGTTGTTAAATCCATGGAACTACTGAGAAAAAAAAGTCTCATTAATTCCATGGAACTAATTGCTGGTGGAACTAGTGAGAATGATCCCGAGATTCATGTTTGACATATTTTGTATGAAGCTTATGTCAAAAACGAATCTAAAATCTCCAAAAAATGGATAGATCGAATATTGAATTCCGTAGATAGCGACTCTGATCGACAGTTTTATTCAGTCTCTTTATCGTCTTAGAAATACATTTTTATTAAATAGGGGTAGAGAATTTTAATAGTCCTGAGTACTAGGCATTTATTTTGATGATAATAATCAAAATGTGGGTGTAATATTACACACCTCTGCCTACCCCTTCGGGGATACGGGCGTGAGTCTATAAATAAAATAAATAAATAATCTCCCTCGAGTCGAGTCTCAGGAAACGTGAGGGCAGAGCAAGGGAGTAGCTACCTGTTGCTACACACGCCGGGTTTAACAATTTGTAGTTCAACTCTGTTCCAACTTTTGCCAACAACAATGCTGTAAACCACAGAAACCGTTTTCGAACTTTCGATTCTATTAAATAGGTATAATTCATTTGTTCTGTACACTTTGTAATGTCGTGATGACTATACCGATTTATTTCTACGAATAGTATAAATGAGAAATGTGGTTTTGTATGTTTCGTCATAACAGTTTTACTGTATTGAATGAATTTTACCATTTGAAGAGCTATATATGTGGGTGTGTAATACACCACTGCTTTCCCCTTCGGGGATAAAAAGGCGTGAAGTTCTGTTTGCTATATAGCGACTAACATAGGTTACTATAAACATTCGACCGCTAAGGAGGAATAATAGCGATTCAAAATTGTAAATTAATTTTTTCGTTTATTTTATAGTTAGAGTTATGAGTATCAGAACAGCCAGTCTGAGGCATAAATTAAAAGGCATACATTTGTATGGGTTTTTCTTCCAAGACTGGTGAAAGTGGTCTTTAGACTAAGGGCGGTTTCAGATTACTGTATTTTTCTGCGCATATACATTTCAGCAGACGCGCGTACGCGCGCGCTGCGTTACGCGCTTCAAAAAACCGGACTCGCGTAAACGGGCATACTTCGGCGTGTTCGCCCAAAACGGTAGTGACAACTTGTCAGTGTCAACATGGATTCTGACGGCTCAGTGCGTCAACGCTCCTACGAGTAGCGCGTGTGCCAAAAGGCGCGCTCATACGCGCCTACATGCGCTTCCAAAAATGAGCTTATACGCGCGTATAAAACGCTAATCTGAAACCGCCCTATTGTTAGCATTGACTGCACGTATGGCGTAGTGGTAATTTTTGTAATGCATTTTGTGTAATACACAAATTGTTGTTTCGAGTCCAGTTGTACCTACTTTGTGGTTTTGAAAAGTTATCCGCTATACACAATTATTAAATAGTAGAAATTAGAATAAATAAATAATGAATCATAGTTCAGTAAAAGTACACCTACGTGTCGAGCTAAATATGCATGCTACTTGAGAATAGTGAACACGATGCGTCAACTCGCAAACTTTAACCCTTGAGGTGCGATCAAACTAAAGGCAAAGTGCCACAAGTGCAAAGGGTCACGTTGCTGCAAATTTTCATTGGCATAGGTTACCGGAAAAAAAAAAATTATGACACCTTAATATAATTATATCACATAAATTGCATATCATTGTGTTGGTTATAAAATCAGCTATGATAATAATAACATAAATTACTACTAAATACTCACCTTTCCGGCAAAACAAGCTTACATTACAACAACATTTCATCACATATTAATGAATTTCATTACTTGTAACACAAAAACATTATCACATATACCTTTAGGTTTTCACACAATACATTATTTATTTGTAACAAATGAATCTAACGCCACTAAAAAAATTATAATCCGAACGCGTAACAAAAAGTTCGCCGTGCCGGGCCGCCATGTTACAGTAGCGAATACTGTGGCTGTGAATTATTTACCATTTGAAACACGATAACAGTGAAAACGTATAACAATACAAGTATTTAATTGCTAAAATATGTTTTCAGATAAATAATCTGGGTACTTTTATGTCTTTCATAACTATTAAAAGAGTATTTATCATAAAACTGTTACGAAAATAGCAAGTTTCAAGAGTAGAAATAGCCGTTCTTAAAAGTTTTTGCCTTTTATCACTGTATTTCTTGTGTCTGTCACGAATAATGTCACTTCACAATTAATATTTATTTATTTCTGAGTAAATATATATAAGTATCTTTATAAAATATTCACCGGTTTCTTCCACAAGACAACTTTTATTATAAAGATCGCGGAACAAAACACAACAATGGCGGACGCTTTCGCAACTGAGACACAGATAATTATATTTCAATATTTTTTGGCACGTTTCGTTTCCCTCACCCTTCTAAAACGATTTAGTTGCATAGAATATGAACTATTCTAATAGTTACTACTTTCGTTTCTTGGTTTAAGTAAAACAAAACGTAAAAAATCCGCGACCAATAGGACGACTTTTTTTGCTGTAAACACATGGGACCACTTTACTTAGAGCACGACCGTGCGTGCTGTAATCACGTGGGGGGTTAAATGAACGCCTGTCGAGTAATCTAAGTTTTACGCCAAGGTTACGCTTGCTGTGCATTTAGTTAAATTTTTGATTCGAATAATATGTTGTTTATGTTGGTAGGTTTAAGAATCTGTTTATATAAAATTCTTGCGCTACCGGCGGATTGACAGAAGCGCACAGCCAAAATAGGCGCAAGAATCTGAAATTTGGCATGTATAATCCTTTAGGACTGTACCTATGGCTGCACTAAGAAGGGATTTACCAAAATTCCCTGGCATCAAGCGGATTCTTTTTTGTAGACTCATGCCTGTATCCCCGAAGGGGTAGGCAGAGGTGTAATATTACACCCAAATTCCGCCATGAATTTTTAGGTCCCACGTAATATGGGGCGAGCCTATTGCCGTTACCGGACACATCACCAGACTCCGTGCTGCTACTGAAAATTTGGGAAAATGTCAGGGCAATAGAACGTATTTCACAATATAACGTGTGGTGTACACCATGCTTATCCAGGTTTTCAAACACTCAAATATAGGTCCAGCTTTCAGAAGACGTTTAATGACATGCAATTTGACACGTACGGAATAAAAATATCTAAAGAAGAATATAATAGAACGGACTAACTCCAGGAGATGCAGCATATTACATAAATGAAACGAAGGATACTTATTATTTAGACTTGGATGCACAACTCCAATTTATTCAGTAGATACAGCATTACTGAATGAACATCAATAAAGTTATCGTTAGCACTGGACGCACTCATTGGCACTAACTAACAAGATGCTTCTTTGAAAGCGGCGCGCTCCTGTGAAATGCAATAAGGTGAAATTAAAATCACTACTTCAGAACACTTCTTTCATTTAAGATATTTCTGTTCGCTAAATAATCTACTATTTCGATTTTTTATGGTGATGACATATCTACATAACTAGTTTAAGAGAAAACGAGTGCTTTCAAGTCTACTTCATCATTTTCTCATGTGAGTGTATGGTCAAGTTAGGTGTTGAAGTCTACAGGCCGGATAAAGTCCTCCGGATATGTATGCTTGTCTTAAGACAAACACCGACACTGATGGATTTATATGTCCTTTGAAGCATAGTAGTTCTATATGATGCGAAAATAGCGGTCACCTTTCTAAGTTGTGAAATCTGCTAACGTTGCTTAACTTTGTCCATCCATTTGTTTTGCTGAAAAATGTTTTCAAAAATCTTCTTTGCGACTAGCAATGCTTTCTTTGGCTGTAACAAGCTACCAACAAAAGCATTCAAGATATTCGGCGGGTCGTCGATGCTGTACATTTTTCCTTTAAAGTGTATTTTATTGACTGCCTCCGTAGTCCTGTAGATAGCGTATGCGACTGATCGGAGGCCCCGTGTTCGATTCCCGTATCGGGCAAGTGTTACTGGGTTTTTCCTAATTTTCAGTAGCAGCACGGAGTCTGGTGATGTGCCCGGTAACGCAATAGGCTCGCCCCCTATTACGTGGGACCTAAAAATTCATGGCGAAATGTGGGTGAAATATTACACCTCTGCCTACCCCTTCGGGGAGACAGGCATGAGTCTATAAAAATTTACTTCTAGACAAAAGCAATCACATTTCAGAATTATTGATTTAACCAATGACTTCTTTATATAAAACGTAGCAACAATTTACTCAATGTGCTAACTAAATAAATCTCGCAGATTCACTGAACTGCACTAATCAAATAGCTTTCCAGATAGCCAGTGAGATTTTTTATTCAACACTTACGATAAGGGCCTGTGCTCACATTTCCAAGGCAACCGGGCCGTCCCGAGTTCACGTAAGCCTATTACTGTTACATTTAGGCGACCGTATAAGTTTTACAGCTACAGGTGGGTTCAGCGGTCATATTTCGTACAATTTGGGATGAGGATAAAAGTGCTATAAACGTGTGTAGGTGCTTCAATAAAATGTCTCAAATTTTGTGAGTGTCGGGTTTATTGAGATGGCCTCTCGTCAGAGTACTATGAAGACCTTTGTTTTTTATTTTGCTTATAATATTATTATACTACATTAATGCGAAAGTTTGTGAGGGTAGGTGGATACGTGAATGCATAGATGTTTGTTACTCTTTCATGCAAAGTCTGCTGAACGTATTTCGATGAAAGAGACTTATTCCTCTGACCTCCTATCTCAATTTTTATCGTAATAACTGACACCCGTGCGACGTTTGACTTGTGTTTTGGTTTGATTGTGACTGCTTAGCCGAAGTTTGCGGGCACGAAAATGTAGGTAGCTGTTTGAGTGTACTTACTTACGGCGTAGTACTAGTACAAGTTGTCCAGAAACAATTGCGTAAATTCTAATTAGTTTGTGAAATGGTGTGTGTTATCTCGTAATATTACTATTTGCGTTACATCAGGCTTCTTATTTGTCTAGTTGTGATATCTGATATTGTAGTTGGACATTTGAAAATTTCAGCACAATGTAATTTGGGCAATGTTTTTGCTTTGATAAAGCGTTAGCACGTCGCTCTACCATTATTTAACAAACAATATTGTCAACACTGATATTGGAAGATAAATGGATATTATGCAGCATACGGAATAAAGCAATTTGCAACTCAAAAGGATACTGATATTCCATAGCTCAGACTGGTGTTAGTATATTAAATGGTATTGAGAACCCATAACGACTGTCAAAGTGCGTCATGACAGCTGGGCGCGACGCGACGGCTTAATGTGCTCTACAAGACACGGGGCCAGCTAACAATATAATACTCACAAGTCTTTTTAAAAGTCAAATATGTCGTGTATTTAAACCCCAACAAATTATTATGCACAGGGCTGCATCACAGTTTCTTGGAATAACCTATAGGGTATCGGGCCTGTATTATAAACTAAAATACACCTATTAGTGTCGAAGAAATAAGTACACTAAGCGTGCAGTTATCGACAAACTTTAGGAAGTCAAAGAACATTGAGAAAGATTTCTCACGGCACTAGCATAATAGATAAAGAAATCTAAAACGCAATCTGAATAAATGCACAATCCATCTTAGAAAAGATTTAACTTAAATCCTCACGAAGTTAAAAGTGAATTTCCTTTCCCGTTATAAAATCTAGGAAATTCAGTTTTAATTGAAGACAAACTTGGTTATCAAGGAATTAAAGAATTAGTACACGCCCGCAGTAGCACCTGATTATTGGAAGCGTGGTGAATATGAAATATTAAATCAATCACCAATTTTATTTAAGAACTAGACTTAAACTACGGCCCCCTAGCGTGGGACGATTTTACCTCCTTATCTTGGGCAACTATAAAAATCTTAATACAGTGCTCCCGAAAAAAAAAAGCCGAATTTTAGCTTTTTGCACCCAGTTTCGTCGGTTACCTACATATAGGTATATATTCCTCCACTGAGCAATTACTGGTGACGCGTGGATAGCTGTATTACTGTATAACATTACTGTTTTTTGGTATAAAATTTATAAAAGTGTACTTCACATTCATAAATTAAAAAAAAACAAAGCCTAAAACTTACAAATAGTCGCAAAGCGAACGAATTCATTACTCTTGAATATATTTCTAATTTAATTCGTCTATTTAATTACACACAGTAGGTACAACGTCAGCTTAGTTTGAGACTAGATAGTGTTGTGTGCTCGTAAATATATCTATTACCTCTCTTGCCTGATTAACATCAAGACAAGTTACTAGCCGTAATGTGTGCTGTCGAATCTAATATAAACAGATTAGTACTGTTCGGTACAAGCCTAAATCAACGTGACGGCTACGTGAACAATGGACTTAAGCCCTCGATAAGAAGCGTGATTGGATAGTATTAATCCTTAAGGAGGATTAATACGGATAGTTGAGCGATAATGTCAACAGTTGAGGCGTTTTGTGACCAAGGCAGTGTAAACTGCCCTGAAGATGCCTGAAACGTCGGGATAAATGACAGATTAATACTATTTTTAAAATAATTATGCTATTGATATCCGTTAGATAAATATTAGTAAATTCCCTAATGAGAAGAGACATTCAATATAAATACAGTTTACAGCTTTTTGAAACTCTAAGCTGTGTAATCGTGCTAAAGTGCGTTAACATAACATAGAAAATCATACATAATATATAAACATGACATAGAAAATGATGATGCTTATTAGAATTTATATTAAATCAGTTCCTGATGATAAATAAAAACACTTTATACATGTTGATATTTAAAAACTAAAATTTATGGAACGGGTCTACATTATTTGCTTAATATAATGTGCCCGGTAACGGCAATAGGCTCGCTCCCTATTACGTGGGACCTAAAAATTCATGGTGAAATGTGGGTGTAATATTTACACCTCTGCCTACCCCTACGGGGATACAGGCATGAGACTATAAATAAAATAAAAAAATAATGTTTTTGCCGTCATTTCAGAATGGATTAACCAGCTCTGATCACGGGATGACAATAGTTTCACTTTCGGCTGAGAACTCACGGCAATATAAGTGCAAAATGCACGGTCTGCTGTTTATAATAATTCTATATCGAAATTACGAATCTCTGTCTCACTTTATCTATTTACATATTCCGTAGGTATGAGCAAGACGTCACGTACCTAAGATGCGACGACGTGTAACATAAGACATACTCGAATAAACTGTGAATACATTGATACGGCACGAATATGTGATGCGACTTTAAACTGAATCACAATCTTCACTTGATCCGAATTTGAATATTAAAGAGCAAGGAGTGCCTCAACTTTCGTTTTTTATATTGAAATTTTATGGCATTAAATGGTACACCAATATATGGAGCAGATGGCTTTAAGAACTAAAAACATTTTATAAGATGTTATTGTTGATTGAAAACCCTTTCAGACACAAGAATGAAAGGCTTATTATAGTTTTAGACTGACTCCAAAAAAGGGGGAGGCTCTCAATTGCATTTGTTTTCCCTACTGTATTTTTTACGATTTTACATCAACGCTGTCATTTGTTAACCAAAAAATATTCTTCCTGTTTCGACTTATTTGAGTTTGGGAAATAAAATTTGTAGTATTCGGTTTTTGTTATAATTTTATTTTTTTGTTATTGTTGTTGTTTGTTTGTTTTTCGTGTGAGCGTGTGGCCAACTCTGGTGTCGGAGTTTTCAGACCGCCCGAAGGCCTCCGACATGGCCTAACGATCCTTATCCTTGGACAAGAACCGGGACCGACAGCTTTACGTGCCCTCCGAAGCACGGTAGCGCTCAGTTGTAAATGCCAATGTTATTAATATTATTAAGTCATTATATCAGCTTTTAAATTAGGAAAACGTTTCTGGTTTTTTTTTAAAAGAAGAAAATTTATGATACTTACAGTTCCGTTTATAATCAGTCCGATCCCATATCGGCCACGAGCCGGTTTTCACTATAAGAAGGGGAATAAAGTATAAAAAGGGGTTGGATATGGCAGGCAACTTTAAAAAAGTCGACGAAAACTGATAATAGTAAATACATCTCCCCATTGCGGCAAGCATTTACAAATATTGATAACGGAATCATTGAGGCAAATATTAAAAATATTGGCGACAGTGCAGGACTGAGAATCCACAGTGGTACTTAAACTCGTCGAAACTCAACGCCGACATCTCGTTTTAGTCTCCAGGTCAAAGAAAAACTGTTCGGTCAACGAATGGGGGGTAGTCTGATGTCACTTAAGATTTATCTGTTGCCACCCGCCCCCCTTAAGGGATGGGTGCCGCGACTTCATTACTCCGCAGTAAAAATACGTCGGTGCACTATAAAATCTGCAATAAAGGGTGTAGAGATTTACGAGCTCAAGATTTACACTGGGATAGTCGCACTCCTGTTTCACTAACGACTTCGCTGTTGGTGGAGGACAAAGGATGTTCCGTTTAACATATTTATGACTAGATTCCACCCGCGGTTCTGTTCGTGTGGCAGTCTGCTATAGTGGCAAAAGGTACTGGTATTCTGATGCTAATGTGGCGGCTATAGCGAAGAAACAGGTGCAGGTGCGCCACTCTGATGTATTAACTATACAATTTGTTGATCTGCATTTGCAAAGTATTTTAATAATACGTTATAGACTGTTAGACCAGTGCAGATACGTTAGAAAACGGTGAAAAGTAGAAAAAAAATACAGTAGGATGAAACCCATTGGAAAAGAAAGAGAATATAGCAAAAATTTAAGGAAAAATAAATTACGGGCGGTCTGAGGTCGGGAAGTGGATGGGGTTGCGATTTTAAGGGTAAAAAAGGGTTTATCTCGATTGCCAGCAAAACTACAAGTCCTACGGGAAAAGCGTCAATGGCAAAGTTGTAGGTAATAAAAAGTTCTACAACTTTTGTATTAACACTTTATTCACACAACGTCATAATTTATGTGAAAAATTAAAATAACCAATTTTTTGGTTTTTTTATTTATAACTTTTACAATAGTTTTTTTCTTTTACACGAAATTTGGTGGAAACTTGCCTTTTTATGTTTTAAACACACTGTTAATGTTTTTAATTTAAAATATTTATTATTACGCTTTATTTTGACTTAATATCGAAATAAAACCCTAATTTGCAATTGAAAATTCTTACGTCAATATATCAGCTTTTTTTTTAAACAGTGAGAATTTTCTATTGAAAATTAGGGTTTTATTTCGATATTAAGTCAAAATAAGGCGTAAAAATAAATATTTTAAATTTAAAACATTAACACTGTGTTTGGAACATAAAAAGGCAAGTTTTTACTAAATTTCGTGTAAAAGAAAAACTATTGTAAAAGTTAAAAATAAAAAACCAAAAACTTGGTTATTTCAATTTTTCACATTAATTATGACAATGTGTGAATAAAGTGTTTATACAAAAGTTGTAGATCTTTTTATTACCTACAACTTTGCCATTGACGTTTTTCCCGTAGGACTTGCAGTTTTGCTGGCAATCGAGATGAACCCTTTTTTACCCTTAAAGTCGCAACCCCATCCACCTCCCGACCTCGGATTGCCCGTAATTTATTTTTCTTTAAATTTCTGCTATATTCTCTTTCTTTTCCAATGGGTTTCATCCTACTGTAATTTTTTATGGTTTCAAAAATTATCTACCCTGGTCTATGTGTCAAATAAAATTATTTCAGTGTAAGATGATATAACACCCTATTTTGATTAAATATTACTTAGATAGTAAATCAGAATATTTTTTTACTGGTGCAGAAAAAGACTGCACAGTAGGCACGTGTGCTTGTGTATGTTAGGTACCTGCGAGCTCGCAGCGATCAGCTGAGCGTCGGCGGCTGTCATCCACCGAGCTGATTTTTGAAATGCATTACGAAAAAATATTTTAAAATTTCGTAAGTTATATTTTCATTTATTTGTATTCAGTTACAGTAGTATATTCACCCCTGAAAATATTTTGGAAATGCATATCAACAACCGGTATTTTATTGCAACTTTTGTTAAAATTCGTTTGGCTATTTTTTCGTGAAAAGGTAACAGAAAGCATGGTTAGAAGTACCCTGAACAGCAAAGCATGCATGAGGAATCGGAAAGGAAGTGAATGAAGCAAGAGAGATATGTCAGGATCATTGCAAATGGTGTTCCGTAGTCTCTGCCTACCCCTCCGGGAAACAGGCGTGAGTCTATGTATGTGACAGAAACCAACATACTTTCTGCCACACTGTCACTTCTAGTGACCACAACAGCTTCAAAGCGCTGCACACCGGATTATCGTTCTATCTACCGTAGTTCCACTAATTGGCAAGACTGCCTCCGTGGTCCAGTGGCTAACGTATGCGACTGCTGATCGGAGGTCCCGTGTTCGATTCCCGGGTCGGGCAAAAGTGTTACTGGGTTTTTCCGAATTCTCTGTAGCAGCACTGCGTCTGCTGATGTGCCCAGTAACGGCAATAGGCTCGCCCCCTATTACGTGGGACCCAAAAATTCATTGCGAAATGTGGGTGTAATATTACACCTCTGCCTACCCCTTCGGGGATATACAGGCATGAGTCTATAAAAAATATACATACATACATAGACTCACGCCTGTTTTCCCGAAGGGGTAGGCAGAGGCAAATTAAACGCCCACTTTTCGCCAGTGTTTTGATCCCACGTAATAGTTGGCGAGCCTATTGCCGCTTATCGGGATATTTAAAAAAATATATATTCCACTAATTAATATATCGAGAATAAAACAATATTATCGTACAAAAATACTATTGCTTGTTCTTTGCAGTCACTGCTATATACGAATGTCAAAGTATCTAGTAACAACAAAGGTCACACAATAATTTGAAAGCAGTTTGGTAAATAAAGGCCTGTTTATTTTGTTTGTTAATACAAACAACCTGCTTGAGGCTCATTTTGCTATGTTCAACTGACCGTAAAATACCTGTGATCCTATTTTCTTTATTTTAGGATTGAATAATTGTTTTATTATTTGTACCTACTGTAGATCTTGTGCTTTAGTTTAGTAATGATTATCGACTTCCATATAGTCTGCAGCGTTTACACCAAACCAAAATGCATTCTATAAGTTCTGTTCAATATTATAAAACTAAATTTTGTGTTAAAATGTTATGTATGTACAAGCTACTATATGTGTCCCTGAGAATTATAATGATAAAAATCCCGTATCCTTTCCGAATCAGATACGCGCAATCCGTACACAGATTATATTACAATGTAGCCTTCGGTATTGAATGTTACATCGTAGTACAAATAATCCTATTGTAATGAGCGAAGGGAATATTGCTTACAGCATTGCAGGCCTTTATTCATGATCCATCTCATTTTAGTGACTATCATTGTATGGAGATTATATTTTTGATATAGAGTAAGCAAAATATACACAAAATCAGGCTCAGTGACGGGCCATGGGAGAGGGGTATATTAGCATTGGACTATGGCGAGCAGACGATGATGATGATACAGGGGCACCTGCGACCATAATTATTCTATTACGTGCATGGTAGACAGAAACCTGTGGAACTTGTCAAACTATTAAAATTTTTGATAATATTGTATCTGACAGTGTTTCTAGCTGCAAAGTATTTAATTTCCTTCATGATTTAGCGACTACATATGCGTATACATATAGTCATCGCATAGGCAAATTCTTTGAAGAATAGATTTAAATAAACGGCGTGTTAAATCGTCGGCCCAAACTTCGATGATGATCTCTGATAATAATTATTGGGGAGTTGGTAACCTTGTTGCTAACTCCTTGGATTGCAGAAGTTAGAGTGCAGACCCTGTGGAAAAACTTATATTCTGTCACGTCTGGTTTGACTAGAAAACGTACCTGGGCTCTACGAAGAAAGTTATTCTATATAACCAGGATAACGCTAGGGACGACGATGACGAATGTTTACTTCGTGAAAATAAATTTGATGATTATTTTCTTTACTTATTTCACCCTCTCTGAATACCTTTCGGATAAATTCATAAATGGACTGAAATATCTGTAAGATACCTAACAAATTATTTTATATTAATTAGTGTATTATTTGTGTATAAGTGGTAGCATATTATCAGAATAAATAATATTAGTATTAGAATATTACTTTTTCATATTTCGTGGTACATTTTTGCGTATTATTCCCGCAAAGCTTGAGAGCGAGCACAGTACAGTGAAACCGCATACCGAGTTAATATGAACATGTCAAACAAATAGGTGTCGCGTAGCACCTGTAGCAGGCAATCTGTTTAGAGGATTATAATTGAGTGGAAATAATATACACTAATTTTGACAAGTTCTCGCTCGTTTTGTGTATGTGTGTGTTTACCATATATGAGTATACATGTGTGTAATGGCCGTAGGTGTACGTGTAGCATCTGCTAGCTAGATATTTAAATAGAGGCACATTTCTTATGGGCGCTCTGTAGACAAACTTTCTGTGACCAGTGTGATCCATATTGCCGCTTGGCGGCGTGGTAGTCGCGCTGTGACAGCTGACTCTACGAGTGCGAGAAAGACGAAAGTTTCTCCTGTGTATCTTAACTACGAGAGCAAGAGAGACGGAGAACGACGCCAGCGCCGCCAACGGCGCCAACTACGTACTACACTGACAACCGTTAACACGCCATCGCCAGTTGGAATCGGCACACGAAATCCTTAAGAAATGCGCTTCTATTATGTAAATCTGTATTCATTGTCGAAAGTGAACTATTGAGTGTTAAGTGTATTACGTTGACGTTTTGAAATGAAAGGAGTTATGAAGCGATTCTTTGGTGGCTCGCGAATATCACGCGATGAAGTGTGATATTGCAGCTTCTGGCGTACCGATAGAAAACGTATGTCATGAGTGCTCGATTTACAGTGTGTTTTCGCTTTATGTCGCGAACCACAACAAAAATATGCTAGTCTATTTATGTTTTAAGAACATTTGATACATAGGTAGCATGACAGAACAGTTAGATATAGATTGAAAAAAAAATGATGTAAATAGCTGGATTTTCAAATAAATTAGTTGCGCGTTAGCTGGAAGAACACACAAACGCTTAACCCACCAACCAAACAATCGTTAACGTTTATTTAACTGAATCAACGATGGAATTTTTTTACATAAAGAACAAGGAAGATTGTCCTTCATTTACATTCTTTTACCCCCCTCCCGACGTTTCACCCCCTGTGACATCCGTGTTACGTACCGGGTCAAGCAAGCATCGTTTATTATTCAAGAAATTACAGATTTCATCCATGGTTGGTGGCTGTGGAGACAACGGGGCGACTGTTTTGTTTGCGATCTGAGGCTCTTAGCGAGTTTGCGGTAGAGCATGGGTGAAAATGTGAGTATTTTATGCAAGTCACTGGGGAGATGATTAAGTAAACTGAAAAGTGTGCTTGTGGGTGCAAGTGCTACTGGTAATATTCAAGTTATTATAAAACTATCGTTTTTATATCAAATCTTAGCTGAGACTGATTTAACACACAGCATTCCCATAAAAGAAAACTTTGGCATTTTAGGTCTATCTAAATAATATTTTTGTATAAACACATGAATAAAAGCTTACAGTCATAGATAGTTAGGACAAATAGATACCAATAAATCGACTGCGACCACTGCATTTCTGTAGCTTGTTATTTTACTCAACGCATACATTCGTAGAACTGCATTACACGAATGTAAGCATGAAGACCTTTCGTGATGATGGTTATGGTATCGAGCAGGAACAAGGAGTGATGTAACTCCTAAAATATAGAAGATGGTCTGATCGGGTTCTGTAAATGTGCCTGATGCTTGAGGCTTGACGGATGTTAAAACTTGATACAGCAATATATTTATTGCAGCATGTGCTCATTTCAGTAGCGTGATAACCATCAACTTGTTAGTTCCGTTTGAGTCCGCCAGATGACCTGAGTTTTGTTTCGCCTTTGTACGATAGATGTTATTAGGTATATGTAGCTGTCGCCACAGTAGATACCTGAGATAAAATAATAATTTCGTCTTGACACGCCTAAGCTTTTTAAGTGCTACGTATCGGTAATGTACACTATAACAGTGACGTACCTTATATACAAAATTGGATCTTACCTGGCGAAGAGCTCATTCAGCAGGCGCACAAGTTCCTCAGCCGTGCACTGGTCAGATAGAGAGGTGAAGCCGCAGATGTCCGCGAACAGGATGCTGCAACAAACACAGTGCAATTAGCTGGATGGTACCACAATACATGTTTACGTAAGGATTCTACAAATGTTTCAGTTTTGCAAGCTTTTATAACATTTGCAGCGATATACAGCAATTTATTTGGTTTATTATTTGAGCAGCTATATCATAGTGGATCGAATGAAGGCAGCGATAGCCGAGTGGATATACCAATAGACTGCCATGCAGAGGGTATCGGGTTCGAATCCACGGCACGCACCAATGACTTTTCGGAGTTATGTGCGTATTGAATTGTTAATTATCGCTTGTCCCGTGCCTCGGAGAGCACGTTAAGCCGTCGGTCCCGGTTGTCATGAAGATCTTTGACAGTCGTTACAGGGCGTCAGTACCTTCTAAATTAACTGACACTAGTCTAAACCATGGAATATCGCTATCCCTTCGGGTTGCGGAGGTCAGACAGGCAATCGCTCCGTGGAAAAGCTAATATTCAGCCAAATCCGGTTAGACTAGAAAGCGGACCCCAGATTGAAACTGGGATAACGCTAAGAGGATGATGATGATCCTAGTGGATCGAATGCTACGCATAAGATCTCGAGTTCTTAAATCCATGGCACGCGTAACTGTCTTTTAAAGTTAGAGACGTATTGATGTATTAATTATTCTTTGCTAAACTGTGGAAAGAAACCTGCAACAAAGCGTTTGCGTTATATTTCGAAAGACTTTGCCAACCCTTTTCGTAGTTAAAAGAACTAGCTTCTTTCCAACAACTTTCAAAGGCCCAACAATGTAATAGTTGAAGAGAAAGTTTCATTATAAGCACATTACTGGTTAGTTTGTCCCAGTGTTGGTCTCCATCGGAAGGATCATTTTATAAAGACACTAAAATACTTTTCTCTGGTTTAGATCATAAATAGTAAAGTATATCTAGTATGAAATGAAAAGAAAGCATACATATTTTGTATACGAGTAAATAAAGAAGTACGTAAAAGGAGCTGAAAAGAACACGGAAAACAAACGCTGGTGTTTGAAATTCGGAAGCCAAGCCCATCGACAGAAACCCAACAGTTACTTTTACAGTTTTTTTTCTCTTAAAGCCAACGTGTGAGGGTTAATCTTTTTAAAAGCTGGTACATATATATCGCTTCGCATACGAATCGGCACCGCTTCATATTTGGCATAGTTACACAATTTTTTGAACACAAACTGCTCCTATGCGTCTGACTGCCAGTTCGCGATTAGCTTAGGAACTACTAAAAGGATTTTCAGGCCGCTTTCACAAATAGAACATAGTACAAAGTGAACGCCAGGCACATGCTGGGCGCACGCTGAGCGAACGCTCAACAAACGCGCATTCCCAATATGAAGGAGGCCTAAATATATCATTTGTAAAGGTATTGTTTAAATGATATATTATACTGCCCGTATTAAGTTGAAAGTGCGCCTATCATTCGCCTCGTCTACCTATTCGTACAGAAAGTAACTAATAAAATGTATGTATTTTCAATGAAAGTACGTATTTTCAAGCGTTTTACATTGTTGACTTTATGGAAATCGTTTTCCACGTGCTTCACAGTTGAACCGCATCGATTGTACCTCTCTCCTCCCGCAGTCGTATTATTAATACAATGTTACAAAAGGGCGGAGGTTAGAGGTTTCACATTGACGGTGAAACCTATAAAAATATGTTTTTTGATTGGGGTCTGATCAAACGTACCACTGAGTAGCTCAGATCTGGGTAATATCGTTGGTTATTGTTTGGCTGCGAGGGTTTTACAAGTCGTGCCAAATTATACCAATAGTATGAATGTCGAAGTGTCGATTTTTTAATCACGTAGAAACGACTACACAGATTTAAATATTTTTTGATAAAATATCTATTAATATTATAAAATAAAGTACCCTAGGTGCGACTGTCTGTGTGTTTTAACGCGATAAACTCAAAAACTATCAAAGGGATTTCTGTAAGGTTTTCACCAATAATTTTGTTTATTTACTTTAGATATTTCATTTACTATACGAGTTGACACAATTTGTGTTGTTTTTTCGAGGATTTCATGTCAAAAAAATAGCAATACGATAGCGGCGATGAATTCAAACCCTAGACAAAAATACCGTAACCATAAATCTTTACACTCGCATACATATAGCAGTCGCGCTCATTATATATTAGTTTCGGAACTCCGATGCGCATTGCATCACTAATCCTACTAGCACTAAGTAGGCACGTGCCGGGACTAGCAAAGTACATCTACCAAAGCGGAGATGAACGTGGTTGCACTGAGGTTCGGAATTATTGCCGTTTGAGCGGCGTTCGCCTCAGGCTATGGCCTTTGGTTGCGAGGAGATATATTTAGCAATGGGTCCGTATGTCCATGTCCCGCTATGCTAACTTGAATTTAACTGTAGGTGTTTCCTGGGCACGCACGTGGATGAAAATTGCAATATTTTATCAAAGAACCAAATATGAAATCCATATTCGTATTTATGACTATTTTCAAATCACAGCTACTAAAAAATACATATACTCACGCCTTTTTCCCGTCGGGGTAGGCAGAGACAACAGAACGCCACTTGCTCCTATCCTTACAAACCTCAAGCGCTTCCTCTACACTCATTACTCTTTTCATACATGCTCGCCGGTTTCGGGTACTTCGGACCTTGCCGTTTCTTAGGATGTCTCCAATTTGGTCGACGAATGTCCGCCGAGGTCTGCCGCGACCGACTTGCCCACACACATTTGTCTTATATATCTGATTCGTCATTCTTTCTTCACTCATTCGCTCCACGTGTCCAAACCACCTAAGCATTCCTTTCTCAATCCTGGTCACCACATCTTCTTTCAGTCCACTGCTCTTTCGTATAGTTGCATTCGGAATTCTATCAATCAGTCTTACCCCACACATACTACGCAGTGATCGGATCTCAACTGCGTTAATCCTACTTTCAAAAATACTTATAGTGTTCAATTGCATATGATCATTTTGATCCAAAGTTAATAAAGCCCCCGCGACACAAGTTTAATTCCAAGTTCGGGCGCTATGTTTTTATTAAAAGAATAAGAAGTTAAAGCCGACATTTTTGATAGTTAGAATTGTCATGCACAAGCAAATCTTGTAGTATTAGTTTAGGACGTGGAATGAACACATACGCTTTTAGATACAACCTTAAGTCCAAAATATACTAAACTAGAGGACGCCAGCAGCTATGCCTGCATTTTTTTTAATTTTCCCCATTTTGGCCGATTTTCGGGAAATCCCTTCTTTGTGCACCCCTACGGTCCCCAAGGAACATACATGCCAAATTTCAGCTTCCTTCGCCGAATAGTTCCGGCTGTAGCGTGTCTGTCAGTCAGTCAGTAACGCAAGGATTTTATATATTAAGATTACAGAGCATCAACCCTAAAAGTAAGGAGTACTCTTATGTCCTTAGCTCTAAACTGCATATCGATCGGAATCTTGGTGCTTGAATCTCGTCTATAAAGTGGAACACGACGCGGTGATAAAAAAGCCAGCAGCATAAAATAAATCGAACAGACGCGTTACTGAAACGAATAAGATAGTGCTTTTACTGTTTGCATATTGATTGGAGCTCAGTAAATAAATATTCAGGACGTAAATTTAGAGACAGATGTGATATCCGCGATAGCCTAGAGAAGTGATCAACAGATTGCTACGTTGCCTAGTCACGGGTCTAAAAAGGTCGCTTCGGCAAGTAGAAAAAAGTCATATTATACCTATTAAACTAATAATCACTTGCTAAACGGTGAAGGCGTTAAGAGTTCAAAAAAGGTCACTTTTTCGAGTAGAAAAGAAGTCACAATCTATTATACTAATTATCACTTGCAAAACGGTCAAGACAAACATTGTGACCACCACTGCTTCTCTGATTTCTTGTTAATGTTCATATGACATATGAAATATTCTAAACCGCACTTATCTTGATGGACTATGACCCTTTCCACAGTGAGACAATAAGCAAGGTAAATAACAGAATTGATCAGTATCTAGGTCTCAAATTGTTAAATCTGTTTTAACTTCATGAATACTTAAATACACAACACTAGAAGGATTTGCTATACCTGCTATTCCAATGATATATATATATAATGAGATATAGATGGAACGTTTAGTGTCAAATGTCATAAAGCCGCTTATTCGCTCCATGCAGTTACGCCAATTAGTTGATCCATAATCACCAAGTTAAAGCGATAACATCCAGCTCATTAATCAGTTGACTAATCAAATGCTCGTTCATTTCAAAGCGATATTGGTGTAGCTGATACGTGTAAAGTGAAATTAATACGATATGACTATTCCACAAAGGCCGTGTAGTGACAGATTATTCACTCTCCATTATCATTTCGTGTCGTAAGAATAAAATATACGTAGCTATAGTACCTCTAGAAAGAGATGGCAAATTCCACATGAAACTCTATAACCGTCTGGCCATCCTGGTATAGTAGGCCAAATCGTCCTCATCATTATCATCCTAGCACTGTCCACGGTGCGATCCAAGACCATCGCCTTGAAACCCAGGCTCCCCTGGGCCAAACACTCCTAATGAGTCACAAAGCAATAATCACGCAAACTCATCATCGGCCTAGCGTTATCCCGGTTGCATCCAAGACTTACACGCCTTGGAGCCCGAGGTCCGCTTACTGGTCTAACCAGATATGACAGAATATCAACTTTTCCACAGAGCGACTGCCGTCTGACCTCCGCAACCCAAAGGGATAGCGATATTCCATGGTTTAGACCAGTATCAGTTTATTTGTGCGTACTGACTGCCAGGAACGACTGTCAAAGATCTTCATGACGATCGGGACCGACGGTTTAACGTGCTCTCCGAGGCACGGGGCAAACGATAATTAACAATTTAATACGCACTTAACTTCGAAAAGTCATTGGTGCGTGCCGAGGATTGAACCCGATACCCTCTGCATGGCAGTCTGTTGGTATCTCCACTAGGCTATCAGTACCTCAATAATGACGTAAATTGAGAGAGGCTTGTGTCTAACAATTGACTACTAAAAGCTGTACAACGTTGCCACAGCACAGCATTGAATTCATTGACTGTACACCGAAGTATCACATTGTAGATATGTGTGGTAGAACCAGCCACTTTTCTCTCAATTATGCTACAAAGCTGTCGGATGATTAGTAGGCTATCGACAGATTAGCAAACTGGTGTACCAATTTAGGATTTCTGAGCGTCGATGGGTTAATTGGCAGGTTTTTTGAACCAATTCGTCACAGCTGATTCTATTCTATTGGTGCTATACGCAGAATCAACAAAGTCTTGTATATTTACTAACTTGTTTGTCGTTGCAGTCCATTTAGGCAAATATAACATTTTTTTTAATAAATTTCGATAATAGTGTTGGCTGATAAAGGAACATACACGTCAAATTTCAGCTTCTTGTGCCCAATAGTCTTGGCTGTGCGTTGTCTTTCAGCCTCTCAGTACCGAAAGAATTGTTCGATTCAGATAACGAGGTGAAAAACATTATAGCAATCTATCAAGACTACGTTGATAATTTCTGGAAGCACTGATCATTGGTAAAAACATAATTATGCAATATGAGACCTTAGCTTTTTAGGTTAAGGAATAAAATGGAATGATTAATTAGTGAACCTGTCATTCCTTATGTTTTACTTGATAAAGTAACTTATAGACATAATTTATTTTACTTGCAGGAACCATCCCTATTATGCTCTCAGTAACGGAACGAAAGGCATCAGACATTCTTTTTTCTTTGCATAAATATTAAAACATCCCTCCGAATCTGACCCAGACTTAAGTGACCAAGTGCCCTGCACACATTTCAGTAGGCACGCCATAGCTCTCATCTTATAAGATCTTATTAATTTTATCAATTAGCAGTGGATTATACATAACTGTTACTTATTACAGTTGGGTGGACTACTTAATACGACAAAGACATCTCTCTAATTAGATCTCTAATTAGTTGCCGCGTGCTTCGGTCAAGTGCGCTCAAATTCCATGCGTTAACTTCATTAGTTTCAATACCCCTAATATAATATTCTCAAAGACCCGGCAATCACAGATATAATATCTATTACTCAGCTTTGTGCAAACAATTTCGTATTTATAACTACTAGTAGTGACTGTTAGTTCCCAACTTCCCAATTTATACAAGAGAAGGTAAACTTCTAAGTTGACTAACTGAATGGTGGTGTCGTGTCGCATCGCTTCGCAGAACTGTATAATACCCGCCGACTGACGAACTTTAAAGCTTTGCATCGATGCGTTTCGGCTTTCAATTTCTGCCGTTTAAGCTTCTGAGCCACAAACTTGTTAACATCGAGGCGCCGTTCTGTGGGACACAGAGAATAGGGCTGCCACGCCAAAGTTGTTCCTTAGCAAGAATACATACGCTTTTAACAGAACTCATTTCCAGCATTTTAGTTAGTATTTTATTATAGAGGTGAAGATGAAGAACGTCTTATGTATGTCAATTCAAGTACTCGTACTTTCACACTTTTACGATTTGTACTTAAACTAGACTTCGCTTGCCGCTTCACCCACGAGAATTAGGTATACACCAAAACCTTCCACAAGAATTACCCTATTTATGTAAACTTTATCAAAATCAGTTCCATAGTTTTACAGTTTATCGCGTTCATAGACGAAGAAAAAATTTATAATAATTATGTGGGTATAGATTTATGATCCGGCTCTCAATCGCGTAATAAATGTACCCCTGACGGCGGTGAGGATACGTCGTGGCAAACAAAAGTTACCCTTATTCTACGAGTAATAAAAATTTAAGCCAAAAGTTTATAATACGCATGTCCCATACAATTTAATATCACGTAGGTACGTTCCGCAATTTAAAAGTTGAAATCCCACTCGTTTCTCGCGACAAGTTCTACGCGTCAACCCTGCCGACATGTTAATGATATGACACAAAGTTTGGCTCCTGATCCGCGTTTCGCAAATATAGGGAAAGTTAAATTTGTCTCTCCTACCGGATAACGATGTGACGAATTGTCGCACGCGATAAGGCGACAAAGTGCGGTGTTGCGCGACGAGTGTGAGTGTTTGCGTTTTGTGATAATTGCATGGATGATGCAGTGACAGCGTTCTTATTCAAGAAAGTGTTGAAAAAATTACGTCATGTTTTGAGGTTATAAAAGATTACACTTTGCCCGTGACTCCCTTCGCGAGAATGATGTACATAAATCTTCTTTAAGAATGATTCTAACGTACGAGTATATACGTAGTTCTTAAATTTATCGCGTTCAAAAGCTCCTATACCTAAATACCTAGTCTTGCCATAAATATGGTAACAAAGAAAAAAAATATTTTTTAATTGCAAATAACATTCATTACTTTTACAGTGTGTTAGTTTAATACATAAATATAAAACAATTTGAAATATAAAAAGCTTATTCGAAGTGGTCTTCATTGGCTGCAATACAGTCCTTTAAACGTTGAGGCCAGTTATCAATAGAAGCCTTAGAAGCACGCACGCTTTCCATGGGAAAATTCTTCACTGCCAATCGTATGGATTGTTTTAGGGACTCCAAATTACCATGGCGTTTAGAGCAAGCCTTACTCTCTAAAACTGACCATAAATCATAATCCAGCAGATTACCATCGGGACTAGACGACGGCCAGTCTTCAGCTCTGATGAAGTCCGAAACGTTCGCTTCCAACCAAGACTGCGTGGACCGAGATTTTTTTGGTCTTTATGAAGTTAGTTACTTATTGCGATGAAATACATTGTCTATTGAGTCTGTTTGAGAAACTTTATCGAATATTATAGATTATTTTTATATTTTTTATTACAAACAATAATAATTAACTCACAACCGATTCATGAAAAATAGCATCGATATTAACATCATTAATTTTCTTGTTCCTATTGAGAGCAGCTATGAAAACCATCGTTATACAGCCGATCGTTTATCATCATAACAAATGGATATTTTGCAACAGAAGCTTGATGCATCCTATGATGAGAAAACTTTTAATTGAACTTTAGTTCTGTGACACGATTCATACTAGATAATAGTTGTCTTTAAGACAATCTGTTTATATAAAATTGTTGCGTTACTGACTGACTGACAGACATCGCACAGCCAAAACTATTGGGTACAAGACTAAAATTTGGCATATACGTACCTTGGGAACCATATGGGTGCGACAAGAAGGAATTTCCTAAAATTCCCAAGAGATCTTAATATGTACTTAGCGGGTCTTTGCAAGCGTATTACCTATATGAACTAAAATCGCATGGGTAAGCATAACTCTAAAACTACTCGTCCGATCTTGATCAAATATTAATATAACCACACGAGAGTCATCAACGTTCAAACCTGAGGTAACACATAATTATAAAATGATACCGTCAGATTGAGTACCTACCTCCTCCATTCTGAAGGAGGTTAAACATAGTTCATTCAATCATATAATTTGCACTACACAGTACTATACAAATATAACACGCCATATTAACTGCGCAAAGTAAATCCCAATTCTACCGCGTAGTTTAATCTCCTGCGAAGCGTGCATAAGCCCTGTACGGTCGACTAGGGTGATATTATTATAAGTCCACACTAGCGGAAGATTGACAGAGTCGAACCCACAAATTGTAAAGATACGGCTGCCTATGTACCCCTTCGGCAACGGCTAAGGGCAGTTTCAGATTAGCGTATTTTCTGCGCGTATACGGACGTTTCAGCTTACTGGCTTACACGCGCGCTACATAACATGCTTAAAAAACCGGAGTCACGTAAACGGGCATATTTCGACGTGTTCGCTCGACACGGTAGTCATATCGGGTCAGTAACAACATGGATTCGTGCTTATACGAGCTTAGAAGCGCGTCAACGTTTGCACGAGTTGCGCTTGTGACAAAAGGCGCGCCTATACGCGCCTACATTTGTTTCCAAAAACGAACTTATTCGCGCGTATAAAACGCTAGTCTGAAACCGCTCTTACAGAATAACTTCCATCGCATTTTGCAATCATAAAAATGATTACCGTTACCCATATTATATTCTCTTTGAATTGAGCCCATCCCTTTTCAGAATATTAACTTACATAGGTATTTGTTAATATTAAATGTTCCTCGCAATATTATAAGACAAGGATGTTCTTAATTTCTTTACTTGTATCACGATGAATATCTTTATACTTGCGAGTAATAACACGGCGTATTTATATTCCCTTTAATCTTTGCGATGGCTGTCACGAATGCTTTTCATAAATCCTATTTATTCAGTGATGTGTTGTGCGATTATGTCGGTATTCTATTATTTTGTTTTAGTTTACAAATAAATTGCTTGAGGCACTACTCTGTCAACTGAATGCATACTTATTATTATTTGGTTTTGATCAATAATCTCGACATAAATATACCTACTGACTCCAATCGCTAAGTGCGAAAATGTATGGAACTGACATAGGATTGCGATATGTCACGTGATCAATTAAGAATAAATTCCTTATGTTATGATGGCAACCAAGCGTTAGCGAAAGTAGAAAACAAAGCGAATGCCATTTGGCTAGGCCCTCTGTAGTGTTTCATGTGAATCGTTGGATATCTGGTATACGAGTGTATACCAGCGTTAATATGATATGAACTTTTCAATGAACAATTTTGTAGACGAGAAAGATCCGCCGAATAATAGTAACTATAGCAGCGATAGCCTAGTGGAGAGACCAACGGACTGCTACGCAGAGGGTCTCGGGTTCCAATCCACGACGCGCGCCAATGACTTTTCGAAGTTATGTGCGTATTAAAACTGTTCATTATCACTTGCTAAATGGTGAAGAAAAACATCGTGAGGAAACCTGCATGTCTGAGAGTTCTCCATAATGTTCTCGAAAGACATGTGAAATCTACCAATCCGCATTTGGCCAGCGAGGACTATGGCCTTACCCTTCTCATAGTGAGAAGAGGCCCGTGCCCAGCAGTGGGACAGTTTATATACAGGGCTAATGAAGAAGATAGGGATCTGATGAAAGCCTCACGAAAAGAGGTCACAATTACCAGAGTCGACCACTGCAAACTTTACTTAACAGATATCTTAGGAAAAGCTACAAGAATCGTACTGATAGCAGACGGTAGCCAGTGTCTTCCAAAGCGATTCTGTGCCATATCACACCCATTACACACACATACGACAGGATGATGCATCTAGCCATCTAATTTCTCTGAGCCAGTATTACTACCACTGTCTGATAATACATAATAATGGTGAATACACAATATTTAATACAATTCGTGAAGATAACACAAATAATCCCCTGACTTCTAACCATAATACGCAAACCACAGAATACGAATAGGGCGTAGCATAAGCCAACATTAATACAGTTGCGGACATCACAATGTACTCGAATCTATCTAGTTCCGTAAAAATTAGATGGCTTCTATTCGGTAGGGAGCTCGGGCAATCTCAGGCTTGAAAGTCTACGGAAATTGACCGTGGCGTGGCGACTAGGGCGTGGGTCTCTGTATCGCAGGTGACTGAAACATTTCGTGTAGATCTATTAGTACTAGGAACAGGCATCGCATCGGAACGACTAATAGGGCATTTAATAATTAACGGAGTACAACAAATATTTCACGTAATCTATATTTGGGTGAACTAGCCTAATCTAGTTCAGCCAATAGTATATTACGCGTCTTGAGTGCGACATTTTATAGGAATTTGAACTTTATTTTGTCTTCCAGGGTGATACCACGTAGCTCTGCTTTAAGTAGCTGAAGTTAATTCAGAACTATCATAAATACGTACGTGCAAGATCATGGAGCTTGCAACATGGCCCAGATCTTTCTCTACTACTATTAAACATCAAAATATAGATAAGGTTACATTATGACTTGATAATTCAATGATTATGACTTTCAAAGTGAAAAAAACCATTAATAGTAGAACATTTAAAAACAAAAACATGAACGCCAAAGCGTATTTCGCGTAACCGCACATATTATTGTCGACAAGTCTGAACCACGTGTCAAATCGTTCATAACTTCATTAAATTCTGTTAATGAAGTGGTCGCGGGGTGTTGTTGACAAGCTATTATAAAATAATAGCATAACATTACCTACCACAATATTTATGCCTTCGTCGTTCTACGTTAAGGTTTCATAAATGCAATTGATTGGCAAATCTAATGTTCATTTTGATTAATATTTTATAATTTTAGTTCAATTTAAGTAATTTGTTATTTACATATAGGTATACTTAGCTTAAACATAATTTATAACCCCAATTATTAATTTTGTAACGTAGGTTAAGTAAAATGAATAAGAGCGCATCTCGCCGTTAAACAACTGTGTAAATAGTTTTAAGATGTTTTTAAAATTTTAAATAAATCTTCCAAAAAAAAATCCGTAGAGGCCGAAACTGGAGCTCTTTACTCATAGCATATTTAACTTTAATTGAATTGTCTTTGACAGTTCAAAGCCACACTATTAACGGTTATCTTATCATTAGGCATATCATCTATTTGCACCTCTTCCTCATCGCATTCGGCACCGTAATATTTTATAAAGGGGTTTCAAGTTTTCACGGCGTTGCCGAAAAATCGCTCGAGCTTCGCCCACCCTTAAATTTGAACCTATACTTTACAGTGTAAAGCTTACCAACCAACCTTTAAAGGTTGTAATACTTTTAAAAGTACTTAGTTTTGATTAAATAAGAAACCCACGCTAAAACTAGCTTGCTACGTCTAGCTTCAGTTGTTTGGGCTCTGTGATGATATGTCATTAATGCCTGTGATAAATGGTAATTGTGGCAATTATCAGCTGAATTTAAAATAGTATAAGTCATAAGTATGTAGTTAATATTCTCTTGAGTGTGTGCCATCGATCCCGCACTGCCTGCCTTCAGGCAATGAGTGAAATACAGTGGTAGATTAGCCAGTAGAAGTCCGATACACCCCTCTGCCGTTTCCCTTACAGAGAAAATCCAAGAGGATTCCTCCACTTAAGAAAAAAAAGGTGCGGGCCATAAAACTACTTTGCGACAATAGCGTCCACAAATTGAAATAAAACAGACAGCGGTGAAATAATAAAAGTACTGAAGTGCGAGGGGCAAATAAGGAAACTCGCCGCTTCCGGCAGCTGATCCTCACCTACATCGGTTGTCTTGTGACCATATGTTATGTGGGGTAATTCACACAAAACGTCGGGCAAATTAAAACCGTGTTTCATCTTTTACCTTTATCCTTATCCTCATGTACAATATATTTTATTTATGACTTACGTGTATTAATATTAATACCTCACATTCTTAAAGAACAATTCTACAAGTAATTCCTAACAAAAATGAGCTTCTAGATATAAAATAACTAGTAGGTAGGTGGTACACTTAGGATATCTTTATAATGTTTGTTGTGTTGTGAATATTGTGTATCATAATCCACCAAATATTTTATTTAAACTTGCATATTTTTACTTTATAACATGCCGAATGTACAACGAAATAATGGTCCAATTAGCAGTACATTTTTTTACTGTATCTGTACAGTTTTATTTCAGCAAAAAATAAATTCTGTGTCCCAATTATCCACTCCCATGTAGAACAGGGAATTCTAAAATATAATTATGTGTATGCGTTACTCACACACACATTGACATGTGGCGTACGTACACGTTTCACCCCAGTCCCCCTAAGTATTGGAAGCTGAAATTTCATTTACAATTTGGTAAGCACTCGAGATATTAAATGAAATTGCTGTTGTTTCTTGTTATCAAGTATTATTGTAGGCAAATTTGATTTCCGTATGACGACCTGATTCTTAGAGAGGTGAGAGCGACTTATGTGTATGAAAGATAATTATTTGGAATAGCAGGATGATAACTTTGTACATAAAAGTCGGTAATAAAATGTACATAGGAATTAGTGAAAAAGCAGCGATACCCGAGTGGAGAGAATGGTTGGAATCCACGGCACGAACCAATAACTGCATATTAGATTGCTGAAGTGATTATCGCTTGCTTATCGGTGAAGCAAAACATCGTGAGGAAACCTGCATGTCTGAGAGTTCTCCATAATGTTCTCGAAAGACATGTCAAGTCTGCCAACCCGCACTTGGCCAACGTCGTGAACTATGACCTAACCCTCTAATAGTGAGAAGAGGCCCGTGCCCAGCAGTGGGACAGTATATAGGGCTGATGATAATGAGGAGTCAGTACCTTTGAATATATGTACTGAAACTGGGCTAAGCTGTAGCTGTGCTACCTCTTCGAGTTGCACAGATCAGATGGCAGTAGCTCTGTGTAAAACCTAATGATATCAAATCTGTTAGACTAGTAAGCGAACCCAGGCTGCAAAACGAAAAGTATTACACAAAGAAAAAATATTACAGTTTTGTTTTGCCTCTCTCTGTTTATTTTAGTTGTTTTTTACGAACCCGTATTAATAACCCTGTGCCGCTATCTAGCTACACCGAAGCCCGCTGGCTACAATTTGTTTCTGAAAATCTTTTGTTCAAATCGGTTCTGACGTTGTGGGGATCGTACGAAATATAAATACGAATATCGATGCTGTGATTATTATTTTGCTAAATATAGTATTGCCACCAATGATTTACTTGTATCCTAAATAATACTGAAACTAAATAATATGTTATTTCATATCAAATTAATAAAATAAAATTACCTATGCAGCGAAAAAAAGATACCTACCAAATTTCTGATACAGATCTTGTTAGGACTCAAGCGTAGTGGACTGGCCATAATATCATTTTATGACGAACTGTTCTGAACCATCATGCGCTTGTTATTTAGCTGTAAATTATAAGCCGTTGATTTATAGCCGAAATATGTAACCAAATAATTAGTAAAGGTAGTCGCAACATTTCGCCTTATTGTAGATTTTGTTTTTATTTTTATACATACATACATCGGCATTTTGTAATAATTTGGGACGTGAGGAGTCAATTGGCTAACAGTTTGAGATTTTTGAGCATTTATGTTTATTGCAACCTCACCTCTTTTTGTCTTTGGAGACCAAGAAATAATGTCTAGTTCAGATTGCATTATAATAGTCATCGAGACATAATAAATTGACGTCGTTAAATCCTTTTCAAGTAGGTTCTCGAGTAGATTCCAATTTAAAATCGCATCTTTTTACATTTCCCGTTGCAAATCTCTCTGGAAATAAGAATCAAATTGTAGGTAGACACGACAGTGCAGCGCATACCAATACGATTTGTGACGACTTGACGTCTGCCTACGGAAAACTTATTTCCAGTGCATAACAAATATAAATGTCATGAATACAAATAACCAAGAGAGTATTATTTATGAGTATTTTCTACTCGATAGTCTATATAAAATCTTGATGACTTCACAGCACACAGCTACTTATAACTATTAGGTGAAAGAACCTGAAATTTGGCATTTATTTTCCTTGGCCCGTAGGGGTGAATTAAGAAGCATTCGCCGGAATTACTGCGGAGTCGGGTGGAAACGGTAAAAATTAAATAAAAGCTGTGGACGTAGCTGCGGGTATCTTTTAGTGAAATATAAAATACGACCTAGTATTTAAATATACATACATACTCACGCCTGTTTCCCCGAAGGGGTAGGCAGAGGCATATAAAACGCCCACTTTTCGCCAGTGTTTTGATCCCACGTAATAGGTAAATATATTTAAATATATCTGTCTAAAATATGTCTGTCACTACTACATTTCATTGCAGGTGTCTTAAGACGTAACTTAAGAAAATACGATGTATACGTATACCATTTTGGACTTGAAAACGTTCCACTCATTCAAAATACATCATACAATATCTAGTTCTTCATAGTTTATAAAATATATTAAAATATAAAGCCTAACTTGTAACAGCTCTCGTCCAGTAAACATTATATTTACAATATTCCATTTAACAAGTCGCCTATGTGATAGATACTGAGCAATTTACGAATTCGCAACAAAACTACGCGATGTTGGCGCCGCGTCTGCAAATTGCATCGTTACCGAGCATGACGGTGGCACAGCATCATGACATAGACCACCACACATATATAGACAGAAGGACAACTGCAGCTTTTCAAAAACCAAAGATAAGGTAATCAAGACCTCTTATAAAAGATATGCATAAAATACGTTGCCTCGACCATTGGCACTGCGCTGAAAGTCCTGGGTTCAAGTCATGCACGAGACAACACTTTACACGATCCTAAATTGTTGTTTTGAGTACAGGTGTTTTTAGTGTTCATTGACTAAATGTTTGTCCCTGGGGACACAGGATTTGTTTTTAGTGCGGCAACCATAATTTTAAAAACTAAACAAGCTCAGTAGTATAATGCTACCAGCAGCTGTTAGCATAGACACTGTTCGTTGAAAGCCACATATTTAACATAATAATTGTAACATTGCATTTCTACGCGTGTAAGTATAGCTATTCAAATTTGTAGTTGAATTTTCGCGCTTCGTTATATTAAATACTATACAATAGTTCAGACCTCGTATTATTTATACCGGTAAATACACTCCTATTGTAAACAGAAGACGTAGAAGAGTCTAGAAAACCTGTATGGATCAGACATCATCAGACATCCATCTCAGATACTACTGATTTAATGGGGTAGAAATCAAACTCATGAAACGATTTTCATACTAATATTCCATTGTCGGCAATATCGGCATGACTAAAATATGTGCCACATGTACATTTAAAACTGATTCTCTCGATATTGCAAGCGTGCTAAAATTTACGACCTAACTAACCTAATCCACATTGAACATCTATCCCCAACAGTGGTTCCAAGCAGGCTCATGATGATAATGCTTTTATTTATTTATTTCTATGGACAGCCAGTAGTTGTTACATTACATCGAAATGTATTCTATATAACTCTTAATATCAATAAAACTAGTATTGCGAGGGACTATACTAATATCCTAGCACGGATACAAAGTACACAAACTTGCAACAAGAATATCTAGATCAAAAAATTCTAAACGCCGAAGTTAAACACCTACATAACACCATAGTTCACCATTTCTACATCAATATGGTCAATATTTCTTAGTTAAGAATTTTCTTAACTAGGCCTGTTGAACAACAAATCAAATACATTTATTTTACTTTGTTTGGAGTAACCGAAATTGCAACAGTGGCGAAATATCGGTTACTCCAAACAAAGGTACGTAGTATATATCCCGAAAGACAATTTAAAATAAGTTTAAATGACCACGAAAGTTTAAAATCAAATACATGTCGTATTTGATTTGTTCTCAGTTGAACTACGGCTACATATCTGCATAATGGCGTGGTCGAAACCAGCCCGCTTACACCGCAATATGTTTTTTATTCGCATGTATTCACGCGAAAATTACAAGGTATGCTTCAGTAAAGCGATATAAAAATAAATTGTTTTCTTTATGTTATTCCCTGTATCGTTTCCCGGTGTGTGAGCTCACAAATATTGGTATAAATATGAAAAAGGGCCTTTCAGATTGGAAGATAAAGGATTTTATACACGAGGCGCCTTTTGACTGGTTTAATTAAAAACAGATTCGGTGGAATGCTTTATATCATGTTACATTTATTTTTGTGTTTTAGAAATATTCTTGAAATAAATTTATTGCAAATGTATACAAATCACTTCGTGCAAAATTGGGTAATTAATGCCGCGCCGTTTAGCACTTTGATGAGTAATTTGAGTTTTCTTTCCAGTATGAATCTTTGTGCCCTATAATGAATCTTTGTACACAATAATTACGTAAGTAACACTCAGATTGAGTGTTACCTATTTGTGTCCCACATGATACAGCAAACTGAGTTCATTGATAGCTTTCATAATGAGATAGCCATAATTATGAATAATTATAATAATGTTGCTAATAAGATTAAGATGACCATAGCAGGTAATGATGTCAGTTCTCGTCCTTTATGCATAATAATCAGCAGCATCATAAATAACTTAATATTATTTCGCAAGAAAAAATTTAATAAATATCTAATAATTCTTATACCATTTCAATAATGTAATTCTGACTATAATTACAGAGAATTGCTTCAAAGAAAGTCTGTTGAAGGGAATATAATTATTATATAGTAATTAATTCCTTTCATCCTAGCGTACTAGATATTCTAGCTATCGTCCAACTTTCGAATAGCTTTGTGTCCTAAGTTACCAAAATCTGTAGCGATTTCACATTAACTTCGTCTTAGTCTACGAAGTAACGTTATCACTCCGTTCTGTAGTAATCGCCAAAGTAATGAAACTCACTGTAAACTTGATTTTAATTAATCTTCAGTAAGTTCTAACGAAACAATTCCACGTACTAAGCTTTTGTGCTTCAACGTCAATTATATGACATCAATAAAACGAGTACAAGTTAAACACAATGGCAAAAGAAATAAAAACAATACAACGCAATATTGTTCAAATAACAATAGCAAAATAAAAACAACGAGTATAATGAGAAGCCTTTTCTGTTCCAATATTATAAAGATTTTCTATTTCTTTTGAAAGTGCTAGTCTTAGTAACTACTAAGCTGATATACATCATAAAAACTGCCTCCGTGGTCCAGTGGATAGCGAATGTGACTGCTGATCGGAGGTCCCGAGTTCGATTCCCAGGTCGGGCAAAAACGTTACTGGGTTTTTACGAATTCTCAGTGGCAGCGCGGAGTCTGGTGATGTACCCGGTAACGGCAATAGGCTCGCCCCCTATTACGTGGGGCCTAAAAATTCATGGCGAAATGTGGGTGTAATGTTACACCTCTGCCTACCCCATCGGGGATACAGGCGTAAGTCTTTAAAAAAAACATTATAAAATAATATTCGTTCATAGGTATCTGGTTCTAGTGGAAAGCAGATCCCGGGTGAAAGTATTGGATGCAACCGGGAGAGCTCTAAGACGACTATGATAATGTTGTGTAGTAGTACTAATAAAAAATATTTGAATTTAAAAGAAACGGTTTTATATTGTCTGAAATTAATCAGGATCTAAGGAAACGTAATCAAGACACTGTGACCATTGCTGCTTGCCGTCCATTCATGCAGACACGTCGTGGCAAAAGAAAGTATTTCACGTATTTCGAGTATTCGACCATCAATATTTAGAACAAATTATTTTGGGTTATTACCTTAGACTTATTTACTTTATGGTTATAACCTTTGTGGTTTTACCAGCTGTCATTTATTAGATGCCAGTCATTCTTTCATAGCTGAGCATGTATCATCAGTCATACTAAATCAGTCCCCTATAATATCGATGTAAGGGGGACGCTGAATGGCCGTGCTATAGAGGGGCATACAATTGATAGATACTAATGCTCTCGCGATACAACCCTTTGACGTTTTAATTGACATCGAACTCACTTTTGGGGTGCGTGCTACTATCTATACGTCAAAGAAGAGAAGTTTTCACGCAGTGCATTTTTAGAGATAAGTGCACTTTGTGTAAAACTCTCTTAGAAATGGGAGGCCAATACGTTTCTTTCGATAATTTAGATTTGCTGTATGGGGCTACAAACAACGCCACAGCTGTAGCAGTTTACTGTGCGCATAATAATATAAATCGCCCTTGACACGACACCAAGAAGAACGGATTGAATGCGTGCTGGAAAGGAGATGTACCATTTGGCCATACATTATGGGCCTGGCACGGCCAAACACAACATCATGTGTGTTTTGAAGATAAATGACTACTCTATTAACCTGTATAATTTATTTTTAAATAACTTTTGGTGGAAATAAGATACGAGATATTTGAAATGGATTATTCCGCAACTAAATATACCTCAAAATTGAATTTAAACATAAATATAATACCTAGATGTAAATAAAAGTATGTCTTTGCGTCTTAAAGAACAAAAACTACATAAAGAGTGGCCAATAATAATGAATAATCACCTGTGTACTAGGGAACCTCGTACTATGTATACTCGTCCAAAAAGCTAACCACAATCACAAACACCGCTGCATATTCTTAGCATGGGTAGAAGGTACTGATCATTATTATTGAATTTATATTCAATTACATTACATTAAAACCGTACGAAAACGCCAATAAATCAGAGCAAAATATTTACGATACACAGTAGCAACACGAATGACATAACAGATAAAAAAAGTGTTGCAAATGGTTTGAAAAAATATTTCTACTATCGATTAAAAAACAAAACGATTTTTACCGATTAATAATTATGGAATGTATAATAAATTATATATTTCTTGATTCTTTTTACAAATATACTTATAAAGTAAATAAAATATATTGTTTTCTAATATATGTAGTAATAAAAATATTATTTCCTTAAAACAATTTCTGCCTACCATACTTCATTTTATTTTTAATGCTGGTAACATAAGACATTCATCCGCTATTACCATAGCTTATTCAAAACAATTAATCTTTAAAAACTAAATTCTTTCACCGATACTCTATCAAGAAACGAAAACGATGTAAATTTTTTAAAAATTATATGTTTAATTTCAACGATTCATAACTTTCTGGCCGCTACAGGCCGTATTTGGTCTTTCTCCATTCTGGCGTTGCACAGAGGAGACTTAAAAGATCTCAATCAGAATATTATTTTCTGACAATTTTCTAAAAGTAAGTGTAGCAAGATCGCTTCATTAGTAACGCTTACGGCCCTGTCACGACCTTGCCGCTCTGAGCGGCGGCTTAGCGCGGGGCGGCTAGCGGCAAGATCAAATGTATGAAGACGTTCGAATCACGCCACGAGCCGCCGCGCGCGTTATCGCTGTGCGCGGCGCGCCGCGCACAGCGATAACGCGCGCGTTTTTTTTGGCGCGATTGGCTGCGCGGCGTGCGGTGCGGCGAGCGGCGGGAACAAATGTACTGCGACCGAGTCCGACGCCACGACTCCGAGCGGCACAGACAGCGTTACGCGAGGGACGAACTAGGCGGTTAAACTATTTGTTAAATATTTTGTGGCGGTAATGAATACGGAGACATTTAAAGTCGAAATTTTTAAACGGTCGCGTGTGTGGATAGCAACACATCCGCTGTATAAATACAAAAATGTTAATAAAACGTTGCGAGATGTAATGAAACAATATTTTACAGAATGTAATGGTAGGTTTTAATATAAATCGCAAACATTAAAACATTGAGTAATGTACATATGTACCTATTTAGGTACAGACACAGCTACTATGAAAGTTAAAAGGTGATTTACCTACCTACTTAACGTAATCTACGTTGTGTAGGTAGGTACATATTCAACGCCTCATTAATTGCGAATATGTATTATTCCTTTGATATAAAATACTTGTAAGAAATGAAGATCCAATGTCTACAATTTCGTAGGTATACCGTATAGTTACACAAATATATTTTGGTTATCGCCATATTTATGGGTAACTCCGTCGGCCCAAATACGTCCACATTTGCCGCTGCGTTTACCGCTGCTGTAGGGTCGTGGCGTGCACGACGCTCTGCCGCGCCGCCCGCCGCGACGCGCGCCGCTTAGACCGATCTCGTGAACAGGCCCTTAGATTAGTTGTGATAATTTTACCACTATTAATAATATGACAAAGGAACTCTTAGGTAGAGATGTATAATATAAAAATATAACCGTCATGGATGATTTATGGCACAAAAGTTATTTTTATAAGAAATTGTTAACTGCTTTTCATATCGTTTTCTTGATAGCAACTTGCGTTTCATACGAGCTAAATGAGACGTGAAAGAAACATTCAAAGTCTTCAACCAAACATGCGTGTACCGAACATAATTGTGTAACAAATTATTATAAAAGTTTGGAATGTATAACATTAATTCGAAGCTGCGAGATTGTTATTATGTTTCAAACAAATTGGAACAACTTGCGAATATAAGTACAGAATTTGGGCAAAGTTAACAACTCAGCGCTACGTGTAGGGCTTGTAATTATTCGAAGTTCTTAGAAATTCGAATATTCGATTTTTTTCCAGGAAGTATTCGAATTATTCGAATATTATTCGAATATCACCTTTTTCTTTTAAACCTCAATAAACCATACATAAACACCGAATAAACAAGTTAGAGCTGTGTATTTTTAATTATTAGATAGGCGTATAAAATTGAATCACCTTTCAGTAACATATTCGTACAAACTTTGACATTCTAATTAAACAAAAAGCAATGAACTTTATTCAAAACAAAACAAAAATATTTTAATAAAAGATTACACCCGCTGCGTGGGTTAACATGACAAAACCTTAGCCTTAAATTCTTAGGTACTTGAGAATCATTGAGATCAATCGAGTGCCAAATATGCCTTTTTGGACACTTTTTGACTGTTCATAAACACCTTCAGAGCTCCATTCACTCTACTACCTGCATTAAATTTTCTTTCAAAATCTTCTTTATTCTTACCATCCCTTGTCATACCTAAGTAAGTATACAAACTCATTAACTTGTTCCAAGCCGTAACGCATTTCTCCTTTTCAAAAACCATAACTTTCGTGCTGCTTACATTAACTTTCTTTCCCTTTCTCTCTAACGCACCATGCACGATTGTTACCATCTCCTGCAATTCCTCCGCTGAAGACGCAATTTTTATCTGATCATCAGCATAAAGGAGGCATTTGACAAGTATCCATCCCATTCATCCTTAATCCACAGTCACTACACTTTAGATCTTGCAAATAACGGTCCATGAAAAGGTTAAACAGCCACAGCGACGCTACACATCCCTGTCTAACACCTGTGTCGATGGTAAACCAGTCAGTGTATGCCTCGTTTATCCTCACACAAGCTCTAAAATCCTCATAAACGGATTTCAGAGCTCACATGAGGCTGCTGTTTACCCCATACATAGACAGTACCATTTCATATACAGTAATATTTCATGCATCTACACTTTATCGTAAGCCTTTTCCAAATCCACGAACGTGTAATAGACCTTTAAATTTTTGGCCAAAAACTTTTCGCCGATGCTTCGCAAAAAAAACCCCGATGCGTACACCATACCCTTTCGGAATACCGCTTGTAAATCCCATATTTTCTTGTCAGTTACTTTCATAACTCTTTCAATCAGTACCTTTGCATACAATTTGCCAACAATGCTGAAATAAAAAAGCAATTATGAGTTTTAATGAATTAAAGATAAATGAAAGATCCTAGACAAATTATTGGTATCGCTTCGCTCAGAGCGAGACTAATCATTAGTCTATGTGAAAGACCATAAATCACACCACAATCACAATAATCACTAGGAGGATTGACGTAAATTTTGGTAATGCGATCTAAGAAAACGTAACTATAAATCATTCGAATATTCGAATTTAACACCACTCAATATTCGAATAGTAAAAATGAACGAATATTCGCATTATTCGAACATTCGAATATTCGAATTACAAGCCCTAGCTACGTGTTAACGTTCGACAGATTTTATTTTATTACCGGACTAAATAATTTATTTATATTTTATTTATTTATTTATTAGCATTTATATAGCATTGTTATAATTCTTGGTAAGCAAAATTTTACTCAATTTTGGAATCTATCTATGGTTTATGGTTTCTATCGTAATATGTTGGATTTAGAGATACATATATTATTTACTCAACTGGTCTAAAACTGTTATATAAAACCTTTTGCATAATTATGCCTTCACTGACCAGCATTTCAACCACATTTCATCTGGATTACATACCTACTGACTCACACGGGTCAAGCCGCGATTATTAAATCTTTGTTTATTGAGAAGAGGCCCGTCTCCAGGAGTGGGATAATATCTATATCTTTGTAAATAAAAATGAATCTCCGAAATGATTGTACGCGCGCAAAAATTACAAACGACTACACCAAATTGGATAAATCCCACTCAATCCTTTTCCTTTATTGCTAGAAGCAGGTTTGTATGAAAAATAATGAGAAGAGGACCATGCCCAGCTGTGGGACAGTTTATATACAGAGCTGATGATGATGATGAAATATGGCGGCACGAAATACTCCGCGTTAGCTACTTTTATATACAGGGCTGAGACGAAGCGACATGAATTGTCTGCAAAACGCTTTCATTGTTAAAAACTTTTGTTCAACGGTTACGCGCTCCAAGAACCGGTCAAGTTTGTATCAGATATAAAACTTTTACTACAAGACCGAGGTTCTCTTAGCCGGCGTTTAATCGCTGTGTTCTTTGTAGTTTTTATTTCAGAAAATGAATAATCTGAAGTTGATTAGCATTCGATTAAAGATAGTAAAACTTGAGTTATTTTCATGTGAACATCTTCAACAACTCGTTACGCTGTTTTTGTTCTGTTAGCTGAAATAGAACTGGCATCATAACATTAGATCATATTAGATTCATCTTTAGATTCGACAGACATACATACTTTGTAAAATTCAATATTAACATTTGGGTGGTAGAGTCCAGCTAATTTCGGCAAGTATTTTTAGTCTTTATCAGTTATTATGTTAATATTCTTTCGGTAAAGTATAGTGTTCCAGATGAATAGCTGTTTGATTGGTCTCGGAATCTATTACCTTCTCCTCTTAAATGTTTTCAGAGACATGGGTGTCCGAATTTCGCCAACCGGCCTAAGTGCGGTTTCAGATTAGCGTTTTATACGCGCGTATAAGCTCGTTTTTGGAAGCGCATGTAGGCGCGTATAGGCGCGCCTTTTGGCACACGCGCAACTCGTACGAGCGTTGGCGCGCTTCTAAGTTCGTATAACCACGAGCCGTCAAAATCCATGTTGACATTGACAAGACGTCACTACCGTTACGAGCGAACACGCCCGTTTACATGAGTCTGGTTTTTTGAAGCGCGTATTGTAGCGTGCGTGTAAGCGCGTATGCTAAAACGACCGTATACGCGCAGAAAAATACGCTAATCTGAAACCGCCCTAAGTACTTTATGAACATCCCTATGTGCAAACTAACATTGTCTCAGTATTTGCTAAGAGCAATCGATTGTCTAGTTATACGAATATTGATTCAGATTACAGACAAATTAGCGTAATCTAATATGTATATTCTTTTTTATTTTACTAACTACCAACTAAAAATGAAAGTAATATTATCAAACAAAATTAAACTATATCTTTCTAGGCATAATGTGTACCTATGTCTATGAAAGTTTTAATCAAAAGAACCGGTACAAACATAATCTCCGGGCAAAATGTGCTAACGTCACACTGAAAGTAATCAAAACATATCCAACTATCCTTTGCGGCGCCCAATCGTATTCAGAGCAGATATGAAGTCACAGATTACTGTGGCGCAACAACTAACCCTACGGTGGGATGCGTTGCGTGCTCACCTCAAAGCGTTCAAGCCAACTATATTGAAGTCCTACAAGTCAAAGGCACTATTTGTGTTGCCGCAGTCCATTTCAAACATCACCCGTGCACTGCACAGGAAATAAACTGAATGCACCGCGCATTATTACCATCACGGACAAATATTACATTTCTAGAGATGGTTATAAATGTTGCATTAAATTGTGCATCTTCATGTATTAAATTTTGGACCAAATTATTGTGCGCAGGAAGGTAAAATTTGGCATGTATGTTCTTTGATACCGTAGTGGTGCACCAAGAAGGAATTTCTCTAAATTCCAGTGGAATTGGGCAGAAACAGAAACAGATAATTAAATTATCAAAATACAAAATGTCACTGCTCTATTTCATCCCGTGGAATCATAAAAGACGACTATGGAAAATACATATATCAAATAGTAGTCAGCCGTCGTCCAATAGTGGACAGGCATTAACTCTGTGATAAATGGTAATTGTGGCAATTATCAGCTGAATTTAAAATAGTATAAGTCATAAGTTTGTAGTTAATATTTTTCTAGAGTGTGTTCCATCGATCTCTCAGCACTCCAGTGAAATACAGTGGTAAGTAGTTTAGCCATTAGAAGTCCGGCACACCCCTCTGCCGTACCCCTTAGAGAGAAAATCCAAGAGGATTTCTCCAGTTAAAAAAAAAAGGTGCCAGCCATAAAACTACATACATACATACATAACGCCTTTTATCCCCGAAGAGGTAGGCAGAGGTGTATTTCTACACCCACTTTTCGCCAGATATACTTTAGTCCCACGTAATAAGGGGCGAGCCTATTGCCGTACCGGGCACATTTCCAGACTCCGTGCTGCTACTGAGAATTTCGTGACAAAAAACCCGATAGCTCTGCCCGACCCAGGAATCGAACCCGGGACCTCCTGATCTCACGCGCACATTTATGCCGCGAGACCAACGAGGCAGTCGTATAGGGTTTGATGTCGAGTTTTTCGTCTCTACGCAAAGATGGTATTTGCATCGTGTTATCCCTTAGAACCCCCATAAAACTACTTTGCGACAATAGCGTACACAAATTGAAATTAAACAGACAGCGGTGAAATAATAAAAGTACTAAAGTGCGAGGGGCAAATAAGGAAACTCGCCGCTTCCGGCAGCTGATCCTCACCTACATCGGTTGTCTTGTGACCATAAATTATATTATGTGGGGTAATTCACACAAAACGTCGGGCAAATTAAAACCGTGTTTCATCTTTTACCTATATCCTTATCCTCATGTACAATATATTTTATATATGACTTACGTGTATTAATATTAATATCTCACATTCTTAAAGAACAAGTACTACAATTAATTCCTAACAAAAATGAGCTTCTAGGTATAAAATAGCTAGTAGGTACACTTAGGATATCTTTATAATGTTTGTTGTGTTTTGAATATTGTGTATCATAATCCACCAAATATTTTATTTAAACTTGCATATTTTTACTTTATAACATGCCGAATGTACAACGAAATAATGGTCCAATTAGCAATACGTTTTTTTTTTACTGTATCTGTACAGTTTTATTGCAGCAAAAAATAAATTCTGCGTTACAGGAAACTGTGCCTCCCAATTATCCATTTTCATGTAGAACAGGGAATTCTAAAATATATGTGTATGCGTTACTCACACACACATTGACATGTGGCGTACGTACACGTTTCACCCCACAGTCCCCCTAAGTATTCGAAGCTGAAATTTCATTTACAATTCGTTAAGCACTCGTGATATTAAATGAAATTGCTGTTGTTTCTTGTTACCAAGTATTATTGTAGGCAAATTTGATTTCCGTATGACGACCTGATTCTTAGAGAGGTGAGAGCGACATAATGTGTGTGAAAGATAATTATTTGGAATAGCAGGATGATAATTTTGTACATAAAAGTCGGTAGTAAAATGTACATAGGAATTAGTAAAAAAGCAGTGATACACGAACCAATAACTGCATATTAGATTGCTGAAGTGATTATCGCTTGCTTACCGGTAAAGCAAAACATCGTGAGGAAACCTGCATGTCTGAGAGTTCTCCATAATGTTCTCGAAAGACATGTCAAGTCTGCCAACCCGCACTTGGCCAACGTCGTCGTCAACCTAACCCTCTAATAGTGAGAAGAGGCCCGTGCCCAGCAGTGGGACAGTATATAAGGCTGATGATAATGAGGAGTTAGTACCCTTGAATACATATACTGAAACTGGGCTAAGCTGTAGCTGTGCTACCTCTTCGAGTTGCACAGATCAGATGGCAGTAGCTCTGTGTAAAACCTAATGATATCAAATCAGGGGGCCGATTCAGAATCGTTCAATATCTCATTTGACATTCGATTTCGGTAATTGTCAAACGGGCTACCTCATTTTTTGTCAAAACTATCTCATTTCCTATAAATTTTATGCATTCAGTATGAAGTCAATTAATAAATAAACCGAATTCAATGAATATTTGTTCAAAATATCTCTGATAGACAGCTAAAAGACGAGGACAATAATTTGACATATCGTACGATTACTTGTCGAGACATTCTGAATCGGCCAGCTGGTTAGACTAGTAAGCGAACCCAGGCTTCAAAACGAAAAGTATTACACAAAGAAAAAATATTGCCGTTTTGTTTTTCCTCTCTTTGTTTATTTTAGTTGTTTTTGACGAACCCGTATTAATAACCCTGTGCCGCTATCTAGCTACACCGAAGCCCGCTGGCTACAGTCTTTTGTTCAAATCGGTTCAGCCGTTGTGGGGATCGTACGAAATATAAATACTAATATAGATGCTGTGATTATTATTTTGCTAAATATAGTATTGCCACCAATGATTTACTTGTATCCTAAATAATACTGAAACTAAATAATATGTTATTTCATATCAAATTAATAAAATAAAATTACCTATGCAGCGAAAAAAAGATACCTACCCAATTTCTGATACAGATCTTGTTAGGACACAAGCGTAGTGGACTGGCGATATCATTTTATGACTAACTGTTCTGAACCATCATGCGCTTGTTATTTAGCTGTAAATTATAAGCCGTTGACTTATAGCCGAAATATGTAACCAAATAAAATAGTGAAGGTAGTCGCAACATTTAGCTTTATTGTAGATTTTGTTTTTATTTTTATACATACATACATCGGCATTTTGTAATAATTTGGGACGTGAGGAGTCAATTGGCTAACAGTTTGAGATTTTTGAGCATTTATGTTTATTGTAACCTCACATCTTTTTGTCATTGGCGACCTAGAAACAATGTCTAGTTCAGATTGCATTATAATAGTCATCGAGACATAATAAATTGACGTCGTTAAATCCTTTTCAAGTAGGTTTTCGAGTAGATTCCAATTTAAAATCGCATCTTTTTACATTTCCCGTTGCAAATCTCTCTGGAAATAAGAATCAAATTGTAGGTAGACACGACAGTGCAGCGCATACCAATACGATTTGTGACGACTTGACGTCTGCCTACGGAAAACTTATTTCCAGTGCATAACAAATATAAATGTCATGAATACAAATAACCAAGAGAGCCTTGATATTGACGAGTATTTTCTACTCGGTAGCCTATATAAAATCTTGCGATATTGATGACTTCACAGCACACAACCAAAACTATTGGGTGCACGAACCTGAAATTTGGCAATTATTTTCCTTGGCCCGTAGGGGTGAATTACGAAGGATTCGCCGAAATTACTGCGGAGTCGGGTGGAAACGGTAAAAATTAAATAAAAGCTGTGAACGTAGCTGCGGGTATCCTTTACTGAAATATAAAATACGACCTAGTATTTCATAGACTCACGCCTGTTTCCCCGAAGGGGTAGGCAGAGGCATATTAAACGCCCACTTTTCGCCAGTGTTTTGATCCCACGTAATAGGTAAATATATTTAAATATATCTGTAAAAAATATGTCTGTCACTACTACATTTCATTGCAGGTGTCTTAAGACGTAACTTAAGAAAATACGACGTATACGTATACCATTTTGGAACTTGAAAACGTTCCACTGATTCAAAATACATCATACAATATTTAGTTCTTCATAGTTTGTAAAATATATTAAAATATAATGCCTAACTTGTAACAGCCCTCGTCCCGTAAACATTATATTTACAATATTCCATTTAGCAAGTCGCCTATGTGATAGATACTGAGCAATATACGAATTCGCAACAAAACTACGCGATGTTGGCACCGCGTCTGCAAATTGCATCGTTACCGAGCATGACGGTGGCACAGCGTCATGACATAGACCACCACACATATATAGACAAAAGGACAACTGCAGCTTTTCAAAAAACAAAAGATAAGGTAATCAAGACCTCTTATAAAAGATATGCATAAAATACGTTGCCTCGACCATTGGCACTGCGCTGAAAGTCCTGGGTTCAAGTCATGCACGAGACAACACTTTACGCGATCCTAAATTGTTGTTTTGAGTACAGGTGTTTTTAGTGTTCATTGACTAAATGTTTGTCCTGGGGACATAGGATTTGTTCTTAGTGCCGCACTAAAATTTTTTAAAACTAAACAAGCTGAGTAGTACAAATGCTACCAGCAGCTGTTAGCATAGACACCGTTCGTCGAGGCCACATATTTAACATAATAATTGTAACATTGCATTTCTACGCGTGTAAGTATAGCTATTCTTATTTTAAGTTTACTTTTCGCTTCATTATATAAAATACTATACAATAGTACAGACCTCGTTTTATTTATACCGGTAAATACACTCGTATTGTAAACAGAAGACGTAGAAGAGTCTAGAAAAGCTGTATGGATATACCAGACATCCATCTCAGATACTATTGATATAATGGGGTAGAAATCAAACTCATGAAACGATTTTTATACTAATAGGTACCTTAGTTTTGGCATTCGAAAATTCGAATTTTGCGCCGAGCTTTGAACTTGTATCCTTAAAAAATTGAATTAATCATGAAGCTCAAAGCGGAAAGAGAGGGGAAACCCTAAAAGGTGCACTTTGAACTCAAAGCCAATGCTAACAACTAATATTGCCTTAATGTGGTACGACAAAAGATTCACCAGGCAGCGACACGTGCACAAAAAGTCAGCAATTTTTTAGTCGTGTAATTAATGCATTTTCGGCAATATCGGGATGACTAAAATATGTGCCACATGGACATTTAAAACTGATTCTCTCGATATTGCAAGCGTGCTAAAATTTACGACCTAACTAACCTAATCCACATTGAACATCTATCCCCAACAGTGGTTCCAAGCAGGTTCATGATGATAATGCTTTTCATATAAAAGGACAAAGATAACTCTTAATATCAATAAAACTAGTATTGCGAGGGACTATACTAATATCCTAGCACGGATACAAAGTACACAAACTTACAACAAGAATATCTAGATAAAAAAATATCTAAACGTCGAAGTACCCACTTAAACACCTACATAATACCATAGTTCACCATTTCTACGTCAATATGGTCAATATATCTTAGTTAAGAATTTTCTTGACTAGCAGGCCTAGTCAAGAAAATTCTAGTGAACAACTAATCAAATACATTTATTTTACTTTGTATGGAATAACCGATATTTCGCCACTGTTGCAACAATGCCGAAATATCGGTTAATCCAAACAAAAGTACGTGGTATATATCCCGAAAGACAATTTAAAATAAGTTTAAATTACCACGAAAGTTTAAAATCAAATACATGCCGTATTTGATTTGTTCTCAGTTGAACTATCTGGCTCACATTGTCTATGGTCGACGCGGGAAAATGTAACAAAATTTTAAGTAATTTTATTTTGTTATAATTTTAAATCGCATTGGGCATTATATCTCTATTATATATTGTGAATTGCCAAAATTATATCTAATATACGTATAGAGCGCGTTTTTTTTTAGTTCCGTTTCGTAAAACAATACGATTTGATTTTAGACGCGCGTTCGCGCGCCGTCGTTTGTTTACGCGCGGTGAGGAAAAGATTATAATATGCAATATGAGTCAATATTCTACTGAAAATGAGCAGCAAGTTGCGGAGAACGTTAGTATGGAGGAAGGTGTTATGGATAATGAAGACATTTTGACACACGTTGGAAGTGAGTACGACAAAGATGAGAGTTTACACAATGGAGACGAATGTAGTATGAATGAGCAAGACTGGACATTAGTTAGAGGTGAGAAAAGGAGAAAGTCAGAAAAAATTGATGTCAGTATGTCGAGTTTAGATAAACTACCTAGACAGTTTGCTTTGGCAAAGCTTTTTAACACTGAAAATATATGCGGAATTACTCGAGTCAAATATATCAATGCTTTCAAAGTCATCGTCAGTTTTGATAGTGTAAAGAATGCTGAGAAACTTATATCTTGCCAAACTTTTAAAGAGAAAGATTGGCGAATACAGAAGACTTGGGAGGTAAATGTATCTTATGGTATCCTTAGAAATATCGACATGGATTTAACCGAGGCTGAACTTTTAGAATACATTAAAAGCGGTAACGGATCTCAAGTATTATCGATGAAAAGGCTCAATCGAAAACACCCCGACGAAGGATGGTCACCAAGTGAAACGATACGGATATGTTTTAGAGGTAATGTCCTTCCTCAATTTGTAACTATACCTACTTAATATGAGAGTTCAAGTCGAGCCATACGTATTTCCCGTTACCCAATGACATACTTTGAGACTTTGTCCATCACTTAAAGTCATTTGTCCCAAGTGTAGTAAAAACCACCCAAACTGCGAAACTACGGACTTTAAATGTGTAAATTGCAATGGAAGTCACATGGCTCTAGTCAAATCTTGTCCAGCCTTTCAAAAAGAAAAGAAAATCAGAGCTTTGATGTCAGAATTCAATTGCACATATCGTCGGGCTCTTTCTATGTATGTTCCACCTTACTCACCACAGTATGACTCTAAAATTTCTACATATCAAAACAATAGTCATATCTACGCCACCGTACAAGCACCTTTCATCCAAAACGTGTCATCAAATCCCACATCTTATGCAGCCGTAGTAGCTAATACAATCACAACAAGCAGACAGGAGGGAAAGAAAAGAAAACAGTTCGGTTCGTCGGATCAATTACGTCGTGAATCAGAGGAGTCGTCGTCATCGGAGTCGCACACAACAGTCAAGAAGAGTTCCCTGGCTGGCGAGCGCACAACTAGCGACGCGGAGGGTCTACACCAACGTCGCCCGCGCTCGCGCCCTCATCGTGAATATCGTCACATTGGTACTACAAATATTGATTCGAACTATACCCAGGTAAATACTAATAATATGTTAAATGAGTCTAATCAACAGCCAAATATAGAGTCGCCCGATAGCAATAAGTCATTTAAGCATTTATGTAATAAAATTAAAAGTATAATTTGTTCAAAACGTAACAATTGGTCTGTAAAAATTAAGAATATAGTAAGTATTGTTGTAGAATGGTGTGTATCTGCTCTCTTTGAAAACTTTACTGATTTGTCATTATTTAAGAATTTGTTTGATTTGTTTTTTAACTTTCAAAATGGCCAGTAATACTTCGAAACACATACAAATTAATATTTTACAATAGAATTCACAGAGTATACGTCCCAAACGTTTATTATTTGAACAGCTATTGTCACAAAACAGAATCCATATAGCTGTGATTAGTGAGACATGGTTCGATCCCGAAAGCAGGTTTAGCATTAATAATTATAATGTATTTAGAGCAGACCGCGCAGACAATTACGGGGGCGTATCTATCTTAACCCATAGATCTATTAAAGCTCAGTTATGCCGTATAGAACATCTTAACGCTGATATAGAGTTACTACATGTCAAAATCTATAACTGTAAACATATTGAAAATGTGATTGCTGTGTATTGCCCACAATGGGTTCACACGAAACGAAATGATTGGGACGGTTTGTTTTCTCAATTCAATGTAAAATCTCTTATTTTAGGTGATTTCAATGGACATCACGTTTCATGGTCGTACAAAACGGATTCTAGAGGCTCTCAAATACATAATGCTATTGTTTTGATATATGACTCTAAGTTAGTGTTTTTAAATGACGGTAATCCCACTCGAATTAAATTAGTAGGTGGTAATATACAAAAAAGCTCGCCCGATCTGTCACTGGCTACGTCTGATATCGCATGCTACTTTAACTGGCAGGTAACCAACGAATCGATGGGCAGCGATCATCTCGTTATTAACATTTCTTCAACTAGTTCATATAGACCTAACTTTGTTAGAAAACGTTATTTTAGGTTAGCTGACTGGGTTAAATATTCATCCGATCTTGAAAACGCTTTCTCCAATTTTAGTACGTTTGGCGAACCTCAACTAGTGTATGACAATTTTATCAAGCAAATAAGTAAAGCAGCAGATGAAAACATTCCTTTCATTAAGATTGATTCCAATCCTTGCAGCAAATTTACCCCGAAACCATATTGGAACCCTAGTTTATCTCATATAGTTGCAAAACGGAGATTAGCATTATCAAAATTTCGTAAAAACCCAACACCCTCAAATCTGGCAGTTTTAAATAATTTAATTAAAGAGTCTCAAAGGCTTATTAGGAAGGCCAAGTCAGAGAGTTGGCATGACTTTTGTAATTCTTTTGACGAGAGTACCTCTCCTGCAGAAGTCTGGAGAAAGATGAAATGGCTTAAAGGTAATAGAACTCAAAATTTATACACAGATAAAAGTAAAGCTGAATCGCTACTCAATAACCTATGTCCCGCGTATGTTTCTCCAATTACACCTACTTTTAAATCTGTAAACCCTATACTAGAATCACCGCTTACCATACACGAATTAGAGTCCAGCATAAAAGCTACTGATACTGCTCCTGGTTGCGATAACATTTCATTTTCGATGATAAAACATTTGCCTAAAGTCGGTAAAAACATTTTACTCTGTATGTTTAATATTTTTTTGTCCACGGGTTTCACACCATCACAATGGCGGGACATTTGTATAGTTTCAATTCCCAAACCCGGCCGGGACCCGACCTCAATATCCTCTATTCGCCCTATTAGTCTTATATCCTGTGTTTGTAAGATTTTTCATTCCATAATAAACAGGAGGTTAGAATGGTATTTAGAAAAAAATGACATATTTTCAACTGAAACTCTAGGCTTCAGAAAATCAAAATCTTGTTTAGACAGCTTGACTAGACTCGTAACACGAATTAAATCTGGTTTCTCAAAGGATATGTTTACTATAGCGTGTTTCCTCGATGTAGATAATGCATATAATAACATAAATATAGCATCTCTTCTTGGCATTCTAGACAAAATTGGCGTCGGCCAAAAAATATGTAACTATTTATGGAACTTTCTGAGCTTTAGAATATTAAAAATTAGACATGAGCATAGCAATATAAGTAGGTGCACTGGTCAAGGCATAGCACAGGGCGATCCATTGTCCCCTTTATTATTTAACGTAGCAACATATAGTATTTGTAAATCTGTAAATAATGTTTTTATTTCACAGTATGCGGATGACCTTACATTGTACATATCTGATAAAAACATAGAATCTGCTCAAAGGTCTCTTCAAACTGCACTGAATTTATTAGTGAATCTCTTAGAAAATTTAGGCCTAAGTGTTTCGCCTCTAAAAAGTAAATTGTGTGTTTTTAAGAAAGGGTTGAATAGAAATAATACCAGCATACATATAAATAAGACACCATTGCAACTAGTCGATACAGTGAAGTATTTAGGTCTATGGTTGGATCGCTCTTTGAGATGGACTAAACATATAAACGAGCTGTATCCCAAAATTCACAAATTCCTAAATATTTTCAAAGTGTTGGCGGGCCCCGGATGGGGCGTAAACCCTAAGCATTTAAGACTTTTATACATAGCAATTATCAGAAGCCGACTGGATTATAGTAGTTTCCTTTACGATAATAGTAGCCATGCAAATTTATTTAAACTGGACAAGCTTCAAAATGAAGCCATGCGTATTATTGGTGGTTTTACTAGGAGTACACCCATTCATGTAATGGAAAATGAGCTTTGTTTAGTACCTCTGAAAATACGAAGGCTATATCTTGCTGGCAAGTTTTGGTTCAGATCAATGGCAATAACTAACAATGTTACCATTAACGTTATAACTGACTTAATTTCACAACTTTCTACTTCATACTGGCGGCGTAAAAAGATTCCTGCTATTGTACAAATACACTTAAAATATAAAGATGTAAATATGTCTTCAGAAAAATGTTTGGGTATGTATACATTAGATTATTGGATAAGCAGATACGACTTGAGAAATATTATAAAACATGAAATCGGTACAATTAACAAGGCCAAAAAAGAATACAACTCAGATATATTGCGACTTAATTGTTCAATATATATCGAAAATAAATATTCCTCTCATTATAAAATATTCACCGATGGATCTAAGGACGAGTCTTTTATGGGAGTTGCTTATTTCGATCCACAAGTTGACAAATCGGTAAAATTAAAAATGTGTTATAACATGTCTATAATGCATCTAGAATTATTGGCCATTTTCGAAGCATTATCAAACTCAACTCAAACTCAAAATGTTTATTGCTTTCATGTGTAAGTACAAAGATCTTAAATTAATAATACATGTAGAATCAACATGCAACCCTGTTAGGGCACAGCAAATTTACGTTGGTATACGTAGGTATCTATAACTAGTATATAAGTAATATATCTTGACAACTTTATTTTATAATGTTGTTGAAGTTAGCTAATATAATTATTCAGTACATTGTACCTTTTGTCTTACCTTAAGAGGTATTGCTTCCTGTAAGTATTTTCGTCAAAAAACTCTTGCAGTGTGTAGAAGCATTTTTTTAATAAATATTTTTGAAGTTTATTTTTGAATATGTTGTTGTCTTTGGAGTCTTTTATTTCTTGCGGTATTTTATTGTATATTTTGATCGACATAACATAAGGTCCTGAGTGGAATATTGACAGGCTAGATGTTGGTAATGCTAGTCTATTTTGGTGTCTAAGGTTACGGGATTGGGTGAAATGGTCTTTATTTAAAGTAAACAGGGACATACGAGGGTCAAACTGAAAGTTCTTAGAAAATCAAAAACTGATTACATTAGCCAGTTATTAGTTTTATTATATCTTTTCAAAATATTGTCCATTGACGTCAATACACCGCTGCATGCGATGGAACCACTGGGAAAAGCACTTTGCCCACTCGTCCTTAGGGGTCTCTTCAATGGCATCGCGATACGCAGCCACCATAACCTAATAAACCTTCTTCAGCATTCATAAACCGCTTTCCTTTAAGTTTTTCTTTAATTTTTGGAAATAAATAAAAATCACAAGGCGCGAGGTCGGGGCTATACGGCGGGTGACCCAGTAATTCAACGTTTGATGTCGCCAAATAGTCGATCGTTCGCTTGGCGGTGTGCGACGAGGCGTTGTCGTGGTGAAGGAGGATCCTACTGCGAGGTCGTTTCTCTCGAACTTTTTCCAAGACAAGTGGCAAACAATTGGTAGTGTACCATTCTGCAGAAACTGTTTTTTGATCCTCTAACACAATTGTTGCGAAATGACCTATCCTTCCAAAGAACGAGGCCACCATTTTTTTTCCCGCACTTCGATCTCTCTTCACTTTAGTTGGCAACTCCTCGAAAGGAAATACCCACTGAGCAGATTGTCTTTTGGTTTCAGGATCATAACAGTAAATCCAGCTTTCGTCACCTGTTAGTATGTCGAACACAGCATTTGAGTCACCTCCGTTAAATCTTTCAATCATTTTACGGCACCAATCCACACGATGGAGTTTTTGAGCCTTAGTCAAATTATGAGGTATCCACCGGGCGCAAAGCTTCCTGACCGCTAAATGTTCGTGGAGGATTTTGTGCACTTGACTCATACCGATGCCTAAGCTTGTCCGAATCTGCTGATAGGTCACTCTTTTGTCAGTCTCTATCATACGCCGCACAACACAGATGTTATTTTCAGTCGTCGCCGTAGAAGGCCGTCCCTCACGTACATCATCAGTGAGATTAGTGCGACCACGTTTAAACTCATTAAACCAGTTGTAAACAGTCGCACGAGATGGGGCTTCATCGTGAAAGGCCAATCGTAGTCTATCATAACTTTCTTGTTGACTTAAATGACATCGAAAGTCATAAAAAATCATTGCACGAAAATTTTCTCGTGTTAAATTCATGTTGACGTGACACAGACAATTTTCAATTTGCCGCCAAATCGTAAAACAAATGACAAATGAATGAAATATATACTCAGTAATATTGGCAAAGAGTTCTATTTTAAAATTTTAGAATATTTTTTCTATTATATTGTTTATAAGTGGCCAGTTCTAAGAACTTTCAGTTTGACCCTCGTATGCTTCCTAACAAATATGCATATTTCTAATATATATATTGATATAAGTGTTAGAGTGCCTTGCTCCGTAAAATGTTTTCTGCAACTTTCCATTCCATCTATATTTGCAAGAATCCTAATACGTCGCTTTTGGAGTTTGAAAAGCTTATCCGCGTCTACACTATTGCCCCATAATATAACTCCATATCGGAGCCACGAGTGAGCGTATGCATAGTAGGCAGCTTTCGCTGATTTGAGGTCAGAAGTTCTTTTTAACTCATATAGGCCGTATGTAAATGATGATAATTTGCTAGTGATGTTTTGTATATGAGATTTCCAGTTTAGATGTGAATCAATATGTAGGCCTAGTAATTTGAAATTGTCTACGCATTCAAGTTTATTGTTATTAAATAATATGTTATCCATGGTTATAGCACGTTTCTGGTAGGGTTTAAATTGCATGAGTTTAGTTTTAGAGATATTTAGTTCTAAGTTATGTTCTGTTAGCCAAGTTGATATATCAGACAAAATATGAGTTATACGGTTATGTAGTTCGTCTATGTTACTGCATGGAAATACTAGAGAAATGTCATCTGCAAAAAGGACGCTTACAGTATTAATTACTTTAGGCAAGTCATTGATGTAAATCAAGAATAAAATGCATCCGAGTACACTACCTTGGGGGATCGAATTTTCTATTTTTGATTTTCTGGACTTAACGTTTGAAATTTCGCCGGTGTCGTAGTTGTGATGTTCTATTTCGACATACTGTGTTCGATTGTTTAGATAAGATGTAAACCAATCTAGAGTAGTACCTCGTATACCGATTCCATCCAATTTTCTTAATAATATGTTGTATTGGACCCGATCATATGCCTTGCTCATATCCAGAAGTATTCCTATTGCATATTTCCTGTCATTAATAATATTTAAAGTTTGTTGTATATAAGTGTAAACTGCTTTTGTAGTGGATCTATTTCTTCTGAATCCATTTTGGCTGTCATGGAATATATTAAAGTTTTCACAATATGAATATAACCGTGTTGTCATGGCAGTCTCAAAAATCTTAGAAAATGTAGGCAATAGCGATATTGGGCGGTAATTAGTGCAGTCAGTGTGGAGCCCCTTCTTGTGTATAGGTTTGATAACAGAGATTTTAAGTTGATCCGGCACGATTCCTTCTGAAAATGATTGGTTAATAAGAAGAGTTAGTGGTATTGCGAATTCTATAGCACATTTCTTAATTAGTGTGGGCGGAAGTTCGTCGTAGCCGAAACTGCGTTTATTTTTTAAGTTGTTTATTATTGTATAAATCTCGCGAGGATCGACGGGTTGAATAAAGATAGAGTTTTCAGCGTGATTTATCACTGCACGACCCGACTGCCTGCCAGGCTCGCCTCCTACTGAGATAAAGAAATCATTGAAGATGTTTGCTACAATGTTAGGGTTTTCTGTTGTTTTCTTATGTAAAGTCAATTTTATATTTGATTGAGTTCTTTTTGGGGTTTTGTTGGTGCGTTCTTTTATTATTTGCCACATGGTTTTTGAAATGTTTTCGCTTTTATTAATTCTCTGGATATACTGTAATCTTTTTGACTGTGAAACTGTTCTTTTGAGTAGCTTTTCATATTTTTTATAATATTTTATTAACATAGGGTCATTGTTAACTGAGATGAATGTTTTCAGCATACGTTTGTGCTTGCAAGAGATTTTTAAGCCTGTAGTAAGCCACGATTTCTTATTTCTTTCTTATCCTATATTGAATCAATAAGTTACAGTAAATTTGTTATTTTAACAGATTCTAAAAGTTCCCTACAGCACTTGATTCGATGTACATCGTGTATAAGAGGCATTCCAATTGCCTACAGTATTATTAAATCCTTATTTAAGTTGCAAACTGATTCCAAAGAAGTTATCCTCCAATGGATTCCATCTCACATTGGCTTGATAGGGAATGAAAGAGCAGATTCAGCAGCAAAAGAGGCTTTATATGATGGTACACCAACTAATGCTTTACCTTTTTATACAGATTGTATTCATTTACTTAAAAAACATTGCACTGATTTGTGGAAAGTACATTTTGATGAAAGATCGCTCGAGAAAGGTTTATGGTACAAGACCTTACAAAATAATTTGTGTAACAAGTTATGGTTTGAGAAATGTGTATTGCAAAGAAATGTGTTAGTAACGGCTTTAAGACTTCGATCTGGTCACATGCCACTGAATAAATTTGCTTTTCTGATGAAAAAAGTAACATCGCCCTTGTGCTCAGAATGTGGCATAATAGAGGACGCGTTGCACATAATAGTGGAATGTGTTCGGAATGAAGACATTAGAAGAACAGCACTCCAGAATGTAATTAATTTTAACGATGTTGGCTGGTGTAATAGTATTTTGGCTTATCCGTTTTCAGAGAAAGCATTATTGTTATATAAGGTTGTAGAAGCTGGTGTAAGAAGACGTTCAAATTGTCCTAGTTAAGTTGTGTATATAAGTATTTTTGTTATTATTTTATGTTGGTTCTAGTTTTTAAGTGGTATGCATGTAATTGACAGACCAATGGAGTAATATAGTCAAACTTGACTAAACTCCTTAAAATAAATTTAAAAAAAAAACTATCTGGCTCTGGCTACATATCTGCATAATGGCGTGGTCGAAACCAGCCCGCTTACACCGCAATATGTTTTTTATTCGCATGTATTCACGCGAAAATTACAAGGTATGCTTCAGTAAAGCGATATAAAAATAAATTGTTTTCTTTATGTTATTCCTGTATCGTTTCCCGGTGTGTGAGCTCACAAATATTGGTATAAATATGAAAAAGGGCCTTTCAGATTGGAAGATAAAGGATTTTATACACGAGGCTCCTTTTGACTGGTTTAATTAAAAACAGATTCGGTGGAATGCTATATAACGTTACATTTATTTTTGTATGTTTTAGAAATATTCTTGAATTAAATTTATTGCAAATGTATACCTACAATCACTTCGTGCAAAATTGGGTAATTAATGCCGCGCCGTTTAGCACGTCGGAGAGTAATTTGAGTTTTCTTTTGAGTAAGAATCTTGGGCCCTATAATGAATCTTTGTACACAAATAGGTAAGTAACACTCAGATTGGGTGTTACCTATTTGTGTCCCACATGATATAGCAAACTTTGATAGCTTTCATAATGAGATAGCCATAATTATGAATAATTATAATAATGTTGCTAATAAGATTAAGATGACCATAGTAGGTAATGATGTCAGTTCTCGTCCTTTATGTATAATAATCAGCAGCATCATAAATAACTAAATATTATTTCGCAAGAAAAAAATAAATATCTAATAATTCTTATACCATTTCAATAATGTAATTCTGACTATAATTACAGAGACTTGCTTCAAAGAGCGTCTGTCGAAGGGAATATAATTACATGGTAATTAATTCATAGCAGCAATGGTCATAATTAATTGTGACCATTGCTGCTTGCCGTCCATTCATGCAGAAACGTCGTGGCAAAAGAAAGTAGGTATTTCACGTATTTCGAGTGACCATCAATATTTACTATGCCGAATAATAGTAACTATAGCAGCGATAGCCTAGTGGAGAGACCAACGGACTGCTACGCAGAGGTTCTCGGGTTCGCATCCACGGCGCGCGCCAATGACTTTTCGAAGTTATGTGCGTATTAAAACTGTTCATTATCACTTGCTAAACGGTGAAGAAAAACATCGTGAGGAAACCTGCATGTCTGAGAGTTCTCCATAATGTTTTTGAAAGACAGGTGAAGTCTACCAATCCGCATTTGGGCGGCGTGGTAGACTATAGCCTTACCCTTCTCATAGTGAGAAGAGGCCCGTGCTCAGCAGTGGGACAGTTTATATACAGGGCTGATGAAGAAGATAGGGATCTGATGAAAGCATCACGAAAAGAGTTCACAATTCCCAGAGTCGACCACTGCAAACTTTACTTAACCGATATCTTAGGAAAAGCTACAAGAATCGTATTGACAGCATACGGTAACCAGTTTCTTCCAAAGCGATTCTGTGCCATATCACACCCATTACACACACATACGACAGGATAATACATCTAGCCATCTAATTTCTCTGAGCCAGTATTACTACCACTGTCTGATAATACATAATAATGGTGAATACACAATATTTAATACAATTCGTGAAGATAACACAAATAATCCCCTGACTTCTAACCGTAATACGCAAACCACAGAATACGAATAGGGCGTAGCATAAGCCAACATTAATACAGTTGCGGACATCACAATGTACTCGAATCTATCTCGTTCCATAAAAATTAGACGGCTTCTATTCGGTAGGGGGCTAGGGTAATCTCACGCTTGAAAGTCTACGGCAATTGACCGTGGCGTGGCGACTAGGGCGTGGGTCTCTGTATCGCAGGTGACTGAAACATTTCGTGTACATCTATTAGCACTAGCAACAGGCATCGGAACGATTATAAGGCATTTAATAATTAACGGAGTACAACAAATATTTCACATAATATATGTCTGGGTGAACTAGCCCAATCTAGTTCAGCCAATCGTTTATTACGAGGCTTGAGTGCGAAATTTTATAGGAATTTGAACTTTCATTTGTCTTCCAGGGTGATACCACGTAGCTCTGCTTTAAGTAGCTGATATTAATTCAGAACTATCATAAATACGTATGTGCAAGATCATGGAGCTTGCAACATGGGCCAGATCTTTCTCTACTACTATTATATAAATAAGTACATCAAAATATAGATAAGGTTACATTATGACCTGATAATTCAATGATTATGGCTTTCAAAGTGAATAAAACCATTAATAGTAGAACATTTAAAAACAAAAACATGAACGCCAAAGCGTATTTCGCGTAACCGCACATATTATTGTCGACAAGTCTGAACCACGTGTCAAATCGTTCATAACTTCATTAAATTCTGTTAATGAAGTGGTCGCGGGGTGTTGTTGACAAGCTATTATAAAATAATAGCATAACATTACCTACCGCAATATTTATGCCTTCGTCGTTCTACGTTAAGGTTATATAAATGCAATTGATTGGCAAACCTTATGTTTATTTCTAACAAAGTGGAGTACTTTATTCATAGCATATTTAACATTCCATATTTTAAGAAAATAAATATGGCAGGAGACGGTTCCACAGCCCGCGAACTATGTAGAAGCCAAGGAACATCTACCCTTCGGTGGTAATCTGCAGTGGGCCATATAGAGATCCCTGAATCGTTTACGAAGCCAGGTCAGCCGATGCAGATACAGCCTAGCGAAACCCCATTTCGCTAGGTTGTTGTTGTATGGTTGACTCAGCCTGCACGCAGTGCGACCGTGGCGCTCCAGAACAGACCATTAGTCACCCATTGGAGTGGTGTAAGTGTACGCACAGATGTTCGATGGCCAATGCTGTTGCTGTGGCCACATACTGGGTTGGTGCCATTTGATATCAGTTCTGTACTAACGACTCGAGAAGAAGAAGAAGCATATTTTACTTTAATATCATTGTCATTGACAGTTCAAAGCCACACTATGAACGGTTTTCTTCTATCATGAGGGATATCATCTTTATGTACCTCTTCTGCATCGCATTCGGCAATTTTTTATAAAGGGGCTCAAAGTTTTCTCGGCGTTGCCGAAAAATCACTCGAGCTTCGCCCACCCTAAAACTTTAACGTATACTTTAGAGTTTAAAGCTTACCAACCAACCTTTAAAGGTTGTGATAATTTGAAAAGTACTTAGTTTTGATTAAATAAGAAACCCACGGTAAAAGTAGCTTGTTTCTAGCTTTAGTTGTTTAGGCTCTGCGATGATGTGTCATTAATGCCTGTGATAAATGGTAATTGTGGCAATTATCTGCTGAATTTAAAATAGTATAAGTCATAAGTTTGTAGTTAATATTTTTCTAGAGTGTGTTCCATCGATCTCTCAGCACTCCAGTGAAATACAGTGGTAAGTAGTTTAGCCATTAGAACTCCGGCACACCCCTCTGCCGTACCCCTTAGAGAGAAAATCCAAGATGATTTCTCCAGTTAAAAAAAAAAGGTGAGAGCCATAAAACTACATACATACATACATAACGTCACGCCTTTTATCCCCGAAGGGGTAGGCAGAGGTGTATTTCTACACCCACTTTTCGCCAGATATACTTTAGTCCCACGTAATAAGGGGCGAGCCTATTGCCGTACCGGGCACATTTCCAGACTCCGTGCTGCTACTGAGAATTTCGTGACAATAAACCCAATAACACTGCCCGACCCAGGAATCGAACCCGGGACCTCCTGATCCCACGCGCACATTTATGCCGCGAGACCAACGAGGCAGTCGTATAGGGTTTGATGTCGAGTTTTCCGTCTCTACGCAAAGATGGTATTTGCATCGTGTTATCCCTTAGAACCCCCATAAAACTACTTTGCGACAATAGCGTCCACAAATTGAAATTAAACAGACAGCGGTGAAATAATAAAAGTACTAAAGTGCGAGGGGCAAATAAGCAAACTCGCCGCTTCCGGCAGCTGATCCTCACCTACATCGGTTGTCTTGTGACCATAAATTATATTATGTGGGGTAATTCACACAAAACGTCGGGCAAATTAAAACCGTGTTACATCTTTTACCTATATCCTTATCCTCATGTACAATATATTTTATTTATGATTTACGTGTATTAATATTAATATCTCACATTCTTAAAGAACAAGTACTACAATTAATTCCTAACAAAAATGAGCTTCTAGGTATAAAATAGCTAGTAGGTACACTTAGGATATCTTTATAATGTTTGTTGTGTTTTGAATATTGTGTATCATAATCCACCAAATATTTTATTTAAACTTGCATATTTTTACTTTATAACATGCCGAATGTACAACGAAATAATGGTCCAATTAGCAATACGTTTTTTTTACTGTATCTGTACAGTTTTATTGCAGCAAAAAATAAATTCTGCGTTACAGGAAACTGTGCCTCTCAATTATCCATTTTCATGTAGAACAGGGAATTCTAAAATATATGTGTATGCGTTACTCACACACACATTGACATGTGGCGTACGTCACACCCCCCCCACAGTCCCCCTAAGTATTCGAAGCTGAAATTTCATTTACAATTCGTTAAGCACTCGTGATATTAAATGTAATTGCTGTTGTTTCTTGTTACCAAGTATTATTGTAGGCAAATTTGATTTCCGTATGACGACCTGATTCTTAGAGAGGTGAGAGCGACTTATGTGTATGAAAGATAATTATTTGGAATAGCAGGATGATAATTTTGTACATAAAAAAGTCGGTAATAAAATGTACATAGGAATTAGTAAAAAAGCAGTGATACACGAACCAATAACTGCATATTAGATTGCTGAAGTGATTATCGCTTGCTTACCGGTGAAGCAAAACATCGTGAGGAAACCTGCATGTCTGAGAGTTCTCCATAATGTTCTCGAAAGACATGTCAAGTCTGCCAACGTAGTGATCTATGACCCTCTAATAGTGAGAAGAGGCCCGTGCCCAGCAGTGGGACAGTATATAGGGCTGATGATAATGAGGAGTCAGTACCTTTGAATATATGTACTGAAACTGGGCTAAGTTGTAGCTGTGCTACCTCATCGAGTTGCACAGATCAGATGGCAGTAGCTCTGTGTAAAACCTAATGATATCAAATCTGTTAGACTAGTAAGCGAACCGAACCCAGGCTGCAAAACGAAAAGTATTACACAAAGAAAAAATATTGCAGTTTTGTTTTTCCTCTCTTTGTTTATTTTAGTTGTTTTTTACGAACCCGTATTAATAACCCTGTGCCGCTACCTAGCTACACCGAAGCCCGCTGGCTTCAATTTGTTTCTGAAAATCTTTTTTTCAAATCGGTTCAGCCGTTGTGGGGATCGTACGAAATATAAATACGGCTATCGATGCTGTGATTATTATTTAGCTAAATATAGTATTGCCAACAATTATTTACTTGTATCCTAAATAATACTGAAACTAAATAATATATTATTTCATATTAAATTAATAAAATAAAATTACCTATGCAGCGAAATAAAGATACCTACCCAATTTCTGATACAGATCTTGTTAGGACTCAAGCGTAGTGGACTGGCTGTATCATTTTATGACGAACTGTTCTGAACCATCATGCGCTTGTTATTTAGCTGTAAATTATAAGCCGTTGACTTATAGCCGAAATATGTTACCAAATAAAATAGTAAAGGTAGTGGAAAAATTTCGCTTTATTGTAGATTTTGTTTTTATTTTTATACATACATACATCGGCATTTTGTAATAATTTGGGACGTGAGGAGTCAAGTGGCTAACAATTTGAGATTTTTGAGCATTTATGTTTATTGTAACCTCACATCTTTTTGTCTTTGGAGACCAAGAAACAATGTCTAGAAAGCGTTCAGATTGCATTAAAATAGTCATAGAGTCATAATAAATTGACGTCGTTAAATCCTTTTCAAGTATCCAATTTGAAATCGCATATTTTTACATTTCCCGTTGCAAATCTCTCTGGAAATAAGAATCAAATTGTAGGCAGACACGGCAGTGCAGCGCATACCAATACGATTTGTGACGCCTTGACGTCTGCCTATGAAAAGCATATTTTCAGTGCATAACAAATATAAATGTCATGAATACAAATAACCAAGAGAGCCTTGATATTTGAGTATTTTCTACTCGGTAGTCTATATAAAATCTTGCGATATTGATGACTTCACAGCACACTGCCTAAACTATTGGGTGCAAGAACCTGAAATTTGGCAATTATTTTCCTTGGCCCGTAGGGGTGAATTACGAAGGATTCGCCGAAATTACTGCGGAATCGGGTGGAAACAGTAAAAATTAAATAAAAGCTGTGGACGTAGCTGCGGGTATCCTTTAGTGAAATATAAAATACGACCTAGTATTTAAATATATCTGTAAAAAATATGTTTGTTACTACTACATTTCATTGCAGGTGTCTTAAGAGGTGACTTAAGAAAATAAACGATGTATACGCATACCATTTTGGAACTTGAAAACGGTCCACTCATTCAAAATACATCTTACAGCATCTAGTTCTTCACAGTTTATAAAATAGATTAGAATATAATGCCTAACTAGTAACAGCCCTCGTCCCGTAAACATTATATTTACAATATTCCATTTAGCAAGTCGCCTATGAGATAGATATTGAGCAATATACGAATTCGCAACAAAACTACGCGATGTTGGCGCCGCGTCTGCAAATTGCATCGTTACCGAGCATGACGGTGGCACAGCGTCATGACACAGACCACCACACATATATAGACTGAAGGACAACTGCAGCTTTTCAGAGAGCAAAAAAAGACCTCTATTAAAAGATATGCATAAAATACGTTGATTGCAGGCTGGTTTTGTGGTTTAAGCGGTTGCCTCGACCATTGGCACTGCGCTGAAAGTCATTGGTTCATGCACGAGACAACACTTTACACGATCCTAAATTGTTGTCGAGTACATGTGTTTTTAGTGTTCATTGACTAAATGTTTGTCCCTGGGGACACAGGATTTGTTCTTAGTGCGGCAACCATAATTTTAAAAACTAAACAAGCTCAGTAGTACAATGCTACCAGCAGCTGTAAGCATAGACACCGTTCGTCGAGGCCACATATTTAACATAATAATTGTAACATTGCATTTCTACACGTGTAAGTATAGCTATTCAAATTTGTCTTTTAATTTTCGCGCTTCGTTATATTAAATACTATACAATAGTTCAGACCTCGTATTATTTATACTAGTGTTGCCCAAATGCAAGAACAAGACGAGACTTAGCCAGTCTTGGTCTTGGTCTTGCGCCAATACACCTGGTCTTGGTCTTGGTCTTGGTATTGCGCTCCCAGTCTTGGTCTTGGTCTTGGTCTTGCAGCAAGAGTCTTGCAAGTCTTGCAATTACCTATCAGTCTATTACTATTTATTAAAGTTTTTAAATCTTAGAAAAACGTATTAGAATTGGAATTATTATGACATCTACTACCTATCCTTACCATTTTATCCTAATCATAATACTGCTTGCGTGATCAGTATAATGTATTCATTTTCATTCTAAGCACTCTGAAACTTATTTATTCTTTGGAACACCTGTAGGTACTCTTAAAATTCGAAATTATTTTGCATGAGTCTACCTACGCCCTGTGGCGGCAATCAAATAGTGTCAAATGTTGTGATTTCGGCGCGGCGGCAACGATTGTTGTATATGATTTCAAAAGAAGCCGCCGGCGCGTGTATCATAACCATGTACTTCCGAAAAGCGGCAAATTTCTTTGAGAAGTAAGTACAAAACCTTTGATGCCGCATTATCAAAGTGCCGATGGTTAAAACATAACTATGCATGCACTCAGTTTGATTTTAATGGATATTTTTTTATTCGCTATGTAGGTATGTTTATGGTACCTATTAGTCGTAATGCGCATAGGTCCAGTTTTTCATATTCTTTGATACAGTTTTTTGCGTCTCATAGAACTCCTAAGCGTACCTATACACCGAACTGTTACACCTAACTACTCCGTGAAATAGCGCTAAGTCCTAGCTGCAAGACGCAAGAGTCTTGCAGGCTTAGTCTTGTTCTTGCTCAAGTCTTGCACGATCAGTCTTGGTCTTGGTCTTGCTAAAAATACGCGGTCTTGTTCTTGGTCTTGGTCTTGCAAAAACGCAAGAACAAGACCAAGACTGCAAGACCAAGACTGAATTTGGGCAACACTAATTTATACCGGTAAATACACTCCTATTGTAAACAGAAGACGTAGAAGAGTCTAGAAAACCTGTATGGATCAGACATCATCAGACATCCATCTCAGATACTACTGATGTAATGGGATAGAAATCAAACTCATGAAACGATTTTCATACTAATACCTAGGTACCTCGGTTTTGGCATCCGAAAATTCGAATTTTGCGCCAAGATTTCAACTTTTATCCTTAAAAAATCGAATTAATTGATTGAAGCTCAAAGCTAAAAAGAAAGAAAGGGGAAAATCTAAATGGTGCACTTTGAACTCAAACACTAACAACTAATTGCCATGTGTGGGACGACAAAAGATTCACCAGGCAGCTACACGTGCACAAAAAGCCAGTAATTTTTTATTCGTATAAATATTCCATTGTCGGCAATATCGGCATGACTAAAATATGTGCCACATGTACATTTAAAACTGATTCTCTCGATATTGCAAGCGTGCTAAAATTTACGACCTAACTAACCTAATCCACATTGAATATCTATCCCCAACAGTGGTTCCAAGCAGGCTCATGATGATAATGCTTTTATTTATTTATTTATTTATTTCTATGGACAGCCAGTAGTTGTTACATCGAAATATATTCTATATACTAAGCACATGTAAAAGGACAAAAATAAATCTTAACATCAATAAAACTAGTATTGCGAGGGACTATACTAATATCCTAGCACAGATACAAAGTACACAAACTTGCAAGAAGAATATCTAGATCAAAAAATTCTAAACGTCGAAGTTAAACACCTACATAACACCATAGTTCACCATTTCTACAACAATATCGTCAATATTTCTTAGTTCAGTATTTTCTTAACTAGGCCTGTTGAACAACAAATCAAAAACATTTATTTTACTTTGTTTGGAGTAACCGATATTTCGCCACTGTTGCAACAGTGGCGAAATATCGGTTACTCCAAACAAAGGTACGTAGTATATATCCCGAAAGACAATTTAAAATAAGTTTAAGAGCGGTTTCAGATTAGCGTTTTATACGCGCGTATAAGCTCGTTTTTGGAAGCGCATGTAGGCGCGTACAGGCGCGCCTTTTGGCACACGCGCAACTCGTACGAGCGTTGACGCGCTTCTAAGCTCGTATATGCACGAGCCGTCAGAATCCATGTTGACACTGACAAGATGTCACTACAGTTTCGGGCGAACACGCCGAAATATGCCCGTTCGGTTTTTTGAAGCTCGTAATATAGCGCGCGTGTAAGCGCGTATGCTGAAACGACCGTATACGCGCAGAAAAATACGCTAATCTGAAACCGCCCTAAATGACCACGAAAGTTTAAAATCAAATACATGTCGTATTTGATTTGTTCTCAGTTGAACTACGGCTACATATCTGCATAATGGCGTGGTCGAAACCAGCCCGCTTACACCGCAATATGTTTTTATTCGCATGTATTCACGCGAAAATTACAAGGTATGCTTCAGTAAAGCGATATAAAAATAAATTGTTTTCTTTATGTTATTCCCTGTATCGTTTCCCGGTGTGTGAGCTCACAAATATTGGTATAAATATGAAAAAGGGCCTTTCAGATTGGAACATAAAGGATTTTATACACGAGGCTCCTTTTGACTGGTTTAATTAAAAACAGATTCGGTGGAATGCTTTATATCATGTTACATTTATTTTTGTATGTTTTAGAAATATTCTAGCAATAAATTTATTGCAAATGTATACAAATCACTTCGTGCAAAATTGGGTAATTAATGCCGCGCCGTTTAGCACTTTGATGAGTAATTTGAGTTTTCTTTCCAGTATGAATCTTTGTGCCCTATAATGAATCTTTGTACACAATAATTGGGTAAGTAACACTCAGATTGAGTGTTACCTATTTGTGTCCCACATGATACAGCAAACTGAGTTCATTGATAGCTTTCATAATGAGATAGTCATAATTATGAATAATTATAATAATGTTGCTAATAAGATTAAGATGACCATAGCAGGTAATGATGTCAGTTCTCGTCCTTTATGCATAATAATCAGCAGCATCATAAATAACTAAATATTATTTCGCAAGAAATAATAAATATGTAATAATTCTTGTACCATTTCAATAATGTAATTCTGAGTATTATTACAGAGACTTGTTTCAAAGAAAGTCTGTCGAAGGGAATATAATTATTTATTATATAGTAATTAATTCCTTTCATCCTAGCGTACTAGATATCCTAGCTATCATCCAACTTTCGAATAGCTTTGTGTCCTAAGTTACCAACATCTGTAGCGATTTCACATTAACTTCATCTTAGTCTACGAAGTAACGTAATCACTCCGTTCTATAGTAATCTCCAAAGTAATGAAACTCACTGTAAACTTGATTTTAATTAATCTTCAGTAAGTTCTAACGAAACAATTTCACGTACTAAGCTTTTGTGCTTCAACGTCAATTATATGACATCAATAAAACGAGTACAAGTTAAACACAATGGCAAAAGAAATAAAAACAATACAACGCAATATTGTTCAAATCACAATAGCAAAATAAAAACAACGAGTATAATGAGAAGCCTTTTCTGTTCCAATATTATAAAGATTTTCTATTTCTTTTGAAAGTGCTAGTCTTAGTAACTACTAAGCTGATATACATCATAAAAACTGCCTCCGTGGTCCAGTGGATAGCGTATGCGACTGCTGATCGGAGGTCCCGGGTTCTATGTCCGGGTCGGGCAAAAATGTTACTGGTCTGTTTTTCCGAATTCTCAGTGGCAGCACGGAGTCTGGTGATGTGCCCGGTAACGGCAATATGGTCGCCCCCTATTACGTGGGACCTAAAAATTCATGGTGAAATTTGGGTGTAATGTAACACCTCTGCCTACCCCTTCGGGAATACAGGCGTAAGTCTATAAAAAAACATTATTAATTATTATTCTTTCATAGGTATCTGGTTCTGGAAAGCAGCGATAGCCGAGTGGATATACCAACAGACTGCCATGCAGAGGGTATCGGGTTCGAATCCACGGCGCGCACCAATGACTTTTCGAAGTTATGTGCGTATTGAATTGTTAATTATCGCTTGTCCCGTGCCTCGGAGAGCACGTTAAGCCGTCGGTCCCGGTTGTCATGAAGATCGTTGACAGTCGTTACAGGGCGTCAGTACCTTCTAAATAAACTGACACTAGTCTAAACCATGGAATATCGCTATCCCTTCGGGTTGCGGAGGTCAGACAGGCAGTCGCTCCGTGGAAAAGCTAATATTCAGCCAAATCCGGTTAGACTAGAGAGCGGACCCCAGATTGAAACTGGGATAACGCTAAGAGGATGATGAGGTATCTGGTTCTAGTGGCAAGCAGATCCTGGGTGAAAGTCAAAATGCCAGTCATTCTTTCATAGCTGAGCATGTATCATCAGTCATACTAAATCAGTCCCCTATAATATCGATGTAAGGGGGACGCTGAATGGCCGTGCTATAGAGGGGCATAAAATTGATAGATACTAATGCTCTCGCGATACAACCGTTTGACGTTTTAATTGACATCGAACTCACTTTTGGGGTGCGTGCTACTATCTATACGTCAAAGAAGAGAAGTTTTCACGTAGTGCATTTTAGAGATACGTGCACTTTGTGTAAAACTCTCTTAGAAATGGGAGGCCAATACGTTTCTTTCCATATGCTGCCTTTTTAGCCCATGCTAACCAATGGTGACAGATAATTCAGATTTGCTATATGGGGCTACAAACAACGCCACAGCTGTAGCAGTTTACTGTGCGCATAATAATATAAATCGCCCTTGCCACGACACCAAGAAGAACGGATTGAATGCGTGCTGGAAAATTCTGGCATTGCACAGAGCAGACTTAAAAGATCTCAATCAGAATATTATTTTCTGACAATTTTCTAAAAGTAAGTGTAGCAAGATCGCTTCATTAGTAACGCTTAGATTAGTTGTGATAATTTTACCACTATTAATAATACGACAAAGGAACTCTTTGGTAGAGATGTATTATATAAAAATATAACCGTCATGGATGATTTATGGCACAAAAGTTATTTTTATAAGAAATTGTTAACTGCTTTTCATATAGTTTTCTTGATAGCAACTTGCGTTTCATACGAGCTAAATGAGACGTGAAAGAAACATTAAAAGTCTTCAACCAAACATGCGTGTACCGAACATAATTGTGTTACAAATTATTATAAAAGTTTGGAATGTATAACATTAATTCGAAGCTGCGAGTTTGTTATTATGTTTCAAACAAATTGAAACAACTTGCGAATATAAGAACAGAATTTGGGCGAAGTTAACAAGTCAGCGTTACGAGTTAACCTACGACAGATTTTATTTTATTACCGGATTAAATAATTTATTTATATTTTATTTATTTATGTATTAGCATTTATATAGCATTGTTATGATTCTTGGTAAGCTAAATTTTACTCAACTTTGGAATCTATCTATGGTTTATGGTTTCTATCGTAATATGTTGGTTTTAGAGATTTATATATTAACTCAACTGGTCTAAAACTGTTATATAAAACCAGCCATTCAACCACATTACATACTAACTCACACGGGTCAAGCCCCGATTATTAAATCTTTGTTTATTGAGAAGAGGCCCGTCTCCAGGAGTGGGATATTATCTATTAACTTTAAAAGGAATCTCCGAAATGGTACGCGCGCATAAATTACAAACGACTACACCAAATTGGATAAATCCCACTCAATCCTAATAATTCATCTTTTATCTGTTCCTTATTGCTAGAAGCAGGTTTGTATGAAAAAATAATGAGAAGAGACCCATGCCCAGCTGTGGGACAGTTTATATACAGGGCTGATGATGATGAAATATGGCGGCACGAAATACTTCTGGTGAGCTACTTTTATATACAGGGCTGAGACGAAGATTCTGGCGTTGCACAGAGGAGACTTAAAAGATCTCAATCAGAATATTATTTTCTGACAATTTTCTAAAAGTAAGTGTAGCAAGATCGCTTCATTAGTAACGCTTAGATTAGTTGTGATAATTTTACCACTATTAATAATACGACAAAGGAACTCTTTGGTAGAGATGTATAATATAAAAATATAACCGTAATGGATGATTTATGGCACAAAAGTTATTTTCATAAGAAATTGTTTACTGCTTTTCATATAGTTTTCTTGATAGCAACTTGCGTTTCATACGAGCTAAACGAGACGTGAAAGAAACATTCAAAGTCTTCAACCAAACATGCGTGTACCGAACATAATTGTGTTACAAATTATTATAAAAGTTTGGAATGTATAACATTAATTCGAAGCTACGAGATTGTTATCATGTTTCAAACAAATTGGAACAACTTGCGAATATAAGAACAGAATTTGGGCGAAGTTAACAACTCAGCGCTACGTGTTAACGTTCGAGAGATTTAATTTTTTTACCGGAGTAAATAAACACGTGAATAAGTAGAGAAAGCATTTTAATTATATATCTGTAAAGAAGGCATTTATATAACACTGTTATGATCCTCGGTTAGCAAAACTTTACTTAACTTTTAAATCAAACTACAGTTTATGGTTTACATCGTGATAATAATTATATTGGTTTTAGAGATACAACATTTACTCAAAGTGTCTAAAACTGTAATATAAAACTACTAGCCGTTTCCCGCGGTTTCCCCCGCGTCATGAGGGAACTACTTCGTGTACCCCAAAAATCCAAATATCTTACGGACCCCTATTATTTCTAAAATAAAATATAGCCTATGTTACTCGTAGATAATGTAGCTTTCTAATGATGAAAAAATTTTTAAAATCGGTCCAGTAGTTTTTGAGTTTGTCCATTACAAACAAACAATAAAAAACATAAGTACCTACTAATTTTTCCTCTTTATAATATTAGTGTAGATAAGCATAATTATGTCTTCATTGCACAGCATTTCAACCACATTTCATCTGTAATGGTCACAAACTGACTCA